>OY987304.1:45788364-50588364 GCA_963920635.1 Pseudeuparius sepicola | reverse complement strand
TTTAATTACTTATTTTTTTTTATTTAATATTTTTTTGATTTTGCCAAAATTTTGGATTTAGGGTTCTGGATCGATTCTGAACAACTTTTCATTTAAAAAAAAAGCCTAATATGATGGATTTCGGATTTTTAGCTTCGATTGTGGCATCGCAGGTGGCTTTGACTTTGATGTAGACAACTATTTTTTGGAAATAAGTAGGCAACAATGCTATCTACCTTTGGAAAAAATTTCGTTCTGGTCGGTTAAAAATTAAAGAAGTTATAAGGTTGTTCCACTCTTAAGTGAGACACTCTGTATATAATGGGGGGTTTGAGAAATAGATCATCGCTATTTAATTATGTCATTTTCTATGCCTCGGTTAAACTTACTTTTGTCCTTAAAATTTTTAAAAAATTTCGTGTACAGTAATAATAATAACCTTTGGTTGCAAAGAATTAACACTAACGTATACAGGCTGTCCGGAAATTATGCGCGAAAAAAAAAATTTTTTTTGTTATTTAAAAAAAATTATTAGAAGAAAATCAAAGTATGTCTATGGCGTCTATGCTGTTCAAATTTAACACACCTACTCAGTTCTGAATTGTGAACAACTTTCTTAATAACAGGTTGTTTTCAAACGTACAAAAAGGCTTTCTAGATTCGAAAAATTATTTTGTCTTGGAAATTAAAAAAAAATTATAAGGCACAAAAAAGAATTTTTCAAAAAATGGTACATTTTTTCGAAAAAGTCAAGAAGAGTTTTTCTTTTTTCTAGTTAATTCCATTATTTTTCTGAATAACCATCTCGAGTATTATATCGTTGGAAAGCTCTGAAATCGTTGGAAAGCTCTAAAAATGCCTGATTTTTAGAGACCACAAGTTTGTGTCATGTCTCGAAAATGACAGCTGGTATTTACACTTTTCATCTAAAATCAGAAACAACGAACGTACAGACGGATGAGAATAAATCGCCAAAATTTCGTTTTTCAAAGTATCTAGTAAGCTATGCATTTTTTCAATGAAATTGGACCCGCAAAACTTTAATTCTTTCCCCATTTAATCCCTTCTATCTCCTCTAGTTTCCGAGATCCCCATACTGATCATAAAAACAAAACTCACCCAGTATATTTACATGGTAATGTGAATGATATATTTATAGGTTTCTTCATTTTTATAGGTTTCTTTATAGGCCATAGGGGCCTTAAGCGAATTTTTTTCGGGCCCCCTTCTAATCTACCGAAGATGATTTTATTAAATACCCAAGTATAGATATATATGTGTATAATAAATAATGGCATTAAATTGTCTCCAACGAAATTATTTCAAACTGTTCGCAAGTATAATATTTATTTTTAATATTGGTTTGGCTAGACTAAAAAATATATCTTGAGAAATGTTGCTTTCCGAATGATTCCTTATTTTATCTACCTTGTTAAAAAATGTCCACATCCTGGGCAGCAAAAGACATTCAGTTGACAGCTGTAGATATTGACATATCGTACGTAAATATTTTTGTCCACTTACAATACTTATTATGAATATACTGACTAAGTTCGCAATTCTGATTTTTACATTTGCTCAATTGGCTTTCATCGAATAGACTTCTCTCTTTTTGGTTTATGGTTCTCGCTTTCACTGGCCTTGGTAATGGTGGCTGGAGTATCGCTGATGAGGAACATACCTCGGATGAACCAGCAACTAGTTCAACCAAGAATTCAACAAATTAGATACTCCCCTTTTTAAACGTCTTACCGCAGGAGCATAGAAAATCACCTTTTAGAAAGTGGTTGGAACAAACTTAATTTTTTTACGTTAATGGCAACCGATAACCACAATTTTTGATGGCATCACGTGGAAACTGTAAACCTAAGTACTCACATAAATATAAAGTAGGGAATGTTTCCAGAAAAACAGGATTTCCATACTCTTATCATCCTGAAATTACTATATTACAGGCCAAGATGTTATCAACATAAGAATGTGATAATAATATCTTCACTACTATTGATCAAATTTTAAAATAACGGGAAAACCTATCAATGACAATCCGAGTTACGAATTTAAAAATTTAGGTTGGAAATACGTTCATGCAACATGGCTTCCACTTGATTTGCCAAGAAATTGGATGCGCAGTAGGTCAAAGGTAGAAGCACGTTCTCCCCCCTTCTGTCTATTTCTCATCGGACGTTGAAAGTGGATCGTACCGAGAGGCCCGGTCAGTTCTCTGGGTTTCTTACAGAAGGAGCACTGCCTTCCCTGCCGAGCCGCCACTTCCTGCCACCCACGGGCGTAGCCAAGGGGGGGGTTTCGGGGGTTCAACCCCCCCCCCCCCCGAAATAAGCAAAATATTACCTAATATTATACCGAAAAAATACGAGGAGTGAAGAGTTAAATTATTATTACGTTTGAATATATGTAGTAATAGTAGCGCCTAGCGCCATCTTTTGACGAGAGGCAGACGCAGTTGCAGCCGAACTATTTTGTATTGTAGGGACACTTTGCGTTGTTTCTCGATTATTCGCCACGCCCCTAGGTCGAAATGAGAGGAACTTTGTGGAAGTTCGTGGAAGTTTCTGGACGGCTACTGGGCTGCTATATAAGCGGCGCCGCGGCGCGTGACCGCGCTTACGGCAGTATTGTTCCATGCGAACTCGAAGCGAATAAAAGTGAAAAGTGGTGAACGAATAGTGAAGAGAATTAAGTGTACCGTGTAAGTGAGTAATTTTAGTGCACTGTTATTCGATGACCTTGTTAAGGATAGATACGTGAATCATTATTACTGTCGAAAAATGGAGGGGAAAAAAAGGAAGGGTGATAAACTTAAAGGTATGGACTACTGGAAAAAGTGGTGTAGTCAAGGTCAAGGGGTTTCTAATAAAGAAACAAATTTGGATTTAGCTATCAAAGCTTCAGCTACCTTGCATGCTGATAAGAAGACTGCCTTCCCCGAAATCTAGTTTGGAATGCCTAGATATGTGCGATAAAAACCTTTATCCTAATATTTACACATTACTACAAATCTTGGCTACCATTCCTGTAGCCACTGCTACCCCAGAAAGGTCTTTCTCGAGCCTAAGGAGACTGAAAAACTATTTACGAAACACTACAAGTGAAAACAGACTTAATGGTTTGGCTCTAATGAACATTCACTATGGAACAGAAATTCATGCAGATGAAGTAGTGGATATATTTAAAAGAAAAAGCCGAAGCGCAGAGGAACGAAATTAATTTATCCATTTCATTTAAAGTTAAGAACTTTATAAATATGTCGTAGTTTTTCGGATGAATATATAGATATTAAATTTCATGTAAGTATATTTTTGTTGTTTTATTTACTTCTCAAACTAAACCCCCCCAAATCTAAATCCTGGCTACGCCCGTGCAGTGCCACCCCCTTCCTGTTAACGAATATGGTCGCCGGTCGCCATTGCGACGCAAATCATCAATATTACGTTTTCCCCAAAAACCCTCTATTCGCGTACTCTTCCCCAAACCACCCCTTCCCCCCCCCGCACCAGCTCCGCGGGGGCCGACCAATTACCAAAGGGGGAGGGGCCGTTTTTTTGTGTGCGGAATCAATGGGACTCTCTGCGGGCGAAATCGGATAAAGGAACCGGGAGATGAGTCCTGAGGTTAAGCCAGGCGGGACCTCTCAAAGGAAAATATATAACGAAGGTAATGTGGGAGGGTTCTAAGAATATCGGAATATTGATATGAAAGCTAACCCACAAATCAGATTTCCGGATCAGTTGGAAAACCATCATCTAGAACGGGATCCAGGTGACTATATATGCTAGAAAACTGCGACAAGTAATGCTATGTTGAACCTGGACCGACACTATACATGGCGTCATATTTCATTGTTGTTTACGGACTGGGGTGGCGCCACTCTACAAAAAAAATGGCGACTTATTATAGGTTATAAGGGGGTTATTGGTATGTCAGTTACTGACGTTTAATATTTCCCAAATTTTAAATATCCAGCTTTATTACGATTTGCCTTTTTTTTACGGTAACGAATGGGCTTTGCGTCCAGTATTTAGCAGTTTTAACACAGCTTTTATAGGTAGATTTGTTTGTGATAACATGAAATTTCCATGGACCTGAAGAAAATGGTATGCACACTGCACAGACCATTAGGTGAATTGCAGAAGAATAAACACTATTTGGAATTGTGGGATGATCTGATAAACCAGCTGAAGAAGCGAAAATTCTAGATATTATTTTGGAAGAGTATTTTGTAACGTATGCAAGAATGAAAATAGAAAATTTTGTTTATAGCTCCAAAGAGAAAAGAGGAAACTGAAAAATCCAATGCGTTTTATGCTCACTTACACTACAACTAGCCATGGACTTCATTTCAAACCAAAAGGTACCAAATACTCTTGCTTGCTTTTTAGACTCGCTTTTCTTAAGAAAATGTATGGAAATATGCTACGTGAACTTGTCAAATTAGAGGAACATAACAAACAAATATTTTATTTTATTTTGGGCATTACATTCGTTGTAACAGACACATTTAGGTACATGTTTTTATTTTATAAAAGATCGCTTGAAACAGCACTATACACAGGTCTTTAATATATAGTGTTGGTCCAGGTTGAACAAATAATTAGCAATCACATAATAATAAAAGCGTCACTTAGATTTAGGTCGTATATTATATATTTCTTATCTATGATTTAGGTATTGTATGCAGTAAACAAAAAGTTCAAACAGGATGATTTTTTTCAGGGTTGTTTCTGAAAAAATCATCTTGTTTGGAATTTTTTTGTGAGCTCTATAAGCCGAGCACAACTTTACTGGATAAATTATTATGTATCCACAGACCTATGGTTTACCAGCTCCTAATGTCTACTCGAGACTACTCATTTGCTTTGCACTATTGCGGCAACACACAATAATATTATACATAATTTAATTTGGCTCATAGCACATCACGCATTTCAAATCAATTTTGCATATTATTGTAGTTATTGCCCCATAATGCCGACGCACGAAAATAATCCAATTGATTTTCACTGTTGGATATTAACCTACTCTGGAGAGGTTATTCCTGTAATGTATCAACTTACTAAACGATTTGACATTTCGTGCAAACATACATATTTATTAATGGTTTCCTCAAGTAATTTACTTTTACTTTTACTAATTAATTATCAACTTTAGGATACCGTTTATGCCAAATATTAACTATAAATACTTAAATGAACACTATATGTATGCATATGCTGGACCAACACTATATTATTAATATAGTGTTGGTCCAGGTATATGTAAGAAGTTTTATGAATACTAAAGGTAGGTATACAGAAAATAGGTAGGTTAGGTTAGAAGAAACAGAATTGAAATTTTAAATTTGGAGTTAGGGTTTCTGGGTAGGGAGAGTTGGGACAATAAATGACATTAGTGTCATTAGTCTCATTATTCGCCGATTTTGGGCATTATAGAGATAGCTAGAATATTTCCTATCTGGGAAATTTTAGATATCCGTAGAAACTGTATGTCAAATTAGAACTTTCTTATATTTAGATTATGATCTATGATCTATGTCAAATTAAAGAAAAATGATGGGAACTTATGGGCGGAGTGTTTTTTAAATAGGAAACTGAAACAGTGTATGTATGGTTGACCCATTGAATTGACAAGTAGATGGAAGGAGTGTAGAGGGAGAAACTGGCAGCCAAACTTGAGTAAGTGAAATAAATCAGCTGATTCCGGCAAAAACCACATAACACAAAATAGGTAAAACACCAAACTCTTCTATTTTTTTGTGTCCTGTGCTTCAAACGAGTTCTATTGTCAAACGTAATTTTCCTTAGGTTCCAACCACGGGCGTAGCCAGGATTTAGTTTTGGGGGGGGGGGTTTAGTTTGAGAAGTAAATAAAACAACAAAAATATACTTACATGAAATTTAATATCTATATATTCATCCGAAAAACTACGACATATTTATAAAGTTCTTAACTTTAAATGAAATGGATAAATTAATTTCGTTCCTCTGCGCTAAATCTAAAACCATTAAAGAAGAAATCTTCGGCTTTTTCTTTTAAATATATCCACTACTTCATCTGCATGAATTTCTGTTCCATAGTGAATGTTCATTAGAGCCAAACCATTAAGTCTGTTTTCACTTGTAGTGTTTCGTAAATAGTTTTTCAGTCTCCTTAGGCTCGAGAAAGACCTTTCTGGGGTAGCAGTGGATACAGGAATGGTAGCCAAGATTTGTAGTAATGTGTAAATATTAGGATAAAGGTTTTTATCACACATATCTAGGCATTCCAAACTACATTTCGGGGTAGGCAGTCTTCTTATCAGCATGCAAGGTAGCTGAAGCTTTGATAGCTAAATCCAAATTTGTTTCTTTATTAGAAACCCCTTGACCTTGACTACACCACTTTTTCCAGTAGTCCATACCTTTAAGTTTATCACCCTTCCTTTTTTTCCCCTCCATTTTTCGACAGTAATAATGATTCACGTATCTATCCTTAACAAGGTCATCGAATAACAGCGCACTAAAATTACTCACTTACACGGTACACTTAATTCTCTTCACTATTCGTTCACCACTTTTCACTTTTATTCGCTTCGAGTTCGCATGGAACAATACTGCCGTAAGCGCGGTCACGCGCCGCGGCGCCGCTTATATAGCAGCCCAGTAGCCGTCCAGAAACTTCCACGAACTTCCACAAAGTTCCGCTCATTTCGACCGAGGGGCGTGGCGAATAATCGAGAAACAACGCAAAGTGTCCCTACAATACAAAATAGTTCGGCTGCAACTGCGTCTGCCTCTCGTCAAAAGATGGCGCTAGGCGCTACTATTACTACATATATTCAAACGTAATAATAATTTAACTCTTCACTCCTCGTATTTTTTCGGTATAATATTAGGTAATATTTTGCTTATTTCGGGGGGAGTTTGAACCCCCGAAACCCCCCCCTTGGCTACGCCCGTGGTTCCAACAATTATTATATTTATCTATATTTGATTTGAGTTCGTGTCGTGGTGGTAGTTTCGTATAAAACGGTGTTGAGTTTTCTTAGTTGGTGTTTGGTTTAATATTTTTAGATCAGAGAGAAAATTTAATTTAGGTATGTGGCTATATTCTCTCTGTTGTAGTGGTTCTTTATTCATTGGTTGTAGTAGTAGATTACAAAAAAGATGGTCAACTCCTGTTGTGTATTTGGATGTACCAAACGGGGCGGAAGGAATAAGAATAGTGGGGTTTCTTTTCATTCGTAAGTCTTATTAAATTATATAAAGTTTTAAAAGTCTTTGCTAATAACTGCAGTTTTTCAAGAGATACGGTGATATGGCTAAGTGGATTGCAGCAATAAAAAGGAAAAATTTTGTACCGTCTACAAGTATTTACTTGCATTTGTAGTCAACATTTTATTGAGAGCGATTTCATAGAGAATTTCGGGCAGCGCAAACTTGAAAAGTATGTAATTACTACATTTTTTATTTTCCAAGTCATCTTAAGATAGAAGCTCTATCAAAGGAAAAACTGGCAAAATATTGTGCTAATGAACCTAGTTCTTCGTCGTCAAAGATGGAAATTGAGGTTCTGGTCCCTTTAATAAGGTACTTATTTGTAATTCTTTTTGTTAGGTGCCTAAACATTAAAAATAATATAAAAATATGTAAAAGCTACCTGTCTTAGATGTTTTTCCTATTAAATAAAATTTTAAAATTAATTAATCAGTTAAGATAAGTAATTAAATATGAAAATGTACACCTTGTCCTAGATATTTTGTCGCCTTTATTTTAAAATAAACTTTTATTTTGGAATTTGTATTTTATTTGTCTCCATTTACATCCATAAAATTTCCATGTAATTTTTTTAAATTAATTCACCACTTTTTTCTGTGCAATTTTTACATAATTGTGGCTGTATTCAAAATGCTGTTGAAAACATCGAATTGAACTAGGACAAAATTCTCATTCCTACAAACAAGTCCCGAATTGTTGAATACAGATCATACAATAAAGAGAATTACGGAACATGTCCATTAAATTCCATAATGTCTTTATACATTCGTTGCCTGAATCAGCTGACACGTCCATTACGCGTCCTTGTCTTATTTATTGCCATTTGAAATCTATTTCTCTCTAGAGTTGGCTGTCCCAAACACATTGAAAATCACACCTGTGCGACTTCCATAGTACTTATTAATTCGATGGATTGCCCTCGATAAGAAAACTTATTAGGCGTAACAGTAATAATAGCAATTAAATGAATAGGAGTAGCTTTTCAAATACCCCCCCCCCCATTTGTTTAGTATCTTCTTCACCTCATAGATGGCGCGCGTGTATCACAGAATAAATATAGAGAGTCCTGTGGTCGCAAGTTTGTTACGCCTATGGAATCTATACTAATCATTTTGTCTGTTAAAAAGTGACATTATTGTCCTAACTCTCCCAATGCAGGAACTCTAGTTTATGCCAAATATAAACTATAAATAAATGAACCTTTGAATAAGCAGAAATCAACGGTATTTATATATATTATGTAAGAAGTTTTATAAACGCTAAAGGTAGAGGTTAGCGGAAACAGAATTGCAATTTTAAATTTGGAGCTAACGAAACAAGTGTATTATCGGTTGCCTATTTATATTGCATTATCAAAAAGCTGTTTAGAGAATCCTAGTTAGTCTTGATGACTGTTCAATTTACCAACGGAAATCTTAGGTATGCACCCCGCTATTTCGCCATGCAAATCGACCCTTCGACTGGCGATTATTTGGTTCATTTCTGGGTTGGCTCCATTTGCCGATGCTCCCCCAATTTCCAGGGATTCAAATCGAAAGATAACAAAGGCAATTCATATACGAAAGTACGTCCCGTTCAGTGGCTTTGTCCTCCGAGCCGAATGACACAAAAACAACAGCGGCAAACGAGAGAGGAAAAATTCAATTTTGCGGTCGGGTGTGAGTGGACTTAATATTAGTTCCTGCGTAGTTTTATGTAGCTCGTGGGAGATAAGGAACGTTTCACGAAACGAAGCATTTCCGGTTTACAGGATTAATAACAAACATAAAAGTGGGATCCAATGTGTTTCTTTCCTATAATAAAAAAATGACAAAACTAAGTACCATGTAGTATATAATTTCTTTACAGCCAGGTCCATAGCCAGATTTTGGCATAGACCTATCTATACCAACGAACGTTATCCAACAACTAAAACTATGCAGAGCCTTCAGGAATCATGTTTGAAAATGAAATTTAGAGTCTGACCTTGAAATTATGTTTTCAACCAGATGAACAAAGTGACCTTTTCATGCTCCCATTTTTTCTGGTATTATTATTTTTAATTGCAAGAGGAAATAATCTTTCTTTTCTTGCCACCATTTACCACAATAGAGATAAGAGATACGTCTATAACTTAAATCACAAATTGTCGTGATTAGTTCGAAAATATTATAGGAAATGGATAAAAAGAAGACCCCGTATATTGGCTTCACTTTGGGTAAAATAAACGTCCTCAGTCGAAAGATAAAAAAACGCTCGATTTAATTTTCACCATATTCCCATAATGAGCTTTTGGTTGTTGTCCGTTTGAGACTGTTCCTCTTTAATTGAAAAACCCCCTGATTTACGGCCCAAAAGTATTTAAATTGGGCCATTTGTTTTCTCACCAAGACAGGAGGACGATTTTTTATGGCCTTATATAATTTAACTTTCGCGGGATACCAAGAATTATTGCTTAGAGGCCCTAAGGTCCTAGATTTAGATCCATTAATATTTGTTGCTCCACAACAATCTTCAAGCTCAACCGTTAACTGAAAATTTCAGTCAACGGCACAACCAACCAACTCTATCAATTTACCTCGTAGATAGTTTCCGACCGTGAGTTTTTTAATTAAACTACGTTTCCATCTTGTAGGTCATCAGTTTATTTTATTTTTTAAATTTTAACGCAACGTTTCGACCCTTATCTTGGTCATCATCAGGCTACAGAATAAAATAGAAATTTTTTCATTTAGATGTTGAATGTTATTGTGTTTTCATGGTGTAATATACAGTGTGTCCCACTTAAGGACTGACCACCCCTGTAAAATTTTTATTTATGGATCGATTTCCATAAACTTTTTTTTGTTGGCTAGAGCTTCAATAAATGTATAATTCAGGCACCTCGTGCCTTAAGTTCATGGCCCACTGAGACGGTGTTTTAGTGCTGAAATTTCCAAAAGTACTATTAGGGATTTTTTTAGAGGAAAATCAATGCTGGATTCTTATTCAGCGTTGTTCGATACCCAAACGTACCAATTTGCATTACCATAGCTCTACAGGGTGTTTCAAAATTTTTAGTGTCCCACTTAATTAGTGACCACCCCTGTAAAATTTTTATTTTTAGCATGATTTCATAAACTTTTTTGTTGTTGGATAGAGCTTCAATAATGGCATTAAATGCATAATTCAGGTGCTTCGTGCGTTACATTCATGGCCCACTGAGACGAAGTTTTAGTGCTGAAATTTCGAGAAGTACTATTAGGGATTTTTTTAGAGAGAAATTAATGCTAGATTTTTATTCAACGTTGTTGGAAACCCAAACGTACCAATTTGCATTAGAAAATGGAGGACTAATTGAAATGACTGAAATTTGAGTTTATGTTATGTTGTGTTGTTTATTCATGTATTTGATGATATTAAATTAAATAAAAAAAATTTCGCTAATAAATTTTTGAAAAAATATGAGTTCCTTATGAATATTGTAGTGACCAACTTACCAGAAATTAAGAAAATTAATTACAAATTAGTACGTTTTTGTTTGGAACCTCTCACTGCATAGAGGAATCCGGCCTTACTTTTCCTTTTAATTTTTTTGGAACACCCTGTGGAGCTATGGTAATGCAAATTGGTACGTTTGGATTTCCAACAACGCTGAACAAGAAAACGGCATTAATTTTCCTCTAAAAAATCCATAATAGTACTTCTCGAAATTTCAGCACTAAAACACCGTCTCAGTGGGCCCTGAATTTAACGCATGAGGCACCTGAATTATGCATTTAATGCCATTTTTAAAGCTCTACCCAATAAAAAAAAGTTTATGTAAATCGAGCAAAAATTAAAATTTTACGGGGGTGGTCAGCCCTTAAGTGTGGCAATAAAAATTTTGAAACTCTCTGTAGAGCTACGGCAATGCAAATTGGTACGTTTGGGTTTCGAACAATGCTGAATAAGAGTCTGGCATTAATTTTTCTCTAAAAAAATCCCTAATAGTACTTCTCGAAATTTCAGCACTAAAACACCGTCTCAGTGGGCCATGACTTTAACGTACGAGGCACCTGAATTATGTGTTTGATGCCATTTTTGAAGCTCTATCCAACAAGAAAAAGTTTATGAAAATCGAGCTATAAATAAAAATTTTACAGGGGTGGTCAGTCCTTAAGTGGGACACACTGTAGAAGACAACATTTGTTTTGTAAAAAAGGGGGGAAACTTTTAATTGTTAAGATGACATAGTTGAGTACGCAAACGATGTTGGTATGATGAAAACTCAATAGCATTCAACATCTAAATGAAAAAATTTCAATTTTATTCTGTAGCCTGATGATGACCAAGATAAGGGTCGAAACGTTGCGTTAAAATTTAAAAAATAAAATAAACTGATGACCTACAAGATGGAAACGTAGTTTAATTTATCAATTTAGTTGACTATAATTCGCGATCAAACTGAAAACGTAAGTGTTGACAGTAGTAATCATTCGCCATCAGTTTCGGAGACAACTGGAGCAGAAAATTGTCTTTTTCCAAAGTCACTGTTGCGCAATAATCTAATTTCTGGTTTGTGCGCCTCCTAGGTATTGTTGTTCACACTCCAGCGCACAGATGGTTAGAACGTTATTTACTTTACAGGCACGCCATGGCAGTCTACTGTTTCTTTGTCATGCCAAAATCATTAAAAAAGTTAAAAAAAAAACCGTACTTGTAAACCTAGGTATGTCCACGCCACAGACAACAAGAAGTAGGGGTGGAACTTTTGTTAGGTACACCAAATACAAGATACAGCACCAGCAGTTGTTGGTGCAGCCCACTTTCTATCTTCAGAATGAAGCGGAGTCATTGAATGACAGTGTACACTGATACATTATGTACTTGCTACATAATGCTACTGTTGTCGAAAGGCTGTAGTTCGATCTTAAATTCGGTGTTTATGTAACCAGAACAGTACAGTGGTTTTGTTTTCCTAACCATTAAGTTTAAAGGTGACCCCTGAATTTACTGCAATTGCCCGGCAATGATTTTCGCATCGAAATCATTGTTTACGTCCGAAATAAAACATTACTTCTGCTGTCAGATTGTTTTGCACAAAGCGAAGTTCATTAGCAAGGTCGGGGGAATAAAAATAGCCACCATTTGGCACATTTGGGGCCGTATGCGATTTTTTAAAACGTTCGTACGAATTGGCAATGCGCTTTGAAAATATTTGGATAGATACTACCTATTTGACGTGCCAAGGGGTGTCAGCAATATTATGTAATGCATTTGATGCCGAAAGTTAGGATTTTATTTTTATACAGGAGGATTCTTCGACTAGTAAGTAGTACGCAAATTTTAACCAGCGGTATTTTTTAAGAATAAAATAAAAAATAAACCTTTTTAAAAGCAAGCTTTTATTTAAGCCACGTACTAAAACGAATAAAATAAGTTTAGGCTTTCGTTAAGATAATTCAATGCCAAATTGCGACAAGTTGTTGTAAATCAAAAAGCTTGTCGCGCGAATTGTAAAGAAAATACATACCTACTTTGGCATGTAGGTACTTGCTTATCAACCAATTACTGTCCAATAAAATTAATTGGTACCTACTTTTTTAAGAACATTTCGCGCGACAAGCTTTTTAATTTACAATAACTTGTCGCAATAATTTGACATTGAATTATCTTAACGAAAACCTGAAATTATTTTGTTCGTTTTAGTACATGGCTTAAATAAAATCTTGCTTTTAAAACGTTTTTTTTTATTTTTTATTTTATTTTGTGCCTATTTGATTCCCATGTCAGGAGGGTGGTAAAGAAAGTTAGCCGGCATCCATCATATTGTATTAAGTATGAGGTACCTTACTTTATCATTTTGTACTCGTCAAACCCTTTCATTTGATACCCATAGACCAGTCGGTACGTCGTTCTTAATAGGTCTAGGTGGGAATAAGCTGAAATACAGTTTAATATCTTTGCTTGGATGTTTATATTAATTTAAAATTACATTAAATTTGCACGGCCTATCGATCCAGGATTTGGCCGCCATATTGGAAAATTCCATATAAAAATTATGTTTTTATGGATTTTTAAAATAAACTGTATTGCAGCTTGCCTCCATTTATTTCCACCTAGAACCCCTTGTCGACTGTTCTATGTCACGTAGGTTGTAAAGAAATAGGTATTCCGCCATGTTCCATCATCAATCAAAGAGTCACCTTATGTATCTTACAGGACTAACTATAGGTTACTAAGAATCGAGTACTAAGATATATTTATAAGTTATTACAAATTATCATGGTTCTACAGTTAAGAACGAAAAAAAATTCCACCAGTTGACTTAACGTAATATTTTTTGATAATATTAGGTTACTTAAAATTCCTTAAGTCATTTAAACTGTGTGACCTTGAAAATTTGTAAAATTTTCGCCTGCGACTCAATTCTTGAGATTCTTGAGAACAAAAAATAAATTTATTTTTTTAAAATTTGTGAACTCTATCTACGGCCCTGTCTTTATTCTATGGCAAAGGGCATGTCAATGAAAATTCAGGTAAACCATTTAAATTGTGTCGACTATAGTTATTTTGTAGGTAGGTATGTTACACACGACTCGTTTGTAGTAGCCATGTAAAGCAATTATACATATTTGAAGTTGTTATGTAACCCGATATGCATTCTGCCTTTACATGATTAAGTACCTATGTGCAGGTTCAATAAACTTGTAGCCAGTATATAATTATGTGCAACGCGGTACTTGTTAAACCGTGCATATAGAAGAAAAATTAAAAATAACATCCAATTACTGACTTGGTCAAATACAATGCATTTTGCAGTCCAACAATTATTTTATTGGAGGTGTCACTCATAGATGGCGTTTCTTTATCGATATTAAGGTATTTATTCGATAAATTTTAGTACTACTACACATAAGGGACTCTTTAAAGTAAGGGGACCCAGCATTATACTTTCCAAAGTGAGGCCTATTCTTTCCTCATTCTAATGGTCTCAGTGATGCCAAGTATGTCATTTTATTGGAGAATCTATGAATATAACAGGTATTTTGATTGTTAGTAAAATTTAATAATGGTTTCCATGATTTCTAAAAATTAGACTTGACAATTTTGTGTATACAAGTGCAGAATATGGCAAATGTCAAATGAAACAAATTTATTTTATAGTTGAAATTGGTTTCCAGCAATTATTTCCACGAATATAAGAAATAAGTATGGTAAGTCAGAAAGTCAATAGTGCCGATTTTGCTTATTTAAGAATTGGTCGCTATTGCACCTTGTTACCAGGTTCCTCAATCCATTTGTAATATGTACGAGTATACTTACTTGAACTTTCTTCCCTTGTTGAATGTATCTACCCAAAGAACTTTCACAGATTTCGGGATGGACTAATAAGATTAGGTCTAGTAGTTCTAATGATGGTAGTTTTTCTCGGTGTTCATTATAAAATTTTTGTAATTTTATTTCTCTCCCAAGGTAGTCTCACAAACTTAAAATAAACTTGTAGTCGTAGATAAAAACTCCTTAAAAAAAGACCTGACTGAAGCTACCTGCAAATTATCGAAATACGATTTGTTTTGAACTACCTACTTATACGTAATGCCCACGTAATGGGACTTGTAGGATTACTAAAGGTGATGTAGGAAAAATCTGGTTGCAATTATTGAGACTACTACATGCGACTGCATTACCTTTAATTGGCACATCTGAGTATCTGGAAGTTAGAAAAGTTAAAAATTGTAAATTATGATGGCAAATATTTTGCCTCCTTTAGAATCTATGGTAATGGCATGTCACATAAAACCTGATGGCAGTTGGACACTGACATATAACATAACCCTGTGGTCTCCTTGGAGTCAACAGGAAACAAACTTCCCCTCAAGGCTTCACTTTTCCTATGTGATAGACTGTGACATGCTGGGTCCCCTTGGGTAGATCTATTCGACGTATTTTTACGCCAGCTATACAAGGAGAGCTTCCCATCTACCTATTCAATGAATTTGCCGCATCGATGACGTTGCACCTACTAAAAACGAAGAGATGGGTTAATCTTCTATAATGAGCTAGAAAAAAATCGTCGGCAAATATAAGATAAGAATAAATGCAGGCAATTATTTTGATCTAATTACAATTCAGCATGATAATGCCTGGAAACATGCTACACAAATAATGTTAATAATTTCGATGTTATCTATATAAAGAGCAATTGAATTCGACGTCCGTGCTACTTTTGAACGGCGCACGGATTTCTAACTGCCATTTTCTCTTGCGACCATAATTGCGCTGAAAATTACAATAAAGTTTATAGAGGCAAATAAGAGCAGTTCGTACCAAATTGTAAAATAATGCTATTGTCGTTATGGACGTATTTGACGGCATAAAGGTCTGGGCACTTTCGTTTTAGTATCATTAGGAGAGATCATCTATCCGCCTGCCTACAGTGTGTCCCGGGATTGCTAGTTAGTTTCAATAAGTAATTACATTACTTACATGAATTGTTTGGAGTACTTTCTAAAAATAAGTTTCGACAAGCAAAAGACGATCAGATCATACGATATTTCGATTCTTTTTTTGTTTGAAAGACCTTCAAAATCCGCTTCTTTTGATCTTTCCACCATTTCCAAAATGCAAATCCAGGGCCGGCTGCGATTTTTTATGCCCTCGATTTTCACCAAAAACATTTAGAGATTTATTTAAAATCTGAGCACAGCGTTAATCAGAATACCCCAAGACCTCCATATACCAAAACTGAACAAAAAATATACCTATGTCAAGTTGGGAAAAATAGGAATTTTAAAGGCATCTGGCAAATCAAGTGTGCCATGGAATCTCCTCAAAACAGTTGAATAGTCAACAGGACCATTCAAAGTGTTGGTGTGCAAAGATCCAGTAGAATATTATACATGATGTTTGTCTCTGGGTCATCTCGAAATGCAGAATTTTTTTTAACCTATATCGGGGTCCAGAGCATCCCGGAATTATTGAAAAACTGCTGATAAACAAAAAAGTATTTTATTTTCATTTTACAAAATATCAACCAACATGTAAAAAAACATGTTACATTATTGGACCCTTCGCTACTCAATTCGTAGTTAAAAAACAATTTTTGGTTTTACTTTAATATTTTTACAGTATAATTATTGTTTTGAGTTCTCTTTGTCTAGTTTTCTCAGCAGAGGTATTTGAAAAAAAAATCATATCTGCCATGGAAATTGAAACAATCAGGTAATTAAATTTTAAATTTACACCAACATTAAGCTTTTGACAATTCTGGTAAAAATAACTTACCTACCGTGATTTATTTACAAATCTCAATTTGGAATCACACAGAATAAATGGCGTTGATAGTGACATTAAGTTGATTTGACAATTCGCTATATTTAATTACTCACAGTCAGGTGAAAATACTTAATTTTCCGAATAACTTTTTTCCATATCTTCATCTTCACATGTAAAGCCAGTTTACTCTTGCAACATTTTAAGTTTTTTCAAATTTTTGAACGCCCCGTACAAAATAGTTAACTATTTCTATGTCAGTGAGAACAATGAAAACTTTTTATCAAGGGTAACTTTTTTCGATAAAATGAAAAATAAAGAAGTTTTCCTATTGGACACCCTAACCGTGGACCGTGGACACACTGTACATCTGGATAACCAACTTAAATGCGATAGGCGCAATGACTATTATAGTCACTGGTACGCGCTATACTTTCGTTTCTGGTATAGTATTTCCAAAGTCACTTGAAACAGCATAAAAAAACTCTAATTAGCGTCACAAAAAGAATATGGGACATAAGCGTCACCCAGTTTTCAAAAATAATAATATTCTACAAGCAACATAATATTCAACTTTTAACGTTGTCGTCAAACACAACGTAAAGGCAAGTACCTATATCCTAAGATCTGTGAAATTATGGCACGCCTATCCACCGCATTTCGCTGCACAAGTGGCCAGCCGTCGAACAGTGTAACCCATGCAAGCATTGGTGATATTATATTAGGCGAGCATGCAGTCACTTGTTTTTACTACAATATCTATCTTATCTGTCTCCTCTATCTCTTTTCACTACTAATACCAGGTGCGGTTTAATATGGCTAAAAAAGTGTTTTGTCTCGTACTTTATTGCCGAGGCGCCTGTTCTCTAGCTACCCTGGTAAAATATAAATGAACTCACTTAGAACACAGTGATATATACGTGGCGCGATCTATTTCATAGCATTTACCAAACTCTGCTGCTGGTAAAAATACCAGACTTATCAGCAGAAATCACCCGTATAAAATTCAAAGGTATTTATGCTGTTCCAAGTGATTTCATTTATACCATACACACTTAAAACACCCGATAGCGTAGGTTCTACAGAGTACAGTCGACAGTACAGTTGCATCGGTCTTAATAAAATTCTATCTAGGAAAATTATAGCCCACCAGCTGTTTAATAATTATTCTAGGTGTATTTTTAGCCCTTTTGGGCACACTGTAAATATCAGAGTTGAACAAACAGCATAAACACACACTCGTAAACGCTTTGGCAAAGGTAAGTGCGATAAACTAATTTGCATATTTTTATGCAATTTCGACCTTTGTCAATGTAATCCAGGGAAATTTTGCATGCACTCATCGAGAACTGGTACAGACGTTTTTAGAAAAGGCAGTATAGAATAATTCGTCTATAGGGTGAGTTAAAAAAAGTGGCAATTCCATTTTCCGTTTTTTTTTGTTGTTATTACAAGGCATCCACCTAATTCATTAGCAAGTTTTCCGAACAAAAAGAAATGCATGACTCATGCCCCTATTTAATGTTTTTATGGATAATTATAGGTATGAGCGTCTCTACTGTGTAATTAAATGAAATTATGACCAGATTGTAATCAGACTAGGTATGTGTTTTCGCCTTTTGGATTTAGCTCGGCACGCACTAGGTTTACTGATTACATCATTCCTGTATAATATGAATTTCCTGGCTGTGCCGAACTGAGAAATTATCCAGAAATGAGAACTTAGGCAGCCATAACCTTCCTCGAACAATTCGAACAAAAATTGTAGCTATTATAACAAGTTATTTCTTCACCTTTTCACCACGTTTTTATTAACTCGCCTGTCCTCCTGTTTGTTACTTTGTCAAATTTTGCAGCTATTCCTCTACACTCCTTACTATTAGCTGTTGCATGCGTCCCACGTTTTTTGAATCTTTATGGGAAAAATTGTTTTATACTGTTCAGTCCGGTTTTTTATATGTGACATTCGAAATGGAAACTAATAATTCTAGTCTTGCTCATTAAATCGAATTCAGCCTCGACAAAAAAGTAGTAGGAGCGACCCACGGATTTCTTATAGTTGCATATATTATACATTATAAGAGAAGGGGTAGTCGTGGCTTGACTAGTTAAACAATAAGAACCAAATTTAGTGGGAAATAAGCCATTTTTTTAAGTGTGAAGACTCTTTTTATTGGTGAAAGCTTTCGCAGTTGTTTAACTGCTTCTTCAGTCACTCTAAAATTACATTAAAATAGTTTTTGTGATATAAATTTCAAAATTACTTACAATTAAGTGAGTTCCTAATATAATGTAGAGATGTTAATGCTTGAATTTTGCATTGGACAGGGCAAAAGTACAAAATTTTTAAATTTAGTTTTGACAAAAATCTAGTTCAATATGACACTTAAAAATAGTTTATTTTTAAAGGTATATAAATGTCACTAGTTACTATTATTATACCTTTATCTAGGTATATTTGAATTATTATTATTGTTAGTAAAATTTGGTTTGTTTTCTAAGAAAAGTAAATTTGAAAAAATTATATTAAGGTCCTGAATATCTGTTTTTTTGTTAAGAGTATTTTCAACTTGGTTAATGTAACACATTTCAAGAAAAGAACGCTTAAAATAATTTCTTTCAGTTGCCAAAACTTTAGTATTATCAAAATCCATTTTATGTCCTGTTGAATTAACATGTTGAGATAAACCACATGATTCGGGCCTTAGACGAATATCACTTTTATGCGAAATATTTCTAGATTTAATGCTTCTGCATGTTTGACCAATGTAAGTTTTATTACAATTAGTGCAATTAATCTGATAGGTCTAATGTAGTTTATCAGATTAATTGCACTAATTGTAATAAAACTTACATTGGTCAAACATGCAGAAGCATTAAATCTAGAAATATTTCGCATAAAAGTGATATTCGTCTAAGGCCCGAATCATGTGGTTTATCTCAACATGTTAATTCAACAGGACATAAAATGGATTTTGATAATACTAAAGTTTTGGCAACTGAAAGAAATTATTTTAAGCGTTCTTTTCTTGAAATGTGTTACATTAACCAAGTTGAAAATACTCTTAACAAAAAAACAGATATTCAGGACCTTAATATAATTTTTTCAAATTTACTTTTCTTAGAAAACAAACCAAATTTTACTAACAATAATAATAATTCAAATATACCTAGATAAAGGTATAATAATAGTAACTAGTGACATTTATATACCTTTAAAAATAAACTATTTTTAAGTGTCATATTGAACTAGATTTTTGTCAAAACTAAATTTAAAAATTTTGTACTTTTGCCCTGTCCAATGCAAAATTCAAACATTAACATCTCTACATTATATTAGGAACTCACTTAATTGTAAGTAATTTTGAAATTTATATCACAAAAACTATTTTAATGTAATTTTAGAGTGACTGAAGAAGCAGTTAAACAACTGCGAAAGCTTTCACCAATAAAAAGAGTCTTCACACTTAAAAAAATGGCTTATTTCCCACTAAATTTGGTTCTTATTGTTATACATTATATGTATATTGCACATGCACATAGTCACAGCCGACTGTAGGAAAGCCCTGAAGTTGAAAAGCTGGCAACATAGCTTGCGGGTCTGCGCGGCGTGGCCTGTCACTCCCTGTCAGTTGATTTTACAGGAAATTTACCAGAATTAATTTGTGTAGTGCGGGTAATGCTATCGTCGCCAGATTGCTACGACGAGGCAGTGTGTCTTTGGGTGGAAACAGACAGCCCGAAGTGCTGGCGACAGCTTTTTTATAAGTTTGTTTTGTTTGTGAAAAAATGAAACATTTCTCTAAAAGTTCGAAGTGAGGAATCGTTCTTTTATAATTTCAAGCCTCAAGATGCCTAGAATCGCCGAGGGATGCTAGAACTTAGGTATATACCTACCTGGCTGTAAGTCAAATCGTAATAATAACTTCAAGTAGCTAGGTTTTCTTTGCTTGACGGCAGGCGGTAGGTAGACTTGTATTCGTTTTGGGCTTTCCAAAGGACGAAAATTTAAGAATGAATTGATAACGGGCCAATTGCATCTATAGACAAACTAAAGTACCCTTTAAAATTAAAGGAGCTTTCTAACAATCCAAACATTGTTTAATATTGTTGCAGAAGTTTCTTTACCTAATTTTAACGTCAAAATATATTTTAGTTGAATGTATTATGAAATTGATCCCAAGTGCCATTTCAATCACAAGAGATATTATTCTTCTTCACAACATGCAGTTCTCTGTTCGCTTGTTGTTTGTATTTTTATGAAAATTTAACCATAAGCGAAGATAGGTAATCATCATTTGCCTGATGGCGCCCTTTGCGAAAAATTCTCACAACAATTCGACTTACAACAAAATGTAGTTCTCTCTATTTGCCCAAATTTACCATATTATTTGTCGAAAATGTACCTATCCACAGCAGGAATCGTACTTATTATTACTTATATTATATCATGTGTATATTTTGTTACTTGTTACTGCTTTTTTGTCTGTTAAACAAACGTACCTACTTACTTAAGTACCCAATTATTGAAACAAAAGTCACAAATGTATCTCATTATAATTAAAAAGAGGGTTGAACATTTTTTAGAAAAGATAAACTAAGCCAAAGTGAAGACTGCTCTAGACTGCATAGACCCGTTGAACCGTCCCGCTGCGGCGTTGCCACATGTTTGCACAGGGCTTGTAAAGTTTGAGAAGGTTGTGACATAGTCGTCTCTGTTTCAAAAGCTTGCATTGTGTCTGACACACTTTGATCTTTACCGACTTTATATTATTGAACTTTGTTAGTTTGTTTTACAATGATACTTCCGAAAGCGTACAATGGTCCTACCTTTGTTTATCGACAATCCTTCATGCATATTGTACAACCGTGTTCAGTGCAATGAACTCATGGGCAGGAAAGTAGGCACACTGCGAATCCCATTGCGAGGTACAGAGAGACTGTATCCCATAAAATGATAGCAGATATTATAGGTGCAATAATTGAAAAGTAGTGTTTCATTTTCTACTAGCTACGAGCAGATTTGTTATTTTTATTACACCTTTAGAGATCGCCGCACTCTAGCAGAGGATAACCTTTAAATAATTATCTATCTGGGCATGGTTATTGTTATGCAATTATTACTACAGTAATAATTATTATCGTATGGTGGAAATAGCGATTTTTTAAAATAATGCTGCATTTCAGTTTGTTGCATATCGAATAATTTTTGGAAGTTATATCATGCATAAAGATTTAATAGTTGTTCGTGTAAGAGTTCAAATAGATTGCGGTAACTTGTAATTACTATTATTATTATTTGCAAGTTGCAACACTCAAAGAAACAAAAGCAAAAGGTTTTGTTAAAACAAAATAAGACAAACACCAAAAGTTTAACCAGTGGTAGTAATAGTTATTTAGGTATCTACCAAGGCACTAAAGTTCAAGTTTTTATGACTCATCTGAAGTTTAGTTGCCGAGGCCTCTGGCCGAGGCAAATAAACCACATGAACTTCAGTGCCTGGGTACAAATTATTTTGTTTTTGAAATCGGAAAAAATGTTTTATTAGGCAAAAAAATAATCATAAGGGATCACCCGTCCATGAACTGTCCGCGCGCGGCGTTGCTTGACTTGACGATCGCTCTGCCTAGGTCAAGTATGACGAGGCACGGCTCTTCCCAACAGAAACTCCAAACTGCTCCCTGTTGTGCAGCCTCCATGAAAAATATAGATTGATATTCAAACCTACTAAAATATTTAAATATTTATACTGAAAGATTGCGCTGCTATAGGTAACAATTTCGCAATGCGTGCGAAAAGTTAAATGGGCCTTTATTGGCCAAGGCTTACTTATTAAAAAAATCGTACTATAATGGGCTACTTCAGTGCCGATTTCTGAGCTTTTAATGACGATTTTGAGACAATTCACTGCCGATTTCAAGAAAAAGTACTTTCTACTGGCGGACCTAGGAATAAGTGCCACTTTTCCTAATTGATATGATTGGAGACTTGCGGCATATTTATTTGTTTTAAAAGACATTCCAAAAACTCAATTCTTCCATATATTATAAGTAGGTAGGTATACGTTTCTCATGAGATAGCGACATTTGTTTTTTCAGAATGGAAATTTAAATGAAAATTCCAGAAGTAATTTATTTCTCTTCCAACCCTGCTTGTGGCCGTTGTTATGGAGGATTTAATATAATCTCTACGTTACCCTCCTGCCTGGGTTTTATATAAGGGATTTTGAGGGTAAGTTTTATTTTTTCATTTGCCTCGCGATGGAAGGCCAGACCCTAATACCTACTGGATCTGTACAAGGATCAAGGATCTAGTTTCTTTTTGGTATAATATATGTTTACTGTTTACATATTCTAGAAATATCGATACAGCAATTTTCGATTATAAAAACGGCATTTTAATAATTAAAAGCTTCAATTTTCTATAATGCTGCTAACAATGTCTTCAAAATTTCCAATTGAAATAACTGCTATAATCACGTGTCAAAAGAACAAAACAGACAGGGCACGTATAACAATACTGCAAAGATGTCCTACTTTCAAATCCATTCTTTTACGACTATAGCAATTCATAATAGTCTCCCTACACCTTGAAAATAATTTTAAAAATCATGGCAAAGCCAATATTTTAAAATGAGGGGAAAGACCCCATTATGAAGCCGTATCGTTTTAAATTTTCCTATACCAACATCGGGTGGAACCGTGAAATTCGCTTCCTTTCGAATGAATAGGTTTTGTGTACACTTTGAATTTTAGAAAATGGGAGAAACCATTAATCAAATGGCAGGCGATGCTATACAGAAATAAATACATATTCAGTTCCTCTATATAACGTAAAATTTGTCTATACATAATTATAATTTATAATTGACTCATTGGCTGACTTTTATATGCATTTTCATTATTAAAAATGTTGTTTTTTACCACGTTTCTTCGTTTTTGCAAGCTGTTATTTAACTTGCCCTGTTAGTATGTATGCATACACCTTTAGTTCCAGTGACAGTACAGTATGCAATACTCAAATTATTGTAATAATTTCAAAATGGCCGCCGCTCCAAGATGGCGGATTACCTATTTGATACCCAACATGGGTATCAAATGAAAGGGCTCGACGGGTAGAAAACAATAAGGTGAAAGACTTCATACCAAATCAAATATGGCGGCCGCCCCAAGATGAAAATATGAATATTAAATAAAAATATTTGACTAATGAAAATAATAAGCTGGTAGTAAATAAAAATTACGTGTTAAAAACTCGTTAAGAATAAAGAATGACAGGCAGACAAGAGAGCGAGTTATTTAACAGTTTGCAAGAATGCTAGAACCTCCAGCACTATAAGTTAGTAACTAAGAAGAATCTGGAATTAATTTGTTTCAATATTTTAATATAATCTTATGACATTTTGATTCCTTCTTTATTGTATTTTTTCAGGAAAATAGCAATTAAACAGATGGATATATTATTGGTAGGTAGATATAACAATTTTCTGTTTCAAATATCATCAAGTGAAGAGAAACTGAAATAATTCTGAAAATTGCCACACATGTCTGTCATAATGTCATCAAAATGTCTAAAATCGATTGCAAAATTTCAAACACAAGACTAAAAAGCAAAAAAATAATAGATAATATAGATAACAGATAATATAGATGCAATAGATAATTATTGATGCATCCACTTAAGTCACTAACAATTATTGTTACCGTCTTAATTGTGTTTAAGGCGAAATTAAAAATGAAAATAATGTATACAGTTAATTTCCCATTACTTAACTTCAAACTTCTTATTTCTTCATAAATGTTAGTGAGGCATATGTTAACCATCACACATGAACAACTTAAATAAATCTAATCTATTGTATACAGCTCGCTTTTTCAGTGCTTTGAAACCATCGAGCTACAATTAATAGTAGATGAACAATCGAGTTTAGTCTTAGACAAGGAAAGAGAGAGGACACCGCGCTTGCCTACCCTTTGAACGGCGGCCATTTTATATGTGGCAGACAAAGCGAGTACGTTGTGAGTTAATTTCGTGAATTTGTGAATTAAAACTAACAGTGATCAAGGGGAAAATATACTCTTACGATGGTGAATTGTTCAGCGTTTGGTTGCAAAAGGAGAAGTGAAAAGCAAGAACCCGGGATTTCGTTTCACAGGTAAATATTCAACAAGCTACCTTTGAAAGAAGCTCTAAAACTTTATTTTTTTCAATATAACGTTTTCAAATTCCTTCCACCTTTTAGTATGATGAAGTGCATTGTTTTGTTTGTAAATAGGACCAATATAGTTATTTTTTAACATCGAAAATTTCTTAATTGATTATTATAGTTTTATAAAATATGGGCTGATTTCCATGGCGTGCATTATTTATTTCATTTTGATTGATTCGAAATCTATATTTTAGCACTTGACTCTATAATAGCTATACATTTGAGAAATTATCTGCAAATAAATAGCAATATTTCAAATTATATGTAAGTCAAAATTAACTACCTTTTCATTTTTAACATTTTTGTGATATTGGCCAAGAACGCGTTTCATGCTACGCCACTGGCCTGTCGTGCGATGTGGCAGTCGGTAACACGGCCGCGAGCGCTGTTGTAGGCGTCCTCTCTCTTTCCTTGTCTAAGAGTTTAGTCATAAGTACTGCATTTGTTCTGTGTCGCCGTCTTCTTTTTGGTGTATCGCAGTGCCATCTACTGATAAGTGCCTAGAGCAACTAAGACATTTGCAGGCGGCGCTGCCAGTTCAATGTCCTTTCAATACTTCAGTGCCAAGAGAATGACCGCGTCTTTCTGGTCCCTCCGCCTCCAGTCAGCGTTAACTCGACGAATTCAGCCTTGGTAACTAATAGCGTACACAAACACAGTGTAGTTTCATCTGGCAAGATGATTTGAAGGTTAACAGTGAACATGCAGCCCGAGGAAAGAGCTCATTTGCTTCGCCTACGGCCGTGGGCCCTTATTTGGCTCGCTGACGCAACCGGTCGCGAGTAATATTAATTGTATTATTGTTGTTTAAAGCAATAATCTACAAATTTATATATTTCTACAATGTCAAATCGGACGTAAAGTTGAACGGGTTGTAAGGTCCTTCCTGGTGTTTCTTACACCAGTGTAGCTATTTACACAACATGCAACATGTATGACAATATTTGCTTCCACACATAATTTAAATAATTTTGTGTTTCCAGAGATGAATAATGAGAGGTACCTACCTACTTAGCAGGGGCTCCAAAATACAACGCTGAAGTACAGCGTGTCCCAAATAGTTTGTCCTACTCCCTGGATATCAGCAACCGTAAGAAATGCGAAAAAACTTGAATACAAAAGTTGTAAGATTGCCAGTGGACGTAACCTCTCTTTTATTTTCACATATACAGGGCGATTCGTATTTGCAGGACAACATTAAAATATTTAGATTTTGACAATTGCATTAATCCTTTAGAATATTTACATTTTCCATGAAATTTGCTACAGAACCGTTTTTTTTGTTTTGTATTTTGGAAGCAGGTTGCCAAGATATCGAATTTTTCTTGGAATTTAGGGACTTCGTGGAGGTTATGGAAACTGAATGCTGTATCTTTATTTTAATAGATATCAAAGATATATTTTAGCCGAAGTATGACAGCACAACTGTGTGTGGTGTGGTATGTCGAAATTGGTTTTTGAGTATACAGTGTGTTCATAACAGGCTCTCAAAATCAGATAATTTCAAACAGCAATAACTTATTTTTTTCAAATGGAATGACCCATATTTCTATAGTTTGTTGGATGCCAGCGTCCAAGCCCCACATTTTATGTAAATAACATTCTATACCAAAAATTACCCGTTTTCGAGATATTTAGTATTTACGAAAATTTCTTTGCATTTTTCATTCAGGTGAGAAGGTTTTATCAAGCAAGCCATAATTATTTTTCCAGACAGTGGCAGAAATAATTGTCATTTTAGATAATACGGGAAATAAAATTCCTATACCCTTATACAGTATGTCCACGGATAGACATCCCAAGAGGACAAATGGACCAAAAATTTCATTTTTCGACAAAAAGTCATTCTTGATAAAAGTTTCTGCTTCTCGAAAAAATATGGTTCATGAAGAGAATTTTCGATTTTTTTATACAGGGTGTCCAAAAAATACAAAAACATGAAGTGCGATCAAGAATAAACTGCTTTTATTTTTAAAAATATCAAAAACTTTTACTTAGAAAAGTTGTTTAGAATTAAAATATGTGTCCGATTGTCACTTTTCAAACAAATCAGCCAACTCCGTTTTTTTATTTCCAAGTGTGAAACTCCTTCATGTTTAAAATTATCAAAAACATTTATTTAGAAAAGTTGTTTAGAATTAAAAGACGTGTCTGATTGTAACTTTTTAAGCAAATCGGACGACTTTGACTTAAATGGGAAAATGAAAGAGAGGTTACGTCCACTGCCAACCTTACAACTTTTGTATTTTTCGTTTTTTTCGTATCTCTTACGGTTCCTGAGATCCAGGGGGTAGGACAAACTATTTGGGACACGTTGTACACCCGAGAACAAAATATCTCGCGTTTATGAGAGATATTCGAGATATTCCTGTATGGGATCGTCTTTGAAATGTCTCATATTTTGTGTGCTACAGACGTGTCAAGCTGTCCAGAACGTGCCCGGCTTGCTATCAGCATGCATTTGTTGGCATTCATCGTACGGACCAAATGCAAATCCACGAAAACATGCGCCGCATAAAGCGAAGCTTGTCGGCCAAACCTGTTTTGATTTCTTGCCCCTAAATGCGAAAGAAGAATGAAATTAAACTGGGAACATTTCAGTTTTCTTAAAAATGCGTGGACTAGCTTTAGAACAAATTAGATAAATGTTTTAAAGCTGTAGAGGAGACAACAACGTTTGGACAATCCATCAGAGCAATAACCAAGGATAAAGGGAGCAAAATTAAACAAACATTAGGCCCGTCTGTGCAACGTTTACCTGTGACAGGTTGTGTCCTGACCTGGACCGGCACTACATTAAAGACTCCAGCAAGACGTCATATTTCATTGTTGTTTACGGATTGGGGTGGCGCCACTCGACGAAAAAAATTGCGACTTATTATAGGGGGGTATTCTGTGGTTATTGGTACGTCAGTTACTGACGTTTAAAATGTCCCAAATATTAAATATCCAGCTTTATTACGATTTGCCTTCTTTTTGCGGTAACGAATTGTCGTTGCGTCCAGAATTTAGCAGTTTTATCCTATTAACACAGCTTTTATAGGTAGATTGGTTTGTGATAACAAGAAATTTACATGCACATGAAGAAAATGGTATGCACACTGCACAGACCATTGGATGAATTGCAGAAGAATAAACACTATTTGGAATTATGGGATGATCTGATCAACCAGCTGAAGAAGCGAAAATTCTAGATTTTATTTTGGAGTAGTATTTTGTAACGTATGCAAGAATGAAAATAGAAAATTTTGTTTATAGCTTCAAAGCAAACCAATAGTCCTCCATATAAAGAGAAAACTGAAAATTCTAATGCGTTTTATGCTTATTTATACTACAACTAGCCATGGACTTCATTTCAAACCAAAAGGTACCAAACACTCTTGCTTGCTTTTTAGACTCGCTTTTCTTAAGAAAATGTATGGAAATACGCCATGTGAACTTGTCAAATTAGAGGGACATAACAAACAAATATATTATTTTGGATATTAAATTCGTTGTAACAGACACATTTGCGTTTTTATTTTATAAAAGATTCTGCAACAATGGTGTTTTAACATCAAACCACCGTGTAAATTTGTTTCGTCGTGTGGCGCCAGTGGCGATCGCTCGAAACAGCGCTATGCACAGGTCTTTAATATAGTGTTGATCTTGGTCCAGTCCTGACAAATATATCAGTTTAGCCACATACATAGTGACTGATTCTGAAAAAGGTTAATCCCTAAAAATATGCTCTAAAGGATTTCCACAAAAAGGGGAATTTTTTATAGTGTATTAGTCAAAGGAAAATGGGAATAAAACACCAGGAAGAACATAATATATATTTTTTCTTTATTTCAGACTGTCGCTATGCAATATCCCAAGCAGCATTTTTAGTCGCCGTTACGTTCCGGCGACTTTTGTTTGCAACTTTAAAGTTATGATTACTACTGATAGGAACGTAATTACTACGTTCCAATTACGTCCCTGCGACCAAAATGGGGAACATTTTGAGGGTGATAGATACGTAACGGCGACCACCTAGCAACTTACACCGCTACGACGCGCTTACGTTCCGGCAACGTGGTGGAGACGTAGCGGCGTGGTCAGCGCTACTGTGTTGGATTTGTTTGCTTCTTTACATTCGCGTCCTCGCTTTGTCTTTGTCTAAATAATTAAAAAGTATTCTAGCCCAGCATCTTCCGTCATTTTTCAATAACCGTGGAAAATGGAAGTACCTAATATTTATTTTTAACTTATATCTATGAATAATGGTAGGTATAAGCAAGGTATTAATTTGCTGATTTATTTCTCGTTGCTAGATTCAAGGAACTAAAACGATTGAAAATTTTCTGTCAAATATGACTTGATAGATTGAAAAGTAACAACGCGCCCTCTCAAAATGCATGTTTTAACATTTTTTTATCGGGAGGATAAATTACGAAAATGTGCGAAATTACCTAAAAATGCTGAAAAATGCTTTTTTAATATTTCTATAAGTTATACTAGTTCATTTTTGCTCGATTTTCTCTTTTTTGGGACGATTTTGAAGAAATAACTATTTCAGTACCAAAGGAAATTGACATTTGATATTAATGGCGTCTATCATTTTATAAAAAAATATGGCGTAACTTTCAGTAATTACTTCTAAGTATTATTTACCTTAAAATGGGTGTTTGAAGGCTTTGCCACTTAACTGGTAGTAACGGCAACTAGACTTTTTTCACTTTAAGGTAATTCCTACCTTTAAGACGAAAATTAGTTTTAGATATTTTAAACTCTAAAGTCCCAATTACTACAAGAGAACTTCAAAGTTCCAGAAGCCTCGTTTAAGTTCCGAATGCTACTACTAGGTTCCATTTGGAACTTTAACCTATAATTTTTATATGAGAGTGTTATTTTCAGCCGGTATGTTTTGTGCTATATTTCGAAAAGTTGATATTTAAAATTTTAGCCACTCAAGAGAAGCGTTTTGTAATTTTGTATTGAAGACAAGTGCTCCTGTTTCGATTCGTTTCATCCAACTGCTACTTTAATTTTCTATAAAATGTGAATGTGTGTCTATAATTTTTCTTCTTTCTAATGGCTGACATTTTCATCACTTCGCAAAAACGACTCAATCCTTCAAACGATATTGTAAGGAACTAAATGTAGTTTCCATTTTGGTCACTATAGAAGTGACAGTTACTTTAAAGTATTTTTTTGTAGTAATTGGAACTTTCTAGTAATTTTAAAATGGAGTGGGAAGTAAAACTTACCATACAGTAGTTTTCTCGAGTAGCGGGAAAGTTAATTTAACTTTAAATATGACTATATAGTTCCGAAACTTTGGAGGTATTTCTAAAGTCGCTAAGATGTAGAAGTTACTTTCACCGTTACCATAAAGTAATGAAAACTTTAAAGTGATAAACAAGTAACACGACAAAGTAATTGTGACCATTGAATATAACTTTAGAGTTAACGTGACTTTAACGTAATTTTGCATAGTAACAATTCCGTTCCAGATACTTCAAAAACTACTTAGAAGTACTGAAACCATAAAGTTCCAACTTGTAGTAATAATTACTACGTAATTACTCATACTTTCTCAATAAAAGTAATAAAAACTAATAAGTCGATTTTTAAGTAATAATTACGTTATAACTACTTATTCAAAGTTCCCATCTCAGTTACCGCAACTTTGATGCTGCTTGGGAGCCGCAACTATTAATATTGCGTTCGTCAGTTGTCTTGGCTAGGCACCCAGCTGGCTAGCCGCGCCATCGAAAATCACGTAAGAAACGGACTATTTATACGCCAACTTGATTGACACTCGACACATTTCGGGACAATTTGTTAATGTCGTTGCACCGTTACGAAACCAAAGTTAGCGGAGTTCTATTTCGGTTGTTGCGGGAAACAAATCGATTCGAACTTCCACGTCTTGGTCGGAGCAATATACAGGGTGTCCCATTTTGGGTGTTTTTGTCAAAAATCTCGGTTATTATTAAAGCTAGAGGGTTGCGGTTTTCACGTTACCGTACTACTTTTTTGAGAGGAATTTGGTGGACCAATCAGATTTTAGATAAGTTTTATAGTTTCCGCGCATTGGCGCAGGACTGAAATTTTCGATTTTTTGGAAACCTCTCTCCTGGCTTTATATATCGACAAATTTAATCAACTATTTTTATAGATTTTTTGGCGTAGAATCGAATGGAATAATTAGTTTTTTGGTAGCGTTAATAGTTTTTGAGATATGAACCAAAATTATATTTTTTTAATGGAAACCGATTTTCAACTTTCTGCAACTTCCGGTTATACCGGAAGTTGACGGCAACTTCCTTATTTCAAATACCACACCCAATATATTATAACAAATTCGGATTCCTTGCTAAATTCTAATGTCAGTTTGTCTAATAAACTGCATACTTAAACCTCATAGTTTCTGCGGTATTCAACCTTTTTTGATTTTTTTACATTTATTTGCGGGAGTTGTTAAAATTCTCCCTAACTTCAAGACAGATATTCAAATTTTGTCTACGCTTTATTATAGTTGGAAGGTTGGTTGCTACTAAGAAGGCAGTCATTTTTATATTGATTATACGGGGCGATCGAAGATTACCTAGTCTCCCAACTCTCTTATGAAAAAAATCAAAAACTCATTTTTTTAAATGAAACGCCCTATAAATATTAAAATGAACTCCCTAATAAATTTTATGTCGACTTTGTCTAAACAACTATATACCTAAAATCAATAGTTTTGCCTCTATTTGCATTTTTACAAGCTTTTATTTAACTTTCCCTGTTATGGGTCGAATCTTGCAAGCTGAATTAAAACCACTTCCCGATTTTCGATTGAGCTTAAATCTTGCATACACATTTAGTTCCGGTGACAATACAATATACAATACTCAATATTGTAACACTTTCAAAATGGCCGCCGCTCCAAGATGGCGGGCGATGTATTTTTTGTAAACCCCCTTAATATGGGTATCAAATGAAAGAGCTTGAAAAGTAGAAAACGATAAAGTTAGTGACATCACACTAAGTTCAATATGGCCGCCGCTACTAAAAAGCGCAAAATAAAATTGAAAATAAAAAAAAACTTTTTAAAAACAAGCTTTTATTTAAGCCATATACTAAAACGAATAAAATGAGTTTAGGTTTTCGTTAAGATAATTCAATTCCAAATTAAGAAAAAAAATGCATACTTTACCTTTTTGCGCGACAAGCTTTTCAATTTGCAAAAACTTGTCGCAATTTGGAATTGAAGTTTTTTAACGAAAACCTAAACTTATTTGATTTGGTTTGGTTCTTCAGATACGTTTAATGCACGGTCTTCACGCTGCACCCTGTATATTTTAGTATTGCAAAACCTGTTACTTATATTAATTTTTATTTTTCTAATTTTTCTAATGCAATTTAACTCCATTTGCTGAGCAAGAAGTAAACTACATTTTCTCGTGCAAATCCGTTATAACAGTCTGGGTTTGGAGAATTTTCCAGGCAAGATGCTTTCTCCACACTTGAAGGGGAGTTCCTAATTTACGTTCAACCCGCTGAACCGAATCATTTAATTATCTTTATTTCCCAACTAGACTTAAGAAGATTTAGTGAACATTTTCTGAGCGACTTCAATTTTGGAGGTAAAAAGCAAGTTTATTTATCATAGTTAAGAGGTTGTTATTATTGGAATCTTATCGTATCATTTGAATGAATAAACTTGAAAGGTGCCCTTTGGCAGACTTTCCATTTTCCGCCGAAAACACACAAAGCAAAACAAAATAATAAATACTAGGAAGATAGTTCTGAAAGTAACATGGAATAAGTTTACTGCACTATGAAATTTATATGTGCTTGTTTACAGTGGGGATGCCAAGATCGTATATTGTTAAAATTGTGTCGTTTATCTTTCGAGTACAATATGAAGCATAATAATATGAAGTTAGATTCTTGCATAAATAAATAAAAATAAATTCTTGAAACTTTCACAAAATTGGCATTAACCTACTATTAAATAAATGCAACATTTTAATTTTTGAGGTTAGAAAAAAGTCTTATATACTTATCTAAAGTTTTCCACCGTTGCATCGGACTTTCTACGGGGTGTTTGAAAATACTGTGGCATACAAACTTATTATGATTTTTTTAAATCAGAATAATATTTTTGCAGTTTTGAAATCTTAACAATTTTTCGGATTCCACCAACATTTATTACATATTTTTATAGGTACTTGTTCGCCCTTTATAAGAGTCAGTAACTTGAATCTATCCTTGAATATACCCTGTAAAACCGAAGGTGAAAAAAGTAAAAAAAAGTTTAATGCTAGAAATATCGTTAAGTAAATTTAGTAATAGTAGTTCTTTCACCCCCCCTTTTCCACGTAAATTCGTTCGAAAACAACCTTCTGCATTTAGTATATGTGACTCAACCCCGCAGCACAAAGGTAGGCAATTCAACCAGTTGGCTCCTGGCCAAAAAGTGAAAATCGAAGGAACGATGAACTTTTCGTAACGAGAAATAACTTGAAAACATGTAATTAAAATGTGCTCTTTGAATTCCCTAAACATTTAATTATCAACACGTGTATTATATTATAAAAGGTCTTAATACGTAGTCAAATGTTAGTTTATTTTTATCAGATAATGTTTTTCTATTGCATTTACTGGCACTCGACACTCGACACTTGACGTCCATAAGAATAACCTCTATTAAAATGAAATGTTTGGCAAGTAGGTATATTTGGTATATTGTATTTGCCAAATTTTGATACATAATTATTTTTTCCCGAAATCGGCAGTGAAGTGTCTCAAAATCGTCATTAAAAGCTCGGAAATCGGCACTGAAGTAGCCCATTATTGTACGGTTTTTTCAATAAGTAGGCCTTGGCGAGACGTAAACATCAAACGTCAGACGCGGAGCCATCGCCCGTCAAAAGTGACCAAATATTCAAAACCCGGCCAATAAATCCCATTTAACGTTTCGTACACATTGCGAAATAATTGATACCTATAGCAGCACAATCATTCAGTATAAATATTTTATTAGGTTTGAATATTAATCTATTTTACATGGAGACTGTACAGGGTGATCCAAACGCCCCAGGCCCACAGCGGGAACACGAAAACTCAAAATAAAATTTCGAAAAGGGGTTCTTGAATGGGACAATTTTGACCGAAAATTAGCTTTTTTCATGTTTGGGAAAATGGCCGCTGTGACTTCATCGATATTATTTTCCCAGAAACATACCAGTTTTTCTGTATATATTGAAAGTCCTTATCATTCTCTACAACTTTTGTAGGGAAAGATTTTCTGTATCTTTTATTGTTCAAAATATACAGGGTCAAATATATAAAAACACATGGAATTTTTTCTAATCATTTTTCGAAATCTAGACAGCTATGGAAACAATTGATAGTCAGAAATAATTTAAGAGTATATTAGGGTGCCTTGCGTACCTTTAAATGTATTAAACTGGAATATTTTTTAAATTTGTGAATTGTGCTTGTTACTAACTTGTTTGTTATTATTGTTTGTTACAAAAAAAATTAAAAATATTCCAGTTGAATAAATTTAAGGGTGCGCAAGGCACCCTAAAATACTCTTAAATAATTTCTGTCTATAAATTGTTTCCATAGCTATCTAGATTTCGAAAAATGATTAGAAAAAAATTCCATGTTTTTTTATATATTTGACCCTGTATATTTTGAACAATAAAAGATACAGAAAATCTTTCCCTACAAAAGTTGTAGAGAATGATAAGGACTTTCAATATATAGGGAAAAACTGGTATGTTTCTGGGAAAATAATATCGATGACGTCACAGTGGCCATTTTCCCAAACATCAAAAAAGCTAATTTTCGGTCAAAATTGGACCTTAGTACGTCCCATTTAAGAACCCCTTTTCGAAATTTTATTTTGAGTTTTCGTGTTCCTGCTGTAGGCCTGGGGCGTCGAGTTTGGATCACCCTGTACAATAGGCAGCAGTTTGGATTTTCTGTCAGAAAATGCCGTGTCTCGTCACACTTGATCTAAGTATAGCAATCGTCAAAGTTAAGCAACGCAGCGCGTAGTCGGTTCATGGACGGGTGATCCCTTATAGTTTTTCGCCTATTAAAACAATTTTTTCCGATTTAAAAAAAATTTAATATGTACCTCGGCACTGAAGTTCTTTTTATGACTCATGTGGTTTATTTGCCTCGGCCAGAGGCCTCGGCAACTAAATTCCACATGAGTCATAAAAAGTTGAAGTCAGTGCCTTGGTACATAAATAACTATTTTATCAGTGATTCTTTATTAAATACCCAAGCGTTTAAACTATTAATTCATACTTTTACTTGTAATAGTTAAAGTAAAATAAAGTACCAAAGTACCTAAACTTGACAATATTTTTGCTTCTCCCCCTTAGTTCTAGCTCTACCTATATCCAAACTCCCTTTTTCACTTTCCTCATCCAGATACGATCCATATTGATTTCACATTTTCCTTGCCGGCATAAAAGGCTAGATCATATACCTATATGAAAATTTAAAAATTCTTTCGATTTATCTCAATCGCCCTCTAAAACCATGAGAATCTGCCCAGAGTTCCGAAACACATGATGCACAAAATAAATAAATAAAAACGGTATGATTATGAACTTACTTTTAGCAGACTTTACATTGGTGATCACATATAATTACAATTTCTACAACCAAATTGATAAAAACACTCTCATTATCAAAGTATTGTTAGCATCTTTGTTTATATTTTCGTACTTTTCAAGGATACATTGTCAGCTGAGTCCCACATTCGAGTTTATTTGGCCATTAAAATACACTCCTAACGGGAAGCCGTTTTTTTCATGGTTGCTAAAACTCTGTAAATTAATATTATTTAGTGTTGTGCGTAGATCTATCTGAAGACAATTTAAATATAAAGAACTTGTTCATCCTTGAGGCCTGAATAAACAATGCGTTAAGTTTTGAAGACATTGCGTCATGCTAGGTTACAACTCTTCTACTACTTTGTTATTCCTCGATTCTAAAATATACAATGGCATTTGTAATTTGTAAGTGGGTAAAGTACTAATATTAAAACTATTTAAAAATTTATCTACAGTTTATTGCATTTTATACCCTCTTACCGTGTACCAAATTTTAAGTTATATCATCTGTCGTAATAAAACGTTTACAAAAATGAACTTTAACACCCTGTATGGTTTTTATTAAGCATTTCCGGATCCATGTTCACAAGAACTCTTTTGCTCAAAACCAATTTTTTTATCGTTTTTTTTTTCAAAGTTGTGGTTTACAACCGGGACACTCTGTATATTAAAAAATACTATTCTTACATTTCGCAAAAATTAAGAACAGTTAACTAGTATCATATTTAAGTGTACTACTTACTTCCTTATTTAAAAAACAAACTTCCTTCAAGAACCTGTTCTTACGAATTGTCAGAGAATTAGAACCAGTTCTGCAAATTCGCAACATTCAGAATGACTAATTATGTGTACATTTAATTTCCAGTCTATTTGTTAAAGATAGATTTTGGCGCAGGGTCCGATAAATAGACAAAATAAATTGTTATATAAGGCGCCTACATACTGGCTATATACCAAAACAAACAAGTTGATTACGACTTCCTTATTTAAAAACTTGAAACAATACATTTGGATATACATAGCTGGCGCGAGTGCTTTATGAATTTAAAGTAAGGATGCTGTATGTATTATTTTTTATGCTTATAAATAAAATTGTGTTGATTTTATATAATTTATTCGATAAAAATATTTTTTGGTGGACATTTTTAAAAATACCGTCAAGAATTTAGAAAAAGTGGAAACGCTCTCATGTTTTCTTAATTAATATTTACATTTCCACATCATTTGAAACACATTCACCAAGTTACACTCGTTAAAAGCTCAGAAATCGATATTGAAGTAGCCCATTATTGTACGATTTTTCCAATAAGTAGGCCTTGGCGAGATGTAAACATCAAACGTCAGACGCGGAGCCATCGCCCGTCAAAAGTGACCAAATATTCAAAACCCGGCCCATTTAACTTTTCGTACACATTGCGAAATTGTTACCTATAGCAGCGCAATCTTTCAGTATAAATATTTTAGTAGGTTTGAATATCAATTTGTTTTTCATGGACGCAGGAAGCAGTTTGGAGTTTCTGTTGGAAAGCGCCGAGCCTCGTCATACTTGGTAGAGCGTTCTTCAAAGTCAAGCAACGCTGCGCGTATTCGGTTCATGGACGAGTGATCCCTTATGATTATTTTTTTGCCTAATAATACATTTTTTCCGATTTCAAAAAAATGTATAATATGTACCTCAGCACTGAAGTTCTTTTTAAAAGCTTTTATTTAACTTGCAATGTATGTATGTATGTATGTATGTATGTATGTATGTATGTATGTAATTTGTTCGGGTGGAATCTTGCAACTCAATTTTGAAGCAGATATCTTCAACCGATCGAGCTGAAATTTTGTACACACGTTTAATTTGGATGACAATGCATGATTATATGTGTGACGTCATTCTAAATCCAACATGGCGGATCACCCAAGATGGCGGACTAGTTAAATTTCAACCGATCGAGCTGAAATTTTGTACACACGTTTAATTTGGATGACAATGCATGATTATATGTGTGACGTCATTCTAAATCCAACATGGCGGAACACTCAAGATGGCGGACTAGTTAAATTTCAACCGATCGAGCTGAAATTTTGTACACACGTTTAATTTGGATGACAATGCATGATTATATGTGTGACGTCATTCTAAATCCAACATGGCGGAACACTCAAGATGGCGGACTAGTTAAATTTCAACCGATCGAGCTGAAATTTTGTACACACGTTTAATTTGGATGACAATGCATGATTATATGTGTGACGTCATTCTAAATCCAACATGGCGGAACACCCAAGATGGTCATTAGAAGGTCTCCTCATTGAAGAGCTAGACTGTTCTAAACTAACCGGCAAACGACCTTGCAACAATGATGCGTTAACTGAGATGAATAGACTCAGACACCTGGCCAAACTAAAAATTACAAAATAAATTAAAAGTAAAAAAATATTTTTAAAAAAAGCTTTTATTTAAATGCGCTAAAAAGAATAAAATAATCTTTTCTTTTAAAACTTTTACTATCAACTTATAACGTCATTCCACAATTTATATGATATAAAAGCTTGTCGCGAGATTTAAGTTTTCAAACTAAGTAAATACCACTACTTAAATCTCGCGACAAGCTTTTATATCATATAAATTGTGGAATGACGTTATAAGTTGATAGTAAAGGTTTTAAAAGAAAAGATTATTTTATTCTTTTTAGCGCATTTAAATAAAAGCTTTTTTTAAAAATATTTTTTTACTTTTAATTTATTATTACTCATGTGTCATAAAAAGGTGAACTTCAGTGCCTTGGTACATATAAGTAACTATTATTATGTTTCCCTGTTGGGCCAAGTATAGTTTACCCAAGGAGCGTGAGGCGCACTGCGCAACATGACGCACCCCCACCACACTGAAAACTTTATGAACGTCAAGCCAACTTGGATTTCGCTTCTCCCTATTATCTCGTAATTTTGCGGTTTTAACGGTTATGGCCAGGGCAAAGTTAGAATATTAATTTGGTGGGGCCCACCCTCTCGGCTGGCTGAGAGTGTTTTCGTTCTAATGCGTGGAACTCTCGAAAATCTCACCCGAGGGGTCAGTTTCGGTTGAAACTGGTTTTTCCATCCTAAACGGCATGTTGAATTATGAACGCCCGGTATTCGGTTTAACTACAGGGAAATGACACAACATTTGAGTGGATTATGACTACAAAGTTTGCACTTTCCTCCCTATACTATACAATGTGTCCCGGATAAGAATGAACAGCATGGGGCTCTCGCAAAAGGTGAGAGATAGAACAATGGTTAAATGGGGGAAAAAGTTACGCAATTTCGATATCGATAAAATGGTACAAACAGATTTCTAATATCTTTTTTTCGTTTTTGAGTTATTTTGAAAAAAGTGAAATTTTGTTATCACAGATAAGAAAAAAAGAACAACACTTTCTTATGGCATTTTTTAACGGGCTTTAAGATGGCGTTTTTAGATTTGTTCTACAACATTCCGTTTTTGAGAAACCATCTTCAACTTTATTTTTTTAAATACGGACCTGGATTTTTTTGCAGATTTTGAAAGCACTTGTCATTGCAAATACCATGATGTATGACACGAAATATTTTTAAAATGTTTTGAGACAATTTGACTGAAAATTCTTTTTTTTTTTCATTCATTTTTTTCTATTGCGGCACTGTATTTAATAATAAGAACTTATCTCTCAATCGGAGAACCAAAAAAAGAACGGCAAAAAACAATAACAGTCACTTACGATAATAAAAAAAAAAATTCTCCACCTAGAAGGCATTGAAACAACGAAACCAACCCCTTGTCATTTGTTGTAACTCCCACTGTAAATTTGTATTATTAGAAACACAATGCGACACTGCTGTACAACAAGAGAGGAAAACACTAACCAGACAGGGCCGTATTTAAAAATATTAAGTTTTCGAAGTAAAAATAAACTGTAAGTTAAATTGTTGATAATACTGATTAATATTTAGACTTCTTATTATTAAATACAGGGCCGCAGTAGAAAAAAATGAATGAAAAAAAAGGAATTTTCAGTATAATCGTCTCAAAACATTTAAAAATATTCGGTGTCACACATCATGGTACATATTTGCAATGAAAAGCGCTTTCAAAATCTGCAAAAAAATCAAGGTCCGTATTTAAAAAAATAAAGTTGAAGATGGTTCCTCAAACATGTTGTAGAACCCCTTCTTAACGCCCGGTAAAAAGTGCCATAATAAAGTGTTTTTCTTTTTTTCGTATCTGTGATAACAACTTCAGAAAAAATTAAAATCGAAAACGCAAGATTTCACTTTTTGCAAAATAACTCAAAAACGAAAAAAGGTATTAGAACTCTGTTTGTACCATTTTATTGACCTCATAATTGCGCAACTTTTTCCCCATTTAACCGTTGTTCTATCTCTCACCGTTTGCATGATCCCCATGCTGTTCATTCTTATCCGGGACACATCACGGGCGTAGCCAAGGGGGGGGTTTCGGGGGTTCAAACCCCCCCCCCCCGAAATAAGCAAAATATTACCTAATATTATACCGAAAAAATACGAGGAGTGAAGAGTTAAATTATTATTACGTTTGAATATATTATGTAGTAATAGTAGCGCCTAGCGCTATATTTTGACGAGAGGCAGACGCAGTTGCAGCCGAACTATTTTGTATTGTAGGGACACTTTGCGTTGTTTCTCGATTATTCGCCACGCCCCTCGGTCGAAATGAGCGGAACTTTGTGGAAGTTTCTGGACGGCTACTGGGCTGCTACTGGGCTGCTATATAAGCGGCGCCGCGGCGCGTGACCGCGCTTACGGCAGTATTGTTCCATGCGAACTCGAAGCGAATAAAAGTGAAAAGTGGTGAACGAATAGTGAAGAGAATTAAGGTACCGTGTAAGTGAGTAATTTTAGTGCACTGTTATTCGATGACCTTGTTAAGGATAGATACGTGAATCATTATTACTGTCGAAAAATGGAGGGGAAAAAAAGGAAGGGTGATAAACCTAAAGGTATGGACTACTGGAAAAAGTGGTGTAGTCAAGGTCAAGGGGTTTCTAATAAAGAAACAAATTTGGATTTAGCTATCAAAGCTTCAGCTACCTTGCATGCTGATAAGAAGACTGCCTACCCCGAAATCTAGTTTGGAATGCCTAGATATGTGCGATAAAAACCTTTATCCTAATATTTACACATTACTACAAATCTTGGCTACCATTCCTGTATCCACTGCTACCCCAGAAAGGTCTTTCTCGAGCCTAAGGAGACTGAAAAACTATTTACGAAACACTACAAGTGAAAACAGACTTAATGGAACAGAAATTCATGCAGATGAAGTAGTGGATATATTTAAAAGAAAAAGCCGAAGATTTCTTCTTTAATGGTTTTAGATTTAGCGCAGAGGAACGAAATTAATTTATCCATTTCATTTAAAGTTAAGAACTTTATAAATATGTCGTAGTTTTTCGGATGAATATATAGATATTAAGTTTCATGTAAGTATATTTTTGTTGTTTTATTTACTTCTCAAACTAAACCCCCCCAAAACTAAATCCTGGCTACGCCCGTGGGACACATTGTATATTCCCCCGAATATTTCACATTTGATTTTTCTTCTTTCTTCTTTTCCATTCTTCCCCGAACAAACAATACAATCCAATTCCCGTCGTGGCCGTGCTTCTATAACTTTTTCATAAATGATATAAGAGACAGGGACTGACTCCAGACTCCAGACCTCTCCCGACTAATTGAGAACTGTCATTAGGGGAGAGCCGGATTCATTTCACTTTTAATTCAGACAATTTACTTTGCCCAGGCCCGGCTAATGGCTAAAGTAAATGGAGGCCCTGGAAAATTACTCGGAAGTTTTTTTGACTACGTTGACGGATTTGGTGGGCTAAGGGAGGCGCCTTAAGTGTCCGTAAATTTTTTATTGGGTTTGCATTTGCATTAAGGCCTCAAGTTCGTTGATGGCATGGGAAGAAACATGTAGATACCCAGGCGAATGCTTTAGAATTGAACACTGTCAGATATAAAAAATTACAAAAAAATCACGGCCCCTTTCCACATCTTTATTTGTGTATGCTAAAGTAGTACCTATGTACAGGGTTATTTACAAAACATTCTAACCCCTTAACTTTTTTGTTTTAATTAAAAAAAAATGTAAATATGAAATTATAGAAAATTTATTTCAGCATGTATTAAGAAAAACAAATGAATGTCGTGTTTCGGAGATATATAGACCAAACTTAAGTTTTTAGCTGGAACACCCTGTATTTTTCTGGTTTCAACGCTATATATATAGAGTGAGTTCTTTGAGCGTCTCCTGGATGTAACTTTTGGGGCATGATTCAATAAGCTTTAGTCACTTAAGACGGTTAACACACAATTTTAAGTAGTTAACAAAGGCTATGGGAACTAACTGACGTTTCAGTTTATTAGGTGACAGTTATTGATATTGTTTTCGGAATCATGGCCTACTGCCTGGCTTCAAAATATTTAAAATATTAGAAATTTGACATTTAAGTGGGTTTAATTAGGTGTTGTGATACATGGTTGTATTCGTAATTTTTTGCTCTATCCAATGGCGGTAAAATCCAATATGGCCGTCATAAGAAAATCGAAATTTGGTTATGAACACCTAAAGATCCAGTAGGCAGAGAATTTTTCTGAATAGTGCATTCGAAAGCCCGTACCTAATTACGAAATTCCACCAAATTTCATTCAATTCCGTTTGATATTAAAAAAGTTACGGACAAAATAAAAAAGTGGAAGTTTTCAGTTCTTTCAGGTTATTTTAGTAACCACGTGAGCTATGTCAAATTTCTTTACAGATTCTTGAAACACATCAAAATGCGCAACTTTTGTCTAATTTAACCAACCTTGTAGCTCTTAACGTTTCAAAAATACCAATGGTGGGCATTTTGAAAGTGAATACATACCTTCTTAATAAACTTCTCTTGTAGTTGGCCACAATACCAGCTTCGTTCATCTCTCTGATCTACTGAGATATTTTTTTATCTTGGTCGATATTATTTATTTGACCTCTTCGTATTTACCCGGTCCTTCAAAATGCTCCACAGTGAGTGTTTCTTCTATTAAAAACGCCACATGCTGTCAAAGTGGCTTCATCAGTCCACAGTATAGAATATTGTAATAGTAATGACCGCAGGAGTAGTAATAGAATAGTAATGTCTAGTAGTAGTTAGTTAATAGTAGTACAGGGTAATCTTTATAGTGATAATTTAAAAGTGATAAAAATACGCACCTATAAACTGAGCATTTTCCGTTTGCCTCTCCAGCACTAAACAACAATTTCTTGCCTTCTACAATTATCATTTTCATACAGTTTTTGAACTGGGCGATAACAATATTATTATGATGTAAACTAAAAGTGTAGTGGGTAAGACTGCGTCCTGCATATTCTTAGTTAAAATATGTCGTGGTTTATTTCTCTTTTCTTTATCGAAATCGCAAGAAAATTTTATACAATTTTCATATTTACATTTTTTTCCAAAATTAAATACAAAAACGTTAAGGGAATGAATGTTATATGAATAACCCTGTACTAAAAGCTGTCAGTTTCATTACATTACATTTCATTGGACGAAAAGTGTCTCATGTGTACGCCCAGATTTATTTTTGTGACTAAACTGGAACATTTTTTATTATTTTGTTTACTGTCTCCGAACTTCCACATATATATATATATATATATATATTTCCGAAAACGGCCTGATTCATATACTGGAGGCTTCGTAGATCAATAACGGGCCCTTATAAGATGTTTTCGCACTTCCATCCGTCTATTTTTATCATTTCCAGATACATAATCTCGGATTACGGCAGCTCCAGGCGTAACATTTGTCAAATTTTATGGAAGCTTCTGCTTAGCACTTAGCACACCCCGTGCTATTTATTATAGAGACAAACTTTTGTAGGGAATATTTGGAGGATAAGACCAGCGTCCGGAGATATACTAATAAGTCCGGGCACTCGGCCTTGTGTAAACAAACGTTTCCCTCTTGCCCTCTCCCGCTCCCCTCCTCATCGAGCAGATCGATATCTTATAATATAAGAAAATAAGTTGTACACAGTGTAGCTGAGAGCGGTTCGTTCGCATTCTACTGGGTGTGCGCAAAATATTACCGACCGACCGCGACTGTGTTGTAGTGATGCCTAGTAACGCTTTTTTCTGCAGTGCGGATGGCTGTAAAATCAGTTCAAAAGACTATATTACCTTTTTTCATTTCCTATAAAGACCTTGAAAGGTGAGATTGAGATTGAGTTTGAGGTACCTACGCACAAAAATTAAGACATTTTTATGTGACATTTGAATACTTAGGTATTAATTGAAGAATAATATAGATATAATATTAAAATATTGAAATTTTGAAGGTGCCAGCAATGGAAGAATGCCTTAGGGTTCATCGGAGAACATAAATAATTTGCGAATATTCCACCTGAAGAGGCATATAAACCTATAAGAATTTGCAAGGCAAATTTTGATGATCAGTCATTCACTTCGTCCGGAAAACGTTTAGTAAAAACTGCTGTCCTCTCGGCTGTCCCATTAAGATTATTTCCAGAAGCTTATGGTAAGTCGCATGCTTGTGTAGGTACGTATGCGTAATATTTTGTTCTGTAATGTTTATGTCAATTTGAATATGAAAATATTTACTACAGGATGAAAAGTAGATATGATTAGTTTAACTCTTTGTCATTAAATATTTTGCATTTTTATTCATGTTCCAACCAAAGTTTACAGCAGTGGCGCACCCAGAAAATATGATTGGGGGGGCAACTCGAAGTTATAGCCAGACAGAAACTTCAGGCAGAGTAAACGACTTTCCAGTCAGTACACATTTGAGAATTGAGAAGTGAGGGATAGGTACCTACAGGGCGGTACTTTGTCGGTGGGGAGAGGGGGGAGGGAAATGGAATTTAATCCTTGTTATTATACAAATCGCGCCGCAGGCGAAAATTTGTGAAATTTTCAAGGTCAAATATAATATGAACATACAATTTGACCCAAGGGTATTTTTTTTGCATTATGTGGGCCCATACCTAATCATTTGTGCAGAGAGATTATTGTTTTTTAAGCGGGCAATAAAAAGTGTACTTAGGATGTCTCTGCATGTTAAAAATTTTCCTCAAGCAAAAATTTAAAAAAAAATAATGGCAAATTCAGTTTAAATGAAGTATAATAAATAAAAAATCATGATGTCTTTTTTCTTCGTTTTTTTTTCTCAATGGAGCAGTTCCTTATCTGCGGCTCTGGCGCTCTGGTGAGGTGTCCGATGAACTTGTGGCTCAGACAGGGCAAACATTCCGCTAGGCAGATTCAAACAAATTTCCAAACTGTTTTTTTTATAAAGGCAGGTAGAAAATACCAAAAAAACTCAGATATTAGCCAGTCAGTGCGCAAAAATTGCCGAGGGTCGTACAGCGAACAGTACATCTACGATACGACCACGACCCTCGAGAATTTTTCAAATATGAAAGGTCTGGGGGGGGGGCGAGGCCCCTTGCCCCCCCCCCCCTGGGTGCGCCACTGGTTTACAGATATACCTACTAATTATGTAGATTCTGGTAATAGCTACCTTGTATTTTAATTTAACTGTACCTACCAAAAACTAACGGTACACTTACCTACAAAAATAAAGTTGTAATAAAGTCTACAAATAGGTGTACTAATATTTGTAGACTTTGGTAAATAATGGAAAGTCAATATGAACCTGCCCCCGTATAACTAGCTTGACGGCGATTTCGCTTAGTCGCCCTCGTAACTGCGATGCGTGCGAGGTGACGCTGATTTACGACCGGTCGCAAAAAATTGTCGGCTTTTCCGAGAGATCAAAGAAGTGAGCCGACTTAAGTATTTCTAGACTTTGATAAGACTCAGGGTGTCTTGTGTATTTTTTGTGCATTGTTCGAGCATTGTCTGTGCATTGTTCATTGTTCTAGCAAATTTCGTTTGTTGTAATAAGGATGTTATTGACGACGCGTCAGCAAGAATTCTCCATCGATCGCAGAGGGCCTGTGCGGAAATTTGCCGTGTGGCATTAGGGAAGATTTACCAGCGGTTTTATCTACTAAGGTCGCCCATAAAAGCGCTTTTAGCACAACGCTTCGGCAGCCGATAACGTCGCATAAAGGCAGACAAATGTTTTGCATGGTACGGACGCGGAAAACAATAAAAACCCATAGGTTCGGGGCGGGGGAATGTAGAAACCTCAGAAAAATAAAAAACATAGAAATGGCATATATGAGTTTTGTGTGGCCCTTGAATAAATATCCAAAATATTTATATTTACAAGTACTGTAAACACAAAACTACGACTTGAGATGTAACATAATTTGGTAGTTTGCTTGATTTGCAAACTATGCACTTTTTCCTCATTGTTTATCGCGTAACTACAGTTTTATTTTATAATACTGCGATAAAATGTCCACAAATGGATATATCCAGGAAAATGAAACAAACAAACTCGAAAAAGCCACTATAACCTATAACCCAGGGAACTACCAGCACTACCATAAACAACGCTCCCCATATACAACACAAATCCTCGCAAGCCATCTTCAGAGCACTGTTGTCGGATTGGGCAAAAATCTAGGAAAAATAGAGCAAAAGTAGTCAATAACAAGGGTAAATAATTATGTAGTAGATAATTGATATTTATGGGCAAGTATTGATCAAATGAATAATGCTATTGAATTTCTCTTGGGACAGCTTTGTTTTCCATAAAAATGTATTATACAACATAATATTAACCTTTTAACTAGCACTAGTTTATTGTTTACATCATTAGCACTTTTGTAATCATGGCAACCTTGCCTTTGACCTAATAGTACAGTAAAACTAACACAAAATTAGGCCAAACCCAAACATCCAAAAAAAGTTCTTTCTAGCGCGAAATAGTTCCATACCCTCCTAAGAGTTAGTACTAAAAAGTTACACCACCACCAGCGTCGAGTTTCGGGGGGAGGGGGTGAAAAGGGCAGGTAATTCTTATTTTTCACAGTTTTGCGTGAATATCTAGTAAACTATGAGGTTTAGCGCAAACGTCATCCTATACGCAAATGTTACACATTAAATTCCGAACAAGAATTGTTATATACAGAATAATTATGGTAAAGTGAACGGTTTCCATGATATGGAGGGGTAAAGATTTCTTTGTTTTTATTTCACGTAGTTTTTGTTGAAAAAACTTAAAATGATTACGGTATAAATTAGTAACTGAATAATGTATGTAGAATATATATAGATATATCTATGCATATATAGATACATATTACACCCATAGATTGTTATTTTTTGTCACAACATAACCTCATAAGTATATGACTGTAAATATGTCCAATACAAGTTAGTAGCCTTAGTTAATTTGTACTCACTTTTTGCCCTCATTCATTATAGCGTTCTGATTTCCATTCGTTCTTTTATGTCAAATCATTCCCATATCTAATTTGTCCTTATTTTGTAAAAATGAGAACGTCATGAAGAGGAAGCTCATGTGAAAAACAAGAAAATATATATTACACAATCCTCATCGTATGCTTTTGCAGAGATGGATGCGTCCAAAACTGCTAGTGTCGAAGAAGTGGTCTCAATTGTTCAAGTATGCGCAGCAATTGTTTAGGACTTGCATGTCTCAATAGAGATACTGTAATCATCGACGACGATTTAAATGATGATTCTCAAGTGGACGAAGAACACGAAGATTTGTTTCCTCTCACCAGCCCGAGTGAACTATTTGGTGCTGACTGATAACGCAATTAATGATTCACCTAAAACTGTATCATTTTGATTTCCCTCCCATTTTTTCAATATAGATTGTTTAATATATTTTCTTGTTTTTCACATGAGCTTCCTATTCATGGCGTTCTCATTTTTACAAGCTAAGGACAAATTAGATAATATGGGAATGATTTGACATAAAAGAACGAATGGAAATCAGAACGCTATAATGAATGAGGGCAAAAAGTGAGTACAAATTAACTAAGGCTACTAACTTGTATTTGACATATTTACAGTCATATACTTATGAGGTTATGTTGTGACAAAAAATTACAATCTATGGGTGTAATATGTATCTATATATGCATAGATATATCTATATATATATTCTACATACATTATTCAGTTACTAATTTATACTGTAATAATTTTAAGTTTTTTCAACAAAAACTACGTGAAATAAAAACAAAGAAATCTTTACCCCTCCATATCATGGAAACCGTTCACTTTACGATAATTATTCTGTATATAACAATTCTTGTTCGGAATTTAATGTGTATCATTTGCGTACAGGATGACGTTTGCGCTAAACCTCATAGTTTACTAGATATTCACGCAAAACTGTGAAAAATAAGAATTTCCTGCCCTTTTCACCCCCTCCCCCCGAAACCCGACGCTGGTGGTGGTGTAACTTTTTAGTACTAACTCTTAGGAGGGTATGGAATTATTCCGCGCTTGATGTTTGGGTTTTGGCCCAATTTTACTGTAGGTACTACAATGCAAATAAACAAATATTCTACAGGAACAAAACATTGCAGTAGTTGGAAGCAATTTCTATGTTTTTTATTTATCTGAGGTAGAAACCGTCTTGGTGTCGAGTTATTGATCTAGGAAATCGCTGTGTTTTTAGGGACATGTGCCGGACGCTCTGGGGCGGTAAACAAAACAATAAAAGTGCGTTAGCCCCGTTCGCGGGGGGTTACATTTTCACATATTTCACCGACAAATTACTGTTATGACAACGAACGAAACCATGTTTTTGTAGTAAGTATACCGCCGGGAGTGTAGCTATGAACATAATGACAGTTTTAGCTGCGAAAATGGACACACCGGATCGATCCAAGAGGTTGGATCCGGTTTTACCTCCGGGCAAAACACATAACTAGACCAATAATAAGACACCAGTATACAACTATAAACTTTTATTGTTAAAACAACGGGTTTGCAATCGTTTTGCACTTGCTAGGAAACAATATAACTTAATGAAGAATTAAAGAACCCCAGGAAGGAGCAAATTTCGGCTTAACCACAGCCGAATCTAGGAAAGCCCTGAAGTTGAGAAAGCTGGCAACGTGGCTTGCGGGTCTGCGCGGCGTGGCCCGACACTCCCTGTCAGTTGATTTTGCAATAAATTTACCAGAATTAATTTGTGTAGTGCGGGTAGTGCTATCGTCGCCAGATTGCTACGACGAGGCAGTGTGTCTCTGTGGAAACAGACAGCCCGAAGTGCTGGCGACAGCTTTTTTATAAATTTGTTTTGTTTGTGAAAAAATAATGAAACATTCGGAGTGAAGAATCGTTTCCTTACAATTTCAAGCCTCAAGATGTCTAGAACTGTCGAGGGAAGCTAGATATAGTATGGGCAGAATGTAAAGCGAAGGCGGCCATAAAATCGAGAGAGATGGGCTATGATTTTCCTACCTACTCTCCCTTATGTTTTGGAGCGAGGGGTTCGGCTTAAAGAACCGCAAGACCCACTTTTTATTGCTCTGTCCTTGTCTGATACATTATGTTAATAAAGATAATATATTCAAATGGGAGTACGCCTATAAAACAGGGCAGTAACTAAATATTTGGTTTATTTTGGTGATAGACTTCCTGTAATAACAATGCAGCGTGAAGTATTCAGTGCCCAAAGTAGAAAATTAATATTAAATGTGGTGAAATATTTAAAAAAAAAAACGAGACCACACGTGAAAATTTATCGGTACTTCAATGTGCATCGGAGGCATTACAGATTATTACAAGGACCATTTCACGAATTAGGCAAGAAGACATTAAACATGTTAAAATGGTACACACTAAAAGTAAAGCAGCCCCGAAAAAAAAAGGAGAAATAAGAAGTTTGATTTATGACATGACAACTAACAAGCAACACTTAACTAGAGAAAAAATATGCGAAGAACTGGAAAAAAAAGGGAATTTTGAGCAGCAGCAAATCAACGTTAAGTGTAATTTTAAGGAATCTTGGATTTAAGTACAAAATAAACGATGGAAGACAATACTTAATGGAAAAGCCAGATATAGCATCAAAAAGAGTTCAATTTCTACGACAATATACATCCAATTTATTTTCAAGCCGCCCTCTAGACGTAGTGTTTTTAGACGAGACCTAGATTTTTCAACACGGGGCGAATATGAGAACTTGGTACGACAAAAATCCAAAATGTGTGTACACAAAAAAGCGAATGATGGCAAAAGGTTTATAATTGTTCATGCCGGAATAAGGACGGATTTATTGATGGCGCTGAGCTTATATTTTCAACTAAAAATAAAAGTGCAGACTACCACGATAATATGAACGCCGAAATGTTTGAAAAATGGTTGGAGGAGAAACTATTGCCGAAACTTGAAAACCCTTCTTTAATTATAATGGACAATGCGAAATACCATTCCAGGCTGTGTGAAAATGTGCCCAATACAGCCACAAAAAAAGAAGAAATAATTAACTGGCTTCGAAATAAAAAAAAATATTTTCCTGAAAATTCCCTTAAATGTGAGTTGCTCCAGATCGTTAAAAATTATAAATCCAAATTGCCTTTTGCGTCTGACAATATAATTAATAAAATGGGACCTGAAGTGTTGAGGCTTCCCCCATATCATTGTATATTTAATGCAATAGAATTGGTATGGGCCCAATGCAAAACTTTTTTTAATAAGAAAATTGTATCTGAGGCAATGCATGATTATAACACGGTAATGTCTATTTGGAAAGAAGCTCTCCAGGAAGTCACTATAAAGAAAACTCGTCCAGTTGTAGAAAACACACCGAGAACGTTATAAGGATTATTGGGAAAAAGAAAATATATTGGACGTTGACATAGACCCAATTATTATTAATTTAAATATTATTTATTTATTTATTATGTATATACTGACTTCTGACTATGTAAAATTTATTTTATGTCGATATTTAATTTGTATCTAAAAATAAAAATATATATATTTTTTGCCTAACTATTACAATAATTATTATATAAATACCTAAGACCTACTTTGAATTTCAGGATCATTATCTTTTAATTGCCAGTCTAAATTACGGAATTAATCTTCTAAAATTACAAATGAAATTACAACAGGTACCTAAGTACAAATTTTTAATCCGTCCGTTCACACCAGGTAGTAAAGCAATAATTTATTCTAGGCCGACCCTGCCTGCCTTAAACAATCAACTAGTAATACAAGACAAGTACTAGGTTTTCTATCTCTCTTCCTTTCATGAAAGGTGCTTAGCGAACTTTAAGACGTACATCGAATACAAATTGGAGGAGGAGACATGAGTGTAATTGTCGAGTGCAAGTAAAGCAATAGATATAGCGCTCTCTCTTTGATGATTTATTGCCGACTTCGCCTTTACATTCTGCCCTTACATAGAGCTTCGACTCCTTCCTGTGATTCTTTTTCAAAGGTAGCCTACTACAAAATCATATTCACACAAGATTCCCCGTATCACGCTCGCCTGCCCCACAGGCATCAATCTAAAATATTACCAGCGCCGTTGTATATGTGTTCCGGCGCCAATAACAGAAACCATTAAATCACGGGCGTAACCAGGATTTAGTTTTGGGGGGGTTTAATTTGAGAAGTAAATAAAACAACAAAAATATACTTACATGAAATTTAATATCTATATATTCATCCGAAAAACTACGACATATTTATAAAGTTCTTAACTTTAAATGAAATGGATAAATTAATTTCGTTCCTCTGCGCTAAATCTAAAACCATTAAAGAAGAAATCTTCGGCTTTTTCTTTTAAATATATCCACTACTTCATCTGCATGAATTTCTGTTCCATAGTGAATGTTCATTAGAGCCAAACCATTAAGTCTGTTTTCACTTGTAGTGTTTCGTAAATAGTTTTTCAGTCTCCTTAGGCTCGAGAAAGACCTTTCTGGGGTAGCAGTGGATACAGGAATGGTAGCCAAGATTTGTAGTAATGTGCAAATATTAGGATAAAGGTTTTTATCGCACATATCTAGGCATTCCAAACTAGATTTCGGGGTAGGCAGTCTTCTTATCAGCATGCAAGGTAGCTGAAGCTTTGATAGCTAAATCCAAATTTGTTTCTTTATTAGAAACCCCTTGACCTTGACTACACCACTTTTTCCAGTAGTCCATACCTTTAAGTTTATCACCCTTCCTTTTTTTCCCCTCCATTTTTCGACAGTAATAATGATTCACGTATCTATCCTTAACAAGGTCATCGAATAACAGCGCACTAAAATTACTCACTTACACGGTACACTTAATTCTCTTCACTATTCGTTCACCACTTTTCACTTTTATTCGCTTCGAGTTCGCATGGAACAATACTGCCGTAAGCGCGGTCACGCGCCGCGGCGCCGCTTATATAGCAGCCCAGTAGCCGTCCAGAAACTTCCACGAACTTCCACAAAGTTCCGCTCATTTCGACCGAGGGGCGTGACGAATAATCGAGAAACAACGCAAAGTGTCCCTACAATACAAAATAGTTAGGCTGCAACTGCGTCTGCCTCTCGTCAAAAGATGGCGCTAGGCGCTACTATTACTACATATATTCAAACGTAATAATAATTTAACTCTTCACTCCTCGTATTTTTTCGGTATAACATTAGGTAATATTTTGCTTATTTCGGGGCGGGTTTGAACCCCCGAAACCCCCCCTTGGCTACGGCCGTGCATTAAATTGTAAATGAGATTAAATTCCTTTATTTGAATGCGTGTGCGTGTTCCCGGTCTATGTCAGGTGCAAAAAGCGACGAAAAGCGGCGATTTCGGAAGCATAGGCGTAGACCAGAATTATTTTCTCGCACACGTCGTAAAATTTTAAGTCCTCTACTTAAACATCATTTACAATTCTTGGTAAGGAAGGGAAAATTAGGGGCAGGCATTGTAAGTGTGGCAAAATGTGAAGTGGAAATAATTTATATTTGTTTCATTTGATTAACCTTTGACACCAAGTTGTAGTTTAGTGTTTTTGTAGTGTTAGTTAATATTAGTTTGAAATGTCTTGTAAAATTTGTGTATGAATACGACCTTACCCTGAGCTTTCCCTCGACGGTGATGGTGTATTTTACAAATCCTGTGGCAAAGTAGTAAGTTATTTTTTAAACTTTATCAAATATTTTTATTTATTTTCATTTATTCTCTTAGATTTCCGGCAACAAAAAGTATTTTGCCGATTAATCCTGTAAAACTCCACTTCATCAAAGAAATTGTGCAAGAATAACTTCAAATAACAAGGCAGTCACCTTCAATCAATTAGAAAAAAAGCGAAGGCCAAGAATTTAAATCATATTTGAGTCGGTTTATGGTTGAATCGAATATTCCTCCCTATAAATTAAGTAATAATACTAGTTTTAAAATGTTTATCGAAAAATTGAGTAAAAAAACAAGTTCTTGACGAAACTACTTTCAGAAAAATATTAAACGACAGAAGACAAACTTTGAATTTTTTTCCGCTTTTAAATTTGGGCTTTTAGACCGGAAGATAGTGACACATTTTTGGACGTGATTTTACTCAGTATGCCTTTCAAAGGGCAATATGTTACGTATATTCTCACAATAATAAGGTATGAATCAGAGAGTCATCCTGGGTTCTTCATATGGAAAAATGAGTTTTCATTTATTCGAAAAATATGCGTTGATATGATTTTAGTCGGGCTGCCATGTGTTTTATAATGAAGTTAAAAATAGAAAATTTCTCGGAAAACCATAGGCATAACGTTAGCGTGGGTCCAAAGGGCTATTATTGCCACGTGATCTTGTATTTTAATAATTAATTTTTTCACGTTTTTGAACAGGCTGCCAATGATTAGTGTGTTTTGTCATAAAACTGCTGATGAAAAGATGGCATACCGTTTGCGCATGTCCAAGTACACTTTCCATCGAATAAATCGTATAAATGATTAAATAACATTCAATTTAAACTGTACTTGGACATGCGCAAACGGTATGCCATCCTTTTTTTCAGGAGTTTCATAACAAGAACTTGCATACTTTTCATTGGCAGCCTGTTCAGAAACGTGGAAAAATTAATTATAAAAATAGAAGTTCATGTGACAATAATAGCCCTTTGGGCCAACGCTAACGGTATGCCTATGGTTTTCCGACGAATTTTCTATTTTGAACGCATATTTTTCGAATAAACGAAAACTCAGTTTTTCATATGAAGAACCCAGGATGACTCTCTGATTCATACCTCGTTATTGTGAGAATATACGCAACGTAATGCCCTTTGAAAGGCATACTGAGTAAAATCACGTCCAAAAATCTGTCACTATCTCCCGGTCTATTCAATTATAATGAATAAAAGGGATACTATTTGATTGTATTATAGTCTCTTTTCACTAGATTGAATTTAGTAGTTAGGTAATTTGTGTGATTCAGAAAAATAACATATTCGGTATACTTTCATGTACTAGAACTCGATTTTTCATTACGGTATACGTATGTGTAGGTACGCCTATGGAGTGTGGGGTCCAACCTGTGTAATATATCTTCTCCACACTGTAATATATCCCTTTCGGTGGTGGTCCCACGACTTTCTTTTTATGAGAGGTCACAGCTAAACCGGGATGTAATAAATAGCCGTACAGGGTGTCCCAGAATTCGTCAGATAGCCGATAAATTTGCTCTTGTCTTCAATTTCCATAATGAGCAAATCGTAGGGAGCCGACGCGGCGCCAAGTGCCCCCTCTTCCACCCTAAATACGAAGCCCATCTTCGCGGTGTCACAAACACGATGAAAACGGTGGCGCAGATCGGCCGTTTTTTATCTTTATTGTGTAGAATTTTAATCTAAGGCTTCTTTCTCCCCCCCCCCCGCTTTCGATTTCTTCCGCCACGAATCAAGGTTGTTGGAGTGGAGAGGTTGCATCGTAACTAGGGAAACGAAAATACCCGATCTTATCCGAATCGGGACGCCATGTTTGTGACGTCCGTCAGTTCCTTTTAGCCGCTTTAGTGCGGTCTGTGCTTTTAGTTTTCGAGTTTTAAGATTCGAATAACCGTTTTTTATAAACGTAAGTAAGAAAATTCACGTAGGTATTTTAAATTCTCAATTCATATTTACATAACTTTGGTAGATGCCTGATGGACACGATTTATAGAATCAGGATGATCCTTCTCGGCAAAAATCCGGGTATAGTCCAAATAGGAACGAACGTAACTTTGGCTCCTGATGATTCTCTTCATGAGGGGGCATATTTATTAGTTGAAGCCCTTCAGAAAGCCAAGATAACCACTGAACTTGAAGAAAACCGCTCTGTTATAGAAGAAATTGAGAAAGAAATTTTCGACAATTTAAGTATTGCCAGTACAAGCAGCTTATCATCAGTTTCTTCTGTTAATAAACCTATTTGTGAAAAGGATGGGCTGATATATATAGCTGGTTATCTAGCTAGAAAGCATAAAAAGAATTACCCCACTTTGGGCCAGTATACATATATATCAGAACAGAAACGAGATAAAGATTTACACACATATGAGATGCCCTCTTCGCTGCAAAATTTGTCATTTGGAGGTCTTACTGAGCCTTCCAGTGAATGGATGATTACTGTTAAAAAAATGGAAAAATATTTTTGCAAGTTGCACAAACAAGATTTTAAAGATAAAATCAAAGTTGTCACTAACAAAAACAAATTAAGGGTGTTTATTAGAATGAGGTTTTTAAATTACAAAAGAAAAGAAGATGATATGAATAAAAAAAGAGGAAATCAAATTAAAAAGCAACAGCAAAAACGATTATATTCATTTTCAGTGCAAGCCACTTCGTCACAAATAGCAAAAAAAATGAGGAAAATTGTGAATTAGTACTATTATTTTTATTATTAATATATAAATCCAATAACCCAATATTATGTGTATTCTTCTTTTCCTGATTACAACATTATTTCCTTCGTTCTTCCCGCTTTACTGCCAGTTTTTTGAATATGAATTTCACATTTCAAAGGACCACTGTAGAGAAAAATTTATAATTTCATAAAAAAGTAAAAAGTAAGAAATTATATACGACGAAATTATGTATAATCCTTGTATATTCTATATCCAGGCTATAATATTAAATAATTTCTTACTTTTTTACGAAATTGTACATTTTTCTCTGCTGTGCCTCTTCTACGCTGTCGTACAAATGCCATTAAAAATTGTATCTTCACCTTAAATTGGGCGAAAATCATTAATTATTTATACTCGTATTCAAACTTGGGAACTGAGTGACGTATTCGCGCGCTTTTTTAATCTAAATTCCGATTGGCCGACCTCCCGATGTGGTTACGATGCAACCTCTCCACTCCAACAACCTTGGCCACGAATGGCGTTTTATTTAAAAAAAGTGCGCTCAGGGGCGTCCCCGCTGTCTTGACAGGTCTATTTTGCGGATTTGAATAAGGGCCGCTGCGAGCGAGTTTGAATTCTGTAGGGGGAAGTACCCCGGTGAGACGTTTCATGGTGAAATGCGGGACATATTTCTTTTAACTGTTGAAAATAAGTGTCTCAAAATCGTCAGTGAAAGCTCAGAAATCGGCACTGAAGTAGCCCATTATTGTACGATTTTTTCAATAAGTAGGACTTGGCGAGATACAAACATCAAACGTCAAAAGTGACCAAATAATCAAAACTCGGCCAAAGGCCCATTTAACTTTTCGCACACATTACGAAATTGTTACCTATTAGGCCAGGGAATATAGAATTTGACCTAGAAAAAAATATTAACTGCAATTTTGTTTTACCATATCAAAGTTATAAGTAAATAAGTTGGTAGAAACCAAAAATTAACATTTTGAAAAAACGGAACCTTGAGTTACCACAAAAAACACCTATTTTTCGTTAGAAATTTCGAGCAAAAATGTTAACTGGATTTTTTTAGACTCTTTAGGTAAAAAAACTTCCCTTGCTAACATATATTAAGAAATTACACATTTTAAGAATATGGAAGTAATTTGGATCGACAAAGAGGGATAAAAATCGGATAATTTTCTAATTCGGCAAAAGAAAAAATATTAACTACGTTTTTATTGCAGTCGCGCTTGGTATTTTGCACGATACGCACGCGAAAGAAACAAGGAGTATACCTCAGTTTTTGTAAAAAGTGGTTTTTTGCCAATATGCCGGTACGTCGGGAAAACACCATAAAATTGGATTTTAAAAACGTAAAAAAGAAACCACCGAACATACAATTGCATAGGTGGATAAAGGAAAAGTTATGTTTCACCGTCGACCAGGTAATGGCCATACAATACGATCATGTGCGTAGAAATGTGTACATAAAAGTAACAGGGGAGCAACTGATAACCCAAATTTTGCAAAAATATGAATCAAAAAAATTGACGTATGAAGATGAAGAAGGTACAATGTGTGAAATTGAAATCAGCAAGGATGGAAATGAAACAGTGATAAGAGCCTTTGATTATCCAGTAGAGCTGAGTAATACAAAAATCAAAGAAGTTTTTGGAAAATATGGTGTAGTAAAGTTTGTGAAGCAGGAAAAATGGTCAGGAGAGGACTTATACCAAGTTGATAATGGTATAAGAACAATAATAATAGATCGTAAAACCCAAATTCCATCATATGTAACGGTTGAAGGTTGTACGTCATTTGTCTCGTACAAAGGTCAACAACGAACATGTATGTTATGTGATAAAGCTGGTCACGAGAGAAAGGAATGCCCTCTAAATGTTAAAAAACAAGATAGGGGTCGTCCACGAGTACCTACAAAAGACGACCAAATTACATATGCCAAAATCGTACAATCGCAACGTCAAAATTTGGACCAAGAATCGCAAGAAATTGATAGCGATGGCAATGAAAGTGAAGTAGAAAAACAGCAAGACGAACAAACGAACATCCAAGTCACAGTTGTACAAGTTCACCATGAACCAACAGAAGAAAATGATCAATTTAGAAGTAACGATGAATCTGAATCCAGCGTATTAGCAAGAGAAGAAGAAGAAGAAAAAATAATAGAACAAGAGCAAAGTAACGACAGTACATCAGATGAAGATATAATAGAAGAAACTCAGCCACAAAAAGTAAAGCCAGGGAAAAGAGCAAGAAAAAGTGCGAAATGGACAAGTTCCAGTGAAGAAGACAGGAAGGTGCCAAAATTGACAATCAATTTGAAGAGCGGAATAGCCGAAGTCAATAAAGGAGGAAGACAGTCTCAAGAGATATGAACAAAAGAAGATAGTTTATAGGTAAATCTCTTTTGAGCTTTTTGTGTTTTTTTTTTGTTTTTTCTTTTTTGTTTTTTTTTGTATTTTAGTATATATATACTTGTGTGGTCTCTCTTTCCATTTCTGTATTTGATACATTCGTGACAAGTTTCGCACTTTTTTTCCCAAAAAAAAAAGAACAATGCCAAAAAAAATTTTCACAATGGCAACGTTAAACATCAATTGCATAAGGCAAAGGTACAAACAAAGTTTACTAAATGAGTTTATAAAGGAACATGATTTAGATATACTGTGTTTACAAGAAGTGAATATAGAAAATTTGAAAATAAATAATGTAAACTATAATTTTATCACAAATGTAGGGTATAATAATAGAGGAACGGCGATTATTTTTAGAAAAAAATTAACAGTGTCCAATGTGTCCCTTAGCCCGGATGGAAGAATTTTGAGCATGAAAATTAATAATTTGAATATAATAAATATCTACAGTCCATCTGGCTCACAAAATTACTCAGAGAGAACAAAATTCTTCCAACAGGAAATTCCAGAGTATCTAGAGGTAAATGATGAAACTATTTTGTTAGGGGATTTTAACTGCGTTATAAAAAAGAAGGACGCATTAAATCCACATATATGTAATGCTCTGCTCAAGTTAATACAAACTTTAAGAATGAAAGACGCATGGGAAATAATAAATAAAAACAAAGTAGAATTTACATATATAAAACAAAAATGTGCATCTAGACTAGATCGGATATATGTCACGGAAGACATAAATAAGGCAGTGCACGAGATAACTCATATCCCAGTAGCCTTCTCTGATCATTGCGCTGTTGTATTAAAATTAAAAGTTGATCATATTGAACCGATACGACCACACGGTTGGGGATATTGGAAATGCAAAGCAAGTTTAATAAAAAATAGAGAGCATATGGAAATATTCAAAGAAAGATTAAAAAATCTAAAAAAACTGCCTACATATAAAAATAATATAGCAGAATGGTGGGTAAGTTTCAAAACAAGCTTTAAAAAATTCTTTAGGGAAGTAGAAATAGAGAGAGCGAGGGATAGGAAAACAATGCGTGAATTCTACAACAAAACTTTAATTGAATTATATAAAGAAATTCAGAAAGGCAAAAATGTATATACGGAAATAAAAGAAATTAAAACAAATATCCTCTACCTAAAACAAAAACAAGTAGAAGAAGATTTCGAAGATATAACAAAGGAATTTGAGAATGAAAAAAATTCATTATATAACATTGCTAAAAATAAAAAGAAAAGTAGAGAAATGTATATAAAAAGTGTGTTAAATGATAAAGGTAAAAAAATCGAAAGTCGGGAGAAATAAAATCTTTTTTACACGGGCATTTTAGCCATATCTTTTCAAAAAAAGAAATTTCAGAAGGCGACATGAACAATTTGATGAAACATTTAAATACACCGATAAACAAAACCCACCAAAAGGAACTAACGAAAGAAATAACACAAGAAGAAATATGGGAATGTTTGCAAGCATGTAATAATAAAAAAATGCCGGGTTCAGATGGATTAACTTATCTAGTATACACAGAGCTATGGGAGGAAATTAAAAACGAGTTAGAAAACCTATACAATGGTTTTTTAAATTACAATATTCGCTTGCCAGCAAATTTCGCCAAAGGAGTAATAATACTATTACCAAAACAAAAAAACCCGCAAAAAGTGGAACAGTATCGGCCTATAACACTGTTAAATACAGATTATAAATTGCTAATGAAAGTGTTAGCAAATAGATTAAATAAAATTATGGACAAACTTTTAGGCCCAGCCCAAAATGGAGTGGTAAATAGATCAATATTTAATAATTTATTGCAACTCAAAGATATAGTCGAATATTATGAAAATAAAAAAAATGAGGGAGCAGGCATTTTACTGATAGATTTGACAAATGCTTTTGACAAGGTGTCGCATAAATTTTTATGGAATGTTCTTGAAAAATTTCAAGTTCCCAAAAAAATAATAGATTTAATAAAGAACATTTACGAGAGAGCTAACTCAAGCGTTCTCGTGAATGGTTTTCTTTCAAATGAATTTAAAATAGAATCAGCGGTTAGACAGGGATGCCCTTTGTCAATGTTGTTATTCGCGATGTATATCGAACCCTTTTTGAAAAAAATTGATGTTTCCCTACAAGGAATTTCTATAAAAAATCATAAATATAAAACGACAGCATATGCAGATGATATAACTGTTATAATGAGAGATCAAAATGATATAAAAAATTTCCAAAAAATTATGCCAATATTTGAAAAGGGTGCGGGAGCTAAAATAAATATTAATAAAACAAAAATTTTACCATTGGGAAATTTCAAACAAGGTATAGACAACACATGTATATTCAGTGTATGTGAAAAAGCAAAAATATTAGGCATGATTTTCTCCAATTCTATGGAAGGAATAATAGAAGAAAATTGGACAACTATTATTAAAAATATACAAAACGCAAGTTATAGAGAACTAAGCAGGAATCTTGATTTAATAAGGAAAACGTGGTATATAAATATATACCTGCTCTCAAAAGTGTGGTATATTGCACAAGTCATTCCATTACCACAGCATTATGGTCAAAAGATAGTAGTAAATGTTGGGAAATTTTTGTGGATGGGTGCACTATATAGAGTGGACAGAAGACAACTTTATTTAAATAAAGCGGAAGGTGGACTGGGGCTAATAAATGTAGGATTCAAAGCAAATGCACTATTTATAAAGACGCTTTTTTATTCATATAGCGGGCAAAAAAATATTAAATACAGGAGTAATCAAGCTAGTTTTTTTGAAAATGATAATAGAAAGGTTCCACTAATATATAAAAAAATTGTGGCAACAATAAAAAAGCTGAAACTGAATAAAAATGATCAAATCACAGCCAAAGATATCTATAAAGAAATTATAGAAGAAGAAAAAATAAAACCACAGATAGAGAAAAAAATTAATAATATAAATTGGCCACATGTATGGCAAGAATTGCATAAAAAGCAATTCCAATAGAATGGAGATCGGCTTTGTATAAGGCAGCGAATGACATATATATTACACAAATTAAACTAAATGCACATAATATGAGTGCAACACCTTATTGCAAACGTTGCAATACATTGGACACACTTATGCATAAATTAAAAGAGTGCGATTCGGCAAGACAGATTTGGGTATGGACAAAAAATATTATATTAAGAAAATTTAAAGTTCAAATAGAAAATTTTAATTCAGTACAGGAAATTATACAATTTAAATTAAAAGATATAGAGAAAAATAATGCGTTTAAATGGTTAGTATCGGCAATGATATTTTGGAATTTTGAGGAAAAAAGTGAGAGAGAATTATTTATAAATTTAATGAGAAGAAAAAGAGAGAGAGAGAAAAGATATGGAAAATGTAACAGACATATATTTTGCTTTTAAATTCAGGATAAAAAATAGGTAAGGAAAAGTATTATTTATAAAAAATTGGCTTAAAAAAAAAATTTGTTATATGACGAAGCAACCTAGGTAAGATAGATCAATGTAATATTTGATAAATAAAGTTTAAAAAAAAAAAAATTGCAGATGATCATTCCCTTTTACAAATAGAATGTAACTTATACAAAATTAAACATTTATCTGAGCCGCATGTACGTCAGCTGTCACTTCTCATTGGTATAGACTAGGCAAAAATATTAACTGTTTTTTTTTGTTTAACTTTTTACAATATTACTATATTGAATCATATATAGCGAAATTAAACATTTCTTTAGGAAAGCAAAAATATTAACTGTTTTTTTTTGTTTAACTTTTTACAATATAACTATATTAAATCACATATAGCGAAATTAAACATTTATTTACGGCGCATGTAGGGCAACTGTCATTGGTCATTTCAAAATACTTCCGTTAACAATTTTTGTTTAATTTCAAAAAATTTAACAAAACTTAGTATCCACTTACAAAGTTTAACAAAGCCAGTTAATAATTTTGCTCTCAAAGACAGCTTCAAATTTCTTTAAAATGCGATTTCCGGCGAAACAATATGTTTAATTTCAGAACAAACTATTAATACTTGATTTTTAAGGTAATTATAAACAATAAAAACGCAGTTATTATTTTTGCCCAACAAAATATTAGGCAAAATGTCATTTTTACATCATTCGGATACTTACGCAAACGTAATCTGTTTAATTTATCAATCTCAACTTTATATACCTTACTTACTAATAAATGCAGCTTAAAATTCGCAGTTAATATTTATGACGTCTTTATTACAAGAAATAGTTATTTATGTACCAAGGCACTGAAGTTCAACTTTTCATGACTCATGTGGAGTTTAGTTGCTGAGGCCTCTGGCCGAGGCAAATAAACCACATGAGTCATAAAAAGAACTTCAGTGCCGAGGTACATATATATTTTTTTTTTAAATCGAAAAAAAAAAGTTTTATTAGGCAAGAAAATAATAATAAGGATCACCCGTCCACGAACCGACTACGCGCGGCGTTGCTTGACTTTACCGATCGCTCTACCTAGGACAAGTATAATGACGTACGGCACCTTCTGACAGAAAAACCAAACTGCTGCTTCTTGTGTAGCCTACACAACAAATCTATTGATATTCAAATTTACTAAAATATGTATACTGAAGGATTGCGCTTCTATAGGAAACAATTTCGCAATGTGTACGAAAAGTTAAATGAGTCTTTATCGGCCGGGTTTTGAATATTTGGTCACTTTTGACGGGCGATTTCTCCGCGTCTGACGTTTGATGTTTACATCTCGCCATGGCCTACTTATTGAAAAAATCGTACAATAATGGGCTACATCATTGTACGATTTCTGTGCTTTTAATGACGATTTTGGGACATTTTAATGCCGATTTCAAGAAAATGTATTTTTCTAAAAAACTAAACTAAAAAATATTTTGTGATGGCATTATAAAAATGCGGTTATGAATTTTGTGTAGGTTTCGTTATTTTTTACCGTAATTTCTCTGGCCAGCAGCGCAATCTTTCAGTATAAATATTTTAGTAGGTTTGAATATCGATCTATTTTTCATGGAGTCTGCACAACAGGCAGCAGTTTGGAGTTTATGTTGGGAAGCGCCGTGCCTCGTCATAATTGACCTAGGTAAGAGCGATCGTCAAAGTCAAGCAACGCCGCGCGCAGTCTATTCATCGACTGGTGATCCGGTATGATTATTTTTTGCATATTTTTCCGATTTAAAAAAATATAATATGTACCTCGGCACTGAAGTTCTTTTTATGACTCATGTGGTTTATTTGCCTCGGCCAGAGGCCTCGGCAACTAAATGCCACATAAGTCATAAAAAGTTGAAACTTCAGTGCCTTGGTACATAAATAACTATTTCTTGAAATCGGCAGTGAAGTGTCCCAAAATCGTCATTAAAAGCTCAGAAATCGGCACTGAAGTAGCCAAGTAGGCCTTGACGAGATGTAAACAAACGTCAGACGCTTAGCCATCGCCTGTCAAAAGAGACCAAATATTCAAAACCCGGCCAATAAAGGCCCATTTAACTTTTCGTACGCATTGCGAAATTGTTACCTATAGCAGCGCAATCTTTCAGTATAAATATTTTGGTAAGTTTGAATATCGATCTATTTTTCATGGAGTCTGCACAACAGGCAGCAGTTTGGAGTCTCTGTTGGGAAGCGCCGTGCCTCGTCATACTTGACCTAGGTGAAGCAATGGTCAAAATCAAGCAGCGCCGCGCGCAGTCTATTCATCGACTGGTGATCCGGTATGATTATTTTTTGCATATTTTTCCGATTTAAAAAAATATAATATGTACCTCGGCACTGAAGTTCTTTTTATGACTCATGTGGTTTATTTGCCTCGGCCAGAGGCCTCGGCAACTAAATGCCACATAAGTCATAAAAAGTTGAAACTTCAGTGCCTTGGTACATAAATAACTATTTCTTGAAATCGGCAGTGAAGTGTCCCAAAATCGTCATTAAAAGCTCAGAAATCGGCACTGAAGTAGCCAAGTAGGCCTTGACGAGATGTAAACAAACGTCAGACGCTTAGCCATCGCCTGTCAAAAGAGACCAAATATTCAAAACCCGGCCAATAAAGGCCCATTTAACTTTTCGTACGCATTGCGAAATTGTTACCTATAGCAGCGCAATCTTTCAGTATAAATATTTTGGTAAGTTTGAATATCGATCTATTTTTCATGGAGTCTGCACAACAGGCAGCAGTTTGGAGTCTCTGTTGGGAAGCGCCGTGCCTCGTCATACTTGACCTAGGTGAAGCAATGGTCAAAATCAAGCAGCGCCGCGCGCAGTCTATTCATCGACTGGTGATCCGGTATGATTATTTTTTGCATATTTTTCCGATTTAAAAAAATATAATATGTACCTCGGCACTGAAGTTCTTTTTATGACTCATGTGGTTTATTTGCCTCGGCCAGAGGCCTCGGCAACTAAATGCCACATAAGTCATAAAAAGTTGAAACTTCAGTGCCTTGGTACATAAATAACTATTTCTTGAAATCGGCAGTGAAGTGTCCCAAAATCGTCATTAAAAGCTCAGAAATCGGCACTGAAGTAGCCAAGTAGGCCTTGACGAGATGTAAACAAACGTCAGACGCTTAGCCATCGCCTGTCAAAAGAGACCAAATATTCAAAACCCGGCCAATAAAGGCCCATTTAACTTTTCGTACGCATTGCGAAATTGTTACCTATAGCAGCGCAATCTTTCAGTATAAATATTTTGGTAAGTTTGAATATCAATCTATTTTTCATGGGGGCTGCACAACAGGCAGCAGTTTGGAGTCTCTGTTGGGAAGCGCCGTGCCTCGTCTTACTTGACCTAGGTCGAGCGATCGTCAAAGTCAAGCAACGCCGCGCGCAGTCTATTCATCGACTGGTGATCCGGTATGATTATTTTTTGCATATTTTTCCGATTTAAAAAAATATAATATGTACCTCGGCACTGAAGTTCTTTTTATGACTCATGTGGTTTATTTGCCTCGGCCAGAGGCCTCGGCAACTAAATGCCACATAAGTCATAAAAAGTTGAAACTTCAGTGCCTTGGTACATAAATAACTATTTCTTGAAATCGGCAGTGAAGTGTCCCAAAATCGTCATTAAAAGCTCAGAAATCGGCACTGAAGTAGCCAAGTAGGCCTTGACGAGATGTAAACAAACGTCAGACGCTTAGCCATCGCCTGTCAAAAGAGACCAAATATTCAAAACCCGGCCAATAAAGGCCCATTTAACTTTTCGTACGCATTGCGAAATTGTTACCTATAGCAGCGCAATCTTTCAGTATAAATATTTTGGTAAGTTTGAATATCAATCTATTTTTCATGGGGGCTGCACAACAGGCAGCAGTTTGGAGTCTCTGTTGGGAAGCGCCGTGCCTCGTCATACTTGACCTAGGTGAAGCAATGGTCAAAATCAAGCAGCGCCGCGCGCAGTCTATGCATCGACTGGTGATCCGGTATGATTATTTTTTGCATATTTTTCCGATTTAAAAAAATATAATATGTACCTCGGCACTGAAGTTCTTTTTATGACTCATGTGGTTTATTTGCCTCGGCCAGAGGCCTCGGCAACTAAATGCCACATAAGTCATAAAAAGTTGAAACTTCAGTGCCTTGGTACATAAATAACTATTTCTTGAAATCGGCAGTGAAGTGTCCCAAAATCGTCATTAAAAGCTCAGAAATCGGCACTGAAGTAGCCAAGTAGGCCTTGACGAGATGTAAACAAACGTCAGACGCTTAGCCATCGCCTGTCAAAAGAGACCAAATATTCAAAACCCGGCCAATAAAGGCCCATTTAACTTTTCGTACGCATTGCGAAATTGTTACCTATAGCAGCGCAATCTTTCAGTATAAATATTTTGGTAAGTTTGAATATCAATCTATTTTTCATGGGGGCTGCACAACAGGCAGCAGTTTGGAGTCTCTGTTGGGAAGCGCCGTGCCTCGTCATACTTGACCTAGGTCGAGCGATCGTCAAAGTCAAGCAACGCCGCGCGCAGTCTATTCATCGACTGGTGATCCGGTATGATTATTTTTTGCATATTTTTCCGATTTAAAAAAATATAATATGTACCTCGGCACTGAAGTTCTTTTTATGACTCATGTGGTTTATTTGCCTCGGCCAGAGGCCTCGGCAACTAAATGCCACATAAGTCATAAAAAGTTGAAACTTCAGTGCCTTGGTACATAAATAACTAACTAATCTCTTATGTAGTAGTTTCATCGTTTGAACTTCTCTCCAATTTAAATACTGTTTACCACGTTTCGGTTTTTTCTGCAAGGTGTTCTTTTGTCTTTTATTTAAATAATGTTTTCCAGCAACTAAACAAACACACCTGACTGTATACCTAACCAAGGACTATTTAAAACGGATTCATTATTAACGTATAGTTTATTCAACTAAGCAAACAATTACGTTTAAGTAGGTACACCTTTGAAGATAGGTATATACATAAAAAAAACACAGGTGCCTCGTTTCGGATATGATGCAAATGACTAAAATCAACGAATCTTATAATTATAAATTTATAATGTATGTACCTACCTATAGGTTTATAACGAAACTTTTGTTTTTTCTTATTCTTGGGAAAATTATTTAAAAATTATACATACAGAGTGTCTCACTTAAGCGTGAAACAACCCTATAACTTCTTTAATTTTTAACCGACCAGAACGAAATTTTTACCAAGGGTAGATGGCATTGTTGCCTACTTATTTCCCAAAAATCAGTTGCCTACTCCAAAGTCAAAGCCACCTGCGATGCCACAAACGAGGCTAAAAATCCAAAAGTCATATTAGCATCATCAGGAGATGATTAAGTCTTAAGATAATTGAGTCTTAAGACTTAATCATCTCCTGTAACCCCCTGTATCAAGCATGCTGGAATATAGGTAAATCTGCGGTTAAATCGCCATATACTGTGTGTCCACGGATTGATGTCGGAATAGGTGTAAATGACAAAAAAATTTCGAGTTCAAATTTGACCATTTGGGGTTCAGCCCTGCTTGGATAGAAACTAATTTGTGCCATATTAGTAGTTTCGAAAAATCAAGTAGGCCTTGACAGGAACGATTTATTTATTTTCTGTGTAGGTTAAGTGCCTTTTCTGAACAAGATATCGAAAAATGTTATTAGAAAAAGTTGCTTAGAATTCAAAATTATGTCCCTGTGCAGATTTTCAAAATAATTGGCCTACTTTGATTTTAATCCATTTCATTTAGGTAGTTGAACTTTTATATTGCCGAACACACATTTTCAGTCAAGTTGGCATGTTTTTATTTTTTTAAAACTGTTCAGTGCAGTTTGGTAGTTATATCCTGTGGGTTTTAGCGTATTAATAAAAAACTGCCAGTAGGACTGAAATTTACAAGATACCAAAATTGCATTTAATTCCTCCGGTGACAGAGATCCCACCAAACGGTAACAATACCTTATTTTAGCAATAAAACGACCTGTCACCGTCTTGTCAACTAAAACATCTACCTACATTTTCAAAAAAAGCAAAGAAAGTTTTCACCTCGATAAAACAATATGTTAACACTTCAGCAGAAAATTTATGTTATTCAGTGTTATGGAATTGGTAACCGTTCGTTCCCTGAAGTTATTCGAAGATTTAACGAAAAATATCCTGAAATCCCCTTAGTTGACAGAACAGCGTCAAGGATAGTTCATAAGTTTCTCGCGACTGGAAGTGTGCTTAACCAGAAAAAAACGAAAAAACGTTATGATGAGGATGATGCGGCTACCTTGCTTGTTTACAATTCGGTAGAAGAGGACGCAAAGAAACCTTTAAGATCCAGAGCTGACCATTTGGGTATAAGTAAGTCGCAGATTCAAAAAATTTGCAAAATTAATAAAATTCGCGCATATAAACCAACGTTTGTTCACACTTTGGAAGACGGTGATGAAGCCAAACGACTTGAATTTTGTCTCAAACTAGGTGAAAGAATTATGCATGACCAAAGTTTTTACAGAAATATTATCTTCTCGGACGAGTCAACGTTTACGACCAACGGTGTCCCGTCATCACAAAATTGTAGATTTTGGAGTCAAACAAACCCGAATTTTAGAATCGCAAACAAAAGTCACTACTTTAAAAAAGTGAATGTCTGGTGTGCTCTTTCATATCATTACGGTGTGATTGGCCCATATTTTATTGAGGGTAGGCTCAATCAACATAAGTATTTAGATATCTTAAATTGGTTTATCACACAAATCCCGCAAGGACAGCAACATTTATATTTCCAACAAGACGGATGCCCATCGCACTCTACAATACTTATTTCTAATTGGCTAAACAGGAATTTTGAAAACCGCTGGATTGGGCGCTCTACCCGTGAGCTAGAATTCAATGAGGATTGGCCCATCCTATGGCCACCTAGGCCGCCAGACTTAACGGTAATGGACTTTTACTTCTGGGGTCGCATCAAACAGAGGGTTTATGAGCAACCACTGCAAAACAATGAAGAAGTGCTTAAGAATAAGATTAGAGTGACCATAAATACGATACCTTTAGAAGAAGTTCAGCGCAGCTTCGGCGAATTCCGAAGAAGACTTGAGTTGTGCGCTGACAAAGGCGGTGATTTGATAGAATAACATAGTGTTTATTTTATATTGATTTTTTTTTCATTAGGGGTTAGATAGTGTTTGCTTTGTTTATTGTTTTAATGTCAAATCTTAGCAAATTCTAGCAATGGAGTTTAAAAAAAATAATAAAAGCATGCCAACTTGACTGAAAATGTGTGTTCGGCAATATAAAAGTTCAACTACCTAAATGAAATGGATTAAAATCAAAGTAGGCCAATTATTTTGAAAATCTGCACAGGGACATAATTTTGAATTCTAAGCAACTTTTTCTAATAACATTTTTCGATATCTTGTTCAGAAAAGGCACTTAACCTACACAGAAAATAAATAAATCGTTCCTGTCAAGGCCTACTTGATTTTTCGAAACTACTAATATGGCACAAATTAGTTTCTATCCAAGCAGGGCTGAACCCCAAATGGTCAAATTTGAACTCGAAAATTTTTTGTCATTTACACCTATTCCGACATCAATCCGTGGACACACAGTATGTCGACGTCATAAATATAGGATTAACGTGTTGGCCTTCTTTGCTAGGCCACCCTGTTACACTTTAAACTCTTAAGTCGTTCATGATTCACGCCTATATTGAAGTCAATCTTAGTTTGGGGACACCTTATACATTTTATGTTTTTACATTTTTAGAATGTATTTACGCAACACTTATTACGTGCTTCTTCTCATCTATCTTATCAAAAAAATGTTTTATTTTTATGAAACATCCCTACGACGCTAACCACTTTCAAACCTTTCCCATATGGCCAAGATACGATCTAAACAGGAAATCAATTACGTGTGTATGCCATAAATCTCAGAACCCTCATTGGTTGCGTAATGGTTTCTACGACCTTGAAAGATATTTTTCGATGGATCGCCAGAAAAGCTCGACAGGTTCTTAGAAAAGGTGTCGGGTTTCTCCTGACTTATCGAAAGAGGAAACTACCTGCGGACCCAAGACCCAAACACAATCAGCGTAGGTGTATTTGTGAGAGTTTGTAGACATTTCAACGCAAGATAATTCTAAACTCTAAATAAAAATTTAAATATAGCATGTTTTTAAAAGAGGACTAAAAGTAATATTTTTTTTATTATACCTTATTTTCATCTGTTTTAGCAATAATGAAAGATGGGGTTTTTCGGGCTAGCGCACGGAAACAGCGCATGGAAAAACTTTCCGGGCGCTGAATAAAAATACCGAATATATATGGCTTTAAAATAGAAATATACAGCAAAGTAAACTAAATTTAAGAAACTCTATATGCTCTCTGATATTTAACATGTACCTATTTTGTATTTTAATTCGTAAGTGTGTCAATATTTAGAGACATTTCTCTAATATTTTTGACGTTTTATTCACCTTATCTGACAATAACTAATTTACAACAAAGCACCTTGGAAATAATTTGAGAGTAACCATGGAAACGCATCATACATACCAAACACTATATTGTCTGCATTGTTTATTTTTTGTCAATTAAATTTATTATAATATGCCGATAAAATGTTTTAAGTTTCCGTTTTCAAAGAAGTATAATAAAAAATATCGTTAATTACACGTCCAGAAATAGATTTTTCCGTGCTTGTACGACTTGCCGTGTTCGGCTGCGCCTCACACGGGAATTTGTCACCCGCGCACGGAAAAATCTTTAATTCCAGACTCGTATTGAAATATACTATTCCTAGCCCCAAAACGTGGGGTGCATGCAGTAGATAATAGTAAGGAGTGTAGAGGTGCCTCAAGGCCCCAATCTTGGACCACAATATTTTCAAAGTTTTCAAAGAAATTCCTTTGTTCCCACCCTTAATCTCCAACATACAAACAGTGTGCCCCACTTAAGGACTGACCACCCCTGTAAAATTTTTATTTATGGCTCGATTTCCATAAACTTTTCTTTGTTGGATAGAGCTTCAAAAATGGCATTAAATGTATAATTCAGGTAATTCATGGCCCACTGAGACGGTGTTTTAATGCTGAAATTTCGAAAAGTACTATTAGGGATTTTTTTAGAGGAAAATCAATTCCGGATTCTTATTTAGCGTTGTTCGAAACCCAAACGTACCAATTTGCATTACCATAGCTCTACAGGGTGTTTCAAAATGTTTAGTGTCCCACTTAATTAGTGACCACCCCTGTAAAATTTGTATTTTTAGCACGATTTCATAAACTTTTTTTTGTTGGATAGAGCTTCAATAATGGCATTAAATGCATAATTCAGGTGCCTCGTGCGTTACATTCATGGCCCACTGAGACGAAGTTTTAGTGCTGAAATTTCGAGAAGTACTATTAGGGACTTTTTTTAGAGAAAAATTAATTCTAGATTTTTATTCAACGTTGTTGGAAACCTAAACGTACCAATTTGCATTAGAAAATGGAGGACTAATTGAAATGACTGAAATTTGAGTTTACATTGTTGTTTATTCATGTATTTGATGATATAAAATTAAATAAAAAATTTGTTCGCTAATAAATTTTTGAAAGAATATGAATTCCTCATGAATATTTTAGTGACCAACTTACCAGAAATTAAGAAAATTAATTACAAATTAGTACGTTTTTGTTTGGAATCTCTCACTGCATATAAGAATCCGGCCTTACTTTTCCACACCCTGTGGAGCTATGGTAATGCAAATTGGTACGTTTGAGTTTCCAACAACGCTGAACAAGAAACAGGCATTAATTTTCCTCTAAAAAATCCCTAATAGTACTTCTCGAAATTTCAGCACTAAAACACCGTCTCAGTGGGCCATGAATTTAACGCACGAGGCACCTGAATTATGCATTTAATGCCGTTTTTAAAGCTCTACCCAACAACAAAAAGTTTATGAAAATCGAGCTATAAATAAAAAAAATTCGGGGGTGGTCAGCCCTTAAGTGTGGCAATAAAAATTTTGAAACTCCCTGTAGAGCTACGGCAATGCAAATTGGTACGTTTGGGTTTCGAACAATGCTGAATAAGAATCTGGCATCTCAAAAAATCCCTAATAGTACTTTTCGAAATTTCAGCACTAACACACCGTCTCAGTGGGCCATGACTGTTAACGCACGAGGCACCTGAATTATGTGTTTGATGTCATTTTTGAAGCTCTATCCAACAAAAGAAGTTTATGAAAATCGAGCTATAAATAAAAATTTTACGGGGGTGGTCAGTCCTTAAGTGGGACACAGACTGTATATTTTCTCTACAAAGCTCAATGCACAAACGCTGATTGCTTGACAATGGAGATAGGGAAGGAGCACGAAAGAGACAGTGTAGATTATCTCCACCCTCGACCTTCAACGAACACAGAAGGCCGTTAAAAAATTTTGGTATCGTGCCCGCAAATCAATGCGACCGGGCCGCCGAAACCCCAGTTTAGAAAACAAAGCGCAGCTTCCACCGCTTACGATAGGGGTGCAAATTGCCGAAATTTGTCAAGACGGAGTTTTCTTAACGGACTTCGGCCGGGAGCAGCTTCTTGGCAAATGTTAATGATCTGAAGATAACTGCGGATTAATAGTATCAACTTGCGTTTCGGCCTTAGAGAAATAACCCAGGATAGAGGGAGTAAGAACAAAAAGTAAACAGAGCCAACATCTTTTTGAGTGATGCTACGAACTGCATTGTTTATAGCATTTAATTTCAAAATAGACTGGTTTAATACTGGGATTAAATGAAGGCACCCCTAAATTAACAAATTGTAACTATTAACTCCTTGTATGTAACAATTAAACTAAAACTAAATTGCGTTGTAATAATTATAGTATGCTATATAGTTATCACTTTATTAAAATCGTCAACAGATACCTCAAACTTCTATTTTTTGTGTCCTGTGCTTCAAACGAGTTCCGTTGTCAAACGTCATTTTCCTTCTGCCCCAATAATTTCATATTTATATTTGATTTGAGTTCGTGTCGTGGTGGCATGCCTGGTTCATACAGCTTATTTATCTTTTAATTTGTCTTTATCTTTAAGAAATATTAAATGTCATTGGTCAGTTCAAATCAAGGGACAAATGCCATTGGTTATTTCTTAAAGATAAAGTAAAATTAAAAGATAAAGAAGCTCCATGAACCAGGCTGTAGTTTTGTATAAAACGGCGTTGAGTTTTCTTAGCTGCTGTTTGGTTTAATATTTTTATTAAAGAGAAAATTTAATTTACCTATGTGGCTATATTCTCTCTGTTGTAGTTTTAGATTATAAAAAAGATGGCCAACTCCTGTTGTGTATTTGGATGTACCAAACGGGGCAGAAAGAATAAGAGTAGTGGGGTTTCTTTTCATTCGTAAGTCTTATTAAGTTTTAAAAATCTTTGCTAATACTTTGCAGTTTTCCAAGAGATAAGGTGATATTAGAGACAAGTGTATTGCAGCAATAAGAAGGAAAAATTTTGTACTGTCTGCAGGTATTTACTTGCATTTGTAGTCAACAATTTATTCAGGGCGATTTCATAGAGAATTTTGGGCAGCGCAAACTTAAAAAGTATGTAATTACTACAGTTTTTTATTTTCCAAGTCATCTTATCATAGAAGCTCTATCAAGGGAAAACTGGCAAAGTATTGTGCTAATGAACCTAGCTCTTCGTAGTCAAAGATGAAAATTGAGGTTTTGGTCCCTTTAATAAGGTACTTATTTGCAATTCTTTTTATTAGATGCCTAAACATTAAAAATTAAATAAAAATATGTAGAAGCTACCTGTCTTAGATGTTTTAGCTATTAAATTGAGATAAGTAATTAAAGGTGAAAATGTACACCTTATCCTAGATATTTTGTCGCCTTTATTTTAAAATAAACTTTTGGAGTTCGTATTTTATTCGACTCCATTTACTTCCAGGTACATAAAATTTCCATGTATTTTTTTTAAATTAATTCACTACTTTTTTCTGTGCAATTTTTACATAATTGTGGTTATGTTCAAAATGCTGTTGACAACATCGAATTGAACTAGGAAAAAAATTTCATTCTAACAAACAAGTCCCGAATTACGGAATACATATCATACAATAAAGAGAATTTAAAACAAGGCATTGAATCTTCCAGAAGAAAAAAGTAGTCTCGACTCACGCCAATGCAAACTGTTTTGAATCGGACGGAAATGTTTGTTTATTTTGGTAAATTTGCATAAGATGTTTGTTGGCTACAAACGTGTGCATTTTGATGCTTTTTCTCCCTCTATCCTTTTGTTATTTCTCTGAGGGGGGAATTATATGCAATGAGTAAAGGATAGAATTTCCTTTACTCGACAAAATCACTTGAATTTTACCCCAGAAAAAATCCAAAAAATCACCATAACTCATTCCCGGCTAACTCCTAATCACGCATAAATAATTATGGCCATAAAATCCCCAACCACCGGGGTAATATCCCCCGATTTCTATTAAAAGATAACAATCGGCGACGGGGACTAGATCGCCCGGAATTTCGGGAATTCCCCGGATATAAAAAGTTTATAGTTCTCGGTTTTATTGCGCCAGTATCTCGTCTGCGTAAACTCCGGGATCCGCTTAATTTATTTCGCCCGGGGTGCGTAATGAAAGCCCCGATGGAATCGGGGGATCCGCTATGCGTGCCATGTTAATGGAAGAAGAGGAAATTCCCCACCCCTCGAAGTTTGACGGCTTTCCGCACTCGATCTTGACAACGACGCGCCTGCGCGTTGAAAAGGAGGGTTAGAACCGTAGTAATTATAGGTTAGAACCGTAGTAATTATAGGTAGAGTGCTGAAGAAATCCCTCTTTATGGCAAATTGTGGATTTGCGCATGGGCCTATGGAACATGCGCATTAGACCTTCAGACCGCGCAATTCAAAAAAGATGTTGGTTTTCCGAATTACTATCTCTCTTCAATCTTGTATATTGATAATAAATTAAGCTCACCTCAACGTGGACTGGTCAAGACTTCGATAACTACTACTAGATTCGTTTATACTTGTAAAACTAGTTTCGTCCAAACTACTAGAATTTGCTTCACTGATGCTAGAACTTGACTTGTTTTCATCTACCTTTATAACTTTAACACTAAAACAAATAAGCTACTAATAGTTTCTTACACCACAATCATGTTAATATACTTACTTAAATGATGGTTTAGGTGGTTTTAATAGAAGAGTTGGTACCGCATTTTCAATTCGCTGCGTTTTGACTCGTTTCGTTTTTAAACACTCTGGTGTAAAATGAGCAGAACATATTCGAGATGATCACTTAATTAGATAAAACAATCAAACAACTAAAACGCGAAGAAACTATTAATAATTAGCTGAAAATAAAAAAAATATATATGCCACAAAGCGTCTATGAAGCAAACAACGGTAGGTTATACTTAGTTTGTCGCTGTCAAATGGCTGTCAAAGAGTGTCAAGTTTCACAAAACACTACCTCAAATTGCAAATGCGCATGTCTACTGGGCCTATTTTTTACTATTTTGTGATTTTAAATTCGTCAAAAATTTTCCGCGCATCCTATGTATAAAAAACATCGTCCAGCACTCTACCTATATATATGATCTGTATGAATTATAGTATTGAGAAGATAGCCGGCATCCGACAGCTGTGTATTCGAGCGACTAAACTGTACCACAACTTTCTAAGGTTACAAGCCCTGTGCAAACATGTGGCAACGCCGCAGCGGGACGGTTCAACGGGTCTATGCAGTATAGAGCAGTCTGCACTTTGGCTTAGTTTATCTTTTCTAATAAATGTTCAACCCTCTTTTTAATTATAACTAGATACATTTTGTGAACTTTGTTTCAATAATTGGGTCCCTAAGTAAGTAGGTACGTTTGTTTAACAGACAATAAAAGCAGTAACAAGTAACAAAATATATACCCTGAAGAATAAGTATTTATAAAAAGTACGATTCCTGGTGTGGATAGGTACATTTTCGACAAATAATAGGGTAAATTTTGACAAATAGAAGGGCCTACATTTTGTTGTTAAGTCGTATTGTTGTGAGAATTTTTCGCAAAGGGCGCCATCAGGCAAATGATGATTACCTATCTTCTTTTCATAAAAATACAAACAACAAGCGAACAGAGAACAGCATGTTGTGAAGGAGATGAGTAATCTCTTCTGATTGAAATGGCAGTTAGGATCAATTTCATAACACATCCAACTAAATTATCTTTATTAGGTAAAGAAACTTTTGCAACAATACTAAACAATGGTTGGATTGTTAGAAAACTCCTTCAATTTTAAAGGGTGTCTGTATGCAATTGGTCCTTAATCATTTTATTCTTAAATTTTCGTCCTTTGGAAAGCCCAAAACGAATACAAGTTGACCGCTTGCCGTCAAGCAAAGAAAACCTAGCTACTTCAAGTTATTATTACGATTTGACTTACAGCCAGGTATATAACTAAATTCTAGCTTCCCTCGACCATTCTAGGCATCTTGGGGCTTGAAATTGTAAAGGAACGATTCTTCACTTCGAACTTTTAGAGAAATGTTTCATTTTTCACAAACAAAACAAATTTATAAAAAAAACTGTCGCCAGCACTTCGAGCTGTCTGTTTCTACCCAGAGGCACACTGCCTCGTCGTAGCAATCTGGCGACGATAGCACTACCCGCACTACACAAATTAATTCTGGTAAATTTCTTGTAAAATCAACTGACAGGGAGTGACAGGCCACGCCGCGCAGACCCGCAAGCCTCGTTGCCAGCTTTCTCAACTTCAGGGCTGCCGCCATCTAACGGAACATTGGCGTAGCTAAGGGGGGGCTGGGGGGGGGGGCTAAGCCCCCTGGTCTAAAAATAGCCCCCCCTGACAAATTCTAGCGTTTATTTTATAATTTTTTTGACATTATAGGTTTACATTAAAAACCTTAACTAAGCTGATTTAATCTTGTTGCGTGTTCGTGTTAGTGCGTATAGTAATAGACACTGACTAAAGGGGAAGTTTGTTTTCTGTAGACTCTAAGGAGACCACATAGGTGGGCTGGTACAAGGTTATGTTATATGTCAGTGTCCAACTGCCATCAGGTTTTATGTGATAAGATAGTGCCATAGATTCTAAAGGAGGCAAAAAATTTCCCATCATAATTCACAATTTTTAAGTTTTCTAACTTCCAGATACTCAGATGTGACAATTAAAGAATTTCAACTATACAATAAATTTGTTTCATGGAAACCATTATTAATTTTTACTAACAATCAAAGTACCTGTTTTATTAATAGATTCTCCAATAAAATTGCATATTTGGCATCACTGATACCATTAGAATGTGGAAAGAATAGGCCTCACTTTGGAAAGTATAATACTGGGTCCCCTTACTTTAAAGAGTCCCTGGCATCACTGCGAACCTGGACGGCTGGACGTGACTGCTTACTGTGATTGATATGTAATACTGCGAAGACGCCAATGTACATCTATATTTTTATATGCAGTATCAGTATACAGGGTGAGTTTTTTCGATGCCCACTATTGGGATCTCGGAAACAAGCAGAGCTAGAACAAAGGTTAAATGGGGAAAGAATTGCAGTTTTGAATGCTGAATCTAATGCCTCTTTGGATTTTTAAAAAAGTTGATGGCTCACTAGATATTTTGAAAAGAGTGATTTTTTGCTATTTCATCAGATCTCTGTAGCTCCGTTATTTCTGATTATACAAAAAAACTGTACAGACAAAAATTGTAGATAACTTTGGGCTTAATAAGTTAATCTAATCCAATTTTTTATGTTGTTTGTGATTTTTTTAGATATGACATAAACTTGTGTTTTTTTAAATGTAAATCACAGTTGGCTGTGGCCTTATAAAATCGGCCATTTTTTGAGCATTCAAAACTGCAATTCTTTCCTCATTTAACCTTTGTTCTAGTTCTGCTAGTTTCCGAGATCCCCATAGTGGGCATCGAAAAAAACTCACCCTGTATGTAGTAAAGTTGTGTGTATTTAAATTAATAACGTTGTGCCGATTAAGAAGTAAATAAGCTTTAGTATGGTTTGCATAAGTACTTTAATTTTCTTCATTTAGTTCAGTAAGTTCATTTACAAATAAGTACCTACCTAATTAATTGACAATTGACTATTCATTCATCCGAGCAATAACCCACGATACACAGAAAACGGTATGCCCGCGCGCAGGTGCTGTGACGTAAACGGTGACGCTTATTCGACAAAGTCATGGCTTACTTTTATTTTTAAACGGAAATTTGAGTCGTTTCTTAGTGAGTTAGGTAAACACATACAGGGTATTCCAGCGGAAACGTAACAGGCTCTATAACGGCCGGGAAAATTCTTTCTTGGAAAAACGCAAAAATAGATAGATCTATCTGCAACCCCCTGAGCAGGGGTTAAACCCCTTCAAAAAATTTAAATGGGAAGGGGGTTCATGTTGCACACCCTTGGAAACGTCTCTCAATTCTCTATACACCTGCATCAGATTTTCGAAAATCGACCGACTTTTCAAAAAGATACAACGTGTAAAATGCAAAACATTCATTTTCAGTTATTGCCTGGTATTGTTAAACAATAGAAGATCTACGTCTCCGTATTATAAACGAATGTCGACAAATCACCCCTGAAATGTTGCCCAATGTTCGACAACGTTTTGAACAAAATCTTTATTATTTCATGGAAGTGAATGGCCAACATGTGAGCATTTATTACAATAAAGTTTCAATTTCCTCCCCGTTTATCAAATTTTCGTCAAAATAATGTTGCTGAACATGCTTTCTATAACTTACGGCCCCCGACCATCACTTTCGGCTTAATTGTTTAACAATACCAGGCAATAATTGAAAATAAATGTTTTGCATTTTACTCGGTGTATCTTATTGGAAAGTCGATCGATTTTCGAAAATCTGATGCAGGTGTATAGAGAATTCAGAGACGTTTCCAAAAATGTGCGACATGAACCCCCTTCCTATTTAAATTTTTTGAAGGGGTTAAACCCCTGCTCAGGGGGTTGCAGATATATCTATCAATTTTATGCCAAAAGATGTCCCCCTGCCAAACAAAATTGACCTATTTTTGCGTTTTTCCAAGAAAAAATTTTCCCGGCCGTTATATAGCCTGTTACGTTTCCGCTGGAACACCCTGTATACACCAAAGTGTTTTATATGCGGCGCTCCGGCGCTTTTGCGGGTTACTGAATCTCCTTCAGGGGCTTAAGCCCCCCCGGAGAAAAAAGGCTAGCTACGCCTATGTAACGGAAGGAAGCTGTACCTACTCCACGATGGAGCACTAATAATAGAAAATTGTACACGCCTCGAGTTAATTTCCAATCCGGGCAAATGCTAGCGACACCTCGCGTCGGGAATTATTTGTCAGTCGTATATTATATATTGGCAATGGGTAAGGAATCTTATACAATACTATAATCACTGGTTAGAGTTAGAGCCCACAATCTTGAAAATTTGAAAGTACCTTAAAATATTTAAGGCGGTAGTGATCTTCTTTACCGACATCCGTTAACTAACTTCAAAGCACTTGACTGGTAAACTATTTGTGTATCCAGCTGATTCTATGCAATCTAACCTTTATATTTTGTGGGGTCGATATCATAACCTTAATTATTTAAGTTTGTAGTATTTGCATTTTATTATTTTAATAATTATTATAAGAAAATTAATAATTAATTCTTCAAGAGTCAATTTAAATTTGTTATTGCAATTTTTACAAAACATGATTGGTGGGTGAAACATTACTACCTACTCAAATTCTCAATAGGGTAGACTTCAGGGATTAATGACATAATTTGTGAAATCCAGAATTTCGATAAAAAGGGTGTAGAATCCGAATTGATGGTTTTCCAATTTTAGTCCCATTCAGTAATTAAAAATTATTAAATTATTCAAGTTTCAATTAAATATTATTACGCTGACCCTTATTCAAGTTTCTAAATCATAAAAATTAGTAACACGGAATGTAGAGTTTCAACGCAACTTATTCCATGTTGGACCCTGTACTAATTACTTGCACTAAAAATATTCTCCTTCAATTGATAAAGATTTTAATTTTGTTTTTCCAAACAGCTCTAGCTTCAGATTTGAGATTTTTCTTTGATTGCAATGCGTTTAATTAATTTTCCTGGTATTTTTCTTGCAACTACCAAAATAAGACGACCATAAACCTTGTTTATTTTATTTATACGAAACGGTGTTTTCAAATAAATTCTTCTACCTACATAAATAGATGGGGAAATATATTTTTATACCCCCATCAAAATAAGCAACTATACTTCAGCTGAACTGGAACACCGGAATTATTCACGAAAAATTATCGTCTAAGGTTGAAATTACAGGTTTCAATCTAATTGGTATCCGGACAGGTAGGTATATACAGGGTATTTTCTAGGTATGTACGTGTAGAAAACTGCGATCATATGATTATAGCATGAATTATTTTCTTGTTTAGTAAATGAATGTGGGAGGCAAAATGAGGCATTATATTCTGTGAAGCTGTGTCTCACAAAAAGCAGGATGTCTCGACACAGAATCGGACAGTTGAATGCGTATGGCCGTTCCACTTTTATTGGAGCACGTAGACACGAGTGGGGCGTCAGCTAAAAATGATTTTTCTTGGAGATTACCAGACTGAGGCTGGTAACGTTCTCATTCAATTGATGGCTTATCCTTTGTTCTTCTTTGTTACCTATTTACACCGCAACTGCAAGAACATACAGAGGTTGCGTTAACATAAAAATTAACCTTTATTATGTATAGAAGTGAAGAACTGAGAATTCAACGCCTGCCAACATGAACCAATAAAATTACACGATTTTTGAAATATTAACCAATCGGGTGATGACTTCAATTTTGAATTACGAATGGTTTCTAGATGGAAAAACTGAATGACAGCACCTGTAAGCAGTTTTTTATTGTACTTCTTTGAAAACACCTTATTTTCATCTATTCTGTTTTAGCAATAATCAAAGATGTTTTTTTCGGGCTAGCGCACGAAAACAGCGCATGGAAAAACTTTCCGTCCGCTGAATGAAAGTACCGAATATATGGCTTTAAAATAGAAATATACAGCAAAGTAAACTAAATTTAAGAAACTCTATATGCTCTCTGATATTTAACATATACCTATTCCTATTTTGTATTTTAATTCGTAAGTGTTTCAATATTTAGATACATTTCTGTAATATTTTTGACGTTTTATTCACCTTATCTGACAATAACTAATTTACAACAAAGCACCTTTGAAATAATTTGAGAGTAACCGTGGAAACGCATCATACATACCAAACACTATATTGTCTGCATTGTTTATTTTTTGCCAATTAAATTTATTATAATATGCCGATAAAATGTTTTAAGTTTCCGTTTTCAAATAAGTATAAAAAAAATATCGTTCATTACACGTCCAGAAATAGATTTTTCCCTGCTTGCATGACTTCCCGTGTTCGGCTGCGCCTCACACGGGAATTTGTCACGCGCGCACGGAAAAATCTTTATTTCCAGACTCGTAATGAAATATACTATTGTCGAGTTTACCCGCGGCAAAATTTGACAGCAGCTGTTGTATAATGTGTGTTTTGTGTGCGTTTTGTAAGCTATATGTATGCAGAATAATCTGTTACTCATGAAATAGTCTTTTCAAATACTATTCGGGCATCTAATTTTTCCTGTGAAAAGAAATTTACAAAAAAACACAATGCTAAGTAATATATTTTTTAACAAAATGCATTCGTTCAGGTGCAAAAATCCTCGTCTTCGACTCGGATTTTTGTTGTCAGCAGCACTCATATTTCTTGTTAAAATATTACTTAGCTACGTGTTTTTTCGATTTTTTCGGAAAAATTAGATGCCCTTATGATTTATGATATTACTTACGATAATACCACTAGTGGTAGAGACTAGTGGAAGAGACATGCCTCGGTGGTGTATAAGCGATCTTCCAAGATGACATCATATTTTTGAACAAAATCCATGGACATCGTTTTCACCATTTGTGCCTCATGCGGGGATATGGAAAAGACAAGACACGTATTGTAAAACCAATTTTGTGTATAAAATTGTTCTCTCCTTCGTCGGATGATGGCAATTTAAAACAACAAAGACAAGGGAGCTCCACGTCGCCCATCTCATTTGCATGCTACAAGAAAGTCGATAAATTTTCTGTAACGTTAACGAGTTATTATATTCCTTCCTCGACTTTGTTCTTTCCTGCAACCCTTTACGGTGTTGCCGGATTTACAACTTAAAGACAATCACCAGATGGTTTTTCAGATTTAGGTAAGCTAAACTTCAAATTCTGTTTTTCTTTGTTCATATTGTGGAAGAACAATGTTTTTTTTTGTAAAGTATGCCGTTTGGATTAATGACAAAGTGTTATAATAGGATACTTGAGGATATTTTTAATTGCTCTAAAATTGTACTCAAATTACAGTTGATGCACCAACGTAGCAAGTAATAAATGAAACAACGGCTTTTACGTCGCCATTTGTGATAATATTGAAAAATAAATTATACCGTTCCATTGTAACTTTTTCTGTACTAGGTCATGGTGTTTTAGATTTTCGGGGCGACGTTTCGTTTTTAAGATAGAGGGATTATCTTAATTTTTTAAATACCGACCTGGATTTTTTATTCCATATTTCGAAATGAATTGATGTCCTGAGTACAACGATGTATGACACATACATAATTTTTCTCGTTTTGGCCGCTAAAATGTACATTTACTACGAAAAAAATTAATACGGTCCTGGACTATGCATTTTTCTCTTTTTTTAAAGCTGTTCCAATTTTAACAGGTGATCATTATTTTAATATTTTTAATTAAACTCCATGTTTGTCATATTTTGTCATATTTTGTATTGTTAATAATAATTATTGTTGTTATTTACCTAAAGTATTTATAAAAAAATCGAAATATGACAAATAGGTATTGAGTTAATGGAGTTAAAATAACAATCACCTGTTATAATTGGAATAGCTTTGAAAAAAAAAGAGAAAAATGCATAGTCCAGGACCGTTTCAATTTTGTCCTTAGTAAATGTGAATTTTAACGGCCAAATAAAAAAAATATATTTGTCACACATCATTGTACTCAGGACAACGATTCATTCCGAAATGTGCAATAAAAAATCCAGGCTCGTATTAAAAACAAATGAAGATGGTCCCTCTATCTCAAAAACGGAACGTCGCCCCGAAAATCTAAAAATACTATGACGTAGTCCAGAAAGAGTTGCAATGAAAAAGTAGAATTTATTTTTCAATATTATCGCAAATGGCGCCAGAAAAAAATTAAATCTAATTTTAAAAAATTCGGTTTTTCTTCAATATCTCGGCAACCCATGAAAATATTTTAACTTTCTTAACGGCATATTGTTAGGCGCCTTAACGGCATATTGTTAGGCGCCCAAAGGCGCAAGTTTCCCTCCATTTGACCGACTTCGTATCTGGTACTGTTTCCGAGATCCCCATGTTGAGCACTGGAACTGAATCACCCTGTATAATTATTCAATCAGGTAATGATTTCATAGTTTGACTAACTGTTAGGATGCGTCGTTACCTTTTTGTACAAAAAAACTGAGTGCAAATCTGCTTTTAAGAGGAGAAAGTGGTACTCAAAATCCTGTCAAAATCACACTAAATCACCTAAGGACAACAGGAGAATAATAGGGTACCTGACGAAATTTTACAAACTTGATAAAACAATTCTTGGACGCTTGCCTAAGACCCTACGATTATTTAAAAAATATATATTTACGTAATTAGCAAGTTATTAGACTTTCTTTGAAATTTGGCGAGAAAGTACTTATGACGTCACAAGTGTTTTATGTTCTGAGACACTTTTAGCGTTGATTGATCAGAAAACCCTACGTGTTAGATGACATGTGGATATATGAATATGGTTAGATGCCTAGGTGGGCGGGTAACGTTGCCAAATACGCGAATATTTCCCCCATTGTTGGTACCTGAATATTTATAGTATGTTCCGTATACAGAATAGATATTTTAACTAAATGATATAGTTTCCAGCGTGTGCAGCATAAACAGACACCATTTTGATGTAGAGGAGTCAATATATACGGAATATATTCGTAATAAGAAGTCTTTATGTGACAAAATTTGTGTGTGCAATTGCGTTAGTTAAAGCTCAAAGGTTTCAATACATTAAGTAACAGATATGCATAGGCAAGCTGGAGATACTTGAATAGAAAACTGCAATTTGCCTTTGTTCCACGAATGATTGAAATCGGGCACCGGCAACGTTACAGTTCCGTTTCTCCTGAGAGGCACAGAGTTGCCACGTTTGGCGTTCTGGACAATAGAACGACGAAACTGTAGATTTCAGCCTGAACAAAATTGTGCAACTTTGTCTTTAATTATCATAAAAAAATAAGGGTTAAAAGCAGTTGTTTCATTTATTACGTGTTATGTTGGTGCATCTACTGTAAACATAGTACAATTTTAGAGCAATTAAAAACATTGTCAAGTACCCTATTGCGGTCTTCTCCTCTACCGCAGCCATAAAATCCGTATTTGTCAAATCGGGTGCGGGCTCTGGCCATAAAATCAATTATCTGTGGTCCCATTAAGTGCGGCAACGTCGCCCCATCCGTTACGGCCCTGCGAGCGCGGCTCTGCCACTGACAAAGAGCGATACACCGACGTTTTTCGGGCAATTAATTTTTACGGCTGTGTATTTTCCGTGTTAGCGAGTTAATTGCGGCCATTGTTAGAGTTGCTGGAGTTCTGTATTGGTGTTTTGGGTGTACGATGATGGAACTCCTAGACCATGTACCTAGATGACAAAGAGCACGCGAAGAAAAAACTTTAAAACAATCGTCGTTTGAAAAGTTTACAGCGGCGAGTGCTGTAATTCCACGAGTATGTAATAAGCTTACAACTCGAGTTTTGTATTATAATTTTTCTTCGACGAAAGAAAAACTATTATAATAGATAAACTATACTTCTGTTTATCTGACAGGCAACAATTAGTGTGAGTTGAGCATTCAACTGTTTTGAGGGGATTCCATGGCACACTTGACTTTCCAGATGCCTTTAAAATTCCTATTTTGCTCAACTTTTACACCCTGCATAATGGAACTCCCTGTATATTTTTTGTTCAAATTTGGTATATGGGCGTTTTGGCAAGGCCTACTATAAAGACAGGCCCTGGCGCACAAAAATCACGTGACCATCTTAGTCAGACGTTACATGTCATTTGTCACATAACTGAAAGCGGCAGCTTGGGTTTTGAGAAGTTTTCAATGTTTAAAGTGTTTTTAAATGTCTTAGTTTATATTTTAGAAACAAGTTTGTGTCTAGTGCGCGTGTGTCCTGGCGGAGGGGAACCGCCCAGGTGTTATTATGGCCTCTGGGTGTCTGGGTGGGAGTCGTGCCGTCCAAGAGTATTGGTGCCGCTCGCACCGACGCGACGCGTGAGCGCTGTAAAGGGAATTCTCCCCCGAATCACAAAATATATAGGTTACCCCGAACCACAGAATAGGGAACCCGGAATGGACTATTATGGACATGGGACAGTATTGGACAGTGGAGCGTGGAGCCTGAGACACAGAGGGGTGAACTGTTTACGGGAGATCCGCGAGTTCAGACGGTCCGGGTGGCTGGAAGCTGGAAGCCGTTCCCGTTGACCACGTTCGGGTTTGTGTATTTATTGTATTCACCATTCACCTTGTGCGAAATAAATCAGTGTTGTAACGTACTCGAGGATTTTCGTTGTCGACCCACACCCTGATATGGTTTTTATTCGGTCTTTCACGCTGCCGATCAACTGAGACCTCGTCAATATAATAGGTACAGTATACCTACTGAGGTTAGTTTTCATTTTTATTTCGTAAAAGATAACCTAAATACCAAATATTGGGTCTGTTTATATTATATTTATACATATTAAAAAAGCCAGGAAGAAAGTGTCGCCATAACAAACATTTGTTTTGCCTCGGGATGAAAATTTCCGCCAAAAATGGATTCGTCAAATCCCAACTGAGATTTAATTTCCAAAAACCCGGCTAACACATTTTCAAGAAAGTGAAACAATAATTAAAGTGGACAAATGTGTTGTGGGTGGAAAATACCTATAGAGAATATCACCTAAGCTAAAGAAAGGTGATGTCCCAACAATTTTTGAGAATGTGCCAAAATATTGTGAGTGCAGTGCCGTTTAACTCTCAGCCTAAAACAGCTGAGGCAGAAAATTTTGAAAAAACAATTAGAGAAAGCTTGGATGCACAAAACCAATAATGTAATAGATGAAAGAAAACTTGCCAAATTGTTACGAAATTTGTTTTTCTACTTATCTCCAAAAATGCCTTTCATTATATAGAACTAAGTTGGTCACGTGACTACGCGATTATGCGTTAGCGCCGTGGCCTGTCTTTATCGTTGGCCTCGGCGTTTTGGTAAGTCCCGATTAACGCTCTGGTTTCAGATTTTAAATAACCCTGGACAATAATAATTTTTACTTTCAGGAAAGCGGCCAAATCCTGACAACATTTTAGATATTCCCTGCAGTAATGTACAGCGCTAAAAATTACAATAAAAGCCACAAAGATAAACCCATAAAAACGCACGCACAGAATAAATTATAACTAATTACCACCTTCATAAAGAGGAAGTTCTTCCATTCACTGTTTAGATGTCGATAGGACAAAGCTCTCACGATAATAGTTATTAGCCCACAGAAAAAGTTGACATGGTTGACATGTCGTTTCCCTTTACAGCCTTTAACCCATATTATTAAAGGATGCCGTGACCCCAGCTTGAGAACAATACATACATTTACTCCGATTGAAAAAAAAAACACTTCTAAACGGTCAATTAATAAGCAATAACATTTTCTAAAAAATAAACTGCCTCTATACTATACCTTTATGCATGATAGACCTAAATAAATTCACATTCCAAAGCCCTTCCATATTTGCCCATTACTAATATTAATATTCCAAAATTCATTTTGAACGCAATAACCGGAGTAAATAACTTTTTACCGAGTTCGCAATATACTGGAAATTAAACAACAAATAAATAATGCCACGTGTAAGCTTTAAAAAAAATCTGTTTACCACCGTATTACATTGCTTTATATAGTGCACCTGGTGACGTACAATTCTATTATTTGTTTTCAGATTTAATAATTATTGAGGCAAACCGCATACTTGTTTTCAAATCGGAACTTATTCCTTTGCAGGACAAATTATTATTATATGCTAATTTCCATTTTATTTTTATTGCACTTCCAGTTAATGTGAAAATTATACTACTAATTAGGAAGTGGGCGCCATCGTTGTAGAAAGCAGTAGAGTTGAGAAAATCTCTCTTCAGAATCTTAAAAATTAACTATGCTGGTCGAGGTAGGTAGGTATATAACTTGAAACTGGTTTTTTTGGGACAGATCCGACGACTACTGGCGCTAGCTATAGCTTTTATTTATTGTCTTTCACGGGTGTCTACATAAATTATAAAGATTATTCCTAATTTATTCAATGAATACAATTATTCAACAAAATATTAGTAGTTGGTTGGTGTCCATGTGATCATTCCAGTATGTAGCTACATTAACAATTACAATTAGAAAGCGTTGATTGGTAATATTCTAGCAACACTTCCACTCCCAGGCATAAATGTACTTTTTAACCGACTTCAAAAAAGGAGGGGGTTATCAATTCGGTTGTATTTTTTTTATGTTTGTTACCTCAGAACTCATTTATAAACCGATTTAGATAATTTTCTTTTTTTATTTGAAAGGGTTTACCTACAGAATGGTCTCATTTAAATTTGGGGAATTTAAATTTACATTTAAAAATAGGGGAGGGATGAAATTTCATATTGAACCGATTTCGATGATTTTTTTATTAGAAAGGGAGTACCTTAGAGGTGGCCCCATTTAAATGTCAAGAAAAATATTCCACCCCTAAGGGTGGAGAAATAGGTGATGAAATTTCATATTGGACTGATTTAGATAATTGTCTTTTTATTAGAAAGGGATTACTTTAGAAAAAATTCCACCAGGGGGTGGAAAATAGGGGATGAAATTTCATATTGGACCGATTTCAATGATTCCTTCTTTATTGGAAAGGGGGTACCTTAGGTGTGGTCCCATTCAAATTTAAAGAAAAAATTCCACCCCTAACGGTAGATAAATAGGGGATGAAAGTTCATATTGGACCGATTTGGATGATTCTTATTTTTTAGACAGGAGTCACCTTAGGGGTGGTCACATTTAAATTTGAAGAGAAAAATTTTAATCCTAAGGGCGGACAAATAGGGGATAGAATATAATATTGGACCGATTTCGACAACTCTTAATAATTCACTAAAAAATAAGAAATAAAAAATTTTTAACAAAAAAATTAAAACCGACTTCAAAAATTTGCCCGTATGCAAACTCCACTAAAAATTTAAAAAAAAAAACACCGACTTCCCAAATTTGCCCATATGCACATTTCAACTAAAATTTTAGAAATATTTTTCTCTTTCTAAATTGAGTTATCTTTGGAGTCGGTGACAGTAAGTTATGATGTATGTAGGATATATTATGTATTCATATTTAAATAGATTTAAATTCCTTGCCAAATCCAAAGATAACTCAATTTAGAAAGAGAAAAATATTTCTAAAATTTTAGTTGAAATGTGCATACGGGCAAATTTGTGAAGTCGGTTTTAATTTTTTTTGTTAAATTTTTTTTATACTGACAATTATTCCTCATGTTCGTATTTTAATACTTACCTGATGTTTGAAGAAAAATCACTAGATACATTTTTGCACTTACCTCGATATAGTTTGGGCCATACACCTAGTAAAAAGTAGAGCTCTGCCAAACATATCATATATCCGATCTAAAAACTCTTGCGAAATAGGTTAATGACTTGTTATTCGGCAGCTTTCCTTGTTGAAGGCTAAACTAAGTACACGTAAACAATAATTATACGTTCGATGCTTTTGCATATTATTTTGGAGCAATGTTTTTTTCTAATTAAAATCTTAATTCGGGCGGTACTAAATAAAAAGTAATTTATTAAATTTTACTGGGGCGTACGTGCCAGTGACCTAAACATGATGTTATAATCAAAAAGGTAGTTCGATATTTGAAGATGTAATTTATTTAGTACTATGAGCACCACAGGATTAGAATAAAAGAAGCCCTGTATACAGGGATCTCCCAATTTCTTAAACTTTCCCTTTTGCACTTGCACCGTAGTCATTCAGTGACGTAACTATTGACACTAGATAACATAACCAAGGAAGTAAGCTTAGGAATGCATGTGGCATGCCGATGAACAATGATAAAATAAATGTACACCATAGCAAAGCTTCCTACATGAAAAATCACATTAATTATGTCCAACAGAAGTACCAGCCCGGAAGAACCTCAAGTCCATTAGCACGCCACTGTCTAGTGCAACTCGTGTCAATAATGCATACGTCAATTTGAGGCTTGCTTTAGGTTTCACTTCCTTTCCATGGTAGCGGCCGTTTACGTAGGTAATTATGTCCGTTGTAATATAGGAAAACGAAGAAAAGAATAAGCACGGCAAGCGCATTTGATGTAAATTAGAGTCTAGAGCACGGCACGACTGCGTTTGACATTTTCGGATAAAGATATAGGGTATCTACCTGTGTGGTGTGACGTTGATAGTATAAAATAAATATCGGTACTGAGTTTGGTTAGTAAGTATCTATGAGTTATGTTGTATACAGTGTGACCCATTTGTTTTGGGGTCAGTCTGTAAAAAGTGTATCAATCGTGCGATTTGGCTGATTTTTTTTTTAAATTGTAGAGCTCGATGAACTGCACATTTTGAACAAAAATTGCCTGGTTCGCATAAAATCCAAAGCCTACTATGACCGTTTTTATGAGCAAAATTTTAAGAAACCATATTAGCGTTTTTTTTTGAAAAAATCTGTGTGCGCCAATGGATTGAGCACCCCTCGAAATGGGTATGTACAAAATTTCATCAAAATATTTCAAGTAATAACGATTTTGTAGAAAAATTGAAAATGCAGCCAAGGTACGTCTTTATTTTCAAAAATTCAAAGTTGGCCATGGAAAATAATTGAATTGTTTACTTTTATTAAGTGTCAAACTGTCTAAATTGAGTTCAGAAATTGTTTGTGCTCAATACAATTAATTATCATAATTATGGAATATTTAAGCATAAGAGACAAAATAGAAATTGTTCGACTCGTGGGCGACAACGAGCGCTCGGCAGCAGAAGCTGCGGCCGAATTTAACAATAGACACCCAGGTAGATCAGTGAGTCGAAGTACTGTACAACGTATAAACAATATTTTTGATGAAACTGGATCGATTTCTAAAAATTTATTAAAAACTAGGCAAAATGGACGCCGTGGACTTGTTGAAAATAACAATCAAATTCTGCAATACTTTAGTGACAATCCTCGAAATAGTGTTCGAACGGCTAGTTTAGACCTTCATATACCCAGAGAGAGTATAAGGAGATGTTTGAGACAAAACAAAATAAAACCGTTTAAGCCAAAATTTTGGCACACCCTGGAACCAGGAGATGAGGAGAGAAGATTAGAATTTTGCTATTGGCTGCAAGGTGAATATCTCCATAATGGCAACTTTTTAAATGAAATTTTATTCACCGACGAAGCCACGTTTACTACAAATGGTGTAGTATCAAGTCAAAACTGCCGTCACTGGTCAGCTGAAAATCCAGAGTTTATAATAAATGCAAGGAGACAATATTCACAAAAAATTAACGTTTGGTGTGGAATACTACGCGACAGAATAATTGGCCCATTTTTCTTTGAAGGGAATTTGAATGCGGCTGGCTTCTTGAATTTTCTAGAAATTGAATTTAGAAATGCTTTAGATGAGTTACCATTAAGATACCGTTTAAAGTTACAGTTAGATGGCAGTCCTATTCATAATGCTCGTTTAATCAGAAACTGGCTAGATAATAATTTTGAAAACTGTTGGATAGGGCGAAATAGTCCTTTCTGTGAGTGGCCACCGAGATCTCCGGACTTAACTCCTTTAGATTTTTTTCTTTGGGGTACACTTAAGCAAAATGTTTATAAGTCAAGACCCCATAATTTACAAGAACTGCAAGCTAGGATAAACCGTAGTTGTGAGGAAATTACTCCACAGCAAATACGAAATGTAATTTTGAATGTACGCAAGAGGAACGACAAATGCATTGTAGAAAATGGAGGCTTGGTAGAAGTTACAAAAATTTTATAATTTTAATTGTTTTATGTTTTGTGTTTATAAGCATAAGGTTGTATTATTACAATTCAATTATTTTCCATGGCCAACTTTGAATTTTTGAAAATAAAGACGTACCTTGGCTGCATTTTTAATTTTTCTACAAAATCGTTATTACTTGAAATATTTTGATGAAATTTTGTACATACCCATTTCGAGGGGTGCTCAATCCATTGGCGCACACAGATTTTTTCAAAAAAAAACGCTAATATGGTTTCTTAAAATTTTGCTCATAAAAACGGTCATAGTAGGCTTTGGATTTTATGCGAACCAGGCAATTTTTGTTCAAAATGTGCAGTTCATCGAGCTCTACAATTTAAAAAAAAAATCAGCCAAATCGCACGATTGATACACTTTTTACAGACTGACCCCAAAACAAATGGGTCACACTGTATATGTTTCAAAAAACATAAAAATATGGCTGTGGCTGTGCGCTAGGATTCATGCAAAATATCGTATGTATTATTTTATTAAGTACGTACCATGTGATCACGTATATTTTTAGACCGCCCTTGCATACAATACAACGTATGGTACTTTATGTATAGTAAGGGCAGAATGTAAAGGCGAAGTCGGTCATAAAATCGAGAGAGATGGGCTATGATTTTCCTACCTGCTCTCCTTTATGTTTTGGAGCGAGGGGTTCGGCTTAAAGAACAGCAAGACCAACTTTTTATTGCACTGTCCTTGTCTGATACATTATGTTAATAAAGATAATATATTTAAATAGGAGTACGCCTATAAAACAGGGCAGTAATTAAATATTTGGTTTATTTTCGTGATAGACTTCCTGTAATAACAATGCAGCGTGAAGTATTCAGTGCCAAAGTAGAAAATTAAGATTAAATGTGGTGAAATATTTCCAAGAAAAAAAAAGAGAACACACGTGAAAATTTGTCGGTACTTCAATGTGCATCGGAGGCGGTACAAGGACCATTTCACGAATTAGTCAAGAAGGCATTAAACATATTAAAATGGTATACCTATACACTAAAAGTAAAGCAGCCCCGAAAACTAAAGATTTGACAGAATCGGATAAAGGAGAAATAAGAAGTTTGACTTATGATATGACAACTATAACAAGCAACACTTAACTAGTGAAAAATATGCGAAGAACTGGAAAAAGGGAATTTTGAGCTGCAGCAAATCAACGTTAAGTGTAATTTTAAGGAATCTTGGATTTAAGTACAAAATAAACCATGGAAGACAATACTTAATGGCATCGAAAAGAGTTCAATTTCTACTGAATTTCAGGATCATTATCTTTTAATTGCAAGTCTAAATTGCGGAATTAATCTTCAAAAATTACAAATGAAATTAGAACAGGTACCTAAGTACAAATTTTTAATCCGTCCGTTCACATCAGGTAGTAAAGCAATAATTTATTCTAGGCCGACCCTGCCTGCCTTAAACAATCAACTAGTAATACAAGACAAGTACTAGGTTTTCTATCTCTCTTCCTTTCATGAAAGGTGCTTAGCGAACTTTAAGACGTACGTCGAATACAAATTGGAGGAGGAGACATGAGTGTAATTGTGCGAGTGCAAGTAAAGCAATAGATATAGCGCTCTCTCTTTGATGATTTATTGCCGACTTCGCCTTTACATTCTGCCCTTACTATAGTTACTTATTTTTTCGTGCAACCATATTAAATTGGCAGCTGCAACTAATGCTTGCAAACTTTTTCTTTAGTATAACTCCGAGAATTTGATGTTACTATTTTATAAACTCATTTCAGTTGATGTTTATAAATACTAACATCAAATCATGGAACTCTAACTTTCAAGATGACGTCAAACTTCAAACGTCAAAGTTTATGAATCGGGCTTTAGTATCATGTTGGCATACTGCTTTGATTACGTATGTAATGGTTATCTATGTACCGAGGCACTGAAGTTCAGTTTTTTAGGACTCATGTGGAATTTAGTTGCCGAGTCATAAAAAGAACTATAGTGCCGAGGTATATATTATATTTTTTTTGGAATCGGAAAAAAATGTTTTATTAGGCAAAAAATAATCATAAGGGATCACCCGTCCATTGCTTGACTTTGATGATCGCTCTACCTAGGTCAGGTATGACGAGGCACGGCGCTTCCAAACAGAAACTGCTGCCTGTCGTGCAGCCTCCATGAAAAATAGATTAACATTCAAACCTACTCAAATATTTATACTGAAAGATTGCTCTCCTATAGGTAAGAATTTCGCAATGTGTACGGAACGCGAATGGGTCTTTATTGGCCGGGTTTTGAATATTTGGTCACTTTTGACGGGCGATGGCTCCGCGTCTGGCGTTTGATGTTTACATCTCGCCAAGGCCTACTTATTGAAAAAATCCTGCAATAAGGGGCTACTTCAGTGCCGATTTCTGAGTTTTTAATGACGATTTTGAGACACTTCACTGCCGATTTCAAGAAAAATATGATTTTGACATTAATTGTTATAAATAATATACCTACTAAGAGGAATTCAGTTAGTTGTATGTTGTATAGCCGGTCAACTAAATATTTGGATCCACCCTGTTGTAGTATCGACAATATTTTCGCGAGCAAACTTTTGAAGTTCCATCGTCATTATTTTCGACTGGTCCCGAACCTTAATTTTATTATTGTTGGAAGCCGTTCAGCCGGCCGTTCCATTCGCCGTTGCATAAATCACAAATTAAATCGTTTTTCAGACTGACCCACTTCCACAGTCAATCTCCGCAACAACAAACAGAACCAAAACCGTGATGAAACCCAGAGATAAACCCCAGTCCGTATTTTTCGTGGCCTGCCTTTTGAGCCCGTGCGTGTGTATGCTCTCTGCGTTTATGTTAATTTTAAAACAGGTTTTCGAGGAGAGCCGTGAAAGATATAGGAGTTTGTATGCCTACAGGTCGTCCCACGACAACCACTACAGATAGAAAGCACCGAAGATGTAACACGTAGAGGCAGTCCTCATCGAGCCGATCAATATCTTATAATATAAGAAAATAAGCTGTATAGTCCAAAGCACGCAAGAAAACGTTTCTAAAGAATGCGGGAGTGTTGCGAGATTTCCTATACGAGCAGTCGTTATTTATTGGCGAATACAAGTTTTATCATATTGAAGCCGAATTTCTGAACTCTGTTATACCGTAAAAATAAAGCTCGCATCACGGGACCACTTACCCATTTTTGTTTATCATTTATTTTTAACGCGGTGTGATAAAACACCTATTATATTTTTTTCAACATCGTCGCGTCTACCATCGCCTTTGAAATACGGCAACACAGCACTCTGCGAAGGAGTCGGCTGACAAAATCAGTTAACCAACGCGTTTTGTGCCTGTTTCTATAGTACGTAAAGTTAACTGCGTATTTGGGCTACCATACATACCTCATTTTTTAGGCCGCTGGCAAGTTTTTTCCGCCTGCTCAGAGAGCTCAGTGGCGTTTCGTATGTTCGGGAGTAAACGTGTGCTAAATGAGTAAACAGGGAAGAACGTTGCATTCTCAAGCACGAGAAATAATTGCCAATGTTATAAGGGTTTGCCTTCCTCCATAATCTAAGGCATCACCGTTAAGAATAATATTAACAATAAATTAAATAACAATTATATGAAAATTAAGTCAGTGAGTTACACAAAATTGAGCTACGTCCCTGAACTGTGACTAATTCTATAATATTTGCAAGTTCTTCCCCCTTACGTCGCATGCATTCTGCCGTAAGAAGGACTATACACAGTGTAGCTGAGAGCGGTTCATTCGCATTCTACCGGGTGCGCGCAAAATATTACCGCAAAATATTACCGACCTTTCGTGACTGTGTTGTAGTGATGCCTAGTAACTAGTAACGCTTTTTACTGCAGTGCGGATGGCTGCAATACCAGTTCAAAAGACTTAAAGACTATATTACCTTTTTTCATTTCCTAAAGACCCTGAAAGGTAAGATTGAGTTTGAGGTACCTACCTACAAAAATTAAGACATTTTTATGTGACATTTGAATACTTAGGTATTAATAATTGAAGAATAATATAGATATAATATTAAAATATTGAAAATTTGAAGGTGCCAGCAATGGAAAAATGCCTTAGGGTTCATCGGAGAACATAAATTTGAGAATATTCCACCTGAAGAGGCAAAGAAACCTATAAGAATTTGCAAGGCACATTTTGATGATCAGTCATTCACTTCGTCCGGAAAACGTTTAGTAAAAACTGTTGTCCCTTCGGCTGTCCCATTAAGATTATTGCCAGAACCTTATGATGGTAAGACGCATGCTTGTGTAGGTAATATTTTGTTCTGTATTGTTTATGTCAATTGAAATATCAAAATATTTACTAGAGGATGAACAAGTAGATATGATTAGTGTAACTCTTTGTCGTTAAATATTTATTTGTTATTTATGTTTTTGTCTGCTCTATGTTTTGTTAGGCTTTATTAAAAATGAACGTAAAACATAATAATTGCATTTTTATTCATGTTCCAACCAAAGTCTACAGATATACCTACTAATTATGTAGATTCTGGTAATAGCTACCTTGTATTTTAATTTAACTGTACCTACCAAAAACTAACGGTACACTTACCTACACAAATAATGTTGTACCAATGTCTACTAATATTTGTAGACTTTGGTAAATAATGGAAAGTCAATATGAATCTGCCCCCGTATAACTGCTTGATGGCGATTTCGTTTAGTCGCCCTCGTAAATGCGAAGCGTGCGAGGTGACGCTGATTTACGGCCGGTCGCAAAAAATTGTCGGCTTTTCCGAGAGATCAAAGAGTTGAGCGGACTTTATTTCTAGACTTTGGCGAAGCCTTCCACCGATATTTTCCGTTGCCATTGTCCAATTGCCGGGTCGAACTTTAAATTAAACCGTCGAGACCATATCTAAATTTCTGATCTTCAGTATGAATAAATGAAATCACCGCACCTTAAACCTTAAACGCGACGCGGAAGAGCAAAAGGGTTGGGGTGATTTAATTAAATTCTTATCAGTATATATAGACGTGCTCAGGTTGGGGGAAGTCGAAATTCGAGGAATAAGGAGGATGTTATTATTATCTTTCCAGTTGGCGGGGCTTCCAGAAAAGTTGAGACAACCAGGATAAGGGCCAGAGGGGTGGGGATGGTTTCTGCGTCGATGGACTTTATATAATGCCTAGCAGGTCCCTAAACATCTTTCTTTGTTTATACAAGGATTGTTCTATAAACTCCAGAACTGAACAACAACTAAAACTAATACTTGAGACATGTCCAATGTCCAGTAACGGTTAATAAGTATTTGTGGTTTGTGGAGTAAACTCTTAAGTTGGAGCTCTGTCTGAATAATAATCGAGACATTTCGTAAAATAACTTTTGGAGTGAACCGGCATGTGCCCTGCCTCCTCGGACGTCCTGTATCTCGCAACAGCCCGCGGCCATTATATAAAGAACAACAAAGAAGCCCAGTTTAGTTTGGGTAATTCGGTGGCCAAGGACAAACCGGTTACTCGACGCAAAGAGAGAATACAGAAAGAAACATATTATCCGATCTGGGCACCGCGATAAATTGAGAAGGAGAAGAAAAAGGAAAGGAAAAGGAGGAGAGGGTTTGGCCACGTATCGTATCTACCGTTGATTTTGTGGGTGCAGCAAGTCATCAGCTGAGTTATACCTACTGGGCGTCTCAATTTTCAACGTGCATACTAATAGAAAACTTTTTTTATTATACTTCTTTGAAAACACCTTATTTTCATCTGTTTTAGCAATAACTAAAGATGGGGTTTTTCGGGCTAGCGCACGGAAACAGCGCATGGAAAAACTTTCCGTGCGCTGAATAAAAATACCGAATATATGGCTTTAAAATAGAAATTTACAGCAAAAGTAAACTAAATTTAAGAAACTCTATATGCTCTCTGATATTTAACATATACATACCTATTTTGTATTTTAAGGACGGAAATAAAACGTCATCACCTCGCGACGACCTTCATTTGACCGTGTTCCTAACTAGGATAAATGTTGCTAAAACAGAAATTGGATACTGGAGCGCAAAAATTGCGCAAGTGTCTGTAAGATGGCGCTGGAGTTGGAGAGCGGCCATTGGTACAGAGCGAGAATAAAAAGTAATGTTTCGCCTTACTAAAATAAGTTTCCGTTCCTTATAAGTTGTTTTGTTGCCCGGCAAGGTCGTTGGTCGGAACCAGGGGTCTAGGGGGAGGCAGGCGGACCGACCCCCTTTTTTATACAAATAACAGCACATCGCTTCCATCCTGGCGTATTTTGGGATTGAAACTGTGAATTGTTGATCACAAAATAATAATATGAATATTTAAGCTCCTTTACTTTTCTATATTTTTTCATAGTTATTAAGAATATTGTTGAGTAAAATATTAAGTAAGAGGACTACCTACCGGCTGTCAAATCTACTGTCATGACATAATAATTCTCCCTCAAAACCGCATGAATGATCACAATACTTACCCTAACTGACATTTAGAATTTATGTCACTATAGTTTTATCTTTTATCATTCTATTAACTTTTCATTAAGTACTTAATATTGATAAACCGAAAGAAATTAAAATTCTGTTGTATTTGATCCAAAGTTGACGTAAAGTTGTGCATTTTGTTAGATACGTGAAATACCTACTATTTGCTGATATCTTAATATATGTATTATTTTGGCATACATTTAGAGTAATGGAAAATGTAATGTAAATAAATTTATAGGTACTACCATAGAAGAATTTACGTAGTAGATTCTTCTATGGTACTACCTAAATGCTTGCCGGTACATCAACTTTGTGTCAAGCAGAATTTTAAAGCGTTAATATAATTTTCTTTTGAAAAAGACATATTCTTATCGATATTTTTTAGTAATAATAAAAAGTTAATAAAATTATAGAATGATACTCGTATATTATGTTGTATAGCTAGTGATATAAAATAGTTTTTACGAAGTAATGACTTTTTAAAATTTTAAGAAATTTGATAAATAGGAAATAGGCGTTTATGTAACATTAAAATAGAAACGACTTTTTCAAGTTAAACGTTTTGAAATTGTGACAAATAAGCCAATTTTTAGGGATTTTATTTTTTAAATATAATTTTTGACAGATAGCGAAAGTCACGTGACTACGTTTGAGTCGGTTATTTTTCCTCGTTTTTAATGGAAAGGTAACACCAAAGTTAACTGCATATGTGTTCTATTATTATCCGTTAATAAAAAAAATATGTTTAAATTAATAAAAAGATACATTTTGCACCATATCTTCATTTTTTCCAAAAAGGTTTTTTGGTTATAACTTTTGTTTGACGTTCGATTCTTTTTTTCCAAACGACATTACATTGTTTGGAAAAAACTGGAACAAACTGGTTTTTAAATCATTAATTTGTCTCAAAAAATACGGAATGGTTAAAGTGAATGTTCCTATCACCTTCGGGCGGACACCCTGTACCTAATAAAAATATTATTAAACAAATAATAGTACTTTTTGAAATTGAGCCCATGTGTTGACAGGTGGCCGTGATTACAGCCCAAAAGTAAAGTTACACACATTGTTTAAAGTGCTTTTTGAACCTAACAGAAAAAAGTTTATCAAAATCGGTAAACAAATAAAGATATTTTACCAGGGTGGTAACTCCTTAACGGAGGTCACACTGTAGATGTTTAACATATAGGTACAGAAGATGTTCTTTCGCATCAATATATCGTTTTCTTTTTTCATTTTTTATTTTCGAGATATGTATTTATCTTAATTATTGCGTTACTTAAAATGTGTGTTTGAATGTAGTGTTAATGCAAACGAAGAAACACCTTATGTACACATAAAAGACCATGTTTCATTTCATTGAAAAAACTAAACATAATTTTGTAGAACTTTTAAGCCAGCAATACTATACCTACAGAAAACGTGCCGAATAACATTCTTTAACTAAAGATATGCCTTTAACAGTAAAAAACACAGTTGACATTCAAGTGACCTTGAAAACGTCGTCTGCCTACAAGTGAAAACGTGCGTCTTACATTGCACCTCATATGCTTCAACTTTTATGTGATTTTTTGCGATTTTCGTTTTTGAGATATTTATAATAGCTGCATTTATTAAAATGGAACACCCGGTATAGATAATTTTCGACATACCTATACATATAGAGACATAGACATATGAATTCTCCCCTAATGTCAGTTTATATGCTAACGATTGTGTTTTCCTCACGAAAAATACATAACGGCGACATACGTATAAATAATGCAAAGTCAACTAAAGCAGTTTTTAGTGCCGCCGTGTACCTTTCAAGCTAAAAATCAATGAACCATTGCTAAAAAGAGAGGGGTTAAAATCACAAATCGGAGTCTTTGAGCTACGGGGGTCTCCCGAATATACCTTTTGAAGTTTTATATTATTTTAATATTAAAAATTCGCAATTCATAGTATATAATAATATGGAAGTAATACAAAAACATAAAAAAGTAATCAGACAGCTTAGTTGATTAAATATTATATCGCCAAAACGTAAAATTGATCATATGAACATAATATATGTAATTATTAAACTGGACCTGTAACAACAACGTCAACCGTTCATCGATCGTCTGTTTTTCGCGCCATCTGATAAACAATAGCTACACTTTTGGTATTCCCGCTGCATAATTTAAGGGTATTTTGCCTATGTTTTTTATTTACAACAAGACTGGATAATTACAATGTTTATTACCGGGTTTTCGTTCCGAGCATATTCCGAAACCTCTGCCCATCTTAACGAAGGTAAAATTCCGGCTCAAGAGACAAAATAGACGAATTTATGCCGGCATAAAGTTTTAAATTCAAAAAAAATTCTCGCCCATAGCTTTTAAACTAGTGTCATTAGTATCTATGGATATTTTAAAAATACCCGTGTTTTTTGTAATCCTTTGAAATTCGCTACTTTTTCCAGCTAGTTGGAAATAAAAATACATTGATACAGGCAACCAAACATACAATGGCGAGGCCCCCCTTAATTCGTAAGTGTTTCAATATTTAGATACATTTCTGTAATATTTTTGACATTTAATTCACCTTATCTGACAATAACTAATTTACAACAAAGCACCTTTGAAATAATTTGAGAATAACCATGGAAACACATCATACATACCAAACACTATATTATTTTCTGGAAACTATGTAAGTTTGAAAAATTCTTTCGTGAATTTTGACACATGTAAGTCTATTTAGAGTACAGCTATAATATAACAAATATATGGCAGGAAATTGTGCGAAGCTATACAGGGTTGATTTTTATAAGTGTTTCATTAGAAGATTATTGGGATGGAAATGACCTTTTGATTTCAACTTTTTAAGAACTCTATTTTCAAAATATTTTCAAGATGGTGGCACTTCCGGAAAAACCGGAAGTGAGTACTAACTTTGTTATTTTAAATGGAACACCCTATATATTATTATATTTTTGAACTCCCTATAAAATTCTAAGTCAACTTCATAAATACGTATGTGTCATTATCTCCGACCGTTTTGAATATATTCTTACTTTTATGATTTTTTGACAGATGACTTTGCGCATTTAACTATACTAAAATCGAGCAATCCGTACGCCTGGCGTAAATAAAACCACGTGTTTAATGACGTTCCGCGATTGGTCGGTAGGCTATAAAACTTCACCCGACTCGGCAACAGGGACGTACTCGATCGCAAAAGTATAGTTATGCGGTTTTATCTTGTTGTTTTCAGCTATTTAGACACTGCAACAAATAATTTTGTCAATGTTTTGAGCCATTTTAATTCAGCCAATCATTTTTTTCCGAAATATTTTGATGTAAACAGTTATAAAACTAAAATTAAATAAAGGTCGTGCCTCAGTGCGGCCCTGGCCAATATCTCGACGCACGTGCTCTTCTTTACGCCAGGCGTAAGAGTTGCTCGATTTTAGTATAGCTGTAAGTTTTAACAACGATAGTTTTTGCACATTGATACTCAATATGAAGGGTCACGCGAATCTGAAGATAAAACTTTAAAATATTGTACATGGTTTTCTGAAATTGATGTCCAATATTGTCAATAAAAGTATGCGAAAACTCGATTTTTTCAAATGGAAACAACCATTTCTTATTTGTTCATTGCATTCCTCTTAAAAAATGATGCTAAAACGTAAATACTCTTAAATTATCTGTAATTGATGGTTCTCGAGTTATTTCATAAAAACTTATATTTCTTCACATTGCTCTGAAATTTGTTCTTACTCGGTCGTAGGATGCCATACGTATAAAACATACGTATAAAACATGTTTAAAACATCTTGATTTGAATAATAATTACCAGCCATTATTACACTCGCAACGACTAATATCAATGCATTTGTTGTTGTATGACCCTTCATATTGAGTATCAATGTGCAAAATATTAGTTTTTTTTTAATTAATCGTAGTTAAAACTTACAGCTAGTTAAATGCGCCAAGTCATCTGTCAAAAAAATCATAAAAGTGAGAATATCTTCAAAACGGTTAGAGATAATGACACATATGTATTTATGAAGTTGACTTATAATTTTATAAGGAGTTCAAAAATGTAATAATATATAGGGTGTACTATTTAAAATAACAAAGTTAGTACTCACTTCCGGTTTTTCCGGAAGTGCCACCACCTTGAAAATAGAGTTCCTAACCTCCTATATGATCCCTCAAAATTTGAAATCAAAATGTCATTTCCATTCCAATAATCTTCTAATGAAACACTTATAAAAATCACCCTGCATAGGTCTGTGCTTCTGGGCAGCAATTAAAACCTATTATTACAAAGAATAATCTGTGTATACATTAAAAACATCAATAAAATCTATTAAATAGTAAGATAATCCAAACCAAATGGAAATTTTCTGCTTTTTTAAATAGACTTTGAACATTAGGTATTCGGCGCGTCAAATTTCACATAAAAATGTCGAACCAGTCTGTGTTAGAGCGTTGAGTTATTCCTCACTCAACGGTTAGAGGTAAACAGAAAATATTTCAAACCGTAAATTGCTTGTTTCATCTTGTTCGAACGACTAATTGCCATAATTATGTCGAATTCTACAGGATATAATGTGAATGTAGAAGATATTAAACTGTAGAAGATATTAAACCTGCTACAAGAAAAATTTGGCCAGCGAATTTTCAATACAGGGTGTTTAAAACTTTTTTGACTTTTCCAAGTCTTCATTTCTACTCCCAATCCAAACGTGTTTTTTTATACCTTTCCACGGACTGTGGATTCTCGTTCATGTCTATTTATTCTCGTTCTTATAGCGGATGGGGATTTTATAGCTATTTTAACAGCTCTTTTACGGCTATCTTTCATTACAGATAACGCCAAAGCGCCTTGGGCCCCGTTGTTCTTTTATATTTTTTTTATCTGCCTCCTAGTTGACTTCATCGAGGGTGCATATTTGTTTTGGTCCTGGGGCCAATCTGAAACAAAAATGAGCAGGTAAAAAACTTAATTTCATACAGAGTAGGTATCTGAAAATATTGGTTTTGAAGTACCTACTCCAACACACATTTTTTCTTTGTGTTGCTGTTGTCAATATATTTTTCAAAAGTTAAAATGCAACACTATACTTCTGTATTGTTTGTCACGTCACACTAATTTATGTATTCTTTAGAATAACTTATTCAAACAGCGTCGTCAAGCAGAACCAGCACAAGATGTAAATAATAACTTTAATTAATTAATTAAAACAGTTGCTGCATAATCTCACCAATACCAATCAAACCACAACAAAGTTTCAAAAACACTTCTGCAACGTTTATTCTGTATTATTCCTTACAATACACTTTGAATAATTTTCTTGGCTCTTTAGATATCTCCACACCGCCATTTACCCTAAAGATCAAAGCAATCTTCATCGAAACTAGCATGCGATCCAAATCCCCTGCCGAGCCAACTTAGTTTATTTTCGTTACATAAGGCGCTCTGTGTTCGCATCCTAAAATATGATCCGTGGCTTTTATAAGAAAAAAGATAACAAGCACACGTGGTTCGTTTTTTGAAATAACAGTTTATGCTCGAAAGCCGTGCACACAGGGTCTATTTTCGTAGCGGGGCCCCGAGAGTGTTACATTTACATTTCCTTTGTTTTCGGACTGTATTTTCGATGGGATTTCGGGTAGATATTGTGGGAATGGTGGGTAGGGTCAACAGGGGGAGATACGTGGAAAAAACTTACGCCACATTTGTTCAAATTGTAAATTCTCAGCGACTTTAGAGTTCCTGGATTAGGAGAAATATGACAATAATGTCACTTCGTAATAGAAAAAATAATTTTCCGAAAGTCACATCAATTTTGTGGATGAAAAATAATTTGGGAAAGATTCCATGGGCGTACAAACTTCTGACCATTGGAATAATATCTAAAGTTTATCCAAGTTACAGAGGCAGCGTGGATCAAAACATTGGCCACCACGTGACCTATTCTCTTATTGGTCTGGCCGTCATAAAATGTCAAGTGTTTACGCGGCGAGCAGAATGCAGGGCCGGCTCTTCCCTCAGCCGAGTTTCCTGCATATTTTAGATCGGATCGCGAGCAGTATATTCTGTAAATTTATTGTGCTACTTAATTTAAGGAAATTTATAAAGATCCACGACAGGTAGAAACACAAATTTTAGTACTTTTAAAAGAATTAGTTCAGAACTACAAGCCACTTGGAATCTCATATTAGTCCGATCCTGGTAATCAATCGCAAGGCGGTCATTTGACTTTGTTTATATCTACTGCCGCTGTAACTTGGATAGACTTTCCTATTCATTTAATTACTATTATTATTATTACTGTTACTAAATCTTATTTGTGGGCAAAATCCAATAATTTAATTATGAAAAAGTAAAAGTGTAACGAATTTCATAATTAAACTGTGTTGCCAACAGAATAAAATGCAAATTTCTTAAAATTAATGTAGTAAATTTATATACAGGGTAAGTCAGAATGTATAGTAAATACTTTAAAAGGGGTGTTTGGCAGGTGGTTTTAAGGTTTTCATATAACATTTTTCGATTTGGGTTTTCCTTGCCAAGTTATTCGGGTCTACAGGGTGATCCATCTACTATAACATCTCTTTTATCCTGAAGCTGAATTGTTGTTAACTGATATTTTTGTTGTTTTAATGTTCAATAAAAATAATTAAATTGTTTGACGCCCGCCTACTATGATTTTTTACGTAATTTTCTGGAACAGTATGGGGAATAGTATTTGGCATGAAATTATTTGTTTGTAGGAAAAATATTGTGTTTTCGAGAAAAAATGTACAGGGAAAAGTTTTCCTAAATAAAGGGGCTACACAAATCATATTTTTGTTATACGTAAAAATGACCACGAAGAGTTAGAGCAAAAAAATAATAGGGGTTTCTAGTTTTTACCCTTTTTTCGGGCAGTGTGTAAATGAATAAACTACTTTAAGGCGCCTTCCAGTAATTTAGATAACACATACCAAATCTCAAATTTTTAAATAGCGCCATTATTGAGATATAAATAAAAAAATACCTACTTTTGGGTCACCCTGTAGACCCAAATAACTTGGCAAGGAAAGCCCAAACCGAAAATTTTTATATGAAAGATCCCCTCAAAACCACCTGCCAACACCCCTTTAAAGTATTTACTGTACATTCTGACTCACCCTGTATAACATAATCTAGCACATATCCGAACAATGTCTTCTAATGTAGATAACCTCTGCTCTAGTTTCCAATAATTTTTTCAGCTATTGAATATTGCGTGGTCTGCATAATTTACTAAAGTCTATCCAAGATACAGCGGCAGCGCATCAAAACATTGGCCACCACGTGACCTATTCTCTTATTGGTCTGGCTGTCATAAAATGTCAAGTGTTTACGCGGCGAGCAGAATGCAGGGCCGGCTCTTCCCTCAGTCGAGTTTTCTGCATATTTTAGATCGAATCGTGAGCAGTATATTCTGTACATTTATTTTGCTACTTAATTTAAGGAAATTTATAAAGATCCACGAAAGGCAGAAACACACATTTTAGAACTTCTAAAAGAATTAGTTGAGAATTACATGCCACGTGGAATCTCATATTAGTCCGACCCTGGTAATCGATCGCAAGGCGGTCATGTGACTTTGTTTATATCTACTGCCGCTGTATCTTGGATAGACTATAGGTACTACTTTTTGGATACAATCCAAAATACATAGTTTATTGGCGGTTGTTGTGGTGCACTAGGATTTGGAGTTAATTTTTAATCTAAAATACATCTTAGATGTAGATACTTAGATACTTAATTATCATTATCCATTTATTCTATGAGACATCTTTGCTCCTTACTCTAGTGTTTTCTGTAATAGTAATTCCGCAGAACATTTTGTGATACTGGAGTCATTTGAAACAATTCCCAGAGCTTTTACACTTCTTGCTAGCATGCGCGCTAAACCATTATTATTTTCGACATACCAGGTATTTGGTTATTTGTAATAATCGGACAGCTGAAACTAATGCTTGAAAAATAATGTGCAATATTTTACATTTTTCTTTTTTAAAGTTGAAATGACAGTGTCATTCTTTTAGTGTGATATTTTCATGCTGCTATTTTTGTCAACTCATAACTAAAACTATTCGATAATGGTATTCATATTTACGCCTAATAAGTTTTCTTATAGAGGGCAACCAGACATAAGTACACTGCTCAGTTTCCTATTAAAAAAAACTCTGCTAATTTGACATACAGTTTCTATGGCATCAAAAATGCCCAAAATCGGCGAATAATGACACAACTGACTTTATTGTCCTAACTCTTCCTATCCAGGAACAGGAAACCTCGCAGGAAACCTACTGCAACTAATATAAACAACCATATTATCTTCCCCCTCACAACACTAAAAAAATTGTCTCCGATTCCGAGCGATTTTTTGTTATCAAACGCCAATCGCCCTGTGTAAAATCATAAAAATGTACAAACTTAATCGTATTTTTTTAGGATTTATATACCTGCAACCTATTAGGAGAGAGACTGATTATATTTTCAGTATTTCCTGACATCATGCAACCAGTCCATTTGGTGAAAACAACACACGCAACGCAGCAGCTCAGGGGATGTATTTTTTACTTTTAGTGTTGTATCAGGTGGGCTTGTCCATTCTTCGTTTTTTTTACCACAATAAATAGAGCCTCGGGCAATATAATATTTTCTAGATAATTTGAATATTAAAGGATGTTTTAGTGGCATATCGGGTCCAGGTAAAGGACATCAATTGAAAAAAAATGGACTCCACTCCCCTTCTAGTAGCTGTAGAAGACGCCTCCTACATCTTACCGCTACTAACTATTAATAATTGGAATAATTGTCCCGGGTTCGAGTCCCGGCTGGAGTGCATTTTTTCAATTAATATCCTTTACCTGATATGTCACTAAAATATTATTTTTTTATTTATTATTAGAAATACTAAAAAATCTTTCTTCGTTTAAGAATATTTCCCGTACGTGGTACAGCCTTTTGCTTGCAAAATCAAACGGCTCTAATAATTTAAAATTTATTCAAAAGCTGCGCAATATCACATGCATGCAATTATGATTGTTTTCAAAACTGTTTACAGTTGCTTGCATTTCGTCTTGTATCGTTTGCATTTATTGTGTATGCATAAATCTCCAACAAGTGCACATAAACATTATTAGGCATTATCCATTAGTATTTACGATCCTATTTACCAACGAGGCTTCAAGGATAAAACTACGCTTTTATAACTATTATTGATACATAAAATTTTTGCGAAGAATTTCTTGAGAAGCTCACACATATTATACTGTATATAATCTAATGTTTTGTGATTCGCAAAATACGAACACGTCGAATATTTTGAAACTAAATTACACAAATATTGTGTCCTTTTGCACGTGGATTTGGAGACAATAAAAAATATTGTTTAAATTATCTCCGAAAAGTAAACAAAGTTGGGTGAAATAAAGTTATGTAGCAAGGCACTGAAGTTCAACTTTGTTTGCCTCGGCCAAAGGCCTCGGCAACTAAATTCCACATGAGTAATAAAAAGAACTTCAGTGCCGAGGTACATATTATATTTTTTTGAAATCGGAAAAAAAATGTTTTATTATGCAAAAAATAATCATAAGGGATCACCTGTCCATGAATCGACTGCGCGCGTCGTTGCTTGGCTCTACTTAGGTCAGGTATGACGAGGCACGGCACTTCCCAACAGAAACTTCAAACTGCTGCCTTTTGTGCAGCATCCATGAAAAATATATTGATATTCAAACCTACTAAAATATTTATACTGAAAGATTGCTCTGATATAGGTAACAATTTCGCAATGTGTACGAAAAGTTAAACGGGCCTTTATTGGCCGGGTTTTGAATATTTGGTCTCTTTTGACAGGCGATGGCTAAGCGTCTGACGTTTGTTTACATCTCGTCAAGGCCTACTTGGCTACTTCAGTGCCGATTTCTGAGCTTTTAATGACGATTTTGGGACACTTCACTGCCGATTTCAAGAAATAGTTATTTATGTACCAAGGCACTGAAGTTTAACTTTTTATGACTCATGTGGAGTTTAGTTGCTGAGGCCTCTGGCCGAGGCAAATAAACCACATGAGTCATAAAAAGAACTTCAGTGCCGAGGTACATATTATATTTTTTTTGAAATCGGAAAAAAAAAGTTTTATTAGGCAAGAAAATAATAATAAGGGATCACCCGTCCACGAACCGATTACGCGCGGCGTTGCTTGACTTTACCGATCGCTCTACCTAGGACAAGTATAATGATGTACGGCACCTTCTAACAGAAAAACCAAACTGCTGCTTCTTGTGCAGCCTACACAACAAATCTATTGATTTTCAAATTTACTAAAATATGTATACTGAAGGATTGCGCTTCTATAGGAAACAATTTCGCAATGTGTACGAAAAGTTAAATGAGCCTTTATCGGCCGGGTTTTGAATATTTGGTCACTTTTGACGGGCGATTTCTCCGCGTCTGACGTTTGATGTTTACATCTCGCCAAGGCCTACTTATTGAAAAAATCGTACAATAATGGGCTACATCAATGACGTCAAAACCTATAGACGTGGCGCCCCATTGTTAAAATGCCCTTTATTTTGACCCCAAGATTAAATATATCCATACTACTCTAAAAACATGCCACAAACAAAGACAGAAAGTCAACCATCAACCAACTATACACCCGGTGATTCTCGGTTATAGTTCCTCCAGAATCACACTTAGATATCGCATGTTTTTTCTTGTTTGGGGGCGCCGGAAGCATCGCAACCTCACCTGAAGATTCGGGGGATGGTCTAACGACGCCAGCCTCCGAGCCCAGAGTCGAAATAAGTTCGCTACGGCTCGACAAAAAGGGGCAATTTCTGACAATCTCGCGACATTTTCGGAATAATTTAATGGAGCGCTTAGATTGTGATTAGTTCTGGGCGTCAAGCGTTTATCAAAACAAACCTGTCTATAGGTTCTGACGTCATTGGGCTACATTATTGTACGATTTCTGTGCTTTTAATGACGATTTTGGGACATTTTAATGCCGATTTCAAGAAAAAAGTATTTATTCATGTCTTAACTATTTTTTTTATTTTTTCTAGTCTGCTCTGTCAATAATAAATAAGAATTGTATTTTTTTATAGGTACCTATTATTATACACCCATTATAGACATCTGAAAGCTGTCTGCTTTATGCATAAATTACATAAAAAAAGTCGCTCTCGAACAGTGGAAGTGATCTCACCTTACCAACGGCACAATAACCTAACTGTACCTGTCGGTTAAAGGATAATAATTTTATTCAGACTCGTTGCAATATTTTTTCGAGCTCTCGCAACATTATTGCAATTCGATGCGGCTATGAATATGGAAAATACGAGTTCGATTCCGAACGGGACCACGGTATAACCAGTAGCCCGACTATACGAGCAAAATGCGTGTAGCCCGCTACAACCTCAGGTTATGTGAGTACAGAGTTGGGCTACTGCGTATACTGTGCCGAAGCGCAGGCGCATAAGTAGCCGCTGAACTCGACACCATACACGGCAAAATCGTGGAAAAAATTTGAAAAATTGTCACGGGCCAAAAACGGAAAGTTGAATATGGTTTGAAGTTATGCAATGGAATTTTATGTTGCTATACAAGCGGTCTATCTATTATCTCACTTCCAAAAGGATTTTATCGCGGAATCCTTGAGGCAGAAGGTGCACATTTATAAATATGTTAACGTCTTATTAATGCAACAGAGATGTTTCGGTGGAGTAATCGCGGGAATAAATTTGCTTTTTTATCAGGTTTTTGCTTCGAAAGAATCTAAGGTTCTTCCTGGTGCAGATTCGTACAATTTTTCGTATAATTTTTTGCCTTAGTTTGTCGAAACAAAAGGTTTAAACGGAGAGCGCATGTGGTTGATATTTTTTATTAGTAGGTAGATAGAGACATTGCGCAACAAGGGCTATTCTGAGTGGATACAAATTTCGCGAAAAGGAGCTAAAAAATTGTCTCATTCCTCTCAACTAAAGGAATTCCTCGTAGGTGGCAAAAAAATGCAACAATACATACTCCAGCCTTCTACTACATTGTTCTCTTAAAACAATAAAAACAAATTGCGATATATTCGCTTCTATTAATATTTAAATCTAGTAAACAATTTTATGTTTCAGACAGCCTTCGAACTTTTAACCTACGACAATAGTTGCCCATAAAATGTATCTCGAAATTTTATGTACTTCTTGTCGTTAAATTAAACATATTTTTGCGGTTATTGCCAATTGTTTGTGTGATGAATTTCCGGGTTTGTTTTCTGCCCAATGGCACACGCTTCAGATTATGGAGCTGAAACTACGCAGCGAAGAAGCAAAACAAAAGTTGTAATATAGTGTGCTTGCACTAGGTACAGTTAACACGGAGTGTGTATTGATGGTTGCCTACATGACAGTAGCTGCTCCCTTCTATTTTGCATTTACCTATCTTTATTAAAAGCTTTTATTTAACTTGCAATGTATGTATGTATGTATGTATGTATGTATGTAATTTGTTCGGGTGGAATCTTGCAACTCAATTTTGAAGCAGATATCTTCAACCGATCGAGCTGAAATTTTGTACACACGTTTAATTTGGATGACAATGCATGATTATATGTGTGACGTCATTCTAAATCCAACATGGCGGATCACCCAAGATGGCGGACTAGTTAAATTTCAACCGATCGAGCTGAAATTTTGTACACACGTTTAATTTGGATGACAATGCATGATTATATGTGTGACGTCATTCTAAATCCAACATGGCGGAACACTCAAGATGGCGGACTAGTTAAATTTCAACCGATCGAGCTGAAATTTTGTACACACGTTTAATTTGGATGACAATGCATGATTATATGTGTGACGTCATTCTAAATCCAACAGGGCGGAACACTCAAGATGGCGGACTAGTTAAATTTCAACCGATCGAGCTGAAATTTTGTACACACGTTTAATTTGGATGACAATGCATGATTATATGTGTGACGTCATTCTAAATCCAACATGGCGGAACACCCAAGATGGTCATTAGAAGGTCTCCTCATTGAAGAGCTAGACTGTTCTAAACTAACCGGCAAACGACCTTGCAACAATGATGCGTTAACTGAGATGAATAGACTCAGACACCTGGCCAAACTAAAAATTACAAAATAAATTAAAAGTAAAAAAATATTTTTAAAAAAAGCTTTTATTTAAATGCGCTAAAAAGAATAAAATAATCTTTTCTTTTAAAACTTTTACTATCAACTTATAACGTCATTCCACAATTTATATGATATAAAAGCTTGTCGCGAGATTTAAGTAGTGGTATTTACTTAGTTTGAAAACTTAAATCTCGCGACAAGCTTTTATATCATATAAATTGTGGAATGACGTTATAAGTTGATAGTAAAAGTTTTAAAAGAAAAGATTATTTTATTCTTTTTAGCGCATTTAAATAAAAGCTTTTTTTAAAAATATTTTTTTACTTTTAATTTATTTTGGTTTTATTATTATTTTGTAAAGGTAATTCGTATTGATACATTTATAATGGTGAGTATACAATTTTAAAATTTGTCTGTGTTATCAATCATGCATCCAGTTAATGTATAGACAAGGAAGACGAGGGCTGATGGTAACAAGCGATGGGTTGGACCAGTGATTATAATCAGTGGCTCGACCAAGCTACTCCGTTATCATCAATCATTTAGGTGGTGAAACTGTTGAAACTTCTAAATTATATAATAGGTCAATTAGACCAATACATTTTAAAGCCCCTTTTTCCGCAATACTGAAAATTGAACGAGTCATGAAGTATTCTAGTTTCTGTCCCCCGTGCCATCTCTGTATACTTTGGTTGTTCACTTTCAAAATGCCCACCATTGGTATTTTTGAAACGGTAAGAGCTACAAGGTTGGTTAAATTAGACAAAAGTTGCGCATTTTGATGTGTTTCAAGAATCTGTAAAGAAATTTGACTTAGCTCACGTGGTTACTAAAATAACCTGAAAAAACTGAAAACTTCCCCTTTTTTATTTTGTCCGTAACTTTTTTAATATCAAACAGAATTGAATGAAATTTGGTGGAATTACGTAATTAGGTACGGGCTTTCGAATGCACTATTCAGAAAAATTCTCTGCCTACTGGATCTTTAGGTGTTCATAACCAAATTTCGATTTTCTTATGGCGGCCATATTGGATTTTACCACCATTGGATAGAGCAAAAAATTACGAATACAACCATGTATCACAACACCTAATTAAACCCACTTAAATGTCAAATTACTAATATTTTAAATATTTTGAAGCCAGGCAGTAGGCCATGATACCGAAAACAATATCAATAACTGTCACCTAATAAACTGAAACGTCAGTTAGTTCCCATAATCTTTGTTAACTACTTAAAATTGTGTGTTAACCGTCTTAAGTGACTAAAGCTTATTGAATCATGCCCCAACAATATCCAATAAATGAAAGATTGGATATGTACAATGTTTATATTCGAAACTACCGTAATTCTAGCCAGTATCAAGAATTATACCCCGAACGAAGGCAGCCTAACAGAACTATTTTCCGAAGGTTGTGCAGGCGTATGGAAGCGGATGCGACGTTACAAAACAAAAGAAGAAATGATTTTGTAAGAGCTAGAGGAGCTGTAAGGGAAATCAATGTTTTGGCTCAAATTCATTTAAATCCAGAGACATCGCAAAGGAAAATTGCTAGGGAATGTGGTTTGTCGTTAGGGGCAGTTAACAAGATTTAAAAAAAGCACAGATACCATGACTTTAAAATTCAACCCGTACAAAAGTTACTTATTTATTGCCGGGGGACTAAGGCCTGCCGGTTAGATACTGACCCCTGGCACCATCTATCTATTTATTAGTATTTAGTTTCTTGTTCCTATTAAAATAACGTTAAATAAATAAACTTTCGACATCAAATTTGACGTTTCTGTTTATTAGGTGACAGTTATTGATATTGTTTTCGGAATCATGGCGTACTGCCTGGCTTCAAAATATTTAAAATATTAGAAATTTGACATTTAAGTGGGTTTAATTAGGTGTTGTGATACATGGTTGTAGGTATTCGTAATTTTTTGCTCTATCCAATGGTGGTAAAATCCAATATGGCCGCCATAAGAAAATCGAAATTTGGTTATGAACACCTAAAGATCCAGTAGGCAGAGAATTTTTCTGAATAGTGCACTCGAAAGCCGGTACCTAATTAGGTAATTCCACCAAATTTCATTCAATTCCGTTTGATACATATTAAAAAAGTTACGGACAAAATAAAAAAGTGGAAGTTTTCAGTTTTTTCATGTTATTTTAGTAACCACGTGAGCTATGCCAAATTTCTTTACAGATTCTTGAAACACATCAAAATGCGCAACTTTTGTCTAATTTAACCAACCTTGTAGCTCTTACCGTTTCAAAGATACCAATGGTGGGCATTTTGAAAGTGAACACCCTGTATGGGACAGACGAATTCGCATTTCTAATCCCGATATCCCATTTAACTCGATTTATTGAAATATCAACTTCCCCGCCCCCAAAAATCTTAATCAACATTTCAAGGTAATCGTCGTTTAAGCGTCTAGGTAGTTAATCAACCCCCCACCACAAATGCTCGAAAGCTCGACGGGGTTTCGTAATTTCGACGATTAAAACACGAGGCACGTGTGAGGCAGTCAATAACAACCAGCGCCCCTGTAATTGGGAAATTCGGGGGGCCTCCTCTGTCATATCTGGGACAGATTAGAATTGGGGAATCTATTAGGGGCGCCCAGCTGTTCTTCCGATTAGTTGCTCTCTTAATTTGTTCCATTAGCGGATGGATAAGTAAATTTGAAGTATCTACTCATGTTAACATGTTTGTGGTAATATGCACAAAGGACAGTAGCTCGAGAGACACGCGCGCGCACTCTTACCCACTGATTATTTTTACTTGCAAAATAAATTTGTTACGAAACAGTGACAGAATAATAAAGCTATATAGGAAGTTGTGTAGTGGACAGCATAAAATACGATCGTACACAAATAATCAACAACCTGATTAACGCATTCCTCGGCCATTTTGCTTTATATTATCTTATAAACGTTTAGAAAAAAATAGTTATTTATGTAAAAGGTCGAGCGCGTATCAAGCAAGCCAATCTGCAATGTTAATAAGACCGACATATTTAGCTACTCATTTTATAATTATGATCATTAAACGAATCGGTAAGGCAAGTCGATTTGCCTTTATCGTAAAAAGAATCTGATAAATTGAAACGCTTTGCCTAATTTTAATACAAATTAAATTTTAGATTGAATGCATAAAGCGCTTGCATTGATAATTTAAAAAATAATTTGATTCCAATTAAATTCAGTGTGTGTTAACAATCATTCTGCGAGTGTGCTTAAATATCCGCCTAAATATCCGTAACAGTGTTTTCTTAATTCTTGAAAAACCAAAGTTGACCATGCAAGAAAAGCAGGTTCTGAAACGTGAAAACAACTGAAGCAACTAGGTATTTTGTTATTATGTTTTGGACTAATCGATTCCGTGGGGAAATTTCCATTTCTACGGGACCACAACCCTATATTGCGTCTTCGGAAACCCCACATTGTTCCCAGAAAATGTCAATCTCACCCCTATTTGTTGCCATATTATTAACGAATAAACCGACAAGCCTTGAAGAGAATTAATTACTCGTGGAATTTGAGGCTTTTATGTCTTTGTCACTGCATAAACACCCATTCAAATTTCATGTTCGTACTGTCATCGGCAGAAATGGGCTCCACTTTCCATTTTACCTATTACAATGTGTGCGAACTACCCCCGTTGGAAACTTGAAGCACAGTATTCACAATACCCAGTAAACTAACTCTCCGCCATTAGTGGTTGAATGTTATTGCCGCGCAGACTAGAATGGTTGAAGGATGGAATGCGAGAAATGCATCAGGGACGTATATTCGAGTATATTGGAAATCTCACCGGGCAGTGCCAAGGGTGGCTTATTCTAATTTATGAAACATGCAAAAATAATTTCTCCAAATCGTCCAGGAAAAAGTACTCTAGTGCGGTCGTAAAATGGAGAAGTAACGTGAGTGAGAAAAGTGAGATGCTATTGGAGAATTCGCTTGTATAAAAAACGAAAATCTCTACCGCAAACATCAAAGGCGCCGACAGGAAGATAAACAACTGGGTATTTCTTAAACTGTGCTTGAAGGGACAATAGCAAGAGGGAGAGTAATAATAATATATGTTAAAGCAGGGAATGTGTTTATTCTATTCATGTGTTTATTCTATGCATAAACAAGCCTTTTGATTCAATGTTTCAATCAACTAAAGAAGTGTATGCAGGGTTCTTTCTGCTTAAGGCTGGAAATAAAAGGTCATCAAAAGTATGTCGGGTTGCCTGTATCAATAGAACTTTATTACTAGTTAGAAAAGCTAGCCCAAGAAAATTTTCTACAATTTAATATTTTTTTTCCAAAATTAAAAACAAAAAGGTCAAGGGCGGTAGAATGTTATATGCGATAACCCTGTACATGTACATTATTGACTCTCCTTTGAGACAAATTTATTATTAACTGTACAGAACAGTTGTCCGACGTAATTGGGTGTATCCTTAACGAAATGATTGAAAAAGTGAGCACACATGCTGGTAGCCTGGCAATTTGCGGCTTATTTACCATTTTACGGACTAGGGAACGAAATAAATTAACTTATTTACTAGTAATTTCATTAAGCGCTTGTTAATTTCATTAAATCAATCGCACACAACAGTTTCCTTTGAGAGCATGCTAGCAAACAGAACCTATAAATTTATAGGGGTAATTTGATATGCTTATTTGATGACACACTCACGGGCGTAGCCAGGATTTAGTTTTGGGGGGGGGGTTTAGTTTGAGAAGTAAATAAAACAACAAAAATATACTTACATGAAATTTAATATCTATATATTCATCCGAAAAACTACGACATATTTATAAAGTTCTTAACTTTAAATGAAATGGATAAATTAACTTCGTTCCTCTGCGCTAAATCTAAAACCATTAAAGAAGAAATCTTCGGCTTTTTCTTTTAAATATATCCACTACTTCATCTGCATGAATTTCTGTTCCATAGTGAATGTTCATTAGAGCCAAACCATTAAGTCTGTTTTCACTTGTAGTGTTTCGTAAATAGTTTTTCAGTCTCCTTAGGCTCGAGAAAGACCTTTCTGGGGTAGCAGTGGATACAGGAATGGTAGCCAAGATTTGTAGTAATGTGTAAATATTAGGATAAAGGTTTTTATCGCACATATCTAGGCATTCCAAACTAGATTTCGGGGTAGGCAGTCTTCTTATCAGCATGCAAGTTAGCTGAAGCTTTGATAGCTAAATCCAAATTTGTTTCTTTATTAGAAACCCCTTGACTTTGACTACACCACTTTTTCCAGTAGTCCATACCTTTAGGTTTATCACCCTTCCTTTTTTCCCCTCCATTTTTCGACAGTAATAATGATTCACGTATCTATCCTTAACAAGGTCATCGAATAACAGTGCACTAAAATTACTCACTTACACGGTACACTTAATTCTCTTCACTATTCGTTCACCACTTTTCACTTTTATTCGCTTCGAGTTCGCATGGAACAATACTGCCGTAAGCGCGGTCACGCGCCGCTTATATAGCAGGCCAGTAGCCGTCCAGAAACTTCCACGAACTTCCACAAAGTTCCGCTCATTTCGACCGAGGGGCGTGGCGAATAATCGAGAAACAACGCAAAGTGTCCCTACAATACAAAATAGTTCGGCTGCAACTGCGTCTGCCTCTCGTCAAAAGATGGCGCTAGGCGCTACTATTACTACATATATTCAAACGTAATAATAATTTAACTCTTCACTCCTCGTATTTTTTCTGTATAATATTAGGTAATATTTTGCTTATTTCGGGGGGGGGGGGGGGGGGTTTGAACTCCCGAAACCCCTCCCCTCAAATAGATTAATCGTCGATGTTTTATAGTCTATCCAAGTTACAGAGGCAGTAGATATAAACAAAGTCACATGACTGCATTGCGATCGATTAACCTTCAATGTACTGGGTAAGTCATCATATTTTATACCCCACCATTTCGAACAAAAATGTTAGTACTCCACGATACATTTTAAATAATTTTATGAATATCTATTTCTGAATTTAACTGTTTTCGAAATATTGAAGTTTTTAATTAATATATGAAATATGATAATACGAATGTGTTTAATCAAATTTTATAGTTTACGTTTTAATGTTTAATGTTTAATAAAATGATTTAATGTTATAATATGTTATTGTAATACCTTTTCTTAAAATGATATATCATGCTAAACAAAATATATGTATCTTATGAATGAATAATACGCCATCAGCGCCATCTGTTTTCCAGAACGTGAAACTATAACCGTTAGAAGTCTTATAAATACGACAGTCAACGATTTTATATTTTTGTTTAATTGAAACATTTGGAAAGTAGCATATCGATCTAAACGGTATAATTTAAAAAATCATGCTTTTTCTTTCTACGGTGGTTGGATGTGCTTTGTATTCATCGGGCCTAGCTTTTCCACAAAACGCGAAGGAAACGGAAGGCATAATGTGTGTATTCAAACAAGTAGCAACCGGCCTACTTAATTAATTCAGTAAAACGGGCATTTATTTCTACCGAGGCGATATGGTCGACGCTCCATCAGATTAAAGCTTCGAAAATTAAGTGGGCCAGGCCGCTGGTTGTTGTAGCTTCTTTGTTCTGGTGCGTTCGACGCTGACACCCTGTTTCTCTTTGTGTGATTGGCCCGGGAAAAAATATAGAGCAAAATAATGAAAAAAAAAAAAACTAAAGGTGTTATTTACACCTTGTGATAATAGCAAATATCTCAGACAAATAATAAACATAGGCTGCATTGTAATCAGCCAACATAAAAAATGCCTACTCAAAACAAAAACAACAAATTTGACACTTAAGCCTGCATCATATGATAACCAGAGGTTACGTTTCCTATGCCACAAACCAACACTTTACTCTTCCCATCGTCCTTAAAACTACACTAATTCACTAATTACTAACTTAACTATATGTCTTTTGTGCGATAACACCAAAATATCCTCAAAAAAAAAACAAGAATATCGCAAAAGTAAACACTCGAAACAGATCGACACAAACCGGCGAAATCTCAACGAACTCTGGATCAGCTGTTGGGAAATAATAAAGCAAATGCGCCTCGATCATAAAATTATCCAATATTTCGCCATATCTTCTCCGATCTGAACGAAATTCACACAGGATGTAGAGCCACTCAAGAAAATGTTGTATGTACAACAAAGAGCTCGTGCAGCGTTGCGACGTTAGCCAGAATTCGCAATTTATTAAGGATATTATTTATAGACCAAGTAGGATCAGTAAATTCACAAAATCAGTAAAATTTATTGTTAAATGATATAACTGTCCAAATTTTTACTATATGTAGATTGTATATACAGTGTGTCCCGTTTTTCATGTTAACACCCCTGAAAATCTAAGTAGGCTGAAGGAATTGAACGGGGCAATTTTTTTTTTAGATATGTCCCTGAAAGGTCATCATTTGCGAAGTATTGGTTTGGCATTGCCGCGAAAGCCTGGCCTACTGCGATTTTTTAAATGGGTGCGTTTTCGAAAAACCATATTAGGCATTTTTTTATTTAAAATTTGACACCACAGCGTTAATCAGGACACACTGAAACCCCCATATACCAAATTTGAACAACAAATATACAGGGAGTTCCATTCTGCAGGGTGTCAAAGTTGAGCAAAATAGGAATTTTAAAGGCATCTGCCAAGTAAAGTGTGCCATGGAATCCCCTCAAACAGTTGAATGTTCAACAGGACCACTCAAGGTATTGGTGTGCAAAGGTCCAATACAAAATATATAGAGTGTTCTTATCTGTGCCATCTCAAATTACTGAGTTTTTAGAACTTATATACGGGTCAAAAATCGAGTGTATTAAATCCGCTCCACATACTATCAACGAACTAAATCTAAAAAATACAGAAGCCTGCCAGTCAGTAAGTCCATATCAGTTAATGTGGCTGATGTGCCACAACAGGAAACTCACAGAAAATGTATCATCTTAGACAGTGACTTTGTTGAGAAAGGTCCAATAATTTAAATTGTTTTTATTTCTTGGTTGGCATTTTGTAAAGAAATGAATTACTTTTGTGTTTATTAATATTTTTCCAATGATTCCAGAGCACTCCTGACCAGTATAAAGTTTAATAAAAATTCAGAATTTTGAGATGGCTCAGAGGAAAATACCCTGTATATTTTTGTAGTAAATCTTTTCACACCAACATTTCGAGTGGTCCTGTTGACCATGCAACTGTTTTGAAGGAATTCCATGGCACACTTGACTCGCCAGATGTCATTAAAATTCCTATTTTGCTCAACTTTGACACCCTACAGAATGGAAGTCCCTGTATATTTTTTGTTCAAATTTGGTATATGGGGGTTTCGGTGTGTCCTGATTAACACTGTGGTGTCAGATTTTAAATAAAAAAATGCCTAATATGGTTTTTCGAAAAACGCACCCCTTTAAAAAATCGCAGTAGGCCAGGCTTTCGCGGCAATGCCAAACCAATACTTCGCAAATGATGACCTTTCAGGGACATATCTATAAAAAAAATTGCCCCGTTCAATTCCTTCAGCCTACTTAGATTTTCAGGGGTGTTAACATGAAAAACGGGACACACTGTATATCAACTAATAATTGTTCCAAATTGATGTTTTTTAACGTTGGTTATACATTCTTTATTTCGTAAGTACAAGATAAATGTACGAAGAAGTTTGTCAATAGTGCAATCATTGCATTGTTTTGTTGTAGATTTCTATTACTAACTCAGACAAATAATGTTACTAAACATTTTTTATCTTGGCAGGGTCTGTATTGAATTATTTGTATATGTTTATTATTTGTCTGAGGTAATCATTATCCAGTCCATACACAAAACCAAAATTCGTAAAATAAAGCGCAATCTTTATTTCCGTGCACGGCACTGGTTATACTGGCCTAACTGGCCCACGTCGACACCTGCTCCGTGGATCTCCGAAACGCCGACCAATCAAATAGCTACGCTCGCTTTCTCATTGGCTGCCTCCTTGACTAGGTCAACGTCGACCGCATAAAAACCTTTTAATTTTATACGAGTGTTTTCTGCCGATACGTCTATATTTTACATAAAACACATTTTTAACCATATTAAATCGAACCTGGTATTAGTAGTAAAAAGAGATGAAGGAGGCAGAGAAGATAGATATTGTAGTAAAAACAAGTGACCGCATGCTCGCCTAATATAATATCACCAATACTTGCATGGGTTACACTGTTCGACGGCTGGCCACTTGTGCAGCGAAATGCGGTGGATAGCCGTGCCATAATTTCACAGATCTTAAGATATACTTGCGCAGATAGTTATAATCGATATGAATTTTTACAGACCTTTTGACAATATTATATGGTGCATTAACCTTTACGTTGTGTTTGACGTCAACCTTAAAAAACCTTAAAAGTGGAATATTATGTTGCTTGTAGAATATGTATATTTTTGAAAACTGCGTGACGCTTTATGTCCTATATTCTTTTTGTGACGCCAATTAGAGTTTCTTATGCTGTTTCATGAACTTGAAGATAAAATAGTATATGGTACTCGGAGCAGAAGGCCTTTTTGTCAACCTCTGGCCTCAGCACAAAAATACCCACTTCTACTCTTTGTGACATAATCTACTATTTTGGGCGCATTTCTCATACTGAAGCCCCCATTGTACTTGGCCCTCCTGCGTGACTTTTGATCATCAAAGAAGCCACGAGCAGAGGCCCATTAGGCGAAGGGCGCCATAAAAAGAGGCCGGGAGGGGGGGGGCTACGTCAGTGTCTTTCCGGATATATACAGGGTGTTCGAAAAATAGACGGAGATATTTTAGAGGGTGATTCCCTGTTAAGAAATATGAAAAAAGTTTCTATAAACATGGGTCCGGAAATGCAGAGTTTTCAAGATACAGGATGTTAAATATATTGCATGTCACTGGACAAAATTGGTTTATCAATTTTTGCAAAAAAAATCACAAGTGCCTTGGAAAACAAATAATCAAAAGCATTTCTAGGAAAGAGTGTTATTGCTTTTCCAATATCATAACATAAAGTACACTACAACCAATTTTGTCCAGTGACATGCAATAAAACGGTTTTTATTTTTTTTTTCTCGAAAACGAAGTGAGATAGGAAAACAATACAAGAGGGAAAGAAGTTGTATTTTTAGATGCTTAATGAAACAAGAAATATTAAAGTTACAAAAAAGGTAGTGGCGTACATTTTTTTGATAATAATATTCGCTAAGGTGCCCCCCGGGACGCCACTGGACTTAATAAATTTAATCTAGTTAGGGCGAAATTAGCCTCTTAATACAACAAATAACATTGCCAAATTTCAACAGAATCGAGTAAATAATTTTTAAGACATTAATAATTTCATGTTTTATTTTTTTTAATTTAACATCCTGTATCTTGAAAACTCTGCATTTCCGGACCCATGTTTATAGAAACTTTTTTTCATATTTCTTAACAGGGAATCACCCTCTAAAATATCTCCGTCTATTTTTCGAACACCCTGTATATATGTTATAAATTGGTTCGACATTATAAGCTTGGCGCAGCGTGTGTCGCGAAATTACTAGATATGCTTTATCGTGCGGGCCCTTCTCCTCGTAAATCATACAAGGGCCATAAAGCGGAGGAATCTATCCGTAACGCCATCTAAAGGGAAGCTCCGTAATTAAAATGATAATCCGAATCAGTGTTTTAAGGAGGGGGGGATATACTCGTATTGCGGTGATAAGTCATTTTTAATAGGTTGACCTACAAAGTTCCTTTGTTGGGGGAATTGGTTTTGTTTCACCTCAGGGGATATAATGTAGCGCTTGTGATATATCGATTGAAAGTTCACAAAAAGGCTAATTTTTTACATATCTAGATGACACGGAATTTATTATAGGTATAGACGCTGGCGCTATCGTCACTCGCTTGTAGTAGGTATTTATAGTTTTTTTCTGCGCAACCCCTTTAGAAGTTTTATACAATGCAACGAATGGCTACTGCCAAATTATACATCGCCGTGCAACGGACAAAGAAATAGCTTATGCTTTCCCATATTATTTCCATCGGAGTAAATGGAAAAAAAATGAAACTGGTAACTAGGGGAGCCGAGGGAGAAGGCCCTAGTTTCAACGTCAATCGCTGCACTCATGCATCGCTGGGTGGTTTACTAGGCGCCTGCTATCTTGAAACACAGGCCGGTTGTCAAGAGGATTTTTCAGGTTGGGAGGTAAGTATACCCACCGAATTAATAAGTAGTGTGGAATTAGCATAAGGGACAAATTCCTGACGACGTCTCATTTACATAATATGCATCAAAATTAAAACACTCTATCATTGTTTACTTTCACTTTCAATAGTTCATTACGTCGCGAATCGCGGAACTCTACACGCCACGGTCCACACACCTGTACTCAAGATATTGACAAGACTATCATACATCTATCCGGCGGTGCCTGAACTTGCCGTCCCATAGGGAACTGGCACAAAAATTAAATTTGAAAAATATTACTTTCAAACGTAATTTATTGCCATTACATGAACCACAGTTCACAAAAAAAACTCATTTTTTATTTTTATGTAATAAATATAAGCAATTAAAAACTGCATAATTTAAATCATTCTTGCAACGCGCCCTCCTTGGTTGTGATGTCAAGTAGCTCGAGGCGCCACCACCATGTATGAACTAATATGGGCGGCACATGTAAACAAACTACAGCACCACGAAAGCTTTGTTTAGAAACAACCAAACGAGAACGTCCTATCCTTGTCTGTCCGTCTTGATATTGTTGATAACGTTTGAAAAGTGTGTGCTGAATTAAATAGTTATTTACATTGCGAGATGCGTAAGCGTACTAATTTTTTGTCCTGAGCAGCAAGTCTCACGTTTCTGACACCAAATGAAATCCCAGGTACCGAGACCTACATCAGAGCCCTCTGTAAATGGGTCGCCGAACTGTTTAGTTTAACGTTCGATTTCCATTCTCATCTTCTCTCATTCTGTGTAGCTGTCATTCCTGTCACTGCCTTCTGATCAATCGAGCTATTTGACGTCACGACCATTCCCGCGCTTTTCGTATCGTTTCAAATGAATAGCTCGCGGTCACAACTTTAATTATTTATTGCAAATTAAATATTGCGATTTGAGGGCTAATATTTGGTATGTGCTCTTGATGATGTTAAACAGTAATCTTTGTTCTTGGTCACCTGGATCACCCTCATGGTGTCTAGACCAGACAATTTTCCGTAACCAAAAGCACGGATGACCCTTTATAATGTCCGCCTAATCATATTGACAAATGGTGGGTTCATCTCGGATACACGCTTGTGCCAAGGCCATACCCATCTATCCAGACCTCTAGTGATGCGCATATTAATCTGGTACCGAATCGAACCATGAACACAACATTACACTTTGAGAACCCCTGGTTCCATAAATAATTTATCAGCTCACTCCATTTTCATGAGGCTGCTATCCTTAATTGAACGTCGCCTTTCATCGCCATGAATGATTCATCGCGTTACCTAACTTTTGAAAAATTGGGGCGACGCACTGAAGAATAGGACACATAAAGCATTTTGTGCAGAACGATTTTCGCCATATTTCAACTGCTAATAACAACAACTGTTCTATAGCCGTAACTTCACGACTCTAGCGAGAATTTAAAAATTATTTTTTACACTCCAAAAAAATAAATACACTCACATACAAAAATATTGCATATTTTATCTTTTTATTTAATTTTTTGTTGTTCAACATTTTTTGTGTTTTTTATTGCCAAATGCCTTACACAGGAGTGTTCTACTTAAATTATGGTAAAATAAATTACATATTAAAGCTTTCCAACAGATTCTTAGAGAACCTAATAAAAAAGTCTGATTTTGGTTATAACTTTTAATTAGAAAGGGTAACAATAACGACGATATAATAATGATTTAAGCCAACATCATAACAAATTAATACTTGGTATTTCCTCCTCTAGCTCTAGCGATAGCCTGCATCCTCCTAGGCATGCTCCGTAGAAGATTTTTGATTGTTTCTTGTGGAATTCGATTCTATTCTTTCTGTGCAGCAAGTCTTAATTCTGCAATTAATGTAGGAGCTGGATTCCGAGCTCGAATATTCCGTTTCAGGATGACCCATAGATGTTCTATGGGATTAGCGTCAGGACTCATTGCTGGACATCTTCAAGGTACTGGATCACTGTTCTCGCAGCATGGGCGCGAGCATTATCATGCATTAGCACACAGGTATCATATCATATCATATCCAATAGACCCAGCATATAAGGTAAAACATGCTCTTCAAGGATAGTGCGTATGTACCAGTCAGCATTCATTCTTAAATTTACCTCAATAAGCTCCATACGATTATCCCAACTAATTCCTCCCCAAAGCATAATGGAACCTCCACCAAAGCTTATGTTTTGTGCAAGATTGCATTCTGCGAAACGTTCCCCAGACCTTCTGTATAGTCGACCACGTCCATCGGGCTTCCATAATTGTATATATTCTCATTTCGTCTGTAAAAAGAACTTTTCCCCATTGATGTTCATTCCAATTGACATGGGCTCTTGCAAATTGGACTTGTCTTGTAATTAGTAATTCATTTTTCAGATGCGGAGTAGTTAGAGCGCGATTTCGCATAGATTAAATTCTCAAAATATTGGTCATCTCTTGGTGTAGTACATCTTTTACGTTCTTGACCCGGTCGCCTTTTTTTGTATTCTCCAGTCTCACTGTATCGTTTAACTATACGAGAAACAGTCGATTGATGGATATGCAATCTCCGTGCAATATGTTCTTGTTTGCAACCCTCATTGGCTAAAGTAACAATTTTAACAGAATCTAACTCGCTTAAATGTGGCATCTCACTAACAGAAGCTACAGAAACAAGAAATAAAGCACTCGGAATGACATTTCAATAACAACTAATAACAGAGCAGACGTTATTAGTCGCCAAGGCACACTATGATATGTTTGTGCTATGTTTGCAATTTTTAACAGGATTGCCTATTTGGCTATAAAGACTATGTCTGAGCATTATTTTATCCAAAATAAATTAGGCCAGGGAAATTACGGTAAAAAATAACGAAACCTAGTGGACCGGGAGATAGTGACAGATTTTTGGACGTGATTTTACTCAGTATGCCTTGCAAAGGGCATTATGTGGCACATATTCTCACAATAATAAGGTATGAATCAGAGAGTCATCCTGGGTTCTTCATGTGAAAAACTGAGTTTTTAATTATTCGAAAAATACGCGTTAACTTTTTTTCACTCTAAACTGCTCAGAGTGAAAAAAAGTAAGTTTTTTTAACTTGTTAAAAAAAGATATACTTTAGGCATTTAAAAAGGTTAAAAAAAGTAAAGTTTTTATAACGATCGTATAAAAAAACAGTTTATATTTTTGCTTTCCTAAAGAAATGACAAGTGACAGTTGACCTATATGCGCCGTAAATAAATGTTTAATTTCGCTATATATGATTCAATATAGTTATATTGTAAAAAGTTAAACAAAAAAAAAACAGTTAATATTTTTGCCTAGTCTATACCAATGAGAAGTGACAGCTGACGTACATGCGGCTCAGATAAATGTTTAATTTTGTATAAGTTACATTCTATTTGTAAAAGGGAATGGTCATCTGCAATAAAAACGTAGTTAATATTTTTGCTTTTGCCGAAATAGAAAATTATCCGATTTTTATCCCTCTTTGTCGATCTAAGTTACTTCCATATTCTTAAAATATTTAATTTCTCAATATATGTTAGCAAGGAAAGCTTTTTTACCTAAAGAGTCTAAAAAAATCCAGTTAACATTTTTGCTCGAAATTTCTAACGAAAAATAGGTGTTTTTTGAGGTAACTCAAGGTTCCGCTTTTTCAAAATGTTTAATTTTTGGTTTCTACCAACGTATTTACTTATAACTTTGATATGCGGTTGCAGTTAATATTTTTTTCTAGGTCCAATTCTATTTTCCCTGGCCTAAATGGCATTATACGTAAAACAGTTCATTTAGCAATAAAAAACACAAAAAATGTTGAACAACAAAAAATTAAATAAAAATAATGACTTAAAATATGCAATATTTTTGTCTGTGAGTGTAAATAATGAAAAGGATCTATTTATTCGTTGTTCCCTTGCTTTCTTCGTCTCTGTCGTTGTATCAAATAAACTTTTCCGGCCTGGGAAGGTCGACAGTAGGTCCAAACTACAGCGGTTTTCGCACCGAGGGTAGTAATCATAACTCAAGTTGATAATCTGTCGATGCGTCGTTGCGACTTTGAGCCTTACGTACGCCCCGCGTAAGGGCCAACGGGGACAAAGCAGGACAAAGAGGAGCTGCCGGCTCTCACCCTCGTGGTGCGCATGCGCGCGGCCGTTTCTTTGTCAGAGGAGGCCATGGACGGGCGCCGAGGTGGCAACGGGACCGTGGAGAATTTTCGGTGGCCATTTTTTGAAGTGGTCTTGTGCTGGGCTTGTTTTATTTGTGTTTTTACCACGATACACAAACAACGGTATGCCATTGTGCATCTCGCGTCCTAGGCTCCTCCCACATCTGACGTCACTGCGAAGCATGCAGCATAAAGATAATATAAATCCCATATAAATATAACGCAGTTTTAATGCAAAAATAGCGACGTTTATATAGGTTTCACCCAAGGTTATTACGAAGAGGGGTTTGACCAACATTTTTAATAATCGTTAATATATGAATCGGTCAAATCTATATTATATATAATATACAAGCGAAATACCAGATAGTCAATTAAAGGTAATGCGGCCGCCTGTAGTAATCCCAATAATTGCAACCAGATTTTTCTTGTCTCACCTTTAGTAATCCTACAATTCCCATTACGTACTTACGTACTTCCTAAATTTTAAATTATTAAGCAGGTAGCTTCAGTCAGTTCTTTTTTTAAAACAGTTTTTTATCTACAACTATAAGTTTAGTTTACGTTTGTGAGGTATGTACCTTGGAAGAGAAATAAAATTACAAAAATGAGCACCGAGAAAAACTACATGATTAGAACTAAGTACAAGACCTAATCTTATTAGTCCATCCCGAAATCTGTGAAAGTTCTTTGGCTAGATACATTCAACAAGGGAAGAAAGTTCAAGTACACATATTATTACAAATGGATTCAGGAACCTGGTAACAAGGTGCAATAGCGACAAATTCTCAAATAAGCAAAATCGGCACTGACTTACCATACTTATATTACTTAAATTCCTGGAAATAATTGCAGGAAACCAAATTCAAATATAAAATAAATTTGATTCATTTGGCACTTGCCATATTCTGTGTTTGTTGACAGAACATTGTCAAGCCTAATTTTTAGAAATCATTATTAATTTTTACTAACAATCAAAGTACCTGTTATATTCATAGATTCTCCAATAACATGGCATGCTTGGCATCATTGAGACCATTAGAATGGGGAAAGAATAGGCTTCATTTTGGAAAGTAGGTATAATGCTGGGTCCTTTTACTTTAAAGGGTCCCCTGTCTGGAACTATAAAGCCTACAAACTTGAAATTTGGCAGCTAGGTTCATTGTACGACGTAGGGATTCGATAAGAAAGGATTTTCCAAAATTCAACCCCTAAGAAGGTACGGGACGGGGGCACAGGAAAGGGTCTTTTCACTCGGAAGAAGTCGTGGGAATCAGCTAGTAATCTAAATTTTTTATTTCTAGATAGAGGTGGGTAGACTTGACTGGCTAGTTGAAAACAAACAGTTAATTTGTTAAACAAGTTGCTGGGGTTGCAGTCAGGATAGGTTTGGAGGCCTTAAAGGAACACTCTTGTTTGAAAAGTTTATGAAAGTTTTTTTTATTTTTTTCAATACATCTAAAAGGCATCTTTAATTTTTGTACAACTTTTAGATGTCTTGAAAAAGGAAATAAAACTTTCCGAAAGCTCAACTTTTCAAACAAGGGTGTTCCTTGAAGGTCTCCAAACCTATCCTGACTTCAACCCCATCACCTTGTTTAACAAGTTCTGTTTGTTTTCTTATTTTCATGTAGGTGTTTGTTTGTTTGTTGGATTTGAATGTGTAGTTGTTGAATAAAATTAAGCAAAATGCATTAGGGCAGATCTAACAGAAGTAATAGGTACCTATACATACTACGACATTATTTGTATTTATATTTATTACATACAGTTATTGATAAGCAGGTGTAAGTCATGACTGACTTAGTTAAAAAGAAACAAGTATGTAGTAGGGATGCAGTCAGCAGGGCAAAAAGAAAATACTCTTTGTTTATACATGGTCAAGCTTTCGGAATGAATTTATTCCTTCGCCAGGACAATAGCTACAATAAATATGCATTATAAAAATGTTATAATGTTGGTGTTAGGACTACTTACATGCTTGAAGTTTAGTTTAAAATTCGCAGATAGAATACTAAGAAAAATTTTTTTCATCGAAAGAAGATTATAATAGAATTTCTGCATTTACTGTATATGATACTTTGTTAGTATTTTTTCTGCGAATTTTAAACTAAACCTCAAGTTTGTAAGTGGTCCTAACATTAACATTATAACATTTTTATAATGTATATATTTATTGTAGCTATATTATAAATATTATCTTAATAATTAAAGAATAAATTCATTCCGAAAGCTTGACTGCGAAAAAGCAGTCTTTTGTCTATGTTCAACAAGCGCAAAATATAAAACAAGTAGATACAATTTAAATATAATAAAATAATTTATCTCACATTCACAAAACACTAGTCACATTCCATTGATACCAACCGAAACATCTTGACGGACGCCTAATTTGAACTGAACTCACGATACTGAACAGACTTGGTGCTTCGCAGTGACGTCATCTGCGCCAACTCGACGTGTTTTTACATCGGGAGTATCATACCGTTGTTTGTGTATCGTGGTTTTTACTTTAGAATGCAGATAGAGAACGAAAGGAGAAACTGTTCACCGAAACACCGTACCGAGAGTTTTCAAAGGAGCGAAAATATAATAAACCACGCCACTGCTCTCTAAATTCTAACCCCCCCCCCCCCCCCGTTTGTTTCTACCAATATCATTCACAAACTGCATGCACAATAGGCCATTACAACACTGGCCGGTTGTTTACTACACATCCATTCAACTAATTCAACCACCATCAATCACGTGACATGTTTTTCTTATGCTCCTTCTTCGCTTCATTCTCCGGACGTTTCATTTACATAACCTCAAATTCCCGGGGAGTAACTAGGTCAGTAATTCTCCCATCCGATTGGTTAGAATACGAATTCAATTCGGATTCATTTGGCTCTCTCCCCAGGGATGTATTCGCGAACATCTATAGGGGAGAACAAAGAAAAAAAACCTTTGCGATTTATACAATACAAGGCACCAAGCTGGGTCGATTACTTTTATTTTGGGCTGATAAATTATGCATTTGGCTCCGAAGTAGGCTGCGCAGAAAGTTTTAAGAGTTTATTTCGGTGTTTCATTATCTAGAACGGTGAGGTAGTGAGCTTTCGCGCACTGTCTACTAATAGTGTGAAAAGTGTCACTTTACCGCACGCCGCGCAAATTAGAATTTACTACAGTTTTATATTAAAATGATTAACTGTTAATATTACTTTGCACTTTTTGCAAATAATTATTTTCTACTGCCATTTAATAGTTTCTACATCTTACTCCAAAAGCTCGTGGAAAATTCGTAGAAACAACGCAATCTGGCTAATGCCTTTGTTAAGAGGCTACGATACTTATGAAATCCGCCCAAAGTGCCCGACTCAATTCAGGACAAACGTCCCTCGATTAGATATGCCTATCCTTTTCCTTCCTCCGGTCCCCACGACTCCCCACTCCAGCCTGCCCCTTCATAGTGCTACGATTGAGGGGCAGGCCGGCCGTGGGTACTACACTGAGAGAAATCTGTCACTTTGTAAAAAAACCCTGTTTAATTCAATATGAGATATTATTCCTCAAACTCAAGCAGAAGCTTTTTTGTAACTAACAATAATCAATTCAATTACAATTGATATTGAATTCTAATGAATAATTTAAATGTAATATTTTATTTCAATAAATAGCGTGTTCTGGAATTGATTCTATAATAGTTCTTTTCTAAGCACATTCTTTTGTCAGAACAACATAACGTTTCATGGTGTTGAATTGAATAGGGATACATTTAACTGTTCATTATACTGAAATTACAACTATTGTCACTGAATTTTTGCTGGATTTGTAATACTTAATTGTGGGTACTAATATCAATTATAGCCATTTACTTGCAGTGTTCATTATGACTACGAACGATATAGAGTGTAGGGTTGATTCAAAACCTTTAATTTGCGATCACTGTGTGCACTCCTAAGTTAACCCCCAGTTAACCCTGAAAAAATCAGCTTGTTTTAAAGAATTTTTTTTTACCCTTATAAAGCACTTTAGATAGTGGTGATCTTTTACCTATATCTCGTGAAGTATTGAAGTTAAAAAAAAACTTCATGAGGGAAAGTTGTAGAGAACGTAATAATGTATACATAAGAAGAAAAAAAATTGTACACATGAGAAGAAAAAAAATTGCAAAAAAATGTTTGCAAAACCACTCCTATTGCGGGGTTCGTAACACGACTTCGACGGTGATTTTTTGGGGTTATACTCAGGACGCTACCCACAACCAACCCTGAAAATATCTACCTGTTAAGAATCATTTTTTTTTCTATCTCTATAAAAAAATGACAATTTGCTTGGACTATGATTACTTACATTGATGAATATAAAAGTTGCAATTAAGTTATTTTGTTCATCCAATGAATTATAATGTTTTTTCAGTTGCTTCTGGGGTACTCTTATATAGTTTGGAGTAGTCTGAGGGTGAGAATTATTATTATTCAAATAAAATAAATTTAATTGTTTAAATAAAACATAAAATATTTTAAAACCGAGGTTATGCTTTCATTGTAGTATGCCAATTTAAGTATCGAAGTGACAATACGTCTTCTTAACGGAAATTCAAACTATTTTAAACTTATTGGTTCATCTGCAATTACGTCAAAAGTATAGATTATATTGTTGGGACCACATGGATTTGCTTGTATATTTAAAGTAGGTAATGGAAAAGTGACTATATACACGAACTCACTAAAATCACAACAGTCTTTTTTTCCTGTGTAGACGTGTAGATAATATGAAATAATAACTCGTGCCGGCCGCCGCCGACGGCCGCCGGGGTCACACGAGTCTCGCCGATGCCGACGAAGAAGCGCTAATATATATTTAAAAAACGGCGGTGGCCTGTTTGCTTTATTGCAAAAATGATATTTTTCAGGGCGTTCACTTTTCGTTGGCAACACACTGCATAGCTTTTTGGCGTCGAAGCAATTTTACTATTATTTTTCATATCAGCAAAGGTGCACGCTATGAAGGGTTCGTGTATAAAAAAAACTTCTGTAATTGCTCAATTATAAAATCGAAATTAACGATTCGATTACCGAATTCTTCTTGAACCACATTAGGGTCAGTTGAACATCTATTAATGTTTGATTGGATAATTGTTCTGCATAATAGTGTTGCTACGACTAAAAAAGTGCGTCTAAAGTCTACTTCTTCAAAATGTTTTATATAACTAGTAGGTATTCCATATTTACATTTGTGTAATAATAAATAAATCTAACTAAAAACTTTATACACTGTAAGAGTTCACTTTAGAGGGATTAGAGTGAATAGGCCATATTATATCACAACGGTTTCGTTAATCTATAAAATTACATCCTCAAGGACTAATTTATAGAGTTACGAAACTGGTCTCCCTTTTTAAATAAAGTAATAGTTGTGAGATAATAGGAGCTATTAATTTCTAATCCCTTGTAAATGTTCCATTCAAAGCCCTGTTTTTCCCAGAAAGTTTGTTTCCCAAACCCTATGCACCTGCAGTACTACTTATACCTAAATCCGAATAAGTGTGCAAAATGCAAAATATGTAGGTACCCCTCTCTCAAATTCTGGAAACCATATTAGGTACCTACGGGAATAAAAGCACTCAAGCCCACAAATTACTCCTATTGGTTTCACTACATGTGACTGTTGTGACATCATTATCAAACATTATAGGTATTCTTGCCCTGACTGCGGTTCAGTTTCAGAACCTTATTCTGACAAATCTGAATTATCGAACATCCTAGAAAATGTATTAAAATGTCATAAATTCGACAGACTGGAACAATAAAATGTACTATTTTTATTTTGCCCGATTTTCAACTCCAATGACTTTCGAACAATCTTCTAACGAAGAAGTTTGTAAAACTGACTGGATGTCAGAATTATTATCGTTCCCTCTGGAAAGTATATAAATTAGCTTTTATCATGCAGCGATTTACATAGGAATTCGTTTTCAAAAAATGCTTCACATGACCCATTTATTTGGCAAAATTATTACTTGTACCTATCACATTTTTAAAGTAAAAATCAAGCGCACAATTTGGTCTAGAATTTAAATTTACTCTTTTTGCACGACCAGGCTATTTTATGCCCTAGGGATTAAACCATTTTACACAAAAGCAAAAAGTAGGTACTTTGTGAATAATAATTATTTATTTTCTAAAATTTATTTGTGGCGCAATGGATTAATAATTATTTATTTATAATTCCTGGAATAATAATAATAATGAGTATTATTATATGCCAGTCGACATACATAATGTCGCGGTAGAAAATATTTTCTTCGGGTACTCGGAAATATAAATATTTGCTAACATACTAACATTCAAAACAAGCGAAACACAAATAAGGGAGACTGAGACTAATAAAATGAAAAATGAACCATCTGATATCGATTGAAAGTTCTCCTGACGTGGTTTCCGAGCCCGGTGAGGTACGCCGAAGTAGGGAAAAGTAGGGGAACCACGAGTTCCAGCGAACGCCCGCCCGCCCGCCTATCTCCGTACGTCTAATTCCTGCTCGAATGGCCAATTCACGGATCATTTTATTGCCGGGCAATGGGTTCGTAGTTTTCAAATCATAGCCAAACGAACAAACGTATCGACTTGAAAGTAGTCTTAAAATAATGTTATAGAATGCCTCAATCGTCGTTGTGTCCTTCGAATTATTTTTGAGCGGTGGAAATACTCGAAATTCTTAACCGAATATAGTCGAATTTCGGGTATGTTTGGCATTTTTTTTCACAGTGTCGCATTAGTCCTGCACAGTTCGTGATACACAACGACGATTCTTCGTAGTTTTATCTAAGCCACAAAAAAAAATCAAGTGAAAATATTAAGAAATGCAAGTAGGAGATGTAAACTACGAAACCCTTGAAAATGGGGGGTATCGTAGCGCCTTAAGTGAAAACAGCTTTTTACGGCAAAAGCACTGCTAACAAATTGGCGAAACTCGTGACGAACGTCGACAGCATGAAAAACGACAAAGAAATCACTTTTTCCGGTCTCTAATCCGTTTACTTTGTGCATGCCTGCTGAGCTCGTGACTTCTAAAATACAGCATTTTTTTTATTGTTGAGATATTTAAAAAAGTATTTTGGGAAATCATCTCTGCATGTCCACCTAAGAATCGATTTTGACATAATATGTTAAATCACCACCAATATGGCGACAATTAAAAAAAACTACCATTAGTTAAGAAAAATTGTGCAAAAATTTGAGGTGGTTACAATAAAAAAAATTCCCATATGTTGCGAACTTTTTGGACCACACTGTATATAACATATCTTCCTTGTTACCTATAGAAAGATCGTTTTTTTTTTATTAATTTGACTATTATCTCATATAACGTAAACTTTCTGGAACATAATATAGCAACTTATTCTTGAGTAGAAAACTTTTGAGTTTCCAATTTTGGAAATTGTTATTTGTTCATATGTCACAGTTGTCATTAAAAATTATGTTCGCTTTTATTTACCTATTTCTTTTATTTTTATATGATAATATTGATTCTTGTAAATGTAGTCCCATTTTATTTAGCTCCGACTGTTTTTTTTTTCGTTTAATATTTTCTATCTGTTTTCTATTTATTGTTCTTCTCTTCCCCTCACTCTTTTCTTTTCCCTATATTTATCTTTTTTTTTAAATACTGTTTATTCTCTTCCCCTGAAATGGCAGGCGGCATAAATTCTCTTTAGAGTCGTTTCTTAACTCTACATCTTGGAACTTATTTTGAATACCTAATTGAATTTAATTTGACATGGTAAACTTGTGAAGATCGTAATAGTAGCTTTTCGTCGTTTTCAGCACTTTCAACAAAAAGAAGACATGGCTCAGAATCGTTGAGTGACAAATCTATACATGTTTGGATGCTCTTGAAGACAGTATCCTCCGAGGTCTACCATAGTCAGTGCCAAATGTGACCAACAGCTGACACACTGTATAGCCAATTGCTGACAGAAGTGTTAGGCATTGGAAATTGACGTGAAATTTGTACACCCATTATAAGGTTTATTTTTAGAGACTTTAGAGATGATTTTTGTATGACTTGTGATTTTCCCAATGACTGACACCTATGTCAGGCATTGGCTTAGCATAAACATAAGCCAATAGCTGACACCCCAACCAAAATCTTCAAAAACTTGAAATAGTTCTAAATTATTATCTTACCTTGTTACAGTTAAACAAACACGTAATTACACACTACTTTTTACAACGCAGAACGAAACAATTTCGCTAAGAATCCAGAATGAATATAACCTCTATAAATTGACAAGTCAGTAAAAATAATAGAGAAACCAAGATAACTAACTCATAACTGTGACTTCTACCAACATAAATATTTCAATAGAATGGATTTATATCTGCACATTAGCTTATTTTTCAATTAAATAAAACATGTGTCAGGTTTAGGCAATGTGTCATGCACTGGTTAGGATATTCCATTATCAGCTATTTTTGTCGCTCATTTAGACTCCTTTAGACTCCGATGCAACAGCATAAATAAAATAGAAAATAGTTACCTAATTGCATTGGAAAATTGTTAACCACTACGGCTATTAAGGTGTCCAATGAGTCACAAGATGGTAATTTTATGTAACCTTCCAGAAAGAAATAGAACAAAGAGAGAAAACTGATCGATAAAAAAGGCTGTGCGCTGAATTATTAAAGCGAATAAAACCAAATGAATTGCTTGAGAGCCCCAGTCAACCTGAAACATAGTGATTACTATCCCGGTAGGAAAGAAACACAACAGAGATGATCTGTTGTCTGTTGTCATCGAAACAATGCCAGTGGCGTAGGTACTGCCTCATACAGAAATAAACAAGGATAGAGGGAGTAAGAACAAAAAGTAAACAGAGCCAACATATTTTTGAGTGGTGCCACGTACCTACTACATTGAAAACTCCACGAGTTTAATCACAACCTTCTCAAGCTTACAAGCCCTGTGCAAACATGTGGCAACGCCGCAGCGGGACGGTTCAACGGGTCTATTCAGTATAGAGCAGTCTGCACTTTGGCTTAGTTTATCTTTTCTAATAAATGTTCATCCATTTTTTTAATTATAATTAGATATATTTGTGAACTTTGTTTCAATAAGGGTACCTATAAGTAAATAGGTACGTTTGTTTAACAGACAATAAAAGCAGTAACAAGTAACACAGAAGTATATGTATTTATACCTAAGTACGATTCCTGGTGTGGATAAGTACATATTCGACAAATAATATGGTAAATTTTGTTGTAAGTCGAATTTTTGTGAGAATTTTTCGCAAAGTGCGCCATCAGGCAAATGATGACTACACCTATCTTTCCTTATGGTTAAATTTTCATAAAAATACAAACAACAAACAAGCGAACAGAGAACAGCATGTTGTGAAGGAGAGTAATCTCTTCTGATTGAAATGGCAGTTAGGGTCAATTTCATAATACATTCAACTAAATTATCTTTTGTTCTTTTGCAACAATACTAAACAATGGTTGGATTGTTAGAAAGCTCCTTTAATTTTAAAGTGAACTTTAGTTTGTCTATGCAATTGGCCCTTAATAATTTTATTCTTAAATTTTCGTCCTTTCGAAAGCCCAAAACGAATTCAAGTTGACCGCTTGCCGTCAAGCAAAGAAAACTTAGCTACTTCAATTTATTATTACGATTTGACTTACAGCCAGGTATATAACTAAGTTCTAGCTTCCATCGACGGTTCTGGGCATCTTGAGACTTGAAACTGTAAAGGAACAATTCTTCACTTCGAACTTTTAGAGAAATGTTTCACTTTTGCACAAACAACACAAGTTTATAAAAAGCTGTCGCCAGCACTTCGGGCTATCTGTTTCCACCCAGAGACACACTGCCTCGTCGTAGCAATCTGGCGACGATAGCACTACCCGCACTATACAAATTAATTCTGGTAAATTTCTTGTACAATCAACTGACAGGGAGTGACAGGCCACGCCGCGCAGACCCGCAAGCCATGTTGCCAGCTTTCTCAACTTCAGGGCTTTCCTAGTGTCGGCTGTGGTTTAATAGTGCAATTAAATGACGACACACCTGCCATAAAATTGAATTAACGTATTTTCAAGTGTTTTTCGTTAATTTATAACAACTATTTATTAGTATTTAGGCCAAATTGATATTTGACAGGACAACTTATCACAGGTAAACGTTATACCACAGACCTACATAGCTATGTAGCTCTGTGGTTGTACAGACGGGCGTAATTTCCGTTATATGTTGGTTGACTGCAAACGCGTGTATCTTGATGCTTTTCGTCCCTCTATCCTTGGTTATTGGTTATTTCTCCGAGAGCTTCTCCGATCCGTCGTCAGTGCCGCCACTGCCCTTCGCCAGCAGATCGATATCGGCGCGTGCGTAGCGCGCTCGTCCCCGTTGACCTTGGCCTTGGTGGCTTCGCTTTTTTCGGGGGTTACGTAATAACAAACGAACGGATAGAGAATAGACACGCCTCGATGCCCTCGGCGCGACCGCGGAGAGCGGGCACGCCGAATAACCCATTTCTTTTTCGAGCCTTGTAGTTTTTCGCGTGCGAAAGGAGCTGCTTCGGACGGTTCGGATTATGTATTGGGCGCATTTCTTGCCTGCTAAAATGATATGCAGTGGATACGGAAGAACTTCAAGGGCGTCTCCTGTTTCAACCAGTTCACTAGTTCTCATTTCCGATCATTCCAATGTTCTTCACAAACAATTCTGGTGTATCCTACGAGCCCTCTCTCAGCCAAGTTGGCCCAACCATTCAAAATATCAAATTTATGAATTTATAACATGTCGAAGCAGAGGTTTTTGAAAATGTGCTATTTTTTTTGTTCCTTTACAGATTTTAGAGAATGTTTTAAAACCTTTTTAGATATATTTAGCGTTAAGTTGGTTGTTTTGTATAATAATTTGACTGTAACCAAATACACGACGAAAACAGCTTAAGTTAGGTAGTTTGTTTCTACAAGTTTAGTAGTAGTAGTAGCATGCTTTATTTAGCCTAGGATGGCTACTAAATACAATTTCATATATAATGTAACAATTATTCAAATAAATAAATTCTTCTTGACTTAACATTTGTGTCCTGTGCTTCAGAGGAGTTCCGTTGTCAAAGGTCATTTTAATTTTCCGTCTGTCATACGAATAGGAGTAATTATTGTATTATTTATATTTGATTTGAGTTCGTGTCGTGATGGCAGTATCGTATAAAACGACGTTAAGTTTTCTTAGTTGGTGTTTGGTTTAATATTATATTATTTTTTTAGATCGGAGAGAAAATTTAATTTAGCTATGTGGCTATATTCTTTCTGTTTAAGTTGTAAATTACAAAAAAGAGGGTCAACTCCTGTTGTGTATTTGGATGTACCAAACGGGGCGGAAGGAATAAGAATAGTGGGGTTTCTTTTCATTCGTAAGTCTTAAAAATCTTTGCTAATAACTTTGCAGTTTTCCAAGAGATAAGGTGATATTAGAGACAAGTGGATTGCAGCAATAAAAAAGAAAAATTTTGTACTGTCTACAAGTATTTACTTGCATTTGTAGTCAACAATTTATTGAGAGCAATTTCATAGAGAATTTTGGGCAGCGCAAACTTAAAAGTATGTAATTACTACAGTTTTTTTTTGAAGTCATGATAGATAATGTGCTAATGAACCTAGCTCTTCGTAGTCAAAGATGGAATTAATCTTGAGGTTCTGGTCCCTTTAATAAGGTAATTATTTGTAATTCTTTTTGTTAGATGCCTAAACATATATATATATATATATATATATATATATATATATATATATATATATATACAAATATGTAAAAGCTACCTGTCTTTTACTATTAAATTGAATTTTAAAATTAATAAATCACTTAAGATAAGTAATTAAAGTTGAAAATGTATACCTTATCCTAGATATTTTGTCGTTTTGTTATTTTAAAATAAACTTTTATTTTGTAATTTGTATTTTATTTGTCTCAATTTACTTCCAAGTACATAAAATTGCCATGTAGGTAATTTTTTTTAATCAATTCACTACTTTTTTCTGTGCAATATTTACATAATTGTGGTTATATAGAAAAATTCTCATTCCTACAAACAAGCCCTGAATTTCGGAATACAGATCATACAATAAAGAGAATTACGGAACATGCCCATTAAATTCGCCCATTAATATGCAACATCCCTATATACCTCCTTTGCCTGAATCAGCTGACACGTTCATTAGGCGTCCTTGTCTTACTTATTGCCATTTGAAACCTATCTCTCTCTAGAGTTGGCTGCCCCAAACAACAATGAAAGTGGTACCTGTGCGACTTCCATTGTACTTATCAATTCGATGCATTTCACAACATATTTGGTCATTCATTGTTGTTGACAAATAAAAATGTCTCGTGGTAAGGCTCTTTCTGAAGAAATAAGGAATGTTATAATAATTCACTTGCATTCAAAAGGCAAATCTTCTGCGCAAATCTCAGATATTGTTAATTTATCACGATATACAGTGCGAAATATTATTAAACTTTACAAAACTACTGGATCCGTTGCTCAGAAGCAGAGAAATGGAAGCCGGTCACATTATTCTAATAACAAATTTAAGGGCCCTGAGAAGGATTATCGTGCAAAATCGTCGGGCTAATTATGGAGAATTGAGAGTTTTATGGAATCAAGCAACAGATAAATGTTTTTCAAGGGCAACTTGTCACAGGGCTGCCCGAAAACTAGGGTTTAAAACTTACAAGGTAAGCCGAAACTGTTTCGGATTTTTCCCGTTTTCAATTTTACGATCTGTAGGCAAAGGAAAAGCCTTTACTAACAAAGAGACAGAAGAAAAATATACTTTTGTGGGCAAAAGAGCACAGAGCTTGGTCTCAGCATCAATGGAACTCAATTATATGGGGTGATGAGGCTAGATTTGAAGTTGTTTTGGCGATAGTCGAAGCCGAGTCATTAGAACCAAAAAGAGAAGTGTATCACACGGACTGCCTTAAGGAGAAAGTTAAGTTTCCGTCCTCCGTGATGATTTGGGGATCCATGTCAGCTAGAGGGGTCGGAAAATTACACGTAGATGGCATCATGAACACTGATAAATACATTAACGCCCTTCAAAATAATTTGAAACTAAAAATTGAAGAACTACGTTTGCAAAATATTGAATGTATCTTCCAACAAGATAGCGTCTCTTGTCATACGGCTAAAAAAAGTGAAAGATTGGACGTTAGAAAACAAGATTTGGCTTTTAAAATGGACGGCTAGCAGTCCAGATCTTTCGCCGATAGAAACATTATGGCATATAATGAAGAGGAAGTTGCGATCACAACCCACAAGAACCGTTCCAGAGTTGCATGCTCGTCTCCAAGAAATTTGGAATAGTCTCACTCCAGATGATTGCCAAACATTAGTTAACACTATGTTGAGACGTATCGAGGCAGTAATAAGTCGAAAAGGCGATGTAACGAAGTGGTAATTTTCTATTTCGACTTTCTGTTTATTGACAATATTAGGAATTTCTTTAAAAAAATGTCTTTGTTAGTTAAAGTTAAAATACAATTTAATTATATGCCAAAAGTGAATAACCGTTTCCTATATAATTAGAAAAATGTGTGGATTTTAATAAATTTTCTGTTAACACGATAAATTTCTTTAAAAAACATATTTTTATTAGGTTGGGCCAAATTCACTGAGGCAGGACTAGGGATAGAGGGAGCAACAACAAAAAGTAAACAGAGCCAGCTTCTTTTTGAGTGACGCCACGTACTCCAATGTTTACAGCATTTCATTTGAAAATATACGGGTTTATAATGGGATTAAATTAGTTTTTAAAAGCTTTTATTTAACTTGCAATGTATGTATGTATGTATGTATGTATGTAATTTGTTCGGGTGGAATCTTGCAACTCAATTTTGAAGCAGATATCTTCAACCGATCGAGCTGAAATTTTGTACACACGTTTAATTTGGATGACAATGCATGATTATATGTGTGACGTCATTCTAAATCCAACATGGCGGAACACCCAAGATGGTCATTAGAAGGTCTCCTCATTGAAGAGCTAGACTGTTCTAAACTAACCGGCAAACGACCTTGCAACAATGATGCGTTAACTGAGATGAATAGACTCAGACACCTGGCCAAACTAAAAATTACAAAATAAATTAAAAGTAAAAAAATATTTTAAAAAAAAGCTTTTATTTAAATGCGCTAAAAAGAATAAAATAATCTTTTCTTTTAAAACTTTTACTATCAACTTATAACGTCATTCCACAATTTATATGATATAAAAGCTTGTCGCGAGATTTAAGTTTTCAAACTAAGTAAATACCACTACTTAAATCTCGCGACAAGCTTTTATATCATATAAATTGTGGAATGACGTTATAAGTTGATAGTAAAAGTTTTAAAAGAAAAGATTATTTTATTCTTTTTAGCGCATTTAAATAAAAGCTTTTTTTAAAAATATTTTTTTACTTTTAATTTATTATTTGGTGGTTGGGTTGCGTTACAGAAATGAAGAGGCGTCCAAATCGAAAACGCGACAACAAAACTAAGCTGAATTTTTTTCTCCATAGTTACAGAACAATAAGAAACATTTTAGTCACACTCGCTTCAAAGTAAAAAATGCCAAGGACAACCCGTTTCTAAATTACTTCGAACACCCAGTCCACCCCTCGAGGAATCCTAATTTGTAAATTGCCCAACCCTGTTTAATATTCAACAGGTTTAGCAGTGGATTTCCTTGCAGAATCATCCCAAATCCCCACCATTTATTTATCATTAATTTCCCAATTTTCTACTTATCTAGAATGACACTCGTCACAGAATCCAAGTTTCGCACTACGCCAACGACACGGGGAAATGAACGAAAGACCACTGGACCTCCCCGCTTCAAAACAGAGAAGTTATAAACTTCCTTAAAAAAAAATTAGGTTAACAAAATGAAAATTAAGTGTAATGTGAAGCAATTTCGCTCGTCGACAGATGGTAATCGCGTTGAGCGAAAATGGACATTGCATCCAGGTAGACAGAATAATGGGATCGTTGTAGAAATTGCTGGCTATTTGTTAGATTGGATCTGGAGCATATAATATCATGGAAAGTCGATAGAGTCTGTTTGGATAGATCACTGACGTATTAATTAAGACAGCTCACAGCTGTTATATTTGACAGTTCTCTGGTTCACCATGCGCTTCCCGACACTTCAACACGTGATAGAAAACCAAAAAATAACCGCACTTTCTTTTATAAACTAGATACGGTCTTATAAAAAAGTTACAGGGTGTTAAACTTGTAAGAAATATGTGGAATTTATTGAATATTTACCAAACTAGTTGAGATATTTAAGTCATATTTGGTACACGTCATAACGGCATGGGTTAGCATAAAACCTGTTAATATCAAACACTTTGAACAACCAGTGGCGTAGAAGTGGGTAATTAGTATAATTGTTTTTAGGAAAAAAATCAACCACCTTGTATACCAATAAAATTTATTGAATTTCTTATGTAAATCTTAATCGTAAACAAAAACGTTCTCTTAGCATTTTTTCATATGTGTCATGGTTTCATAGCAAATTTGATTTTTTCGTATTATTTCGGGGTACTTCTGAAAAATTAACTTAAAACTTCGCTCTATAAGTAACACTCAAAGCATGAAAAATGTGTTTCTTACTTTAAATACAGTAACTTTTCCCAATAAACTTTCCCATTCAAGGTTTTACTTTTCAAGATACAGAGCGTAACATTTATAATTGTACCTTCCTTAAATGTATTAGACCCTGTATCTTCAAAAGTATATCCTTTAATAGGTAAGTTCATTGAAAAAAGTTACTTTATTTCAAGTAGCAAACACATTATTTCCACTTTAAGTGATACTTATGGAGCAACTTTTTGAGATAATTTTTCAGAAATACCCCGAAATAATACAAAAAATCAAATTTGCCACGAAACCATGACACACACAAAAAATTACCAAGAGGGCATTTTTGTTTAAAATTAAAATCTACATAATAAAACTGAATACATTTTATTGGTATACAAGGTGGTTCTTTTTTTTTAAACAATTACACCAATTACCTACTTCTACGCCACTGGTTGTTCAAGGTGATTGATATTAACAGGTTTTATGCTAACCCATACCGTTAGAACGTGTACCAAATATAACTTAAATATTTCAACTAGTTTGGTAAATATTCAATAAAGACCACATGTTTCTTAAAATTTTAACACCCTGTAACTTTTTAATAAGACGTTAAAATGATATAGTTTACAAAAGAAAGTGTTATTATTTTTTGGTTTTCTATCACCTGTTGAAGTGTCGCAGAATAAAACTGAATCACCCTGTACATTGTTGACCATAGGCGCCAGCTACCATCTACTTTCCAGGACATGAAACTATAGCAGTGAGAAGTCTTATTAATACGTCAGTCAACGCTTCGAGGTTCTTGCAATCATCACAATCATTATAAAAAAGGATAAAATCGCCCAATTCGCAATTATTTCGATGCTGTGTGGAAGTAACGCCCCAAAAGGAAATTTCCATTACAATTCGAACTGGGGTAAATGTATGGGTTTCCGCTAGCGAGGATTCCAATAAGACACATAAATTAGATTTGAATTATTTAAACGGGAAAACAATTCGGGGGCGCCGTTACGCGCCCTCGGCAGTTTCCCGTTTCCCCGGTTTGGTTTTTAAAGGCCGAACAGTTCGCTCGTCTGGAGAATTAATTGGAATAGGTGTTTTGCATGTTCACTGTTGGGTTATTAATTTGGATCTCGGAGGAATAACCAAGGTTAGAGGGAGAAAGCGCATCAAAATGCACACGTTTGTAGTCGACCAACAACATATAACGGAAATTTACCAAAGTAAACAAACATTACGCCAGTGTGTACAATGTTTACCTACCTGTCATAAGTTATGCAGGTACTGATAAATATCAATTTGGCCACACACCGCACACTTTTTGCGTCCCATTGTATACAATATCAGTCACTAAATACTAACAAATAGTTATAAATGATAAAAAAAAGCACTTGAATAATCAGAGAAAATGACACACTGGGGTAAACAACACAAACAATCTCAGACAAATTAAACTAATAATTCAATGCAATACAGATCCAATTACTTCTTATCTACAATCTACATATAGTAAAAATTTGCACAGTTGTAATTTAACAATAAATTTTACTGATTTTGTGAATTTACTGATCCTACTTGGTCTATAAATAATAACCCTAATAAGTTGCTTATTCTGGCTAACGTGACAACGTTGCACGAGCTCTTTTTGAGTTAGTAATTAGTGAATTAGTGTAGTTTTAAGAACGATGGGAAGAGTGTTGGATTTGTGGCATAGAAAAAGAACCTCTGGTTATCATATGATGCAGGCTTAAGTGTCAAAATTTTTGTTTTTGTTTGGAGTAGGCATTTTTATGTTGGCTGATTACAATGCAGCCTTTAGGTTAGTCTATGTTTATTATTAGTCTGAGCTGGACCGACACTATATTAATGACCCGAGCATGACGTCATATTTCATTGTTGTTTACGGACTGGGGTGGCGCCACTCGACGAAAAAAATGGCGACTTATTATAGGTAAATGGGGGGTATTCTGTGGTTATTGGTATGTCCGCTACTGACGTTTAAAATGTTCAAAATTTTAAATATCCAGCTTTCTTACGATTTGCCTTATTTTTACGGTAACGAATTGTCTTTGCGTATAGTATTTAGCAGTTTTATCCTATTAAAACAGCTTTTATAGGTAGATTTGTTTGTGATAACATGAAATTTCCATGCACATGATGAAAATGGTATGCACACTGCACAGACCATTAGGTGAATAATTGCAAAAGAATAAACACTATTTTGGAATTATGGGATGTTCTGATCAACCAGCTGAAGAAGCGGAAATTCTAGATATTATTTTGGAAGAGTATTTTGTAACGTATGCAAGAATGAAAATAGGACTTCATTTCAAACCAAAAGGTACCAAATACTCTTGCTTGCTTTTTAGACTCGCTTTTCTTTAATTCCATTATTAAACCGGTCTACTTTTTTCCTAGATTAATACCACATACTTTCGAGCATATAGGGGGCCCCCTAGTTATTAAAAAAATAAGTATTTTTTTATTGGAGTTGGGGCCTTAAATGAAACATAATTCTGAGGAAAGAAAAAGCAAACATTAAATAAAAACCTCTTAAACTTTTAATGACTTGCTCAAAAAAAATAAATAAAATACGATCCCCACCAGTTTAAATAATTTGCATTCTTATAAGTTCAAATTTTTCATATCGTGGGTTGTGAATTAGTGCAGCAATAACGCACCGTTTAATCTTTTTGCTCCTAAATTTCAAAAATACTGAAATCGAGGGCACCAAGCCCGAAGAAACCAACATCAGCGCTGTATAATCAAATTAGTGTAAAATACGAGAGTATCATAATTTTCAAAATCCAAGGTCTATGCGTGTTTAATTCACTTTACTAATAATAAAAGGCATTGCTAAATCCCGTCGACGTATTAAGCAATATCCTTAAATTATAATGATACAATAATTTACAGCTTATTAGGAAAGCAAAAAAATATTAACGTGCCATATAAACGTAAGATTATTTTCAATCATATCGCTAGGTTCATTAAGGTTTTTATAGGTACAAGGACACAGCTATAAGAAACCTGTAATGTTCCTGTCGGAAGAATTTTTTTCAACCTGCTTCCAGTTAGACTTTAAGATAATTTTCTGCAATTTTGGGAAATAGTCACATGTTTGTTCTTCGACCCAACTGCATAATAATTATCTGACTACCAGTATTTACGTTTTCAGAACCACGATTTAGATAAAGAGGCACACATTCACACATTGACGTAAAACTTCTAAAATTAGTAGAACTGGGTATAGCCTCCATATCAGTGTGACCCCTGAGTAAATTATAATTTTTATTTCTATATGTTTTTGTTTCTGTTATCTTCTGTCTGCAAATTGGTTGCCTGATGCAGATTACAAAGTGACTTTTGGGTAACATGGCTTATTTTTAGAAAGGTAGATAGATTAATTTGTTTTACTTCCTCAATAAATAAAAAGTCTCACTGTAAGTATGGTGTAATTATCCAAAACAATGATGAAAGTATTCGATTTACTTGAAACTAACCTCCCGCACATGTACAGTCGCGGACAGTTGGTATCGAACGACCTGAAGAGGTTTCTCGTGGCTATCGTTACAGGGCGCGCGGAGACGGCAACATCGCGCTGGAGTCTGCAGCCGGCCGGTCTGCTAAAAATAGAACCATAAAATGCAAATTACAGCCTCCAGCCTCTCACAGCAAAGGAACAAAATTCGAGGAAAATGCAACTTTGTGCTGGTAATAATTCCAACCCCAGTGTTGGTATTTAATATTTCGTACTATTTTATCATGTTACTATACCGTCTAGTATTTATGATAATGAAATAAAAAAATAATAAATATCAAGGCTGAGATTAGAATCAACACCACAATAAAAGTTGCTTTTTCTCGAGTTTCCTTCCTTTGCTGCCAGCACCCTGTATTAATTAGGAATATGAAATTAGGTAAATCCATAGTCAATTTGAGCCACAATAGAATTCCGAAGAATTTCTCAAAAACAATAATTTAATATACAGGGTGCAGCCAATCTGAAATCTCGCACGGCCAGCAACAAAATTCAGCTGACCGAGGCTAATAAGGAAGTCAGGTTGCAGATATGCCGAGAGTTTCAGCGTTTACCGCCACATTATTGGGAGAAGGTAATATTTAGCGACGAAAAGATCTTTCAAAGCCATTACAATGGCAAAGTGCGAGTATATAGACCTTCGGTGAGTTCAAGATATGACGAAAGATTTGTGTCACCCAGGAAAAGGAGTGGGCATTTTTCCGTCAACATATGGGCCTGGATAAGCTACCTTGGACCTGGCATTTGTTGGAGAATCGACGACCGCTTCACAGCAGCTCGCTATTGCGAGATACTCGAAGGCGGATTGTTACCAACTGCAACGGAAATGTATCCCGATGGCTTCGTTTTCCAGCATGATAACGCTCCTGTGCATACAGCAAGAATAGTTCGCGAATGGTTCACCGAAAACAACGTAGAAAAGTTGCAATGGCCGGCGAAGAGTCCTGACTTGAATCCCATTGAGAATGTGTGGGGCAGAATGGCGCGGACAATGGAGAACTTCGTACCCGAAAATAGGGAGGCACTTTGGCAGAAGATTCAACAAACGTGGGATGAAGTCGTAACCTATGATCTCTGCTGCCAACTCATAGATTCGATGAGCAGGAGAGTTCAGAAAGTCATCCTATCCCAAGGTGGGTATACTAAATATTAATATACATATAATATAATAATGGAAAATGCATTTGATTTCTTGCCTTTATTTAATTATGTTATAGTCATAAAGATTTTAATGGGTTTATAGTTTTTTCGGATTCTTCCTGTGTCGGTGGTTCTAATAAAACTTCGTAATCATTATATCCAGCTTGTGGAAGTCCTCAATCACCTGAAATTATTTTATTTTATCCAGGTAATCACATTGAGGTCCAGGGAGGTGTGTAAAGCTTGACACGTGTCCCTGCTGTGTGTCTTCTGATGTTATTGATAAAGGTATGCAATTTAAATAATAGAGAGTTAATGCAGAAATAAATAACGTCGCGCTCTTTTTTGACGTTATTTTGACATTTGAGCATGCGCAGTCGTAGTTTGACATAAGGTCGTCCATAATAAGGTTATTTTCCTTTATTTTTGTTTATTGTGTATACCATAATATACGTTATTTTTACCTTATTTCTCACAATTCTTAAAATAAATTCTGATTTGTCAGAAAACGCTAGTGTTCTGTGAAAGTAGGACTTAACCTAAAATGTTCGTTGCTTGTTTGCGTTTGCACCTTGTTTGTTTTCATTAGTCTTTCACCTTGGTGTTCCGTGGTTATTTGGCTGTTTTCCCAGTTTTTTCCGGAGCAAAATTATAAAAGCACATAATATTCTAGTGAAAGTGTAGAAATACAAAACAATAAAGTAAACGTAAACAAGCCCTTAATTTGGATACATAAATTACGACTTGCAATAACTATTGTCAGAATCATAAATAACGTATGAGAGTATTCAAATAAGGTCGTCTTAAATACTGCTTAATGCCAAAAACAGTTTCTGCAATAACTCTCTATTAAGTTACAAGGGTAATTTTATGTCTGTGACCCCCTAATCTCATTTATCTGTTGAAGGGCATTTTATGAGAAACAATGGAGCATTGCAGCACCACGAAAACCAATTTATTAAAACTTCTGACCAATTTCTTCAAAAATAAGAAAAAATAAATAAAAGGGACACCCCTTTTATTTTATAATCATTTATGTTTAGGACTACGAGACCTAACAACTAAATGTTGGAACAAATACTTATTTTGCAAAGAAAAGAATAATTTATGAAAATCCTTTTAATTAACTTTTTTAATTCTAGGGTTATTAGCTAAATATATTTTTAGTGTTACTACATATTTTTTTATTATAACATAAAAATACATTTTTGTTGCAACGCAAAATATTTATTAACTTAATGTCTAAAACCGCTGACAACTATACTTAGTGTATTTGGAAATGAAAGGAGGCCATAAATATTGATTGAGAAGGAAAATTCGACCATTTCAGTGGCGTGCTCTTTTGCTAAAAATCTGATGAGGATAAATACGCAAATTAATATTCGGGCGAGTTATGTAGTATTTTATGACGGACTCTCGAGCCTCTGATAAAGAATTTGCATTTATATTTATAATAAGCCATAAACCTTCCTTTCATTTCCAAATACACTATGTATATACAGTATGTCCACAGAAGAGGTGTTGAATAGGAACACTTTCTTATCTTTAATTTTACCGCAAAAAGTTACTCTTGATAAAAACTTTGCTAACATTTCTTATGTGGAAATAAGTTGCTAGGAAAAGTTGTTCAAAAGTAAAGGATACTCCATACTACCAATTTTAGAAACAATTGGCACACTTTGATTTATTTGAAAAACATTTTCGCTTTGGCCCTATCACTGCATTAAATATATTTTTTTTATGTAAGTAAGCTTATATAAGCATAATAAATATGGCAATTTTAGACGGCTAGGTGATGTTAAAAAATAAATCGGCATCCATAACCAACTTTTCACGCAATACAAAAAAAAACTCAAGTCGACAAAAATGTGAAAACGAAACTATCAATTTATTTAATTTTTTTTTGATCAAACAAGATCTTTAATATGAGAAAATTTGTCTTTAATTTGAATAACTGTTGATGTTTTTAATTGCTATTTCGACTTCACACTTTAAACAAATTAGCGGGAAAACTAGTACAAATTGTATGAAAATTTTCTTTTGTCAATGTTCTTGCGTGATCTAATTGCCGCTAATCTCCAATTAAAATTTTCCCTCGACTTTCAAAATAAATTGATTGTTTTCAGATTCTTGTTGATTTAAGTTTTTTTGGTATTGCGCGAAAAGTTGGCCATGGATACCGACTTCTTTTTTTAACATTAACCAACTATCTAAAATTTACACGTTTTTGTTTCTTAAGATTTTTCAGTAGGGAGCCAAATAACTACTTTAATAAACTAAAACAATGGCCTTTAATAACTAAAACAATGGCCTCAACAGAGCCGAAGAGCCTGTGTAATTTTCAGAAACTATCTGAGCACCCAGTTGCATAAAGCTTCTCAGTGCCATCAATTTTCAATATAAAAGTTTTCTTCGGTATCTTAAAATAAATAGGTATGTTACGGCTATTTAATAATTTTGCTCAATTGGAGGTTTTTTTATATTGCGCGACAAGTTGACCATGGATGTTGATTACTTTTTCAGGGCCACTTAGCTGTCCAAAATTGTCACCTTTTTGTTTCTCATGTTTTTTTTGTAGGGCGCAAAATAAGCGAGGAAATCGCGGTGGTAGTTTAAAAAATCATACTGTATACTTGTGAACTGTTTTAATAAATAGTTTAATACTGATTCCTTAATTTTTTTTAACCCTTTCGGTGACATCGGCTTAATCGCTTGCAAAGAATTCTCGGAACAAGACACCCGTTCGAACCATCCGATGCCGAAGGCGCGCGCTGTTGCCGTCTCCGCGCGCCCTGTAACGATAGCCACGAGAAACCTCTTCAGGTCGTTCGATACCAACTGTCCGCGACTGTACCTACCTATCATTAACTCCAACAATGCTATTGAAAAAGTCGCCGTAGAAATTTGCGTTTCGTTACAATAATATTCTCCGTGACAATGAAAGCAAGGCAAAGCCGCAATTACCGTAGATACACCTTACAGATAATTTCAGGTAGCTTTGCATTTTTTAATGGCATTTACAGTAATCATGACCTGTGCAATAAGCTAGTCATAGACTTGCGTCTGTGTTTCACCACTATTATCATGCAAGACCGATTTGGATGGCTCATAATTCTCAACGCGCCGGAGATTATTATTGGAAAGGAGGTAAAAGCACCTTTCCAAGTTGCTTTGCGAGGTTGTTATTAAAATAAAAAAAATCTCAAGTTTCAACAAGTTAATAAACAGAACCAATAATCTTATGATAATATACAGTCATGCCATAAAGCATACAAAGAATAGTGTATCAATTCGACGATAGAAGCAACAAAATCACTAGGTGTATTCACTGATTTCCAATCGACAGAAAGATATGCCGTGTATAGATTTTGTTACGCAGTTTTGAACGGCGGCCATTTTATATGTGGCAGACAAAGCGAGTACGTTGTGTGTTAATTTCGTGAATGTGTGAATTAAAAGTAACAATGATTAAGGGGGAAATATACTCTTACGATGGTGAATTGTTCAGCATTTGGTTGCAAAAGCAGAAGTGAAAAGCAAGAGCCCGAGATTTCGTTTCACAGGTAAATATTTAAAAAGCTACCTTTGAAGGACGCCCTAAAACTTTATTTTTTCTCAATATAACTTCTTTAAATTACTACTTTTTAGTATGATAAAGTGCATTGTTTTGTTTATAAATAGGACCAATATAATTATTTTTTAACATCGTTTTTATTGAAAATTTCTTAATTGATTATGATAGTTTCATAAAATATGGGCTGGTTTCCATGGCGTCCATTATTTATTTCATTTTGATTGATTCGAAATCGCCACAAATATAGTATATTTCATTACGAGTCTGGAAATAAAGATTTTTCCGTGCGCGCGTGACAAATTCCCGTGTGAGGCCCAGCCGAACACGGGAAGTCATGCAAGCACGGAAAAATCTATTTCTGGACGTGTAATGAACGATATTTTTTATTATACTTCTTTGAAAACGGAAACTTAAAACATTTTATAGATATATTATAATAAATTTAATTGACAAAAAATAAACAATGCAGACAATATAGTGTTTGGTATGTATGATGCGTTTCCATGGTTACTCTCAAATTATTTCAAAGGTGCTTTGTTGTAAATTAGTTATTGTCAGATAAGGTGAATAAAACGTCAAAAATATTATAGAAATGTATCTAAATATTGAAACACTTAGGCATTAAAATACAAAATAGGTATATGTTAAATATCAGAGAGCATATAGAGTTTCGTAAATTTAGTTTCCTTTGCTGCATATTTCTATTTTAAAGCCAATATTCGGTATTTTTATTCAGCGCACGGAAAGTTTTTCCATGCGCTGTTTCCGTGCGCTAGCCCGAAAAACTCATCTTTCATTATTGCTAAAAGAGATGAAAATGAGGTGTTTTCAAAGAAGTATAATAAAAAATATATTTCAGCACTTGACACTAGCTTTACATTTGGTAAATTATCTGCAAACAAATACCAATATTTCAATTTACATGTAAGTCAAAATTAACTACCTTTTCATTTTTAAGATTTTTGTGATATTGGCTAAGAACGCATTTCATGCTACACCACTGGCCTGTCGTGCGATGTGGCAGTCGGTAACACGGCCGCGAGCGCTGTTAGGCGTCCTATCTCTTTCCTTGTCTAAGAAATACATAATATAATAGTGTATTGTATTGCATGACTTTATTAGTTTTTATTTGATTTTTAACCCCCTAAAATGCACACGGTTATGGCCTTGGGGACTTAAGCAGAAAATTGCTGTTTATCAACAAGAAATTGAGGTTAGGTTCTTTGTTATTCTTCATAACCCTCTGGGCAGATAAAACATTTTTTTGGTTAGAGATTGTGTCGGTCGCTGTATACCTAATTATTAATAATCGAAAAAATAGCTAACGTGCAAATATTTGCTATCAAAAATAATAATTAGCGGTTTTTAGTAGCACTGGTAATTACATACCAATATAATACATACCTCCTTTTGTTTGACGTCAACTGTTATAGTTTGCTTAATTAAAAAAAGTTAAAAACAGTTATTCTGCGCGCGATATGATTTTTCCTTGGCGAAAATAAAGAAAATTGCTTTTCATTCCTACGTAAACATGTTTTTAGATACATTTTCTGCATGGTACTTTTGTAATATTATCAAGTATAATTATTATTTTTGAAGATAAACAAAGCAGGTGCCGATATTTTGTGATTACAGTATACAGGGTGTTCGAAAAATAGACGGAGATATTTTAGAGGGTGATTCCCTGTTAAGAAATATGAAAAAAAGTTTCTATAAACATGGGTCCGGAAATGCAGAGTTTTCAAGATACAGGATGTTAAATATATTGCATGTCACTGGACAAAATTGGTTTATCAATTTTTGCAAAAAAAATCACAAGTGCCTTGGAAAACAAATAATCAAAAGCATTTCTAGGAAAGAGTGTTATTGCAACTTTTCCAATATCATAACATAAAGTACACTACAACCAATTTTGTCCAGTGACATGCAATAAAACGGTTTTTATTTTTTTTTCTCGAAAACGAAGTGAGATAGGAAAACAATACAAGAGGGAAAGAAGTTGTATTTTTAGATGCTTAATCAAACAAAAAATATTAAAGTTACAAAAAAGGTAGTGGCTTACATTTTTTTGATAATAATATTCGCTAAGGTGCCCCCCGGGACGCCACTGGACTTAATAAATTTAATCTAGTTAGGGCGAAATTAGCCTCTTAATACAACAAATAACATTGCCAAATTTCAACAGAATCGAGTAAATAATTTTTAAGACATTAATAACTTCATGTTTTATTTTTTTTTATTTAACATCCTGTATCTTGAAAACTCTGCATTTCCGGACCCATGTTTATAGAAACTTTTTTTCATATTTCTTAACAGGGAATCACCCTCTAAAATATCTCCGTCTATTTTTCGAACACCCTGTATATAGATTTTATAGATGACATTTTTGAGCATACACATTTTCATTTTGGATATAGGAATAAGATAAGGTTAAAAGTTAACCACCCTTTATTCTTTATCACTTTCTTGTCGATATTTTGCATATTTCTCTTTTATCTTTAAGTGTGTGCGTGGACTTGCGTGTGACTGAACCTTGGACAAGAACTTTTGAAACTTTTATGTAATTCTATCGCAAGTTGAATACTTAGCAGAGTTCGTCCAAATTGACTTGACACACCCATGCTTCGGGGACCGGTTCGTTTGTTTCTTTGTTTCTTTTATTACTCTGCAGCGCCCCAAGAACAATGGCAGGCACGGTCCGACCCCAGCGACACGGAGAACGAAACTCGAACTCGATTGGTGAACAATGGCGAAAGTTGGATTTAGGATTCCAATAACGACAGTGAATTTTCAGCGTTTCACAGCTTCCTAATGTTGGCGTTTATGGTTTTTTGCATTTTTTTGTTCATATATTTACCTGTATAATAACCTAAACCAGTTGTCAGAGCTAGAACAATGTGCAAATTTAATACATTTTTGCATTCCTTATACAAATCACGATACACTCACCCACGGTATGTCATTGCGCATCTTGTGACGTCAGTTGCGAATCAGAATTTAAATTGCTCCATATGTTTTACACAGCAATAGATACTTTCTTTATGGGTTTTTGCTTATTTTAAACGTTTTCTTTTAAATAAATGTTGTTAAAAATATGTAGATTATATGTATTACTAGATAAATGAATGAATATTCTGTTGATAAAAAACACATTTAATTTGATAATTATAATTTTACAAATAATTTATTTTCTTTGCGTTTTAGCTAATCGTATGCATGCAAATAAAATTGATGTGTATTTTGTTAAATTAACAGGATTTTTCTTTTAAAAGACCGTATATTGGTAGACAATAAAAAAATATCATATAGGTATCTAAATAATACATTTATTGTAAGTAAGGTAATCCTGAACTAAGTTTCGGCTTCTATCGACACAAAATCTCCATCGAAAAAAGTATTTTTTCTACTCCTATGCTAGTAACATACCTATTAAGTGACGGTTTAGGTTATAAGTAAGTCCATTGTTACGAACACCGACACGTAATGACTGACACGTAATAAAAAAAATTATTACGTTTCTGTTCTTAAAATTGAAACGCAATTATCATGGGTGCCTTCTTTGCGCGGCATCCGCGTCACCATAGCAACTAACCAACATACTAATTGTTGCCTGTCAGATAATCAGAAGTATAGTTTATCTATTATAATAGTTTTTCTTTCGTCGAAGAAAAATTATAATACAAAACTCGAGTTGTATGCTTATTACATACTCGTGGAATTACAGCACTCGCCGCTGCGCAGCTCGTGCGCAACGTTTGCACTCATACGTAATAAGCTGTTTATCTTCACCCAACGCTAAGATATTGATAAATAAAATTCAAAGCCTTACCAAAAATATAACTTTTTCCTTCCAGTGTTTATGTCGGTTTATGTCAATTAAATTCTTATTTACCAGTTAATGCACACGAGCCTCCACACAAGCACAACCTGCACAACTAATGCTTAGTTTATAGTTAAACAACAAACAAAACAACATAATAAATAGTGAGTAAAATAGGAATCAAATAATGATTCCCTTTAACCAGAACAAGGCTAATTTTTTATTGCACATTCTATTTTATTTGTTGTATAAACCAGGCATAAACTCTGTCGAGTCCCCTATTTTTAATGCTCTGTTCTATAAGTAATCTGTTTCCTTACCTGATTATTGTCCTTGGGAAATCTATAATACTTAATTTTTCCGTTCCCTTACTGTTTCTATTATTATTTGGACATGCGCTGACTGCACATCCGCATTTTTGGCCTATTTCAAAGTACTGTCGAGCTGGACTGACGATCAGTCAGTTGTTTACACTTTTCTCTTAACAGAACTGTAAACTATAAAAAATCGTAAAACACAACCGCAACCGCCCATTATTTTGAATTCGTGATTCGCAACTGACGTAGATGCGCAGAGTTGCCTTGTTTTCGGATTCGTTAGTGACATACCGTGAGGAAGTGTATCGTGATACAAATCTAATCTTTTATATCTGTGCAGCCGGGAAACATTAAAACCTAATTTTAATGTTTTGTGGTGACCGGATAAATCTCATGACTAAAATGACATTTATGAAACTTGTTGCCAAACATGCTATAGAATTACTTTTTGGTTTGAGGGTAGAATCATTCGGTAATAAAAAGATTTGAGTATTAAAAAAACAACCAACCCGCATTCTATTTTCGCACTTTCGTCCGAAGTGTGACCTGGATATAACTTCACCAACCACCCCCAAGGATATTATTATACAAAACAGTATGTTAATGCTGTTCAGACGAAGCTCAACCAGATAAACAAGTTGTTTGTGTTTTTTTTTTCAATCTTCGATAATTCGATTAGTTTCGTACTTTCTAATTTTTAGATTAATGGAGTGTGCGCTGCCAAAGGATCGGCAAACAAATTATTTTTGTGTTGCCGTTCATTAATTAATTTTGACAGAAGTCGGTTTCGCAAATGACGACGAACAGAATATTCCATCTTCACAGAGACAGAAAATTAATAGGAGATCGGACACAGCCACAGCTCACTTCTATACAGGGTGTTTCAGAAAAAACTGGCATAACTTCTGGAGCATACAGAACTTCAAAAAAATAAAAATAAAATTCTTATTGACATGTGTCAATCGTTTTCAGGTTCTTAGGTACAGGGCGCCCAAGTTTAAGTTGAATATTGACCGTATCTTCTACTTTGTACTAGGTACATTATTGAAATTTGGCACTGCTATGTTTTTGAGGATGGAAAATAACATTCGAAACATACAATTTTCATCTACCTCTTTCAAATGTTACAGGCCAACTGTAGAACTGTACATTGAAGATGATGAAAATATGCCAAATAGACATTATATTTATCAAAACATTATTGGTTTTCTTGAAATAGGGTGTCAAAATTTTGTCAAATTCAATGCTTTTTAAATGGTACAATTCATTTGTAACATTTGAAAGCAGTAGGTGAAAATTTTATGTTAAAGTTAACAGGAGCACGTTTTGCCAATTTCAACGCAAACGGTTGATATTATCGTTATGAAACAAGAGTACCTTTTTGTTGCAGAACGAGAAGATTCACGAACACGATACAAAAATAGTGCAAGTGGCGCCCTCTGTGAGATACGTAGAAATTGACATTTTCAGCTTATTCTGCATCCCCAAAAACATAGCAGCGTCAAATTTCCAATAATGTACTTAGTATACAGTAGAAGGTACGGTTAATATTCAATTTTAAAAAGTAAACATAAGAAACTAAAAACGACAGACACATGGTCATTAAAATTTTTATTTTTATTTGTTGAAGTTCTGTATGCTCCAGAAATTATGATAGGTTTTTCTGAAACACCCTGTATATTTATAAATTTATTTGTACTTGTACATATACAATTCGAAACAAAATATTATGGTTTTCCTGCTCCCTCCTTCGTAAGTACACTTTACTTGTTAGGTAAAAAGTGTTTTAATTTACAGTGTGTCCACGGATGGACTTAACTATACTTGTAAAATTTTTTATTTTCAATTCTTCGAAAAAAGTCATTCTTCATAAAAAAAGTCAGCTTGTTCTTAAAAAGTTGACATTACTTATACTGGGTGACCAGAAAATTAAAGAAACGTTAATTAGCATAAGAGTAACCTACCTCTATTTGCAGAGATAATGAAAAAAGTTATAAAGAAAAATGCTCAGCGTGGTAAGCTACTTAACTGTACAAAATTTCAAAGCGTTAGACCTACTTCAATTTTTTGATTTTTTTCTCGTTTTTCTTCGATTAAATAATTTTCTGTAGGTAGTAAGACAAAACTTATAAATAAAAGTTACTCAGAATGTATGATGTGAATATGATGTGTATGATGGAAAATTTTTTGACAATCCTAGGCCCACTTTGCGTTTCCTCCAATATTTTCCAAAATACAAAGTAGGCCTAGAATCGTAAAATTTTTTCATCATGCGCAGTTTTGCATTCTGGGGAAGTTTTCTTAATACAGTTTTGTCGTACTATTTACAGAAAACCATTTATTTGACAAAAAAAGAGAATAGGTACAATCAAAAAATCGAAGTAGGCCTAACGCTTTGAAATTTTGTACACTTAAGTAGCTTACCACGCTGAGCAAATTTTCTTTATAACTTTTTTCATTATCTCTACAAATAGAGGTAGTTTACTCTTATGCTAATTAAGGTTTCTTTAATTTTCTGGTCACCCAGTATAAGTAATGTCAACTTTTTCCATGCCAATTTTATTTTAAGAATAAGCAGACTTTTTATGAAGAATCACTTTTTTCGAAGAATTGAAAATAAAAAATTTTACAAGTATAGTTAAGTCCATCCGTGGACACACTGTATATTTATTTAGTTTGATACAACAGTTTTGATTAAAAAAACACGAATTCTACGAAAAAAGCACTAATAATATCACCAGTATACATACTGCTAATAGTTTAGATTTAGTAGGTAATAATTCGTATTGAATTCGTCTACTAAACCCTATTCCAGTTCAAGGCCCACAAAAAGCGCATCTTTTTTTATTTTTTATTACCGTTACATTCTGCCTATTCTATTTCCTCACAGACTGTCAATTTTTAGTAGGTAATTAAACAATGGTTATTATGAAGATTATAGTATTCATAATCTATTCCATGCTCGTACTTTTGATATTTTAAATTCAGTTGCTTTGTTATTTTCGTATGGTGAATTGATTAGAAAGTAATCAAGAACCAACAACTCCATGTCAATTACCTGTACCACACACTGAAATAACATTATTTATTTTTGTTAAATCCTACAAGTCATTCTCTCAATTTTCCGAAAGTCTAATAATATGTATGTGTTTCTTTATTTCAGCCCGTGTATGACTTTCATCTTACCACCATTAACACGTCATTATCATCACGATGTAAATTATTAAAAGCCTATTGCACCTTTATTCCCCTGCTGCAAACAAAAAACCATTGTACATGGACTCCGATTTTTCTGAAACTCCGCCATGAATAAAGCAAGTTAGCATTAATAACCATCGTTAGTATTTTAAATGGCCCATTGAAATCGGCGTAATCATGCGAATACGAAATGGAACCACTGTTCCGTGGAATATAGAATATGGAACAACTGTGGTGACGTGGTGGTACCGCGTCGACTAAGTCGTGACCATCGATCTCGCCCAACATATTTTTCGACCTGGCCCAACGTATTTTTACAGCATTTAATTTAATTTAATAGACACGCCTCCCATCACATTAATTTAAAAAATTAAAGCTAAATTGTGCTGTAATTATAGCATGCTAATTATCACTGTACTAAATTGCCAACATACACTTCAAATCGCCCAACATGGCAACGCCGCTGTCCGCCGCCGCATTCAATCTCTCTGCATTGTTTTCTCTGATTGTTTACGTGAGTATTTTTCGTGTTTTCAAGTGTTTTTTTTGTTAATATACAGTGTGACCCATTTGTTTTGGGGTCAGTCTGTAAAAAGTGTATCAATCGTGCGATTTGGCTGATTTTTTTTTTAAATTGTAGAGCTCGATGAACTGCACATTTTGAACAAAAATTGCCTGGTTCGCATAAAATCCAAAGCCTACTATGACCGTTTTTATGAGCAAAATTTTAAGAAACCATATTAGCGTTTTTTTTTGAAAAAATCTGTGTGCGCCAATGGATTGAGCACCCCTCGAAATGGGTATGTACAAAATTTCATCAAAATATTTCAAGTAATAACGATTTTGTAGAAAAATTAAAAATGCAGCCAAGGTACGTCTTTATTTTCAAAAATTCAAAGTTGGCCATGGAAAATAATTGAATTGTAATAATACAACCTTATGCTTATAAACACAAAACATAAAAACAATTAAAATTATAAAATTTTTGTAACTTCTACCAAGCCTCCATTTTCTACAATGCATTTGTCGTTCCTCTTGCGTACATTCAAAATTAAATTTCGTATTTGCTGTGGAGTAATTTCCTCACAACTACGGTTTATCCTAGCTTGTAGTTCTTGTAAATTATGGGGTCTTGACTTATAAACATTTTGCTTAAGTGTACCCCAAAGAAAAAAATCTAAAGGAGTTAAGTCCGGAGATCTCGGTGGCCACTCACAGAAAGGACTATTTCGCCCTATCCAACAGTTTTCAAAATTATTATCTAGCCAGTTTCTGATTAAACGAGCATTATGAATAGGACTGCCATCTAACTGTAACTTTAAATTTAAACGGTATCTTAATGGTAACTCATCTAAAGCATTTCTAAATTCAATTTCTAGAAAATTCAAGAAGCCAGCCGCATTCAAATTCCCTTCAAAGAAAAATGGGCCAATTATTCTGTCGCGTAGTATTCCACACCAAACGTTAATTTTTTGTGAATATTGTCTCCTTGCATTTATTATAAACTCTGGATTTTCAGCTGACCAGTGACGGCAGTTTTGACTTGATACTACACCATTTGTAGTAAACGTGGCTTCGTCGGTGAATAAAATTTCATTTAAAAAGTTGCCATTATGGAGATATTCACCTTGCAGCCAATAGCAAAATTCTAATCTTCTCTCCTCATCTCCTGGTTCCAGGGTGTGCAAAAATTTTGGCTTAAACGGTTTTATTTTGTTTTGTCTCAAACATCTCCTTATACTCTCTCTGGGTATATGAAGGTCTAAACTAGCCGTTCGAACACTATTTCGAGGATTGTCACTAAAGTATTGCAGAATTTGATTGTTATTTTCAACAAGTCCACGGCGTCCATTTTGCCTAGTTTTTAATAAATTTTTAGAAATCGATCCAGTTTCATCAAAAATATTGTTTATACGTTGTACAGTACTTCGACTCACTGATCTACCTGGGTGTCTATTGTTAAATTCGGCCGCAGCTTCTGCTGCCGAGCGCTCGTTGTCGCCCACGAGTCGAACAATTTCTATTTTGTCTCTTATGTTTAAATATTCCATAATTATGATAATTAATTGTATTGAGCACAAACAATTTCTGAACTCAATTTAGACAGTTTGACACTTAATAAAAGTAAACAATTCAATTATTTTCCATGGCCAACTTTGAATTTTTGAAAATAAAGACGTACCTTGGCTGCATTTTTAATTTTTCTACAAAATCGTTATTACTTGAAATATTTTGATGAAATTTTGTACATACCCATTTCGAGGGGTGCTCAATCCATTGGCGCACACAGATTTTTTCAAAAAAAAACGCTAATATGGTTTCTTAAAATTTTGCTCATAAAAACGGTCATAGTAGGCTTTGGATTTTATGCGAACCAGGCAATTTTTGTTCAAAATGTGCAGTTCATCGAGCTCTACAATTTAAAAAAAAAATCAGCCAAATCGCACGATTGATACACTTTTTACAGACTGACCCCAAAACAAATGGGTCACACTGTATAACTATTTATTAGTATTTAGCACGATACACTTACCCACGGTATGTCATTGCTCATCCATATGCCTATCTCTGTCGCACCTTGTGACGTCAGTTGCGAATCAGAATTTAAATTGCTCTATATGTTTTACACAGCAATACATACTGTTTTATGGGTTTTTGCTTATTTTAAACGTTTTAATTTAAATAAATGTTGTTAAAAATATGTAGATTATATTACTAGATAAATGAATGAATATTCTGTTGATAAAAAACACATTTAATTTGATAATTATAATTTTACAAATAATTTATTTTCTTTTTGTTTTAGCTAATCGTATGCATGCAAATAAAATTGATGTATATTTTGTTAAATTAACAGGATTTTTCTTTTAAAAGACCGTATATTGGTAGACAATAAAAAAATATCATATAGGTATCTAAATAATAATTTATTGTAAGTAAGATAATCCTGAACTAAGTTTTGGCTTCTATCGACACAAACCTCCATCGAAAAAAGTATTTTACAGAGGACTTGTTATAGGCAAAGATATTGATAAATAAAATGCAAAGCCTTACAAAAAATATAACTTTTTCCTTCCAGTGTTTATGTCGGTTTATGTTAATTAAAGCCTTATTTACCAATTAATGCACACAAGCCTCGACACAAGCACAACCTGCACAACTAATACTTAAAATAGTTAAACAACAAACAAAACAACATAATAAACAGTGAGTAAAATAGGGATCAAATAATGATTCCCTTTAACTGTAACAAGGCTAATTTTTTATTGCACATTCTATTTTATTCGCTGTATAAACCAGGCATAAACTCTGTTAAGTCCCCTATTTTTAATGCTCTGTTCTATAAATAATCTGTTTCCTTACCAGATTATTGTCCTTGGGAAATTATTACTTAATTTTTCCGTTCCCTTACTGTTTCTATACGCTGACTGCATTTTTGTCCTATTTCAAAGCACTGTCGAGCTGGACTGACGATCAGTCAGTTGTTTACACTTTTTTCTTGACACTTTAAACTGTAAACTATAACAAATCGTAAAACACAACCGAAGACACCATGCATTATTTACAATTCGTGGTTCGCATAGTCGCCTTGTTTTCGGATTCGTTAGTGACATACCGTGGGTAAGTGTATCGTGGTATTTAGGATATAGTGACTGATTTTGTATACAATGGGACGCAGACAGTGTGCGGTGTGTGGCCAAATTGATATTTATCGGGTTGACTACAAACGTGTACAATTTGATGGTTTTGCTCCCACTATCCTTGGTTATTTTTCTGAGGCCAACACTGACCTGTGACATCGAGTAAAAGAATATATTTCTTTTACTGAAAGCCTGTAGGTAACAGAGCCTATATAGCCAGAAAAATGCCTAGGCAAGGGGCAACCTAAGACCTAGGCAAGAGCAATCTGGCATAGTATGTATAGTCCTCCTTACGGCAGAATGCGTGCGACGTAAGGGGGAAGAACTCGCAAATATTATAGAAGTAGTCACAGTTCAGGGGCGTAGCTCAATTTTGTGTAACTCACTGACTTAATTTTCATATAATTATTGTTATTTAATTTATTGTTAATATTATTCTTAACGGTGATGCCTTAGATTATGGAGGAAGGCAAACCCTTATAACATTGGCAATTATTTCTCGTGCTTGAGAATGCAACGTTCTTCCCTGTTTACTCATTTTGCACACGTTAACTCCCGAACATACGAAACGCCACTGAGCTCTCTGAGCCGGCGGAAAAAACTTGCCAGCGGCCTAAAAAATGAGGTCTGTATGGTAGCCCAAATACGCAGTTAACTTTACGTACTATAGAAACAGGCACAAAACGCGTTGGCTAACTAATTTTGTCAGCCGACTCCTTCGCAGAAGTGCTGTGTTGCCGTATTTCAAAGGCGATGGTAGACGCGACGATGTTGAAAAAAATATAATAGTTGTTTTATTACACCGCGTTAAAAATAAATGATAAACAAAAATGGGTAAGTGGTCCCGTGATGCGAGCTTTATTTTTTCGGTATAACAGAGTTCAGACATTCGGCTTCAATATGATACAACTTGTATTCGCCAATAAATAACGACTACTCGTATAGGAAATCTCGCAACGCTGCCCGCATTCTTTAGAAACGTTTTCTTTCGTGCTTTGGACTATACGAAATATGTTATTTTTTCACAATTGATAAACTTTTTACAGGGTGACCGGAAAACAAATGGGCCACACTGTATATGACCAGACTAGTCCATTCCGCAGCAGCGCACCTACGACTTAGTCGACGCGTGCTGGCCACAGCGAGTGTACGTTCAACGAACTTTTAAGAGATCAGCTGAGATGCTGCCCGTTGCTGCGGTGGGGCAGCCAGTTTTCTACAATGTGGGTGCAGGTCATGCATTAGGTTTGCTATAGAGAGAGCCAAACAAATACCGTGAAAGTTTGAAAGCTGAGATGTCTCCGAAATTTTAATGTGGTGTCTGGTCGGCTATTGTACAATTTCGACAGGAACAGTGGCGTATTCAGGGGGGGGCAAAGGGGGCAATTGCAATTGCAATTGCATTGCCCCCCCCCCCCCAGTGTCGAGATAAACGATATTAGTAATATCAAAATTAATAATACCAAAAATTATATACTCCTGGCCTAATCTGAAAATGCAGTGAACATCACACATCTACAATTTGTTATTTGTTTCATCTTGTCTTCTCGAAATTAAAACCTGTGCAGTAGATTTGAGAACGCGCCGCCGCGCCGTTTAGCGTAGCTAGATATTCTGTGCAGCGTGTAGGTAACCGTAAATTAGCCAAAACAACCGACTAAACATATTTTGCACAATTACAGTGTGCACCGCCACGCCAGAAAGAACATTTTCCAAACTGAAAATTTTAAAAATTTATATTAGGGACAATATTACCGAAAACCCACTGAATGGGTTAACATTCCTTTATGTGTACCCTGAAATACCCATATCTCCAGAGGAGATATTTGACGAGCTCAAGACCAAAAAAAGAATACTTGATTTTGTGATATAGATTTTACTGGTTTGAAGAAAAATTATTTTTATGTTATACAGGGTGTCCGGTAATAACTTAAATTTAAAAAAAAAATGGAAAATATGACGAAAAGTTCATATGAATAGGTCCGCAGATGTTTGGTTTTCGAGATGTAGGGTGTTGAAATTTAAATTTTATTTTCGATTTTTTTAAGTAACTTTTTGAGACGACAAAATTTTCTTGAAAAAAAAACAAGTTAATTAAGTAAACTGTCAAAAAATAAATGTGCTTGTTTATTTAAATTTTATTTTTAAATTTCTCGAAAACAGTCACCTTTGGCGTTATTCACCAAGTATACCTTTTTTGCTTAGAAAACGTTTGGGAAGAGGATACATCCACAAAATGGTAGTAAAAGTTTACTGTCAAAAAAGTTAATGCAAATTAAATTAAATAATGATAGCGTATAGCCGAGCGTATAGCTCTCTACGGATTGCACCAAAAATAATACCAAATTATGACTTCCCTTCCCAAAAAAAAACTCCGGCTACCAAACTTTGCAAGAAAATTTTGTCGTCTCAAAAAGTTACTTAAAAAAAAATTGAAAACAAAATTTCAATTTCAACACCCTGCATCTCGAAAACCAAACATCTGCAGACCCATGTTCATATGAACTTTTCGTCATATTTTCAAATTTTTCAAGTTGGTTCATTTATTTCCGGACACCCTGTATTTATTTATTTCAGAAAATATGTTTTTGTTCTGTTTTTATTCGTTAAAATTATAGACAGAGTTTTGTTATTTATAACCGATTGCCCCTCCCAGACGTTAATCCTGGATACGCCACTGGACAGGAATAATATAATACATAAAATATAAACTTAAAAACTAAATATAGAATCATACAAAACTCAATAAATATAAATAATCCTACTAACACAGATTTGGTTTTAAAAGAGATAGACAGTAACAAGGAGTATAATTTCACTTTCTTTTGTAGGACCAGTCATGTTATACAGTGTCCTCCAAAAAGTTCGCACCATAGGGGGGAAATTTTTAATTAACGTTTTCTTTTGAAATTTAATTTTGGGGTTACCTTTTGTTTTAAAAAAGATGAAAAATGACCCACTCAAACGTGGGCATGTGACATTCGTTATCTGTCAAAAATGACATTTAAAAAAATATATCGCCAAAAATGGGTTTATTTGTTAAGATATCAAAAAGTTTTACTTGAAAAAGTTGTTTGTTTTTCAAATTTACGTAAGTGTACCAAATTTGAACGCTCTACTAAAACATTTAGTTTTTTGCCAATTTTTAATATTTATGAAATTCTGAAAATTTTAAAAACTCAAAACTTTGTAAAAACTATTTTATATCACTAGCATTATCATTCTGTTAATTTCTTATTACTAATTACCGATAAGAATAGTTTTTTTCAAAAGAAAATGATATTTTCGCTTAAAATTCTGTTACGTTTGTTGCAAAGTTGATGTACCGTCTAGCATTTGGGGTATAAATTTAGTTACATTACGTTTCACAGTTTTAAATTGATGCCAAAATAATAATAAATTAAAATATGATCAAACTATTTTACGTATCTAAGCAAAATTCTTGACTTTTATGGAACAAATAATAATTATTACCTTTAAGTTTAATTTCACATTAATCGATATTGATTAGTACCTAGGCCATGGAGAGAATAGAAACTATTGCTTTTATTTGACAGTTTGATAACTGTCAAATAAAAACAACTGTCAAATAAAAACAATTGCTTCTATTCTCCCCATGGCCTACTCATCAATATCGATTAATGTGAAATTAAACTTAAAGGTAATAATTATTATTTGTTCCATAAAAGTCAAGAATTTTGGTTAGATACGTAAAATAGTTTCATCATATTTTAATTTATTATTATTTTGGCACCAATTTAGAACTGGGAAACGTAATAATATAACTAAACTTTGCAATAAACATAAAAGAATTTTAAAGCGTAAATATAATTTTCTTTTGAAAAATACCTATTCCTATCGGTAATTAGTAATAAAAAATTAATAGAATGATAAAGCTAGTGATATAAAATAGTTTTTATGAAGTTTCGAGTCATATATTCACGAGCCAGACAAGGACGGGAGTTGTAACGTAGGGCCGAACATTCGCTTCTTATTATATGTTTCTGAAGGATTGTTTTATATCATACCACTCCTTTTTCCATTTTCAAATAATAATAATTATTATTGCACTAATATTCGCTTTTGTTTTTGAAATCTCTGATTTTAAAACAAAATAAACCTTGACATTATTGACTCTGCCAGCATAATACCTGGCGATGGGTGACTCACTTTTTTAAATAAATATTCATATTTATTCAAATGCCAGAATTCGAAAACCGTGCTCCATTCTCGAATAAAATACCCATAGGTCACGCTACAATTGTACAAAAAACAAACAATATTTGCTAGTTCAACCGATAATTCCAGGACACAGAAAATAAAACGTTTCACTCAAACCTATAACAATATGACATAGAAAGACACAATTGGCCTTTTTGTCATTCATACCCTAATAACCAGAAGCATATTCTTTCTCCAATGTATTGCCAAAATTGAATGCCTCGACCCCAAGAACATAGAAAACCCGCTCTCAACATAATGATGTCAAAAATGCCTTTACGAATAGCTATGTAGTAATTTCCAATTTTATTACTTTAGGTATATTTTTTTCTTTTTCATTTTATTATTACCTTATTTATTATCTTATTTATTTATTTTCTTCTTATGTCTGTATAATATAGGTACCTATTCTTTCTCTCGAACGCCAGCAATAGTCACAAACGTCTTCTTGGTGAATACATAATAGAACAAAGCAAGCTCCTCAAAAGGACAAATAATATTATGTGCTTCTGCTTATCATACCAGCGTAATATTAACAGAGGCAACTTTATGAATACTAAAATTGTCACGCCATACAGCCATAAAGCCTTGAATAAACAAAACAACGATATCTGTTGGCCAAATGTCAGCAGGACCGTTTTCTCATGCATACAGAAAATTTTTGTTCGTATTATGACTAGACAAAATTTTTTCTGGTAAAATTGACGGTGAACAACAAAAAATGTTCTTATTGTCAGCATGATAGTGGTACATTTATTATTCATTTTGTCACTAAAATTTTTGTCGACTTTGACTTGGTCCAACACCAACACTATAATAATAGCATAATTTCATTGTTGTTTGCCATCTGAAGTGGCGTGAAATGGCGACTGTTATAGGTTATAGAATGTCCCATATTTTAAATATCCATTTTCATTAATTATCATGCACATAAAGAAAATCGTAAGCACAGACCATTATGTGAATGGTAGAAGAATAAGCACTATTTTGGATGATCTGTTCACTCGGTTTTGGAAGAGTATTTTGGTACGTATGTAAGAATGAAAATATATAATATTGTCCAATCGTCCTCTATATGTATAAAGAAAAAACTGAAAAACCTATTACGTTATATGCTCTATCATTGAGTATATCATGGGTATAAAAGAACACAAAATAACTATGTATTGAAATCAAAATAAAAGAATTAGGAAGAAACATCATTATCTTTGATGTGCCAATAAATGTCGATATCTTCGATACAAATAAAAATATAAAATTGTCTCCTAATCTCAATGACCCCACAATATCAGTGGTAACTCTTCAACTCTTGGATCATTTTCAGTTTCTTTCTGAGGTCTCAATAAATACTGGTTTGATATGCCAAATTAAAAACTACTCGATCAACAACAATCTATTAATTCGAATGTACCATGTATAACAAAAAGTATGTTATTTTCAGTCGAAATTAGAAAGTTTCTGTTTGTTTACTGCAATCATGGGCTACAAAGTAACACCATTCAAAAAGCAGAGAGGTATGACAAATATATGCGTATAATTATTGGTCCATTTTTTCGACTTAAACAAAAGGGTTATTAAAATGCACATAAAGTAGTAACGATGACTAACACACATGATAACTCCATTGTGTTGTATTCAAAAAACGAAAATATGTAATCCAATGTTTGTTACGACCATGGAAATGGTGTTATCTACCTTCACATTTATCAACTTTTTCAAAAAAATTCCAAATTATGAGTTTATTTTGTTTGCTATTTTTATCGAGGAGGCAATTATGCTATTTTTAGGAGTCGCACGCGTCACAGTACTGTTGGTGTTTATTAGAATATTTTATATTTTCACGATAAAATAATTATTGCATATGGAAATACATAGTTTCATATTTAGATATGTGCCAAGAAAAAATAAAATCGTGTACATGCAGTAGCCGCACTACGAGGTGCCTTACTCCAGCTACGCCACAGACGACAGGACCGCATTTTACAAATCCCACAGCTACAGAAAGCAATCAGTTGAAACTGAAGCCTCTACAAGCTGAGAGGATGTAGAGTTGAGAGTGGGAGTCTGACAATATTTGAGAAAGTAAGGCTATTATGCAGCAGTGTCCTCGTAAAAAATATTCTATAACCTAAAACCACAGAATAGCCACCGTTATTCTTTGGTTTTGGTGGCTATTCTGTGCTAAAACTAACGTATAAGATAGAGCTTTAAATTGAAAAATTCTTTAATGGTATACACTTATATACAAAGGGAACATGAGTTATTTCAAGACTAATTATGAAAAATCTAAGAATAACCTAAATTAATAATATACAAAGACGTCACACACTCGGGCTAAATAAAGGAATCCATCCATACACTTTAATTCAAAATATGATTCTGCCTTTAAAACATCTAGGTAGTGTACATCTTCTAATATTCTTCAGTAAAAAACCCACTCCAACACAGATTTTTAACATAATACTTGTGAGGCATTTGCTTGGTTTAGGAATAAGAATCTCCTAATAACTAGTCCATTTTAGAACGTAACGTACAAGGTTAGCTTTAAATTTCGCCTTCGACCACTTCAGAAATTTCTTCTCGCTGTTTACAGATGGTTTAACAAAACAGAAACACTATTTCACTGTCAGTCGCTATTATTGACGGACCGTGAACGTTTAAATTTGGCTCGAATACATGTGGTTTGGAAGGATTTTGATATGGGTTTGGGCTCTTGGCTCTCTATTTACAAACATGTGACATTCAGAATTTTCAAAGACTATAATTTATTTTCGCAGGAACATTTTATTCCCTACAACTGCACAGCTCTTGAATTTTTCTGAAATTCGTCATAAACCAACAGTATAATGTCAACTTTTTAAAACAACTCAACATGCTTGGTAACTTCAAGTGACCAGCTACAAATAATAGAAAATAATTCCAAACGTCAATTTTAGAAAAATACAGGCTTAGCAAACTTCAGTTGGAACTGTATATTTACGAGTAAATATAAATTTACAGTGCAATACTGTACAGTGCAACTTACAGTTGCATTTGTAAATTTACAGTTCCAACTGTAAATTTACAAGTAAAACTGTAAATTTACATTTCCAGTTGGAACTGTAAATTTACGTTAAGGCATATTTAAAAAAGTAGCTTTTTCATGATTGATTAATTAGATTTAAATAAGTACAAGTTAAACATTTTAACTTAAAACTGCAATAATTTAGGAACGAAAACAAAACAGATAAATAATTGTAATGTCTTACAATTCCTAGGGCTTGATACTAAGTTGATGAATGTTATGTATTTTAGTTTAGTTAGATATTAGCACAGACCTATATAGCTTCGAGCTATATATGTCTGTGATATTAGTTTTTATGTAAAATTTATCCATGCATCTACACGTTGCTGCATGTGTTATTATAAAGAACCTTTTCTTGAAATCGACAGTGAGGTGTCTCAAAATAATCATCATTAAAAGCTCAGAAATCGGCACTGAAGTAGCCCATTATTATCGTATACGATTATTTCAATAAGTGGGCCTTGATGAGATGTAAACATCAAACGTCAGACGCGGAGCCATCGCCCGTCAAAAGTGACCAAATATTCAAAACGCGGCCAATAAAGGCTCATCTAACTTTTCGTACGGATTGCGAAATTGTTACCTATAGCAGCGCAATCTTTCAGCAAAGTCTAGAGAATACTACTTTCAGTATAAATATTTTAGTAGGTTCGAATATCGATCTATTTTTGATGGAGGCAGCACAACGGGCAGCAGTTTGGAGTTTCTGTTGGGAAGCGCCGCGCCTCGTCATACTTGACCTAGGTAGGGCGATCGTCAAAGTCAAGCAACGCCGCGCGCAGTCGGTGCATGGACGGGTGATTATATTTTTGCCTATTAAAACTTTTTTCCGATTTAAAAAAATATACATGTACTCGTCAATGAAGTTCTTTTTTGACTCGTGCGGTTTATTTACTAAATTCCACATGGATTATAAAAAGTCGAGCTTCAGTGCCTTGGTACATAAATAACTATTATTCAACATGTAAAACATAACATAGGCCCAATCTTTCTATGCAGTTGACTCGTATTAAAAAGTCGAACTGAAGTAGGTCTCAAAGCACGTCCAGCGAGACTGTTGTTTTTCAATAAGACTATTTATATTTTATTTTAACAACCAGTTATATATAAGTAATGGCATGGAGTGCAACTGAGCCGGGAGGATTGTGTCGTTTGCACCAATAACGTCAACATTCAATGCCATATTAATTTAGTAGGTATTCTGTCATCTATGAAGCGTTGACTGAAAAAATAATCCTCATCCAACGCTAGTAGTGTTATTATTTGTCGATTTGGGGTACTTCGGTACCTCCGAATAAGATATATATCTCTATCCTTTACTCTATGTATTTCTGAGGGAGGGGCTCTTGTAACGTTGTAATCGAGTTCTTATATCTTTGAGTGTAATAATAATGTTAGACATCTTCCTATAGTCCAAAGCACGAAAGAAAACATTTCTAAAGAATGCGGGCAGCGTTGCGAGATTTCCTATACGAGTAGTCGTTATTTATTGGCGAAATCATATTGAAGTCGAATTTATGAACTCTGTTATACCGAAAAAATAAAGCTCGCATCACGGGACCGCTTGCCCATTTTTGTTTATCATTTATTTTTAACGCGGTGTGATAAAACACCTATTATATTTTTTTCAACATCGTCGCGTCTACCATCGCCTTTGAAATACGGCAACACAGCACTTCTGCGAAGGAGTCGGCTGACAAAATCAGTTAGCCAAAGCGTTTTGTGCCTGTTTCTACAGTACATAAAGTTAACTGCGTATTTAGGCTACCATACAGACCCCATTTTTTAGGCCGCAGGCAAGTTTTTTCCGCCGGCTCAGAGAGCTCAGTAGCGTTTCGTATGTTCGGGAGTTAACGTGTGCAAAATGAGTAAACAGGGAAGAACGTTGCATTCTCAAGCACGAGAAATAATTGCCAATGTTATAAGGGTTTGCCTTCCTCCATAATCTAAGGTATCACCGTTAAGAATAATATTGAAAATTAAGTCAGTGAGTTACACAAAATTGAGCTACGCCCCTGAACTGTGACTAATTCTATAATATTTGCGAGTTCTTCCCCCTTACGTCGCACGCATTCTGCCGTAGGGAGGACTATAGTTGGGCTTCTAGATACCAGAGGAGAAGAAGCAGACTGCGGCACCGTTCTGACAAAACTATTTTTCACTTATCGTGCTTGTTGAACCACTGAAAAGACTTTTCTTCTGGGGCAAGTTAAAATATGACGCTATGCGTCGGGCGGTCTCCGTCCAAAATCAGAAACTCGCCAGCGAACAACAAACAAAAACGGGTTCCTTGAAACCGGTTCCCCCAGCTAGGAAGACGACGGTACCAGTTTTCTTGGCGAGATGCTGCGAGAGGTCACAGGGGGGAGGGAGCAGAAGAAGAAGAAGAAGCGGGTGGTACCAGTACTGGAACCACGGGCGTAGCCAGGATTTAGTTTTGGGGGGGGTTTAGTTTGAGAAGTAAATAAAACAATAAAAATATACTTACATGAAATTTAATATCTATATATTCATTCGAAAAACTACGACATATTTATAAAGTTCTTAACTTTAAATGAAATGGATAGATTAATTTCGTTCCTCTGCGCTACATCTAAAACCATTAAAGAAGAAATCTTCGGCTTTTTCTTTTAAATATATCTACTACTTCATCTGCATGAATTTCTGTTCCATAGTGAATGTTCATTAGAGCCAAACCATTAAGTCTGTTTTCACTTGTAGTGTTTCGTAAATAGTTTTTCAGTCTCCTTAGGCTCGAGAAAGACCTCTCTGGGGTAGCAGTGGATACAGGAATGGTAGCCAAGATTTGTAGTAATGTGTAAATATTAGGATAAAGGTTTTTATCGCACATATCTAGGCATTCCAAACTAGATTTCGGGGTAGGCAGTCTTCTTATCAGCATGCAAGGTAGCTGAAGCTTTGATAGCTAAATCCAAATTTGTTTCTTTATTAGAACCCCCTTGACCTTGACTACACCACTTTTTCCAGTAGTCCATACCTTTAGGTTTACCACCCTTCCTTTTTTTCCCCTCCATTTTTCGACAGTAATAATGATTCACGTCTCTATCCTTACAAGGATAGATAATATTAGGTAATATTTTGCTTATTTCGGGGGGGTTTGAACCCCCGAAACCCCCCCCCCCCCTTGGCTACGCCCGTGACTGGAACAGTTGTATCGGCGGGCTATAGAAAAGTAAGCTTGCGAATTATACAAGGGTGTCGTAAGAGTGGGACAAAATATGGTGCGAACAATTAGTTTTTCAAAATTTCCGAGACATAAATATGATTTTTCGAATATAGGAACCCTTTTTGTAGGTTTTATGACAAAATGTTATTAAAGAAAGTTGTTCAGAACTTAAAACCAAGTACCTAGGTGTGCAAAATTTCAAAAGCCTAGACCTACACCGATTTTCTACTGCTAAATAATTAAAACCCCCAAAAATGAATTTTTCAAAAAACTGTAAATTATTGAAAAAAGAGATGAATGGTTTTTTTTCTTAGAATTGATTGGAAAATTTAGTGATGACAAAAAAGATTACTTTTCCAGTGGCGTACCATTTTTTATTTATTATTAAATATTATGGTTGACCCCCGCCTCTCCGGCACTGGTGGAAGTAGACAAGCCGAATTATTTAAAATTTACAGCATTTAATATGTGTCTAAACTGTACCAAATATATTTCCCTTAGCTGTCTTCCTTTGGAAAAATAAGAGAAAAGTTGAAAGAATTTTGACACCCTGTATGACGAAAACGGTTTCTGGAGTAGTGCCTCTAAAAGCTGGACCACCCTGTATAGACAATTCGCGGCTGATGCTAACGCAGAAATACTAAGAGGGAAGGGAGTTTAAATTGTATTTTAGCATTTAACTTGGTAATAACATTGCAAAATTCTATTAAACTAAGATATTATTAATTTTAATCCAAGAAAGAGTGTAAATATGCCTTATTTTATCATTAGCTCTAATTTTTCAAAACAATGAATTTATTCGTGTAGAGACACGCGCTGGGGATTTGAAACGTCACTTCGGTGGAAAATTTTGAATGCAAGTCAAGTGTTTGGTTTTCATTTGTGAATATACACAATGTGCGTAAAAAGGCTTTTTATTTTTTAGTAATAATGCTTTATTTAGCACATTGCTACTTATTACATAATTTGAACTTAACACATAGCATTTTATTCTGCTTTTTACAAGCTTTATTAGTATGTTTGTGTGTATATACAGGGTGGGTTTTTTTCGATGCCCAGTATGGGGATCTCGGAAACTAGCAGAGTTAGAACAAAGGTTAAAATGGGGAAAGAATTGCAGTTTTGAATGCTCAATCTAATGCCCCTTTTGGATTTTTAAAGTTTAAAGTTCATGGCTCACTAGATATTTTGAAAAGAGTGATTTTTTGCTATTTCATCAGATCTCTGTAGCTCCGTTATTTCTGATTATACAGAAAAACTGTAGAGACAAAAATTGTAGATAATTTTGTACTTAATAAGATAATTTAATCCAGTTTTTTGTTGTTTGTAATTTTTGAGATGACATAAACTTGTGTTTTTTAAATGTAAATCATAGTTGCCTTATTAAATCGGCCGTTTTTTGAGCTTTCCAAAGATATAATACTCGGCATAGTTATTATAAAAAATAAAAGAGCTATGGCTAATTTTCTGATTTTTTAAAATTTTCACATAGTCAGCCATGGAATATTTTCATAATTATGTTCTATTTTATAATAAGACATACTTCAAACTTTCAAATATTTTATTTTTAGCTGGTAACAAAATGTAACAAAATAAAACAAAAATTATCATGATGGAGCTCCACCACATAATTATTTGCCCGTAAGAAATTACCTAGGCCAGCTCTATCCAAATAGTTGTTGGATAGGGAGATAGACCTATTTCCTGGCCGCCTCGGTCCCCCGATTTGTCTGTTTTGGATTTCTTTTTGTGGGGAACAGTACAAAATAAAATATAAGACAATTGATGAATTAAGAACAGCTGTTTTAGAAGCAATTGCCAGTATTGGCAGGCGCTCTCTAAGAATGCCGACAAATTCAATTTTAAAAAGATGCAGTACTTGCATAAATAATAACCTTTTTTATTTTAAAACGTGACTTTTTAAAACAATAATAATTTGAATTTGAGTTTTTTAATTTTTGTTTTATTTTGTTACATTTTGTTACCAGCTAAAAACAAAATATTAGAAAGTTTGAAGTATGTCTAATTAATTATAAAAATAGAACGTAATTATGAAATTATTCCATGGCTGACTATGTGAAAATTTAGAAAAATCCAAGATGGCGGATTACACACTCAAGGCCCAGTTTTTAACTTTTCTTTAGTAAAAATGCCCATTAAACGCAAGTGCTAAAACTGGAAGACACTGTTTTCCCCTCATCCCTGTTATCTAAAAATAGATTCCCGGGGAATATTATATTTCATATTTGTGACATGCGGTGCGCCATTCCATGAAGGCTCGACAGGTGAGTGACTGCTCCTTTTTTAATTTCCTAAAACTTCTCGTTCAGCCTTTAGAATCCCCTTGATATTTCGAAATGCGGAATCTCGTAGCAGGAGCCGCGGGGTTGTGCATTTTCCTTGCCTTGCGTTCATTTCAGGTTGCCTATAATCTTCCAGACGTTTCCCTTAATAATAAATGATGTTTAGTGGCATATCAGGTAAAGGATATCAATTGAAAAAAATGCACTCCAGCCGGGACTTGAACCCGGGACTCCTACAGTGGCCGTAGGCACTTTAACCAACTAAGCTACCGTAGATAAGGGTTCCATCGGCTAGGTGTTATTTATTCCAATTGATATATAGTTAGTAGCGGTGAGATGTAGAAGACTTCGGCGTCTTCTACAGCTACTAGAAGGGGTTAGAGGGTGTAGGGAAACCATTCATTATTGTTGGTTATGTAAACTTCCTATTTGTTCTTCCACCCACAATATTCGACATATAGCGACTTAATGCGAGTATCGAACGTGGAAATTCTAACCTACAATGTCAAAGCCAGAATATGAAACACAGAAAGATTTTTAGTACCTGTAATAATTATAAATAATAAATGATGGCTTTGACATTGTAGGTTAGAATTTCCACGTTCGATACTTGCATTAAGTCGCTATATGTCGAATATTGTGGGTGGAAGAACAAATAGGAAGTTTACATAACCAACAATCATGAATGCATGGCAATCCTACACCCTCTAACCCCTTTTAATAGCTGTAGAAGACGCCGAAGTCTTCTACATTTCACCGCTACTAACTATATATCAATTGGAACAAATAACACCTAGCCGATGGAACCCATATCTCCGGTAGCTTAGTTGGTTAAAGTGCCTACGGCCACAGTAGGAGTCCCGGGTTCAAGTCCCGGCTGGAGTGCATTTTTTTCAATTGATATCCTTTACCTGATATGCCACTAAACATCATTTATTATTTATAATTATTACAGGTACTAAAAATCTTTCTGTGTTTCCCTTAATACTTATTAACTGTTCTGAAGGGTAGCTATATGCCTTCGGCGCCAGACAGCGGATAAGATTTTATTTCCGTGAAATCGTGCTGGGCTCTTTGGGAAATGGATGTTAAGTAGGTACTAGATGTGCGTGATCCGAAATTTCACGTCCAGCCGGCGCCAGAGACAAGAAAGTAGGTAGGTACCTACTCGGCTGGCGCACGACCGGTAAGTTAGTCGTAAAGATATCTGCTACATGGCTCTGTTTGTAGTTTTTTTAGAGGTCTAACATTTATTAGAAGACGGTAGTACCTAGTATCTACCCCACATAAGAACACAGTAGTCAGTAGAGAACAACGACGTAGACCAATCCCAACTTTTACTAAGGTCATTGTTTTGTAATAGTTATTTATGTACCAAGGCACTGAAGTTCAACTTTTTATGACTCATGTGGAGTTTAGTTGCTGAGGCCTCTGGCCGAGGCAAATAAACCACATGAGTCATAAAAAGAACTTCAGTGCCGAGGTACATATTATATTTTTCTTGAAATCGAAAAAAAAAGTTTTATTAGGCAAGAAAATAATAATACCCGTCCACGAACCGACTACGCGCGGCGTTGCTTGACTTTACCGATCTCTCTACCTAGGACAAGTATAATGATGTACGGCACCTTCTGACATAAAAACCAAACTGCTGCTTCTTGTGCAGCCTACACAACAAATCTATTGATTTTCAAATTTACTAAAATATGTATACTGAAGGATTGCGCTTCTATAGGAAACAATTTCGCAATGTGTACGAAAAGTTAAATGAGCCTTTATCGGCCGGGTTTTGAATATTTGGTCACTTTTGACGGGCGATTTCTCCGCGTCTGACGTTTGATGTTTACATCTCGCCAAGGCCTACTTATTGAAAAAATCGTACAATAATGGACTACATTATTGTACGATTTCTGTGCTTTTAATGACGATTTTGGGACATTTTAATGCCGATTTCAAGAAAAAAGAATTACAAGACCATTCCTGTGGTTAACGAATTATTTTGTCATATAATGCACTGTAAATCATTAAGTATTAGAGATACAGCAAAATTTTATAAGGAAAAATTGATCAGGATTTGATCCTATAAAACTTTTATTCAAGGCATTTTGCTTTAAAAAAATGTTTAGGAAACCACCCCTATTCGTATCCGAGTTTGAGTGTGATCTTTTGGTGGACACTTATAAGGCACGTTTATGTCTTTAAGTTTAGGAATCCAATTATGAAGAAGTAGTTACCTACATAAACGCTTATGTCACTTTGGTGCATGACCTCAAAAGTTGATTTAAATTACAAAATTACTTACCTCATTGCTTAATTGGTGCACAATATACTATTTCTCTATTAGATTCACTCTAACTCTACGTTCCTTTGACCTTTCGAAATTGCGACTTTAGTTTTGGATAAAGCTAAATATATTAGGTTTATTATCCCAAACAATTCGCGAAATATGAGACGTTGGAAGTTATAATATGGCTTCCGAAACTGGGGGCAGTCAAGTGAAAACAATTTTTTTGTAGCTGTACACGGTCTTCCTTTGCCCAGGGTAAGGTTTAAATTACAATTCGAGTGAAAATCTGAAAAATAAACGGGATCTCAATTTTATATGTAATAATTATTTTAACACCTACTAGAGGAAGTGTTTCTTTTGTAAGCAACAAACCTGCCAAGATAAAAAATGTTTAATAACTTTATTTGTCTGAGTTAGTAATAGAAATTTAAAACAGCACAATGCAATGAGTGCACCATTGCCAAACTTCTTCATAAATTTATCTTGTACTTACGAAACAAATGTATAACCAACGTTAAAAAACGTCAATTTGGAACAATTAGTTGATATCTACAGTCTACATATAGTAAAAATTTGAACAGTTATCATTTAATAATAAATTTTACTGATTTTGCGAATTTACTGATCTTACTTGTACTTGTCCTATAAATAATATCCTTAATAAATTGCTCATTCTGGCTAACGTGGCAACGTTGCACGACCTCTTTGCGATCGATGCACATTATTTGCTTTATTATGCCCCAACAGCTGATCCAGAGTTCGTTGAGATTTCATCCGTTTGTGTTGATGTTTTTCGAGTGTTTACTTTTGCGATATTCTTGTTTTTTTTTGAGGAGATTTTGAGGTTATTGGATTAAAGACATTTAGTTAATTTATTAATTAGTGAATTAGTGTAGTTTGAAGAACGATAGGAAGCTTAAAGTGTGGGATTTGTGGCATAGGAAACGTAACCTCAATTTGTTGTTTTTGTTTTGAGTAGGCATTTTTTATGTTGGCTGATTACAATGCAGCCTAAAGGTTAGGCTATGTTTATTATTTGGTCTGGGCAACAAACAAATAAGGGAGCTACAGGATGAAAAATGCTATAGGTAATAGTAAATAGCCTCCCAACTAAAGCCACAGAATGCTAAAGCTCTGAAAAACATCAAAACATTATTCTATGTAGAAAAATAGCATTAGTATGAATTCGCTGAACGCCTTTATTAGCTTGACGTCACACCATGCTGCTATCCTTTATGCATGTTACCACAGTAGAAACAAACTCAACAGATTCGCTGTTTGAGCTAAGAATTTTAATAAAGTGGTTTAATAAAGTGGTTTTCTGATTATTATTATGATAAGAGTTTGTGGAGTATCAGACATGTGCCAATACTAAAATATTACAAAAGTAAAAATGAGTACAAATTTAACCCTTTAAATATATTTATTGTGAAACTGCAAGATTTACGGTCTTTCGTGGCAGCACTAGCATGAGATTTTCTCCAGAGAACAAACAACATGTTAACCGTCGTGTTCAAAAATCCGATAAAAACTGTTTATGTTGTTCCATTTTCCAGGCCGAGCATGTGTTTCATCACGTAGAATGAAATTTTGACGTGTGTTTTTGTTACTGGAGCAATATGCGTTTCCTTGAGAAAAAAAAGATGTTTACTACATAATTTATTTGCCTTTCTTCAAAAATGAAGTATCGGTAATTACAGGTCTTAAGTCACGTAGACCCACTGTTAATTATATAGTTGAAATTCGATTAAAAAACTAGTTCACTGGAATAAGTCTAAATTACAAGCTTTACCTGGAAAAGTTGTTGTTTTCGATAAAAGTGTTCTCTTTCGATATTAATGTGCTGTAATTATGCATGGGCCGTGTCATCACGTAAAATGTATTATAATGTTTGTTACTATTTATGCAATATTAAGAAGATACTGTGCATTTTTACCTTAGAAAGTTTGAATCTATTAGAAATTAAAAAAATGTATCCACAAATGCTGCTACATTTATACATTGAAGATTTTCTGTCGTAGATAATAAACATAAAGTGAAAATGATGTACCAAGATACGACTAAAACTTATTGTTAATAATATTACTGTAACATTTACGTATTGTTCATATTAATTCAGCACTATGCTCTAAATGAACAAATAAATTTATATTAATAGCCAAGCAAATTTTGGCAAACATGTAATTTGTATTTATTTCACACTACATTTATTATAGTTAAATTTCGAGAAACACAAATATTTACAGGTTTTTTTAAACAGTTTACATCATGTACTAACACACTATGAATGGGTGTAGGTCACCAATAGAACAGAACAGTTTTTTATCCTTTTTGTTTTATTTGCTAGCGGAAACATTCTTATGTGAAAGATTACATCAAGAAAACCCCATGAAATTGTTAAGTAAGAAAGTAAATGGTATGTGTTATGTGTAATATTAATAAAATACTAAAGTTTTATTTCGATAAACTTTAAGAATAGTTAGGAATTAAAAAAATAATGCTAGTTTTTCATATACCCACAATTTCATATACAGGGTGTTAGTAAATAAGTGCGACAAACTTTAAGGGGTGATTCTACATGAAAAAATAATGACAGTTTGCTATATAAATGTAGGTCCGCAAATGCTTCGTTTCCGATATACAGGGAGCCAAAGTTTTTTTAAAAAATTATAATTTATTTATTGTTATAGCTATGCGCACCTAACTAAAAATGTTTTATTCGAGATATTTTTATTTTCATTTGCTGTTTTGATTTATTGTTGCTGTATAGGATAGGATTTTGATATTGTTGTAATACAAATTAAAAATACGCGTTATGTTGTTTTATTTTTTTGCATAAAAATGGCGGCACCTGTGAAAAAAAGGTAGGAGAGCTTTTTTGTCACTAATTAAACGAGGATTTTAAAAATAATTTTTATTTTAAATTATCTCAGTGGCGTATCATTTATTTTCTTAAAAATATCGAGGCCATTACCCCTATGCACGCCACTGATTAACATAAAATTTTTAATCGGGTGTCAAAAAATGCCTTTTCTAGTCCTCTTAAAACCCACCAAATTTCATTTGAATATCTTAATCCGTTTCAGCGCAATAAATAAATTGTCATTTTTTTTTAACTTTGACTCCCTGTATATCGGAAACGAAGCATTTGCGGACCTACGTTTATATAGCAAACTGTCATTATTTTTTCATGTAGAATCACCCCTTAAAGTTTGTCGCACTTATTTACTAACACCCTGTACATATCTCTAACAATAACCAAGCAACGAATTTTATTTGATAAATTTACCTCTTTGCAAAAAAAGTAAAAATATATTTCTAAAGATAACTGGCTATATAAAACTGGGTTTATATGATTGGAAAATATACAGGGTGTCTCAAGAATCTGACCAAGCTCACTTCCGGTGAAACAGGAGGTCAGAAATGAGAACCCACAATTTTGCGCTACTGCCCGTACGGTATACATCCATTACTAATATTCTATGTTAATATTCAACTTCACTTTTTTTTTGAGAAGGGTACTTCTTAAAATATCTTTTTAACAACCCCCTGTAGATTAGTTAATTCCTGGGAAAATTCTACACAAGCTTACTTTTTGCATAATCAATTTATCTTCAAAATAAAGTTGCCTTCATAGATACAGCGTGTCAAGTTTTTTTTATAAAATCAAACCATCGAAAAATAAAAAAATATATTTGGCACTTTATAGTTGCTGTGCCAGTCCTGTCCGCGGACGAAAATGCAGTAAGGTCTTCAGTACAACTCATTCTTAATAAATTATTATTGCCGTGCACGTATATTTATTATAGAACCAAAACCTGAAACTGTAATAATCATTACCCGTGCAGTTTTGTAGATATTTAAGTTGACTTTCACCGCTGGCTCATGACTTCTGCGGCCAGTAACTATCCAAAACAGATAATTCAATTCTTGTGCTTTTGGTTTTGAATGTGTAATTTAGTTTGTTCAGGACTGTAATTTAGTTTTTTTTCGAACAGCTAGGTAAATGCAGGTGGTTTCGTTACTACGTTTGAATTTATCTATGCAATACTAGGCGTCAATAAGTATAAGTAAAGCATAGATAAAATATTAAGTATACAGGGTGATGCAAGAACTAAAAATTTAAAATTTTTAGGGATTCACTTTTTACTCTGATCAAAACTTCTAAATTAATTCCGGTTTAACCGGAAGTGACATTATCTTTCTTATTTTAAATAATATAACGATTTAGGTAATCATTATTATCAAATGGCGTGTGCAGTTTTCTAAAATATTAAATACGAACTAATGCAAATTGATATATTATGTGAGTGAGCTTAAACCGAAATTTGCTGATGTAATGCACGCACATACTGTACATAAACGTCTATATATAGCTTGTTTATGGTGTTTTGCATTTGGCTATTCGATATTTAATTGGCAATAAAACATTTTTGGTTGGTTGGTTTATATTTTTTCTGATTTATATTTAGTTTTAATTAATTTGATTTATTAAACTGCTATGCTGGAGTAATGAAGTGTGCCATAAGTACGTTTCGATAACAACTAGGTAGAAACTCTGCCTAAATAGTTGTATATTCTTATTAATATTCCCTGGTATATTCCTTCGGCTACACACCGACCAATGTCGTATATTACGGCCATAGAAAACTGAAGTCGCTGACCTTTACAATAGAAAATATAAGTATGCACAAAAAGAAACTGCTTTTATATTCACGATGTGGCATTTTACGTGTTTACCAATCTCCGATACATCGTGCTCGTATATTGAACCGCACAGGTTTGAATTTAGATCAGATATATCGCACTAGGACACTGCGAGAATACTGAATCAAGATACTACATACAATTTCTCGAGGTTAGTTACCTATGTAAAAGAAGAAATAAACTCTACTCCAAATTACGCTTGAGATTTATCATATCTTTAAAATGATAAGATGATAGGTTTTATAAAGGTTAATTTGTCCGATTTCACATAAAAACAATAAAGTATATTTTTTGGTCATAAATGACACACCCACAATCATTATAACCGCCCATATGCCCATAAAAGTTTGTTTTCCGACTTTCATTGAATGTATAATCGAAATAACAAGGACACGAATAAAATGAAAGCTGACCAAACACAAAAAAATAACAACTTCCTGAAATCTCAACGAAAATGATTTGCGTTAAGATTATTTTTCACGCCCACAAGATGACAACTATACAGACGGACAAGTAATAATAAAATAAATAATAATAATAAATAATAATTTTTCAAAAGTCACATAATTTTTTTGATAAAAAATAATTTGGGATAGTTCCCATGGGCGTAACATTTAATTGCAATTATTACTGTTACTAAATCGTATATTTGTTGAGCAAAAAAATTTTAACAAAAAAATTAAAACCGACTTCAAAAATTTGCCCGTATGCACATTTCAACTAAAATTTTATAAATATTTTTCTCTTTCTAAATTGAGTTATCTTTGGAGTCGGTGATAGTCAAGGCAAGGAATTTAAATCTATTTAGATATGAATACATCATATCCTAACATACATCGTAACTTACTGTCACCGACTCCAAAGAAAACTCAATTTAGAAAGAGAAAAATATTTCTAAAATTTTAGTTGAAATGTGTATACGGGCAAATTTGTGAAGCCGGTGTTATTTTTTGTTATTTTTTTTTTAATTTTTAGTGGAGAGTGTGTATACGGGCAAATTTTTGAAGTCGGTTTTAATTTTTTTGTTAAAATTGTTTTATTTCTTATTTTTTAGTGAATTATTAAGAATTATAGAAATCGGTTCAATATTAAATTCCATCCCCTATTTGTCCACCCTTAGGATTGAAATTTTTCTCTTCAAATTTAAATATGACCACCCCTAACCTAAGGTAATCCCTTTCTAATAAAGTAAGAATCATCCAAATCGGTCCAATATGAACTTCCATTCCCTATTTATCTTCCCTTAGGGGTGGCATTTTTTCTTTAAATTTAAATGGAACCAACTCTAAGGTACTCCTTTTCTAATAAAAAAAGAATCATCGAAATCGGTTCAATATGAAATTTCATTCCCTATTTCTGGGTGGAATTTTTTCTTCAAATTTAAATGGGACCATTCTGTAGGTATTCCCTTTCAAATAAAAAAAGAATTGTCCAAATCGGTTTAGAAATGACGGAGTTCTGAGGTAACAAACATAAAAAAACATACAACTAAAGATTATAATATTACAACCGGATTGATAACCCCCTCCTGTTTTGAAGTCGGTTAAAACGAAAAAACACCGCTTCCAGACTTTCAGGAGTCCTATAATAGACAACCATGTATCTACTGCGTCTGTACTAATAGCATGTCTCATGTCTCTAATCAGACCTGAAGTGAGGTCTTGAACTTTAATTCCTACTTCAAGAATCCCCGCACAAAATTGCCCCTCTCCTGTACATTTTTCGCTCAAACTTAGGCCCTCCTTCCATCGGGAAATGTCAAGTGGTTCATTAAAAGAGACGTGCCGTATCAGAATTAGAAGGCACTCCACAATTTGCGAATATAAAGATAAGAAATGCGCCCCGTGTCTACCCTGTAATTAGACTTTCTTCCTTGGGATATTTTTAGACGAAACGAGAAAGTGCGAGTGGGTTATCGAACAGGTCCTGGAGATGCCAGCAAACATGCAAAGGTTTTTGGGTCTCCCTGTTAGAAGTTTATTAATAATTGTGGATTTGATCGGGATTTTTTTAATTGTAGAGCTTGATACATCTCTGGCGACAGTCCTATTTCTTCGCATATACAAGAAACATCTTCGAACATCTCGCAAGATCCCGCAGCCTTATTTCAGCCTATATACTTTACATAATAGCTAAAAGTGACGTTATTCGCGCCTTTGGCCTTGGGTGTACATGTTTATCTGGCGAATATCGCGCCAAGGATGTTGGATCCCGCTCGAAAAAACAAATTCCTTATCAATATCAACAGGCAAGCTTATTATAGCAGTTTTAATCTCTGGCTTTTGTAAACACTGTAGAGGCACCGCCGTTTTTCACTCATTTTTAACAGCTAAGAGTCGGCAAGAAGTGTAAACGAAATCACACGAACGGGTGAATTGCACAGGGTCGGACTGGGCAGCGCGCGAATACCCATTTAGATTTTTTTGGGGATTTTTTAATTGAGCACGCCCGCAAAACTATAAGCGTTCGTCACTGATGGCGAGTACTGCTATGGCCAGTGTGGTTCTCTACAATTCTACCTGAATCAAACACGATTCAAACAAACAATTTTTAATAGGGGATATAGGATGTGGTAATTTGTAATTTGAGCCCAAAATATCACTTACACAATTAATTATAATACTACGCAGTTAAATTATTGTCGTTGATAAAAAAATCACAATGGGCAACCTATTTAAAAATTTCATCAGATTTGCATCAAAACATTTTGTTATAGGTAATTAATTTTTTGTTCTTTGTCATTTCCAAAATAATTTCATCATTATAATACGGCCGAAGTGGCTGTAAAAGTCTGGAAAACAAAATGAAGTATAGTATTGAAAGATTTATAATATGTTTTCTTTACTATTTTGGCATGAAAATGATTAACTTGCGTCCAAATAGAAAATAGAAGTAGGTGGCCAGTGGCGGAAAAATGCACCGAAAATACAATGCTATTCATAAATTTTGCACCAATTGGATTTTTTTTTTAATTATTAGATTTTTTAAAACTTGATTTCGGGCTACGTGAGTGCATGTTTTAGGTACACTATTGCGCGTGAAAAGAGTCGTGACGTCACAGCCCATGCCTGTCAAATATGGCATTTAAAATAAAAATTAGGAAAATGGGGTTTTACCTAGGAAATCGGAAAAGGTTATTAAGAAAATGTATTCGTATTGTATTATTGTGCGTCTATGTCAATTTTTAGAAGGATATTCGTTTTTTTAAATTTATATTCCAACAACAATTATTGAAACTAAAATTATAAAATTCTTTACTTTATCATTTTGCTTCACTCCATTTCAAAATATAGATGTGTTTTGTGTAAAAATATTACAACACTGGCCCAGAGCATGAACTTAGGTTAAAATTAAAGAGTAACACCAATATTGTGTTGTTACACAAGATCTATTGTAAAAAAACTTATTTTTCCCCTGTTTTGCTTTGAATTTTTTTTATGGTTTAGTAAGAAAGCAACCAGTAAATAAGTGTCTTAAGTTATTTTCCGGGAAAAATATCGTGTACCAATTTAAAAAGATATAATGAAAAAAAAACAAATATCCTGATATCTTTCCGAAAATTGGCATGTAACACATTTTTTTCGATATTTCCAAAGGCAAACCAAATTTTTCCCAATTTTTAGTTTTAAATGTCAAATTTGACAGGCATGGGCTGTGCCTATACAAAGAACTAATGTTATTCTTTGGTTTAAAATGTCACATATAAAAAAATAAAAAAAATTAAATATACTTTTTAATATAACACGTTAAAAAAAAAACGCGGGGCGCATGTTTTCCAATGGCAGCTACTTTTTTACACTTCTTACTATTATCTATTGCACGTGCACCCCCTCGCTCTCACCTAGCTACGCCACTGGGTAGCAAGTAAAATACCTATAGTAAGTATATGAAACAATAGAAAAGGAGAGAAGTGTTTCTCTTGTATTTTTTTACGAATTATTTCTGTTCAGAATAGCCAAAGGTCAATTTCCGCCAAGCCAATAACAATAACTAGTGGAAAAAGTAAGTTGGCAACGGTCCAAAAAATCGCCTGAAGGTGTGTACGAAGTGCGTGAATGCAGATCTAAAAAGAAAGCGGACCAATAATAAAAACAAAAAAATTAAATCTCTTGGCAGGTTGCATTAGCAAGTTCTGTAAACTCGTACACGTGCCTTTATTTTTGGATTTTTTTTGTTGTTGTAACACCGGCAACTGGACTTAACTGTATTTATTTTGGTTTATTACTATACTTCGCAGAATTTTGAGTGTATGATATTTAAATAATACATCATATTTTTACTTTATCCACATCTTTGCATGGAATGCTAAAAATATATTGTACATACATATTTATTTTGATTTGGTATTGAACATATTGAACAATAGAGCCATTTGTTATTATTGATCTTACTTCTTTTTGTCTAATGGTATCAGTGATGCCAAGTATGCCATTTTATTGGAGAATCTATGAATATAACAGGTACTTTGATTAATAGTAAAAATTAATAATGGTTTCCATGATTTCTAAAAATTAGACTTGACAATGTTGTGTCTACAATTACAGAATATGGCAACTGCCAAATGAAACAAATTTATTGTATAGCTGAAATTCTTTAATTGTCAAATCTGAGTATCTGAAAGTTAGAAAACTTAAAAATTGTGGATTATGATGGGTAATTTTTTGCCTCCTTTAGAATCTATGGCACTATCTATCACATAAAACCTGATGGCAGTTGGATAGTGACATATAACATAACCTTGTACCAGCCCACTTATGTGGTCTCCTTGGAGTATACAGAAAACAAACTTCCCCTCAAGGCTTCACTTTTCCTATGTTATTTTAAAGAGTAGGTACCGACGTAACCTAGCGACAAGGCTAATATTAAAATTGCGAATGCACGTGCATTCGTGACAAGTACGCTCTGGAAGCGGGATGTTTGCAATAATATTCCAGCTGTGTGTGCACATTAATTTGACACTGTTTGCTTCGCATATATTTCGAGGCAGTCGGCAGAACACGCTGGCAGAAAATTTATTTTTTAATTATTGTCATTTAGCATAATAAAAATAGTCTCTCCGCTCTAGCTCGTAAACAATATAATCTGATGGTATGGCGATTATTAAGGTCGATTGGGACTTCCTCATAACTTTGAGAGTGTCTATAATTCGGTCTGTAGAAATCTGACGCGGAAAATAGATGCATCTAAGAATTAGCAAATTGTTTTAAAAGGAGTAGAAACCCAACAAAACTTAACAAGACTCCCCATACCAACCAGTGGTTAGTAGATAGACAAAGACTGTTAAAGACCACCACAACTGCACAGATATGATTGCAATAAACCGAACTGAAACTAGAACCGCCAGAGGCAGGTTTTGTATCATTGCTGACATTAGTAGAAAACGAAGAAAAGTCCACGTCTACGTTTCATACTGTAATACCGAAACCTGTATATAATCGGAGCCTTTGGCTATAAAGTAAACTACACGTTGTTGGTATGATGTTGAACGGGTTGGTATCACATTTCAAACATCTCGTTATAACTTATAACCCCAAGGTTGATGGGTGTAATCGCCATAAGTATTAGCTATTATAAGTCTAAGAAAAATAATGGACTTAACTATACTTGTAAAATTTTTTATTTTCAATTCTTCGAAAGAAGTCATTCTTCATAAAAAAGTCTGCTTGTTCTTAAAATAAAATTGGCATGGAAAAGTTGACATTACTTATACTGGGTGACCAGAAAATTAAAGAAACGTTAATTAGCATAAGAGTAAACTACCTCTATTTGTAGAGATAATGAAAAAAGTTATAAAGATAATTTGCTCAGCGTGATAAGCTACTTAAGTGTACAAAATTTCAAAGCGTTAGGCCTACTTCGATTTTTTGATTTTTTTCTTGTTTTTCTTCGATGAAATAATTTTCTGTAGGTAGTAAGACAAAACTTATAAATAAAAGTTACTCAGAATAGGAAACTGTGTATGATGGAAAATTTTTTGACAATCCTAGGCCCACTTTGCCTTTCCTCCAATATTTTGCAAAATATAAAGTAGGCCTAGAATCGTAAAATTTTGTCATCATGCGCAGTTTTCCATTCTGGGGAAGTTTCCTTAATACAGTTTTGTCGTACTATTTACAGAAAACCGTTTATTTGACAAAAAAAGAGAATACAATCAAAAAATCAAAGTAGGCCTAACGCTTTGAAATTTTGTACACTTAAGTAGCTTACCACGCTGAGTAAATTTTCTTTATAACTCTTATCATTATCTCTACAAATAGAGGTAGTTTACTCTTATGCTAATTAACGTTTCTTTAATTTTCACCCAGTATAAGTAATGTCAACTTTTTCCATGCCAATTTTATTTTAAGAACAAGCAGACTTCTTTTTATGAAGAATTACTTTTTTCGAAGAATTGAAAATAAAAATTTTTACAAGTATAGTTAAGTCCATCCGTGGACACACTGTATATGGTGAGTACAAGAGGTAGAGGGGTGTCTTTCATTTTTCTACGTGTGCGTTGATGGACATTTATTACCTGCTGTAATTTGGCAAGGAAACCTCTATTAATATGTTGGCAAGTCGGACCATAGTCAAAAATAAATTCATTTTGCATTAACCGAACTCCGCTGACCTACCTTAAAGTATTGATGCACATGCGAGTATTTTTAGGAAATGCAGGCCTTTAAGCCCGTGGAGATAATTCCAGAAATACACCTGGAGACGGATCGAAGCAAATGGTATGGTAAAAATGAAGTCACTTGGAACAGCAAAAAACGCTTGGGCAGCGCTCGCTTTGTAAAACAAGACCCAGTCTTAGGTGGCGCGCGGTTCTTAATAATATTATAAAAATTGTATTTAAATGCTCTAAAAAAAGAATAGAATAAACTTTGAAATAATTCAAACCAAAGTAAACCAATAATTTTGTTTCACACAAAACAACATCACACAAAAATCTATACACAAAACCAAAATCCGTAAAAAAAGCGCAATCTGGCACTGGATATGCTGGCCTAACTTGCCTACGTCGACACCCGCTCCGTGGATCTCCGAAACGCCGACCAATCAAATCGCTACGCTCGCTTTCTTATTGGCCACCTCCTTGACTAGCTCGCCCAACAAACAGGGCTAGTCAAGTTTACCAATGTTTGGGTGAGAATTACCTACGGAGGTAAAATATTAAAAAAAATTCCTTTAGAAAATCGTTTAATGTTTGAAAAACCTAAGAAGAAATTTTTGTTATCTAAAACTACTAATTTCTAACCTAATTATAAACTACATAAAGGCTCAACTTTTAGAAAACTTTATTTGGTCCTAATTTAGTTTATTATTACCTAAAATCAGACTTTGAAGACAAGGAAAATTTTATCATAAATTTTTTGGTCAATATTTACTTATTTTTAACTTTCTAGATGCCCTTATAGCCAAGAGATAATTTAAGAAATGCTGAAGGTCATAAGGAAGTAAATTTTGTCTCAATATTTTAGGTCAAAAATAGGTTGGATAGTAAATAACCTAATCTCTATATTCGACCTATTATATCCCTATAGGTTTTTGGTCGTTTTTAGGTTTATACAGTAACCTAATAATTACTGTGAAGTTCAAAAAGACTAGTTTTTCAGACTTGAAAGTAAAAAGGGCTTAAAGAAGGTCAGAATTTCTTATAAAAATTACCATGAAGTAAAATTGGTCCAAAACAGTTTTTAAAGTAGAAAAATCGTTTGCAGTGTGAAAATGAATCGTGAACACAGAACATGTAAAGATTGAAGTGTTGCTTGTTCTGTTAGGTAGGTATATAATCTGTTATTTAAAATTTGAATTTTGCATTATTTTCTATAAAGTATTGTAGGAACGTGCCTAAATAACACAATCGGGCCATAAAGAAGATAAAAAATTAAGCCTGTGAAAATGGCGGGATAGATAAGTCTGCAAGTGTTCCCGAAGTGCAGTTACCAATACGATATTAGAAGCCTCATATAATGATACTAATTTGGAAGAGTACGCGGAAGAAATTGATGAATCTCCCCGGGGGCAGCTTGAAATGAAAAACTCTATTTACAGATGAATGGATACCTATTCTTGATATTTATCCAAGAATCTCGTAAAATACCTAATATTATTAGCTATACTATTAAATGCAATAAGTATGTCTCTATTACCTAATCTCGTGTTTACCTGGCAATGTTGTCAACCAAAAGGGTTATAAAATTCACAGGCTCAAACAAAGCAGTAGGTCTGTTTCAGCACAACGAAACGGCTGTCAGAAGCATGCGCGGTTTTGTTTTTGGAACGACAAAATGAAACTGCGCATGCTCCTGGCAGTTTCAAACTGGTTTCAAGTTCTGCCTAAACAGACCCAATAATCACCTTATTTATTACCTTTATTACCAAAAATAAACCAAATTGTAACTTTAACTTCTTGGTCGCTTTATCCTTTCATAGGGAAAATGTAACTATATGGCCAAAATCCTTATTTATTACCAAAAATAACCCTAATTGTAACTTTAACTCCTTGGTCGCGTTATCCTTTAATAGGGACAATGTAACTATATAGTCAAAATTGTTTGTTATATTTTCCCTGATTTAAGAAATTATGACTTCAAAGTCTAAAAATAGGTAAAATGGAACTTCACAGTTAAGAATTTATTTGCTATCAAACAAACAACAATGCCCTCCATCTTGAAATCAAAATGATTAAAAGTTTACCGATGCAATTATGTTTCAAAATATGAAAAAGTCACACATTGGGACCCAAATTAACTCTTCAAAAGTTTGTTTAGCATATTTTCTTGCCCTGTTCAAATTTTGTTAATAAACATTTTTGAAGATGAGAAAAAATATATTATTTTTTTGTAAATACACAATATATATGAGGCGCAAGAGTTTTTCCGAAGTATTTCACCTATAACATTCAGAAATATTTTAAGCGCAAGGAAATTATTGCACAGACAACAAAATCCAAACACCTTTAATAATATATCACAGTATATCACTGTGTTCCAAGTGAGTTCATTTATACTTTACCAGGGTAGTTCGAGAACAGGCGTCTCGGCAATAAAATACGAGAAAAATAGTTATTTATGTACCAAGGCACTGAAGTTCAACTTTTTATGACCCATGTGGAGTTTAGTTGCTGAGGCCTCTGGCCGAGGCAAATAAACCACATGAGTCATAAAAAGAACTTCAGTGCCGAGGTACATATTATATTTTTCTTGAAATCGGAAAAAAAAAGTTTTATTAGGCAAGAAAATAATAATAAGGGATCACCCGTCCACGAACCGACTACGCGCGGCGTTGCTTGACTTTACCGATCGCTCTATCTAGGACAAGTATAATGATGTACGGCACCTTCTGACAGAAAAACCAAACTGCTGCTTCTTGTGCAGCCTACACAACAAATCTATTGATTTTCAAATTTACTAAAATATGTATACTGAAGGATTGCGCTTCTATAGGAAACAATTTCGCAATGTGTACGAAAAGTTAAATGAGCCTTTATCGGCCGGGTTTTGAATATTTGGTCACTTTTGACGGGCGATTTCTCCGCGTCTGACGTTTGATGTTTACATCTCGCCAAGGCCTACTTATTGAAAAAATCGTACAATAATGGGCTACATTATTGTACGATTTCTGTGCTTTTAATGACGATTTTGGGACATTTTAATGCCGATTTCAAGAAAACACTTTTTTAACCATGTTAAACCGCACCTGGTATTAGTAGTAAAAAGAGATGAAGGAGACTGAGAATATTGTAGTAAAACCAAGTGACTGCATGCTCGCCTAATATAATATCACCAATACTTGCATGGGTTACACTGGCTGGCCACTTGTGCAGCGAAATGCGGTGGATAGCCGTGCCATAATTTCACAGATCTTATAGGATATACTTGCGTAAATAGTTATAAACGATACGACTTCTTAGAGACCTTTTGACAATATTATATGGTGCATTAACCTTTACGTTCTGTTTGACGACAACCTTAAAACCTTAAAAGTAAAATATGTTGCTTGTATAATATGTATATTTTTGTGACGTCAATAATTAGAGTTTTTTATGCCATTTCAAGTGACTTTAGAAATACTATGACTTCGACTAAATCAAAAATAAAGGCGGTAATACTTCGGAAATTATTGGCTATGATCAATTATTTGTGGAGTGTCTATTTTTGAACACAACCATAAAGTTTTTAAATAATATTCGGAGAAGTAACGGATATTACTTTACCTAGAAATGAAGTTCTTTAGAGAAAAGTGATAACCAAGACTTTAATTTTGATAGAAAAACTTAACTTAAGGGCAACTTGATTTAAAAAAATGTAGTGCCGTGTTTATCTCGGATGTATATGTATAACAGTCCTAACGTTTTTTTTTTCATTTCTTTGCAACAACAGGTACAATAAGTACCTGCTGAGATTAAGAAACAAATACTTACTTATTGTGTCAATAAACTCCATATTAAAAAAACCCTGTATATTTAGCATTAATGAACCAGATATCAAATTAATACAATAGGAAACACTGAATCTTTGTAATTATCGCCGTTCCTATTGTCTTGCAGGAAAACAACCCATTTTTGTAAGATAACAGAAAACGTATGTAGAAAATTCAATCTGTTGTTTTCATTTGTAAAATAAGGCAAATATACAAACACCAGAAATTGTATGTGAAAAATATCATAAGTTTCAACTTTTCCCATAAATACTAAGTTGCAAGTTCATATTAATTCTGCTTCTTCTGTACATATGTATATCATAGATCAATAAATTCCTGTGATGCACAAACGAGGAAATGAATCTTGCTATGCAAATTATTTTAAGCCGACACGTTGAGAGATGTCATATTGCATTTCTCGAGACAGTTCTTGGCACCAAATTATTTATTTCATATAGAGGTTTTGAAAAAAAAATCAGGAATTCAAATTGCGCTGCAAACATATTAGGTACGTTGTTTATGCACATTAGACATGCAGGGCCGCAGAGTATGTGACCGTAAATAAATGCGGGTGACATATTCATGCATATTATGTGAAATTTTTCTGGAACTCCGATTTGAAGGAAAAATATGGTGTATATTTATCTAGGAAAAATGAAAGTATCTTGTGTTTGTGCATGTTTTCTTTAGGATTTATCGCTTTTATTTATTTTTTTCGAGGATAATAATAACAGTACTTAATTATAGAAAAGGCATCATCGTGATATCAAGTTTATCTTTGTTTTTGTATTGTGATATTATTATAGATCGTAAATTCTGAAATGCCTCAGTGCCCCTTAAGTAGGTGTCTTATTTTAAATAAAATCTATGATTTTTTAAATATAAAAAGCGGTATTCTAGAACATGCACTATAACTACTTGTATTATACCACAGAAAATACTTTTTCTATCTTTAGTAAGGTACATTGAGATTGAGTAAAAGAATATACAGTGTGTCCGCGGATGGAGTCCCCAAATAGACCAAAAATTTCATTTTTCGACGAAAAGTCATTCTTGATAAAAGTTTCTGCTTCTCGAAAAAATATGGTCTACGGAGATAATTTTTGATTTTTTTATACAGGGTGCCCAAAAAATACAACAACATGAAATACCGTCAAGAATAAACTACCTTTATTTTTTAAAATATAAAAAACTTTTACTTAGGAAAGTTGTTTAGAATTAAAAGTTGTGTCCGATTGTCACTTTTCGAACAAATCAGCCAACTTCGATTTTTTTGAATGCCAAGTGTGAAACTCCTTTGTTTTTAAAAATATCAAAACATTTATTTAGAAAAGTTGTTTAGAATTACTTAAAAGACGTGTCCGAATGTAACTTATCAAGCAAACTTTGATTTAAATAGGTAAAAAATAAAAAAAACAAATTTGGCCGATTTGCTTGAAAAGTTACAATCGGGCACGTCTTTTAATTTTTAACAACTTTTCTAAGTTTATATTTTGAAAAATAAAGGTAGTTTATTCTTGATGGTATTTCATGTTTTTGTATTTTTTGGCCAAAAAATCAAAAATTCTCTGCGTAGACCATATTTTTTCGAGAAGCAGAAACTTTTATCGAGAATGACATTTTGTCGAAAAATTAAATGTTTGGTCCATTTATCCTCTTGGGGCTCTATCCGCGGACACACTGTATATTTAAAATATAATTCTCAATGGTAATAGTGAAGTGTTTGGAAGGTGACTCAATTTTAATGACACCTACTCAATATAGTATATTTCCTAACAAGTGCGGAAAGTGCCTCTTTTCCGCACGCGATTGCAGTTGGCTGAACGACGCGTAGCGGAGTTCAGCCAAGAGATCGAGTGCGGAAAAGACACTTTTCGCAAGAGTTAGGAACACTATTTTTCTTTTTTCTTCTCGCACTAGTGCGGGAAAAGTAGTGCGGAAAAGTGACACTTTCTAAACCAAAATGCGTGCGGAAAAGTGTACTTTTCCGCACGCTTGTAGAAAAAATAAATAAATTCTGTCATTTTTTCAATTTTTGAAAATCTTATTTGAGAACACCTTGGTACATGGTTTGACATTTTCGAAAGTGAAAAGGGCAACAATCGTGTTTTAATGGAAATATCGAAAATGATTATTAAAAAAAGGGTTTTTCGTGTAATTTTACATAAGTGTGCAATTTTTCGGAAAGAAATTCCGAAGTTTTGTTTTTGAAATTTTAAATTACTCAAAAATAATGAAAAAACAATAAAATGTTTGCGAAACCAATAACCAATTACATGGTAGGTATGTATATTAAACATTTTTTTATTTTTAATTTTATTTTGTTCTTTCCGAGGTTTTGTTTTTACAAAATTTTAACGTAGTATCAATAAATAAGTAGGTAACCTTTTGCAAAAAAGGGGCTGGAATTTTAGAAGCAACAATTTGAAAAATTACTTCCCTATTTCTTTCTGGAAAAGTGCACATATGTAAAATTGTTATAATAAAAAAAGGTTCCCATATAGGAAAAATTCTGAAATAAATTGTGGTGAATATGGAAAAGTTGCACAAATGTGCAGCACAATATTAAAATATTTAAAAATAATGGTCTCTTCAACAATTTATTATGTATGTGTCATTGATCTAATCAATTTAGGAAACTTTCTAACTGAGTAAATAAGCGCGTATCGGCTGAAAAGATTAGCTGTTCCATATTTAGAAACAATATCGAATGATCGACCTTCAATGGATTTTAGACAAGCGGATCATTCTGCTGATACTAAAGTCGTCCGATTTTGTTAACAATAATTTTTCGGAGAAAGGGGAACATAGACAGGCAGACTATCTTGGTACACTTTAATAATCCCTACACAATACTACTTACACATTCGATGTACAGAACTTATGTATTTGGGACATGGTATACAAAATGCGAAATCTAGTTTCTTGCTGGCGCTTGTAACAAGATGAATCACACATTCACTATAGCTATTTCCTCCGTCTATAATGGGCTTCTATTCTATCTGATTTACCTGCCTACCTTTTCCTAATGACTACAGCTTCGTGAACAGTTAATTTCCTGTTCGAGTTGAATTTTTTTTGCTGAAAACCTCCAGCACTCGGTTCTTAATCGCACAATCGCAAATTCAAAACCCCCGCGGCTCTGACGATTATCTTTCATCTTGTTCCTTCGTTACACGTTTCCAGTCAATTACACATTTGGTAGACCAAGATTTACCGAGTGGCCTATCTACAGTGTCCTCCGTTTATTTTGTTTGGTTTGGTTTTTCTTGAAAAAGTTGTTTCTTTTTACATAAGTTTACATAACTGTACCAAATTTTAAGGAAAACGATTTCAAACGTATTTTAGTTTAGAAAGTGTCACGCAAAAGTATTTTTCCGCACTAGTGCGGAAAAGTGACATTTTCCAAACTAAAATGCGTGCGGAAAAGTGCGGAAAAGTGTACTTTTCCGCACGCTTGTAGAACAAATCTATTTCTGGACATCTAATGAACGCTGACAATACAGTGTTCGATATGTATGATGCGTTTCCATGGTTAATCTCAAATTATTTCTGATGTTTTAAATTAGTCTGTGTCAGATAAGGTGGATAAAAGGTCAACAAATATTTCAGAAATGTATCTAAATATTCAAATACTTGAAATTAAAATAGGTACATGTTAAGTATCAGATAGCATAGTATCTTAAATTTAGTTTAGTTTGTTGTATATTTCTATTTTAATTTTGTTTAGTTCATGAACTTACTGGAACATTGTCGATATGTAAAGGCATTGTCTAAATAAAATCACTAGACAACTTTGATGTCAACAAAATATGGGTAACTTGTTGTAGGTAGATATCTAATAGGGATTATTGAGGCAAATAAGTAATAACAATAACAAAGAAAGTAAGAGTATCTTTTTTTTTCAAAATTAAAAAAATAATAAGAGCACAATGCCATAAGGAACTAGACTATAAAGTTTAAACTGTAAGCATAATATTACGAATTTTAAATAAGTAGGTAGATATTTAAGGCACTTGATCATGCAAATGGGCTATGTTATATCCAGAAGCTACATAACATTATTATGTAATTTGTAGTCACGAAGCACTTCTAATGTCTGTTTTTAGACGCATGCTTATTTGCGTTATTTTATTATCTTATTTTTAACCAATAATAGCATAATTTGAAATTATAATATTATGTGTATATAGGAAATAATTTAACGGACTAGGTATATACAAAAACAGGTTACACGAGGAAATAAAATGTAGTATTTATAATATTAGAAATTTATTTTTATAGATTTTTTCATAAAAAGCTATGCGCGCAGGCACGTTCTAAGCCTGCGCTGATATCACACTTTCAGCGATAGAAAAAAAACATAAAAACTTAATCTATTCTATAAAATTACAAAATTCCTCACAATATTGATCAAAGATTACAAATCATTTTGACCATTAATCATTCCAAAGCTGAGATCAAATAATGACAAACTCAAAGCCCGATTGCGAAATTAAAAAATCCAATACTGATAGAAATATTTTCGAAACTTTTTAATTTCGAATCGGACGCATTCGTTATCGAACTAATATCACAAATTAGATTTTTAAAAATCATAAGATAGAAATACTTTTTTAATATAAAAAAAATTACACTGGTATTATCACAACTTCGGAGAAACTTTTCTCGGAAAAACTTCCCCAAAAGTCTTGGTCGTCACAATGTTATATTCGTATCGTTATTGCTACAAACCATCAAACTCCACTCGACTTTCGACACATAGACTATATACTATCATATAATAAAAACACTGATGCCATGATTAAAAAAAAAAAAACGCATAAATTAAAAACTCTTGTACCAAGATGAGAAATACTTGTGTATGTTTTTTACTCAGTCTTTTTCTTTATCTAGGTACTCCAGTATCTAGTCCAGCGACGATCTGTACAGCTTCCTCTTTTGCAGCTCGTATTCTGAGCTTATCATCACAGCGCCCCCTCTTGTTATTTTTCTGAAACAAAGAAAAATCACCATTAGGAACCAGTCAGTCAATCTAATAAATCCAACATATTGTCGACAAAACACTTTTTTTTTTTCAAAAAAAAAACCTTTGATACTCACTTCAAGAATTGGGGCAGGAAGTTGTTCCACCCGGCACTCGACTGTCTCAGCGTCAGGTAAACTTCGAATGTCGAAGGACGAGTAGGATCACACTTAATCGAGCTCAGCTTCCTCTTGACATCATCCACTTCGAAGTCGATGTACAAGGTGCACCCCTTGAGGCCGCACGGTTCTGTGTCGGCCAAGTGGAACATATCCTGGGCGATCCTCCTTGTGAGGCCGTTGGGCAGCAAGACTTCTCCCACCGACAGGTGCGTACGCTTCGCCGTCCGAAGCTCAGCTTCGAGACGCTTCGACAGTGCTTCTATTAGGGCAGTCTCCTCCGATTCTGGGTAATCGTATTCCCATTCTGCAAGAGAAGAACGGATTTAGTTTATGAAAGCCGCGGTGAAACTGTTGCTAGGCGAACGGAAAAGCGAGAGAGAGAGAGAGAGAGAGAAGTTCAGCTGATTGCAGAGAACCGGTTGATATAGCCGGCCGGCCGGCTTTTTTTAAATTGGAGAAATAATGTTCGTGCAAGATATTTCCTAGTGGAAAGTTTTATTCTATGGGTACGTAGGTATTTAACTTTGTATCAGAAAGGAGCATTAATAAGTAGTTATAAGGAAAAACTCAATCGTCAAATTATAATTAATTTTATAGCTTTCAAAAATTGATAAATGACATTTTATTCTGGCAATAGGTGGGATGATTCAACAAAATTAGAAATTTATCAACCGTCTCTAGTAAAAGTATGACGAAATGCCGCTTTCAATTTGTGGTTAGTTAACAGTTTCTAACGTTAAAATAAATTATAGGTACCTATCTTGCTGCTACGCTAACAAATTTTAACAGTTTTAGCTTCATTATCATAATTATTGTATCACCTTCGAAACAAGCGAACAAAAAATGTAAAAAAAATAAAAAACGAAAATACAATACATTATTTTTCTACCCCTACACACAAAAACACCTGCATTATTCTGACTTACCTTCGGAACTGTTGTAGTGCTCGTTGGTGACCGATAAAACCTCCATTTCAAATGAACTTTTCTCACAGAATTCAACCGGCAACCGGCTTTTTTTTAGTGGACGACCAGAGTCCCTTTCCCTTTCGGCGTTTCCGTGGAACTGCCGGCAAAATCAGCTGTGCCAGATATTTATAAAGCGGGAGTCCCCCACTAGGAAGCGCGCTGCGAGCTCGACCGAGCGACGCCGATGCCGGGTCGGGTGTTGCCTACGTGATGTGTTTCACTCATCTGGTCACTGGTCGGACAAAAGATAAAATGGTTTGGTATCGAGGGCGGAAAGTTGCGTTTTGCGGCCTGGGAGGAGGCACGCCAAAATGAAGGAGTGCTAGGAAATCGTTACAAGTGGAAATAAGTTGAAAAATTGAGGGGAGCATGAGCATGGACGATTTTAGGGGGGGGGGGAGGGTTACGGGATAGGTACGGGTTTCTCGTACATGCAAATGCAGTGCAGTTCATTTAAAGACATTTTGGATGTTTTACTAAAAATGCTGAAAACACGATGAGACAATTTCTAAGAAAAAAGACAAAAAATTGCATATTAAAATTGGGTATCTACTAACGCTTATCCGGTTAAAAACCTAATAAAAGTGATAAAATATTTCATATTTCTGTCATCAAATTTATCGGATCTTTTTATCAGAACCAAGGAACATTGCATCAGGTTGTTCACGACATTAATTTTCGTGGAATCGGTCTCAACTTGTCGCCAACAAGTCTGTTTAAATTGTCGGTTTTAGACAGAATGGAATAACGGAACTTAACTACTTTCTCTACTTTTTAAATTATCAATATGCACACTTTAGCAGAAAAAAGGTTAAAGTAGGTATAATAATTTCAATCAAGTTTGTGTAGATTTAGAAAAGAGAAATAAAAGAAAATTATTAAATATGCAATTATTGGATAAAGCATAAACGTTACAATGTTACTGATCGATCAGATTCAAAAACGTGAAAACTAAAACCAAGATATTTTAAATATCGTACTTGAAAATATTGTCTATATTGTCATTGTGATTCATGTTATAACTCTTTGTTCGGTAATTTTGTTCAAAAATAATTCGAATTGGATTTTCAAATGCACAGACTTTATGCTTATTGTTTTAAGGGCATATTTTTATTCTTATTATAGTAGCGTAGAAAGCAACATCCCTATGAATCCAAAAATCAAAATTTTGAACACGGAAAATAATTTCGAAAGATTTTCGTGACAATTATTTTTAAACCGAAGAAGAAAGAAATAATATGACCATATTTCAATTCAGAAGGTGAAATTACAACTTGTAAACATAACTATACAGTGTGGGCATTTAAGTGTGCAACATATGGGACTTTTTTTATTAATTGCACAACCAAAATATAGATATTGCCGAAAGTTGATGCATGTTTAATAATTACATTAGGTGCACTTAGAACAGTTGCAAGTTAAACAGCATACAGGGTATAGGTCAACAAATATAAAAATTGTACAAGAGTAAAGTAGCCTTATTTCAAAAAATTCAGCAAAAGGCTACTAAGAAAAGTTGTGTAGAATTAAAAGCTATGCCTAAATACCAAAACATAGCCTCCTAAGAAAAAAATGTTTTCGTCAATTAATTTCCAGTTTCTTAATAAATGTTTAAAATAAAAATATGAGAGTTTTTTAATATACACATTATCATTACATTACTAATGTTTTAGCTTGTTCAGAAGATTTTTTGAGAAATTTTAAAGTTTTGATTAATATCGTTGCAACAAACATGTAGTTTGTGATTCCCTAAAAAATTCAAAATCAAAGTTAATTTTACAAATATACAAATATGAATTTAAACAAAGTTATGCGAAATTGATTTAGTTTTGATTGATGTATGAAATTGTTGAGGGTGAATATTAAAAAAAAATTTTTTAGGAAATTATTATTTTTCAAAAAAATATAATTTTTTTCTTAGGAGGCCATGTTTTGGTATTTAGGCAAAACTTTTAATTGTAGACAACTTTTCTTAATAACATTTTGCTGAATTTTCTGAAATAAGGGTACTTTACTCTTGTAAAATTTTTATATTTTTTGACCTACCCTGTATGCTGTTCGACTTGCAACCATTCTAAGTACGCCTAATAATATTATTATCGAATATCGAATATGCACCAACTTTCGGAAATATTTGTATTTTCGTTGTGCCAATTAATAAAAAAAATCCCGTATGTTGTACACTTGAAGACCACACTGTATATGCATATTTTATATCTTACGAGAGTTACTGAGTGTGTTGAGAACACCCTATAACTTTTCGTGGTAGATTTTAGATCTATGACTTATGCTTTTAAGGAAAATTAGCTTTTACTCAATTTTTTTAACAACTTTTTCCAACAATCTTTCTATACAGGGTGGATAAAACTTCAGGAATCTAGAAATAGTCAAAATAAGTAGATTTTTTTCATGTATCGAAATACTAACGGTTTCCGTTATACAGGGCATCAAAATTATTTTTTTTTCATGTGTTTTCTTTAATTTCCCCTAAAGGAAGTTTTATCTGCAAAAGTTGGACCACCCTGTATATTTGACAAAAACGCATGCACTTTGCTTTGCAACAATTGCGTAATATTGAGCATGTTCTGTATCTGTAGCTATAGGTACCTACAAATATGAGTAATAATCATTTAAAAGTTTCATTCATTCTTGCATCAGATATCACAGCAAAAAGTAGGTCCTCAGTTTTATGTATTAGCAAAGAAAATGGTACTACGCGTAGTACCATTTTCTTTGGTATTAGTCATGTCTAGATAGATATAAAAAGTATAAAAGAAACATCCCGATTCTACACCACAAAATGAAATAATACATATTATTATATAGCTTCTTAGAAAAGTTACTGTGGATCTGATCAGATTCTAAAAAGAGCAATAAAACGTTTTTATAAAGTGCCTAAAGTAAACACTTGCAAATTGTTATCTGTATAGACGACATAGACGTGTAAAGTTTTATATTGCATCATTGCATGTCCTATTTTTGAAGTAACTTTACATGTTGATGGTATCTACCAAAAAATACCCCCACCACACGGCAGTACCAATGACGGCAAAACCTATAGATTAAATATATCCTATAGATTAAATATATCCATACTACTCTAAAAACATGCTACAAGCAAAGACAGAAAGTCAACCATCAACCAACTATACACCCGGTGATTCCCGGTTATAGTTCCTCCAGAATCACACTTAGATATCGCATGTTTTTTCTTGTTTGGGGGCGCCGGAAGCATCGGAACCTCACCTGAAGACTCGGGGGATGGTCTAACGACGCCAGCCTCCGAGCCCAGAGTCGAAATAAGTTCGCTACGGCTCGACAAAAAGGGGCAATTTCTGACAATCTCGCGACATTTGACGTCATTGGGCAGTAGCTACCTATATGGAAGAAAATAGTTGAATAGAAAACCATAATCTCTAGCGCAAACGTGCCACCTGCCCAAGGTTGTTAGACCATTTCCCATGCAAGAAACAATTCAGCCTCCAGCCAGTCTGTAAAAGACTGCAATTATTTAGTGTAGTAGGTATCTAGTTTGCTGGTTTGCAAGTTTATTTGCATATTGCACCAGAAAAACAAAGCATTACGGTAAGTTTGCCAAAAAAATCGCGCGTGCCATATAAAATATTCTAGGAAAGTCAGACAGCACGTCCTCTCGTTTTGTTTGTTCTAAAATATTATCTAAAAAAAATCTGACGCAACATTCGATTTACTTGAGATAAATATATCTAAAAATATCCCTTTAGTGTTCTAGAACCTGTGCCACGAAACTGCTTTTTTTTCGGTATAAGGTATAAGACTTGTTTATCAAACATGTTGTATCTTGCTATCCTGATAATAATATCGAGGTAATAAACTGTATAAATAATATATCAATTATTTGCAGAACTATGAGGACTGTACCTTAAAATAAACGTATTCAGGTACCTATTCAAAATAGGACTCTACATATAAGGGAAAAAATAAGGCGAACAACTTTTCATTATTATAGGGTAGTTTTTATCTGTGGTATAGCTGTGGTAAGTGGAAATATTTACAATGGAAATATTTCCAGTTGAAAGTAATTCTAAGTAGAAATTGTGTTGTTTCTATAACAGAAATTTACACAGGAAAATCTCGCGACAAACTTTTATATCATTATGCAATAATTGTATAATGTAAAAAAATTATGGGTGTGCTTCGGTTTGATTTATTTCAAATTTTATTTTCTTCTATTCAGATCATTTATACAAAAGCTTGTATTTAAAAATATTTTTTTACTATTATTTTATTATTTTTTTAGTTTTCGCTGGACATGTTTCTAAGTCTCTACTTCTACTACCCTGCATTTTGTGTCTCTCCTCAATGGTATAGCTGAGCGATTCGTTAAAGAATATCGCGAAGTACAATATTGTATGTGTGTATGTATGTCTGTCTGTGTGTTCCCTGGATAACTTTCGAACTAATAGATAGATTTTATAGAAAATAATAGTTATTTGTGTACCAAGGCACTGAAGTTAAACTTTTTGACTCATGTGGAATTTATTTGCCGATGCCTCTGGCCGAGGCAAATAAACCACATGAGTCCTAAAAAAAACTTCAGTGCCGAGATACATATTATATATATTTTTTTAAATCGGAAAAAAAAGTTTCATTAGGCAAGAAAATAATAATAAGGGATCACCCGTCCATGAACCGACTACTCGCGGCGTTGCTTGACTTTGACGATCGCTCTACCTAGGTCAAGTATGACAAAGACACGGCGGTTTCGGTTTGTTGTGCAGCCTCCATTAATAAATCTATTGATATTCAAACCTACTAAAATATTTATACTGATAGATTGCGCTGCTATAGGTAACAATTTCGCAATGTGCAAATAGTTAAATGGGAATTTATTGGCCGGGTTTTGAATATTTGGTCACTTTTGACGATGGCTCCGCGTCTGACGTTTGATGTTTACATCTCGCCAAGGCCTACTTATTGAAAAAACCGTACAATAATGGGTTACTTCAGTGCCGATTTCTGAGCTTTTAATGACGATTTTGGGACTCTTTACTGCCGATTTCAAGAAAAATTATTTTGAAGCAGTCAGCCAGTTTTCTACATTTTTTTTAAATTGAATTTGTTTGTATTCGGAATTGCAACATAAGTGCATTGTCTTGTATTTACTTAGGTGGGTATTGTTTGTGAGTCACAATATTGGTAATGGACTAATCTCGAAAATAAAAGCAGCCTATTTAGGAATTTGCATATTATCAACACATGAAAGCGAAAATAGCTAATTAACATGGAACATATTAATCACATGACTGCTTATTAGAATTTGAATATTCATTTTTCTTTTTTGTGTGTGTGTCTTACCTAAAGTATTTAGTTCATTCTTTTACAAATTATGTTGAAATTGAGATAGATCCATTTTGGAGGTTAATTATAAGATTTTCGGAAAGGATAGTATTTGTTGCATTTTAATGGAAATACCTCATCTCATCCCTCTTCAAGCAAGAAATATTCTGGAAATTCTGGAAATGTAGGGCAAATATAGAAGCTTAGCTTTAGCATAAGTATTTTACTCTCATCTTCTATATGTATAATGTGATATACTAAATACATACCCTGTTATTTTGGTCTTGGCAAAGTTAATAGATTATATTAATTAATAGTATAACCGTTGGATCCAGAAATATAATCGTCGTATTTACAAGCATGTCATGTTTATATGTAATACATACTTGCCAGCAAAAGAATATGCCTTGTCGATATGTATGCATACATTATTTTTTGCAGTTACTTCCAATAATTATTATTGCACTGATACAGTTATCATTCGAAGACAAATCGAGGTACATTATTTTATGGCATTTTAATTTTACAAAACCAGATAACAGAATATATTAAAGAGGTATTATAGGACACTGATGTCGCATAGTTCATTAACATTTATCGTTTAATATACAGTGTGTAGTATAAGTAGGACCTACATCTTTTTATTAAAAAAAATTAAACTATCCCATAGATTATAAAAGTTGGGTTTCAGACTGAATTATTACGAATTATTGTAGATTTGCACCACCCGATAAACGTATAGTTTTAAAAAGAAGAAATTTAGGTATATACAATTCGAAATTTTATCCAGCAAATACCATCATAAAGTTTATTTTTAGGATGAGTGTATTAAAATAATCTGATAAATTGGAGCGAGTTCTGTTTACACTCCAAATAGCAGTAACGTACGTCAGTAAAAATAATATATCTTCAACATGGGTTTCAAGAAAAACAGATTTCGTGGATATGTGGATGTGTTTGTCCAAAAAAAAGTGGAGGATGAACATCAGATTTATCATATTATCTGCTATCTGCTTGTTTTTTTCATGGTACAATAATTGACTATGATCTCATAATTTTATTTTGTAAGTTTTCTATATTCATGTCATCCAATTGGCAAATACAATTATTAAAAATTATATCATCATGTAGGTAATGATAAAAAGTGTTATTATACTATTATTTTCCCTATTAGCATTAAATATCAATTTCCCTGAGGGCAATTATGAAAATTACAACTACAGCTGTTCGCGACTTATTATCAGTTCGTGATTCGGTTAATAGAATGTAATTTGCGATTGTGCCGCCTTTTTGTGAAGTGCATTTAATAAATCCTACACGCATAATTAGCATGGATTTATAAAGCCAGACTAATGCACTTCTCGGAAAATCGAGTTGGGTAGATGATGCAACTTTTGCCGGTTTCCATACACCTACAAGGTTATTCAACGTGGTTATCCCAACAGACCACTAAGTTACAGGCCTGGATCTATATGATTGCACCATTGCCAAACTTCTTCATAAATTATTTATCTTGTACTTACGAAATAAATGTATAACAAACGTTAAAAAACATCAATTTGGAACAATTAGTTGATGTCTATACAGGGTGTTCACCTTCAAAATGCCCACCATTGGTATCTTTGAAACGGTAAGAGCTACAAGGTTGGTTAAATTAGACAAAAGTTGCGCATTTTGATGTGTTTCAAGAATCTGTAAAGAAATTTGACATAGCTCACGTGATTACTAAAATAACCTGAAAAACTGAAAACTTTTTTATTTTGTCCGTAACTTTTTTAATATCAAACGGAATTGAATGAAATTTAGTGGAATTACGTAATTAGGTACGGGCTTTCGAATGCACTATTCAGAAAAATTCTCTGCCTACTGGATCTTTAGGTGTTGGTAACCAAATTTCTTATGGCGGCCATATTGTATTTTATCACCATTGGACAGAGCAAAAAATTACGAATACAACCATGTATCACAACACCTAATTAAACCCACTTAAATGTCAAATTTCTAATATTTTAAATATTTTGAAGCCAGGCAGTAGGCCATGATACCGAAAACAATATCAATAACTGTCACCTAATAAACTGAAACGTCAGTTAGTTCCCATAACCTTTGGTAACTACTAAAAATTGTGTGTTAACCGTCTTAAGTGACTAAAGCTTATTGAATCATGCCCCAACAATATCCAATAAATGAAAGATTGGATATTATGTACAATGTTTATATTCGAAACTACCGTAATTCTAGCCAGTATCAAGAATTATACCCCGAACGAAGGCAGCCTAACAGAACTATTTTCCGAAGGTTGTGTAGGCGTATGGAAGCGGATGCGACGTTACAAAACAAAAGAAGAAATGATTTTGTAAGAGCTAGATGAGCTGTAAGTGAAATCAATATTTTGGCTCAAATTCATTTAAATCCAGAGACATCGCAAAGGAAAATTGCTAGGGAATGTGGTTGGTCGTTAGGAGCAGTTAACAAGATTTAAAAAAAGCACAGATACCATGACTTTAAAATTCAACCCGTATAAAAGTTACTTATTTATTGCCGGGGGACTAAGGCCTGCCGGTTAGATACTGACCCCTGCCGCCACCTATCTATTTATTAGTATTTAGTTTCTTGTTCCTATTAAAATAACGTTAAATAAATAAACCTTTGACATCAAATTTGACGTTTCTGTTTATTAGGTGACAGTTATTGATATTGTTTTCGTAATCATGGCCTACTGCCTGGCTTCAAAATATTTAAAATATTAGAAATTTGACATTTAAGTGGGTTTAATTAGGTGTTGTGATACATGGTTGTATTCGTAATTTGTGCTCTATCCAATGGTGGTAAAATCCAATATGGCCGCCATAAGAAAATCGAAATTTGGTTATGAACACCTAAAGATCGAGTGGGCAGAGAATTTTTCTGAATAGTGCATTCGAAAGCCCGTACCTAATTACGTAATTCCACCAAATTTCATTCAATTCCGTGTGATATTAAAAAAGTTACGGACAAAATAAAAAGTGGAAGTTTTCACTCTTTTCAGGTTATTTTAGTAACCACGTGAGCTATGTCAAATTTTTTTACAGATTCTTGAAACACATCAAAATGCGCAACTTTTGTCTAATTTAACCAACCTTGTAGCTCTTACCGTGTCAAAAATACCAATGGTGGGCATTTTGAAAGTGAAGTATAGTAAAAATTTGAACAGTTATCATGTAACAATAAATTTTACTGATTTTGTGAATTTACCGAACCTACTTGTACTTGTTCTATAAATAATATCCTTAATAAATTGCTTATTCTGACTAATGTGGCAACGTTTCCGAATTCGAGCGGATGACCAGGTTATAAAATTTAAATTTTTAGTAAATTTTAAAAATTTATTTATTTGATCAAGGGCCAGATTATATGGTTTTAAGGCACTGTAAACACACCAGATTTTTCTATTATCATCAAAAATTATTTTAATGTTCAATTTCTTATAATCTAACCTAACTTTTTATAACCTGGTTAAAATCGGTCATCCGCTCAAATTCTGCTTATGCCCAGCAGCTGATCCAGAGTTCGTTGAGGTTTCTTCGGTTTGTGTTTCGAATGTTTACTTTTGCGTTGTTTTTTTTTGAGGAGATTTTGGGGATATTGGACAAAAGACATATTAGTTCAGTTAGTAATTAATGAATTAGTGCTGTTTTAAGATTAAGAACGATGGGAAGAGTAAAGTGTTGGTTTGTGGCATAGAAAACGTAACCTCTGGTTATCATATGATGCAGCCTTAAGTGTCAAATTTGTTGTTTTTGTTTTGAGTAGGCATTTATTATGTTGTCTGATTACAATGCAGCCTTTAGGTTAGTCTATGTTTATTATTTGTCTGAGTTGCAGCCAGTAGAGCCTTGAACATTTTGGCTATTACAATAATGCTAGTAACTTTAGTACTAACTAGCAGTTTGTTGAAATTTTTAAGATTTTGGATATTTATGTACTTTGGACGATGTAGGTGATTCTCGTTCGCAAATGCAATCAGATCAGAAGCAACTGCCACCGCTTGCCATTTTGTTGCCATTTGCGGCTAGGGCACTCTTTATACCCGTTAGAAAAAATTCCGTAAGTATCAAAGTAGCACGGTCCAGGTCCAGGCCCACAACTTACGCGTCCTTGTTTTCAGGACGTGCTAGACTTGCAGGCTCCATTACGATGCATTTTGTGCGGCTGCTACCAATCGCCCGGCCTGCTACGATTTGCCCAGCTGTGCCAATCCGACCTTATCGGACCACTTTTTATCGGTTATTGGTTCTGGCTACCGGGAATGTTTCGCGGTTGAGTCCGTTTTTTTTTCCGATCGTAATTATCGGGAAGATGGGGAAACAGCGCTAACCTACATAAATTATTTATCTCTACAAACATGTTTTCGTTTTCGGAAGAGCTACGTGACAAATGTCATAAAGCGGCGACCTTGCACCGTTTTTTTTTTCAGCTTGACCGAAAGGAAGGTTGTTTAATTAGAATTTGGAGAATGACTCATTGACCCCATGGCGGAGTTCAATTAAAAAATCTATGCAAATTAATTATCGAATGTATTTTGCTTTTTTTTTGTTAATGAGAATAATACTCCTTGACATCTTTTTGGTTCACTTGTCTTTTTACAGAGAGAATTTTTCCAGTTACTGCTTTAGAAATCGACTTTTAAAACACTCAGTATCTAGGACCTACCTAGGATTATTCCATTATTTTGTTCCTTCTCTACCGATATCAGTGGCGTATTTAGGGGGGGGGGCAATTGCCCCCCCCCCCCCCAGAGCTGTTGAGATAAACGAGATTTGTAATATCAAAATTAATAATACCAAAAATTATATACTCCTGGCCTAATCTGAAAATGCAGTGAACATAAAACATCTACAATAATTTGTTATTTGTTTCATCTTGTCTTCTCGAAATTGAAACCTGTGCAGTAAATTTGAGAACGCGCCGCCGTATATTATGCACAAACTCCGTCGGTCGCAGCGCGTAACCGTAAATTAGGCAAAACAACCTACTAAACATATTTTGAACAATTACAGTGTGCCAGAAAGAACATTTTCAAAACTGAAAATTTTAAAAATTTATATTAGAAACAATATTAGCGAAAACCGACTGAATGGGTTAACACTCCTTTATGTGTTCACTGAAATACCAATAGCTCCAGAGGAGATATTTGACGAGCTCAAGACCAAAAAAAGAATACTTGATTTTGTGATATAGATTTTAACTAACTTTTTGAGACGACAAAAGTTTCTTGCAAAAAAAAACAACAAGTTAATTAAACTGTCAAGAAATAAATGTGCTTGATTATTTAAATGTTATTTTGAATTTAATTGCATACGAGTGTTGATATGCACCTGCATCGATGCAGAAATTTGATAATTTCTCGAAAACGGCCACCTTTGGTCTAACTTTTTTGCTTAGAAAACGTGTGGAAAGAGGATACATTCACAAAATGACGTAAAAGTTTACTGTCAAAAAAGTTAGGGCAAGAAATAAAATTTCAATTTCAATACCCTGGCATCTCGGAAACCAAACATCTGCGGACCCATGTTCATACGAACTTTTCGTCATATTTTCCGTTTTTCTTTTTAATTTTTCAAGTTGGTGCATTTATTTCCGGACACATTGTATTTATTTATTTTAGAAAATATGTTTTTGTTCTGTTCATATTTATTAAAATTATACACAGAGTTTTGTTATTTATAACTGATTGCCCCCCCCCCCCCCCGACACTAATACTGGATACGCCACTGATCGATATGATATTGTAGATCTTATTACAGATTACAGGAATCATATTGACACCTATACTCTGCATTTAAGAACCTATTGTTTCAAATTTCATTGTCGTACATTTACATGGCTTCCTCGAAAAATATAAACAATCTTCTTTCTTATCACTTATTCTGTGTACTTAATTGTTATTGTTCTATCCGTTTCAGTAATAATATATTAAACCATTGTTTGTCCAATTAATTTCATTAAACATTGATTGAATATCGATAACGGCATCAAAATAAATACAGGCGGTTGCAATAAAAGCCTGTTATTAAAATATTTTCCGCTGCATTGGAGACTTTTTTTCCCTAATTATAGGTAATGACTATTTTGCCCGCTATCAGGTGACTCTGAACGGTCTTTTATTGTTTGTGAGTCACATTGTCACAAGGTAAATTTGGAAATTGTTTCCTGGCCTTGTGGAGGCTTTTTTTACACAAATCCGACATAAAATATCGTGTAATTGCAAACAGTAACTGATAAAGAGTGGATTGTAATTCCTAGTTAAACATTTCAACTTGTATTTTCTAAAATTTATTTGTGGCGTAAACAGATCCATTGAATTTTAATTGGGTTTTTCGCCACCAAACTGGTTAAAAGACAACTTTTTCAAGTTGCCTGGAAAATTAACAAATTCTTAACAGTAAATGAACTAAACTTTGAACGTGTAACTAAAAAATATCTTCCTGAGCTTTCGGAGAATAAATCTTTCTCCTTTCTCAAAGATCATGTCACGTCAAAGTGAAATGACAGATTAATAAATTTCAGGTTAAAATGTCATGACAACAGAAACAATAGCCTAGCCACCTGTCTGATATTGTACCCTGTGTTCTATCTAATTATTTATACTAACTTCTCTTTGAATCAGTGGCAATAATATTTTACTGAATTCCACTGATCATTCAGCAACACAGTTGTCTGTATTTCCTAGAATAATAAGCTATTAGCTAATAGAATTAGAGAAGTAAATTTGGTGGACCGACCAGTAAATTTAATTATTCCTTATATTCCTGGACTATCATATTAATGTCAGAACAGTATTTAAAACCAAAAATACATTAAGATCGATGCTAGTTAAAACGAAACCATTTAATGAGGTACAAAGTTAAAAAATTGCATTTATAAAATTCCTTGCGAATGTGGAAAGTTCTATATTGGGGAGACTTGTAGGCCATTTAAAGAACATAAAAATTATATCAGGCAAAATCAAATTTAAAAGTCGAAAATATGTGAACACTCCTTTAATAACAATCATAGGATTTTGTGGGATAGGTCCCAACCAATTCTCAAAGAAGAAGTAGGAAATAGACGAAAAATTAAAGAATCAGCATTTATTCTAGGAAATACAGACAACTGTGTTGCTGAATGTTGAGTGGAATTCAGTAAAATATTATCGCCACTGATTCAAAGAGAAGTTAGTATAAATAATTAGGTAGAAATCAGACAGTGGCTAGGCTATTGTTTCTGTTGTCATGACATTTTAACCTGAAACTTATTAATTTGTCATTTCACTTTGACGTGACATGATCTTTGATGATCTTTGAGAAAGAAGGAAGATTTATTCTTATATATATATATATATATATATATATATATTATATTTTTTGAGTTTCAACTTCAAAGTTTAGTTCATTTACTGTTAAGAATTTGTTAATTTTCCAGGTAACTTGAAAAAGTTGTCTTTTAACCAGTTTGGTGGCGAAAAACCCAATTAAAATTCAATGGATTTTCACTTGTAACCTGGAAATGTTTAACTAGGAATATAGCCTATATTTAGTCTGCGATTGTTAACTTTCTACTGTGGTAGTGTGCACAAAGGACAGCAGCTCAAGGGACGTAGGCGCTTCGCAATTGGGGCAGCGACAGTTACTGTGTTATACTGTTATATTGTTCAACACGAGTTTTTCTCTGCTTCTAATAGAATTTTCATTCACGTAGAGCTAAAAACGACAACGGGTTATTTTTTTGTTTCACGAATATAGCCGCATTAGTTTTAATAATGACACTACACTCATGTTTATTCAGAATACTAGTTCTGTATTAATTAAGAGAAAATATCCTTTTGAAGATATATCTCTGAACCGTTATAGCAGCTTGTGCAAGCATAATAACAAATTCAAAAACACACCTTCGGGACTTAGACTCTCAAGCCATTCGCTAGATTTAGATTTGTGTAAAAGTTTGAAGATATTGGAAAATAAAAAAGTTTTATTACTCAAAAGGTTATGGGTCACAGGCGTAGATAAGAGCAGCGGAATTCTAAGACGCTAGTAAGGTAGAGGTAGAGAGCATTATTTTGTGCTTCCTCGTCGCATCATGTGATAACATTAGCTCATTGTTACGTTCTTCTTTCAGTAGTTGTTCTCTAAAAAATGTCAGTCAGTTTCCAAAGGTCAGAGTTCGCCGTTATTGTTTATGGCGAATACAATGTCGAATCTAGTGGGGTTCCATCGTCTACACAAACCGGCGTGGCGCCAGAGAAGGCAGATGCAGTGGCAGTCTCGAAAATATATTTATCCTCCATTTAGTAGTTTTAGAAAACCGGATGCCCTTAATGTTATACGGCCACGTGAAAACGGGTCTCAAAGGAAGTTGACGACTAGAAACAGCTGATTTTGGCAGACCAGACATCTCCTATAATTCTTAAAGGAACCAGGGAACGATGGTTTTTTATAGATCCGTTCAAGAGGTTTGAAAGTTGAAACACAGACTATGCGCTTCTTTTAGGAGTAATATTTTGTTTCTAAAACTAACGTCTTTACTTATGTAGGTTCATTTGAAAAGGTATTTTTACAAATTCAAGTTAAAAAAGTGCCAATATGTAGGTATAGGTTTTTATGTCATATTGTTTTACGATTTAATAAAAAAGTAATGGTGAAGTAGTGATCCCATTGGCAACCGCTTTGTTATATTAAGAAAGGAACAATTGGTTAATGTTAATGTGTTTTTATTATACTTCTTTGAAAATACCTTATTTTCATCTATTTTAGCAATAATGAAAGATGGGGTTTTTCGGGCTAGCGCACGGAAACAGCGCATGGAAAAACTTTCCGTGCCCTGAATAAAAATACCGAATATATGGCTTTAAAATAGAAATATACAGCAAAGTAAACTAAATTTAAGAAATTCTATATTATGATCTCTGATACTGATATTTAACATGTAGGTACCTATTTTGTATTTTAATTCGTAAGTGTTTCAATATTTAGATACATTTCTGTAATATTTTTGACGTTTTATTCACCTTATCTGACAATAACTAATTTACAACAAAGCACCTTTGAAATAATTTGAGAGTACCATAGAAACGCATCATACATACCACACACTATATTGTCTGCATTGTTTTTTGTTTTGTCAATTAAATTTATTATAATATGCCGATAAAATGTTTTAAGTTTCCGTTTTCAAAGAAGTATAATAAAAAATATCGTTCATTACACGTCCAGAAATAGATTTTTCCTTGCTTGCATGACTTCCCGTGTTCGGCTGCGCCTCACACGGGAATTTGTCACGCGCGCACGGAAAAATCTTTATTTCCAGACTCGTAATGAAATATACTATTACTTACTTTAGATTTTTCGTAATTTTTCCTTTCCAGTGTCCACATCTGTTACCAATAACCCTCTTAAGGTATTTAGTGTAGTTATAGGTTAGTAGTGTTATTGTGTTGTTCAAAATAGCCTTCATTTTATAACAATAAACATTATAATTGGAATGGAACAAAAAATCGATCGTTTTAGATTAATATTACTATAGACTCTTTCGGAAATGCAATAAACAGACAACAACTTATTTTTGCGGTTGAAAGGTAGGTACAAACTGCAAATCTTTCACTCATACTCAAAAGTAGACCAATGTGGAAACATGATACATTCGTTTCTCCCAACGATGTATTATAGGAATAGATACAGCATTACCAAAGGCAACTTGTTTTGTTTCATGATTTTAATTAAAAAGATGTTATTGTTGGCACGTTCGAGATTTCCAGTTTTTTTATACGATTTAATTTATTTTGTAAATATAAAGTATCTCAAAGCATAGAATATACGACATACAAGTCTATCAAAAAACTATTTATTATGTATTACCAAATAGCAATTTAAGAAATGTCAATGTAAACAAATTACCTTGTCTTCTTTCCCCCGACCGGCCAATGTAGAAGCAAAATAAAACCGTGTTATTTGTATTATCGTGAGTCATCTATTCCTATACAGGATGAGTTTTTTTCGATGCCCACTATGGGGATCTCGGAAACTAGCAGAGCTAGAACAAAGGTTAAATGGGGAAAGAATTGCAGTTTTGGATGCTCAATCTAATGCCCCTTCTGGATTTTTAAAAAAGTTCATGGCTCACTAGGTATTTTGAAAAGAGTGATTTTTTTCTATTTAATCAGATCTCTGTAGCTCCGTTATTTCTGATTATACAGAAAAACTGTGGAAACAAAAATTGTAGATAATTTTGGGCTTAATAAGATAATCTTATCCAATTTTTTATGTTGTTTGTGATTTTTGAGATATGACATAAACTTGTGTTTTTTTTAAATGTAAATCATAGTTGGCTGTGGCCTTATAAAGTCGGCCATTTTTTTAGCTTTCCAAAAATATAATACTCGGCATAGTTATTATAAAAAATAAAAGAGCTATGGCTAATTTTCTGATTTTTTTTTAATTTTCACATAGTCAGCCATGGAATATTTTCATAATTACGTTCTCTTTTATAATTAGACATACTTCAAACTTTCTAATATTTTGTTTTTGCTGGTAGCAAAATGTAACAAAATAAAAAAAAATTAAAAACTCAAATCATTATTATTTTAAAAGGTCACCTTTTGAAATAAAAAAAAATGTGTTCAAACAATCCACCATTATTATTTATGCAAATACTGCATCTTTTTAAAACTGAATTTGTCGCCTTTCTTAGAGAGCGCCTGTCAATACTGGCAATTGCTTCTAAAACAGCTGTTCATACTTTATTTTGTACGGTTCCCCACAAAAAGAAATCCAAAACAGACAAATCGGGGGATCGGGGCTGCCAGGAAATATTTCTATTTCTAATGACTTTCATTAAAAAAAACTAGTTTATGTCATATCTCAAAAAGCACAAACAACATAAAAAATTGGATGATTATCTTATTAAGCCCAAAATTATCTACAATTTGTGTCTCTACAGTTTTTCTGTATAATCAGAAATAACGGAGCTACAGGGATCTGATGAACTAGCAAAAAAACACTCTCTTCAAAATATCTAGTGAGCCATGAACTTTTTTAAAAATCCAGAAGGGGCATTAGATTGAGCATTCAAAACTGCAATTCCTTCCCCATTTAACCTTTGTTCTAGCTCTGCTAGTTTCCGAGATCCTCATAGTGGGCATCGAAAAAAACTCACCCTGTATATCGTTGGTCATCGAAAAAACAAGAAATAAGTAGGTAGATACGCATACATACAGTATGTCCGCGAAAAGGTGAATGGACAAAAAAGTGACAGATACGAAAAAAGTCATTCTTGATCAAAGTTTTTGCTTGTTTAGAAACTACGATTCACCATGAGACACTTCAATTTTATTGTACCTACGGGGTGAATAAAAAAGAAAAATGTTATTTTGTGTAAGATAATACTGGAGTAAACAAAGATACCTTATTTTGCAAGATACGTAAAAAAAGTTGTTCTTGATAAAAGTTTTTGCTTGTTCAGAAAATACGATTCACTATGAGAAGCTTCAATTTTGTTGTACAGGGTTGGTAAAAAGTACAAAAATGTTATCAAAACCTTATTTATTCGTTCAAGTTCCGTCTTGGATTGTTTTATTCTGAATACTTTTCACTTGCATCAAACAGACAATAAGTCTTGACTTATTTTTTTAGGGAGTAACAGAAAACTTGAAATCTGAGAGAAAACATTTTTTCCAACCCAGGGTGGTCTATGATAAAATTCACTAAAAACTGTTAATATTTTTAGAAATTGTTACAATATTATATTTATTAGAGCTTAACTAATAATTAGCCAAATTATAGGTAAAAAGGTAAAGCCATCATATTAGGGCTTCGTTAGTGTCAACTCGGCAATCATTTATGATTTACTACTTAGGAAGTATTACAAAATATTTTGCTAACATTTCACTAAATTGACAAAATCTATTTTGATTTCCGTTATCACGTTTGTCCTACATTTCTGTTCCTTATCAATCTCCCACTTTGCTACTTCCTCGGTTACAATATTTATTATATTATACTTCATATTTATTCTAACATCATAGCTACATAAATAACTTTTAAAAACGAATACTAAAATATAGAAGGATAATTTTTTTTACCTGTACCTAATCACAGCATATATTTTCTGTGCCTGTAATTATAAATGATGAAGAATATGTAAAAATATTGGACAGAGTATAGTATTCGGCTAGCATAAAATAACTTATTCAGTCAGATAGTGATGATTTCAGCGATAATAATATCTAATAATAATAATAATAATTTTCACTGAAATCCTACTCTCTTAGTTACGTCCTATAGTTACGCTAAACCAATATTGTGGCAGCTCAAACTGATAACCCGATACCTTCTTCACATTACCAAATTTAATATAGGACTAGAAGATATGTTTTCAGTTAACACATTGATCGTTAAATATCTATTAGCCCAAAAAACATATTCAGAACCGAAAGCTCAACCTAAATGACAACTATCAATAAATGGACTTTTAACTTGTAAGCATGGTAATTAAATTTATATACGGTAGTTAAGTAAAACATTCATCTGACCTCAATGGGCTAGGGGCATGATTCTCGCTTTGCGTCGTCGGTTCAAATCCCGCTTGTGGCTGCTTTTTTTATTTTTATTTTTTAAATTACATTTTCGAAGTGAGGAAATATTTATAACTCTTGTAGTTAATTTATTCCTAAGAAGTTGGGTTGATAAATACGACTACATACACACTGAATAATTATTAAACTATTTGCAGTTGTTAAATTCTCTTTTTAAATACAACTCGTGGTATGCCTAATAATAGATAATACCTTTCGTTAATTTATCACTCATTATAATACCAATGCTAAGAAAATACCACACCTGCTGCGCAGTCGTAGAATTTTCAACTTTGAGATTATAATTCGTAAAATTAACGAAAGCTATTATCGACCACTTGTTATATTACCCCTGTAAATAAAAAAGTTCCAAGTTATTTCCAGATCCGCAATGAAATATACTATTTCCTTAGGAACACCCAATTATCGTGCTGTTCTATATCCCAACAAACACGAGATACGAAAGCGGCAAAAACATAAATAGAATTAATCAAAGAAGCAAACACGTGATTACAAAAATAGCAGTGCCTTAATTCGAACAACAACGTTTGATTTCTTGACCCTTTTACTCTGGAGAATTTATTTCTGTACGGTAGCCTGCTTAACATTTATTTTTCGTGAGCGCGAAAATAGTTTTTATCTCATTCGCGTTTACATAATGCCCTAGGAAAACCGTTTTTCTAAGGTTCTTCCGGACACTTGTCCTCCGTTTTGTTTTGTGAAAAGACGAAAAGTCGGAACCTTGAAAACTAAATAGCATTTTTTTTATCATTAACGAAAAGTGTTTGTGTCAGTTTGATAAAATTTCGTCTGGGCCATTATCTTTTTGGTATTTATTTCAAGGACACACGTACATTTCCCTTATGTCTGGATCCATTCAATCAATCAAATCGCGAATTATCTACACTTCCACTCATCTGAGCGAATCTAGAACTAATCTATTATCTAGCCGTACTTATTACGTTTTGACTTATAGACCAGAACGCTGTAGTTTCGTAGCTGAAAAAAAAAATAATGAGATTGAATCTTTGCGGTCGAAATTTTTCCGTACCTACAACATTTTTAAGGCAGGAGATAACACAAAAAAAGACATTATGCGGGGCAGCCAGGGGTCTCGGGTCAAATTTCAACACAATATTAGGGATACCTTCATGTCTTTTCACCCTCTTCTGTTTTAGGTACAGACCTGTCACTTATTTCAGACGTAGACATAGGGTAACGAATTTGATGATTTAGAACAGTGTATTGTGTTTGGGAAGACGATATGGAATGGTTTTTTCGCATTTCCATTTTTTGTTTTGATGAAATATCTACGCACTTGGTCTAAAAGTATACAAATAACTTTAAAATTTCAATATCGTTCCTACCACTTACCTAATTTGTCGAAAAACTGATGGGTTTTAGGACCGTAGGATTCAGAAGCTCGCAGCAAAAAAACTGAACATTTTGTAATGTTGTAATCTATAATATAATAGTATATTATACACCTAGGTTGAGAAGTGAGCCATTATTTACCGAGCGTTTTTATATCCTGAGGCGCGTAGCGCCGAAGGATATAATATGCGAGGTAAATAATGGCCTTCTCAACCGAAGTAAATTCAGGTAAATATTTAACAAGCTAACTTCTTCAAATTCCTTCCACCTTTCAGTATGGTAAAGTGCATTGTTTTGTTTGTAAATAGAACCGATATAATTATTTTTTAACATCGTTTTTATTGAAAATTTCTGAATTGATTATGATAGTTTCATAAAATATGGGCTGGTTTCCATGGGCGTGCATTATTTATTTTATTTTGATTGATTCGAAATCGCCGCAAATAAATATATTTCAGCACTTGACACTGGCCTTATATTTGGGAAATTTTCTGCAAATAAATACCAATATTTCAAATTACATGTTCAAAATTAATTATCTTTTCATTTTTAACAGTTTTGTGATATTGACTAAGAACGCGTTTCATGCGCTGTTAGGCGTCCTCTCTCTTTCCTTTACATGGCTTAAATAAAAGCTTGTTTTTAAAAAGGTTTATTTATTAATTTTTTATTCAGTAAAATAAAAAAAACCTGTATATCTCAAAATACAGGCCCCACTTTGATGGAATCTTACATAAAAAACCTGACAATGGTCACCTTTTTTGTATTTTTTCAGCCACCAATTTAAAAATTATTCTTAACCGTCACGATTCGTTATTGAAATTTATTTTCTTATAAAAGGACCATCCTCATCAGCCAAGTCCGTATTCGACCATAATAACAATAATTTAGGCAGATATATTATGGACAAAATAATACTGTCCAATGATTGATGATGGTTGGCTACATTACCGTATTTTTAACGAAGCTCTCGTGCTGTATGTCTGGTTTTCTGTATGGTCGGTTCTGCAATTAACTTTGTCGTGGTAATATTTATAGACTTGTTTAAAATTTCGAAACGTAAACCAAAGTACCTAATCTCTTCTTTGTTTGTTGTGAAACGAGGATAGTGGATAGTGCCACAATTATTAACATGGCACGGGTTGAACTGTTAATTTTTATTAGGGTGACAAGTAATTTTAATTTGTCAGGTGTACAAACGTGACCTTGAGTAACTGTCAACTGTATCATTAAAAAGAAGAACTCCAAAAACACCATTTATTATTTGTATTGTACGGGTCAAAACTGACTACTATCTCCTCCCTTAGAACTATATCTGAGAAAGTAAATGATACATTTTCCTCCCTATTAATTTTTCAAAATTTACAGATTTGCACTATAGGTACAACTGTAGGGCCTACGTGACAACAAGAAGGTACACCCACCATAAAATATTGATTTTATATAATCCCAACAATAATTTGCATTGTTGTATAGATAAACAAGCAGGTAGGAAAGACTACTCAATAATCCTTCAGTAAAATTTGGTAGACATTTACGAAATGTAATGCAGAAAACGATAGGTAATAACTTATTTCATCAGCCCAACTACACTAATAATATTTTATGATAGCCTTGTTCTATTCAAAGAAATAATTTGAAGGATAATAAATCGAATTTTAAAAAATAGTTTATCCGCGTCTGTATAATATGTTCTCAAAATTATATCTGCAAGCGTCTGATATCTCTAATCCCTATTTAATTTTTTCCCGTCAACAAATTTTCAATGTGTAGGCAAAGGCCGTTTATTTTGAGAGATTTCTCCTTGGGCGGTTGACGCCAAAATTTTCAAATTCCACGCGGAAGTTATATCTAATAATGTTGCTGAATGATTGCAAGCCTCGCCTTTTTGGAATGGGACGATTTTAGAATAGAGGTCATAGGTTCCAATTCCAATAGAATAACAGGGCAAGTTAAATAAAAGCTTGTAAAAAGACGAAACAATGTCATTCAAGCACGCAACTAGTTGTTGCCTGCAACTGCAAAAAAGAATGTTCCACATTACAATAATTAAGCTTCTTTTTACTCTGAAAGACCAACCAGATGTTGATATATTTATGCGTTCATATAGTCTTCATCTGGTGGGCAGAGAACAAAAACTAAGATCACACGTGTTCGGCTACGGGTTTGTTTTTACGCAACGCATGGTCTGCTTCATCTCTTAAATGGTTGGAGGAGCACACTTCGTATGCTTGCGCAAAACCGACGATTTCATGTACCTACCTATTCGATACCCGACCGGTTTCCAGGTGATAATGGATATAGATTGCACCGTAGCGGCAGCCGGTAACAAGTGCACCGCCAACGACTTGCATTTTAGACTAATAACGAACAAAATATGTTTATTACTTACTATCAATCACGATACACTTACCCACGGTATGTCATTGCGCATCCATATGCCTATCTCTGTCTCACCTTGTGACGTCAGTTGCGAACAAATCAGAATTTAAATTGCTCCATATGTTTTACACAGCAATAGATACTTTTTTTATGGGTTTCTGCTTATTTTAAACGTATTATTTTATATAAATGTTGTTAAAAATATGTAGATTATATTACTAGATAAATGAATGAATATTCTGTTGATAAAAAACACATTTAATTTGATAATTATAATTTTACCAATAATTTGTTTTCTTTGCGTGTTAGCTAATCGTATGCATGTAAATAAAATTGATGTAGATATATCTTTTGTTAAATTAACAGGATTTTTCTTTTAAAAGACAGTATATTGGTAGACAATAAAAAAATATCATATAGGTGTAGGTATCTAAATAACACATTTATTGTAAGGTAATCCTGAACTAAGTTTTGGTTTCTATCGACACAAACTCTCCATCGAAAAAAAGTATTTTGTATTTTACAGATGACTTGTTATAGGCAAAGATATTGATAAATAAAATTCAAAGCCTTACCAAAAATATAACTTTTTCCTTCCAGTGTTTATGTCGGTTTATGTCAATTAAAGCCTTCTTTACCAATTAATGCACACAAGCCTCGACACAAGCACAACCTGCACAACTAGGTACTGCTTAGTTTATAGTTAAACAACAAACAAAACAACATAATAAATAGTAAGTAAAATAGGGATCAAATACTGAGTCCCTTTAACCATAACAAGGCTAATTATTTATTGCACATTCTATTTTATTTGCTGTATAAACCAGGCATAAACTCTGTTGAGTCCCCTATTTTCAATGCTCTGTTCTATAAATAGTCTGTTTGCTTACCAGATTATTGTCCTTGGGAAATCTATAATACTTAATTTTTCCATTCCCTTACTGTTTCTATTATTATTTGGACATACGCTGACTGCACATCCCGCATTTTTGGTCTATTTCAAAGCACTGTCGAGCTGGACTGACGATCAGTCAGTTGCTTACACTTTTTTCTTGACATATTAAACTGTAAACTATAAAAAATCGTAAAACACAACCGAAGACACCATGCATTATTTAGAATTCGTGATTCGCAACTGACGTAGATGCGCATAGTTGCCTTGTTTTCGGATTCGTTAGTGACATACCGTCGGTAAGTGTATCGTGCTACCAATTAGACCAAAAAAGTTGAGAAGTGGGTCATTTCCTGCCAGAGGTCAGATATACAATACATACAATACGATATACAATTCTATATAACATACCATATATAATGTACAATACAATATTCGATACAATATATAGTACAATATACAATATAATGTAAATACACCTTTGTTAAAAGCAAAATCAAAGATCATGATACTTGAATATTATTTGGCAAAACTGTCTAGTCCTCTGATTCAAGTCGTTGGCTATCCGCTTGTTGCTAGGCGAAAACTGCACCGAATCCCAACGCTTAATTGCACCTTAGATGACTCACATTTCCTATTTCGCTGATTTACGATTTCAGGCTGTAATTACTGATTCAGGGGCGAACTAGAGAACTTTAAACTGTGCTGTTCGGGAAATGGCAACATCTAACTATATGACAGTCATTACCCACTCTTTATACGCAAACGTAGGGGATTCAGAATTGGAACTAAAACTATGCTGGTTAGGGTTGCCACCTGTCCTTTTTTGAAAAGGCCAGTCCTTTTTCAAACAAATTGTCCTTGTGACTAAAATATCCTTTTTGATAATCTTAGGGGTGACGGGGTCACGGGCGTAGCCAAGGGGGGGTTTCGGGGGTTCAACCCCCCCCCCCCCCGAAATAAGCAAAATATTACCTAATATTATACCGAAAAAATACGAGGAGTGAAGAGTTAAATTATTATTACGTTTGAATATATGTAGTAATAGTAGCGCCTAGCGCCATCTTTTGACGAGAGGCAGACGCAGTTGCAGCCGAACTATTTTGTATTGTAGGGACACTTTGCGCTGTTTCTCGATTATTCGCCACGCCCCTAGGTCGAAATGAGCGGAACTTTGTGGAAGTTCGTGGAAGTTTCTGGACGGCTACTGGGCTGCTATATAAGCGGCGCCGCGGCGCGTGACCGCGCTTACGGCAGTATTGTTCCATGCGAACTCGAAGCGAATAAAAGTGAAAAGTGGTGAACGAATAGTGAAGAGAATTAAGTGTACCGTGTAAGTAAGTAAGTGCACTGTTATTCGATGACCTTGTTAAGGATAGATACGTGAATCATTATTACTGTCGAAAAATGGAGGGGAAAAAAAGGAAGGGTGATAAACTTAAAGGTATGGACTACTGGAAAAAGTGGTGTAGTCAAGGTCAAGGGGTTTCTAATAAAGAAACAAATTAGGATTTAGCTATCAAAGCTTCAGCTACCTTGCATGCTGATAAGAAGACTGCCTACCCCGAAATCTAGTTTGGAATGCCTAGATATGTGCGATAAAAACCTTTATCCTAATATTTACACATTACTACAAATCTTGGCTACCATTCCTGTATCCACTGCTACCCCAGAAAGGTCTTTCTCGAGCCTAAGGAGACTGAAAAACTATTTACGAAACACTACAAGTAAAAACAGACTTAATGGTTAATGAACATTCACTATGGAACAGAAATTCATGCAGATGAAGTAGTGGATATATTTAAAAGAAAAAGCCGAAGATTTCTTCTTTAATGGTTTTAGATTTAGCGCAGAGGAACGAAATTAATTTATCCATTTCATTTAAAGTTAAGAACTTTATAAATATGTCGTAGTTTTTCGGATGAATATATAGATATTAAATTTCATGTAAGTATATTTTTGTTGTTTTATTTACTTCTCAAACTAAACCCCCCCAAAAACTAAATCCTGGCTACGCCCGTGGACGGGATCGGTATAGTTCGAGTTCGGAAAGCTGCATATGGTCTACTAGCTCCTGGTGACCTGACTCCTCGATTATCGTTTTTATCATCGTGGTCGACTTTACTGGATTGCTGGTGCCCAAGTCCATTTTACTATATTGATATTATCAATGATCTATCCAACCTAGATATTCATAGAATGTGATTGACAAGGGAAATGAAAATGTAACCCAATTTTCGCCCACTTTAGTGCTTTAATTACTTCGAATTTTGACAAAATTTAAACTTTTTAATGTTTTGTTATAATTTAATTTGTAAGAAAATTTCTATAACTACTGTTAAACTGTTAAAACATTGGAACGCTACTTCCAATATTTTTGCCTGGAATAATCACAAGTTTTTTAAAGGCAATGGCATTTACAATGTTGTTACAAGAAGTTTTATTGAGATACGATACGTTTACAATTATTTTAAAGTAGGTTAATAATTATTATGGACTAAAAGAAGTCCATTTTTTCATTTTCACCTGTATTACAATAAAAAATGATAATATCATCGAGGTATACAAGACATTAATTTTGATGGCCTCGGAGAACATTATTCATTACTCTTCGGAAGGTGCTGGGTGCATTTTTGAGACCAAATGGCATGCTTTTAAATTGATAGTGACCTATGTCTGTATAAAATGCCGTTTTGGGTATATCTTCTGGTGACATTACTTTGAATTTTGACAAAATTTAAACTTTTTAATGTTTTGTTATAATTTCGTTTGTAAGAAAATTTCTAGAAGAATTTTTAGCAATGTCCTTTTTTCACTTTGCAAAAAGGTGGCAACCCTAATGCTGGTCAACAATAGGGTACCTACTTGACAGCGTTTTGTTATTGAATTGTATAAAAAAAGTGTCTTATACAGGGTGATTCAGCTTTATTCTAGGACACTTCAACAGAGGTAATAGAAAACCAAAAAATAACCGCACACTCTTGTATAAACTATATCTTTTTAAGGCCTTATAAGAAGTTACAAGGTGTTAAAGTTGGAAAAATATGTGGACAATGGTTTTTAGAAAAAAATAGAATCACCTTGTATAGCAATAAAATGTTTTCAATTACTTATGTAGATTTTAATTGTAAACAAAAACGAATTTTTTCATATTTGTCATGGTTTCATAGCAAATTTGATTTTTTTTATTATTTCGGGGTATTTTTGAAAAATTAACTTAAAAATTAGCTCCATAAGTAAGACTCAAAGTAGAAAAAAATGTGTTTCTTACTCTAAATACAGTAACTTTTCCCTAAAAACTTACCCATTCAAGGTTTTACTTTTTAAGATACAGATCGTAACATTAATTTTATCTTCCTTATGTTTTAGACCCTGTATCTTCAAAAGTATAGCCTTAAATAGGTAAGATTATTGGAAAAAGTTTCTTTATTTAAAGTAGTAAACACATTATTTCTACTTTAAGTCTTACTTACGGAGCAAATATTTTATATAATTTTTCCGAAATACACCGGAAATAATACAAAAAAATCATATTTGCCATGAAACCATGACACGTAAAAAATGTCAAGAGGACGTTTCTGTTTACAATTAAAATTTACATAAGAAATTGAATAAATTTTATTGCTATATGTAAGTATATTGTCATTCATTATTTTAGAATTACCCATGCCGTTATGACGTGTACCAAATATGACTTAAATATCTGAACTTATTTGTTTAAATACTCAATAAAGTCCACATATTTTTTACAACTTTAACACCCTGTAATTTTTTTATAAGGCCTTAAAAAATATAGTTTATACAAGAAAGTGGTGTTATTTTTTGGTTTTCTACCACCTGTTGAATTATCCAAGAATAAAACTGAATTAGGTTTTCTATAATTTAAGATACTAAGGTACAAAGGTACTAAGATACTATTCATTCAATAGAAATCTGTCATCCTTGTTAATGTAACATAATATTTAAAAAAAGGGCTTGGAGATAAAGATGGGACTTTAAATATATTTTTTTATCAATATTCTGAATCGATACGGACATTTTTCTATCGTTTTGGGAAATTTAAGTTTTAAATTTCTTTTAATGCAATTTCTTCATCTTAAATAAAGAGGACAGGAAAAAGAGCAAAGGGTGTTTTTTATGAATTTGGGGTTAAAAGCCCATTTTTCTTTTCTTTGGGAAACGAATGAATGAATATTAATTATGACTTTTGAGTTTTTAACAAACTGATAAAAAACGTAACCAATCTGGCCAAAATCTAACACAGGACACCATTTTTAAAATCTACACAATGAAACCAAACTTTCAGCAAAAAGTGCACATTTTTAGAATTTCTTTTTATAAAGTGCACTGTTTGCTGTTGGTACAATTCGTTATTATAAAACTTTTATTTCATAGATGTAATAGCATACATGGGAGTGATAACTCCGAGTGAATGGCCGATAGCAGCATTATATAATTTTAATATGCAGAAAATAATTAGAGAAACTTCAAGTCGTTATGTATGCGAGAAAAGAAACCCGGTGCAACATTATATTGCCGGAGAGGTTATAGGTGGAATAAGTAATAAAGGTAGTTAGCAAATCGAGCAATAAAATTGTTGTAAGTGTGCCTACTTGAAGAGATGGCGTAAAAGTACTGTCTATTAAAATAGAGGGCCAAAAAAACACTGAATAAATAATGTTTTCTCAAGTGTCTCAAAATCGTCGTTAAAAGCTCAGAAAACGGCACTGAAGTAGCCCATTATTGTACGATTTTTTCAATAAGTAGGCCTTGACGAGATGTAACCACCAAACGTCAGACGCGGAGCCATTGCCCGTCAAAAGTGAGCAAATATTTAAAACCCGGCCAATAAAGGCCCATTTAACTTTTTGTACACATTGCGAAATTGTTGCCTATAGCAGCAGCATCTTGAGTATAAATATTTTAGTAGGTTTGAATATCAATCTATTTTTCATGGAGGCTGCACAACAGGCAGCAGTTTGGAGTTTCTGTTGGGAAGCACCGTGCCTCGTCATACTTGACCTAAGTAGAGCGATCGTCAAAGTCAAGCAACGCCGCGCGTAGTCGGTTCATGGACGGGCGATCCCTTATATTTTTTCCCCTAATAAAACATTTTGTTTTCCGATTTTAAAAAAAATATATATAATATGTATCCCGGCACTGAAGTTCTTTTTATGACTCATGTGGTTTATTTAAAATAAATTCCATATGAGTCATAAACAGTTGTACTTCAGTGCCTTGGTACATTATACTATTTATAAAGCGAAATTCTGAACGGATCCTAATTGTTTCATATTAAGAAACTATTATTCAGTTTTGGATGTCACAAGTTCAAAATTCACGTAGCTACGATATTTCAAATGAAAGTCAAATTATGGAAAAAAATTAGAAAAGGTTTAGAAAAAAAAACATTATGATTAACGACCATTAAGTTTAATAGCCCTGCACTCTGGATGTAGCAACAATAATTGTAAACAAATAAATTAAACCATGTGCAAACAACAAGCGCAGGTAAACCTGGGTAATTATTGTCAAGGTAAATTTGAAATTAAAGTCCCGCGAATCTTCTACCGTAGGAAAACTCCAATTACGGATTCGTCTCACCTGAGCATATAATAATGAAATTTCGAAAAGGTGTAAGAGCGGCGTTTACGCAATGCACAAATAAATTTTCGGTACGTTGACCTGAGATTTCGGTAAACATATTATTTTTAGTTGAATCGAGAATAGGTAATATAAATGTTTTGAAACGCGGTAGTGTTCTCTATTGCAAAACTACATCCTGCGGCAGTTTTCCAGATTGAGGGCTAGAAGATGCAAAATCTGTATCTAAAAGTATTTTTTTATGGAAAAAATGGCTAGGAATATGAATTCGTGGAAAGCAGTTTGACGTCACTGCCTCGGTTGAACTTGAACTGCTGCCCTTTGTATATATTACCACAGTAGACAGCCCTAGGAGTTTTATTGCAACGTCAAATTCGCTGTTTCTATTTTGAATTTACTAGAGTAAGAATAGTACGATAATCTCGACTACAGATTTTTTACTTTTTTGAAGTCTCCAGATGCATACATTTGTAAACGTTGTAAAACGTATATCGAGAAAACTGGAGCAGCACATTTTTGTTTCGGACATTTTGTTATAACATTTAAATTTTGAGATTTATTACGCGAAAATTTTGGCATTACGGTATACCTACTTTTTTCGAAAAATGTTGGCACTGGAACATGTATTTTCGTTCAAGGATTTTTGTGGCGAAATAGAAGGCCTTCGCCTAGATTAACGACATATAAATTTAAAATAAAAATAGTGGTTGATTATCAAATATTATCCTGCTATTTTCCGCGTGCTTCGATTTTAAATTAAGATTTTTAGCATTCTATAGGTTCTTTTCATGATTTTTTTTGGGTTGTCCCCTCCCTTCCATTATTTTCGATATCGAGAAATGCCTAAAAAAATTGGCAGTCATATTGAAAATATCGGTTTGGTTATGGAGAATCGACAATTTTGTATATTGGCGAAAACGCCAGTAACATTGGGTTGTATTTTGAATTCCCCATCTGCGCATGGATGATATTTATTAGTACGCAGATAGACCATAAGTTATGGTCCATAACAAATCAAGTGGTTGGCGTCCATCATTCTTCAACAATGGATGTAGTTGTAGGTACCTCATCCATTTTGATCTTTCTTTAAAATCTTTAGCCTTGCATAAATAAGCGAGTATCTCTTCTGTATAGGTGAAGGCGTAACCTTGTCGTGATGCACGATTTTTGGGTACTGTCCGGCCATCCGTGGCTTTTAATTTATTGCTGGAATAAATAAATAAATTTCGGAAATTTCCACCGACATCGGACATCTCAAATTTAAATGGCTGAAAGAGCACAGACTAAAGTTTGTAGACGTGGCTTTTTAATTTAAGTTTTTTATTCTACGATAAAAACTATTTTACTTTACGCAAGGCGCTTGCCTTCCCTGCCGTGTATAGATTTTGTTACGTCGTTTTGAACGGCGGCCATTTTATATGTGGCAGACAAAGCGAGTATGTTGTGAGTTAATTTCGAGAATTTGTGAATTAAAAGTAACAGTAATTAAGGGGAAAATATATTCTTACGATGGTGAATTGTTCAGCGTTTGGTTGCAAAAGCAGAAGTGAAAAGCAAGAGCCCGGGATTTTGTATCACTGGTAAATATTTAACAAGCTATCTTTGAAAGATGCACTAAAACTTTATTTTTGCTCAATATAACTTCTTTAAATTCCTTCTACCTTTTAGAATGATAAAGTCCATTGTTTTGTTTGTAAATAGGACCAATATAATTATTTTTTAATATAGTTTTTATTGAAAATTTCTTAATTGATTATAATAGTTTCATAAAATATGGGCTGGTTTCCATGGGTGTGCATTATTTATTTTATTTTGATTGATTCTAAATCGTCACAAATAAATATATTTCAGCACTTAACACTAGCTTTACATTTGGGAAATTATCTGCAAATAAATAACAATATTTCAAATTAGATGTAAGTCAAAATTAACTATCTTTTCATTTTTAACATTTTTGTGATATTGGCTAAGAACGCGTTTCATGCTACGCCACTGGCCTGTCGTGCGATGTGGCAGTCGGTAACACGACAGCGAGCGATTTAGGCGTCCTCTCTCTTTCCTTGTCTAAGATTACACTCAACTTGATGTCCTTATCTGATGGTATACGAAGCACTGACAACAGCCATCATCATGCCAAAGAGGAAAAGGAGTAGGTATTTATGAAAATAAAAGAGATTAAATAACACCGTTCAAAATTTCTCTGATCTCCACTGAAAACTGAAACCAGTTAAATGCGTTTCAATAGTCATTTGACACCTAATTTGCTAGGACTATCCTATTTGTCACTAATAGTCTATTTAAATTCACAAAACCGGTCGATTATTATTAATATATGCACATAATATTATAGTATTATATATGCTATCTTTTAGATTAATAGAACACTATAGACGTTGCATCAAAACAACTTGCATCTAAAAACACACTAATAAGTTTATCGCTTCTGTATACAAGTGATTTCGATAGTTTACAAATAAAACCATCTACATAATTTAGAATCCATAATAATACTCGAAATTTTTGAAATCGAATATGATCACGTAGTCCGTAGACCTAACAAATCTTTGAATAAAGGATCCATATTCAAAGTAACAAATAGAGATCATTCACCTAGAAACATGTTCGCATTTCCAAAAATTCGTATTAAAATTCAGTTTAACGTACTACCTATACCTAATGCCTCACACGATGAAACGTTGTTCGAACCATCACCATCGAATATCGAATTGCAGATAAAAAGTCAAAGAACTGATTATGCATCTACAAGAATTAATGAATACGTCATTTGAAATAATTTAGAATACTATCAAAAATAAATTGAAATTGTTTTATTATACAGACGATTATAGTAAATATACAAGTCTTATTAGAAACCAGAAGTAACTTTAAGGTATAGGTACAATGTTTTAGCAGTTGGACTAGACACTTAGTACCTAATTCGATTTTTGTGGAAATAGGACTAATGAATATAAAAGAAACCAGGCTTTAAAAAAGTGATCCACACATTTTATGTTGCGTGTAGTGTGGAAAACTTTTTATGCATAACGTGCTTGTGTCTCTTTATCTATGAACTATACATATACGTGCGTCTCGTGACGTTAAAAGTCTGGCGACTTCTTGCATAAGAAAGCAAATGCGCATCGAGCACAAAGAGCTCGTGCAACGTTGTCACGTTAGCCAGTATAACCGATTTATTAAGGATATTATTTATAGACCAAGTGGGATCAGTAAATTCACAAAATCAGTAAAATTTATTTTTAAATGATAACTGTCCAAATTTTTACTATATGTAGATTGTAGATATCAACAAATTGTTCCAAATTTATGTTTTTTTAACGTTGGCAAAAATCGTATTTTTTTATTCGGATTCTTTCAGAAAATAGAGGTTTATAAAACACGTTCCAATCAAGCACATCCTGTATAAAACTTCAAACGCTGTCTGATCTTCATATTTTCGTATCATTTATTAACTGACTCAAACATGCTAATGCCTTTTATGCGTGGTTTAATTGGAAGGTGCCGCGACCACGGCTTAAGGTTTATAGGCCCACTAATTTATTTTTATAATATGTATTCAACTCGGGCTTATCTATCCCAAAAGGCGAGGCATACTATATTCGAGATGGAAGATAAACCTCTCCTTTTTGGAGATAACAGTCCCATTACCTGTTTTTTGGGTATTAGCTGCTACTGGGTTACTGGTACTTAATTATCAAACACCCACCCATAGCCTAAAAGGATGAAACGAGAAGTGAGGTATTAGAAAATATGTAAATGTTTAGAGATTTTCTACATAACGGACTGATCGAAGAAAAGATAACGCTGGATAAATTTATGTATTATCACTAAACGACGTTTTTTTTGTCCCAGCTAAGACTACAAAAAAGTTAATATTATTTTTTAACAAAAAAAGTCACTTGCGGCTATATAAACAGGAAGTGGTATTCAAGTATACGGTGCAGATTTTTTTATCACAAAATCGCTATCTTGATTTTTCAAAATAAATAGGTCATTTTGCCGAAACTTTGACATTTTTTTACTTGACTTCATTTAATAACTCCTTGGCAAAAACTGCCCAAGTTTCGTTTTTAAACCACCACTATTATATAGACTATTTATTATTTCCAAAACACCCTATAAGCATAGACGTAACTAGGTCGTATTTTTAGGGGGGGTTGATCAGGACCGGCTCAAGATTTTGCTGTAAAATGGTAGGCCGGGGCTACGAGTTTGGATCACTTCTGTGACGTAGGATATAGGAATTAATTTTGAGTGGTGGAGGGACAATTTTTGTGTCTTTTTTTAAACAAGGGCATTTAAAATAATTCTAAAAAATGCGCCGTAGGCGAAATTTTTTAAAAATTTGAGGAAAAATTACATAAAATTAGTCTTGGGAAATCCAAATATCTTTAAATTTACAAGCTGGAGTGAATATTTTCAAATTCCGAAATGGGTTCGGTCCCGCCCTTCTAAATACGGTACTGATTGGATCACCTTGTACCACCCTTGAGGTGCCACAACCAAAAACTTTAATTTTAAGGTTTCAAAAAATAATGTATAGGTCTATCTACTGGTAATTTTGAATTATCTTTAATTCATTTAAGAAAAAACATTATGAAAAAGTAGAGGTTTCCGAGTAGAAACCAGAGAAAAAATGTTGGGAATGTCTGCTATTTTGTGATGCAAGATTATTTACATACTACATATTATAACGAAGCAACAATACACTGGATGAATAACAAAATAAAAGTCTGGAGTCTGGCACAGCAAAAGTACATTCTGCGACGCCCGTCTCGTCTCTCTTTCTCTCGGCAGCAGGCACGGTGTGTTCGCTCTCGCTTGCGCGTTTAAAATTTCAGTCGGATTTTGTGGGGGCACAAGGCGGAAGATTCCGCAAGAGCAAGCGATTCGTCGAAACTGGTGAATTTAAAAAGGCGCGTGCGGTGTTCGCCGTGTTGCGTAACGTTGCGTTGTCAGAATGTTAGATCTATTCTGTTTACGAGAAGCATATCTTCGCACATCCTTTACATTTTAGGGAGGGCTAATAGAAATGTAGGGGGGCTAAGCCCCCCCCTAGCTCCCCCCCCCTAGTTACGTCTATGCCTATAAGCGTGACCAAGTCAGCTCTTCAATTGTGTCATGCTCGTACAATAGTGAGTCAATTCTTGTCCGTCATATTCATGGACAACAATTAAACGCAGTGGAATTTATATGAAGTCAGTTGAAAAATAAAAATGTATAAAAATATGGAAATTCCGGGGTTAAAATTGAAACTTTTTCCTCATTTACTGACGTACATTTTTTACTTAGAACTTGCTGGACAAAATAATGTGGCAAGTTACCAATCGATGCCTCTCCAGTCTCCACACATAATGCTTTTGTGGCTTCCATTATCGAGGCCGTGTCTGTTTCTGGCCATATAGTGTGGAAATTTCCACTGGGTTTTGTGAAGAGTTCAACAGAAATAATTATTGCTCATGGCACTTTACTCTCATATTCTGTTCCATGCAAGCTGTTTATTCTGAATCGGAACTTCTTTCCAATTTATTTTAATTTTCTTGAGAATACCTATCATTTTGAGTCACTTTTTAAGACAAACATTCCTATAAACATGCATGTTTTAGTTTTCGAGATAGAGAACGTCTAAGAACAAAATTATTTTCATATTTAATTTTGTATATCTACAACAGAAAATATATTTCATACAGTGTGTCCCAATTTGATACTCGACACCTCATAACTATATGAAGGACAAGGAAAACAAATGGTCTCTATTTTTTTATTGGGGTAATTATTTCATGGCCTGCTGTGATTTTTTAAAATAGCTAATTTTCAAGAACCCCTATTAGGGATTTTTTTTACGACAAAATGTTATTGAGAAAACTTGTTCAGAATGAAAAACTGAATAGAACTGCAAAATTTCAAAAGTCTAGGCCTACTTTGATTTTTAGCTTTTTCGCCTTTTTCTCTTACTTTTTTCGTAGAAATGTGTCCTTTCTGGACCTTTCACGTCAAAATATTATTAAGGAGACTTGATCAAAGTGAAAAAATAAAATTTTGTCGTGAAATCTCCAGAAAGGACACTTTTCTAAGAAAAAAGTGGAAGATAAATCGAAAAATCAAAGTTAGGCCTAGCCTTTTGAAATTTTGCGAATCTACTCAGTTTTATATTCTGAACAAGTTTTTTTAATAACATTTTGTCGTAAAAAAATCCCTAATGGGGTTTCTTGAAAATTTGCTATTTTAAAAAATCATAGCAGGCCATGAAACAATTACCCCATCCAAATACCACCGCCTATGAGATACTCTCCCTTGGTACTACCAATAAAAAAATACAGACCATTTGTTTTCCTTGCCCTTCATATATTTCTGAGGTGTCCAGTATCAAATTGGGACACACTGTATACAATGTGTACACGGCAACGCGGTATTATAGATGTATAGGACATTTTTTTGCATTACAAACACAATTTTTTTGTATTCTGCTCTTGCTTCACCCAAAAACTATTTTTAGTATCTTGGGCTTTAAAAAATTTATAGAGGGCGCTGGTAGCAGCTTAAAAATAAAAATCACATCAGGTAAAGTGCCTGTTCTGTGCGAAATATGGAGAAATTTTATAAGAAAACCTTGCCCAGAATTAAAAAATATGACCTTGTATCGAATTACGGAACTAAATAATTTTTTTATTTATAATTTTCATAAATATAAATGTAATCATAATTTCAACTTATTTATTATACCCATGTTCCTCCATTTTCATCACACATCTAAACTCTGTTCTTAAATTCTTTGTAGCTATTTTGAATGGTTGAAGGTCAATTGAATTTATAGCATTTGTAATTTTAATGTTTTAAGAAGAGTATGCCATGGAAACACAAATAAAAGTGATCCGTCTTTGTGTCAGAATAATTTATTGTTGTAGGAACATGGGTAGAATAAATAAATTTAAATTATGATTACATTTATAATATTTAAAAAATATATAAATAAAAAAAATATTTAGTTCTGTAATTTGATACAACGTCATATTTTTTAATTCTGAGCAAGTTTTTCTAATAAAATTTTTCAATATTTCGCACAGAAAAGGCACTTTACCCGATGCGATTTTTATTTTTAAGCTGCTACCAGCGCCCTCTATAAATTTTTTAAAGCCCAAGATACTAAAAATGGTTTTTGGGTGCAAGAGCAGAATACAAAAAATTGTGTTTGTAATGCAAAATAAATTGTCATATACACCTATAGTACCACTTTGCCGTGGACACGGACACATTGTATGTAGGTATAATAAAAATAATCTTGGTCCTGGTGGTTTTTATTTATTACTGACAATTTTATACATCTTCTAATACATGTTTCTTTAAACTATATTTCTGAAATATCTCTATTCTCATTCCCTTTATTTACTTGACTACTTCTTCTACTATCAACTGTTTCTCAAGCCACACTCGACCTCATTCTATTCTTCTAGAACCTTCTGGATGCTTTCCATTTAATGACAGTTGTCAAAGAAGAAAAAAATAAAGTGAGGTTACATAAAGTCATCTAAAAACTATATTATACTGAGTATAAGGTAAAAGATTTTGGTGTTAATCTCAACAGTATAAACTATTGAAATGACTGTATATAAAACATCTGTATAAAGTTGTTTGAACTACCTATAACAAACTTAACAAGATTAGATATAATATATTTTCAAAGAGACAGAGAGCAATATATTTCGATGTTACCTCAAAAATAAAGTTTAAGCAGAAATAATCCTTTATTTCATATTGTACACCTGCTTTTTTCTGTTGCTACAACAAATATTTTTATTTATTCTTACCAAACTAATGTTATTAACATAACAAAGTGCTCTATGGCTTGACACATTTTACATATTGAACTGTATACCTATCTACTTACTACCACATCATATAAATTACAAAATGAACTGATATTACTCAGTATTTCCAAATTAATTTTCATGAATACAGCTCTGATTTCTATTCCCCCAATATGGCGTCAAGGTTATTGAATTTGTACTTTTTAAGAGCTCGCCTGTATTTCAAAAGCATGTTTATAGGATTTTTTGTCATAATCTTTTCAAGAAAATATTAAAGTTTGCCTACAAAAACAGGGGACACCCTGTATACGGAAGCATGGAGGGACCTCTTTTTCTCACGCTATTGGAAACAGTACCAAATTTTACTTAATAATAAAATCGTTCAAACGTCTTATTATTATCATCATACAATCTTCTAATGACAAGTCCCAAAGAGTGAACTATACCAGTGATGTGAGTTGTGTTCACTTTTGCTTGGGGCAAGACACCTTGAAAAAATCGAACAAGACGAAAACGGTAATTACGAATAATGAGTCATTAGCACTTTCGAATAGAACAAGCGAAAAAGAGGCAAAAAATCTGGACCAGTTTATTTCTCGGGGTAACGAAAGAGCTAATTTAAGCGTTAACTTTTTTATTTTCGCTTAGAAACGGACAGAGAACAATAGATTTCGCAATGTCAGGTCTTTAGCTTCTTGACAATAGTCGGCAAGGCGAATACCAAATGCACATTTTACACGTGTTGAACACTAAATTATGTTTTCTTGAAATCGGCAGTGAAGTGTCTGAAAATCGAATCGGCACTGAAGTAGCCCATTATTGTACGATTTTTTCAATAAGAAGTAGGCCTTGACGATATGTAAACATGAAACGTCAAAACCCGGCCAATAAAGGCCCATTTAACTTTTCGTACACATTACGACATTGTTACAATCTTTCAGTATAAATATTTTAGTATGTTTGAATATCAATCTATAGTAAGGGCAGAATATAAAGGCGAAGTCGGCAATAAATCATCAAAGAGAGAGCGCTATATCTATTGCTTTACTTGCACTCGCACAAGTACACTCATGTCTCCTCCTCCAATTTGTATTCGACGTGTACGTCTTAAAGTTCATGAAAGGAAGAGAGATAGAAAACCTAGTACTTGTCTTGTATTGCTAGTTGATTGTTTAAGGCAGGCTGATGTGAACGGACGGATTAAAAATTTGTACTTAGGTACCTGGTTGTAATTTCATTTGTAATTTTTCAAGATTAATTCGGTAATTTAGACTGGCATCTAAAAGACAATGATCCTGAAATTCAAAGTAGGTCTTAGGTATTTAAATAATTATTGTAATGGTTAGGCAATATATTTATATTTTTAGTTACAAATTAAATATCAACATAAAATAAACTTTACCTAGTCAGAAGTCAGTATGTACATAATAAATAAATAATAATAATATACATTTAATTCGTTAGGAATTTTAGTCAGAATATAAAATACTATCATCCGAATATGAATCGTCATTTAAATTAATAATAATTGGGTCTATGTCAACGTCCAATATCTTTTCTTTTTCCCAATAATCCTTAATAACGTTCTCGGTGCGTTTTATACAACTGGATCCGTTTTCTTTAGTGACTTCCTGGAGAGCTTCTTTCCAAATAGACATTACCGTGTTCTCGTTCTCGTCTAAAAACACTACGTCTAGAGGGCAGCTTGAAAATAAATTGGATGTATATTGTCGTAGAAATTGAACTCTTTTTGATGCTATATCTGGCTTTTCCATTAAGTATTGTCTTCCATCGTTTATTTTGTACTTAAATCCAAGATTCCTTGAAATTACACTTAACGTTGATTTCATGCAGCTTAAAATTCCCTTTTTTTCAGTTCTTCGCATATATTTTCCCTAGTTAATAAGTGTTGCTTGTTAGTTTTCATGTCATAAATCAAACTTCTTATTTTTCCTTTATCCGATTCTGTCAAATCTTTAGTTTTCGGGGCTGCTTTACTTTTAGCGTGTACCATTTTAATATGTTTAATGCCTTCTTGCCTAATTCGTGAAATGGTCCTTGTACTAATCTGTAACGCCTCCGATGCACATTGAAGTACCGATAAATTTTCACGTGTGTTCTCTTTTTTTTCTTGGAAATATTTCACCACATTTAATATTAATTTTCTACATTGGGCACTGAATACTTCACGCTGCATTGTTATTGTTATTACAGGAAGTCTATCACCAAAATACTGCCCTGTTTTATAGGCGTACTCCCATTTGAATATATTATCTTTATTAACGTAATGTATCAGACAAGGACAGAGCAATAAAAAGTTGGTCTTGCGGTTCTTTAAGCCGAATCCCTCGCTCCAAAACATAAGGGAGACCAGATAGGAAAATCATAGCCCATCTCTCTCGATTTTATGGCCGACTTCGCCTTTACATTCTGCCCTTACTATATTTTTTATGAAGGCTGCACAACAGGCAGCAGTTTGGAGTTTCTGTTGGGAAGCACCGTGCCTCGTCATACTTGACCTACATAGGTAGAGCGATCGTCAAAGTCAAGCAACGCCGCGCGCAGTCGATTCATGGACGGGTGATTCCTTGTGATTATTTTTTTGCCTAATAAAACATGTTTTCCAATTTAAAAAAAAATCATAATATGTACATACCTCGGCACTGAAGTTCTTTTTATGACTCATCTCATGTAGTTTATTTGCCTCGGCCAGAGGCATCGTCAACTAAGTTCCTCATGAAATAAGTATTATTTTCTCACCTAAAACATGCACCTTGTTCCCTATACTATTATATGGTATTTCGTGGTATGATAATATCTTTGAAAACCATTGAATTGACAAGTACAATTCGATGTTGAAAACTGTTTTTAATTTTTTTAACGCCACTTGACATTTCTGGTGGCCTAATTCTGTGCCATTATAATATTGGTCCAGGTTAGGGAAATGAATGTTATACATTTAACAATGGTACAGAAAACGCTTCAAAAACCCTCTAGCGGCTGTTAAATGTGAGACATCCTGTATCTTGGTTAATCATAGCGAAACCCTTTTATTTTTGTTAGCGTAATATCTCGTCCTTGAAGCGAAGCAAAAATAAAATTATCTAATAAGACACCAGTAAAAGTAATCCAATATGTTTTGAATATTGTCCAACACATTGTATGCTGTTCATACTGAGCCAGTTAGAACTGGATTTTCCTTGCGAAGCCTTTCGTATCATTTTCTGCAGTAGAGTGTTTTCTTCGTCATGCAAATAAAAAAGGAAAGCGTTGTTTGGCGATAAGCAAAGGTTAAATGTGGGCCACAGATTTTATATCCAGAATTATTGCTCCTTATCTGGCTTTTACCAGAATTGATACCAAGAAAAAACATTGTTTTAAATTTTATTTATCTTACAAAACAAATAATATCATTATCAACATTAACTTTATATCTTCTTTCCTGTTTCTTGGGACTTCTTGGGCTCTTTTTCTTCTTGATTAGAAACTGTAAATCTGCCACCAGATCTGAGAATAATAAGAAAACGCCATGAAATAATATTTCTAACAGTCTTGTACACCATGGGGACTATTGAAGATACAAAACATGTTTATAATCAAGTGACTCTTTTATAAATTATAATAACCACTAAACGTTTTCATATAATACATTTAAAAGTAAGATTCCAGGTTGTAAATGTCATGGGCCAAAACTATTATTTAATGCGAAAATTTGGCATTTTGTTTTAGAAATAGGTACGAACGGTACAAATTTGAGTTTATTCACATTTGGGGTCAAAGCATCTCAAGTTTTATAAATGTTTCAAACGCCTGTATAATGTACGTTTGGTCGTGTGACTTGTTCATGTATGTGCATACATCTATTTGTTGTACTATTTGAAATTCTAGCATTTTTGTATTCATTATACATATTCTAATAAAACGAGTCTTTGAAGAACCAGCAATAGGTACCTAACCTACGGCGTTTTTTGTCAAAAACTGCATTCTAAAATGAAGTAAACTTTCATTCTCGTGGTAGGTATAATTTCTTTATAATTATTTTATTTCATTTTTTAGCGAAAGTCTTTTCCAAACCGAATATTGTGGTATATTCTTCGAGTCACTCCACGCTCGACCCGTGCTGATCAGGTTCTACACATTAACAGTGGCGTCGGGATGCAGAATTTCCCATGGGGTAAATTATGTCGAAACTTAATCTTAGTTTTTGTCAAAAAACTATTTAAAATTAGTTTCCAGGAAAGGATAACCGGGTATCATAATTTCAACGACAAAGAAGTCCATAGAAATTAGTCTTTATATTTTGTGGGTTAACATTTCCTACAAATACATATACAGGGTGTAACTAAACTGATGGTCAAAAATGACACCACGTATTCTTGGAGTCAAAATAAGGGCACTTCTTCAATATTTTTTTCTCCTACGGGCCATAGTTTTTTTTATACAGAGCGTAGAAGTTTGGAGAAAAATACACATATTTCTTAGTATTTCTAGAAGTATACGGGATATTTTCTTCAAACTTGGCGTGTCACATGAGCAGATGAGCCGTCAAACTTAAGGTTGACATGAAGTTTCTGAGGCTCCCAGTTGCGAAGATACAGGGTGTTAGTAAAATTAATTAGTTCAGAAAAAATATGAATACCCTGTATAATCGCATTTTTTAAATTTGTTTTGAGCGGTGGTTAACAAAAAGTATTTAGTATTTTTTCATATTCGCAGCCGTTTCTTAATTATTTTTAAAGAACGGCAACGGTGCAATGAACAATAGTCACTTTAAGAATAACTCTAGCAATCTATGGATGTCAATTAAACTTTATTTAACAAAATGCAAAAGCAAAAACAATAATAAAAAAACGTATTGCTATTAGAAAATTAAATTATTAAATGTTCGAAATGACCGCCGTCTCTTTCAATACACGCAACTATGCGTTTCCGCATGTTTATTATGTGTATTTTTCTCTAAATTTCTACGCTCTGTATAAAAAAAACTATGGCCCGTAGGAGAAAAAAAATATGAAGAAGTGCTCTTATTTTGACTCCAAGAATACGTGGTTTCATTTTTGACCATCAGTTTAGTTACACCCTGTATTTTTAAACAAAATATGACCTTATTTATTAGGTACATATTTCCAAAAATATTAAACTCACTAGAAAATGGCTGTCTCCAACGATATATACGAATAGGTACCAAAGGTAACAAAGACAACTTACCTATTTTGTTTCATGATTTTAAAAATATGTTATTCTTAGTATATTCAAGGTTTCCAGTATTTTTATACGATTTAGGTCATTTTATAATTAAAAGTATCTCGAAGCATATATACGATATACAAGCACATGCTTACCCTACGGTAAGCTGTGATACAAGTGATAGGAAAGAATGTAGGATTTAAGAAATGCCATTCCCATATAGCAAAATTATATTGGCGGAATATTCTGATAATATTGTAGAAATATTCATAAAAACTGTAGGAACATTATCTGAACATTCAGGCAACATTCAGGTGTTCGCCTTTTGAAGGTACTATTTCACATATTATAAATATTCATAAATATCTTGAATGTATGTTCCACAAATATTCATTGGTATGTGCTATGTATAACTATTTAATATTCACGTGTATACTATAAAATAATTTTAAAAAACGCTGACGCCAGTTGCTGGGTTCGAACCTACGACCACCGTTTTACAAGTTCAACGCTCTGACCAACTGAGCTATCGACGTACTTGGAAATATTAGCTGAAAATAGTGTAAGCTAGAATCTCAGTGACGTCATGATATTCCAGTTATTGCCACTCGTGGAGATTCATAAGATATTTTCTGTATGAATATACTTTAGCAATATTCCAAAATTGCACATTCCTAACGTGAACGTGCCTGTAATGTACTTAAGTTAAATCTTCAATTTGTAAATATTTATAGAACCACTAAGTTAGGAATATGTTACACAAGATATTGTGGAAATATCCCTTCTTATTCAAAACAAACATATACATCATTTGGACATTCATCTTATATGCAGTTACTGAACATATTTTGTAAAATATTGTAACAATGTTTTATAAATATGGGGGAATATTTTTTGCACATTAGGAACTTATTTTGTATATTCAAAAAATATTAGATTCTATATGGGTTGTAAACAAATTACCTTGTATTCTTCCCCCGGCCCGCTAATATAGAAGCAAAATAAAGCCGTGTTATTTGTATTATCGTGAGTCATATATTCCTATTTATATCGTTGAATGTACCGGTTTGTCAAATTTGAATTGTTCGAAGTACAAGACCTGCTTCACGTTCATCAAGGCAGCCATAAGTATCATCGCACAATTCAAACTATTACAGCAAGGTGACTTGCGATTGTGGCGAAACGTAGCAGCGATCTGTTAGTAGGTAGGTTTAAATTTAAGAACGGGACGGTTGTCTTCATTTTCGTTCTACTTCTCCTCCTCCTCCCTACGCCACTGTACCCAGACTTGGGCCTGGTACGGGTTTTCTTCTTTTTGGCCGGGCAGGTACCGAGAACAGGTTCCGAAGCGAGGCTACTGGTATTAATATTAATCAACAATAACACGTAAAAAAACAGGTAGAGACCGTCGGATACGGTGGAATCGAGTTGGAAGATTAATACCCGTGTCACCCCGAGCGATTTTTAAGCTAATTTTTGATGACCGCCTCAGGCCGAGTGTTAATTTTTTTTTCTTGTTTGACAGCCCAATAGGCGGGTTCGGTTCTCGGAACAAAAAGAAGCGTGATGGCTTTCTTTTAGTTTTTTTTTGGGCAGTGTAACATTTAGGGTATTCTCGTACCAGACCATGATAAAAAAAGTAGAGGCAGCCAAGCTAAATATTCCTTGATAGATATTTGATCAATTGGTCTCTATAATATGCGTCTGCATATCAACTGAGATTAAGGCATTAAATGGCTAGATTAGTACCTACCAAATATAAACAATGTTTATTCCAAACAATAGTATCACAGACCTATGTGCTATTCATAAAGTTTGCACCAAATGGGAAAAATTTGTATTATTATATTTTTTGAAAATCGGATTTTGGTACATGTTGGTGCATGTCTTGTTTACACTATTGCGCCTAAAGAGGGTGATAACGTCACAGCCCATGCCTGTCAAATTTGACATTTAAAATAATAAATTGGAAAAAATGAGGTTTGCCTTGAAAATATCGGAAAATTATTAAGAAAATGTGTTTGTATTGCATTATTGTGCCCCTATGCAAATTTTCAGAAGGATATCACCATGTTCGTTTTTTCTTAATTATTTCTCTTCTAATCGGTACTCGATATTTTCCCCCCGCAAAAACCGAAGAAACTTATTTAGTGGTTGCCCTCTTACTAAACCATAAAAATACAAATAAATTTCAATGCAAATTTAAGGAGAAACATGAGATTTTTGAAAATAGCTATTGTGTAAGAATGCAATCTTGGTGCAAAGACTCTTTCATTTTAAGATAAGTTTATTCCCTGGGCCAGTGTTGTAATATTTTTACATGAAAATCGTCCTTTTTTTGAAATTCAGTGAAACAGAATTATAAGGTACAGTTTTGTATCGAATTTTATGGATTCACTTTCAATTCCAGGAATATGAAGTAAGAAACACGAATATTCTAATATCCTTCTGAAAATTTGAATATGGGCAAAATAATACAATACAAACAAATTTTCTTAATAACTTTTTTGGGTATTTTCAAGGCAAACCTGATTTTTTCCAATTTTTTATTTTAAACGTCAAATTTGACAGGCATGGGCTGTGACGTCACGTCCCTCTTTAGGCGCAATAGTGTAAACAAAACATGCACCAACATATCCCAAAGTCAGAGTGTCAAAAAATAGAATAATATCTACAAAATTTTCCCATTTGATGCAAACTTTATGAATAGCACTGTATAAGATAGACCGTTGGAACTATTTTTTTAGATAGGATGAAGTTGTGGTTGCTTTTGGACTGTATAATGTATTTTCTGTGGCGTTTTATAATAAACTTTTCATATAAAAGCAAAGAAATTAAAAGTACACTTTTCCGCACGCATTTTAGTTTAGAAAGTGTCACTTTTCTACACTAGTGCGGAAAAGTAGTGCGGAAAAGTGACACTTTCTAAGCTAAAATGCGTGCGGAAAAGTGTACTTTTCCGCACGCTTGTAGAAAACAATTATTTTCAGTGCCCAAAACTCAGATATGTAACAAATAGGAACTTACCTAATAATGTCATTCCATTGGGAGACTCTTTTAGAAATCTAAATAAGCCTTGATTTAAACATAAATGCAAATAATGTGGATTGCTTTTAGCATTTATCAATATTTCTTCAATATTACGGCAAAATTTATTGACTGTAGCAAGGATAATGAATGCAAGTCGTCTCCACGTGCCTGTTTGGTTTGGCATTGCGAAATTACTGTTACGAAATTAGTAGGTACATTACAGTAAGATGAAAAGTATACACTGTCTTCCAAAAAGTTCGCAAATCCATTTATTTGAATTTTCTAGCAGTAAATTGATGCCAACATAGTAATAAATTGATATACGGCGAATGCATCTCTGGTTGCCTACATACATTATAGCAAAGTAATTTAACATTGTGATAGAGTCCTTATTCGTTCAACAGAGAAAAAATCTATAACCGTTCGCATTGATCTACCTGATCCAAAGGAGATAACCTGTCGCAAGCTTGGTAATTTTTTTTTCTCGCAAGAGGGATTTTTATGGGTTGGGATACGAATTCTACACCTGTGCGCGGGGCGATTTGGGACCTTTCAGATTTATGCCTTTTGTATCGAGGGACCGTGATCTGTTATTTTTATGGCTTGACGGACGAATTGAATGCATATAGGGATTAGGTAGAGTGGAGACCTTATTGTAGTGTTGGGTTTGATACCTAGTTCGGGTCGCCTTGTGAATATCGTCGTGAAGGTATGTAGAAATTTTGCATAATAAGATATTTAAATAATAATAGTTTATTACGTACAGAGGCGGAAAAGTAAAACTTTTTGTTACATTGGGAATCCGATTCCTCGGATTCCGCGGGCAATCTTATACCTCAGAGAAATAACAAGGACAGAGGGAGTAAGAACAAAAAGTAAACAGAGCCAACATCTTTTTGAGTGATGCCACGTACTCCATTGTTTACCGCATTTCATTTGAAAATATCCGGGTTTAATAATGGGATCAAATGAAGACACACCTTCCATAACATTAAATTAAGAAATGTAGCTATTATAATTATTCCTTGCATGTGACAATTTTAAAGTAAAACTAAATTGCGCTGTACCTAATTATAGTAATCGCCCAACATGGCAACGCCGCCGTCGCATTCAATCTCTCTGCATTGTTTGTGTTGTTTACCCCAGTGTGTCATTTCTCTGATAGTTTACGTGTGTATTTTCCTGATTTCAAGTGTTTTTTGCTAATTTATTTATTGTTATTTATTAGTATTTAGGATAATATGTGACTGATTTTGTATACAGGGTGAGTTTTTTTCGATGACCACTATGGGGATCTCGGAAACGAGCAGTGCTAGAACAAAGGTTAAATGGGGAAAGAATTGCAGTTTTGAATGCTCAATCTAATGCCCCTTTTGGATTTTAAAAAAGTTCATGGCTCACTAGATACTTTGAAAACAGCGATTTTGCTATTTCATCAGATCTCTGTAGCTCCGTTATTTCTGATTATACAGAAGTAGAGATAAAAATTGTAGAAAATTTTGGGCTTAATAAGATAATCTAATCCAATTTTTTGTGATTTTTGAGGTATGACATAAACTTGTGTTTTTTTAAATGTAGATCATAGTTGGCTGTGGCCTTATCAAATCGGCCATTTTTTGAGCTTTTCAAAAATATAGTACTCGGCATAGTTATTATAAAAAATAAAATACCTATGGATAATTTTGTAGTAAGCCATGGAATATTTTCATAATTACGTTCTATTTTATAATAAGACATACTTCAAACTTTCAAATATTTTATTTTTAGCTGGTAACAAAGTGTAACAAAATAAAACAAAAATTATCATGATGAAGCTCCACCACATAATTAATTTCCCGTAAGAAATTACCTAGATCAGCTCTATCCAAATAGTTAGGTAGAGAGAAATAGACATATTTCCTGGCAGCCCCGATCCCCCGATTTGTCTGTTTTGGATTTCTTTTTGTGGGGAACAGTATAAAATAAAGTATGAGACAATTGTTGAATTAAGAACAGCTGATTTAGAAGCAATTGCCAGTATTGACAGGCGCTCTCTAAGAAAGGCGACAAATTCAGTTTTAAAAAGATGTAATATTTGCATAAATAATAATGGTGGATTGTTTGAACACCTTTTAAAATAATAATAATTTGAACTTGAATTTTTTAATTTTTGTTTTATTTTATTATATTTTGTTACCAGCTAAAAATAAAATACTTATTAGAAAGTTTGAAGTAAGTCTAATTATAAAATAGATCGTAATTATGATAATATTCCATGGCCGACTATGTGAAAATTTAAAAAAAATCAGAAAATTAGCCATAGCTCTTTTATTTTTTATAATAAATATGCCGAGTATTATATCTTTGGAGAGCTCAAAAAATGTCCGACTTGATAAGGCCACAGCCAACTATGATTTACATTTAAAAAAAAAACACAAGTTTATGTCATATCTCGAAAATCACAAACAACATAAAAAATTCGATCAGATTGTCTTATTAAGCCCAAAATTATCTACAATTTTTGTCTCTACAGTTTTTCTGTATAATCAGAAATATCGGAGCTACAGAGATCTGATGAAATATCAAAAAATCACTCTTTTCAAAATATCTAGTGAGCCACGAACTTTTTTAAAAATCCAAAAGGGGCATTAGATTGAGCATTCGAAACCGCAATTCTTTCCCGATTTAATCTTTGTTCTAGCTCTGCTAGTTTCCGAGATCCCCATAGTGACCATCGAGAGAAACTCACCCTGTATAATGGGACTCAGAAAGTGTGTGATGTGTGGCCAAATTGATATTTCTCAGGAAAACCTATCACAGGCGTAATGTTTGTTTATTTTGATAAATTTCCATTAGATGTTGGTTGACGACAAAGTGAGTATTTTAATGCTTTTGCTCCCTCTATCCTTGGTTATCTCTCTGGGGTAAGAACCAATCTCGTGGATCACTTTACTGTCTATTTCTCGTATTTTAATGACAATTTTGGCGTCATTCACTTCCGATTAAAAAAAGTCCTTTATTAAGTCCAATTTGTTTCGTGTTCCGTGCCATCAAATGATTAAGCTGACTTAAATAAGCTCAAACAGAGTGACACCCGAGGCCTTTCGTCGAGCATAAATAAATGCGTATATATGCGACGAATACGTTGATGAATTCATTACAGTAAGTGCAGTGGGATGTCTCTTTGTGTGCCCAGACAAATAAGCAGCTGGGTGTGTCAAACTCATAATTTAATCATGATTTATGTTTCAGTTTCATTATTGCTCGTTTTCCGTCTGGTGGAAAATTGAATATTACGCGGCGATGTAGACTCTTGCAGTAGACGCAATAATATCCACCGTTTTTTTCTAATTTCCATATTGTTCATAACAACATTCTTAATCTATTCGTAACACTATTATAGAACAGACAAATTTATTTCGTCTTACTACTTCCGCATCAATAATCTTGAGTTATACTCGAGCGTCATTTCCAATAATGATGTCGTCAAAAGAGGATGATGTATGTTTTCAGGGTTGGTTGGGGACTGCCTCCTGAGTGTCTAACCAAAAGATCACACTCGAACTTTTGGTACGAATTGCGCTATAGGGTGGTTTCCTAAACAATAGGGGTGGTTTCCTAAACCTTTTTTTGAGCAAAACGACCCTAATAAAAGTTGTAGGGGATCAAAGTATGAACAACGACTTTTCCTTATAATTTTTTTTTGTATCTATAATACATAACCAGTTACAGCGCATGACGAGCCCTGTCTCAGTGAAGTTGGCCCAACCATTCAAAATATCAAATTTATAGCATGTCAATGCAGAGGTTTTTGAAAATGCGCAATTTTTTTGTTTCTTCGTGGTATTTTTTAAGGCTGTTTCTGAAGAAATAAGGAATGTTATAATTCACTTGCATTCAAAAGGCAAATCTGGTGCGCAAATCTCAGATATTGTTAATTTATCACGATATACAGTGCGAAATATTATTAAACTTTACAAAACAACTACTGGATCCTTTGCTCAGAAGCAGAGAAATGGAAGCCGGTCACATTATTCTGATACAAATTTAAGGGCTCTGAGAAGGATTATCGTGCAAAATCGTCGGGCTAATTATGGAGAATTGAGAGTTTTATGGAATCAAGCAACATATACATGTTTTTCAAGGGCAACTTGTCACAGGGCTGCCCGAAAACTATGGTTTAAAACTTACTAGGAAGCCCAAACTGTTTAGGATTTTTTCCCGTTTTCAGTTTTACGATCTGTAGGCAAAGAAAAAGTCTTTACTAACCAAGAGGCAGGAGAAAAATAGACTTTTGAGGGCAAAAGAGCACAGAGCTTGGTCTCAGCGTCAATGGAACTCAATTATATGGACTGATGAGGCTAGATTTGAAGTTTGTGTTGGTGATAGTCGAAGCTGAGTCATTAAAACTAAAGGAGAAGTGTATCAGACGGACTGCCGTAAGAAGAAAGTTAAGTTTCCGTCCTCCGTCATGATTTGGGGATCCATGTCAGCTAGAGAAAAATCTCAAAATTTTGAGAAAAAAGTCTAAATTTTAAAATTCTGAGAAAAAAGTCTGAATTTTAAAATGCTGAGAAAAAAGTCAGAATTTTAAAATTCTGAGAAAAAAGTCAAAATTTTGAGAATAAAGTCAAAATTTTGAGAAAAAAGTCTGAATTTTAAAAAAATTTACTACGTGGCCCTTCTACGCTTCCGTAGTTTATTGACAATAATATTAGGAATTTCTTTAAAAAAATTCTTTGTTAGTTAAGATATAGGTAGTTTAATTATATGCCAAAAGCGAACAAACGATTCCTATATAATTAGAAAAATGTGCTGATTTTAACAAATTTTCTGAAATTGCTTCAAAAAACATATTTTTATTAGTTTGGGCCAACTTCACTGAGACAGGGCTCGTACTTATACAGGGTGTCCAACTTTAAAATTGTACAAATCCGTAAAATCTGCCATTTTCAAAATGCAAATCTAGGGCCGGCTGCGATTTTTTTAAACCCACGATTTTCACGAAAACCATTTAGCGATTTTTTTATTTAAAATCTGACCCTACAGCGTTAATTAGAACACCCCAAAACCCTTATATATCAAATTTGAATAAAAAATATACAGGGAGTTCCATTCTGCAGGGTGTCAAAGTTGAGCAAATTAGGAATTTTAAAGGCATCTGCCAAGTCAAGTGTGCCATGGAATCCCCTCAAAACAGTTGAATGGTCAATAGGATCACTAAAGGTGTTGGTGTCCAATGGTCCAATACAAAATATACCGAGTGTTCTTATCTGTAGATACCATCTCAAATTAGTGGATTTTTGGAACTTTATACGGGTAAAAAATCGTGTATATCAAAACCACTCCACATACTATAAACGAACTAAATCTAAAAAATACAGAAGCCTGCCAGTCAGTAAGTCCATATCAGTTAAGGTGGCTGGTGTGCCACAACAGGAAACGCATAGAAAATCTATCATCTTAGACAGTGACTTTGTTGAGAAAGGTCCAATAATTTAAATTATTTTTATTTGTCGGTTGGCATTTTGTAAATAAATAAATTACTTTGGTGTTTATTAATATTTTTTCAATGATTCCAGAGCACTTTTAGTAAATCTTTTCACAGCAACATTTTGAGTGGTCCTGTTGACCATTCAACTGGTTTGAAGGGATTCCATTGCACATTTGACTCGCCAGATGTCTTTAAATTTTGCTCAACTTTGACACCCTACAGAATGGAACTCCCTGTATATTTTTTGTTCAAATTTGGTACATGGGGGTTTTGGGGTGTTCTGATTAACGCTGTGGGGTCAGATTTCAAATAAAAAAATCGCTAAATGGTTTTCGTGAAAATCGGGGGTATAAAAAAATCGCAGCCTGTCTTGGATTTGCATTTTGAAAATGGCAGGAAGGTCAAAAGAAGCGGTTTTTGAAGGCCTTTCAAACAAAAAAAAAGTTTAGGCGATTATTTCCAAAAATGAAGATTTTAGGGATTTGTACAGTTTTAAAGTTGGACACCCTGTATGTGATTTGTGGTGATTTTATTTAAAAAAACCATCGCATTTCGTTCTACTATAGAATTTATGCCTCGCAACAACACGGGATGTCCCTGTTTGCCTGATTTAGGTGAAGGCTGGGTAGCAAATGCGAAAATGCCGTTTAAGTACCTACTAACTTTTTTAGGGCTATAAACTTTCTCTCTAAACTGCAGATTAATCTTTTATTTTGCTCCTCTTTTTCATTTCCGCCGAGTTGTTTTTTTACTGACACGACGCCGACCCGTCCCATCCACTTAGATTGAAAATTTTATAGCGAGGGGCAAGATCTGGGCAGTAAAACGAAAATTAAATTTATGTTCTCTGCTTAATTTGGCAGTTTTCATCTCTGAAGTTTCATTTCCAGATTCGAAGGGGGGGGGATGCTTAATTGTGTTAACGCCTGGGATGCTTCACATTGTGTGTTGACCCCATACAAAATAAAGCTATACCAATAATAACAAAATGACATGGTACCATTCAACATACAATATCAAATCAAAACAAATATGTGACTAGGTGCACGGGATGATTTTTATAGTAGCGGTTTTTCTTACAATCCACGTGCATTTCGTGTCCCATTGTTCAACATTATTACACGAATACAAAATTATAATAAAGTTATTATTATTATTTTACAATAATATTATATCTAGATAGGTATAAATGTCGACACATTTACAATCTATATTTTTATTATTCAAATAAAAATCATTTATTGTATATCTGGTAAACAGTAGGTATACACGTGGCAATTTCGACAAATTTAAAAACAATAAACAGGCTGATGTATTCCAGGATTTATTTCGTAGGAAAAATTTGCCCAGTTCTATTTTGTCTGGGGTAGAGGCCCTGTATGACACGAAAAGTGACAGTTATTCGTTTTAACAGAGGTTGGACAACGATCGGATCTCTCTCTCTGGCGAGGGTCTTATTTTCCCTATGAAATTCATTTTGTGCAACAGACATATATTTTTTCGCTCTTTCTATCATTCCCCTAGCAGCAGGATGTGTCAAAATTGGATTTTAAGGTTAAGCTAACGACATTTAACTGCCATAAACGTAGGTAGATGAGGGCACAGTTTAAAATGTATAAAAATATAGATAAAACCAATAAATTGGGTAGGTAGTAAGTATGTTATTTGCAAAGCTTCACTAATAATAATTATTGAAGTTTGAATGGAAAAGTGAAGAAACATATAATTTGTTCCAAGCAAACAGCAATTTTAGGATATCAGGATAAAAACATTTATTAAATTTTTGTAGGAATGTGGATACATAAAATTAAACAAGGCTCTAGCATACCAACTAACTAAACTTTCGAATATTTCTTCAATAGGAATCGTAGCTGCAATAATAATTATTATTCCTTTCATTTAAAAATAAAAATCAAAAAGGTCTTTTAAATGGTTTAAACTGTATGGTTTCGTTTCTTCAAACTCTCTTCTTATACCTACCGTCAAAATTTTAAGACAATTAATACTGAAATTTGTACGGAATAAAAAGTTGGAAAGTTTGTTTTGGTAATATGAATCAACCACTATTGAAAAACATGGTTAATAGAATTAGGCTGAATAAAAAAATGAGTACCTAGGTATTTAATATCGATATTAGTCTTTCTTTAATTTTTTGTAAATAAAAGTTAATAACTTTTCAATGCAAGAGAGATCATCTATATTTCAAAAAAGAAGACAACAGTATTTTTGTTTTCAAAGATATATTGTAAGTAAATAGGAAAAATCAAACTAGTACAAGTTCTCAGAAATTTATACATATTTAATGGTTCTTTCTTGCTAAAGTCACGTTCATCAAACGTTGCAGGAGAGGATCGTTTCTTCAGCACAACCTGACACTCAAAATCCATGTCGGAGAAGTGAACCTGTGAAAGTTATAGAACTAAATTTAAGCTACCTAAACATAATAAAACGCCGCCATCAAATGCTATTTTTTTATCAGCAAGAAATTTGTAATGGAATATTAATACAAAATAAGCTCACACATTTAACTGACTACACAAAAAGGGTTCTTTATATAAAGTTCCCACCCGTGTTAATTTCTTTTTTGTCCGATTTTGTTGGTCTTAGTGGAAAATAAAGCTCCTTCAAAACTGTCTCTCTCTAACAGTTATTATAAATTCTAAAATATCCTTACAAGTAAGATTTTGTAAGTATTTTATTGCTATTCGTGGCGTTTTTTCCTGTAGGAGGTTTCGAAAAAATGTATTAGAACAAGTATTTACGAATTAAATTATATTACAGTCTCTTTCCAAATTTCACGATAGGAAGAATTTTCTAATTGCAAACAACTTCTTTCGTATTTTTTAGTTTTCTCCTTTCGAGAAGCAACGAAAATTTAAAAAAATTAACAAAATAGGTCAAAAAATTATGGAGGTGGAAGTTTTGATGTGGAAGATCCTGTATAGTTTTCTGGAATATACGTCTCTTCGTTATGAGAATTTTGTCGTAGAAAAATTTCCTTTACAGCAACAAAATATTATAAACCAATCCAAAGTTATCACGCATAACTTATATAATAAATACATTTTTTATTATTCCATGAAACGAAAAATGCCTATGCTGGTCCAGTAAATACCTATACCCAACAGGTTTTACCTCCTTGAATGCAAAAACTTTAGAAATATCTCTTTAACATTGGGAAATTTTCATAAGAATTCTAATAAGTGGTTTGTATAACCTTATGGACTTTTATTGAAAACAAATAGGTACTAATATTTAATATTAATTTAGGTACCTTATGTTATGTTGCTGATGCAGATTAAGGAAATTATTCTGCAGATTAAAATCACAGATCAAACAAAAAATAAAAAGGAACTAGATACTTATGTAATTAAATTTACTTACCTCGCAAAAGTTTCGTATCATTTCCAACTCTCATGTTAGAGTATTTCATTTGCACTTTCCATCGTGCTCGTTCTTCTGCGCTTTTTTGAAAGGGTGTTAAGAAAAATCCATCCTGCTGAGCTCAGAATTCTTGCAGTTTCTTATTACGCAAGATGTCATTTTTACCTTTTAACACTCCTTTTTGCAAAAGAAAATTAGCACGCTCAATAATCGTATATTTATTTATTATCTATGCTCAATAATTTGTTGACAGTTTGTTGACAAACGACACCCGCCAATATAAAAATATAATAAAAACAATGTTACTAGATCTGCCAAAATCTGTTGTCCAACCTCTGTTAAAACGAATAACTGTCACTTTTCGTGTCATACAGGGCCTCTAGTCTGGGGTATTGCCCATTTTATAGAAATGGCAGCGAAAAATAACAAACTATAGACATTAATTGTTTGACAACAGAAATAACCTAAATAAACAAAGTGTTTAATTTATAAACTCTGCTCCAACAACTCAGAAATATTACAGTATTACATACACGTGTGGAAGAAATTAGAAATAAAGCTGGTGTTTTCTACACTGTGGCTAATTTGGCTTAAACTATCAGACACGTGCAGTGCTAAAGTTTTTTTCGTAATTATTATTTTGGCAACATTGGTCGATAGAATATATAGATTTTTTTAAATTTAGTTTTCCTAAATGAAAACACAATAATAGGCATACGAAAACTTATTTTCAGTTACTTGGAGTATATAATATGCTTGGGTATTTAAAAATTGACAAGAAAGGCCGTCAAAAATTGCTTAATTTGACCTTCCTGCAATTTTCAAAATGCAACTCCAGGGCCGGCTACGATTTTTTTATACCCCTGATTTTCACAAAAACCATTTAGCGATTTTTTTATTTAAAATCTGACGCCACAGCATTAATCAGGACATCCCCAAGAACCACATAATAATATACCAAATTTGAACAATAAATATACAAATATACATTTTCCTCTGGACCATCTCAAAATGCTGAATTTTTATGAAGCTTGGTTCACACATTACATAAAAGGCTTATCTTTTATAGGAAGGCGTTTCTTTCAAAATTTTGCAGTTGTGTGTATAAAAATAGGCATGACATTGACCTATTTTAGTTTTTATCTCTTAAATATTTTTGTAAATATGTAATTTCAATGACCTCTAGGTTATACGCTGACGCGTTTCTGAAGGCAGCGCCAAAACATTTCTATCGGCTTTTTTATTATCGGATCACAAAAGAAACAAAATTCTGTCAAAATTTGTCTATAAAGTCTCCTTATTGTATTTGTTTATATTTGGTTATCTATTATTTGCTCAAAAAATGATTGTGTAATATAAAATTGCACAATAGCTTATATTTTTATTTATGTTATTCAAGATTGGTTGAGATCCTCTGTTAAATACTTAGTAAACAAAAAAATAATAATAAAAAAATCAGTACCATCAGCAAATGTATATAAATCTGCTATAGACGCTAATTTTGCAGCCTATAAATTGAAAGTTTCTCTAACAGGAAATATCTAAGTTTTATTCTTGTTAAGGTGTTCTTTCCAAATTAACTTTACGAATTACTGTGGCAAAGAAAATAAAGGTTCGTGTTCAAACTTATTCCGATTCTAGATTACTTTTTTGATTTTTACCAAGCGTGTATGTAAATCACATTTGGGAGACCTACTATGGTAGAAACTTTACTGAAACTTCCTTTCTAGGTATCTTACTTTTTGACATTCCATGGATTTCTAATTTCTTACATTTTTAAAAAAGTAATTGCTCATCTGGTTACAAGATTCCGCCAGTTATGTTTTTTATATTTTATTTTCGAATAGTATTGTATTTTATTTATAGAGGAAGAGAGAGAGAAAACATACTTTTTTTTTAATGAACATCGAAGGTGTGGTGAACATAGTATCATTTTGGGACTGAAGGTAACCATAGTAAATTTCCAGCATAGTAGGTCTGTGGTAAGGTCCGTGTCTTTGGCCACGGCATATCTGGCACAATGACCCAGGTCGCTATTAGACTTTTCCTGAGGGGGTAATGATCTGTACTACACGGAGTTCACAAGATTGCCATTGAATTATATGAGATGGAATGATGGTGCACCCGCTTTGCCTCTCTACTCAGGCGATCCAGGCTATTGAAAGTTGCATAATTATTTATTTTGTTGATGACCCTATCACACTATGTCGGTTAAAATTTGCCCTAGCCGCATTAGAGAGAATTTTCCATTTGACATATTTACCTGCCTTCTGCATGTATAAATGAGAAAAAAAATTTTGGTATGTAAAAATACATACTGTTTATTTTGCACAATCTAATGTGTATATATAACACGGAATATTATGCATTATGGGTTGCCTACATACAGCAAAGTAGTTTGCACAATCACCGTAATACGGTGCCTTCCTAAAAAAGGGCAAATTTTCATTATCTTACCAACCTTTTAATATGTTTACAACAAAAACCAAATTTAGTTGCAGTTTAATAGCTCAAGACACATCTATTCGGTCCTAAACTGATGTGATTATCCAATTTTGCAATTTTCTGACACGTGCGCAAATTAAGCGCAGTTTGTTAGAAAAATATTATTGCAAGACACTGAAAAAAGACAGAAACATCTAGGTATGTACATACGTGGCTCGTGCTACGAAAACATATTTTGATAGTGAAAATAAGATTGTTAAAAATGTTGGCAAGGCTTCAAATAAACTTGATAGAACGCAGTACTACAACAGAATGTGGCGATGACAGGAACTAAAATAATTGAGAATTTCTCAGAAATGTTATTGTTGGACTATTTCCGGATTACATAAGAATTATTGAAATTTGCCAAGAATTGAATAGGTAGGTAGTGTGTCCCTGGATAGGTGGTACGGATTTTTGTAAATATACAAAAGAATTTCGAGTTGAATACACCAATCCCTCGAGTGAACTTCACTCTCAGGATTAAAAGACGCACTTAGTTCCTTGGTACATAATATAACTATTAGACACTAGAAACCGAGGCCTACGATAAAGACAAGTCAAAAATCACGTGACCACCTTAGTCCGACGTTACATGTCATTTGTCACATAACTTGGGTTTTGAGAAGTTTTAAATGTTTAAAGTGTTTTTAAACGTCTTAGTTTATATTTTAGAAACAAGTTTGTGTCTAGTGCGCGTGTGTCCTGGCGGAGGGTAACCGCCCGGGTGTTATTATGGCCTCTGGGTGGGAGCCGTGCCGTCCAGGAGTATTGGTGCCGCTCGCGCCGACGCGTGAGCGCTGTAAGGAGAATTCTCCCCCCGGAATGAACAGTGAAGCCTGAGACACAGACGGGTGAACTGCTTACGGGTGATCCGCGAGTTCAGACGGTCCGGGTGGCTGGAAGCCGTTCCCATTCAAAACGTTCGGGTTTGTGTATTTTGTATTCACCATTCACCTTGTGCGAAATGAATCATTGTTGTAACGTACTCGAGGACTTTCGTTGTCGACCCACGCCCTGATACGGTTCCTATTCGGCCTTTCACGCTGCCGATCAACTGGGACCTTGTCAATATTTACAGTATACTGAGGTGAGTTTTCATTTTTATTTCGTAAAAAATAACCTAAATACCAAATATTGGGTCTGTTTATATATTTATACATATTACAAAAGCCAGGAAGAAAATGTCACCATAACAACATTTGCTTTGCCTGGGGATGAAAATTTGCGTCAAAAATGGATTCGTCAAATTCCAACTGAGATTTAATTTCTAAAAAACCCTTAAGTATGTGTGGCTAACAGATTTTCAAGAAAGTGAAACAAGTGGACAGTGTCGTGGGAAGAAAATACCTACCTATAGAGAATATCACCTAAGTTAAAGGAAGGTGCTGCCCCAACAATTTTTGAGAATGTGCCAAAATATTTGAGTGCAGTGCCGTTTAACTCTCAGCCCAAAACAGCTGAGGCAGGTTGAAAATTTTGAAAAAAACAATTAGAGAAAGCCTGGATGCACAAAACCAATAATGTAATAGATGAAAGAAAATTCGCCAAATTGTTACAAAATTTGTTTTTTCTACTTACCTCCAAAAATGACTTTTATTATATCACGTGTATTATATCACGTGACTACGCGATTATTCGTTAGCGTCATGGCCTGTCTTTATCGTTGGCCTCGACTAGAGACTAAATGACGTTTATAAAAAGTTAATTTTGATATTTTTTAACGATTTTTTTTTTCGAATATTTCTTGTAAGGGAATGTACCCTCGGAAGCCATTTTCCTCGATAAAACGGCAACGAAGCCGCCCCTTTTTTTCATTATTGCCAAAGCCAGATCCCCCAGCTGGTGCAGACTGTCGTAAATAAGCGTTTCTCCGGAACGTGGTAATGAAGTCCATAAATATAACGGCATAGAGTTATCTCGATCCCTATTCTTTGCCGAATTGCCGCCGTAAAACATTCTGTCATTGCTAGCCATGCAAATTTCGGCCGTAAAAAAAGCGTAAAACCGACGGAGCGCACATGATGCACATACAGTATAAGCCTGACTTGCCGGGACTCAGCTGTTCCCGACTTTGCTGGCGCAGCAATAACAATATTATGCAAAGTATGCAGGCGAGAAAAATCGTAAAATATTTCTTGCTTAGGTAGACAACTTTTCGGAGAATTCAACAGTGTCACTTTTTACAAGCTTTTATTTAACTTGCCCTGTTAGCGTGTATGCGTGGGTCGAATCTTGCAAGCTGAATTAGAACCACTTCCTGACATACGATTGAGCTGAAATTTTGCATATACACCTTTAGTTCCGGTGACAATACAATATGCAATACTCAATATTGTAATACATACTTTCAAAATGGCCGCCGCTCCAAGATGGCGGATGATGTATTTTTTGTCAACCCCCTTAATATGGATATCAAATAGAAAAGGTTGAAGAGTAGAAAATGAGAAAGTTAGTGACATCACACTAAATTCAATATGGCCGCCACTCCAAGATGGCGGATTGCCTGTTGGGTATCAAATGAAAGGGCTCGACGGGTAGAAAACAATAAGGTGAGTGACTTCATACGAAATCCAATATGGCGGCCGCCACAAGATGTCGGAATAAATTTTCTTTACCATCCTCCTGACATGGGAATCAAATAGGTACTAAAAAGCACAAACTAAAATTGAAAATAAAAAAACCTTTTTAAAAACAAGCTTTTATTTAAGCCGTGTACTAAAACGAATAAAATAAATTCAATTCCAAATTGCGACAAGTCTAAAACTCTCTTATGAAAAAATATCATTTTTTTCAATTATTCTTGTCTGAAGCATACCATCCAGACTGCTTTGGAAATTAAATAATGAATATTTTGGTAAACACATTTTTATTTACACTTACGGAAAAAACATATGGAATATTCAAAATAGCAAATGCTCAAAAACTCTACTGTTTTGTCCTAAGCATGCAGTTACTCTTCTTAAAACGTTATTTAATTTTAATGTTAATTATAATTATTTAGTCTTGCATAAAAACATGTTCAAATTGTTTTCATCTTCTTATAAATTATTTTCAATTTCACCTACACAAAAAATTAACGTATCATCGGAAAAAAGCTGAATTTGACCCTACTTTATATAATTTACTACGTCATTAATGTAAACAATAATAAATAAAAAGGATCCTAAAATAGATCATTTTCCTATTATTTTATGCTTAGCTGATGTGGTTCTCCCCTGGTCGCCAAAACTAAATGTTTGAGGATTATAATCCATTAGTGAGTAATTTTGTAATTTAAATGAACTTTTGAGGTCATGCACCAAAGTGGCATAGGCGTTTGTGTAGGTAATAAATTTCTTGACATAATAGGCCCACTACTCTAAAAAACACCAATAAAAAAAATGGCCTATTCTTCATCGCCCTTTCTTTTTTCTCGGCCCCAGTATAACTTATGGCAACGATTCGCTACCTTCGAAAAATCACACCCACTCAGCGGATCCGCCCTACCCCCTACCCCTCCAGCGACGTAAAATCAAATCACCGTGAAAAAAGCTCGTAAAGCACCCCCCCCCCACCCCGTCACTTCGTCCCCCTCACCCCAGGCGATCTAGCAGTATGTATGTGAAGGTCGTAAAAACGAAGCGCAGCCCCCACAGGATGCTGTGCCTGATGTGCCTCCTGCAGTGCTGCCGATATGGCTTCGATTGGTGGGTACAGGGGTTGTCCAATATGACATTATTTTCATTTTTCATACCAATATTATCTATACCTACAGGGTAAATCTTTCATTAATAGAAAAATCCCGGCAGCACGCCTATGAAGTTAGTTTTTTTAACTATACATACAGGGTGTTCCCTAACCTATACGCATAAACTTGGGAAATTGTAGCAGAGGACAAATCATGGCCAATTATCGAAAAAATATAATAAAATATTTTTTGTTTATATCAATTTATTTCAAATTAAAAAACACAGAACTAGAATTTTGATGTGCCATACTTTTGTTCTAATCGCGGGAAAATAAACACGAATAGCGTCTTACAGTTAAGACGTCGTCATTGAAAACAGCTAACAACAAAATACTGCTAAATACCGTACGTGCCATCATGACTTGGTATCTTCTTAATTTTTTATTATCTGTAAAAGTTTTTTCAGTGTATCCCCAAAACAAAAAATATTTTATTACATTTTTTTTTTGTTAATTGGCCATTATTTGTCATCTGCTACAATTTCCCAAGTTTATGCGTATAGGTTGAGGAACACCCAGTATATGGCATCAAAACTGTACCTATTTCAGGTCACAATGGCACATTTTATTTTAAAACTTAAGGCCTACTACCACGATATATTTTTTGGGTTAACATTTGACAAATCATATTAGGCATATTTTTATAAAGGTATGTACCTATTTTACCTACTGCCCTCTTGTACGCTAGCACCGCCTGTTTTTTTGCGGCTCAAACACAAATTAAAAAGATCCAAATAATACAAAACAAATGCCTTCGCATGGCGGTGGGAGCGGAATGGTACGTGACAAATAAAACCATACACAATGACCTCAATATACCTACAATACGCGAATATATTAGGACCCACGGACGCAAAATTTACGAACTTATTATTCCAAACCATCCTAACCGACTACTGACAGACGTTTGTACTTACGAACTTAACCCCAGATTACCCCATAAGAGACCTAGACACTTTATCGATATAGATGACGTATGACAATAACAATGACCCTTATTAAAAAATTACCTACATGTTATTCTTTAGATTTTAACATAATGTAAAAAGCACACGCAAAAACTCATATAGGAGGTAGCCATCCCTCCATGTACCGTCTCTCTTTGTTTTTTCTTGATTATTGTTTAAAATTATTCGGGGAACAGGGCGCAAGTGCGCCGACCTCATTAGGACAAATTAGAAAATGGAAATATTTTACCTACTGGCAAGGGTATTGCTAAAGTTACTTGAAACTGCATAAAAAACTCTAATTGACGTCACAAAAAGAATATAGGACATACGCGTACGCAGTTTTCAAAAATATACATATTCTACAAGCAACATAATATTGCACTTTTAAGGTTTTTTGTCGTCAAACAAAAACGTAAAGGTTAATGCACCATATAATATTGTCAAAAGGTATCTAAAAAGCCATATCGATTATAACTATTTATGCAAGTATATCCAAAGATCTGTAAAATTATGGCACGGCTATCCACAGCATTTCGCTGCACAAGTGGCCAGCCGTCGGACAGTGTTAACCCATGCGAGTATTGGTGATATTATATTAGGCGAGCATGCAGTCATTTGTTTTTAGTACAATATCTATCTTCGCTGTCTTCTTCATCTCTTTTTACCAATAATACCAGGTTCGGTAAAAAAAGTGTTTTGTGAACTCACTTGGAACACAGTGATATACGGGGCGCGATCTATTTCATGGCATTTACCGCACGCTCTGCTACTGGTAAAAATACGAGACTTATCAGCAGAAATCACCCGTATAAAATTCAAAGGTTTTTATGCGGTCGACGTCGACGTAGTCAAGGAGGCAGCCAATAAGAAAGCGAGCGTAGCGATTTGATTGGTCGGCGTTTCGGAGATCCACGGAGCAGGTGTCGACGTGGGCCAGTTAGGCCAGTATAACCAGTGCCGTGCACGGAAATAAGGATTGCGCTTTATTTTACGGATTTTGGTTTTGTGCATAGATTTTCGTGTGGTGTTGTTTTGTGTGTAACAAAATTATTGGTTTGCTTTGGTTTGAATTATTTGAAAGTTTATGTTATCTATTCTTTTTTAGAGCGTTTAATTAAATTTTTTATAATTATTAAGCTGCGCGCGCCACCTATAAGACTCGGTCTTGTTTTACAAAGCAAACGCCGTCCAAGCGTTTTTATGCTGTTCCAAGTGACTTCATTTATACCATACCTAAATACAAAAAACCTAAAGTAAAAATTAAATTTCAATAATAATTGTTTTCTACTAATCCACCATTCATTTCGATAAATTTTTCATACCTCATAATTTTTACATTAGGGTTTTTGTATTTAGATATACCTTATTGACATATTATACTATTATTTGTAATACTTAAAGTAACTTACAAATCCATATGCACCAAATGAACTTAAAAATAACCTTAGGAGAATGTAAAACACAAATAATATCTAAACACAACATCTCTAGCAGAGTTGTGAGGAAAATTAGTATTTGCTCTGTCTATACCTAGAGTATGTCTCGTTCATTTTTAAGAAAAAAGCCACTCTTCGTAAAAATTGTTGCTCCCTTCGAAATTAAAAGTCGCGCTGAGAAAATATTAATTTGTTATACGGGGTGTTCAAAAATTGCAATAGTATGATATTTGAAAAAGAACCCCAGGAAGGAGCAAATTTGGGCTTAAGTCTCTGCTCGTCTCTGCCGTTTCCGTTTTTACAGTGGCGCGCACCTTTGAGTTGTTTCGACAAACTAATCGATTCAGAAATCCTCATTTTTCGGGAAATCGATAGGTACCTACAATCTACAATACAGGCATAAAATTATAAAGCACGTTTATGTCTTTAAGTTCAGGAATCCTAAGTATCCTAATAAATTTGCATTTATGAAGAAGTAGGTACCTACACAAACGCCTATGCCACTTTGGTGCATGGCCTCAAAATTTAATTTAAGTTACAAACGAGCTAACAATTGAAACCCAAATCCGAGACAAGAAATATACCTCTATGTAAGCAATATGTTCTACGACTTTGCCCATTGCAGACGCTATCCATTGCTGTGTGTTTAGTGTAGTGACTAAGCACACATATCATTTGAACTCTAAACTGAATTAAATCCAGTCGACATTTGCTTTTATGCAGGCCATTTTTCTGACATGCGTTACCTGAAATGTCAGCCGGAAAAGCTGAAATGTTTCAGGACGCCGACCGAAACATTCTAATGAAAGGCACGTGCTGGGTATTATCCCCAAATCCCGAACTCCATAGATCGGGTTTTTTTCCATGGAGAATTTAAAACTTTAAGCCGACCCGTTCGATCGGGATTGGGTGTATCCAGGGAGGCCACGCAGGGCTGTGTGTGTGTGCAGTAGCGCGTCCTTGATTTTTGTATAAAAAGAATAATGGGCAAGAACCAATTCTTGATTTCTTACTTGAATTTTATGAAGAAAATTTTAAATAGAGCAAAGAAAATAATATATACCTTAAGATTTCCATTAGACAATTATTAGGAAAAAACCTAATATTGAGATAATTCTGAAGATAATTCACTCGCCTTTTAGAAATTCGGTAATTATGGTGTAATCAACCCCCGATTTTCTTGAAATTTTGGCTACTTCCTCTATTTTCGAGGTCCCTGAACAAGAATCTGGCCTTGTTTTCTCCCGGTCGGACGTAGTTTTCGAGAAAATGATTTTTCAAATTTCCTTTTGGCACCCCGGATTTCACGACGATATTTGTGGTTGTAATCGGGATGAATTTTACTGTACGCAGCTCAAACTAATCACCACACTATTTTGCACCTTTTGTAACATCGAAACTTTGCGAAAATCCGCGTAAAAACTCTACTCTACTTACGCATATGGAGGCGGTTTCACCTCAGACTAATGAATAAAGGGGACACCGCATTATAGCGTCGTTATACAGATGTAAACAGTAAGCTCAACCCTCTCACTTTATGAACGAGATAAATGTATTTACAAACACTACCTATGGAACGAAATATTCTCTTTTTTCACTTTAGAGGAAAGACACTTGCACTTTATGCACCTTTTTACCATTTTTAAACTTGGAACCGCACGAAAAACTGGATTTTAGCGTTTGTTTTCTAGTAAAACTAAGCAAATACCGAAGCACAAACCAAAAAAACAAAAACAAAATGGAAAACAAACAATTTGAGCAAGCGCTAACTTTGGTCCCTGTCAAACTGCCGCAACGTTGCCGATTAGTGCGAAGAGTAATGGGTGTTGTCTACTATAACGATTTTGTCAATAATAAAACACCTACATAATCTTTCTTGAACACGAAAAGGTTATGTTTTACTTTACTGTTCCGCCTGAATTTTATAAGTGGGGGTAATTTTACGTTCAATGCATCTACTAAAGAAATTGCCGGTTTTATTTATGATATTCCTAGTTATTCTTACTCTTAAATGTGACAACATGTTTGGGGCAGGTCAGTAAAGGACCAATATTTGTAAACATGGGGATAGTAATAAATAACTACCTGTCAACAATTCACTTAAATTTGTAAACAAATTCGTCCCCTTTATTCATTAGTCTGAGGGTTTCACGTAGCACTCGACTGCGATCGCAGCGACTGTGTGGGCGTGGTTCCACTGCCAGGCGAATATCGATGTGATCGGATCGGAGTACACTGTTATCGCAGATACTGTTATAACTAGAAATATTTCTAATTTTCAGATGAAAAAATGTATCATCTAATCGAATTATATCGATACAATGAATGTCTATGGGACATTTAAAGTCACCTCAATATATTTTTCGTATGGGAGACCTGTAAAAATTTGGAAATCTTCGTCTACTGTTAATAATTCAGTCCAAATGTGGTCTGTTTAATAAAGGGGTTTTCACCCAATTCCTTTTCTTCTTATATTTACGTCTAATATTTAACATTGACTTTTTTCATTAAAAGGCACATGATGATAGCATACATTTTTCTTTTATTCGGCGCCATTTTGTAACTACTGCTGTAAAAACACTTTTGCAAGTATTGTGACACCACATAACAGATATGCTATAGCAGCGGTGGCGCACCCAGAAAATATGATTGGGGGGGGGGGGGGGCAACTTAAAATGTTTGACGGCCATAAAATCGAGAGAGATGGGCTATGATTTTCCTAGCTGCTCTCCTTTATGTTTTGTAGCGAAGGGAACTTGGCCAATAAATCAAAACTTCCCCAATAAACCTCGGGTAATTCTCGTGGGTTGTCTGCGCCACACAATATAAGGGATTTCGAGGCAGTTATAAAACCTGGATGGCTTCGTCAGTCTTGTTAAATTTGACAATATCGCAAGATTTAAAAATTGACGTCACTCCCCAGTTGGGGCAGAATTTTATTTAAACTGCTTTTATGATCGATACATGTTTCTACAGACTTCGATCTACCTATAGTAAGGGCAGAATGTAAAGGCGAAGTCGGCCATAAAATCGAGAGAGATGGGCTATGACTTTCCTACCTGCTCTCCCTTATGTTTTGGAGCTAGGGGTTCAGCTTAAAGAACGGCAAGACGCACTTTTTATTGCTCTGTCCTTGTCTGATACATTATGTTAATAAAGATAATATATTCAAATGGGAGTACGCCTATAAAACAGGGCAGTAATTAAATATTTGAAAAAAAAGAGAACACACTTGAAAATTTATCGGTACTTCAATGTGCATCGGATGCGTTACAGATTAGTACAAGGACCATTTCACGAATTAGGCAAGAAGGCATTAAACATATTAAAGTGGTACACACTAAAAGTAAAGCAGCCCCGAAAACTAAAGATTTGGCAGAATCGGATAAAGGAGAAATAAGAAGTTTGATTTATGACATGACGCAACTAACAAGCCACACTTAACTAGGGAAAAAATATGCGAAGAACTGGGAAAAAAGGGAATTTTGAGCTGCAGTAAATCAACGTTAAGGGTAATTTTAAGGAATCTTGGATTTAAGTACAAAATAAACGATGGAAGACAATACTTAATGGAAAAGCCAGATATAGCATCAAAAAGAGTTCAATTTCTACAACTATATACATCCAATTTATTTTCAAGCTGCCCTCTAGACGTAGTGTTTTTAGACGAGACCTGGATTTTTCAACACGGGGCGAATATGAGAACTTGGCACGACAAAAATCCAAAATGTGTGTACAACAAAAAAGCGAATGATGGCAAAAGGTTTACAATAATTGTTCATGCCGATAATAAGGTCGGATTTATTGATGGCGCTGAGCTTATATTTTCAACTAAGAATTAAATCTATATTATTATTATTTATTTATTATGTTATACTGACTTCTGACTATGTAAAGTTTATTTTATGTTGATATTTAATTTGTAACTAAAAATATAAATATATATATTTTTTGCCTAACCATTATAATAATTATTTAAACACCTATCTTTTAATTGCCAGTATAAATTACGGAATTAATCTTCAAAAATTACATATGAAATTACAACAGTAGGTACCTAAGTACAAATTTTTAATCCGTCCTTTCACAACAGGTAGTAAAGCGATAATTTATTCTAGGCCGACCCTGCCAATAATACAAATACAAATAATACAAGACAAGTAGTAGGTTTTCTATCTCTCTTCCTTTCATGAAAGGTGCTTAGCAAAGTTTAAGACGTACGTCGAATACAAATTGGAGGAGGAGACATGAGTGTAATTGTGCGAGTGCAAGTAAAGCAATAGATATAGCGCTCTCTCTTTGATGATTTATTGCCGATTTCGCCTTTACATTCTGCCCTTACTTACTATATTATTTTTTTTCGGGTATCTATTAATTTTTTTTCGGGTAAATCCCGAAAAATAGGTATATTAGCCCACTGATGGTTGTTTCTAAAATATAACCTGGTAAATGAATCAACCGCTCTAGGGAAGAAAATATTGGCCTCCGGCAGCCTACAGCCCGAGCGCTTATTATCTAATTAACTAAATTCATCTATATATAAACTGGAATTATCTCATTTCCTTCTTCGTTTTAAGTGTGCATTAAGCAAAGTTCGCCTCTGTTTCGTGTTACACTGTAAACAAGGCCGTAAGTGATATAAATTTGTTAACAGGATGTTAACTCGTAATCTGGGCCTGTTCGGGTTATTAGTTTTTATTGTGGCGATAAATTTAGAGACACCTATAATAATTATTGTGTACAGGTACTAAAATTGGCACGCCGGACCATCACGATTTGAACCCGGTTATACGGTTTGTACGACTATAACGGTTTCTATCGCAGAAAATTAAGTTATTTTTAAATAATATTATTTCTCTATAATATGATCTTACCAACTTGCAAAATAACCTTAGATGCGACTTAAATTACAAAGCCATGTACTGGGAAAACACACAATGATTACTCCTCAAAAAATCGACTTACAACAAATGCAGTGTTATTCTCTAGTTGAATAGCCTGGGAATGACTTAGTGACCATTAACGAAAATAATTTTCTAATTAATTTCTGGTTCTTTCTGAGAGACCTCTTTAGAATATTATTTCCGAGAATTTCCCCCTTCGATTAGTCCATAAATCAGCCACAGGTAATTACATTAAAGTTTCACATATAAATGTAATCTACAGGGTGTTCAGATTTGATCCGGCACACCCCTGTAAAATTGTGATGTTCTGCACACGCTATTATTAGGGATTTTTTATCGGAAATCTGACAACGTAGCTTTATTTGGCACCCCCTGAAACCCTACTGTTCCAAGTTTTATTAATTTACTTCGCCGAGTAACATTTCTACAGAGCCTTAAAGTTGCGAACATTTAATTTTTTATTTTTTTAATTAAAAATCAGGAATGCCTTGGAAATATGTGAAAATCGAGCAAACTTATTGAAAATTGCCAAAAAATGTCGTATTATTAGAGAAAACGACAAAAAACATCGTTTTATATTTTTAAAATAATGCTTAAATAATATGCCATGTTTTTTAAGTATGATTTTTTCGATACGACGTGATAAAAATGCTATTAGCAATATTTTTTATAGAAAATCTGGCAACGTAGCTTTAATCATCACTCCCTGAAACACAAATATCCCAAGTATTATGAATTTACCTCGCCAACTAACATTTCCATAGGACATTATAGTTGGGAATTTTTTTTTATTATAATTAAAAATGAGGAATGTTTTGAAAATATTTGAAAATCGAATAAACTTAATCGAAACGTCCCAAGAATGTCCCACTAATAAAGAAAACGGAAAACAAACCCCATCATAACTTTTCAAAATAATACTTAAATATGGCATATTCAGATCACAGAAAATATGCCATATTTATGATATGATTTTAGTCAGGCTGCCATGTGTTTTATAATCAAGTTCAAAATAGAAAATTCCTTGGAAAACCATAGGCATACCGTTAGCGTTGTCCCAAAGGGCTATTATTATCACTGAACTTGTATTTTAATAAATTCTGAACAATGATAAGTATGCAAGTTCTTGTCATAAAACTGCTGAAGAAAAAATGGCATACCGTTTGCGCATGTCCAAGTACACTCTACATCGAATAAATCGTCTAAATGATTACTGGCATACTTCTCATTGACAGCCTGTACAGAAGCGTGGAAAAATTAATTATTAAAATACAAGTTAACGTGGCAATAATAGCCCTTTGGACCCACCCTAACGGTATGCCTATGGTTTTCCAAGGAGTTTTCTATTTTGAAATTCATTACAAAACACATGGCAGCCTGACTAAAATCATATCAAAAGAAATATTTTTCGAAAAATAGAACCAACAGAAACAACTACTCCGAGGGCTAATACCACAGCTTACCCTAACTAGGGTAAGCTGTGGTAATACCCCTACCGGCATTGAACTACACCATTGGTTCTTGATTTTCGTTGGGAATAAACATTGCAGATCAAAGTTCCCTCCTTCACCAACGTAACATCAAAGATATTGCTATCTTTGTTGGGACATGTCATAGACGTAACTAGGGGGGGGCTAGGGGGGCTTAGCCCCCCTAAATTTCTATTAGCCCTCCCTAAAATGTAAAGGATGTGCGAAGATATGCTTCTCGTAAACAGAATAGATCTAACATTCTGACAACGCAACGTTACGCAACACGACGAACACCGCACGCGCCTTTTTAAATTCACCAGTTTCGACGAATCGCTTGCTCTTGCGGAATCTTCCGCCTTGTGCCCCCACAAAATCCGACTGAAATTTAAACGCGCAAGCGAGAGCAAACACACCGTGCCTGCTGCCGAGAGAAAGAGAGACGAGACGGGCGTCTCAGAATGAACTTTTGCTGTGCCAGACTCCAGACTTTTATTTTGTTATTCATCCAGTTTATTGTTGTTTCGTTATAATATGTACTATGTAAATAATCTTGCATCACAAAATAGCGGACATTCCCAACATTTTTTCTCTGGTTTCTACTCGGAAATCTCTACTTTTTCATAATGTTTTTTCTTAAATGAATTAAAAATGATTCAAAATTACCAGTAGATAGACTTATACATTATTTTTTGAAGCCTTAAAATAATTAACGTTTTTGGGTGTGGCACCTGAAGGGTGGTACAGGGTGATCCAATCAGTAACGTATTTACACTTCCCCCAAAAATTAACGCACCACCAAAATATACCCAAAAGTTTAAAGTAAATTTTTGTCAAAACCAATAGTCCGATTTGGACGATTTTTTTTTAATGATAGGTTGTCTCTTCCAGAACGTTGGTGTACTAACTGTATTTGCATAGAAACCTCTTTTTTATAAATACCGGGTGTCTCAAACTTTTGGGTATTTTTTTGGTGGTGCGTTAATTTTTGGGGGAAGTGTAGAAGGGCGGGACCGAACCCATTTCGGAATTTGAAAATATTCACTCCAGCTTGTAAATTTGAAGATATTGGGATTTCCCAAGACTAATTTTATATAATTTTTCTTCAATTTTTTAAAAAATTTCGCCTGCGGCGCATTTTTTAAAATTATTTTAAATGCCCTTGTTAAAAAAAAGACACAAAAATTGTCCCTCCACCACTCGAAATTAATTACTATATACGTCACAGAAGTGATCCAAACTCGTAGCCCCGGCCTACCATTTTACAGAATGACATTTAAAAAATATACCTTTGTAAGTAGCGTACCGACTTTCAAAAATTTCTTCTTAATGGATTAAATAATTCATGGTCGGGGCCCCGCATTTTCATGCGGCACCCGGCCTGGCAAAATCTTGAGCCGGTCCTGATCAGCCCCCCCTAAAGATAGCAATATCTTTGATGTTACGTTGGTGAAGGAGGGAACTTTGATCTTAAATATTTTTCGGATAAATGAAAACTCGGTTTTTCCTATGAAGAACCCAGGATGATACTCTGATTCATACCTTATTATTGTGATTGTGATTATATCCCGGTCTACAACTTTAGGGCCCTCTAGAAATGCGGCGAAGGACAGTATTGAGCTATATTTTCTGTGGTTCCATCGACAATTTGAGGCTAGTTGAAAGCGAACGCAAATCTGTTGTTGGAGAAGGACGATCTCCTTATATACATTCGACGCACGCAGCCCAAACACTGGTGTAATCCTACGGGAAATCGAGGCAACAGCCTGTGAATACTTATTCTTTAGTTTCTGCACCTCCTGTGTCCGCGCTACGTGCTTTTTTATTTTCTAATTGGATATTTCTGTAATATTATATCATACTAACAATGGAAATTAAACCTTTGAGGACACCGGTTCGGAAAATGTGTGGACTTTTTTTGTAGCAAGCATATTTCTTAACTGGGTCTAAAAACTCCAGACACTTTAATCTTTGTTCGTCAACCGAGTCGTTACACCCACGATACACTTACCCACGGTATGTCATTGCGCATCCATATGCCTATCTCTGTCGCACCTTGTGACGTCAGTTGCGAATCAGAATTTAAATTGCTCCATATGTTTTACACAGCAATAGATACTTTTTTATGGGTTTTTGCTTATTTTAAACGTTTTCTTTTAAATAAATGTTGTTAAAAATATGTAGATTATATTACTAGATAAATGAATGAATATTCTGTTGATAAAAAACACATTTAATTTGATAATAATTATAATTTTACAAATAATTTGTTTTCTTTGCGTTTTAGCTAATCGTATGCATGCAAATAAAATTGATGTATATTTTGTTAAATTAACAGGATTTTTCTTTTAAAAGACCGTATATTGGTAGACAATAAAAAAATATCATATTTAGGTAGCTAAATAATACATTTATTGTAAGTAATGTAATCCTGAACAAGTTTTGGCTTCTATCGACACAAACTCTCCATCGAAAAAAAGTATTTTACAGATGACTTGTTATAGGCAAAGATATTGATAAATAAAATTCAAAGCCTTACCAAAAATATAACTTTTTCCTTTCAGTGTTTATGTCGGTTTATGTCAATTAAAGCCTTATTTACCAATTAATGCATACAAGCCTCGATACAAGCACAACCTGCACAACCAATGCTTAGTTTATAGTTAAATAACAAACAAAACAACATAATAAATAGTGAGTAAAATAGGGATCAAATAATGATTCCCTTTAACCATAACGAGGCTAATTTTTTATTGCACATTCTATTTTATTTGCTGTATAAACCAGGCATAAACTCTGTTGAGTCCCCTATTTTTAATGCTCTGTTCTATATAATCTGTTTCCTTACCGGATTATTGTCCTTGGGAAATCTATAATACTTAATTTTTCCCTTCCCTTACTGTTTCTATTATTATTTGGACATGCGCTGACTGCACATCCCGGCATTTTTAGCCTATTTTAAAGCACTGTCGAGCTGGACTGACGATCAGTCAGTTGTTTACACTTTTTTTCTTGACACATTAAACTGTAAACTATAAAAAATCGTAAAACACAACCGCAGCCGCTGCATTATTTAGAATTCGTGATTCGCAATCTTGTTTTCGAATTCGTTAGTGACATACCGTGGGTAAGTGTATAGTGGTTTATTCTATCATGGAAAGGTTAGAAATTGTTGCAATTCGTGCTGTAGCTTTAGCGCAATCATGATTTCAATAACAAATTGCAACAATTTCTACCCTTTCCGCGATAGAATAAACAAACCATTTCGAAAATACGTTTCCACTTTTTTTTTATTGGGCTATACATCTAAGGTAATTTACCCAGTGCCGTGGAACACCCCCTAGGGCTTCCACCTTCTTTATCTGGCAGGCACCGTCTGGCTTTACACCATGGCCTGCCAAATTTGACTTGTTAGTCGCTTAACCTAATCTTAAGCCTAAAGACATACACAAACATAAATACAAACACCAACAGCAGGCTGAAAGTAACGATTTCGTGGTTAGAAGCAAAAAAAAACGGGAACTGACGATCAGTCAGTTGTTTACACTTTTTTCTTGACACATTAAACTATAAACTATAAAAAAATGTAAAAACACAACCGAAACACCATGCATTATTTACAATTCGTGATTCGCAACTGACGTAGATGCGCATAGTTGCCTTGTTTTCGGATTCGTTAGTGACATACCGTGGATAAGTGTATCGTGGTTACACCTAGAATTCCACGCCTCTGGCTCGTCATTATTTCATCCCTTCACTCTCTTCAACTCTCCCCTCCTAGTCCCAGCTTCATATGTTGGTAATCCCAGGACGCCACATTATCTGTCAGCTCGGCTCACATAATTTCAACGGTATCGCGCGATTTACTGGCACTTAGCACTTCCCCCGACGAAACTCTTGCGACAAATGAGATAGGGGAAGGACTGGGAAGGACCGAACTTGCCAGATGAGGCACACCAGCGAATAATATCGTGCAGACCGTAATTTCATAGTGGCTAGCCCAGGGTTCTTGCTGCAAAAGAAATAGGTCGCCGAAACTGTACCTACTGTACTGATTAGAATACTAGTAACGACCGCTGCATGCTACAATGCAAAATTCTTGACTCTAGGAAAGCCCTGAAGTTGATAGAATTGGCAACATGGCTTGCGGGTCTGCGCGGCGTGGCCTGTCACTCCCTGTCAGTTGAAATTTACCAGAATTAATTTTTGTAGTGCGGGTAGTGCTATCCACGCCAGATTGCTACGACGAGGCAGTGTGTCTCTGGGTGGAAACAGACTGCCCAAAGTGCTGGCGACAGCTTTTTTATAATTTTTCTAAAAGTTCGAAGCGAAGAATCGTTCCTTTACAATTTCAAGCCTCCAGATGCCTAGAACCGTCGAGGGAAGCTAGAACTTAGTTATATACCTGGCTGTAAGTCAAATCGTAATAATAACTTGAAGTGGCTAGGTTTTCTTTGCTTGACGGCAAGCGGTCAACTTGTATCCGTTTTGGGTTTTGGGCTATCCAAAGGACGAACATTTAAGAATAAAATGATTAAGGGCCAATTGCATATAGACAAACTAAAGTACCCTTTAAAATTAAAGGAGGTTTCTAACAATCCAACCATCGTTTAGTATTGTTGCAAAAGTTTCTTTACCTATTGTTAATGTCAAAAGATAATTTAGTTGAATGTATTATGAAATTGACCCTAAACTACAATTTCAATCAGAAGAGATTACTCTCCTTCACAACATGCTGTTCTGTGTTCGCTTGTTGTTTGTATTTTTATGAAAATTTAGCCATAAAAGAAGAGATAGGTAATCATCATTTGCGGTGCACTTTGCGAAAAATTCTCACAAAAATTTAACTAAATGTAGTCCCATGTATTTGCCCAAATTTACCATATTATTTGTCGAAAATGTACCTATCCACACTAGGAATCGTACTTATTATAAATACTTATACTTCTGTGTATATTTTGTTACTTGTTTTTTATTGTCTGTTAAACAAACGTACCTACTTACTTAGGTACCCAATTATTGAAACAAAGTTTACAAATGTATCTAATTATAATTAAAGAGAGAGTTGAACATTTATTAGACAAACTAAACCAAAGTGCAGACCGCTCTACTATACTGCATAGACCCGTTGAACCGTCCCGCTGCGGCGTTGCCACATGTTTGCACAGGGCTTGTAAACTGGAGAAGGTTGTGGCCCAATGTCTATTTTTTACGGTTGTAGAAAAAAGTACCTTTGTTGGCTAGAAAGTAATGCAGCGACACTTCTGACACATAAAAAGTGCTATTTAAATTTCTCGTACCCCTAAAATCGTAGCTCGACGCCCTGTCACTTTGAAGATTGTGTTTTGAGCATCCCAGAGCCATCCCTTCAAATAAACATTAGGATTAGGAACGAACGTAAAGTTTTTTTATACGTCTTAAACGTCGTAAAAGGCCAGATTAACTATATTGCGCCAAGCTCTTTTTCCACACCCCGTCGCTTGCCTTTTTTATTCGGAAAAATAAAATCTAACAAAGCGTAAATTTCTGAAGGAACGGCTATAAAATTTGCCGTCGTAAATTTTGGACTGCCCTAATAAAAAAAGAGGAACTTTAGAAGAGATATATTATATGAACTAGGGGGTTTATGTGTCAGGAGGGCCGATGTGTTTTGAAGGTCCGTTTTACTATTTAGGTATATAAGTCTTCCTTCTCTTTTTCACTTTACTTCAAATAAAGCGCCAAAAACGCAACTTTGTTATTGGCTTCCAATCTATGTTAGCTACTGAACTCTACAAGTATACTATAGAATGGGCTAGTCGATTAAATTTTAAAAATTAATTTGATGTTTGCAATGGTCAACTACAGTCATCTAGTTCCCTAAAAGGGCCCCTTGTCCAAGATAAATATCCACAATCTTAGAAATTTGAAAATACAAAATACCTTATGATATCTAAGGCAGTAGTAATCTTCTTTACCGACATCATAATATATCCGTCTCAAAACCGCGTGCGGCAACTTCAGGGTACCTAATTGGTTAGTGATTTGTGGGCTGACAGTATGATTACCTGCTATCTGCTGGATGAGACTCACAGAGATCATATATGTAGGTAGACTGCTGGACAATGCTTTTTATACTTACATAGGATGCGCGGAAAATCTTTGACGAATTTAAAATCATAAAATAGTAAAAAATAGTAATAAATAATGTTTTGTGAAACTTGACACTCTTTGACAGCCATATGACAGCGACAAACTAAGTATAACCTACCGTTGTTTGCGTCATAGACGCTTTGTGGCATAATTGCTTCGATTTTCAGCTAATTATTAATAGTTTCTTCGCGTTTTAGTTGTTTGAGTGTTTTATCTAATTAAGTGATTATCTCGAATATGTTCTGCTCATTTTACACCAGAGTGTTTAAAAACGAAACGGGTCAAAACGCAGCTAATTCTCTTCTATTAAAACCACCTAAACCATCATTTAAGTAAGTATATTAACATGATTGTGGTGTAAGAAACTATTAGTAGCTTATTTGTTTTAGTGTTAAAGTTATAAAGGTAGATGAAAACAAGTCAAGTTCTAGCATCAGTGAAGCAAATTCTAGTAGTTTGGACGAAACTAGTTTTACAAGTATAAACGAACCTAGTTGTATTTATCGAAGTCTTGACCAGTCCACGTTGAGGTGGGCTTAATTTATTACCAATATACAAGTAAGTTTGTAGGGAGATAGTAATTCAGAAAAACAACCACTGTTTTAAATTGCGCGGTCTGAAGGTCTAATGCGCATGTTCCATAGGCCCATGCGCAAATCCACAATTTGCCATAAAAAGGGACTTGTTCAGCACTCTACCTATATATTTGATCTCTATGATGAGACTGGATTCTAAGAATAAAATAGATAATAGAAATGAAAAATTTCTTAAAAAATCGAATGCACCTTCGAGTAGGTATGTTATTTAGTGTGTTAGTACAAATTTAGCTCTTGTAAACATCTCCTAAACTCGTAGGTTTATTTCGGGGTGGTGTTTAGTAGCACTGCTACAGGGTGAGATATGGCGATCATAAAATCCTCTAGCGTAAACTGCTTCTTACTATTTTTAATTTTGGACGCCGGATACGAGAATGTTCCAGCTTATACTAAACGGCAAAAGTTTCGAAATGCCGGCAGTAACTCGCAATTAAAAAGATATAAAATAGGAGCTGTCAACGGTGCGTGTTTTTATAGTGGTACGGTTAGGTCGTTGCGGTTGTAACTAGAAAAATATCGCCCCGGATTTATGGACTTGTAGGTACTACGAAAAAATAAACCTGTCGAAGGGCAAAATAATGTCGTCACATTCCAAAAATTCTCCAGATGGCATTGATTAGATAATAGATAATAATATAAAAGAATAAAGTGCGATAGATAAGAGTCATGTTCCAGTGACTGGCACTGGGGAAAATTCAAAATATACAGAGTGAGTTTTTTTCGATGCCCACTACGGGGATCTCGGAAACTAGCAGAGCTAGAACAAAGGTTAAATGGGGAAAGAATTGCAGTTTTGAATGCTTAATCTAGCGCCCCTCTTGGATTTTTAAAAAAGTTCATGGCTCACTAGATATTTTGAAAAGAGTGATTTTTTGCTATTTCATCAGATCTCTGTAGCTCCGTTATTTCTGATTATACAGGAAAATTGTAAAGACAAAAGTTGTAGATAATTTTGGGCTTAATAAGATAATCCGATCCAATTTTTTATTTTGTTTGTGACTTTTGAGATATGACATAAACTCGTGTTTTTTAAATGTAAATCATAGTTGGCTGTGGCCTTATCAAATCGGCCATTTTTTGAGCTTTCCAAAGATATAATACTCGGCATAGTTATTATAAAAAATAAAAGAGCTATGGCTAATTTTCTGATTTTTTAAAATTTTCACATAGTCAGCCATGGAATATTTTCATAATTACGTTCTATTTTATAATTAGACATACTTCAAACTTGCTAATATTTTGTTTTTAGCTGGTAACAAAATGTAGCAAAATAAAACAAGAATTAAAAAACTCAAATTCAAATTATTATTATTTTAAAAGGTCACCTTTTAAAATAAAAAGGTGTTCAAATAATCCACCATTATTATTTATGCAAATATTGCATCTTTTTAAAATTGAATTTGTCGCCTTTCTTAGACAGCGCCTGTCAATACTGGCAATTGCTTCTAAAACACTGCTCTTCATTCAGCAATTGTCTCATACTTTATTTTGTACTGTTCCCCACAAAAAAGAAATCCAAAACAGACAAATCGGGGGATCGGGGCTGCCAGGAAATAGGTCTATTTCTCCCTATCCAACTATTTGGATAGAGCTGATCTTACGGGCAAATAATTATGTGGTGGAGCTCCATCATGATAATTTTTGTTTTATTTTGTTACATTTCGTTACCAGCTAAAAATAAAATATTTGAAAGTTTTAAGTATGTCTTATTATAAAATAGAACATAATTATGAAAATATTCCATGGCTGACTATGTGAAAATTTAAAAGAAATCAGAAAATTAGCTATAGCTCTTTTATTTTTAACTATTCCGAGTATTATATTTTTGGAAAGCTCAAAAAATGGCCGATTTAATAAGTCCACAGCCATCTGATGAAATAGCAAACAATCACTCTTTTCAAAATATCTAGTGAGCCATGAACTTTTTTAAAAATTCAAAAGGGGCATTAGATTGAGCATTCAAAACTGCAATTCTTTCCCCATTTAACCTTTGTTCTAGCTCTGCTAGTTTCCAAGATCCCCATAGTGGGCATCGAAAAAAACTCACCCTGTATACCTCATTATTTTTGATTGGATGCAAATGCAAACTCCATTTCTATAGACGACATAAAATATAATTCGCAGGATAAATAACAGTACATATTTACCATTTACCTCTATAATTGTTACTTAAACACAAACACAAATATTGTAATAGAATACAAAGTGTACTTACTGAAATAGGTTTAGTAACACATGGAAACGACGTTCTCAATATCACCTTTATAGAAACTCTAAGGGTACTTGACAATATTTTTAATTGCCATAAAATCGTACTCAGTTTACTACAGTAGAAGCATCAACATAAACACGTAATCAATGAAACAACGGCTTTTAACCTTTATTTAGTCAGGATAATTCAAGATGAAGTTGCACTATTTTCTTCATGCTGAAATATACAGTTTCGTTGTTCTATTGTCTAGAACATCAAACGTGGCAACCTCTGTGTCTGTCAGGAGAAACGGCATTGCAACGGTGCCGGTGGCCGTTTGTAATAATTCGTAGAACAAAGGCAAATTTTACTTTTCTATTCAAATGTCTCCAGCTTGCCAATGAATATCTATTATTTAATGTATTGCAACCTTTGAGCTTTAACTAATACTTTTTTAAATGAGGTATCTTTTAATGCTGCACACGCTGGAAATTATATCCTTCATCTATGCCATGTGGAACTTTGGTTAAAGTATGTGTATATGGAACATACACAATAAATATTCGGGCTTCAATAATGCAGAAATATTCGAGTATGTGACAACGCCACCCGCCCACCCAAGCCACGGAACTCGACATTTGTCATTCCGTATGCCACTCAATCAAAACGTAAAACTTGCTAATTACGTGAATATTATTTTTAGAAATAATCGCAGGGTTTAGGCAAGTGTCCAGGAATTGTTTTATCCATGGTCAAGTACCCTATTCAAAAAAATAAAATAAACTAAAAATAATGTTGTAACTGAAACTTTACTACAGAATGTTCTAGATTTTGGACGTCAAATAGTAATGCATCTAATGTAATTTGTGTGGAAACCTCTCAAACGACGAAATCAATACTCGAGCTAAATATGAAAATGGTAGTAATTCGGCAAAGGCCAGCACTTTTACTTTAGTGCCTTTATATTCTCACAGAACTTTTCAATGAAACTTCCGAAAACTTTCCGTACTTATCGAATTTCCATAAGAAAGTAAGTTTTTGGGACGGCTTTATTCGTGCCGTTCGGAAAGTTTCGTAATACTCCCAGTTATGGGAACATAAAATGACTTTTTATTACTTTATTAGGTCTATAGGTACGAAATCGGGATTGGTCCCCCTTCTATATTATGTTATTAGGTTTGGGATTGAAGACGAAAGTGAAAATAGTATATTATAATACGTACAGAGGCGAACCTTTTATTACAGCCCAGGAATATGTTAGATAGACCGAGGCGCGTAGCACCGAAGTCTTTTTGGAAAGAGTAAGAAAAGTTCAACTCTCAAACATTTTCAAAAAAGTAAATTGGACTGACACAATAATAAAATAATAGTACCAAGCCACTGAAGTTCAACTTTTTATGACTAATGTGGAATTTTTAGTTGGCGAGGCCTCTGGCGAGTCATAAAAATAACTTCAGTGCCGAAGTACGTATTATATATTTTTTGAAATCGGAAAAAAATGTTTTATTAGGCAAAACAATAATCGTAAGGGATCACCCGTCCTTGAACCGACTGCGCGCGGCGTTGCTTGACTTTGACGCTTGCCCTACCTAGGTCAAGTATGACGAGGCACGGCGCTTCCCAACGGAAACTCCAAACTGCTGCTGTTGTGCAGCCTCCATGAAAAATTTATTGATATTCAAACCTACTGAAAGATTGCGCTGCTATAGGTAACAATTTCACATTGTTTACGGGCCGGGTTTTGAATATTTGGTCACGTTTGACGGGCGATGGCTCCGCGTCTGACGTTTGATGTTTACATCTCGTCAAGGCCTACTTGTTGAAAAAATCGTACAATAATGGGCTACTTCAGTGACGATTTCTGAGCTTTTAATGATGATTTTGAGACAGTTCACTGCTGATTTCAAGAAAAAAATTAAATAGCATCTAAGACCCTTTGTTGGCAATATTTTTAGAGCAAAATTAACTGTTACGACTTGATGAAGGTTTGGTACTTTTGTATCATCTCCCACGACGTAAACAACGTATTTATTGCCTATGGCCGCCTTTCTGAACGTGCGCCCGTATCAGGAAGAAGCCAGTAAAATGAAATAATCGCAAAGAGCAATATAAAACATGTTTTTCATTCTAGCTATCGATTCCTTTCCCGGATGTTTGCCAGTGCGTTCCTCGCCAGTCCCGGGAAGATTCTTATTGTGTTATTTTGTGTCTGAAGCTTGTTTACACCGGCTTCGGCTGGAAGGCGGAGAGTTCGCGCAAACACCGTTTTTGCTACAAAACATCAAACAAAAATTCATTGTAGTGTCGACATTTTGTTGGAGCTACTTCGGCACCAAGGAACTGTCATTGTTGATTTTCGAAAACTAAATTTAAAAACTATAGACGATAAATTTCCATTACCAAATATCGCAAATATACTTGACCCGATAGGCAAAGCTCACTACTTTCCAACCCTCGATTTAGCAAACGGATTCCACCAAATCGAGATGTCATGTGAAGATATACCCAAATCGGCTTTTTCTACAGATACTGGTCAATTTAATCAAATCAATCAATCAATTTAAAAGCATGCCATTTTGTCTCAAAAATGCACCCAGCACTTTCCAAAGAGTGATGAATAATGTTTTCCGTGGTCTTCAAAACGAATGTTTTGTATACCTCGATGATATTATCATTTTTTAATTATAAAACAGGTAAAAATGAAAAAAATGACTTCTTTTAGTCCATAATAAGAATTCTGTAAGAACATTGTTAAAAAAACTTGTGATTTTTCCAGGCAATACTATTGTAAGTAGCGTTACAATGTTTTAACAGTCGAACTAATGGAAACCCAAAATTGTAACTGTGTTTACAACGTAAATTATAAAAACTATTGGAATTGTAATTAACTTTACAAAGTTTTTACCGCTGAAAACGTCCATTTTGATACAATGGGATGAAACATCAAAACTTTTGGGAAATGAATTGTATCTTTATCCAAAATATTCCGTAATTAGACCGCAGAAATGCAAAAAAGTGAAAATCTCAAAAATGTCACTTGCAATGTTCTTTAGAAATCAAAAATATCTACTGCGAAAATAAAAACAATGCAACTTATTTGATCAGTTTTGCGAAACAAACTTCTATTTTGTAATAAAAATTGAAACTTCAAATTTTGTTTCATTTGTAAAAAAGAGGCCGAAGGGAGACTATTAGAACGGGCCCTAAATTTATAGCGCCCAGGGCCCGAACTTTGGCTAAACCGGCACTGACTGGGCTATTTATAGAGATGAATTATTGAATTCTCCAATAAATTATTCCATTGGTATTTTCCACTTCCAATCAACGGCATAATCCGCCTCCCAGCTTGATACCGGCTGTTGCTGGCGAAAGCGAACAACTGGGCACAAACAACCCTAATTATTATGGCGGAAATGGTAAACATGTTTTCGGGAAATCGCGGTCCCTCGAAGGCCGCCCCTCACACCAGCCCCGCTCCTCTGTGTTTACAACGGCTTCGTTTTGGCTTTTGGCCATCGGATTTTTCGAGCGAAAAATTCGCGGCACATGAACGCCAAATTTTATATAAAATTTCACACCACCATTTCCCCACTAACCATAGACTGTTTTTATTGGACTGTTAGCTACTATATGGAGAAAAATCGTGGAGGATATTTTAGGTTTATTTCTCCTTAGCCAGAACTGACGAGAACTGTCTAAAATGTCATAGTAATCTATATACCTATCCTTTATCTGTGATAGTACCTAATGCAACAAAACCAGGGACTCTTTAAAGTAAGGGGACCCAGCATTACACTTTCCAAAGTGAGGTCTATTCTTTCCTCATTCTTATGATATCAGTGATGCCAAGTATGCCATTTTATTGGAGAATCTATGAATATAACAGTACTTTGATTGTTAGTAAACATTAATAATGGTTTCCATGATTTCTAAAAATTAGACTTGACAATTTTGTGTATACAAGTGCAGAATGTGGCAACTGTCAAATGAAAGAAATTTATTTTATAGTTGTAATCGATTTTCAGCAATTATTTCCTCGAATTTAAGTAATAAGTATGGTAAGTCAGTAGTGCCGATTTTGCTTATTTAAGAATTTGTCGCTATTGCACCTTGTTCAGGTTTCTCAATCCATTTGTAATATGTATACTTGAACTTTCTTCCCTTGTTGAATGTATCTACCCAAAGAACTTTAACAGATTTCGGGATGGACTAATAAGATTAGGTCTAGTAGTTCTAATGATGTAGTTTTTCTCGGTGTTCATTATAAAATTTTTGTAATTTTATTTTTCTCCCAAGGTACCTCACAAACTTAAAATAAACTTGTAATCGTAGATAAAAACTCTTTGAAAAACGATCTGACTGAAGGTACCTGCTTAATAATTTAAAATTTTCGAAATACGATTTTTGATTTGAACTACTTACATTATACGTAATGCATGCCCACGTAATGGGAATTGTAGGATTACTAAAGGTGATACAGGAAACATCTGGTTGCAATTATTGGGACTACTACAGGCGGCCGCATTACCTTTAATTGACACATCTGGGTATCTGGAATTAAGAAAAGTTAAAAATTGTGAATTATGATGGCAAATATTTTGCCTCCTTTAACCTGATGGCAGTTCCACTCAAGGCTTCACTTTTCCTATGTGATAGACTGCGACATGCTGGGTCTCCTTATTTTAAAGAGTCCCCGAACAAAATAATAATGTCATCTATATAAATCAACTGGTATTATTTTGCTATTCAGAAGGAAGAAAATGACAGAAAAATTAGATTTGTCATAAAAATGGCATATACAAAAAAAAATTAAGAAGCATTTTTTAAAATATATCCAAATTATGTGAAAAATACATTTTTTTAGAAGGACCGTATCAGTATATTTTTTTATAATATAAATTTGGTGTATACCCATATTTCCAACCACTGGTTATTTGAGAAACTTGATATTATCTCATTTTGTAACACTTAATCAATGCATGCCGTGTACCAAATTTCGATTGAAAATCGCTAGCGATTGGACGAATACAGGGTGTTTACGAAAACCGTTTCTTTTCGCCTTCCTACCATTTTCAAAAAGCAAATCCAGGGCCAGCTACGATTTTGTTTATACCCCCGATTTTCACGAAAACCATTTAGCGTTTTTTTATTTAAGATTTGACACCACAACGTTAATCAGGATACCACCATATAACAAATTTGAACAAAAAATATACAGGAACTTCCATTCTGCACGATGTAAAATTTGAGCAAAATAGAAAATTCAAGGCATCTGGCGAGTCAAGTGTCAAGTGTGCCATGGACTACTCAAAGTGTTGGTGTGCAAAGATTCAATACAAAAATGTACAGGGTATTTTTCTCTGGGCCATGTCAAAATGCTGAATTTTATTTTGGGGATATATTATTTTGGGGTATATTATTTGTGTCAAAAATATTCAGGAAAACCTTTTTTTAGATAAACTTTCACACACTGTATTTTTTTATTAAGCTTTTTTAATCTCTGTTCATATATGAATTTTTTGCTTAAAGTGAGATTTTCTATCATCAGTTTTACTTATGACTGTATTGAAATAACTGTATATTGTTACTTTCCGTTACAAAATTGTACAAAGGCTACGGAACATATTGTAACTTCTTTCTTAAGTAAAAATTATTGTTTATAGGAACTTTCTTGCCTAAAATGATAATTTACTACTTTAATCATCTAGGGAAATAATCATAAAAATTATAAGTACCCGAAAACCTAATCCACACAATACCAAATTTGAAATGGGCTTATTTGACGTCACATTCCAAAATGGCGGGAAAATTCGGAATTGCCCCCTCCCCTGCACAAGCATTCAGTTCCTTCTGGGGTACTCCTAGTTTGGAGAAGTATTCTGAGGCGTATTATTATTATTAATTTACAAATTATGCATAATCCAGGACTCAGTGTTATTAGCACTAGATACAAAATCATTATGCAACTCTCTAATTAGTGAACAGACGCAGGTATTGTTGAAAACGAGTTTCTGCCGCAAGAAGCGATGATAAGCTTCTTGCCTTAAAATAATATTGACCTCCAGAGATCGAGGAATTAAAAAAAAACAAGGACCTTCAGGCGACACTCCTTTAATTTCGAGGGCGGAACTCATCGTGTTTTAATTATTTTTTTCATTACAGCCGGCCGGGTAGGCAGGAAAGGGACCGGCCGGGCGTTAAATTCTTAATCTCCGCCCTTTTTAAAAGCTTTTATTTAACTTGCAATGTATGTATGTATGTATGTATGTATGTATGTATGTATGTAATTTGTTCGGGTGGAATCTTGCAACTCAATTTTGAAGCAGATATCTTCAACCGATCGAGCTGAAATTTTGTACACACGTTTAATTTGGATGACAATGCATGATTATATGTGTGACGTCATTCGAAATCCAACATGGCGGAACACTCAAGATGGCGGACTAGTTAAATTTCAACCGATCGAGCTGAAATTTTGTACACACGTTTAATTTGGATGACAATGCATGATTATATGTGTGACGTCATTCTAAATCCAACATGGCGGAACACTCAAGATGGCGGACTAGTTAAATTTCAACCGATCGAGCTGAAATTTTGTACACACGTTTAATTTGGATGACAATGCATGATTATATGTGTGACGTCATTCTAAATCCAACATGGCGGAACACCCAAGATGGTCATTAGAAGGTCTCCTCATTGAAGAGCTAGACTGTTCTAAACTAACCGGCAAACGACCTTGCAACAATGATGCGTTAACTGAGATGAATAGACTCAGACACCTGGCCAAACTAAAAATTACAAAATAAATTAAAAGTAAAAAAATATTTTTAAAAAAAGCTTTTATTTAAATGCGCTAAAAAGAATAAAATAATCTTTTCTTTTAAAACTTTTATTATCAACTTATAACGTCATTCCACAATTTATATGATATAAAAGCTTGTCGCGAGATTTAAGTTTTCAAACTAAGTAAATACCACTACTTAAATCTCGCGACAAGCTTTTATATCATATAAATTGTGGAATGACGTTATAAGTTGATAGTAAAAGTTTTAAAAGAAAAGATTATTTTATTCTTTTTAGCGCATTTAAATAAAAGCTTTTTTTAAAAATATTTTTTTACTTTTAATTTATTGTTGTTATTTAATTTATTATAACGGCGACGAGATGGGGTGTAAGAGGCGTTTTCGCGTTTCTACATCTGTGCCGAGATTGTTTCGTTTTTCAGCGGACGTGTTTGGGGATGAATAAGTGCGGGCGACTCGTGAGGGGGAGGGGGGGGGCTCTATGGGACTCCAGCCCCCAGAAGTTTTACGATTTGCACAGAAACAAAGATACGAAATAATTTCTTTACTTAGATCATATAGTACAGTCACGGCCGACACTAGGAAAGCCCTGAAGTTGAGAAAGCTGGCAACATGGCTTGCGGGTCTGCGCGGCGTGGCCTGTCACTCCCTGTCAGTTGATTTTACAGGAAATTTACCAGAATTAATTTGTGTAGTGCGGGTAGTGCTATCGTGGCTAAATTGTTAGGACGAGGCAATATGTCTCTCGGTGGAAACAGACAGCAAGAAGTGCTGGCGGCAGCTTTTTTATAAATTTGTTTTCTTTGTGAAAAAATTAAACATTTCTTTTAAAGTTCGAGGTAAAGAATCGTTCCTCTACAATTTCAAGCTTCAAGATACCTAGAACCGTCGATGGAAGCTCGAACTTACTTATATACCTGGCTGTAAGTCAAATCGTAATAATAACTTGAAGTAGCTAGGTTTTCTTTGCTTGACGGCAAGCGGTCAACTTGTATTCCTTTTCGGGCTTTCCAAAGGACGAAAATTTAACAATAAAATGATTAAGAGCCAATTGCATAAACAAGCTAAAGTACCCTTTAAAATTAAAGGACCTTTATAACAATCCAACCATTGTTTAGTATTGTTGCAAAAGTTTCTTTACCTAATGTTAAAGCATCGAATTGATAAGTACAATGGAAGTCGCGCAGGTACCACTTTCATTGTTGTTTGGGGCAGCCAACTCTAGAGAGAGATAGGTTTCAAATGGCAATAAGTAAGACAAGGACGCCTAATGAACGTGTCAGCTGATTCAGGCAAAGGAGGTAGGTATATAGGGATGTTGCATATTAATGGGCGAATTTAATGGGCATGTTCCGTAATTCTCTTTATTGTTTGATCTGTATTCCGAAATTCGGGGCTTGTTTGTAGAAATGAGAATTTTTCTATATAACCACAATTATGTAAATATTGCACAGAAAAAAGTAGTGAATTGATTAAAAAAAAATTACCTACATGGCAATTTTATGTGCCTGGAAGTAAATTGAGACAAATAAAATACAAATTACAAAACAAAAGTTTATTTGAAAATAACAAAACGACAAAATATCTAGGATAAGGTACACATACACTTTCAACTTTAATTACTTATCTTAATTGATTTATTAATTTTAAAATTCAATTTAATAGGAAAAGCATGTAAGACAGGTAGCTTTTACATATTTTTATATTTTATATTTGTTTAAGCATCTAACAAAAAGAATTACAAATAATTACCTTATTAAAGGGACCAGAACCTCAAGATTAATTCCATCTTTGACTACGAAGAGCTAGGTTCATTAGCACAATATTTTGCCAGTTTTTCCCTTGATAGTTTCTATCATGACTTGGAAAATAAGAAACTGTAGTAATTACATACTTTTTAAGTTTGCGCTGCCCAAAATTCTCTATCAAATTAAATATATCAAATCAAATGCAAGTAAAAATTTTTCCTTTTTATTGCTGCTATGCACTTGTCTCTAATATCACCTTATCTCTTGGAAAACTGCAAAGTTATTAGCAAAGATTTTTAAGACTTACGAATGAAAAGAAACCCCCACTGTTCTTATTCTTTCCGCCCCGTTTGGTACATCCAAATAGACAACAGGAGTTGACCCTCTTTTTTGTAATTTACAACTTATAAACAGAAAGAATATAGCCACATAGCTAAATTACATTGTCTCTCCGATCTAACAATATAATATTAAACCAAACACCAACTAAGAAAACTCAATGCCGTTTTATACGAAACTGCCACCACGACACGAACTCAAATCAAATATAAATAATACAATTATTACTCCTATTCGTACTGCTGGGACTTGGGACAGAAGGAAAATTAAAATGACGTTTGACAAGGGAACTCGTTTGAAGCACAGGACACAAAAATAGAAAGTTAGGACAAACACCTCTTTTGTGTTATGTGGTTTTTGCCGGAATCAGCTGATTTATTTACTATTTCACTTACTCAAGTTTGGCTGCCAGTTTCTCTCTCTACACTCCTTCCATCTACTTGTCATTTCAATGTGTTAAAGTCAAAATATAATATAGTTGAATGTATTATGAAACTGACCCTAACTGCCATTTCAATCAGAAAGATTATATATTCACAACATGCTCTTCTCTATTAGCTTGTTGTTTGTATTTTTATGAAAATATAACCATAAGAGAATCACAATTTGCCTGATGCCGCACTTTGCGAAAAATCTCACAAAAATTCGACTTACAACAAAATGTAGTCCCCTCTATTTGCCCAAATTTACTATATTATTTGTCGATAATGTATCTATCCACGTCAGGAATCGTACTTATTATAAATTTCTTCTGTGTATATTTTATTACATCATGTTACTGATTTTATTGTCAGTTAAACAAACGTACCTACTTACTTAGGTACCCAATTATTGAAACAAAGTTCACAAATGTATCTAATTATAATTAAAAAGAGAGTTGAACATTTATTAGAAAAACTGAGTCAAAGTGCAGACTGTTCTATACTGCATAGACCCGTTGAACCGTCCCGCTGCGACGTTGCCACATATGTTTGCACAGGGCTTGTAAGCTTGAGAAGGTTGTGGTACAGTGTTCAGTGTTGTTGGAAAATATTACATAAAAAACCACCTGTAGAACAGAACAAGAAATTTTACACTTAAGCCTGCATCATTATGATAACTACAGGTTACGTTTCCTATGGCACAAATCCAACACTTTACTCTTCCCATCGTTCTTAAAACTACACTAACTTACTAATTACTAATTACTAACTTAATTATATGCATATTGTCCAATAACCTCAAAATCTCGTAAAAAAAACAAGAATAAGGCAAAACTAAACACTCGAAATACATCAACACAAACCGGCGAAATCTCAACGAACTCTGGATCAGCTGTTGGGGCATAATAAGGCAAATGCGCATCGATCACAAGGAGGTCGTGCAGTGTTGCCACGTTAGCCAGAATAAGCAATTTATTAAGGATATTATTAATAGACCAAGTACAATCGGTAAATTCGCAAAATGAGACAAATTTAATGTTAAATGATAACTGTCAAAATTTTTACTATAATGTAAATATTGTAGATATTAGATGTTTTTAACGTTGGTTATACATTTATTTCGTTAGTACAAGATACATTTATGAAGAAGTTTGGCAATGGTGCAATCATTGCATTGTGCTGTTTTAGATTTCTATTACTAACTCAGACAAATAATGTTACTAAACATTTTTTTGTCTTGGCAAGGTCTGTATTGTATTGAATTATTAGTCTATGTTTATTATTGCGTCTTGCTTTCAGCCGGGTCGAGAGGCAAGGGGTAACGCGGACGCACTGCCTTATTCGGAGTGATCCTTATCTATGTGTTATATCTCCGGCATTTTCCAAGCACTTCCAACTCGGAAAAATCCCCCAAACAAGCGATGATGGGGCACAATATGAGGGGGTGGCCGAAAACGGAAAACGAATAAAGCGATAAACGCCCGACGCCCGGCGGTAGGGGGGGGGGCACGGGCGTAGCCAAGGGGGGGGGGGGTCAAACCCCCCCCGAAATAAGCAAAATATTACCTAATATTATACCAAAAAAATACGAGGAGTGAAGAGTTAAATTATTATTACGTTTGAATATATTATGTAGTAATAGTAGCGCCTAGCGCCATCTTTTGACGAGAGGCAGACGCAGTTGCAGCCGAACTATTTTGTATTGTAGGGACACTTTGCTTTGTTTCTCGATTATTCGCCACGCCCCTAGGTCGAAATGAGCGGAACTTTGTGGAAGTTCGTGGAAGTTTCTGGACGGCTACTGGGCTGCTATATAAGCGGCGCCGCGGCGCGTGACCGCGCTTACGGCAGTATTGTTCCATGCGAACTCGAAGCGAATAAAAGTGAAAAGTGGTGAACGAATAATGAAGAGAATTAAGTGTACCGTGTAAGTGAGTAATTTTAGTGCGCTGTTATTCGATGACCTTGTTAAGGATAGATACGTGAATCATTATTACTGTAGGTATGGACTACTGGAAAAAGTGGTGTAGTCAAGGTCAAGGGGTTTCTAATAAAGAAACAAATTTGGATTTAGCTATCAAAGCTTCAGCTACCTTGCATGCTGATAAGAAGACTGCCTACCCCGAAATCTAGTTTGGAATGCCTAGATATGTGCGATAAAAACCTTTATCCTAATACTTACACATTACTACAAATCTTGGCTACCATTCCTGTATCCACTGCTACCCCAGAAAGGTCTTTCTCGAGCCTAAGGAGACTGAAAAACTATTTACGAAACACTACAAGTGAAAACAGACTTAATGGTTTGGCTCTAATGAACATTCACTATGGAACAGAAATTCATGCAGATGAAGTAGTGGATATATTTAAAAGAAAAAGCCGAAGATTTCTTCTTTAATGGTTTTAGATTTAGCGCAGAGGAACGAAATTAATTTATCCATTTCATTTAAAGTTAAGAACTTTATAAATATGTCGTAGTTTTTCGGATGGATATATAGATATTAAATTTCATATAAGTATATTTTTGTTGTTTTATTTACTTCTCAAACTAAACCCCCCCAAAACTAAATCCTGGCTACGCCCGTGGGGGGGGGGGGGTGGCAATTCCCGACGGGTAGCGGGGAATTCAATCAGAAAGGAAGTGGAATTAATAGACGCGTTTCCCGGGCTGTTGATGAGATTTTAATATCGTCTGAAAAATTTGCACCGCCCCGATCTGTTCCCTTGTATTGAGATTTCGATTTTTTTCTTCATCGGGTTTAGCCGGACCTTTTTTGGGGGGTTCAGCATTTCCGAATACGGCCCATTCATGTCGGATCAGAATGAGACGATTGAACTGAAGTTGCCCTTTTCCGAGATACGCGCAGGGCGTTAAAGCCAAAGAATTTTTGTCGTTATCTATTAATTTGCTTTGTGTAGCACCCTCAACAAAAATTGGTTTCACTCTAAAAAAAACATGATTTCATATCTACAACTTTTTGGTTCAATTTTATTACCAATAAGTCGTTATTTGTTGGAAAAACTTACAGTTTAATTGTGACCTTCATTACACTTTTCACTTTTTCAGAATTAAACGGTGGATTTTGCCAACAAATACTATTTAGTAACAGTAATAATGGAAGGAGCTTTTCAAATAACCCGCCATTTGTTTAGTATACTACTCACCTCGTAGATGACGCGCTATCAAGGACAACTTTAATATACAGGGTGAGTTTTTTTTCGATGCCCACTATGGGGATCTCGGAAACTAGCGGAGCCAGAACAAAGGTTAAATGGGGAAAGAATTGCCGTTTTGAATGCTCAGTCTAATGCCCCTATTGGATTTTTGAAAAAGTTCATGGCTCACTAGATATTTTAAAAAGAGTAATTTTTTGCTATTTCATCAGATCTCTGTAGCTCCGTTATTTCTGATTATACAGAAAAACTGTTGAGACAAAAATTGTAGATAATTTTGAGATTAATAAGATAATCTAACAAAAATTTTTATGTTGTTTGTGATTTTTGAGATATGACATAAGTAAACTTGTGTTTTCTAAATGTAAATCATAGTGGGCTGTGGCCTTATCAAATCGCCCATTTTTTAAGCTTTCCAAAAATATAATACTCGGCATAGTTATTATAAAAATAAAATAGCTATGGCTAATTTTCTGATTTTCTAAGATTTTCACATAGTCAGCCATGGAATATTTTCATAATTACGTTCTATTTTATAATAAGACATAGTTCAAACTTTTAAATACTTTATTTTAAGCTGGTAACAAAAATATAACAAAATAAAACAAAAATTATCATGATGGAGCTCCACCACATAATTATTTGCCCGTAAGAAATTACCTACATCAGCTCTATCCAAATAGTTGGATAGGGAGAAATATACCTATTTCCTGGCAGCCCCGATCCCCCGATTTGTCTGTTTTGGATTTCTTCTTGTGGGGAACAGTACAAAATAAAGTATGGGGCAATTGTTGAATTAAGAGTACCTACCTAGCTGTTTTAGAAGCAATTGCCAGTATTGACGGGCGCTCTCTAAGAAAGGCGACAAATTCAGTTTTAAAAAGATGCAATATTTGCATAAATAATAATGGTGGATTGTTTGAACACCTTTTTTATTTTGAAAGGTGATCTTTTAAAATAATAATAATTTGAATTTGAGTTTTTTATTTTTGCTTTATTTTGTTACATTTTGTTACATTTTGTTACATTTTGTTACATTTTGTTACATTTTGTTACATTTTGTTACATTTTGTTACATTTTGTTACATTTTGTTACATTTTGTTACCAGCTAAAAACAAAATATTAGAAAGTTTGAAGTATGTCATATTATAAAATAGAACGTAATTATGAAAATATTCCATGGCTATGACTATGTGAAAATTAAAAAAAAAACAGAAAATTAGCCATATAGCTCTTTGATTTTTTATAATAACTATGCCGAGTATTATATCTTTGAAAAGCTCAAAAAAAGGCCACAGCCAACTATGACATTTAAAAAAACACAAGTTTATGTCATATCTCAAAAATCACAAACAACATAAAATATTGGATTAGATTAACTTATTAAGCTCAAAATTATCTACAATTTTTGTCTCTACAGTTTTTCTGTATAATCATAATTAACGGAGCTACAGAGATCTGAAGAAATAGCAAAAATCACTCTTTTGAAAATATCTAGTGAGCCATGAACTTTTTGAAAAATTCAAAAGGGGAATTAGATTGAGCATTCAAAACTGCAATTCCTTCCCCATTTAACCTTTGTTCTAGCTCTGTTAGTTTCCGAGATCCCCATAGTGGTCATCGAAAAAACGTACCCTGTATATTCCTGTGGTCAGAAGTTTGTTACGTCCATGGAATCTATCCCAAATTATTTTTCATCCACAAAATTGATGTGTCTTTTGAAAAATTATTTTTTCTGTTAAAAAGGGAAATTATTGTCCTAACTCTGCTTACATTAATTTCGTCTCCATTAAATGTTTCAGACGCTCCATGGAATTTTTCTGTATACCTGCCGAGTCATATATGTTTGCTCCAATTTAGGTCGTAGGTATGAGGAGGGTGTGAGAGGGGCCCAACGAAATTACTCCTAAATTTCATTTAAATCGGATGGAATCGAATTGGATTGGAGAGCGAAGCTTCGCAGCTACCGAATCGAGTTCCACGAACTCCATCGAAAAACGAATTTATCCGAAGGGCAGATAACATTGTGCGGCCCAAATTTGGGGGCATTATGTCGGGAGATCATTAAATATAAATTGATACCTAGTTAAAATCCACAATAGGAACCCCGAATTTGGGAGACTCGTCCTAACTAAACCCCCAAACTTGACAAATCTTTAATTAAGCGAACATTGATAACCTCTCAACTTTCGAAGGGTCTTCTTCCGCGCAACAGCTGATGCACCTAACCCGTCGGCGTTGATCGGAAATTAATTACTTTCCAGCCGGCAGCTCGTCAAGTCGGCCACTGAGTAAATAATTTGTCTCGCACAGCTCCAAGATATACAGGAAGATTCTACAATAAATATTTCGAGGTGGACCACGGCGGCTGATCATCCAGGCAGCCATAACCACACTCGAACAATAGGCCTAGTTCGGCAGGAAATAAAAACGTCATCAAAAGTATGTTTGGTTGCCTAGATCATTAGAATTTTATTCACAAACTAGCTGGAAAGACTAGTGAATTTGAAAGGTTTACAAAAAATATGTGTATAATTATAGTTTAGCAGATATTTCTTTTAAAATAGTCTCATTGCATCTAAGCTCATATATACTAAAAATGCTCTTTCAAATAAATAAACCTTCCAAATGCGCTAGCTTTCCATTTCCAGATGGTTCTAAATAAAATTCTATCGATAGGCAACCGAACATACTTTTGATGACGTTTTATGTCCAACCTAGGGTTCCAGGAACTCTACACCTTTTCCAATTGTAATTCAGAAAGTATCAGTTCTAATTGAGATTTTTCAAATGTAATTCAGAAAATCCCAATTGAAATTCAGATTTTTCAAATGTAATTCAGAAAATTCCAATTGAAATTTAGATTTTTCAAATGTAAGTCAGAAAACCTCATTTGAAATTCAGATTTTTCAAATGTAATTCAGAAAACCTCAATTGAAATTCAGAAAATTTGGTTTAAAATGCATAAAACAATATATATAAATAAACATCCTTATGTTCACAGACGATGCGGAAACCCTGTACATAGGTGTATTACACCTCTTCCAATTGTAATTCAGAAAGTATCTGCACATAAGTTTGCTGGGGTTTATTTCAATTATTTGAGATTTAAAATTGAAAAACACTTTAAAATTTCTTAGTTGCTATAAATTTTTTTATAATACCGAGTGTGTGGGGTTATTGTTATTTAAACCTATTATCAAAATAAATTAAAAGTAAAAAAATATTTTTAAAAAAAGCTTTTATTTAAATGCGCTAAAAAGAATAAAATAATCTTTTCTTTTAAAACTTTTACTATCAACTTATAACGTCATTCCACAATTTATATGATATAAAAGCTTGTCGCGAGATTTAAGTTTTCAAACTAAGTAAATACCACTACTTAAATCTCGCGACAAGCTTTTATATCATATAAATTGTGGAATGACGTTATAAGTTGATAGTAAAAGTTTTAAAAGAAAAGATTATTTTATTCTTTTTAGCGCATTTAAATAAAAGCTTTTTTTAAAAATATTTTTTTACTTTTAATTTATTTTGTAATTTTTAGTTTGGCCAGGTGTCTGAGTCTATTCATCTCAGTTAACGCATCATTGTTGCAAGGTCGTTTGCCGGTTAGTTTAGAACAGTCTAGCTCTTCAATGAGGAGACCTTCTAATGATCTAACCCTACTTAAGGCCACGTATGCTTGACCAGGCGCGAAGAGCTTGGAGCCTAAATATACAACGAGACAGGTTGCAGACCAATGCTGTTGACGCCTATCTCACCAAACTACACAAGTCAAAGTTAACTAGTCCGCCATCTTGGGTGTTCCGCCATGTTGGATTTAGAATGACGTCACACATATAATCATGCATTGTCATCCAAATTAAACGTGTGTACAAAATTTCAGCTCGATCGGTTGAAATTTAACTAGTCCGCCATCTTGAGTGTTCCGCCATGTTGGATTTAGAATGACGTTACACATATAATCATGCATTGTCATCCAAATTAAACGTGTGTACAAAATTTTAGCTCGATCGGTTGAAATTTAACTAGTCCGCCATCTTGAGTGTTCCGCCATGTTGGATTTAGAATGACGTCACACATATAATCATGCATTGTCATCCAAATTAAACGTGTGTACAAAATTTCAGCTCGATCGGTTGAAATTTAACTAGTCCGCCATCTTGAGTGTTCCGCCATGTTGGATTTAGAATGACGTCACACATATAATCATGCATTGTCATCCAAATTAAACGTGTGTACAAAATTTCAGCTCGATCGGTTGAAATTTAACTAGTCCGCCATCTTGAGTGTTCCGTTATGTTGGATTTAGAATGACGTCACACATATAATCATGCATTGTCATCCAAATTAAACGTGTGTACAAAATTTCAGCTCGATCGGTTGAAATTTAACTAGTCCGCCATCTTGGGTGATCCGCCATATTGGATTTAGAATGACGTCACACATATAATCATGCATTGTCATCCAAATTAAACGTGTGTACAAAATTTCAGCTCGATCGGTTGAAATTTAACTAGTCCGCCATCTTGAGTGTTCCGCCATGTTGGATTTAGAATGACGTCACACATATAATCATGCATTGTCATCCAAATTAAACGTGTGTACAAAATTTCAGCTCGATCGGTTGAAATTTAACTAGTCCGCCATCTTGAGTGTTCCGCCATGTTGGATTTAGAATGACGTCACACATATAATCATGCATTGTCATCCAAATTAAACGTGTGTACAAAATTTCAGCTCGATCGGTTGAAATTTAACTAGTCCGCCATCTTGGGTGATCCGCCATGTTGGATTTAGAATGACGTCACACATATAATCATGCATTGTCATCCAAATTAAACGTGTGTACAAAATTTCAGCTCGATCGGTTGAAATTTAACTAGTCCGCCATCTTGGGTGATCCGCCATGTTGGATTTAGAATGACGTCACACATATAATCATGCATTGTCATCCAAATTAAACGTGTGTACAAAATTTCAGCTCGATCGGTTGAAGATATCTGCTTCAAAATTGAGTTGCAAGATTCCACCCGAACAAATTACATACATACATACATACATACATACATACATTGCAAGTTAAATAAAAGCTTTTAAAAAATCAGGTTTACAACTGTTATCTGGATTACATTTGATGTTATCTGATTTACAAGTGGGATTTTCTTAATTACAAATGAAATTTTCTGAATTACATATGGAAAATCTGAATTACAAGTGAGGTTTTCTGAATTACATTTGAAAAATCTGAACTACAAATGGGGTTTTCTGAATTACATTTGAAAAATCTGAATTACAAATGAGATTTTCTGAATTACTTGTGGAAAATCTGAATTACAATTGAGATTTTCTGAAATACATTTGTGTTTTCCTGAATTACAATTGGAAAAGGTGTAGTCCAACCTAAATAGGCTAGCAAGGGCCAAAGCGGATTTTACATCCTAAATAAAACAAATTTAACAAAAAAATTAAAACCTGCTTCAAAAATTTGCCCGTGGGCACACTCCACTAAAAATTTTAAAAATAACAAAAAATAACACCGACTTCACAAATTTGCCCGTATGCACATTTCAACTAAAATTTTAGAAATATTTTTCGCTTTCTAAATTGAGTTATCTTTGGATTTGGTGACGGTCAAGGCAAGGAATTTAAATCTATTTAGATATGAATACATCATATCCTACATACATCATAAGTTACTGTCACCGACTCCAAAGATAACTCAAATTAGGAGAAAAATATTTCTAAAAGTTTAGTTGAAATGTGCATACGGGCAAATTTGTGAAGTCGGAGTTATTTTTTGTTATTTTAAAAAATTTTAGTGGAGTGTTTTTGTTAAAAAAATTTATTTCTTATTTTGTAGTGAATTATACCTATCAAGAATTGTCAAAATCGGTCCAATATTAAATTTCATCTCCTATTTGTCCACCCTTAGGATTGAAATTTTTCTCTTCAAATTTAAATGTGACCACCCCTAAGGTAACCTCTTTCTAATAAAATAAGAATCTTCCAAATCGGTCCAATATGAACTTTCATCCCCTATTTATCTACCCTTAGGGGTGGAATTTTTTCTTTAAATTTAGATGGGACCACACCTAAGGAACCCCCTTTCCAATAAAGAAAGAATCATCGAAATCGGTCCAATATGAAATTTCATCCCCTATTTTCCACCCTTACGGGTGGAATTTTTTCTTCAAATTTAAATGGGGCCCTCCTAAAGTAATCCCTTTCTAATAAAAAGAGAATCATCGAAATCGGTCCAATATCCAATATGAAATTTCATCCCCTATTTTTTCACCCTCAGAGGTGGAATTTTTTCTTCAAATTTAAATGGGACTATTCTGTAAGTATACCCTTTCAAATAAAAAAATAATTGTCCAAATCTGTTTATAAATGACGGAGTTCTGAGGTAACAAACAAAAAAAATACAACCAACCTCCTCCTTTTTTGAAGTCGGTTAAAAAATCAGTCAGCTTCATATAAGTTTTTGTTTTTTCTCTTTGTTATGACCTTAACTAAACTTTCAGGCTGGTCTTCGCCTGTTATTAATTTTATTTTTCCAAAAATATATCGGCACCAGTCTATAATGGAAAATATTATGTTATTTTTGATTATGCGAAAAGGTCCTAATCTGAATCTCCCTGTATGTTACACGACACACACTCCTCGGTATAAGAAAAGTGTTTACGCTAGTACAGTGCCAAGTGTATTATTGAAACTAACTCTAGGTTGTTCAAGAAAGTGTGCGGTCGATGTCACTGCCTAAATTTAAAACTTACGCTCGAATTTCCTGTGTTCAAATTATAAAACTGTTATCCACTTGAACACATTATATTGTGCCGAGACAATATCAAAAATATATAAGCCCCCGATTTTTTATATTTCGACGATTTTTTCCAGACTCTCGAAGAGCCATTTGGGTAACACCGGTTATTTACAATAGGGTCTCTTTATTGAAAGAGTTCGTGCCATCAATTTAAAAATTATATCTCAAATCTTTGAATAAAGAATCGCAATCGAGTTATTATGATTAGCTGTGCGACTTGTGGCACTTCCCTGACCGCCAAATATGTCAGGATAATAATCCATCGGTAAGCAATTTTGTAATTTAAATTAACTTTTGAGGCCATACACCAAAGTGGCATAGGCGTTTGTGTAGGTACATACCTACTTCTTATTTAAAGACATAAAACATGCCTTATAATTTTTGATTTCACGAAAAATCAGGATTTCTGCCTCGATTAGTTTGTCAAAACCACTCAAAGGTGTCCAAATTTGCTCCTTCCTGGGGTTTTCTTATTCAAAGGATCATACCTTATGGGTGGCAGTTCCAACAAACTGGTCTTAGAATCCTTCACTTTGTACGTTGGCAGCTCGATCTTCGGCAACTTGACGTCCTCTCTAATAGATTTTCTTGGTAACTTCCTTATGATCGATATTTGTCTTTTCTGTCCAGCTGTAAACTGGAAGTACGCTGGCATTTCTTCTGGCTCGTAATTCTTGATCGACGTCACAGACGACATTTTTGGTTTTCTGCCCTGCTGAAACAAGACGACAGGTGTTAAACGTACAACCAGTAAAAAAATAATTTATCAGAGCACTTTTTGGTACTTTGTACCTTTGACGAAGTTCTTGGTTTGCTGCCGGAGGTTCCAGAGGCACTGTGATCACTCAGCAGACTTCCAGCCAACATTTCACTTAAGGGTCTCGTGCTAAGCTGCATGTGAAAGAAATTTAAACAATATTTTTCGTCTTTTCATTTCAAAATCTTTGTAGGTACCGAATTGGTTGATCCATTATTGAAATCCAAACTGTCCAAATTTGGTCCCGTGTCAGTACAGAGGCATTCTGGTAATTCGATACAGGGGCATAACGGTGTTGCCACCATTGACACGCTATCTGCTTTTGTAGATGCATGTGATTCAAAGTCAGTCTGAAAATTTTACACCTGTATTTTGTAGTCAAATCAAATTTAATTTTATATTTTGAAACGTCAAATTTTTTTTCTTGGTGAGGAGTATTTTTTTGGTTACTAGATATATTTTATATTTTCTTTTAATTGTATAGGTAATATTCACAGCTATGCAGATGATACCATAGTTTTTTTTATAAAGGTGATAGGTAATTGGAATGATCTTAATACTCCTTAGTTTACCTAATATTCAAATTTTGAACTTTAATTAAAGAAGCAACAATTTATGAAGCAACAAATATTAAATACCTGGGTATTATAATTGACAAACATTTGAAATGCAAAGAACACATAAATTATGTAGTTAAAAAATTAGGCATATTATTCCAACAATTTAAATAAAAAAAATTAAACAAAAAATCTTTAGAAATAATATTGCTCGTATATTATGGTTTAATATAAGCCCAATTAAGTTATGGTAATGTTGGTTAGGGAGGGATGAATCAAAATTACTTAATAAAATTAGAAATTGTGCAAAAACTGTTTCTAAAAATTATAAATAAAAAAATTAAATGTACTCAACAAATTTATTATTCAAAGAAACAAATAAAAAGACAATAAGGCAGCTATCTTTCTATAATATTTTGCTGTATGTTTTTAAAAATAAAAACATAATAAATTATCAAGAACACATGTATATGAAACTAGAAATAAATTGATTTTAAAATTCAAAGCAAACAAAGCAATAGGCCAAAAAATTTAAATTTTTTATTGCCATATGTTTATGAATTTACTCCTAACAATAATATAAAATGTATAAATTAAAACTTAAAAATTGGATAGTGGAATCAAATTTTTCTTATTCTTCTCTTACCATGAAATTTAATTAATAATTTGCACAAAAATAGATTTCAAATAATATATATATGTATTTCATAATAATTATTAATATCTTAATTATAATTTTGTATGTATACATTATACATATGTACTCACACAAGCTATATGCCGCTTATCGAGTACCTACTTATTGAGTACATTTGTATAGTGTAATGCATAAAATCAGTTACCTATAAATGTATTTAAAAAATGTAAATAAACTTATTCAAATCAAATCAAATAAATATGAAATTATTTGATTTTAAACTGTTTAATTTTTTAATTGTAATTAGAAGTGGCAATTATTGAATATAATACGTGCCTTAATAAATAAATCTAGCTATAATATACCTACTACAAAAGTTTCAAAGATCGAAATATCGATTATTTTTTGTGTTTCTTGTTTTGTTACTTTTTTATCATTTTTCGTGCCCGTCTTCAGTAAGAATAGGCAATTTAAAATGGACTGTAATAATACTAATAATAGAGAACCTCCTATTAATGACGATGGTATAATATTAAAAATAAAATACTTAGGTGTTAAAGGTCCGTATTAACGAATGTTTTATTATATTTTTCCAGAAATGAATGAAAGGGAAGTAGCTGACGAAATAGACACTATGACAGAGGGAGAATTAGAAGAAATATTTCTGGAAAATTCGTCAGATATGAATCATCTTCTATCGGCTGAAACAATGGATATGCCCTCTCCTGAAATGTGGCCAGAAAAAGGTGGGTACAAGTACTATTTTTTATCTATTTTATTTAACGAAAATACTATTTCTGTATTTTAGTTTCAGGCATCAGAGAATTTATAAACTCACATGCATCTTTCCAAGAAAGCTCAAACGATTGTGAAGTATATTCAAAGATATTTACAAATGAAGATTATGATTATTTGATTGGTAAATATACCTACGCAATTTTGTTCACATAAAATTTAGAATGATATAAATAAGTTGTTGGTCTTCTATAAAAACATATTTTTAGAAGTAACAAGGTTGGATGTGCATGATTTGGTAAAGAAAATCAAGGAACTCCATGATCAAGCCTATGAACTTGGTTTGGAAGAAATTAGAGAGATAACCAGAGGTAACAATTTGAATTTGTTTGAAAAGCGTAATAAGTAGCATAAATATAATTTTTTTTCTTCCCAAATTTCTGTTTTCTTTTAACTTTCCCACATCGCATTATGATCTCGATTTGTTTGGGAGATACAGGGTGCTTTTGGTTTTGTTGTGTTTTCTTAATAGGCCATAACGTCAAAGTGAAATGACAATAATTAATAAATGTCAAGTTAAAAGGTAAAAACAACAGAAACAATGGCCTAGCCGCCTGTCTGATATTGTACCCTGTGTTCTATCATACTAATTTATTTTCTTTGAATATAACTGGCAATAATATTTTACTGAATTCTACTGAACATTCAGCAACACAGTTTTGTCGGTAGGTATTTCTTAAATAAATGCTGATTCTTTAATTTTTTTATTTCCTACTTCTTCTAGAGAAGATAAATTCTCTCTAGAGAATAGGTTTTTAAAAACCAAAAATATGCATTAAGATCGATGCTAAACACACGAAACCATTTAATGAGGTACAAAAGTTAAAAAAATTGCATTTAAGTATCATAATTCCTTGTGAATGGGGAAAGTCGGAAAGTTATATAAGTTGGGAAGACTTGTAGGCCATTTAATGTTCGTTTAAAAGAACATTACAATTATATTAGGGAAAATCAAATTTTAATAACAATCATAAGATTTTGTGGAATAGGTCTAAACCAATTCTCAAAGTAGTAAAATAGACGGGAAATTAAAGAATCCGCATTTTTTTTTAGGAAAGTGTCGCTGAATGTTCAGAGGAATTCATTAAAATATTATTGCCATAGTTATTCAAACAGAAGTTGTTAGTATACTTTAGACAATAATAATAAAAAACTATAACACAGGGTGCAATCAGACAGGTGGCTATAGGCCTATATTGTTGATCTTTGAGAAAGGAGGAAACTTTGAAACTTTCTCCGAAAGCTCAGGAAAAGGGAACAAATTTGTTGAAGTTATTTTGAATTAAACGTTGAAAGTTTCGTTCATTTACTGTTCAGAATTTATGAATTTTTCAGATAACTTGAAAAAGTTGTCTTTTAATCAGTTTGGTGGCGAAAAAAAAAAACAATTAAAGATTAAAAAATGGAACCATAACTTTTTTGTTTATGTGAATATTTTAAATTTTATTAAACACATTTTTGTCTATTTTTTTCCTAGAATTCATTGGTGTGGTGAGATATTTATTCGGTTAACGGTTTTAAAGAAAAAAAAAAAACAAATACAGTGTGACCCATTTGTTTTGGGGTCAGTCTGTAAAAAGTGTATCAATCGTGCGATTTGGCTGATTTTTTTTTTAAATTGTAGAGCTCGATGAACTGCACATTTTGAACAAAAATTGCCTGGTTCGCATAAAATCCAAAGCCTACTATGACCGTTTTTATGAGCAAAATTTTAAGAAACCATATTAGCGTTTTTTTTTTTAAAAAATCTGTGTGCGCCAATGGATTGAGCACCCCTCGAAATGGGTATGTACAAAATTTCATCAAAATATTTCAAGTAATAACGATTTTGTAGAAAAATTAAAAATGCAGCCAAGGTACGTCTTTATTTTCAAAAATTCAAAGTTGGCCATGGAAAATAATTGAATTGTAATAATACAACCTTATGCTTATAAACACAAAACATAAAAACAATTAAAATTATAAAATTTTTGTAACTTCTACCAAGCCTCCATTTTCTACAATGCATTTGTCGTTCCTCTTGCGTACATTCAAAATTACATTTCGTATTTGCTGTGGAGTAATTTCCTCACAACTACGGTTTATCCTAGCTTGCAGTTATTGTAAATTATGGGGTCTTGACTTATAAACATTTTGCTTAAGTGTACCCCAAAGAAAAAAATCTAAAGGAGATCTCGGTGGCCACTCACAGAAAGGACTATTTCGCCCTATCCAACAGTTTTCAAAATTATTATCTAGCCAGTTTCTGATTAAACGAGCATTATGAATAGGACTGCCATCTAACTGTAACTTTAAATTTAAACGGTATCTTAATGGTAACTCATCTAAAGCATTTCTAAATTCAATTTCTAGAAAATTCAAGAAGCCAGCCGCATTCAAATTCCCTTCAAAGAAAAATGGGCCAATTATTCTGTCGCGTAGTATTCCACACCAAACGTTAATTTTTTGTGAATATTGTCTCCTTGCATTTATTATAAACTCTGGATTTTCAGCTGACCAGTGACGGCAGTTTTGACTTGATACTACACCATTTGTAGTAAACGTGGCTTCGTCGGTGAATAAAATTTCATTTAAAAAGTTGCCATTATGGAGATATTCACCTTGCAGCCAATAGCAAAATTCTAATCTTCTCTCCTCATCTCCTGGTTCCAGGGTGTGCAAAAATTTTGGCTTAAACGGTTTTATTTTGTTTTGTCTCAAACATCTCCTTATACTCTCTCTGGGTATATGAAGGTCTAAACTAGCCGTTCGAACACTATTTCGAGGATTGTCACTAAAGTATTGCAGAATTTGATTGTTATTTTCAACAAGTCCACGGCGTCCATTTTGCCTAGTTTTTAATAAATTTTTAGAAATCGATCCAGTTTCATCAAAAATATTGTTTATACGTTGTACAGTACTTCGACTCACTGATCTACCTGGGTGTCTATTGTTAAATTCGGCCGCAGCTTCTGCTGCCGAGCGCTCGTTGTCGCCCACGAGTCGAACAATTTCTATTTTGTCTCTTATGCTTAAATATTCCATAATTATGATAATTAATTGTATTGAGCACAAACAATTTCTGAACTCAATTTAGACAGTTTGACACTTAATAAAAGTAAACAATTCAATTATTTTCCATGGCCAACTTTGAATTTTTGAAAATAAAGACGTACCTTGGCTGCATTTTTAATTTTTCTACAAAATCGTTATTACTTGAAATATTTTGATGAAATTTTGTACATACCCATTTCGAGGGGTGCTCAATCCATTGGCGCACACAGATTTTTAAAAAAAAAAACGCTAATATGGTTTCTTAAAATTTTGCTCATAAAAACGGTCATAGTAGGCTTTGGATTTTATGCGAACCAGGCAATTTTTGTTCAAAATGTGCAGTTCATCGAGCTCTACAATTTAAAAAAAAAATCAGCCAAATCGCACGATTGTTACACTTTTTACAGACTGACCCCAAAACAAATGGGTCACACTGTATGTCAAATTTAACTCGCAGAATTTTTTTCAAATGTTTTTTAATAAAAGTGAATTCTTTACCTTCGGCTGTTGACATTTTCGTCTTACCGCAACACTTCCAGCAGCCCAAGTATCAGGGGGTGAAGGGGGTATGGGCTCATCTGGTTTCCATTGTGGAGATGAAGTGTTTGGGATTGGATCGTGGTAATAAAATGCTATACTTAGAAACTGAAATAAAAAAAAAACAACAGGATATTTTCTATTGTAGATATCGGAGTAAATATTTGGGCACCTTGAGCATTGCTTCATAGGCGCACTGCACGACAAAACGAATAGTTTGCTCATCAAGATAAAATTTGTAAATTTCGTCCATTACTCTGTCCATTAGTTCTTCCCTTATTTCGTAAACAACATTAAGAGCTTCCTCGTCCTCTCGAATCTCTTCACTGCCGTCAAATATTTTCAAATTTAAAATAAAAGTGGGTACTTAATAATAACTTACAAAAATTCGTCTTCAAATTCTTGAACCTGGGAGAGATTATAACTTCTAACAGTTCCGGTGGTAGTTCCTTCTAGAGTGTCCCTAGAGCCCATACTTTCTTCCATCCTTTCAACTCTTTTGACAAAATTTGTCAAAATCCAAAATTTAATTAGAAGTGACCTGGATGTAAACTCACTGCTCATCAGCTGAATTTAGAAGAAGAAGCAGGTTTTTAGTGTTTTGTGATCAACGTACATTTGTTTGTAGGTTATGTTTCTGACAAGGTGACAAGCTGGTTAACCTCAATCTTTTAGAGAATGAGCGATTCCGTTGATATTAAAGTGGAAACTGAGGAAAAACCCGACAAAGATGATCCCTACGCTTACCTAGAACGTGGCGAATTTTCCTCTGAAGCATTTAAGATAGAAATAAAAAATTTGCCGAAGTATTATGGTATCAACGTAAGATGAATATTTTCGAACAAAACTTGGATCGGATTCATGTATGATATATTCTAGGAAATAAAGAAGCTGCTTAATAAGAAACTAAACTTGTCTTCCAACAAAATTAAGGCTCCTCGTCCAAATAGTCCGTATATTTTTGTATGTTTCCGAAACGAAGAAGATCGTGAAAGTGCTATTAAAATAATTTCAGGGCACAAATGGAAAGGGAGAGATCTTCAAGCCATTGTAAGGGTGCAGGTTTTCGATATTTTATATTTTAAAGTGTTTTTTAGAAAGCAAAACCCAGTGCTGATCCTCTAGTAAAGAAACGGAAAGAAAACTCAGAAGACGGCGATACAAATAAAAAAGTTAAGGTGGAAGACACAAGAACCCAAGAAGAGAAACTTAAAGCATCTACGATACCATTATGGGACGTAGATTATGAAAAACAAGTAAGAATGTTTTTTTATTACATTTCTGATTGTTTCAATAAAGTGTAGATAATTTTTAGTTATCAAGAAAACAAGAAGGTGTAAAAGAAGTGTTAAAAAGGTTGGGAAAGTCACTTTCAAGCTTTCAGCATTTGGATGACGTAAATAAATATTTAGATGAACAAAAAAAGAAGTTTAACGGACTTCCATGTGAGTTATTGGATATCAGACATGCCGAAAAAATAGAGGAGTAAGAAATAGTTGATACTATTTATAATTTTATAATGGTAGAACAATTTTTGTGAAAATTTAAGCTCAAATTTTACTGCTATCAGACCTTCAAAACTACTTTATTTTAAATTGAATCCTGTAATTGAGATAAAATACATTATTTACATTAGCATTACTTGTTCAAAAAATAACCTACTACCTAGTTCAATTATTTTTTATCATTTTCTGAGATGACAATAGAATCTCAAAAACAATACACCGGGTGGATAGCAGGCCATGGAAATTAAATTTCAGCCTGCCTTGATAATATCAAACGAGCTAGTTTCGGAAACATTAAGGATTAGGGCAGTGACTATAGACTATAGTCACTGATTAGGGCTATTTGTTTTGTTGAAATTTTGATTTTATAAAAAAAGGGTGTGATTATATTATTATATTCTTTTAGATATCGCAATAAGTGTAGTTTTACCATTGCCATTGATGAAGAAACGAACTTACCTACAGTTGGCTTCAGAACTGGGGCATATGTCAATGGTGTTGTCAGTGTGGGACCTGTAGATTCACTTATTCATATACCCGGTTCTATGAAAGTTGTTGCAAAAGTATGCATTTACAAAAATCTAATTTTCATGTTAATAATTAAATTATTTCCGTTTTAAAGGTATTTCAGGATTATATAAGGAAATCTGACCTAAAAGTTTTTAATAGGGAGCTACAGGAAGGTCATTTTAGACAGTTGTTGGTGAGGGTCGCACCCGATCAGTTGATGTTGGTAGTCGGTATACATCCTCAAGATTTAGGTGTTGAGAAAATTGAGGAGTTTAAGAAAAGTTTAATGGAATATTTCTCAGATGGAGATGGAAAAATAGCAAACGTGACGTCTTTGTACTATCAAGAAATTACCAAAAAGTAAGTAAACTGTTCTCTGTCGCCACCTATTCTTCAGATTTTAAGTATATGCTGGAATCGTGTCTCTTTTAGAAATCCTGGAGACGATGCGACTTCCGCTCAGCATTTATGGGGCGATACTCACATTTATGAAACGATAAATGGGCTCAAATTTAGGATATCGCCCGAAGCATTTTTCCAGGTTAATGTACCTGCCGCTGAAATTTTATATAATACCGCAATAGAACTTGCGGCACCAACAGAAAGTTCTGTGGTTCTAGATGTTTGTTGCGGCACTGGAACTATCGGCCTGTGCTTTGCAAAGGTACCTAGGGGTGTGGGTAGTTTTGGGAAAATCCACTGTTATTTTTTTATTTCAGAAATGCAGTAAGGTGTTAGGAGTAGAATCTGTGTCCCAGGCTATCGTAGACGCACGAGAAAACGCCAAGATAAATAACGTGGAGAACTGTGAATTTTTTGTTGGAAGGGCTGAAGATACTTTGGGTTCGATTTGTTATAAAACGCAAAGTAACGAAGTTATAGCGGTCGTCGACCCTCCAAGGGCAGGATTACGTAAGTTAACTGAAATAAAATTTTAGAATTGATTTGACTGGTAAGCAATTTGTAGTGTGTCAAAGTGTCGACTCGTTCCATACACCCAACCTTTATACTTTGCGATTTGATATCATAACCTTATCCTTAATAGACGAGTCCACAGAAAATTTCGCCTTGAAAAAGAGACGAAAGTTTCGCCCTTCTTTATCACTGTAGCCATAATAATATTTAAGTACGTTTCCATTGAATAACTATCTATTTATTGTCACCAATTTGATAAAGGTCACCAACGATGGCAATATCAGTCCTAATTTTTCCCTGTCAATGATTAACTATGATAATTTTATAAAAATGTGGTCGTTGTGTGCCTATATTCACAAAATATTGATGTTGTTTTGTGGTAACAATCGGCTTTAGAGCATCAAAACTACTTTCCAAAACTGAAGACAGCCAATTGCATCTCAATATTATATGGATCTGCTGCTGATAGCAGAAAATTCCAGTTAGCTTAGGTGGTAGGTAATATTTCCTGTTCATATTTCTGTGGTACCACAAAACAGCAAGTAGTGAGTTATTCAATGCCAACATAAATATTACTTTGGCAGCGCTGACAAACAAGGATGGGGGATGGCTCTAGGGGGGAATTTTAGTTTTTTTTTCAAGGCCAAATTTTTAGTGGATTAGTGTGTTATTCGAGTTTGTAATATTTTTGTATTTTTTCATTTTAATAATTATTAGAAAATTAAATAATTTGTTCCCAGTAGTAGCTATCCCTAGTTTATACAGTTTATTAATAGCATAGGTAAAAACATTTCTATAAAATCGATAATTTGAAGGTCAAACTGTCACCACAAAAGGAAGGTTGTTAAATTCTTCTTCTTGTTAGAGTTTTTTCATGGGTTTCAACTTCACAAAACTTGTAAATTCTCAATGACATATTTTAAGAGCAAAAGGAGTATAAGACCAAAATGTTGGATTCTATTATACATATTTTAAAATTGGGATAAACCGAAATATTACTAAATCTATGTTTTCTGCCTGCGTTTTTACTTTTCGTTTTAAACCTTTTTTGTACTTAAATTTGCGTTTCTTCCAGACAAGAAAGCAATTATGCAGCTGAGGAAAATCCCGAAAATACAAAGCATTATATACGTTTCGTGTAATCCACAACTGGCCATGGGGAATTTCGTAGATTTGGGACGGCCCGAATCTAAAGCGTTTCAAGGGGAACCGTTCTTACCTGTAAAAGCCGTCGCTGTCGATATGTTTCCTTTTACGAACCATTGCGAACTTGTGATTGCTTTTAAAAGAAACAATTCTTCCTCGGAAAAGATATAACATATCACCAAAAATAAAATTTTGTAAGATGGGTACAGCGATGTTCATATGTTATGTCATCCGACGTATTGTAGGCTAGTGACATAATATATGAACGTGACTATACATTATTTTGGGAAAATGTTCACAAGTTGACAGTGATGAGTTTCAGAGGCTGTTTTCTGTCAATTTGACAAATAAAGATAAAAATGAAGCACATCGAAATATATTATTTTTTATTTACCCTAGTCCCTTATTTTACATTGACTCGAAGATTGGAATAAAGTTTAATAGAAAAACGAGTCGCACCAAAAATAAACTTGACTGTTCGGTGCGACACATTTCCGCTGTTTAAAATCTGTAAAATTGACTAGAGTTCCAAGAAATTTTTATATAGGAATGCATTTTTTTAACATATTTACAGATTTTGCGGGAAGCCGAGACTCCCGCGCAAGGAAATATTATATACACAATACAATTATATACATACAGATCGGCAAAAAAGATATTATCGTTTAACATATGTACAGGGTGTAGAAAATAAAGCTTTCTATTTTCCACCCCGCATCACAAACATTTAGAATATGCAATATCGAAGTTTCTTACAGTTATTTAATGCCAAACAAATACTCAACAAATTTTTAAAATACCGACTAAAACAATATAACGATTTGGAAAAAAGCACGGGAAAATTATATAACAGTTTATATATCTTTTATACCTATTTAGTTCAACGTGTAAGCAATATTATTGTGAGCTCACATTTCTGCCACTTGGGGTCCCAACTAAAGCAATAACTATTGTTACAATAATTACGTTTCTTTAAAAAAATTGTAACTTCTGAGCAACACATTCACAATATACAGGATGTATCTGAGAAGATTTAAAGCGGAATCTGTATCTTTGTTTAACAAATGACTGTGAAAAAGTTATAAATAATAAATTATGACAAATCCTATAAATATTTTTTTGCAAAACTCGAGAAACTCCAAACTTTCAGAAGCACCCTGTATAAATACTAAATACCTCAAAACATTTTAACAGCATAGTGCCATTTGAAACTTACTTAATTATTTGAAAAAGCAAAAAATGTCTTCAAATTTCTTGGAACACTATGCCGCCAAAATATCAAAGAATCACCCTGTAGATTTGTGAATTTCCTGCTACAAAATAGAATAGCGCTTTACATAAGTCTTATGTATACCAACTTATGGGGTTCATGTACAACCGCACACAGTCGACATCTCGGCTTATTTACTAACATTTTTTTACATCTTATCGATCAGAGAAAAATGTGTAACAACAATCACAGATCGGGAACAACAATACTGGAAAATGAAATTGTCTTATCAAGAAACTATTGTTTCTTGGTACACACATGATGGGTATGAATCAAGTGAAGAAATTGAGAAAGATTTGCGGTTATGTTTCTATAAAATATAAAATCTCGGGAAGCCATGGACAACAAAAAAAAAGGTACTCCAAGGGTATCTTGATTTTAGGTAGTTGTCATTTTTCTGTCAAGGCAACTGTCAAAATTATGATATATGATTTGCCCAAAAGTGTTCTTAATTTCTTCACTCGACTATAATCACATAATATTAATATACCAACATACATTTTTCTTGTTTATTTTGTGATTTTTTCTAAATAGTACTTAATACGAAAATGAGACATTAAGCTACAGACCTATATAGCAACCACAGTAGGTTTTATAGGTTTGTGATTTTTTTTGTGTTGAATCTCTTTTTCACTACATTGCAAAAAGTAGAATTTTTGAAGGGATATTTGGGTGGTGGTATTGCATTATTTGAAGCTGCAAAGGTAAAATTAGCTTTCCCATAATTCTTGTTTTTAAAATAACTTTTCCGCCACCCGTTTAAAAACGCCTCTGATGTCACAGATTTGTAAACACCGCCATAATATGGCGGTGTTTACATATTATGTAGCAACTATGCACTACTCTCCATAAATGTTACGGTTGATAAAATATCGGTTGACCTTGTTTCCTTTTAGGTTATGTTACTGCCAGATATTATGTAAATGAATACTTAAACCTCACAATTTTTTTTAATAGTAACTTTAGTTTGAATTTCGAAAAAGAGATTCACCATCTTAAAACGATTCTAAATTTTTCCTGTAGCCAAAAAATTGCATTGACCCAGAGAGCTCTCAGTCGAAAGATTATCAGTATTTTATCAACAAACTTATGAGTACGTTTTTTCTACCTTCTCACTTACTGATTTGTACGTTATGTGATGTGAAAAGCATATTGTACATAATATTATAATTTCGAAACCAAACCTCTAGCACTTAATTTTTTCTACAAAAAATATTTTCTTTATATTATTTGCAGAAAAAATTGCATCGTTCGAAAGAGGCATAAATACACACGATAACTGTGTAGGCTAATAAAAAAAATCGAGACTCCTTAGGCAAGATAAAAAATTTCTCGAAAAGGTGCCCGCAGATTTTCATATGAATCGCAAATATTTCGCTCAGAATATACAGGGTGTTCCTTAATGATATGCTAATACTTAAGGGGGTTATTCTTGGGCCCATTTTAAGAAAAAAACTTCATATGAACGTATGTCGTAAACGTCCTAACTTTTGAGATAGAGGGCGTTAAAGTTCATTTTTTAAAATTGAATTTTGGCTACATCTCCCGAAATAATCAAGCTGCTGAACTGAAATTTGGCACTACTCTGTTTTTGGGGATGGAGAATAAGCTGAAAATGTCAATTTTACCGTATCTCACAGAGGGCGCCACTTGCGCTGTTTTTTGATCACGCTTTTACGCGTAACTTTTTTGAGGTTATCTTTTTGGTCCTGCAGGTCCATCATTTTAGTGCATCTTTTCATTCTGCAAGAAAAAGGTTCTCTTGTTTCATAACGATCAAATCAACCGTTTGCGTTGAAATTACCAAAACGTGCCCCAAAACACCTGTTGATTCTAATATTCGAAACATAAAATTTTCACCTACTGCTTTCAAATGTTACAGATCAACTGTACATTCGAAATGATGAAAAAAATGCCAAATGGGCATTGGTCAAAACACCATTGGTTTTCTTGAAATAGAGTGTCCAAATTTTGTCAAATTCAATCCTTTCCATTTTGAAAGCGAATAATTTTTGGTACATTGTTCATAGGGATTTTTTTCTCAGTTTAAAAGGTACAGTCGGTCTGTAACACTTGAAGGTGCTGGGTGAAAATTTTATGTTTCGAATATTGAAGTCAACAGGTGTTTTGGAGAACGTTTTGGCAATTTCAAAGCAAACTGTTGATTTAATCGTTATGAAACAAGAGTACACTTTTGTTGCAAAATGAAAAGATGCAATAAAATGATGGACCTGCAGGACCAAAAAGATAACCTCAAAAAAGTTACGCGTAAAAGCGTGATCAAAAAACAGCGCAAGTGGCGCCCTCTGTGAGATACGGTGAAATTGACATTTTCAGTTTATTCTCCATCCCCAGAAACATAGCAGTGCCAAATTTCAGTTCAGCGGCTTGATTATTTCGGGAGATGTAGCCAAAATTCAATTTTAAAAAATGAACTTTAACGCCCTCTATCTCAAAAGTTAGGACGTTTACGACATACGTTCATATGAAGTTTTTTTCTTAAAATGGGCCCAAGAAAAACCCCCTTAAGTATTAGCATGTCATTAAGGAACACCCTGTATACAACGTTTAACTTAATAAAGCTTGCTCAACAACATAAAAGATATAACGAAAAATCGACGTCGATTCAAATGAAAATCTGAGGTTCCCTTTCAAACTGGCAACACTAAAATACAGACTCTGCAGACCGAGACAGATGTATAGGATGGGAGGGGCTCCTCGCTAGTTTTTTCTTCGGCAATTTCGAGAGGTAATCGAGCAAACGACCAAAATCGGGACGTTCCGATTCTCGGTATTGCCAGCAGGACATCAGTATGTCCTACACATTAAAATATGTCTTTTTGACTTCATTCTTACCACATTTGAAAAGGTGTTAACGTTGACTGACGTAGTAGTAAAGACTGCTCACGGCTGTCATGTTTGACAGTTCTCTGACTCAGCATGCGCTTCCCGGAGACCAAATACAATGCAAAATACATTGTTGACCATAGGCGCCATGCCGTGAGAAGTTTTATTAATACGTCAGTCAACGGTATTAAGTTCTGTTTATTTTAACTCCTAAACGTAATATATCCTTTGCAGTGTCATATAGTGGATATTTTAGTTACGTAGCTGAAAATTTGCTATGGATATGAGTAAATTACTCACATTACAATTACTCAGAGTAATTACACATTACAATTACACATTACAATTACTCAGAGTAATTGTAATGATGAATTTGTCACTTATTCTTAGTTTAAAGAAAGTAATATATTAAACTTTGTATTTTGGTTAGGCCAGATTTTTTAATGTATCTCTCAAAATATTGACCCTATATTGAAAATAAACACACCATCAAATATGTTACGGATGCACGGAATATTAAATAAATATTTAAACAATGTAAGAAAAGTTATGCTGAAATATTAAATCTACATTAACATTCAACATATCATAGATTCACTAGGGAATTTGCAATGGATATAATGAATATTCACAAAATTATCAACAGATTTAAGAAAAAAAAATCATGTAACAGCAGAAAATATAAAATCACCGAATTTGCTATGATTGTAAAGAATATTCAATAAAATATTCAACCAACCAATGTAAAAATCAACACTTCTATTGATATAATGAATATTCACGAAATATTCAACAAATTCTAGAATCATGACTATAAAATTGTGCTAAAGTGGCTGTAAGGAATATTCAATAAATTATGCATCTTTTAAGAACTTCAATGAATTAACTTTTTAATTAAAATTTTCTCCTGAAATATGAAACCTATATTAAAAATCAAAATATCGTTGGGAATTTGCAATGGATATAATGAATATTCACGAAATATTCAAGATTTAAGAAAAAAATGTAACATTAGAAAATTGTGATAAAATACCTAAAGTTTGTATGTTGGATAGCCCAGTTTTTTTAATGTGTCTCCCAAAATATGAAATCAGAGAATTTGCTATGGTTGTAAAGAATATTCAATAAATATTCAACCAACCAATGTAAAAATCAACACATCTTTAGATTCCTTAGCAATTTTTGCTAAGGATATAATGAATATTCATGAAATATTCAACAAATTCTAGAATCATGTGACTCTAGAAAATTGTGCTAAAATGGCTGTAAGAAATATTCAATAAATTAATCAACTTTCAAGAACTGCAATGAATTAAACATTTTATTTAAAATTTTCTCCTGAAATATGAAACCTACATTAAAAATCAAAATTTTATTGGAAATTTGCAATGGATATAATGAATATTCACGAAATATTCGACAGATTTAAGAAAAAAAATTGTGGCTAGAAAATTGTGATGAAATAAATTTCGTACTTTGGATAATTCAGATCTTTAAAATGTATCCTAAAATATTGAATTTTCATTGGTAATGTATGTAAGGATTTTTCAATAAATATTCAATCAATGTAAGAATTAAACTTAAGAATTTTTCTCCAGAAATATTAAACCTACATTAAAAATCAACACATTATTACATTTACTAGAAAATTTGCTATTGATGTAACGAATATTCACAAAATATTCAACAGATTTAAGAAAAAATCATGGGACTTGCAGATTTTAACCGTATCTAATAAGCTACTAAAGTTATTAAAAACCAATACACCATCGAATTCACTAAAAAATATGCCATGAATACTCAAGAAATATTCAGTAGATTAAAAAAATCATGTTTTAGATAAATAAGAAACATTAGAAAATTATGAAAAATTATACTTATTTTTCACATATATATTATGTAGGTAACGAATTAATGAATATTCACGAAATATTCACCAGATTTAAAAACAATATGTGAGACTTTAAAAACTGTGGTAAATTAAACTTCTACAAACTTCTAAAGTTTCTATTGTATCTGAAAAATATTAAGCTATATTCAAAACCAATAAAAGAAAAATAAATTCATGAGATATTCAGCACATTTATGAAAGACTCTGGTAATTTACATTTCACGTTTGTGGTTAAAATAAACAGACCATAATGTGACAAATTTAATTCCTCACCTTAACTTCTCCGGAAGCCTGCAAATTCGCCAGGGGCTGTTTCATCCCCTTGCCAACTTGCCAGATAACCGCCTCGGGTGGCTGGTTCTTAAAAGGCCATTCGCCGCACAACAATTCATACCAAACGGTCCTGAAACAATAAATTCGTTAGTTTTGAATTTTTTAAACCACGGTAAACGAAAACACCAGTAGGGACACTCCACAAACAAATGCACCGAGTGTCCCTACTGCCGTTTCCTTACGCCGCGATCGAAACACTGCCGAAACGCACCCGAAAGCGTACACATCCGAAGATTTGCTGAAGGGCAGCTCCTTCTCGAGGAACCTGTGCGGATCGAGGGCCCTCATCACTTCCGGGGCCAGGTAACACAGCCAGCCGGGCGGAATGCCTAAACTATCGTTTTTTCTGGAAGGGAAAAAGTTGAGACACGGGGCGGACAACCGGAAAGAAACGTACTTGTGCCCGTAGCACAATTTCGTAACGCTAAAGAGCCCGAAATCGGCAATGACGACCTTGCCGTTCTCGAGGAATATGTTCTTGCTTTTGAGGTCCTTGTGGATTATCCCTCTGGCGTGCAAGTAGCCCATACCCTGGAAAAAGTGCGGCAATAAATAATAAGATTCAAATATAATCTGACACAAAAAAATTGTAGGAAAAATAAGCTTAAAAAGTTATGAAAACTGAAAACATCATTGTGGTGACTCAAAAATGTAGAGATGGGTTTACACCGGGTTTTTTCATATTTGGAAAGGGTGTCAAGGTTTCCACCCTTTTTGGCACTGGGTGTCAAATTATTACACTAGTTTTTGGCATATTTTGATTACTGACATCTAGACGTTTAATTTAATACCAAATACTCATATCTAAAAGCTATAAAAAACAAAAACATTGAAAGATATAAAAAGTAAAAAATATGTTGCAGGCGAATTAGAAATTTAGTCGTTTATCTATTACATTATCCTAAATTAAAATAACGATGACTAAATATTAAATAAATGAAAAACCCCTTATTTCAATTCATTTTCTCCACTTTCTCATCTAAAAGCCATATAGGGTTTATTCCATTTATATTTCTGCAGGCTGATTCCTTTACTTGATTAGAGTCGAATCCGCCATTTTAACTCGATCGGAGCGATTCCGTTCTAAAAAGTTCGACTCGATACTCGATTAAATAACTCTACAGCATCTAAGGAGCTGATATTTGACATATTTACAAAATATAATAGTTAGGTTTCATTGACAAGAAAAAAACAAACAAAAATCGCGTTTCTTTTTCTTCTTTGCTCCAAATCCAGTGGCTGTTGGTGACATTGAAAACACCCATTTTTGGGTGTCATTAGTTTACACCCTTTGAAACCACCCATTTTTGGGTGCCAAACGTTTCCACCCTTTGAATCCACCCTTTATTAAAAATGAAAACACCCTAAGGGTGTCAAAGGTTTGGCACCCATAAAGGGTTTAAACCCATCGATGGGTGTAAACCCAAAACCCATCTCTACAAAAATGTATCAATTTCTTAGTTCTAGAATGTTTTAAATCTTAGTCTAAAAAAAGTAGAGTAGAGACACTTCACAAATAAACGGAAAGGATATATAGAGTGGTGTTTTCTTACGCCATGGTAAAAAATTATCATCAAAGCATATACTGTGTCAACTCTGAAGGAAATCAGAGATTACATTCAAAACGCTATGTTTCTGCATAAATAAATTTTTTCAACCATAACTAAGTATAGTTTGCTGGGAATTTAATAATAGTTATTTACATTGCCAGATGCGTAAGTGCACTTTTTTGGCCGAGGAGGTTGTTTAAAGACCGAGGCAACGCGAGCGTTGCCTCGGTCATTAAAAGTACCTGTATCACATTTTTCCTGCTACCGACAATTTCAGGTTAAATAAAAAAAAATTGAGCTTTGTGTGGGATTTGAACAGTGGATTTACAAAATTACTAATCGCGTAGTCTCACCCTACCGGTAGCGCGGTGCCTGTCAAACTTGTTCTGTTATGCGGCTCTTATTTGACGCCAGAGAAACAATGAAATTATTAATTTTTCTTTGGTATAATTATTCATGTTCTTTATGATATATGCTTTAATTCATTCAAAGTTGCAATTTCAGTTTGGGGTTCTGCAAAATCTAGAGTTTTAAAACAATAATTATGTGTGTTACAAAACAAAATTATAAAATGTATGCATAGACTACCATTTTTAGAACCTACAGTAAACATATATAAACCTTTTGGATATTTAAATGTGTTGTATTTATAAATTAAAACTTAGCATATTTATACACTCTGTTATAAAAAATAAGAAACACTCAAACCTAAACTTTGTTAAAAATGGTGCAATACATGAACATGGTACAAGACAAACAAATTTAATGAAGACAATTATTAGCATAAAAAGTAATTTTGGAAAAAAAGTCAATATTACCATAATGGAATCCAAATATATAATAAATTACCAAAAACGTTAAAAATTACATCAAATATTACCAAATTTAAAAAAGATGAATGAATTGCCAAGTTGGTTGAGAATAATAAATAAATGAATGAATGAATAAAGGAAATAAATATCATCATATAATTACTATATGATGATATTTATTTATTATTATATTATAATATCATCACTATAAAAATCTCTCCGGAACATTTGGACTAAAATGTGTTTCTCATGTGTTAAATTTGCCAATCTCTTTTTTGCAACCTTACATTGTGAATAAATAAAGTTTTGCTGGGAATGAAATAAAGTACATAAATATTATCAATATTATCAATATCAGTATAAAAAATCTTCCAACAGTCTGCAAAGACTGAACTAAAATGTGTTTCTCACCTGTGAAATTTGCTAATGTGTTTTTTGTATTCTTAAATAATTGTCAATAACTATAGTTTTGCAGCGAACTAAATAAAATAAGTTAAACAAATTTTATCATTATCGCTTTAAAAATCTTTCAACACTCTCTAGAATGTTTGAACTAAAAAACGCCTGAAAATTTTGCCTTTTTCTCTTTTTTGCAACCTTACATTGTAAACAAGTAACTATAGTAGTTTTCATAAAGTAAATAAGTATCATACATATAATATCATCACTATAAAAATCTCTCCGAAACGTTTGAACTAAAATGTGTTTCTCATGTGTTAAATTTGCCAATCACTTTTTTGCAACCTTACATTGTGAATAAATAACTACAGTTTTGCTGGAAATGAAAGAAAGTAAATAAATATTATCAACATTATCAATATCAGTATAAAAAATCTTCCAACAGTCTGCAAAGACTGAACTAAAATGTGTTTCTCACCTGTGAAATTTGCCAATATATTTTTTGCATTCTTAAATAATTGTCAATAACTATAGTTTTGCAGCGAACTAAATAAAATAAGATAAACAAATTTTATCATTATCGCTATAAAAATCTTCCAACACTCTCTAGAACGTTTGAACTAAAAAACGCCTGAAAATGTTGCCTTTTCTCTTTTTTGCAACCTTACATTGTAAATAAGTAACTATAGTAGTTTTTCTGGGACTTAAAAAAAGTAAATAAATATCATACATACAATATCATCATCACTATAAAAATCTCTCCGGAACGTTTGAACTAAAATGCGTTTCTCGTGTGTTAAATTTGCCAATCTCTTTTTTGCAACCTTACATTGTGAATAAATAACTACAGTTTTGCTGAGAATGAAAGAAAGTAAATAAATATTATCAATATTATCAATATCAGTAAAAAAAATCTTCCAACACTCGTTTGAACTAAAAAACGCCTGAAAAATTCGCCTTTTTCTCTTTTTTTGCAACCTTACATTGTAAATAAGTACAGTAGTTTTGCTGGGACTTAAATAAAGTACATAAATATCACCATATATCATCATCACTGTAAAAATCTCTCCGGAACGTTTGAACTAAAATGCGTCTCTCACCTGTGAAATTTGCTGGGCGACGATCGTCGTCCTGTGCATGTTGAACTTGTCCTTCCTCAAGTGGATGTGCGTGTACAGGGTGTTGCCCTTGCTGAAACTCGTCACGATCGCCAACTTGGGCGGTTTCATGCACGCCCCCATGAACAGCATGCAGTTCTCGTGCCGGGTCTTGCGGAAGATCGCCACCTCGTTCTTGAACTGCTCCAGCGTCTTCTCGTCGTTCAGGTAGTTGACGTTCAGCACCTTGACGGCCACGTCACCGTGCCAGTACCCCCGGTACACGGTTCCGAATCGCCCCGTCCCGATCGGGTTGAACATCTTCAGTTCGTCGTAGGGGATGTCCCACTCCCTCATGGACAACTAGAAATCGAAGAAATTTAGTTCGCGTTTGTCAAAATCCTATGAGAAACGTACGCTGTTTTGTCGCGGCCAACGGTGATCATCTGTGACGGTTTCGGCGTCCGAAACCTGACTGTCTTGACTGTCCAGGCGTACCGGAGTTCGATCCGAGTCTGTACTGTTGCTATTTGAGGTTTGCGATGCAGTTCTGTCACCGTCTTTCGATTGTTGTGATCCCTCAATTTCCTGATAAAAGAGTGTGTAATGGATATGCAATGGATGTCTCATGGACATTCACTGGATATCCATTACATATCCACTTACTATGTATTCATCACACATCCATATATACAAGATATGCAATGGATATCCACCACATAAGAAGCCATCGTTTTGTTAAATCTGAAGTACAGACCTTGTGTATTGTTCCAGCAGTCGGCAACGGATGCGTTTCCAACGTAATCCCTTGCTTATCCACCGCATTATGCCCCGACGTTATGTCCGGAAAATGGAAAAGCTGCTGCTTGTGAGCGGCATGCGGGGTAGTGAGCATTTGTACGGCGGGACTTGAGGGTGTCGAACTGTTGCAACTCGACGTGTTTGAACTCGAATCCGGAGGCTGGAATCACAACAATAAACATGACATAAATTCACAAAAAGTAAATTTTGTTTTACCTGAAATGAAGGAATGTTGATTGCGGTTTGCGGGTGGGAGTTTTTCCTTTCTTTGTTCCGACCCCTGCTCAAGGAGTTTATCAAATTTTTGGCACTGCTAGCCCTGCCGGTGGTCGGCGAGACAAGCACTTGGCCTAGAACGCAAAAAAAATGTACAATTTTAATAAGCTTCACAGATCCGCTTACCTCCTTCCCAAGTTTTCTTGAACTCGTCCAAATACTCTGGCGGCAGGCCACAAGATGGTGCCACTTTGTCTTCGCACTCCCTATGGCAAGTGTACTTGCACTCTTTGCACTTTAAACCCATGCCGAAAATCGGCCGTAGGCAATACCCGCAAGACGACATCATCTTGAAAGTTTTCGTAAATCGGTGGCTTATTTGGTGCGTCATAACGCGACCTATCGCGGTCGGTGTACGCGGCGACTTGGGTACCTGCAGGCTGATGGCTGAAAATGGAACGGATATCCATTACATACCCACGATATGCAATGGATATCCATTACACACCCACAATATGCAATGGATACCCATTACAGGCCCACAATATGCAATGGATATCCATTACACACCCACAATATGCAATGGATATCCACCACACAACCATGCCCCACAATGGATATACATTGCATACCAATGCAATGGGTATCCCCTGCATGAAATTAATGTTTGCTTACTATTGTAGCTGCTATCATCACTGTCAGTCCCCGCGTTGTTATATGGGGGCGATTTCATGGGGCTCGTCAAAATAGGGCTGGTAAAACCGACGGTTTCGGGGCCCGGTTCGGTAGGTAGTCTACCTCTTCTAGCAGGTACAGTTTTTGTGTCGCTAAAAAATAGTCGAATGAGAAAACGTTTAATTCTTTCATTGTCGCCACTTACTTTACATTGTTAATATCACCGTTGTTTTCGCCCTTGTTGGCCGCCAGTTGAGACTCGTGCGATTTGCTCTTCGTAAGCGGGAACGAGTCGGTCAAAAGGGCCGGCTGGTTGTCTTCTAACTTACGCCTTGCGGGCGGCGTCGTGGTGAACTTCATTCCTGAAGAATATGCGAAATTTTTCCAACATAGTACAATGAAAAACCAGTAGGAACACTCCTAGTGTTTTAGGCTCGAAACTTAACGAGTGTGCCTACTCATAAATAATTATACCGTGGTAAAAAACTAACCTTGAGTATTGTTCTGAGCGGGTGGAGTTAGTGGGGGCCTCAAAACGTTCGATTGAGTTGTACTGAGCGAATTTATACTTGAGACTGAAGGTGACTGCGGAATAGATGTGCCGGGACGATTGTTGTTAAAGAGGTTTTCTTCTGAAGGTACCGAAGCTCTAGCCGCTCTAGATCTACAAAGTGGTTGAAGAATTAAAATAAAATGACCCTACATGCGTATTTTAGAGCATGGTAAGTATACAGGGAGATTCAAATAGATATCTTAGAAATAGTTTTTTTTTTTGTTCTGTAAAAGACACAACATTTTTGGAGCAATATTGAACTAAAACTTTTTATTTTTTGCACGAGTTTTTCATGTTGTCTTACCTTCCCGTTCTTGGAGATAGTCCAGATTTTATCTTCAAATAATGGTGTCTATCCCACGAATCCCAGGACAAGTGCATGTCAGCCGTAGTGTCATTATCACCTCTCTTTAGTATATCTAAAAGAAAAAAATATTGTTGATAGTTCAGTGAACTATGCTTAAGTAGATTTCAGTGTTATTACATAATTGCTTCACACCATTTACCTGTACATTGTTTCAGCTTATGTAGAGCACGAAATAATCTACTGAGTTCCTCTTGGCTTGCATTACGGTCATTTAGAATAGTCCGCAATTCATGTTCGGATTTATCTTGTAATTCTTCAACCTTAAAGTGGGCAAAACGTTAAAATCTCTTTGAGAATACGAGCAGGTGCATACCGATCTTATTTTCTGACACAATCCGTTGATGCTCTCCTTTCCTAAACCAACAACTTGCAACCACTGCGTTAGGGATGGTATGTGCTCGTCAAAAACTTTTTTTAGTTTTAATTTTGTAACAAGTTGTTGAGAGAACATCTTTATAAGTTTTCCCTGCAAAAAATTAAAAAACTGAGACATAGCTTGTTGTACAAATAACAAGCTCTAACTCTAATGTAGTAGATGTTTGGTGTTTTGAATATTATAAGAGTAAATATATTCTTTGGAGAATATGTGACAATATCATCCCTTTCAAGTTTCTTTTGCTAGTAGGTAGATATTCAAAAAAGATCAATATGAAGACCAAATATCTCAATCTTTAGAAATTCTGTTTTATATGCTGCCCACAAGTTCTTTAATAAACCTTCTTGGAAGCGATGAAAAAATAAGCAAAAACTAGTTAGAGCAACAGATCAATGTTTGGCCTCTACCACGCTCGTCTGCTATTTTTGTCGACTAATACTTTGACCAAGAGCCAAATAAAAGTTCCTCCACTGTTCTCAAGTGGTTTTGTTCAATCTGCTCTTATTTGAAAACAGAGACAGGGAACTGCAGATGATCCCTTGTAAAATGCTGTGTATGTTTGATTGTGAGAATGTTTTTACCTCCAGGGTCCGTATCTCCTGCTTGGTGAGCTCCGAGCTCGTAGCACATTGCGTCCTGAGCCCTTCTAACCGATCAGCAGAAACATCTATCATAGATTGCAGGATCAGTAGGTTTTTTCTGAGGTCCTCTTCAGACACCTCATTAGCCATTACATATATCACAGCAAATTTCCGGTAGTATTATATACAACTACGTTCGACACCGTTATTTACATATCACTGCGTATTTTTGAGGTTTTTATACAGATAAATAGGGGTAGTACAGATTTTTTAGTTTCTGACGGGGTCTACTGACAGCCACCATATTTGAACATTGACGTTTGGCGGTGTCGGCGAAACAGGGAACTTGCAGGATTTACCGACCGAGAAATCGATATGACGCGTGGCGCCAAAATTCAAATGTCAAACTTGAATTTGAAAGTCAAAATCATAGATCATAGATAAAGAATTAATCATAAGTATGTTATAGAGTCAAAATTATTATCACTGTTTGAAGAAGATTTGGGTTTGTATTATGAATGCATATGCAAGATATTGATGCGGAAATAATCATTGTGGGGTCTGGAATATCTGGCTTAACGGCTGCGTTTACTCTGTTGGAGAAAGAACCAACGTTGAGTGTGCTAATTTTGGAAAAAAGTGGTAAATTTAGACGTATTTAAGAAATACATGTTTTAAGCAATTTAATGAACATTTCTCGAAATGAAAATTATACAGGTATAGAATCTTATTTTGTCAATAACCGAGAGCGTTGCTTTTTTAAACTTTTGGTGAAAGCACTAGGATTTCTAAACTTTGCTTGAACCGTCGATGGAGGTTCCTCAGTCAACGCTTGAACCGCTTGAACTGAACCTGGACCACAGAAAATATACTACGAAGTATATTTTCTGTGCCTGGACCAGTGTCAGTCCAGACTGAATCAACACAGACGAATGGCATTACAGTACCTACTTGCACATAGTACCTATGTAATGTAAAATTAATTTTAGACCTAAATTTCCTTGGAATTTAATTCGCCCATTTCATATTTCAAAAATTTTATTTGAAATCGTATTTTGAGTTGGTCATATTATTTATGAAGAAAATTATGATTTTAAGTCAATCTAAAGTTCTGAAAAAAATTGGTCACCTTTAAATCGATTAAAAATAAATGTTTCTGACATAAATCAACCTAGAAAAGTTACTGATGAACTTCAGTCCCTTTTTCTTAAACCGTTTCCAAGATATTAATTTTTGTCAAAACCCTAGACAAGAAAAGAGAGAGAACACCGCGCTTGCCTACCCTGCCGTGTATAGATTTTGTTACGTCGTTTTGAACGGCGGCCATTTTATATGTGGCAGACAAAGCGAGTACGTTGTGAGTTAATTTCGAGAATTTGTGAATTAAATGTAACAGTGATTAAGGGGGAAATATTCATTCATTCATTTGTTAATTATTCTCAACCAACTTTACAGTTCATTATAGAGAATATGACAAAACAATTTAAAATTAATGTAATTAAATCAATCAAAAATCACTTTTTTCAATGAGATATTTCTTAAGTTCCTTTTTAAATTTGGTAATATTTGATGTCATTTTTAACGATTTTGGTACGTTATTATACAGTGCCCGCCGAAAAGTCTGCACCATATGGGAAAAATTTTTAGTAAATAACTTACGGAAAATTTGTTTGCGGCATCAGGTTTTGCTTGCTCTAGAACCAAAATTGACATAATCAAATGTTGTGACGTAGTCTCTTTTATATGTCAAATTTGACATTAATGAAAAAAATGTGAAAAAATGGGCTTATTTAACCGAATTTCGAAAAAAGTCATAAGAAAAATATGTTTCTTTCGCCATTTTATACCCCTATGCAAAATTTCAAGAGCCTACTACGATTTTCATATTTTGCCCTTCGTTGTATATTATTGGACATAATATTTTAAATTTTCTAGATATTTTTGATCAGATCAGCATGACAGAAATATTTGTGTGTTTTTACAACCATTTACTATAGAAAGAAGTTTGTAAATCGAATTTATGTATTTATCTGTAAAAATCAAATCAGTTTTGCACCAAGCGTGCTTCTTCAACAAGCCCTCATTTTAATTTTTTTGCAAAAAAAAGGAAAAAAAGGATATTTAGACCGTAAACTAAGTATTGTGCAGTATGTATTCAGTGAATGAGTATTTTAAATTACATAGGATCGACTTTTATGGACTAACAAATACGGAAAAGGGCAACAAAGGGCAAAATATGAAAATCGTAGTAGGCTCTTGAAATTTGGCACAGGGGTATAAAATTGCGAAAGAAACATATTTTTCTTATGACTTTTTTCGAAATTCGGTTAAATAAGCCCATTTTTCGGACATTTTTTTCAATAATGTCAAATTTGACATATAAAAAAGACTACGTCACAACATTTGATTATGTCAATTTTGGTTCTAGAGCAAGCAGAACCTGATGCCGCAAACAAATTTTCCGTAAAATATTTACTAAAAATCGTTTGCATATGGTGCAGACTTTTTGGCGGGCACTGTATATTTGGATTCCATTATGTAATATTGACTTTTTTCCAAAATTACTTTTTATGCTAACTGTCTTCATTAAATTTGTTTGTCTTGTACCATGTTCATGTATTGCACCATTTTTAACAAAGTTTAGGTTTGAGTGTTTCTTATTTTTTATAACAGAGTGTATAAATATGCAAAGTTTTAATTTATAAATACAACACAGATTTAAATATCCAAAAGGTTTATATATGTTTACTGTAGGTTCTAAAAATGGTAGTCTATGCATACATTTTATAATTTTGTTTTGTAACACGCATAATTGTTTTAAAACTCTAGAATTTGCAGAACCCCAAACTGAAGTTAAATATTGTAACTTTGAATGAATTAAAGCAAAATATATTTTTCTTAAATGGTTCAGTGGTATATAATTGCGAATTTTGTAAAAAATGCCAGAGGTGATATAAACTTAGAAGTAGATTCTATATAGTTTATCCAATTTAAATTTTCATCAATTTGTAACCCTAAAAATTTTGTACATTTACTATATAATTTATTGTTTTATTGCATAAAGTTATGGGTTCTATTTTGTTCTTTATTGGGCGTTTAGAAATGAACATAAATGATGATTTGATAAAATTTAGGGTCAGTTTATTTGATTGAAGCCAAATAATTAAAATTTTTAAATCTTACAAAATATTTGACCGAATTTCTGAAAAGCTATGCCCTAAATAAATAAGAGTCGTATCGTCAGCAAATAGTTTTACAGTTCCTCTGAGTTTTAATTTCGAAATTGAATTGATGTAAATTAAAAACAAAAGAGGACCTAATACTGAACCTTGTGGTACTCCACAAATTACCATTTAACAAGCTACCTTTGAAAGATGCCCTTAAACTTTATTTTTTCTCAATATAACTTCTTCAAATTCCTTCTACCTTTTAGTATGATAAAGTGCATTGTTTTGTTTGTAAATAGGACCAATATAATTATTTTTAACATCGTTTTTATTGAAAATTTTTTAATTGATTATGGTAGTTTCATAAAATATGAGCTGGTTTCCATGGCGGTGCATTATTTATTTTATTTTGACTGATTTGAAATCTCAGCAAATAAATATATTTCAGCACTTGCACTAACTAGAAGCTATACATTTGGGAAATTATCCACAAATAAATACCAATAATTTAAATTACATGTTAGTCAAAATTAAGTACCTTTTCATTTGTAACGTTTTCGTGATATTGGCTTAGAACTCGCTTCATGCTACGCCACTGGCCTGTCGTGCGATGTGGCAGTCGGTAACACGGCCGCGAGCGCTGTTAGGCGTCCTCTCTCTTTCCTTGTCCAAGGTAAAAACTGCTTATCTTAACCTAAATTTCCGCTAGTAGATTAATTTTAATATTTCAAAAGGTTCTACCAGAGAGAGTGTTCTCTGGTTCTACCGTCCTACATCAAAAATTTGTAGTTGTCAAATTGTATAAGAATATTAAAGTCTGAACTAAATTAAGTCGTAATTCAAAATATTGTTATTTTATCGACTATGTATAGTGTTTTCGTGGCGCAAATCGAACTAAAAATGTATTGCTACTATCATACTACGGTATTTTTTGCTCATCTGGGCACAAACTTCCGCTAGTCGAGTTAATTTTATATATTTTAATATTTTTAAAATTATATTTATAATTTTTACACCTTCATTTTTAAATCATCATTATTATAATGTTTTTCACCTACGATATAATAATTATTATATTTCCTCTTTTTTCACATTTTTTTATTTTTCATATATCTTGCTTTATTTTATTAGGTAGAAGTGGAGGAAGAGTCCTTTCTGTACCCTTACGAGTTGGTCGAAATACATTTTCTACATTCGATTTAGGTAATAAGACAAGACTTCTTAAAAATCATTACAAAAAGCTAATCTTGTCAGGATTTCCTCTAGTAAAAATTTGTTGTTATCTATCGATTTTCATTTTCGTAATGCTTCTCTTTCTTCAATAAGGCGCAGGATACTTATTAGAAGATCAAACCGAACTGTTGAAGTTATTAAAAAAAACTGGAGTGACCGTAAAAAGTTTAGACAGACCTAGTGGTAATGTCATCTTCAAGCTTAGTAAAAAGAAGATCATTGTTAAAGAAGGAGAGACCATTTTTAGTAAACTATCATCGGCCGATAGACTTCAATTTGCCCGATTTATTGTTAACGTAAGTGCAGTTTCTAGTTAATATTAATCTAAATATTAGTATAAATATTAGTATAACATTCTTCAGATAGAAACTCTTTGCAAAAATGTTATTAACACAACCAACTACAAAACTGTTGGTGAACTATGTAATCAATCTTTAGAGGAATACATTGCAAATATAGTGGAGAGTAACGATGTAAGACTCATCATTAATCATGTTGTTCTTACAAACATTGGTAAGATGCATTTCTTAAAATACAATCATTTTTGTTGTAATTTTTTAGGTATGCCTCTATCAAAAATATCTATGATATTTTACATATTTTTCTGTATCTCTCATAACGGAATAGAAAATCAGTTGTCGTGTTTAAGAGACAAGCAAAATTACTTAAATATAATGGTAAAATATATAATATGTACCCATTCTACGTTTTTATAAAAAAAATATCTTTGAATTTTTTTAGACTGGAACACATACATTATGCGAAAATATGTTGAAAAGTATAGGAAGATATTCACTAATAAAGGACGAACAAGTTGTTTCTATAAAAATTTACGACCATTGTATTGAAGTTTTGACAAAAAATAAGTTATATTTGTAAGAAAATATTTTTCTTTATTTTTTGAATCAATAGATACTTTAAAATTTTAGATGCTATTCGATTATTATGGCTATTTCTCCAAAGTCTGCGTTAGATATTAGTTTTCAGCCTCCACTACCAAAGGAAAAATTGAAAGCATTTTCGGAAATTAATACAGGAATAACTATTTCGTTTGTTATAATATACCCTACAGTAAGATAAAGTATATATTGTAAAAGTTAATTCATTTCAAATTCTCAAGAGTAATGCCAAATGATATATTTCTGTCTAATAATTTATTTAAGACGGTTTGTAAATGATTAAAAAGTATTTTCAAGGAAATCTTTAAATTGGTTTCTGAGAAAAATGTTTCTTTTTGGTTAGGATTTTAAGACATTTTTATGGTCATATTATTTTCAGTATATTTTTAGATCAAAAATATAAAGTGCAAATAAATAAAAAATATACAGGGTGTTCCTTAATAACATGCTAATACTTAAGGGGGTTATTCTTGGGCCCATTTTAAGAAAAAAACTTCATATGAACGTAAGTCGTAAACGTCCTAACTTTTGAGATACAGGGCGTTAAAGTTAATTTTTTTAAATTGAATTTTGGCTACATCTCCCGAAATAATCAAGTTGCTGAACTGAAATTTGGCACTGCTATGTTTTTGGGGATGGAGAATAAGCTGAAAATGTCAATTTCACCGTATCTCACAGAGGGCGCCACTTGCGCTGGTTTTGGATCACGCTTTTACGCGTAACTTTTTTGAGGTTATCTTTTTGGTCCTGCAGGTCCATCATTTTAGTGCCTCTTTTCATTCTGCAAGAAAAAGGTACTCTTGTTTCATAACGATTAAATCAACCGTTTGCGTTGAAATTACCAAAACGTGCCCCAAAACACCTGTTGATTCCAATATTCGAAACATAAAATTATCACCTACTGCTTTCAAATGTTACAGATCAACTGTACATTCAAAATGATGAAAAAAATGCCAAATGGGCATTGGTCAAAACACCATTGATTTTCTTGAAATAGAGTGTCCAAATTTTGTCAAATTCAATCCTTTCCATTTTGAAAGTGAATAATTTTTGGTACGTTGTTCATAGGGATTTTTTTCTCAGTTTAAATGGTACAGTTGATCTGTAACACTTGAAGGTGGTAGGTAAAAATTTTATGTTTCGTATATTGAAGTCAACAGGTGTTTTGGAGAACGTTTTGGCAATTTCAAAGCAAACGGTTGATTTAATCGTTATGAAACAAGAGTACCTTTTTATTGCAGAATGAAAAGATGCACTAAAATGATGGACCTGCAGGACCAAAAAGATAACCTCAAAAAAGTTACGCGTAAAAGCGTGATCAAAAAACAGCGCAAGTGGCGCCCTCAGTGAGATACGGTGAAATTTCACATTTTCAGCTTATTCTCCATCCCCAAAAACGTAGCAGTGCCAAATTTCAGTTCAGCAGCTTGATTATTTCGGGAGATGTAGCCAAAATTCAATTAAAAAAAATGCACTTTAACGCCCTGTATCTCAAAAGTTAGGACGTTTACGACATACGTTCATATGAAGTTTTTTTCTTAAAATGGACCCAAGAATAACCCCCTTAAGTATTAGCATGTTATTAAGGAACACCCTGTATAAGCTTGAAAACTTTGAGAAAACGCTTTAATCTTTCTTTTTGCAAAAATGCATTTATTTTTAGGAATTTTAAGTGAATTAATTGCCCAATAAAAAAGATTTATTTTTTATAATTTTAGGGTTTTTGGAAGCTTAAGGGATTTTCTGGGGGAATATATTTTTTAGATGAATGCTTTATTTTTCCAAATGTTGTACTTTTGTATTTTTGCGACTCATCTACCCATCTCAGTAACGCAATATCAGGAAGAATTTTTCAGTATGGTGACAAACCATCACAGGTACAATTATTTATTCGTTTACAGGCCACAAAAACTTTTTTTTTTTTTCGTTTTTTGGTGCAAAATGTCAGGTCTTAATCTCAATTATTTTCAAAGTCAATAATTCAAATTCAATAATTCCAGAGCTCTCTTGGCCAATATAAAGTTTCATAAAATTCAGCCATTTAGTTCCCACTTTGCTCATTTTTGGAACCCTCTGTAGGATAGAACTCCTTGTATATTTTTTGTTCAAATTTGGTATGTGAGGTTTTGGGGTGTCCTAATTAGTGCTGTGGTGTCAGATTTTAAATAAAGAAATCGCTAAATGGTTTTCGTCATTTTGTACTAGAAAAAAATTCGTGGTAGGCCTTGAAAATTGAGATTAAGACCTGAAATTTTTGCACCAAAGTAAAGAGTTTTTGCGACCTATCTTCAGGAAAAAAAACGGCTAAAATCGGATGTATAGATACGAATTTCAGCTTATCCATTTTTAGTGCACCGGAAAATACAAAAAAGCAATCCTTAAGAAACTGTGCCATTACTTTGGAAAAGAATGTCTAAACCCAATTAGCTACCAAGAACATTGCTGGAAAGACGATTTTGGAAAAATGTGCACCTGGGAATTGGGAGTCCTCAGTTACATCGACTCCGTTACTAAATCAACTGAAAAGCAAGTTTTTTAAATTTATTTTGTATTTATATTTCTGTTTTTTTTTTGTTTCTAGAATATGCTGGGCCGGTGCAGAGACTTCGACAGAATGGTACGGTTCTGTAGCTGGGGCAGTTCATTCTGGAATAAGGGCCGCTTTACAAACCTTGTACGACAGAAGACCTTCAGCCTTGACCGTAGCTGACATGGATATCATCAGGTTAGCAAACGATTTTTTTTTTATTAGGACTCAATGTACAGCACGTGCGTGGTGATTCAACATTTTGACCCATAAAATGGCTTTTTCGATCTGTAGCGAGCAACACGCATAATTTTAAACTTTTGTTCGATACAAATTTTAATCTAACTAATTACTCACATTTTGAGACAAAAATTATTTATAAATATTTATTACAATGGCCGTCATTAGGCTTTTTGCGCAGATTATACTATACATATCCCAAGCAGCATTAAAGTTGCGGTAACTGAGATGGGAACTTTGAATCAGTAGTTATTACGTAATTATTACTTAAAAATCGACTTATTAGTTTTTATTACTTTTATTGAGAAAGTATGAGTAATTACGTAGTAATTATTACTACAAGTTGGAACTTTATGGTTTCAGTACTTCTAAGTAGTTTTTGAAGTATCTGGAACGGAATTGTTACTATGCAAAATTACGTTAAAGTCACATTAACTCTAAAGTTATATTCAATGGTCACAATTACTTTGTCGTGTTACTTGTTTATCACTTTAAAGTTTTCATTACTTTATGGTAACGGTGAAAGTAACTTCTACATCTTAGCGACTTTAGAAATACCTCCAAAGTTACGGAACTATATAGTTATATTTAAAGTGATATTAACTTTCCCGCTACTCGAGAAAACTACTGTATGGTAAGTTTTACTTCTCACTCCATTTTAAAATTACTAGAAAGTTCCAATTACTACAAAAAATACTTTAAAGTAACTGTCACTTCTATAGGGATCAAAATGGAAACTACATTTAGTTCCTTACAATCGTTTGAAGGATTGGGTCGTTTTTGCGGAGTGATGAAAATGTCAGCCATTAGAAAGAAGAAAAATTATAGACACACATTCACATTTTATAGAAAATTAAAGCAGCAGTTGGATGAAACGAATCGAAACACGAGCACTTGTCTTCAATAAAAAATTACAAAAGGCTTCTCTTGAGTGGCTACAATTTTAAATATCAACATTTCGAATTATAGCACGAAACACACACCGGCTGAAAACAACACTCACATATAAAAATTATAGGTTAAAGTTCCAAATGGAACCTAGTAGTAGCATTCGGAACTTAAACGAGGCTTCTGGAACTTTGAAGTTCTCTTGTAGTAATTGGGACTTTAAAGTTTAAAATATCTAAAACTAATTTTCGTCTTAAAGGTAGGAATTACCTTAAAGTGAAAAAAGTCTAGTTGCCGTTACTACCAGTTAAGTGGCAAAGCCTTCAAACACCCATTTTAAGGTAAATAATACTTAGAAGTAATTACTGAAAATTACGCCATATTTTCTTATAAAATGATAGACGCCATTAATATCAAATGTCAATTTCCTTTGGTACTGAAATAGTTATTTCTTCAAAATTGTCCCAAAAAAGAGAAAATTGAGCAAAAATTGACTCGTATAACTTATAGAAATATTAAAAAAGCATTTTTCAGCATTTTTAGGTAATTTCGCACATTTTCGTAATTTTTCCTGCCGATAAAAAAGTGTTAAAACATGCATTTTGAGAGGGCGCCTTGTTACTTTTCAATCTGTCAACGTCATATTCAACAGAAAATTTTCAATCGTTTTAGTTTCTTGAATCTAGCAACGAGAAATAAATCAGCAAATTAATATTATACCTACCATTATTCATAGATATAAGTTAAAAATAAATATTAGGTACTTCCATTTTCCACGGTTATTGAAAAATGACGGAAGATGCTGGGCTAGAATACTTTTTAATTATTTAGACAAAGACAAAGCGAGGACGAGAATGTAAAGAAGCAAACAAATCCAACAAAGTAGCGGTGACCACGCTGCTACGTCTCCACCACGTTGCCGGAACGTAAGCGCGTCGTAGCGGTGTAAGTTGCTAGGTGGTCGCCGTTACGTATCTATCACCCTCAAAATGTTCCCCATTTTGGTCGCAGGGACGTAATAGGAACGTAGTAATTACATTCCTATCAGTAGTAATCACAACTTTAAAGTTGCAAACAAAAGTAGCCGGAACGTAACGGCGACTAAAAATGCTGCTTGGGAATGTACAGCACGTGCGTGGTGATTCAACATTTTGACCCACAAAATGGCTTTTTTCCATCTGTAGCGAGCAACACGCATAATTTTAAACTTTTGTTCGATACAAATTTTAATCTAACTAATTACTCACATTTTGAGACAAAAATTATTTATAAATATTTATCACAATGGCCGTCATTAGGCTTTTTGCGCAGATTATACTATACATAGTAGCCTCCTTGTTGGATTTAAAATGACTGTTTTTTTATTTTTACAGGCCCATTTTGAAAAAAAGAACGCTGCTAAGAGAACACAACGACCCAATCTACAAATCCATCGTGCACTGGAAATATTATTCATTTCTAGTGGCAACCATCCTGTTTCTGATATTGAGACTGAGAAAATATATTAAACAATGACTAAAACCTTTCCTCGCCATTTCGTTTTACTACTCCAATATTACATTTGGTTTAGGAACTTCGGCGAGACTTCCATTCCATACTATATATGGTCGCTAGACTGGAATCTCCGAAAATAACCTCGGGTTATGAAATTTTCAGCTTGCGAAATGGTAAATGTAGAATTGAATTTTGGAGGAAAGTAGAGTATCACGGGAATAGTTATCTTTCTCGGAGATTGGATATATTTTGAACGGATCCATTGAATTTTATATTTTTTTAAACCGAACGTAAACTTACCAGGGCAAATTTTAATCTATAGAATTCAATTTGGCGTGTTTATTGATGATTCTTAATATGGAGTAAGTATAGGAGAGACATCACTGGAAATAATTACAAACAGCCCAAATCAAATCTGCAATTTATTTTTTTGTAATCAACATTTTAAAATTTATATTTTTTGTCCAACTGACATAGTGATTTTTGATTAGATCCTTAGCCTGAATTTGATAAGCCCAAAACCTGACATCATAAAAAATTGTCGCAGCAATTTTTAAATAGGAAACCACAAGTGATTATTGCATGTAGAAATGTTTATTTATCCGTAAGTACACTCTAATTTCTGGAACATATACTAACTTTTTCTTGAGTAGAAACTGGACCACGATACACACAAAACGGTATGTTCGCGCGCAGGTGCTGTGACGTCAACAGTGACGCTTATTCGACAAAATCATGGCTTACTTTTATTTGCAAAAAGCTAATCTTGTCAGGATATCCTCTAGTAAAAATTTGTTATTATTTAACGATTTTCATTTTCGTAATGCTTTTTCTCTTTCAATAATGTGCAGAATACTTATTAGAAGATCAAACCGAACTGTTGAAGTTATTAAAAAAAACTGGAGGGACCCTAAAAAGATTAGACAGACCTAATGGTAATGCCATCTTCAAGCTTAGTAAAAAAAAATTATTGTTAAAGAAGGAGAGACCATTTTTAGTAAACTATCATCGGCCGATAGACTTCAATTTGCAAGATTTATTGTTAACGTAAGTGCTGCTTCTAGTTGAATATTAATCTAAACATTAATATAATATTCTTTAGATAGAAACTCTCTGCAAAAATGTTATTAACACAACCGACTACAAAACTGTTGGTGAACTATGTAATCAATCTTTAGAGGAATACATTGCAAATATAGTGCAGAGTGACGATGTAAGACTCATCATTAATCATGTTATTCTTACAAACATTGTTAAGATTCATTTCTTAAAATACAATCATTTTTGCTGTATTTTTTTAGGTATGCCACTGTCAAAAATATCTATGATATTTTACATATTTTTCTGTATCTCCCATAACGGAATAGAAAATCAGTTGTCGTGTTTAAGAGACAAGCAAAATTACTTAAGTATAATATATAATGGTAAAATATATATGTACCCAGTCTACGTTTTTATAAAAAATATCTTTAAATTTTTTTAGACTGGAACACATACATTATGCGAAAATATGTTGATATTGTATAGGAAGATATTCACTAATAAAGGACGAACAAGTTGTTTCTATAAAAAATTACGACCATTTTATTGAAGTTTTGACAAAAAATAAGTTATATTTGTTAGAAAATATTTTTCTTTATTTTTCGAATCAATAGATACTTTAAAATTTTAGATGCTATTCCATTATTATGGCTATTTCTCCAAAGTCTTCGTTAGATATTAGTTTTCAGCCTCCACTACTAGTGGACAAATTGAAAGCATTTTCGGAAATTAATACAGGAATAACTATTTCGTTTGTTATAATATACCCTACAGTAAGATAAAGTATATATATTGTAAAGATTAATTCATTTCAAATTCTCAAAAATAATGGCAAATGATATGTATTTTCTAAAATTTATTCGTGGCGTAAACTGCTCCATTGAATTTTAATTGGGTTTTTCGCAACCCAATTAAAATTCAATGGCAAATGATATGATTCTGTCTAGTAATTTTTCTAAAACGGTCTATAAATGATTAAAAAGGAAATTTTTAAATTGGTTTCTGAGAAAAACGTTTATCTTTTTGGTTAGGATTTTAAGGCTTCAAAAACATTTTTTATGATCATATTTTCAAATAATTGTATATTTTTAGATCAAAAATATAAAGTGCAAATAAATAAAAAATATAAGCTTGAAAACTTTGAGAAATTTTTAATTTTTCTTATTGCAAAAATGCATTTATTTTTAGGAATTTTAAGCTTTAAGCTTAAGGGATTTTCTGGGGGAATATATTTTTTTGATTAATGCTTTATTTTTCCAAATGTTGCACTTTTGTATTTTTGCGACTCATCGACCCATCTCAGTAACTCGATATCAGGAAGAATTTTTTAATTTCTGAAAATACTGTTTCTTCTCTTGCCCTGAAATGACAGACGGCAGACGGATAAATTCTATAAAGAGTAATTTCTTAACTACACATAAGTATTTGAACTTATTTTGAATAATTGAATTTAATTCGAAATGGTAAACTTGTAAAGATCGTAATAGTATAGGTATTGGCCGACAAGAAGAAGACATGGCTCAGAATAGTTGAGTGACAAATCTATACATGTTCTGATACTCTTGAACTTTAACTACGAAATTATAAATTTTGACAGATATATTGAAAAATGACAACATAGCGCCTCGGCCGACTTGATTTGAAAAATCGTTTATTAATTAGAAACCATGCATCGATAGGGGTATTAACGAACGTTTTAGTAACCAGTTAATACACAATCGACGGAAAGATAAGGTAAACGGGGAAGAGCGGGTACAAAAACACCACGAAACTAGGAACAACTCGTTTATTTCACTCCCAAACAGCATAGAAAACACTCTCGCACGTGGATCACAGATGTGTCGGCGCCGGCTGCCGGCTAGGCGTGCCGGTGCGCCCTGGCCAGCCGGCGGCAGCGCGCCGCCGCCTGGTCGTGCGCCAGGCTGAGGCAGGCGGCGACGACGACCAGGCCGAGCGCGAGGTAGGCGCAGCAGGCGAGCGCGTGCGCCTGGCGCGCCGCCGCCGCCGCCGCCGGCCGGTCGCCCACGCCGATCGTCGACAGCGCCGCGAAGCAGAAGTAGGCGGCGTCGACGTACGACCAGCCGCCGGCCGCGGCGAAGGCGGCCGCGCCCGCGCACACGTAGGCGGCCGGCAGGAGGACGGCGACGGGCAGCGGGACGGCGGGCGCGTCCGGCGGCCGGTCGTCCGGGTGGCGCCAGATGAGGGGGACGCGCGACGGGGTGTCGTGGACGCACGGCCTGCAACGGGAGGTTGGCGTTTAGACGGCGGGCGATGGACGGCGGCGACCGCCGACACTCCGAGAGACATTCTTGTATATTTATTTGGAATAATCGCTTGGATGTCCAAGGCGTTCGCGATATTTTCACCTTTGTTAACACCGGTTTATTTTCTGCATGTGTGTCATACGTCGTACATTTGAAGGGAGGTCAAATATAAACAGTTTAGCAATGTAATAGTATATTATATAGCGAGAGTTGTAAACAGCTTATTACGTATGAGCGGAAAAGTTGCGCACGAGCCGCGCAGCGGCGAGTGCTGTAATTCCACGAGTATGTAATAAGCTTACAACTCGAGTTTTGTATTATAATTTTTCTTCGACGAAAGAAAAACTATTATAATAGATAAACTATACTTCTGATTATCTGACAGGCAACAATTAATTGTTGGTTAGTTGCTATGGTGACGCGGATGCCGCGCTAACAAGGCACCGTGATAATTGCGTTTTAATTAAGAACAGATACGTAATTTTTTTTTCTTGAAATCGGCATTAAAATGTCCCAAAATCGTCATTAAAAGCACAGAAATCGTACAATAATGTAGCCCATTATTGTACGATTTTTTCAATAAGTAGGCCTTGGCGAGATGTAAACATCAAACGTCAGACGCGGAGAAATCGCCCGTCAAAAGTGACCAAATATTCAAAACCCGGCCGATAAAGGCTCATTTAACTTGTAGGCTGCACAAGAAGCAGCAGTTTGGTTTTCCTGTCAGAAGGTGCCGTACGTCATTATACTTGTCCTAGGTAGAGCGATCTGTGAAGTCAAGCAACGCCGCGCGTAGTCGGTTCGTGGACGGGTGATCCCTTATTATTATTTTCTTGCCTAATAAAACTTTTTTTTTCCGATTTCAAAAAAAATATAATATGTACCTCGGCACTGAAGTTCTTTTTATGACTCATGTGGTTTATTTGCCTCGGCCAGAGGCCTCAGCAACTAAACTACACATGAGTCATAAAAAGTTGAACTTCAGTGCCTTGGTACATAAATAACTATTATTACGTGTCAGTCATTACGTGTCAGTGTTTGTAACAATGGATTTACTTATTATAACCTGAATTGTCACTTAATAGGTATGTTACTAGCATAGGAGTCGAAAAATTCATTTAAACAATACCTAATAATGTTGCAAGATAATTTTCAGCTGCATAAGTAATTCAGAACAGTGCAGAACAGACCAATTTTGAATATTTTAAAATGGTTCAGAAATTATTTAAAAAATAGGCATCAAGTTGCGAAATTTAAAGAAAGTGTGACTAACAAAATTCTTTGTAATATAGATATATGTAATGACCTTACAAAAATTTCAAAACTAGCTGTTAAATCTATAATATTCTATAACAGTCATATTTTACAAAAATTACAGAATAAAGCGTTAGAATTATTTTAAATTGTAACAAACGAACGAATCGGCATATATGTCTCAAAATCGCAATGAAAAGCTCAGAAATCGGCACAGAAGTAGCCATTATTGTAGGATATTTTCAATAAAAGTATTCCTTGGCGAAATGTAAACATCAAAAGTCAGACGCGGAGCCATTATCTCCCGTCAAAAGTAACCAAATATTCAAAACCCAGCCAATAAAGACCCATTTACCTATAGCAGCGCAATCTTTCAATATAAATGTTTTAGTAGGTACCTATGTTTGAATATCAATCTATTTTTCATGGAGGCTGCACGGGCAGCAGTTTGGAGTTTCGGTTGGGAAGCGCCGTGCCTTGTTATATTTATTGACCTATAGGTAGAGCAATGGTCAGTCAAGCAACGCTGCGCGAGGTCAGTTCATAGACAGGTGATCCCTTATGATTATTTTTTTGCCTAATAAAATTTTTTTCCGATTTCTAAAAATATATAATATAATGTACCTCGCGGCACTGAAGTTATTTTCATCACTCGCCAGAGGCCTCGGCAACTAAATTCCACATGAGTCATAAAAAGTTTAACTTCAGTGCCTTGGTACATAAATAACTATTATTTTTATGTATAAAAGGAAGAATTTTATATTTCCAATTTTTTTCTGCGAAAAATTAAAATATATTCATCATAATAATTATGAGACAGAATAAAATTTTTTACTTAGATAAATATAACGCAACATTTTGACAAAATCAGTTGTTTTACAGGGGATTAAAATTATTTAATGATATACCGAGAGATATAAAAAAAACGTTGAAAATTTAAATTATTTAAAATTAGAAATGGATGTATTGTAAAGAGAATTCAACTCCTGCCAATATGAACCAATGAAATGACATAATTTTTAAAATATTAACCAATCAGGTGATGATTTCAGCGATAATACCATTAGTGTACTAAATTTTAAAACAATCGGCATACTTTGATTTTCTTCCAAAAAATAAAGTTGAAATTTGACATAAAAATAAAAGTCGGCCGATTGTTTTAAAATTTGGCACGGGGACTTAAATTTTCATTCTCGTAAACTTTTTCCAATAAAATTTTTCGATATCTCTTAAGGAAAAGGTAGTTTACCTGAACTGAAAATGAATAAATTGCCCGTCAGGGGCTTGATTTTTAAAATATAAAAATATGGTGCAAATTAGTTTCTAATCAAGCAAGGCTGATCCCCCAAAAGTCAAGTTTCAACTCGAATTTTTTTTTGTCTTTTATACCTATCCTATAGCCGATCTGGGTCTACCCTGCATAAAAACATTCATCTTACTTCAATAGCCGAGGGGCATGATTCTCGCTTTGCGTGGAAGAGGTCATATGTTCAACTCCCGGTTGTGGCTGCTTTTTTTTATTTTTATTTTTTAAATTAGGTACATTTGCAAAGAGGGGGAAATATTTATAATTCTTCTAGTTAAATTATTCCTAAGAATTTGAGTTGATAATTTATGGCTACATAATATATATACACACTGAATATTTTTAAACTATTTACAGTTGTTAAATTCTCATAAATGATATAATAATAATAATAAATCACTCATTATAATCCCGATGCTAAGAAAATACCACTCCTGCTGCGCAGTCGCGGTATTTTCAGCTTTGGAATTATAATTCGTAAAATCACAGAATAGCCACCGCTATTCTGTGGTAAAATTAACGAAAGGTATTATCGATAATAGGCACACCACTTGTATTGTTATTATTACCCCTTATAATACTTACGAGTGTTCATTTTCATCAGCATCGTCTGCATCGTCCACACCGATATCGGCAGATATACCAACTATCGACGAATTTTTGATAGGCGTACCGTGATGGCTGTGTGTTGGACATAACGGTAGAGGTGCGTCTAAAAAAATAATTTAAAATTAACTTTTTTTAATGGCGTCGCTCGTACCGGCGCTGACTTTTTAGACTACATGTTTTTCTGCCTTCGATCGACCTTGGTTCGAACCGATGTCGAGGCAGGGGCATGCACATGTATTTAAAGAAAAACACCGCTATGGTCAAGAGCGCTGGACAAATGTGGGTTCACGGTATTGCTCCTAAATAGGCTTTATACGTGTAATTTACTAATTGTCCTACACTTACTGGGATTACTACGGTTTTCTAGGGTTTTCCGTAGTACTTGAGCGAATGCTATCCTAGTTCTATCGGGAAAAAAGTCGGCCCTAGCCGCAAATGGCAACGAAGACAAAATAATAGTAATTGCCCCCCTCCCCCGCACAAGCATATGGTTGCTTCTGGGGTACTCCTAGTTTGGAGTATTGTGAGGGTGAGAATTATTATTATTATTTAAAACCTATAGAAAAATACGGAATTTCTATTTTTCTCATAGATTTTTTAGATTTATACATGCTAAATACGCCCCTGGACCACGATACAAAGAAAAGACTTTGTATCATTATGCCCCTGGACGCGCAGCAAAACAATGCTGCCAACCTTGGATCACCAAATTAAGAAATGTCATTTCTAGTGTACAGGGTGTCCCAAACTCGACGCCCCAGAGTTATTATTATAGGCAAACAAAAACAGACAGTAAAAATTTGACTTGTGGGTTTCTTGTAGGACCACTCAAGCCTGCTTTTGGGAAGAAGAACCATGTGGTTTCAACACGATGGAGCTCCACCACACAAAGGCAACATTGAAAAAAAGAATTTCTAAATAATGAGTTTGGAAACAAATGAATTGGGATAAATGGCCTCATAAAATGGCCAGAAAAGTCGCAAGACCTAACTCTCCTATTTATGAAAATTTCTGAAAAACCTTGTTTACAAAATTCCATCCCGGAATATTAATAATTGAATAGAAAAAATAACACCAATAACAGTTTTTCTTGAAAAGGCGTTCATACAGTTATATTTTTATAAGTAATAATAGAATTTTCAAATTTTTTCCATAATACATCTCCCCGAGCATCTGTCAATTGTTTCTGTCACAACAAGTCATGGCTAACTCGATTTTTATTGAAAAAATACCATGGCATATTTTTCATATATTTTTACAAAAATAATACGCATATAACTTTTTAATGAAACAACATATCAAAAAAATTTATTCACGAAAGTTTATCAGAAAAACGTGTTTTTCCAAATATAAAGAGAAACAGGTATGGTCCTGGGAAAAATATATTTGATGACGTCATAACCTATATTTCTCAAATTCCTAAAAACTATCTTTTTGGCCCAAAAGCAAGCTTGAGTGGTCCTACAAGAAACCCACAAGTCAAATTTTTACTGGCGGTTTTTGTTTGCTATAATAACCCTGGGGCACGGGCGTAGCCAAGGGGGGGGTTTCGGGGGTTCAAACCCCCGAAATAAGCAAAATATTACCTAATATTATACCGAAAAAATACGAGGAGTGAAGAGTTAAATTATTATTACGTTTGAATATATGTAGTAATAGTAGCGCCTAGCGCCATCTTTTGACGAGAGGCAGACGCAGTTGCAGCCGAACTATTTTGTATCGTAGGGACACTTTGCGTTGTTTCTCGATTATTCGCCACGCCCCTCGGTCGAAATGAGCGGAACTTTGTGGAAGTTCGTGGAAGTCTCTGGACGGCTACTGGGCTGCTATATAAGCGGCGCCGCGGCGCGTCACCGCGCTTACGGCAGTATTGTTCTATGCGAACTCGAAGCGAATAAAAGTGAAAAATGGTGAACGAATAGTGAAGAGAATTAAGTGTACCGTGTAAGTGAGTAATTTTAGTGCGCTGTTATTCGATGACCTTGTTAAGGATAGATACGTGAATCATTATTACTGTCGAAAAATGGAGGGGAAAAAAAGGAAGGGTGATAAACTTAAAGGTATGGACTACTGGAAAAAGTGGTGTAGTCAAGGTCAAGGGGTTTCTAATAAAGAAACAAATTTGGATTTAGCTATCAAAGCTTCAGCTACCTTGCATGCTGATAAGAAGACTGCCTACCCCGAAATCTAGTTTGGAATGCCTAGATATGTGTGATAAAAACCTTTATCCTAATATTTACACATTACTACAAATCTTGGCTACCATTCCTGTATCCACTGCTACCCCAGAAAGGTCTTTCTCGAGCCTAAGGAGACTGAAAAACTATTTACGAAACACTACAAGTGAAAACAGACTTAATGGTTTGGCTCTAATGAACATTCACTATGGAACAGAAATTCATGCAGATGAAGTAGTGGATATATTTAAAAGAAAAAGCCGAAGATTTATTCTTTAATGGTTTTAGATTTAGCGCAGAGGAACGAAATTAATTTATCCATTTCATTTAAAGTTAAGAACTTTATAAATATGTCGTAGTTTTTCGGATGAATATATAGATATTAAATTTCATGTAAGTATATTTTTGTTGTTTTATTTACTTCTCAAACTAACCCCCCCCCCAAAACTAAATCCTGGCTACGCCCGTGCCCTGGGGCGTGGAGTTTGGGACACCCTGTGCAGTTAACGAGAGATTTTAGTATACCTGCCAGGGTTTGTCTAACAGGACCCTGCCTGCACCGCCCCCTGCTATGAACTGATCGCACTGTAGCCAAAATGGCGCGTTTGGGCACCTCGTGGTGGTGATCTTCGTAGTGGTTTACAGGTTTGCAGCTGACGTGATTGGCGCTGTTGCCATAGCTGTGGCTTGTAGGCCCTATTTGTATTGAGGCTGTATCTAAGAAGACAAAATCCTCGATTAATGTTTTTAAAGGTAGAAAGTTTTTATTAAAGGGCGTCAAAGCTTTATCTGCGTTTTTTTTTGTCAAAGTCTTAGACTTTTACGGACCCTCTATTATTCAAATTCCGTCGAAAGCCCCTTTTGATAAAAATTAATTAAAAAGAAAACACTCGATGGACCGAAGTTGGTCCATTTAGCCCGTAAAGTTAGATTAGGTTTGCCGACATATTTCTGGATTGCAATTTTCCAGATAGTTTGATTCAGTTTCGTATCCGGGATTTATAACAGAAAATAAAGAACTTTCTTAAGAAATTATAATAGGTACATAAATTATAATAGGTACATAATTATAATAGGTACATATTATATTGCTTTAGTTGATCTTACCTTCTTGCGATTTACAGTAAGCTCTACCAGAAGGAGAAGCAGGGGCTTTGTGATATCCAACTGTAGGGCACTTCAGGGCACCTCTAGAATTGGCTTTACAGCACACAGCACCATATGCTCTTCGCATGCCGTTCGCTAGTGCCCCACCCAGCGAAGAAAGCAAGATGAGCATCAGTGGAACTCCTATGATAGCGTATACTATTGCGGCTATTTTGCCAAGCGCAGTCTTTGGAGACAGTCGACCATAACCTTTGAAAAAATCAGAAATACCTGACCTGACTTCTTTTGGAGCGAAATATAGTAGAACATTATCAAGTGGTATAACTTGAATCATGTTACAACAACAAAAGTTCCTTGAGAAGGTGACTTTAACCGGGACCAAAATGTTAGCATGGGCTGGTTACAAGAATGACAACGACCAAGATGATATAGGACCGTTCCTTAGCTTACCTACGGTGGTGAGCAGAGTAAAAGAATATAGTAAGGCTCCACCAAACGTCCACCTTGATCCAGAAGCGCCATTCATGATGCCCTCTGCCCTAGCTGCTTCGGCAACAGATCGTTCGAAGCGTCGGAGTTGCTCTGTCACCAGTCTTGTCCAGTTTTTTTCGTATAGGACATTCAGTCTCTCTGGAAAAGAAAAAGGGGAAAATTGTAAAATACATTCATTCGCGCAAATGTTGTTTTAGCTACTGACATATCGTTTTCTATATTTTTGGCTAAAAGGTATCTAATTTTGGCAATATTTTGGAGAGAAAAAAGCGGCTGAGATTGTTTAATGTGACACCACTTAATAAAATTTAATGTGATACCACTGTCGGAGCATTTACTAACAATATTTCTGATTTTATCGGTTATGCCTGTATAGTTATAAACCAATCGGTTTCAACAAAACATATATTATTATAGGTATTATAGGTGCCTAATGACTGATTGTTCCACCACTTGCACAGCACAATACAATTGTCAATATAACTAATACATGTTTTTATGGAGCTATTATTATGCCGGCACAATCATAATATAATGTCGCACTATAAAAGACTAATATTTTCTCAACATCAAACAGTATTGATTTTCTTTAAGTAATTGTTAAAAAATGGCCATTTTGAATGTCGCTATTTCTATAACTTTGGTAATGTTGAAAGAATGTGCATACGCACACTCCGTAAGTTTAAGTATTACACGATGCAGTATGTCCGCAGATGAAGTTCACAAGAAGAAAAGGGGCCAAAAAGTGAAAGATACGAAAATAGTTAGGTATTTACATTGCAAGATGCGTAAGTCCACTTTTTTGCCTCGGTCCGAGGCTAAAAAAGAGCTTACGCGTAATAATGTTCAAAATAAACATTGCTCGATTACTAAAAATTAAAATCAGTAATAAATATAAGAAGTATAGAATGCAGCGATAATAAAAAAAAAACTTGGGTTTTGTGTGAGACTCGAACCCGTGACCTACGGTTTACTATCCGGACGCTTTTAACCCAGCGCTACGTCCACTGCTGCTTGACTTTGCTATTAGCCCCATTATTTGACACTGAAAAATATATCCATAAATATTCTTAATTTTTCTTTGGCATAATTCGTAGTCTTTTTGATCAAAACCAGTTTATAAAACATTCGATGTGAAACATATTAAATTTGACGCCAGTTTCAAGTTGCTACATATATATTTTATTAATGGTTTTAAGGTCCTTGCTGCAAATCGTTGCATCGTTGCTAGGCAATACTTTTTGTACCTTAGCAACCACTTTTTGTACCTAGCAACAGGGCACCTCGAACATTTCATTTTCGCTTTAGGACCTGTTGGCGAACATGTAAAGTGAGCAGGAAAAATCATTCTTGATAAAAGTTTTCGCTTGTTCAGAAAATAACAAATTACTTAAAATAAAATTATTGTGTTTTTTACCCGCCCTGTACGACAAAATTGAATCTTGTAATCTTCGTCCTCGGTCATACTGTATATAATATAACTATCACATATTATTACAAAATAGTTATTTGTGCAAAAGGGCACTGAAGTTCAACTTTTTATAATGAATGTGGAACCATATGAATATAACAATGAACAAAAGTACTTATAACAAATTGTTTCTTGTTTTTTGTTTGAAGGATGATCCAAGGCAATCTGTGATCCATACGGTGAATTTCACAGTACAATGCGAGAATGCTCAGGTGAATGCTTGGATAATAGATTTAAAACTGATGGCCGACCTTACTGGGACTGAACTGACAAAAACCAGAAATATCACCATCCACATGGACACCGACTTTTCTGAATTGTGGCCCCATGCCAGTGTAAAATGAAATTTTTTCACCTGTCAACTTTCTCTAATATCTTTTTTAGGGCCACCGGTTATGTTATACATGTAGCCGCCCAAATTACGACGGCGTTTTCGACTGCATCGTCATTCAAGATATTTTTAAAGGCAACTGGTTTTGCGGCCTCAACGAACAGGAACCGCCAAACAAACTAATCGACACAGAGGAGTTTAGTGTAAGACTTTTCGAAAAATTGGGCTGCAAATTGAACGAGGTAACCCACAATAAGCAAATAATGTTAATATTAAATAATAGAAAAGTACACTTTTCCGCAAGCATTTTAGTTTAGAAAGTGTCACTTTTCCGCACTAGTGCGGAAAGGTACTTTTCCGCACTACTATTCCGCACTAGTGCGGAAAAGTGACACTTTCTAAACTAAAATGCGTGCGGAAAAGTGTCTTACTTTTCCGCACGCTTGTAGAAAAAAATAGTGTTCCTAACTCTTGCGGAAAGTATCTTTTCCACACTAGATTTCTTGGCTGAACTCCGCTACGCGTCGTTCAGCCAACTGCAATCGCGTGCGGAAAAGTGGCATTTTCCGCACTTGTTAGGAAATGTACTATTAAATAAATTAAAAGAACTTTGTGTCCGGATAATTCAATTTATTATTATATTGGTAACCGATTTTATATCTTTAATAATAACGCGGAAGCACCCTACAAAATTTTGAAGGAACAAATGCTATTTATGAATGAAATTTTCGGTCTGTGTAAATAACAGAAACTTTTTTCCAGCTAACTGGAGATACGTCCGAATATAGAATGCATTATAATGCGTTAAAATTTATGGGCGGAGTTCAAAAAATATTTTGGGAACCGACTATGACCACTTGTACTGATCAGAAGAGTAAATGGTCATCGTGAATTAGTATTAATGAACAATGTAATATATTATTTTAGTGTAAAATAATTATTATAACTTTTTTTATGTCAGTTACTAGTTTAATTACATTGTACAGATATGAATGAATGTTTTGTATCATTATTTATATAATTTTCATAATAAAATAAAAATTATCGTTATTAATTTTCACCCACACTTCCTGTGCCAGCGAATATATCTGATTATAAATACAAAATAGAGAGAGATGATACTGATTTCGAGTACATGGATGTTTTAAATTAAATTTGAATTTATTAGTTTTTTTTATACAAACTACAACATGCTCGATTACAAAAAATGTTCCCTGATTTTATTTTTGGGGTTATACACAAATATTTCCGCGGTACGAATTTTCTAAAATATTGCAAAGTATCTCCGCACATAACCCTTTATATAATTGTAGTCAGATGAAATCGTGATAGAAAAACTAGAAGATGCCAAAGATTGTGAAACATTTAAAAACAACTCCATGGGTGAAATTTTACTAGATGGTTTTCACTTTAAGAATAAACGCATGTTCGGAAATTTAACATTCCATTTTTGGGAAGATACTAATAGCAACATTGAGGTTAGTAGATACCTACACGAAAAAAAATCATAGACCTTTTAGATTCAGTCCATAATTTTAGGGAAAAATTTCATTTAAAAAATGTAGGAACGAAACGTGTCGAAATTATTATTCACTACCAATAAAGAATTATTGTGATATGTTGGAATCTCCTGTGTCGTTATGGAAGTCGCATTTGGAAACTTTTCAGCCAAAGTTAAGGTGTTCACTCAAAAAGGTGAGAAAGCAATCGAATAGATTCATGTAAGGTTAAATTTGTTACCTTGGTGCACAAATAACTATTTTTGGAGTCGTTTTTTTTATAAAACATGTTTTAGGGGTCCTATAATACGTCAACAGACATGACTTTTGATCCAAAAGCAATGAGTTTGGTTATAGGAAATGGTTTAAATTGGAGAAGCCATGGGTTTGTCTATGGTTTTAAATTCGAAGCAATATGTTGTAAATATTTGTCAATAACGTTATAATAAACCCAAACGATGTTTATTCTCTGTTTATAAGCAACTATAAATAACTCTGGCCAAATTTGTTGAACGATAGATATGAATACTACTCCTGAAAAAGTATCTACAGAAACATTATAAATTTGATGATAATAGTAGGTAGGTACTAAGCACAAAAAACACATAGTTTATTTTAATTTTCTTTAAAATGCCAAAATTTTTAAAAATTAATATATTAAAAAAATTATACGAGATTATTTATCGGTTAAAATTATACACGGTTTGCAATGTTATTTTGTTTATCTCTATCAACTTAAAAATAAAAAAGAACTTTGTAAATTATTATTATTATTATGTTTATTGTTGTTATAAATAAAAAACCTAAGTTCTTCTTGCTACAAACGTAGTACAAAGTACAATATTGCCTGTTTCTTGTTCTTTCAACGTCGAAGTTGTTTTGTAATGTGCGCCTTCACCTATTAAATAGTTCAAAGCCCTAGGGTTAAACTCCAATGCTGTTCCATTGTAAAATCCCTAAAAAAGTTGCACATGGATCGTTATTATTATTATTAACAGTTCTGTAGGTATTGCCTGCAATATTTTTTCTACAGCCGCCTTTCGTCAAGGTTCATTTTCACACGCAATTTGTCTACTTTTTTAACGGCCGTAGAGAAAATATTGCTTGCCTTACTGGCTTAAAAGGACACTTGAGAGGCGGTTGTATCAATTCGAGGTGCGAGACCTCCACATCCCCGAAGGATTTTCTACCAGACGGCAATAATTTTTCATCGGTAAAGTGTAGAGAAGTTCGCAAGTGCTTTAGATGCGCATTTCATCACAGTTACCTCAACCTAATAAATGGAAAATTGTATTGAAGGTTGCACTTGGATGACTATGTCTGTTACTTACCGATAAAATTGCAGTTGTTTCTTCCCAGATATGTATTGAAATATCACCGGAAAATATGCCATCCCTAAGATGGAAGCCACTGGATAATATTTCTCCTTTTGCGGTTTTTTTATGAGTTGCGCAATCTCTGGACTGAACCTTCTCCATTATCAAACTAGCCTGCATTAATATAGAAGTACTTGGTAAAACATAATTTGGTCAAAGGACGAAGGACCGATATCTATAAGTAACTTACATGTTTAGTGCAAAGTAATAATCTAATATGAGTGAATATTAAAAGAAATGTTACTATATACATCTGTACATGACTCATTTCGAAGATAGTAACTACTACAATGTCAATCCACATTCCAATGAATAGATAGATCTACGATATACCACAAAATATATTTTAATTTTGTTAAAAAACATTTCCTTCCGTTTGTAAAAACTCATCATATCAAACTAATAGCATGATAATTGACGTACCTATAGCGAACAAAATAGTAATTATAATTTAGACGATTTCACGGGCGTAGCCAGGATTTAGTTTTGGGCGGGGTTTAGTTTGAGAAGTAAATAAAACAACAAAAATATACTTACATGAAATTTAATATCTATATATTCATCCAAAAAACTACGACATATTTATAAAGTTCCTAAGTTCGGGGGTTCAAACCTCTCCCGAAATAAGCAAAATATTACCTAATATTATACCGAAAAAATACGAGGAGTGAAGAGTTAAATTATTATTACGTTTGAATATATTATGTAGTAATAGTAGCGCCTAGCGCCATCTTTTGACGAGAGGCAGACGCAGTTGCAGCCGAACTATTTTGTTTTGTAGGGACACTTTGCGTTGTTTCTCGATTATTCGCCACGCCCCTAGGTCGAAATGAGTGGAACTTTGTGGAAGTTCGTGGAAGTTTCTGGACGGCTACTGGGCTGCTATATAAGCGGCGCCGCGGCGCGTGACCGCGCTTACGGCAGTATTGTTCCATGCGAACTCGAAGCGAATAAAAGTGAAAAGTGGTGAACGAATAGTGAAGAGAATTAAGTGTACCGTGTAAGTGAGTAATTTTAGTGCACTGTTATTCGATGACCTTGTTAAGGATAGATACGTGAATCATTATTACTGTCGAAAAATGGAGGGGAAAAAAAGGAAGGGTGATAAACCTAAAGGTATGGACTACTGGAAAAAGTGGTGTAGTCAAGGTCAAGGGGTTTCTAATAAAGAAACAAATTTGGATTTAGCTATCAAAGCTTCAGCTACCTTGCATGCTGATAAGAAGACTGCCTACCCCGAAATCTAGTTTGGAATGCCTAGATATGTGCGATAAAAACCTTTATCCTAATATTTACACATTACTACAAATCTTGGCTACCATTCCTGTATGCACTGCTACCCCAGAAAGGTCTTTCTCGAGCCTAAGGAGACTGAAAAACTATTTACGAAACACTACAAGTGAAAACAGACTTAATGGTTTGGCTCTAATGAACATTCACTATGGAACAGAAATTCATGCAGATGAAGTAGTGGATATATTTAAAAGAAAAAGCCGAAGATTTCTTCTTTATTGGTTTTAGATTTAGCGCAGAGGAACGAAATTAATTTATCCATTTCATTTAAAGTTAAGAACTTTATAAATATGTCGTAGTTTTTCGGATGAATATATAGATATTAAATTTCATGTAAGTATATTTTTGTTGTTTTATTTACTTCTCAAACTAAACCCCCCCCCCAAAACTAAATCCTGGCTACGCCCGTGTCTTCTTCACATTTATTTTGTAGTTTTCTGAATTCAACTTCAACTTAACTTGTTCTTGTTGGTGTTTACTATGTTTTGTGTATCAACTGTTATAGTCCAAAGCACGAAAGAAAACGTTTCTAAAGAATGCGGGCAGCGTTGCGAGATTTCCTATACGAGTAGTCGTTATTTATTGGCGAATACAAGTTTTATCATATTGAAGCCGAATTTATGAACTCTGTTATACCGAAAAAATAAAGCTCGCATCACGGGACCACTTACCCATTTTTGTTTATCATTTATTTTTAACGCGGTGTGGTAAAACACCGGCAAGCTTGGCCGCCGGCTCAGAGAGCTCAGTGGCGTTTCGTATGTTCGGGAGTTAACATGTGCAAAATGAGTAAACAGGGAAGAACATTGCATTCTCAAGCTCGAGAAATAATTGCCAATGTTATAAGGGTTTGCCTTCCTCCATAGTCTAAGGCATCACCGTTAAGAATAATATTAACAATAAATTAAATAACAATTATATGAAAAATAAGTCAGTGAGTTACACAAAATTGAGCTACGCCCCTGAACTGTGACTAATTCTATAATATCTGCGAGTTCTTCCCCCTTACGTCGCACGCATTCTGCCGTAAGGAGGACTATATCTATAAGGTCCGACAAACTACTCGAATTGTATTAAAAAGTAAAGAAGACTAGTAAAATATTTTTTTTACTACTAACCTGGGAAATCACCATTATTTACCTCATTCCTCTAATGAGAAGTAATATTTCTCACCCTAGGTAAATAATGATAAATAAATAAATAACTAGGTAAATAATGAAAAATTTTCTATATGACATTTAAAGATTAGTGTCATTTTATCAGCTTGACAACTGAACTCCTAGGCTACTTGATATTTCGAAGTATTTGAAAAAAGCGAGAAATGACTAAAATATAGCAATATTTCAATGTTAGTAGTAAAAAAAATTCTATATACACTTCGGTTGAGAAGGCCATTATTTACCTCGCATATTATATCCTTCGGCGCTATGCGCCTCAGTATATAAAAAAGCTCGGTATATAATGGCTCACTTCTCAACCTAAGTGTATAATATACTATTTTTTACTACTAACCTGCGGAATCACCATTATTTACCTCATTTCTCTAATGAGAAGTAATATTTCTCTCCCTAGGTAAATAATGATAATAAAAAAATACCTAGGTAAATAATGAAAAATTTTCTATATGACATTTAAAAATTAGTTTCATTTTATCAGCTTGACAACATTTTATCAGCTTGACAACTGAACTCAAATCTAATCATATATGTAAAATATGTCAATATTTCAATGTTAGTAGTAAAAAAAAATTCTATATACACTTCGGTTGAGAAGGCCATTATTTACCTCGCATATTATATCCTTCGGCGCTACGCGCCTGAGGATATAAAAATGCTCGGTGAATAATGGCTCACTTCTGATCCTAGGTGTATAATATACCTACTATTATTTTACATGAGGTCCTTTTTAAATGGTTTCAAAACAAACAAAACATAATTAAAATAATAATTAATATTGTTGATTATTCCTGCAACTAATTACAAACATTTAAATCCTTCTCGTTACAAATGTAGTACATATTATAGTGTTTCCAGTATCTTCCTCTATCAACGTTATAATTGATTTAAAATGTTCAGTTGCACCGATCAGAAAGTTCATTGCCCTTGCATCAAACTCAAGGTTCGATCCATTGTAAAATCCCTAAAGATCACACACTGTTATAAATATTAATAATTTTGCAGGTGTACCCTTTTTCCTACAGCCGTCTTTCATGTATTAAAATTGACTTTGTTAACGGTTGTAGAAAAAATATTGTTTGACTTACTGGCTGAATGGGACACTTGACAGGGGGTTGTACTACAGCCCTGCCCCACATGCCTGAAGGTTTCTCCATGAAACGGCAGTAATTTCTGATTGGTAGTTTGTAAAGGAGTTCGCAAGTGTCTGGATTTTCTTTAGATTTGCATTTCATCGTAGTGATCACAATCTGAAGTAAAAATAGTGTTAAAAATAGACTATAATAGTTGCACACAAGTTTCTTACCGTCATATTAGTAGTTGTTTCTTCCGTAAAATGTATTGAAATATTTCCGGAAAATATGCCATGTTTGAGAAGAAAACCGCTAGTTTGAAATTCCCCTTTTTCCGTTTTTTTAAAAGGTAAGCAGTCTCTGGATTCAACTCTTTCCATTAGCAAATTACGAGCCTAAGTTGATATGGAAATAATAATTATTGAATAGCTTGGACAGGACAATATAAACTTACATGTTTGGCGCAAAGTAGAAGGTTGAAATTTATAAGTATTAAAAGAAATGTTATGTACATGGCTCAGTTGAAAGATGCATCAAGTACCACCAAATGTGCTGCGGCAAATTTTATATTAGGCCCACAAAAAAAAGCAAAATAGATTTTAATTATCTCTGAACAGTTTTCCGGTACAAAAACTCAGCATATCAATCTATACTTAATAGCTTTAATTCACAATGGCAGCATTACTACACTGTACACAAAAAGAGACAATAATTTTAGACAAAACTGCCAAGGGTTCGATGCCGCAAAAACACGGCTAACATTTTCAACAACAGCAAAAGCTCCAACAAAAGGCCCCGTTTTAAAATGCCTTAAACCCTCCAAGTTAACAAGCTAATCCGTACCTGTTTTTAAAAAAAAGGACTAAAAGCTCGTAATGAGTTTTTGACCTTTTGCTTTCACCGTTTTAATTACAAACACAGGATGAAAGCGACTGAATTCCCCTTGCCATTGTGGCAATACCTGCAGAACTTTTAAGGGTGCATAGTTTATTCTCAGATTACAGAAGGTTATAAAGTTTATGGGTCATTAGCGAAAATAAAGACCCCATTATTCTTCTGATGCGCGATAAGAAATAATTCCCAAAGACAATAAAATCTCTGTTAGGGAATATCGGTCTATTTTCTTTGCAACAATAGAATAATACACCAAATGGGGTGAGAAGAAAATGCGGCATTTAAAAAAAAATGTCGGAAGGGACTTACCCGAAAAAAATATTAAAATACAAAAGTTTCCGCTAATAATACAAGGAAAAACATATTATATCGTATTCCCAACTGGTCATTATAAAATAACCATAAACATAATTTCACTTCTTAGTTTACATTGCGACAAATCTTCGGCGAAATCCATGGCTGGCAGCAGTATAATACGTTCTACAGCTAGTCCGTTCCTGGCAAACCAAATAAGCCAAAATTGCTTTCATGGGCTTTTTTTAATGAGTCTTATCTATTGTCCATCGTATTAACAAATAATTAAATTACACAAAGTATTTTAAAAGTTATTTAAAAAAATCGATTTTCAGGGGCTTGTATCTCCGGGGAAATTTTTTATATTTTATAGGAACTTATCATGTTATTTTAACGTCTCCTGTATAAATACGAGAGATTGCCCACTTATTCTGGGACACCCTGTATAATAATTATTCCAATAATTAGCTTTATTTCCACGATCTTTGAAGTTTGTGGAAAGAAAACTGAATCACCCAGTATACTTAGTACTGATAATAGTTACTTTTTTCTCGTCTTATTAAAAAGCGATAAAATTCAAATTGCAACAATCTCTAGATCAAAACTTTTTTCTTCAAAATATAATAATATGATTGACTCAAATTATTAGTAGATATTATATTTTATTCTACACAAAATGCACTGTATTGTTACTAAATATCTACGCCGCAATGTCATATTTATTTGGATTGTTATTATTTTTGTCTTTCTGCCATTCTATTGATATGGTAAGTTGAATTGTTTTAAAGTAAAAGTGCGGAAAGTGCCACTTTTCCGCCAGAGTTAGGAACACTATTTTTTCTACACGCGTGCGGAAAAGCAAAGAAATTAAAAGTACACTTTTCCGAACACATTTTAGTTTAGAAAGTGTCACTTTCCCACACTAGCGCGGAAAAGTATTTTTCCGCACTAGTGCGGAAAAGTGACACTCTAAACTAAAATGCGTGCGGAAAAGTGTACTTTTCCGCATTTTAGTTTAGAAAGTGTCACTTTCCCACACTAGCGCGGAAAAGTACTTTTCCGCACTAGTGCGGAAAAGTGACACTCTAAACTAAAATGCGTGCGGAAAAGTGTACTTTTCCGCACGCTTGTAGAAAAATAAATAGATTATATTTATACTTAATCATAATTATTGTTTCTTTAGGTTAACAAAAATAAGGAATACAGAGTTAACAAAATAGATTCCAGAGAGTGCTTGCCTTACAAGAAAGACCTGAAAGGAGACATTTTGACCTCCAGCTTTTTGGTCAAAGACAAGTTGATAACTGGCAATATCTCCATTTACTTTTGGAACGAGACATCTACCAATCTTTCTGTAGGTTTTTTCACACAAACTCACCCAAGATAACAATCTAATTCACTCAGTCAACGATTATTTTAGGTATTATTTCTGTAGTTCGTTTCCAGCTATATAAAATGCAAGTCAAAGGAAAATCCTGACACATGCCAAATATACTACAAACTAGCTCTAAAAATGTATAAGTTTAAAGTTTTTCTCAAGGAAAGTTTACTTTCACAGAGTATCATATCTGTGCGGAGGTCACAACGCCGTACTACCTAACGATTCATTACAAAACCGCAAAGATTAATTCGTGCTAAAATCTCAGCCTCAGCCGAATGTCTTTCGCCGGCGCCATCTAACGGACGGAAGCTGTACTCCACCATCGAGCAATAAGCTATGGAAAATTGCTTTGTACAGTTTTCGTACACACGCCTCGGGTTAATTCCCAATCCAATGCTAGCGACACCTCGCGTCGGCAATTAAGTAGTATATTGTCAACTCGTAAGGAATCTTGTACAATATTCTAATCACTGGTGGTTGACAGTGGATGCCTATTAAAGTGCGCATAAATAACTGACCCTTCCGTCCTCCCAACTCAAAAATCTTCTCAACCCCTTCTCAATATTTAACATACTAAATAAATAACCCATACCCGCTCATCCTTCTTGATTAAGGAGTTTGCTTTGTTGGTAAGGGAGTTCATCCCTTCGAGGGTTCCACGGGAAGGGCAAACCTGGTAATTAGCGCAGTTTTACCTTGTAAATAAATTTACTTAGGGCCAAGAGATTACCGGGGATAGTGTGCTTTTTGCTTGGTAGGATGGGCAGAAGACCTTAATTTTAATGGGGCACATACACTTTATTAGACACATATTTTTTCACTCAATGGAGCCAATTAGTCAGAATCTGACGACTATAATCCCGTGAATGGCTTAACTTCGACTATTTTCTAAAATAGAGACCACCCGCCTATGTTTAATACGGTTGCTACGGTAGAATATCGGTGGCTGTCAAGGGGAGGGTCTCAAATGTCTACTGCGCATTTAAGCAGTAGGGCGGCGGTGGCCTAAGGAGACACGCAGTCTTGTCATATGTATAGGTATTTATTAATACGTAGACGTAACACATTGACGTATGCTCGCAAAGATCGAATACGTCAAGTTTCAGAAGTAGATACAGTTAATGCATCTTTTAACTCGTAACGTTTTTAATTTTGAAAAAAAAATGTAAGTATAAAAATTTTCCTGCGAAAAATCTAAATTGCCATGGAAAATTCAAAACAAGTATTACGAGAATCAGAGCTTGAGTTTGGCTGTTTGTATCAAGTGTTAATTGTTGTGTTACCACATCGTGCTGTGTAAATGGTATATTATTGTTATAATATTAGTGAAAAAAAAACGACAAGCGACATATTATATATTTCAAATAGACTTATAACAAATTGAGAATTACTGGAAGTTTAAAAAAAAAGAAAAAAGAAATAAACCACGGCCTGTTTTAATTGAGAATATGCAGGAAACAGTCTTATTATTGTCACGACCTGGATAGCCGTGACTGGGAGCGTAGCAAATAAAATAAAATTGGCCTTAATTTGACATAGGTTAATTTATTATTTAAAATGAAGAAAGCTTGACACAATTGACAATTGACACAATCAGACAAAGACACTTACTTTTGTGAAGAGACAGCAGGGGCAGGCGTCATCGCAGCTGGAATACCTGGTTGCTGGTTGGCCCCGCCGGTTGGTCGATCTTTTCTTTAGCACTCGTACGGACTGACTGTCGCCTTGAACCGATCGATGGTTTTAGGTAAACTTTGATTTTGTCGCGGAATCAGCAGTCAGCGATTTTTATGTTAAGTTTCGATAATACCGGCGGTGCCTGAACTCAATCGAGTTCATTGAATTATATCGTTATAATTTAATTGCTTACTTTTCACTCGTGATATTTTACTTCGTGGAAAATCCGGGACATCCTATTAAAGATGCATCCAGATATTGGCAAATATCATGGAGCTCAGTCCAGATTGTGTTGACCATATTGTTATCGCCCAGTTCAAAAACCGTATAAAAATAATAATTATAGAAGGCGAGAATATTGCCGTTTAGTGTTGGAGAGGCAAGCGGTAAGTGATCAATTTATAGGTGCGTATTTTTATTAATTGTAAATTATCGTATGTAATATCACTAGTGCCGGAAATTTTATCGATAATTTTTTCTAAAGCACTTATTTGCCTAGAAAGATCACGAGTATAAATTGGGCTTTTATTTTCAGAGATAAAATCCCGAGAGCGAAGCTCGAGTACGAGTGGTTTTGCTAATGGGCAAAATAGGGCTTGAGAATAAAATTATCTAGAAAAATTTCCGGCACGAGTGGTATTTGTCGAGATTATTTCACGAATACGATTTAATAATTTCTGTATTGATTTTTTATATGTTTACGTTTCCAAAACGACTCATTTTGAACGAGTTTATTGACAGCTTCGACTGTAGCGTTCGAGTAAACAAACATGACGCTTGGGTATCCAAGGCAAATGTGATTATACCTACACCCTGTCGGCGTTGGTTTATTTTCTGAATGTGTCATAAATTTAAACGGAGGCGGAGGTCTAAATAACAAGAATTTAGCAATGTAAAAGTTATATAAATTCATTGATATAATGCTTAATAATACCGCAACATAATTTATAAGCTGCATAATTTAGAACAGTGTGAAACACACAAACTTTAAGAAGTAGGTACCTACGTGTTTGTATCCAACAGATTCGCGGTTGCTAAGCAACGAAGTGATAATTTGCACAAGTGCAATTACCGGTAATTGCACTAGTGCAAATTATCGCTAGCAGAGGCATATCATTGGTTGGAAATAATCAATCTAAACTGTCAAATCTCCATTTATGATATTCTCGTAATAGTTGTATTGAATTTTCCATGGCAATTTTGAAGTTGTCAGTGGTTCAATAATTCAATTTCATTTGTGTTTCTAAATATATAGGTACCTGAAATCGCAAGAAACTTTTATACAATTTCATACCTATTCATATATTTTTTTGCGAAATTGAAAACAAAAAACTCAAGGTGGTAGAACTACCAATTACGCAACGAGAGTGGTTCTGTTGTCCATATCGAGAATGAAAAAAAATCAGGGGTGACAAACTTTTGCAGTTTCCGCAAGATCCCAGATGCCAGAAGCCAGTCTACAACACTTACTACACTACCAGAATGATGTGCAACACTTGAGCCTTTGTCTGCCGCGTTTTCTCGAAGTACTTGTTCAACAGGAACAAATGTTCGATGTGCGCATGTTTGTTCCATTTCCCCGCGCCTCAATCCTCAATCTCCTAAGAGAAAATTACAGCGGAGAAATACGGTCCTCCCAGGATCTAGGGGGCGATGCTCAGACCTGGAACACGTACGGGCTTCATGGGGGCCATCGCTCAGATTGAATAACTGGCGAGTTAATACAATGCGAGGGTTTAGTCCATTGAAAGTTGATGAGAAAAGTTTACCCGGGACTTCGGCGAGATTTATTTTTTCCCTGAAGTCGGTAGGAAACACCACTATCCGGTAAAGTGGGAAACGGAACTCCGGCCCCATAGGCGTAGGGACGTATGAAGAAGAGGTAGGGGAGCCATCATAGTGATCGGTAGGCCATTTACGCGTCTGTTACTATTTTTGTTGGGGTTAATTAAAGACCCGAGCATGACGTTGGTGGCATGACTGGGGTCTGGGGTGGCGCCACTCGACGAAAAAAATGGCGACTTATTACAGGTTCATATTATACCTATTATAGCATATCAGGGATTCTTTAAAATAAGGGGACCCAGCATGTCAGAGTCTATCACATAGGAAAAGAGAAGCCTTGAGGCAGTAGCGGATCTAGCCTGGAGTCAAGGGAGGGGCTTCTATTTCCGAAATTTTGTAATAAAATAGGAAACACATTTTTTCTTCATTTTATTCATTAAAATACAATACTATTAATACATTAATATTCTTAGTTTCGTTCAGATCCGTTCCGCTGTTCCAGTTCCGCTCTACTCGTAGTAATAGAATAGAACAACTGTGAACGTGAACTGTCGATCGGTGAAGGCGGTGACTGGACCCGTGTTCTGTGTCGGGCCCTGTCCCAATCCCATTGCGTTCACCAAATTTTTAAATTTGTACTATAAAAACTATTTAGCGTACCCTCTTTAGAAACGGAAGCAATATTTATCAATGATTCAATATTCAATATTAATAGTTACTTTGCGACCTTCACGCCCACATAACCTCAAAATGGCATGTTCCTGTCAGCGCATTTACAACCGGTCCGAAACGAGTTGTCAGCGAGTGAATCAAATCGTACCTGTTGTAAACGATCTGAGCGCTGTAAGCACTGACAGCGCGATTCGGACCACGGCCTTAGAAGACTAGAAGTTAATAATTGGAACTGGAACAGGTTTTTTAAGAACAGGTATTGCCTGGAACTGGAACAGGTTGTACCTGTTCCAAGAAAACGCAGTTCCACACCATCTCTAATTGAAAGACATATTTTTTAAGTGCCTACCTTACGATATTAGGCCCCGTAGATCCGCCACTGCCTTGAGGGGAAGTTTGTTTTCTGTATACTCCAATGAGACCACATAAGTGGGCTGGTACAAGGTTATGTTATATGTCAGTGTCCAACTGCCATCAGGTTTTATGTGACATGCCAGTGCCATAGATTCCAAAGGAGGCAAAATATTTCCCATCATAGTTCACAATTTTTAAGTTTTCTAACTTCCAGATAATCAATTAAAGGTAATGCGGCCGCCTGTAGTAGTCCCAATAATTGCAACCAGATTTTTCTTGTCTCACCTTTAGTAATCCTACAATTTCCATTACGTGGGCATTACGTATAAGTAGGTAGTTCGAAACAAATCGTATTTTAAATATTTAAAATCATTAAGCAGGTAGCTTCAGTCATGTCTTTTTTTAAACAGGTTTTTATCTACAACTATAAGTTTATTTTACGTTTGTGAGGTAAATTTTATAATGAGCACCGAGAAAAACTACATGATTAGAATTAAGTACAAGACCCAATCTTATTAGTCCATCCCGAAATCTGTGAAAGTTCTTTGGGTAGATACATTCAACAAGGGAAGAAAGTTCAAGTACGTACCTATTATACCTACATAATATTACAAATGGTTTGAGGAACCTGGTAACAAGGTGCAATAGCGACAAATTCTCAAATAAGCAAAATCGGCACTGACTTACCATATACTTATATTACTTAAATTCCTGGAAATAATTGCAGGAAACCAAATTCAAATATAAAATAAACTTGATTCATTTGGCACTTGCCATATTCTGTGTTTGTTGACAGAACATTGTCAAGTCTAATTTTTAGAAATCATAGAAACCATTATTAATTTTCATGTTATATTCATAGATTCTCCAAATAAATGGCATACTTGGCATCATTGAGACCATTAGAATGAGGAAAGAAACGGCCTCACTTTGGAAAGTATAACGCTGGGTCCCCTTACTTTAAAGGGTCCCTGTAGTATATAGTTAATTTACAGGTATGTGTACAGATTATAACGGGGTTTTCTGTGGTTATTGGTATGTCAGTTACTGACGACGTTTAACATGTCCCAAATTTTAAATATCCAGCTTTATTACGATTTGCCTTCTTTTTACGGTAACGAATTGTCTTTGCGTCCAGTATTTAGCAGTTTTATCCTATTAACACAGCTTTTATAGGTAGATTTGCTTGTGATAACATGAAATTTCCATGCACATGAACACTGCACAGACCATTAGGTGAATTGCAGAAGAATAAAGACTGTTTTGGAATTATGGGATGATCTGATCAACTAGCTGAAGAAGCGAAAATTCTAGATATTATTTTGAAAGAGTATTTTGTAACGTATGCAAGAATGAAAATAGAAAATTTTGTTTATAGCTCCAACGCGAACCAATAGTCCTTCATATAAAGAAGAAACCGAAAAATGTAACGCGTTTTATGCTTACACTACAACTTCATTTCAAACCAAAAGGTATCAAATACTCTTGCTTGCTTTTTAAACTCGCTTTTCTTAAGAAAATGTATGGGAATATGCCATGTGAACTTGTCAAATTAGAGGGACATAACAAAAAACTATTTTATTTTATTTTGGATATTAAATTCGTTGTAAAAGACACATTTGCATGTTTTTATTTTATAAAAGACTCTGCAACAATGGTGTTTTAACGTTAAACCACCGTGTAAATTTGTTTCGTCGTGTGGCGCCAGTGGCGATCGCTTCAAACAGCGCTATGCAGGTTGGTCCAGGTATGGTGATCCAGTTCTTTATTAAGACTATCAGGTCCTGAGAGGGAAATTGATCGATAAACTAAGGAATTAAAAACGGTTTGTTTTTGGGATCGTTTATTATTGTTAAAGTATCTCAGATTCATCATATTCTGCCTGTGGAAGTTTCCAATCAAGAGAAAAGATATTGTTTCCACTTGATACTTGTCTGTTATTTGCATTATTATTGAGATTCTTCATACACGAAACATTAGATAATCTTATGGAAATATCTCATCGTTAACTAGTGGTCTTATTACCTACAAGTTCTGAGGACACCGCCTGATAGATGGATCTGATGTTATACTTACAAACAGAATAAACTTGTGCATGCTGATGTATTTTCGGACAACACCTCTAAATAGTGATAGATATTACGTTTTAGTGTAAATAAAAAATGATTATTTGGTAAAAAATGTCATAGAGTTCCTAGAGACACGCCAATGGGTCTTGCAATAAAACCCAAAGCATTAAGGAAAAAACAAACGGAAGAGGGAACACGGTGCACGATATAAAATGAGGCGAATTGAATGAAAAAGATTTCAGGGCCCCAGTTGAAAGGGCGTGAGAATATTATCTGATTTCATTTATTTCCGTACATCTTGCCAGGATTTATTCGAACTCGATACTAAAATACTTTCGTCCTAAATCCTACTCCGTGAAGAATATGAAAGCGGCAACAGAATTTTCGCGAATTAAGTTTGGTTTTATTAAAAAGTTAAAGTTTACGGTGCTATAGCAACTTAAACTTATGGGGCAAATTTTTTAGATAATTTTTCAGAAATACCCCGAAATAATACAAAAAATGAAATTTGTCATTAAACTATAACACATGCGAACAAATACCAAGAGAACATTTTTGTCTGCAATTAAAATCTACATAAAAAATTCAATACCTTTTATTACAATACAAGGTGATTCACTTTTTTTTCTAAAAATAAATTTACCAATTACCCACTTCTCCGCCACTGGTTGTGCAAGATGTTCGATATTAACAGGTTTTATGCTAACCCATGCCCACGGGCGTAGCCAGGATTTAGTTTTGGGGGGGGGTTTAGTTTGAGAAGTAAATAAAACAACAAAAATATATTTACATGAAATTTAATATCTATATATTCATCCGAAAAACTACGACATATTTATAAAGTTCTCAACTTTAAATGAAATGGATAAATTAATTTCGTTCCTCTGCGCTAAATCTAAAACCATTAAAGAAGAAATCTTCGTCTTTTTCTTTTAAATATATCCACTACTTCATCTGCATGAATTTCTGTTCCATAGTGAATGTTCATTAACCATTAAGTCTGTTTTCACTTGTAGTGTTTCGTAAATAGTTTTTCAGTCTCCTTAGGCTCGAGAAAGACCTTTCTGGGGTAGCAGTGGATACAGGAATGGTAGCCAAGATTTGTAGTAATGTGTAAATATTAGGATAAAGGTTTTTATCGCACATATCTAGGCATTCCAAACTAGATTTCGGGGTAGGCAGTCTTCTTATCAGCATGCAAGGTAGCTGAAGCTTTGATAGCTAAATCCAAATTTGTTTCTTTATTAGAAACCCCTTGACCTTGACTACACCACTTTTTCCAGTAGTCCATACCTTTAGGTTTATCACCCTTCCTTTTTTCCCCTCCATTTTTCGACAGTAATAATGACTCACGTATCTATCCTTAACAAGGTCATCGAATAACAGTGCACTCAAATTACTCACTTACACGGTACACTTAATTCTCTTCACTATTCGTTCACCACTTTTCACTTTTATTCGCTTCGAGTTCGCATGGAACAATACTGCCGTAAGCGCGGTCACGCGCCGCGGCGCCGCTTATATAGCAGCCCAGTAGCCGTCCAGAAACTTCCACGAACTTCCACAAAGTTCCGCTCATTTCGACCGAGGGGCGAGGCGAATAATCGAGAAACAACGCAAAGTGTCCCTACAATACAAAATAGTTCGGCTGCAACTGCGTCTGCCTCTCGTCAAAAGATGGCGCTAGGCGCTACTATTACTGCATATATTCAAACGTAATAATAATTTAACTCTTCACTCCTCGTATTTTTTCGGTATAATATTAGCTAATATTTTGCTTATTTCGGGGGGGGGGGGGGGGGGTTGAACCCCCGAACCCCCCCCCTTGGCTACGCCCGTGAACCTAAAGGTTATACCACAGACTAGCGAAGCTATATATGTCTGTGGTTATACGTAGCTATCTTAAGAATTTACAAATAGTACAACTCTATCTCGACCCTTTTAAGGTTTATCTATGTAACAGGTAAATTCTTCTTTACCGCAGGATGGTGGAACTGATAAAATGTTAAGTATTTTTGCGGAAGGCATACTTTGTCATGTGGTTGGCGTCGCTATTCCCTATTCTAGAATACCTCAGGACAAAGAACGGAAAGGCATTTGACGACAAGAATTTCCAATACATTTTCGTGCCACTTATTTTAACTATGTGCGAAACTGAACTAAATTATTGATGCTTATACCTACGTCTAAGCTTATAAAGCTCGGTTTATTCTGAACATTTTAGTGTAAACGAAGTTAACATATACAATGAGCTAATATATTAAAGAACAAATTCTTGATCGATATAAAATAAATAATAAATGAAAATAATAATTTAAATTTATGTATGTTCGTTCGTTTATCAACATACATTGCAATCACATGAATTTGAAAAATATAACTTGGAAAAAACTCAAAGCTGATCTTTAGCATTGAATAAACCAATAGCCGCAGTGTTTGTTACATCCAAATTTATAAAAAAAAAAAACTAAGAAAATTTGGTAAATTTGCGCATTATTATCGTATGTAATATCACAAGTGCCGGAAATTTTATCGATAATTTTTTCGAAAGCGCTATTTTGCCTAGAAAGATCACGAGTATAAATTGGTCTTTTATTTTATCTCTGAAAATAAAAGCCCAATTTGTACGAGTGGTTTTGCTAATGGGCAAAATAGGGCTTGAGAATAAAATTATCTAGAAAAATTTCCGGCACGAGTGGTATTTGTTGAGATTATTTCACGAATACGATTTAATAATTTCTGTATTAATTTTTTCTTGTTTACATTTTCAAAACGACTCATTTTAAACGAGTTTATTGACAGCTTCGACTGTAGCATTCGAGTAAACAAACATGACGCTTGGATATCCAAGGCAAATGCGATTATACCTACACCCTGTCAGAGTTGGTTTATTTTTTGAATGCGTCTCATAAATTTAAACGGAGAAAGAGGTCTAATAAGAACAATAATTTAGCATTGTAAAAGTTATATAAATTAATTGATAAAATGCTTAGTAATACCGCAACAAAATTTAAAAGCTGCATAATTTAGAACAGTGTAAAACACCAATTTTAAGAAGTAGGTACCTGTTTGTATCGAACAGATTCGCGGTTGCTATGCAACGAAGTGGTAATTGCACTAGTGGTATTACCGCGATAATTTGCACTAGTGCAATTATCGCTAGCAGAGGCATATGATTGGTTGGATTTTTATGGAAGGAGCTACCTTATTGGATGCAAGCAGTATGAGGGAAATAATCAATAACAACACTTTTTTACAGAATAACTTTTGAAAATGTTGTTTTGACATCTTGAATGAATTATAATAATTATTATTATTCTCCTATAATATAGGACATAGGTATAGCGTACGACAACCCTTATGATAAATAATAATAAAAAAACTAGGTATTGAATAGACCGAAAACTACCGAACGTAAAGGCTTGGAAATGAATAATGGTTTTTCTTTCAAATGAAAAATTATCGGCAAAGGACGCGTTTAAAAGCGGACTCAGCTGGAATCTATCACTACCACTTTACATGGCCTCCACGGCCTTTGTAAATGACATTAATTGAGAAATATGGGAGTGCACTGCCAAGTGTAGAGTTATTGATGGGAAATGATCAAAATGGTCGTGTGCTGTTGTAGCACTGGTGTTACGTACCTACCTAACATATAAATTAACGGCAACAATGTTTTTTAGTACTCATTAGAAATCACAATAGTATATTTCATTACGAGTCTGGAAATAAAGATTTTTCCGTGCGCGCGTTACAAATTAAACAATGCGGACAATATAGTGTTTGGTATGTATGATGCGTTTCCATGGTTACTCTCAAATTATTTCAAAGGTGCTTTGTTGTAAATTAGTTATTGTCAGATAAGGTGAATAAAACGTCAAAAATATTACAGAAATGTATCTAAATATTGAAACACTTACGAATTAAAATACAAAATAGGTATATGTTAAATATCAGAGAGCATATAGAGTTTCTTAAATTTAGTTTACTTTGCTGTATATCTCTATTTTAAAGCCATATATTCGGTATTTTTATTCAGCGCACGGAAAGTTTTTCCATGCGCTGTTTCCGTGCGCTAGCCCGAAAAACCCCATCTTTCATTATTGCTAAAACAGATGAAAATAAGGTGTTTTCAAAGAAGTATAATAAAAAGGCATTTTTCTGCAATTTCTTGAAGAGACTGCTGGCGTGAAAAGGAAAAGCTATTAGTGTTGGGTGACGATTATCTATTAGTAGGTACACAGGGCAAACATACCACAGCAAACAGAAGTAAATATTGTTCTAATAAAAACTGGGATACCTACGTCACAAAATTATATTTAGAGTGATGAAAATAAATATTTTATGCCCTGCAGTTTTACTTTAACATCTGCTGCACGAATAAAATTCTTTTGAGCATCATATTGAATGAAATTGTCCATATATATTTCATGGAGGTATAAATATTTTATTTCCATGGTACAATCGGGAATTTATAATTTCTTTAAATTGTATAGCCAATTTGCATATTAAAAAAAATAGCAATCAAAAAGTTATTCTAAAGCAAGCAAGATATACATAATACAGGGTGTGTATGTCAAATAGATGAGATCACTAATTCCCAATCATTGTACGTATCAATCATAAAACCGTTTGTGCCGAGGTAATATGCACAAAGGACAGCAAATCGAAGGACAGATCTCGGTTACTCCTGGTTTTGTAGGAATGAGAAGAACTGCTACCATCATTATTATTAAGTAGAAAAATTATACAGAGCATCGGCTACACAAAGAACTTGTATTATTATACAAGTTCTTTGTGTAGCCGATATTATCTCATGAAGACTGTTACAAGTTTTGTAGAACTTTCGTGCTTTTTAAAGTTTCCTTAATAACTTATTTGATTCACTTGCCGTATTTGCTACCACGCAGTGCTCTCCAAAATTTCATATTTCCGTCACAAAGCCTCGCAGTTGCATTTACATATTTTACATGCCAAAAAGGCATTTCTTATTTAAATCTACCCCCGATATTTCCGCCTCCACTTCGTGTGTTTCCATAAATATCAACTAGTAGAATATTTCGGGCATAATACTGAAAAATTTAGTTAAACCATAAACCATCAAAATGACCATTCAGTAAAAGCACTATACAAAATCAGCGCAAGTGGCGCCCTGTGTGAGATACGTAAAATTGACATTTTCAGCTTATTCTCCATTCCCAAAAACATAGCAGTGCCAAATTTCAGTACAGCATCTTGATTATTTTGGTAGATATAGCCATAATTCAATTTAACGCACTTATCTCTCAAACAAACATTTGTCTAAGCAATGTTGGGCTCAATCGCCATATTTTGGTCTCCCCTACACCCAGTTTCGGGATTTCCCATTGCTGGTGAATCACCCTGTATAAAAAGCAAAACGTCCCGTTGCAGCAATTTGCGCAAACCAGTTCTCAATAATGAAAAAAATTATATATTTTCTAAATTAAAAAAAGCTCTTATAAATTAATATATGACTCAAATAAAATGCATTTTTTATGCAACCATTAATCGATAAAGCTCTTATAAATTATTATACAGGATGATTCACGTAAGTGGTTCATTAGAAGTTTACGGGGAAGGAGTGCGAATTTTAATTTGAAATTTTGCTTGTATAACAGGTTGTAAACTTTCTTTCTAAAATATTTTCAACTTCCGATCACTTCCGGTTATACCGGAAGTCGATAGCAACTTTGTTATTTCAAATAGAACACCCCATATTTTATTACACCATTTGGTTCCCTATCAAATTCCAAATCTTTTTTCTGAATAGAATGTGTACCCTTTTCGAGATATTCGCAAATTTTTGATTTTTTTGAGTGTTGCAGCCATCGACCATAGTGATAACTTTGAAATTTATGAATCTGGAAAACTAAAATTTTGGACTGTCGTAGGCGAAAGTCAACTTTATTAAATGGTCTGTATGCCATTTCAAAATATTGTACAGGGTGTTCGGGAAAAAATTCCCAATATCAATATCGAAAAATTGAAAAATCTCATTTTTTTTCAAATGGAACCCATATTTTTTTATTGCACCATTGAAATGAAATAGAATGTGTACCCTATTCCTAACCCTTTTCGAGATATTCGCAAATTTTTGATTTTTTTGAGTGTTACAGCCATCGACCATAGTGATGATAACTTTTAAATTTATGAATCTGGAAAACTAAAATTTTGGACTGTCGTAGGCGAAAGTCAACTTTATTAAATGGTCTGTATACCATTTCGAAGTATTGTATAGGGTGTTCGGGAAAAAATTCCCAATATCAATATCGAAAAATTGAAAAATCTAATTTTTTTTCAAATGGAACCCATATTTTTTTTATTGCACCATTGAAATGCTTGTGAAAAGACAGTCCAAAAAGATATAACACACTATATGTCTAAATGAAGCGGTTGCTTCGTTATTACGCAAAATACGTATTTTTGCTGCTCTGTATCAACAAAGATGCCATTTCTCAAGGAGCGTCACATTATAGGGGGCCATGGAAAATGAAATAACGCAATTATATGACAAGGTTAAGGGCTATTAAACAATATTTTTTGCAATAGGTACTGTTTGATGAGCTGCAACGAATGCTTGCAAGTTTATGCGGATATTTTATAATCTCTTAAAGGTAAAATGCTTCGATTGCTCTCTCAAAAATTTACTGGCAAACCTATGAGGCAATATATCGCACATGATTTTTTCTTCAGCACAGAGTCATTACTTTTATGAAAAAAAAAAAAAACAATTTAAGTTTAAAGAAACCCTAATGTCCAGCTGTTGCTAAAGGTTGGCGAGTGTTGTTTTGTGATTTTTTTTTGTGTTTTGCCAAAAATAGGTTGTAGGTCTTATATCGCAACCTTCCGGCTTTTCCGAAGGCAAAAAGCCACTCAATCTAACTTATCCGGGTGGCAATCAGCGAGCCAGCCATCGTTGTATCCGTTATTTCGCGCGTCCTTTATCGCTCCTATCCATCAGGCTCACACGGGGCAGATCTACGTCCGGAAAAAACGGGTCGGTTGCGGGACGCGACGGGGAGAGCAGACCATGAAAAGTCCGAGCGTGTGCATCAGCCCAAACGGAGGATCAATCATGCTGATCGGCACGGCGATCATGGCGATCTTTTTCGTCAGGGAACCGGGAGGAATTCGGGCCGATTTGACGTGGTACCAGGGACTCTTTAAAGTAAGGGGACCCAGCATTATACTTTCCAAAGTGAGGCCCATTCTTTCCTCATTCTAATGGTAGCAGTGATGCCAAGGAAAGGTGACAAGGTGACAACTAAACAATTTGAAAATATTGTATGTCAAATGTTCCCCATAAAATCGTCCACTTTTGCGTTATTTACGCAAAGTTAGATTAACTAGTCGTTTTTTGTTTTTGTTTTGTTTTTTTGTATGTTTTTGTTTAAAGATCGCGTCTTAAAATTCAGCCAGCGCCGGTTTTAGGGGGGTGCTAGGACGCTAATAACACCCAGGCGGTATAAGCTGGTCTAATAACTAAAAATAAATCACATTTTGTTGCTATGTCGCTCACGACGCGACACCTTCATTTTGATCGTCGTCTGCAAACATAACATCTGAAACGTTCTCCTATTCATCATCTTATTCATCTGTACGTTGAATGTTTTCTCTACCCCTGGATTTTTGGACGAAAATAAAAATTTGCAAGTGAAAATATCCTAAACTCAGAATACACAACATTGATTCATCGATTGAATATTATAAATTGGAAAATTGTCATGTAATAATGTGCAACATAGATACATTTATTGAAAAATATACTTATTATTGTCAAGTAGCTAACTACCGATTCCACGAGACTTGGCTTTTCCCATACATAAGCCCAGGGCTGTATATGGTTTGGGGGTTCAAGCCCCCTACATTGAAAAAAAAGGCGAACAATACATTATTCTGTTATGATTTTGTAATTTCCTATACCTCTTTTAAACTATCTGTGCTTTATATTTCTAAAAAATTTCGCCTTTTAGTAACCAAACTCCTCTGCTTTCTTTTGTATAGCATTGATTTTTATGGGCTCACACCCAAACAAATTTCGAAATTTCTATTGGTCACAGTTGTTCTATAAAAGAAGACTGAGTAGGACTTCTTGGCCACAAATGTTACGAGTCATAGTGAACAAAAAAAATTGCCGCCAGTTAACAAGAATGTGTTTTGCTTGGAATTTCTTTTCCCTACTTTAAACTGTTTGACCTTGAATATTTGAAAAATTCCACCCAACTAAAAAGTTTAGCTTTTTGGGCAAAAGTAAAAATTGAGAGAAAAGATAAGGCGTTTTTTAAACTTAGCACCCGGCGATAGTCAAGCTAAAACCGGCACTCAACGGACTCTCATCCGGATGAATCAGCTGATATCTCCCTCTCATTTGTTTCCCTTTGGAGGAAGTAAGTAAGATGAGAGTCCGCTGAATTTTAAAACGAGGCCTTTCTTATAGAAATACCTTTATTTTATTTCATTCTATTTACGTTTTGTTTTTTTAATCATCAGGTTGATAACTGTTAGTTTTTTGTTATGTACTTTTATTTTATATTTATAAATAAAAAAAATTTAATAACATTTTGGGGGGAGGTTGTATACCTTCGGCGCCTATGTGTATACAAGTGCAGAATGTGGCAACTGTCAAATGAAAGAAATTTATTTTATAGTTTAAATCGATTTCCAGCAATTATTTCCACGAATTTAAGTAATAAGTATGGTAAATCAGTAGTGACAATTTTGCTTATTTAAGAATTTGTGGCTATTGCACCTTGTTACCAGGTTCCTCAATCCATTTGTAATATGTATACGCGATTGAATATAAGAAATACGCCCCCTGTGGGCTCAATGCTAAACTAAGTATATGGGCCATGCCATTTTGTTGATCCGTATATTATGTTTTCTGTTTTGTTCAAAATTAGTCAAAAAAGCTTTATTTTCTAAAGTTGACTATTATAATAATGTGGTAAATAAAAACAGTTGAATTCAAATGTTTAAATATTCCCGCCACGCTTGTGCCAAAAAAGAGAGAAGAGTTAAAGAAGAGTTGTTAGAAAATGAAATAAAGCAAGTAAAATGTGATTTTTATTATGATTACCACGTCCAAAAGGCCTCCCACAGTTATCAGAAGTGGAATTTGAACATGCTAAAGTGTTATGCAGTGTAATTACGAAGTTTTAGTGCGAGATTCGGACGAAAAACCGTCTTGATTCGATGGCCGAGGTCCTAACCTAAACATTTTTTGTTCCTGAAAACATTTTCGAGATGGAACAAGTTTCGAATCAATTTAATTTAACCAACAAAGTTCTCTATTTCGAAATTTTCTGCTTTTAGTTCATTTTTAGTTGCCTGTTGCCTCCGCAATTACATAAATCATAAACAATAATGTTTAAACTTTATAATAACCGGTAAGTACAGTTTCCCGTGGTGTATGTCTGCCACGATTTTTTTGAAATTTTGGCTACCCCCTATTTTCGGGGTCCCTGAACACGAATCTGACCTTAGTTTTTGGTGCTCGGGCGTAGTTTCCGAGAGAATGAATTTTCAAATTTCCTTTGACACCTCACTTTTCATGGCGATATTTGTGGTTATAATCCGGATGAATTTTTATTATATGCAGCTCAAATTGATCACCACACTATTTTACACCTTTTGCAATATCGAAACTTCGCGGAAACCCGCGGAAAATCCGAAATTTGGAAAGATTTGTGCCGTGTTTACGTCCGGCCCGGCCGCTGTTTTCGCCCCACAATCTGCGCGCGCCGATTGTCGGGGGGAACTTTTACCTAATAACCAAATAACTTTATGAAGACGACCACAAAATATATAGAAGACGACAAGAACAATTAACAAGAACAAAGAACAACGCAGTGTAAACCCAAAGTGTGCCCAAAGCTAGAGGTGACAATGGCCCATATAGTTAGTTCGCATAGTGCCCGTCGGGGCGTTGGCATCTTAAATTCAGTCGCGTATACTTGAACTTTCACAGATTTCGGGATGGACTAATAAGATTAGGTCTAGTAGTTCTAATGATGGTAGTTTTTCTCCGTGTTCATTATAAAATTTTTGTAATTTTATTTCTCTCCCAAGGTACCTCGAAAACTTAAAATAAATTTGTATTCGTAGATAACAACTCTTTAAAAAAAGACCTGACTGAAGCTACCTGCTTAATAATTTAAAATTTTCGAAATACGATTTGTTTTGAACTACCTACTTATACGAAATGCCCACGTAATAGGAATTGTAGGATTACTAAAGGTGATGCACGAAAAATCTGGTTGCAATTATTGGGACTACTACAGGCGGCCGCATTACCTTTAATTGACTCATCTGAGTATCTGGAAGTTAGAAAAGTTAAAAATTGTGAATTATGATGGAAAATATTTTGCCTCCTTTAGAATCTAGGGCACTGGCATGTCACATAAAACCTGATGGCAGTTGGACACTGACAAATAACATAACCTTGTATCAGCCCCCTTGTGGTCTTCTTGGAGTCAACAGAAAACAAACATCCCCTCAAAACTTCACTTTCCCTATGTAACATGCTGGGTCCCCTTATTTTAAAGAGTCCCTGCGTGGAACTAACAGCGGCAATGGCAGGCTGGCAATATATAACTTGAGGGTGTTAACTGATACGGTTGTGCCAATATTACGACGAGACAGTGTGCAGAAACGCACAGTGTGCATCGGTTTGCGAAAAGAGTAAATACCCGAGCATGACGTCGTAATTTCGTTAATGTTTGCGAAGTAACAGCAGCCGGTCAAATTTTACTTTGGATTTTTCCATGAAGCAAGCATATGGATTTCGTTGAAAACAACCCCACTTCTTACGCCCTTTTAGGGGGTTCCTTAAGTGCTCTCTAGGCACTGTAATCACGTCAACTTGAGAGGGAGGTCAGGCCAAAAGCACGAGCCCTTCTTGCATTTCGGAGGCGATTAGCTAGAATTCTCGACGACAGATTTTTTTAGGGGGCAGCAGAGGTGTCCCGATATTGCGTAAATTTAAAAAAACTCTCTGACAAATTCATTTTTTTACACTAATCGATTCGTTGGCAACGGGAGATCTAGAAACCGGAGATGGGAGAGAACAATATATGGCGGCGTTATTATCTTTTATTTTCAAGGTGTAAAAAAGAAAAATTATCTTTAAAAATATGGTTGTTGTCTATCAACCGAGTAGCGTATGCTGAATTTTGTTTTTTTATTGTCAAAATCTCTTTTAGGCAACAACCATATTTTCATGGATAATTTTCCTATTTACACATTGAAAATAAAAGTAAGAAATTCCCTCCCCCGCACAAGCATGTGGTTGCTTCTGGGGTACTCCTAGTTTGGAGTATTGTGAGGGTGAGAATTATTATTATGATTATCTTTATTAGATTACAATATTAATGTCCTTTTTGAGGCAAATATGTATAATATTTAGGATGTAGGTAATTATCTTAATTTCTGGCAATTTTAACACAGGCAATTATTAAAACCCTAATTATATGCCTTTTATTATACTTTTATATTAATTATGAGACTTAAAATTGTAGGTAGTTACACCTATTTGCCTAAAATCCTTATAAATGGAACAATCATAAAGGTGAAATATTCATTTGTCGTTTGGCAGTATAGTAGTATGGCTTCGAGTTCATGTTTTATACCAAGACCCTCGAACCAGGTTTACAAAAGCCATTTTTCTGCGAGAGAAAAAACTACAGTGTTAAATGCTCACGATGCACTGGTACATCAGCAGCCCTCTAGCACTGTTCGCAGCATAGTTGTGGAATGTTCGAATATGACTGGAGTTGGAGAGGCAACCATTTATAGATTTATGAAAGAAAGAAGATCCACAGGTGAACTTTGTGAAGCTAAGAAAAAACCAGGGAAGAAGCCAACGTAAATCGACAGCGATGCTAAGTATGCAATAAGAAGGATAGTTCACAAGTTTTATTTAAAAAAAGAGCTACCAACATTAAGTAAAATCTTACTAGCTGTGAATGAAGACAAGGACTTGCCCGAAGTGAGAAGAACCACGTTATGGACAGTCCTTAAGGACATGAATTTTCGCTGGGAGAAACAAAACCGAAAGTCTATTCTCATAGACAAACCCAATATCATTTGTTGGAGAAGAGAATACCTACGGGCGATAAGATTTTGAATTGAGGGAAGAGACATTTCCTGACCTTGTTGCCTATGGGATTATTTGGTATACGCTCAACCATTTGAAATATTCTTCAAATAAATCGGCCGTCATTTCCTCGTGGTAATCTGTAATCTTTAGTGGACAAAGATATATTATTTCCATCGACATGTTGCCGACAACAAATTTTTTTGTTCGAAGTAAGTACTATATTACATTAATTTGGGCTTGTTTTCTTTTTTAATCTTTCAATACAGAAAATATCATCTTTGATACAATAGGTAACAGATCATTTAATATTTTCACTTTTATTCAAAGAAGATTGCGACTCAACGTTATACAGTGTGTCCACGGATGGGGTAAATAAGAGGACAAATGGACCAAAAAGTGAAAGATACGAAAAAATGTTATTGTTTATATTATATTGTTTGCTTTAAAAAATAAGATCCACGATGCCAGAAATTTGTTTTTTTGTACAGGGTATGCAAAAAATACAAAAACGTAAAAATTGGTGAAGAGTAAAGTTGGCTTTTTATAAATTTTAATGCAAAACGTTAAATAAAAAACTTGTTTGAAATTTTAAAAGAATTCTTATTCCAGATTTTCAAGGAAAAATTTGAAATTTCTAAATTACTCTTTTAAAACCGAAATTTTTCCAAGTCATATTCTGACCTTTTTATTTGATTACGCCTTTGATAACTGTGGCGTATTTGTCAAAATAAGAAAGATGTTTTTAGAGCAAAGAATATTTATAATCCAAAATTACAGACAGGTTAAATAAAATTACTAATGGAATATTAAATAATAATTGTAATAGGTACTCGAGAAATATTTCCTATTTTATTAAACTTTAAAACAATTAGGGGCACATTACTTTTGTTTTTCAAAAACTTCTCCTCCATATTCTACGCATTTTTCTAACTGACGTCGTAAATGGCTAAAGCTGCTTCTTATTTCTCTTAGTGAAATTGATTCTATCGCTCTTAAAATTCTCTGCTTTAAAACTTCTTCGTTATTTTCAATGGGAATGGGTCTTCCATATGTTAGTTGTTTAATGCGCCCCCGTAGAAACATATTACAAATTGTCAAGTCGGGACTCCTAGGGGGCCACAAATACGCCACAGTTATCAAAGGCGTAACCAAATAAAAAGGTCATAATATGACTTGGAAAAATTTCGGATTTAAAAGAGTAATTTAGAAATTTCAGATTTTTCCTTTGCGTTTTGCATTAAAATTTATAAAAAGCCAACTTTACTCTTCACCAATTTTTACGTTTTTGTTTTTTTTTGCATACCCTGTACAAAAAAAAAACAAATTTTTGGCATCGTGGATCTTATTTTTAAAGCAAGCAAAAACTTTTATAAAGAATAACATTTTTTCGTATCTTTCACTTTTTGGTCCATTTGTCCTTTTATTATGGACTATTATGGACATGGGACAGTATTAGTATTGGACGGTGGAGCCTGAGACACAGAGAGGTGAACTGCTTACGGGAGATCCGCGAGTTCAGACGGTCCGGGTGGCTGGAAGCCGTTCCCGTTGACCACGTTCGGGTTTGTGTATTTATTGTATTCACCATTCGCCTTGTGCGAAATAAATCAGTGTTGTAACGTACTCGAGGATTTTCGTTGTCGACCCACGTTCTGATATGGTTTCTATTCGGTCTTTCACGCTGCCGATCAACTGAGACCTCATCAATATTTACAGTATACCTACTAAGGTTAGTTTTCATTTTTATTTCGTAAAAAATAACCTAAATACCAAATATTGGGTCTGTTTATATTATATTTATACATATTACAAAAGCCAGGAAGAAAGTGTCGCCATAACAAACATTTGTTTTGCCTCGGGATGAAAATTTCCGCCAAAAATGGATTCGTCAAATCCCAACTGAGATTTAATTTCTAAAAAACCCTTAAGTATGTGTGGCTAACACATTTTCAAGAAAGTGAAACAATAATTAAAGTGGACAAATGTGTTGTGGGAGGAAAATACCTATAGAGAATATCACCTAAGCTAAAGGAAGGTGACATCCGTGGACATACTGTATATTCAAATGCTGCTCACACATCCCTCAATCGACAATCACAGAGACTCCATCTATAGAATACATAAAATAAAATTCACCGATCGGATTGCCTGCATCCTCAAATCCACGGCATATCCACGGCATCGGGTTATTATTAAAACGGATGAGCCTGATGGGCCCCTTTGATACACTTGTTGAATCCCCAGAAAACGACTTTGAATCCTTCCGGGAATGATTTATAGCTTTGCCTGGATTTTACGGGATATCCTCCATGTCTGGTAAACACTTTCTTGTCTTGGGCGCTTGCAAAACGTTTGTTTCTTTCCGGGACGTATTTAGACATTATTCAAATGTGTGAGACTACCGAGAGACGTGGGAGGATTCTCCTTATGGCGTTTTGGAATGGAAAAATAACATACGGCTTTATTTCAGACAATTCTTAAAAAATGTAATGGAAAAAAATAATTATAACTAAATGCTTTTGGGCCATATTACTTTATCAATATGTGTTGTTTTATTGAGTATTTATTCAGCGAAAAAATATACAGGGTATCCATTTGAAAAAAAATACTTTAACAATTTTTTCAATTTAATTTTTAATGTTTGTTTTTGATCACCGTGTATTTATTTATTATCAAAATATCAACACAGCCCACTAAAGTATATCCCCTTCTACAAGGAAACCAACCCCAATTAAATATTAAAGGCTTTCGTATAGGAGAAATTGATAGTATATATTTAGGTTTGCAAACGCCATTTTTGACATAACATTTAAAATATGTCAAAAACGGTTAGACTTAGATATAGGACATTATGCATGGAATGTGTCTAGAACTTAGACAAGAGAGAGGACGCCTAACAGCGAACGTGTGACCGACTGCCACATCGCACGACAGGCCAGTGGCGTTCTTAGCCAACATCAAAATGTTAAAAATGAAAAGGCTGTTAATGTCGAAAATTGTCCAAAACCTCCAAAACCGAGGGAAGGAATTTTCAAAAAAATAATTTGCTCGAAACCGGTGCGCCCTACGCCTTCGGGATTATGCTAAATCGATTCGGCTGGTCGATTTGCTTAAGAAAAGTTCCATTTCCCGGAAAAATTACGCTCAATCCGGATGCAGCAACATGTTGTAGAAAAAAACGAACTTCGAGTTTTCACTTTCGATTTGACTTTGCAGGCCATTTGCGCAGAAACGGTTAGAGCTACGACATTCTGCGTGGCGCCAATCGACGCAACGCCTCGAGATGTATAAGATACGGTGAAATCAGACCCCTGGAAAATTCACTGCGCGCGTGGCGAATATTCCCCGAGATTTTCGGAGGGTCAACCCCTTCGAAAACTGAAATTTGACGATTTCGCGAAAAAATTAAAATCAGCCGGAAACAGGCTTATCCGACGCAGTTTGGCCCGTAGAAACCGAAAATACGGTCTAAATTGAACTTGGAAGTTTCTAAATGCCCGGCCAGCGCACTTTTTCGAAAAACACCTAAAATTTCAAAATTTTCAACTTTTTAACCGAACTCAGAATGAGTCCAAAACCAGCCTATCCGACGTAAATTGACCCGTAGAAAACGGATCCGGCCTCCAAATTCCCCTGAAAAATTTCTAAGTGCCCGACCAGCGCACTTTTTTGAATTTCCATAAATGTTAACCTGCCCCGAAAATAGGTTTTTCCGATGTAGTTCGACCAATAGATGACGGAAATAAAGGTTAAATTCGATTTCGTCAAGTCGTTTCCGAGATATCGTATTTAATTTTGATTCACATGTAATTTGGCATATCGGTATTTATTTGCAGATAATTTCCCAAATGTAAAGCTTAGTGTGAAGTGCTAAAATATATTTATTTGTAAATGCTGAACAATTCGCCATCGTAAGAGTACCTATATTTTCCCCTTAATCACTGTTACTTTTAACTCAAGAAATTAGCTCATAACGTACTCTCTTTTTCTGCCACATATAAAATGGCCGCCGTTAAAAACGACGTAGCAGAATCTATACATGGCAGGGTAGGCACGCGCGGTGTCCTCTCTCTTTCCTTGTCTAAAGATGTAAGCAAAGGAATATATCATCAAAATTGTGGAATGGTACCTACCTACTGAAATTAAGATACTTATATAATATTTTCATTTTGAGAATTTCAGTAAAATCTCAAATAAGTACCTAGTTTCCAAGGTTGTAGAATTTTGATATGACTTTACCTTGGTTTCTTTCTTCTCGTTGTTATTGCATATTCCATGGATTTTCTATACGAATTAATCACTTTGTATATTGAGGCCTATTTCATTTTATAGACACCCCAGCAAAGTAGAACGGCTGGTATAACAAATCTCCCTTAAATTCCAAGAAGTTTTTAACGACGCCGGAGCGTCGGCACGAGGCATACAGATTACAATATTACTCAAATCTCGGGAAGCCATTTGTCAACCATAAAAAAATCATTTCGGGACAAGAATGTCTCAAGTTGCGCCAACATAAATCAAATGACTTGCAAAACTTCGGTTATAGGTAACCATAATACAGTCTGTTCTACGAAGAGAGAAAAAAAACTTTTCCCGCCCGCCTGCCGAAGCGTGCGTGGAAAAATGGATTTGTTTTTTAAGCTAGGAATTTGTTTTTTTCACGGGGGATTTTCTAAGTGGTTTCCTTTTGCGGGGAAAAAGAAAAATATAGATCCCAGAAGTTTATATAAAGCATTCGCGTCGTTTTTTATCCATAAGAAACTCGTTTGCGTTGCACCGGATAAAAAAATTGAGTTTTCGAAAAATCTATTTGAAAAAAGTCTCGATATTTTAACATTGAGAATGTTTATGTAGATCTGTATGAATAGTGTAAGTGATTTTATTACTTTTTTGATTTTTCAAGCTTTTAAATTATGTTGCGGTACTATTAAGCATTGTATCAATGAATTTATATAACTTTTACATTGCTAAATTTTTGGTATTGGACTTCAGTCTCCGTTTAAATTTATGACACATTCAGAAAATAAACCAACGCTGACAGGGTATAGGTATAATCGCATTTGCCTTGGATATCCGAGCGTCATGTTTGTTTACTCGAACGCTACAGTCGAAGCTGTCAATAAACTCGTTCAAAATGAGTCGTTTTGGAAATGTAAACATAGAAAAAATTAATACAGACATTATTATATCGTATTCGAGAAACAATCTAGACAAATACCACTCGTGCCGGAAATTTTTCTAGATAATTTTATTCTCAAGCCCTATTTTGCCCATTAGCAAAACCACTCCTACAAATTGGGCTTTTATTTTCAGAGACAAAATTTTATCGTGGTTCCACTCCACTCTTCCACTCGTATCGAATTTTTTCATTCTAACCTCATTACAGAATCTACTATTCCACCTCAGTAAAGTGCCTTTTTTGTAGTTTTTTTTACGGCATTGCGAAATTTCGAAACTCTAGGCCTATTATTTGATTTTTTGGCATGTTTCACACTTTTTTTTAGAAAAGTGTATTTTGTGTAGTTTTTACATAAAAATGTTTATAAAAAAACTTGTTGGCATTGAAAAACTGGATAGGTGTGAAAATTTTCAAAAGCCTAAGTCGACTTTGATTTATTTCTGCTAAAAAATAAAACGTACAAAAATCAAAGTAGACCTAGGCTGTTGGCTGTTGGCTGTTGGAATTTTTCACCCCTATCCAGTTTTTCATTGATAACAAGTTTTCTTAATAACATTTTGATGCGAAAACTACACAAAATGAATTTTTCTAAAAAAAAAAGTCCGAAAAATGCCAACAAATCAAAATAAGTAGGTATAATGACTTTCGAAATTTCGCAAACCTACTCATTTTTTCATTTCGAACAAGTTCCTTTAATAACATTTTGCCTTAAAACCTACAAAAAGGGCACTTTACTGATGTGGCAAACTAGTTTCTTCATGATATCCAAAGTGATTTTTCAAGAGTAAAATTATGTCACAAATTAGTTCCAAACCAAGCAGCGCTGATCTCCAGAAGCTCAAATTTCAACTCGATTTTTTTTTGTTATTTACACGTTATGTGAACTCAATGCGTGGACACTGTAGGTTAGATAATATTATTAATAATATTCGTATCTATTTTTTATTTATTATTATTTTTTCATTTTATTAGGGGGGGGCATGGCCCCCATGGTCCCCCCCTAAAACCTCGCCTGCTCCTGAGTTGGAGTAAACACCGGGGTTATTGTCGGTTATAACGATGACGTATGAAGGGCTTCTGCGTGACATCGGAGAGCTGAAACCAAGGCTGAAACCAACAATAACCGAATCGCGTGTTAGGTATTTACCGGTTATCACGGGCGTAGCCAAGGGGGGGGGTTTCGGGGGTTCAAACCCCCCCCCCCCCCGAAATAAGCAAAATATTACCTAATATTATACCGAAAAAATACGAGGAGTGAAGAGTTAAATTATTATTACGTTTGAATATATGTAGTAATAGTAGCGCCTAGCGCCATCTTTTGACGAGAGGCAGACGCAGTTGCAGCCGAACTATTTTGTATTGTAGGGACACTTTGCGCTGTTTCTCGAGTATTCGCCACGCCCCTCGGTCGAAATGAGCGGAACTTTGTGAAAGTTCGTGGAAGTTTCTGGACGGCTACTGGGCTGCTATATAAGCGGCGCCGCGGCGCGTGACCGCGCTTACGGCAGTATTGTTCCATGCGAACTCGAAGCGAATAAAAGTGAAAAGTGGTGAACGAATAGTGAAGAGAATTAAGTGTACCGTGTAAGTGAGTAATTTTAGTGCGCTGTTATTCGATGACCTTGTTAAGGATAGATACGTGAATCATTATTACTGTCGAAAAACGGAGGGGAAGAAAAGGAAGGGTGATAAACTTAAAGGTATGGACTACTGGAAAAAGTGGTGTAGTCAAGGTCAAGGGGTTTCTAATAAAGAAACAAATTTGGATTTAGCTATCAAAGCTTCAGCTACCTTGCATGCTGATAAGAAGACTGCCTACCCCGAAATCTAGTTTGGAATGCCTAGATATGTGCGATAAAAACCTTTATCCTAATATTTACACATTACTACAAATCTTGGCTACCATTCCTGTATCCACTGCTACCCCAGAAAGGTCTTTCTCGAGCCTAAGGAGACTGAAAAACTATTTACGAAACACTACAAGTGAAAACAGACTTAATGGTTTGGCTCTAATGAACATTCACTATGGAACAGAAATTCATGCAGATGAAGTAGTGGATATATTTAAAAGAAAAAGCCGAAGATTTCTTCTTTAATGGTTTTAGATTTAGCGCAGAGGAACGAAATTAATTTATCCATTTCATTTAAAGTTAAGAACTTTATAAATATGTCGTAGTTTTTCGGATGAATATATAGATATTAAATTTCATGTAAATATATTTTTGTTGTTTTATTTACTTCTCAAACTAAACCACCCCCAAAACTAAATCGTGGCTACGCCCGTGCCGGTTATTAATGGTTGTTCGCCTAAAATCGACTATGACGTTACCATTTCCAACGTCTCCGATGGTTGCGAGAACTTCGAAATCAGCGAATTTTTTCCATTTCTCTCGCCTTACGCCGTCTTTAATCAACTTCTTTCGGGCCATAGCACGCGCTTTCGCGGCCTGTTGGGCCCCCCAACCCCGCCCCATTACGCGCCGTGATGGAATCCATCCGACGCACGCACGGCGCCGATTTGAAATGGTAATGCGGGCGCCGACGCTCCGCGTCGCGACGCCCAGCTCGCCTCTTGGCTGTTTTTTTCGTCGCGCGGTTTTTTCCAGCCACACAGAAGTTTGAAAGTTGATGCAGGCCCAGTGGCGTAGCCAGGGGGGGGGCACAGGGGCACGTGCCCCCCCCCCCCCAAACGTTACGCCAAACGTGTCCGTGAAAATCGCATGCACAGACCATTATGCAGAAGAATAAACACTACTCTGGACTTCTCGGGTGATCTGTTCAACCAGCTGAAGAAGCTATCATTCTGGAAAGTATTTTGTCATGATGATAGCTAACAATGTATTTTGTTTTGTATTTTGTGTCCGGAAAGCGCATGGTGAGCCAAAAATGTGTCAGACTTGACAACCTTAGAGGGGGTTGCCGACAGCGAAAGTGACGTTAGATTTCGTATTTTTCTAAGTTGTATAGCATAAAATCTAATAACATTTTACCTGGCAAAAATTTAGTACAAACATCTCTGTCTTCATTTTAATCATAAGATATTACAAGCAATGTTTTGTTTTATAGGTTATGAAAACCTTAGGAAAAATAATAATTCCAGTGCATATGCTTTTAAGATCTTATGATTAAAATGAAGACAGAGATGTTTGTACTAAATTTTTGCCAGGTAAAATGTTATTAGATTTTATATTATACAACTTAAAAAAATACGAAATCTAACGTCACTTTCGCTGTCGGCAACCCCCTCTTAATACGTCAGTCAACGCTAATAGATAAGCCGTAATAGACCGGGAGATAGTGACAGATTTTTGGACGTGATTTTACTCAGTATGCCTTGCAAAGGGCATTATGTGGCACATATTCTCACAATAATAAGGTATGAATCAGAGAGTCATCCTGGGTTCTTCATGTAAAAAACTGAGTTTTCAATTATTCGAAAAATATGCGTTTTGATATGATTTTATACAGGCTGCCATGTTTTTTATAATGAAGTTCAAATAGAAAATTCCTCGGAAAACCATAGGCATACCGTTAGGGTGGGTCCAAAGTGCCACGTGATCTTGTATTTTAATAATTAATTTTTCCACGTTTCTGAACAGGCTGCCAATGAGAAGTATGCAAGTTCTTATTATGAAACTCCTGAAAAAGGGATGGCATACCTTTCGCGCATGTCCAAGTACTGTTTAAATTGAATGTTATTTAATCATTTAAACGAGTTATTCGATGTAAAGTGTACTTGGATATGCGCAAACGGTATGCCATCTTTTTTTCAGCATTTTCATAATAAGAACTTGCATACTTCTCATTGGCAGCCTGTTCAGAAACGTGGAAAAATTAATTATTAAAATACAAGATCACGTGGCACTTTGGACCCACCCTAACGGTATGCCTATGGTTTTCCGAGGAATTTTCTATTTTGAACTTCATTATAAAACACATGGCAGCCTGTATAAAATCATATCAAAACGCATATTTTTCGAATAATTGAAAACTCAGTTTTTCACATGAAGAACCCAGGATGACTCTCTGATTCATACCTTATTATTGTGAGAATATGTGCCACATAATGCCCTTTGCAAGGCATACTGAGTAAAATCACGTCCAAAAATCTGTCACTATCTCCCGGTCCATAAGTAATATTCACAGTGAAATTCCTGTATCGCCTGATGAGGTGCTAAACGAGTTGTCTAAAGTAAATACAAAACGTAAGCTTAATATTAAATTGTAAGTTTTAAATGAACATTAAATTTTTGTATTTTTATTTTGTATTTTTAGTCGGTGCCCCCCCCCCCAGACAAATTTCCTGGCTACGCCACTGTGCAGGACCATATACCTATATCAACCTATACCACGCAAAAGAGACCTCCGACCGGAGGTATAATTCGACGGCCATTTTTAACCCTAAATGAAGCGGGAAATTTGAAATAATTTATACGGGCGGGCTCCATAAATAATGTAATGTCTTGGTTGTCTTTTTGTGTAAAATGGAAATTTACAACATAGGTCCAAGATTTCGGGAAACGAAGCAGTTAACTAGGTTGAGAAATTATACAACTCAATCAAAACAACATATTTTAATCATCATAAAGAGTACTAATATAATTAATATTGTACATTACACCTTGTACAATATCTACATTATAAAAAATTACTTAGCTTTTGCTCTATACATTTTGTATCATTTATACAAAAATATACATGTGTGGCCATTTTTGCAAGTTTTTTTAATTATTTTTTTTTTCGATCTATAGAGTTGTGTGTTTGCTTGATCAACCAACATGTTACATTTTTGTGGTGACAGGATAATTTTTATATACATTTATAATTTATATGTTTTACACAAAACTCAAAGACGTTTAGAAAACTTGTTCTCTAACTGGGCCTGTTTCACACTTTTTTTAATTTTTGATTATGAATCTTAATAGTAAATAAAACACGAAAATATTTTTTTCCGATTTTTGTTCGGCTGGGAAATGCCCTAAAAACGCTTTTGAAATAGAAATTCCTTGGGCAATATCGATATGTTTCTATTTTAGATTTGTGAATACTGAAGAAGAAAAAAAATTACCTAACTTATACAGTGTGTCCACGGATGGACTTAACTATACTTGTAATTTTTTTTTATTTTCAATTCTTCGAAAAAAGTCACTCTTCATAAAAAAAAGTCTGCTAGTTCTTAAAATAAGATTGGCATGGAAAAAGTTGACATTACTTATACTGGGTGACCAGAAAATTAAAGAAACGTTAATTAGCATTAGAGTAAACTACCTCTATTTGTAGAGATAATGAAGAAAGTTATAAAGAAAATTTGCTCAGCGTGGTAAGCTATTTAAGTGTACAAAATTTCAAAGCGTTAGGCCTACTTCGATTTTTTGATTTTTTTCTTGTTTTTCTTCGATTAAACAATTTTCTGCAGATAGTAAGACAAAACTTATGAATAAAAGTTACTCAGAATAGGAAACTGTGTATGATGGAAAATTTTTTGACAATCCTAGGCCCACTTTGCGTTTCCTCCAATATTTTCCAAAATACAAAGTAGGCCTAGAATCGTAAAATTTTGTCATCATTCGCAGTTTTCCTTTCTGGGGAAGTTTTCTTAATACAGTTTTGTCGTACTATTTACAGAAAACCATTTATTTGACAAAAAAAAGAGAATACAATCAAAAAATCAAAGTGGGCCTAACGCTTTGAAATTTTGTACACTTACGTAGGTTACCACGCTGAGCAATTATGCTAATTAACGTTTCTTTAATTTTCTGGTCATCCAGTATAAGTAAGGTCAACTTTTTCCATGCCAATTTTATTTTAAGAACAAGCAGATTTTTTTTATGAAGAATAACTTTTTCGAAAAATTGAAAATAAAAATTTTTACAAGTATAGTTAAGTCCATCCGTGGACACACTGTATTTTGTGGCAGGCAAAAGCCAAATAGACATAACCGTTGAGTGAGGAATAATCACTCAACGACAACACATGTGGGTGCGTTTTTCGTGGTACCCCACGCTTTGGCACTGTACGTCGCCCCATAGTGGCAAGATTGCTCGAAAAGAGCAGAGGCCATAAAAAGAAATAAAAAAATAACCTCAATATCAATTAATTTTTAATAATATACCAAAATCGCAATGTTCTTTCCTTTTTTGAGTTAAAAGTTACTTGCAGAATGATCATCAACTTGTAAGTTGTCCAAACCTAACTAAATCTGGTTTATAACAACATTTTGTCAGTCAACTATACATAATCTAGACAATCCAAATTTAATTTATTAACTCGAAATATTCTGACATCGTTGTTTCTTGCCGTCGATCTTCCCCATTTTGCAATTATTCTTAAAGCTAAAATGGCTATCAAAAGGTTTTCCGTATGACCAAAATTTTCCTTTCTCCTTTCTCTCAATTACGGGATCTATCACTTTTTCAGTTTTTCAGGGAGGTAACAATAATACTGATAATGCTAAATAAATTAAATAATGTTAATTAAATTTGATTTCAAATCAGCATACGGTATCTATCTATACACTTTAACTTTTAACTTTCGCAGGTTTCAGAAAAACATTTAAGGTGGATTTATAAACTCGACGTTTGCGTTGGCGCTCGAAGTTAACGGTGACCTTCGCTGTTTACGTCCAGGGCCGCGCTTACACTCGGCGGCGCCTGTGCGCAAAAATTTCGGTGGCGCTCATAAAAATTTAGTTTTCAGAAACATATTTGTTTTGATTTTGTTAAATAAAAAAGTAGATAAGTAGAAACAAACAAAAATTTATTAAGTATACAGTAATCCAGCAAATATACCTACTTTGTATATACAGTGTGTCCCAATTTGATACTGGACACCCCAGAAATACAGGCTGAGTTTTTTTCGATGCCCACTATGGGGATCTTGGAAACTAGCAGAGCTAGAACAAAGGTTAAATGGGGAAAGAATTGCAGTTTTGAATGCTCAATCTAATGCCCCTTTTGGATTTTTAAAAAAGTTCATGGCTCACTAGATATTTTGAAAAGAGTGATTTTTTGCTATTTCATCAGATCTCTGTAGCTCCGTTATTTCAGATTACACAGAAAAACTGTAGAGACAAAAATTGTAGATAATTTTGGACTTAATAAGATAATCTAATCCATTTTTTTGTTGTTTGTAATTTTTGAAATATGACATAAACTTTTGTTTTTTGAAATGTAAATCATAGTTGGCTGTGGCCTTATGAAATCGGCCATTTTTTGAGCTTTCCAAAGATATAATACTCGGCATAGTTATTATAAAAAATAAAAGAGCTATAGCTAATTTTCTGTTTTTTTTTTTAATTTTCACATAATCAGCCATGGAATATTTTCATAATTATGTTCTATTTTATAATAAGACATACTTCAAATTTTCAAATATTTTATTTTTAGCTGGTAACGAAATGTGATGATGTTTAGATTTATCTCCCACATTTTTCTTAGAAAAGTGTCTTTTCTGGAGCTTTCACGTTAAAATTTTATTTTTTCACGATGATCAAGTTTCCTTAATAATATTTTGACGTGAAAGCTCCAGAAAGGACACATTTCTAGGAAAAAAGTTGTCATTTTGTCGTAAAAAAATCCCTAATAGGGTTTCTTGAAAATTAGCTATTTTGAAAAATCATAGCAGGCTTTGAGATACTCTCCCTTGGGACTACCAATAAAAAAATTTAGACCATTTGTTTTCCTTGTCCTTTATATAGTTCTGAGGTGTCCAGTATCAAATTGGGACACACTGTATAACATAAAATATAATACAAATAATTATAAAATTAAAAAATCTCTTTGGCTAAAAAAAAATCAAAACAAATAGGTACTCAGTGCAAGGTCTAACTATCAATAAAAATAAATAATATTTTTGTCTGTTCGGTATCTACCTAATACCTGTCACAAAATAAAATAATAATTAATACATAATATATAAGATATAAAAAATTTTTCGAATAGTATTAAAAGTCAGTAAGCAATTTAGAAAAAAATCCACTTTTCGTGCTTTCAAGTCAGCCTTATGGCGCCCATCGAATTTTGGCGTTTTTTGGCGCCCCTTCGCACCTGGCGCCTGTGTGCGCCGCACACATTGCACACGTGGACGGCGCGGCCCTGTTTACGTCCAGAAATGTGAACGACGGAACGTGAAAGATGAAATTAGTTTATCTCGGACGGCATATCGGACGCAGGCGTCAACGTTCGACGGCGTTTATAAACGATTACAAGTAAAATATTGGGATTGAATTTTCGACGCAAACGGCAACGGCGAGCGCCAACGCAAACGTCGAGTTTATAAATCCACCTTTAGTTTTATTAGCTCGGTTTACAAAGAATGACAGAATGACAGAATGACATGACCAGCTCACAGATTGTTGTAGACACGACACACGACCCACAAAACAACTACCTGGGTCTGTGCGGTCTTTCTGTCTTTCTCTAGAGTCTAGAGAATCGATTTCGATTCAATGTGCACATCTGAGATTAGAAAGGAGATCGAACTTTTTGAGCTTCGATTACTAGTATAACCGGCAACGTCACAAACGCAATTTGATTGCTCTAAATTAAGGCGCGCAGTTTAAAATCTTTAGGTATATATATTTTTAGTTAATAACAAAGTTAGGTATTGACGGGGAAGATACTGAGGGGGATTTTATTAAAGAGTTATGTGATTAATTTCATTCTAGTAGTAAAAAATATCGAAATTCGATTGAGTGAACAAGGCCCATTAGTACACCTACCTACTGTTACACAATGACTGAATTACCATGGACAGTATTGTAAAAATATTTTTTGTGTTGATAAAAATGTACGACTGAATCTATAATTTTGTCCAAAATGTCCTTAATAATTTATCCAAGTCGACATAAATCGCAGAAAACTATCTAAAGTTCCAATCGCATAAAATAAATCACACCAAACTCCGAACGTCAATTTCAAAATAATAAAACGCTTGGCTATCTATTCCAACGGATATAAATTCCTAACCTTTTCCCTAATACACCCAAATTTTTTGGGCAAACTCTAATTTAACTTTTTGACGTTCTTCCTAACAGCGGAGATGAGATTTGGCCAATATGAAACTTTCAATGTTTTGTCGGAGCTTTCAAACTCTGCGGACTTTAGTCGCTTGGTGAGGCCTTTGTTCGAAGACATTTTATTTCGTTCTTTTTAGACTCGATACCTAGGAAAGATGAAAAGGAAAGATAAGAATAATTGTCGCGGAGTATTAAGCAATTAAGTTGACTGGAAATTTTCAATTTAAAATTCTTCAAGAAGTTTCGATAAGGTTCGTTTAAAATGTAGCTAGCTTGCTTGGATCTTGTACAAAGACACCATATTCCTGAAAATAATAATAATGTCATTAAGACATTCATATTCTTTAATTCTAATAATCAATATTATTAAATGCTGGTTGCATAAAATACTATAGGCCAGGAAAATTACGGTAAAAAATAACGAAACCTAGACAAAATTCATAACCGCATTTTGTATAATGCCATCACAAAATATTGGTAATAAATGAACGCGAGAATTGTTTTTTATACAAAATAAATATACGCGTGTGGGCGTTTTTTTATAAAAATACATTTTCTTGTTGTAATAAAGACGGCATAAATATTAACTGCGAATTTTAAGCTGCATTTATTAGTAAGTAAGGAATATAAAGTTGAGATTGATAAATTAAACAGATTACGTTTGCGCAAGTGTCCGAATGATGTAAAAATGACATTTTGCGTAATATTTTGTTGGGCAAAAATATTAACTGCGTTTTATTATTTATAATTACCTTAAAAATCAAGTATTAACAGTTTGTTCTGAAATTAAACATATTGTTTCGCCGGAAATCGCATTTTAAAGAAATTTGAAGAGCTGTCTTTGAGAGCAAAATTATTAACTGGCTGATTTTTGTTAAACTTTGTAAGTGGATACCTACTTAGTCTTGTTAAATTTTTTGAAATTAAACAAAAATTGGTAACGGAAGTATTTTGAAATGACAAATGACAGTTGACCTACATGCGCCGTAAATAAATGTTTAATTTCGCTATATATGATTTAATAAAGTTATATTGTAAAAAGTTAAACAAAAAATAAACAGTTAATATTTTTGCCTAGTCTATACCAATGAGAAGTGACAGCTGACGTACATGCGGTTCAGATAAATGTTTAATTTTGTACAAGTTACATTCTATTTGTAAAAGGGAATGATCACCTGCAGTAAAAATGTAGTTAATATTTTTGCTTTTGCCGAAATAGAAAATTATCCGATTTTTATCCCTCTTTGTCGATCTAAGTTACTTCCATATTCTTAAAATGTTTAATTTCTTAATATATGTTAGCAAGGGAAGTTTTTTTTACCTAAAGAGTCTAAAAAAATCCAGTTAACATTTTTGCTCGAAATTTCTAACGAAAAATACGTGTTTTTTGAGATAACTCAAGGTTCCGTTTTTTCAAAATGTTTAATTTTTGGTTTCTACCAACGTATTTATTTATAACTTTGATATGGTAAAACAAAATTGCAGTTAATATTTTTTTCTAGGTCAAATTCTATTTTCCCTGGCCTACTATTCATGTTGGAACTTTGACAACAGTTTCAGTAGTCCACTTTAAATTGGTAGACTGCATTATCCCGCTCCATTTAATTGAAACTGTTTTTTCAATGGTAGATACACGTCTGAATTCCCCTTCGAAAACTTTTTGACCACGGGATGATATTTTTATTAGAGAACTCCCTATATTAAACAAGTTTCGTCGAGGCTTTTTCCCGGGAATTCCCTCGAAAACTTTACACTGGCCTCGGCTTTGAGCGTTTTTGCGACCGATACAGATAGTAGTGCGGAAAGTGTTGAGGACCAAGAACCGTCTCAAATGAAAATAGAGGAAAGTCGATGAAAGGGCGCTTTTTAGAAAGATAGATAACGTTGTTTATTTTTGGGATCAAATAAACAAGTTTTTTTTACAAAATCTACTATTTTTAGGTGAATCGTTTCTACTATTATAGTATAAATATTTAGTGTAAAGAGTCTGCAAGTGTAAACTTCAGAGAAATAACCAAGGCTAGAGGGAGTTAGAACAAAAAGTAAACAGAGTCAACACCTTTTTGAGTAATGCCACGTACTCCATTGTTTACAGCATTTCATTTCAAAATGGACGGGTTTAATAATGGGATTAAATGAAGACACACCTCCCATATAGTCCTCCTTACGGCAGAATGCGTGCGACGTAAGGGGGAAGAACTCGCAAATATTATAGAATTAGTCACAGTTCAGGGGCGTAGCTCAATTTTGTGTAACTCACTGACTTAATTTTCATACAATTGTTATTTAATTTATTGTTAATATTATTCTTAACGGTGATGCCTTAGACTATGGAGGAAGGCAAACCCTTATAACATTGGCACTTAATTCTCGTACTTGAGAATGCAACGTTCTTCCCTATTAACTCGTTTTGCACACGTTAACTCCCGAACATACGAAACGCCACTGAGCTCTCTTAACCGGCGGAAAAAACTTGCCAGCGGCCTAAAAAATGAGGTCTGTGTGGTAGACCAAATACGCAGTTAACTTTACGTATTATAGAAACAGGCACAAAACGCGTTGGCTAACTGCTATCGTCAGCCGACTGCTTGGTATAAGTGCTGTGTTGCCGTATTTCAAAGGGGCGCTGGTAGACGCGACGATGTTGAAAAAAATATAATAGGTGTTTTATCACACCGCGTTAAAAATAAATGATAAACAAAATGGGTAAGTGGTGATGCGAGCTTTATTTTTTCGGTATAAAGGAGTTCAGAAATTCGGGTCAATATGATAAAACTTGTATTCGCCAATAAATAACGACTACTCGTATAGGAAATCTCGCAACGCTGCCCGCATTCTTTAGAAACGTTTTCTTTCGTGATTTGGACTATAACATTAAATTAACAAAATGTAGCTATTAATTTCTTGTATGTGACAATTTAAAACTAAAACTAAATTGCGCTGTAATTATAGTAGCCAATTATCACTTTATTAAAATCTTCATCAGACACTTCAAGTCGCCCAACATGGCAACGCCGCCGCGTTCAATCTCTCTACATTGTTCGTGTTGTTTGCCACAGTGTGTCATTTTATTTGTGTGTATTTTTCGTGTTTTCAAGTGTTTTTTGTTATTTTATAGCTGTTCATTAATACTTAGGATATAGTGACTGATTTTGTATACTCTCGAATGCAAAAAGTGTGTGGTAAAAGTGATATTTCTCGGGATATAACCTATCACAGGTAAATATATGGCAGTTCAATGAACTGTCATGATCAGCCGATAAAGGTTTCTGTGGCTAATGTTTAAAGTTCATTAAATTACTGTATAATTTGGCGAATTTTGTTGTGCTGTTAATTAAGGAAGTATAAGAAGTCTAAATATGGTCAGTGGACTATAAGTATACCTATACCATACGAAAACATTATTCGGCCATTTCTTTTGATTGGCGTTATGGTTTATGTTATTCGATATTCTCTCTCGATATCGGAATAACGTCCTATTATCCATTGTTTTGCTTTGGTTTTTAGCGGGCAAATAGGGAACAAAATACTTGCGGAAACTGAAGAGCGACGTCTCGTTTCATACCCCTCGAGTCTTTTCAACGGAAAGTCGAAAGTTGGGATCCGATGTCGTTCGGCTCGGATGGCTTATTGTAGTAGCTGTAGCCAATGCCGTTGGGTATTTGTTTACGAAAGCTTGGAAACCGTTTCCAAGGAAAGTACTTCCAAAGTATCACGTCGGCATATGAATGTTAGAAGATCTGGACCGACACTATATTAAAAACCCGAGCATGACGTCATATTTCATTGTTGTTTACGGACTGGGGTGGCGCCACTCGACGAAAAAAATGGCGACTTATTATAGGTTATAGGGGGGTATTCTGTAGTTATTGGTGTGTCAGTTACTAATGTTTAAAATGTCCCAAATTTTAATTATCCAACTTTATTACTATTTGCCTTCTTTTTCCGGTAACAAATTGTCTTTGCGTCCAGTATTTAGCAGTTTTATCCTGTTAACACAGTTTTTATAGGTATATTTGTTTGTGATAACATGAAATTTCCATGCACATGAAGAAAATGGTATGCACACTGCACAGACCATTAGGTGAATTGCAGAAAAATAAGCACTACTTTGGAATTATGGGATGATCTGATCAACCAGCTGAAGAAGCGTAAATTCTAGATATTATTTTGGAATAGTATTTTGTAACGTATGCAAGAATGAATATAGAAAGTTTTGTTTATAGCTCCAAAGTGAACCAATAGTCCTCCATATAAAGAAGAAACTGAAAAATCTAATGCGTTTTATGCTTACTTACACTACAACTAGCCATGGACTTTATTTCGAACCAAAAGGCACCAAATACTCTCGCTTGCTTTTTAGACTCGCTTTTCTTAAGAAATTGTAAATTAGAGGGACATAACAAACAAATATTTTATTTTAGATATTAAATTCGTTGTAACAGACACATTTGCATGTTTTTATTTTATAAAAGATTCTACAACAATGATGTTTTAACATTAAACCACCGTGTAAATTTGTTTCGACGTGTCAGTAGGTCAGTAGGTTAATTTCAAATTATGATGAAGTAGGTACGTACCCAAACGCATATGCCACTTTGGTGCATGGCCTCAAAAGTTAATTTAAATTACAACATCCCATCTATTATCCTTCCTATTATCAATTCTCGCAATTAAAGCATGCGTATATTCGGCATCTAAATTCCTAGAATCTTTCCTATACCTAAAAATTCATGTGAAGTTATAACATCGAGGCAAAACTTTTCGGTGTTTTTTCCGAGATTTTCCTGGGAAGAAACGTCGAAATAACAAGTTTGTTCGCCGCTGTGTGTTCGACAGTTGGCTTCAAACTTCCTCGGCAGCTGCGCGAAACCGGCAATTCATGCCCGGAGTAAAAAGTTAAAGCAATTTTGCCGGCTAAAAAGCTTTCCGAGTGTTCATTTGTTGGTGGCCAACAAAACCGCACAAATACAAATAATGAAAAGCCACGTATGCACTGCAGGTAAAATACGCACCTGTTCGTTTTGCGGGGATAGACAACAGATAACAATTTTGCAATGTATACTCAAATTTCTAATATGCAAATATGTACTAAACATGACGAAAATGAATTTGTGTATAAAAAGAACAAAAATGTACTAATTAGTACGATTGTACTCACTCTGGCAACGCTGTAATTGAATGTTTTAACTTCTATCTAACAATACATATTATTATCATTTCGCAACAATCTGAAAATGTGCAAATATTCTCACCACCTGGTGTTATGCTATACTCTCATAAAAAGTCAATTTCCTAATGGAAGCTGGATACGTTATTGCAATTCGCATGTCTCCCAACAACGGAACGGGAACTTTTATGACCTGTGGTCCCTATATCTTCAGGTAGATAATAAAATTTGCATATCCGCAAAAAAGCACATGTGGAATATTTTTTCAGCAGATGTAAAATCGAATTTGTGAAAACATTTTTTCTTGAAATCGGCATTAAAATGTCCCAAAATCGTCATTAAAAGCACAGAAATCGTACAATAATGTAGCCCATTATTGTACGATTTTTTCAATAAGTAGGCCTTGGCGAGATGTAAACATCAAACGTCAGACGCGGAGAAATCGCCCGTCAAAAGTGACCAAATATTCAAAACCCGGCCGATAAAGGCTCATTTAACTTTTCGTACACATTGCGAAATTGTTTCCTATAAAAGCACAATCCTTCAGTATACATATTTTAGTAAATTTGAATATCAATAGATTTGTTGTGTAGGCTACACAAGAAGCAGCAGTTTGGTTTTTCTGTCAGAAGGTGCCGTGTCTCATCATACTTCTCTTAGGTAGAGCGATCGTCAAAGTCAAGCAACGCCGCGCGTAGTCGGTTCATGGACGGGTGATCCCTTAATATTATTTTCTTACCTAATAAAACATGTTTTTTCCGATTTCAAAAAAAATATAATATGTACCTCGGCACTGAAGTTCTTTTTATGACTCATGTGGTTTATTTGCCTCGGCCAGAGGCCTCAGCAACTAAACTCCACATGAGTCATAAAAAGTTGAACTTCAGTGCCTTGGTACATAAATAACTATTGTACCCAATACACTTTGGTTTAGTTTATTTTTCTAATACGTCTTTATTAGATTAGATACAATACTAAAATCGAACTCAGTTTACAGTAGATGCACCTACATAACATGTAATAAATGAATAAATGAAACAATGGCTTTTCACCCATATTTTTGTCGTTTTATTGTCTAGAACGCCACACGTGGCAACCTCTGTGCCCACGAGCGTAGCCAGGATTTAGTTTTGGGGGGGGGGGGGTTAGTTTGAGAAGTAAATAAAACAACAAAAATATACTTACATGAAATTTAATATCTATATATTCATCCGAAAAACTACGACATATTTATAAAGTTCTTAACTTTAAATGAAATGGATAAATTAATTTCGTTCCTCTGCGCTAAATCTAAAACCATTAAAGAAGAAATCTTCGGCTTTTTCTTTTAAATATATCCACTACTTCATCTGCATGAATTTCTGTTCCATAGTGAATGTTCATTAGAGCCAAACCATTAAGTCTGTTTTCACTTGGGTAGCAGTGGATACAGGAATGGCAGCCAAGATTTGTAGTAATGTGTAAATATTAGGATAAAGGTTTTTATCGCACATATCTAATCATTCCAAACTAGATTTCGGGGTAGGCAGTCTTCTTATCAGCATGCAAGGTAGCTGAAGCTTTGATAGCTAAATCCAAATTTGTTTCTTTATTAGAAACCCCTTGACCTTGACTACACCACTTTTTCCAGTAGTCCATACCTTTAAGTTTATCACCCTTCCTTTTTTTCCCCTCCATTTTTCGACAGTAATAATGATTCACGTATCTATCCTTAACAAGGTCATCGAATAACAGCGCACTAAAATTACTCACTTACACGGTACACTTAATTCTCTTCACTATTCGTTCACCACTTTTCACTTTTATTCGCTTCGAGTTCGCATGGAACAATACTGCCGTAAGCGCTGTCACGCGCCGCGGCGCCGCTTATATAGCAGCCCAGTAGCCGTCCAGAAACTTCCACGAACTTCCACAAAGTTCCGCTCATTTCGACCGAGGGGCGTGGCGAATAATCGAGAAACAACGCAAAGTGTCCCTACAATACAAAATAGTTCGGCTGCAACTGCGTCTGCCTCTCGTCAAAAGATGGCGCTAGGCGCTACTATTACTACATATATTCAAACGTAATAATAATTTAACTCTTCACTCCTCGTATTTTTTCGGTATAATATTAGGTAATATTTTGCTGATTTCGGGGGGGGGGGGGGGGTTGGAACCCCCGAAACCCCCCCTTGGCTACGCCCGTGTCTGTGCCTGTCAGGAGAAACGGCATTGCAATGTTGCCGGTGCCCGTTTGCAATAATTCGTGGAACAAAGGCAAATATTACTTTTCTATTCAAATGTCCCCAGCTCGCCTATGGATATCTATTATTTAATGTATTGCAACCTTCGAGCTTTAACTAATACAATCGCACTCAAAAATGTTGTCACATACATATTTTTTTATTACGAATGTGTTCCGTGTATTGACTTCTCTACAGCAAAATGGTGTCTGTTTATGCTGCACACGCTGGAAACTATAACCTTCACCTCTGTCACGTGACAGTTTGGTTAAAGTATGTGCATATAGAACATGCACGATAAATATTCAGACTTCAATAATGCGGAAATCTTCGCGTATGTGGCAACACCACCCGCGTCATTCCGTATGGCGCTCAATCAAAACATTAGTAGATATCTTCTATTTATTTTAGTGTTATTCTTTTTTATTATTATATTGTTTGTGTAGTTATCGTGTTGTTAGTTGTGCAGTGTAGGTAAATTATCGTGGACAAGAATTACGTGAAAGGGCAATCCGATAATTTGCCGAAATTGGATCTTTCATGGATCTAATAATCCGATGTTCCGATGTTCACATCTTACCTGCAAAGGTTTGTATGCTCTAGAAATAGTAAAGTATTATGAGTTATGAATAAACCGATAAGTTGGGGCTAGGGGCCACCTTGAATGCGCTTTTATGAAGGCTTCATAGTGCTTAGACGTACTGAGCCCGAATTCAATACCTAGACCCAACCTTGCCAAACAAAATTGCAGAAAAACGCGACAGAATATCTACGAAAAAACTGGTTTCATGGGGCATACTAAGTCTGAGGGGTCCGAGGTTAGAAAACTTCAACTTTCCTTGCAACTTTCACCGCAGAATAAATTTATGTCTCAGAACACTTCAGTGGTCTAGCATATGTTGCCAAATTGCCTTTCTAAACACTTGGGACGTCATAAATTCTTTCCCGCCAAATTTCAAGGAAAGTCTAAAAACTTGCTAATTACGTAAATCTTATTGTTAGAAATAATCGTAGGGTCTTATCAAGTATCCAGGAATTATTTAATCAAGAAAATTTCTTCAAGTACCCTATATCGAACAATTTCACAATTCAGACAATAACAAGAGCACTAACAAATTATTATACACCTACACTCTATTCAAACTAAACGCAAGTGAAACATAAACACAAGTTGTTGCATGGCTAGGGCGTGATACGCACGTGATCGGCTTGCTATTGGCCAGCCGGCAATAAAGTCTGGCACGGCGGGCGAGTGCAGCGAGTCGGTGTTTCGTACAGAGGTGTATTGAGTTGCAAGTGGACCTTTATTTTTTTTTCCGATATAATTCTTTCGCTGTTTGTTAATTGTTGGAGCTACGATTTGTGTTAATAGTAGACATTTGCAGGTATGTATGTGAATGACTAGGTGTGCCATAGAAGGTTATTTTTAAAGTTCTTAATACTGGGACATATTATTTTATTATTTTATATTATAAAATTCATAGAGATCGTCCTTAATGCGGCCCTGCCTCGTATTAGCCCTCAGAATTGTTCCCGTGCTTCCATCGTGTAAATGTTTACGCGCCACTTGCATTTAGTTTGAATAGAGTGGAAGTAGATACTTACACAAATACCACAAATGATATGGGAAATGGCAACTTTGGAAAAATAGAGGGAACTGCATTTGGTGTGGGTAATTTTCCGAAAAATATAAACAGGAAATATTAAATTTGTTCATCGAAGCTGCGAAATCATTTGCCACAATTGGCAGAATTAATTTTCAGAAGATTTATTGACCGAACCTAACAAATTGATTGCAATTTTGCCTATGTAGGTGGAAACGTGAAACACCACAATAAAGGGGTAGCAAATTTCACCTATATCATAGACCGGGAGATAGTGACAGATTTTTGGACGTGATTTTACTCAATATGCCTTTCAAAGGGCATTATGTTGCGTACCTATATTCCCACAATAATAAGGGATGAATCAGAGAGTCATCCTGGGTTCTTCATAGTAAAAACTGAGCTTTCATTTATTCTAAAAATATGCGTTTCGATATTATTTTAGTCAGGCTGCCATGTGTTTTATAATTAAGTTCAAAATAGAAAGTACCTCGGAAAACCATAGGCATACCGTTAGCGTGGTCCCAAATTGCTATTATTGCCAGTTGAACTTGTACTTTAATAATTAATTTTTCCACGTTTCTGAACAGGTTGCCACTGAGAAGTAGGTATGCAAGTTATTGTTATATACAGTTTAAATTGAATGTTATTTAATCATTTAAACGATTTATTCGATGTAACAAGTACTTGGTCATGCGCAAACGGTATGCCATATTTTCTTCAGCAGTTTTATGACAAGAACTTACATACTTATCATTGGCAGCCTGTTCAGAAACGTGGAAAAATTAATGATTAAAATACAAGTTCACGTGACAATAGTAACCCTTTGGGTCCACGTTAACGGTACGCCTATGGTTTTCCGACGAATTTTCTATTTGTAACTTTTATAAAACACATGGCAGCCTGACTAAAATCATATCAAAGCCCACATTTTTCGAATAAATGAAAACTCACTTTTCCATATGAAGAACCCAGGACGACTCTCTGATGTATACCTTATTATTGTGTTAATATACGTAACATAATGACCTTTGAAAGGCATATGTCGCGTCCAAAAATGTGTCACTATCTTCCGGACTATTAATCGGCCTTTAAATTTGTTCGATAGCATTATATTTTTCCCTTTAGGACGCTAAATCGATACCTTGTCACAAATACAGGGCGCCATGAAATGAAAATTTTTATATTTCCTCTATACTATCGCCTAAAAAATCGAGATTAGTTCTTGAACGACGGTCTAAATAATTATTGAAGCATATTATACCCTATTTAGAAAAAAATTATCCACCATTAATTACCGACACCACATTACAACTCTGGTACACAGATAAAGCATTTCGTCAGCATTTGAGGAAGGTCCTTATTGTCTGTCTGTGTAAAAACTTGCTACTCTGACGTCGGGCATCATTAATATAGTTGGCGGTTTTACCCCTTTGCGTTATACCTGGTATCTTTGGTCCCGAAAACTGACTGCACCAGATGCTTGCTTAGTGTTGGATGAGATGAACGTTGTTGTTATTAGGTCCACAAGGTCCACATTTCGAGTGCTTGTTAATTAGATTGAATTCGAACGTATTTGACAATTTGAATGTTACGGTAGGGTCGAACACATAGAAAATAATAGACAAAGGTTTGTCCGTATCTCCAGCAATGGTTATGTAATATACATAATCCTGTATAAACAAACAATTTTAAAATATCTACTTCATTTAAGGTTCAAAATGACCGACAGGCGATATGGTGTGTGCTTGTCATCTAAGTGGTTTTATAGGTTAAAAAAGTGAACGTACGTAAGTATTTCCTTAATGAAGATTTTTTCCGGCTATTTTCAAGTTTCGTTTTATGTGTTGACCGAAGTTGTAAAGCAACTTTTATAGGGTTGTGCACCCTTAACAAGGACAGTTGTGTTGACTAGCCTTATTTTATGTGTCTCCTAAATTGTCTGTATAACAAGGAGACAGCAAACTACAGGAAGAAGGTGAAGGTACGATAATAAAGTAGGTATGTACGTGTAGGGCCATACCTGGACCAACACTATATAGTGTTGCTCCAGGATATACTATGAGAAAGTGGGTGGGTAGCGCACGTTTGTATTCAAATGAAGACAATTTTTGTGGTTATATTTTCTTATTAGATATAAGTTTTCTTGTTCGATAACTAGAATACAACGCAAAAATATACCATTGATACAAACTCGACGTCCGCATATTTCGCAGCTTTTTTCTAAAATAAGGAAAAAAAATGAGCAAACTTTTTCGCTCTCAGATTTTTTTATAGAAAAGTGTAGGTTTTGAGGTCAGAAAACATATGTCACACACGGAACCACCAGCAACAAACAGCTTTTTGAGATATAGATAGATGTATGCGATTTTTCGCGTTTTTTAAAACTGCTATAATATCTTAAAGACGATGCATTTTTTCGAAAAAAAAAAGTTTCAAATGAAAGTAGTTCAAAATTAAATTTCCTATAAGATTTCTTCTATGAAAAATTTCGATTTTTCCAATTGTTTTCCCGTAAATGCGGAAAAACCGCATGTATATATTTTAAATGAATTACAGATTATGTGAAAATTTATATTTTGGAGCCAAAATAATGATCAATTCATTTTTAAATATTAAAAGTGAATTAGCGAAAAAAAATTGAGGAAAATTCTTGAAGAAAGTGACCAGCAGAAAGTTGGACACAAATGGAAAAATTTTATTATTAATTTCTCAGAAAATTGTATTCTTGATAAAAGTTGGTGCATCATTTCAAACTCAAAACGCACATATCAAAATTTAAATATCTCTTTTTGGATACAGGGTAGATTCAAAAATGTCAAAATAACTCAAGAGTAAAGTACCCTTATTTTTTAAAATACGGTAAAAAGTTACTTACAAAAGTTTTTGTAATTAGGTGGATGTCAGATTAAAAGTCACAGCCACCTAGTAAAAAAAATAAATTTTACTTTTTTTGTATTTTTTTTTCGACCACCCTGTGTATTACAAAAAACAAAACATCTCAAGCTCAACTTCTCATCAATTCAATCAATTTAAATTAATCAGAGTTTAAAAATATTAAATTCTTGTGTCCAACTTTCTGCAAGTCCCTGTATACTTTTCCGAGGTTTGAATATTTTTATGAGCATCAAACGTATCATTTTATAGGTTTTCGAGGGTGTATGCTAGGAATTAATTACCCGCTTTTTAATATTTTCTAGAAAAATCTCTTTTTGATTTTTTTTTAATTTGAATATAAAAAAATAAAAATTTGTAATAGGTAAGTAATGAAAATGAAAATTTAAATTTGATGACAATAGGAAATAAATTTTCTGGAACTGCAAAGGTATAAAAAAATATTTTTTATTTATCTATAATTAAAAACAACTTTTTTTATTTATAATTTTCAACATCTTTTATGGACTTCCATACTTCCATATCTAGTTTTTTTATGTAAAACTGCTTCATCGGGGTCGCATCTTTACCGGACTAATCACTGTTTACTTTCAACTTCAGTAGGTACAAGTTCATGGCCTGGCGAATCGCGGAACTCTACACGCCACGGTCCACACACCTGTACTCAAGATATTGACAAGACTGGGTCGCCTAGTCGCCACAGTCGCTAGAGCGCTACAGTCGGTGCTGTTCCTTCCTACCGCATACGAATTGTGACCACTTTTTTAAGGATACCTTGAAATAATTTTACTGCTATGAATAAGCGCGGTCTGTATCCAATCTAGAACTAAGATAAGGTTGAGACAATGTGTGAAATGTTACTGGATGTGCGAAAAGAAAATACGCTTTCAGTTGGAATAATTTTTATTTTCTAGGAAACTGAAATAGCATACGAAGTTTAATATATTCTGGCAACTAGATTTACTACCTTGTGGTTTGCTGCTATACCTACGTAAATTTTGTTCGTGGAAATTCTTGGATCGTTAACACGTTATTATATTCGCCTAATATTAGTTTTCTATAGCTACACTGGAAGATGGATTGAGGTAGCGGTGTGCTACGAAAATTAAATTTGGAGGAAATGTGCACTTTTATAAGTGGCCTCAACAGGGTGAGAAATTGTAAAGTATAGATGTAGTACATTATACAAAAATTTAAATTTAAAAATACAATTTTAAAGAATTATTTTGTTCTGTATAAGCAAAAGACTAATGACCAAATTGTTAGAGTGGAATTTTATTTTGTCTTTTTATGGCTAACTATCTGAATATTTGAAAATAAATAAGTAGGTATGGTATAAATGAAGTTAGTTGGAACAGCATAAAAACCTGTGAATTTTATACGGTTGATAAGTCTGGTATTTTTACCAGTAGCAGAGCGTGGTAAATGCTATGAAATAGATCGCGCCCCGTATATCACTGTGTTCCAAGTGAGTTCAGTTATATTTTACCAGGGTAGCTCGAGAACAGGCGCCTCGGCAATAAAATATGAGACAAAACACTTTTTTAACTATATTATACCTCACCTGGTATTAGTAATGAAAAGAGATGAAGGAGACAGAGAAGATAAATATTGTGGTAAAAACAAGTGGCTGCATGCTCGCCTATAGTCCTCCTTACGGCAGAATGCGTGCGACGTAAGGGGGAAGAACTCGCAAATATTATAGAATTAGTCGCAGTTCAGGGGCGTAGCTCAATTTTGTGTAACTCACTGACTTAATTTTCATATAATTGTTATTTAATTTATTGTTAATATTATTCTTAACGGTGATGACTTATAGTCTAGCCTTCCTCCATAGTCTAAGGCTTAGACTATGGAGGAAGGCAAACCCTTATAACATTGGCAATTATTTCTCGTGCTTGAGAATGCAACGTTCTTCCCTGTTTACTCATTTTGCACACGTTAACTCCCGAACATACGAAATGCCACTGAGCTCTCTGAGCCGGCAGAAAAAACTTGCCAGCGGCCTAAAAAAATGAGGTCTGTATGGTAGCCCAAATATGCAGTTAACTTTACGTACTATAGAAACAGGCACAAAACGCGTTGGCTAACTGGTTTTGTCAGCCGACTCCTTCGCAGAAGTGCTGTGTTGCCGTATTTCAAAGGCGATGGTGGACGCGACGATGTTGAAAAAAATATAATAGGTGTTTTATCACACCGCGTTAAAAATAAATGATAAACAAAAATGGGTAAGTGTTCCCGTGATGCGAGCTTTATTTTTTCGATATAACAGATTCGGCTTCAATATGATAAAACTTGTATTCGCCAATAAATAACGACTACTCGTATAGGAAATCTCGCAACGCTGCCCGCATTCTTTAGAAACGTTCTCTTTCGTGCTTTGGATACTTACATGGGTTACACTGTTCGACGGCTGGCCACTTGTGCAGCGAAATGCGGTGGATAGCCGTGCCATAATTTCACAGATCTTAGGATATATTTGCGTAAATAGTTATAATCGATATGGCTTTTTAGAGACCTTTTGACAATATTATATGGTGCATTAACCTTTACGTTGTGTTTGACGACAACCTTAAAAAATCTTAAAAATGAAATATTATGTTGCTTGTAGAATGTGTATATTTTTGAAAACTGCGTGACGCTTATGTCTTATATTCATTTTGTGACGCCAATTAGAGTTTTTGTGCTGTTTCAAGTGACTTTAGAAATACTATACCTACCTACTATGTCAAAGATCATGGAATGTTATGATCTTTACTAATGTGCATTTTTATTTTGCTACAAAATCGTGAAACCTTTTTTTCTACATGCGTGTTGAAAAGTACACTTCCCCGTACGCATTTTAATGCGGAAATTCGTACTTTTTCCCACTAGGGCGGCTAAGTTACTTTCTGACTGTTTTCGGTATAGCATTTCTTCGGTTTTTCATATTCCTCCGTTCGAAAATTATCCCCCACACCCTCCCCCGCCGCTGATTGAATATCGCCGCGGTGCTCAAGGCGGATTCCTATATACCAACCCCTCTGGGTATATACCTACGCGATGCGGCAAGGCGGAATCACAAAGGGGTGCGTACTAGAGCAGAAAATCAAAATCGGGCGGCGTTCAAGTTCCCAATGAGCGACTTTATTTCGTCAGGTTCGCGCTTAATTTGGCTTGGCGCGCTGGGGTGGGGAAGGAGGATGAATTAAATTTTCACTCCCGAAATCAAGTTTACTTGTCCGCACTAGTGCGCCAGTTTACTTTTCCGCACTGGTGCACTGGTGCGGAAAAGTAAACGTTCCCGGAACCAACACATTTTTGGAAGGCATTACACAATATTCTTAAATTTACAGGTATGTCTAGAGATCCTGAATGGGAAGAGGTAGGACAATAATGTCACGTATTAACAGAAAAAATAATTTTTCAAAAGTCAAATTAATTTTGTAGATGAAATATAATCTGGGATAGATTCCATGGACGTAACAAACTTCTGACCACAGGAATATCTATATGCTTGTCAGATAATATAGTAATTTATGTAACAAGTACGAAAAACACGTATACCTACACAAGATGTGTTTCATACAATAGTTTTTCTACGGCAGTCGTGGCATGAAAAATTATAAGAATGTAAATGTTGCTTTCCAAGATTTTTGTACGAAGAACTCCAGAAGTCTCTTGGCGCAGAACTCCCCAGGGAGTTGTCACCCCATCAATCCAGGGGTTAAGTTTACACACAATTCCAACCCCCGAACCTTGAACTGTTGGAGTGGTCCCTCTTTAACGTCTTGACATCGAAATTCGAGCTGCTTTACCTACACACACCTGACAAGTCTGAATAGTTTAACAATTGTTTCTTGTTGCTGTGGAGAGATATTTGAAGCTGTACTAAGTTAAAGGCAGAGGATGGGTCGAATTTCATTCAATAGAAATAAAATAAGGGTAATCTCGGGCCTAAATTGAAAGAAATGTATTTTTGTGATTTCAACTGAGACAAAAAAAAACAATTTACAAAGTTCGTTCGTAGGGCTTTGAAGAGTAGAATTAAACAAATAGTATCCACTTTTATATCTGCTTCTTTTCCATATTCTTACCATGCATATACACTTTAGGTGTCCATTCACAATCTGAACATTTGATCGATATATTTTTAACCCCTTTGGCTGGTAATGGAGGTGAAAGGCATGGGGGTGAAAGGCATGCACAATAGGCTCTTTCCTTATTTTTCCATCAACTTTAAATCAATCCCTTTGTTATATAAGAATCGTAGGTCAAATTGATCAATACTCCGTTAAAAATGGAAAGAACGTGGAATGCATATGGCGGAGTACTTCGTCCAGTTCATTTTTCAGAGAGGTTGTTGATAATGCATGCTATTATTTATGTCTTGTACAAGTGAGCAAAGTGAGCAAAGTGAGCAAAGTGAGCAAAGCATGAGGGAAGATAATGTATTATTATGTCTTCTGAGGATTAATATAACGATTAGTGTTTTCGATAATACCATTGATTATTTCTGAGAGAATTAGGTTGAACTGTTAAATTAAATGTTTCTTGTCAATAAAGAAATAGAGACCATTTATTGTTTTCCTTGTCCTTCATACAGGATGTCTACTTTTAAACATATAAAATCTACGATTTTTTTATACCCCCAATTTTGACGAAAATCATTTAGCGTTTCTGTTTAATCTGAAACCACAGCGTTAATCAGAACACCCCAAAACCCCCATGTACCAAATTTGAACAAAATATATAGAGGGAGTTCCATTCTGCAGGGTGTCAAAATTGAGCAAAGTAGGAATTTTAAAGGCACCTGGCGAGTCAAGTGTGCCATGCAATCCTCTCAAAACTGTTGAATGGTCAACAGAACCCTTTAAAAAGTCGGTGAACAAATATAAAATGCAAAATATACAGGGTATCTTTCTCTGGGCCATCTCAAGATACCGAATTTTTTTGGGGTCAAAAATCGAGTAGGTATATTAAAACTGCCCCAGACACTGTAAACGAACAAAGTCTAAAAAATACAGGAGCCTGCCAGTCAGTGGGTCCATATGAGTTAAGAAACACAGAAAATTTATCATTTTAAACAGTGACTTTGTTGAGAAAGGTCCACTAATTTAAATTATTTTTTATTTGTTGGTTGGAATTTTGTAAAGAAAATAAATTGCTTTTGTGTTTATTAATATTTTTCCAATAATTCCAGAGCACTCTTGACCAGTATCAAGTTTAATAAAAATTCAGCAATTTGAGATGGCCCAGAGAAAAATACCCTGTACATGTTCGTATTATAATAATAATAATAATTCTCACCCTCACAATACTCCAAACTAGGAGTACCCCAGAAGCAACCACATGCTTGTGCGGGGGAGGGGGGCAATTACTATTATTTTGTCTTCGTTGCCATTTGCGGCTAGGGCCGACTTTTTTCCGATAGAACTAGGATAGCATTCGCTCAAGTACTACGGAAAACCCTAGAAAACCGTAGTAATCCCCGTGAGTGTAGGACAATTAGTAAATCACACGGATATAGCTATTTAGGAGCAATACCGTGAACCCACATTTGCCCAGCGCTCTTGGCCATAGCGGTGTTTTTCTTTAAAGACATAGGTATGCAAGCGCCTGCCTCGAACCAAGGTCGATCGAAGGCAGAAAAACATGAAATTTTAAACAAAAAAATTCGGGGTATAAAAAATCCTAGCCGGCCCTGAATTTGCATTTTGAAAATGGTAATACCTAAGCTCAAAAGAAGCGGATTTTGAAGACCTTTCAAACAAAAAAAGGTTCAGCCAATTATTCCCAAAAATACAGGTTTTATGGATTAGTATATGTTTAAAAGTAGACACCCTGTATATTTCTAAGGCGACTAATAACAAATTGGCACCCACTGTATATACGGTGACTATATGTGGCCCTTTAATATTTTCCTAATACACATAGTTAATTTGTCAAGGTTTCCGTGATAACCTAAATACGAAAAGTGGAAAAGCGCCAATTTATAGTTTTCTCCTTTTCTTTTGTTCGAATATTAAAATATGGCGACATTTGGGGGAAATTTCATAATCTACAAAAGTAAATATGCCCATTGCGTGTCAGGCTGCAATAGTGTTTTCAATCCTCCACGTTCTCGATAATTTCTGTACCTACTACAAAAATGCCTCCAAGGCATGATTTTTCCGTAAACAACAAAATAAATTGTTTTATTTCCGGCTTGGATAAATTTAGAAATCGGGCGGAGACATGCAGCAGCGATTTTAATAAAAAATTTTTTACAAAACTCCACCAGATATAGCAGCAATTTAATAATTATTATATTGTTGCATATTTAGTCTATGGCATTATATCGGACCTATCCTGCCAAGCTCTTATTAGATAGGTAATTAGTTCGTAAACCGCGTTTCAACTGAAAGCCCAACTTCATGCATCCAGCAGGCTATTCGTTTTGCACTTTTGATTCGCACTTGTCCAGCTAGTCAGGTCCGCATTGAGCCTTTACTACCAGCCATCGAATCTGGTAACTTCGAAACTTTGTTACAACAAAATTCTGCATGTTTTACAACTCTATTTTATCTCTTTCACATTCCTCTTTACACGCTTTACAAAATTGCTGACTATACAACTTGTCCTCTGTTTCGCGACACTATGCGTTCAGATAGCTGAAATATTGAATTTAAAAGTGGTGTAAATGGTTTACAAATCCCTCGACAAATCCCTTCTTTATTCATATTGTGGAATTTAGGGTTCCTGGATAAAGGTTGTTGGGACAATAAGGTCATTAGTGTCATTATTCGCTGATTTTGGGCATTATAGAGATAGCTAGATTATTTTCTATCTTTTGTCCCCGTAAAAATTTTAGATATCCATGGAAACTGTATGTCAAATTAGAGGTTTTATGTAAAGGGTTTTCCAATAAGAGGTGTTATTTTGAATAGCCCGCTATTTCGGTAATGTTACTTTTGGAGCTGTCATTTTTTGACATTTGACAAGTAGAAACTACGCCATTAATAAAAATGGAACGATACACGCTTCAACAACGCATTGAAATTATTAAAATTCACTATAAAAATGGTGAAAATTTGGCAGAGACGGTTCGTAAAACTCGAACATTTTTGGGTCGTCGTGAAGCACCTTATCGGACCGCAATACAGAAATTGGTGGAAAAATTCGAGCTGTTGGGACAAGTTAGTGATGTGAAGAATAAAACCCGTGCACGTCGCTCAAGAACAGCCGAGAATATTGCTGCTGTAGCCGAAAGTGTTGAAGAAAACCCAGGTTTGTCCATTCCTCGTCGTTCTTTGGAATTAGGCATTCGAAAAACGTCATTACACCGTATTTTGCATAAAGATTTGGGTCTTAAGGCTTATAAAGTTCAGTTAACACAAGAACTCAAGCCGGCCGATCATCAACAACGTCGTGTCTTTGCCGATTGGGTCCTTGAAATGCATGAAAATGATCCGGAATTCCATCGAAAAATCATGTTGAGTGATGAGGCCCATTTCCACCTCGGTGGCTTCGTCAACAAACAAAATTGTCGCATCTGGGGCTCGGAAAACCCAAGAGTTATTGTTGAAAAGCCTCTCTATCCTCAACGTGTGACTGTTTGGTGCGGTTTATGGTCCTGCGGGGTCATTGGACCTTACTTTTTCGAAAATGAGGCTGGAGCGCCAGTTACGGTGAATGGATTGCGCTATCGAGAGATGATTAATGATTTTTTATGACCGGAATTGGATGGTATTGATCTGGAAAACGTTTACTTTCAACAAGATGGCGCTACGTGCCACACAAGCAACGAAACCATTGATCTTTTACGGGAAAAGTTTCCGGACCGTGTTATCTCTCGAAGAGGTGATCACAATTGGCCACCGAGATCTTGTGATTTAACACCTTGCGACTTCTTCCTTTGGGGCCACGTGAAAGAGAAGGTCTACGCCAACAGCCCAGCGTCGATTCAAGACCTCAAAGATGGAATCCGTGAGGCTATCGAGGACATAGGGCAGCCACTTTGCGATTTGGTTATGGAAAATTTCATGAAAAGGATATGGTCCTGTAGGCGTGGTCGTGGTGCTCATTTGGCTGATGTTATTTTCCATTATTAACGGCATACCTTCCTCTTTATAATGAAATAAACATCCGATCATTTATCTCAAAAAATGGCATTTTCCTTTGAATATCAAAATAACACCTCTTATTGGAAAACCCTTTATTTAGGTTAGGTCAAATTACACAAAAATGAGAACTCATGTGCAGAGCGTTATAGAACTCATGGGCAGAGTGTTTTTTTAATAGGAAACTGAAACAATGTATGTCTGGTTGCCCTCGATAGTATAACTTATATTAGGCGTAAAAAATATGAATAATATTATCGAATAGTTTAAGTTTTGAGTTGACAAAAACAGTAGCAAGAAAATATGACACTAAAAGAATGACACTGTCATTTCAACATTAAAATAATTCGAAAGAAAAATTAAAATATTGCACATTAGTTTTCTTAGTATCTCTGTGAGATACGGCGAAATTGACATTTTCAGCTTATTCCCCATCGCCAAAAACACAGCAGTGCCAAATTTCAGTCCAGCAGCTTGATTATTTTGGGAGATATTGCCATAATACAATTTCAAAAAAAGAACTACAACGCCCTGTACCTCAGTAACTATTGAGATTTAACCCGTATTAGAGCTGCAACCAGAAACACACGTTTCCGCCAAGAAGGAATCTTCTTTGTATTCCGAAGTTGTCAAACTTTTGTCTTGCAATTTGGGACAAGCTGTATCCTCAACCAAACCACAACGTGAATTCTTGGAATTTCGGTTGTAAATAGGGCGTGCCATCCATTTCGTAGACATTGTCCGGTTACAATACCTGTCCTTGTGTTCATATAATGGAAGGGAGCTTCGCGTTCTCCATGATTTAGCAAGTATCGTCGATGTATCTGAAAGGGGACAACATCCGCATGCTACGCGTTCTTTATTTATTTATATTGATGCATTTTCTGGCTTCAATGTTGGTTTATATCTTTTAAAGGAAGAACCAATGCCAATTTGTTTCGAGGGAAAAATGAGAGTATAAACGTTTCAAACAATATTACAGCGGTATATGCATGGCTGAACTTGTGTGATGACATATTCCTAGCTCGACATTGAGTGATGAGTCTATGCACTATATGCAAAACGCGCTGTGCTCTGGTAGGCATATTTATGAGATGCTTTATTTTACAATTTGTTTGTGCAAAACAAAGACTTTAGGTCTGGTGGCTATTCCTTTTTCGTATTTGCCATCAATTTAACCATCACATCGGCGCGGCGTTGTGTTTAAATGGTACATAAGCATAGTATTTTTCAGGTACGTCTTAAAAAATAAATCTTGAAAGAAATTCTTCCGCTTTCAAGTCAACAATTTCAAAGATTCATTTTTTCGGCCGTTAACGGCAAACATTTTAGGGGAGTGGGACCTCCCTTTTTATTAGCAGTGTTTTCTTTTGTTTCCTTCCCCTTGAAAACGCACAGCCGTAACTCTTCCCGGCATTTGCATCTCTTTGAAAATCTGAAACATAAATATTTATCTCGACTTGTTGAACATCGCCAAAGAGCTGAGAGGAGACTGGATTCTCCTAGAGTTCGTCGTTTGCCTTTTATCTTTTATCTTTTTTTACATTGTTTTGCATAAGTAAAAGCGTAAAATATGCAGACGGTTCAAAAAAACTCCATGGACATATTGCGGAATACAGAATGACAGAAAAATTGTAGGCACATTGAGCACAACCGTATAATTGTTAGGTATGTGAAGAAAACATGGGAAAATCCATGAATCCTCATATTTTTAACATTTTGTTAAGTTACATTTTACATTGACAGTTATACCGTTTAGTGAAAAATAATCGCTCAACAGTTATACTTATTGCTTTGCATTTAATTGTTAGTTTAATATTTTAGAATTGAAGAAGGTTGAATTTGCAGAAAGACATCCATATAAGTTTTAAGCAAGTTTAAATCTATTGACTAGGCTATTAGACCGGGAGATAGTGACAGATTTTTTGGACGTGATTTTACTTAGTATGCCTTTCAAAGGGCATTATGTTGCTTCTATATTCTCACAACAATAAGGTAGGTACCTATGCATCAGAGAGTCATCCTGGGTTCTTCATATTATGGAAAAGTGAGTTTTTATTTATTCGAATATAATTTTAGTCAGGCTGCCATGTATTTTATAATGAAGTTCACAATAGTAAATTCCTCATAAAACCATATAGGCATACCGTTAGCGTGGGCCCAAAGGGCTACTATTGTCACGTGAACTTGTATTTTAATACTTAATTTTTCCCCGTTTCTGAACAGGCTGCCAATGACAAGTAGGTATCTAAGTTTTTGTCATAAAACTGCTGAAGAAAAGATACATACATCGAATAAATCGTTTAAACGATTAAATAACATTCAATTTAAACTGTACATGGACATGCGCAAATGGTATGCCATCCTTATTTCAGCAGTTTTGTAACAAGAACTTGCATATTTCTCATTGACAGCCCATTCAGAAACGTGGAAAAATTAATTAATAAAATACAAGTTCACGTGAAATATTAGCCTTTTGGGCCTACGTTAACGGTATGTCTATGGTTTTCCAATTAAACTTCATTATAAAACAAAATACATGACAGCCTGACTAAAATCATATCAAAACGATATTTTTCGAATAAGTGAAAACTCAGTTGTTCATATAATTATGAAGAACCCAGGATTACTCTGTGATTCATGCATTATTATTGTGAGAATATACGCAACCCTTTGAAAGGCATACTAAGTAAAAAACTGTGTAGAAAGGTTCACGTTTGTTTTGTATACCTAAGTACACAAAATAGATTCAGGTGTGATTAGAAAATCGGAGCAAGAATTTATGCTAGTTGCCTATAAATTTTTACACTGTATAGTTTTATCGTGTACCATATACAGAGTTGTGATATTTTTGTAAGTGGTATATATATTTTGAAAAACTATTTTTTTTAAGAATAATCGTATTTATTTTGGTTTTATAATTTCCAAAGAAACAATGTTCAAAATATTGACATCAAATTAGGTACATACCTACATTATAATGTTGCCACAACGAGATAGGGTAGAAATTAGTAAATCAACAAGTGGCTAGATACCAACTCAAGAAAAAATATTTTTGATTATTTCCCTCATACTGCTTGCATCCAATAAGGTAGCTCCTTCCATAAAAATCCAACCAATCATATCCCTCTGCTAACGATAATTGCACTTGTGCAAATTATCGTGGTAATTGCACTTGTGCAAATTATCGCGGTAATTGCACTTGTGCAAATTATCACTTCGTTGCTTAGCAACCGCGAATCTGTTGGATACAAACACATACCTACCTACTTCTTAAAGTTTGTGTGTTTCACACTGTTCTAAATTATGCAGCTTATAAATTATGTTGCGGTACTATTAAGCATTGTATCAATGAATTTATATAACTTTTACGTTGATAAATTTTTGTTATTGGACCTCCGTCTCCGTTTAAATTTATGACACATTCAGAAAATAAACCAACGCTGACAGGGTGTAGATATAATCGCATTTGCCTTGGATATCCAAGCGTCATGTTTGTTTACTCGAACGCTACAGTCGAAGCTGTCAATAAACTCGTTCAAAATGAATCGTTTTGGAAATGTAAACATAGAAAAAATTAATACAGAAATTATTAGATCGTATTCGAGAAATAATCTCGACAAATACCACTCGTGCCGGAAATTTTTCTAGATAATTTTATTCTCAAGCCCTATTTTGCCCATTAGCAAAACCACTCGTACAAACTGGGCTTTTATTTTCTGAGATAAAATCCCTCGAGCTTCGCTCTCGGGATTTTATCAGAAATTTAATCAAAATAGCGCTTTCGAAAAAATTATCGATAAAATTTCCGGCACTTGTGATATTACATAGGTACGACAATATTGCCTAGGGCTACGTGCTACGTTTTCTGTGCTATTAGAGACAGCCTTCTTTGTCACTTACAAAGATGGGGGTCACTTGTGATGGCCGAAAATTGAAAAAATTCAAAATTCTTTAAGCTAGTATTACACTCGTCAATGTCTTGACCAATAAGCACAATAAACTGGCCAAGAAATTGTAGATAGCGTGGTACGTTTTACACCATCAATAAATTGGTCAATTTATTGTGCAATTTCAATACTACCAACACGAAAGCACAAATGTGCAAACATTAATAAGTAAATAATTCCGTGAATTGCTCAAATCACAAATCTAACAAACAATAAGTGGTTATAAATTAGTAAATGTGAATTACTTATTGGTTATCAAGTTGTTCTTTTAGTAGGTACCTGCCACTTTAGCAATGAAGTATTCCATAAACATGTTTCAAACGTATTAAGCAAGATTGTTCAATTTCGAGAACACAACACACAAAGTAAAACCTAAAGTATCACTTCACTCCACTAAAGGCATTTGTCCAGAACGTTCCAGAACGTTTAACCTCCATGGTTCAGTTGGGGTTCTTTCTTTTGTCGAATGCTTCATAAATGCCGAGTTCCCTAAAAAACGTTTCAGCCCGTCTCTCGAGGATTTACAGTCTTTGAATTCTGCCCACTTCTCGTTTTTAACCGAAATACTCCAAAATGGAATTAAGAGTTGGGGTTATTTTACCTATTCGAAGAGGAAATAGGTACCTACAGTGTGACCCATTTGTTTTGGGGTCAGTCTGTAAAAAGTGTATCAATCGTGCGATTTGGCTGATTTTTTTTTTAATTGTAGAGCTCGATGAACTGCACATTTTGAACAAAAATTGCCTGGTTCGCATAAAATCCAAAGCCTACTATGACCGTTTTTATGAGCAAAATTTTAAGAAACCATATTAGCGTTTTTTTTTGAAAAAATCTGTGTGCGCCAATGGATTGAGCACCCCTCGAAATGGGTATGTACAAAATTTCATCAAAATATTTCAAGTAATAACGATTTTGTAGAAAAATTAAAAATGCAGCCAAGGTACGTCTCTATTTTCAAAAATTCAAAGTTGGCCATGGAAAATAATTGAATTGTTTACTTTTATTAAGTGTCAAACTGTCTAAATTGAGTTCAGAAATTGTTTGTGCTCAATACAATTAATTATCATAATTATGGAATATTTAAGCATAAGAGACAAAATAGAAATTGTTCGACTCGTGGGCGACAACGAGCGCTCGGCAGCAGAAGCTGCGGCCGAATTTAACAATAGACACCCAGGTAGATCAGTGATGAGTTACCATTAAGATACCGTTTAAATTTAAAGTTACAGTTAGATGGCAGTCCTATTCATAATGCTCGTTTAATCAGAAACTGGCTAGATAATAATTTTGAAAACTGTTGGATAGGGCGAAATAGTCCTTTCTGTGAGTGGCCACCGAGATCTCCGGACTTAACTCCTTTAGATTTTTTTCTTTGGGGTACACTTAAGCAAAATGTTTATAAGTCAAGACCCCATAATTTACAAGAACTGCAAGCTAGGATAAACCGTAGTTGTGAGGAAATTACTCCACAGCAAATACGAAATGTAATTTTGAATGTACGCAAGAGGAACGACAAATGCATTGTAGAAAATGGAGGCTTGGTAGAAGTTACAAAAATTTTATAATTTTAATTGTTTTTATGTTTTGTGTTTATAAGCATAAGGTTGTATTATTACAATTCAATTATTTTCCATGGCCAACTTTGAATTTTTGAAAATAAAGACGTACCTTGGCTGCATTTTTCTACAAAATCGTTATTACTTGAAATATTTTGATGAAATTTTGTACATACCCATTTCGAGGGGTGCTCAATCCATTGGCGCACACAGATTTTTTCAAAAAAGAACGCTAATATGGTTTCTTAAAATTTTGCTCATAAAAACGGTCATAGTAGGCTTTGGATTTTATGCGAACCAGGCAATTTTTGTTCAAAATGTGCAGTTCATCGAGCTCTACAATTTAAAAAAAAAATCAGCCAAATCGCACGATTGATACACTTTTTACAGACTGACCCCAAAACAAATGGGTCACACTGTATATAGTTTTGGACAGAAATTAATGTTTTCCCTGCCAAGACTTTAGAATGGCCATCAAAGGATCTGCAAACACAGTCGCGTAGTCAACATTAAAAAAATAATACACGGAAAAGGGTTAAGTAAAACCTGGCAATTTCCTAGAAAGCGCTCCAAATTCTCTTGCAGTTATCGCTACGACTGTGTCTGCCTCGTTATCGTTTTCTTATTGGTCCCATTCTAGCCGCCTTTTGCCAATTCTCTCGCCCTGAGCAATTAGGAATGCTTAAATCAGAATGAAATCCCAACTCGGCCTTTCCGAGCTTGATTAAATTCCCGGTAAAAAACACAAGAATCCCCTTGAGGAAACTGAGACGGCCACTGGAGTCATAATGGAATTCTAAGTTAAATTTTGCTACTGTTTTAGTTATGTTTCGTTTCGTTTAAGATTTACGGGTATAACCCTTACCTTATAAAGACATTCCATATTCTACTAACTACGACAATTATTAAACATTCTAATACTTACTAAGAAAGAGTGACTTGAATAGAAATTGGCCACACTGTATTATAGCAAAGATCATGATATTACGACCTTTGATTATAAGATAAAAATATTTAAATTATACAAAAAAACTCTTCTCGATTTTTTTCTGGGTATGTAGTTAATGAATTCTTATTTGCTCAATCAGATTTTTAATTAAAAACTAAAGTAAAGCTCGTCGAACTTTGTTCCTGATGAAAACTGGCAAATGCAAATACTCAAGTAGGCGGAACTTGATCTAAAAACTTATTAACTTTCGTCGATATTAATTATTATAGAGATCTAGGCAGGAGTTTGAAGACAAATCCTATCGTTTATTATAATAGGAAATTGCAGAAATAATAAGTTTGTGCAAGAGATCCATTTTCTATACAAGCCTTGTCTATCCATTTGATAGACAAGGATACAAGTTAAATGCGTTATGCAACCCTACAAACATCAACGTGTATAAACGGTTGCGGTAGTGTTGCATTCTTATTGGCTGTACCTAACATTGCTGTCCTGTGATTGGCTGCAATTACGTCACTCCATTTCCTGCACCGCAAATGCAAAATTTACAACAAACTGCCTTCGGGTCCCCGTCCCTTTCAAATAAGTCTGGATATAATCTCATGTATATCCAAAAGGAATATAAAAACACAGCTATATATTGATATAAACGACTTCCCTCTGACATCAATAAAAATCTTATAGCTTCCTATCGTACGTCGACGGAATATGCTTTATATTGGAAGTTTTAAATCGCGATGTGAAGCCATGCAGCGGCGAGAGGAAGCCTTTAGAGCTTTTAAAGGAATATTAAATAAAGTTTAGTACACGATCGATGTTGCTTACTTTGCAAAAAAAACTGCTTGCAGATTTTGAAAGCACACTTGCAAATACCATGATGCATGACACGAAATATTTTTAAAATGTTTTGAGACAATTATACTGAGAATTCCTTTTTTCCATTTATTTTTTTCTATTGCGGCCCTGTATTTAATAATCATAAGTCTAAATATTAATCAGTATTGTATATGATCATAAATGACCAGACACTTTTAAAAGTGCTTCTGCTCATAGCTCCAGCCATCTATATAATCTTAAGTACCTACAGGTGTGTAGACCTATTGAAGTTGAAAGTAAACAGTGACAACAGTGTTTTAATTATATACATAATTATATACTTCTTTGAAAACACCTAATTTTCATTGAATAAAAATACCGAATATATGGCTTTAAAATAGAAATATACAGCAAAGTAATAGTTATTTATGTACCAAGGCACTGAAGTTCAACTTTTTATGACTCATGTGGAGTTTAGTTGCTGAGGCCTCTGGCCGAGGCAAATAAACCACATGAGTCATAAAAAGAACTTCAGTGCCGAGGTACATATTATATTTTTCTTGAAATCGGAAAAAAAATGTTTTATTAGGCAAGAAAATAATAATAAGGGATCACCCGTCCACGAACCGACTACGCGCGGCGTTGCTTGACTTTCCCGATCGCTCTACCTAGCACAAGCATAATGATGTACGGCACCTTCTGACAGAAAAACCAAACTGCTGCTTCTTGTGCAGCTTACACAACAAATCTATTGTTTTTCAAATTTACTAAAATATGTATACTGAAGGATTGCGCTTCTATAGGAAACAATTTCGCAATGTGTACGAAAAGTTAAATGAGCCTTTATCGGCCGGGTTTTGAATATTTGGTCACTTTTGACGGGCGATTTCTCCGCGTCTGACGTTTGATGTTTACATCTCGCCAAGGCCTACTTATTGAAAAAATCGTACAATAATGGGCTACATTATTGTACGATTTCTGTGCTTTTAATGACGATTTTGGGACATTTTAATGCCGATTTCAAGAAAACTAAATTACGGAAACTATATAATAATATGCTCTCTGATATTTAACATGTACCTATTTTGTATTTTAATTCGTAAGTGTTTCAATATTTAGATACATTTCTGTAATATTTTTGACGTTTTATTCACCTTATCTGACAATAACTAATTTACAACAAAGCACCTTTGAAATAATTTGAGAGTAACCATGGAAACGCATCATACATACCAAACACTATATTGTCTGCATTGTTTATTTTTTGTCAATTAAATTTATTATAATATACCGATAAAATGTTTTAAGTTTCCGTTTTCAAAGAAGTATAATAAAAAATATCGTTCATTACACGTACAGAAATAGATTTTTTATACGATCGTTATAAAGACTTTACTTTTTTTAACCTTTTTAAATGCCTAAAGTATATCTTTTTATAACAAGTTAAAAAACTTACTTTTTTTCACTCTGAGCAGTTTAGAGTGAAAAAAAGTTAACTTTTTAAACTTCCTTACTACGTTTACATGGAGTTTGGAATCGAATTCAGTGTAATGCAGTTTGGTGTTTTCATAAATGGTAAATGTGGCGTTAAAACCCGAAAATCAAAAAAAATCTCTTCATGCGGTTTTCAATAACTCTAGAAACATATTCAAATCGATTTCAATACTATGTGTAAACGTAGTGAGACCGCGATATAAATATTATAATCCTCGTAATTGAAAACCATAGTGCATTTATATGCCCTTTAGTATATAACACAAAAATCCCATCCCAAATATTTATATAAAATTTATATAAAAAATAATGTATGAAACTCATGCATAAAGTGTCTTTTTTTCATTCATGGGATTGCGCGCACTCACCTGCGGTTCGTGCGCGCAACTTTCCCATTCATGAAAAAAAGTACTACTTTATGCACTTGTTGCATAAATAACTATTTTCGTGCTTGCATGACTTCCCGTGTTCGGCTGCGCCTCACACGGCAATTTGTCACGCGCGCACGGAAAAATCTTTATTTCCAGACTCGTAATGAAAAATACTATTTTGTTGACTTTTGATTTCAAATTCGTATTAAGCTATTTTTCCCCACCTGTGGTTAAAATTTTTTACATTGTGACTGAATCACCCTATACATATATGTCGTATGTCACATTACCTTCTACATCCGGACTGAATCAATGTCGAAGAACGGTTCGTTATATAATATGAAAAACGCATTCGTGATTGAACCCATTAAGTATTTACCACAACCACCCGCAGTTTTCCAGGCAATCCAGATTCGTTACTGGAAATTGTTTCGTTGCTATACCCCATACGTGTAACTAAAAGTCACTTAGGCAACTAAACAGTAAAAGCAGTACCTACCTACCATTTAGCAAAACTTCGTCCGGCAATTTCGAAATAATTCCGCCCCGTAAAAAACGGGGTGGAAATCGCGGTCCCTGGGTGGAGATCCGGAGATAAGCACGCGAATTTTTCCAACCTGGCGCCATAATGGTGGCCGGAAATGGCACGTTTTGTTTACCCTAATTCGGTCTTCCGATGGAGCAGGGTTTCCACGGTTTATTAACATCACGGAATGACGAAAATAGTGCTAATGGTTCGCTAGGGATTGGTATTTATCAGGCACTCTTTAAAGTAAGGGGACCCAGCATTATACTTTCCAAAGTGAGGCCCATTCTTTCCTCATTCTAATGGTATCAGTGATGCCAAGTATGCCATTTTATTGGAGAATCTATGAATACAACAGGTACTTTGATTGTTAGTAAAAATTAATAATGGTTTCCATGATTTATAAAAATTAGAAATGACAATGTTGTGTCTACAAGTGCAGAATATGGCAACTGTCAAATGAAAGAAATTCATTTTATAGTTGAAATTGGTTTCCAGCAATTGTTTCCACGAATTTAAGTAATAAGTATGGCAAGTCAGTGCAGATTTTGCTTATTTAAGAATTTGTCGCTATTGCACCTTGTTACCAGCTTCCTCAATCCATTTGTAATATGTATACTTGAACTTTCTTCCCTTGTTGAATGTATGTATCTATCCAAATAACTTTTAGAGATTTCGGGATGGACTAATAAGATTAGGTCTAGTAGTTCTAATGATGGTAGTTTTTCTCGGTGTTCATTATAAAATTTTTGTAATTTTATTTCGCCCCCAAGGTACCTCACAAACTTAAAATAAACTTGTAGTTGTAGATAAAAACTCTTTAAAAAAAGACCTGACTAAAGATACCTGCTTAATAATTTAAAATTTTCAAAGTACGATTTGTTTTGAACTACATACTTATACATAATGCCCACGTAATGGAAAGTGTAGGATTACTAAAGGTGATACAGGAAAAATCTGGTTGCAATTATTGGGACTACTACAGGCGGCCGCATTACCTTTAACTGACACATCTGAGTATTTGGAAGTTAGAAAAGTTAAAAAATGTGAATTATGATAGGAAATATTTTGCCTCCTTTAGAATCTATGGCACTGGCATGTCACATAAAACCTGATGGCAGTTGGACACTGACATATAACATAACCTTGTATCAGCCCCCTTGTGGTCTCCTTGGAGTCAACAGAAAACAAACTTCCCCTCAAGGCTTCACTTTTTCTATGTGATAGACTGTGACATGCTGGGAACCCTTATTTTAAAGAGTCCCTGGTATTTATAATGGAGTATTACTTTGTGCTCATGTACTTTTCTATGAAGTTCGTTTTAATCAGGTGGTCTTCTTCGGAATGTAGGGAGTCAACCTTATATTTCTGTCTAGAAACGGTAGAAATAGGTACCAAATGAAAGACGTAGTGTATGAATTTTCTTGAAATTCTTGATGGATTGTTTAAAAACTCAATTTCTTCAATAAATAGCTAGTTTACGGCTATTTATTGAAGAAATTGAGTTTTTAAACAATCCATCAAGAATTTCAAGAAAATTCATACACTACGTCTTTCATTTGGCCGTAAACTAGCTATTTATTGAAGAAATTGAGTTTTTAAACAATCCATCAAGAATTTCAAGAAAATTCATGAAATAGGTACCTACATAATATTTTCGATATCGGCTGAAAAAACTCAAAAAGGACATGGAGTAGAAGTGAATCCATATAAAGATAACTGAAAAAAAAAAACGCTTGCACACAAAACTTGCACAAAAATTAAATTTGAAAAATAATACTTTCAAACGTAATTTTTTGCCATTAAATGAACTTCAGTTCACAAAAAACACATTTTTTATTTTTATGTAATAAATATAAGCAATTAAAAACTGCCATAATTCAATCATTCTTATTATTATTATTATATTGTTGATAATGTTTGAAAAGAGTGTGCTGTATTAAATAGTTATTTACATTGCGAGAAGCGTAAGGGCATTTTTTTTTGCCAAGGAGGTTGTTTAACGCCCGTGTTGCCTCGGGTCTTAAAACTCTCTCAGAGGCCAAAAGAGCTTACGCATCGAGCAATGTATTACATTTTCCTGCTACTGACAATTTCATATTAGGTAGGTAAGTACTTTGAATTTAAATACAATATGGAGTAGATTGTGAGTAATATTCTTCATAATAACCATTGTCCAACTATTACCAAAAATGATAATCAGTGATACCTACATATAAAAGAATGCAGTGATAATTAGAAAAACTTCTTATGCGATTGAACCCGGGAGCTACGAATTGCTTAGTCCCTTGGTCTCACCATTCAGTTAAAGAAGTGCTTGTTAAATTAAAACTTTTAGGCGGTTCTTATTTTCGCGTTACATCTCCATTCTTCCTTCCCTAATTCCGTGTAACCCATGCAAGTATTGGTGACATTACATTAAGCGAGCATGCAGTAACTTGTTTTTACTACAATATCTATCTTCTCTGTCTCCTTCATCTCTTTTTATTACTAATACCAGGTTCGGTTTAATATGGTTAAAAAAGTGTTTTGTCTCGTACAGTGGCGTACCCAGACATTGGCCTTGGGGGAGGGGGATAAAAATAAAAAAATTCGCCTCAACATTTTCAGGTTTGTCAAATTGAATGAAATCGTTGTAAATACACTACCGTCTACGCAGCGATTACATTGTAGTATAGTTGCCGAAAACTAATTTCCAAACTCTCAATTCGCTTCCCCTTCTATTAAACTCCCAAAATTAACATCCGTGGAAATTTGTGGCGTAGCCAAATATCCGCAGTCGTTATCCTGGCTGGAATTGCCAAACAATTCGAATTAAATCCAGAGAAAACTTAAAAAGCAATTCGTCTGTCAGCCCCACTGGCACAACTGTAAAAGTCTCCCGTTAGTTCGTTTTACAAATAACCACGTGTGCTCGCTAATGTCAAATTGTAACCATTATATAGTAAGGGCAAAATGTAGAGGCGAAGTCGGCAATAAATCATCAGAGAAAGAGCGCTATATCTATTGATTTACACTCATGTCTCCTCCTCCAATTTATATTCGACGTACGTCTTAAAGTTCGCTAAGCACCATTCATGAAAGGAAGAGAGATAGAAAACCTAGTACTTGTCTTGTATTACTAGTTGATTGTTTGAGGCAGGCAGGGTCGGCCTAGAATACATTATTGCTTTACTACCTGTTGTGAACGGTCGGATTAAAAATTTGTACTTAGGTACCTGTTGTAATTTCATTTGTAATTTTTGAAGATTAATTTGGTAATTTAGACTGGCAATTAAAAGATAATGATCCTGAAATTCAAAGTAGGTCTTAGGTATTTAAATAATTATTGTAATGGTTAGGCAAAAAATATATATATTTATATTTTTAGATACAAATTAAATATCAACATAAAATAAACTTTACATAGTCAGAAGTCAGTATATAGGTACATAATAAATAAATAATAATAATATACATTTAATTCGTTATGAATTTTAGTCAGAATATAAAATACTATCATCCGAATATTAATCTTCATTTAAATTAATAATAATTGGGTCTATGTCAACGTCCAATATCTTTTCTTTTTCCCAACAATCCTTAATAACGTTCTCGATGTGTTTTATACAACTGGACCAGTTTTCTTTAGTGACTTCCTGGAGAGCTTCTTTCCAAATAGACATTACCGTGTTATCATCATGCATTGCCTCAGATCATTGAGTAAAGGAATAAATTATTCCTTTACTCAATGCTCAGATACAATTTTCTTATTAAAAAAAGTTTTGCATTGGGCCCATATCAATTCTCTTGCATCAAATATACAATTGTTTTCCATCTTTTATTTTGTACTTAAATCCAAGATTCCTTAAAATTACACTTAACCTTGATTTGCTGCAGCTCAAAATTTCCTTTTTTTCCAGTTCTTCGCATATTTTTTCCCTAGTTAAGTGTTGCTTGTTAGTTGTCATGTCATAAATCAAACTTCTTATTTCTCCTTTATCCGATTCTGTCAAATCTTTAGTTTTCGGGGCTGCTTTACTTTTAGTGTGTACCATTTTAATATGTTTAATGCCTTCTTGCCTAATTCGTGAAATGGTCCTTGTACTAATCTGTAACGCCTCCGATGCACATTGAAGTACTTACCGATAAATTTTCACGTGTGTTCTCTTTTTTTTCTTGGAAATATTTCACCACGTTTAATATTAATTTTCTACTTTGGGCACTGAATACTTCACGCTGCATTGTTATTACAGGAAGTCTATCACCAAAATAAACGAAATATTTAATTACTGCCTTGTTTTATAGGGCTACTCCCATTTGTATATATTATCTTTGTTAACTTAATGTATCAGACAAGGACAGAAGGACAGAGCAATAAAAAGTGGGTCTCGCTCCAAAACATAAGGGAGAGCAGGTAGGAAAGTCATAGCCCATCTCTCTCGATTTTATGGCCGACTTCGCCTTTACATTCTGCCCTTACTATAGGTAGATCGAAGTCTGTAGAAACATGTATCGATCATAAAAGCAGTTTAAATAAAATTCTGCCCCAACTGGGGAGTGACGTCAATTTTTAAATCTTGCGATATTGTCAAATTTAACAAGACTGACGAAGCCATCCAGGTTTTATAACTGCCTCGAAATCCCTTATATTGTGTGGCGCAGACAACCCACGAGAATTACCCGAGGTTTATTGGGGAAGTTTTGATTTATTGGCCAAGTTCCTGCTTTGTTTTTGGCAATAATAAAGTTGAGCGATTTTAATTTATTATGGGATGTCGTGAAAACGGCAATTAATGGTTGATGGACATTTTAATTCCCATGGAAAACCTTCTCGGATAAAATAATAATACTGTATTATATCATAGAAGAATTTAAAATTCTTCTATGAGTAAGTTCTTCTATGATTATATGCTGAGACTGGAAACTATTCCACACGAGGGGTACGGTAGGTCAGCTATAGTCGGAGGCTGGTAATGAAAATTTTTTTCACAATAATATATTTTTATTTTTTGTATACATATTTGCAGAAAATAATTTGATACGTAAAAGGTTTAATGATATTTCAATTTATTATTAGGTATTTTGTAATACATTTATTGTATATAAATTTGTATGCTAAATACTTGACGGAACATGAACTTTGTATCAAACAACAGAATTTTAAAGCATTAAAGACATACTTTAAGTTGTGAGAAACATTTACCTAACTTTCTTGATTTTTCCTTTAAGTAACTTTTGACAGAGTATAAATAACTACCTAATATTTTCGAAGAAAAACTTACAGTTTTCTGAAATTTCAAGAAATTTATTTAGGTAATTCGGTGAATACGAAAATGTGCTAGGTCGGTTCAAAGGGTCAGTCCAATTTTACGGAATAATTCCGTTTAATAATTGAGTAATAGTTATTTATTATGTACCAACGAACTGAAGTTCAACTTTTTATGACTCATGTGGAATTTAGTCGCCGAGGCAAATAAACCACATGAGTCATAAAAATAACTTCATTGCCGAGGTACATATTATATATTTTTTTGAAATCGGAAAAATGTTTTATTAGGCAAAAAAATAATCATAAGGGATCACCCGTCCATGAACCAACTGCGCGCGTCGCTGCTTGACTCTGACGATCGCTCTACCTAGGTCAAGTATGACGAGGCACGGCGCTTCACAAAAAAAACTCCAAACTGCTGCCTGTTGCGCAGCCTCTATAAAAATAGATTGATATTCAAACATACTAAAAAATATTTATACTGAAAGATTGCCCTTCTATAGGTGTAGGTATAACAATTTAAATGGGCCTTTATTGGCCGCGTTTTGAATATTTGGTCGCTTTTGACGCTCCGCGTCTGACGTTTGATGTTTACATCTAGCCAAGGCCTACTTTTTGAAAAAATCGTACAATAATGGGCTACTTCACTGCCGATTTCAAGAAATAGTTATTTATGTACCAAGACACAGAAGTTAAACTTTTTATGACTCATGTGGAATTTAGTTGCCGAGGCCTCTGAAATAAACCACATGAGTCATAAAAAGAACTTCAGTGCCGAGGTACCTACATATTATATTTTTTTTGAAATCGGAAAAAAAATGTGTTATTAGGCAAGAAAATAATAATAAGGGATCGCCCGTCAATGAACCGACTACGCGCGGCGTTGCTTGACTTTGACGATCAATCTACCTAGGTCAAGTAAGACAAGACACGGCACCTTCGTATAGAAAAACCAAACTGCTGCTTCTTGTGCAGCCTCCATAACAATAATCTATTGATATTCAAACCTATACTAAAATATGTATACTGAAGGATTGCGCTTCTATAGGAAACAATTTTGCAATGTGTACGAAAAGTTAAATGGGCCTTTACCGGCCGGGTTTTGAATGTTTGATCACTTTTGACTCTTGACGGGCGATTTCTCCGCGTCTGACGTTTGATGTTTACATCTCGCCAAGGCCTACTTATTGAAAAAAATCGTACAATAATGTAGCCCATTATTGTACGATTTCTGTGCTTTTAATGACGATTTTGGGACACTTTACTGCCGATTGCAAGAAAATTTCTTTACTCGATGGTTTAATTGATGCACAAAAACATCTGAAGTAACAAATTATGCACTAAAAATATCCTTTGCGCCGGGAGTTACCTAGGTATGTTTCCTTCCGTCATTAAATCCTTGCAATCTGAGTCTCGGCTGGGCGTCCACGGATTCATAATTCACGTCAAACCCCCTCACTTTCCCAGCAATTAACGCTGGCAAGCCCCTCAAGAAAAAGTGTTCTCATTTAGAGCGGCGGAACGGGTAAAAGGGTGCACTAGGGCATCATTAATTTTTGATTTCGAACTTCTTCCAAATGGGACGAACTGAATATGCATACAACTGCAGGGAAACGTTTCATTAATCTGCCCGAAAATGGGGTTTTGCGTTCTTATGAAATCAATCGTCGAATAATGTGCTGATACTCGAGGTTATTCTACGCCGCGGACGACAGGGCCGTATGTTTGGAAAAATGACAGAGATCTTCAATACCTATGCGTTTATTCTGGACATTACAAACTTTATTTGGTAATTGTTTCAACAAACTGAATTAATTTGTTAAAACACGCTTTAATCTTTATAAATTTCTTCAATACTTTCTCGTAGCAGTGTGTAATTTTGCGGAAAAAATTCTCCTATCAAAACAAACATAAACTCTGTTTTTCTTTATAATCTGTGCCAAATAATGTATATGGAAGTATTGACTACACTTTCACCGATTTCATCTAATATCATAGATAAAGCTACAAGTAGACTGTTAGAACGTCAGAACCATGTCTACTTTCATCTATGCTAATATTTAAGTTTAAATTAAAGTTTAGGTATAACCAGAGCCAGAGAACAGACAATGGGTATAACCTTGACACTTCTACCCTTTATAAATCAATACCTATACAATACTGATGGATGACGATGTTATTGTGAGTTGAGGAGGTCGTGGAAACGCAGTAACTCTAAATACACTATGGAGTAGATTGTGAGCGGTAATCTTAATAATAACCTTTGTTCGATTACTAAAAGTAATAATCAGTGATAAATATGATAAAAAATAAATAAAAAAGTTGGGCTTTATACTGGATTTGAACCCGGGACCTATGGTTTACCAGTCGCGTGGCCTCACCCTGCTGTTAGCTGTTGGTCTGTTTGCGGCTTTTATTTGACCTATCAAAATTGACACAAATTACGCGTTGCTAGATATATTTTATTATTAGTTTTAAGGTCCTTGCTGCATAGGGATTAATAGGCAATACTATGTATACCTAGCAAATCACTTTCGCAGCTAAACTCTATTCAAACTAAACGCAAGTGAAACTTAAACACAAGTTGTTGCATGGCTAGAGCGTGATACGCACGTGATCGGCTTGCTATTAGCAAAGATCATGATATTGAATATTATGATCTTTGCTATTGGCCAGCCGACAATAAAATCTGACCCGGCGGGCGAGTGCAGCAAGTCGGTGTTTCTTACAGAGGTGTATTGAGTTGCAAGTGGACCTTTATTTTTTCCGATATAATTCTTTCGCTGTTTATTAATTGTTGGAGCTAGTATTTGTGTTAATAGTAGAAATTTGCAGGTAAGTGAACGACTAATTTGTTTTTAAAGTTCTTAATACTGGGGCATATTATTTTGGTATGGTATGGTATTATAAAATTCATATACCTAGATCGTCCTTAATGCGGCCCTGCCTCGTATTAGCCCTCAGAATTGTTCACGTGCTTCCATGGTGTAAATGTTTACCCGCCACTTGCATTTAGTTTGAATAGAGTGTAGCAACCAAAATAACAGGACAACTCGAACGTTTCACTGTTGGCGAGTATGAAAAGTGTACTTACGGGGGAGGGAGCAGGAAAAATTATTTTCAAGTACTTCTATTAATAATAATTCATTAGTTTAATCATCTTTTTTCAAGTACATAAGTCTAAAATCAAATATTGTATACGTAGGTAGCTATTTAAGCCAAACGAAAATTGGTTGTTAAATGAGAAGCGCGTTTTGAGAACAAAATCCCTCTAATATCGTAAAAATACATGCCCGGAGAAAATTTTCCACACAGTTTCCTTTGAATATAAACTTTTACGTCACAAGGTAATAAAGTAAGGCTTTACGTTCGGGTCAAGTTTTCAGCGTGCACAATTTGTATAGTGTAGCGCAGTTTAAAAAACGTTACCGAATATTGTTATGACTACATAGAGACAAGAAAGTTGGGTGTTAGATATTATACTTTTACTTTTTTACATATTCCTCAGCAAAACTGATTTAATGAAACAAAAACGTATGATTGAAAATGGGGCTTCGCGCTGTAGTCCGTATAGCGTATGATTGCTCTTGCCGTGAGTTGGAGATTAACACGTACGAAAATAATAAAAATACTAAAATTCAATTTATATTTTTATTGTTAATTATGTGATTTTAAAATACTGTGTTTTTATGAAATTTACTCGTATTAAGCTGTTTTTTCTTTCACCAGCGGTTAAATTTTTTTACATCGTATAAAAAAGAGTATAACTACTGCAAAACAGTTTTATTATATTGAGGTCCTATTCTACCTGGACAAAGCTAGGTACCAAGTTACAAGATAGGGCAGTTATTTATAGCTAAAATATATCTTTTGATAGATCGTTCAATTTTCGAAGAACATCGTTACCTTTTCATAGCTACATAAAGTTCCATTCTCTTGGTTGCGGAGAAGCGAGACAACCGGTTGCTCAATTTGTTCTAGGTATTAGGAGATCACGTCCCAAGGAGATGTCTCGGGATTAAATTTTATAAGTCACCCTAGGGTTTATTAATTGCTAGCATAAACCCACTCTCGATCCTCTAACTTTGTAGAGCGATTTTCTTTGAAGGCACGTGTGCAAGTAGTGGAGCTAATATTCCAACGAAAATTTAAACTAACTTCGTTCCTTTTGTTCTAATATACAGGGTGTTCCTAAATATCATGTACATACGGAAGGGGGTAATTCTTTGGCCCATTTTAAAAAAAACTTCATATGAACGTATGTCGTAAACGTCCTAACTTTTGAGATACAGGGCGTTGAAGTTCATTTTTTTAAATTGAATTTTGGCTACATCTCCCGAAATAATCAAGCTGCTGAACTGAAATTTGGCACTGCTATGTTTTTGGGGATGGAGAATAAGCTGAAACTGTCAATTTCACCGTATCTCACAGAGGGCGCCACTTGCGCTGTTTTTTGATCACGCTTTTACGCGTAACTTTTTTGAGGTTATCTTTTTGGTCCTGCAGGTCTATCATTTTAGTGCACCTTTTTATTCTGCAAGAAAAAGGTACTCTTGTTTCATAACGATTAAATCAACCGTTTGCTTTGAAATTGCCAAAACGTTCTCCAAAACACCTGTTGACTTCAATATTCTAAACATAAAATTTTCACCTACTGCTTTCAAATGTTACAGATCAACTGTACATTCAAAATGATGAAAAAAATGCCAAATGGGCATTGGTCAAAACACCATTGGTTTTCTTGAAATAGAGTGTCACAATTTTGTCAAATTCAATCCTTTCCATTTTGAAAGCGAATAATTTTTGGTACATTGCCAAATTTCAGTTCAGCAGCTTGATTATTTCGGGAGATGTAGCCAAAATTCAATTTAAAATAATGAACTTTAACGCCCTGTATCTCAAAAGTTAGGACGTTTACGACATACTTTCATATGAAGTTTTTTTCTTAAAATGGGCCAAAGAACACCCTGTTTGAATTTTCCAATTAAATTATTAATTAACATTATGGTCAACTTAAAATAAAATAAACTTTGAAATAATTCAAACCAAATCAAACCAATAATTTTATTACACACAAAACAACACAACACAAAAATCTATACATAAAACCAAAATCCGTAAAATAAAGCGCAATCCTTATTTCCGTGCACGGCACTGGTTATACTGGCCTAACTGGCCCACGTCGACACCTGTTCGATGGATCTCCGAAACGCCGACCAATCAAATCGCTACGCTCGCTTTCTTATGGGCTGCCTCCTTGACTAGGTCGACGTCGACCGCATAAAAACCTTTGAATTTTATAAGGGTGATTTCTGCTGATAAGTCTGGTATTTTACCAGTAGCAGAGCGTGGTAGATGCTATGAAATAGATCGCGCCCCGTATATCACTGTGTCCTAAATGAGTTCATTTATACTATACCCGCTCGGTCTCAATTTCCATTGTGTATTATTGTTTGGAGGCATTATACAGGGGTCCCCTCACAAACTACATTACATGTTTGTATTTGTCCCTTAGATTCTTTTGATGTGTGTATTTACTGTGATACATATATTATAACGTTGTGGTTCGTTGTTGTACCTATTGTCAATTCATTTCTACTCAATCAAAACAAGAATACAGATAACATTAAACAATTTATACCAGGGAGAGTCGACAATCAATATATTATAGGGAGCAATCGATAAGATAAACATAAGATCGAAGTCCAATCGCCGATTCAGCAAAATCTGCTTGTATAAAGTTGGCGCCAGCCACAAGCTGGGCATCAGTAGATACCGCTTATTAGTAGCTACTCGATCATTGACCAGCCTCGGTGGTCTGGCCCGGCAATGGATACCGATTACTAGCATCCTTGTCTAGGTTGGGCTCCGAGGGGCAGACGACAGCACCCCCCTGGTACTGTTGAAGTCGTCAGCTGGTCAGCAGCGGCATCGATGGTCAAGGGCGCAGCTAGTCATAGCGCGTCGGTTCACAGTCTACGCCTCACATGGTCAGGACGCTGATGGGAATGCACCTGTTAGTTTCTGACCAATATACGTCGCTGTCTTCTTCAACCTACGCTTCGTGACTCCCGCTCCCAATGGTCCCGGCTAACGAGGGTCAACAAAAGCACCCTTCGGGTTATTTGTTTGTATGCCGCGCTTTTCTCTTGTAAATGTACTTTCTCATACAAGCTTCAATGAAACCCATTCGAGAAATCCTAGCCTCCGAATATTCACGCGATGATTTGCAGAAAAATCGCCGCCGAAAAGTTTTGATTCGGCAAAGGCGGACCCCGCATCATCCCAAGCGTTTTCCCGGGGGGTGATTAATCAAAGGAGCTGTTTGTCGTGGCACCGCGCTTTTTCCTTAAAGATATTAAAGCCGGGGACCGAAGGGACAAAGACGAGTAATATGCCGTCCGGAAAAGGACCCGGCTTTTGTGGCGCGTCGAGGTTATGGATTCGTTTTTGTTTCGGGGCGAAGTGTGCCCCGGACTACCAGGAAGTGCGTCGAGGCGTTTTACGCGAACATAATGAACGGAAGTGTCCCAGTCGAAAACATGGGACTGTTCAAACTACCACCACAGCTTACCCTATGTTATTAGGGTAAGCTGTGCTACCACCACAGCTTACATTTATATATTAGGGTAAGCTGTGCTACCACCACAGCTTACATTTATATATTAGGGTAAGCTGTGCTACCACTGTCACTGTCGCAAAGTTAACACCTATAGTCTGTTTGGAAATGAAGGATAGTTTATGGCTCATAGAAATGCAATCTAGATGGTTTGTATTAGAGGCCCTGTATGACACAAAAAGTGACAGTTATTCGTTTTAACAGAGGTTGGACAACGATCGGATCTCTCTCTCTGGCGAGGGTCTTATTTTCCCTATGAAATTCATTTTGTGCAACAGACATATATTTTTTCGCTCTTTCTAACATTCCCCTAGCAGCACGATGTATCAAAATTGGATTTTAAGGTTAAGCTAACGACAGTTAACTGCCATAAGCGTAGGTAGATGAGGGCACAGTTTAAAATGTATAAAAATATAGATAAAACCAATAAATAGGTAAATAGGTTAGGTAGTAGTATGTTATTTGCCAAGCTTAACTAATAATATTATTGAAGTTTGAATGGAAAAGTGAAGAATCATATAATTTGTTCCAAGAAAACAGAAATTTTAGGATATCAGGATAAAAACATTTATTACATTTTTGTAGGAGGTTGGTATATGTAGATAGGTATGTACATAAAATTAAACAAGGCTCTAGCATACCAACTAATCAAACTTTCGAATATTTCTTCAATAGGAATCATAGCTGCAATAATAATTATTCCGTTCATTTACAAATAAAAAAGGTCTTTTAAATGGTTTTACTGTATGGTTTCGTTTCTTCAAACTCTCTTCTTATACATACCATCATAATTTTAAGACAATTAATACTGAAATTTGTACGGAACAAAAAGTTGGAAAGTTTCTTTTGGTAATATGAATCAACCAATAATAATAAGGAATTAGGCTGAATAAAAAAATGAGTACCTAGGTATTTAATATCGATATATTAGTCTCTCATTCTTTTTTTGGTAAAATAAAAGTTAATAACTTTTTAATGCAAGAGAGATCATCTACATTTCAATAAAGAAGACAACAGTATTTTTGTTTTTAAAGATATATTGTAAGTAAATAGGAAAAATCAAACTAGTACAAGTTCTCAGAAATTTATACATATTTAATAATGGTTCTTTCTTGCTAAAGTCACGTTCATCAAACGTTGCAGGAGATGATCCTTTCTTCAGCACAACCTGACACTCAAAATCCATGTCGGAGAAGTGAACCTCTGAAAGTTAAAGAACTATAAATTTAAGCTACCTAAACATAATAAAACGCTGCCATCAAATGCTATTTTTTTATCAGCAAGAAATTTGTAATGGAATATAAGCTCACACATTTAACTGACTACACAAAAAGGGTTCTTGTTGGTCTTGGTGCAAAATAAAGCACCTTCAAAACTGCCTCTCTCTAACACATATACTTACATTTTTATTATTCCATGAAACGAAAAATGCCTAGCCCGGTCCAATGTAAATATACCTAACAGGTTTTACCTCCTTGAAGGGCAAAAATTTTAATTTTATCTCTTTAACATTGGGAAATTTTCATAAGAATTCTAATAGGAGGTTTGTAGAACCTTATGGACTTTTATTGAAAATAAATAGGTAGGTACTAATATTTAATACGTATTAATTTAGGTATCTTATGTTATGTTGCTGATGCAGATTAAGAAAATTATTCTGCGGATTAAAATCAGAGATCAAACAAAAAATAAAAAACTAGAGATACTTATGTAATTAAATTTACTTACCTCGCAAATTTTCGTATCATTTCCAACTGTCATGTTAGGGTATTTCATTTGCACCATCGTGCTCGTTCTTCTGCGCTTTTTGGAAAGGGTGTTATGAAAAATTCATCCTGCTCAGAATTCTTGCAGTTTCTTATTACACAAGATGTCACTTTTAACTGTTAACATTCCTTTTTGCAAAAGAAAATGAGCACGCTCAATAATTTGTCGACAGTTTTGTTGACAAACTGGCACCTGCCAAGATAAGAATATAATAAAAACAATGTTACTAGATCTGCCAAAATCTGTTGTCCAACCTCTGTTAAAACGAATAACTGTCACTTTTTGTGTCATACAGGGCCTCTAGTTTGTATGAGAAACAGGAATGGACTCCAATTTCCTTTTCTGATGAGCCCCGATTTGGACTTCGGCCAGATTCAAGGAGGCATCGAGTGTAGAGGTGTCCTGGATATGCAGAACGCCTTGCAGCTGTTCGAGCGGTTCACACCTTTCAAGGAGGTACGATCATGGTATGGGGCGGTATCAACATCGGCGGAAGAACCAGTCTTATTTGGTTGTAGCGGTGTCTGAATGTCAATGATTATCAAAACATTATTCTTCGGCCTATTGTTGTTCCATATGTTGAGAGATTTTTTTTCTGGAAACTGTAAATTTGAAAAAAAAATAATTTCTTCATTTTGAAAGTATTACAATATTGAGTATTGCATATTGTATTGTCACCAGAACTAAATAGTGTATGCAAAATTTCAGCACAATGGCATATCAAGAAACAAACTAACATACACATCAAGAAACAAACTAACATACATTGCCAGCTAAATGAAAGCTTGTAAAAATTAAACAGGTAGATCAGGTGCAAAGTGAAGTCATTTGAAACCATAGCAAATCTTCCATACATCGATCAAAGAGGAGAATCCCAACTACTGTGTCGCATCTCCCCAGATGACAAATCGAATCTTACGCAAAGCTGTTTTGCGAAGTTACGTTTACGTTTATACAGCAGTTACATTTTATTTACGTTTCCTCCTTTCAGCTCAAAAGTGCTATATATATTGTCAGACCGGTTACCGCCGAAAAAGTATTTTATGTCCTATGCATACCGAATTCGAGGTAAATAAATCCGTTTCCGAAAAGGTATTGGAGGCAATTCAGGGGGTAAATATTTGCCAGGATTTAGGGGTGCGTGCGGGGTTGTTTAGATAAAAATCAAGATTGAAGCTTCGCTTGGTGGCGCAGTGCTTAATGCTTACCCAGATGTTCTTAATGGTTTTTGTTCTTGTTCGGAGTTGTAAAAAAGTTGGGATATAGTTTCAATTATTCCAGGGTTTATTTGGGGTCTGGGGCAGAAATTAGATGGCGTCTCTTTTGTTCATATCACCACGTGAATGTAAATATCGCTTCAACCCCAAACACAATAATAATTAATAATTCAGTGGCGGTTCTAGGAGTTTAAATCACCAAAATTGGTGTGCACGTGGCAACACAGTCAAATTTACAAATAGCAAACAGGCAGATATGTATTGTATGATTTACTTTTTAAGAAAAAAATCGTCTAATTATACAGGATGTTAATAAAGTTTGATAATAGTTCCTTAAAGACGTCCGGTTTGATATACAGGATGTTGAAATTTCCAGAAAGATATCGAAAATTTTGAATATTTTTTTGTAAATAATGAATAAATTGAAGCCAAACTTATAAGACAAATACGTTGTCTTAGCTTGTTGAAATTGTGTTATTTAACAGTATAGTAAGTCGACTTTAATAATTCGATCACTAAACTCGTGTTCAAATAAACTTTTTTCTTAAAATCGATCCCTTGAAATTTTTTTACATACTTTATTAACACCCTGTATTTTGCCCAGGGTTTCAACCAACAATATATACAGGGTGGTCCACATTTTATGGATAAAACTTCAGGAATCTATAGAAATGTCAAAATAAGTAGATTTTTTTTTATACAAACATAAATATATTAAAAATCTAACAGTTTTCGTTATACTGTGTGGTCATTTAAGTGTGCAACATATGGGATTTTTTTTTAGTAATTGCACAACGAAAATACAAATAATCCCGAAAGTTGGTGCATGTTCGATAATCATATTAAGCCCAGTTAGAATGGTTGCAAGTCAAACAGCATATAGGGTAGGTCAAAAAATATAAAAATCGTACAAGATTAAAGTACCCTTATTTTAAAAATTCAGCAAAATGTTATTAAGAAAAGTTGTCTAGAATGAAAAGTAATGCCTAAATACCAAAACATTTCCTCCTAAGAAAAAGAAATATATCTTTTTGAAAAACATTAATAATTTCCTAAAAAAATTTTGTTTTAATATTCACCTTAAACAATTTCATAAATCAATCAAAATTATCTCAATTTAGCATAACTTTGTTCAAAATCAAGCATATTTGTAAAATTAACTTAGATTTTTAATTTTTTAGGGAATCACAACGATATTAAACAAAACTTTAAAATTTCGCAAAAATTCTTCTGAACAAGGTAAAACATTAGTAATGATAATGTGTATATTAAAGACTCTCATTTAAGGTGCAAAATCTTTACTTTAACTGTTTATTAAGAAACTGGAAATTATTCGAAGAAAAAAATTGTTTTCTTAGCAGGCTATGTTTTTGTATTTAGGCATAGCTTTTATTCTTGTGCAATTTTTATATTTTTTTACCTACCCTGTATGCTGTTTAACTTAACAACCATTTTAAGTGCACCTAATATGATTACTGAACATGCATCAACTTTCGACAATGCACGAGACATCACGGGCGTAGCCAAGGGGGGGTTTCGGAGGTTCAACCCCCCCCCCCCCCCGAAATAAGCAAAATATTACCTAATATTATACCGAAAAAATACGACGAGTGAAGAGTTAAATTATTATTACGTTTGAATATATGTAGTAATAGTAGCGCCTAGCGCCATCTTTTGACGAGAGGCAGACGCAGTTGCAGCCGAACTATTTTGTATTGTAGGGACACTTTGCGTTGTTTCTCGATTATTCGCCACGCCCCTCGGTCGAAATGAGCGGAACTTTGTGGAAGTTCGTGGAAGTTTCTGGGCGGCTACTGGGCTGCTATATAAGCGGCGCCGCGGCGCGTGACCGCGCTTACGGCAGTATTGTTCCATGCGAACTCGAAGCGAATAAAAGTGAAAAGTGGTGAACGAATAGTGAAGAGAATTAAGTGTACCGTGTAAGTGAGTAATTTTAGTGCGCTGTTATTCGATGACCTTGTTAAGGATAGATACGTGAATCATTATTACTGTCGAAAAATGGAGGGGAAAAAAAGGAAGGGTGATAAACCTAAAAGTATGGACTACTGGAAAAAGTGGTGTAGTCAAGGTCAAGGGGTTTCTAATAAAGAAACAAATTTGGATTTAGCTACCAAAGCTTCAGCTACCTTGCATGCTGATAAGAAGACTGCCTACCCCGAAATCTAGTTTGGAATGCCTAGATATGTGCGATAAAAACCTTTATCCTAATATTTACACATTACTACAAATCTTGGCTACCATTCCTGTATCCACTGCTACCCCAGAAAGGTCTTTCTCGAGCCTAAGGAGACTGAAAAACTATTTACGAAACACTACAAGTGAAAACAGACTTAATGGTTTGGCTCTAATGAACATTCACTATGGAACAGAAATTCATGCAGATGAAGTAGTGGATATATATTTAAAAGAAAAAGCCGAAGATTTCTTCTTTAATGGTTTTAGATTTAGCGCAGAGGAACGAAATTAATTTATCCATTTCATTTAAAGTTAAGAACTTTATAAATATGTCGTAGTTTTTCGGATGAATATATAGATATTAAATTTCATGTATATAACACAGACATAAAACACTTTTCGCCGTCGACAGTGTAGCACTGGGGCGGTGTAAATTATTTTTTTGTTATCAATAACGGCGGTGGGAGCTACAGCTACCCAGGGGGCGCATATATTCGCAAAACGACCGGGGGTTAGTTTATGTCCAAGAAGCCGGCACCCTGTAAACCAATGGGGGACCGCCGGACGTTTTTCGTTCTCCCCATGGAAATCTGACTATAAAATCGGTGCCCCGGTCGACCGTTAAATGCCTTCTTTATGGGTGGTAAGGTGAGATTTCTTTTGTAGGTTGTACACTGATCTGGTAGGTCTAAAGGTGTCGGTCTGGCGAACAGCGTGTAAGAATATACCCATAATGAGAAAGAGAAGAAAAAGTAAGCAGAAAAAAAATTTAATAAAAAAATTCAAACCGACTTCACAAATTTGCCCGTATGTACAGGGTGTCCCATTTTGGGTGTTTTTGGGTGTTTTTCTCAAAAATCTCGGTCATTATTAAAGCTAGAGGGTTGCGGTTTTCACGTCACTGTATTACTTTTTTGAGAGGAATTTGGTGGACCAATCAGATTTTAGATAAGTCTTATAGTTTCAGCGCATTGGCACAGGACTGAAATTTTCGATTTTTTGGAAACCTCTCTCCTGGCTACAACTTATATATATATCGACAAATTTAATCAACTATTTTTATAGATTAGTTTTTGAGATATGAACCAAAGTTATATATTTTTTTTAAATGGAAACCATAGTTCATATCTCAAAAACTATTAACGCTACCAAAAAACTAATTATTCCATTCGATTCTACGCCAAAACATCTATAAAAATAGTTGATTAAATTTGTCGATATATATAAGTTGTAGCCAGGAGAGAGGTTTCCAAAAAATCGAAAATTTCAGTCCTGCGCCAATGCGCGGAAACTATAAAACTTATCTAAAATCTGATTGGTCCACCAAATTCCTCTCAAAAAAGTAGTACAGTGACGTGAAAACCGCAACCATCTAGCTTTAATAATAACCGAGATTTTTGAGAAAAATACCTAAAAACACCCAAAATGGGACACCCTGTACATTTCAACTAAAATTTTAGAAATATTTTTTCTCTTTCTAAATTGAGTTATCTTTGGATTTGGTGACAGTCAAGGCAAGGAATTTAAATATATTTAGATATGAATATCCTACATACATCATAACTTACTGTCACCGACTCCATAGATAACTCAATTTAGAAAGAGAAAAATATATTTATTTGTGCATACGGGCAAATTTGCGAAGTCGGTGTTATTTTTCGTCGGTTTAAATTTTTTTGTTAAAATAATTTTATTTCGAATTTTTTAGTGAATTATTAAGAATTATCGAAATCGGCCCAATATTAAATTCCATCCCCTATTTGTCCACCCTTAGGATTGAAATTTTTCTCTTCAAATTTAAATGTGACCACCCCTACGGTCGCCCCTTTCTAATAAAATAAGAATCATCCAAATCGGTCCAATTTGAACTTGTATCCCCTATTTATCTATCCTTAGGGGTGGAAGTTTAAATTTAAATTGGACCACACCTAAGGTACCCCCTTTCTAATAAAGAAAGAATCATCGAATCGGTCCAATATGAAATTTCATCCTCTATTTTCCACCCTTACGGGTGGAATTTTTTCTTCAAATTTAAATGGGGCCACTCCTAAAGCAATCCCTTTCTAATAAAAAGATAATTCATTGAAATCGGTCCAATATGAAATTTCATCCCCAATTTTTCCACCCTTTGGGGTGGATTTTTTCTTCTAATTTAAATGGGGCCACCTCTAAGGTACCTACTCCCTTTCTAATAGAAAAAGAATCATCGAAATCGGTTCAATATAAATAATTTCCAAACTTCAACATCGCTTCGCTCCTATCTAAAATCTCTCAAAACTAACAGCCGTGTAAATTGTGGCGTAGCCAGTTACGAGAGGTGGAACCACCAGCAGTTTAAATTAAATCCTGATATAACTTAAAAACTAATTCGTCTGTTAGCGGCACTTGTAGAACTCTAAAAGCCTGCCATTAGTTCCCTTTACAAACAGTGGTAATTGGCAATTACTCTATTAAATTCATTTCTCTGTATTGATAAGAGAAGACTTTAAAACATCAAGATCAAGACTATGTAAAATAGGGGCTTCAGGGAGATGAATTTAAAAACTTGAATTATTAAACGTTGAATTTTCAACATTTACCTTATAGTCCTCCTTACGGCAGAATGCGTGCGACGTAAGGGGGAAGAACTCGCAAATATTATAGAATTAGTCACAGTTCAGGGGCGTAGCTCAATTTTGTGTAACTCACTGACTTAATTTTCATATAATTGTTATTTAATTTATTGTTAATATTATTCTTAACGGTGATGCCTTAGACTATGGAGGAAGGCAAACCCTTATAACATTGGCAATTATTTCTCGTGCTTGAGAATGCAACTTTCTTCCCTGTTTACTCATTTTGCACACGTTAACTCCCGAACATACGAAACGCCACTGAGCTCTCTGAGCCGGCGGCCAAGCTTGCCGGCGGCCGAAAAATTGAGCGCTGTATGATAGCCGAAATACGCGGTTAACTTTACGTACTATAGAAACAGGCACAAAACGCGTTGGCTAACTGGTTTTGTCGGCCGGTTCGCTGGCAGAAGTGCTTTGTTGCCGTATTTCAAAGGCGATGGTAGACGCGACGATGTTGAAAAAAATATAATAGGTGTTTTATCACACCGCGTTAAAAATAAATGATAAACAAAAATGGGTGTGTGGTCCCGTGATGCGAGCTTTATTTTTTCGGTATAACAGAGTTCAGAAATTCGGCTTCAATATGATAAAACTTGTATTCGCCAATAAATAACGACTACTCGTATAGGAAATATCGCAACGCTGTCCGCATTCTTTAGAAACGTTTTCTTTCGTGCTTTGGACTATACTGTCAAGTTAGTTTGAGAATAGGCAGTGTTTTTACAAGGGCGCTGCCATGCGGAGATTACAGAAACTACTTTGCTAGATGTAGGCAGTCCACAATACTCCGTGTTCACATGCCCTACATGACAACGCCTAGCTATTACCACAGATCATATATAATAGCTTAGGTATAGGTCTGTGCTATTACATTACATATTACCATCGCAAAATTTCGACATTCATTAAGATTTATCTTTGCGCCAACTTTAAAACAGTTTAACGTTCGCAATATCTTAATAGTTATCACTTAGGAATTCGGGGCGTTAAAATCCCATAAATCTGACTGGAAATGAACTGTACGTGATCTAAGATAACACGCCCCCACACTCTACCAGAAGCGATAACCCTTGAGAAATCAATTCCCGGTTCTGGATACGGAAACAATCGGTAATTACTATCTTGTGGAAACGTGGAACATCTTATTGAAATCTCGGGAAGCCAGGGGTGATTATTGTTGGGTCCCCTCAACCACTCGTACGCACTTAATGGGTGTGGATATCAGGAAATTCCAATAAAGACATCAAATTACTGGGTAATATCTATTTGTCTATTGAAAAGGCCGTCTCTAGAATAGATGTCTCCATTCAATAATGTCACTAATAACGTTTTTTATTAGCACACTTTCAAGTAGAAACTATATTGGCTAAGTCAGAATAGCTGTTTGCTGAATAAATAAAAAACCATTGCTGACACCGGTATACCTAGTAGTTGTTTTTTTTTTCACTCAAATACTCAAATGTCATGCCAACTTATTTCTATTTCAAGACGGTAGGTACTATACAAAGAACGTAGAGGATCAATAACCAGATTGGTAATAGCTAAGATATCTTTTCATTAATTAAACATCACCTGCTTGAGGAAGCTATAATTTACATCCCCTGTTCGTAAATTAATAAGTTATTTCAAGTATGCTCAACTCGGCGAACAATGGCGTGTATCTGCTCCCTCTCATTAAAACAATAATTAACATATTTATGAAGCGAACGTCTTGAGAAACAACCGAAAAGCTATTGAAGTGGTGTTTACGTTAATACAATGGTTGGATATTTGTTAAATTACTGTATATATAGTAAGGGCAGAATGTAAAGGCGAAGTCGGCCATAAAATCGAGAGAGATGGGCTATGATTTTCCTACCTGCTCTCCCTTATGTTTTGGAGCGAGACCCACTTTTTATTGCTCTGTCCTTCTGTCCTTGTCTGATACATTAAGTTAACAAAGATAATATATACAAATGGGAGTAGGCCTATAAAACACGGCAGTTATTAAATATTTGGTTTATTTTGATGATAGAGTTCCTGTAATAACAATGCAGCGTGAAGTATTCAGTGCCCAAAGTAGAAAATTAATATTAAATGTGGTGAATGTGGTGAAACATTTCCAAGAAACAAAAGAGAACACACGTGAAAATTTATCGGTACTTCATGTACATCGGAGGCGTTACAGATTAGTACAAGGACCATTTCACGAATTAGGCAAGAAGGCATTAAACATATTAAAATGGTACACACTAAAACTAAAGCAGCCCCGAAAACTAAAGATTTGACAGAATCGGATAAAGGAGAAATAAGAAGTTTGATTTATGACATGACAACTAACAAGCAACACTTAACTAGGGAAAAAATATGCGAAGAACTGGAAAAAAAAGGAAATTTTGAGCTGCAGCAAATCAACGTTAAGTGTAATTTTAAGGAATCTTGGACTTAAGTACAAAATAAACGATGGAAGACAATACTTAATGGAAAAGCCAGATATAGCATCAAAAAGAGTTCAATTTCTACGACAATATACATCCAATTTATTTTCAAGCTGCCCTCTAGACGTAGTGTTTTTAGACGAGACCTGGATTTTTCAACACGGGGCGAATATAAGAACTTGGCACGACAAAAATCCAAAATGTGTGTACAACAAAAAAGCGAATGATGGCAAAAGGTTTATAATTGTTCCTGTTGGTAATAAGGACGGATTTATTGATGGCGCTGAGCTTATATTTTCTACTAAAAATAAAAGTGCAGACTACCACGATAATATGAACGCCGAAATGTTTGAAAAATGATTGGAGGAGAAACTATTGCCGAAACTTGAAAACCATTCTGTAATTATAATGGACAATGCGAAATACCATTCCAGGCTATTAGAAAATGTGCCCAATACAGCCACAAAAAAAGAAGAAATAATTAACCGGCTTCGAAATAAAAAAAATATTTTCCAATTCCCTTAAATGTGAGTTGCTCCAGATCGCTAAAAATTATAAATCCAAGTTGCCTTTTGCGTCTGACAATAGACAATATAATTAATAAAATGGGACATCAAGTGTTGACGCTTCCCCCATATCATTGTATATTTAATGCAATAGAATTGATATGGGCCCAATGCAAAACTTTTTTAATGAGAAAATTGTATCTGAGGCAATGCATGATGATAACACGGTAATGTCTATTTGGAAAGAAGCTCTCCAGGAAGTCACCAAGGAAAACTGGCCTAGTTGTATAAAACACACCGAGAACGTTATTAAGGATTGTTGGGAAAAAGAAAAGATATTGGACGTTGACAATTATTGTTAATTTAAATGACGATTCATATTCGGATGATCGTATTTTATATTCTAACTAAAATTCATAACGAATTAAATGTATATTATTATTTATTTATTATGTATATACTTACTTCTGATTATGTAAAGTTTATTTTATGTTCATATTTAATTTGTAACTAAAAATATAAATATATTAATTTTTGCCTAACCATTACAATCATTATTTAAATACCTAAGACCTACTTTGAATTTCAGGATCATTATCTTTTAATTGCCAGTCTAAATTACCGAATTAATCTTCAAAAATTACAAATGAAATTACAACAGGTACCTAAGTACAAATTTTTAATCCGTCCGTTCACATCAGGTAGTAAAGCAATAATTTATTCTAGGCCGACCCTGCCTGCCTTAAACAATCAACTAGTAATACAAGACAAGTACTAGGTTTTCTATCTCTCTTCCTTTCATGAAAGGTGCTTAGCGAACTTTAAGACGTACGTGGAATACAAATTGGAGGAGGAGACATGAGTGTAATTGTGCGAGTGCAAGTAAAGCAATAGATATAGCGCTCTCTCTTTGATGATTTATTGCCGACTTCGCCTTTACATTGTGCCCTTACTATATCTGGTACTATGGAATCAGGTTCTCTAGACCTCAACTTTGTCTTGGTTTTCTATGTGTTAAGTAAATTATTAAAATATTTAGTTGGTAGTTCTCTATGGATATATCCCCTATATCCCCTTCCCGTTATGAAAAGTTCGAGATAACCGTCATAAAAGAAGCATTTTTCTCTCTATAACTCAATTCTAGCAGCATCCGAAAAGGTGTCGAGGATATATGCAAGTATATTCGAGTGTTCATTCTTATGAAATGCATCCTGCCTTTGTCGTTCGCTTTATATGCGAATACTGCCGTACCCACTTGTTCCGGTATTCAGAAGAGTTATTGTTCGCTACAGTGGGAAAATAATGTATACCGCCGAAAGCAGAGGAAACTTCCAAATAGATACGTATGGCTATTATTTCACTTCATTACTTCATATTCAGCATTTTCAGTGTACCTTTACCAGTATCTTTTAAAAAAGTTAGTAGCCTCCACGAAGCTACTGTTATAGATCTATAGAGTTGTGGTCTTGTTTATATTTTTTTGATCAACTGCAAAAAAATTAAGGCCTATACTCAAGTGGAATTGATAGCAGGCTGCCCCCATTAAAAATTCAAGAGACAACCTGGGTCCGACTAGAGGCCCTGTATGACACAAAAAGTGACATTTATTCGTTTTAACAGAGGTTGGACAACGATCGGATCTCTCTCTCTAGCGAGGGTCTTATTTTCCCTATGAAATTCATTTTGTGCAACAGACATATATTTTTTCGCTCTTTCTTGCATTCCCCTAGCAGCATGATGTATCAAAATTTGATTTTAAGGTTAAGCTAACGACAGTTAACTGCCATAAGCGTAGGTAGATAAGGGCACAGTTTAAAATGTATAAAAATATAGATAAAACCAATAAATAGGTAAATAGGTTAGGTAGTAGTATGTTATTTGCAAAGCTTCACTAATAATAATTATTGAAGTTTGAATGGAAAAGTGAAGAAACATATAATTTGTTCCAAAAAAACAGCAATTTTAGGATATCAGGATAAAAACATTTATTAAATTTTTGTAGGAGGGTGGTAGGTAACGTAGATAGGTATGTACATAAAATTAAACAAGGCTCTAGCATACCAACTAACCAAACTTTCGAATATTTCTTCAATAGGAATCGTAGCTGCAATAATAATTTTTATTACTTTTATTTAAAAATAAAAAAGGTCTTTTAAATGGTTTTACTGTATGGTTTCGTTTCTTCAAACTCTCTTCTTATACCTACCATCATAATTTTAAGACAATTAATACTAAAATTTGTACATAACAAAAAGTTGGAAAGTTTGTTTTGGTAATATGAATCAACCATTAATAATAGGAATTAGGCTGAATAAAAAAATGAGTACCTAGGTTTTTAATATCGATATATTAGTCTCTCATTCTTTTTTTTTGTAAAATAAAAGTTAATAACTTTTTAATGCAAGAGAGATCATCTACATTTCAATAAAGAAGACCAACAGTATTTTTGTTTTCAAAGATATATATTGCAAGTAAATAGGAAAAATCAAACTAGTACAAGTTCTCAGAAATTTATACATATTTAATAATGGTTCTTTCTTGCTAAAGTCACGTTCATCAAACGTTGCAGGAGATGATCCTTTCTTCAGCACAACCTGACACTCAAAATCCATGTCGGAGAAGTGAACCTGTGAAAGTTAAAGAACTATAAATTTAAGCTATCTAAACATAATAAAACGCTGCCATCAAATGCTATTTTTTTCTCGGCAAGAAATTTGTAATGGAATATAAGCTCACACATTTAACTGACTACACAAAAAGGGTTCTTTATATTCCCACCCGTGTTAACTTCTTTTTTGTCCGATTTTGTTGGTCTTGGTGTAAAATAAAGCTCCTTCAAAACTGCCTCTCTCTAACAGTTATTATAAATTCTAAAATATCCTTAGAAGTAAGATTTTGTAAGTATTTTATTACTATTTATTCGTGGCGTTTTTTCCTATAGGAGGTTTCGAAAAAATGTATTAGAACAAGTATTTACGAATTACATATTACACTCTCGTTCCAAATTTCACGATAGGAAGAATTTTCTAATTGCAAACAACTTTTTTCCTATTTTTTAGTTTTCTCCTTTCGAGAAGCAACGAAAATTTAAAAAAAAAAATAACAAAATAGGTCAAAAAATTATGGGGGTGGAAGTTTTGATGAGGAAGATCCTGTATAGTTTTCTGGAATACGTCTCTTCGTTATGAGAATTTTGTAGTAGAAAAATTTCTTTTACGCAGTAACAAAATGTTACTTATAAACCAATCCAAAGTTGTCACGCACAACTTATCTAATATATCCATATACATATACTTACATTTTTATTATTCCATGAAACGAAAAATGCCTATCCCGGTCCAGTAAATATACCTAACAGGTTTTACCTCCTTGAATTTTTTATTTCTTCATCTTTTATTTTTTATCTCTTTAACATTGGGAAATTTTCATAAGAATTCTAATAAGGGGTTTGTATAACCTTATGGACTTTTATTGAAAACAAATAGGTACTAATATTTAATAGGTATTAGTTTAGGTATCTTATGTTATGCTGCTGATGCAGATTAAGAAAATTATTCTGCAGATTAAAATCACAGATCAAACAAAAAATAGAAAGGAACTAGAGATACTTATGTAATTAAATTTACTTACCTCGCAAATTTTCGTATCATTTCCAACTCTCATGTTAGAGTATTTCATTTGCACCATCGTGCTCGTTCTTCTGCGCTTTTTAGAAATGGTGTTAAGAAAAATTCATCCTGCTCACAATTCTTGCAGTTTCTTATTACACAAGATGTTATTTTTAACTGTTAAGGTGGATTTATAAACTCGACGTTTGCGTTGGCGCTCGCCGTTGCCGTTTGCGTCGAAAATTCAATCCCAATATTTTACGTGTAACCATTTATAAACGCCGTCGAACGTTGCCGTCTGCGTCCGATGCCGTCCGAGAGATAAACTTATTTCATCTTTCACGTCCCGTCGTTCACATTTCTGGACGCAAACTGCGAAGGTCACCGTCAACTTCGAGCGCCAACGCAAACGTCGAGTTTATAAATCCACCTTTAACATTCCTTTTTGCAAAAGAAATTGAGCACGCTCAATAATTTGTCGACAGTTTGTTGACAAACTGGCACCCGCCAAGATAAGAATATAATAAAAACAATGTTACTAGATCTGCCAACATCTGTTGTCCAACCCCTGTTGAAACGAATAACTGTCTTTTCGTGTCATACAGGGCCTCTAGGTCCGACAATAAGCTTTGCCATTTGTTCAATGTATTTATCTGCGTTCTTCTTTGGGCGCACCCCGTAATCTCCAAATAGGCAATAAAATGCTAATAAAGGAAATTGTAAGCCATAGGCGGAGGGTCGGTTGCAAAATGGTTTGTTTGTTTTTAAGTGTTCCTAAAACAAACCAAACCACTTTGCAAAAATATTAAATTTTGAGGCACTCCAACGTGTGTTACTATCAACCCACGACCTTTTCCAGAGGGAGGGTTAAAAGCTTGCCGAGAACTTTGAATATTTTTGTCTTTCCATACTTGTGAAACACTATGTCCCTCGTTCAACCAATTTTCATCCAAGTAAAAAAAATTTCTTCCCTCACTTCGAAATCTTCTTATCGCCCGTAGTTATTCTCTTCTCCAACAAATGATTTCCGATTTGTCTATGAGAATAGACTTTTGGTTTTTAGACCGGGAGATAGTGACAGATTTTTGGACGTGATTTTACTCAGTATGCCTTATGTGGCACATATTCTCACAATAATAAGATATGAATCAGAGAGTCATCCTGGGTTCTTCATGTGAAAAACTGAGTTTTCCATTATTCGAAAAATATGCGCTTTGATATGATTTTATACAGGCTGCCATGAGTTTTATAATGAAGTTCAAAATAGAAAATTCCTCGGAAAACCATAGGCATACCGTTAGGGTGGGTCCAAAGTGCCACGTGATCTTGTATTTTAATAATTAATTTTTCCACGTTTCTGAACAGGCTGCCAATGAGAAGTATGCAAGTGCTTATTATGAAAATGCTGAAAAAAGGATGGCATACCTTTCGCGCATGTCCAAGTACTGTTTAAATTGAATGTGATTTAATCATTTAAACGAGTTATTCGATGTAAAGTGTACTTGGACATGCGCAAACGGTATGCCATCTTTTCTTCAGCAGTTTCATAACAAGAACTTGCATACTTCTCATTGGCAGCCTGTTCAGAAACGTGGAAAAATTAATTATTAAAATACAAGATCACGTGTCAATAATAGCCCTTTGGACCCACCCTAACGGTATGCCTATGGTTTTCCGAGGAATTTTCTATTTTGAACTTTATTATAAAACACATGGCAGCCTGTATAAAATCATATCAAAACGCATATTTTTCGAATAATTGAAAACTCAGTTTTTCACATGAAGAACCCAGGATGACTCTCTGATTGATACCTTATTATTGTGAGAATATGTGCCACATAATGCCCTTTGCAAGGCATACTGAGTAAAATCACGTCCAAAAATCTGTCACTATCTCCCGGTCTATTTGTTTCTCCCAGCGAAAATTTATGTCCTTAAGGACTGTCCACAATGTGGTTCTTCTCACTTCGGGCAAGTCGTTGTCTTCATTCCCAGCTTGTAAGATTTTATTTAATGTTGGTAGCCCTTTTTTGAAATAAAACTTGTGAACTATCTTCTTAGCATCGCTGCCGATTTGCGTTGGCTTCTTCCCTGATTTATTCTTAGCTTCATTAAGTTCCCCTGCGGTTCTTTTTTCTTTCACAAATCTATAAATGGTTGCCTCTCCAACTCCAGTCATATTCGAACATTCCACAACTATGCTGCGAACAGTGCTAGAGGGCTGCTGATGTACCAGTGCATCGTGAGCATTTAACACTGTAGTTTTTTCTCTCGCAGAAAAATGGCTTTTGTAAACCTGGTTCGAGGGTCTTGGTATAAAACATGGACTCGAAACCATACTACTATACTGCCAAACGACAAATGAATATTTCACCTTTTTGATTATTGAATTTATAACGTTTTTAGGCAAATAGGTGTAACTACCTACAATTTTAAGTCTCATAGTTAATAATAAAAGTAATAAAAGGCACACAATTAGAGTTTTAATAATTATTGCCTGTATTAAAATTGCGAGGAATTAAGAAAATTACCTACATCCTACATCCTCAAAAAGGGCATTAATATTGTAATCTAATAAAGACAACTTCTTACTTTTATTTTCAATGTGTAAATAGGAAAATTATCCATGAAAATATTGTTGTTGTCTGAAAGAGATTTTGACAATAAAAAAAACAAAATTCAGCATACGAGAATAACACTGCCAATGGTTTACGATCATTTTAAACTCAGTATAATTTAATGTGGCGCTGTCAGCCAGAAATATTTCATCCAGTATTTTCTATCCATATCTACTATACTAACGTACTAATGGTTAGTCAGCAGACAAAGCGTTGGGGACGTTGAATGTTGAATAACTTTCGTTATTATATTTATAGTGTCGATGGAGGAAGGAAAAAGGCCTCGGTCAGTGGCCAGATGTCGTGGTGAGAAGTAACAAATGACAAATTATAAAACTCGTTGCATAATATAAGTACAATAATTAAATGTTCTGAAAGTAGAGCACCCCCTACACTCATCAAATGAAATAACGACATGTTTTTGCCGCACGCATTGGCCTGAAATTAGGAAATAAACGCCCCAGTTCCTGACAAATAATATCTCCAGAATCAAAAATAAAGCAGTACTTTGAAATTAATTTAATTACCGACTGGGTCTGGTTAGGAAATCGAGCTTTTCGCGTCTCCGACTTATTTCCTTTCGTATATTATTATCGTGCGGTGTAGAACGTGCTTTAATCCAGAAGGTGTTAGCAAAGTCTATCACAGGATAAACAATATCCAGTATAATAAGTCGACGCCATTACTGGTAGAATACTTTTATCGCGAAGACCAGAATCACTAAAGAATGGAATGCGAGGAATGCATCAGGGATGTACTCAAATATATTGGAAATTCCACCAGATTTGGGATTTCCCACAGGTATAAACAATTATTCCTTAAACTGTGCACAGACGTTATAACAATATCCAAACCATTAATGTATGAAAATAATTTAATCCCGGTCCTGTGTCCCATCGATTTTTATAGGGCGTGGTCTAAAATAAAGAAGTAACGTGACTTCAAAGTGAGATTCTATTGGAGAATGAGTTTGTATAAAAAAACGAAAGTCACTACCGCCACAGAAGAAGTAGTAGATTCTTTTATGCTACCGCCGAGATCAAAGGCGTCGACAGGAAGATATACAACTGGGTATTCCTTCAACTGTGGTAGTATTCTCTAGACTTTGGTGTTAGGGGCTAGCCGCGGTGAGTTTCGCCAATTTGTTTAGCATTCTGATCGTACGAGGCGATTCAGTGACGAAAATAAAATCTCGGCGAAACCTGGTTTCACGGTCTTGAAATTTAAAGAACTTCGCCGTTTTATTACGTAATGCACTTAGGGTTGAATGCCACGCGGCAACACGTTTCCGAATTTAGATTTCGTTCTTTATATAGGTAAGAAAGATTTTTGTATGCTACAAAAAAATTGCAATAAGTTCCTATATATACCTATACCTACCCTAAAAGGCGTGTTTATGAAATTCTAGGGGTAGGCCTAAAAACGTGGGGCTTGTGTATTTGTCCTTGTAAAAACTAATAACATTATTCTGCTTCACAAAAAGGTTATATAATTTAGGTTTTAACGATTTTAGTTAAAATAATAACGAGTCATAGGAAACAAGGGAAGGGGGTGAGATCTATAATGATATTGTAGCGGCATATAGTAACAAATTTATGAATTCCACGAAGGAGGGAGGGTCTTGAGAGGGTTAGTAATTATTATTTCCACCCACGCGTCGGGTCTCTTAACCAACTAATTAATTGGCTTTACTATATGGAAGCAATATGCTTATGAAATTTGCTTAAGAAATTTCACCAGGAGTTTGTGTAATAATTTTAAGAACTTTATAGCAGCCGCGGCTTCACCGCAAGTTCATTTGGTCAATGACCCACCTAATTTATTTAAAATTTTTTCATTGTTTAATAATAAACTATATTTAGAAAAATGCAATAACATTTTCATGCAAAAACTCCCCAATTATTATTAATGGAGTCAAGATTACTAATGCCTAATAATAATTCATTCTTATCCGCAGCCGCCTGGCCGTATTTTAAATTGACCTCACGGGTTATTATGGCAATCCACAAGGATAAATGCATTGCAAGAGAGACCAAGGGCGTAGATAGCTTTTTCTTCCGGGGGGGGGGGGGGGGTAATGGTAATATCTACTATTTATAGTTCGTTTGTTCCCCAATTTTCAGGTTTTATTGCGAGTTTATAGGTGGGTAGGTATGCATAGGTAAAGACTATTATAAAGCCAAATAAAACCAACACTAATAATATATTGAATAACAATATAGGTACTACTAAACAAAGAACAATGAAACAAACTCAAAATAAGAAATGATAAAAAATATAAAAATAAAATATATACTTTTTCTTTGATGAAAACAGAAACAAAACAAAAAAATAACAAGAAAAAAAATCAGTCTTTAAAAAACCTAATCTTAAAAAAGACATTTATTACCTAAAAAAAACAGTCAAAATATAAAAAATATATCCACACATAAACCAGTTTTTATAGAACTAAATCTAAAATCCTCTTGTTAGTATTATTGGCAAATCTGTTTAGCACCGCTTCAGGGCAAGGTTTTATATCCCTGTGAATATGCAGAAGCGCCAACCCTACAAGCCTCTCCTGTCCCATAGTGGACCTCAACCAAGATTTGAGTCTTTTTAAAGATGAAAAACTTCTTTCGGCCGAGGCTACACTTACAGGCAGTGCATACAGGATTTTCAAAAGTTCATATATTTTTGGATATATATTAGGATCACACAAAGGAAACATTTCAGAAGCCGAATTTGGCATTATATAGGCGTGTCGTGGTAATAGCCCAGTGGTTAAAATTCTGGTTTATGGTTTTCTTGGGGGGGGGGGGGGTAATTACCCCCTCTACCCCCCCCCCCCGTATCTACGCCCTTGAGAGAGACAGACAACAGCATACGCGCCCGCTCTGAAGCCGCAAAGAGACCAATCACGGTTCAACTGTTCGGTGGGAGATGATTCTACTGGTATAGCAGAACTATTATGTGGTATTTCACAATATTTGCAAAAGTTTGTTGACAGTAGTAGTTACAAAATGGCGCCAAATAAAAAAAAAGTGTATGCTATCTTGTGCCTTTTGATTAAAAGTAGTTAATGTTAAATATTAAACGTAAATATAAGAGGAAAATATATTGAGGTGACTTTAAATGTCCCATAGACATTCATTGTATCGATATAATTCGATTAGATGATACATTTTTTCATCTGAAAATTAGAAATATATCTAGTTATAACAGTATCTGCGACAATAACAGTGTACTCCAATCACATCGATATTCGCTTGGCGGAGGAACCACGCCCACCAAACAGTCACTGCGATCGCAGTCGAGTGCTATGTGAAAGCGCCTCCATAGGCGTAAGTAGAGTAGAGAGAGTACGTCGGGCATGGGCGAAAATAGCGTACATAAACATGGCAACAATCTTTCAAAATTTCGATGTTGCAAAAGGTGCAAAATAGTACGGTGATTAGTTTGAGCTGCGTAATGTGTACAGTAAAAATTCATCCCGATTACAACCACAAATATCGTAATAGGGTGCGAATGCTAGCGACATCTCGCGTCGAGAATTATTTGTCAGTTGTATATTGCCAATTGGTAAAGACTCTTATACAATACTATAATGCTATGTTAATAAAAAGCGAAATGTACGTGGTCAAAGTGGGGGAAGACTTCTACTTGAATTATTCAACAACGAAGAAAAAGGCATTCTGGCAGGGAGGGAATCATTCAGAAAACTTTCGAGGAACCCAGCTCTATGAAAACTTAGTCCCGGCCAAGTTAGCTAGTTGACGCCATTTATAATATAAGCTATGTCGTGGACTTTTCTTGGAATATATGGGGGTATAAGCGAGGCACACGGGATAGAAGGCCCGCAGTCTCGATCGATGATGTCACACACTCAGGCCGATTCGAACTAAGATATTATATGCGTTGCGGTATTTTGGGGAGTTTTAGAGGCATTTTTTATTTTCCAGATTATTTATTAACACATACCATAAGAACCGAAATGAAGCGGCAGTGAAGTAATAATACGTAGAAACACGGGCGTAGCCAAGGGGGGGTTTCGGGGGTTCAACCCCCCCCCCCCCGAAATAAGCAAAATATTACCTAATATTATACCGAAAAAATACGAGGAGTGAAGAGTTAAATTATTATTACGTTTGAATATATGTAGTAATAGTAGCGCCTAGCGCCATCTTTTGACGAGAGGCAGACGCAGTTGCAGCCGAACTATTTTGTATTGTAGGGACACTTTGCGTTGTTTCTCGATTATTCGCCACGCCCCTCGGTCGAAATGAGCGGAACTTTGTGGAAGTTCGTGGAAGTTTCTGGACGGCTACTGGGCTGCTATATAAGCGGCGCCGCGGCGCGTGACCGCGCTTACGGCGGTATTGTTCCATGCGAACTCGAAGCGAATAAAAGTGAAAAGTGGTGAACGAATAGTGAAGAGAATTAAGTGTACCGTGTAAGTGAGTAATTTTAGTGCACTGTTATTCGATGACCTTGTTAAAGATAGATACGTGAATCATTATTACTGTCGAAAAATGTAGGGGAAAAAAGGAAGGGTGATAAACTTAAAGGTATGGACTACTGGAAAAAGTGGTGTAGTCAAGGTCAAGGGGTTTCTAATAAAGAAACAAATTTGGATTTAGCTATCAAAGCTTCAGCTACCTTGTATGCTGATAAGAAGACTGCCTACCCCGAAATCTAGTTTGGAATGCCTAGATATGTGCGATAAAAACCTTTATCCTAATATTTACACATTACTACAAATCTTGGCTACCATTCCTGTATCCACTGCTACCCCAGAAAGGTCTTTCTCGAGCCTAAGGAGACTGAAAAACTATTTACGGAACACTACAAGTGAAAACAGACTAATGGTTTGGCTCTAATGAACATTCACTATGGAACAGAAATTCATGCAGATGAAGTAGTGGATATATTTAAAAGAAAAAGCAGAAGATTTTCTTTAATGGTTTTAGATTTAGCGCAGAGGAACGAAATTAATTTATCCATTTCATTTAAAGTTAAGAACTTTATAAATATGTCGTAGTTTTTCGGATGAATATAGGTATAGATATTAAATTTCATGTAAGTATATTTTTGTTGTTTTATTTACTTCTCAAACTAACCCCCCCCCCCCAAAACTAAATCCTGGCTACGCCCGTGCGTAGAAACAAACGTAATAAGCTCAATGAAAATAAAAAAAAACACTTACACGCAAATTGCTTTAGCGATTAAGTACGCAGAAATAAATATAATATAGTGAATGAAAATAAGAAATATCACTTACTCCCTAATTTATTTAGTTTCCTCTCAGCCATTTGCGCTACTATTCTATCATTTTGAATCTTTCGATTATTTTCGAGACATATGTTTGTCAGTGTAGCCAAACATTTTACAATTAACTGTTGATATGATACATCGCAAGAAGAATCATTTCCTTCTGTTAACAATGACATATTATTTTGCAGAATTGTGAGACAAATTTCCAATAGTTTAACACATCTGTAATTACGTACTGCCACTGTTTTTTTTTTTTTAATTAAATGATGATATACGGCGTGAATACCTGAATTGAGCTTAATATTACATACACTGAAAAAAGGAACTGTGAAATTACAAAATCATTACAATTAAACTACTAAAAATGGTGAATATACAAAATTGTTTTGTGGAAAAACCTAACTTATGTATATTTATCTGTAAATTTCCTTTCCTTTATGTAATTTCACATATAAGTGTAAGTTCAAAATGTGAATTCACAAAGATATGAAGCAATATCACGTTAAAACTAATATTCACACTGGCGATTGTGAAGTTTCACAGAAGTTTTGTAATCCTTCGCCAATAGTATTTCAAGACGAGATCACGTGCGACGCCGGCCGCATTTCGTGGCCTTGCTGTTCTAAACACGCGCACGGCGTCAGTCGGCGTTCTTTACGGCATTGGTGACAGATCGACAGGTGCAAAGTCAAAGGTGGTGCAATCTTTATAGTTTAATACTTTACGAAGACGCATATACGCGTATAGGTACAACTATTACTGTGTTTGAAGTAGAAGGTAAGATATTTAAGAAATACAACATGATTATTTGCGACGTTTGTTCTGTTAATTTATCAGTATCATATTCATCTGAGCTATCACAGGCATCTCCCTGGAATAATTTTCACCTGCAAACATGTGAACTGTTTTTCATCTTTTAAAAATTACATTAAATTTAAAAAACACTTAAGTGAAAAACATATTGCTACGATTGCCAAAACAATCAACTGTATCAAATTGCAATTTTAAATCTAAGTTTAAAATTGACATAAAAAACATATATGTTTTACCATTGGCGAAAAGGTAATATGTATCCATTTTCTGCAAAACAATTTGTAAAACCTGAAGTTTGATATTCTTTAGTTAACATAGTGTACCTATATTTTCTTTAAAAAAGATTTGTTTTTTAAGGAAGCATTTGGTTAAGAAGTAAATGTTTTGTGTTAGGTATAGTTCTTTCCTCCTGTTCATATTTAATAACTGTGTCTTTTTTATATAAATGTTTTCGCTAATTTAAATGTATAAATTGGTTTGTTTTTTTTTAGGATACATTTGGTGAAAGTAAATATTTTATATTAAGTATAAATATACTTCTTTCCTTTTGTTCATATTTAATAATATGTATTTTTTATGTAAATGTTTTCGTTTATTTAAATGTATAAATTGATTTGTTTTTTAAGGAGGTTTTTGGTTAAGAATGTAAATATTTTGTGTTAGATATAAATATAGTTCTTTCCTCGTGTTCATATTAATAAGTATACCTTTTTTATGTAATAAATATTTTCGTTTATTTAAATGTAAAACTTTGGTTAATAGTAGGAATACCTATATATTTTATACTATAAATATTTTAGTTTATGAATATAAGTAGTTTTTTGAAATGTAGTAAGTGTTTTAATAATTTTTTATACCCACTATACAGTAAACAGTGTGGATACAAATTGTGGAATATTACTTATTATTTCTTAAAATATTCCTCCTATCAAAAACATGTTTTAATAAAAGTGTTAGGGGTAATATTTCCCGTTTAGTAATAATAATACATAATAATAATAATAATTTCCCCTAACACTTTTATTAAAACATGTTTTTGATATGAGGAATATTTTAAGAAATATAAGGAATATTCCACAATTTGTATCCACACTGTATTATAATTTAAAAAGTAATTTTACAAAGTAGTTTTAAAAAGTAATTTTGCAAAGTAATTTTACAAAGTAGTTTCGCAAAATCGGTGTATTATTATTCAGTAAAATTACAAATAACTTGTAAATATTAATTACAACACATAACTAATTTCACAGATTCTTTGTAAATTAATTTTACAAACTAAATGTAATTTAATTGATCCTCACATTACTTTTGGGAATTTACAAGATATCTATTGGTTGCACTAAAAGCAGTCAAATTATTGTAAAATCGCAAAATCCTTTTTTCAGTGTAAGAAAGGATAACTGAATATGAGGATTTTTAGCTGTATATGCACGAACACCGTGCCGTAAAGCCGCGTGCCTCGGTGCGCCTCGACTGAGAACTGAGAGCGTGACCGAGGCGTTTGACATGAGCCTGACAGTGTGACGTTGCAGCGGAATGGAGGGGATGGCTGCAGGCCTTCTATCCCGTGTGTCTCGGTATAAGTTTCAGACCGCTGCGCTTACTGAGGAGCTAATAAGATTGCTATGTTCGCTAAACACAATTTGCTTAGATTGCAATTTTTAAGGATTTTATGTATTGCAGCTTTGTACGTTTTTAGATTATAATCAACCTTGCGTGCGTTCCTTCCTTACACACGGAATTTATAAATTTGTTATGATTACTGAACATATCTTCAGAACCATCGCATTTCGCTTAGTTTTTGCTGTTATAATGAATGGTTTCATTTCCGATACATTTCGCCACGAAAAAAATTATGTATAAGCACAATATATTTTTTTTACTACTAACCTGAGAAATCCCCATTATTTACCTCATCCTCTAATGAGAAGTAATATTTCTCTACCTAGGTAAATAATGATAGTAAAAAAAATACCTAGGTAAATAATGAAAAATTTTCCATGTGACATTAAAAATTAGTGTCATTTTATCAGCTTGACAACTGAACTCCCAGGCTACTTGATATTTTGAAGTATTTGAAAAAAGCGATAAATGACTAAAATATGGCAATATTTCAATGTTAGTAGTAAAAAAAATTCTATATACACTTAGGTTGATAAGGCCATTATTTACCTCGCATATTATATAAAAATGCTCGGTAAATAATGTCTCACTTCTCAACCTAGGTGTATAATATAAGTACTAATATTTCTTTTACTACACCTAAAAGCATGTAAAAAATTTGGATATTTAATATTATATATTTGCGTTATTGTTAGTAGGTATAATATTAATCAAAACAAGAAAAACCGCTGGTTTTAAATTTTTCGCAATTTTTGTAGGCGAAATTTAAATTGTTGTCATTAAAGTATAGCCATATTTAGCTGCATAATACACGTCTACCCAGTTAATAATAGAGCAATTACTACTAAACGTTGCCATAAAGTGAGCCATGTAATTATTGTTTACTGTTTAATATAATTGCAAATTTTTCCATGTTGCATTTTGCAGTTTTAAATGTATACTTTCGTATTCAGATGCACGGATACATATAAATTGTGTCTATAAATACTCATATTATCGCCCGGACGATCTGTGCAATCGGTGTACGTTATGTTTTATCTAGAAATTTATAGCCAACATTAGTTGTTCTTGTTCGGGTTCTGGTATTACCTTTATATAAATCCCAACGGGATATTATATTCTGTCGAATATAATAATATTAATTCGCCTTTTAAGTCGTGGCCCCACTGGCCCCTATTATTCCTTTACTGAATACCTGAAGCCACGAGCTGAAGTTGGCAACAGATTTTTAAAATCACGGGCTGCAGTTGTAGACTTTTAAGTAGGGTTGCCAGTTGCCAGAGCGATTATAGTCGTTATCTGTTGACGAGCGGAACTGACATATTGGTAATTTAGTTCATACCAACTGACAAGTCAGGAGTGCCAAGCCAGGGCCGTATTTTATTTTTTGTTACAATTTACATAGTCCGAAAATTCAGTTCAGAAAATACGTCCTTGGTTTTCCTGTCATTCCAGGCAATTTAGGGAGTTTGGCACATGTTAAATGTCATTCTTTATACAAAAATACATTTTTGATCACTCTAGTAGTAGGTACATTTTTGCAAGTCCAAAGTTCAAGGTTACTTCCTTTCAATCTCCGGAGTTGTGTGTTTTGTTTCTGTAGGTTTAATGGATCGCAAAAAAATATTAAGCCAAATTGTAATGTTTTATCATATGCCTTGCCTATCTACTAACGAAAGTTATTCAATAATATGTTATTATGGCGAATTCAGAGACAGATGGCGCTGTCACAGAGAAATCGAGGCCAACGATAAAGACAGGCCATGGCGCTAACGCATAATCGAGTAGTCACGTGACCAACTTAGTCCTATACAATAAAAGGCATTTTTGGAGATAAGTAGAAAAACAAATTTCGTAACAATTTGGCGAGTTTTCTTTCATCTATTACTGGTTTTGTGCATTCAGGCTTTCTCTAATTGTTTTTTCAAAATTTTCAACCTGCCTCAGCTGTTTTGGGCTGAGAGTTAAACGGCACTGTACTCAAATATTTTGGCACATTCTCAAAAATTGTTGGGACAGCATCTTCCTTTAGCTTAGGTGATATTTTCTATAGGTATTTTCCTCCCACAACACATTTGTCCACTTTAATTGTTTCACTTTCTTGAAAATGTGTTAGCCACACATAATTTTCATCCCGAGGCAAAGCAAGTGTTGTTATATGGTGACATTTTCTTCCTGGCTTTTGTAATATGTATAAATATAATATAAACAGACCCAATATGTGGTATTTAGGTCATTTTGTACGAAATAAAAATGAAAACTCACCTCAGTATACTGTAAATATCGACGAGGTCCCAGTTGATCGGCAGCGTGAAAGGCCGAATAGGAACCGTATCAGGGCGTGGGTCGACAACGAAAATCCTCGAGTACGTTACAACACTGATTTATTTCGCACAAGGTGAATGGTGAATACAAAATACACAAACCCGAACGTGGTCAACAGGAACGGCTTCCAGCTACCCGGACCGTCTGAACTCGCGGATCTTCTGTAAGCAGTTCACCCGTCTGTGTCTCAGGCTCAGGAGAGAATTCCCCTTACAGCGCTCACGCGTCGGCGCGAGCGGCACCAATACTCCTGGAGAGCACGGCTCCCACCCAGAGGCCATAATAACACCTGGGCGGTTCCCCTCCGCCAGGACAAACGCGCACTAGACACAAACTTGTTCCTAAAATATAAACTAAGACGTTTAAAAACACTTTAAACGTTTAAAACTTCTCAAAACCCAAGCTGCCGCTTTCAGTTATGTGACAAATGACATGTAACGTCGGACTAAGATGATCACGTGATTTTTGTGCGCCATGGCCTGTCTTTATCGTAGGCCTCGTGAATGATCACAACTCCCGTCTTTGTCTGACTCGTGAATATACGACCGACATCCATCGTATATACATGAGTAAGACAAGGACGGGAGTTGTTGACGTAGCTATGAACATTCGTTGAACATACTAACCAGTGGCAAAATAACTTTAGTTTATCGGTTAAGGTCAGTGACAAACTCTTTTGTGGTGAGAAGTGACAAATGACAAGTGTTCGATGTTTTGTGGTGAACGGATAATATTTAAACTACGACGCTATCGGCTGTGGAATTTAAAAACGCATTTTTCGATGTAACTATTGAATGGTTCGGCGGTTTTCAATGAAATTTGTCAGGATGCATAAAGGGTGATTCAGTTATGGTGTAAAAATTGGTGGGTGTAAGGTACAACCAGGGACTCTTTAAAATAAGGGGACCCAACATGAGAAAAGTGAAGCCTCGAGGGGAAGTTTATTTTCTGTCGACTCCAAGGAGACCACAAGGGGGCTGGTACAAGGTTATGTTATATGTAAGTGTCCAACTGCCATCAGGTTTTATGTGATAGATAGTGCCATAGATTCTAAAGGAGGCAAAAAATTTCCCATCAAAATTCATAATTTTTGACTTTTCTAAACTTCCAGATACTCAGATGTGTCAATTAAAGGTAATACCTATAGTAGTCCCAATTTAATGTAACCAGATTTTTCCTGTATCACCTTTAGTAATCCTACAATTCCCATTACGTGGGAATGCCCACGTGTAATGACACGTATAAATATAGGTAGTTCAAAACAAAAATCGTATTTCGTAAATTCTAAATTATTAAGCAGGTAGCTTCAGTCAGGTCTTTTTTTAAAGAGTTTTTATCTACGACTACAAATTTATTTTAAGTTTGTGAGGTACCTTTGGAGAGAAATAAAATTACAAAAATTGTATAATGAACACCGAGAAAAACTACATTATTAGAACTACTAGACCCAATCTTATTAGTCCATCTCGAAATCTGTGAAACTTCTTTGGGTAGATACATACAATAAGGGAAGAAAGTTCAAGTATACATACCTCATACCTATTACAAATGGATTGAGGAACCTGGTAACAAGGTGCAATAACGACAAATTACCATAATTACTTACAATTACTTACCATACTTATTACTTAAATTCGTGGAAATAATTTGCTGGAAATCAATTTCAACTATAAAATATATTTGTTTCATTTGACAGTTGCCATATTCTGCACTTGTAGACACAACATTGTCATTTCTAATTTTTAGAAATCATGGAAACTATTATTAATTTTACTAACAATCAAATTACCTGTTATATTCATAGATTCTCCAATAAAATGGCATACTTGGCATCACTGCTACCATTGGAAAGAGGAAAGAATAGGCCTCACCATTGGCGTAGCTAAGGGGGGGCTGGGGGGGGGCTAAGTCCCCCCTGGTATGAAAATAGCCCCCCCTGACAAATTCTAGCGTTTATTTTTATAATTTTTTTGACATTATAGGCTTACTTTAAAAAAACATTACTAAGCTGATTTAATCTTGTTGCGTGTTAGTGTTATTGCGTATCGTAATAGACACTGACTAAACGACTAATAACAAAATAAAACAAACTAAACAGCGGCAACACTGAACACTGGCAACACTGCCGTCACGCACTCACCCCGCACCCGTCCCCGTCAGTCCGCCACACGCCACACTCGCAGCATTAGCATCACTCAGGGACTCTTTAAAATAAGGGGACCCAGCATTTCACAGTGTATCACATAGGAAAAGTGGTGGTACAAGGTTATGTTATATGTCAGTGTGTCCAACTGCCATCAGGTTTTATGTGATAAGATAGTGCCATAGATTCTAAAGGAGGCAAACAATTTCCCATCATAATTCACAATTTTTAAGTTTTCTAACTTCCAGATAATCAATTAAAGGTAATGCGGCCGCCTGTAGTAGTCCCAATAATTGCAACCAGATTTTTCTTGTCTCACCTTTAGTAATCCTACAATTTCCATTAAGTGGGCATTACGTATAAGTAGGTAGTTCGAAACAAATCTTATTTTAAATATTTAAAATCATTAAGCAGGTAGCTTCAGTCATGTCTTTTTTTAAACAGGTTTTTATCTACAACTATAAGTTTATTTTACGTTTGTGAGGTAAATTTTATAATGAGCACCGAGAAAAACTACATGATTAGAATTAAGTACAAGACCCAATCTTATTAGTCCATCCCGAAATCTGTGAAAGTTCTTTGGGTAGATACATTCAACAAGGGAAGAAAGTTCAAGTGCGTACCTATTATACTCACATATTACAAATGGTTTGAGGAACCTGGCAACAAGGTGCAATAGCGACAAATTCTCAAATAAGCAAAATCGGCACTGACTTACCATATACTTATATTACTTAAATTCCTGGAAATAATTGCAGGAAACCAAATTCAAATATAAAATAAACTTGATTCATTTGGCACTTGCCATATTCTGTGTTTGTTGATAGAACATTGTCAAGTCTAATTTTTAGAAATCATAGAAACCATTATTAATTTTCATGTTATATTCATAGATTCTCCAATAAAATGGCATACTTGGCATCATTGAGACCATTAGAATGAGGAAAGAAACGGCCTCACTTTGGAAAGTATAATGCTGGGTCCCCTTACTTTAAAGGGTCCCTGTAGTATATAGTTAATTACAGGTATGTGTACAGATTATAACGGGGTTTTCTGTGGTTATTGGTACGTCAGTTACTGATGACGTTTAACATGTCCCAAATTTTAAATATCCAGCTTTATTACGATTTGCCTTCTTTTTACGGTAACGAATTGTCTTTGCGTCCAGTATTTAGCAGTTTTATCCTATTAACACAGCTTTTATAGGTAGATTTGCTTGTGATAACATGAAATTTCCATGCACATGAACACTGCACAGACCATTAGGTGAATTGCAAAAGAATAAAGACTGTTTTGGAATTATGGGATGATCTGATCAACTAGCTGAAGAAGCGAAAATTCTAGATATTATTTTGAAAGAGTATTTTGTAACGTATGCAAGAATGAAAATAGAAAATTTTGTTTATAGCTCCAACGCGAACCAATAGTCCTTCATATAAAGAAGAAACCGAAAAATGTAATGTGACAATTAAAGAATTTCAACTATACAATAAATTTGTTTCATTTGACAGTTGCCATATTCTGTATTTGTAGACACAACATTGTCAACTCTAATTTGTAGAAATCATGGAAACCATTATTAATTTTTACTAACAATCAAAGTACCTGTTTTATTAATAGATTCTCCAATAAAATGGCACACTTGGCATCACTGATACCATTAGAATGAGGAAAGAGGCTTCACTCTGGAAAGTATAATGCTGGGTCCCCTTACTTTAAAGAGTCCCTGGCGTCACTGCGAACCTGGACCGCTGGACGTGACTGCTTACTGTGATTGATATGTAATACTGCGAAGACGCCAATGTACATCTATATTTTTACTTATGCAGTATCAGTATACAGGGTGAGTTTTTTTCAATGCCCACTATGGGGATCTCGGAAACTAGCAGAGCTAGAACAAAGGTTGAAGAATTGCAGTTTTGAATGCTCAATCTAATGCCCCTTTTGGATTTTTAAAAAAGTTCATGGCTCACTAGATATTTTGAAAAGAGTGATTTTTTGCTATTTCATCAGATCTCTGTAGCTCCGTTATTTCTGATTATACAGAAAAACTGTTGAGACAAAAATTGTAGATAATTTTGGGCTTAATAAGAAAATCTAATCCAATTTTTTATGTTGCTGATCAAGGTAATTTCTTACGGGCAGATAATTATGTGATGGAGCTCCATCATGATAATTTTTGTTTTATTTTGTTACATTTTGTTACCAGCTAAAAACAAAATATTAGAAAGTGTGAAGTATGTCTAATTATTATAAAATAGAACGTAATTATGAAAATATTCCATTACTGACTATGTGAAAATTTAAAAAAATCAGAAAATTAGTCATAGCTTAATAAGTAAATAAGCTCTACTATAGCTTGCGTAAGTACTTTAATTTTTTTCATTTAGTTCATGAAGATCATTTACAAATAAGTACCTACCTAATTAATTGGCAATTGACTATTCATTCATCCGAGCAATAACCCACGATACACAGAAAACGGTATGCCCGCGCGCAGGTGCTGTGACGTAAACGGTGACGCTTATTCAACAAAATCATGGCTTACTTTTATTTTTAAACGGAAATTTGGGTTGTTTTATAGTGAGTCAGGTAAACACACCAAAGTGTTTATATGCGGCGCTCCGGCGCTTTTGCAGCTTTTGCGGGTTACTGAATCTCATCTCCTTCAGGGGCTTAAGCCCCCCCCCCCCGGAGAAAAAAGGCTAGCTACGCCTATGGGCCTCACTTTGGAAAGTATAATGCTGGGTCCCCTTACTTTAAAGGGTCCCTGGGTACAACCGACTTTTGCTGAATAACGGGAACGAGAAAAAATGTGCATAATGCTACAACCCCCGATATCGCAACCACCCCCCGCAAACCCCTATGCACACGTAAACCGGAGCTTTACCCGCCGAATTCCTTATGTTTTCCCGGTGGGAGATTACCGGCGGGTCTCGGGCGTCCCGCGGCGTGCCGCTGCTTGTATAATTTGCGTGGAATTAACGCGTCGAGGGACCCGGCCGCGGATTAATGAATATATTATTAATCCCGGGGGGGTTAGTGGCGCTATTCTGCGAACAAACACCCTGCGTCGGGTCAAATGTACCGGGGCGCGTGGTCGAAAGTGGGTGTTCGGTGACGTCATCGGCGCGTAACACACGTAGTCACGCTCACTTTCAGAACAACACGCCTACTACAATGAATTAACCACCACCATTAAATAAAATAATCATCGAATTGATAAGTACAATGGAAGTCGCACAGGTACCACTTTCATTGTTGTTTGGGGCAGCCAACTCTAGAGAGAGATAGGTTTCAAATGGCAATAAGTAAGACAAGGACGCCTAATGAACGTGTCAGCTGATTCAGGCAAAGGAGGTATATAGGGATGTTGCATATTAATGGGCATGTTCCGTAATTCTCTTTATTGTATGATCTGTATTCCGAAATTCGGGGCTTGTTTGTAGGAATGAGAATTTTTCTATATATAACCACAATTATGTAAATATTGCACAGAAAAAAATAGTGAATTGATTAAAAAAAATACCTACATGGCAATTTTATGTACCTGGAAGTAAATTGAGACAAATAAAATACAAATTCCAAAATAAAAGTTTATTTTAAAATAAAGGCCACAAAATGTCTAGGTAAGGTATATATTTTCAACTTTAATTACTTATCTTAACTGATTTATTAATTTTAAAATTCAATTTAATAGGAAAAGCATGTAAGACAGGTATCTTTTACATATTTTTATAGTTTTTAATGTTTAGGCATCTAACAAAAAGAATTACAAATAATTACCTTATTAAAGGGACCAGAACCTCAAGATTAATTCCATCTTTGACTACGAAGAGCTAGCACAATATTTTGCCAGTTTTTCCCTTGACTTGGAAAATAAAAAACTGTAGCAATTACATACTTTTTAAGTTTGCGCTGCCCAAAATTCTCTATGAAATTGCTCTTAATAAATTGTTGACTACAAATGCAAGTAAATACTTGTAGACAGTACAAAATTTTTCCTTTTTATTGCTGCAATCCACTTGTCTCTAATATCACCTTATCTCTTGGAAAACTGCAAAGTTATTAGCAAAGATTTTTAAGACTTACCTACGAATGAAAAGAAACCCCACTATTCTTATTCTTTCCGCTCCGTTTGGTACATCCAAATACAACACAGGAGTTGACCCTCTTTTTTGTAATTAATATAGCCACATAGCTAAATTAAATTTTCTCTCCGATCTAAAAATATAATATTAAACCAAACACCAACTAAGAAAACTCAACGCCGTTTTATACGAAACTGCCACCACGACACGAACTCAAATCAAATATAAATAATACAAGAATTACACCTATTCGTATTGGAACTTGGGACAGAAGGAAAATTAAAATGACGTTTGACAACGGAACTCGTTTGAAGCACAGGACACAAAAATAGAAAGTTAGGACAAACACCTCTTTTGTGTTATGTGGTTTTTGCCGGAATCAGCTGATTTATTTACTATTTCACTTACTCAAGTTTGGCTGCCAGTTTCTCTCTCTACACTCCTTCCATCTACTTGTCATTTCAATGAAAATAATACGTACCAACTGTTTCATGGGAGATAGATAGTTCATCCCAGTGTTTTCAATTAAAATAGAATGTCGTTTTAAGTCTCTACTCCTTTTGCTCCCAAAAGGTGGCACTGAATACAGGCAATGTGATTAAATGTGGTTGAAACCCACGAAAAAATGCAATCAAGAAGAATAAGAATCAACCTTCCTTTTGTGATGACACTTTAACCTTCAAACTATGGGATATTATCAGAAATGTTTGTACCTAAGGTGGATTCATGCAGCTTTCTATAAGAATAGCAATAAGAATCATAATACTAATAGGAATAGAAATAGCAAAAACTTTAAGTGGTATTCATGCATAGGTACTCAGAATAACAACAGTAATAAGCCAAAATTACCAATTTACCAAAATAACCATAAAATTTTAAATGTTACAAAAAAGAATGATTACTGATCATCGGAGCTAAAGGTTGCCCGTTATAAAATCTATGTTCTAGCTTATATTGTAAATAAATTTAATACATTAATTTTAATAAATTCGCATTTTAATCTTCAATTTTATTCTAAGTCGTATTTGTTGGCAAAACTTACAGTTTAATTGTAACTTTAATACATATTATGTATACCTAGATATTCCTGTCACAAATTTCTCAAACTTACAAGCCCTGTGCCCTGTGCAAACATGGCAACGCCGCAGCGGGACAGTTCAACGGTTCTATACAGTATAGAGCAGTCTGCACTTTGGCTTAGTTTATCTATCTTTTCTAATAAATGTTCAACCTTCTTTTTAATTATAATTAGATACATTTGTGAACTTTGTTTCAATCATTGGGTACCTAAGTATAAGTAGGTACGTGTGTTTAACAGACAATAAAAGCAGTAAGAAGCAACAAAATATACACATAAAATAATATAAGTAATAATAGGTACGATTCCTAGAGTGGATAGGTACATTTTCGACAAATAATATGGTAAATTTGGGCAAATAGAGAAAACTACATTTTATGAGAATTTTTCGCAAAGTGCGCCATCAGGCAAATGATGATTACCTATTTTGCCTTATGGTTAAATTTTCATAAAAAAAATACAAACAACAAACGAACAGAGAACAGCATGTTGTCAAAGAGAGTAATCTCTTCTGATTGAATTGGCAGTTAGGGTTAATTTCATAATACATTCAACTAAATTATCTTTTGACTCTAAAATTAGGTAAAGAAACTTTTGCGACAATACTAAACAATGGTTGAATTGTTAGAAAGCTCCTTTAATTTTAAAAGGTACCTACTTTAGTTTGTTTATGCAATTGGTTCTTAATAATTTTATTATTAAATTTTCGTTCTTTGGATAGCCCAAAAAGGAAAACAAGTCGACCGCGTGCTATCAAGCAAATAAACCTAGCTACTTCAAGTTATTATTACGATTTGACTTACAGCCAGGTATATTCTAGCTTCCCTCGACGGTTCTAGGTATCTTGAGGCTTGAAATTGTAAAGGAACGATTCTTCACCTCGAACTTTAAAAGAAATGTTTAATTTTTTCACAAAGAAAACAAATTTATAAAAAAAACTGTCACCAGCACTTCGGGCTGTCTGTTTCCACCCAGAGACACACTGCCTCGTCGTAGCAATCTAGCGACGATAGCACTACCCGCACTACACAAATTAATTCTGGTAAATTTCTTGTAAAATCAACTGACATGGAGTGACAGGCCACGCCGCGCAGACCCGCGAGCCATGTTGCCAGCTTTCTCAACTTCAGGGCTTTCCTAGAGTCAGCTGTGTTCCTGTGGTCAGAAGTTTGTTTCGTCCGTGGAATATATCCCAAATTATTTTTCATCCACAAAATTGATGTGACTATTGAAAAATTATTATCTATGTGGTATCGTAGTGGTTAGGTGGGTACATTATGTGATCCAGTATTTAAATATTTAGTCTTTCCGACGTTCGTAAAATAAATGAGTCGCCGTCAGATGTAGCATTTGTCAGGAGACCGAGGGGAGCAATACCACACGCTATCGATTCCTACTTGAAATTAATCATCATTAATCAACGGCAGTCGAAATATGGGCAGGCCACAGAATCGACATATAACTAGTCGAAATGTATAACGTTCCAATCTTAATTAGGAGACTTTGTTAAATGGACAGGATTTGGCTAAATAATACGCCATCTTTTGAGAGCAAAAGGGGTACATAGTAGGTATAGTGTGTACGGATTTATACCGTTCACCTTTCTGAAATAAATCAACTACCTGATAATACCCCATTGTATATAGGTATGATATATTACTGGGGTGCAGGGTCGGCTTAAGGATTATTGAGATATTATTTATTTATTTTTATTTCAAAATAAGTAGACATTCTAAACTAAATGAAAATACAAAACAATGAATAATGATATTTTATTAAATATATTAAATTATACAGGTACGATATAAAATTCAATAAAATACATACTTAAATTTACACATTTAGATTAAAACACAGCACAATGTAGGAGTTTTACAAATTGACTTGTCGGTATGAAGACATAATTAAATTTGGAAACCCAATTGTTCCTTACTCCATTAGTTCTGTGTCACTATCACTATTATCCTCATCTAAACCTAAACTTATTATCAGTGGTTGAACATTTGTACGCATACACATATAAGAATTTTCCACCTTAATTACATGTTGTATACAGCTTTTCCAAATGTCCGCAGAGACTTACTACGTTTTTTTATTAATTCTACTACAGATATATTTAATGAGGGAGAAATATTATTTCTTCTAATATTTGATTTTAATTGGTGCCATATTAACTAAATGGGGTTAAAAATACAGTAGTAAGGGGGAAGACGCAACACTACATGTCCATTTTCAAATACTTTCTTCTGAACATGACACTAGATGACCCACTATCAGCACAAAGCACAGGCACCAGAACGCCACACTATAACTCTAAGACAAGACTTATACAACGCTGATACAATTAGCTATATTTATAAGTATAAAAAAATACCTGCTTAAAATTGTATTTATATTATGAATTACGGTTGCAGGCCTACTCCGACCCTGTACAAAATTCGAGGCATTTTATGGCCAAAGGGATAATGACCGTTTTATGGTAGGCAAAAGATCAACGGTATAAATGCGTAGGTACTATACCTACCATAAAATGTTGGATCCTATTTTATTTGAAAAATAGCAAACATGGATGATTTAAAGAAACAAAACATGACATGTCAACTTTGAGAAAACGAACTATGTATACAGTTCGTTTCAAACGATAAAGATGAAATTCTTTAATATCACAATGGAATAAACAGAGACAAGTAATATATTGTAAGACATGCGCAGTACGAATAAAAGAGCAGTTTTATAGGGGTGTAAGAAACGCTTGAGAAGAAACTTAAGTAACCAGTTCTCGCAACTTCTTTAGTGGCTTCAAGTTTAATAATATTAGTAAGGGTTGCTTCTCCGCGACACTTATAAATGTTATTTGGGATATTTAGGCTGTTTTTTGACCACTCCATCACCCGCCTCCAACACGTAAACCCGCTCCGACACGTAAACTTCTCTTGTGCGTGTTTAAGGGAACAAGTCACCTTTCGATCGTCTCCCTCTGGAAATATTGACATGGGAAATTTTAGATAGATTTCTCACGATATCAAACTGAACTTCGGAGAGCATTCTTTGCGGTTTTCCCAGTGGCATTTCGTTATTACCGCGAGATTACCCGACGTTCTCGATTTAGTGCGCTTTTAGAACCGCTATGGGGCTCTTGGGAATGTCTTCAGGCCACCCGTATTTGTTTTCAGGCCACAAATAATGTACGCCGATTAATATTTAAATAATGGGGAGACAACAAAATGAAGTAGGCCCCAGGGAATCAACATAATGTAGTATATCTATACTTGGGTATATCTGACTACATAACAATAGTTTTATTTATGTTTCTATACGTTTCGTTCCCAACAACGAATAATTTACAGCTTGAAATATCTTGTTGTTTTTGTCGTTTTTCGTCAAATGCGACGCAATGAAACGATGGTTAACCTGATCCTAAATTAAGGTCCATTTATTACATAATAATATATTCATCCATAATATATTACATAATAATATGAGTTTTAGATAAAATAGGTAGGTACTACATTAAATGAACTGCGATAAATAATAATAGTAGATCGATGGTTATATCCTGTTCGAACATGATTTATACCGTCCATTTTATACAAAAATTCCCCATGTTACACCCGCTGGCAGTTCACAAAAAAGTATTAAGTGGCTTGCCAGTAAAATTGACATAGATTGAGTTTCCGCGATTTACAATGCCCATTTGGAAAATTTATCCGCCGCTATTTTTTCACGGCTTAAACAAGCTTTCGTTTTTAATTGAGCCCGGAAATACTTATTTTTAATTAAAAAATAAAATAGCTCTACGGTAATTACAAAAAAAACTTGGCCTGCAGAGTAGGTGGGACTGATGACTACATACATAAACCTATATTTTTCACATAATGAGCTTTGCATTTGTAAATTAATGTTTTATCACAAACACACTTATACTCAGAATATTTCGGGTATTTTGATTAAATTGGACAAATGAACAAGTTTGACAGGTTTAGTGTCAATATTTCATTATTTATACTATCAAATATAAAGAAAATTAAAGAAACTAACTGACCTTTCTCACCAATGAATATTTATGTTGGTAGAAGTCACAGTTATGAGTTATGTATGTTCCTAAGTCAGTTATTATCTTGGTTTCTCTTTTTTACTGACTTATCAATTTATTGAAGGTATATCTATTCATTGTGGTTTCTTGGCGAAATTGTTTAGTTCAGCGTTGAAAAAAATAGTGGGTAATTACGCGTTTTCAGTGTAGATTTTCAACTGTCCTAATTTTTGTTGCTTATACTTCTAAGCAAACAAGGTAGGATAATAATTTAGAACTAGTTTTTGAAGATTTTGGTTGGGGTGTCAGCTATTTTCTTATGTTATGTTTATACTAAGCCAATGCCTGACATGGGTGTCAGTCACTGGAAAAATCACAAGTCATGCAAAAATGATCTCTAAAGTCTCTAACAATAAACCTTCTAATCGTGTACGAATTTCTCGTCAATGGGTTAAATATTTCCAATGCCTGACACCTCTGTCAGCCATTGGCTATACAATGTGTCAGCTATTGGTTACAGAAAAGACTCTATAGAGAATGTATCCCGTCTCTCATTTCAGGGGAAGAGAAGAAACAGTATTTTTAGAAAAAAAAAGATAAAGTTATGAAGAAGAAAAGAGGGAGGGGAAGAAAAGAACAATAAATAGAAAACAGACAGAAAATATGAAATGAGAAAAAAAACAGTTGGAGCTAAATAAAAAGGGAATGCATTTACGAGATTCAATATTATCATGAAAAAATAAAAGAAATAGGTAAATAAATGCGAATATTATTTTTAATGACAACTGTGACATATGAACAAATAACAATTTCCAATGACGTCAGAACCTATTTGACGTCATTGACAATTTCCAAAATTGGAAACCCAAAGTTTTCTACTCAACTATACAGGGTGATTCAGTTTTTTTGAAAATTAGATTTTCTGGCGCCATTTTTTTCCTATGCCCTTCAAGCCTCGGCAATAAACATGTCATTTTTGACATTTTTAATAACTTTATCGTTTTTTACTCTTCAAGCCCGTTCATTTGATAACCATATTAAGGGGGTTCACAAAAGAATACATCATCCGCCATCTTGGAGCGACGGCCATATTGAATTTAGTGTGATGTCACTAACTCTATCGTTTTCTACTCTTCAAGCCCTCTCTATCGATACCCATATTAAAGGGGTTGACAAAAAAATACATTATCCGCCATCTTAGAGGGGCAGCCATATTGAAAGAAAATAAACTTTATAATAAATCAAACCAAGGCAAACTCATAATTTTGTTACATTATACAACTGTAGGTATATGATATAGAAAATGTATTTTTCTATAAAAGAAATTTACACACGAAAATCTCGCGACAAGTTTTTATATCATATACAGTTGTATAATGTAACAAAATTATGGGTTTGCCTTGGTTTGATTTATTATATAGTATATTTCCTAACAAGTGCGGAAAGTGCCACTTTTCCGCACGCGATTGCAGCGGAGTTCAGCCAAGAAATCGAGTGTGGAAAAGACGCGTTCCGCAAGAGTTAGGGACACTATTTTTTCTACAAGCGTGCGGAAAAGTAAGACACTTTTCCGCACGCATTTACTTTTCCGCACGCATTTTAGTTTAGAAAGTGACACTTTTCCGCACTAGTGCAGAAAAGTAGTGCGGAAAAGTACTTTTTCGCACTAGTGCGGAAAAGTGACACTTTCTAAACTAAAATGCGCGCGGAAAAGTGTACTTTTCCGCACGCTTGTAGAAAAAAGTTTATTTTCTTATTTTCAGAGCAATTAAATAAAAGCTAGTTTTTAAAAATATCTTTTTACTATTAATTTTTTTAATTGACATCGTAATTGATTTAGGTCATTATATTCCTTTGTTCTTGTTTGGTGGTAAAATTGTGTGACGGTGTAAATCTGCAAATCGCCTTAAGTGCCTGTACCTGCTTTAGCATCAAATTTAAAGAACTAACAGCTTCATTACCGCTGATCCGTTCAATATACGGGCTTATGGTCCATTTCCACTCGAAGACTCCATCACACACCTGCCCGTGGGCTGGCTCTGCCCGGATTGTCTTAGCGCAGCGATCGCTCTGCCATACCCCCACCTAATCCCCTTCCAGGGATTATCCCTGGATCCCCTCATCAGAGCGCCCTATAAATATGGCCTCGAACGTGGGGCACGCTAATTATGTTAAGCCGGCCTGCGACGTGAGTTCGACGGCTTCGATATCGATGCTAATGGTGTACGGGTTCTTTTCTACGGGGCGGACCAAATTGGACACTTTCAAAAGGAAACTCCTATTTTTGACTTGATAGACGAAAACCGCGAATCGATATCTGCCATCGTTCTTGAGTTACAGGGAGTTTTTCGAAAATGTGCCTTTTCGAAAGGTGGCCGTAACTTTTTTTGGGTTGAAAATTTTGTGTTTCTGTAAAAACATTCCTAACTAAAGCCCTTTTCTACGTGCAATCCAATGCTGCTACTACATTTTTTTCAAAAAAAAAATTGAAAAAATTATTTTTTAAATAGAACACCCTGTATATGTTTGCATTTTTTAATAGCGCAAAAAATTACCATTCCAAAAATATATAACACTTAATGGTTTACATAAGTAGTTATCAATAACTAATAACTTTTATGATTTCATGTATAAAATTGCAAGCGCGCCCTTTCAACAAGTAGGCTTTGGACGGTGAGACAATGAAACAACCGTGCAAATATGTTTACTGCCACCTGTCAAATTTTCAGTTAGGCTGTTTGGGCAGTGTAAAGATTTTCCTATTCTTGTGTAATTTATAAACTTTATAACATACCTACAATAAAATTTAAAAGTTATGAAAAATGGGATATATTATGATAGTCTGTTTTACACAATCTGGGGAAATGCCTATTTCTGTTTAACTCATACCTTTTCGGCCTATCCTTTTCAAAATGCCCACTATTAATGAAAATTGTATCGCAATCTTGCAAAAATGTCCTTGAAAGGATGTCTTCTCTCTGGATACCGCTCGTAGTATAAATTGCTCGTTGCATCTGCATTTTTCCCAGAGTGTATAAAACGGACTATCATATCCCATTTTTCATAAGTTCCAAATTTCATTGTATGTTACAAAGTTTATAAATTACACAAAAAAAAAGAAAAATCTTTACACTGCCAAAACAGCTTAACTGAAAATGTGACAGGTAACAGTAATAGTATATTTCATTACGAGTCTGGAAATAAAGATTTTTCCGTGCGCGTGTGACGGGAAGTCATGCAAGCACGGAAAAATCTATTTCTGGACGTGTAATGAACAATATTTTTTATTATACTTCTTTGAAAACGGAAACTTAAAACATTTTATCGGCATATTATAATAAATTTTTTAATTGACAAAAAATAAACAATGCAGACAATATAGTGTTTGGTATGTATGATGCGTTTCCATGGTTACTCTCAAAGTATTTCAAAGGTGCTTTGTTGTAAATTAGTTATTGTCAGATAAGGTGAATAAAACGTCAAAAATATTACAGAAATGTATCTAAATATTGAAACACTTACGAATTAAAATACAAAATAGGTATATGTTAAATATCAGAGAGCATATAGGGTTTCTTAAATTTAGTTTACTTTGCTGTATATTTCTATTTTAAAGCCATATATTCGGTATTTTTATTCAGCGCACGGAAAGTTTTTCCGTGTTTACTTAATTAATTAATTGCTATATATTTTTGAAATGGTAATTTTTTGCTTTATTAAAAAAATGCAAAAATATAGAGAGTATTTCATTTAAAAATATTTTTTTTCATCGGTAATTCTTAAACCATTGACTTGAAAAAAATGTAGTAGCAGTATTGTATTCTACGTAAAAAAGTGCTTTAGAAATATTTTTACAGAAATACAAAATTTTCAACCAGACAAAAGTTACGGCCACTTTTCGAAAACGCACATTTCCGAAAAACGCCCTGTAACTCAAGAACGGTGACAGATACCGATTTGCGGTTTTCGCCATTAAGTTTATCATAAAAAATGAGCCCCAGACACCGATATCAGTTTTCGTCTATCTCCGTTAAAAATAGTTGTTTAACTTTAAAAGTGTCCAATTTAGCGCACTCTTTACAAGGAACATTTATAGGTAGAAAAATCTTTGGCAGTCGTGTACCTGCCTCACATCTTTCTTGCGTTTGTTTGTTTTGTGATACCACAGACATATATCACAGACATATATAGCTAGCGAAGCTATACAGGGTGTTCGAAAAATAGACGGAGATATTTTAGAGGGTGATTCCCTGTTAAGAAATATGAAAAAAAGTTTCTATAAACATGGGTCCGGAAATGCAGAGTTTTCAAGATACAGGATGTTAAATATATTGCATGTCACTGGACAAAATTGGTTTATCAATTTGTGCAAAAAAAATCACAAGTGCCTTGGAAAACAAATAATCAAAAGCATTTCTAGGAAAGAGTGTTATTGCAACTTTTCCAATATCATAACATAAAGTACACTACAACCAATTTTGTCCAGTGACATGCAATAAAACGGTTTTTATTTTTTTTTTCTCGAAAACGAAGTGAGATAGGAAAACAATACAAGAGGGAAAGAAGTTGTATTTTTAGATGCTTAATCAAACAAAAAATATTAAAGTTACAAAAAAGGTAGTGGCGTACATTTTTTTGATAATAATATTCGCTAAGGTGCTCCCCGGGACGCCACTGGACTTAATAAATTTAATCTAGTTAGGGCGAAATTAGCCTCTTAATACAACAAATAACATTGCCAAATTTCAACAGAATCGAGTAAATAATTTTTAAGACATTAATAATTTCATGTTTTATTTTTTTTTATTTAACATCCTGTATCTTGAAAACTCTGCATTTCCGGACCCATGTTTATAGAAACTTTTTTTCATATTTCTTAACAGGGAATCACCCTCTAAAATATCTCCGTCTATTTTTCGAACACCATGTATAGGTCTGTGGTGATACCTACTACATAATTTTCTGTAGTTGGCTCTGGTAATATGAGCTCGATGGCAACTCTGATTAGTTTATTACATTTTCGTCTGAATTATTCGCGAAGGTTTATGGCTGCCTTGATGAACGCAAAAGTTTACTTAGAGAAATAATTTGAGTTATAATTTTTCCAGAAATGACAAGGATTAATCGTGATAGGAAACTTCGAAATTCCGTTGAAGTTTACGTCGACCAGTCGAATCAGGTTTGTTTACAAGTTGCGCACTTGTACACCTATTGAAATATTCCAGTCGATTACTTTCTGGGGTGGAAGTTATAATATTAATCGCAAATCGTAACTTTTATAACTTGCCGTGGAATAAGTTCGACGAAACCCTTTGTACCCTTTATCCCAACTTTTGAGTTTTGGGGAAATTTCTAAATAAATTGGAAATGTCGCACGAGCTTTAATATAAGAAATTGTCTTCTCTATCTTTAGAATTCGTAATATATTCATATCCGCGAGGCGCAGATTTTCTTTTTTTCCTGGGAACCAAATCAGCTTTGTTGAGATTTTCATAAGAACGAATGTATTCATGCAAATGTAAAGAATATTGGAACTTCCTGTACCCACTTGTGCAAAAGAAGACAGTCGTGTCAGTGGATGCCTTACTTTCATTTTTTATGAAGTTAAGACAATCTCGCAATTTCTTTAGTTATATAAGTTCTGACAACTTAACAATCTTAGCTCTCATTTGTCGGTAGTTATTGTTTCATTTGACGCTTTTTTCTTTCCAAAGTGTTATCATATAATACGTAGGGCATTATAATAATAAAATTAAAAATATTAATAACATTGAAAAGCAAACATAATCTTCTTTTAACTGTTACATCTTGTGAGAAATATTCAGGGTTATTCACAATCAAATGCCACCCTTAGTACAGGGTTATTCATATAACGTTCTACCTCTGTTTTTAATTTTGAAAACTATATACAGTGTGTCCACGGATGGACTTAACTATACTTGTAAAATTTTTTATTTTCTATTCTTCGAAAAAAAGTCATTCTTCATAAAAAAAAGTCTGCTTGTTCTTAAAATAAAATTGGCATGGAAAAAGTTGACATTACTTATACTGGGTGACCAGAAAATTAAAGAAACGTTAATTAGCATAAGAGTAAACTACCTCTATTTGTAGAGATAATGAAAAAAGTTATAAAGAAAATTTGCTCAGCGTGGTAAGCTACTTAAGAGTACAAAATTTCAAAGCGTTAGGCCTACTTTGATTTTTTTTGGTTGTATTCTCTTTTTTTGTCGAATAAATGGTTTTCTGTAAATAGTACGACAAAACTGTATTAAGAAAAACTTCCCCAGAATGGAAAACTGTGCATGATGACAAAATTTCTAGGCCTACTTTGTATTTTGGAAAATATTGGAGGAAACGCAAAGTGGGCCTAGGATGGTCAAAAAATTTTCCATCATACACAGTTTCCTATTCTGAGTAACTTTGATTTATAAGTTTTGTCTTACTACATACAGAAAATTATTTAATCGAAGAAAAACAAGAAAAAATCAAAAAATCGAAGTAGGCCTAACGCTTTGAAATTTTGTACACTTAAGTAGCTTACCACGCCGAGCAAATTTTCTTTATAACTTTTTTCATTATCTCTACAAATAGAGGTAGTTTACTCTTATGCTAATTAACGTTTCTTTCATTTTCTGGTCACCCAGTATAAGTAATGTCAACTTTTTCCATGCCAATTTTATTTTAAGAACAAGCAGACTTTTTTATGAAGAATGACTTTTTTCGAAGAATTGAAAGTATAGTTAAGTCCATCCGTGGAAACACTGTATAAATATGAAAATTGTATAACCTCATCACACGTATTTCAAATATATTTATAACAAATTGGGAATTAATGGAAGTTAAAAAAAATAAAGAAAAGATAAATAAACCACGACATGTTTTAACTGAGAATATGCAGGAAGAAGTCTTATTATACCTCGTGAAAAATCCGAGACATTCTATTAAAGATGCATCAAGATATTTGCAAATATCATGGAGCTCAGTCCAGAGAGTGTTGAAAATGCATCAGTTTTGTTATCTCCGAGTTCAAAAACTGTATGAAAATGATTATCACTATAAATATTACACTATACTACTACATTAATATTCTATTACTACTCCTACGGTTATTACTATTACAGATTCTATATTGTGGACATATGAAGCCCATTTTACAACACGTGGCGTTTTTAATAAAAGAAACACTCACTAGTCGTCATCAGAAAATACACGACAGTTTATTTCAATTCAACGACAAGTTCTAATTCAATAAATGTTTGGTGTGGTATTTTTCGGAATCACATAATTGGTCTAGTATTTTTTGAAGGTGGTTTAAGTGGACTAAAATGTTTACAGCTATCAAGAGGAGAAATTTCTGATCTATCGAATCAAGTTAATGAGCCGAATAGATATTGTTTGGCAACAAAACGGACCCTAAAATTTTATAGCTACTATTATGTTACATTTAAAACTGGCTTGGAAGTCTAAATAGGAAGATTTCCGCGCTGTATATTAAAACGCCTAACGCCCCACATCGATTAATCATAGCAAGCCGTGCAAGTAAAAAGAAACAAAAGAAGTTCCCGACGTATATTTCGCGGGTTAACCGCTTTACGCCGGTAATGGCCACTTGAGAAAAATCGCGGCCGCCGTTGATCTGTGAAATGGGCCAAATCCACCTCTGGAAAAGTGGGGAAATTTGAACGGAACAAGTGGAAATAATAACCATAAAAAAACTTAATGTTTTATTTTTTATTACGATTTCATTTTGAACATAATATTTCCCTAATAAATGTTTTACATATCTTCACAAATAAAGGCAGGTTTGGTACCTACTCTTGTGCGTTTTTACGTTATTTTTTTCAATTTTTTGAACAGCCCGTACAAGACGTGTTCATTATTTCTACACCAGTCATATGTTAAGAAAAAGCAAAACTTTTTATCGATAAAATGTCGGTCGTGCTTCTCTCTACCTGTTTGTAATGTTTTATCCCCCTCAAATAGTAGCAATATCGCATTTATTCTATCCCTTTTCTACTTATTCGGTTTCTCATTATGGGTATATTCCAATGTAATATCACAAGTCCCGGAAATTTTATCGATAATTTTTTCGAAAGCGCTATTTTGTCTAGAAAGATTACGAGTATAAATTGGTCTTTCGCTTCGCTCTCGGGATTTTATCTCTGAAAATAAAAGCCCAATTTGTACGAGTGGTTTTGCTAATGGGCAAAATAGGGCTTGAGAATAAAATTATCTAGAAAAATTTCCGGCACGAGTGGTATTTGTCGAGATTATTTCCCGAATACGATTTAATAATATCTGTATTAATTTTTTCTATGTTTACATTTCCAAAACGATTAATTTTGAACGAGTTTATCGACAGCTTCGACTGTAGCGTTCGAGTAAGCAAACATGACGCTTGGGTATCCAAGGCAAATGCGATTATACCTACACCCTGTCAGCGTTGGTTTATTTTCTGAATGTGTCATAAATTTAAACGGAGACGGAGGTCCAATAACAATTTAGCAATGTAAAAGTTATATAAATTCATGGATACAATGCTTAATAGTACCGCAACATAATTTATAAGCTGCATAATTTAGAACAGTGTGAAACACACAAACTTTAAGAAGTAGGTACCTACGTGTTTGTATCCCACAGATTCGCGGTTGCTAAGCAACGAAGTGATAATTTGCACAAGGGCAATTATCGCTAGCAGAGGCATATGATTGGATGGATTTTTATGGAAGGAGCTACCTTATTGGATGCAAGCAGTATGAGGAAATAGTATATTTCATTACGAGTCTGGAAATAAAGATTTTTCCGTGCTTGCATGACTTTTTGTCACGCGCGCACGGAAAAATCTTTATTTCCAGACTCGTAATGAAATATACTATTTCCTCATACTGCTTGCATCCAATAAGGTAGCTCCTTCCATAAAAATCCAACCAATCATATGCCTCTGCTAGCCGAACACGGGAAGTCATGCAAGCACGGAAAAATCTATTTCTGGACGTGTAATGAACGATATTTTTTATTATACTTCTTTGAAAACGGAAACTTAAAACATTTTATCGGCATATTATCATAAATTTAATTGACAAAAAATAAACAATGCAGACAATAGAGTGTTTGGTATGTATGATGCGTTTCCATGGTTACTCTCAAATTATTTCAAAGGTGCTTTGTGTAAATTAGTTATTGTCAGATAAGGTGAATAAAACGTCAAAAATATTTAAGAAATGTATCTAAATATTGAAACACTTACGAATTAAAATACAAAATAGGTACATGTTAAATATCAGAGAGCATGTAGAGTTTCTTAAATTTGGTTTGCTGTATATTTATTTTTTAAAGCCAATATATTCGGTATTTTTATTCAGCGCACGGAAAGTTTTTTCGTGCGCTGTTTCCGTGCTCTAGCCCGAAAAACCCCATCTTTCATTATTGCTAAAACAGATGAAAACAAGGTGTTTTCAAAGAAGTAGGTATAATAAGAATAATCTTACACATCGCACGTCAGTCGACATCTTTGGAACTGCCTGTATTTTTCTGGATAAACACATTTGAAAACTGTAGCATATTCTCGTAAGGTGCAGCGTCTGTCAGAGACGCTAACACAAATAGACCGATCCTCTTTAAAGAGAAAATAAAGTGTCTGGCGTTTCACAGAAACTCTGGAAGCTGGGTTACTTTGAGTTCCAGTTTCCCCAGTCAGGAGTTATATGCGGGGCATCCGACTTTTTGACTAAATCGTTTTATTATGATAAAATTTGAGCTGTTCTAAAATTGCCCTAATTTAGAGTAACTGAATCAGTATAGGGCGCAATCTATTACATAAAGGGTGATTCATTTTTAATCGGGTAACTTCACAGGGTGTTAAAATATTAAGTTGGGTTGATCCGACCAGCTTGCTTGAACTAGACATAAACGGTGTCTTGTAATTTTTTATTCACGACTTATTTTGAAATTAAACTTTTCGTGACTTTCGCACTCTGTCAAAACTGACATTTAAATAAATTGCTTAAAATATGGTACATAAAATATTCATATAATATTATCCTTAACACTGGGGTTAAAATATGTGTATAGATAAATATTCAGACGGAAATATTCGGGCATGTGGCAACGCCACCCGCTTGCTGTCATTCCGAATGCCGCTCAATCAAAATACTAGTAGTTTACTATCTGTGCGATTCATTATACCGAGTGTTATTCTTATTTATTATTATTATATTGTTTGTGTAGTTATCGTGTTGTTAGTGGTAGTGGTGTAGTTATGTAAATTATCGTGGACATGGATTACGTGAAAGGGCAATCAGATAATTTGCCGAAATTTGATGCTTTTATGGATCTAATAATTTGATGTCCACGTCTACCGAAATTCATAGGATATAACTGCAAAAGTTTGTATGTTCTAGAAATAGTAAAGTATTATGAGTTATGCATAAATGAATAACTTGGGTTCATGTCTGGGGGCTTGAGGTTAGAATTTTGAAATTTCAACTTTCCTCGCAATTTTCACCCCAGAATAACGTCTAAAAACCCCAGAATAAAGTAAAAAACTTGTTAATTACGTAAATAGGTATTATTTGTAGAAATAATCGTAGGGTCTTAAGCAATTGTCCAGGAATTGTTTTATAAAGTTTGTAAAATTTAGTTTTTGTCGTTTTTTTAATATTTTTCTTAAATTTCTGAAAATTTTAAAAACTTGTAAGTAGTTTTAGTATTTAGTGTATTTATTTTGATTTCCAATTTCCACTCATGTGGTTTATTTGCCTCGGTCTTACAGGCATCGGAATCGGAATAGTATATTTCATTACGAGTCTGGAAATAAAGATTTTTCCGTAGGCGCGTGACAAATTCCCGTGTGAGGTGCAGGCGAACACGGGAAGTCATGCAAGCACGGAAAAATCTATTTCTGGACGTGTAATGAACGATATTTTTTATTATACTTCTTTGAAAACGGAAACTTAAAACATTTTATCGGCATATTATCATAAATTTAATTGACAAAAAATAAACAATGCAGACAATAGAGTGTTTGGTATGTATGATGCGTTTCCATGGTTACTCTCAAATTATTTCAAAGGTGCTTTGTGTAAATTAGTTATTGTCAGATAAGGTGATAAAACGTCAAAAATATTACAGAAATGTATCTAAATATTGAAATACTTACGAATTAAAATACAAAATAGGTACATGTTAAATATCAGAGAGCTTATAGAGTTTCTTAAATTTGGTTTACTTTGCTGTATATTTCTATTTTAAGGCCATATATTCGGTATTCTTATTCAGCGCACGGAAATCTTTTCCATGCGCTGTTTCCGTGCGCTAGCCCGAAAAAACCCATCTTTCATTATTGCTAAAACCGATGAAAATAAGGTGTTTTCAAAGAAGTATAATAAAAAGTAAATTCCATATTCGTTATAAAAAGCTGAACTTCAGTACCTACCTTGGTACAAAAACAACTAATGTTCAAAACTAAGTTTAGCGTTATGGAAAATATCGAAATCTATAGCCCGATAAGCCCATCAAATTGGATAGGCCAAAATTTAATTTAAAATGCATTATTTAGAGCGATAGAGTTCGCTCCAGGCCGATCAAAACGGTATCGAGGGTGAAAATTCGATTTTCCTTCTGACGAATTTTTGCACCGACAATGATGTGGGTCGCCAAACAAGTAACCGTAACCGTTCGACCTCCTTCCCATTGAATATATAATCTGGCCAACGTAGACACCTTTCTACATCTTGAAATTTGTAGTAGAGGTTTATAAAAAAATAATTATCTCTCCCTGGACATTTTTCTACCTGTAATGATCCAAAGCTCCTTGAGACAATCCTCCCTGCTCCCCTGGAAGTCCACCTTGACCTCCGTTTCGGCCCCACCTTCGATGGCCTTGAACAGGAATGCACCGATCAGCGCGTAGCACGTCATTATCACTAGCAAACTCGTCCGCCCGCAAAACATGGCAACGTTGCACTTTCTGTTCGACGGAAACGGGCCTTCCTCGTTGGTTTCCTCCATCTGGAAAAGAGATAAACACTATAACCATCGAAGTTTTATTTGTTGAGGTTATATTGCAGTGCCCACAAGTTCAAAAAGTTTGCTTGCTTCCTGTTGTACCTACGCCAAAATGTTGGGTATGTACACGATACACTTACCCACGGTATGTCACTAACGAATCCGAAAACCAGGCATCTCTGCGCATCTACGTCACTTGCGAATCACGAATTCTAAATAATGCATGGTGTTTAATGACGGCTGCGGTTGTGTTTTACGATTTTTTATAGTTTACAGTTTAATGTGTAAAGAAAAAAGTGTAAACAACTGACTGATCGTCAGTCCAGCTCGACAGTGCTTTGAAATAGGCCAAAAATGCCGGGATGTGCAGTCAGCGTATGTCCAAACAATAATAGAAGCAGTAAGGGAACGGAAATTGAGTATTATAGATTTACAGATTATTTATAGAACAGAGCATTAAAAATAGGGGACTCAACAGAGTTTATGCCTGGTTTATACAGCAAATAAAATAGAATGTGCAATAAAAAATTAGCCTTGTTATGGTTAAAGGGAATCATTATTTGATCCCTATTTTACTCACTATTTATTATGTTGTTTTGTTTGTTGTTTAACTATAAACTAAGCATTAGTTGTGCAGGTTGTGCTTGTGTCGAGGCTTGTGTGCATTAATTGGTAAATAAGGCTTTAATTGACATAAACCGACATAAACACTAGAAGGAAAAAGTTATATTTTTGGTAAGGCTTTGAATTTTATTTATCAATATCTTTGCGTATAACAAGTCATCTGTAAAATACTTTTTTTCGATGGAGAGTTTGTATCGATAGAAGCCAAAACTTAGTTCAGGAGTACCTTACTTACAATAAATGTATTATTCAGATACTTTTTTTATTGTCTACCAATATACGGTCTTTTAAAAGAAAAATCCTGTAATTTAACAAAATATACTTCAATTTTATTTGCATGCATACGATTAGCTAAAATGCAAAGAAAACAAATTATTTGTAAAATTATAATTATCAAATTAAATGTGTTTTTTATCAACAGAATATTCATTCCTTTATCTAGTAATATAATCTACATCAACATTTATTTGAAAGAAAACGTTTAAAATAAGCAAAACCCATAAAAAAGTATCTATTGCTGTGTAAAACATATGGAGCAATTTAAATTCTGATTCGCAACTGACGTCACAAGATGCGCAATGACATACCGTGGGTAGGTAACTGTATCGTGGGTACGTAGGCAACTGGAAAAGCACGCAAGGCCTTATAAGTTTTAGGCAAATACCTGGTTCCCAAATGTTTTATTTCGTAGATGGCGCTGCGCGTTTTGACGAAACAACTGAGAAAATATCATTGGGTTGGATGTCTCTCCAACACTTTAGTCAATACTTTTTCCTCTTCTGGGATACAAACAGTGACTATAGAAGGAATAAGACGGTCGACGAAGCCTAGCATAGCGTGCCGACACTGCTCGCCGGCCCGGTTGTCTCCCCCTCCAACCGCCGCTGAAAGTGACCCGTAAGGTGGCGCACCCTACTGGCATTTCTGGACAACGCGTAGTAGCTGGCGGTTCACGGGATGTGGTTCATTTATAGGACTGGGCGCTGTTGCCAGATTTCCGTATAGAGGCATAATGAGATAATGCCGACTATATTATAATAATTATTGCTGGAGTTGTATCAGGCGATTTGTATAAGAATAAGGAGTAAGGAGATGACTGCAGTCTGCAGACGTACCGGCTGTGAAAAATACTTTAGAACCCTGTAAACATTCTGTTTAAGTACCATTATATTATAATATGGTATAAGTTTCATACGTAGAAGGTATCTCAGAAACAAGAATGAAAACAGAAAACTAATATTTTATGCTATAAATACTATACAAATATTTTATACTATTTTACACAAACAGGTAAATACTGTGTTTTTATAAAAAAAACACATAGTAGCGGTTATTTTTTGATCGATTTTGACAAACATTTTTTTAATTGTATCCCTTGAAAAACTGAATTTTATAGCAAGTTTACAGATACATACTACAAAAACCAACGTCCACTTAGCAATTTATCTCGATATGTATATTACAATAATATTTGTTTGTCTCTTTGGATATTCGTGTTAGTGTCGGCTAACGTCAAAATGAATCACGTCGAAGAACTTGATTCCTTGCGAAATCCGCGATGAGCGCGATGCCATTTCACACTATGTATAATCTTTTTAATTCTCACCCGACAAAACCAATTCCAATTTAGAGATCCGGCAACGTCGCGATCCCTCCGGCCGCAAGTCGCCTTGCACCGAACGAACGTCCGGCTGTGAAAACACGCCGGACGATTTACAGGTTTCTCAAAACTCTAGCTACTCTGGCTTCCCGTCTGGATTTCTCGATTCATAGATGGCGCACCCCGAGCGGATGAGAAAATTTTTAGACATGATATTTAATACAGCGTCGACAGTCTTAACCTTTCTATAGTCACTGATACAAAGCAATCGGTTGACGAGATTGTCCATTCAGAGGATATACATATAGGTGCGAAAGGGAAAAGGGTCGGAAAAAATTGGTTACAGCTTCCACTGGGTTTCGGGTCAAACGGCTAATATTTTATCAGCCATCTACACCCCCGTATCATCCCTGTAGTATTTTTAGAATAGCCTACACTCCGCACTGGGTTTGGCAGGGCTTATCTGCATGCCTCGACGGGTTACAGGGCCAGGCGTTCTAACCTTTTGGGCCCTCGTCGTGGCAAAACCCACTATAAAATTCGAACAAGAAGAACAAGATTACCTAGAAGTTAACATTGTGAGGTATTATGTAAATGAAAATCGTGGGTTCTTTCAGCAAATATATTCTTCAAAACCTACACCATTCTTAATAAATTCCAAAATTAATATATAATAATAAATGCCAAATATTTGTTTTTATTGAAAATTATTATTAAAAATACAAATATGTATTTATGAATTTATACCAAAACAATATAATGAAAGCAAAATAACGGGTATGTCAGTCAAAATATTTATGGCCTTCAAATAGTGTTGGGTAAGATCTTTTTAAGAAAGATTTGTTTCTTATACCACAACGGGTACGTTATCTGTGCTTATACTTACTATAGAATTGAATAATAAAAATATGTGGTTCCACGGAAATATCAATATCCAAAAATGGAATAAATGTTTTATAAATATACCTATTTGTCGATATAATACTGAACATTTTTTTAAATCAAAAAGCTTTGTCTCCCCAACTGTAAAAAAATACATACCTACTTTGGAAAGTACTTGCTTATCGACCAGTCACTGTCCGATAAAATTAATTATACTTATACATATGCATATGCCTATGCATTGCTTATTAAATTGTGCACTATATTTTGCGACCGACCTGCAATTTAAATTTCAATTAGACAAAATTTGTAAGAATTCTTCATGCCTACATTGCTTTTGACGATATTATATTCGATATGGAAACTATTATACTAAGGTAAAATCCATTTCATATATTTATCATACTTAATTAAATGTCGCTAAAGTTGAATTAAATTTTTATTGTCAACCACGGGCGTAGCCAGGATTTAGTTTTGGGGGGGGGGTTTAGTTTGAGAAGTAAATAAAACAACAAAAATATACTTATATGAAATTTAATATCTATATATCCATCCGAAAAACTACGACATATATTTATAAAGTTCTTAACTTTAAATGAAATGAATAAATTAATTTCGTTCCTCTGCGCTAAATCTAAAACCAATAAAGAAGAAATCTTCGGCTTTTTCTTTTAAATATATCTACTACTTCATCTGCATGAATTTCTGTTAAATAGTGAATGTTCATTAGAGCCAAACCATTAAGTCTGTTTTCACTTGTAGTGTTTCGTAAATAGTTTTTCAGTCTCCTTAGGCTCGAGAAAGACCTCTCTGGGGTAGCAGTGGATACAGGAATGGTAGCCAAGATTTGTAGTAATGTGTAAATATTAGGATAAAGGTTTTTATCGCACATATCTAGGCATTCCAAACTAGATTTCGGGGTAGGCAGTCCTCTTATCAGCATGCAAGGTAGCTGAAGCTTTGATAGCTAAATCCAAATTTGTTTCTTTATTAGAAACCCCTTGACCTTGACTACACCATTTTTTCCAGTAGTCCATACCTTTAGGGTTACCACCCTTCCTTTTTTTCCCCTCCATTTTTCGACAGTAATAATGATTCACGTCTCTATCCTTAACAAGGATAGATAATATTAGGTAATATTTTGCTTATTTCGAGGGGGGGTTTGAACCCCCGAAACCCCCCCTTGGCTACGCCCGTGTTGTCAACACAGAAATATTAAAATCTTAACTCGCAAGGTAACATCGTTTGACAAATTCCCATCTTTATACCCCCAGTATATTCCTTTTTTTCTGCGAAGGGTATATTTTAACCTATTTATACTACACAGATTCGTGCGTTATACCGTTGTTATACCTAAGTTATAAGTATTCCAACTTATTTTCTGCCGTGTCATCAATCCATGGAAAATAGAGGAAATAGTTTGTCCAAAATAGAACTGTCGACTCATTAATAAACTAAAAGGCAGCATAGAAGTCACAAATTGGGCAATTTTGTTTAGCAAATAGAAATAGAAAGGAGACATAAATAATATTAGGTAAAGTGGTTTGATTTTCATGCACGGTGTCTGTTTTTCAAGAACATAGAACAGAAATACAGTTTTTCTCCCCAAACAGAGTCCGACCATTTTTCGTTTCAGGAAATTGCCCGAAAAAGCCCATTTAATTTCGTTTCATCCTAATGGGATATAAATAAGATAAAAAGGACAATATGGTAAACGTACGGCGAAAAAGTAATATAAAACAGATCTGCAGTGCCTGTGAGAAAATAAGAAGGAAATGGGCTTTTCTAAATTGCGTTTAAGAAAATACTTTTCCGTCGTATTCTATCGTTTAGAGGGCGTTTTTGGATATTTTTTGCATCATCTAATTAGCTATTTTTGTCTATACTCTTATTCTGCCCTTAGACAAGGAAAAAGAAAGGACACCGCGTTGGCCTACCTTGCCGTGTATAGATTTTGTTACGTCGTTTTGAATGGCGGCCATTTTATATGTGGCAGACAAAGCGAGTACGTTGTGAGTTAATTTCGTGAATTTGTGAATTAAAAGTAACAGTGATTAAGGGGAAAATATACTCATACGATGGTGAATTGTTCAGCGTTTGGTTGCAAAAGCAGAAGTGACAAGGAAGAGCCCGGGATTTCGTTTCACGGGTAAATATTTAACAAGCTACCTTTGAAAGATGCCCTAAAACTTTATTTTTTTTTTTCAATATAAGTTCTTCAAATTCCTTTTACCTTTTATCATGATAAAGTGCATTGTTTTGTTTGTAAATAGGACCAATATAATTATTTTTAACATGATTTTTATTGAAAATTTCTTAATTGGAAAATTATCTGCAAATAAATAACAATATTTCAAATTACATGTATGTCAAAATTAACTACCTTTTAATTTTTAACATTTTTGTGATATTGGCTAAAAACGCGTTTCATGCTACGCCACTGGCCTGTCGTGCGATGTGGCAGTCGGTAACAGGGCCGCGGGCGCTGTTAGGCATCCTTTCTTTTTCCTTGTCTAATATTCTACCTATCTATCTTTTTTTATAATTAAAACTAGTCGTAGAAAAAATAGTGTATGCAACTCACATTTACTGGCTGCCATTCAAAAGCAATAAAATCGTATTATTTCTGTGGTGGCAATATATTACAATCGAAGGATCAAATACACAAAATACCAGCGATAATTCATTACAAACATCCCGGATGACTAAGCTTATCCCATTTACAGAATTCTGGATAACGCTCCGCCAAGGGTCGAGGGTCTGGGGACCCTCCGAGAGCAAAAACTAGGATTAGTTTCGATAAATTTTGTCAACGACTTCATATTTCACGGACTGCTAGATATTGTCGAGATACCATAGCAAACCTCGAATATCCCTTGATTAAATTTCAACGTATATGCCACAAAGTCATTTCCAGGGTCCTTTTTTCTGTATCTTATCAAAAAGCACTCCTGGTTTTTATGTGAGGGTGTAATTTGTTATGGGCGAATGTCGACCACACGAGCATATAGCCAGGGCCATCTAGATCCGGTTTTTCAGGCCTACAATCTGCGATTCGCATTCGCCTTTCAGTTTTTGTTTTTCGGATGGAATAATTTATTGCGAACAGATAGGTATCTTAATAGGGTCTTGTCAACAACAAAAATACATTGTGGGCAGAATCTCAGAATCTAGAGTGTGTCTGGTTGTTAACACTCTCAAAAATCTAAGTGAGCGGCGGAAATTGAACAGGACAATTTTTTTATAGATAATATGTCCCTGAAAAGTCATCGTTTTGCATTAGACATTTTTTAATCGAAAAAAATTACACTATTATTATTCGGCATCCCTCAAAATACTCATATAGCAGTTTTGATGAAAAATATCCATTCGTTATTTTGACGCAGAGAATAAATTAATGTCCAGTTAATTGTTGTAAAAAAATAACGCAATGCTAAGCTAATTATTAACAACAAAATAGTATTTGCGAAATAACACATTTGACTGTTAATTTAAATTGAATTCTATTTGATTCAACTAAATAAACTTAATAAATACATTTTAATAATCGTACCTTGTTATTTTTTCGACTAAATAATGCCTAATATAGTTTGGTCGCAAAAGCAGAAGTGAAAATCAAGAGCCCGGGTTTTCATTTCATAGGTAAATATTTAACAAGCCACCTTTGAAAGATGCCCTAAAACTTTATTTTTACTAAATATAACTTCTTCAAATTCCTTCTACTTTTACTATGATAAAGTGCATTGTTTTGTTTGTAAATAGGACCAATATTATTATATTTTAACATCGTTTTATTGAAATTTTCTTAATTGATTGTGAAGTTTCATAAAATATGGGATGGTTTCCATGGGCGTTCATTATTTGTTTTATTTCGATTGATTCGAAATCGCCGCAAATTACATTACATTTCAGCACTTGACACTAGCTTTACAACTGGGAAATTATCTGCAAATAAATACCAATATTTCAAATTACATGTAAGTCAAAATTAACTACCTTTTCATTTTTAACATTTGCTACGCCACTGGCCTGCCGTGCGACGTGGCAGTCTGTAACACGTCCGCGAGCGCTGTTAGGCGTCCTCTCTCTTGCCTTGTCTAAGCCTTTCAGGGACATATATAAAAAAATGTTCCGTTCAATTTCCCTACTTCGCTTTTTAGGGGTGTTAACACGAAAAACCAAACACACTGTACAGGGTGGGCAAATTTGGGCACTTTTTATAGGAAACACCCATTTCTAAGCCAGATAGAAAAAAATGAACCCCCCACTCTCGAGCTTAAATTTCGTGAAAACTTCATTGCCGCAAACCGCATTTCGATATATTTTACCGTTTCGCCGCTAGAGGGCGTTTTTCGATTTTGAGCGATATCTTAAAACCTTCGTAACTTTTTTGTTTCTAAAGATAATTGATTTCTGTAAAAACTTTCTTAAAGCACTTTTTTACGTAGATTCCAGTGGCGTACACCGATTTTTTTTTAGATGGTCTTAATTTCGAAATAATGAAAAACTTTGTTTTTTTAAATGAAACACCCTATATATTATTAGCTCATTAGATAGCCCTTTTCATGCTGATTTCAATGATATAAGGTTTGATGGGTCTATCTATAAAAAAATATAATCCGGTTTAATGCAACACCATTTATTTTTTTCTAATCTCAGTAGGCGTATGTCATCTATGACAGTATTTACACGTTATTTATAACAGTTGTAATCGAAGTGAACGCCATTAATTTGCATGGTTACACATAAATACGCATTATTAAGTTAAAAGTAAACAATGTCTGACGAAAATTACGAAAGAAATGACATGTTAGAATGTTATATCCTAAATGATAATAATCCTGATATGGCATCCGAACTTTACTTCAATCGCTATCCAGAAAGAAGACAACCTCATAAATCTATTTTTCTAAGATTAAAAGAAAATCTCACCAATCATGGGACCTTCAATAAGCCGAGACCCAAAAATTACAACATTGAAGATGCTGAAGAAACTGCTTTCAATGTCATTGGAATGGCGATTGAAAATCCTTCAATTTCAAGTCGTCAAATTGAATCTCAATCTGGGATTTCAAGACGTCGAGCTTTAAATATTAAAAAATATATATAAGTTCAGACCATATAAAATTAAGAAAATGCATCATTTGGAACCAACCGATTTTGAGCGGCGACTGGAGTTTTGCTTATGGTATCGTCAAAGTGTCCTACAAGATCAATTTTTTGCTAGTAATGTGATTTGGACAGATGAAGCCTATGTTAGCAGTGCCGGAATTTTCAATAGACATAACGAGCACTATTAGGGTAAGCTGTGCTATTGGTCTGATATCAATCCTCATGATACTGTCGAAGTTCGAATCCAAGGGCGGTTTGGTTTTAGTGTTTGGTGCGCTCTACATGGCAATCGTGTTTTAAAATATCACATTTATCAAGAAAGAATAAACGGTCAACGGTATTATGAAATCTTAAACCAGTATCTTATTCGGCAATTTATGGACAATCTTCCATTAAATGACGCAAGAAATCTGTTTTTCCAGCATGATGGTGCACCACCTCATAATGTCAGAGCCGTTTCAGATCTATTAAATACAAATTTTGGAAATAACTGGATGGGAACTAATGGGCCGGTGCGTTGGCCCCCAAGGTTGCCGGATTTAACACCGCTAGATTTTTTCTTTTGGAGGCACATTAAAGATAAGTTATACAAAAAAACTAGCAATAATATCGATGAACTGAGACAAAATTTTATAGACTGTGTAAATTCTATTTCAAATATTCATATCCATAATGCAGTTCAAAGTGTTATCAAAAGGTGTAATATTTGTATTGACAATAACGGACATCAGTTTGAATATTTGCTTTAATTATCTAATTTAAACTGTTATTTTAATTTATTATAAAAATGCGCATAAAGAACGTAAAAATGGTTTTTGGTAATATAATATGACCTACCTTGATTCTAAGTGATTTATTTAAATGGTGTTGCATTAAACCGGATTATATTTTTTTCTCCAAAACTGTTTGAGATAGACCCATCAAACCTTATATCATTGAAATCAGCATCAAAGGGGGTATCTAATGAGCTAATAATATATAGGGTGTTCCATTTAAAAAACAAAGTTCTGGCCATTATTTCGAAATTTAGACCATCTAAAAAAATCGGTGTACGCCACTGGAATCTACGTAAAAAAGTGCCTTAAGAAAGTTTTTACAGAAATCAATTATCTTTAGAAACAAAAAAGTTACGAAGGTTTTAAGATATCGCTCAAAATCGAAAAACGCCCTCTAGCGGCGAAACGGTAAAATATATCGAAATGCGGTTTGCGGCAATGAAGTTTTCGCGAAATTTAAGCTCGAGAGTGGGGGGGGGTTCATTTTTTTCTATCTGGCTTAGAAATGGGTGTTTCCTATAAAAAGTGCCCAAATTTGCCCACCCTGTACATTGTTTTTAATATACATTTCACATATTTAATTTAAAAGTCTATTTGCGGATTTTTATTATGGCGTATGAACAGATTATTTTTTACGAACATCGCTATTTTCAGGGGTAATATTACAAGTGGTGAACCTACCTGATTTGTCAATATTTCACAAATTAGGTCATTTCATTGGTTAAACTACGTACCAGTTTTTAATATTTAATTACTTTTGTGATATTTGTTATATTTTTTTAACTACTTATTCATGCTTTTAAATCCAAAATTGTTAAAAATGTGCTTATGTATATGTACATTTAACTATTCAAAAATATTTATACATACACTTACTTTAGATAATATGAAATTTAAAATTGTGACTGAAAAAATAAAACTAGGGACAATTTACAGAAAAATGTTCAACAGAAGTAAGGACCTTTCTATTTAAATACAATAATTATATAAAACGAGTTTAAATTGTCCAAAATTCGGAGAGTAATAATTGCCATTTTATTTATCATCAATTAGGTATAGTCTGTGCGAAAATATGTGTTGTTTTTTTTTACAATAGATTGATAATATTATTGACAAATAATAATATTTAAATATTAACGTCTTCATAATATGTTTACCTTTTCTCTACTCTGCTATGTTGCCAAATATGTTCGTTTCAGTTTTTTTAGAACTCTATCTTTTCCACAAACCACATTATCCTAATAGTAATTATTGTATTCTTCTTACACCCATCCGCATAATATTTTTATAATTTTCTCTAACAATTTTTAAAATTTGATTTCGTTCGAAAAGAGTTTCAACTCACGAATTACTTCCCGCGACATCGCGCGCCGTCCTGTCGGCGGGAGCCCGCCACAATCGAGTGGGCCGGGCGGCCGCGCGCGAAACAACTGAACGTCGCCACCGGCCGACACCGGCTGTCAACTTTCCAAGGGTTGCTGGGACCGAGCGCGCGCCGCCCGGTGTGGCCGTGGGGGGGAATAATTGCAAAAAAATGCGTTCGTATAGTGATCTACAAGTTGCGCTGAGGAAAAAGTTCTGGCTAGTGTAAGTCCACGTACAGATGAACAGTTTGTATAAAACTGAAAACGTCAGATGATAATTCGATTACTCCTTTTTATATATTGGAAATGTGGATGACAATTTTCTTGTAGGTTAAAAATTTCTTCAATAGATGAAAGTGCAATATCTTGTGTTCGTATAGCGATCTACATATCTACAAGTTGCGCTGAGGAAAAAGTTCTGGCTAGCGTAGCTCCACGTACAGATGAACAGTTTCAAAATTGAAGGCAAGTAAAAAGTCAAATAATAATTTTATATATTGGAAATGTGAATGACAATTTTCTTGTAGGTTGAAAATTTCTTCAATCGAGAAAAGTGCAATATCTTGTGTTCGTATAGCGATCTACAAGTTGCGCAGGGGAAAAGTTCTGGCTAGCGCAGTCCATGTACAGATGAACAGTTTGTATAGAATTGAAGGCAAGTAAAAAGTCAAATAATAATTCGATTACTCCTTTTTTATATATTGGAAATGTGAATGACAATTTTCTTGTAGGTTGAAAATTTCTTCAATCGAGAAAAGTGCAATATCTTGTGTTCGTATAGCGATCTACAAGTTGCGCTGGGGAAAAGTTCTGGCTAGCGCAGTCCATGTACAGATGAACAGTTTGTATAGAATTGAAGGCAAGTAAAAAGTCAAATAATAATTCGATTACTCCTTTTTTATATATTGGAAATGTGAATGACAATTTTCTTGTAGGTTGAAAATTTCTTCAATCGAGAAAAGTGCAATATCTTGTGTTCGTATAGCGATCTACAAGTTGCGCTGGGGAAAAGTTCTGGCTAGCGCAGTCCATGTACAGATGAACAGTTTGTATAGAATTGAAGGCAAGTAAAAAGTCAAATAATAATTCGATTACTCCTTTTTTATATATTGGAAATGTGAATGACAATTTTCTTGTAGGTTGAAAATTTCTTCAATGAGAAAAGTGCAATATCTTGTGTTCGTATAGCGATCTACAAGTTGCGCTGGGGAAAAGTTCTGGCTAGCGCAGTCCACGTACAGATGAACAGTTTGTATAAAATTGAAGGCAAGTAAAACGTCAAATAGTAATTCGATTACTCCTTATTTTATATATTGGAAATGTGAATGACAATTTTCTTGTAGGTTGAAAATTTCTTCAATAGAGGAAAGTGCAATATCTTGTGTTCGTATAGCGATCTACAAGTTGCGCTGAGGAAAAAGTTCTGGCTAGCGCAGTCCACGTACAGATGAACAGTTTGTATAGAATTGAAGGCAAGTAAAAAGTCAAATAATAATTCGATTACTCCTTTTTTATATATTGGAAATGTGAATGACAATTTTCTTGTAGGTTGAAAATTTCTTCAATAGAGGAAAGTGCAATATCTTGTGTTCGTATAGCAATCTACAAGTTGCGCTGAGGAAAAAGTTCTGGCTAGCGCAAGTCCACGTACAGATAAACAGTTTGTATAAAATTGAAGGCAAATAAAACGTCAAATAATAATTCGATTACTCCTTTTTTATATATTGGAAATGTGAATGACAATTTTCTTGTAGGTTGAAAATTTCTTCAATCGAGGAGAGTGCAATACAACTGAAATCGCAAGAAAATTTTCATACTTACATTTTTTCCAAAATTAAAAACAAATAAATTAAGGGGGTAGAATGTTATATGAATCTGTACATTATGTCAGTACAAATGAAAAATTTAAAGAAATATGTGTACGGAATTTAGGATAAGTATATCTTTTCTGTGTTTAAAAATATAAAATGTGCAAGTAAATTTTGGTTAGAAATTTGGCAATATTCTTTAAATCGCCCGCGTAAAAAAACCCGAATTAACCCTCGATAAATATGATGATTTATATTAATAATTCAAAAATCGTACTCGGCGCCGATCGAAAAGAAAATTGGGGTGGCACCATTCGACCTTATAAGGGAAATCACTGCGAAAAACGTCCCTATATAAAGCAACCCCTCCCCCCCATAAAGAAGATTGAACCGTGGATATTTAAAAGGTCCCCATCCGGACGTTATTAAAAATTCCTGCGAGGAAGGCGACGATTCAATGTTTCCCGGAGCGGTGGAATCGAACTCCGATCAACGCTGACAATTGAGTTATGGCACTCGAGTTCTTACTTCTAAATGAATATTCTGCATGTAGACTGAAATCAAGAAGCGGTGCACAGAGGTCCAGACAAAATTGGAAAGTGCAGCAAGGGCGTGCGCGGTCGTCTCTTGGATGGGTGACCGCGTAATTTACATGTTTTTATTACATCGCTTTCTTGTCCTGTTCGTCAAATGTTGCAATCGATTTTAAACTAATTTCACGATGAGCTAGAGACTTGAAACTTTAAACATGGCTCAAAATCGTCATTAAAATATCAGAAATCGGCTCTGAAGTAGCTCATTATTGTGCGATTTTTTCAATAAGTAGTTTTTCAGACGCGGAGCCATCGCCGGTCAAAAGTGACCAAAATGTTCAAAACCCGGCCTACAAAGGTCCATTTAACTTTTCGCACATATTGAGAAATTGTTACCTATAGCAGCGCAATCTTTCAGTATAAATATTTTAGTAGGTTCGAATATCAATCTGGTTTTCATGGAGGCAGCGCAACAGGCAGCAGTTTCGAGTTTTTGTTGGGAAGCGCCGTGCCTCGTCATATTGACCTGAGTATAGAGCGATCGTCAAAGTCAAGCAACGCCGCGCGCAGTCGGTTCATGGACGGGTGATCCCTTATGATTATGTTTTTGCCTAATAAAACATTTTTTTTATTAAAAAAAATAATATGTACAAACCTAGGCACTGAAGTTCTTTTTATGACTCATGTGGAATTTAGTTGCCGAGGCCTCTGGCCGAGGCACATACATAAGGAATGCCTATTCCCGAATTACCCTGCATTGTTATTACTCATATAATATGCCAATCTATTACCTATACTATACATAATATATCACGCTGTAATATTCCTACTTTGCCAATTGATCTGTATCAAAATGACGTTCATCTAATTTCAGTAATCTTAATTAATTTCCCTAAATCTTCCATAATGAAACCACTGAGGTAGAGAGAAATTAGGTACTCAGGGGCCATGTTCAGCATGTAGCGTACATCGAGTTTTCGACCGATATGAGTCCAGTACGTCTCCGATGACAAGGTAATCGCGCTGTGGCCAGTTTTGTCTTCTACTGCCTCCTTGACGTAAATAGACTATATAATATCGGTGCCAATTCCGTTCGTTTCGCTTCCACTTCCACCATCGATAAAAAAAAGCCAAAGAAAATATCACGATCTGACTTTGAGTCGGCGTGTTGACAGATGTAAATTTGATTGGGTTTTTAACAGGACCGTGCTCGAAAATCCCCTTTAAATTACATCGGGAAAGCTGCGTCGATTCTGGTTGGAATTTTGGAGACTAAGGTGGTGGAATTATTAATACCACTCACCACGCCGCGCGCCGAAAAATATATATTCGAAAATATAATCAGATTTTGTGTTTATTTTAATTTTTATTTGACGAATTTATGCTACCGAATACCACTTTCTGTTCACCGGATGACAATAATAATTATGTCTAAAGTGATCCCATATAGTAGATACCTTAGACAAGGAAAGATATAGGACAGCGCGCAGTCTACCCTGCCGTTACTTCGTTTTGAACGGCGGCCATTTTATATGTGGCAGACAAAGCGAGTACGTTGTGAGATAATATCGTGAATTTATGAATTAAAAGTAACAGTGATTAAGCGAAAAATATACTCTTACGATGGAGAATTGTTCAGCGTTTGGTTGTAAATATTTAACAAGCTACCTTTGAAAGATGCCCTAAAACTTTATATTTTTCCCAATATAAGTACTTCAAACTCCTTCTACCTTTTAGTATGATAAAGTGCATTGTTTTGTTTGTAAATAGGACCAATATAATTATTTTTTAACATCGTTTTTATTGGACATTTCTTAATTGTTTATGATATAGTTTCATAAAATATGGATTGGTTTCCATGGGGGTGAATTATTTATTTTATTTTGATCGATTGTAAATCGCCACAAATATATAGATATATTTCAGCACTTAACACTAGCTTTACATTTGGGAAATTATCTGCAAATAAATAACGATATTTCAAATTACATGCAAGTCAGAATTAGCTACCTTTTCATTTTTAACATTTTTGTGATATTGGCTAAGAACGCGTTTCATGCTACGCCACTGGCCTGTCGTGCGATGTGGCAGTCGGTAACACGACCGCGAGCGCAGTTTAATTTAGACTTCCTCTGTCCTCTCTCTTCCCTTCTCTAAGGTCTGTACATTTATAAAATAATCACTCATTATAAACATCAACTGTTTATACGCACTTATTTACACACTAAAATTTTTACGACGAAATGTTCTAAAATAAATGTTTTACTGCTCTATTGTGCATTTGATGTAGATAATAGATTATAAAACTGTCAGCTGTCATTGGTGACTTTGAAATTGCTTTACTTTTAGGTTAGGTAACTATCAATTATTATTATTTTAGCATTGTTAAGATAACCTTTTAAAACATATTTTTCTACTCCTGTTAAGTGACGGTTTAGGTTATAAGTAAGTCCATTGTTACAAACACTGACACATAATGACTGACACGTAATAATAGTATATTATACACTTAGGTTGAGAAGTGAGCCATTATATACCGAGCTTTTTTATATCCTGAGGCGCGTAGCGCCGAAGGATATAATATGCGAGGTAAATAATGGCCTTCTCAACCGAAGTGTATATAGAATTTTTTTACTACTAACATTGAAATATTACCATATTTTCGTTTATTTTAGTCATTTCTCGCTTTTTTCAAATGCTTCGAAATATCAAGTAGCCTGGGAGTTCAGTTGTCAAGCTGATAAAATGACACTAATCTTTAAATGTCATATAGAAAATTTTTCATTATTTACCTAGGGTGAGAAATATTACTTCTCATTAGAGGAATGAGATAAATAATGGTGATTTCTCAGATTAGTAGTAAAAAAAACGTATCTGTTCTTAATTAAAACGCAATTATCACGGGTGCTATGTTAGCGCGGCATCCGCGTTACCATAGCAACTAACCAACATACTAATTGTTGCCTGTCAGACAATCAGAAGTATAGTTTATCTATTATAATAGTTTCTCTTTCGTCGAAGAAAAATTATAATACAAAACTCGAGTTGTAAGCTTATTACATACTCGTGGAATTACAGCACTCGCCGCTGCGCGGCTCGTGCGCAACTTTTCCACTCATACGTAATAAGCTGTTTACAACACTCGCTATGTAATATACTATTCTCAATTAGAACAAAGTAGCAGTTTTCTATGACGAAAAACATTATTTGACCTTGGCAATAAAAAAGACGTTTTCTTGAAATCGGCATTAAAATGTCCCAAAATCGTCATTAAAAGCACAGAAATCGTACAATAATGTAGCCCATTATTGTCCGATTTTTTCAATAAGTAGGCCTTGGCGAAATGTAAACATCAAACGTCAGACGCGGAGAAATCGCCCGTCAAAAGTGACCAAATATTCAAAACCCGGCCGATTTAACTTTTCGTACACATTGCGAAATTGTTTCCTATAGAAGCGCAATCCTTCAGTATACATATTTTAGTAAATTTGAAAATTAATAGATTTGTTATGTCGGCTGCACAAGAAGCAGCAGTTTGGTTTTTCTGTCAGAAGGTGCCGTACGTCATTATGCTTGTCCTAGGTAGAGCGATCGGTGAAGTCAAGCAACGCCGCGCGTAGTCGGTTCGTGGACGGGTGATCCCTTATTGTTATTTTCTTGCTTAATAAAACTTTTTTTTTCCGATTTCAAAAAAATATAATATGTACCTCGGCACTGAAGTTCTTTTTATGACTCATGTGGTTTATTTGCCTCGGCCAGAGGCCTCAGCAACTAAACTCCACATGAGTCATAAAAAGTTGAACTTCAGTGCCTTGGTACATAAATAACTATTATACCGATGTTTTATTGCGAATTCAAAAGTAATGTTATTAATTTCGAGCTCTAAATGTAGCTTTTTCTCTTATTTATTTCCCATTGCAAACCAACATCGGCCTCTCGACAAGTGCTGTTGTCCCTTTATCCCCTGTCTGCGATTTCAATAATGTAGGTATAATATTTATTCGTTTGTTTTGGGAACAGGGTCCGAAAACGCTACATGGCACCGACAAAAAAAAACAACGGGGAGCGATTCGTTATTATTTTTGTTTTGTAGGGAATTGAGAATTACAGAAAATCATAAGCCGTAACTGCACATGACTTTTTTGATGTCACTTTTAAAATTTTGATGTAAAGTTTTCTTACCGAAAATATAAGTTAAAATAATAATTTTGTGATATCAATACTTATGTAATCTAGAAGGTACAATCGTTTTTCTTAAAACAAATAAAAATCAACAGAGTATAAAACATGGTTTTCCTAGACAATTACTAGATTGGTTTCAGCCTTCTATATTCTTAACTTCAACTCCGCTGGCAGTGTTTTCAATTTAAATCAATTCGATTGGAATTGTCTGTGTTATTCGTGAAATATATCAATTGGGAAACGGATATTGGGGGTCTCGAATTTTAAATTAATACTAGAAATGGAAAGACACTTGTCGAAAATTGTGATAGGCATCTAAAGAAAAACAATTTACATTACTTCGCTTGCAGACAATAATTATTATAGAATAAATAGAAAGGTAAAAAACGATTGGTTTAAAAATTTAAACCGGTCGTGCATAAAGTTTTGTTTACCTATATCACGGGCGCAATCAGCGTTTATGGCCCTCGCCACCTTTTTTTCTCTATTATTATAGCCGTTAGTTTATCTTTTGCCGTTTTTTAACCAACAGGTTTGCCATTTCTGACCTTCTATGCTTTTATTACCGCATAAAATTCAATCTGGAGGATATCTCGGAAGCCCGCCCGCCTTTGACAAGATGGCTCTTAACGATCTGAGGATGCCTGTTCGTCCCTATTATGGGCTTATCTGGGAATATTGTCTATTTTCCTGGGATACACATCATATTTTCAATTAAGGGAGAGTTATCGATGAAAATTCAGGTTGCTGAGGGAAAACTCCTTTGATATTTTTCTCGTGGTTTACATACCGTTTGCATGCCCTTCGGGCTTTTAACGTTAAAAGGGTCAAAATGCATGTGTATGCTATGGTGAGAATTTAGATGTAAAAGCAGAAAAATTGAAGTGAAGTTGAAGGACAATGTTTTCTTTAGGCTTTTACAAAATAAACACAAAATAGATCTTTGCATTCAGCACGTTTTAATAATGCAAAGAAATGAATTTATAATGAATTTAAACACGGGTAAGTACCTAGTATTATTATCTGTTACAAAATAATACCAATGAGGCCAATATAATAGAATAACAGTGAGAAAATAATCAACTCATTTGTATTTGCCTCTATATGCCCCAATTATTATTATTATTGGAACAGTTAATGTTATTACTGTTGGAAAGTTACTTTTTAAATTAAAAGACAGAATGTAGGCACCTTGGTGTATAATATGTGGTTGTATAGTCAAGTTTCCGTCTAAAAATGAAAGGTGGCCATGCTTTTGTCGAATAAACGTCACCGCTGCCGTCACAGCAACTGCGTACGGACACACCTGTATATGTGTGATATGTGTATCGTGATCAAAACTTTTTTATTATTGAACAGACGGTATATACGGGTATTTTATTCCCAACCACAAAAATCCAATCCGGGAAACATTTGTCGAGGCCTCAGAGAAATAACCAAGGATAGAGGGAGTAAGGACAAAAACTAAACAAAGCCAACATCTTTTTGAGTGATGCCATGTACTCCATTGTTTACAGCATTTCATTTCAAAATAGAAGGGTTTAATAATGGGATTCAATGAAGGCGCACCTCCCATAACGCTAAATTGACAAACGTAGTTATTAATTTCTTGTATGTAACAGTTTTAAACTAAAACTAAATTGCGCTGTAATTATAGTATCTAATTACCACTTTAATAAAGTCGTCACAGATACCTCAAACCGCCCGACATGGCAACGCTGCTGTTGATGCCCCGCCTCCCGCTGGCGCCGCGTCCGTTAACTCAGCGGTATTTGTTTTGTGTATGCCCAGCATGTCAAGTTTTCCGATTGTTTACGTATGCATTTTTCCCGTTTTTAATTGTTTTTCTGTTAATTTATAGGCTATTTATTAATATTTAGGATATAGTGACTGATTTTGTATACAATGGGACGCAGAAAGTGTGTGGCCAAATTGATATTTCTCAGGATATAACCTATCTCAGGTAAACGTTGTACACACGGGTCTAATGTTTGTTTACTTCGGTAAATTTGCATAAGATGTTGGTTGACTACAAACGTATGTATTTTGAAGCTGTTGCTCCCTCTATCCTTGGTTATTTCTCTGAGGTCGAGGCCCACACCTTGACCCACCGACCGTACCCCAACTTTTTCCTTCTGTTTTATATGGCGACAATATTTCGTATGGACGTGAAAAAATAGGCCCGAATATCCTGGCAATACGTTTCTCTCGACGCGAAGTATAGCTTTACCCTATACGCTCCAATGCCCCTTTTCGCAGCTTTGTCAAACTAAATATCCATTTTGATAGTCGTTTGTTGGCGAATGTTCGCGATTCGCTAGGTACCAATGGCCAATTGACATTTAGTTATTGTTCTCTGAATAAACATGTGCAAAATCCTAAATAATAATAATGTCAATTGATAATTTCGCCATCCTAAGTTGGCAGCAATGCGGCAAAAAATGCAACCGGGTCATAAGTCCAGGTCAGTAACGAGCCCATTTTCGCAATGAATAACTACTAATAACACGAACAAGAACAACACAGACAACGGTAAAACTCACGAAACGTACAAAACCCGCGAATTTTTTCACTGTCCAAAGTTTGAACCCTTTTGAACGATCCGGAAAACCTTCTCTGTCACTTTCACAACACCGAAATAAAATTTGCCTGAGTACGCACCATAGACGCTGTCGCAAGTAGGTGATTATACCAAAATCTCAAAATGACAGTGTTTCCATGACGTTTGAAATTATTATTAAAATGAGTTGTAGTCATAGTTATTTTTATTTGTAGCGGTATGATCGTGATTGCAATAGGGTTTTTATTTTATTATGTTCTTTTTTCGTATCACTTGGGTAACTTTTCACATCATAAATCAATGAGTGACGTCATTAACTGGTTGAGACACATATACCAATGTTATACCCATGGTAAACAGAAAATTTCAAGGGATTTTGTGAAGAATGTCATCTGAAAAAATCGGGACTTCTTGCAGTAATCGGGCTACACCATTAAATTTTTCACGTTATTTTGCGCATTTTGTTATACATAGTAATAATATTAAGTAACTTTAATTTTTTTCTCTATCAAAATCTTTATTGTTGTTTGAAAGTCCAACTTGTGACGAACTTCTTATTGGAAAATATATAATGACTTATAGATACCTACTTCCTACTTCCACTCCAGCGATGTATAAGTCTATGAAGCTTAGATTTAGGTAGGTGTAGGTATCGATTATGGATGTTGTGATTAGCTTCAACTTTAACTACCTTTATTCCAAGAAGAATATGGAATATTCCCTACTTTTTACATTATTATTGTCAGAACAAACATAATAAGGTCATTAGCTTCAATAGCTATACTATACAAACAATAGCGTAATGAACCTTCCGTATTATTATTATCATTACTGGATTGGTATATTATAACGCAAGGCTAAGGTATATTTGCCCAATAGGCATAATAATTATTATCTATCGTTAAATTCAGATTAATATTACATAAATTGAAGTTCTTGGGACCGTGATTTTAGCTTGAACATCAAACAGCAGATGAACGTGTGCCCTATGCCCGTGTTCCGCCGTTCTATATTATTCCACAACAATCCCTTAAGCACAATAAACATTACAGCGTGTTGGTCAGTTTATAATTGTTCGGAGGATTTATGATCCGTTCTGTTTAATTTTACCGAAGGCACACTCCATTCGTGCTTGCTGATTTAGGAACGGAAGCTTTTCGTTACTGAAATTTATACTAAAAACCTCATACAAATAATAAACATATAGACCAATCTAAAGACTACATTGTAATCCGCCAACATAAAAAATGCCTATACTCAAAACAAAAACAACAAATTTGTAGATGTAGATTGTAGACATCAACTAATTGTTCCAAATTGATGTTTTTTAGTTGGTTTTATTGGATTTATTTCGTAAGTACAAGATAAATTTATGAAGAAGTTTTTCAATGGTGCAATCATTGCATTGTTTTGTTTTAGATTTCTATTACTAATTCAGACAAATCATGTTACTAAACATTTTTGATCTTGGCAGGGTCAGCGTTGTATTTAATTATTAGTCTATGTTTATTATTTGTCTGAGCTAAAAACACTTAATGCAAAAAACTAGGGGATACATATTTTGTTGGTTCAGCGGTAGGTACTTTGCTAGTATACCACAAACCAACGGCCTCTAAATGTCTAGAATGTCACATAGTGTCACCTTGACACCAGCCACCTTCGCTTATTTTGTTTCTGTAGGTTATAAAATTAAAAATCTTACATTTAACTTTGTTAAATCAGGTATCTTCAACGGTTGAATAATAAATAATGAAAGTGACTTTAGTTTACTTGCTTTTTTATTCTCAAAACTCACTTATATTTTTTCTGTTATGTATAAAAGCAATCTATATTGAATCAGTTGACATTTATGGCACACGTGTCAGTATTACGATATTAATTACGTGCCTATATTAAGTTTTAATAGATTCCAGAAGTTAAGTGCATAAAGTTTGATAATAGCTTATTAAAACTAGAGAATAATGTATGTATTACACAAATATTAAGTTTGCGTGATCTTATAGGTATAATATATTTTGGTCATAATATATTTTCATAAACGAAGTACGAGTAGTTTCTCCAGCATACTTGATCAAAGGAGGATACAACAAGTAAAGTTGTATCACAGAGATATCAACGCCTGCCAACACGAACCAATGACATGACATAATTTTTGAAATATACCAATCGGGTGATGATTTCAGCGATTATTTCCCTCTTACTGCTTGCATCCAATAAGGTATCTCCTTCCATAACAATCCAACCAATGATATGCCTCTGCTGGCGATAATTGCACTTGTGCAAATTATCACTTCGTTGCTTAGCAACCGCGAATCTGTTGGATACAAACACGTACCTACTTCTTAATGTTTGTGTGTTTCACACTGTTCTAAATTATGCAGCTTATAAATTATGTTGCGGTACTATTAAGCATTATATCAATGAATTTATATAACTTTTACATTGCTAAATTCTTGTTATTTAGACCTCCGCCTCCGTTTAAATTTATGACACATTCAGAAAATAAACCAACGCCGACAGGGTGTAGGTAAGTATAATCGCATTTGCCTTGGATACCCAAGCGTCGTGTTTGTTTACTCGAACGCCACAGTCGAAGCTGTCAATAAACTCGTTCAAAATGAGTCGTTTTGGAAATGTATAAAAATAGAAAAAATTAATACAGAAATTATTAAATTGGGCTTTTATTTTCTGATAAAATCCCGAGAGCGAACTAGATCTTATCTGGTTCTGGACTTCCACTAGTCAACATTTCCCCCACTTCTATCATAAAAGCTCGATAGTACGTACCATAATATTGTATTGTCATATTTAATAAGTTTAATAAGCAAAATTTCAGATCAATACAACATATCTATTATTTAATGTATTGTATCCTTTGAGCTTTAACTAATGTAATTGCACACAAAAATGTTGTCACATAAATAGGTACTTTTTTATTATTACGAATGTGTTACGGAACATAATATACATTACGATAAATATTCAGACTTCAATAATGCGATAAAATTGGGGTATGTGGCAACGCCGCCCGCCCACCCAAGCCGCGTCACCAGACGCCCCGTCATGCTAACTGTCATTCCGTATGCCGCTCAGTAAAACATTAGTAGATATCTGTCTATTTATTATGATATTGTTTGTGTAGTTATCGTGTTGTTAGTTGTGTAGTGTAATAAGTAAATTATCGTGGACAAGGATTACGTGAAAGGGCAATCCGATAATTTGCCGAAATTGGATGCTTTCATGGATCTATTAATCTGATGTTCACGTCTACCGAAATTCGTGGGATAAAACTGCAAAGGTTTGTATGTTGTAGTAATAGTAAAGTATTATGAGTTATTAATAAACGAAGAACTTGCAGACGTCATAGTTCTTGGAAGTAGTGACCAGGAATTATTTTATCAAGTCTGTAAAATTATGAAAATATTATATTTATTAAAAAAAGGAGTCTGGAACGTTGCGAATGTTTTTTTCTCATATTTCATTTGCCTTGCTTGAATTTGATGGGTTTCATTTAAATAAATATTGTCCAAATACCTAGAGCGAGTTTCGGATGTATATTTGCTGAATATAAATAATAACTGGCAATGTACGTAATTTAAATTTTGCGTGTTAAAGGAAATTTGCTGGAATATTAAAGTGGTTATAAAATATACTTCTCCAACGCGTAGAGATAATTTTAAAGTTCTTATTTGGTAAGTATCTACCTACAGATATAAAAAAATAACTGAAATAAGTTTAGACAAAGTTTCTTTAGATTTTACTCAGTTGTATTGTTACCACTTGTTACCACGTTTGACCGATCAAATGAAAAATCGCTAACAATAACCCCAAACCACGCAGAGTAATTCATCATGTGTGTGGCGTATAAAGTTCGCAATTCCTGAATTCCTGGCCTTATGCGTTATGGCCAAATTCTTTGATTAATTTTTCGTTATGTCAGCGACTGTGCTAGAGTATTGAATTTTTGCGAAGGTACTTTTGACACAAGTGATTTATTACGGCTTAGTTGTGTTCAAAACTTGAGTTACAGAAAATTATACAGCATGTAAAAGGAGTCGGTTTAAGCATTTAACATACTACACACCGATGCCAATATACAGTGTGGTCATTTAAGTGTGCAACATATGGGATTTTTTTTATTAATTGCCCAACGAAAATACAAATATTCACGAAAGTTGGTGCATGTTCGATAATCCTATTAGGCGCACTTAGAATGGTTGCCAGTCAAACAGCATACAGGGTAGGTCAAAAAATATTAAAATTGTGCAAGAGTAAAGTATACCCTTATTTCAGAAAATTTAGCAAAATGTTATTAAGAAAAGTTGTCTAGAATTAAAAGTTATGCCTAAATAGCAAAACATGGTTTCCTAAAAAAAAATATATTTTTAAAAAACATTAATAATTTCCTAAAAAAATTTTGCTTTAATATTCACCCTAAACAATTTCATAAATCAGTCAAAATTATATCAATTTCGCATAACTTTGTTCAAATTCAAGCATATTTGTAAAATTAACTTAGATTTTTAATTTTTTAAGGAATGACAAACTTCATGTTTGTTGCAAAGATATTAAACAAAACTTTAAAATTTCGCAAAAACTCTTCTGAGCAAGGTAAAATATTAGTAATGATAATGTGTATTTTAAAAAAACTCTCATTTAAGGTGCAAAATTTTTATTTTAATTGTTTATTAAGAAACTGGAAATTAATCGACGAAAAAAAAATTTTCTAAGGAGGCTATGTTTTGGTATTTAGGTATAGCTGAATTTTTTGAAATAAGGGTGCTTTACTCTTGTGCATTTTTTATATTTTTTGACCTACCCTGTATGCTGTTGAACTTGCAACCATTCTGAATGCACCTAATATGATTACTATACAGGGTGTTCCCGTATATTTTGACCCACCCCTAGAGCCTTTATTTTTCGAGTTGGAAAAAAATTACTTAAATGAAAGTTGTAGGGTACCAAGGTGTATTGTCCCAAAAATAATGGATTGACAGGAATGCCCTTGCCTAAGTAGAAATGTTTTTTCATGGCAACCTTGATTAAATATAAAAATCGTATTTATCTACAATTTGGAATACCATGCGAATGCTTAGAGCAAACATATAACATATTAATATTGTTGGAATCGAAAAAAATGCATGCAATTCAAAAATCCACAAATATACAGGGTGTTCCGTTTAAAATGTAATTTTATATTTTTTCATAAATTTGCGACGCTCATTTGTTTTATCTAATAACAGATCCTAGCGGTTCAGAAAAACCCTACAACTCTCATTTAAGTAATTTTTTTCTAACTAGAAAAATAAAGGCTCTAGGGGTGGGTCAAAATATACGGAAACACCCTGTAGATGCATCAACTTTCGGCAATGTCTGTATTTAGGTTACACAATTAATAAAAAAAGTCCCATCTGTTGCACACTTAAATGACCACACTGTATTTAAAACTTATTCAGTTTTAAGATAACACTGTCAAGCACCTTATTACAAAAAAAATTGTAACTATTCATATTGTATTTGCGGCTTGTGCTACATGAAAACATTGCCAACTTTTTTCTTCTGTATTCCATATCTTGTGGGCTTCCTTACACCCCTGACTGATACTTCCGGCCGACCCCAAATCCGCCCCAGTAGGCCTTGGATTTCGGCTGTGACAGTGAAAGTTGCCCCCACGCCATGAATATATCATCAAATGCGCCATTCCGACCACCTGCTTCCCTCGGAAACTTGTTAAATCAGACCAAGCCTCCCACCCGACCTTAACGCTTGTCGAAAATTGCTCGAGATAGGCAAAAGTTCATTAAATCTGTCAGATTGAAGTAGTTAGGTGCTATAGGTTTCTCTGTTTTAGACGCCATAGGTTGCTGGGTTTTGCTATAACCAAGCTAGAAAATTTAAGTAATTAATAACCATGAACTTTCTTTAATAATTCTTTTCTGCTCCCGTGCTTTGATGATAACATTGTTCCAAAGTGTTCTCCCCTCGGGCGTAGCCAAGGGGGGGGTTTCGGGGGTTCAACCCCCCCCCCCCCCCCGAAATAAGCAAAATATTACCTAATATTATACCGAAAAAAATACGAGGAGTGAAGAGTTAAATTATTATTACGTTTGAATATATGTAGTAATAGTAGCGCCTAGCGCCATCTTTTGACGAGAGGCAGACGCAGTTGCAGCCGAACTATTTTGTATTGTAGGGACACTTTGCGTTGTTTCTCGATTATTCGCCACGCCCCTCGGTCGAAATGAGCGGAACTTTGTGGAAGTTCGTGGAAGTTTCTGGACGGCTACTGGGCTGCTATATAAGCGGCGCCGCGGCGCGTGACCGCGCTTACGGCAGTATTGTTCCATGCGAACTCGAAGCGAATAAAAGTGAAAAGTGGTGAACGAATAGTGAAGAGAATTAAGTGTACCGTGTAAGTGAGTAATTTTAGTGCGCTGTTATTCGATGACCTTGTTAAGGATAGATACGTGAATCATTATTACTGTTGAAAAATGGAGGGGGAAAAAAGGAAGGGTGATAAACTTAAAGGTATAGACTACTGGAAAAAGTGATGTAGTCAAGGTCAAGGGGTTTCTAATAAAGAAACAAATTTGGATTTAGCTATCAAAACTTCAGCTACCTTGCATGCTGATAAGAAGACTGCCTACCCCGAAATCTAGTTTGGAATGCCTAGATATGTGCGATAAAAACCTTTATCCTAATATTTACACATTACTACAAATCTTGGCTACCATTCCTGTATCCACTGCTACCCCAGAAAGGTCTTTCTCGATCCTAAGGAGACTGAAAAACTATTTACGAAACACTACAAGTGAAAACAGACTTAATGGTTAATGAACATTCACTATGGAACAGAAATTCATGCAGATGAAGTAGTGGATATACTTAAAAGAAAAAGCCGAAGATTTCTTCTTTAATGGTTTTAGATTTAGCGCAGAGGAACGAAATTAATTTATCCATTTCATTTAAAGTTAAGAACTTTATAAATATGTCGTAGTTTTTCGGATGAATATATAGATATTAAATTTCATGTAAGTATATTTTTGTTGTTTTATTTACTTCTCAAACTAAACCCCCCCCCAAAACTAAATCCTGGCTACGCCCGTGGGGTGTTTCATCTCAGTGCGAACACCCTCGTAAAATTTGTATTCTTCATCCGATTTTAGCCGCGTTTCTTTCTAAAAATAGTCCACAAAATACTCTTTTTTTACGTTGGTGCAAAATTTCAGGTTTAATCTGATAAAAAATTTTTGAATAGTTAAAAATGACGAAAACCATTTAGCAAATTTTTTATTTAAAATATGACACCACAGCGTTAATCAGAACAACCTAAAACCCCCGTATACCGAATTTGAATAAAAAATATACAGGGAGTTCCATTCTGCAGGGTGTCAAAGTTGAGCAAAATAGGAATTTTAAAGGGATCTGGAGAGTCAAGTATGCCATGGAATCCCGTCAAAACAGATGAAAGATCAACAGGACTACTCAAAGTGTTAGTGAGCAAAGATTCAATACAAAAATGTACAGGGTCTTTTTCTCTGGGCGATCTTAAAATGCTGATTTTTTATTAAACTTTATACTGGTCAGGAGAGCTCTGGAATCATTGAAAAATATTAATAAACACACAAGTAATTTATGTCTTTACAAAATGCCAACCAACAAATAAAAACAATTTAAATTGTTGGACCTTTATCAATAAAGTCAATGTCTAAGATGATACATTTTCTGTGCGTTTCCTGTTGTGGCACACCAGCCACCTTAATTCATATGGACTTACTGATGCAGGCTTCTGTATTTTTTAGACTTAGTTCGTTTATAATGTCTGGGGTGGTTTTGATATACTCGATTTTTGACCTGTTTAAAAAATTCAGCATTTCGAGTTGCTACAGAGAAGAACACCTTGTATATTTTTTATTAAATCTTTGCACATCGACACTGTGAGTGGTCCTGTTCATCATCCAACTGTTTCGAAGTAATTTCATGGCACACTTGACTCGCCAGATAAGTTTAAAATTCCTATTTTGCTCAACTTCCACACCTTGCGGAATGGAACTCCCTGTATATTTTTTGTTCAAATTTGGTATGTGGGGGTTTTGGTGTGCCCTAATTAACGCGGTAGTGTCTGATTTTAAATAAAAAAATTGCTAAATGATTTTCTCATTTTTTTACTAAAAAAATTTTAGTAGGTCTTGAAAATTAAGATTAAGAACTGAAATTTTGCACCAACGTAAAAAAAGAGTTTCTTGTGGCCTATTTTTAGAAAAAAAAACACAGCTAAAATCGGGTGAAGAATACACATGTTACGGGGGTGTTCGCACTTAAGATGAAACACCCTGTAGATTGACCATGATTTAAAATTTATCCAACTTGTCAGTCCATAGTTACTGTTTACTTCATAAATTCCTAAAATGTATGTCTTTTCCAATAAAATCGTGTCCTCGACAGCTGACTAAGGAAATATTCTACCAAAAACCTAAATTGTAATTTTCCGCTTGAGCTGACTGGAACTCGAATTTTATAGAGCTTGAATGCCGCGATTACTCCTTCTAGGACAATTAAAAAGTTGTACCGTAAACCGAGCAATTTGCATAGACTCCCCGGAAAAAGAGCAGTTAACGTTGTAGAGTTGTTTCGGTTTGTAGGTTATGGTCGTAAATAATTTACATTTTGGTGTAAAGCCCAAGAAATTGCTCAGAAACAATGTGAGCAAGAGCTTGCGAATTTGTGTTTAAACGGAATAAAATGGAAATGCATTTTCCTACGGGGATTTTCGCTGGAATATATTGCGCTTCATCTGCGTTTTCCTCCTAGGGCAATTTCCTAAGAAGGTAGGTACTATTGGTTTTCTTTCTTTTAACCTTGTAGATAATATGAAAATTTATTTTTCAGGCAATTATCTACTTGAATTTGCATTGTTTGTTCGAAATATAAGAAATACCTACCTTGCAACTGCATTATTGATATATTATAATGCTATACTAAAATCTCTCTTTAACTAGACACCAGAAATTGCACTTTTTAAATTTAGTTACTAAAAGTTGGCAGCATTAAGACCAGGGGCACATTAAGTAGGGTTACCAGATGAAAACTTGAATACCAGGACAAGCCTTTGAAAAAAGCCGGACGATACAATTGTTTTTGTATTTTTTGAGTTTTTAAAAAATAAAAAAAATTATATATATTTTTTTCAATTTTTTTTATTTTTTTGACAAAGTAATAATTTTCCCGTTATCTACTGATTGACTGAGGCTGGTTACCATTTTCTTTTTACTAATAAAACAAAGCCAAAGGGCAAAATATTATTCACAAAGAAAAACAAGTTACAACACGAAAGCACAAAATCGTAAAACTTTGAATAGCTCATATTGCATATCTGCTTAAATTCAAACTTTCTATATATTTTTTTAAAATTGCGTTTCGCAACTAGGAGACCCTCTATATTTCCTAATTTAACCTTATCACAATTTGATAGTAATGTTTCGCCGACACCTTGAGTAATTGTTTGAGGAAATTGAAAAAACCTTATTGCCTCGAAATGAACCCCCGCCCGAATTTTGATGGCCCGTAAAATGTAAAGTGTGTTTTTTACAGGGCAGAAAAGGATCTGGCTCCCTAGGGCCTTTTCAGCCACCCTCTGGATATACTTCCATTACGAAATAAATCTTGTTAATATTTTTTTTCGCGGGGGTAACCTCTCTTGCACGGGAGTGATTGCAGTTTAATGAGGATGGTATTTTTTCTTGAGAGCGAATTTTCGTTCTCCTATTGACTCATTCAGTTTTTTTGTGAGATATTTCTGAGCGAGGCAAATGGACACCCTGTATAGCGATGCAGAAATCAGAGACTGCGCCTAACTGTAGTTTCGCTAACTAACTCAGCTTGCTACAAACTAGCTGCTCTATAGCTGGTGCAATATTGTCATGAATTACAATGACATTAAAAGTTAAACAACATAACAATATTCTGCTGGAGGTATGGTATAACATTCAAGTTGCCTACCTCATGTTTAGAACATTATTATAATGAGTTCATAACAATGTCTCTGCAGCAAATTAGGATCTCGTCTGTAGGTAAGTAATTTAGGACGTTATATTGGAGGTACCTATACAGGGCGATTAGGTCATGATGATGAACATTTTTACCACGCAGGTATGGAAAAAATAGCTTAATACGAATATGAAATTAAAAAATTCTAAAGCAAACCACAAATATATATGTATATATAAATATGTGTGCATTAAAACCCTTACCTAACGGCGCTTGCCCCGTCACATGGTAAGCTCGCTCGTCAAGGTTGGTGCGCAGTTGCCAGTTGCACAACATATCGTAAATGTAGGTTTTACGTTTTCACAGAAATAATAATAATAATAAACAAATTTATTTACAGAAAAAAGAATACAAAGCAAATACAATTTTATTTACAAAAAAATTTCAAAATATTCTGCTGTGACGATAAAACCATCATGGTCTAAGTTAATTTATTACCTATTTTGTAAATATCAATCTACCTAATGCCCAAAAATGTCGAGCATCAATTAAAACTGTGCGCATCCTACTATTATGTCACAGCCGGCTCTAGGAAAGCCCTGAAGTTGAGAAAGCTGGCAACATGGCTTGCGGGTCTGCGCGGCGTGGCCTGTCACTCCCTGTCAGTTGATTTTACAAGAAATTTACCAGAATTAAATTGTGTAGTGCGGGTAGTGCTATCGTCGCCAGATTGCTACGACGAGGCAGTGTGTCTCTGGGTGGAAACAGACAGCCCGAAGTGCTGGCGACAGCTTTTTATAAATTTGTTTTGTTTGTGAAAAAATTAAACATTTCTTTAAAAGTTCGAAGTGAAGAATCGTTCCTTTACAATTTCAAGCCTCAAGATGCTAGAACTTGTTATATATCTGGCTGTAAGTCAAATCGTAATAATAACTTGAAGTAGCTAGTTTTTTTTTGCTTGACGGAAAGCGGTCAACTTGTAGATTACGGGCCAATTGCATGGACAAATTAAAGTACCCTTTAAAATTAAAGGAGCTTTCTAATAATCCAATAGTATTGTTGTAAAAGTTTCTTTACCTAATGTTAAAGTCAAAAGATAATTTAGTTAAATATATTATAAAATTAACCCTAACTGCCATTTCAATCAGACGGGATTTATTTTCCTTCACAACATGCTGTTCTGTTCGTTGTTTTATTTTTATGAAAATTTAACCATAAGGGAAGATAGGTAATCATCATTTGCCTGATGGCGCACTTTGCGAAAAATTCTGTCAAAATTTCGACTTACAACAAAATGTAGTCCCCTCTATTTGCCCAAATTTAACATATTATTTGTCGAAAATGTACCTATCCACACCAGGAATCGTGTACATATTATAAATACTTATACTTCTGTGTATATTTTGTTTCTTGTTACTGTTTTTATTGTCTGTTAAACAAACGTAGGGATTGAACATTTATTAGAAAAGATAAACTAAGCCAAAGTGCAGACTGCTCTATACTGCATAGACCCGTTGAACCGTCCCACTGCGACGTTGCCACATGTTTGCACAAGGCTTGTTAGCTTGAGAAGGTTGTGATCATATTCTACATTTTATTAAAATACAATTACCTACTTGCTTCTAAAATGAACAAGACTTTTCAGAAATACATAAAAATTATTCCCAACAAACTTCTCTTATGGCATTCTCAAAAATCTTTAAATCATTTTGCACGTGATTACTATAAAGTAAATAAGGAGATAATAATCTAATGAAGTAACGCACTACCTTTCTGTAAAATAAATGTTATAGCCCACATTATTCTATTAGTAATATTTTGTGTACCTGATGGGGTTAAATACTTTCACTAATACATCAATTACCTCAGTTAGGCATATGATTTGGCTACTTTCAAGACATTATACATTAAATAAGCCCAAAATTATTAATATTGCATTAATATTCAAAAGCGTTCTTCGAAGAATTTATTTTGTATAATTTGTACGTTTGCCCAAAGCTCCCACACAGAGCAAACAATAAAATACGGTGGGAAAACAAAAAAAAAACAACAGGCATTTCGTAAGCTGCTCGTCACCCAGAGAAAAGAAGATAAATTGGCCACTGAAAAATGAACAGAGATATATTGCAATACAATTCGTGTGTGTTTACTCTAAGGGTGCGTTCTATCTTGTATTTATTTTTGTTTATTCGGGGGATGTGTCAAAAAGTGATGAAAAATAACTCAGGTGGGGTTATTCTGGGATATAGCCGCCCCAATTTGAAGCTACAATAATGTAAATTTTTTTATTGCATTGTTTTTAGACTACCATTACCACTGCGATTTTCTCCCTTATTTGGCATACCTAAAATAAATAGTCCTGTACAAGATTTCAGCGAGTGATATACAATATGAACTACCAGGGACTCTTTAAAGTAAGGGAACCCAGCATTATACTTTCCAAAGTGAGGCCTATTCTTTCCTCATTCTAATGGTATCAGTGATGCCAAGTATATGCAATTCTATTGGAGAATCTATAAATATAACGGTACTTTGATTGTTAGTAAAAATTAATAATGGTTTCCATGATTTATAAAAATTAGACTTGACAATGTTGTGTCTACAAGTGCAGAATATGGCAAATGTCAAATGAAAAAAATTTATTTTATAGTTGAAATTGATTTCCAGCAATTATTTCCACGAATTTAAGTAATAAGTATAGTAAGTCAGTAGTGCCGATATTGCTTATTTAAGAATTTGTCGCTATTGCACCTTGTTACCAGGTTCCTCAATCCATTTGTAATATGTATACTTGAATGTATCTATCTTGTTGAATGTATCTACCGAAAGAACTTTCACAGATTTCGGGATGGACTAATAAGATTAGGTCTAGTAGTTCTAATCATGTAGTTTTTCTCGGTGTTCATTATAAAATTTTTGTAATTTTTTTTCGCTCCCAAGGTATCTCACAAACTTAAAATAAACTTGTAGTCGTAGATAAATAATCTTTAAAAAAAGACCTGACTATCTGCTTAATAATTTAAAATTTACGAAATACGATTTTTGTTTTGAACTACCTACTTATACGTAATGCCCACGAAATGGGAATTGTAGGATTACTAAAGGTGATACAGGAAAAATCTGGTTGCAATTATTGGGACTACTACGGGCGGCCGCACTACCTTTAATTGGCACATCTGAGTATCTGGAAGTTATAAAACTTAAACATTGTGAATTATGATGGGAAATATTTTGCCTCCTTTAGAATCTATGGCACTAGCATGTCACATAAAACGTGATGGCAGTTGGACACTGACATATAACATAACCTTGTACCAGCACCTTGTGGTCTCCTTGGAGTCGACAGAAAACAAACTTCCCCTCAAGGCTTCACTTTTCCTATGTGAACTAACGATGTCTTCGGCAAGCTCCCTCCTAGGCCTTGAAGATGTTTGCCCAATCGACTGAAAAGTTCTCAGACGTCGACTGCCGATGCCGTGACTGGTAATTCCCGCGACGCAGTGCTGGGGGAGGTGTCTCTAATAGAATTAGTGAAACTTTAAAAGGTTAGGCGACACCGAGCTGTGTTTGTTCCATTAAGGATTCTAATTCAATCGCTAGTTCCCCCAAAGTTTTCCATGTTGAAATCTAATTTGTGTAGGTTCGGAAAAACTAGGAAGATGACCCTTTTAGGATACTTCTACTATATGCCTTGGTATGTTAAAGATAGGGCAGTTGATCGAGTCCAAAAATGGCGTCTGGAGGTCAAATAATGCTTGCTTGGTAAAGCAGTTTGTGTTAATTTTGCAAAGTTTTGATTTATTTTAGAACATTTCGTAGTAAAAATTGTAGTAATTAGTGGATATAAACAGTTGATATCGACAATGAATAATTATTTTATATAAACTTACAAGCTCAAAATAACAAAGCAAATAGAAAATCTAAATGTTTTAATAACGTACACCCTTTCGCAATAAACTACTCAATATTCAGTTAAATGCTGCAAATTTTCTTCCAGTATAAAATATGGACATTGGTGCCTATTTAGTGCTTACAAGATGCTGTTATACGAAGCATAAAAAAATCTTCAAAAACAAAAATTATTGAGTGATATATGAAGATACTTCAAGCCAAGGCTGAAATGCCTTCAAATAGTTGGATTTCTGTCAATGGACATGTGAAGCAGGTCTAGTTAAACAACCTTCAAAAAATAGTGGAACAATTATGTGTGATTCCGAAAAATACCACAACAAACATTTATTGAAGTTCGACCTTGTCGTAGAATTGAAATATACTGTCGTGTATTTTCTGATGACCAATAGTGACTGTTTCTTCTATTAAAAAAGCCAAATGTTGTAAAATTGGCTTCATTAGTCCGCGCAATATAGAATCTGTAATAGTAAGTTTAACTAATAACCGTAGGAGTAGTAATATAATAGTAATGTCTAGTAGTAGTTAGTTAATAGTAGTATAGTGTAATCTATATTGTGATAATTGTTTACAAGTGACTAAAATACGTATATATACACAGGGTGTCCAACTTTAAAACTGTACAAATCCGTAAAATCTTAATTTTTGGAGATACTCGCCTAAACTTTTTTTGTTTGAAAGGCCATCAAAAACCGCTTCTTTTGACCTTCCTGTCACTTTTAAAATGCAAATCTAGGGCCGGCTGCGATTTTTTTATACCCCCGATTTTCACGAAAACCATTTAGCGATTTTTTTATTTAAAATCTGACCCCACAGCGTTAATCAGAACACCTCAAAACCCTTAAATACCAAATTTGAATAAAACATATACAGGAAGTTCCATTCTGGAGGGTGTCCAAGTTGAGCAAAATAGGAATTTTAAAGGCATCTGCCAAGTCAACTGTGCCATGGAATCCCCTCAAAACAGTTGAAAAAATACCACTCAAGGTGTTGGTGTGCAAAGGTCCAATACAAAATATACAGAGTGTTCTTATCTGTGTCATCTCAAATCACTGAATTTTTGGAACTTTATACGGGTCAAAAATCGTGTATATCAAAACCGCTCCACACACTATAAATGAACTAAATCTAAAAAATACAGAAGCCTGCCAGTCAGCAAGTCCATATCAGTTAAGGTGGCTGGTGTGCCACGACCGGAAACGCATAGAAAATGTATCATCTTTAGACCAGTGACTTTGTTGAGGAAGGTCAAATAATTTAAATTGTTTTTATTTGTTGGTTGGCATTTTGTAAAGGAATAAATTACTTTTGGGTTTATTCAATGATTCCAGAGCACTCCTGACCAGTATAAAGTTTAATAAAAATTCAGAATTTTGAGATGGCTCAGAGAAAATTTGTATTGCTAAATGGTTTTCGTAAAAATCGGTTTATAAAAAAATCGCAGCCGGCCTGGATTTGCATTTTGAAAATGGTAGGAAGGTAAAAGAAGCGGTTTTTGAAGGCCTTTCAAACAAAAAAAGTTTAGGCGATTATTTCCAAAAATGAAGATTTTACGGATTTGTACAGTTTTAAAGTTGGACACCCTGTATATATCGTTGAAACCAAAAAATGGGTAGATTTCGAACATGGAGAAATATACCGGGTAAGTACACCATCTAAAAAACATATGTTTGGTCTATACGCGACATTCATTTGTTTTTCTGAATACAGAACTGAAATCGCAAGAAAATTTTATACTATTATCATAATTTACCTACATTTTTTTCCAAAATTAAAAAAAAAAGTTAAGGGGGTAGAATGTTGTATGAATAACCCTGTACATAGGTTGAAAAACGCTTACTATGGCCATGTTAAAATATTCTTAGACATTGACTGACCAGGTCTGTAACTACATTTTGCGATTGTCATCCTAATTCAAAGATCAATAATTGGTATCTAAGTTCATTTCAATAGCGTGGCGACGTCGCGATGTCTCCGACGCCACCCTTTGCTTGCACACTGTTCGCGCTCCCCTTAGAGCATTTCAATCTGTTGCCGGAGATGCGAAAACGCCATGTAAATAGCTTCCAGGGATGTGTCTGCGGCAATTAGGAGTCTGGCAACACCGCAATTGTCACGTGCCGGCTGTTAAGATGATCAGATTAAGAACGTCTGTATACTTGTACTCCCTGTACCGTATTATTCAAAATGTTTACAAAAACTTGGCAGGAAGACTGTTTTAGGTTACAGATCACCCAAAAGCTGTGGCACAACCTTCTCAACTTACAAGCCCTGTGCAAACATGTGGCAACGCCGCAGCGGGACGGTTCAACGGGTCTATGCAGTATAGAGCAGTCTGCACTTTGGCTTAGTTTATCTTTTCTAATAGATGTTCAACCTTCTTTTTAATTATAATCAAATATATTTGTGAACTTTGTTTCAATAATTGGGTACCTAAGTAAGTAGGTAGCACGGGCGTAGCCAAGGGGGGGGGGGGGGTTTCGGGGGTTCAAACCCCCCCGAAATAAGCAAAATATTACCTAATATTATACCGAAAAAATACGAGGAGTGAAGAGTTAAATTATTATTACGTTTGAATATATTATGTAGTAATAGTAGCGCCTAGCGCCATCTTTTGACGAGAGGCAGACGCAGTTGCAGCCGAACTATTTTGTATTGTAGGGACACTTTGCGTTGTTTCTCGATTATTCGCCACGCCCCTCGGTCGAAATGAGCGGAACTTTGTGGAAGTTCGTGGAAGTTTCTGGACGGCTACTGGGCTGCTATAAAAGCGGCGCCGCGGCGCGTGACCGCGCTTACGGCAGTATTGTTCCATGCGAACTCGAAGCGAATAAAAGTGAAAAGTGGTGAACGAATAGTGAAGAGAATTAAGTGTACCGTGTAAGTGAGTAATTTTAGTGCACTGTTATTCGATGACCTTGTTAAGGATAGATACGTGAATCATTATTACTGTCGAAAAATGGAGGGGAAAAAAAGGAAGGGTGATAAACCTAAAGGTATGGACTACTGGAAAAAGTGGTGTAGTCAAGGTCAAGGGGTTTCTAATAAAGAAACAAATTTGGATTTAGCTATCAAAGCTTCAGCTACCTTGCATGCTGATAAGAAGACTGCCTACCCCGAAATCTAGTTTGGAATGCCTAGATATGTGCGATAAAAACCTTTATCCTAATATTTACACATTACTACAAATCTTGGCTACCATTCCTGTATCCACTGCTACCCCAGAAAGGTGTTTCTCGAGCCTAAGGAGACTGAAAAACTATTTACGAAACACCACAAGTGAAAACAGACTTAATGGTTAATGAACATTCACTATAGAACAGAAATTCATGCAGATGAAGTAGTGGATATACTTAAAAGAAAAAGCCGAAGATTTCTTCTTTAATGGTTTTAGATTTAGCGCAGAGGAACGAAATTAATTTATCCATTTCATTTAAAGTTAAGAACTTTATAAATATGTCGTAGTTTTTCGGATGAATATATAGATATTAAATTTCATGTAAGTATATTTTTGTTGTTTTATTTACTTCTCAAACTAACCCCCCCCCCCCAAAACTAAATCCTGGCTACGCCCGTGGTAGGTAGTACATTTGTTTAACAGTAACAAAATATACACAGAAAGTATAAGTATTTATAATAAGTACGATTCCTGACGTGGATAAGTACATTTTCGACAAATAATATGGTAAATTTGGGCAAATAGAGGGGACTAAATTTTGTTGAGAGCGCGATCAGGCAAATGATCATCTATCTTTCCTTATGGTTAAATTTTCATAAAAATACAAACAAGCGAACAGAGAACCGCATGTTGTGAAGGAGAGTAATCTCTTCTGATTGAAATGGCAGTTAGGGTCAATTTCATAATACATTCAACTAAATTATCTTATGACTTTAACATTAGGTAAAGAAACTTTTGCAACAATACTAAACAATGGTTGGATTGTTAGAAAACTCCTTTAATTTTAAAGGGTACTTTAGTTTGCCTATGCAATTGGCCCTTAATAATTTTATTCTTAAATTTTCGTCCTTTGGAAAGCCCAAAACAAATACAAGTTGACCGCTTGCCGTCAAGCAAAGAAAACCTAGCTATTTCAAGTTATTATTACGATTTGACTTACAGCGAGGCATATTCTAGCTTCTCTCTACGGTTCTAAGCATCTTTTGAGGCTTGAAATTGTAAGGGAACGATTCTTCACATCGAACTTTTAGAGAAATCTTTCACTTTTGCACAACCAAAACAAATTTATAACAAACCTGTCGCTAGCACTTCGGGCTGTCTGTTTCCACCCAGAGACACACTGCCTCGTCGTAGCAATCTGGCGACGATAGCACTACCCGCACTACACACAGGAATTCTGGTAAATTTAAGAGCCGGCCGCATGATTTCAACTCTCATAAGCTTATAGAATAAGATGTTATGTAAAATGTAGAGAGAATATTTCTTTACTTGAAGCGAGTAGGTTGCCTTAGATAATATGGGGCCGATCATTGTTATTTAAAGAAGTTGTTGATAATTTCTAATTTTTTAATAGGTACAGCCCGTCCCACGAACATATTTACTACTTTCTCGCAAAAGTCTTTTGATAAATTCAAAAAGTGCCGTTCTAAAAATCGAAGAAGATAGTAAATTTCTTAATTAAGTCTTGTACTTTCCTCCAGTACTAAAAGAAACCTCAAAAATCCCATATTTAACCAAATTTTCCGAATCCCAATTTCCAAATTTCGAGAAACGGGACGGCTGTAGAATTAGCAAAATTGACGGGAAACCTGAGGAACCACTCTTATATAAATAGTGTGTTTTTTCTCATTTTTTTTATTTTTCGGTGGCACCGGAAACATCTGCACCTCACCTGAAGGCTTGAGGGAAGCTTTAAAAATTCCGGCCCCAGAGCCCCGAGCCGAAATAACTTAGCTGTAGCTCGGCCAAAAAGGGCAATTTCTGACAGTTTACGGACTTTGGCTTTTAGTTGACGGGAAATGCCGGCCAATCACGTAAAAAAAATGCGTCCCACCTGTGTTGGTCGTTTTTTTCGCCGAAAATCCTTAATAACTCGAAAACCAGAAATAATTTACCTGAAAAAGTTTCTTTAAATATGTTAACCCGTTCTCCGGCCATCTCGACGTACCGTCAGATCTCCAGAAAATCGCGTTTGAAAAAATTTTTTCCTGTGCATCAAGCGGTATACGGCACTGGCTGTATAGCGGGACTTCGCACACAACTCGCGTCCCCGAGGTCCAGACTTGCCCCCGTCTTTCGCGCCGTATTTGACAGCGGAGGATTCGGGGCACCGAAAATACGCCTATCGGATTTATAAAGGACCAAGGGACCCTTTTTTATTGTTGCTCCATGGGCCTTCTTTTCATAATCATATGAGAGTGGATTTGCCTAAAAATTGACCGCAACTTCTTGCGGTCCATATAAATTGAGGCAACCTACTCGCTTCAAATAAAGAAATATACTTTCTACATTTTACACAACATCTTGTCCATAAGCTTATGAGAGTTGAAATCATGGAGCCGGCTCTCGTACTATTACCAAAGTCTAGAGAATACTATAAGTCGGCGCACTCGGCCTTGTGTAAACGTTTCCCCCCTGCCCCTGCCGTCTCCGGCTCCCTCGGCCCGCCGTCATCGGAGTACGGCGATCGATATCTTATTTGATAAGAAAATAAGCTTATAGACCGGGAGATAGTGACAGATTTTTGGACGTGATTTTACTCAGTATGCCTTGCAAAGGGCATTATGTGGCACATATTCTCACAATGATAAGGTATGAATCAGAGAGTCACCCTGGGTTCTTATTCATGTGAAAAACTGAGTTTTCAATTATTCGAAAAATATGCGTTTTGATATGATTTTATACAGGCTGCCATGTGTTTTATAATGAAGTTCAAATAGAAAATTCCTCGGAAAACCATAGGCATACCGTTAGGGTGGGTCCAAAGGGCTATTATTGCCACGTGATCTTGTATTTTAATAATTAATTTTTTCACGTTTCTAAACAGGCTGCCAATGAGAAGTATGCAACTTCTTGTTATGAAACTGCTGAAGAAAAGACGGCATACCGTTTGCGCATATCCAAGTACACTTAACATCGAATAAATCGTTTAAATTATTAAATAACATTCAATTTAAACAGTACTTGGACAAACGTAAAAGGTATTCCATCCTTTTTTCAGCATTTTCATAACAAGCACTTGCATACTTCTCCTTGGCAGCCTGTTCAGAAACGTGGAAAAACTAATTATTAAAATACAAGTTTACGTGACAATAATAGTCCTTTGAACCCACGCTAACGGTATGCCTATGGTTTTCCGAGGAATTTTCTTTTTTGAACTTCATTATAAAACACATGGCAGCCTGGCTAAAATCATATCAAAACGCATATTTTTCGAATAATTGAAAACTCAGTTTTTCATATGAAGAACCCAGGATGACTCTCTGGTTCATACTTTATTATTGTGAGAATATGTGCCACATAATGCCATTTGCAAGGCATACTGAGTAAAATCACGTCCAAAAATCTGTCACTATCTCCCGGTCTATATGTAGCTGAGAGCGGTTCGAGGCTGATTTACGACCGGTCGCAAAAAAGTGTTGTTTTCTCCGTGAGAACAAAGAAGTGAGCTGACTTATAGTATTCTCTAGACTTTGCTATTACTTTAAACGTAGATATCTTACTGCAGTTTATCAATGAAATGAATTGTCGTTGATGTTGTTAAATGAAGGCTATTTCAACTAAAAGAAGCTGGCACATCAATTTCGTTGCCAATATGGCGACACACGCACACACACTCGCTGCAAGCTGCCGCGTCAGAAGCTAGATCGCCAGCTTCGGCCAATATGTGACAAATTCGATATTCCACGAAGGTTATATATAGACTTTTTCCTTCAAAGTGGCCGCTAAAAGCCTCCTCGGAACACACTACCTAGTTACTTTCGAATTTAGCGTAGACTGGAAGGTATTGGATTTCTTTAAAGACTGATAGCTTCCACCCTTTATTTCGCCTGTGCTGATGGCAATATGACATATTAAAATTTCAACAAGGTACCTATTTGGCTAATAAGATAAAGAAGTAAAACGCATTTATTGATGGTTATTCATCCTCTCCTGGCTACGAGAACAATGCACATGATAACTCGTCCAGATCCTTCCCTCAACGTTCCAATCAGTTTCCAATGTACACCGCCACCCATGAAGAAATTTAGGGACTTGTTGTCAAATTCAAGATTGGTCGCATTGTACGTACCCTAAAACAATTACAATATCCTGTATAGATATAGATATGGACATCGATATGGATATGGGTATAGACAAAATAGACGAGTTTAATAATAGGATTAAGTAAAGACACACTTCCCATAACATTAAATTAACAAATGTAGCTATTGATTCTTTGTATGTGACAATTTTAAACTAAAACCGTTGTTATTCCTTCACTCAACACTAAAACTAAATTGCGAAATTGCGTTGTAAATATTGTACGCTAATTATCACTTTAATAAAATCCTCAACAGACACTTCAAATCGCCCAACATGGCAACGCCGTCGTCGCATTCAATCTCTCTGCATTGTTTGTGTTGTTTACCCCAGTGTGTCATTTTCTCTGATTGTATATTGTATACGTGCAGTGACTATATTCTTTTTCTATAGTCACTGATATCTGCGTATTTTTCGTTTTTCAAGTGTTGTTTGTTAATTTAGTATTTAGGATATACAGGGTGATTCAGTTCCGGTGCTCAACATGGGGATCTCGGAAACCGTAACAGATACGAAGTCGGTCAAATGGAGGCAAACTTGCGCCTTTAGGCGCCTAACAATATGCCGTTGAGAAAGTTAAAATATTTTCATGGGTTGCTGAGATATTTAAGAAAATCCGAATTTTTGAAAATTAGATGTTATTTTTTCTGGCGCCATTAGCGATAATATTGAAAAATAGATTATACTTTTTCATTACAACTTTTTCCGGACTACTTCATGGTATTTTTAGATTTTTGGGGCGACCTTTCGTTTTTGAGATAGCGGGATCATCTTCATTTTTTTAAATACGGACCTGGATTTTTTATTGCATATTTCGAAATGAATCGTTGTCCTGAGTACAACGATGTATGACACATGCATGTTTTTGTCTCATTTTAGCTGCTAAAATGCACATTTACTAAGAAAAAAATTAATAATTTCCTGGACCATGCATTTTTATCTTTTTTTCAAAGCTAGGTAGTTATAACAGGTGATCATTTTTTTTATACCCACTGGATTAATTAAACTCTATGTTTGTCATATTTTGAAATTCTTTTTTATACTTTAGGTAAAATGTATCCCACTATTATTAATAATTATTAATGTTGTTATTTAGCTAAAATATTAAAAAAGAATTTCAAAATATGACAACCATGGAGTATAAATCCAGTAGGTCTTAAAATAATGATCACCTGTTATAATTGGAATAGCTTTGAAAAAAAAAGGAGAAAAATGCATAGTCCAGGACCGTATTAATTTTTTTCTTAATAAATGTGCATTTTAGCAGCTAAAAAGAGAAAAAATATGTATATATCATATATCGTTGTACTCAGAACAACGATTTATTTCGAAATATGCAATAAAAAATCCAGGTCTGTATTTAAAAAAATGGAGATGATCCCTCTATTTCAAAAACAAAACGTCGCCCCAAAAATCTAAAAATACCATGACGTAGTCCAGAAGAGTTGCTATAAAAAAATATAATTTATTTTTCAATATTATCGCAAATGGCGCCAGAAAAAAATAAAATCTAATTTTCAAAAATTCGGATTTTCTTAAATATCTCAGCAACTCATGAAAATATTTTAACTTTCTCAACGGCATATTGTTAGGCGCCCAAAGGCGCAAGTTTGCCTCCATTTGACCGACTTCGTATCTGTTACGGTTTCCGAGATCCCCATGTTGAGCACCGGAACTGAATCACCCTGTATAGTGACTGATTATGTATATCTACAATGAGATGTTATATATTGGTTGACTACAAACTCTATCCTTGGTTATTTCTCTGAGTTAAGCTTTTATACTTTAATGCTAATAACACCAATTATACTCGCTTCCACAACTATAATAACGACAAAGATTTAGAATTTGAGATGGCGGTTAATAATAATTTCATTACATAGAGTTTCCCCTACAAAATTCTTAGGCCTGGATATTGATGAGAGCCTAAATTGGATATAGTGAATAATGCTTGTTATACTATACTTAGATGGATTTCTACTTTTTATGATTTAATATACTTACTTAACTATGTTTGACCTGTATTCTTGTTCTGTTACCAACCAGTTGTTGAACAACTTTCGTTATAGTTCAACGCAGGAAAGAAGACGTTTCTAAATAATGCGGGCAGCGTTGCGAAATTTCCTATACGAGTAGTCCTTATTTATTGGCGAACATACAAATTTTAGCATATTGAAGCCGAATTTCTGAACTCTGTAATACCGAAAAAAAAAGCTCGCATCACGCGACCACCTACTCATTCTTGTTTATCATTTATTTTTAACGCGGTGTGATAAAACACCCATTATATTTTTTTCAACATCGTCGCGTCTACCATCGCCTTTGAAATACGGCAACAAAGCACTTCTGCTAGCGAGCCGGCCGACAAAACCAGTTAGCCAACGCGTTTTGTGCCTGTTTCTATGGTACGTAAAGTTAACTGCGTATTTGGGCTACCGCACAGCGCTCACTTTTTCGGCCGCCGGCAAGCTTGGCAGAGAGCTCAGTGGCGTTTCGTATGTTCGGGAGTTAACGTGCGCAAAATGAGTAAACAGGGAGGAACGTTGCATTCTCAAGCACGAGAAATAATTGCCAATGTTATAAGGGCTTGCCTTCCTCCATAGTCTAAGACATCACCGTTAAGAATAATATTAACTATAAATTAAATAACAATTGTATGAAAATTAAGTCAGTGAGTTACACAAAATTGTGCTACGCCCCTGAACTGTGACTAATTCTATAATATTTACGAGTTCATCCCCCTTGCGTCGCACGCATTCTGCCGTAAGGAGGACTATTATAGTAGATAGGATAAGGGTAACCTAGGTCAGTGGTCAAATGTTTGTGGTGAGAAGTAACAAGTTTTGTGGCGACAGGATAATCTGTATAGACAATTAATAAATTGTTAAAATTTTTGTGTTGTTCTCTCATATACACCCGTAGAAAAAGTTTAGTATGCAACACGTTTTTCAAACTTCTAGACTAAAATGACGTTAACAAAACTTGTTGCATGATATTATACTATTAAATAACTATTTTTTTTCTTACCGGTTGTAAAGGACATTTTAGATGGGGTTGAAACGAATGTATGAAAGGTTTCCACATGCCCCTCGGATTGTCGATCATATTGCAATAACTTTTAATGGGAAAAGAAAGGTAACTTTCGCATGTGTCTGGATTTTCTTTAGATTGGCATTTTAACAAATTCACCATAACCTTAAAAAGTACGGTTACAGTTTCAGTTTTCATTATAGTTTATAGGTAGATAAGTACCGATAGATCATCTGTTGTTTCTTCGTAAATTCTCATAGCTAAATCCCCAGTTGTTTTGTCCTTTTGATAGTGAAAACCGTTAGTTAAATAATCACCTTTTAAGGTGCTTTTGTATGGCGCGCAATCCTTGGAGTCAACCATTTCCATAACAAAGTCCCGGTCTTTAGCCTAAAAAGTGACAAAAACAAATTTGAAAAATTTTAACGATCTGGATGGGCATGGCTAAAACCAAAAATGAAAAACTTACCGTGTAGCTACATTGGATAAGACATGTTATTAAAATAACTAGTAGAAAAGCCATGGTGGAATGGTTCAAAATATAACTTTTTTTGTTCGAATAAGTTTGACTGAAATTAATAGTTTTTTAATTCGTGCATTTGCGATAGCATACCTTATCTACTGCATCAACAATACAATAAGCAGTGAATATTTGCTATATTATTTTTTATTCAATGGCAAAGCAGGAAGTTGATAATAAAATCAGATATCTAGAGTAGGTATAATTATTTTCATTGTGCTGTCAGACTTTTTCATTAATGATTAAATCAATAATCAAAAAATACAAAACCAAACAAAACACAATTGACTTGAACACAGTTAGAGTTTTCAACGAGAAGATTGAATATTGAGATGTGGCAACAGCGCTCCCTGGAATTTCAGCCAAGAGCGTCGAGTACTCGGGTGTTTTGATTCATTGCCTTTAAACGAAAGAAAAACGAAAAGATAAAAACTTTTCGCATTTAGTTGGCCTCACCCGCTGAGTGCTTATGGATTGATCTTAACATTATCCTAGTTTCCAGTCTCGAAACCAACAAATAGGGGACACACGGCCCTCCCATTCATAATGAAAATAACAATCTATCAAGAAAGACAAATCCCGCCTATAAGACGAAACTCGGGATAATATATCTTTCCAGGATGTCTCCTTTATATAAACCGGTAATTGAAAACCTCTGGGTGATATTAGGAGTCCGTATTACGTTTCCTTTTCGTTATTGGCGGAGCCCTTTCAGAATAGGCATCGTATATGTTCGGCCTAACTTTCTATAAAGTTATCAGAGGCAGTCATAACTGGGTAGGAAAGTTTACTTTGGTTGAGGTTTTTCTTGAGGTTCTAGGTATTATGGCAGGATGAGCTTGGAGGGATTAAATTATCTTAAGGCATGGCATAAATAATAATAAATCTGTAAGCTAGGTCGGAGCATCGTACCATCAAGGGTGCAAATATTCTGTATTAAATAATCCTTAGCGTAACCAAAAAATAACGGAAACAATATCTATTATCTTTTTCGATAAGGCTATGAATATGGATAGTCTCTGCGCTGGAAATGCTGAAGGTCACATAGGAAAAGTGAAGCCTTGAGAGGAAGTTTGTTTTCTGTTGACTCCAAGGAGACCACAAGGGTTCTGATACAAGGTTATGTTATATGCACGGGCGTAGCCAGGATTTAGTTTTGGGGGGGGGGTTTAGTTTGAGAAGTAAATAAAACATCAAAAATATACTTACATGAAATTTAATATCTATATATTCATCCGAAAAACTACGACATATTTATAAAGTTCTTAACTTTAAATGAAATGGATAAATTAATTTCGTTCCTCTGCGCTAAATCTAAAACCATTAAAGAAGAAATCTTCGGCTTTTTCTTTTAAATATATCCACTACTTCATCTGCATGAATTTCTGTTCCATAGTGAATGTTCATTAGAGCCAAACCATTAAGTCTGTTTTCACTTGTAGTGTTTCGTAAATAGTTTTTCAGTCTCCTTAGGCTCGAGAAAGACCTTTCTGGGGTAGCAGTGGATACAGGAATGGTAGCCAAGATTTGTAGTAATGTGTAAATATTAGGATAAAGGTTTTTATCGCACATATCTAGGCATTCCAAACTAGATTTCGGGGTAAGCAGTCTTCTTATCAGCATGCAAGGTAGCTGAAGCTTTGATAGCTAAATCCAAATTAGTTTCTTTATTAGAAACCCCTTGACCTTGACTACACCACTTTTTCCAGTAGTCCATACCTTTAAGTTTATCACCCTTCCTTTTTTCCCCTCCATTTTTCGACAGTAATAATGATTCACGTATCTATCCTTAACAAGGTCATCGAATAACAGCGCACTAAAATTACTCACTTACACGGTACACTTAATTCTCTTCACTATTCGTTCACCACTTTTCACTTTTATTCGCTTCGAGTTCGCATGGAACAATACTGCCGTAAGCGCGGTCACGCGCCGCGGCGCCGCTTATATAGCAGCCCAGTAGCCGTATTTCGAAAATTTTAAATTATTAAGCAGGTAGCTTCAGTCAGGTCTTTTTTAAAGAGTTTTTATCTCCGACTACACGTTTATTTTAAGTTTGTGAGGTACCTTGGGAGAGAAAAAAATTACAAAAATTTTACAAAGAACACCGAGAAAAACTACATCATTAGAACTACTAGACCTAATCTTATTAGTCCATCCCGAAATCTGTGAAAGTTCTTTCGGTAGATTCAACAAGGGAGGAAACTTCAAGTATACATATTACAAATGGATTGAGGAACCTGGTAACAAGGTGCAATAACGACAAATTCTTAAATAAGCAAAATCGGCACTACTGACTTACCATACTTACGTATTACTTAAATTCGTGGAAATAATTGCTGGAAACCATTTCAACTATAAAATAAATTTCTTTCATTTGTCAGTTGCCACATTCTGCACTCTTGTATACACAAAATTGTCAAGTCTAATTTTTAGAAATCATGGAAAGCATTATTAATTTTTACTAACAATCAAAGTACCTATTACATTCATAGATTCTCTGATAAAATGGCATACTTGGCATCACTGAGACCATTAGATTGAGGAAAGAATAGGCCTCAATTTGAAAAGTATAGGTAATGCTGGGTCCCCTTACTTTAATACGTAACTAGAATTATTGTATCTATTGTTATTGTTAACAAGTTATTTTAGTGTCAATAATACAAAGTATTTTGATGTGTTATCATTTCATGTACGGTCATGAATAGCAATAGGTAAACGGTCAAAATGTTAATTTATCCTTTTGCTGAAGGAATATTACACATGTGGGAGATATTTTATTGGTTCAATTCTTTTATTACGCCTTCTCTGATATGTTGGGATAAAATAATAGTATATGTTCTAGTCACATTTTTACTTACTAAATACATACCTACCTAATTCACAATTTTGATAATATATTTTTTTTGCAGATATCCTGGATTAGGATAATAATGTCGCTTTTTAACAGAAAAAATAATTTTTCAAAAGTCACATCAATTTTGTGGATGAAAAATAATTTGGGATAGATTCCATGGGTGTACCTATAAACTTCTGACCACAGGAATATCTATATCTATTAAAGTTGTCTTTTAGAATATACTTAACAAATGACGGGTTATTTGAAAAGCTCCTCATATTCATTTAATTACTATTAGTACTGTTACTAAATCGGACTGGTTGGCAAAATCTACAGTTTAATTATGAAGAAGTGAAAAGTGTAATGAAGGTCACAATTAAACTCTAAGTTTCGCCAACAAATACGACTTAGTAATAAAATTGAAGATTAAAATGCAAATTTGTTACAATCAATGTACTTATTAAATTTATATATAATATAATTTAAAACACATTCGAACAATGTCTTCTAACGTACCTCCGCTCTTCTTTCTGTTCAGTTTCAATAATTTTATCAGGTATTGAAAATTGCATGGTCTGCGTAAATTACTACTACTTTTTGTATACAATCCAAAATACCTACACATAGTTTATTGGCTGTTGTTGTTGTTGTACACTAGGATTTAGAGTATTAATCTTCAGTCTAAAATACGAGATAAAATACGTGTTATTATCTATATTATGCAGATACTTAGATAAAGGGAGACTTTAGTTGTTAGTTGTTTTATAATTTTAATATCATAGGTACTGACCATTGCATATTTAGGTTATTTAATTCTTTTGTTACATTAGAGGAAGCTTCATTATTGTGTAACGATGTAACAGTCGTCTCGTAATTTCAAATTTAATTAAGCAAGTGACATACCGGCAAAAACCGTTAGAAACGAAGTATATAGGCGCGAAAGGTATAAAGCCTGCTAAATGAGCCGGAAAATAAGACACAATTGACGAAGCTGGGGACAAGTAATTATGGACGAATTGATGAACCCTGGAGGGGCTTCAACGGCCCCCCTCGTTTATTTCCCTTGGTGCCCTCTTAATTGGTTTTAGTCGCCGAATTATTGGTCCTTGATGACCTTGATAGGACGACACAGAAGTGTGGGAGTCTTCGTGTTTTCTTTTAATATACAGGACCGCTCTCTATTTGTCTTGGGTCCTAAGCACGATACACTTACCCACGGTATGTCACTAACGAATCCGAAAACAAGGCAACTATGCGCATCTACGTCAGTTGCGAATCACGAATTGTAAATAATGCATGGTGTCTTCGGTTGTGTTTTCCGATTTTTTATAGTTTACAGTTTAATGTGGCAAGAAAAAAGTGTAAACAACTGACTGATCGTCAGTCCAGCTCGACAGTGCTTTGAAAAAGGCCAAAAATGCCGGGATGTGCAGTTGGCGTATGTTCAAATAATAATAGGAACAGTAAGGGAACGGAAAAATTAAGTACGTACTATAGATTTCCCAAGGACAATAATCTGGTAAGGAAACAGATTATTTATAGAACAGAGCATTAAAAATAGGGGACTCAACAGAGTTTATGCCTGGTTTATACAGCAAATAAAATAGAATGTGCAATAAAAAATTAGCCTTGTTATGGTTAAAGGGTATCATTATTTGATCCCTATTTTACTCACTTTTTATTCTGTTGTTTCGTTTGTTGTTTAGCTATAAACTAAGCATTAGTTGTGCAGGTTGTGCTTGTGTCGAGGCTTGTGTGCATTAATTGGTAAATAAGGCTTTAATTGACATAAACCGACACAATGGAAGGAAAAAGTTATATTTTTGGTAAGGCTTTGAATTTTATTTATCAATATCTTTGCCTATAACAAGTCATCTGTAAAATACTTTTTTTCGATGGAGAGTTTGTGTCGATATAAAAGCCAAAACTTAGTTCAGGATTACCTTACTTACAATAAATGTATTATTTAGATACTTATATGATATGTTTTTATTGTCTACCAATATACGGTCTTTTAAAAGAAAAATCCTGTTAATTTAACAAAATATACCTACATCAATTTTATTTGCATGCATGCGATTAGCTAAAACGCAAAGAAAACAAATAATTTGTAAAATTATAATTATCAAATTAAATGTGTTTTTATCAACAGAAATTCATTCATTTATCTAGTAATATAATCTACATATTTTTAACATTTATTTAAAAGAAAACGTTTAAAATAGGCAAAAACCCATAAAAAAAGTATCTATTGCTGTGTAAAACATATGGAGCAATTTAAATTCTGATTCGCAACTGACGTCACAAGGTGCGACAGAGATAGGCATATGGATGCGCAATGACATACCGTGGGTAAGTGAATCGTGGTCCTAAGTATCGTTGCATATCGACGTCAAAACTATTCGTTTTTACTATTTTAAAATGCTCAAAAAGCTTAAAAATCTTTCGTGGCGTTGAACACGGCCAATATCGTAGCTTACTCCGTTTTTCTTCGAAACGGCGCATTTTTTACGACTTGCCAAGCGAACTGGACCATTTTCCAAAGCTACAGCAAAACTTGCAAGACAATGCAACGGTTTAAAGCGCGGCATATCTTCGTTTGTCGGACTCGAGAGCACTCTACACCTTGCAGGCGAACCAGGGTCGCTGTTGCTGTTACGATAATAACGAGGAGGCATGTGGGCCATGGAAAAGTCCGCACTTCGCGACTTTAAAAAATGGAAAACTTTTTCCATTTAAAGTGGGATTTGTTGGATTTGGGAGGCCAGCAGAGGGGTTTAAATGGAGAAGGGTGAAGTTTTTTGTTCGGGGGTATTCAATAAGGGATGGGGAAGTTTAGCAGATTGGTTTTTGCTTTATGATACCTAGGTAGAGGTTTTCAATGGAGAATTTAATGCAGACACTCAAGAGTACTGTTAGTATACAGGGTGAGTCACATCTAAAGGCAGAGCCGAAAACACAAGGTAGAATTCGCTAAAATAAGAGCATATGCTTAATAAACATTAGCTCAAAAACGCTTGGTTCTCCATATACAGAGTGTTGAAACTATTCCAAATATTTTTTAATTTTTTTCTAGCCCGTTTAGTAATTATTTTATACATATTATGGGTTGTCATTTTGTGCAATAATTTGGCCCTGTTCAGATGAGCAGCGGCGTAGATACAAATAATTTTATTTTAAATGCCAGCATAATCACCTTGACACTAGTTTAAAAAATCCGAAATTACGAAGAAACTGTACCAGAAATAAAAAAAATACCAAGAGGCACCTTTTGTTCCAAATTAAATGGGCTATCCAAAAAAGGCAAAATTTTTGGTTTTGCACAGGGCCGTACTACTTTTTTTCTACAATTATTTACAGTAACTATTTGTACCAACGTCGCTGGTGATCGGAACGGGGTCAAATTATTCCACAAAATGGCAACCGTCCAGTGTATAATGTGTACCAAATTTGGTTGGAATTCCTAAATGGGATCGAAAGAAATTAAAAAAATATGTTATTTTTGGAAAATTTTCAACACGCTGTATATGGAGAACCAAGCTTTTTTGGGTTAATGTTTATTAAGCATATGTGCTTATTTTAGCGAGTTCTACCTTGTGTTTTCGGCTCTGCCTTTAGATGTGACTCACCCTGTATAAGTAGAGAAGGTTAGGAAATTTTCTGACTTAGAAGAAGAGGAACAAAATCTTGATTAAGTACCTAAAAGATCATCCATTTATTATATATTCATTGTGGTTTCCATGCTTATGATTTTCATTACTGTGGGTCGGGCAGTAAATCTAACAATAAGAACACTAAGGGAATTGGGGAAAGTTGCCGATTTATTGTCTGAAACCCCATAGGAAATGTGCGCTAATTACCCCGCAATTCCTGTTGGAGTAGGTATTTCATTAAAAGCGAAATATTTGGGTCAATTCGTTAGAAAATAGCTGTACCCCGGGAATAATATTATGTTTTCTCTTCAGTTGGTATAATGACAATGGGGCTATAAAGGAATTAACAGGTACAAATATACATTTGTAAAAAAACTCGATAGTTTCTGTCTCAACAGTAAATAGGTAGGTAATTAAATATACAATGCGTGAATAGGGTACTTGACAATATTTTTAATTTCTCTAAAATCTTGCTCAGTTTACGTAAAATTTTTTTGTAAAATTTCGTCAAGTACCCTATTTTGAAAATATTATGTTTTACTTTCTTTTAGAACAATCTAGGGAGAAACAAAACTATTCGCAATTAAAACAAAAAAATGTTGCACCAGAATGGGACTGAGAAAAGCATTTCGGGTAAATCCGATGGTAATATCAATGTTCGCCACAACAACGTATAACAATGTATCACGAGATTAGCTAATGGTCATTACAACGTTTGGTTACGTTTTTTCTCGTTCTCTGTAGGCAATAATTTCCACCATAATGGGCTCTTTCTTGTCCGAAATTCGGCGTATATTGCATTGGGCGAATTACCAACCAAACATGCAGAAAGCACAGGAGAAAAAGTAGAAATTTACGTAGTTACCTGTTATACTCAAATTATTTTAAGAAGTCCTTACTGGGACTGTCAATTGGTAATTTCGATATCCTAAGTTGGCATCAATGCAGCAAAAAATGCAACCGGGTCATAAGTTCAGGTCAGTAACGAGCCCATTTGCACTAATAACACGAAAAGTAACACGAACAAGAACAACACAGATAACGGTAAAACTCACGAAAGGTAGAAAACCCGCGAATATTTTCATTACCGAATATTTGAACCAGTTTGAACGATCTGGAAAACCTTCACTGTCACTTTGATACACCGAGCTAAATTTGCCTGAGTCCGCCCATAGACGCTGCCAAAAGCAGCTGATTATTACAAAATACCAAAATGAAAAGTGTTTCCATGACGTTTGAAATTATTAGTCATAGTTATTTTTATTTATAGCGGTATAATCGTGATTGCAATAGGGTTTTTATTTTATTATGCTCTTTTCTTCGTATCACTTGGGTAACTTTTCACATCATAAATCAATGGGTGACGTCATTAACTGGTTGAGACACATATACCAATGTTATACCTATGGTTAACAGAAAATTCCTAGGGATTTTGTGGAGAATGTCATCTGACAAAATCGGGACTTCTTACAGTAATCGGGGTATACCTTCTTAAATTGTACAATTTAATAATATAGAGACATTACTGTTCTGCTGCTTTCACGGAAATTATAGGGTATAAAATAAAATCAGGTCAGCGGCCGAATTTCTACATATTTTCCCCTTTTTTCTCATAATTTATTCCACCCCTGCAAATGACAAGCCAGTACTATTTTTTCTGCGATAAACCTGCCTAGTGTAGGTTTATACGAGTAGTTATTTTTCTTTGTTTTCTCTTGGGAATAGCGCTCAAAAGACTGGAAATGTTGGATGCATAAAAACCAAGTCCTACACGAAATTGCGTTTTTCTACAGTGTTCCATTATCTCCTCGTCGCTGGATTGCTTGGTAATTAGTGTAAATAAAACGAGTCGACTAAACTGTTTCAGCATTGATGGTAACGCATGCAAAAGGACCTCTGAAATATATATCCAAAATTAATCTATAGAAATACACGGACTAAAATTGATATCTGTTCGTATTGCGACTCGGTGCTGATGCAAACCCTTTAACCGAAATTAACAGCACTTTCCACTGACTAATTAAAACAGAACACTCCGGATTTGTTTATATTTGATAACTCCATAACGTACTATAAAGCCTTTGCATTAACTACAGTTTTGCGCGGTGTATTTCATTACTTTCGTAATGGTTTCTGTTGTTTATTTAGTGGTCTATATTAGCTATTAGCTAATGGTCGGTGATAAATATAAAGGGTGGAAAGCAGCGATAATAAAAAAAAAACAAAAAAAGTTATGCTTTGCGTGGGGTTTGAACCCGGGACCTACGAATTACTAGTCGCGTATTCTCATTCTGCGGTTAGCGAGGTACTGTCAAATTTGGTCTGTTAGGCGGCTCTTATTTGACGCCGGAGAAACATTGATATTATTAATTTTTCTTTAGTTATATTTCGTGTTCTTTCTGATCAAAACCACGTTGTTTCACGTTGCTAGATATATTTTAATTAATGATGTTAAGGTCCTTGTTGCGTAAGGGTTGTTAGGCAACACTTTTTGTGCCTTAACAGGGCACCTCGAACATTTCACTTACACTTTCGGAAGTGCTGGGAGTATGTAAACTGTAGTTACGGTGGAGAGAGCAGCAAAACTAATTTATAAGATGAAAGCCACATTTCCTTTTATTTGGGCCGCGAATGCTATGATGTTACCAAGATCTTTGTGTGTGTACATAAGTAAAACATTGAAAGCTTTCTGCTTATGAATTCCTGATTTTATACGAAAATATCTACAGAGACTTCGGCTGTAATTTGGATGGTTCATAATATAATTTTGTACATGTATGTTTTAACAGGGATTTGATAAAGTTGCCTAAAAAAAGATTATTAGAATAATTAAGGAACCTATATATTCTATAAGCGAGTTATTATAAGCCTTACAGAGGCGTTTAAATTAATTCCAAATAGGAAGGCAGGCATCTGATAAACTAATATTTCACGTCATCGCCTGAAGCCGCCGTATCCAATTAAATATTTAATGAGAAATTTCAAAGAAGAGTGCAGGAGCGTATATAAGTTTCAAGCTGATTACCTACGTACTTTACATTCTATAAGTTTAATTGACTCTCGGATATGAGGTAAGTTGTGTGGGGAGCTTGTTTACTCGACACAGATACAAATTCTGGCGATTTCAACGATGTACTGCATCTGTAATCATAGGAAAATTAGACAAGGAAAGAGAAGGGACACCGCGCTTGCCTACCCTGACGTTTTGAACCGCGGCCATTTTATATGTGGCAGACAAAGGCAGTACGTTGTGAGTTAATTTCCTGAATTTGTGAATTAAAAGTAACAGTGATTAAGGGGAAAATATACTCTTACGATGGTGAATTGTTCAGCGTTTGGTTGCAAAAGCAGAAGTGAAAAGCAAGAGCCCGGAATTTCGTTTCACAGGTAAATATTTAACAAGCTACCTTTGAAAGATGCCCTAAAACTTTATTTTTTCTCAGTATAACTTCTTCAAATTCCTTCTACCTTTTAGTAAGATAATGTGCATTGTTTTGTTTGTAAATAGGACCAATATAATTATTTTTTAACATCGTTTTTAATAAAAAATATCTTAATTGATTATGATAGCTTCATAAAATATGGGCTGGTTTCCATGGGCGTGCATTATTTATTTTATTTTGATTGATTGGCAATCGCGGCAAATAAATAAATATATTGCAGCACTTGACACTATCTTTACATTTGGGAGATTATCTGCAATTAAATACCAATTTTTCAAATTACCTGAAGTCAAAATTAACTACCTTTTCATTTTTAAGATTTTTGTGCTATTGGCTAAGAACGCGTTTCATGCTACGCCACTGGCCTGTCGTGCGATGTGCCTAAGGTAGGAATTTCAGTGAACGTGAAAAATGCCTGGTTGCAAAAAGTAAGAAAAAAATGACGTGAATCTGTCACTTCACTTTGACGTGACATGATCTTTGAGAAAGGAGGAAGATTTATCCTCCGAAAGCTCAGAAAACAAATTTGTTGAAGTTATTTTTTGAGTTACACGTTTAAAGTTTCGTTCATTTAGTGTTAAGAATTTATGAATTTTCCAGGCAACTTGAAAAAGTTGTCTTTCAATCAGTTTGGTGGCGAAAAACCCAATTAAAAATTAAATGGATCTGTTTGCGCCACAAATAAATTTTAGAAAATATAAATAAATATGTCTTCTTTATTATTCGTGCGATACAGGAAAATTCAGCATGCATTGTTAAATTATGTAAAATATAATTTTTGCCAGTTCGGGTGGAAAATTAAAACCTCTCACTTCATTACCTCGGTAATATTTCGGCGTAATGAGCGTTTTTGATGTTCGAATTAGCGTAACCATCAAATAAAATGCCAATTTGTATCTATATGGCGCTACAGCTGGACGTATCTAGTAATAATTGACTCGGGTGGCGTTTTGATAATTTTAAAATTTAATAAATGCCGACGTGTTTTAAATCAATTTTAGAAAATTAATGTTACCGCCCCATATAATCACGTAGCTGGTAAATACTGGTGCGCATTCAATATTCATGCTGCAATTAATAAAGCTTCAAGTTTAATTATTCATTTTAATGGGTGGAACTGACGAATTTGCTGGTTATCCGATGGCGACATTTTTTTGTCGATAGATCCGGTCGTATTTCGAAAAATTACTCATCAATTCCTAAGTAATTAAAGTTAATACACCTGTAGGCAAAGCTGCAATCTAAAACGAAGCTTTCGAATAATGTTTGCTCCAGATTTAAAATTTCAATAACTCTATGCTCCCGCTAACACAAAACACAACCTATAAAACTGTTTGTATAATACCTATAGGCACTATTATGAATATTCTTGATCAAAGCGTCCATTTTTTAACAAGAGAACATCAATAACTGGTTATACTTTGTGAAAAAGTAGGTAATCCGCCATCTTGTATTGGCGGCCATTTTGAAAAAATCACAATACTGAGTATACTAGATTGCATTGTCATGTAAAAGTGTTTGCAAAATTTCAACTCAATCGGTTGAGTGGAAGTGGTTTAAAATTCAGTTTCAATATTTCAGTACATACACACAAACATATATTATGCAGTGTCCTCCAAAAAGTTCGCACCATAGGGGGGAAATTTTTAATTAACGTTTTATTTTGAAATTTAATTTTTGGGTTACCTTTTTCTTTAAAAAAGATGACCCACTCAAACGTGGTCATGTGACTTTCGTTATCTGTCAAAAATGACATTTAAAAAAATATATCGCCAAAAATGGGTTTATTTGTTAAAATATCAAAAAGTTTTACTAGATAAAGTTGTTTCTTAGTCAATTTTACGCAAGTGTACCAAATTTGAATGCTCTACTAAAATATTTACTTTTTTGCCAATTTTTAATATTATGAAATTTCTGAAAATTTTAAAAACTCGAAACTTCCTAAAAACTGTTTTATATCACTAGCTTTATCATTCTATTGTTTTTTTATTATTAATTACCGCTAAGAATAGGTATTTTTCAAAAGAAAATGATATTTATGCTTTAAAATTCTGTTATCTTTGTTGCAAAGTTGATTACCGTCTAGCATTTGGGGTATAAATCTAGTTACATTACGTTTCCCAGTTCTAAATTGATGCCAAAATAATAATAAATTAAAATATCATCAAACTATTTTACGTATCTAAGCAAAATTCTTGACTTTTATGGAACCAATAATTATTACCTTTAAGTTTAATTTCAGATTAATCGATATTGATGAGTAGGCCATGGAGAGAATAGAAGCAATTGTTTTTATTTGACAGTTGTTTTTATTTGAGAGTTATCAAACTGTCAAATAAAAACAATTGCTTCTATTCTCTCCATGGCCTATACTCATCAATATCGATTAATGTGAAATAATTAAACTTAACGGTAATAATTATTCGTTCCATAAAAGTTAAGAATTTTGCTTAGACACCTAAAATAGTGCGATGATATTTTAATTAACTATTATTTTGGCATCAATTTAGAACTGGGAAACGTAATGTAACTAAATTTATACCCCAAATGCTAGACGGTACATCAACTTTGCAACAAACATAACAGAATTTTAAAGCGTAAATATCATTTTCTTTTGAAAAATACCTATTCTTATCGGTAATTTGTAATAAAAAAATTAATAGAATGATAAAATTGGCAAAAAACTAAATATTTTAGTAAAGCATTCAAATTTGGTACACTTACGTAAAATTGAAAAAGAAACAACTTTTTCAAGTAAAACTTTTTGATATTTTAACAAATATACCCATTTTTGGCGATATAGTTTATTAAATGTCATTTTTGACAGATAACGAAAGTCTCATGACCACATTTGAGTATGTCATTTTTAATCTTTTTGAAAGCAAAAGGTAACCCCAAAATTAAATTTCGAAATAAATCGTTAATTAAAAATGTTCCCCCTATGGTGTGAACTTTTTGGACGACACTGTACACTAACAGACCAAGATAAATAAAAGCTTGTAAAAAAAACAAAACGCACCTACTAAATTCTGCAAGAGTAGCTATTGTTTTTTATGTGTCTATAGGTGTAACTAACCAGCAACATCCCAAAGCAATCCATCCGGGAATTTTTCCCCTCCATTAAGTATCCTGGAGAACGAAATTCATTGAATAAGCATTATTCCGGATCGGGCCTGGTTTCACACATTTCGCTAAAGTCATTCGGCCCCTCTTCTCGCTTATATAGCTCAATAAATTGCCCAAGAAGTCGTCAGGATCCCCAAGGAATCGTTTCTAGAGACCCGAAAATTGAAAGACCCCAGTCGGAATATGTTTTATCGCAGGTAGAATTAGTTACATGAGAACACTGTTCTTATCGTACGTAAAATCACAAGTGTCGGAAATTTTATCGATAAATTCTTCCAGAGCGATATTTTGCCTAGAAATATCACGAGTGTAAATTGGTCTCTTTATTTTCTGATAAAATCCCGAAACCCAAGCTTCGCTCTCGAGATTTTTACCTGAAAATGAGAAGCCAATTTGCAAGATAGGCAAAATAGCGCTTGATAACAGATAATGCCATAAATTTAAATGGAAGTCTAATATTACAAATGTAAAAGTTATGTAAAATTATTTATACAATGCCTGATAATACCGCAACATAATTTCAGCTGCCTATTTTATAACAGAGCAATATCACAATCTTCTCAAGCTTACAAGCCCTGTGCAAACATATGTGGCAACGCCGCAGCGGGACGGTTCAACGGGTCTATGCAGTATAGAGCAGTCTGCACTTTGGCTTAGTTTATCTTTTCTAATAAATGTTCTACCCTCTTTTTAATTATAATTAGACACCTTTGTGAACTTTGTTTCAGTAATGGGGTACCTAAGTAAGTAGGTACTACGTTTAACAGACAATAATAAAGCAGTAACAAGTACCAAAATATACACGGAAATATAAGTAATTATAATAATTACGATTCCTGGTGTGGATAGATACATTTTCGATAAATGATATGGTAAATTTGGGCAAATAGAGGGGACTAAATTGTGTTTTAGAAGTCGAGTTTTTGTGAGAATTTTTCGCCAAGTACGCCATCAGGTAAATGATGATTACCTATCTTCTCTTGTGGTTAAATTTTCATAAAAATGCAAACAACAAGCGAACAGAGAACAGCATGTTATAAAGGATAGTAATCTCTTCTTATTGAAATGGCATACGTTCAACTAAATTATCTTTGGACTTTAACATTAGGTAAATAAACTTTTGCAACAATACTAAACAATGGTTGGATTGTTAGAAAGCTTCTTTAATTTTAAAGGGTACTTTAGTTTGTCTATGCAATTGACCCTTAATCATTTTATTCTTAAATTTTCGTCCTTTGGAAAGCCCAAAACGAATACAAGTTGACCGCTTGCCGTCAAGCAAAGAAAACTTAGCTACTTCAAGTTATTATTACTATTTGACTTACAGCCAGGTATATAACTAAGTTCTACCTTCCCTCGGCGGTTCTAGGCATCTCGATGCTCAATTCGAATTTTTAGAGAAATGTTTCAGTTTTGCACAAAGAAAATAAATTTGAAAAAAGCTGTGGACAGCACTTCGGGCTGTCTGTTTCCACCCAGAGACACACTGCCTCGTCGTAGCAATCTGGCGACGATAGCACTACCCGCACTACACAAATTAATTCTGGTAAATTTCTTGTAAAATCAACTGACAGGGAGTGACAGGCCACGCCGCGCAGACCCGCAAGCCGTGTTGCCAGCTTTCTCAACTTCAGGGCTTTCCTAGAGTTGGCTGTGGCAATATAGACCAATTTTGGCAAATCGGTGTGTGTATTGAGCAGAGCCGCAGTTGACAAGAAACGAAGTGATACATTTTCTTGGATTTAACGTTTTGCGGATATTCTCAAGAATGTTTATCGCTAGAAGGGCATATGATTGGTTGCTTCTAAGATATGCCTTATTGGATATGAGGGAAATAATCGGTTTAAAATTATTTATCTTTCATTCATAACAAATTGAAAATCAACCGGTATTAAAGCGACAAATAACCATGCTCGGGTACCCCCAGCGAATAGTTTAACCGAATTAGACTAAAGGGTTGTAGGGCGTACGCAACTAAAATTCATAAAGGGCTTTGGCGCACACATGGCCCCACCGCCATAAACGAGTTTAACCGCGCTGGGGAAGGGTGTCAGATCCTGGCACTACTTCTATTGGCTAGATCCTGGCAGGCCATAGAATAATAAACGATGGTTCAACGAAATTGAGACATTGAATTCGTTAATAAAATGCATGTTGTATACAATGTGATCCGTGAACGTGGTACACTGTTTATTCGAAAGGAATTTATAGCAGGCTGCTCTCATTATAAATTCGAGAAAACTAAATTCCAAATGAGTCATAAAAAGTTGAACTTCAGTGCGTTGGTACAGAAATAACTATTATTAAAACAATATAAAACAATATTTTCTAAAATTTATTTGTGGCGTAAACAGATCCAATATAAAACAATATTTATTTTTAAAACAATATAAAATAACACGGGCGTAGCCAAGGGGGGGTTTCGGGGGTTCAAACCCCCCCCCCCCCCCCGAAATAACAAAATATTACCTAATATTATACCGAAAAAATACGAGGAGTGAAGAGTTAAATTATTATTACGTTTGAATATATGTAGTAATAGTAGCGCCCCGCGCCATCTTTTGACGAGAGGCAGACGCAGTTGCAGCCGAACTATTTTGTATTGTAGGGACACTTTGCGTTGTTTCTCGATTATTCACCACGCTCCTCGGTCGAAATGAGAGGAACTTTGTGGAAGTTCGTGGAAGTTTCTGGACGGCTACTGGGCTGCTATATAAGCGGCGCCGCGGCGCGTGACCGCGCTTACGGCAGTATTGTTCCATGCGAACTCGAAGCGAATAAAAGTGAAAAGTGGTGAACGAATAGTGAAGAGAATTAAGTGCACCGTGTAAGTGAGTAATTTTAGTGCGCTGTTATTCGATGACCTTGTTAAGGATAGATACGTGAATCATTATTACTGTCGGAAGTTTCTGGACGGCTACTGGGCTGCTATATAAGCGGCGCCGCGGCGCGTGACCGCGCTTACGGCAGTATTGTTCCATGCGAACTCGAAGCGAATAAAAGTGAAAAGTGGTGAACGAATAGTGAAGAGAATTAAGTGCACCGTGTAAGTGAGTAATTTTAGTGCGCTGTTATTCGATGACCTTGTTAAGGATAGATACGTGAATCATTATTACTGTCGAAAAATGGAGGAGAAAAAAAGGAAGGGTGATAAACTTAAAGGTATGGACTACTGGAAAAAGTGGTGCAGTCAAGGTCAAGGGGTTTCTAATAAAGAAACAAATTTGGATTTAGCTATCAAAGCTTCAGCTACCTTGCAGGCTGATAAGAAGACTGCCTACCCCGAAATCTAGTTTGGAATGCCTAGATATGTGCGATAAAAACCTTTTTCCTAATATTTACACATTACTACAAATCTTGGCTACCATTCCTGTATCCACTGCTACCCCAGAAAGGTCTTTCTCGAGCCTAAGGAGACTGAAAAACTATTTACGAAACACTACAAGTGAAAACAGACTTAATGGTTTGGCTCTAATGAACATTCACTATGGAACAGAAATTCATGCAGATGAAGTAGTGGATATATTTAAAAGAAAAAGCCGAAGATTTCTTCTTTAATGGTTTTAGATTTAGCGCAGAGGAACGAAATTAATTTATCCATTTCATTTAAAGTTAAAGTAGTTTTTCGGATGAATATATAGATATTAAATTTCATATAAGTATATTTTTGTTGTTTTATTTACTTCTCAAACTAAACCCCCCCCCCCCCCCAAAACTAAATCCTGGCTACGCCCGTGTAAAATAATATTACATATAAGAGGCTCTCAATTTCCAGAGTCTCGTCAATCAATTCATCAAGATTCTACATATTTTATTTTATTCCGCTATAACATGTTGTATCGCATTTCGCCAACTTTCTGCATTAATAATGTCCAGTTAATTGATCATCAGCTGCCGTACATCCTTAAGCTTATAAGTAGTGTTATGTCTTGCAACGCGTCCTTTCATTTGGGCCCATATAAGCCCTATAGTCGATGCACAATAATTATGCCACGTTCTTTTGCCATTTCGTCGACTACATATTTCTGAAACACTGACCTATATGCTGAATGGCTATTTTTAAAAGTACTTTTTTGACCATTCCTTCTTCAAATTGCAGCCCCTTCTCGTTGAGCCATTCAATAATATTAGATTTTCTCCAATGACTCGTTGAAAGCTTCTTTACTAGTCTAGACTGATAACTTGCATTATCCATTACAAGTATGGAATCATTTGGTATCCGTTCCATCATTTGCTGAAAATATTCTTCAAATACATCGGCCGTCATTTTCTCGTGGTAATCTTTAGTAGAGTTGAATTGAATGTATAATAAACCGCCATCTAGAAATCTATCTTCGCTTCCAATGTGTGTTATTATTAATCTAAGACCTGCTCCAGACGGAGGGTTGATACCTCTTGACCACCTTTCTATAAAAGCTTGCCGAGAGCTTTGAATATTTGTGTCTTTCCATACCTTTGAAACAGTATGTCTTTCGTTTAACCAAGTTGTATCCAAGTAAAAAAATTTTCTTCCCCAACAAATGATTTCAGGTTTGTCTATGCACATGCTACTCATTTGTTAGCCAACCTATGGTCCTGGAACCTCATTGGTGCTATCAATTCCTTTCGAATAAACTATAGTAAATAGTTTACTGAAACAATATATGGCATTGTATGTTCAGAGATGAATTTCTTTAAATATATAATCAGTACCATTTGGAAATACAGGAATGTAAGTATGGTAATAATATTTTCTAAAATTTATTTGTGGCGCAAACAGATCCATTTAATTTTTAATTGGGTTTTTCGCCACCAAACTGATTGAAAGACAACTTTTTCAAGTTGCCTCGAAAATTCATAAATTCTTAACACTAAATGAACGAAACTTTAAACGTGTAACTCAAAAAATAACATCAACAAATTTGTTTTCTGAGCTTTCGGAGGATAAATCTTCCTCCTTTCTCAAAGATCATGTCACGTCAAAGTGAAGTGACAGATTAATAAATTTCAGGTTAAAATGTCATGACAACAGAAACAATAGCCTAGCCACCTGCCTGATATTGTACCCTGTGTTTTATCTAATTATCTATACTAACTTCTCTTTGAATAAGTGGCAATAATATTTTACTGAATTCCACTGAACATTCAGCAACATAGTTGCCCGTATTTCCTAGAATAAATGCAGATTCTTTAATTTTTCGTCTATTTCCTACTTCTTCTTTTAGAATTGGTTTGGAACTATCCCACAATATCCTATGATTGTTATTAAAGGAATGTTCACATATTTATGACTTCGAAATTTGATTTTGCCTGATATAATTTTTATGTTCTTTTAAACGAACGTTAAATGGCCTACAAGTCTCCCCAACATAGAACTTTCCACATTCACAAGGAATTTTATAAATGCAATTTTTTGAACTTTGTAACTCATTAAATGGTTTTGTTTTAACTAGCATCGATCTTAATGTATTTTTGGTTTTAAATACTGTTCTCACATTAAAACGATTGCCTATACGTTTTAGCATATCTGACAGTCCAGGAAAATAAGGAATTATTAAATTTACTGGTCGGTCCACCAGATTTATTTCTCTAATTCTATTAGCATTGTTATTTTGTTGGCAATCCTGAAAAACTTGCTCAACAAATTCAATAGGATTACTATTCTTCTCAAGAACATGTTTTATATGTTTAATTTCCTCCTCAAATTTTGTGTTATTAGAACAAATCGTTCTAGCCCTGTCATACAAACTTTTAATTACTCCTTTTTTAACACTAATATGATGATTGGAGTTGAAATGGAGATATCTATTAGTATGTGTTGGTTTTCTATAGACACTAGTTTCTATATTATCTGATTTCAGTATAGAAACATGCCAACAAAATAACAATGCTAATAGAATTAGAGAAATAAATCTGGTGGACCGACCAGTAAATTTAATAATTCCTTATATTCCTGGACTGTCAGATAAGCTTAAACGTATAGGCAATCGTTTTAATGTGAGAACAGTATTTAAAACCAAAAATACATTAAGATCGATGCTAGTTAAAACAAAACCATTTAATGAGTTACAAAGTTCAAAAAATTGCATTTATAAAATTCCTTGTGAATGTGGAAAGTTCTATGTTGGGGAGACTTGTAGGCCATTTAACGTTCGTTTAAAAGAACATAAAAATTATATCAGGCAAAATCAAATTTCGAAGTCATAAATATGTGAACATTCCTTTAATAACAATCATAGGATATTGTGGGATAGTTCCAAACCAATTCTAAAAGAAGAAGTAGGAAATAGACGAAAAATTAAAGAATCTGCATTTATTCTAGGAAATACGGGCAACTGTGTTGCTGAATGTTCAGTGGAATTCAGTAAAATATTATTGCCACTTATTCAAAGAGAAGTTAGTATAGATAATTAGATAAAACACAGAGTACAATATCAGGCAGGTGGCTAGGCAATTGTTTCTGTTGTCATGACATTTTAACCTGAAATTTATTAATCTGTCACTTCACTTTGACGTGACATGATCTTTGAGAAAGGAGGAAGATTTATCCTCCGAAAGCTCAGAAAACAAATTTGTTGAAGTTATTTTTTGAGTTACACGTTTAAAGTTTCGTTCATTTAGTGTTAAGAATTTATGAATTTTCGAGGCAACTTGAAAAAGTTGTCTTTCAATCAGTTTGGTGGCGAAAAACCCAATTAAAAATTAAATGGATATGGTAATAATAATTCCATATGCACATAAAAAGCTTTGAAGAGTAAACAAGCAACATAATATATTGTTTCAATTCTCTTTCTAGCAAGCATCAATGGTCTGACTACGTGAGTTCGCTGGATTACTCCATACCTAAGTCGGTGCTATTTCATCTTAAGCGTCATTCTGGGACGTAATTACTTGAGCCGAGATAGGAAAATTCAAATAAAAGCATCTAGATTTCACGAGTTACAGTGGCGCCATACCCGAATCTAATTCAGAGAGGGAATTTTACCTGTCGGGCCAGACAAAGTAACCGTCTAGATGATATCTTGTGATTGAGAACGAGCCAAGTTTTCCCATAATGTTCTAGTTGAAAAAACACAAACCATGGGCAAGTTTTGCTGTCTTAACACGTGACAGTCGAAAGTAAAACCAAAGTCTAGAAATACTAAAGTCGGCTCACTCCTTTGATCTCTCTTAGAAGCCGACAATTTTTTGCGACCGGTCGTAAATCAGCATCACCTCGCACGCTTCGCATTTACGAGGGCGACTAAACGAAATCGCCGTCAAGCTAGTTATACGGGGGCAGGTTCATATTGACTTTCCATTATTTACCAAAGTCTACAAATATTAGTATACCTATTTGTAGACTTTTGTACAACATTATTTGTGTAGGTAAGTGTACCGTTGGATTTTGGAAGGTACAGTTAAATTAAAATACAAGGTAGCTATTACCAGAATCTACATAATTAGTAAGTATATCTGTAGACTTTGGTTGGAACATGAATAAAAATGCAATTTTTTACGTTTTACGTTAATTTTTAATAAAGCCTAACAAAACGTAGAGCCAGACAAAAACATAAAGAACAAATAAATATTTAACGACGAAGAGTTATACTAATCATATCTAATTTTTCATCCTGTAGTAAATATTTTGATATTTAAATTGAGATAAACAATACAGAACAAAATATTACGCATATTACATACAAGCATGCGTCTTAAAATAAGATTCTGGCAATAATCTTAATGGGACAGCCGAGGGGACAGCAGTTTTTACTAAACGTTTTCCGGACGAAGTGAATGACTGATCATCAAAATGTGCCTTGCAAATTCTTATAGGTTTATATGCCTCTTCAGGTGGAACATTCGCAAATTTATGTTCTCCGATGAACCCTAAGGCATTCTTCCATTCCTGGCACCTTCAAATTTTCAATATTTTAATATTATATCTATATTATTCTTCAATTAATACCTAAGTATCCAAATGTCACATAAAAATGTCTTAATTTTTGTAGGTAGGTACCTCAAACTCAATCTTACCTTTCAGGGTGTTTAGGAAATGAAAAAAAAGATAATATAGTCTTTTCAACTGGTTTTACAGCTATCCGCACTGCAGGTATCACTACAACACAGTCACGGTCGGTCGGTAATATTTTGCGGTAATATTTTGCGCGCACCCGGTAGAATGCGAACGAACCGCTCTCAGCTACACTGTGTACAGCTTATTTTCTTATATTATAAGATATCGATCGGCTCGATGAGGTTTGGAGCGGGAGAGGGCAAGAGGGAAACGTTTGTTTACACAAGGCCGAGTGCCCGGACTTATTAGTATATGTCTGGACGCTGGTAAAATACTTCCGCCGGTATTTCCGATATTTACTCCATAAATTGTGACTTCAGAGGCCAGACTTCCTCGGCCAACTTCCCCGAATCCTCCTCCGAAACACAAGCGATTACTCAGTCAGCCCTAGACGTGTTTACGGGGTGTAAACACGGCAGTCTGATTCTAATTTATCGAGGGGTGTTTAGTTTAACTAGCGCTAGGGTAGCTGCGCGATTCATTAGAGTTTTGGTCGGTAAAACAAGCCGGGACGATCGCAGATGAGCTGACCTGACGAAGCTCGTAGGTCCAGATCGATCGGGGCGGATAAGTGAGAGCTCCGCACGACGAATGGAAGTTTAAAGTTTTGTTGGCGGTTGTGATAAATTGGTGGCCATTTAAAATCGTTCGGGGAAGTTGAAGGTTTGGAGAAGTCGATTATGTTTGTTAGTTTCACGACGTTTACAATTATTCACCAGAAGAATACTCAGGAAGAAGGGAAAAGTAATAACGAAAGGTGATTTGGCAACTTTGCGATAATAGAAATCTTATACAAATAAATATACAACAGTATACACCATTGCATATATTTTTAGAGAAAAAATATTTTCATTAAAATTTAAATCTAGATGGCTGTCAAATAGACTCAAACTTTTAAGCTTATATTTTTCAAAAATGCATTGATATTGATGTCTATAAATAGAGGTTGAATCATCTACGAATTTGTAAGACTATATACAAGGTGTTATATATTAAATAGAAAAAAACAACAGTAGAAAAGTTTTAAAGTTAATTGGGCTATAGAACACGTAAATTTTATTTCAGAATAACTAACATACAAAAAAATTTATAAAAAAGACCAATAGGTGTTTCGGGATATAGTGCAAAAAGTAATTCTTCCGTAGTGTCTTCCAACTGGCTAGTAACAAAATTCAAGTTCCTATATTAAATCGTTTTTAAGAAGCAAATATCAAAATTTCGAATAATTTTACATGAAAGATCCTCTTAGAAAACTTACTTCAACTATTTGCACATAATTACGGAACACCCTGTATCTTAAGTATGAGGAAAGTACCATTCCATTTGGCAGCTGCCATTAAGTTTCTATCGTAACTATATTTCCTGTCCAAGTATTTATTATTTTTTTAGATATTCAGTGTGTCCACGAATTGAGTTCACATAAGGTGTAAATAATAAAAAAAAATCGAGTTGAAATTTGAGCTTCTGGGGATCAGCCCTGCTTGGATTTAAACTAATTTGTGACATAGGTAATTTTACTTTCGAAAAATCACGTATGCCATGGAAATTATTATGAATAGTATATTTCATTACGAGTCTGGAAATAAAAATTCCCGTGTGAGGCGCAGCCGAACACGGGAAGTCATGCAAGCACAGAAAAATCTATTTCTGGACGTGTAATGAACGATATTTTTTATTATACTTCTTTAAAAACGGAAACTTAAAACATTTTATCGGCATATTATAATAAATTTAATTGACAAAAATTAAACAATGCAGACAATATAGTGTTTATATAGTTATTGTCAGATAAGGTGAATAAAACGTCAAAAATATTACAGAAATGTATCTAAATATTGAAACACTTACGAATTAAAATACAGAATAATGTTAAATATCAGAGAGCATATAGAGTTTCTTAAATTTAGTTTACTTTGCTTACTTTAAAGCCATATATTCGGTATTTTTATTCAGCGCACGGAAAGTTTTTCCATGCGCTGTTTCCGTGCGCTAGCCCGAAAAACCCCATATTTCATTATTGCTAAAACAAATGAAAATAAGGTGTTTTTAAAGAAGTATAATAAAAATTATTTTCATTAAAATTTAAATCTAGACAACTGTCAAATGGACTCTAACTTTTAACAGAGAACATTCCTTGTACTCTGCTTTTTTTTAATCTTATTATTTTTCAAATATGCATTGATATTGATATCATCTACAAATTTGTAAAAGTATATACAGGGTGTTATATATTAAATGAAAAAAACGACAACAGTAAAAGTTTTTAAATTAATTGGACTTTAGAACACGTCTATTTAATTTCACATTAACCAACATACAAAAAAATCTATAAAAAAGTGGGCTTCTATCCTTCGGATGGATAGAGTGCAAAGATCTCCTTATAATCACCTGTAGAACACTTCCTTCAAATATTTGCACCTAATTACGGAACACCCTGTATATTAGGTATGAAGAAAGTATCATCATTCCATTTGGAGGAAGCTGCCATTAAGTTAACTACATTTTCTGTCCACAAGTATTTATTATCTTTTTATAGATATGCAGATGGTCCACGAATTGAGTTCACATAAGAAATAAATAACAAAAAAATTCGACTTGAAATTTTAGCTTCTGGGGACCAGCCCTGCTTGGATTGAAACTAATTTATGACATAATTTTACTATCAAAAAATTACGTATGCCGGAAATTATGAAGAAACTATTCTTCCACATCAGTAAAGTGCCCTTTTTGTAGGTTTACGGCAAAATGTTGTTAAGGAAACTTGTTCGGAATGAAAAACTGATTAGTTTTGCGAGATTTTGAAAGCCTACTTTGATTTTTCGGCATTTTCCAACTTTTTTTTATAAAACTGCACTTTGTGTAGATTTTACATCAAAATGTTATTAGAAAAACTTGTGCACAATGAAAAACTGGATAGGTGTGAAAAATTCTAAAAGCCTATTTCGACTTTTTTTTGTGCTAAAAAATTAAAACGTACATTTTGTCGTAAAACCTACTTTACTGACGGGGAAAATTAGTTTTTTCATAATTTCTAATTTCCAAGGGATACGTGACTTTTTAATGTAAAATTATGTCACAAATTATTTTCAAATCAAGCAGGGCTGATCCCCAGAAGCTCAAATTTTAACTCAATTTTTTTGTTATTTATACTTTATGTGAACTCAATCCGTGGACACACTGTAGAAAAAGCTATAAATTAGGCATCTGATTCAGTTCCATAATAAACTTTAGATACTTAAAAGATAGGTAATTGCCATAGATAGGTACCTAAAGTTCAAATGGATTAAATTCCAGCTTAAGTTATATTTAAAGCACATCTTAATAAGCATTACACGTAGATTACAAATTATAATTTATGCTCTGCATTAAGATAATCTAATCCCTCTAAGCTCATCCCGTTATAGTACCCAAAAATAGCAAGAAAACACTCGTCCCAAGTAAACTTTCCTACCTAGTTATGGCTGCCTTGATAACTTTATAGAAAGTTAGGCCGAACATATACGATGCCTATTCTGAAAGGGTTCCTCCAATAACGAAAAGGAAACGTAATACGGACTTCTAATATCACCCAGAGGTTTTCAATTACCGGTTTATATAAAGGAGACATCCTGGAAAGATATATTATCCCGAGTTTCGTCCTATATAGGCGGGATTTGTCTTTCTTGACAGATTGTTATTTTCATTGAGGATGGGAGGGAGGGCTGTGTGTCCCTTATTTGTTGGATATTGGTCAGTTTTTCCATAATAAGACATTTAAGCAGTTTTGATTCAACTATAAGTTCATTTATTTTAGAAAAATTCCTTTTATTTTTGTGTAGGTAGGTATCCTTGCCGAATTGTATCCAATGAGAATAATGTTTGTTGCCGAGACGTCTCTATCTGCGAACTAATCAATATCTGCCATGCGCAGACCTATTATTTTAGGCGAGAAATTCAAAATACGAACGAATGATACGATACATCGAAGAACGATAAGGACAGGCCATGGCGCTAACGCGTAATCGCGTAGTCACGTGACCAACTTAGTCCTATATGTATAATAAAAGGCATTTTTGGAGATAAGTAGAAAAAACAAATTTCGTAACAATTTGGCGAGTTTTCTTTCATCTATCACATTATTGGTTTTGTGTATCCAGGCTTTCTCTAATTGTTTTTTCAAAATTTTCAACCTGCTTCAGCTGTTTTGGGCTGAGTGTTAAACGGCACTGCACTCAAATATTTTGGCACATTCTCAAAAATTGTTGGGACAGCACCTTCCTTCAGCTTAGGTGATATTCTCTATAGGTATTTTCCTCCCACAACACATTTGTCCACTTTAATTGTTTCACTTTCTTGAAAATGTGTTAGCCACACATACTTAAGGGTTTCTTAGAAATTAAATCTCAGTTGGAATTTGACGAATCCATTTTTGGCGCAAATTTTCATCCCGAGGCAAAGCAAATGACATTTCTTCCTGGCTTTTGTAATATGTATAAATATAATATAAACATACCCAATATTTCGGATTTAGGTTATTTTTTACGAAATAAAAATAAAAACTCACCTCAGTATACTGTAAATATTGACGAGGTCCCAGTTGATCGGCAGCGTGAAAGGCCGAATAGGAACCGTATCAGGGCGTGGGTCGACAACGAAAATCCTCGAGTACGTTACAACACTGATTTATTTCGCACAAGGTGAATGGTGAATACAAAATACACAAACCCGAACGTGGTCAACGGGAACGGCTTCCAGCCACCCGGACCGTCTGAACTCGCGGATCTCCCGTAAGCAGTTCACCCGTCTGTGTCTCAGGCTCCACTGTCCATTCCGGGGGGAGAATTCCCCTTACAGCGCTCACGCGTCGGCGCGAGCGGCACCAATACTCCTGGACGGCACGGCTCCCACCCAGAGGCCATGATAACACCCGGGCGGTTCCCCTCCGCCAGGACACACGCGCACTAGACACAAACTTGTTTCTAAGATATAAACTAAGACGTTTAAAAACACTTTGAACATTTAAAACTTCTCAAAACCCAAGCTGCCGCTTTCAGTTATGTGACAAATGACGTGTAACGTCGGACTAACATGGTCACGTGATTTTTGTGCGCCATGGCCTGTCTTTATCGTAGGCCTCGTATATGCTGGGAAGAAACCGACGAAAGTTGAAAATTTACAAGTGCCATTGAAGGTACCGTACGGCGTACGCGGACAACCAGTATAGGCGACACTGTATAAAGTCATTACCAACCTGACGGTTTAGGAATACCCGCATTAACCCATTTTATTTTCTATAGATTTTACTCCCCTGCCCATTATACTAACTCCACCGCATTTTCTTTTCATCGCCAGAGGACCCCTCTTCTCCTGAAAAGTCGGGGCAGCCCTCGAAATAACCACGGCCTAACTTGACCGGAACCGAGTCTTTTCTCATCCATAATCCTCCAGGCCCACGCCGCGCCCTCCATCTCGGCTCCGGGGCGGCTGAACGGCCTAAACCCCGCGACTTAAAACTAATGGTCGCCGCCCCATGGAAATATTATCCGGGTTAAATTTACTCGATTTTCAAATAAGTTTTTCCAAAGCATTCCTGACTTTTAATTCAAAATAAAAAACAATTTTCCCAACTATAAGGTCCTGTAGATATGTGGGTTTCAGGGGGTGGTGATTAAAGCTACGTTGCCAGATTATCGTAGGTATGTAATATCACAAGTGCCGGAAATTTTATCGATAAATTTTTCGAAAGCGCTATTTTGCCTAGAAAGATCACGAGTATAAATTGGTCTATTATTATCTCTGAAAATAAAAGCCCAATTTGTACGAGTGGTTTTGCTAATGGGCAAAATAGCGCTTGAGAATAAAATTATTTAGAAAAATTTAAGGCACGAGTGGTATTTGTCTAGATTATTTCACGAATACGATTTAATAATTTCTATATTGATTTTTCTATGTCTACATTTCCAAAACGACGCATTTTGAACGAGTTTATTGACAGCTTCGACTGTAGTAAACAAACATGACGCTTGGATATCCAAGGCAAATGCGATTATACCTACACCCTGTTGGCGTTTATTTTCTGAATGTGTGTCATAAATTTAAACGGAGACGGAGGTCTAATAACTACAATTTAGCAATGTAAAAGTTATATAAATTCATTGATACAATGCTTAATAATACCGCAACATAATTTATAAGCTGCATAATTTAGAATAGTGTTATAAAACACACCAATTTTAAGAAGTACGTGTTTGTATCGAACAGATTCGCGGTTGCTAAGCAACGAAGTGATAATTGCACAAGTGGTATTACCGCTTTGCTTTTGCACAAGTGCAATTATCGCTAGCAGAGGCATAATATGATTGGTTGGATTTTTGTGGAAGGAGCTACCTTTTCGGATGCAAGCAGTATTAGGGAAATAATCGATAAAAAATCGCTTATAGCATTTTTCAAAATGCCGCACCGAAAAAATCATATACTTAAATATGGCAAATTATTTTAAAAAGATAAAACGGCGTCCTTTGACGTTTACGATATTTTTAAGCTGTTTTGAATAAGGTTGCTCATTTTTCAGATATTTTCACAGCATTCCTGATTTTTAATTAAAAATAAAAATAAACTTTCCCAGCTTTAAGGTCCTGTAGAAATGTTGGTCGACGATGCAAATTAATAAAACTTAGGACAGTGGGGTTTCAGGAGGTGCTAAATAAAACTAACGTAAGCGTACTAGTGCCTGACACATTGCCTAAATCTGACACATATTTTATTTAATTGAAAAATAAGCTAACGAGCAAATATAAATCCATTCTATTGAAATATTTATGTTGGTAGAAGTCACAGTTATGAGTTATGTATGTTACCTTGGTTTCTCTATTCTTACTGACTTGGCAATTTATAGAGGTAATATTCATTGTGGTTTCTTAGCGAAATTCTTTAGTTCAGCGTTGTAAAAAATAGTGTGTAATTACGTGTTTTTAGTGTACATTTTTCAACTGTCTTAATTTTTGTGGCTTATACTTCTAAGCAAACAAGGTGAGATAATAATTTAGTACTATTTCAAGTTTTTAAAGATTTTGGTTGGTGTCAGCTATTGGCTTATGTTATCTTTAGGCTAAGCCAATGCCTGGCATAGGTGTCATTAGTCTCTAACAATAAACCTCTAAAGTCTCTAACAATAAACCTTATAGTGGGGTACAAAGTTCACGTCAAAGGGTTAAATATTTCCAATGCCTGACACCTTTGTCAGCAATGTGTCAGCTCTTGGTCACATTTGGCACTGACTATGGTAGACCTCGGAGTACTGTCTTCAAGAGCATCAAAACATGTATACCTAGATTTGTCACTCAACGATTCTGAGCCATGTTTTTTTCTTGTAGAAAGTGCTGAACACGACCAATAACTACTATTACAATCTTTACAAGTTTGCCATGTCAAATTGAATTCAATTCGGTATTCAAAATAAGTAAAAAGATGTATAGTTAAGAAACGACTCTATAGAGAATTTAATTTATGCCGTCTGTCATTTCAGGAGAAGAGAAGAAACAGTAGTTTTAGAAGAAAAGATAAATATAGGGAAAAGAAAAGAGTGAGGGGAAGAGAAGAACAATAAATAGAAAACAGATAGAAAATATTAAATGAGAAAAAAAACAGTTGGAGCTAAATAAAATGGGAATACATTTACGAGAATCAACATTATCATAGAAAAATAAAAGAAATAGGTAAAAATAAAAGCGAACATTATTTTTAATAGCAACTGTGACATATGAACAAATAACAATTTCCAAAATTGGAAACCCAAAGTTTTCTACTCAAGAATAAGTTACTATATGTGTCAGAAATGAGAATGTACGAATAAATAAACATTTCTACATACAATAATCACTTGTGTTTTCCTTTTTAAAAATTGCTGTGGCCATTTTTATAGGGTGGCAGATTTTGAGCTTATCAGATTCAGGCTAAGGGTCCAGTCAAAAATCACTATGTGCATAAGGACACTTCCTACAGATACACAATAATGATCACAATCGTGCAGAGCATCAATCTGAACACCATGTATATAGTTTTTTAATTTCAAGCAGCTGTAGTGTCATTACCAAAGGTATCGTATCCAGTCATTACTATTTAAGAGTATTTTAATAATAGGATCACTTTTTGTAAACCTTTCAAATGCACTAGTTTTACCTATAAATAAAATTCCATTCATAGAGGCAACCAAACATACTTTTGATGAGGTTTTATTTCCAGCCTTAATTCGCAGTATTCAGATTCGTATTGCGTACGGGTTTGCGCTACAATAATGACGGAGAAATGTTTATCTATTGGGGCCTGTGCTGTCGTCCGGGCGTGTCAGTGTCAATTAATATTATTCCAGCTTTATAGTTAGGGGGATTACTCCAACATAATGCCAATATAATTTGTTATTGTTTGAAGCTGGAGAGCAGCTACCAAAACCGATTACGATTTCGGCTCGCGTTGTCATCCGCACACACTTCCAAACGAGGTAGGATAACATAAATAACATCATTACGAAAGCCAAAAATAAATTTTTGTTTATACAAAAAAATCAAACAACATTTTCTGTAGATAAAAACAGGGAGCATTCAGTAGATTGACATAACTGCCTCAGTTGGGAAGCTGTCCTTTGTGCATATTACCGAAATATAAACTGAACTCAATACAGGTTTCTAAATATTGGAATATTTACGTCTCTGGTACAATGGTACAATGCCGTGACCTAAGAGATTTTTTACCACAAACCTATTCTTCCATGAAACCAACGCCACATTTTTAAAACTGATGGTTCGTGGCACATATAATGGATGTGGTGTTGATAAGTGCAATGTTTACAGAAAGTACGCGGATTTACTTTAGAAGCTCAATCAATGTTTCAACCAGGTATATGGTAATGCAACTTTATGGAAAACATTTCGTGCGGTTTATATGGCTATAATTTCATGTTGGCATTTTCTCTAAGATTGTGCCATGTAATTGTGGTTGATTAGTAGTATTTTTATTAAAAATATGCACGCTTGGTTTTTAGTTTGCAAGAGAATACTAGGGATGGAACTGAAGGCTGAAATAATTCTGTGCAAAATATATATGATATCCATTTGTATTCCGTTGTTTCGTAATTCCAGGATGGTTTGTCTTTCTAGAAATGAAAGAGATGTATCGTAGCTAGGTGCACCTGTTTCTTGCAATAGAGATGCAAAAGGGAGAAAATGAAAATAGAAGGACGAAAACAAAAGACGATATGCTACACTTGTTGCGGTATTACAGCTCGTCTGGTGATGGATTTTGTCAGGTAAGATTATATATATTATATATGTATGCAAAATGCAAATGTCAATTACATTTTTATCTTTAGTACCCGATTATTGAAAAGGTTAGAGAAAAAAAATTGGCATTATAATACAGGGTGAGTAATTAGTAATGGCACATAGTGCAACCGCATATATTTTGGACAAAAATATTACGATTGAAACTAATATGCCTTATATAAATGTTGTTTGTTTAAGAGATACAGGGCGTTGAAATTTGTTTTTTAAAACTGCATTTTGGCTACATCTCCCAACATAATCAAGCTGCTGAACTGAAATTTGGCACTGCTATGTTTTTGGGGATGGATAATAAGAATTTCTACTTATCTCACAGAGGGCGCGACTTGCGCTGTTTTTGAATCGTGCTTTTACTCGTAACATTTTTGAGGTTATCTTTTTGGTCCTGCATTTGAAAGCAGTAGGTGAAAATTTTATTTTTCGAATATTGAAGTCAACAGGTGTTTTGGGGCATGTTTTGGCACTTTTAACGCACACGGTTGATCTCAAATTCTCTCAAAGACCTGAAATTTTGCACAAAAGTAGAGTTTTTTGTGGCTTATCTTTAGAAAAAAAAAACGAATAAAATAGGATGAAAATGAAAAATTTACGGGGGGCCACCTTGTAAAAAATGAAATATGCACGTCAACGGATTCAAATAAAATTCATTTTTGAAGTGAGTATTGGTTATTATACGAGGCAAACATGTTGGAAATTTTTATTTCAGTTTTGTTGAAGTGGAAGAATTATTATGGAATTAAATATTATTTGTGGCTCAATATATATTACTAAATTTTAAATTGAATAGGTTGGATAGGTAGATAATTGCTTTAAATATAAATTATTTACTGAAGTCTATAATATGAATATTTTTGCGAAAAAGTATTTGAACAGGATGGATTTTAAATATCCCTTAAAGAGTATCCGAAAAAATAAAACTGTTAGGAAAGCAGGCAAATCCTGATAAAAAACATTAAGATGTATGTAATAGGTACCTACTGACGATTATTCGTCAGTAAACTCTAATAGTTTTTTGGTGACGTCACGTCCCTGAATAATTAATTTTTTAGGCACTTCCCTAATTAGTAATACAGATTTGAAGAGTTTCCATATTACATGCTATATTACAAGCTTTTATTTATTTATATAATGTATGTGTGGGTCGAATCTTGCAAGCTGAATTATAAGCACTTCCTGACATTCGTTTGAGCTGAAATTTTGCATACACCTTTAGTTCCGGTGACAATACAATATGCAATACTCAATATTGTAATACATTCAAAATGACCGCCGCTACAAGATGGCGGATTACCTATTTGATACCCAACATGGGTATCAAATGAAAGGGCTCGACGGGTAGAAAACAATAAGGTGAATGACCTCATATGAAATCCAATATGGCGGCCGCCCCAAGATACTACCCTCCTGACATGGGAATCAAGTAGGTACTAAAAAGCACAAAATAAAATTGAAAATAAAAAACCTTTTTAAAAACAAGCTTTTATTTAAGCCATGTACTAAAACGAATAAAATAAGTTTAGGTTTTCGTTGAGATAGTTCAATTCCAAACTGCGACAAGTTTTTGCAAATTGAAAATCTTGTCGCGCGAATTGTAAAGAAAAAAATGCATAGTTTGGCAAATAGGTACTTGATCAATGTCCAATACAATTAATTGGTACCTACTTTCATCAACATTTCGCGCGACAAGCTTTTCAATTTGCAAAAACTTGTCGCAATTTGGAATTGAATTATCTTAACGAAAACCTAAACTTATTTTATTCGTTTTAGTACATGGCTTAAATAAAAGCTGGTTTTTAAAAAGTATTTTTTTATTTTCAATTTTTTTTAATCCCAGAACTAGGCTGCTAACATTTCTGGTGACAAACGCCGACAAATTTATAGTTTAATGTTTCTCATTTTTTCCGCGCACTTTTGAACTTTACTATGTGATTTGTCACCGTTTTCCTGGCTTGTAGTCGCCTTGTCCACTCCGCGGTGATTTATACTCAGGCGCCGAGCATTAATAATGAGGGTGGTGCGTCCGAAAAATGTTCTTTATATGCAAACTGCCGGCCCTGCGTAAAATAAAGTGATAAATGATTTAGACGGAAAGCGCCCGGCTGCGGCCTTAAGGGCCCACGCCCGCGAAACGCAACCAGAGATGGATTATCCGGTGGAAAAAAAACGTTCCGGGCGTGGGGTGCGAATTTTAATTTCGAAAGAAACGTTTAGGATGCGCAACTTGACGTTGGGCTGTTGGGTTTCATTAGCCATTTCCATTTTTCCATTTTCTAATTTGTCCTAATGAGGTCGGCGCACTTGCGCCCTGTTCCCCGAATAATTTTAAACAATAATCAAGAAAAAAACAAGGAGAGACGGTACATGGAGGGATGGCTACCTCCTATATGAGTTTTTGCGTGTGCTTTTTACATTATGTTAAAATCTAAAGAATAACATGTAGGTAATTTTTTAATAAGGGTCCTTGTTATTGTCATACGTTATCTATATCGATAAAGTGTCTAGGTCTCTTATGGGGTAATCTGGGGTTAAGTTCGTAAGTACAAACGTCTGTCAGTAGTCGGTTAGGATGGTTTGGAATAATAAGTTCGTAAATTTTGCGTCCGTGGGTCCTAATATATTCGCGTATTGTAGGTATATTGAGGTCATTGTGTATGGTTTTATTTGTCACGTACCATTCCGCTCCCACCGCCATGCGAAGGCATTTGTTTTGTATTATTTGGATCTTTTTAATTTGTGTTTGAGCCGCAAAACACCAGGCGGTGCTAGCGTACAAGAGGGCGGGTCTAATTACCTGAGTATAAATTAAAATTTTACTCTGGACATTGTGTTTAGAGTTGCTGGCCAAGAGAGGATATAATTTGGACATGGCTGCTTTAGCTTTCCTTATTCGGGAATTGATATGCGGAAGCCAAGTTAAACGTTTATCTAGGGTTATGCCTAGGTATACCGCTTCATTACTCCAATCTAGGGCAGTCTGATTAATAGTAACACGCTCTAAATTTGGTATGTCCCGTTTTTTGGTAATAAGAATGGCCTGAGTTTTCTTCTCATTGACCTTAATTTTCCATTTAATAAAGTATTTCGAGATTGAGTTCACTGCTCGTTGCAGGAAAGATTTAACAAACCCAAGACTTTTGTCTACAGCTAGAATCGCAGTATCGTCCGCATAAAGAAAAACCTGCGTATTCGGGTACGACGTCAAATTGCTAATATAAACTGAGTACAGAATTGGGCCTAAGACCGAGCCCTGCGGTACGCCTGCTTGCCGGAACTCAACAAGACTTAAAAACTCGCTTTGGAGGTTTTCTATTGTTTGCATAACGATATCACACTCTTATGAAAATGAAAATCAAAAAGCATAGGAAGGCTTCGAAACATTCAAGTTTTTCTTGAAATCGGCAGTGTCTCAAAATCGTCATCAAAAGCTCAAAAATCGGCACTGAAGTAGCCCATTATTGTACGATTTTTTCAATAAGTAGGCCTTGGCGAGATGTAAACATCAAACGTCAGACGCGGAGAAATCGCCCGTCAAAAGTGACCAAATATTCAAAACCCGCCCGATAAAGGTCCATTTAACTTTTCGTACACATTGCGAAATTGTTACCTATAGCAGCGCGATCTTTCAGTAGGTTTGGATATCAATCTATTTTTCATGGAAGGTGCACGACAGGCAGTTTCTGTTGGGAAGCGCCGTGCCTCGTCATAGTTGACCTAGGTAGGGCGATCGTCAAAGTCAAGCAACGCCGAGCGCGGTCGGTGATCCCTTTTGATTATTTTTTTGCCGAATAAAACATTTTTTTCCTATTTAAAAAAATATATAATATGTACCTCGGCACTGAAGTTCTTTTTATAAAAAGTTGAACTTCAATGCCTTGGTAAGTACAGGATGGCTCACTATAAATTGACACCCCTCCTTAACTTGTTAGTTTTTTTACAAAGGTTTTAGTTACTAGTACAAAGTTTTTTGTGACGCTATTGGACCTTATACAGTGTGTTCTACAAAGCCGTTGCAGACATAACTTTTATTTTTTTAATGAAACACCTTGTATATTTTTTGATTATTGAATTCTACGAATTTTTCTGATTCCAACAAAGTATATATGTTATAGTATGTTCGCTCCAACCGTTCGTTCGAGAGGGATTATTCCTTGGGTCATAGGTTGCCATGAAAGACAAATGCCAAATAATAGTAATACTTATTGACAGTTTACAACTATGTTCGCGCTTTGGAAAACAAAATGGGCTATTTTATGATTTTAGGAAAAATGAAGAAGAGAAATTGAGAGAAATTAGAAACTTTAAATAGTAACATACAGTAACAATAAACTTCGTCAGATTTATTGTTTGAAATTTAATTTTTATTGAAAACTACAATAATATTTAGAAAAAGGGTATATTTTTTTTTGTGGTGTTATTTAAAAAACTAAATTTATTATGACAGACCAGGAAATGTAGAAACACTGAAAGGTAGAATTCGGGAAGAAATCCGCATGTTAAATACTGAACACAGCAATTTTATCGTTGACTCAATAAACAGAGAGTTAGTAGCAAATAGCAATAACTGCATTGAGCAAGATGGAGGCCATGTGGAGCATTTGTAATATGTATATCCTTTTTCTAAATGTTATTGTTGTTTTCAATAAAAATTAAATTTCAAACAATAAAAATCTGATGAAGTTTATTGACTATGTCACTATTTAAAATTTCTCATGTCTCTCAGTTTTCCTTCTTCATTTTTCTCTGAAATCTTAAAATAGCCCATTTTGTTTTCCAAAGCGTGAATATACTTGCAAACTGTCAATAATTATCACTATTATTTGGCATTTGTCTTCCTTGGCAACCTATGACCCAAGGAGCAATCCCTCACAAAAAAGGCTAAGTTCTGAACGGACGGTTGGAGCGAACATAACATAATATATACTTCGTTGGAATCAGAAAAATGCGTAGAATTCAATAATCCAAAACTATATAAGGTGTACCATTAAAAAAACATAAGTTATGTCTGCCACGACTTTCTAGAGCACACTGTATAAGGTCTAATAGCGTCACAAAAAACTTTGTATTGGTTTCTAAAACTTTTATAAAAAAAACTTTTTTCTAACCTCAAAAACTAACAAGTTAAGGGGGGGGGGTGTCAATTTATAATGAGCCACCCTGTACATAACTATTATTTAGTTTTGTTAAGGAGTCTTTTTGCGAATCTCCTTGTATATCTACCCGGCCCATCTCTATATGTATACCTAATCATAAACTAAACAAACCCAAAGCAAACCGGACAATGTGACAACTGCCCTAATTACAAAACACAACAGTATCTTCAGAATGTGGGGGTGTATGAAAACCAGGAAAATGCGCAGATTTTACAACGCGTTCTTTCCGAATGAGTACTAAAAATGCTTGTCCGGCAGAGCTAATCTTCTGTACAATAGGAATTCGTATGGCCGAAAGAACACTCCCAAGCGGGAAAACCCAACTAATTAACAAAAGTGCTCGTTCTGTGGCGAGGACTGCAATTCTGGGGTTTTATCTGGTCTTAGTGTATACTCTATACGCCTCCACTTTTTGTGGTTTTTACAGTACACACACATTGATCGATAGTTATTCAGGGTTATTCATATAACATTTTGCCCCCTTTACTTTTTTGTTTTTAATTTTGGAAAAATGTAAATATGAAAATTATAGATCAAACTTATCTTTGCTTAGATGAAACACCCTGTATATTTTTATGGTTTCGACGATATATATATAACACAATGACAATGACAATATATATATATATATATATATATTGATAATCTTACATCCTTATATATATATATATATATATATATATATATATATAAGGATATATAACACAATGACAATGACAATATATATATATATATATATATATATATATATATATATTGATAATCTTACATCCTTATATATATATATATATATATATATATATATATATAAGGATGTAAGATTAGCGAGTGTAAATGTAACAATTACAAGAAAAGATGATAATGGGCAAACACTCAAAGTTAACAAAAAGAAAAAACTAGTAACCGCATACACGTGTTTCATGCTATTTGGCAATCATCAGTACGGTGTAACATTAACCAAATCAAAAGATAGGCATGATTTGGGAAGCAACAAATGAAGTCCAGGCAGGAGCCAACAGCACATTTGCAGCTTCAGTCAGCACATCCCCTATTTTGGGGCTTGTACTAACATCGCCACGGAGGCTGCTAAAGCGACCTGCGTGGAAATCTTCATAACCCAAGATACAATGACAATAAGGATGTAAGATTAGCGAGTGTAAATGTAACAATTACAAGAAAAGATGATAATGGGCAAACACTCAAAGTTAACAAAAAGAAAAAACTAGTAACCGCATACACGTGTTTCATGCTATTTGGCAATCATCAGTACGGTGTAACATTAACCAAATCAAAAGATAGGCATGATTTGGGAAGCAACAAATGAAGTCCAGGCAGGAGCCAACAGCACATTTGCAGCTTCAGTCAGCACATCCCCTATTTTGGGGCTTGTACTAACATCGCCACGGAGGCTGCTAAAGCGACCTGCGTGGAAATCTTCATAACCCAAGATACAATGACAATAAGGATGTAAGATTAGCGAGTGTAAATGTAACAATTACAAGAAAAGATGATAATGGGCAAACACTCAAAGTTAACAAAAAGAAAAAACTAGTAACCGCATACACGTGTTTCATGCTATTTGGCAATCATCAGTACGGTGTAACATTAACCAAATCAAAAGATAGGCATGATTTGGGAAGCAACAAATGAGCCTCCGTGGCGATGTTAGTACAAGCCCCAAAATAGGGGATGTGCTGACTGAAGCTGCAAATGTGCTGTTGGCTCCTGCCTGGACTTCATTTGTTGCTTCCCAAATCATGCCTATCTTTTGATTTGGTTAATGTTACACCGTACTGATGATTGCCAAATAGCATGAAACACGTGTATGCGGTTACTAGTTTTTTCTTTTTGTTAACTTTGAGTGTTTGCCCATTATCATCTTTTCTTGTAATTGTTACATTTACACTCGCTAATCTTACATCCTTATTGTCATTGTATCTTGGGTTATGAAGATTTCCACGCAGGTCGCTTTAGCAGCCTCCGTGGCGATGTTAGTACAAGCCCCAAAATAGGGGATGTGCTGACTGAAGCTGCAAATGTGCTGTTGGCTCCTGCCTGGACTTCATTTGTTGCTTCCCAAATCATGCCTATCTTTTGATTTGGTTAATGTTACACCGTACTGATGATTGCCAAATAGCATGAAACACGTGTATGCGGTTACTAGTTTTTTCTTTTTGTTAACTTTGAGTGTTTGCCCATTATCATCTTTTCTTGTAATTGTTACATTTACACTCGCTAATCTTACATCCTTATTGTCATTGTATCTTGGGTTATGAAGATTTCCACGCAGGTCGCTTTAGCAGCCTCCGTGGCGATGTTAGTACAAGCCCCAAAATAGGGGATGTGCTGACTGAAGCTGCAAATGTGCTGTTGGCTCCTGCCTGGACTTCATTTGTTGCTTCCCAAATCATGCCTATCTTTTGATTTGGTTAATGTTACACCGTACTGATGATTGCCAAATAGCATGAAACACGTGTATGCGGTTACTAGTTTTTTCTTTTTGTTAACTTTGAGTGTTTGCCCATTATCATCTTTTCTTATATATATATATATATATATATATATATATATATACATATATATGGTTTCGACGATATATATGTCTCCCATAAGAGTGAAACAACCCTATAAATTCTTTAATTTTTAACCGACAAGAACGAAATTTTTACCAAAGGTAGATGGCATTGTTGCCTACTTATTTCCAAAAAATTAGTTGCCTACTCCAAAGTCGAAGCCACCTGCGATGCCACAATCGAGGCTTTTTTATTTACTCGAAAAAGTTGTTCAGTCAAAATTAAAAAAATATTAATTTAAAAAAATTAATTTTAAACAATTTTTTTAATTAATTAAAAACAGCAATTTAATAATTTTCTGCGTTTAGAAAAGTGTGCCATGGAAGTTTTGAAGGCAAGTTGTTTTCATAAAGTAATTATTGTAAAATAAAAGCTACAAAAAAAATTTTAAATTTTTACTTTAATTTTATTTCTTTAATATTTTTTTGATTTTTACAAAATTTTGTATTTAGGATTCTGAATGGATTCTGAACAACTTTTTCTAGTATTTTTTTTTTGAAAAAAAAAAGCCTAATATGACTTTCGGATTTTTAGCCTCGTTTGGGGCATCGCAGGTGGCTTTGACTTTGGAGTAGGCAACTAATTTTTTGGAAATAAGTAGGCAACAATGCCATCTACCTTTGGTAAAAATTTCGTTCTGGTTAAAAATTAAAGAAGTTATAGGGCTGTTTCACTCTTAAGTGAGACACTCTGTATATATCGTGCAGGGCGTGAGTACGCTCGAATATACATACAATTTTTACCTACCGCTTTCAAATGTTACAGACCAAAGATCAAATGTACATTCAAAAAGAAGAAAAAAAATTCATTGGTCAAAACACCATTGGTTGTCTTGAAATAGGGTATGCAAATTTTGTCAAATTCAATCCTTTCCATTTTAAAACCGAATAATTTTTGGTTTATTATTCTTAGGGATTTCAACGCAAACGGTTAATGTGATCGTCATGAAACAAGAGAACCTTTTTCTTGCAGAATGAAAAGGTGCAATAAAATGATGGACCTGAAGGAAGGACCAAAAAGATAACCTCAAAAAAGTAACGAGTAAAAGCACGATCCAAAAACAGCGCAAGTGGCGCCCTCTGTGAGTTACGGCAAAATTGACATTTTCAGCTTATTCTCCATCCCCAAAAACATAGCAGTGCCAAATTTCAGTTCAAATTTTGAAATTTCTATTCGTATACAGGGAAGGTTGAAAAATATGACAATTCCTATCATCAAGAGTAAAGTACCCTTATTTTTAGAACTACGGCAGAATGGCACTAAGAAAAGTTGTTTGGAATCCCAAGATAATGTCAAATATGAATTCACAGCCACCTACTCAAAAGAAAAAAAATCACACTTTCGCATTTTTTTATTCATCACTCTGTATAATTTTTATTGTTGAATTATCATTTACTAAATAACTCTTAGATTGTTGCTGTATTAAAATATTTTTATGTTCCATAGATTAGTTGCTATGTTATGTTTGAAATTTAGGAGTATTTTACCTGGACACAAAAAAAAACTACAAACTTTGCAGAACTTTCAGTTATTACGTGTTTTTAAGATGCTAGTTGAACGTAAATAAAAATCATTGGTATATCGTACTGTCATGCTCGAAGGGGATTCCAAACAACTTTTCTTAGTGCCATTCTGCCGTAGTTCTAAAAATAAGGGTACTTTACTCTTGAGGAATTTTCGTATTTTTCTACCTTCCCTGTATAAGAATAGAAATTTCAAAATTTTTACGGGTGGATTTTGAGTTTAAGCACAAGCACCAACTTTTATCAAGAATAATTATTTTGAGAAATTTCAAATAAAGGAAATTCCCATTTGTGTCCAAATTTCTGGAAGACACATACAATTGTTTGTAATGCTTCTTTAATTACCTATCGATTTCCTGTTTGTTGTTATATAAAACTACGTTTTAACTAAATTTATTATAACAAAAACATATTTTTGTGTCTACTGCTTACTGCTTTTAGCATTGACTCCCTTTTTCTGTTAATTTATGCAACCTACTCATAAGTTCCTTTAGAAATCAACAAGGTCCAATTAGTACAGTAAAATTGGGCCAAAACCCAAACATCCAAAAAAAAGTTCTTTCTAGCGCGAAATAATTCCATACCCTCCTAAGAGTTAGTACTAAAAAGTTACATCACCACCAGCGTCGGGTTTCGGGGGGAGGGGGTGAAAAGGGCAGGAAATTCTTATTTTTCACAGTTTTGCGTGAATATCTAGTAAACTATGAGATTTAGCGCAAACGTCATCCTATACGCAAATGATATACCTACATTAAATTCCGAACAAGAATTGTTATATAAGTACAGAATTATGGTAAAGTGGACGGTTTCCATGATATGGAGGAGTAAAGATTTCTTTGTTTTTATTTCACATAGTTTTTGTTGAAAAAACTTAAAATTATTACAGTATAAATTAGTAATTGAATAATGTATGTAGAATATATATATATATAGATATATCTATGAATATATAGATACATATTACACCCATAGATTGTTATTTTTTGTCACAACATAACCTCATAAGTATATGACTGTAAATATGTCTAATACAAGTTAGTAGCCTTAGTTGATTTGTACTCACTTTTTGCCCTCATTCATTATAGCGTTCTGATTTCCATTCGTTCTTTTATGTCAAATTATTCCCATATCGAATTTGTCCTTAGCTTGTAAAAATGAGAAAGTCATGAATAGGAAGCTCATGTGAAAAACAAGAAAATATATTAAACAATCTATATTGAAAAAATGGGAGGGAAATCAAAATGATACAAAAGGTTATAAGTTTTAGGTGAATCATTAATTGCGTTATCAGTCAGCACCAAATAGTTCACTCGGGCTGGTGAGAGGAAACAAATCTTCGTGTTCTTCGTCCACTTGAGAATCATCATTTAAATCGTCGTCGATGATTACAGTATCTCTATTGAGACATGCAAGTCCTAAGCAATTGCTGCACATACTTGAACAAATGAGATCACTTCTTCGACACTCGCAGTTTTGGACGCATCCATATCTGCAGGAGCATACGATGAGGATTGTTTAATATATATTTTCTTGATTTTCACATGAGCTTCCTATTCATGACTTTCTCATTTTTACAAGCTAAGGATAAATTAGATATGGGACTATTTCGCGCTAGAAAGGACTTTTTTATGTTTGGGTTTGGCCTAATTTTGTGTTAGTTTTACTGCACTAAATGTCTAAACCTGTTCTATATACTTGTTGCATAAATGCATAAATAACTATTTATAAATCGGTCCACGTTCCGTCCATTACAACTTCCGAAAGTGTTTACCATATCCGCCGTGTCGGTCGAATCCCGTTTCAGCCCATTCAGCTAAATCCAGCTTATTTATCCCTTTTAGCGGTCCATGAACAGCAAAGAAGGCCGCTTAACTGAACTGACGGCGTCAGCGCTACAAAACTGAGCCAGCCGCCGCACCATATAATAGCGTATAGAGCGTGGCTCTATCAGCGCCTCTGCTGACACAAAGAAAAACGTACAAACCGTAATTTATAGTGTCACCTTTCAGCAGTTTCACGTCGGACGATTCTGTGGCGTACCTCGGTTGTTTCGTTTTTATTGAAACGGCAGAAAATTAGATTTATTGGAGCGGAGATAGTGTGTCCCGTAGTAAACATAAAAATATACAGGAAGTTCCGTTCTGCATCAGGCATTTGGCAAGCCAAGTGTGCCATGGACTCGCCTCGAAACAGTTGAATGGCCAACAGGACCACTCAAAGTGTTGGTGTCAATGACGTCAGAACCTATAGACAGGTTTGTTTTGATAAACGCTTGACGCCCAGAACTAATCACAATCTAAGCGCTCCATTAAATTATTCCGAAAATGTCGCGAGATTGTCAGAAATTGCCCCTTTTTGTCGAGCCGTAGCGAACTTATTTCGACTCTGGGCTCGGAGGCTGGCGTCGTTAGACCATCCCCCGAGTCTTCGGGTGAGGTTCCGATGCTTCCGGCGCCCCCAAATAAGAAAAAACATGCGATATCTAAGTGTGATTCTGGAGGAACTATAACCGGGAATCACCGGGTGTATAGTTGGTCGATGGTTGACTTTCTGTCTTTGTTTGTAGCATTTTTTTAGAGTAGTATGGGTATATTTAATCTTGGAGTCAAGATAAAGGGCATTTTAACAATGGGGCACCACGTCTACATATAGGTTTTGACGTCATTGGTTGGTGTGCAAAGGTCCAATAGAAAATATGCGGGGTGATTTTCTCTGTTTTATCTCAAATTATTGAAAACGTTTAATTTCACGTATCTACGTATCAAGATGTCTAACTTTTTAATTATAATTTTATAATTATTAAAAACTATAAAACATTTTGTAGTACCTAAGTAGTTTGTTGGTTAAATTGTTTGTTGCTTAAATTCCACTTCTAAATCTACCTATATAGTTTTAGTCATCTGTGCACACGATCGTCGATGATGAACTTTTTACAGCTTCATCCAATGCACCCAATTAAAAGCAGAATTTTCAGATGAAATACGTCCATCACGTCTAACCTATCAGCGGCAGGTTATTAAAACCGATTTTTTCCTCGTTTTATACGATAATCATTTCGCACATATTTTTTTTGGACTGCCTTCTGAAGGTTTGAGGTGGTTGAGTTAATTGACTGTTTTTTATACCCGTTATGCTTTTGACATCCGGTGTAGGTATAGATTTTTGGCATACGAAAAAATTAGATTTTGGTCAGTCCATATTCTCGAATGAAGTTAAATGTTTCCTCGAACTCGCAAAGAGTTAATATCGCGTCAGATTGTGCCCAGAGAATGCCCTGCAGCTTCCCTACAGCTTTTATTAAATTCCAGTTCAGACGTAAAGGTTGTGCAGTAACAATTAAATCTGCGAAATCTGCGCGAACGTGCGGAGTGTCAGGAATTTATTGCCGGTAATGTCGGGGTAGACGGTTCAGTCGTAAAGGAAGTTTCGGTGGACTGTTTTATAGGATTGTCTTTGTCATATCTGGTCGAAGTTCGAACAGGGGAGAATATACTTATCTTAAATTCAGTACACAATATATTTCTTGAAAATTTTGGCATACCTACCTGTTCTCTTGAAATAAAAACATTACTTTCAATTAACTCCATAAAATTAAAGAAACTAATATGGAAGCATTTTGATAGACTCAAACTTAGACAGAATAACAAATTCCAAAGATAAGTTGAGGAAAAGCCCAGTGAGGGATCAAATAGACAATGATTTTGTCGAAAGAACAGTAATTAATTTATCTAACAGAGAACTTACCATTTCAGAAAAGTTAGTTTTGGCAAAATAATTAACTTTTTCTCATGTTTACAACAAAATTTCGAAGCTTTTAAGTAGCATCGGTAGAAGAAACAGCTCAAGCATTACCTGAGGAATTAGGTCAAGAATTAAGAGTCAGGTCAAAAAGAATCTTAGAAAAAGATATTAAACCAAAGTCGAATATTTCAAAGAAAGAAAAAACAGAATTAGATCACTTAAATCAGATAGGAAAATTAAAATATTACCAGCAGATAAGGGAAATGCAACTGTTATTTTAGAAAAAAACTGTGTATGATAATAAATTAAACGATTTATTATACAGTGAGGATAGAAATTGTGGAATAAAATTTAAAAAAAATTAAGTCGGTTACCATGGCAACCACATTTTTTGTGCTACGAAAGATTGCTTGATATCACTAAACAGGAAATAATTTCCCCTAACACTTTTATTAAAACATGTTTTTGATATGAGGAATATTTTAAGAAATATAAGCAATATTCCACAAATTTCTATCCGCACTGTATGAAGGAACTTACACCTTTAGAACTCACAAGAACCTTCTTTTAAGTTTACCCTAGGAAATGAAAATAATAATCAATTACCTTTCTTAGATGTTTCTATACTGAAATCATATAGTATAGAAATTAGTGTATATAGAAAATCAACACCTACTAATGGATATCTCCATTTTATCTCCAATCATCATAGGGCGAAAACGATTTGTTCTAATAACACAAAATTTTAGGAGGAAATTAAACATATAAAACATGTTCTTGAGAAGAATAGTTATCCTATTGAATTTGTTGAGCAAGTTTTTCAGGATTGACAACAAAATAACAATGCTAATAGAATTAGAGAAATAAATCTGGTGGACCGACCAGTAAATTTAATAATTCCTTATATTCCTGGACTTTAGATAAGCTAAAACGCATAGGCAATCGTTTTAATATCAGAACAGTATTTAAAACCAAGTTCAAGTATTTTCAACTTTGGGATTATAATTCGTAAAATTAACGAAAGGTATCATCGATATAGGGCACACCACTTTCCCTTCTGTTTTTTCGAAACATATATGACAAGATTTCATTACTATTATAACATATTTTACTTTAATCTAAGATACTATTTTTTTGAGAGAAGCGTCAAATTTCAGAGGGTTGTGTTATTTTGCGACAAAAAAAGTCGAATAACGATGTTGAAAAATTTTATTCACCACCAGGTATCACAAAACAGAAATCGTAGTACCTTTACGCAACACGTATTAAATACAAAAAATATAAAAGGTTGTTAATGCACCAGAACAACATATTAATTACGCACTACACGATTCGAAATAACAATGAGAACTGTTATTATCCATAAAGTGGTGTAAGGGAAACAACCTGTCCCACTCGTTGTACCTGTCCTCAAATAGTTTCGATTTCATTTCCAACTTTTTACCAATATCCATATATTTTAAATTTTTGTTGGTGAGTGGTTCCCAAGTAGCATTATCGAGTTCTTTTGCTTGATTAGGAGTTGGATTTCTAAAAAAATATAAGCAACTTTGCTGATGAACGGTAGGTACAGTTTTTCAACTAAAGTTCTTAAATTCAGATCAGAACTTTTCGAACTTTAATTATTATTTACTAGATTTGTTCTTACCCAAAAGTGGCAAAATTTGCGTGTAACTTTGTCAGCTTCGCTACCATTTCTACTTCTTTTGGTGAAGTTGCTCCGAACTTGGGAAAAAGCTTTGAAATGTAAAAGAGGTAGATCAACTCGTCGTGATGTACCGCACCTAAAAAGAAATGAATATTAAAAATGTTTCAAAGTAATAATAAAAAAAAATCTCACCATATGGTTTAGTAAAGTTACTTTCGGGAGTGTTATAGTGACTGTATCTTCCTTCATAAGTAAACTCGTAGTAATATACTGGTGCTTCGCTGTATCGTGCGAATAGCTTAGCTGCCCTGTTTACTCCAAATCCAACGACCGCATCAGCATATGCCTGAAAAAATAAATAACATAATAATAAACAATACGTTTTTTAACATCCACACTTACTTCTCCTAATCCAGTTATAGTCTTATTATCATTTTTAGATATCGGTTTGTCGTTTAAATAAAACTTTCTTAGCGCCTTGCTAGCATACTTCGAAAGTCGAGTGCCTCGTTCATATTGTAAAATAATGGGAGCATTTTCCTCCCAATTGTCATTCAATCTTTTGGTTAATGCATCGTCTTTTACCATTTCTACAAACAAAAATATGTAAATAGTTCTCACACAGCACTGATAATTATTGTCTTACGAAACGCTTTATAAAAAAATTCGTAAGTATTAACACCGGTTATCAAAGGAACATGTTGGAACTTTTTGTTTAAGATCAAGTTTATAGGTTGGTCTGTCAAGAATCTCTCTTGTCCAAAATCAGATTCCACAACTGCCGTCCACAACAGTACTGGGTTAGGTCCAAAGTCCTAGAAGAAAATACCTCTATAAATATGTGGTTAATGGAAAGAAGAAGAAGCATTCTTACGGCGAATTTTTCAAGAGAATTTCCCAACTCGTTGTAATGCACATTCTTTAGGCATTTAACAATGTTCGCTGATGTTTCGTTTGAAGGGCACCCTACGAATTTTGCTTGTTTCCTGGCTAGTACCATTAGATCGTTTCCAATAGGCCACTGGGCTGTTGGGGCAGCGCTCATAGCTATGCCTTTGTGGAACAAGCCTGGAAAAATAATTTTAATTTTTAATTAGCTATGAAAATTATAAAAGTCACTAAAAGATGTTGCGATTAAAATCTAATTTGTTTATAAGAAACAAGAAAATTTTAGATTTAGTAACGCATTTATATAAAAAAGTGGGAAAATAGTTTCAAGATCACTAGGATATAAAATTTAACAAATTGATTGATAAACACTAAGTCACAAAAATGGTATTTACAGTGCCTATCGTGATACGAAGTTCCATCAAAGATCATGATAATTATGATCTTTGGTTCCATCTACTTTTGAATAATAATTTGATAATAAAGTAAATAAAGATAGTTTTAACTTGAATGTTTAATATTGTTGACGGTGAACATAAACATTGACAAAAAAGTTAGTGTAACGAGACCCCGTGGTAATATTTTAAATGATTTACAAGGTTTTAATTTTGTCACATTTTAAGTTTTGTAATTCTGTAAATATTGTGTAGTCAAAAAATAATTATAAACAATGGTGTAGATACCAGATACATATGTTAAAAAACTACATTCTCATTTTTATTGCCTTTTCCCTTTTCTTAGACAGCGCCCTTTCTGTTTCTGTCACATCAAAATGCTATTAAGTAAGAAAGTGAGAAAATTGTTAAAAGCCTTCCACTTTGAATTTTTGCATTTTATTTTTTTTTAAGTATAAATCAAAGTAGACCTAGGCTTTTCAAATTTTGCAAACCTATTCGGTACTTCATTCTGAACAAGTTTTGTAGATCTTACAAAAAGAACACGTCACAGCTGTGAAAAATTAGTTTTTCCAAAATTGCCAAGACATAAGTATACGTGATTTCTCGAAACTAAAATTAGTTTAAAAACAATCAAGGCTGAACCCCCAGAAGCGTTTCACCTATCTAGAGACACACTGCATATGCCCTTTGATGCTTTTACAGTGTAGCAATGACCAATTTGTCAATTTAATAAAAATATGACGAATCCCAAAATAATAGTTATTTATATACCAAGGCACTGAAGTTCAAGTTTTTATGACTCATGTGAAATTTAGTTGCCGAGGCCTCTCATAAAAAGAACTTCAGTGCCGAGGTACGTACATATTTTATTTTCTTTAAATCGGAAAAAAAACGTTTTATTAGGCGAAAAATAATCATAAGGGATCACCCGACTGCGCGCGGCGTTGCTTGACTTTGACGATCGCTCTACCTAGGTCAAGACGAATGACGAGGCACGGCGCTTCCCAACAGCAACTGTTGTGCAGCCTCCATGAAAAATAGATTAATATTCAAACCTACTAAAATATTTGTACTGAAAGATTGCGCTGCTATAGGTAACAATTTCGCAATGCGTACGGAAAGTTAAATGGGCCTTTATCATAGGCGCCGACTTTTCAAAATTTGGCTGGGTGCCCGAGGTATACAACCTCCCCTCAAAATTTTATTAAATTTTTTTTATTTATAAATATAAAATAAAAGTACATAACAAAAAACGAACAGTTATCATCCTGTAAATAGAATAAAATAAAATAAAGGTATTTCTATAAGAAAGGCCTCGTTTTAAAATTCAGCGAACTCTCATCCCGATGAATCAGCTGGATATCTGTCTCATAATTCCTCTATCTATCGCCGGGTACTAAGTTTAAAAAAGCCTTACCTTTTCTTTCAATTTTTACTTTCGCCCAAAAAGCTAAACTGTTTAGTTGGGTGGTAGTCATAAATTTAAAAAATAATAATAAATTGAATCTTTGCGGTACAAAATTGCGCCGCAGGCGAAAATTTTTGAAATATTCAAGGTCGAACAGTTTAAATTAGGGAAAAGAAATTCCAAGCAAAACACATTCTTGTTAACTGGTGGTAAGTAAGTCCTACTCAGTCTTCTTTTATGGAACAACTGTGACTAATAAAAATTTCGAAATTTGTTTTAGTGTGAGCCCATAAAAATCATTGCTTTTTAAACCGGCTATACAAAAGAAAGAAGAGGTGTTTGGTTACTAAAATGCGCCAAAGGCGAAATTTTTTAGAAATATAAAGCACAGATAGTTTAAAAAAGTTATTGGAAATTACAAAATCATAACAGTATAATGTATTTTTCGTCTTTTTTCAATGTAGGGGGCTTGAACCCTCAAACCATATATAGCCCTGGGCTTATGTATGGGAAAAGCCAAGTCTCGTGGAATCGGTAGTTAGCTACGTGACAATAATAAGTATATTTTTCAATAAATGTATCTATGTTACACATTATTACATGACAATTTTCCAATTTATATTCAATCAATGAATCAATGTTGTATATTCTGCGTTTAGGATATTTTCACTTGGAAATTTTTATTTTCGTCCAAAAATCCAGGAGGAGAGTAAGATCTTCAACGTACAGATGAATATATAAGATGATGAAGAGGAGAACGTTTCAGATGTTATGTTTGCAGGTGACGATCAAAATGAAGGTGTCGCGTCGTGAGCGACATAGCAACAAAATGTGATTTATTTTTAGTTATTAGACCAGCTTATACCGCCTCCTAATATTAAACGCCGGGTGTTATTAGCGCCCTAGCACCCCCCTAAAACCGGCGCTGGCTGAATTTTAAGAACAAAAACAAAACAAAAACAAAAAACGACTAGTTATCTAACTTTGCGTAAATAACGCAAAAGTGCTTAGTCTTATGGACGATTTTATGGGGAACATTTGACGTATAATATTTTCAAATTGTTTAGTCGTCACCTTGTCACCTTTGCTTGAGCTACCAACAACTGGCCAAACTTTTGGCCGGGTGCTCGAGCCCCGGAGCACCCGTGGAGTCGGCGCCCATGGCCTTTATTGACCGGGTTTTGAATATTTGGTCAGTTTTTACGGGCGATGGCTCAGCGTCTGACGTTTCATGTTTACATCTCGTTTACATCTCGCCTACCTTGTGACATCGGTGACATCATGTGAAGCATCACACTTATAGAACCAGCGCTATATCCTTGAATTGTCACCGAATTCTTGTCACCACCAAATCCTTCTATATTTTGTTGGACCCATCTAAGAACCTGAACCTGATCTTTTAAGCCATTATTTCCAGGAGCGTGCTTATCACCAGTCGACAGAAACCCTATGGAAAATCAGAAAGTTTTCAGAAAATACCTATTATATTTTCAAGGTCTCGCCTAATGTTCCCAATCTGTAGTTGAAGGTCACCAAAACAATATCTTGATCTGTCAGATAGTTTGGTCCTGCCCAATAGCTTGCAGACCCAACACTGTAGAAGCCCCCAGCATGTAAGTGGACTATAACAGGCCTCTTAACTTTATCATTACCATCCGGAAGCTAGAAAATTAAAGAGTTTCTTTTTTTAAATTCTGTATTTTAAACGGCCCCAAACCTTTGTTGAGTACACATTAAGTAAGAGGCAATCTTCATCCACTGGATCATCGATTGGTTGTGGACATAATGGTCTGTCTTCGGTGGCATTGTAGATTCCTTCATGTGCCTCTATAGGAACTGGAGGCTACAGGAAAATAAATATGTTTTAAAACATGTTACCTAAAAATTCGAAGCAACATACTTGAAATCTACGTTCTTTTACTGGTGGCTTGGCATATCTGATACCTCTGAACGCATATATGGTTCTTCCCAACCTAGATTCCATCAGGGTACCACGAAATTTTCCAATGGGTGTTTCTACCACGGGATCTGATGACTTAGCATGATGATGATGGTGCCCCTGGTAAGTTGCATTAGTCAAAGCAACTGCCAGGGACACTGTTAAGAAGACGATGGACCAGTTCATACTGAAAGGAAAGTTGCAACTAGAGCAACACTAGGTATAATATTATATTTTTTACAAGCTTTTATTTAACTGTATGTCTGTATGTATGTGTGGGTCGAGTCTTGCAAGCTGAATTAGAACCACTTCTTGTCATCCGATTGAGATGAAATTTTGCATGCACCTTTAGTTCTGGTGACAATACAATATGCAGTACTCAAATTTCTTTACCACCCTCCTGATATGGGAATCAAATAGGTAGGTACTAAAAAGCACAAAATAAAATAAAAGGTAAAAAAAATCTTTTTAAAAACAAGCATTTATTTAAGCCATGTACTGAAACGAATAAAATAAATAAAATAAAAAATAAAAAACTTTTTAAAAACAAGGTTTTTAAGCCATGTACTAAAACGAATAAAATAAAATAAAATAAGTCTAGGTTTTCGTTAAGATATTTCATTGCCAAATTGCGACAAGTTTTTGTAAATCAAAAAGCTTGTCGCGCGAATTGTAAAGAAAAGTACTTGCTTATCAACCAATCACTGTCCAATAACATTAATTGGTACCTACTTTTATGAACATTCCGCGCGACAAACTTTTTGATTTACAAAAACTTGTCGCAATTTGGCATTGAATTATCTTAACGAAAACCTATAGACTTATTTTACTCTTTTTAGTACATGGCTTAAAAAGCTTGTTTTTAAAAAAGTTTTTTTATCTTTTATTTTTTTTATTCGTTTTAGTACATCGCTTAAATAAGAGCTTGTTTTTAAATAGGTATTTTTCACCTTTTATTTTTTTATTGCTTTTTTTTTCAAACTTTACCTTTATCACCCTGCGTAACTTTTGTATTGTACATTTCTGGACTCATGTCTATAGGAAACTTTTTGTTCAAAATGATAATGAAGAGATTACACTATACTACTATGAACTAACTACTACTAGACATTACTGTTCTATGATTGCTGCTATGATCATTACTATTCTAGATTCTATATGTAGCTTTTTAATAGAAGAAACACTCACTATTTGTCGTCATTAAATACACGACAGTTTATTTCAATTCAACGTCAAGGTCGAACTTCAATAAATGTTTGGTGTGGTATTTTTCGAAAGCACATAATTGGTCCAGTATTTTTTGAAGGTGGTTTAACTGAACTAAAATATTAACAGCTCTTAAGAGCAGGCAGAAATTTCTGATCTATTGAATCAAGTTAATGAGCCGAATATTGTTTGGCAACAAGACTGTGCTCCAGTACATAAATCAAATGCTGCCAAGAGGCGTTTAGATGACACTTTTGTAGAGTGGATTGGTTCAAATGGAACTATTTTATGGCCTGCCAGAAGCCGAGACTTGACCCCACTCGAATTCTTCCTGCGGTGAACTTTGAAGGACCAGGTATATGCGGAGAGGTCAAATAATATCGACCAAGTTAAAGAAAAAATATCTCGGGAGATCAGAGAGATGAACGAGACAGGTATCGTGGCTAACTACAAGAGAACTTTATTAAGAAGACAAAATGAATATTTAGTGTCCCCATTATAATTTTAAAAGAAATGGCTTGTGGCATATGGGACAAATTTCCATTAGATATTGGAAACTAGTTTGGTGTTGCCAATTACCAAAGCATTTGGTCCCATATGCCACAAACCATTTCTTTTATTAAGAAGGTATACTCTCTGTGTTGCACAAAATAGAAGCATTATACACTTTCTATAATTTAATTTAATTCATAATAATGTATCACGTTCCATCCATAAATATGCCTTTTATTAATTTCATATTAATTTTTTTTTTCAAAATTAAAAACAGAAATTTAAGAGGGGTTAGAATGTTACCTATGTGAATAACCCTGTACAATTGTGTAGATAATTAATAATAATATTATAACAAGTTTTTTTTACATTGATCCCACATTTTGTAGGATTTTTACAATGTGGGCGATACAAGCTAAAAAAAATTGGATATTCTGATTTTTTCCATGGTCCACCAGTAGGTACATTTCTGGCGTAATTAATGTGACAGTTTCACACTCCTTTCCCGGAAAAATCCGGCCCGGATTAAGATTTAATTTGGCTGGTGTTTAAAGTGGACGTAGATTAATTCGTCCCGAATAAAAAATGGAGCGGGTCACACCGTTCCGCGAGGGGTTACCAAAAAAACCTTTTAAACTTGCCACAACGTAAAAAAAATCAATGGCCATTATTCGTTGTACTACGCTAACGAATTAATAGCATTACGAACTGCAAGCGATAATTTTTTCCGAATTTCAGGTGTTTAAATAGTAAATAAAAATTAAAAAAACACTCGATAACATCAAAAACAAACATCTTATGGCGGATCTAGATATATAGAAATTTGTTATTGTAGATTGTAGTAATTTAATTAATAAACAACCATTCACACTTGTACCTTTTGCCGAAGCCAGTTCACTTAAAGCACCTCACACACTACACCACTTTTGCTATCTTTCATACAGTTTTATATGAACCTCCTTGCTGCCATGTGATTACAACGGTTACGATCATGGTGTAGTTGTTTTTGTTTGCGCCGAACAGTTAGTTTGACTAGGTCGGGATTTCCACGAAATTTGCATTTGAAAATAGGTTGAATAATGCAAGTAATAATATTTAAGTGGTGCCATCACACTGATAGTAGGGTTTACCATACCAGTTCAGTACACTTTTTTATTGCAAAAATCGGCAACAGCGCAAAAGTAGATAACAAATGCACAGCACAGGTTTCGTTTCTTATTAAACGTTCTTGGAAACTACATACCTACCTGTCGTTTCAGGGGTATTCCTTGACTCGTTTAAATATTGAAAGAGCGAAATTAAGGTGGATAAATGTATTTAAAGATATTCAAATTTTATTGGCTTATTCCAGTAGTACTTTCATAAATAATTAGCACAAACCTTTTGTCAAAAAAAAATACTATTATACAAAGAAAGAACCAATAAGTAATCGCACTGTATATAAGTTCGAAGAACTCTCTGCATATAATGACTAAACGGGTTTTACAAGATCGTTAGGTTTTTCCAATCCATTTTTACAAAGGAATTGCATAAAAATATTGCAAAATGTGTTGTTTAGGTTATCAAGAATCAGAATAAATTAAATTTTCTAAGAAAATATGAGTATAGGTCAATGACGTCAGAACCTATAGACAGGTTTGTTTTGATAAACGCTTGACGCCCAGAACTAATCACAATCTAAGCGCTCCATCAAATTATTCCGAAAATGTCGCTAGATTGTCAGAAATTGCCCCTTTTTGTCGAGCCGTAGCGAACTTATTTCGACTCTGGGCTCGGAGGCTGGCGTCGTTAGACCATCCCCCGAGTCTTCAGGTGAGGTTCCGATGCTTCCGGCGCCCCCAAACAAGAAAAAACATGCGATATCCAAGTGTGATTCTGGAGGAACTATAACCGGGAATCACCGGGTGTATAGTTGGTTGATGGTTGACTTTCTGTCTTTGTTTGTAGCATGTTTTTAGAGTAGTATGGACATATTTAATCTTAGAGTCAAAATAAAGGGCATTTTAACAATGGGGCACCACGTCTATAGGTTTTGACGTCATTGGTATAGGTACTTTTTTATTAGATTTTAATTATACAGGGTGTTTTCTAATTGAATGTTAATATTTAAGGGAGTAATTTTTGGGTCAATTTTAAGAAGAAAAGTTCATATGAACCTATGTCCTAAACGTCTTAATTTTTGAGTTACAGGGTGGTAAAGTTTTAAAAATAAATATTTTTTTTAATAATGTCTATATTATAATAATAATATGTAATAATATTTTTAAGCCAAAACCGTACATCGGAATGAAAAAATAAACAAGTAATCAAAATTTGCTTAGAAATGAATGGGGATTTCAAAAAATGATTTTTATTTTAAGAGAAATCAGTGGCGTACCATAAATATCTGCCAAAATATGCAGGTCAGATTCCGCACGAACGCCACTGGTAGAAATAAAAAAATGTGATACATTAAAAAATGCCTCTTGATGCATAGTATCTGTATACTAAATTTCATTAAAATGCCTAGATCGGTATTACAGATAATATTAAAAATATATTTATTTTTGCAAATTTTACCATCTTGTATCTCAAAAGTTAAGACTTTTAGGACATACATTCATATGTCATAAGTTTTCTTCTTAAAATGGTCCCAAAAATTACCCCTTAGATATTGACATTCAATTAGAAAACAGTCATATAATACAATGTAACAGATTGGGTGGAGTCTGCTATTCAATATCATTGGGAAATTTTGCGAAATTCGGGGAAATTTGTTAAACTTTACTTAACTTAATTTGTATTTTTTCATCTTATCAATTTTATTTGTTCTTGACCTCTTCAGATTTATAATTATAATAATTGATTGTAGTTACTAGTTGTATTTTTATCTACAAGAAAAAACGATAAGTCTTGCGTAATATTTACGAAAAAACAATGTTTGCTAATAATATTTATCGTTTAAGTAATATACAGTGTAAAGTAGCAAAATACGTTATAAAAATATAAAGCACAGGGTAAAACATACATATACTTAATCTCTAAAATATAATATATGTAAAAGAAAATATTTCATTTAATCAAGTATTCCTTCCTTTGTTGTTCCAGCATATTTTCAAGATAAATACATTTTTCCTGTAGAGCCTTATGTTCAATTTGAAGCTCATTGAGAATTTCATCTTTCCTCGCAACTGAGACTTTTATCCTAAAAAAATATTTAAGACTTCATGCAGACGCTTTCCTTATAATAAAGGAGATTGCTCGATTATTTTAAAATAAATTTGTTGATATCTGAATCCGTTATAACTATAGAATATTTGTGATAAATTTTCAAAAGTGTATAAAAAATTCTACCTGGAATACAATTGTTGCAATTCTTTATCCCTAGAATTCTTCAAGTGGGCGACTTCCTTTTGTAAAGCATCAACTTCCTCTTTCATTTCCAATCTGAGCACTTCTTTCAAGTTTTTCCTCTCGCTGTTCATATTTTCAGATATCTAGGTATACAAATACAAATTCAGTCTCGTTTAACATAATTTCCAAACAATTAACAATCCTCACCTCTTTGTGTTCTTTAACTTGAACCTCCAACTGTTTTATTGTTGATTTCTGGCCAATTATAACTTCTTCGCTTTCGAGAAGTTTAGACTTTGCCTCGCAATACTTATTTTTAGCCTCCTTCTCCGACTGTTCGAGGTCTTTGATTTCTTTCTCGTATTTTTCTCTCAATCTCCTGAAAAGAAAGTTCCCACCATTAAGTAATTATTATTGTTTGTTTAATTATTGAATAATTAAAGTTTTTTGAATTGAAAAAATTGTGGTTTATGTCACAAGGAGTAGAAGTGAGTTTTTTTCTGCTGAGGCCGGAGGTTGAAAACTGGGCGAAGCACAAAAAGACCTTCTACTCCGAGTAGCCGAGTAACATAACATATCTTCAAGCGAATGAAATAACAAGAATCAAGTCGAATAGAGAAACTATTAATTATGTCAACGACAAAAGAAAATTCCTAAATGGGGCTGAAACGTTAAATGATACTTTACTGGCCGGTTTTTGAATAATATGTGGACACTTTTTGCGTGCGATGAACGTGTCTGACCTTTGGTTTGTTTACAACTCGCCAAGGCCAACTGAAAAATAGTACTATAATGGACTACAAAAAATTCTTAATTTTCTTACCTTATCCTATTCTCTGAAGATTGTTCCAAATGAACTTTATTCTCACTGGCTTCGCCCTCCAACTTTTCTATCACAGCTTCAATTTCCTTGTCCCTCTCCTTCCTACACTGTGCCCTTATCGCATTTTCTTTCTCGGCCAGTGCCATCGCTTGCTGCTTTCTGAAATTCGTCTGCCATGTCTCGAATTCGATCTGGGAAGACTCTTTGAGAAGCCTTATTTCATTTGCGTGCCTTCTCATAACAACCTGTAACGTTAAATGTTATTGGAGACTTGCGATCTATTTTTATTGTTTGCTAAATTCACCTGCAACCTGTCTTCAAATTCTTCGTGAGCTTGTTTGATCGCTCTTTCTTTTTCTGCGATGGCAGTCGCTTCTCGCTCTTCGCACTCCTTGATTCTGTTAGCGTGGTCCGCCAGCAGCCTTCTCCTCTGTTCTTGATAACCTTTTTCTTCCGATTCGACCATTTTTTCATACCTCGAAAAATAATCACTTAGAAATTATTCGAAAAATTATATTTTTTAAATCTTACCTTTGCCTCATCACCTCTCTTTCATGTGCCAAAGCCTTTTCCCTCTCTTCTACCAGCTGTTCTCTTAAAGACTCACATTGCTGCTGCATCTTTCTGGCATTCTTCAATTCCAGCTCTTCAAGTTCTCTTTTGTGTAAAGATCTTAAATCTGAGATCTCTTGCTGTTGTCTTTTTTCCATGCTTTGTAATTCTGGCTCTATACTTTTTACAGTAAGTTCCTAAAAATAATAGTACATTGTGCCACAAGGAGTAGAGGTGGGTCTTTTTGTGCTGAGGCTAGAGATTGACAGAAACATAACTATTTGCTTGAAGATAACCTTTACCTTAATTTTTTGCGTTTTATTATCTATCCACCGCTCTCTACGAATTTTTTCGCCGGCAATTTGCATTTCTTTAATTTTCTTGATCTCGACCTGATGCTTGTGTTCCATTGCTTTAATGTTTGTACTGTATCTGTCCTCCAGTACCTTCATTTCCTGGATGAGGCCCTCGCATTGCTGATTCAACGATCTTTTGTCGGCTATCAGTTGATCTATGAATTTCTGGTGTCTCTTTATGGTACCCTCGAATTCCCCTTTTTGTTCTTTCAGTTTTTGTTTGATTGTTACTTCGGTTTCTTTGCTTTGGTTCATGACCTGTTCTCTCAGAGAAGACAGTTCGTTCTGTAAGAGACTTATGGAAGACGTTTTGTCCTTCAGGCGTAGTGTTAAGTCGATTATTTGTTGAGAGAGTTCGTCAATGGACAACAGTTTCAAATCTTCAAGTCTACAACATTGGAAATTATAGAATAATGCCTTTCAACGCATAATAATTTAAATAAAAAAGGATAATAAGAGTAAAAGCTGGTACAAATGATTGAAGAAAATATTTGTATATTACTTTTTCTACATACTTTGGAACGGTATCCAATTTTATGGATGACTGTACCATCCTTGCTGCTTCTATGGCATTTTCTCTTGCATTTGAGAGCGATTTAGAACAACTTCTGTCCATTTCATCAAGAAATGTTAAAAGTTCGCTAAAAAGAACATATTTATATTGCCGTTTTCTATATGCAGTAACCTACGTACTTGTAATTATTTGAACAATGTTGAAAATTGTGATTTACAACTTTCTCATAGTTTTCTGAACTAATACTATCAAAGCTTCTTTGGGTCACAATAGGTGAAAACGAGACACTTCTTTCGGAGTGTTCTTTTCTAGAGAATTCATTTCCAGAACTATTATCACATACTGGTGAAGTATATACATGTCTATTTTCGTTTTCTTTATTTTTGAAGTCTTGTTGTTCGATGGTCTCTAGCTTTGGGCAGTCATTCAAGGTATTTGACAGCATATCTTTGACAGATTGCATCTTCATTTCTAAAAAGTTTTCTGAGATAATATCGCTCTTAAGGGTAACTCTGAATACTTACGAGACTTCTTGTTTTCTTTCTCCAGATCTTCTAGGATTGACACTATATCATCCAAACTACCATTTTCATTATTATCGCCAAATTTAGCTTCTCTGTCAATTTGAGACAAGTTTAAATCAGTTTCAACACCACCAGCTGCTACCGATTGTTCAATCTCTGATATGCTGTTCAAAAAATCAGCATAATTAGCCTTTTTAGGATTAGTTGCAGATACAGGGCTTGTAGTATTATTAGACATCCAAGATTCAATCTCGTTTGGTTTCGCATCACTGAATTCTTTTCCTCCTTTGACAGTTTTCGCAATGAATTTTGATTTCTGTTTAGCTTTTTGAAACTTTTGTTTTGATTTTTCAGGTTTAATGTCTTTGTCTAATTGAAAATCGCTTTTGTTTTCTTCAGGTTTGAACAGTTGATTCAGGTCTATATCGGATAAATTTGGAAGATCTGTTTGGCTCCAAGACAAGCATTTTCCAACCATTTTGGTGTTGTCTGTGAAATTTGTGTCCGGAATACCATGTTCCTCCTTTAATTTTTGTAAATATTTATCAGTCTCTGTTTCTTTTTTGTAAACGTCATCGGTTTCATCAGGCCAACTATGCAAAATGCAGTCACTATCTTCTATGTCTTGCTTTCTCTTATTATTGACCAATTTTTGGAAATACTCGTTGTCAATTATAGGATTATCATTCCCAAGATATAGTTTTTCTTCTTCGTAGGTTAAATTTTTCGGTTTTTTACTCAAAGCAGACTCATATTTAATTGTGAGATAAGCATGGATAGCATCCATACATGGGTCCTCGTCTGAAACTTGTTTTTGGAAGCTTGATGTGGAAGACTGAGATTTCTTCGGAAGGGGTGGCTTGGAAGTTAGGCCAGGCACTAATTCTGCACTTTTAGTTTGGTGAGTTAACTCAAATTTTTCTGGAAAATATTTTATTAGATTTCGATAATTCAGCTTGACTATAACTATTTACCAGATCTAGCGTCTTGGTCTTCTCCAAACTTATTGTTAAAACATACAACTGCTCATAGAAACAGAATGTTATTTTAGAACTAAATATCAAGATCATTATTTTTTTAATTTTATGTCTTACCTTTATTGTTTAATTCGCAGTTTGTACCATTTACACAAAAATCTCTGTCATTCTTCATGTTATCGTTATCATTGTGTCCTGTATTTTCATCAAACCCCTTGGACTTTTGTTGGTTGACTATTAAATTTTCTTCTGAAGAGAGAGAACTACTATCTTCAGAACTGATCTCTTTACTCTGTGAAGGATAGTCTGTATTGTCTGTGGTTTCCATGGAATTTGTTGGTCCATATTTTCTCCAAGATTTTATAGGATCTGATAACATACTTCTTAGTAAGTTTGTAGATGGTAGAAGTACTTCATCTCAAAAATTAAATAACAGTTTATGCAACGAAAAAAGTTATAAAAAAAGTAATAACCTACCCTCTATACTCTGTAAGCTACTCTGTGAATAATCCTTTGTTAAATAGTATTTAGTTTTTGGTATATATCCGGCTGAAAAAGGTCTCTTGCTACTCAAAATTACATCGTTGTCTTCCTGAAAGTATACCTTTTACTACATAACATAGAAATTATTCATCAAAATCCTACCTTATCACTCAAATCTAATAAAGGAAGTGCAGACATAGGTCTCGAAATACATTTTGTCAACAACGAACACTTCTCGCTTGCTGTATTTAATTTTCGTATTGGCCTGGCTTCCAAATTTATCTAAAATCGTATCATGCTTGGAAACAAAACTTTTTTGCAAACATGTTTACCTTGTCTCCGCTCAACCTAAGCTCAACATTGTCACCAAGCTGACTTCCAAGCCCACTGTTGCTTCTGCACGACGCCATGGTGCTTTGTTTTATTCGTTCGAACCACAGACTGATTTCCTTGTTGTTTCGAATTGTCAAAGTTTGATCGAAGGTTGCCTAGGCAACAGACCATGCTAAATGCATTATATAGGGCTAGAAAAAGGGGGAGCTATCGCTCATTGGGGTAGGTGTAGAAGTAGGGAGCTGATGATTGATGTATAAAACTATTCGCTGACGTATTGTGACTCAGCCAAACAAGTTCGATTATGAAAGACTTGTTCTGATACAGGAAAAAATCACTAAGAACCTTGCCGTAGAAAGAAAACTTGCAATAAAAACACATTTGAAATCAACTGACAGGATTATTTTTTGCTAGAATTAAATACCGCAAACTCCGCGAATAATATCTTTATATACTTTTGTGAAATTTAATGAATGTGTGTCTAACAAAATTCTTTGTAAAAATGGTGTACCACAGGGATCTGTTTCGGGACCCCTTTTATTTATTATTTATATTAATGAGGTAATAAGTTACATAAAAAATGTCAAATTCAACTTTTTTCTGATGAACAAAGAAATACTTGGGAATTTGTTTGGATAGAAATTTAAATTTTAGCCAATACCTACGTTTATAATTTGTCTAAAGAAATAGTAAAAAATTGGCATGCTATCGAGAATATCAAAAGGCCTTACAAAATTTTCGGTACTAACTGTATTTAAATCTACAATATTTCCTCATTTTCAATATTGTTCGACCATTTTGCTCATGCTACATATTGGTCATATCCAGAATTTACAAAAATTGCAGAATAAAAGTTTAGAATTATTATTTTAAATTGTAACAAACGTACGAATGAAAATCAAAATCTAAATATGTTAAGTGTGAATCCAAACATACTGAGAAATGCGTTTGTTTTTATTATATAAAATGAAGAATTTTGTATTGATTATTTCCCTCATACTGCTTGCATCCAATAAGGTAGCTCCTTCCATAAAAATCCAACCAATCATATGCCTCTACTAGCGATAATTGCACTTGTGCAAAAGCAAAGCGGTAATACCACTTGTGCAATTATCACTTCGTTGCTTAGCAACCGCGAATCTGTTCGATACAAACACATTTATGTGTTTACACTGTTCTAAATTATGCAGCTTATAAATTATGTTGCGGTTGTTATTAAGCATTGTATCAATGAATTTATATAACTTTTACATTGATAAATTTTTGTTATTAGACCTCCGTCTCCGTTCAAATTTATGACACATTCAGAAAATAAACCAACGCATTTGCCTTGGATATCCAAGCGTCATGTTTGTTTACTCGAACGCTACAGTCGAAACTCGTTCAAAATGAGTCGTTTTGGAAATGTAAATATAGAAAGAAATAATACAGAAATTATTAAATCGTATTCGTGAAATAATCTCGACAAATACGACTCGTGCCGGAAATTTTTCTAAATAATTTTATCTCAAGCGCTACTTTGCCCATTAGCAAAACCACTCGTACAAATTGGGCTTTTATTTTCAGAGATAAAAATTTTTTTGTCAGAAATCAATTGTTTTACAGAGGATTAAAATTATTTAATGATATACCGAGAGATATAAAAAAAAAGGTCGAAAAATTGAGATTATTTAAAATAAAAATTGGGAAGTATTGTAAAGAAAATATATATGCTTTAATCTAGATTTAATATGATAATTACTCAGTTAATTATTAAAAATTTTAAATTTCGAATCGATAATGTTGTCTAATTTCTATCCACGCTGTCCTAAATTGGTAAATCATTTCATTTTATTATTATTATATATTGTACCCTTTGAAGTTGTAACCCTTCTGTACTAAAGACCAGCAGATACGTGGACCTTATAAAAGAGCTTTATTACTTTCATTCGATCGCCTTTTTTTGTCCGGCTTTGGTTGAAACGCGGACAAGCCCCAAATGAGCAATTCGGGGCGATTAAAAAGTCTATACTTTTGTTTGGCAGGTTTTTATATTTGTACCGTTCCACTCAACGCAACGTGAAAATTTCTGGGATAACTTTTCCCACAACGACCTGATGCAAATCAGAAGCTAGATAGATTGTTGGCAACGTGAAAACCAAATAAAGCTGATTTTTCTAATAATGTTTTCACGATTTTTTATAAACGCCTATTTAGAAAACGACACAGTTTTATAGTTAATTTATTAATTTAAAACTGTAAGTAGCTTAGTGTAAATTCAAAACAACTCCAAAACACCACCAAGACGCCAAGACCAATTTCTTGAATTTCTCAAAAGTAGGCTTGCAAGATCTACATATTTATAAAAATATTAAAGTTAAAATTATCAATAACTATTTTCCTCGTCTTAATTTCCACCAATCACAAATGCGCAATTTTGAATTACAAAAATGGTTTCTAGATGTATGATAGCACCTGTCAGCAGTTTTTTCGAGTTTACCCGCGGCAAAACTTGACAGCTGTTGTATAATAGGTAGTATGTTTTGTAAGCTATGTGTATGCAGGATAATCTGTTGCTCATGAAATAGTCTTGTCAAATACCATTCGGGCATCTAATTTTTCCTGTGAAAAAAATCCAAAACAACACAATGCTAAGTAATATTTTTTTAACAAAAGGCATTCGTGCAGGTGCAAAAATCCTCGTCTTCGACTCGGATTTTTGTTGCCACCAGCACCAACCAGCACTCATGCTTCTTGTTAAAATATTACTTAGCAACGTGTTTTTTCGATTTTTTTTCGGAAAAATTAGATGCCCTTATGATATTTCTTACGAAAAAACCTGTCACAGACTTTTTTCATATTTTCTGTGTAGATTAATTTAACCAGAAGGTATTTTTTAGTCTTGTGACACTTCAGGTCGTTGTTTTTCCAAGTCTTTGTTACGTTACCTTTTAATTAAAATGTGGGCAGACACTGTGCAGGGAATCACTGAATAAAAAAAATCGATCGTGATTTTAAATTAAAATAGATACCTATCTTTGTTCGAGAATTTCTTTTTGTGGGCAATTTGTAATAATGCAAGACTGGGTATTTTAAATAGATATCTAAAATTTAAATATATTTTTTAATATACCTACCACTTTTTTAATAAGGACTTTTAATGACTCGTGGAATTTAGTTGCGGCAAATAAACCACATGACTCATAAAAAGAACTTCAGTGCCGAGGTACATATTATATATTTTTTTAAACCGAAACAAAAAGGTTTATTAGGCAAAAAAATAATAATAAGGGATCACCCGTCCACGAACCGACTACGCGCGGCGTTGCTTGACTTTACCGATCGCTCTAAGTCAAGTATGACGAGGCACTCCAAACTGTGGCTTGTTGTGCAGCCTCCATGAAAAATAGATTGATATTAAAACCTACTAAAATATTTATACTGAAAGATTGCGCTGCTATAGGTAACAAATTCGCAATGAGTACGAAAAGTTAAGTGGGCCTTTATTGGCCTGGTTTTGAGTATTTGGTCACTTTTGACGGGCGATGGCTCCGCGCCTGACGTTTGATGTTCACATAATAGTGGACGATCAGTGACGATTTATGAGCATAAATTTTCGATTTTGAGACACTTCACTGCCGATTTTAAGAATTTTTATTTATTATCAGCTTATGATGCTTATCTGTTCACAAATTTCCACTAGTCAAATATTTTTATTTAGTATTCATGATTTTTTATAACAAATATCATATTAATAATAATATTCTGTATATAGGGAGATAATATTTCATTGTCATCCAGTTATTATCTAAGTTTGACAAACAGGAGGACAAAAAAAGGAGTTAAAAATGTAGTCAAATGAATTATTACAATATTGTACTAAAACGTCGAAAATCGGAGGAGAGAATATTGAAAGAAAAACATTTGTGATGTGAAAATTTATTACGAGCGCGTTCGTGTGACTAAAGCTGCTGTCCTTTTTGTATATTACCACATTGGAAACAGCCAAATTCGATGTTTTTATTTTGCATTTATTTCGTTAGGAATTCTATTTAAAATGATTTGGTTACAATTGTAAAGTAGTGAACATTATTTGAAGGTTTTAGGGAAAATGGAAGAAGGAATACCATAATCTTAATTCCGGAAGTTTGAACAATGCAAGTGCATTTGCTCAGCACTTAATTTCAATTATTTAACGCAACTGTGAACTTTCCTCGCCGAACTCCCTAATTTATACTATGAAAGCGATACGACAGTGTTAGCTTCAATTAGAACGGCGGAACTTGTTAAATTCCCAACTACTGACCCAAGCCTTTTCTATGGAATTACCGGAATAGCCACGGAACGGTCGGTCCGGTTCTCTCGGGGAGTTTGGTCCGACTTGGTTTGGATAGCGCCCCCGGCGAAGATTACGAATTTACCAGGCGAAACTAAGAAGGAAAGCCGGACTTCTAGAACAGCGTTGGGAAGCGCTATCCTCGGCGCCAAGTCTGCATGTTCTACTACAGATCTGGCCAACCCAGAACATATACTAATAATATACTAAAAATGTTTCCCAACATTATTTCATTCCTTTTGAAAATTCCATTTATAGTAAAGCTGGACCGACACTATATCAAAGACCCGAACATGACGTCATATTTCATTGTTGTTTACGGACTGGGGTGGCGCCACTCGACGAAAAAAATGGCGACTTATTATAGGTTATAGAGGGGGTATTCTGTGGTTATTGGTATGTCAGTTACTGACGTTTAAAATGTCCCAAATTTTAAATATCCAGCTTTATCACGATGTGCCTTCTTTTTACGGTAACGAATTGTCTTTGCGTCCAGTATAGCAGTTTTATCCTATTAACCCACCTTTTATAGGTAGATTTGTTTGTGAACATGAAACTTCCATGCACATGAAGAAAATGGTATGCACACTGCACAGACCATTAGGTCAATTGCAGAAGAATAAACACTATTTTGTAATTATGGGATGATCTGATCAACCAGATGAAGAAGCGAAAATTCTAGATATTATTTTGGAAGAGTAGGTATTTTGTAACGTATGCAAGAATGAAAATAGAAAATTTTGTTTATAGCTCCAAAGCGAAATATTTAATGTGTTTTATGCTTACACTACAACTAGAAATGGACTTCATTTCAATCAAAATTAAATCAATTTCGCATAACTTTGTTCAAATTCAAGCATATTTGTAAAATTAACTTAGATTTTTAATTTTTTTACGGAATCACAACTGCTTGTTTGTTGCAACGATATTAAACAAAACTTTAAAATTTCGCAAAAATTATTCTGAACAAGGTAAAACATTAGTAATGATAATGTGTATATATTAAAAAACTCTCATTTAAGGTGCAAAATTTTTATTTTAAATGTTTATTAAGAAACTGTGAAAATTAATTGACGAAATATTTTTTTAGGAGGCTATGTTTTGGTATTTAGGCATAGCTTTTAATTCTAAACAACTTTCCTTAATGACCTTTTGCTGAATTTTTCTAAAATAAGAGTCCTTTACTCTTGTACAATTTTTATATATTTTGGCCTACCCTGCTATAATGTTTGACTTGCAACCATTCTAAGTGCGCTCAATATGATTATCGAACATGCACCAACTTTCGGGAAAATTTGTATTTTCGTTGTGCAATTAATAAAAAAAAATCCCATATGTTGCACCAGTGGCGTAGCCAGGGGGGGGGGCACAGGGGCACGTGCCCCCCCCCCCCCAAAGGTTACGCTAAACGTGTCCGTGAAAATCGCATGCACAGACCATTATGCAGAAGAATAAACACTACTCTGGACTTATGGGGTGATCTGTTCAACCAGCTGAAGAAGCTAAAAAAAATGTTTATAGCGTTGACTGACGTATTAATAAGACTTCTCGCACGGCTATGGCTTCATCTCCTGGAAAATAGACGGCGCTGATAGCTAACAATGTATTTTGTATTGTATTTTGTGTCCGGAAAGCGCATGGTGAGCCAAAAATGTGTCAGACATGACAACCGCGTGAGCAGTCTTTATTAATACGTCAGTCGACGCTAATAGATAAGCCGTAAGTAATATTCACTGTGAAATTCCTGTGTCGCCTGATGAGGTGCTAAACGAGTTGTCTAAAGTAAATATAAAACGTAAGCTTAATATTAAATTGTAAGTTTTAAATAAACATTAAATTTTTGTATTTTTATTTTGTATTTTTAGTCGGTGCCCCCCCCCCCAGACAAATTTTCTGGCTACGCCACTGTGTTGCACGTTTAAATGACCACACTGTATAGCGTTGAAACTCGAAAATAGAGAAATATACAGGATATTCCATCTAAAAAAACATGAGTTTGTTCTATATCTCCGAAACGCGACATTCATTTGTTTTTCTGAACACGCAACTTTCATATCTACATTTTTTTCCCAAAATTAAAAGCAAGAAAGTTAAGGGAGTGTAGAATGTTACCCGAATATCCCTGTACTTATTCCCGTGATCTTCTTTACCCCCTAGACTCCAATTTGTTTGCGTATGCCGTAAAAACGCGTGCAATTTTCCGCACCAAGACCTGAAACGCGTAATACCGTTGTATAGCGAGACAGGGCAATTCAAACGGAGAGGGCGTAGCACTGGATTGTTCGAGTTAACCGCGAAGGGATAACTAGATAAGGGCCGGTGCCTCGACGTCGGCCCTAATTACCGACGGCCCCGGATAACCCCGACTTCCACCCTAAACCCGAGCTCTTGATAGCGCGAAATTTGAGAGAGTCATTCTGCACTCCTGCGGTAACGAATTCGTGCAACTGCCCCGTAGCTAGAGGTAGTTTTTATAAGCGATAGATGGCGTTGAATTCAAGTATTGAGATGGAATGAGGTTGGAACCCACGAAAAACTTCGAACAACAAGAAGAAGAATTCTTAATCAACCTTCATTTTGTGCTGACAGTTTGAATTTGGAATGGGGAACTTGCACAAAAATTAAATTTGAAAAATATTACTTTCAAACGTAATTTATTGCCATTAAATGAACCACAGTTCACAAAAAAACTCATTTTTTATTTTTATGTAATAAATATAAGCAATTAAAAACTGCATAATTCAAATCATTCTTGTAACGCGCCCTCCTTGGTTGTGACGTCAAGTAGATCGTTGGTGGTGGTGCCTCTGGTGGGCGGCGGCACCATGTATAAACTAATATGGGCGGAACATGTATAAAAACTACAGCACCACGAAAGCTTTGTTTAGAAAGAGCAACGAAAACGTCCCATCCTTGTCCATCAGTCTTATTATAGTCTACCTCAGTCTAGATAATGTTTGAAAAGAGTGTGCTGTATTAAATAGTTATTTACATTGCGAAATGCGTAAGCGCATTTTTTTGGCCGAGGAGGTTGTTTAACGCCCGTGTTGCCTCGGGTCTTAAAACTCTCTTCCAGGCCAAAAAGAGCTTACGTATCGAGCAATGTATTACATTTTTCCTGCTACCGACAATTTCATATTAGGTAGGTAAGTACTTTGAATTTAAATACACTATGGAGTAGATTGTGAGTAATAATCTTCATAATAACCATTATCCAATTATTACAAAAAATGATAATCAGTGATAAATATAAGAGGTAGAATGCAGTGATAATTAAAAAAAAACATCTTCGGCGATTGAACAAAAAATCTAAGAATTACTAGTCCTGTAGCCTCACGATTCAGTTAAAAAGGCGCTGGTAAAAGTTGGACTTTTAGGCAGTTCTTATTTTTGACCTACAGATCCCTCTGGAAATTGGTCGCCGAACTGTTTGTTTTCACGTTCAGTTTCCATTCTTCCTTCTCTAATTCTGTGTAGCTGTCACTCCTGTCACTGCCTTCAGATCGATCGAGCGGTGTGACGTCATAACCATTCCCGCACTTTTCATGTCGTTTCAAATGAATAGCTTGCGGTCACAACTTTAATTATTTATTGCAAATTAAATATTGCCATTTGAGGGCTGATATCTGGTATGTGTTCTTTCTATAGATAGGCAAATATATTAAAGAAATAAAAAAAATATTCAAGTTCCCCATTATCAATTGTAACAACTTAAACTTAATTTAAAAAGTCTATAGTTCATCGTGTAATATTTTGTAGAAATTTAATACGTCAAATTCTCTAGCATTATTATATTAATAGATATGCAATATATCATATTATGTGTAAGCCTTCAATAACAGACTTACAAATATGTTCACTTATGAATCTTATTCACATTGCAAAATTAAATTCCTATATCCTAGATGGCGTAGATTTGCTTTATAAAATATAAAACTACGCACTTGGGTAGAGACAGACCGAAGTTGCATATTTTGTAGCAGCAGTAACTGCCATGCTTAGGAAAAGAAAAGTTGTACACCTATACTCGATTTTAAAAATAAAAAAATACCTACTGCTTTTTACTTTGTTAAACATCGTAATGTTAATCTAAAATATTTAAAAAATATAGGTATTACAAATAGCAATATTTAAAAATTGTACATCCCATTTATTTTTGAGTTAAAAAAATAAGTTCATAGGCATGATCCAACTTTTCTCTGGTCAAAAATTTGTAAATATAAAAATAATGATATACTACATGCTCTGCATACTAAAAAATAAAGGATTATACAACCATGATTCCATGAACTTTTGTCAAAATGACACTGTATTTTCTGAAGAAAATATTACATGTTTTATTCGAAGCGGAACTCGCCTTAGGTCGTTCGCCTTTTTTTATTAAACTGGCAAGATATTATCTTGTAATTTTCATTTTCGTGTCTTAAGTCGCTACCTAAATATAAAGCCTGTCATATTACGAGTAACCCCAGAGTTGGTGGCGGGTAATTTTGCAAAGTAACTCGTGAAGCACCGCTTAATGAAATTGTTGGGGTATAACTGGAGAGCTGGGCGCCCACCGCCCTTTATAGTTTTTATATTCAAATTTGAGATACTTTTAACGCAATATCCTGAACCCTGTAGTGCCTTCCGGAATTGTGTAGGTACGCGTCGAATTGGGGAACGCAGAAAATTGGGGACTGGCATCTAAAGGCGTTGTAGAATCAAAATGAGGTGCTTCGAATTTTTTTTAAGAAGATTAAAATAGGCTTTTGGCGTATAAGACGAAATTGGGAACACAGTTGAATAAATATGTTATAGGACAGTTGTTGCCAGGGACTCGTTAAAATAACGGGACCCAGCATTTCACAGTCTATCACATAGGGAAAGTGAAGCCTTGAGAGTTGTTTTCTGTAGACTCCAAGGAGACCACATAAATGGGTTGGTACAAGGTTGTGTTATATGTCAGTGTCCAACTGCCATCAGGTTTTATGTGATACATAGTGCCATAGATTCTAAAGGAGGCAAAAAATTTCCCACCATAATTCACAATTTTTAAGTTTTCTAACTTCCAGATACTCAGATGTGACAATTAAAGAATATCAACTATACAATAAATTTGTTTCATTTGACAGTTTCCATCTCGGTTGCCATATTCTGTAATTGTAGACACAACATTGTCAAGTCTAATTTTTAGAAATCAAGGAAACCATTATTAATTTTTACTAACAATCAAAGTACCTGTTATATTCATAGATTCTCCAATAAAATGGCATACTTGGCAACACTGATACTATTAGAATGAGGAAAGAATAGGCCTCACTTTGGAAAGTATAATGCTGGGTCGCCTTATTTTAAAGAGTCCCTGGTTGTTACAATCAATATCATCATCAGATTTCAATTCGTTTTGCCTAAAAGTAATGTCTCTGAAGTATAGAAAAAACCATGTGGGATATTGAGAGAGCAATCAAAGTATTATGAAAATGTTATGCTAAGAATGAACTGTCATTTTAACTTTAAAATAATTCATGAAGATTATAAAATATGAGCATAAACTTGCAAGCATTCGCTGCAGCTCACCAAAGGGTTCCTATTGCAAAACTAATATGCGATTCAGTGCGCAATTGAGCAAAAAGTAACTTTGATAATTACGATTTAAAATGATTCTAATGTCCCAAAATGTTCCTCAAAGTTAATAGAAAATGGTAATGAATATTATTTTATTTTTATTATTCATTTTATCTGTTAGGGCAAATAAAAATTATGGTTTAAAATAATAAGTAAATGGCTGTTTAATTTAGTTTGAAATGTTTTTAACCGATATTTTAGACTTTTGGTGAAGGCGCTAGTATTAACTCTACTCTGTAAAACTTGAATACCCGCTATTCCCTTCCCACACCTCCGGCCATGTTCAGTTTTTGAAATATCGCCAGCTGATGAGTGAGAGAGAACATTTATTTTCCCCAAACCTTACCCGAGGGCTTTACATAATATTTATGTTCCCACGAGGAATAACTAAACTGTCCTGCTCTATGTGCTCTGCGCCTTGAAAACTTAGATTATATTATACGGCACAATGAGTCCTTTTTGTTTCTACGGCATTGCCTAACGAGTTCTTTGAACTGCGTAATTGAAAATTCACGATTTCTATCGCGAAAATTTAATTGCCTTTCTAGGAGAACTAGCTATTCACTTCAGTTTTCAGATTTTTAAAGTTGGTAATAAGTAGGTAACTTTGTATCCCTTATTAGGGAAACTGTAATGTCTGTTTTATATATCCAGTACTATCAAAACTATAATTTTCAAAAAAAAATCACAAAGTTTATACATAGAAATTTGTTGTGCAAACGGTATCAATTACTACCGAAGTGCTTTTTTCGCTAAATCGTCAATTTAAAATTACACAGACCAAAAAGGCATGGGAAAATTAAACGCAAACAATGAACCCCAAGCCTCCATGAATATTTAAATCTTAAATCGAGAATCAACACCCGACGTGCCCCTAAATGATCGGTATTGGTCTATATCGTTATTTTTCCCCATTTTTCATACAAATTGTCGGCATTGTCGACAAAACTAGTCAGTTTAATCTGGATCAATCAGTGGCGGCTCGTGGCAATTTCAGTAGGTGAGAGCCATTTACCATAACTCTAACGCTGCTACTGTAACGACGGAGAAAACCATGAAAAGTTTGTAATAAAAATTACACCCTGTTTAATCTTTTTGTAATTTGTAGCGTTACATACATTGCATATGTAAAATATGCCTATAAGCATCCACAAATAACAAATATGGATCATAACTGAATTATTTTGTCAGGTCTAGAGAACGCAATAATATGCTGAGAAAAGCATTTTACGGATTTATATTCATTTACCTAAAGCTGTGAGGTTTATTTCACGATAAATCTTTTATCTGTACCTAATTTTATGGCCCTTTTCTAGGGTAAGTATATTGGGTGTAAAGTCTAGATTACGTTTTGTGGTAGACATAAAGTACTTTATCTATGAAAAGCATCTTCGTGGGGAATTAGATGCCTTCTCTTTACTTCGATCGCTATTCTCTCCATGGCATACTCATCAATATCGATTAATGTGAAATTAAACTTAAAGGTAATAATATTAATATAATATTAATAATGTTAATAATTATTTGTTCCATAAAAGTCAAAAATTTTGCTTAGATACGTAAAACAGTTTGATGATATTTTAATTTATTATTATTTTGGCATCAATTTAGTACTGGGAAACGTAATGTAACTAAAATGTATACCTCAAATGCTAGACGATACATCAACTTTGCAACAAACATAACAGAATTTTAAAGCGTAAATATAATTTTCTTTTGAAAAGTACCTATTCTTATCGGTAATTAGTAATAAAAAATTAATAGAATGATAAAGCTAGTGATATAAAATAGTTTTTACGAAGTTTAGAGTTTTTAAAATTTTCAGAAATTTCATAAATATTAAAAATTGGCAAAAAACTAAATATTTTATTAAAGCGTTCAAATTTCGTACGCTTACGTAAAATTGAAAAACAAACAACTTTTCAAGTAAAACTTTTTGATATTTTAACAACCAAACCCATTTTTGGCGATATATTTTTTTAAATGTCATTTTTGACAGATAACGAAAGTCACATGACCACGTTTGAGTGGGTCATTTTTCATCTTTTTTAAAGCAAAAGGTAACCCCAAAATTAAATTTCAAGATAAAACGATAATTAAAAATTTCCCCCCTATGGTGCGAACTTTTTGGAGGACACTGTATATCCTACATATATGAAAAGATAAAGAAAACGAGCTTTCTGTTCGGCACATGAATTGTTCTACAGAACTAGCATTTTTAGGCAAGGGTAAAAGTTCTACAGTATTACTAGTATAATAGTTATTTATGTACCAAGGCACTGAAGTTCAACTTTTTATGACTCATGTGGAGTTTAGTTGCTGAGGCCTCTGGCCGAGGCAAATAAACCACATGAGTCATAAAAAGAACTTCAGTGCCGAGGTACATATTATATTTTTCTTGAAATCGGAAAAAAAAAGTTTTATTAGGCAAGAAAATAATAATAAGGGATCACCCGTCCACGAACCGACTACGCGCGGCGTTGCTTGACTTTACCGATCGCTCTACCTAGGACAAGTATAATGATGTACGGCACCTTCTAACAGAAAAACCAAACTGCTGCTTCTTGTGCAGCCGACACAACAAATCTATTGATTTTCAAATTTACTAAAATATGTATACTGAAGGATTGCGGTTCTATAGGAAACAATTTCGCAATGTGTACGAAAAGTTAAATGAGCCTTTATCGGCCGGGTTTTGAATATTTGGTCACTTTTGACGGGCGATTTCTCCGCGTCTGACGTTTGATGTTTACATCTCGCCAAGGCCTACTTATTGAAAAAATCGTACAATAATGGGCTACATTATTGTACGATTTCTGTGCTTTTAATGACGATTTTGGGACATTTTAATGCCGATTTCAAGAAAAAGATACTTTTTGACCATACAGTGTGATGAAGCAACTCGCATTTCACACAAACTCGGGTCTAAATCTAAATAGACACTAAGCTACAATATTATACAGTAGCAGATATACCTCCGCTGTGGTGCGGACTCCCCCAGGATGTACCATCTATCATTTTCTGGGGCCCAGTCCCCGGCCCAGTCAAAAGCCAGCGCAACCATTTAACAAGTCCTAGAACAAGACCGAACGGGATATAAATTTAGATATATTACAAAAGATCGTTAGGGTAGAGCCACGGGCCATGATAAACGATCTTATAAGGAAATGTTGAGCGCTAAATCTCCGGTGTAATAGAACTGTCGCAGTTATATAACGAGGTGGTTAGCTGGTAATTGGCTCTGAAGGTGGGAAAAACCCAAAAGGAATGATCGTCTGGGTTGATGGGATCTTCTAGATTATTCGAAACTAGCAGCATAGGTTATCAGTAGGTAGGTAGCCATTTGTATAAATATACAGGGTGTTCCGTAATGATGTAACAATATTTTAAAGGGGTGTTCTACGAGCCATTTTAGGGGGGGTTCGTCATATAAAATTTTTCGATTTGAGGCCTCCCTGTCGAGATATTCAACTTTGAAAATGGCCGAAAAATCTAGATTTTATTTTTTTCTTCACAACTGTAAAAGTTAGAGATTTGAATTTTGGTACACTTTCTTAGTTAGTTGAAGCCTATTTTTAGGTGGTACTATTTTTTTCAGGTTATGTTTATGATGGGTATAAATTGACCACCCCTATTTTTATTTCCTCCAGAACTTTTTTATACGTAATCTAATTTAAATTAAAAAAATATTTCTTAAAACTTCCTTCAATTTAGAAACTTTTTTTACTCTTTCCATTTTTTCGTATACCTAATAATTTGTACGAAATTTTTTTTTTATCAAGCACCGTTTTGAAATAATTATTGGCCGCACTAATGATTTATTAAAAACATAGTAGGCGGCTGTCACTCTTCGTTTTGTCAACAAAATCCTTGTGTATACTACTAAAAAATAATTATAAAAACATGGTAAAAAGGGGTTGTGAAGATTCTTTTTAATCAACAGCAATCAAATTCACAATAAGTGTTCAAAGTGGTCACCAGCACAATCTTGACATAACTGTAGTCTTTTAATGAAATTAAAGTTTACAGAACGTAAGGTGTGCACAGAAGCTCTTATTTCTTGGGAAATATTGAAAATTCTTTCTTGAAGTTCTTCAATGGTGTTGACTTCTCTCGAATAAATTGTGTTTTTCATGTGGCCCCATAAATAGAAGTCGAGAGGATTTAAATCAGGAGACCTCGGAGGCCACTGTATGGGTGCATCCTGACCCCTTCCAATCCAACGATCTGGAAAATGTTCGCCAAGCCATTGCCGAACAACTAGTGAAAAGTGAGCAGGAGCTCCATCCTGCATAAACCACATTTTTGGTGTTTCCCAGTCATAATACTGTGGGGATTATCATGGGACCATTCGTGCATATTATGGTAATATGGTAATACCGTCTCGTGTAAATAGAGCTTCATCAGTAAAAAGTATTTTGTTGGTGAACTGTGGATTCCTATTTCGCTTGCGCAATATTTCTCTACAAAACACAACACGAAGATTATGATCCGTAGGTAATAATTCTTGAACCCTTCTGAAATGAAATGGGTGCAATCCGTTTCTCGACAAAATTCTCCAGATAGCGGTAGAGGGCATATTGAAATGCCTAGATGCTTCTCTAATGCTTCATCGAGAGTTTTGTTCGAAAAAATTTAAAAGTGCATATTCTTGTTCAGCACTGACCGCATTTCCCCTTCCTGCATTACGTTGTTGTCCTTTAAAGGACCCTGTTGCCCTTAATCTGATATTAATATTAATAAACGTTCGATAATTTGGAATGTCACGATTGGGAAACCTTTCCATATACATTCTTCTGGCTTGAAGCGCACTTCCACGACATTCACCATAAATTAAATGCATATCGGCATATTCTTCATTTGTAAAGTGATTGTTATTCATATTTTGTCTAAATCAACTAACCGAAACTTGGATAAACTTCCGCCAAAAACTTTGAACAGCAAGGCTAAAGGCAATGACTTGTGACAAAGAGTGTCAGCAGTGACAGCCGCCTACTATGTTTTTAATAAACCATTAGTGCGGCCAATAATTATTTCAATACGGTGCTTGATAAAAAAAAAATTTTTTCGTACAAACTATTAGGTATACGAAAAAATGGAAAGAGTAAAAAAAGTTTCTAAATTGAAGGAAGTTTTAAGAAATATTTTGTTAACGTATAAAAAAGTTCTGGAGGAAATAAAAATAGGGGTGGTCAATTTATACCCATCATAAACATAACCTGAAAAAAATAGTACCACCTAAAAATAGGCTTCAACTAACTAAGAAAGTGTACCAAAATTCAAATCTCTAACTTTTACAGTTGTGAAGAAAAAAATAAAATCTAGATTTTTCGGCCATTTTCAAAGTTGAATATCTCGACAGGGAGGCCTCAAATCGAAAAATTTTATATGACGAACCCCCCCTAAAATGGCTCGTAGAACACCCCTTTAAAATATTGTTACATCATTACGGAACACCCTGTGTATATATGATGTGCTAGTAGTCTAGAAGCCCATAGTATGGGCTAATCAGGTCGTCATGCAAGATGTCATAATTTCATTGCTGTTTGCGAACTAGAGTGGCGTTAGTGTACTGCTAAAATTGAAAATAAAAAAAAAAATTTGAAAACAATCTTTTATTTAAGCCATGTACTAATACGAATAAAATAAGTTTAGCGGTTTTCGTTAAGATAATTCAATTCCAAATTGCTGCAAGTTTTTGCGAATTTAAAAGCTTGTCGCGCGAAATATTGATGGAAGTAGGTACCAATTAATTTTATTGTACAGTGATTGGTTGATAAGCAAGTACCTATTTGCCAAAGAATGCATTTTTTCCTTTACAATTCGCGCGGCAAATTTTTCAATTTGCAAAAACTTGTCGCAATTTGGAATTGAATTATCTTAACGAAAATCTAAACTTATTTTATTCGTTTCAGTACATGGCTTAAATAAAAGCTTGTTTTTAAAAAGATTTTTTTTATTTTGTGCTTTTTAGTACCTATTTCAGTCCCATGTCAGGAGGGTAGTAAAGAAATTTAGTCCGCCATCTTGGGGCGGCCGCCATATTGGATTTCGTCATTCACCTTATTGTTTTCGAGCCCTTTCATTTGATACCATGTTGGGTATCAAATAGGTACCTAATCCGCCATCTTCGAGCGGCGGCCATATTGAATTTAGTGTGATGTCACTAACTTTTTCGTTTTCTACTCTTCAAGCCCTTTTATTTGATACCCATATTAAGCGGGTAGACAAAAAATACACCATCCGCCATCTTGGAGCGGCGGCCATTTTGAAAGGTGTATGCAAAATTTCTACTCAATCGGATGTCAGGAAGTGGTTCTAATTCAGCTTGCAATTTTCGACCCACACTAACAGGTGAAGTTAAATAAAAGCTTGTAAAAAGGGGGGTATTCTGTGGTTATAGCTATTATGTCACTTTCTGACGTTTATAATGTCTCATATTTTAAGCTTTATTACCATTTACGTTCTTTTTACGGTAACGAATTCTCTTTGAGGTCAATATTTCGCAGTTTTGTTATATGTATACCTATTATGAACAGAATTTTTGTTTGTGATAATTTTAGAATTTTGAGATGTCCTGTTCAACCAGTTCAGGAAGGAAGCTATAATTCTAGATATTATATTTTGAAAGAGTATTTAATAACGCATAGCATGGAAGAATGAAAATAGAAAATTTGGTTGAAAGACCCAAAGCAAACTAATAGTCTATTATGCAAGGTGGTCCCACTTTTAATGACTAAATTTTAAGAACCTATAGAAAACGTAAAAATAAGTAGATTTTTCGCGATGTGCGACTGTCGTGGATGTTTGAAAATATTTCAGAAAAAAGTGCCCAAAACCGGCGAGCAAGAATTTTGTGTGAATTAACTATTATTCCCTGTAAGCTTAACTTAGAAAATGGCGGCCCAGGTGATTACGAAGTTCGCGCAGCTTGACGCTCATTCTCCCCACCTCCATATCTCTGGGCCTTGTCCAAGTGTGAACCTATGGGCGAGTTTCTAAAGTCAACACAAATATGCGATGCAATCACATTGCTTTGATGGATCCATCACATATTTGTGATGACTTTAAAAACTCGCCCTACCTTAGACTAACAACAGGAACCTAAGCATCTACTAACCTTGTGTGTAGGTTCATAGCAGAAGTATGCAACCAGATGTACTCATCGCTGCCGTACAACTCTGATATTTCCATCCAGAATTTCAACTTGCTGGGCCTTTTGGAGAATTAAGTTTGCCGGCAAGATAAGGCATAGTCGAAAAACGGCATCGCCTAAGAGAAATTAATTAATTCTTAATGGGCAATTATTGCGGGATATCGCGTTTTATGTTGGGGGCGTTCGAGCCAGCGCAATTAGGGATCAGATTAGATCGTCCTAGTCCTCCGGGTCCCAGGCCGCCGGTGATACAAACGCTCCTAAAACTTGCATAGTTATTATAGAGCCGATAAGACAGCGAGTGAGCGAGGTAAAATTTTATCGTTTCCTATACGGGTAATATCGAATTTTTGATGAACGTCGAACCCTTTATATGATTTTTATGAAAATTGAAACGTGTTTCGTACAGGGTGATCTACCTGAAAAAAATGTATTTCTGTTTCAGTATACCTAAATGTTATATAATCTGGACATCAAATAAAAAAGTTACAAAAGTTAGGTGTGTTTTTATTACGATATGAGCCTTTCAATGAACTCCAGGAAGGAGCAAATTCGGGCATTCTTTATTCAAAGATACGAGCGATAACATTTTAGTCATGTATACAGGGGGTGTAATTTTTAATGACAAAATTTCTTTAGAAAACATCAAAATAAGTTTTTTTCTTCTTATAAACATGTAGGTATCTAAATCCTAACAATTTTCGTTATACAGGATGAGGGTGTCACATTTAAATTTTTTTTCAAGTTTTCTTTTATTTTCCTAAAGGAAGACAATCAATGCAAACATATTTGGTACAGTTTAGATACTCATTAAATACTATGAACTAAAAATAATTCAGCTCTTCTACCTCTACCCAGTGCCGGAGAGACAGGGGTCAACTATCATAAAAAAAATAAAAGAAAATTTGAACTGACGCACTGTATAACGAAACCTGTTAGGATTTCGATACATGTTTATAAAAAAATCTATTTTGACCTTTTCTATAGATTCCTTAAAGATTTGTCACTAAAATTTGGACCACCTTGTATATCCAAAATAGGAATAACCTTAGAAAAGCGGCCTTGAGGAAACGCTAACTGTAAAAATTTGTTACCAGATTTACATAAATAAATGTTTTTTCCTGCCTCTCTCCTCCGCAACTACACTTTACATATTGGCCAGCACGCCCGAAAATGTCAAATAAAAGGGCAGGGGTTGGAGCACTCAACTAGTAAATGGTAAGTCGCGAGTTCGAGACCCACACAATAAAGCTCCAATTTTGTTTTATTATTTTTTTAATTATCGCTGTATTCTGTCTCATATCTCTGAATATCATTTATTTTAATAATTGAACAATGAACAACCTACTGCATGTGTATTTAAAGTTTAATTCAATGTTTGTAGTACTTACGCATCAACCAAAACAACACTTGGAAAGAAATATCAAAAAATACTAATCTTTTTTGTCTTTCATGTCTAATCCGATCCGATTCAACAAAAATATTTAAAGTAAAGAGGAAAGTAAAGCCTATATAGGGACAAAAATATACAAGGTATCACTATAATATGACTGTTTAACCCTCAGAAAAATAATAAAAATAGACTAACCTAAAGGCTGCATTGTAATCAGCCAACATAAAAAATGCCTACTCAAAACAAAAACAACAAATTTGACACTTAAGCCTGCATTATACAGGGTGTAACTGAACTGATGGTCAAAAATGAAACCACGTATTCTTGGAGTCAAAATAAGGGCACTTCTAGTATCTCTAGTATCTCTAGAAGTATTCGAGATATTTTCTTCAAACTTGGCGTGTCACATGAGCGGATGAGCTGTCAAATTTAAGCTTAATATGAAGCTTCTGAGGTCCCCAGTTGCGGAGATACAGGGTGTTATTAAAATTAATTAGTTCAGAAAAATATGAATACCCTGTATAATCGCATTTTTTAAGTTTGTTTTGAATGGTAAATTCAATGGTTAACAAAAAGTATCTCTTAGTATTTTTTCATATTCTCAGCCGTTTCTTAATTATTTTCAAAGAACTGCAATGCTGCAATAAACAAGTCCATTTTAAGAATAAATCTAACAATCTGTGGAAGTCAATTAAACTTGGCATTATTTGAATCATTTGGCTGCCAACTTTGCACTAGTATCAATATTTTGAAAAATGATATTTTCATTCGAAGAATTGACTGATATGCACTTTTGCTATGGACTTGCCAATGGCAATAATAAACATGCGGAATGGCATAGTTGCGTGTATTGAAAGAGACGGCGGTCATTTCGAACATTTAGGAATTTAATTTTCTAGTTTCTAGTAGCATTACGTTTCTTTTATTATCGATTTTGCTTTTGTATTTTGTTAAATAAAGTTTAATTGACATCCAGATTGCTAGATATTTATTCTTAAAGTGACTATTGTTCATTGCAGCGTTGCCGTTCTTCGGAAATAATTAAAAAATACCTGCGAATATGAAAAAATACTAAGAGATACTTTTTGTTAACCATTGAAGTTTCCATTCAAAACAAATTTAAAAAATGCGATTATACAGTGTATTCATATTTATCTGAACTAATTAATTTTAATAACACCCTGTATCTCCGCAACTGGGAGCCTCAGAAGCTTCATGTCAACCTTAAGTTTGACGGCTCATCTGCTCATGTGACACGCCAAGTTTGAAGAAAATAACTCGTATACTTCTAGAGATACTAAGAAATATGTGTATTTTTCTCCAAACTTCTACGCTCTGTATAAGAAAAACTATGGCCCGTAGAAGAAAAAAAATATATGAAGAAGTGCCCTTAACTCCAAGAATACGTGGTTTCATTTTTGACCATCAGTTCAGTTACACCCTGTATATGATAACCAGAGGTTACGTTTCTTATGCCACAAATCGAACACTTTACTCGTCCCATCGTCCCATCGGACTTACAACTACACTAGTTCACTAATTACTAACTTAACTATATGTATTTTGTCCAATGACCCCAAAAGCTCCTCAAAAAAACAAGAATAACGCAAAAATAAACACTCGAAGCACATCAACGCAAACCGGCGAAATCTCAACGAACTCTGGATCAGCTGTTGGGGCATAATAAATCAAATGCGCAACGATCACAAAGAGCTCGTGCCACGTTGCCACCTTAGCCAGAATAAGCAATTTATTAAGGATATTATTTATAGACCAAGTAGGAAAAATCAGTAAAATTTATTGTTAAGTGATAACTGTCCAAATTTCTAATATATGTAGATTGTAGATATCAACTAATTGTTCCAAATTGATTTTTTTAACGTTGGTTATACATTTATTTCCCAAGTTCAACATTAATTTATCAAGAAGTTTTCAATGGTGCAATCATTGCATTGTTTTGTTTTAGATTTCTGTTACTAACTCAGACAAATAATGTTACTAAACATTTTTTATCTTGGCAGGGCCTGGATTGTATTGAATTATTAGTCTACGTTTATTACTTTTCTGAGGTTGGTCCCCTTAGTTCTTAATATTTCTGTTCTACAAATATTCATACTTGTTTCTGCCTGTTCCCAGCTTACGCTGTTTTCCGCACATTTTTCCACCAAAATTATCACCCGGACTCTCTCACCCGGATAGCACCGGAAACCGATTCAGGGGACCTTATTGAATCGGGAGCGGGCGAGCACGGCAAAAACATTAGATTTGCATTTTATAAGCCCCACTTCCGAGCAGCAGAGCAAATTGCGCCTCGCATACGTGTGGAACTACGCGCCTCTCACCGAGCTGAACCCAAAATGGCAGGCGGCCGCCACTCCCTGATAATTCCCTCCCGGAAATTCGTTAGAATTTCCATTATTGCTAACGATTTGGATGGTAGGACTTTACGTCCAGAATCTCTGATTTTAAGTGGTTTTGAAGAAAAAATATCAAGGGGAAAATATCGGCCCTGTTAGGGTGGCCATTATTTATACTATGTAAGTGAAAATCATGGGTCCTTTCAGCAGATATATTCTTCAAAAACTACACCATTCTTAATAAATTCTCTACTCATTTCATTTTAAGTAGAATACTTACATTTATATAATAACGTGCACTTAATTTTGAAAAATGTAAAAATTATTATGTACAAAGTATATATTGTCATATTGTTTTAGTATAAATTCATAAATATTTGTATAATATTTTTCAATAAAAAATTTAGAAATAATTATTTGGCATGTTTTTCTAAACAATGGACACGAAAGCTTAGATAACAATCCTAACAGTGTAATCAACAGGTGATATAAATATAGGTTATACAAATATCAATTAAAACAATGAAATAAGGCGCCCACGATACACTTACCCACGGTACGTCATTGCCCATCCATATGCCTATCTCTTTCGCACCTTGTGACGTCAGTTGCGAATCAGAATTTAAATTGCTCCACATGTTTAGGTACACAGCAATAGATACTTTTTATGGGTTTTTGCTTAATTTAAACGTTTTCTTTTAAATAAATGTTGTTAAAAATATGTAGATTATATTACTAGATAAATGAATGAATATTCTGTTGATAAAAACACATTTAATTTGATAATTATAATTTTACAAATAATTTGTTTTCTTTGCGTTTTAGCTAATCGTATGCATGCAAATAAAATTGAAGTATATTTTGTTAAATGAACTGGATTTTTCTTTTAAAAGGCCGTATATTGGTAGATAATAAAAAAATATCATCTAGGTATCTAGATAATACATTTATTGTAAGTAAGGTAATCCTGAACTAAGTTTTGGCTTCTATCGACACAAACTCTCCATCGAAAAAAAGTATTTTACAGATGACTTGTTATAGGCAAAGATATTGATAAATAAAATTCAAAGCCTTACCAAAAATATAACTTTTTCCTTCCAGTGTTTATGTCGGTTTATGTCAATTAAAGCCTTATTTGCCAATTAATGCATACAAGCCTCGATACAAGCACAACCTGCACAACCAATGCTTAGTTTATAGTTAAATAACAAACAAAACAACATAATAAATAGTGAGTAAAATAGGGATCAAATAATGATTCCCTTTAACCATAACGAGGCTAATTTTTTATTGCACATTCTATTTTATTTGCTGTATAAACCAGGCATAAACTCTGTTGAGTCCCCTATTTTTAATGCTCTGTTCTATATAATCTGTTTCCTTATCAGATTATTGTCCTTGGGAAATCTACAATACTTAATTTTTCCGTTCCCTTACTGTTTCTGTTATTATTTGGTCATACGCTGACTGCACATCCCGGCATTTTTGGCCTATTTCAAAGCACTGTCGAGCTGGACTGACGATCAGTCAGTTGTTTACACTTTTTTCTTGACACATTAAACTGTAAACTATAAAAAATCGTAAAACACAACCGAAGACATCATGCATTATTTACAATTCGTGATTCGCAACTGACGTAGATGCGCATAGTTGCCTTGTTTTCGGATTCGTTAGTGACATACCGTGGGTAAGTTTATCGTGAATGCGTCCAGAAGTATTTTCGATGCCAATAGCGCGCAACATTTCATATACCGTACGTTTCTACATCGCCGTATACCGTATACTGTCCTTAAGACGCTAATCCATTACATTTCCACGGCCCCATTCTCTGGTGGCGTTAACGGCACTTAACTTCGAGAACGGCATCCGTCGCAGCCTGCTAGATAAAGCGCAAACCGGGAACGTTGGTAATAAACATCGCCGACATCGGCTAGAGATGCACTCGGGCAATTAATGAACTGCCTCGACGGGCCGTCGGTCTTCCTGCAGACAATGTCGCTGAAGTGTTGCATTTGGGCACGATCGTTGACTGAAATACCGAATATTCCGGTCATGGGATTGCGAAGACTTGTTCCTTAGAATGAAAACAAAGGGAGGGAGCAGAAATGTACGAAAATTATTTAGCATAAGTCCAATTTTGGAACGCCCAGCCAATCAAAGTATTGAATGAAATCACGTGGTACGCGCGTGACTATAAGGTGCAGTGGCGGATCTACGGGGGGGGGGGGGCTACAGGGGCTATAGCCCCGCCCCCCCCCCTTGGCCTAGTACCGTAAGGTAGGCACTTAAAAAATATGTCTGGCAATTAGAGATGGTGTGGAACTGCGTTTTCTTTGAACAGGTACAACCTGTTCCAGTTGCAGGCAATACCTGTTCTTAAAAAACCTGTTCCAGTTCCAATATTATTAACTTCTAGTCTTCTAAAGCCGTGGTCCGAATCGCGCTGTCAGTGCTTACAGCGCTCAAATCGTTTACAACAGGTACGATTTGATTCACTCGCTGACAACTCGTTTCGGACCGGTTGTAAATGCGCTGACAGGAACATGCCATTTTGAGGTTATGTGGGCGTGAAGGTCGCAAAGTAACTATTATTATTGAATATTGAATCATTGATAAATATTGCTTCCGTTTCTAAAGAGAGTGCGCTAAATAGTTTTTATAGTACAAATTTAAAAATTTGGTGAACGCAATGGGATTGGGACAGGGCCCGGCACAGAACACAGATCCAGTCACCGCCTTCACCGATCGACAGTTCACGTTCACAGTTGTTCTATTCTATTACTACGAGTAGAGCGGAACTGGAACAGCGGAACGGAACTGAACGAAACTAAGAATATTAATGTATATAGTATTGTATTTTAATGAATAAAATGAATAAAAAATGTGTTTCCTATTTTATTACAAAATTTCGGAAATAGAGGCCCCTCCCTTGACTCCAGGCTAGATCCGCCACTGATAAGGTGACATTGGACGCCATATTGTTAAAGCAGTGTTTTCGCTACGGTTTTCGTTTTTATGTGCAATATTTAAAACTCGTTTTGAAGTGTTATTGGGATATTGTCAAGATTCATTTTTGGTAATCATGCCGAAATGTTAGAGATATTTCAGTCAACAGAGCATTTCATCGGTAAATATTGATCTTTTCATAGGCGTAACCTCAGACAAATAATGAACATAAGCTTTAACATAATTCCATACGATACAGATCCTACCAAGATAAAAAAAATAGTAACATTATTTGTCTAAGTTAATAAAGGAAATCTAAAAAAAACAACAAACTTCTTCATAAATGTATCTTGTACTTACGAAATAAATGTATAACCAACGATAAAAAACATAAATTTGGAACAATTAGTTGATATCTACATTCTACATATAGTAAAAATTTGGACATTTATCATTTAACAATAAATTTTACTGGTTTTGTGAATTTACTGATCCTACTTGGTCTATAAATAATATCCTTAATAATCTGCTTATTCTGACTAACGTGGCAACGTTGCACGAACCCTTTGTGATCGTTGCGCATTTGCTTTATTATGCCCCAACAGCTGATCCAGAGTTCGATGAGATTTCGCCACTTTGTATTGATGTGTTTCGAGTGTTTACTTTTGCGTTATTCTTATCTTTTTGAGGAGATTTTGGGGTTAGTGGACAAAATACATATAGTTAAGTAGTAATTAGTGAATTAGTGTAGTTTTAAGTACGATGAGAGGAGTAAAGTGGTGGATTTGTGGCATAGGAAACGTAACCTCTGGTTATCATAATGATGCAGGCTCAAGTGTCAAATTTGTTGTTTTTGTTTGGAGTAGGCATTTTTTATCTTGGCTGATTATAATGCCGCCTTTAGAGTTCTAGTTGTCGCTTTCTGTTTGTTTTTTATAATCCTTTCTTCTTAACGCGTTTTTAACACTTTATTTATTACCAGCTTTTGGTATGTGTTCACAAATTTCCACTAGTCAAATATTTTTATTTAATATTCATATTTTTTATAATAACAAATAACATAATAATAATATTGTATACTCGTATAGCGAATTAATATTGCATTATCATCCAATTCTGAGCTATGTTTAAAGTTTCAAGTCTCTACCTCATCTGGACAAGAAAGCAAGTTAATAAAAACTTGGTAAAATGACCTCCAATAAAGTATCCTTATTTATTAAAAAAGTCGTTTAGAATACCATTATTTTATACGTTTATGCCAAATTTCAAGAAGATAAAATAGTTTTTTTAAATTTTCTATTTGTTCAATAAATTAGAAATTATCACAATTTTATAATGATATAAATAGTTAAACATGAAAACCAACCTATTTCCGTCTTCATGTGTAAAAAGTTATTTATACAGACTTGGTACCTACTACTATACTGAAAAAAATGGAAAGTATCAAAAATAATTTTATATTCCTGAAATTTGATATAGAGATACGAAATTACATTCTAAACAACTTTTTTTAGTGGCAACTCCCAAAGGTAATACCAATATTTAAAAAAAAATTGTCGTTTACACACTGTATCTAAGTAAGATTTATTGATAAGATAAATAATACAATGACGTATCAACTTTAATTAAATCGTTTCCATAATATTAGGAAAGGTTCATAGGTACTTACTTCTAAATCGAAAATGCAAAAACTTGTTTTATTTTTAAAAACTGCAAAACAAAGAGCGTGTAGGTATACCTATTCCAAGAAACTTATATTATGTATTTGTTGTTTTCTAACCAGTCCGATTAACAAAACTTCTTCTTAGTATTTGTTATTTCGTTGGTGCGTATTTGTGTTTGTGTTGGATTGGCAAAACCCGGGAATCGTATTCTATATGTAGGTATTCTGCTCACTTTTGCGGTTCATGGCTTCATGAAGTACCATTCTGGTCAAAACAAAAGTTTAGTATGGACTACTAAGATTATATGAATTATCTAATGAATCTCACCCACTCTAGTCGTTACGGGGTTATATAAAATAGTAGGAAAAAGGTCGGCGACACAGATTACAGTGAGTGAGTGCTTGGAGTGAAATAAAAATGATGGGACGAAGGTAGGACAGTGACTTTTTGTCAACTTCCTGAAAGAATACAAACAGTGTGCCTATAAATAATAATTAAATTTCTTCATGACTTTTTGTCATTTCATCCACCTCTTATAACTTGTTTAAAATTTAAAAACAATGGTAGCCGCCACCTAACCTTGCAATAATTATTTTAAAAAAATGCACAATATTTAAGTTGCCTATTTAAAAACTGTCTCAAGTTGTTGACTGAAATCAGTAAACGCTCAAGTGGATATCTACCTGTTTATAGAAGTTTTTTTAAAAATAACTTGTTGACTTTACTCCTACATTCTTATAAGAAACTTGTTCAAACAATTACCAATTATTTTCCTTTCAGCATGAATTGGTCAATAATCATATTTTTGGCGATTGCTTCATGCCATGCAAAATCTCACCACAAAACTAAAGTACAAGATCCAATAGTAGACACACCTTTAGGGAAATTTCGTGGTAACCTAATGGAATCCAGATTGGGAAGAACTATATATGCCTTCAGAGGTATCAGATATGCCCGACCACCAATAAATGAACTTAGATTTCAAGTAGATATATGCTGATTTATTTTTTTGAAAATTTTTGAAAAATATTTTTGTAGCCTCCAGTTCCTATAGAAGCACATGCAGGAATCTACAATGCAACTGAAGATAAGCCATTGTGCCCACAACCAAGCAGTGATCCAGTTGATGAAGATTGCCTCTTACTTAATGTGTACTCAACAAAGGTTTGGGGCCGTTTAAAATACCGAGTTTAGAAATAAAAACTCTTTAATTTTCTAGCTTCCAGATGGTAATGATAAAGTTAAGAGGCCTGTTATAGTCTACATACATGCTGGGGGCTTCTACAGTGTTGGGTCTGCAAGCTATTGGGCAGGTCCCAACTATTTTACAGATCAAGACATAGTTTTGGTTACTTTCAACTATAGACTGGGAACGCTTGGTAAGTTCTTGAAATGTTAAGCAAGGTTTTCTTAATTTGAAAATTTTTTTAGGATTCTTGGCAACTGGAGATGAGCATGCGCCTGGCAACAACGGGATGAAAGATCAAGTTCAAGCTTTAAGATGGATTCAACAGAATATTGAAGGATTTGGTGGTGATAAGGATTCCGTTACAATATTAGGATATAGCGCTGGTTCTATGAGTGTTATACTCCACATGGTGTCGCCAATGTCAAAAGGTAGGTACCAATGACGTCAAAACCTATAGACGTTTTGCTCCATTGTTAAAAATGCCCTTTATTTTGACTCCAACATGCTACAAACAAAGACAGAAAGTCAACCATCAACCAACTATACACCCGGTGATTCCCGGTTATAGTTCCTCCGGAATCACACTTAGATATCGCATGTTTTTTTCTTGTTTGGGGGCGCCGGAAGCATCGGAACCTCACCTGAAGACTCGGGGGATGGTCTAACGACGCCAGCCTCCGAGCCCAGAGTCGAAATAAGTTCGCTACGACTCGACAAAAAGGGGCAATTTCTGACATTCTCGCGACATTTTCGGAATAATTTATTGGAGCGCTGGATCATAGACAAACCCAAATAAACTTGGATTGTGATTAGTTCTGGGCGTCAAGCGTTTATCAAAACAAACCTGTCTATAGGTTCCATAGGTACCAAGTACATAATAACACAAATGCATTGAATTTGTTGTTTCTTTCCAGGTTTGTTCCACAAAGCCATAGCATCGAGTGGTTCTCCAGTAGCACAATGGGCAATTGAAAGTGATCAAATGAGGCTTGCTAGAAAACAAGCTAAATTTGTAGGATGCCCTTACAATGAAACTTCAGAGAATATTGTGAACTGCCTAAAGACGATACCTTACAATCAACTTGGTGAATCACTCGATATGTTCGATGTACTAACTTTTATAAATACGTTGTGGGCGAGTTTATAGCTTTTCTTTCAGGAGTTTGGATATAATCCCGTGTTGGTTTGGCTTCCCGTGGTGGAGCCTAATTTTGGCCAGGAAAGATTTTTGACAGACCAACCAATAAACCTTATAAAAAATAAAGATTTCCAACAAGTTCCGTTGATAACTGGTGTAACAACCGATGAATTCGATTGGAAAACGTTTCGTAAGTAAATATATTGATTTGAGGACAGTTTTGATAAATTGCTTTGCAGAAATTCTGGAAAATGATACATTAATAAAAGAATTGGACGACAATTGGGAGGTGAATGCACCTATTATTTTTCAGTATGAAAGAGGCACTCAACTGTCGAAAGATGCAAGTAAGGCGTTAAGAACATTCTATTTAAATGATCAACCAATAGCGAATGATAATAACACAATAGTGGGACTAGGACAAGTAAGTATAACAGCATTTATTAATGGGAATAGAGGGCGGTTTTTTTGGCATAGCAGGTACTGGTTTCATTTAATGAAGACTGCTCACAAGTGTCATGTTTGACAGTTCTCTGGCTCGCCATGTGCTTCCCGGAGACAAAATACAATGCAAAATACATTGTTGACCATAGGCGCCATCTACTTTTCAGGACATGAAACTATAGCCGTGAGAAGTCTTATTAGTACGTCAGTCAACGCTATTAGTGAGTAGCGGTGAGTAGCGGCAACTTCTCGAAGGGGTTAGGGGGTGGGGGGTAACCATTCATTGTTATTAGTTATGTGAGCTTTCTATTCGCTGTTCTACCCACAATATTCGACATTATAGCCACTTAATGCAAGTATCGAACGTGATAATTCTAACCTACAATATCAAACCTATAATAACCAATAACCAATAAACAAGTTCTTTATTTATAATTGCAGGTATAGTATTTCTAAAGTCACTTGAAACAGCATAAAAAACTTTAATTTGCGTCACGAAAAGAATATAGGACATAAGCATCACGCAGTTTTCAAAAATATACATATTCTACAAGCAACATTAATATTTCACTTTTAAGGTTTTTTAAGGTTGTCGTCAAACACAACGTAAAGGTTAATGCTCCATATAATATTGTCAAAAGGTCTCTAAAAAGCCATATCGATTATAACTATTTAGGCAAGTATATCCTAAAATCTGTTAAATTATGGCACGGCTATCCACCGCATTTCGCTGCACAAGTGGCCAGCCATCGAATAGTGTAGTTAACCCATGCAAGTATTAGCGAGCATGCAGTCACTTGTTTTTACTACAATATCTATCTTCTCTGTCTACTTCATCTCTTTGTACTACTAATACCAGGTTCGGTTTAGTATGGTTAAAAAAGTGTTTTGTCTCCTATTTTATTGCCGTGGCCCCTGTTGTTCTCGACCTACCCTGATAAAGTATAAATGAACTCACTTGGAACACAGTCATATACGGGGCGCGATCTATTTCATAGCATTTACCAGGCTCTGCTACTGGTAAAAATACCAGACTTATCAGCAGAAATCACCCGTATAAAATTCAAAGGTTTTTATGCGGTCGACGTCGACCTAGTCAAGGAGGCAGCCAATAAGAAAGCGAGCGTAGCGATTTGATTGGTCGGAGTCTCGGAGATCGACGTAGGCCAGTTAGGCCAGTATAACCAGTGCCGTGCACGGAAATAAGCATTGCACTTTATTTTACGGATTTCGGTTTTGTGTATAGATTTTTGTGAGGTGTTGTTCTGTGTGTAACAAAATTATTGGTTTGCTTTGGTTTGAATTATTTCAAAGTTTATTTTATTCTTTATTACAGCATTTAAATAAAATTTTTATATTAGTAGCGTTTTTATGCTGTTCCAAGTGACTTCATTTATACCATACAAAAATCGATTTTTGTTGTTGTGTTGTGTCTCACTTTAAGTGTAAAATAATTGTTATTTGTGAACCAATTTTCGTGAACTTTTTTTGTTGAGCACTGGAAGCATGTGTCACTTGTTTGACCACTATTTGTAACAGTTTGTTCGTAATTCATGAAAAATCAATAGTCTATAGCACTAGATGGAGTATATACCGAGGTTTTACAGATCAGCTTCGATGCTTTTGCTTTTCCACCACGCGAATATCTGCTATGCGCTGTCATTGGCGAACAAACGACGAACGATTTCTGTTGTATTGTTTCAGTTGTACGCGGAATCCATTATTGGTTTTGGCGTAAACAGAGCTGCAAAACTATTGTCGGAATACAACAATGAACCGGTGTATTACTACAGGTTCAGTTATCAAGGCAGATACAGCCACTATTACACAGCCGAAAGCAATTATACCAAACCATATGGTAAGATTATGATATATCTTTCTGGTGGCTTGTATCGCTCTATCCAATACTTCAGTGGACAATGTACCTACTTTTTTGAGGTCAGTTCGCTCTATTTTTCAACATATTTAACGCCAAATTTCTACTACAAGCACATAAGAAGATTGCTTGCAATTATTCGAATCAGTTCAAACTAGTTATTCCTTTAGGTGTGGTGCATCATGATGATCTGATCTACCTATTCTATATTGAAAGAGGTTTTCCTAAATTCGAAGCAACAGGACCGACAGAAATAGAAATGGTGGCGAAGCTGACAAAATTATACGCAAACTTTGCTACTTTTGGGTAAGAAATGGCACCGTATAGGCAAATAATATCATTATTTAGTATTTTTTATATAGAAATCCAATTCCTGCTCCAACAGCGGAGCTAGATAATGTCACATGGGAACCATTTACCCAAGAAAATTTGAAGTATATGGATATTGGTAAGAAGTTGGAAATGAAGGAGAAGCTATATGAGGACAGATACAATAAATGGAACAAATTGTTTCCTTTGGAACATTTTACACCTAACAAAAAAGAATAAAGAAAATTGGTACTTAGAATCGTGTGCCTAATTCATGTTCTAACAGAATTATTATATTAGAAAAATGTGAATTTTTATAAATAAATATTTTGAATCGAACTGAGTTGCCCATTATTTTTTATTCCTCAAATAGTTGCAGAGAAGTAAAACTAATAGAACACTTTGTACAATATGAGAAATAACCAAAAAATTTAAGCATGAGCTCTTCGCCATTTTTTTTATAATTATAAATAATATTCAACTTTACAAAAAATGTATTCTGCGACATCTCTTTGGGAAATTCTAGCCTCTAACATGCCAATAGTACGTAGTATCGTTTCACGTTCCAAATGATGTCTCTGCATCATAAGATGTTTAAAATCAAACCAAACTTGCCCAGCACTGAATGACAAATAGGTACCTATTAAGTTAAGAAAGTTTTTCGTTTGAATTTTAAAAATTCTGCAATGGTAAAAAACATTAATACGTTTGCATTATCGATTGCTAGAACTGCTTATAGTCGTACTAATTTTTTAAAATATTTCAATACGAAATAATTAAGAAAATATGGGCATTTTTGTATTTGTCTCTTAGATTATTTTAATTTGTGTATTTAATTACACAAAAATAATAATAAATCCTAGGTTAAATAAGAGTAATTATTTGTCTATCTATAATCTGTTCTAAATTCTAAGTAGGTAGGTACCTACGAGACTCAACAATGTTCTAGAACAGTTCTCGAAAGGATGAGTAACATAACGAGTGTTATCTAGGTAGGGTACGCGCCATTGAAATATGTCATACGATAGTGTATAATATACAAGAGATCCAATTTTCTAATTAGAACGGTTATGGGACCAATTTGGGGAATTTACCGGACCTATTCAATAACAAACAAATTTATTGCTGGCGACCTGGTGCCCCTGCGATCACAGTGACAGATATAAATGGCCGAAGTTTAAGTTCTATTTCACTTTTGCGTAGATTTGACAACCAAAACAAATTGCAGGATAGGTATGGTATTTAATGAAGTCACTTGGAACAGCATAAGAACGCTTGGGCGGCTTTGCTTTGTAAAACAAGACTTTATTTAAATAAAATAAACATTGAAATAATTCAAACCAAAGCAAACCAATAATTTTGTTTCAAACAAAAAACACCACACAAAAATCTATGCACAAAACCAAAATCCGTAAAATAAAGCACAATCCTTATTTCCGTGCACGGCACTGGTTATACTGGCTTAACTGGCCCACGTCGACACCTGCTCCGTGGATCTGCGAAACGTCAACCAATCAAATCGCTACGCTCGCTTTCTTATTAGCTGCATCCTTGACTAGGTCGACGTCGACCTGATAAAAACCTTTGAATTTTATACGGGTGATTTCTGCTGATAAGTCTGGTATCTCTACCAGTAGTGCTATGAAATAGATCGCGCCCCGTATATCACTAGGTTCCAAGTGAGTATATACTTTATATATACTTTATATATATACTTTACCAGGGTAGCTCGAGAACAGGCACCTCGACAATAGAATACGAGACAAAACACTTTTTTAATCATATTAAACCGAACCTGGTATTATTAGAAAAAGAGATGAAGGAGACAGAGAAGATAGATATTGTAGTAAAAACAAGTGATTGCATGCTCGCTCACCAATACTTTCATGGGTTACACTGTTCGACGGCTGGCCACTTGTGCAGCGAAATGCGGTGGATAGACGTGACATAATTTCACAGATCTTAGGATATATACTTGCGTAAATAGTTATAATCTATATGGCTTTTTAGAGGCCTTTTGACAATATTATATGGTGCATTAACCTTTAGGTTGTGTTTGACGCCAATTAGAGTTTTTTATGCTGTTTCAAGTGACTTTAGAAATACTCTACCTATACTTTTTCATACAAAGGCTTGATTTCAAAATGTCCAATAATCAGTTGGACTTGGCGAGTTGTGAGAACCAAACGTCAGACGGGTCCGTCGCCTGTCAAACGTGGCGAATAAAGTGAGTTCCATTTAGTACAGTAAAATTAGGCCAAAACCCAAACGTCCAAAAAAAAGTTCTTTCTACCGCGAAATAATTCCATACCCTCCTATGAGTTAGTACTAAAAAGTTACACCACCACCAGCGTCGGGTTTCGGGGGGAGGGGGTGAAAAGGGCAGGAAATTCTTATTTTTCACAGTTTTGCGTGAATATCTAGTAAACTATGAGGTTTAGCGCAAACGTCATCCTATACGCAAATGATATACATTAAATTCCGAACAAGAATTGTTATATACAGAATTATGGTAAAGTGAACGGTTTCCATGATATGGAGGGGTAAAGATTTCTTTGTTTTTATTTCACGTAGTTTTTGTTGAAAAAACTTAAAATGATTACAGTATAAATTAGTAACTGAATAATGTATGTAGAATATATACATATATAGATATATCTAGGCATATATAGATACATATTACACCCATAGATTGTTATTTTTTGTCACAACATAACCTCATAAGTATATGACTGTAAATATGTCCAATACAAGTTAGTAGCCTTAGTTAATTTGTACTCACTTTTTGGCCTCATTCATTATAGCGTTCTGATTTCCATTCGTTCTTTTATGTCAAATCATCCCCATAATTTGTCCTTAGCTTGTAAAAATGAGAAAGTCATGAATATGAAGCTCATGTTAAAAACAAGAATAGTTATTTATGCAACAAGTGCATAAAGTAGTAGGTACTTGTTTTCATGAATGGGAAAGTTGCGCGCACGAACCGCAGGTGAGTGCGCGCAATCCCATGAATGAAAAAAAGACACTTTATGCATGAGTTTCATACATTATTTTTTATACGATCGTGCTTAAACGTTGAAATATTTGGGATGGGATTTTTGTGTTATATACTAAAGGGCATATAAATGCACTATGGTTTTCAATTACGAGGATTATAATATTTAGATCGCGGTCTCACTAGTTTACACATAGTATTGAAATCGATTTGAATATGTTTCTAGAATTATTGAAAACCGCATGAAGAGATTTTGAGATTGATTTGAATCTCAAAATAAATTTTCTTATTTTCGGGATTTAACGCCACATTTACCATTTATGAAAACACCAAACTGCATTACACTGAATTCGATTCCAAACTCCATGTAAACGTAGTAAGGAAATTTTAGTTTAGAGTGAAAAAAGTTAACTTTTTTCACTCTAAACTGCTCAGAGTGAAAAAAAGTAAGTTTTTTAACTTGTTAAAAAAAGATATACTTTAGGCATTTAAAAAGGTTAAAAAAAGTAAAGTTTTTATAACGATCGTATAAAAACAATCTATATTGAAAAAATGGGAGGGAAATTAAAATGATACAAAAGGTTATAAGTTTTAGGTGAATCATTAATTGCGTTATCAGTCAGCACCAAATAATTCACTCGGGCTGGTGAGAGGAAACAAATCTTCGTGTTCTTCGTCCACTTGAGAATCATCATTTAAATCGTCGTCGATGATTACAGTATCTCTATTGAGACATGCAAGTCCTAAGCAATTGCTGCACATACTTGAACAATTGAGACCACTTCTTCGACACTCGCAGTTTTGGACGCATCCATCTCTGCAGAAGCATAAGATGAGGATTGTTTAATATATATTTTCTTGTTTTTCACATGAGCTTCATATTCATGACTTTCTCATTTTTACAAGCTAAGGACAAATTATGGGGATGAGTTGACATAAAAGAACGAATGGAAATCAGAACGCTATAATGAATGAGGCCAAAAAGTGAGTACAAATTAACTAAGGCTACTAACTTGTATTGGACATATTTACAGTCATATACTTATGAGGTTATGTTGTGACAAAAAATAACAATCTATGGGTGTAATATGTATCTATATATGCCTAGATATATCTATATATATATATTCTACATACATTATTCAGTTACTAATTTATACTGTAATCATTTTAAGTTTTTTCAACAAAAACTACGTGAAATAAAAACAAAGAAATCTTTACCCCTCCATATCATGGAAACCGTTCACTTTACCATAATTCTGTATATAACAATTCTTGTTCGGAATTTAATGTATATCATTTGCGTATAGGATGACGTTTGCGCTAAACCTCATAGTTTACTAGATATTCACGCAAAACTGTGAAAAAATAAGAATTTCCTGTCCTTTTCACCCCCTCCCCCCGAAACCCGACGCTGGTGGTGGTGTAACTTTTTAGTACTAACTCTTAGGAGGGTATGGAACTATTTCGCGCTAGAAAGGACTTTTTTTATGTTTGGGTTTGGCCTAATTTTGTGTTAGTTTTACTGTACTAATTGGCCTCTACTCCCTGATTAACTAACAACAAAAGTCACAACGCCGTTAGTAGGTGACTATGACGTCTTTCTGTGGCAATATCCAAATTATTGTTGCCGACTGATTCATCAGCAGAGCCGTGTGGGAAGACTTATTTAGAATTTAGGTTCGCCAAAAAAGGCGCCGTTTCTTCCCATTGAATCTCGGCCTTTTCAAAGGCACAAAGCGGTCCATTTGCCGCACATTATTCAATAAATCGCTGGCACTTAAGCAATTGAGCATTGCGCCCGGACGCAATCCGTATAAAAAGGGCCGGAAAAAGCGCCGGTCAGTGCAGTGTGGGTGTTTAGTCCAGAGAGGTGTACTATGCTCAAGAGGGGTACATTGAATAAACGTAAGTTGGTTAATAAGTATGGCCCAGGGGCCATATAGTCTTTGTAAGATTAGGGTTCCTTTCTTAGGAGAATTGTTGTAATCAATGTCATCATCAAATTTAAATTGGTTTTGCATAAAAGTGATGACTCTGAGGTAAAGAAAAAACCATGTGTGATGTTGCTTCATAGGCTTGTAATCGTTTTAATTTTTTAGCGGACTTTTTAGCTTTTTAAATTTTGCACACTTACTCAGTTTTTCTGAACAACTTTGCTTAATAACATTTTGTCCTAAAACCTACAAAAAGGGTTCCTAGATTCGAAAAATCATGGGTCTAGGTAATTAAAAAAACTAATTTTTTATTATACTTCTTTGAAAACACCTTATTTTCATCTGTTTTAGCAATAATGAAAGATGGGGTTTTTCGGGCTAGCGCACGGAAACAGCGCATGTTAAAAAAGTAAACTAAATTTAAGAAACTCTGTTGTAATCAATGTCATCATCAAATTTAAATTGGTTTTGTAAAAAAGTAATGACTCTGACTTCTGAGGTAAAGAAAAAACCATGTGTGATGTTGCTTCATAGGCTTGTAATTGTTTTGATTTTTTTAGCGGACTTTAGCTTTTGAAATTTTGCACACTTACTCAGTTTTTCTGAACAACTTTGCTTAATAACATTTTGTCCTAAAACCTACAAAAAGGGTTTCTAGATTCGAAAAATCATGGGTCTAGGTAATTAAAAAAAACTAATTTTTTATTATACTTCTTTGAAAACACCTTATTTTCATCTGTGTTAGCAATAATGAAAGATGGGCTTTTTCGGGCTAGCGCACGGAAACAGCGCATGGAAAAACTTACCGTGCGCTGAATAAAAATACCGAATATATGGCTTTAAAATAGAGATATACAGCAAAGTAAACTAAATTTAAGAAACTATATATGCTCTCTGATATTTAACATGTAGGTACCTATTTTGTATTTTAATTCGTAAGTGTTTCAATAATATTTAGATACATTTCTTAAATATTTTTAACGTTTTATTCACCTTATCTGACAATAACTAATTTACAACAAAGCACCTTTGAAATAATTTGAGAGTAACCACGGAAACGCATCATACATACCAAACACTATATTGTCCGCATTGTTTATTTTTTGTCAATTAAATTTATTATAATATGGCGATAAAATGTTTTAAGTTAATAAAAAATATCGTTCATTACACGTCCAGAAATAGATTTTTCCGTGCTTGCATGACTTCCCGGCTGCGCCTCACACGGAAATTTGTCACGCGCGCACGGAAAAGTCTTTATTTCCAGACTCGTAATGAAATATACTATTTCGAACCAGTAAAGTGACCTTTTGGTAAATCTTATGGCAAAATGTTATTAAGGAAAGTTGTTCAGAATCAAAAACTGAGTAGGTGTACTAATTTGAAAGCCTAGACCTACTTTAATGTTCTACTGCTAACAAATTTAAAACGCATGAAAATGAATTTTTCAAAAACGGTGGGTTTTTCGAAAAAAGTAAAGAATAGTTTTTTCTTAGAATCGATTGGGAAATTTAGTGAAGAAAATATTACTTTTCCAATGACGTACCGTTTTTTTATTAAAAAAATATTATGGTTGACCCCCCGCGTCTCCGGCACTGGTAAAAGTAGGCAGGTCAAATTATTTTTAATTAATAGAACTTAATGTTTGTCTAAACTGTACAAAATATGTTTGCCTTAACTGTCTTCCTTCGAGAGAAATTAAAAAAAAACCTGTACAATGAAAACCGTTAAGATTTCGATACATGCCTATACAGGGTGTTTCATTAAGGGTGAAGAGGTACCATATCTCAGGAATTAATAGTCCTGGAGCTTTGGGAAAAAATATTTTTAAGTAATGTGGTCACGAAAAATCGCTGGAAATTATTTTTAAGTTCGTAGGTCGGCCGCTAGGGGGCGTATTTTTTGCAACAGTAAGTTTGAAAAATGAATTTTCTCAAAAAAATGAATACTAAAGGTATATCAAAAATACAATTGTTGCACTCTTCAGCAAATTCTGAACAATTTTCGTTAAGGATTTTTTGCTCTAGGTCTTCAAATAGAGGTGAAACAAGCGGATAAACCTTGACTTGAAAAAATGCTGCTATCTCCGGTTTGGCTTAACCGAATTTAGGCTTGTTGAAGAGAGCTTTCCTTATTTTATCAAATGATTGTCCAGTAAGGTCATTTCGAATTTCGTGGTCACCGCTAGAGGGCCCAATTTGAAAAATTTCCCTTTTATTACAATTTTCACCGAAATTTTAAATTCAATGACATATTTATTCTGTTATAATCGAAAAGTAGATTAAATTCACAACAAAAAATACCCAAGGTTCAAAACTATATCTTTATTAGTTTCGGAATTATCATCAAAAGAATAATTAATAACATGTTATTTGGAAGAAGAAGATTCCCGTGGTCAAGCATGCCATGAAATAAACAAAAATCTGCTTGAACTTTTCGTAAATACCTGACAAAGTATTCACCTTTCGTAAGTGGAGCATGTTCAAAACATTGAAAATATACGGCAAGCATATCGTAAATCGTAATAAGCCTCGGCATTCGTATAAGGCATTTTTTAATAAATGCGACACACATTTTTAACTCAAAATTTACAAAAATCCCAGATTTGAGAGATATTTTGAGTGAGACACTTATATAAGCCACCATGTATACCTACTTTAAATTAAAATATATATTTTTTACTCAATGTAATGATTGCAATAACTCTCCTAATAAAAGAGTCCTGGGTAAGATCAGTATCTTACCTCAAAATTTATCCTTACTCTATTGAAATTATGAAAAGGAATTTCTCTGGAAGACAATAGCTCATTGTGCCCTAATTTTGTATCATATTTCACTCCTACCTTTCTAAAAATAGTTATTTATGTACCAAGGCACTGAAGTTCAACTTTTTATGACTCATGTGGAGTTTAGTTGCTGAGGCCTCTGGCCGAGGCAAATAAACCACATGAGTCATAAAAAGAACTTCAGTGCCGAGGTACATATTATATTTTTCTTGAAATCGGAAAAAAATGTTTTATTAGGCAAGAAAATAATAATAAAGGATCACCCGTCCACGAACCGACTACGCGCGGCGTTGCTTGACTTTACCGATCGCTCTACCTAGCACAAGCATAATGATGTACGGCACCTTCTGAGAGAAAAACCAAACTGCTGCTTCTTGTGCAGCTTACACAACAAATCTATTGTTTTTCAAATTTACTAAAATATGTATACTGAAGGATTGCGCTTCTATAGGAAACAATTTCGCAATGTGTACGAAAAGTTAAATGAGCCTTTATCGGCCGGGTTTTGAATATTTGGTCACTTTTGACGGGCGATTTCTCCGCGTCTGACGTTTGATGTTTACATCTCGCCAAGGCCTACTTATTGAAAAAATTGTACAATAATGGGCTACATTATTGTACGATTTCTGTGCTTTTAATGACGATTTTGGGACATTTTAATGCCGATTTCAAGAAATATCGTTTTAATTCCAGTTTTTTTTTTCAAAGCCCTACGCTTTCTAAATCGTCTTTCTTTTGGCAGGATGAGGGGAGTAGCAGCAGTACTAGGCGTCGTCCTAACGTTGGGCCTGGCCCATCCGAACCCAGATTCCAATTCGGCCAACAAGGTGACAGAAAAACCGGTGGCGACAGCGCCAATCGGACAATTCCAGGGTACCGTGATCCAGTCTAGGCTCGGCAAGACCATCTTCGCTTTCAGAGGGATCAAGTATGCCAAAGCCCCCATCAACGAACTGAGGTTCAAGGTTAGTTGAAGAGCGGTGAAGTTCTGGTCATCAGTGACACAACCTTCTCAAACTTACAAGCCATGTGCAAACGCGTGGCAACGCCGCAGCGGGACGGTTCAACGGGTCTATGCAGTCTAGAGCAGTCTGCACTTTGGCTTAGTTTATCTTTTCTAATAAATTGTTCAACCCTCTTTTATAATTAGATACATTTGTGAATTTTGTTTCAATAATGGGGTACCTATAAGGTACCTTTGTTTAACAGACAATAAAAGCAGTAACCAGTAACAAAATATTCACAGAAACATAAGAATTTATAATAAGTACAATTCCTGGTGTGGATAGGTACATTTTCGACAAATAATATGGTAAATTTGGGCAAATAGAGGAAACTACAATTTGTTGTAAGTCGAATGTTTGTGAGAATTTTTCGCAAAGTGCGCGGTCAGGCAAATGATGATTACCTACTTCCCTTATGGTTAAATTTTCATAAAAATACAAACAACAAGGAATAGAGAACAGCATGTTGTGAAGGAGAGTAATCTCTTCTGATTGAAATTGCAGTTTAGGGTAAATTTCATAATTAAAGGGCGGAATATATGCAAATTGCATATATATGCATTTTTTGCGTATTTTATTCAATTTCGCAAAACATTGCATATTTCTGGAAAAACTATATTTTTGTGCATATTTGCATGTTCTTCCTATACTTATTTATAGATATAACCAAGATTACGAGAGCCCAGAGACAACTCGCAGTGTGTACTGTAAAGTCAAGAAATCCTGCAAAATGCGGATGTAGCTAAATAACTTGTTTTTATTAAAGTTATAATTTTAGTTTTATACCAGATATTAAAAAGTAGAAATTTAGGTTTAAGCGTATCGATTGATTTTGTTCAAACATTTTCCGCTAAATGTAGAAAGGTTACCGGTGATGTAGGTATTAAAGTTAGAAAAAAATTAGATGCTGATGCTACTGTAGAAAAGAATGAAGGGTTCAAATCTTTAAAGGCAGTAAAGAGTATTTTTGATGATAAATCATCCAACGAAGTTGCACCTTGGCCTTATACCTTACTACCCAAATTAAAATATTGTCCTATTACATCGGCAGATGTTGAGAGAAGCTTTTCTATACTTTTCTACTATATAAACATATAGCTTTTCTACTATATAAACATATTTTTACCGACAGAAGGCAAAGATTTTTATTGGAAAACTTTGAAAAGTATTTAATCATAAATTCCTACTATACAATTTCAAATTAAAATGTTTTTAAAGTTCTGCTTTAATACAGGTATATTTTACCAGGTATTTTATGTATTTGTTTTCCTTTCTCCTTTCTCTAAAGTCAGTTTTGTTGTTTTTTAAGGTATTTGTCCATGTAAAATAAATGCATATTATTGCATATTTGGCCAAATAAATGCATATTATTGCATATTTTAAATAAAGATGATACATATATATTATATATGCGCATATTTCGGTTGAAATCAAATGCATATATTCCGCCCTTTATTCATAATACATTCAACTAAATTATCTTTTGACTTTAACATTAGGTAAAGAAACTTTTGCAACAATACTAAACAATGGATGGATTGTTAGAAAGCTCCTTTTATTTTAAAGGGTACTTTAGTTTGTCTATGCAATTGGTCCTTAATCGTTTTATTCTTAAATTTTCGTCCTTTGGAAAGCCCAAAACGAATACAAGTTGACTGCTTGCCGTCTGCAAAGAAAACCTAGCTACTTCAAGATATTATTACGATTTGACTTACAGCCAGGTATATAACTAAGTTGTAGCTTCCCTCGACGGTTCTAGGCATCTTGAGGCTTGAAATTGTAAAGGAACGATTCTTCACTTCGAACTTTTAGAGAAATGTTTCATTTATTCACAAACAAAACAAATTTATAAAAAAGCTGTCGCCAGCACTTCGGTCTGTTTCCACCCAGAGACACACTGCCTCGTCGTAGCAATCTGGCGACGATAGCACTACCCGCACACAAATTGATAATTATGGTAAATTTCTTGTAAAATCGACTGATAGAAAAAAGAGTACTTTAGTGCAGCATTTGGTGGACTTTTTAAATGAACCAAGACTGAGCTAACAACGCGTATCTTTGTTCTTTCAGCCTCCAGTTCCTGTAGAAAAGCACGACGGGCTCTTCAGTGCCACAGGTGACGCTCCTTTGTGTCCGCAGCCAACGACCGATCCGGTCTCAGAAGACTGTCTAACTTTAAATGTTTACACCACTAAGGTAATTTTCACTTTTTGTAACTGTACATTTCGTATCTACTTATCGAAAAATAGTGATTTTTGTTTTTGCAGTTACCAAAAGGAGTGAGTATTTTGTAGGTAAATTAGAGCATTGAACGTAAGTATAAGTCTGTCCTAAAAACAAAAATCACTAACACAACCTACTCATAAATAAATGCGTCTTGAAGATAACATTGCAATAAAGCACCGGTGTTACAAGAAAAGTACGTCGATTTGTTAACCAGAGATTCATTTAAGACAATAAAAATAAAGGGTGTTAAATTTGATTGTAAAAAATATTCGAACAATTCTATTTTTTAAGATGTGGGGCGACTTTTTAAAGTCATCACAAAATAATGTGATGACCATCAAAGCAATGTGATTGGATCGTTCAAAAATTTCTGCACTTCTGATTGGCTTGCTGGATTCCATCGCATATTTGTGTTGACTTTAAAAACTCACCCATATTTAGTTGAAATTTGGCAAGGTATACCGGGTGTTACGGAAATAGGAATAAACAAAGAAACAAAACTTTTCGATCCAAGGTCTATTTAAAAAAATACAGCCTATTAATTGTGACAGCCTATTAAATGTGACAAACTGACAAGCCTACTGTGATAAAATAATAACTGACTGACGTAAGCCTATTGTGACGAAAAAAATTTTAGTTTCTAAATAGCTCTCCCTGTACAAAATTATTTTTATTACAAAAAATCTGAACAGTCAAAAGTTCTGGCAAAAGGAACACGGGGGGTAGCTATAATATACAGGGTGTTTACTTTTAAACATACACATATCACATTTTTTTTGGAAATAATATTTTTTTGGAATATCTTTTTTTGTTTGAAAGACCTTCAAAAAACACTTCTTTTGACCTTCCTACCGAAAACCATGTTTCGACACCACAGCCTTAATCAGGACATACCAAAACCGAAACCAATATATACCAAATTTTAACAAAAAATATATACTGGGAGTTTCATTCTGCAGGGAGAAATAGGAATTTGCAAAAATATACCATATACATTTCTGTATTGAATCTTTGCACACCAACACTTTGAGTGGTCCTGTTGACCATTCAACTGCCCTGATGGATTCCATGACACACTTGACTTGTTAGATGCCTTTAAATTTCCTATTTTGCTCAACTTTATTGGCACCCTGCAGAATGGAACTCCCCGTATATGTTTTGTTTAAATTTGGTATACGGGGGTTTTAGGGTGTCCTAATTAACGCTGTGGTGTCAGATTTTAAATAAAAATTCCCCAAATGGTTCACAGTCACAGTATCTTAGCCTAAAGAATTTGTGGTTAATCGATTAACCTACTTTTTTAACACCTTGTAGTATAGAGACGTATCTTTAATTAAACATTTTCCTTAGATTCCAAAAGGAACAGACAAGGTAAAACGTCCGGTAGTAGTCTTCATCCATGCTGGAGGTTTTTACAAAGGGGGTTCTCATAGCTCGTATCTTGGACCCCAGTATTTGTTAGACCAAGACATCGTCTTGGTAACCATCAATTACAGACTTGGGACATTAGGTAAGAAACTATTGTTATTGCTTTTACAACGCCTTTACTATTTTTTCCATGTTTTCCTTTAGGATTTTTGGCCACCGGTGACAAGGAATCTCCTGGTAACAACGGTCTTAAGGATCAAGTACAAGCCCTGAAATGGGTTAAGCAGAACATAGAAGCATTTGGTGGCGATAAGGACTCTGTCACCCTCATGGGATACAGTGCTGGTTCAATAAGTGTGATTCTTCACTTGGTATCGCCACTCTCAGAAGGTAAGTGTGACTTTTTAAATATTTTTTACTACAATATTTTTTCTAGACTTGTTCCACAAGGCTATCGCCATGGGGGGCTCTCCAACAGCTCAATGGTCAATAGGTACCAACCAATTGGACCTTGCTAAGAAGCAAGCAAAGTTAGTCGGTTGTCCGGATGACCTACCAGCTAACATTGTTAAGTGTCTCAAGACCAAACCAGTTAATGAACTTAGAGAATCTGTTACGAAATTCGCTGTAAGTTAAAAATTAAAGAAAAGACACGGAAATGTAAGAATTTTTTGTTTAGGAATTTGGTACTGACCCAGGACTTATATGGACCCCTGTAATAGAGGAAGATTTCGGCCAGCCAAGGTTTTTGACCAACCACCCGGTGAGCCTGATCCAAAATGGCCAGTTTAAAAAGGTTCCGTTGATCACGGGAGTTACCACAGATGAGTTTGCAAATAAAGCATTCGGTAAGTCAATAGTCAATAATCACTTTGTTATTTCTTAAATAAATAAAATTTGTTTAAATTTGATAGAAATCATCAAAAATGAAACGTTGACAAAAGAACTTAATGCAAACTGGGACAAACTAGCTCCGATCAGTTTTCTATACGAAAGGAACACTGAGAATTCGAAAACTATTAGCAGGGCACTCAGAACTTTTTATTTGAACGATAAGCCTATTGATAAGGCTTCGATTGCAGGATTAGGACAGGTATGTTTGAATTTGGAAACTGAGGAAATTGTACAGAGTTATTTACATAACATTCTACCGCCCTTAACTTTTTGGTTTTTAATATTGGAAAAAAATGTAAATTGTTTAAATTTTTTTTGCGATTTTACTTGTATATTCAGGAAAAAACAAATGAATGTCGCGTTTCCCTGTATATTTCTCGATTTTCGAAATCTACGCATTTTTCTGGATTCAACGATATACAGGGTGGCCATATTTCGAGTCTATGCATGGGGATCTTGGTTATCGTTACGGAATTTGATGCCGAGTAACATGGTAAAAAGAAATTTTGGCTGGTTCTTTTCGTTTTGAAAATAATGCGAAAAAACTGAAAATTGTCGTTTTCGTTTCAATATCTCTTCGACGTCATTTGAATTTGAGGAATAATAAATTTGAATCATGTCACGCTTTTCTTCATGTGAAAATGATATTTTTCCGTAAAATAAAGTACCCGTGACGCTTAAAATTGTTCTAAACTATCAAACGTTATATGGGGCTTATGTTTCCAAGACATTCTATGCAGAAATGTCAAACATTATGGGGCTTATGTTTCCAAGGCACTCTATGCAAAAACGTCAAACTTGATGGGGCTTACGTTTCCAAGGCACTCTATGCAAAAACGATTAATTTTATATTACGGCAAGAAAAACAAAGTAAAGCATAATGTGTGACATATCATTTTACCAGAAAAAAATCCTCTTTTCAAAAATGCAAAAATCCAATATGGCGCCCATAAGAAAAATAAAAGCTGATCGTCATATCTTTGTCCAGGGAGGCGAGAAAAAAATGCGAGGTAATATTTAGATTCCTTGTAAAAAAAGTGCCTTAATAATGTTTAACTTAGAAATGTCCAGCGCCATTCGTTTTCGTTTAAAACAATAAAAACGAAAACGACAATTTTCAGTTTTTTCGCATTATTTTCAAAACGAAAAGGGCCAGCCAAAATTTCTTTTTACCATGTTACTCGGCATCAAATTCCGCAACTTTGCCCCAATTTAACCGACCTCGTATCTCTTAAGATAACCAAGATCCCCATGCATAGACTCGAAATATGGTCACCCTGTATTTTTTTTCCAAAATTAAAAACAAAAAAGTTAAGGAATGTTATATGAATAATCCTGTACCGTAATTATTATTATTATTGCAGTTGTATGCAGATGCCCTTGTCGGATTTGGGGTAAATAGAGCTGCCAAATTGTTGGCAGAGAAAAGCAACGCGTCAGTGTATTATTACAAATTTGGTTATACTGGAAGATACAGCCATTTCTATACGCCAGAAAGTAATAATACAAAACCATATGGTAAGCTCCTGTATAGTCTGTATGTAGGTAGGTACGCTAATACATTTATTTTTTTAGGCGTCGTTCACAACGATGACTTGATCTACTTGTTCTACATCCAAAAATTATTCCCCCAGTTCAAGGAATCGTCTCCGACCGAGGTGGAAATGGTTTCCAAATTGGCCACGCTCTACGCAAATTTCGCCAAATACGGGTAAGTCGGACGTTCCTTCTACCAGAAAACTTTCTAAATTACTTCGTTCCGATGTAGCAATCCTATTCCGACGCCCAACGACAAACTTGACAACGTGAAATGGGAACCGTACACGTCGAAAAGTCAGAAGTTCCTCGACATCGGGAACAAGCTGACGGTACAAGAAAAACTGTACGAGAAGAGGTACAACGAATGGGACAAGTTGTTCCCGTTGAGCCACTATGCCAAGGCGAAGCCAACTAGCGGCTGAAACTTCGTTGGTTATTTATAAATGTTGACTCTGGCTATACCCCCACGGTTAAAAAATAAGCGCATCTGAAAAAAAAACATAAAAAAATGTGTTTGCATGAGGTGTTTGTATTTTAAGAGAGATGTGATCGTTGTAAGTGGTATATTTTCTTGTATAGAATGTTGTTAATAAACGATTTTTGCGTTTAAAAAAAATCAGAATTTTTTTCAGGATTATTTCTTACTTTTGAAATTAAAGTATACCTACTGTTGTGATATATACCAAGGAGAATATTTATAGCATGGCCACCCGCTCGTACAAGGGTTATTATTAAGATTATTACCATTGAGTAAAGGATATATATTTATATAAATATATCCTTTACTCAATGTTATTACTCACAATCTAAGTACTCCATAGTGTATATTTATGGAGTTTAATTCAAAGTGTATAATTTTACATTGAAAAAACGGCATGGGCGATGCGCTCCCCAAATTGAGGTGACTGCCCGCTTCTTCTGAAAAAAAATATAGCAAAATCGGCTAATTAAAATTTCATTTTAAAAACTAGTGCCGCTAAGTTAAAGTCTATATTTCCACATATATACAAAAAAACCGTTGCAAAGTCACTCCCATTTACCCCGTTTGTGCCTTATGGTACCAAGCAACAAAGTTGCGGAAAAAGCCGAACATCGCGCGAGTTTTCACTTTCGATTTGATTTTGAAGGTCATTTGCGCAGAAGCGGTTAGAGCTACGACATTCTGCGTGGCGCCAATCGACGCAACGCCTCGAGATGCATGAGATACGGTGAAATCAGAACCCTGGAAAATTCCCTGCGCGCGTGCCGAATATTTCCCCGAGATTTTCGGGGGTTCAACCGAAATTTGACGATTTCGCGAAAAAATTAAAATTAGCCGGAAACAGGCTTATTTGACACAGCTTGTGGCCAGTAGAAACTGAAAATCCGGTTTAAATGGGACTTGGAAGTTTCTAAATGCCCGGCCAGCGCACTTTTTCGAAAATCACCTAAAATTTGCAAATTTTCAACTTTTTAAACGAACTCAGAATGAGTCGAAAACCAGCCTATCCGACGTAAATTGGACCGTAGAACTCGGATCCGGCCTCCAAATTCCTCTAAAAAATTTCTTAGTGCTCGGCCAGCGCACTTTTTTTAATTTCCAAAAATATTAACCTGCCCCTAAAATAGCTTTTTCCGACGTAGTTCGACCAGTAGATGACGGAAATAAAGCGTAAATTCGATTTCGTCAAGTCGTTTCCGAGATTTCGTATTTAATGTCCAAAATTGTCCAAAACCACCAAAACCGAGGGGTCGAATTTTCAAAAAAATAATTTGCTCGAAACCGGTGCGCCCTACGCCTTCGGGATTATGCTAAATCGATTCTGCTGGTCGATTTACTTAGGAAAATTTCCATTAATTTCTCGGTAGAATTCCGCTTAATCGGGACGCAGCAAACCAACCATCAGTTACACCACCGGATATCTGTTGAAAAGTTAAGAATGTGAAATTCATTTTGTGCTATCTCAACCATTTATGTTGTCGTTACGCTACAATAGTGCAAATTAGTCAAAATGCCTATTTTCAACTGTTCATAGCTCAAAATCTACTATTTTTTAAAAACTTACACTCTTCAGATTTATTTAGGATTCTCCGTAGAACCCTAAAATATAATAATATACAGGGTGTTCCATTTAAAAAATCATGTCACTTCTCACCACAATTTCGCAGTATGCACATCCAAAAATAGTTCACTGAGAATTTATTTTTATAGCACTTTATCTACTGCGTTATTCGTTATTGTTCATTTAATAATACAGGGTGGTTCACTTTTATGTGGTAGGACTTTAACATTAGATAGAAAAAGATAATCTAAAATGAAAATTTTATATCAACATATATCGGGGAAAGCTTAGTTTCCGAGATACAGGGCGTTGAAGTGTTGGAAAAAATATGAAGTATTTTTTACACTGTCCGAACCAGTGGAGATATTTAAACCAAATTTGATGTGTAGTACCTCCTTTTTGACTACGATATTTAGTGATAATATGAAGGTCCTGAAATAACCAGTGGTGGAGTTATGGGTTTTCACTATCACTAAATTTAAAAAGTAATTAGTACGGACCTGTCTCACATCAACGTAAATTTTTTTTTCGTAAAGTTCTTTCAATTCTCTACAAAAAGTGTATCTTGACATTTTTTTGTATCTGCCACGGTTGTGTAGTAAATAAATTATTTCGTTTCCATCTCAGCCTTTTTTGCCTAAAAATGTGTTTTCTAAGATTATTGATAAATATCGCAATAAATATCGTAGTCAAAAAGGTGGTACTACACATCAAATTTGGTTTAAATATCTCCACTGGTTCGGACAGTGTAAAAAATACTTCATATTTTTTCCAACACTTCAACGCGCTGTATCTCGGAAAGTAAGCTTTCCCCGATATATGTTGATATAAAATTTTCATTTTAGATTATCTTTTTCTATCTAATGTTAAAGTCCTACCACATAAAAGTGAACCACCCTGTATAATAGTAAAGGGACTAAAATTTTGTACTGCCTTAGACTAAAATATTTTAGTCCCTGCGGTGCAAAAACTATTTTTTAGCTTGATTTTTTCCATTCTTTTCAATGCTCACTCGTATTATGCGTCCGTTACTTTTCAATTGACCCTCGTATATGACAAATTTTGAGGAGAGGCTAAAACCCACTGTGCATGCCACGTTTTCATTGGTCGGCTCAAGGTTACATGAATTTGAACATATTGTAGGCTTGTGAGGCTGTTTAGAATTTAGAATCACATTGCAATAGTTCCTTCCAGCATAGCAATGGCTAAGTTAATCACTTATCTAAAGAACATATATGGTAATTATGGAATATACCGTATGCACCGCCCGATTTTCTTGAAATTTTGGCTACCCCCTATTTTGAGGTCCCTGAACACGAATCTGACCTCTATAATCGAGATGAATTTAGCTCAAACTGATCACCATCCTATTTTCAAATTTTGCAACATCGAAACACGGCACAAATCTTTCAAAATTTCGGTTTTTCCGCGGCTATTCGCGAAGTTTCGACATTCGGCGCGCGCCGAATGTCGGGCGAAAACAGAGGCCGGGCCGGACGTAAACACGGCACAAATCTTTCAAAATTTCGGTTTTTCCGCGTCTATTCGCGAAGTTTCGATGTTGCAAAAGGTGCAAATAGGGTGGTGACCAGGTTGAGCACAAGCGTCTAGAGTCTGGCTATGGACTTTTCAACCGGCCAATCATAGGCCGCCGTCAATATGAGAATACTTAAATCTGATTGTAATAACTGCTGAGAAATGAGCAAAGTGATATTCATTGTTAAAGTGAAGTAGGCATCGGGCGTAATACGTCATTTCGCGGAAAGTCTAGTCATTACAAACATTGCCGGCAAAAGCTGTAATAAAATAACTATTACCTTGTTTGACTCAAATTTTGCGTCATTTCAAGGATTGCCCTTGCCCTTGTTAGTCAAACAGAGTAATCGGTCGGACCATTGAACGTTACAGCGTCTGACTGCCGTTTGTTTAGTCATTTGTTGAAAGTTTGTAGAATTTGACTGAACAAACGGCAGTCAGACGCTGTAACGGCCGATTACTCTGTTTGACTAACAAGGGCAAGGGCATCCTTGAAATGATGCAAAATTTGAGTCAAACAAGGCAATAGTTATTTTATTACAGCTTTTGCCGGCAATACGTGTAATGACTAGACATTCCGCGAAATGACGTATTACGCCCGATGCCTCGACATATATATGAATAAGTCTGTACAAAAACGTCAACAACCGCGAACCGCTGGCTTTCGAAATTTCTTTCGACGACGGCCGCCTGTGATTGGCCGGTTGAAAAGTCCATAGCCAGACTCTAGACGCTTGTGTTTGAGCTGCATACAGTAAAATTTCATACGGATTTAACGTTATTTCTTAATTCATTTGCACAATTTATGTCGCAACGGGCTATTGAATACAAGACGAGACACGAGACTGACGAGAGGCATAATATTCACGTAACCTTGAGTCGACTAATGAAAACGTGGAATACAAAGTGGGTTTTAGCCTTTCGTCAAATTTTGTTCTATAGATGCAGGCAACCAAATATACATGGAAATTTGACACGTCGAATGTCAAATAAGTTCCTCACATTTTTAGATTCGAGATTCCAGTTATTTCTTTCTCCGTGTTTGACGTTTACATATTTTTCAAATAAACTAGTTTAATTATTGTTTGTTAAATAAAAGCAAACACTTAAGACATCCCCAAGATGAGTACCATACTGGAAAAAATCGCCGCTATCGAGTCCGAGGTAAGTACTTCGAAAAACGCCGAAAAATCCGGCATAACCTCTACATTTTCTTCCATAGATGGCAAGGACTCAAAAAAATAAGGCCACTGCCGGACATTTGGGTCTTTTGAAGGCTAGACTGGCTAAATTGAGGCGGGAACTGATCACTCCCAAGGGTGGCGGCGGCGGTACTGGAGAAGGTACTAAAACTAACTTAAAATATGTTCGGAACATATTTCATGTATTTTTTTTTGCTAGGCTTCGACGTTGCCAAAACTGGAGACGCCAGGGTCGGTTTCGTAGGGTTTCCTTCTGTGGGGAAATCGACGTTACTTAGTAACCTTGCTGGGGTTTATTCCGAAGTAGCTGCATATGAGTTTACGACACTCACGACCGTTCCGGGATGCATTAAATACAAAGGAGCAAAGATACAAGTACTTTAGTTAATATTTTTTTTCTAAAAAGATCTCAATAAGCCGTGTTTATCTAACAAATTTCATATCAAAGTAGCTTAGTTCTTATAGTGGCAACAGCTAATCGCTGCGTTGCTGTCAAATTGACACAAGTAAATTTTATTCATCGTTTACCGTCCTTCTAGTTATTGGACTTGCCCGGTATTATCGAAGGTGCCAAGGACGGCAAAGGTCGTGGTCGGCAAGTTATAGCGGTCGCCAGAACTTGTAGCTTGATATTCCTGGTCCTTGACGTTTTGAAACCTTTGCACCACAAAAAACTGATCGAACACGAGTTGGAAGGATTCGGATTGAGGCTGAACAAACAGCCGCCGAACATTTATTTCAAGAAGAAAGACAAGGGGGGGATAAACTTGAACTGCATGGTAGGATGAAGTTTGGGGGGGTCTCTAGGGGAATATAGTTGGTGTTTTCAAGGTTCCCCAAACTGAACTGGATTCGGACATGGTGAAAACGATTCTGTCAGAGTATAAGATACATAACGCCGACGTGACGTTGAAATATGATGCTACTAGCGATGACTTGATTGATGTAATTGAAGGAAATAGGATTTATGTTCCTTGCATTTACCTCTTAAATAAAATTGGTGAGTAACAAAACAAACAAACACAAACAACATAAATTATGGCAACACTTATTTTCAAATATCTTAAATATCTTAAACACACTTTTTGCCAGAGTTGGTATAAATGTACACTTTTATCATACATTATTTTTGCATATATTATACAATAATACGTTTTTGATAATAGACAAGTGTACTGAAGATTTGGCTTTGAAAAGAGAGATGAAAATTCCCTCCTAAAGATGTTTGTCAGTGCCGCCAAAGTAGAATTTATGTTGCCGTTGAATAATTCACTATTTATAGTGTCACTATTTGTTGTTTAGTGGTACCATAGAAATGTGAAGAAGAGATATTACCGCCTAACCTAACTGTGGCACTTTCTGTGATCAGCAGCAGATCATTTTTCTGATCGAGATCCAATCGGGTGTGCTCATTTTTGGAAAGTAGTTTCGATGTTCTAAAGCTGATTGTTACCACAAAGCATCACCAATATTTTGTTGTGAATATAGCCACGCAACGACCCCACACACATTTTTATAAAATCATCATTGTAAATTGTTGACAGGGAAAAGGTAGGACTGATATTGCCCTCGTTGGCCAGGTTTGTGAAATTGGTGACAATAAATAGATACTTATTCAATGCAAATGTAGATATGTGTGTTGTGGCTACACTGATAAAGAAGGATAGCGCTAGCTAGGGCGAAACTTTCATCTCTTTTTTTTCAATGCCAAATTTTCAAGTCTTGTTTCGTCTGTGGTCTACTGACTTAACCATTAATACCTACTAAGGTACTAATGTTATTGGTATTAAAATTTTTGTACAAATTGTTCAATTAAGGGCCTCTATGTGTCTTCCAAATTTGAAAAAAATACATTCTGATATTTCTACTTAAAGTATGTGTCACTGTAGTTTTCTTTTTCAAATGGGTCACTATATTTTTCCATTTAGATCAAATTAGTATAGAAGAACTGGATGTCATTTACAAAATACCTCATTGCGTCCCAATATCTGCACATCACCGATGGAACTTTGACGATCTATTAGAAAAAATGTGGGAATACCTTAAATTGGTCCGAATGTGAGTTTTTTTGAAAACTAAGCATTAAATTGTTTTTTAATTGTTTTTATATTGTTAGCTACACGAAACCTAAAGGACAACTTCCGGACTACAGTTCTCCGATTGTGTTGCACTCCGAACACACTACAGTGGAAGATTTCTGTAATAAGTTGCATCGGAGCATTGCTAAAGAATTTAAATAGTAGGTTTCAGTAAAAAAAATATAGCTTTTAGGAATATTGTTCTTCTAGCATTGGCAATCTCAAATAAGAAGCAGTTAATATGAAAAATATGTTATAGATTCTTCCCCTTCTTCTTCTATACTGTCAAATGTCAGATATGGGTACATTGAAGCTGTCGACGGTTGTATGTCATCTTGACGACCGTATCTCCCTCCATAAGCCTTAGATTGCCAATGTTACCAACTGCATAACCAAAAACGATTAAATATCCCCGACTTTTTCAGCGCGCTGGTTTGGGGATCCTCGGTGAAGCACCAGCCTCAGAAGGTAGGTCTCGAGCACGTGTTGTCTGACGAAGATGTCGTCCAAATCGTGAAAAAAGTTTGAGGTTACGGAATTTTTACATTAAGCGAAAAACGTCCTTTTTTTTAAATTCAATCGAGATTGTACAAAGTAAGGGAAAATAATAAAACACGTATTTGGTGCTGAAACTTTTTTTTATTTTATTGGTTTTAAGGGAACATACATCCTGTGTGTGGCACGACAACTTTTATCTTAAAAAGAAGAAAATTCGGCAGCAATTTAACAACTTTAAAAACAAATGACTACTCGTCCATAGAGTGTAAAAACTTTCTCATAACATACTGCTTATCGTTATAAGGCCCTTTAACTAAAGAGTTAAAACTGTAACCCATTTGGGGCATATAACACGGTCGTTCAAAATTTCTTTTATCTTCGAACATTTCGTAATTATTTCTCTGCGGATAATTTATTTCAACATTGTCGTTGTTATTTGTTTCAATCATTCCATTCAAACGTTCTTCGAAACTATGAGAAACATTATTTTTATTTTGAATTCCACAATTTTGTTCGTTTTCATTGAATGACAAATTTCTATTCATCATATTTGAAATATTATTATCCGTATTGCGGGAGTTTTTTAATTCGGAGTTTCTATTTATCATATTTGACAAATTAACATCCATATTATGAGAATTTCTTAATTCGGGGCCTCTATTTATAATATTTGATGCGTTAACATCCATATTATGAGAATTTCTTAATTCGGGGCCTCTATTTATAATATTTGATGCGTTAACATCCATATTATGAGAATTTCTTAATTCGGGGCCTCTATTTATAATATTTGATGCGTTAACATCCATATTATGAGAACTTCTTAATCCGGAACTTCTATGCATCATACTTGATGTATTAACATCCGTATTATGAGGATTCCTTAATTCAGGGTCTCTATTCATAATATTTGATATATTAACATCCATATTACGAGAATTTCTTAATTTGGGATTTCTATCTTTCATATTATGAGAACTTCTAAATTCAGAACTTCTATGCATCATATTTGATACATTAAAATCCATATTATGAGAATTTTTTAATTCGGAGCTTCCAGTCATCATATTATTTGACGTATCGGCGTTAATATTCTGAGAATGTCTTATTTCGAAGTTCCTATCCATCATATTTGACGTATTAACATCCATATTACAAGAATTTCTTAATGCAAAGCCTCTATCCATCATATTTGATACATTAACATCCCTATTATGAGAATTTCTTAATATGGGGCCTCCCAAACCTCCATAATTACCAACTTGCGAAGCGGAACACTCCAGAATATCTTCGCTATTAATTTTCTTTATTGAATTCTTGTGTTTGTATAAATCGGGTTCGATAACGTTAGTATTATGCGTTTCGTTTAAATTGGGACGGCCACAATCGAAATACGGTGAAACTTGCGGCATTTCCCGATAACTATAACATCTATTCGGATATGGAAGTGCAAATTCCGGAGTAGGTCTATAAAATGTCGGTATCATAGGATGGTTATAAAAATTATCGTTATAATGGCTCGGAACGAAATCTAATGGCCTCCTAAAAGTGTACGGGTCGCCATTTTCAAAATATCTCGACACATTTGGCATCGGAGTTAAAATTCTTCTCGGCTCTCTTTGATAATACGAATTGTTAAACGACCTCGGCTCTTGATGTTCGAATGGTTGAAAATCGTCGATAAAATCTAATTCTGATGCCGGCAAAACGTTTTGTCTGTAGTGTTGTGAAAACGGCACGTTTCTATTCATTTTAAGTTGATTTTCCGAGTATCTAGGCGCGTCAAACGTTGCTTCGCTTTCTGGATGCGAACGCGGAAAATTTTTGGGTGAAACATTTTTATTTTTGTACATCTGAGAAGCTTCCGGAAAGGGGCGTCTTAAAATTTCCGAAGGAGTCTCTTGAACTCGCGAAAAGTTCATGTCTTCGTTTTGCCGACTTAAATTGTCGTTCGGTGCGTTATTTTCGTTCCTTTCTTTGTCCTGTTCTAACTTATGCATCGGCTGCGATAAGTAATAATCTCCGGCAGAAGTAGACGTCTTATATTTCCGTTTGTTGTCGTTTATTTGAGGCTTCGAATTCAACAATTCGCCAAAGAAAGAGTTGGAGCAATCGACGAAATCTTTGAGGTCATGTCTTGGCGAGTCGTTGCAGTCTTTGTCGGATAGTGGAAACACTGTGGGTTGTTTCTCTCTAGGGAACGACGGGGGGTGCCAGGGGGACCTTAATTTGGGGCCCCTCTGTGGGGTGTGAATTGTTTGTCGATCGGTCGTTCGTGTCGAGGCGGAGTTTAGGGTTTCGAGGGTCTCGTTGCCTCTGAAACAACAACAAAACATATGAAAACTTACCTAAGAGATATCACAAAAGGTTACTCAGGTTGTCACGAGCTTATTTTAAGATATTTCTTTACTCACGTGTCGTATTGCATTTCCCCGCTCTCCTCCGTAACCTCCTTTATGGCCTCCAAGCTCAATTTTGGGGAAAACTTGATGGGAGGCGAATAGACCAATGGCGATCTCCACTTTATGCTCTTCTGCAAACTTTCGTAGTCCGATATTTGGTTGTCGTCGATTCTTGGCTTTTTCGCTGGCACCAAAATTTGCCCGCTGTGAAAAGTCATCGTGTCTCTTACCGTCGAGTCGGGGGCCTGCGGATTGTGCGAAAACTTCTTGTGGGCCAGTCGGAATTTATCGAACATTCGTTGGCTTCTGTTGTCGTCGTTGCTCCGCTGGAAGAAATGGGTGATTTGTCTGTGTTTTTGCGTTTTTATAAAGTTACCTTCCGTAAATGATTAAAGACATCCATAACTACTTAATTTTTGGTTAAAAAAGTTGAAAATTTTGAACAAAGCCACCAGAATGGTGCCAATAAACATTTACAGAGTGATTGTGTGCTTTTGAAGTGACATTTGATTCGCTTGTTTTGCAAATCAAGGCTAACGTGATGTTAAGGGAAAAAATTAAAATGAAATTTTTACAAGAAATATTTACAGTGTTGCCAAGTGTCAAGTGTTTAAAATTCCCTACCTGTGTTAGAATATCCTCGAATTCCAGGATAGGCAGGGCAGGTTGATTCTTGGTACTCTTAATAACAGGAAATGTTGGTGTGACCTGTTTAGGCTTCTGTACGATTGGCCGGTTCAAATTTTGGTTAGTCCCCATCAGTTTGTCTTTATTATATTTTTGTTCGATTGATGGGAAATTAATTTTTGACATAATGTCAAGGGGTGCTTTACTTTTTTCGATTTTATTATTATTTGTTAATATCGGAGATAGTTGTTCTGTGCTGTCGGCTGAATAAAGGATTATTTTATTTTTTTCTGGAATTGCTACTTGTTGACCATCACCAGAAAGCACCTTTGTAATTTTAAGAGGGGATTTTAACGACTGTTCAGAAGTTTTAATTTTTTCCGATTCCTTTTTGAAATCCTCTTGAACATCATCCATAAGTTTACACATTTCTGACTCAAAGATTGTCAAACTTAATTTGTCAGAAAATAAAGAATTATTTGATTCATTATCACTTGTTTCGTCATCTGTAACTATTTTAATTACTTTGTCCTCGTTTATATTTTGTGTTGTTAATTTTTCATTTTCAATATCCTTTTCTGCATTTTTTTGCAATGTTACACTAGAATTCTCAAATTCTTTGGTGCATTCTAGCGTACTTTCTTTATTTTTTATAATCTCTTGTGATTTATGTGTTTTTAATTTTGGTTTAACCGTTTTTATAAAATTATTTCCAAATAGGGTATTGGCAATTTTTATTGTAGGCAATTTTGTCTTTGCATTTTTCTTTGGCGTTTTTTTATTAGTTGAGGCCATTGTTTCGGATTTTCTCCCTTTTTTAATGTCGTTTTGAGGCTTTGAAGTGGATTTTTTCTCATTTTGTGAACCCTCCTATTTATAAATATAAATTAAAATTTAGCAACTAATGTAACAATTTTTAATGTTGAAAAACTTTTACCTGAATAGGTTTTTTCTTCGATTTCATATACATGTCTAAATACATTTGCATGTAAGTTGGATTCTTTTTTTCGATATGTTTTACTGTTTCATTTCTATTATTTTGTTCAGTTAATTTCGTAATAGTCACATCACAATTGCAATCTATGCCCACTAAAAAATGTTTTTCTTTAAAGTTGAAAAAATTAAAAATTCTTAAAAACATACCCCAATCATCACTTATAAAATTAGCACAAACTTGATCAGTTTGTAAGTTTTTAATGTTGATCTTTTTAACTATGTGCGGATTTTGTATTAAGTATGAATGCCTGAAAATTACAAAAAACAAAGCCTGGAGGTAGGTACTAGTTATTAAAAAATAACTTACATATATTTTTCATAAAGCAAAATAATGTTATTATTGTTTTCTCCGACCAACAGTGTCATCGTAGATTGAACATTAATGGTTGATTTCTCCTCTAAATCGCTGGTATTTGTTAATGTTAATGTTATTATAAGTTCGTCTTGATTTTCACTTGATTTTTCTAAACTCATTTTATATTGAGGCAAATATTTTACTTTTTCGATTAAGGTGTTCCCTACGGGAGCTTTCCTTTTTAAAATCTGTAACAAGTTTAGTTTTAAAATATGCCAACGCCTTCAACTCTGAAAATTTAATATACCGACTTCGAAGTTTGAAAATTGAAGACAACAAAGTTATAGAAATTGTTCAAAATTAATCAGATTCTAGGGTACATTTGAACTAATCTTGCCATAAGAAAAAATTGTGAAACAGTAAAGTCCTATCAGTTCTAAAATTTAAATCTGATATGATACATTATGTAAGTTATTATCATAATTGGGACGTTTGAACTATTTCCACCACTTTTCCAAATCTATGTGGTGTACTTTTTGGTACGCAATATATATCTTTTAATTTCTAACTTACCATTTCAATTTCTCTGGGATTAGTTTCTAAAATCCTGGAAAAACTCGTTTTTCCGGCATTTGCCAACTGGTTCGACATTACGTTTCCGATTCCCGGCAACTGTTTTGAAACATACTGCGAATTTTCCCATAACTTAGCATGGAAACATTTTGCCAGAATTATCGTATTGAGAAGTGCACTGTAGCAGTTTGATCTTGTCTCTAAATATTCGATTAAACCTAGAATTTTAAAAATCGGAAATTTATTTAGGAAATTATTTAGAAAACTTACATCTTGAGATTCTTTCGGCGGTACGCATGATTCTTATTGAGTCACACAAAATTGACTGATCGTAGATGTCAAGATTTCCCATAACCGCTTGGATAATACTGAAAAATAAAGGGAACATATTAAAAAACAATAATACTATTATAAATGTTAAGTTTTACCAGTTAACTTTCATATCTAAAGTCTTTATTTTTCCATTTAACGGAAAACGGATACTTTGCATCTTAGCATTTTTATTTAAAAGGTTTAGGCACTTTTTGTCCCCGGATCGAATGCACATTTCGGAAAATTCATGGCATTTAGAAATTAACGCTATGATTTGTGTCATAACTTCCTTTCCAGTGATCTAAAAATAAATAAAAATAGTCCAGTCCAGGCTATGATTAAAACATGTCAAAGTAATGTTATGGAATTTGCACTTTTTATAGCAATTGTCCATTTAGGTATGCCTTCTTATAGAGAAAACACCGACTGCTCTATTATTCTGTACAATGACATTAATCTCGTTATACTACCCAAAAATCCATTGTTATATTTTTTAAAAATTGTGATTTTTTTACCTGTGTAAGCAACTTCATAGTTTCATAATCAACATAAAACTTCGCCATAATTTGCCCTGTAACCGTGGGAGCAATCATTACATTTTCATCCATAGTCAACATCCCTGCTCTCACCAATTTATTAAGATGGATTTGAAAGATTTCTAAAAAACACTGACATTTTTTAACCTTCTTTTATTTATTTTTTATTTTTTACCAAAAATTTTCTTGTCGATATGATCGGCATCCAAACCTATGGGCAAGCTGTAATGGTGAGGATTTTTTCTCGCCCTAATATAGAGAAAAGTCGAGGCCAACCATTTCATTGCCACATCCAAATCCGTAATTGTCCTTAACACTACTTCGGCATTTAAATGTTCCGTTAAATGTTTGTGGAGATTTGATTCTATCGGCTGTTGACAGCTTACCATTTTCTCGAATTTTGGCTACACAACGTATATTTCCTGTTTTTTTTTTAACAAACCATATAATTTTTTGTGCTTACCTTGTCCTCATTGGTCGTCAAAATTATAGCGGTAGCACTAGTATCATACTGGGGCCTGCCGGCCCTACCGATCATTTGAAAGATTTCGATTTCGTCATAGTCCCTTACTCCTAACCCAGGTACGTATTGTTTTGTATTTTTTATAATGACCAAGTGAGCGGGTAAATTTACTCCCAAAGCTAAGGCACTCGTCGTCACCTAAAGTGACAATAGAAAATAAGACAAAACTTTTTCCACCTGCTTAAAATACTGCCACATAAGAGATGTTTAACAAAAAATATTGTTGGGCATAAAGAGAATTCATGACTGTTGACAAAATGTTGTTTTCTTTTTAACTCACCAAAACTGGAAGTTCGCCTCTTTTAAAACAGTCTTCGATCGTGTGCCTATTTTCTTGAAGCAAGCCGGCATGGTGAAATGCAAAACCGTGTACAAGTATATCTCGTAAAGCTTTGTCGCTGACTTTTGCGGCGACATCTAGTAACTTTTGCTTTTGTTCGGCTGTCAAATTTATTTTTAAATGCTGCACTATGGAACGAGCTGTCATTTCGACACTTTTTCGGGTATTGCAAAATATCTAAGATAAAGTTATTTACAAATAATACATTTATAACATCATATCCTTACTAAGGTAGGCTTCCCTTCCGAATATTGTTTAATGAGCGGTTGTAACCTAAAATTCAAATAAATGTCGAACTTAAAAGTCGTCTGGGTTTTGGAGTAAAACGGGTAACCATGCACAATTTTTTTAAGTTTTACCGGCCTCATATCTTCAGAGAACCTAAAGAAAAGCAAGGGATTCACATTTTTGCAATATTTAAAGTTTAGAATATTACTTAAAATATTTCGTTTTCGAATTTTTAGCAACCGAATGCCCGATCCAATCGGCTATATCTTCAACGTTCGGAACTGTAGCAGAAGCAGCGATAAAACGTATTTGTTGATTAATTTCTACCGTTTTCATCCTACTTACCTGTAAAAATATATTAAAGTCCAAAAAACCTAAAAGTATGCCACAAACTTACAATAACTTCCAAGGTGGAACCCCTGGTATCGGCATTCAATAAGTGAACTTCATCGATCATGAATAACTTCACAACTTTCACCAATTCTTCGTTATCTCGCCACTTGCGAGTTAAAGCGTCCCATTTTTCCGGCGTAGAAATAATTAAGTTGTAATTTAGCAAAGCACGAAATTCAATTTTGTCAGAATCGCCAGTAATGCATATCATGCTTAGTCGGAAACTGGTGAATTTTTTGTGCCATTCATTTATTTTTTCTTGGCATAGAGCCTTTATCGGAGAAACTACAAAGTAAACTATAATTTCTACAATTTTTAAACCTTGCAACTTACTGTAGATGATCTTAAATTTTTCTAAAAAGTTTGTTCCTTCGTACTGCATCAGTATTCGGACAATGGCCAGCTCGAATATGGTGGTTTTGCCAGAACCAGTAGGGGAAGAAATTACTATAGAATTATCTGCAAATAAAATAACTATAATAGCTAAAAGAAAATGTTAAATATTTTTTGAGCTTACCAGTGTGTAGAACTTCGTCCAACACTTGTGACTGCATGAGATTGAAACACGGAAATTCAGAGAAAATGTTGCGATAGGGCGATGGAATTTCTTCCGTTGAACGTAATTGATATTCATTGTTTTCCATGTTTTTAAAATGGAAAATTGAGGAAAAGAAGGATTTATTTAGTTGTTTCCCTGTATTTTTTTATTAAAAAAATTCAATTGAAAGCAAACTTTAATTTCCATGGCATACTTTTTTTTTTCAGGGAAGTGTCAAAATGACTATTAAATAAAGTATTTCATCATTTTTGGGTCTCCTTTTTGAAATAAATAATATATCTAATGCTATTTGATGGCAATAATGAATTATTTCCAGATCTATTTTTTAATAAATAAAAATTCTAGACTTTAAAATTTAAATGTAAGAACAAAACCTTTAAACTTGGAAAAAGAAGAAGAATGCCTAACTTAGGTATTTTGTGAACTGCGCCTAACCTTGGTATTCGGTGATACAACCAACCTTAATGTTCTGTAACAATAGCCGCGTTCCTTTTGCCCCTACACTGAGAACTTTAGCTCAGTTGTTAGCCGAGCCACTCAGTTTGTTTTTTTCCTGTCAAAGGCTCATCTCGTTGACTGACGTATTAATAAAGACTGCTCACGGCTGTCATGTTTGACAGTTCTCTGGCTCGCCATGCGCTTCCCGAAGACAAAATACAATGCAAAATACATTGTTGACCATAGGCGCCATCTATTTTCCAGGACATGAATCTATAGCCGTGAGAAGTCTTATTTACGTCAGTCAACGCTCATCTTTGAAAGGGTCATTTTTCCCACCACCAAACTGAGCCAATTAATATATGCTCGATAGTGGAGTGTCCTCGCGAGGATGTGCTGAAAGGGTGAAGGGGGAGGTAAAAAATCTCACTTTAGCTCACATCCTCATTTGTAAAAGGAACTGCCACCAACTGAGATAAAGTAAGAAGTGGCAAAAGGAACGCGGCTAGTAACTGTGCTTAACCTAACAAACGTTATTGACATTTGACGATCTGGATCTGTCTAAAATAACCGCCAAAGGCGCGAAAAATTGTTACACAATACGGATCTATTCGCATTTTTCTCTCGAATTCGGGTTATATATGCAAAAATTCGCGATGAAGACGGATGTAGTAAAAAAAGTGACCATCAAAATCGCGAGCGAAGACCAGCAGGTAAACGAAAAATATAGTTTTTAGGTTATGTTTGGGGTTATTTTTATCAATATTACACGATTTTTTGTAGGACACGAGCAGAAATGCCAGGAGAACCTTAAAAGTGCTTCAAAGCGCGGCCACAGATAAAGAAAACCTCGCTGGGAGGCCCCATATATTCAAAGATGCCAAACTTACGAAGTGCGTAATATTTTGTATTTTTCGTGTTACATTCCTTTATAATACGAATTTTCAGTGATGTTGATATGAAGAAGAAGGTACTACTTATGCATAAAGCTATTCAAACTGAAAGTACGATCACCGCGGAAGATCTCACTTCCGAGGAACCGAGCGAGGATTTTTGGAGGCGATTAGCCGAGAAACGTGGAGAAAAATTGGATGAAAGCCTTCACGAAATCGAGAAATTGAAGGAAAATATTGAAGACCTCAAAGAAGAGAACAAAATCTGCAAGGAGATGCTTGAGGAATCAAAACACATGGTGGAAGTTTTACAGGTGAGTAAAATACTTGAAAAGTCACCTTTTCAACACTATTTAACTAGGAAATGTTGCTACCTACTACAAATATTTTTTGTAGGAACTTCTAGCCGAAACAGACGCAGATGCCCCAACTGAAGAAATAGAAGAAACAAGGGAAGAAGGAGAACAAAACTAGATGTCATAATAATGTTTTGCTTCCCCTAGAATAGTCATCACTATTTCTTAATTTAAATGATCACATATATGTAGCTTTTAAGGATATGACTGTATTTTTGTATAGTTTAATAAATAATATTTTAAAAACATTATTTTTTACTTGGAAAACAAAAATTCCACTAACACCCGAAAAAGTTTAAATTTGTCCAAATAAATCAACTTAGCCATGACTCAAGACTGTATTGTTACTCATTTGTTTTTACTTCGGTTGGCTTGTGTCGAACTTGTTCATTTCTCCAGAAATAGCCATTCTGTATAATACCTAAAAAATGTAAGAATGTAATTTATAGAGGTAACAAAGTTTTACTGAAATTCACATATTCCTGTGTTTTTTAAAGGTTTCAGCCCCAGCAAAACGTTAATTCGACTCCATACAGAAACCAGTTTAAAAACGATAACAGCATGCAGTATAGAAATAACTTTCAATCGAATGCCAGTATTTTGCAATCGCCACAAGCCCAGAGAAAAGTGAGATTCCAACCAGATGTTATTGAAATAGAAACGGTCAATTCATCAGTTCCCGTTACTCGACCAATAACTAAAAATCAGTATTATGTACAGCAACCAATGAATGTTAATCAAAAGGTAGGTGACTAAAATAGATTCAACTTTTCTACTATGACAAAAATAATATACTTAAAGACAATAGCTAAAATCTGTATAAATTATTGATAGAAATACTATCTATCTACTCTTGCCATTTAAGGATAATTTTAATGCTCGTTTGCCTGAAAAAAACCAAATAAATTATGTTCCACCACTTCGTCCAGAAAACGGCAACTCAAAATCGAAAAGCTCCAATGAAAGTAAAGTACGGGCGAGCGATGCAAATAATGATTTGGAACCAAAACCATTTGGGGTAAAAATATTTTCTTAAACTTTTCAATTTTCCTATAAAGAATTAATCTGTTTCTAGAGCACAGAAAGAGATAAAATGTTCATCTTCACCGGAACAGTAGAAAGAGTGTTAAAGTGGCATAAGATTTTTCAGAATCACATTTGCATTTATGAAGTTATTGGTAAGAAAATTTTGCACATAAATATGTTGGTAAATTATTTTTTATTGAATTTTTTTTAGCTTCGGTTGTATCAATAAAAAATGGATCTGTGCCCTTCCAAAGAACAATGTTGCTAAGAGATAGGAAAGGGCCAATTTTGCAAGTTGTTTATTATTCGGTTGGAACTCATATTGATATCGAGAATTTTCATATTGGGCAAATGTTGAGGTAAGATATTTTTCAGGAATTAGGCAGAATATTCCTTTTATCAATAGCAAATTTTGTGGTGAATTCAACAGCATGTCGGTTATATTAACATAACTGTATAATATTTCGAAAGTTGTAGCAGAAAATCTGAAGGATTGCAAAAATCGCCTAAAGTTCAATTTTTCAAAACTTTTGTAATGTTTCTGGATTTTTCTTGTACCACCAGGATTTCCCTTGAATATTCCCTACATCGTTAGCAAATGTTCAAAAAAGATAAAGTGTTTCCTATGAAATAAAAATGCGATTACATTTTCCTTGATATAGATACCTATAAGTAGGTACCTGAATATATTAAGTAGCATAGATTTTATTACAGCTATAATACAATATAATTAGGACCTAGGTATGTACCTATAATAAAGAAAATATTGCATTTCAAGGGTCAAATAAAAATAATTTTACTGCTTTGCATCATAGGTACAATTTTATTATAGTTTTATAAAAACATCCTTTCAATTTTAAAATGTAGTAGGTAGATTTTTAAATAGGTATACCTAGGTAGGATCCTAGGTATAGGGTATAGGTATACCCAACTACGCATCTTTCTACTAACCTACTTATATTAACTCTGAGGCTGGCAATTAATTAAGATGGGCAATAGTGTGTATTAAAAAAAAATCAAAAACAAAAATCCAATTGAATTTATTATAAAAAAGTACAACAAATGAAAGCCGCAAATAATTCCTAATTTTCCAGCCCCACTTATACTAGGTATACGCTTCATTCTGACATCTTATCTAGAGTAGAGTTCCTAGAAAATAATTTTTCAAAAGTCTAGTGATGGGTTTACTCCCGGGATTTTTAAAAACTCCCATTCCTCCCAGCCTGAAACATCCCATCCGCCATTTTATTTAGCTGTCCAACACTCCCGGAGCTTTGTAAAAACTCCTGGGATTTTTCAAAAAACCTGGAAGTTTTCTTAATAAAGATTCATCATCCATCATCCTAACTGTATTCCTTACATGTTTTCCTTATGATAAAAGTGTATAGTATATAGTACTTCTACCGACGCTTCTACTGAAATGTAAAGTTATTATAATTGCATAAATTAAATAAAGAATGGAATATAAAGGTTAGATTTCAGCATTGAGCATATATGGCTATATAGGTAGAATCATATGATATAAGTACATATTTCATTTTAAATAAATAAGCAAAACAAAAACAACTCCAACTGAAACAAGTTGCGTATACATCAAAATATTTCGGAAAAAAATATCGGCCGCCTCAAAACATCGATAAAATTATTTGTGGCAGTGTCTAAATAGCTGAAAAACAACAAGATAAAACCGCATAACTACACTTTTGCGATCGAGTACGTCCCTGTTGCCGAGTCGGGTGAAATTTTATAGCCTACCGACCAATCGCGGAACGTCATTGAACACGCGGTTTTGTTTACGCCAATCGTAAGGATTGCTCGATTTTAGTATAAAATTTTTACGGGGGCAAAATATAGAAAATAATCTAGCTATCTATTATAATGCCCAAAATCGGGGAATATAATGACACTAATGACTTTATTGTTTATTTTTCCGCTGTTAGATGCGTCGGAAGAATGACAGGTCCAAACGTTTTGACAGCGATAACCATGCGAACGGCGGCAGAAGCCGAAATCGAAAACCTCCAGAGATTGTGTTACGTGTGTGACCACGCCATATCTCACTTCATTCAATTCTAAAAATGGAGTATATAGACATTAACATTGTTTTTTTGTTTTGTCTGGGTCTGGGATCGTTTGTCTCATGTTTAAACAATTGTTGTATTGTCTTCATATTTAAGCGAGTGTTATAGGAATTTGTAAGTTTGAAAAATAAACCGTCGTTCAATCTGTTTTTATTTATTGGGAGATAATTTTAGATAAATAAATTGATATAATTGAAATATTATTTTAAACGATTATTAGGAAAAAATCTTAAATTTTAAAACATTTTTATTACCATCTTTTCTTGTAATATAAAGTAAGAATATACAGGGTGACCATATTTCGAGTCTATGCATGGGGATCTTGGTTATCTTAAGAGATACGAGGTCGGTTAAATTGGGGCAAAGTTGCGGAATTTGATGCCGAGTAACATGGAAAAAAGAAATTTTGGCTGGCCCTTTTCGTTTTGAAAATAATGCGAAAAAACTGAAAATTGTCGTTTTCGTTTTTATTTTTTTAAACGAAAACGAATGGCGCTGGACATTTCTAAGTTAAGCATTATTAAGGCACTTTTTTACAAGGAATCTAAATATGGCCTCGCATTTTTTTCTCGCCTGCCTGGACAAAGATATGACCATCAACTTTTATTTTTCTTATAAGCGCCATATTGGATTTTTGCATTTTTGAAAAGAGGATTTTTTCTAGTTAAAATGATATGATATGTGACACATTATGCTTTACTTTGTTTTTCTTGCCGCAATATCAAATTAATCGTGTTTGCATAGAGTGCCTTGGAAACGTAAGCCCCATAATGTTTGACGTTTTTGCATAGAGTGCCTTGGAAACATAAGCCCCATAATGTTTGACGTTTTTGCATAGTGCCTTGTAAACATAAGCCTAGTTATCCATTGTTGCGAAGTGTGCTTTGGAATATTGCTTAATGATTCAGTAAAAATTCAGTTAATGTTAAGTTTATTGATTAAATAAATCATAAACGTACCACGAGAGTATGATCTGAGATCTTGTTATTTATTCTTCATTTGCCATATAACACATTAACACTAAAAAGAGTCGAACTGGAAACACAAGAACAACAAAAACTTAGACGAGTATAAAATCCTGTTTTATAATAAATGTTCTATGTCTCCTCCTTGTTCCTCAAGGACAATGCAGCACGTTTCCTTAAATTGTTTATGGCTCGTCCAATATGCCTTAGACGTCATTTATATTGAGGAATAATAAATTTGAATCATGTCACGCTTTTCTTCATCTGAAAATGACATTTTTTCAGTAAAATAAAGTATCAGTGACACTTAAAATTGTACTATACTATCAAACGTTCTATGGGGCTTATGTTTCGAAGGCATTCTATGCAGAAATGTCAAAGGTTATGTTTCCAAGGCACTCTATGCAAAAACGTCAAACATTATGGGGTTTACGTTTCCAAGGCACTCTATGCAAAAACGATTAATTTGATATTACGGCAAGAAAAACAAAGTAAAGCGTAATGCGCGACATATCGTTTTAACCAGAAAAAAATCATCTTTTCAAAAATGCAAAAATCCAATATGGCGCCCATAAGAAAAATAAAAGTTGATCGTCATATCTTTGTAAAAAAGTGCCTTAATAATGTTTAACTTAGAAATGTCCAGCGCTATTCGTTTTCGTTTAAAGAAATAAAAACGAAAACAACAATTTTCAGTTTTTTCACATTATTTTCAAAACGAAAAGGGCCAGCCAAAATTTCTTTTTACCATGTTAATCGGCATCAAATTCCGCAACTTTGCACCAATTTAACCGACCTCGTATCTCTTAAGATAACCAAGATCCCCATGCATAGACTCGAAATACGGTCACCCTGTATAGGTAAATACCTATCCAGTTTAAATTAGTCACAGATTTCTTTCTTATAGAATAGTTATTTGTGTTCCAAGGAACACATTATATATTTTTTAAGTCGGGGAAAAAAGAAGTTTTTCTTATAAAATTAATTATTTAAAATAATTTGTCAAAAATAGGCCTACACTGTTTTTTTTTGCTAAACAAATTTAAAATGCTAAAAACTAGGTACGTAGACGGCTTCTGAAAAATTTGAAATGGTACGTCCATTTTTGAGTTTTATTCCAACAAAAAAAAAAGATAGTAATATAATAATTCATTCATGATTGTGTAGATTGTGGAAGTAAATGCTCAGTTTGTATATTGTCCCCTATCACAAACCTAATAAACTAAACTATCAAATTTAATATGTTCTATAAGACCGAACGTATGCAAAAACAATTATACTCATCCAGATTTGACGCCCACTTAAGCTAATGTTCAAAACGAGATATTATTGTGCTATCATACAACAGACTGGATACGCTCATTTGTATAAGAATTTAAAAATATATATATGTGCGTACATTAAAATTACTAAGATAGGTACTTTTCAAAACAGTGAAGTTTTTTTAGATAGTAGCACAGTGGATTTTCTGTAATCGGCGTCTAAACTAACTCCTTTTGCGGTTTTGTGATAATAACAAAAGTTTCAATTACTTATTATTATAAGTAATAGATATCAAGTGATTTACAGTAGTGCAAACAATGTACCTAACATAAACATTAACATTATATAGGAATAATTATTATTGTATCTATATCTATACGCCAACTGGATGAAGACGAGTAAGTAAGGTACTTTATACACCATACAGTATAGGTATTATGTCCACAGTTATAAAGTGGACAAGAAGAAAAACTTTAACATTGTACGGAAGGTTATTTTTGCCAAATAGTTTTTCTTGTGTATCTTAGCAACAACACATAATTAAACACTTTTTTTGTTCAAAATATTATAAAATATATTTAAAAACATTTTTATTTTGATTGATTTTATTATGATTTAATGAAAATTATTTTCTTCTATAAAACAATAATGCTTTGTTATATGGTTGACGGTGTAGCAAAATTTAAGGACAGAAAAATTTTAATTTTTTATTTTATTTGTATACAAAAATTTATCTTACTATCATCGACTCAACTATAATTTTCAATAAATTTGTGACTGTCACCTTGGGAGAAATTGATCAATTGATCGATGAAATTATAAGGGGCAAAGTGAATTAATGGGGCAAATGAAAAATGTCGGAAATGTTCAATTTGGATAGTGTTTGAAAAGAAACGGAAATTTTTAATAATAATTTTTTATTGAGGAAATTTACATGAAAGATCCCCTTTAAACTGTAGGTAGAACATTTCCTCCAAATATTTGCATATCATCATGGAACAATCTGTAGGTCTAAAAATATTCTCCATATTATTTAATTTTACTATTATCTTGCAAACGTGTGGAATTGTGGTCAGTATTGTGATTTTATGTTGCAGTCTTTTGGTATTATCTTTGGAGGTAAAAGTAAGCTTATTTAGGTGTAGCTTTATCAGTGGTGTCTGTACATTTTTTTTTATCTCATCAGTCTAATATCAAAAATATCACGTAATGTAGGTATATGTTAGTGAAAAGTACACATTATTCATCGGATAATAAATATATTAATACGTAGTGTGCTGCCTTTGTATTATATTTTTAAAGTGTAATACTTCGACTGCATAATGGTAAGTAGATTTTTAAATTATAGTTTAATAATCTTAAAAACTATCTTTGATATTAGACACAGCCTATTGCCATTATCAAAAGCAAACAAGTCTCATAAAGTTTTATTAGTTTATATTGTCTAAGTACAAATAAAGTGCATTTGATAGGAACTATGGATAAAACTCCTGAGTATTTAGAAAATGAAGAAAAAACTTAAAATGTGGAGGTGAAATATACTATTTCATATAGTTGTACTGATAAAAAAATATGTGGCAAATTGCACGCATTCCAGAAACCTATACCTAATCCAACTTTCATGATAAGATAATTAGTGAAAATTAAATACAAAACAACATTAGTGTTAATGTTCCAAGTTGCAATTTCGTCTCTAAACGTTGAAACAATGACCTGGAAAAAATTTCCCTATTTTTCTAGATTAGAACTCAAATGGTAAGGCCAGTATTCGTACCATTCCTCACCGGTTTAGCAGTTGGTTTTACAGTCGCATTTCTCCTTCTGGCACCGAGCACACTGTACAAGCCTCGAATATCGTATTTACTTGAAAGGTAGGTTGCATAAGTGCGCAAAAAAGGGTAATGTAAAAAAAAACAGTCCACTGAATGTATAACCCACACAGCAAAATAACATTGGCGGAACATTCTGATAATATTTTTTCAGAGAACATGCATATTGTAGAAATATTCATAAAAACTGTAGAAACATTATCTGAACATTCAGGCAACATTCAGGTGTTCGCCTTTTGAAGGTACTATTTCACGTATTATAAAATAGTCACAAAATAAGTATCTTGAATGTATGTTCCACAAACATTACACTGAAGATTTATTTGAAAACTTCAGAAGCATTTTTGTATGTTCTATGTATATCCATTTAATATTCACGTGTATATTATAAAAAAAAAACGTTAACGCCAGTTGCAGGGTTCGAACCTACGACCATCGATTTACAAGTTCAACGCTCTGACCAACTGAACCATCGACGTACTTGGAAATATTACCTAAAATCAGTGTAAGCTAGAATCTCGGTGACGTCATGATATTTCAGTTATTGCCACTCGTGAACATTCATAAGATCGGTATATCGTGAATGTCTTGTATACAACCATTTGTGAACATTCATATAAGATATTTGCTGTATGAATATACTATTTAGCAATATTTCAAAATTGCACATTCCTATAATGTGAACGTGCCTTAAATGTTCAATTTGTAAATATTTTTAAAACCACTAAGTTAGGAATATGTTACACAAGATATTGTGGAAATATCCCTTATTATTCAAAACAACCATATACATAATTTGGACATTCATCTAACATATTACATTTGTATCGGCGATTAACAAATATCTTACTGAACATATTTCGTAAAATATTGTAATAATGTTTAATAAATATGGGGGAATATATTTTGCACATTAGGAACTGAAATATTAGATGCTATATGGGAAATACATTCGTCCTTTGGAAAGCCAAAGAAAATTGTTATCTCCAACCAAGAGAAAACCATTCCAGAGGCTGGAAACAAGAACAGTCCCCTTTCCTGGACCCCCACCACCACGACCACGGCGAAGCCGATGCTCACGACGAGGCGGACCTCGCCTACGCCTCGGGCCCGGCCTCGGCGGTCGGCCATCACGGCTCCGGCGACGGTTTCCACAGGGCGGAGAACGGTTCTTTGGCGGACGATCTTCGCAGGGAGGTGAGGGTGTTGTGCTGGGTGATGACGGGCCCCCAGAACCACGAAAAGAAGGCGCGACACGTCAAGGCGACGTGGGGGAAGAGGTGCAACCGGCTGATCTTCATGAGTTCCCAGGAAGGTGAGGGGGAGAGAAAAATAGCGCTGTTCATCCTGAAAAGCGGCTCAGTTCTTTAGCAGTAACATAACCTTAGAAATTGGTCGTGCGCAGTGGGTACAAAATCTGCACTGCACCCTGGAATATCACTTCCGGTTTATTAGCCGGAAGTGGCGCTTTTTTGTTCCTCTAAGACGTTAATACAAGCGATTATCTCGGTAATTTTTAAGATAAGTTGATGGTTGAAACACCAAACTTATGTAGTTTTTCCAAGGAATCGAATGCCACCAAGAAAAACGCAGTTGAATTTGAAACAAAAAAGTTATCGCTAAATTGAATAGAAAAGCTGCACCTAATGCTTGAATATCACTTCTGGTTTAGACTTTTTTATCCCAGCTAAGACTACAAAAAATAGTATATTTCATTACGAGTCTGGGAATAAAGATTTTTCCGTGCGCGCGTGACAAATTCCCGTGTGAGGCGCAGCCGAACACGGGAAGTCATGCAAGAACGGAAAAATCTATTTCTAAACGTGTAATGAACGATATTTTTTATTATACTTCTTTGAAAACGGAAACTTAAAACATTTTATCGGCATATTATAATAAATTTAATTGAAAAAAAAATAAACAATGCAGACAATATAGTGTTTGGTATGTATGATGCGTTTCCATGGTTACTCTCAAATTATTTCAAAGGTGCTTTGTTGTAAATTAATTATTGTCAGATAAGGTGAATAAAACGTCAAAAATGTTACAGAAATGTATCTAAATGTTGAAACACTTACGAATTAAAATACAAAATAGGTATATGTTAAATATTAGAGAGCATATATAGAGTTTCTTAAATGTAGTTTACTTCGAATATGACATTAAATTTAATATACAGCGAGTTGTTAAAAATTTATTTTAAAAAATATTCTTTTACAAAAAAATTCGAAGTTGCATTTTAACACAGAATATTAGTAATGAATATACGACTAGTAACAACAAATATTTTTCGATTATCATTCCTGACTTCAGGTTTGACCTGAACTGTGCATCACTTGGTCAGTTTTTTGAGACACCCTGTATATTTTGCGGTTTTTTAGATTTATTTTGTTCTCCCAATTTCTACCATATATAATAGTTCTATATAGTTTTCTCTAACAATAATCAAGCAGCGAATTTTAATTTTTTGATAATTTTGTCAAATATGATACCTAAATTTCTTGCATCTTTGCATGGGAATGATAAAAATATATTGTAAGAGATATATCTATATAAAACTATATTTATGATTGGATTTGGGAGAAGAAAAAGAACCTAAAAAAATATGCAAGGTGTCTAAAAAATCTGACCAAGTGGTGCTCACTTCCGGTAAAATCGGAAGTAAGGAATGAGAACCGACAATTTATTGTTACTCCCCGTATACTCATTAATTCTATTCTACAAAAGTTTAGCTGTTGAACCATTAATTTATCTTACAGAGAAAATCGGGTTTATTTCTTATTTCGTTAACTGGGACACCCTGTACATACACAAATGATAATGAATTGCAATGTGGGGTAAGTTGGGTTTTGTAGTTCTAGGCAACACTTACGTGGCAAAAGCCATAAAATCATTAATAAATAAATGTATACAGGCCTTGTCAAATGGATAGACAAGGATACAGGGTATATTCCAGTATAAGTGAAATAAGAGGTGTGAAAGACGAAAAATTTTCAATTTCAAAAATTCCAAAGTAAAATACTGGAAAATGCAACTAAGGAAAATTGTTCAGAATTAAAAAAAACGAATTATGTAAGGACCTACAAGTTTTCTTAATACAATTTTTCCGTATCTTACACAGAAAAGGCACTTTACTTAGGCAGGAAATGAATTTTTTCCTCATGCCAAGGCTTACTTTGATTTTTCGAAATTAAAAATATGAGAGAAATTACTTATTTCTAATCAAGCGGGCCGAAACTTCAAATGGTCAAATTTTGATTAAAAAAATTTGTCATAAAATAGTTATTTATGTACCAAGGCAGTAAAGTTCAACTTTTTATGACTCGTGTGGAATTTAGTTGCCGAGGCCTCCGGCCGAGGCAAATGAACCACATGAGTCCTAAAAAGAACTTCAGTGCCGAGGTACATACTTTTTTTTTTTAAGTCGGAAAAAAAAATGTTTTATTAGGCAACAAAATAATCATACGGGATACCCGTCCATGAACCAACTGCGCGCGGCGTTGCTTGACTTTGACGATCGCTCTACCCAGGTCAAGTATGACAAGACACAGCGCCTTCGAACAAACTGCTGCTTGTTGTGCAGCCTCCATAACAAATCTATTGATATTCAAACGTACTAAAATATTTATACTTACTGAAAGATTGCGGTGCTATAGGTAACAATTTCCCAATGTGTACGAAAAGTTAAATGGGTCTTTATTGGCCGGGTTTTGAATATTTGGTGGCTCCGCGTCTGACGTTTGATGTTTACATCTCGCCAAGGCCTACTTATTGAAAAAATCGTACAATAATGGGCTTACCTTTATTTCCTATTTCTGAGCTTTTAATGACGATTTTGAGACACTTCACTGCCGATTTCAAGAAAATATTGTTTTTAGATGCCACATTGCCAGCAGTGGCATTGCCCGTGCAAGAAGGCAGAGACTATCTGTGGGCCAAAACCAAGGAAGCGTTCAAATACGTCTACCAAAATCACTTCGACGAAGCCGATTGGTTTATGAAGGCGGATGACGACACGTAAGCGAATGTTTCAGCTTAAGGCTGGAAATAAAACGTCGTCAAAAGTATGTTCGGTTGCCTATATCCGTAGAATTTTATTTACAGCTAGCTGGAAAAACTAGTGAATTTGAAACGTTTACAAAAAAATACGGGTATTTTTTAAACACTCACGCCACCATTTTAAAAGTTAATAAATAAAAAACCTTTCGAATCCACTACTTTTCTAGCTAGTTGTAAATAAAATTCCACTGATGCAGGCAACCGAACATACTTCTGATGACATTTTATTTCCGACCTTAAAATTTATTGGGTTCTTTTTAGGTACGTCATCGTCGAAAACCTTCGATATTTTTTAAGTCAACACAGCCCCTCTAAACCCATATACTTTGGGTGCAGGTTCAAACCGTTTATCGAACAGGGATATATGAGTGGGGGTGCCGGGTATGTACTTAGTAAAGAGGCTTTAAGGAGATTTGTAGAGGTAAGAATTTTTTGAAGAAGTTGTGAAGGGTCTAATCTCTAGTATAGGCCAGGGAAAATAGAATTTAACCTAGAAAAAAATATTAACTGCAATTTTGTTTTACCATATCAAATTTATAAGTAATACCACAGACATATATAGCTTCGCTAGCTATATAGGTCTGTGGAAATACGTTGGTAGAAACCAAAAATTAAACATTTTGAAAAAACGGAACCTTGAGTTACCTCAAAAAACACATATTTTTCGTTAGAAATTTCGAGCAAAAATGTTAACTGGATTTTTTTAGACTCTTTAGGTAAAAAAAACTTCCCTTGCTAACATGTATTAAGAAATTAAACATTTTAAGGATATGGAAGTAACTTAGATCGACGAAGAGGGATAAAAATCGGATAATTTTCTATTTCGGCAAAAGCAAAAATATTAACTACGTTTTTATTGCAGATGATCATTCCCTTTTACAAATAGAATGTAACTTATACAAAATTAAACATTTATCTGAGCCGCATGTACGTCAGCTGTCACTTCTCATTGGTACAGACTAGGCCAAAAAAAATTAACTGTTTTTTTTGTTTAACTTTTTACAATATAACTGTATTAAATCACATAATAAAGCGAAATTAAACATTTATTTACGGCGCATGTAGGTCAACTGTCATTTGTCATTTCAAAATACTTCCGTTACCAATTTTTGTTTAATTTCAAAAAATTTAACAAGACTTAGTATCCACTTACAAAGTTTAACAAAAATCAGCCAGTTAATTTTGCACTCAAAGACAGCTTCAAATTTCTTTAAAATGCGATTTCCGGCAAAACAGTATGTTTAATTTCACAACAAACTGTTAATACTTAATTTTTAAGGTAATTATAAATTATAAAAACGCAGTTAGTATTTTTGCCCAACAAAATATTACGCAAAATGACATTTTTACATCATTCGGATACTTGCGCAAACGTAATCTGTTTAATTTATCAATCTCAACTTTATATACCTTACTTACTAATAAATGCAGCTTAAAATTCGCAGTTAATATTTATGCCGTCTTTATTACAACAAGAAAATGTATTTTTCTAAAAAACGCCCACACGCGTATGTTTATTTTGTGTAAAAACAATTCTGGCGTTCATTTATTACCAATATTTTGTGATGGCATTATAAAAATGCGGTTATGAATTTTGTCTAGGTTTCGTTATTTTTTACCGTAATTTCCCTGGCCTAGTAGTAGATATACAAAGAGGGTTTCAGAGCGGAAGTGCACGTGGCCGTGACGTCACCGCGGACGGTGTCCCGCTTCGAATGCGGCGTTGCCGGACTATCGATATTTTCCTAAAAACTTGGGATCTTATATTATCCACTTGTCCTTAGGAAGCCCTACCAAATGAAAAGCTCTGCAAGCAGAGCCACGGTGGCGCCGAAGACGCGGAAATCGGTAAATGCCTCGCCAACGTCAAAGTAGAAGCCGGCGATTCCAGGGACGAAGAAGGAAGGGGAAGATTTTTCGCTTTCGTCCCTGAACATCATTTGATTCCAGGCCATGTAGACAAGAGTTTCTGGTACTGGAAGTACATTTACTATGACGAAACGCCGGTAAGCATATTGCCGTTTGGTGGTCGTTTGTTTAATTCTTCTGGATATTATTTCACACCGATATACATGGTGTCCATTGATGGAGGTCTATTCGAATATAATATTTCGACAAATAACCCATTTTTCAGAGAACTGTATTTGTAAGAAAAAAATACTTTTTTTGATGGGTTAGCCTTGTGTCAAACGCAATTGAGATCCATGGACTACTTTCTAAAAAAATACATATTTTTTGCCAGACATATGGAAGTCTTTAATAAAAAAAAATGATCTTGCAGGGTATGGGTTGCTGTTCGGACAGCGCAGTATCATTCCATTACGTTTCCCCAAATCAAATGTACGTGTTGGAGTATTTACTGTACCATTTAAGGCCCTTTGGAATATCGTACAATTACCAGTTACCCATTGGCCACAGCGGGCCACACGGTGTGGGAACTGAAGATAAAAATGTAGCGATAGAAAATACGAATAAATCAAATATTCTTAGGTAGTTTTGACTTTCATTTCCAACCAAAAGTTTCATTTTCCATGTGTACATGGTTAAGTTAAAACTAACACCAGAATTATTATAATCCATGTATTTATACTCAACGAACATTTTTAGAAAAAAATAGTACCAAAATGGCTATTTTTAACGAGATTAGAAAACAACCAACCTCAAAATTCTGCAATTTTTTTTATAAATAGACAGTATCAGCTTGTCTAAGTATATGTGATGCCTGAGGCAAAAAAGTTTCAAAACTTACGATTCCCCGCGGGAGCCCCAAGCAAAAGTTTCAATTTCGCGGTATTCCTATGATAACCTAGTTAGAGTCCCAAGATGCGCACATCTATATAATAAATCAAAATGCTAGATAATGGTCTCTCTATGAAGCCCGAGAATATGCCGCCAAAGTGGGAATGTCGTAAATTCGCTGAGAAGATGGACCGAAGTGATGGATATACGATAATTATAGTAATAAATACTTCCGAATCTGATCATTAGGCAAGGTTAGTTGTCGGCGTTCCAGTTCCAGAATTGTGTAGAATGAAAATATATAAGTCGAGTACTCGTGCTGGAGACCCCTGAGAAAAAGTGAGAAGCTCCTGCTACCAGAACCTGCCGAGAAAAGTATCTTAGATTCCAGAGGAAACACCATCGACTGTTGTTGTAAGTTTTCCAGAAGCTTGAGTTACCTTTAGTTATACAGGGTGTCCAACTTTAAAACTGTACAAATCCGTAAAATCTTCATTTTTGGAGATAATCGCCTAAACTTTTTTCTGTTTGAAAGGCCTTCAAAAACCGCGTCTTTTGACCTTCCTAATATTTTCAAAAAGCAAATCCAGGGCCGGCTGCGATTTTTTTTATAAATAGACAGTATCAGCTTGTCTAAGTATATGTGATGCCTGAGGCAAAAAAGTTTCAAAACTTACGATTCCCCGCGGGAGCCCCAAGCAAAAGTTTCAATTTCGCGGTATTCCTATGATAACCTAGTTAGAGTCCCAAGATGCGCACATCTATATAATAAATCAAAATGCTAGATAATGGTCTCTCTATGAAGCCCGAGAATATGCCGCCAAAGTGGGAATGTCGTAAATTCGCTGAGAAGATGGACCGAAGTGATGGATATACGATAATTATAGTAATAAATACTTCCGAATCTGATCATTAGGCAAGGTTAGTTGTCGGCGTTCCAGTTCCAGAATTGTGTAGAATGAAAATATATAAGTCGAGTACTCGTGCTGGAGACCCCTGAGAAAAAGTGAGAAGCTCCTGCTACCAGAACCTGCCGAGAAAAGTATCTTAGATTCCAGAGGAAACACCATCGACTGTTGTTGTAAGTTTTCCAGAAGCTTGAGTTACCTTTAGTTATACAGGGTGTCCAACTTTAAAACTGTACAAATCCGTAAAATCTTCATTTTTGGAGATAATCGCCTAAACTTTTTTCTGTTTGAAAGGCCTTCAAAAACCGCGTCTTTTGACCTTCCTAATATTTTCAAAAAGCAAATCCAGGGCCGGCTGCGATTTTTTTTATAAATAGACAGTATCAGCTTGTCTAAGTATATGTGATGCCTGAGGCAAAAAAGTTTCAAAACTTACGATTCCCCGAGGGAGCCCCAAGCAAAACTTTCAATTTCGCGGTATTCCTATGATAACCTAGTTAGAGTCCCAAGATGCGCACATCTATATAATAAATCAAAATGCTAGATAATGGTCTCTCTATGAAGCCCGAGAATATGCCGCCAAAGTGGGAATGTCGTAAATTCGCTGAGAAGATGGACCGAAGTGATGGATATACGATAATTATAGTAATAAATACTTCCGAATCTGATCGTTAGGCAAGGTTGTTAGTTGTCGGCGTTCCAGTTCCAGGTCGCCGAAATCACAGCGTCCAGGGGGGCAGAGGTTGAGAATTGTGTAGAATGAAAATATATAAGTCGAGTACTCGTGCTGGAGACCCCTGAGAAAAAGTGAGAAGCTCCTGCTACCAGAACCTGCCGAGAAAAGTATCTTAGATTCCAGAGGAAACACCATCGACTGTTGTTGTAAGTTTTCCAGAAGCTTGAGTTACCTTTAGTTATACAGGGTGTCCAACTTTAAAACTGTACAAATCCGTAAAATCTTCATTTTTGGAGATAATCGCCTAAACTTTTTTCTGTTTGAAAGGCCTTCAAAAACCGCTTCTTTTGACCTTCCTAATATTTTCAAAAAGCAAATCCAGGGCCGGCTGCGATTTTTTTTATAAATAGACAGTATCAGCTTGTCTAAGTATATGTGATGCCTGAGGCAAAAAAGTTTCAAAACTTACGATTCCCCGCGGGAGCCCCAAGCAAAAGTTTCAATTTCGCGGTATTCCTATGATAACCTAGTTAGAGTCCCAAGATGCGCACATCTATATAATAAATCAAAATGCTAGATAATGGTCTCTCTATGAAGCCCGAGAATATGCCGCCAAAGTGGGAATGTCGTAAATTCGCTGAGAAGATGGACCGAAGTGATGGATATACGATAATTATAGTAATAAATACTTCCGAATCTGATCATTAGGCAAGGTTGTTAGTTGTCGGCGTTCCAGTTCCAGGTCGCCGAAATCACAGCGTCCAGGGGGGCAGAGGTTGAGAATTGTGTAGAATGAAAATATATAAGTCGAGTACTCGTGCTGGAGACCCCTGAGAAAAAGTGAGAAGCTCCTGCTACCAGAACCTGCCGAGAAAAGTATCTTAGATTCCAGAGGAAACACCATCGACTGTTGTTGTAAGTTTTCCAGAAGCTTGAGTTACCTTTAGTTATACAGGGTGTCCAACTTTAAAACTGTACAAATCCGTAAAATCTTCATTTTTGGAGATAATCGCCTAAACTTTTTTCTGTTTGAAAGGCCTTCAAAAACCGCTTCTTTTGACCTTCCTAATATTTTCAAAAAGCAAATCCAGGGCCGGCTGCGATTTTTTTTATAAATAGACAGTATCAGCTTGTCTAAGTATATGTGATGCCTGAGGCAAAAAAGTTTCAAAACTTACGATTCCCCGCGGGAGCCCCAAGCAAAAGTTTCAATTTCGCGGTATTCCTATGATAACCTAGTTAGAGTCCCAAGATGCGCACATCTATATAATAAATCAAAATGCTAGATAATGGTCCCTCTATGAAGCCCGAGAATATGCCGCCAAAGTGGGAATGTCGTAAATTCGCTGAGAAGATGGACCGAAGTGATGGATATACGATAATTATAGTAATAAATACTTCCGAATCTGATCGTTAGGCAAGGTTGTTAGTTGTCGGCGTTCCAGTTCCAGGTCGCCGAAATCACTGCGTCCAGGGGGGCAGAGGTTGAGAATTGTGTAGAATGAAAATATATAAGTCGAGTACTCGTGCTGGAGACCCCTGAGAAAAAGTGAGAAGCTCCTGCTACCAGAACCTGCCGAGAAAAGTATCTTAGATTCCAGAGGAAACACCATCGACTGTTGTTGTAAGTTTTCCAGAAGCTTGAGTTACCTTTAGTTATACAGGGTGTCCAACTTTAAAACTGTACAAATCCGTAAAATCTTCATTTTTGGAGATAATCGCCTAAACTTTTTTCTGTTTGAAAGGCCTTCAAAAACCGCTTCTTTTGACCTTCCTAATATTTTCAAAAAGCAAATCCAGGGCCGGCTGCGATTTTTTTTATACCCCCGATTTTCACGAAAACCGTTTAGCGATTTTTTTTATTTAAAATCTGACACAACAGCGTTAATCAGAACACCCCAAAACCCCTACATACCAAATTTGAATAAGAAATATACAGGGAGTTCCATTCTGTAGGTTGTCAAAGTTGAGCAAAATATGAATTTTAAAGGCATCTGGCGAGTCAAGTGTACCATGGAATCCCTTCAAAACAGTTGAATGGTTAACAGGACCACTCAAAATGTTGGTGTAAAAATATTTACTACAAAAATATACAAGGTATTTTTCTCTGAGCCATCTCAAAATTCTGAAATTTTATAAAATTTATACAGATCAAGATTGCTCTGGAATCATTGAAAAAATATTGATAAACACAAAAGTAATTTATTTCTTTACTAAATGCCAACCAACAAATAAAAACAATTTAAATTATTGGACCTATCTCAACAAAGTCACTGTCTAAGATGATACATTTTCTGTGCATTTCCTGTTGTGGCACACCAGCAACCTTAACTGATATGGACTTACTGACTGGCAGGTTTCTGTATTTTTTAGATTTAGTTCCTCTATAGTAGTCTATAGTGTGTGGAGCGGTTTTGATATACTCGATTTTTAACCCGTATAAAGTTCCAAAAATTCAGTAATTTGAGATGGCATAGATAAGAACACTCTGTATATTTTGTATTGGACCTTTGCACACTAACACTTTGAGTGGTCCTGTCGACCATTCAACTGTTTTGAGGGGATTCCATGGCACACTTGACCCGGCAGATGCCTTTAAAATTCCTATTTTGCTCAACTTTGACACCCTCCAGGACGGAACTCCCTGTATATTTTTTGTTAAAATTTGGTATATGGGGGGTTTGGGGTGTTCTGATTAACGCTGTGGAGTCAGATTTTAAATAAAAAAATCGCTAAATGGTTTTCGTGAAAAACGGGGGTATAAAAAAAATCGCAGCCGGCCCTGGATTTGCATTTTGAAAATGGTAGGAAAGTCAAAAGAAGCGGTTTTTGAAAGTCTTTCAAACAAAAAAAGTTTAGGCGATTATCTCCAAAAATGAAGATTTTACGGATTTGTTCAGTTTTAAAGTTGGACACCCTGTATATGTAGTTTTCTTTTGTTTTTTATATTTCACTAAGGTGATCAATTTATTTGTTATATGTTCGCTCCAACCGTTTGTTCAAAATGGGATATTTTAAGATTTCAGAGAAAAATGAATAAAGAAAATTGAGAGAAATGAGAAATTTTAAATAGTATGTAACATAGTTAATAAACTTCGTCAGATTTATTGTTTAAAATTTAATTTTTATTGAAAACGACAATAACATTTAGAAAAAGGATATACGTATTACAAATGCTCCACATGGCCTCCATCTTGCTTATTGAATTTCTTGATATTTGCTACTACTAACTTTCTGTTTATTGAGTCAAAGATAAAATTGCCGCGTTCTGTATTTAATATGTGGATTTCTTCCCGAATTCTACCTTTCAGTGTTTCTACATTTTCCAGTCTGTCATACTAAATTTTGTTTTTAAAACCCCACAAAAAATATATCCTTTTTTTAATGTTATTGTCATTTCAAAAAATAAATTTGAAGAAGTGTATTAACTATGTTACTATTTAAAATTTCTCATTTCTCTCAATTTCCCTTCCTCATTTTCCCTGAAATCTTAAAATAGCCCATTTTGTTTTCCAACTGTCAATAATTATATAATTTGGCATTTGTCTGCCATGGCAACCTATGACCCGAGGAGTAATCCATCAATCCATCACAAAAAAGGCTCAGTTCTGAACGAGCGGTTGGAGCGAACATATAACATTATAATACTTCGTTAGAATCCGAAAAATGCGTAGAATTCTAAAATCCAAATATATACAAGGGATTCCATTTAAAAAACATAAGTTAGGTATGTCTGCGACGGCTTTCTAGAACACACTGTGTAAGGTCCAATAGGTCACAAAAAACTTTATATTAGTATCTAAAACTTTTGTAAATAACTTTTTTCTAACCTCAAAAACTAACAAGTTAAGGGGGTGCCAATTTATAGTGAACCACCCTGTACCAAGGGACTAAATTAAGTGACTCTTAATCCCTCGAGTGATTGTTCACTCTCGGGATTAAAAGTCGCACTTAATTTAGTCTCTTGGTAGGTAATAATTTACCTACTATTATATAACAAATGTATACAAATATTTTATATACAGTGTGTTTCACTTTAAGTGGCGACAATTAATTATTTTATAACGGGGGTCGGCCGATTTTCGAAAACTTTTTTTAAATATAGTACTTCGGAAGCTCTACATCCTGGTATGCATTATTTTAAAAAGATTCGCCTTTTCCGTAGCCTCCTACGATAACAAAAATAAAACAAAAAATAATGACGAAAGCATATTAGGCATTTTTTACGAAAAAACAAATACCTCTATCGATTCAGGCACATCTGGAACCCACAAATCCCAAGTTTCAATATCGTAACTTATACCGAGTGTTCACAACTTAAGTGAGACCCCAAGCGGCACCGTCGCAATGATAAAGGCCTGCAAGCTGGCGACGCGTAACGTCACTACACACTACACTACGTCATCACAGGGAGGTAGCTTCTTGTAGTTGTTTACGTTTACTTGTCTGGCGACTGTTTTAAAGAACGTTTGTTGTGTTTATTGTGTGTTGGACTGTGTTTTTTTAGTAATATAGAATATGTGGTAAAACAACAGTGATTCAGAATAAAGTGATTAAAATTCCATTTTAGTTTATAGGTTTTAGGTTGTATCTATGGTTTCGGACTTATTTAAATCATGCCGTGGACGTGTTCCGTTCCCAACTGCAAGGGAAACTACAAAGGCGGTCCTAAAGTGTCAACTTTTTTCTTCCCAAAGACCCCATTTTAAGGGAAAACTGAGTTAAGTCCATCAAAAGAGATTTTGTTCCTTCATTGTCTTTCAGGGTAAAAGTGGTTTTGGTTTGGACTGTTTTATGTTTTTATTTATATTCGAATCTAGTTGTATCTAGGCACGCAAATAAGAAATAATTGGCATTTACGAAAATTTTACCGGTAGATATCTAAACACACCAAAAGCCCTTAAAAATGTGACTTTCACTCTCACAGATTATTATCCGTGTTGTAGAACCATGAGCTATATATGTAAACAATCATTTCGAAGTGTTTTTTTTACCAAATTTGCCAAGTTGACATCTTGATATTTGAATTTGGCGCCTTAGGCCCACCTCCCTTAGATGGCTCATCGCTTTCAGCTGCCGGGCCTTGTCATTGCGATGGTAAAGGGTACCTAAAAAAATTAAAATCCAGAATCTTACCGAAGCCGCGACCACTTAATTTATTCGCTAAAAGCTTATTCAGGTTAGACTTAACGTTAAAAATTCGCTAAAAGCTTATCAATGTTAGCCCTAATGGGGAAAACACTTAAGGTTAAAAGCCAATCGATGTTAGATTTAATTTGGCACTTAATCGTCTACTCTACGGCAGCTCGGCAGGTGCTGCAAGAATCCTTGTGACGTACCTACTAGAAATAAGGCATAAAAGCGGATGAAGCCAACCAAAGGAGAGCAGTTGTCAATCAGTTGTTCAGTTGGGTAGATTCTCCAGGGGAACCGCGCAGGAACCCAAAGTTTTGCCGCCAGATCCTGTTTGTTGGCCGCAGAGACGCCCTCTGACTATTGACCGACCCAAAAAGTAATTGGTCGTGAATTTTTGTAAGTTTTTGAATCACGAGTGCCCTTTATTTGAATTTACTTGATTTTTCTTGAAATCGGCAGTGAATCGTTTCAAAATCGTCATTAAAAGTTCAGAAATCGGTACTGAAGTAGCCCATTGTTGCACGATCTTTTCAATAAGTAGGCCTTGGCGAGATGTAAACATCAAACGTCAGACGCGGAGCCATCGCCCGTCAAAAGTGACCAAATATTCAAAATTCGGCCGATATAGGCCCATTTAACTTTTCGTACACATTGCGAAATTGTTACCTATAGCAGCGCAATCTTTCAGTATAAATATTTTAGTAGGTGTGAATATCAATCTATTTTTCATGGAGGCTGCTCAACAGGCAGCAGTTTGGACTTGGGAAGCGCCGTGCTTCGTCATTCGTCTTGACCTAGGTAGAGCGATCGTCAAAGTCAAGCAACGCCGCGCGCAGTCGGGTGATCCCTTATGATTATTTTTGTGCCTAATAAAACTTTTTTCCGATTTCAAAAAAATATATATGGCACTGAAGTTCTTTTTATGACTCATGTGGTTTATTTGCCTCGGCCACCAAATTCCACATGAGTCATAAAAACTTGAACTTCGGTGCCTTGGTGCATAAGTAACTATTTCTTTGAAAGTTAACTTTTAATCAATTTTATAGTAACTATTTTCCTTTTGTTTTATATTCTCTAGAAGTACTTTATGTTTTAATAAATAAGTCAAAATTACCCCTGTGTCTCCATTATAAACCCTTAGGCCCAGACCAAAAGTACCTAACTAATTTGTGAACCACCCTGTACATATACCGCGGTTCTATTTTGTTATCGTAGTAAATATGCTATGAAAAAGACGAATCTTAAGATAATTCATACCGATCAATTCATAAAATAATACTACGAAGTAATAGCTTTTTCGATATTCGTTTCTTGTCTTACTATGGTACCTATAGTTAGAACATAGAATTTCCACTGACGTTGATGCAATTATTTTACCCTGTACAGAATTAATAGAGTTTTTTTTATTCCAGTTTTGTTATTCCAGTTAAGGCTGTAATATAGTAGGTTTCAGTGTATTAGTGTAATCCTAGTCAGTAGAAATTTAATCATTTTTAACTCAAGTTAAAACGATTGTCAGTACCTATATAAATGTTGGAGTTTAAAGCCTTTATTTCCGATATTTTTATACCTCTTTTGCACGTTCTTTCAATAAATATAAAGTGATCTTTCCAAAAACATTTTGCCAATTTCGACGCAAAGATGCACTAAAATGGTGAACCTGCAAGACAAAAAAAAAATAACCTCAAAAAGTTACGAGTAAAAGCACGATACAAAAACATCGCAAGTAGCGTCCTCTGTGAGACACGTAGATATTGGCATTTTCAGCTTGTTCTCCATCCCCAAAAACACGCAGCAATGCCAAATATCAGTACAGCAGCTTGATTATTTTGGGAGATATCGCCAATATCGCCATAATTCAATTTCAAAAAGGGAAATTGCATTGATCTATGTCCCATTATTAACGAGACGCCCTGTATAATTTGACGCGGGAACACCTGGTGCAAGTAGAGGTTTGCAGTTATACAGTATTGCAGTATACTGTATAATTTTGTGAGGTAGTAAAATTATTTTTCAGGAAAAAATATGAAGTGCTTAATATAATTGATTATTTTTTAAAAATATGGGTTACATACTTAAATAATTTTTGTGTTATCGATAAAATATGCAAAGCTGTTACCAGAAACTATAAAATAAGTGACCGTTTGGGTCATCTCATAACACTTTTGCGGCTATTTAAGTAATGAGCGGCACTTTAGAGATAAATATAAATTATTGTACATAATATATTCAGATAACGAGGATCTACACAAGAATATAACCCAATATAGAGATATTCTTCCACTTTGTTTATCGACAATAAGGTCTCTAGGAGTTATTTTATTGGTTGAGCCACTACAGTATGCATTATAAAACACCATATTATTATGTATTTTTGTATTATGCACCCTCGAATTCTTCGAAGATAACTATATACCTACCTACCTTAGTTTCTGAACCATAAACATTTCTGTGATCATGCCTTCCAACACCAGATTTTTAGATTTTGTAATGTTTATGGCTTTTGGAATTTCCAGGTATTCTTTTATGTTAACCACAGGAGATTTTAGTACTATACCAGATGCCCATTTTGGAACTTTACCTAGAGCGTGTCCCATGCAAATTAAGCCTGGTTCATGCAGCTTCTTATTCTTTTAATTTTACTTTATCTTTAAGAAATAACCAATGGCATTTGTCCCTTGATTTGAACTGACCAATGACATGTAATATTTCTTAAAGATAAAGAAAAATTAAAAGATAAAGAAGCTGTATGAACCAGGCCTTAGATGCTCATTTTCGGATCACTGTAACTACAAGAGATAAAAAGTCAGTTAAATGGGGGAAGTTTTAGACGATTTTATGGTCAATCTGATACCGTTGAGAAATCAAGACTAACTAACTGACTTAATAAACACAACCATAATGTTAAAAAAATTATTTCTGCACTATGTAAGTTATATAGTTGTGACTGTGGGTTTTGCGGTTCATATAGTCGTAAATAAAACATCTTTTTAAAACAATATTACAATAATGTGTTATGTGTCCATATATTCTTACATATAAACCGGCAATACCGGCATTCTACCTACCTACCTATATTGTGTTACAAGTTCAATGCTTCCATTGCCTAGCACAGCACTTTTTTTTAATCACCTCAGCAACAAACAAATATGTTGCTGATTTGGCAAGTAACTTTGAACTTTTGAACGTTCACTTATAAGTAATATCATAGTAGATTATTCTATGGTAATATTCACTCATGGAAGTGATTATCTATGATCATTGCTCATGGACAATAGAACTTTCTTCAATAAAAAATGTGAGTACGGCTTTAAAAATCTTCTAAATATTTATATTCGGTTCTCACTGCTTGATTTTAGGGAAGTTTCCAAACGAGTTTGGTCGGAAACACTGGAAACCCCCGATGTTAATGCGAGCAGACCGGGAATATTTTTCAAATTGGGGAGACAATCAGTACGAATACTATCAGTTCCTCCGACCCGAATTTTTCGTTGGAGATCGGCACATTCTCACCGTGCCAACCAAACCATATCCACAATATAAGGTAATTAGTTATTATGTTTTCTAAATAATTGTATTTATGAAAAACTTGTGGAGTTTTCGATTTGATTTTGACGGACATTTGTGTCACCTTCTACCTTGCAACTTGCAACAATCGACTGTACGCCTCGAAATGTAGGTACATACAAGATTATTATGTTGAAATCAGACCCGTAGAGGCTAACGAATATTTTCCAGCGATTTTTGAGGGTTCAACCCAATGACGTCAAAACCTATAGACGTGGTGCCCCATTGTTAAAATGCCCTTTATTTTGACTTTGACTCCAAGATTAAATATATCCATACTACTCTAAAACATGCTACAAACAAAGACAGAAAGTCAATCATCAACTAACTATACACCCGGTGATTCCCAGTTATAGTTCCTCCAGAACACACTTAGATATCGCATGTTTTTTCTTGTTTGGGGGCGCCGGAAGCATCGGAACCTCACCTGAAGACTCGGGGGATGGTCTAACGACGCCAGCCTCCGAGCCCATAGTCGAAATAAGTTCGCTACGGCTCGACAAAAAGGGGCAATCTCTGACAATCTCGCGACATTTTCGGAATAATTTAATGGAGCGCTTATAGATTGTGATTAGTTCTGGGTGTCAAGCGTTTATCAAAACAAACCTGTCTATAGGTTCTGACGTCATTGGTTCAACCGTTTTGGTAACTTCGGCCAAATATTCAGGGTGTTTCTAAATTATAGTGCCACCATAATATGACAGTTAGAAAATGTCATTTTGAACAAAAAGTTTCCTATAAACATGGACCCGAAAATGCATAATAAGAGAGTTACAGTGTGCGATAAAGGTACAGGTTGAAAAACATATTTTTGGCAAAAACTTTTACAGAATTGTGCAATTTAAATGAAACTTGGCGCAGTACTTTAGTAGCTGAAGTGGAAGTGCAACAATTTCGTGTAAAAACAATTTATTCCCATCGCCCAGAGGCGGAGGGGCGGGGTAACACAATGTGTTTGATACTCATAACTTTTTTGAGGTGATCTTTTTGTTCCTAAAGGTTTATCATTTTAGTGCATCTTTTCATTTTGCAATAAACTGGTACTCTTGTTCCATAACGATAAAATCAACCGTTTGCGTTGAAATCGGCAAAATGCGCCCCAAAACACATGTTAACTCCAAAATTCGAAAAATAAAATTATCGCCTGCCGCATTTAAACACCCCGTATAAAGGCGTACAAACCAAACTTATGTTAGTAAAACATCCTGTATATGTTTGCTACAGACGTTTTTACAAATACAGGGCGTTAAAACTTCATTTTGTTTTAATGTTTTCGCATCCTGTATCTCGGAAACGGAACATTTGTTTAATGTGGATAAATTGAATGTAAGAAAAAAATAATAATGCCCCTAAAACGTTAACGTCCACTTATAGACCGGGAGATAGTGACAGATTTTTGGACGTGATTTTACTCAGTATGCCTTGCAAAGGGCATTATGTGGCACATATTCTCACAATAATAAGGTATGAATCAGAGAGTCATCCTGGGTTCTTCATGTGAAAAACTGAGTTTTCCATTATTCGGAAAATATGCGTTTTGATACGATTTTATACAGGCTGCCATGTGTTTTATAATGAAGTTCAAAATAGAAAATTCCTCGGAAAACCATGGGCATACCGTTAGGGTGGGTCCAAAGGGCTATTATTGCCACGTGATCTTGTATTTTAATAATTAATTTTTCCACGTTTCTGAACAGGCTGCCAATGAGTAGTATGCAAGTTCTTATTATGAAAATGCTGAAAAAAAGATGGCATACCTTTCGCGCATGTCCAAGTACTCTTTAAATTGAATGTTATTTAATCATTTAAACGAGTTATTCGATGTAAAGTGTACTTGGACATGCGCAAACGGTATGCCATCTTTTCTTCAGCAGTTTCATAACAAGAACTTGCATACTTCTCATTGGCGGCCTGTTCAGAAACGTGGAAAAATTAATTATTAAAATACAAGATCACGTGGCAATAATAGCCCTTTGGACCCATCCTAACGGTATGCCTATGGTTTTCCGATGAATTTTCTATTTTGAACTTCATTATAAAACACATGGCAGCCTGTATAAAATCGTATCAAAACGCATATTTTCCGAATAATTGAAAACTCAGTTTTTCACATGAAGAACCCAGGATGACTCTCTGATTCATACCTTATTATTGTGAGAATATGTGCCACATAATGCCCTTTGCAAGGCATACTGAGTAAAAACACGTCCAAAAATCTGTCACTATCTCCCGGTCCATTATAATGACACTTTAATAATATTCAAGCCTGAAGATGTAAATGAAAAGACTGATGTACGGATGTACCTAATTTGTTTAAACAAATACCCTGATTTTTATAACGTTTTTCGTCTCTCCTGTAAAATTTACTTTTCTGTAGTTACGCCTATCTGTTATCACACCCTCTAATGTTCTGTTTTTTTTTTTATTAAAAAAGGGACTGTTATAATTTATGACAGAATTTCCCTTGTCAATTTTTTAAATACGTAATGTTGTAAAGGGGCTATATTTAATATTTGCTAGCTTAGGGAGCCCAGGTACTCAAGCACCGCCCCCGCCCTGGTATATTGGCTTATTTAGTTAGACAAGGAACTGTCCTCGCCTAAAAGGATCTTTGGTATCAGTCACCAGTGATTTCGTTTGTTGGTAAAAAGCTAATGTGGTCCACCCAGACGTTTTTTAGTATCCGGACTGGCGTAAATAATGTGGTTGTGGTGCCCCGAGGCGAAGATATTTATGCCAGACAAAAAATCGGATGTAGATTGGAATACAGAAAAAATTAAAAACATGCTCCCTAGTGAAAAATCGTGTGTTCGTGTTAGAAAGAAAAGAAAGCAGGTTAGTTTTTTCAGTAGCTATATTGTTTGTTTTCCTGGAATTTGCATGAAAAACTTTGTTTTTAAAGCTAAAAACAAAAATAATTCATATCCTCACAGAATTACGTTGCCGTAGGCTTATATAATATTATTTTGTGGTATATATAAAAAATGAATATCCCAAATTAAGTTTACTAGGCAATTGGTTATTACTTTATTACTTACCTTTTACTTGTGTTTTCCATTAAATATTTTTTTATTATACTTCTTTGAAAACACCTTATTTTCATCTGTTTTAGCAATATGAAAGATGGGGTTTTTCGGGCTAGCGCACGGAAATAGCGCATGGAAAAACTTTCCGTGCGCTAAATAAAAATACCGAATATTTTATATGCCTTTAAATAGAAATATACAGCAAAGTAAACTAAATTTAAGAAACTCTATATTATGCTCTCTGATATTTAACATATACCTATTTTGTATTTTAATTCGTAAATGTTTCAATATTTAGATACATTTCTGTAATACCTATTTTTGAAGTTTTATTCACCTTATCTGACAATAACTAATTTACAACAAAGCACCTTTGAAATAATTTGAGAGTAACCATGGAAACGCATCATACATACCAAACACTATATTGTCTGCATTGTTTATTTTTTGTCAATTAAATTTATTATAATATGCCGATAAAATGTTTTAAGTTTCCGTTTTCAAAGAAGTATAATAAAAAATATCGTTCATTACACGTCCAGAAATAGATTTTTCCGTGCTTGCATGACTTCCCGTGTTCGGCTGCGCCTCACACGGGAATTTGTCACGCGCGCACGGAAAAATCTTTATTTCCAGACTCGGAATGAAATATGCTATTACATCCTTAAAAATTGCCTGCTCTTATACAGGGTGTCCACTTTTAAACATATGTATACAAATCATTAAAATCTTTATTTTTGGAAATGATTGTCTGAACTTTTTTGTTTGTTTGAAAAGCCGCTTCTTTTAATCTGCTTTACCATTTTCAAAACGCAAATCCAGGACCGGCCCCGATTTTTTATGCCCACAATTGCCACTAAAACCATATTTAGGGATTTCTTTATTTAAATTCTGACACCACAGCGTTAATCAAGACACCCAAAAACCCTCATATACCAAATTTGAACAACAAATATACACGGGAGTTCCATTCAGCAGGGTGTCAAAGTTAAACAAAATATCAATTTTTAAAGGCATCTGGTGCTCAAGTGTGCCATGGAATAGTCAAAACGCTTGAATGGTCAACAGAGCCAAAACTGTTGGTGTGGAAAAATTCAATACAGTGTACAGGGTATTTTTTTCTGGGCTATCACAATTAAAATGCTGAATTTTAATGAAACTTTATACTGGTCAAGAGTACTCTGGAATTATTGAAAAAATGTTAATAAACACAAAAATAAATTATATTTTTACAAAATGCCAACCAACAAATAAAAAAAAACAATTTAAATTATTACACCTGTCTCAACAAAGTCACTGTCTAAAATATACATTTTCTGTGCGTTTCCTGTTATGTAGCACACCTGCCACCTTAACTCATTATTATATGTATATATATGGACTCACTGGCTGGCAGACTTCTGTATTTTCTATAGACTTAGTTCATTTATAGTGTCCCCGGGCGTTTTTGATCTACGTGATTTTTTGACCCAAAGAATTCAGTACTTTAAGATGGCAGAGAGAAAGACACCCTGTATATTTTATATTTGATCTTTGCACACCAACATCTTGAGTGGTTCTGTTGACCAATCAACTGTTTTGAGAGGATTCCATGGCACACTTGACCCGGCAGATGCCTTTAAAATTCCTATTTTGCTCAACTTTGCCACCACTCAGGATGGAAATTTCCTGTATTTTTTAAAATTTGGTAAGAGGGTTCTGGAGTATCCTGATTAACGCTTTTATTTAGGCCATGTACTAAGACAAATAAAACAGGTAAGTTTAGTTTTTCGTTAAGATAATTCAATTCCAAATTGCGACAAAGTTTTTGCAAATTGAAAAGCTTGTCGGGCGAAATGTTGATTAAAGTAGGTACCAATTATTAATTTTATTGGACAGTGATCGGTTGATAAGCAAGTATATTTATTGTATATTTGCCAAAGAATAAACTTTTTTCTTTACAATTCGCCCGACAAGCTTTTCAATTTGCAAAAACTTGTCGCAATTTGGAATTGAATTATCTTAACGAAAACCTAATAACTTATTTTATTCGTTTTAGTACATGGCTTAAATAAAAGCTTGTTTTTGAAAAGGTTATTTTATTTTCAATTTTATTTTGTGCTTTTTAGTAGCTATTGCCTATTGGATTTCGTATGTTTTCTACCCGTTGAGCCCTTTCATTTGATACCCATGTTGGGTATCAAATCGGAAGATGTATTTGATACCCATGTTGGGTATCAAATCGGTAATCCGCCATCTTGGAGTGGTGGCCACATTGAATTTAGTGTGATGTCACTAACTTTATCGTTTTCTACTCTTCATTTGATACCCATATCGTTTTCTACTCTTCATTTGATACCTATATTAAGGGGGTTGAAAAGAAAATGTAATCCGCCATGTTGGAGCGGCGGCCATATTGAATTTATAGTGTGATGTCAGTAGCTTTTTCGTTTTCTATTCCTCAAGCCCTTTCATTTGATACCCATATTAAGGGGTTGACAAAAAAATACACAATCGGCCATCTTGGAGCGGCGGCCATATCGAATTTAGTGTGATGCCACTACCTTTATCGTTTTCTACTTTTCAAGTCCTTTCATTTGATACCCATATTAAGGGGGTTGACAAAAAAATACATCATCCGCCATCTTATTGGAGCAGAGGCCATATATTGAATTTAGTGTGATGTCAGTAGCTTTTTCGTTTTCTACTCTTCAAGCCCTTTCATTTGATACCCATATTAAGCGGGTTGACAAAAAAATACATCATCCGCCATCTTGGAGCGGCGGCCATTTTGAAAGTATTACAATATATTGAGTATTGCATATTGTATTGCTACCGGAATTAAAGGTGTCAGGAAGTGGTTCTAATTCAGCTTGCAAGATTTGACCCACACATACATACTGTTTAGGGCACGGCTTGTAAAAAAAAGAATAAACAAAACAAAGTCTCACCGAAACAACAATCGCCCACAGTCTTACTTAGGTACCTACCTACTATTTTTTTTATAGATATTTCCGTTTGTATACAAAATTCCACGGGCACCGGCACCAGGTAGTCTGGGTAGTGGCATAGCATAGAAGAATGTACAATATTTTTGACCTGTGGCCTGGGTGGTATTTTAATACGTTTGTCTCCTTCTTCTTCTTCTACTAAATAAACCGTTGATTACCTAACGTACCCCCTCCGTCCTCCCATTCATCACCTCCAACCAATAGGAATCATGGAATTCAAACTCCCCTCTCTCTCTCAAACTGTCATCCCCACCACAGCAAAATATACCTAAAAAACCGGAGAAGATGGGTTATTGTTATTTTATCAGTAAAATTCAGTTTCCGTTTCGCCTTCGCCCCATTCCCGTTGTCTTGGTTGTAGTTGTCGCATCTCCCGTCATCACAACATTTATCATTATTAGCAAGTACGTAGAGAAGAAACTAGAGTAGGAAAAAGTGTATCCACAATGTGACTAAACACGCGGGCCAGTGTGCAGTCAGTGTCAGTTCATTCTTCTCGATAATTTCAACAGGAAACGCCGCGCCGGCGATACCGGGAGAGATGTACCAGCATGAGTTTTGACGATAGTTGCGACTTTTTCAACCTGAAACAGAACGCAAATGGATATGTAAGCAGCTATTCCTATTACGTGCGGTCAGGTTTGTTACCCAAAAATGACGAGCCTCCGAATCACTTTCCAGCGTTCACCGCTGCCCCCGATGTCGATTACTACGGAGTAAGTTGCCAAAAAGGTTTTTTAAACTGTTTATCATTATTTTCATTACTTTGCATGAAGCACGGCGTATGTGCGGTTGCCGAACTACAGACTCACGTGAAGCAGGGTACAAAGCGGATCAGTAAGGAAACTCAGTTCGCGGTCAATGACTTTTTCAAGATATAAAAAATGCCGTTTGGCAAGAAAACAACAAACTTTTTTATTACATTGCTGAAATTTTGGAAAGTTGGAGACAATTTAAAGTGTCCAGATTTAGAAACTTACATTAACAATACCTAATTAAAAGTACCTATACCTAAGATTTATCTGCAATTTTTTTCAGATCTTCTATTTTTTAAACATAAAAGGGGTATTTATTTGTTAGCTTGTAGGTAATTTTTATTTTGTTTCTTAATCTACCGATGTAGTGTTCAGGGATGGAAATTGACAAGAGGAGATAAAATTTTTGATTGTTGGGCTTTATAAAAAATATTCTGTTTGTCCATAAAATAAGAATACCACATATAAAAATCTTAGGTCAGATGTACAGGGTGTTAATAAATTAAGAAAACATGAAAATGTTTCAATAGAATTATTAGTAGTTTATGTACCGTTATTTATAATTTTAGATTTTAGACAAAATGCTTATAAAAGAAAGTTGTTTATAATATAAATAAAGCCTCAACACAAAATATGAAATCAAAATTTTGAATTGTATGTTTTTAAAGTTTAATTTCTGAAAATGAGTGGAGGATTGTTTACGTCAAATCTTGCAAGCTGAGTTAGAACCACTTCTTGACATCCGATTGGTTGAAATTTTGCATACATCTTTAGAGTTCTGGTGACAATATAATATATGCAATACTCAATTGTAATACTTTCAAAGATGGCGGATGTTGTATTTTTTGCCAACCCCCTTATAATATGGGTATCAAATGAAAGGGCTTGAAGAATAGAAAACGATAAAGTTAATGGCATTACACTTAATTCAATATGGCCGCCGCTACAATATGGCGGATTACATTTTCTTTTCAACTCCCTTAGTATGGGTATCAAATGAAAGGGCTTGAAGAGTAGAAAACGATAAAGTTAGTGCCATCACACTAAATTCAATATGGCCACAGCTCCAAGATGGCGGAATAATTTTTCTTGAGCTGAATTAATAACAAATAAATTAATAGTAAAAACGTCCACTATTTCTAGGCTTTGGTAAAAACCTTTTATTTGAATGCTCTGAAAAGAAGAAAATATTTTGAAATAAATGAAACCAAAGCAAACCCAATTTTGTTATATTATTTATATTCTCACGACAAGCTTTTATATCATAGGTATACAATTGTATTATATGTAACAAAATTATGGGTTTGTTTTGGTTTCATTTATTTCAAAGTTTATGTTCTTATTTTCAGCGCATTTAAATAAAAGCTTGTTTTAGCGACTCCACCGATTCTGAGGAATCTCAACGCCGATCGATTGAAGTACCTACAGTCCCGGTCAATTGCTTTAGGACGACCTGAAGCGGTTTCTCGTCAATTAGGTCATCCTAAAGTAATTTACAAAGTGAACAAACATTATGCCCGGGTGTACGTTTACCTGTGATAGGTTATGTCCTCGGTTATGTCAAAATACAAAAGTTGGGTTTCAAAGACTAGGTATTTTGGATTGTAAACAACTTTCTTTTATTTTATTTTATTAAATGTTTACATGGTAATATCGTTTTCTAGACCGCGGTGGCGTCGCTCGTACCGGCGCTGACTTTTTAGACTGCATGTTTTTCTGCCTTCGACCGACCTTGGTTCGAGGCAGGCCCATGCATATGTCTTTAAAGAAAAACACCGCTATGGCCAAGAGCGCTGGACAAATGTAGGTTCTCGGTATTGCTCCTAAATAGCTTTATCCGTGTGATTTACTAATTGTCCTACACTCACTGGGATTACTACGGTTTTCTAGGGTTTTCCGTAGTACTTGAGTGAATGCTATCCTAGTTCTATTGGGAAAAAAGTCGTCCCTAGCCGCAAATGGCAACGAAGACAAAATAATAGTAATTGCCCCCCCTCCCCCGTACAAGCATGTGGTTGCTTCTGGGGTACTCCTAGTTTGGAGTATTGTGAGGGTGAGAATTATTAGTATTATTATTAGACAAGCAATTTTTTTTTAAATAACGATTTCGTGGAGAAATCAATACCGTATATTATGGATACAATGTTAAATTTAGGATGATTAAAGAACGCAAAAAGATTAGTTACAGTGTCTCGAAAAAATTAGAATATTTAGATACTTATTCCGTATACCTACCTTACTCAATTGCCATCCTAAACTTAAATATTATTTATTTTTTGTGGACAATTATTGTTTTTAAAATAAGTTTGATCATACCATACCCCGTATAGGTAGGTATACCTTAGAAATTTATAGGAATTTTAAAAATTCCATTAGAGCCGCCTCAATTTTTAGAATATTTTACTTTTGCGAAATGTGAATGTGAAACACATTTTATCTCAGCTGGTTCTCCGACGGACACCTGTTTCCTCCACAACAACAGTTAGCTTCATTATTTTTACTCACAAAGGCAAGAAATGTCCATACTGCTGTGTCATTTGTACCATGTTCGCAGGTAGGAAGGATGGACAAGTCTGGGGAAAAGCACCTTGTGCATTTTTACTTTTTACCAGGGGCACGTTTTTTTAACCAACGTCAAGCCTGCAAAACCAGTTTAGTAGGCATTTCTTTGTTTTTTATCTACCTGGGGCGATGGCAAAGTGAGGAGGTAGAGTACTACTTGGAATTTTACTACCTTTCACTCGCCTACTATGACTGCGATTGTGTGTAGTGTATAATATATTATAGCTGACAGTACTAACCTATCGGAGATATGCTTTATTTTTTTTATCATTATACCTAGTTCCAGTAATTCCGGAAAAAAAAATGAAGAGCGCTTTCTCGAGATACAAAACTTTTTCGAGATAATTTCGGACAGGAGTAGGAATGGAGATAAGATTAACGACTTAACTTTAAGCCTCTGACCGTTATGTAGGTATAAATACCCCCCCGTATATATTGTTATGCTGGTCCCAGTGGGTCGCCATCAAGGCAAACGTATTCAGTTAAGCGTCTCGTGTTCGATGTATATCTCCTCATCTCATTCTGTGAGCATGGCTTGCGCAGGACGGTAGAAATAGAAAAGCGCGTTGTGACCATGGAATAAGATGTGACAAAGTGCGCAGGTACTCATGCGACCTTTTTCGCGACACAAAGGACAATCATGGGCGATCCCTACCGCGGAGATCCGTGGAAATTTAGGAACACTTTCGCGAGATTTAACGGATATCCAGGCCAGCCCGGGTGGAACCCGCCGAGAACCGTGGATGAAGAAAGAATGTGGAGGGCCCATAAGAACTGGTCGCCCAGATGGAAGTCCAGAGGAGGTCATCACTGGAGTAATCCTTATGTAAAAAAAAATTATAAGCCTTATATAAAAGCAGCCATGTGTTTGGGTAACTAACGGTTTTGCTAATTTGGGCATATATATTATCTATTCAAATTCAGATTTCAAAAGGAAAGGTCAAGACCGAGGTTACGGCTAAACGACGCATTAAGTATTAGAAAAAACATCACAATTAAGTCAAGTCCGAAGTCACAGTCTTTTTATATACTTATTCTTATTATGTAGGTATTATTGTACAGTCCTGTTCAACACAAGAATTTAGGTATTTTCTCTTTTTTTTTTGATAAAACGTTTCCCTAATTCCATTTATAGATTAAGATTGGGAGAGTTTTAACAAATATATGATCGAATCCACCAATGCAACGTGATTGGATCGTTCAAAAATGTCTGCGCTTGTGATTGGCTCGCCCATTGGGAACAAATAAACACTCGACTTTCGGGTCTCGCGGTTTATTTGTTCAAATTATTTGCAAATCTCATCATTTTCCAGACAACAATTTTGCAAAAAAATGTCAATGCAAATTTTACACCCTACAAGACCTCTGTAGGTACGTTGGTATAACGTATACCTAGTCCTAGGAATTTCTTGCAAAATATATTCATCCAACCAAAAATATAAATAATAAAGAGCAGCCTATACACTATGTATTTTTTTATATAAAATAAATCTCTTATCTAGTTTAGATAAACACCGTTCAAATTTTATAAACAGTTTTATTGAATATTTTAAAGAGGGCAGCTGCGATAACAAAGCCAAAACATGGTGACCCCGAGTTACTTTTGGCGCCAAACTTTTGGTACTTTAATCATTGTTTGGAAAAGTGAAAAAAATCTACATTCAGTCTTCTTGTTTTTCAGTACCATCCCAATACGGCAGGGCCACCCTATCTGTCAAATGTCAACCACCAGCCACCCGCCCAGGTCCCAAATTATGTCCAACCCTGCCCACCGGAAGTAGTAGTATCTGATGCGCCATCCATGCCTCGCAAGCCGAGGTAAGAAGATTTATATATATTGTTTATTACATTACAGCAAGTTACTGGACTTATTACCTATTGGGATTTATGATAATAGTTACTTGAGCAATCACTTTATGATAGAAAAAGTGCGGGGCTATTTTTATCACCCCAGAGCACTGAAATGATTGCCTATCAACAATGCCGGAAATTAAAAAACTTATATACCATCTGCGGCCTCTAACTCCGACTGGAACTCAAGGTTTTTTGGCACGAAAAAAATGCCAATAATTTGTTCCCAGAAATAACACTACCGTCGCTTCTCTCTGTTGGGCGATGACTTGTTGGCCTAAAAATACGTGATTCTAAAAATAGACCAGTCCTGAGAATCCACGTCAGCATTGCGCCTATCTTGATGACCTCCGAAGCGACTTTCAAATGACTTTGATCGACCGCAATACGCAGCGAACGTGTTTGCTTATCCCCACCACTGCGAAGTTTTGGATGGAGTCTGTTCTGTCCCAGAAAAGTCGTCCTTTTCTGGGGTTCTGTGGTCTGGCTGGCACTGGCATGATCTCTTAATTTATGTCGAAGATGGTATCGAATACTTTGAACTATGTTGGTTGTGGTGCTGTGTTTGCTGACAATATACCTAATGGTTTAATTGGTATGATGTTGACCGAACGGCATAGATAAAAATATATAATTGATTGAAATCGATTTAAAACCTAGGTTTTTATGTGTCCTTGACTTACTTAGGTACCTATTCTGAGAACTACAAACTGTATTTATTATTGTTTCCTGTCTAAACAGCAATGAATTATACATTATACTAACTTATTGAATAGAGTTCATTTTGCGCACAAGAAAACTTCATGCTTCTTTTTCGAACTTCCGCTAGAGGCGCTTGGCGGTTGATTTTCGTATGTCGCATGAGCATGCATCGTAAAATGGTCGCATGTCGCTTACTAATCTCACCACAAAACACTAAAGGTAGGTTCGAAGCGTTGTTGCCGGTTGAAGCCACAAAATATATAGGTTGTTGAAGCTTCTGTAAGGTAGAGATGTGACGCGTATCGAATAAACGATATCGATAATTTTAATTAGGCGCGCGTAAAGTAAAAGCAATTGGGTTTAATCGTTTAAACCGGGTTTTTTGAAGAAACCCAAAAAATATCCGGCAAGAAACATTTTTTTTATAATTTTGCAGCAAAAAAAAACTTTTTTTTTTGAAAATATGGGTTGCGGTCTTTAACTGCCTCTGTTAGTTTGTACCATTTTTGTACCTACTCGTTTTAGGTACTTTTTGTTTCGATAAAAAAATATATATAAACGCAAGAAAATCATGTTAAATGCCATTTCAATAGGTTTTGTTAAATTGTAAATAATTTTTCCTTTATTACAGAATTTTTGTTTTGGACTTTGACAAAAAATAATTTAATTTTACAATAATAGTGTTTTTCAAAATACCTAAACAGAACAATGGGGAACTTGCACAATAATTAAATTTGAAAAATATTACTTTCAAACGTAATTTATTGCCATTAAATGAACCACAGTTCACAAAAAAACTCATTTTTTATTTTTATGTAATAAATATAAGCAATAATTAAAAACTGCATACCTAATTCAAATCATTCTTGTAACGCGCCCTCCTTGGTAGTGACGATCATATAGCTCGAGGCGCCACCACCATGTATGAACTAATATGGGCGGCACATGTAAACAAACTACAGCACCACGCAAGCTTTGTTTAGAAAGACCAAACAAGAACGTCCTATCCTTGTCTGTCCGTCTTGATATTGTTGATAACGTTTGAAAAGTGTGTGCTGAATTAAATAGTTATTTACATTGCGAGATGCGTAAGCGTACTAATTTTGTGTCCTGAGCAGCGAGCGTCACGTTTCTGACAGCAAATAAAATCCCACATACCGAGACCTACATCAGAGCCCTCTGTAAATGGGTCGCCTAACTGTTTATTTTAACGTTCAATTTCCATTCTCATCTTCTCTCATTCTGTGTAGCTGTCATTCCTGTCACTGCCTTCTGATCGATCGAGCTATTTGACGTCACGACCATTCCCGCGCTTTTCGTATCTTTTCAAATGAATAGCTCGCGGTCACAACTTTAATCATTTATTGCAAATTAATTATTGCGATTTGACGGCTAATATTTGCTATGTGCTCTTTCTATAGATAGGCAAATATATTAAAGAACTAAAAAAAAATTGTTCAAGTTCCCCATTGCCAGTAAGCAATGTAGGGATTTTTGTCAAATACTTTTTTATTTAATAATGTAAAAAAATACTAGCAATGACACTATCCATGGAAATTAGAGGTGAAAACTATCCACAGTTTTTCCTATTGATAGTTTTCCTTTTTTAGTTTTCCTTATTGCTACTACATAATCGGAACTCATTTTTTAGTTATAAAAAAGACAATAGAAAAAAAATATTTGCTTTTAACATTTAGTAAAAGATATATTATATTCTATACAGGGTGGTGAAAATTTCGATGCCAACGAGATCTGTAAATAATTAATAAATTATTTATTTGATTCTTTACTTTTGACCGATACTGTATATTCTTTTACTCAATGCTATTGTCAGAGCATATAAAACAACCAGCAGTATACTACTCTTGAGAAATCATTCGCAAATTCAATGACCTTGAGCCATATTGGGGGAATAGAAGTCAGAGGTGTATTCGGGAAAATCAATTCAGAAATACAGAGTAGTATTAGTAAAGTATATATTTATTATAGTGTGTGGTAAGCACAAGCAGCTTTGACTCCTTCCTGGGATTCTGTATTTAAAGATACTAGCACAAAGTACAATTTACAAAAAAAGCACACTCCACGGCACTGTAATATCTTTCATACAGCCAAAAAAGAACTGCCTAATCGCCCCGACACTGCATCCATTTGACAGAATCTATTCCCAAATGGCGGCTGCGCGAACAGATGCGCAGAATTTTCTCGCCATGGGGAGTAATACTGCTGGTTGTTTTATATGCCCTGCTTAATAAAGAAAATTTGTGGTTTACTCTTAACTAATAATAGGTCAGTACCGTTTAGCGCATGCGCAGTTGTAAAAAACGCGCCATAAATAGCAACTGATGTGCAGGAGCATGAGGGCTAGATAGAATAGATATATACAAAATATTTTTATGTCTATGAGGGCTCCGAATTGTAGTTTTGAAATCGAGGGGGAAGGGAAAAACCGGTAATGCAGCGTCCCCAAAGTAATATGTCAAAGCAAAGATTATGTGACATGTAGGTATACTATGCGAAATGCAGAACGGTGTGCTAAGAACTTTTTACCCTACAAACACTTTCAAATTATTTACAAGTTAAATGAGCTCTAGAATGTTAATATAATCTACTTTGGGCTTTTATTAAAGTTTTGGATAAATACCTTTGGTATAAAAACGCTATAAAAACAGATCCTTTACCCAATATTCATTTGAGTTCGCCCCTGTGCAAAATGGCGGAATTGTAAGCAACAGCTGATACGACAAGTAAAAGATAAAGGCTACATACACATGAAATAGGTAACGCCGGGTCTACGATTCTTATTGGAACAATTCTAAATCATACAGTTTGCAAAATAGTGATTTTTCACACCGGAAACGGCGAAACGATAACGCGTACTCCGCACTTCGCACAGTGGAGTGAAACGCGCATATCAACCAACCTTTGCGTTGACAGGTACGCCAAAACGGGTCCTCATGGCATCAACACACATCATGGCATTAAATACTACCAACCCAAGTTAGTTTTTGTATTTATTTTGAAAATCATTGTTTTCCCAAAAAAACAATGCTCAACTCAATATACTGCATTGTATTACGCATACTCGTATTATTTGGACAAATCTGATGCCTCGTTTGGAAAAACAATATACTTACATGAAGTTTCTGGTAATTTTATGTTAGAGAAGAAGAAAATACATTTCAGGTATATTGTTTTCACAAACGAGACATCAGATTTGGATGATTTTTTGTCCAAATATGCGCATGCGCAATATAATGTAGTATTTGGGTTGAGAAGTGGTCTTTAAAAAAAAACTGAAATTTTTAAAAACAATCATCAAAAACACACTAGGGTTGGCACTATGTGTAATAATGCTTCCTTAACTCCAGGTCCCTTGTGCCCCCTCTACTTCTGTAAGCCGCCCTCTATTTCTGTGACAAGCTCCCACTGCCATAATATGCCTATGACCACTTGTAAGGATACTATCGAGAGTGTAGAAAAAACAGTACTTTCGATATTCACGAACTGGAACTATCGATATTTTCGATAGTCGAAATTTATCGATACTATCGATAGTTTCCCATCTCATCTAACCCTAAGATATATTTTATGTTTTGTGACCTCTTTGTACAATTTTTTATGAAGTTTACATTATTCTGAATGCGGATAGAATCTTATTTTAGAAGATTAATCTGTGTTTAGAAGACTCCTCGAGAACAAATTCTTTTAAAACTACTGTGAAGAGAATTTGTGTAGTTTCTTCTATATTTTTCTTCATTTTTTTCCTTAAAGGCACAGCAGCCACTACAGCGGATTTGACAGACGATTCCATGACAGAAATAGGAGAAGATCTCATTTAGATGATATTTTCTTACCAAATTACGACATTGATGAATATGAAGAGTAAGTGTATATTAAGCTATCTCAAAGTTAGCCAACTTTCAATTTCATTCGAAATAATAACTAAGCTTTTTTTAAAAAAAGTTATTTGTGCATTGCATTGCAATTATTTGGTAAATGTTATTTTGTCACAAAGAAATTCTAACATTCAAATTGCCAAATGATATTGACAGTTATTTGTAATGTTCCGCGAACATAACTATTATTTACTGACAATAATCCTTTTGTCGTTATTTTTTAGAAACGAAGATGGCCATCATAGTTATAGCAATAGGCGACCGGTTCTAACGGATGTTAGGATCGAAGATCCCGATTTTAGTGTTAAGGATAACAACAGACAAAGTACTAATAGTTCTACGGGTATTCAAATCGACGAAGCCGGTACTTCATTGAAAGACAAGAAGACTGTTGAACATAGCGAATGTAGGCAACAAGAAAAAACATCCGATTTGAGCAAGCAATCGAAAAAGTCTGAAATATCGAGTAATAAGGAATCTGTGCCAAAGAACCTAGACAACAATAAGTTAAAGTCAAATGTAGAAGATAGTTTGAAAAAGCAACAAAAAAATAATTCTGTGAATACTGCAAAATCTTCGAGTAAAATAAGCAATAATTATTTGGAAATAAGTAGCATAAGTAAAGAAGAAACGAAGAAGATAGACGAACCAGTTGAAATTTCAAGTAAGACAAAGTTGATACAAAATAAAAATATCCAAAAAGACGAACAAAATAAGTCGGATGAAAGGCTAAAAGCAACTGAATGCAAAGAGAGCAATACTCTACAAAAACAAACTTCTATTAATAAAATTGCGTATAAAAAAACGTCAGAACCTGAAAATGCCGTACCAATTTTGAGTAGTTCGTCACAAGACGTACCGTGTGGAACCTCTAAAAAATCCGTGGAGAGTTCAGGAAGTATGACAGATTTAGATGTATCTTCCGTAAATTCAAGTAAAAAACCCATTTCGATGACTTTACTGACACCTGAACAGAAAGCAAACAAAGAATTTTCTACCGATCATGACATAGAGGAAAAGACTGAAACTCTCAGTGATTTGATGGGTGCCATATCAAAAATAGATAATGACATTATTATCATAGACGAAATCATTATATTGGATTCTCCCGAGAAGAACGGAAACGGCAAGAAAGACATGGATGTTGCCCCTGGCAAAGAATCTCACCAAAAAAGAAAAAAATCGAATTCCGAAGATGACGCATCAAAGAAAAGAAAATACAGCTCCGATGTTGAGGATATCTTGAACAAGCTTGACGAAGAAATTGATGGCATTGTTTCGAACGAAAAAGAGGGAAACAGCGAACAAGTCTTTCAAAAAGTTAACGATGCTTTTGAAGATATGTTTAGCGAGAAACCTGAGAAAATTTTCAAGAGATATAGAAGCAAAAGTTTTGATTTAAGTCACGAAAAGGTGTCTGATTTGAAGATATCCAAATCTTTAAATTCTCTTGATGAAAATTCAAATGCATGTTTTAAAGATACCACAAAAGATGATTTGCTAGCTGTTCTAGAATCACAAGCCTCTAATAAATTTGATGATGAAGCTATCACAATATCGGATGTTTCCGATGATGATTTTTTGAGTGATAATCGGCAGATAAAAGCAGAAAAACCGGAAAATATTGACAAAGTATCGCGAGGATTGTCTTCTATTTCTGAAGACAGTCTAGATTCTGCCGTATCGCACAGTTCCTCTGTAAGAAAGCGAAATATCATTGAAAGTCCTATTAGAATAAAACAGAAAAATGCTCAAAGAATTGAAAGTAGCGATAGTGAACTGGAACAAATTATTTTTCACAAAAGTAAGAAAGCGAGAAGAATACTCGAGAGTAGCGACGAAGAATTTAAGAGTGTAGTCGGTTCAGAACTTAAACAAAAGGAACACAGACACTCCCACAAGAAAGACAAACACAAAAGCAAACATAAGGAAAAATCTCCAAAGGAGAGCTCAAAAAAGCACAAAAGCGTGAAAGTTTCGGTGCCGATAGGGGTAATGGATACATTGGCGGCGCATAGTGTGGGCACTACAAAACCATCTGCAAAGATAAAGGAAAGGAGGCGAACATCTGCCAGTGCAACTGACGACTCTTCGAAAAAATATGAAAAAGATCTCGAACGAAAAAAATTAGAAAAAAGAGTAACGTCACTATTTGGCAGTGCAGACGTCATGCATTTGACCGTTGACGAGGAAATGAATAAAAAATATGAAGGCAAAACGTCTAGAAGGTCTTCCACAGAGTCAGTTAAAAGCAGAACGGAATCGAGTTTGAAATTAAAAAAATTAGAGACTTTGTGTAAACCGTTAACTGTGTCGATTCAACCCCTTAGAAATCATTCGCTAGTTCAAAGAAGATCAAGTGCAGAAAAAAATGAAAAGTTGAAAGTTTCTATTAGCATGGACAATGTTACGAATAAATTGAAAGTTAAGCATTCGAAACATACCCCTGTGGGTGACAGTTTGAAACATACGAAAAAATCAGATGGTAGCATAAAGAAATCATCGCATCCGGAAAAACATTCCCTTTCATCGAAAACTACACAACACAAATCGAAGAATGTTGAAAAGAATAATGTAATTTCAAAAAATACTTCTATAGCTGATATCACAAAGCAAATAATAAAATCTGTAATTTCTATCAATGAAAAATCAAATGATATTCCTGCTAAAGAAGACTCCGGACAAAAAAATCCTAAGAAAGACGAAATTATTGCCGAAGAACCTAAGCAACAAATTGCAAGTGAAGAACTGGCAAGGAGGTATCGATCTTCCTTTAGCAACTTTGAGGAAAAGAAACAACCAATAGAAGCACCTCAGCATAAACAGTTGTTAGAAAATTATAAACAGAAATTTGGGAAACAAGAAATAAAAGGAAAGCCCAAAATTGCTATTTTAAGACCGGAATCTGAATTAAAACTAGACATCAAGAAGGCCTACCAAGAAACTTTACGAGACGACTTTGATTTGTGTTGTTATCCATTCAACCATGAAGATTTCGGCCAACTGTTAGAGGTAACTGCCATTACTTTTGTAAACGATGTCGGTATGGATGTGGAACTTTCTATAAATACCCAAGAAATTGGAAAAGAACCTGAAATTGTCAAACAAAAGTTCAAAGACGAAATTGTCGAAATAAAGCCAGAAATAGAAGTGGTAGATCTAACCGACGATGAAATAAAACATGAAAAACCCGAAGTTACGAATAAAGAGTTCAGCGAGGCTATTACGTTGTATAGAGACACTCAAACAACAGATAGCAGCGTTGATTGCCAAGCTGTGGTCGCTTCTATCGACGCCGACACATGGTTAAATAGCAACCCAAAGAAGATATATGACAGTGCTTTTAAAGTAGAGAAAAAAGAAGAACTGACTGAAGAGCAACAAGTGACAGCTAGTGAACAATTTACACCAATCGCAACTGTAGAAGAATCCAATATGGCAAGACTTTCACATGTTGAAAGAGAGTCGCCAAATAATTTAGTACCTCCAAATTCTGTACCTGAAAAACAAATGCCCACAAGTGGTCCAGCAACGAGTGTCGATAGGTCAAATATTACAAGTACTACTAACGACACCGTGTCGCGAAATCTAGAGATACAAACAAACTTGACCAATTCCACGCAAAATGGGGCAACTTCAAACAACCTACCTCAAATAGGTGTTTCAAGAGACTTTGTAACGAGTGTGAACATACAAAATTTGTCAACTACAAACAGTGATAGTCGAAATACTCTGTCACAAAATTTTTTGTCAAGTTCAGATTTGCAAAATGTAAATTCCTCGCAAAATAAGGCAAACGCAAACGCAAACAAAATGCCACAAATATCCAAGCCTGCAGGCAGTGTATCAAGAGCACCAACTGTGAACAGGCAAAATTTGACAACTACAAACATCGATACTAGAAATACTCTGCCCCATAATTTTACGTCACGTTCAGAGTTGCCAAATGTAAATTCTGTACAAAATGAGGCAAATGCAAATAGAGTTTCACATACTACCGGCCCTGAAATAGGTGTTTCGAGAAACTTTGTAACAAGTGTGAATATACAAAATTTGACAGTTACCGTCACTGATACTAGAAATACAATGTCGCAGAATTCAGAGTTGCATAATGTGAATTGTGGAAAATTTAGGACAGTTTCAAGCAGTAATTTTGCTATTTCAAATGCTCACAGAGAAGTTACAAATCGGCAAAATGTAGCCACTAGTCAGAATGTGATGCCGATGAATCCCGTATCTCAAAACATAACCCCAAGAAATTCGCTGCAAAACAAGGCAGTGCCGTGTAATACAAGCAATACTTCAAATAACTTTGTACCTGAACTACCCAATGTTTCAAGGGTAACTGACAATAGAAGTGCAAAGAATTCAATGTCACGACTTTCGGTGTTGCAGAATATAACTGTGAGAAATTCCACGCAAAATGAGGCAGTGCCAAGCAATACTTCAAACGTTTACGCACACAGGATGAACTTTTCGACCGCCAATGCACAAAATATGCCAACTAGTGCTACTAATTCTATGTCTCAGATTTCGGCAAATATTTCGAATCCAGTGTATAATATCGCACCAAACCCAGCTCCACATTATTCTATGCCTGACAAGCAAAGCACTGTGAATGTACAAAACGCGACAACTAATTTGATGTCACACGATCAAAATACACCTTTGAGAAATTTAACGCAATATGTAAACACTGGGCGTACTACGAATGGTCCGCCATGTTCGTTGGGTGCGCAAAATCAGAATATGAACACGCAGAGAATATGGACAACGGGGCCTTTGAATTCTAATAGTACCCAAATGCACAATAATTCAAATGCGACTTCGGTCGTCCAATCAAGAACAGTCGATCAGTTTAACACAGAACCTCCACAGCATAATTTACAACGAGCGCCAGCAAGAATGGCACCAAACCAAAAGGATCGTCACTTGCAAGTGGCGCCAAGCAATAAAATAGAAACAAGCATCTGCGATATTTTTACCGAATACACTTACACGTACTGGGTGTTAACGTCGGCCGAAAAAATGTACGAAAACTTCCTAGAACGCTACTGGCGCAGGGAATACCAGTTCCACAGTATTCACAGCCTGTTTTCGACCGTCAAGTCATTCCAGTTCGAGAGATTGGCAAATGAAATGTATCAAGCGTTGGTGAAACTACACTGGACCAGTCTGAGCAGAAACTTTTTAAATTTCTTTGGACGCTTGGCGGTGATCGTTTCGAACAATATGAAATATAATTCCAGCCTTGATCTGTCACCTATAAAGATAGCTATCATCATGAAAGAACTAATGGGGCCTTATTGGGATCAGTATAAAGTCCACGATTACTTGATGTATTTGTGCAATGCCTTGGTACAAATTCTCAATCTCGGACAGGCTAGAACGAACCGAAACCCAGGAATACAGGAAATGCCGTATGTCCAAAATTTTCAGGTAAACGGTCAAAATACAATGACGCAGCTGCCTCAGATTCAAAACGAGCAACCAAATTACAACAATATTCAGACGAATTTGACCCAAAACAGACAGCAAACCAGTTTCTCTAACACAAATTCGATTTACGCCACTCCTATTACAAATACCTCAACAGTTCCTTCGAATTATGCAACACAAAGCAATTCATACATGCCAGCACCTTCAAATGTAGCGATGAGACCACCTCCACCACCTTATTCTTATATGAATGCTCCCCAACAGCCAAACTTTCAAACCGAATTGCTCAAGTACTTGATGACTAACACGGAAAATGCTAAAAGGTATCAGCACTTGGCGTCTGGATCTCCGCAATACAGACCTAACAAATCACCTGTAAGGACAAGGCAACCCAACCCAAACGCAATTCCCAGACCGAATGCCGGCACGTATATTCCGCCCGGACCCAACGTTAGCCCTCGTACCGCACACAGACTTAATTTCGCGCAGAACATTACGGGCGGGCCCAACGCGAGTCCCCGTTCTTCACACGGACACAATATCGCTCAGAATATCGCACCCAGTTCCAATGACGGCGCCTACACCGCACCCAGACCCAACCCGAACCAGTGTATCGCGCCCAGCCCCAACCGTTGCACATACATCGCATCGAGTCCCGACTCCGGCACTTTCCTTGCACCCAGTCCAAACTCGGGCGGTTACGTCGAGCCCAGTCCTGCCGCGGGCACTTACGTCGTGCCCGCGCCTAACGCCAGCCCATCAATTAGGCCGGGCGCCACGCCCTACGCCCCGACTCCGAGAGGCAGCTCCATCTATCAGAACGAGTTGGAGATTGAGGGGCCCGCCCCGAGATACATGCCCGGCCTGGGCTTGGCCGGCGTGTCCCAACGGATGCCCAGCGTCCCAAGTACGCCCGCGCCTAGGTCAAGTCCGTCGGCAGTCAGGCCAAGTGTCACGGCGGCTAGGTCAAGTACGGCCACGATCAGGCCAAGTTTGACCGCCACCGTGCCAAGTGCAAGCAAGCCAACTTCGACCGGATCCGCGCCAAGTACGTCGACGACGCTTAGGTTTATACTGCCGAAAGACGTGCCGTCGGCGCCGAAGTCTGATTTTAGGATTAAGTTGCCATATACGCAACCGAATAGCGCGACCTGTAACCAACCGACCTTCTCCATGTCGAGCGTGTTACTTCTGGGCGGTTCTACGACAATAACGACACCTCCCGGCGCCATCAGTACAGCGTCTCGGGTGGATACTCAGGTTCAAGCGCAAGCGAGTTACTCGACGGCAGTTAATAGTAATACGATGGTGACTTCAGCCAGCGGGTCGCCACAAAAGGCTTCTACTGTCGTAAGCGCACTCCTGTTGGCATCGCCGCAAAATGTGGTTGTTATAGAGTCTTCACCGAAGAAAGACAAGTGTCCTACCAAGGGGAGTCCTGTCGCTACCAAGAAGAGTGCAAGTTCTGAAGAAATAATTCTTATCGAAGACGATGACATAGAAAATGCGCATTCTGAAGAGAACATTGGTCCATCGGAACAAGAACCAAATGAAGTTACGCAGATTGCAGCACGTTCGGTGCTCGAACAGTACAATTTGCGTATGGAACAAGATTGTCCAAACGCCGACTGTACACGGCAAGAAAGTGTTGAAGGGTCTTCAAATGCGGTGACTTCTTTGGCGGCACCACAAAATGACGAACGAGGTAACGAGGAATGTGCCCAAGAGCTACCGAACAATAACCCTGGAGGAAATCAAGAAGAAAATAGGGTATCTTCGCAAGAAGAAGTTGTGTTGTTGAACGAGGAAAGTCCTGCACAAGAACAAGAAAGCGGCGATGGTAATGAAGACACGACGGACGTGATAGATCTGACCTGGATGGATGAAATAGAACTGGAGGAGATAGAGGATGCTTTCTCCTTTGTGGTAAAGAAAGAAGAACCGCCCGACGATGAATATGGTCAAAGAACCAGTGTGAGTAAATACGTTTTTGGTTTTACCAAAGGATACTGTTAATTGCTTGAAGGGGGGTAGTTTCTTCATAATTATATTTCTTTCAGGCTGCAAATTTGAAGGGAGGAATCGCACAAAATGATTCCTTAGTAAAATGCGAAAGCAGTTAAGTACAGTAAAAACTTAACGGTGGTAAAGGTTTTTGTATTGCATGAACATAAAGGTGGTGGGGGTTAGACTGCATGCGTGTTGGAAAAATTAAGTCTAAGGAAGCTTTCCTTGTGCTTAATGTTCAAATTCTCAAAATTGCAGCCGTGTGTGTCCGAACTAATTTTTGGGATTTATATATAATATAGGTAGGGTTGTGATTTTGACCAGTCCAAATGTGATCATGATTTAGGAGCGAAAAATAACGCAATTAGATTCAATTATTTCGTGATGACCCTGAACAGGGTCATTGAGTACAAACTAAAAGTTTTTAATTTTTGATGTTAGACAGATAAGCTGATGTTTGTATTCAATCACCCTATATAAAAAAATACACACACAATTTCTCTCTCCCAAACACTTTCTCAATTCTATTCTTTCATGGCTTCTATTTGCATTCCAGACAGTTCTGACTAATTTCTCAGCTTTGCATGTCAAAATACTTTCTTATGACAACTATTTACTAATTTTATTCACAAGAACACACACAAACTATCAAATTTCGATTTTCGGTGTTCTAGGACATTTTAGGCCCTAATTTTTTGTGGATTTTGACCTAGTCGAAATTCGGTTAATCGACCAAGCACAACCCTAGATATAAGGATTAAAATAAAACAAGGTCCATGTTTCGGCTCCAATAATTGCATTGAAGAAAATGATAGAAGTTACAAAAATTTAGTAGTTTTTTTTTGTTTTCTTATATCACCAAGTTGTTGTTAAAAGTGGTTTCAATAAGATGTGAGAACAGCATTTTATCTAATTAGTAATTTTATAATTGTTTATTTTATCTAATTGGTAATTACCACTTTGTTGTGGGATCACTATCATAATTTAATGCTTCAAGGACATTTGTCAAATCTACCAAACTTTTGACCGATAATTATTGCAATTATTAACATCAGCAGAAAAACTGCTGTAATGATGAAGTTAAAAGAGTGAATGCAAAGATAAAGACGTGGAAACATTTAAATAACGTATAATTGAGTTAAAATTTACCACACTAACATCTCAAAACCATCTTCATAAACTGAGAATCATCTACTACTTAGGAAAGTATGGTGGTTGATTTAGAACAAAATATGTGCACAAGCGCATACACTGACAATATATTTTCTACATTAGGTAAGTAGGTACTTTCTGAATACTAAAATTTTTACAAAGAATGCCACCATTTTCTTCAAAGGCTTTCAGTGAGTTTCTATAATATGCTAATAATATTGTAGCTGATACAAACATTTATTCTCTTTCTCAATTTTTCATTATAAATTGCTTCTTTTACATTTTTAGAATTCATTTTAATAACAACTCTAAATACTAATGCCTGGTTCATGCAGCAACTTTATCTTTTAATTTTACTTTATTTTAAGAAATAAGCAATGGCATTTGTCCCTTGATTTGAACTGACCAATGACATTTAATATTTCTTAAAGATAAGGTAAAAGTAAAAGATAAAGTTGCTGCATGAACCAGGCTTAAATCTTCATATTTAAATTCTTTGACACATGTAATGTCAGTGTTAAAGTAAAATGTTTACAAACCTTATAAGGTGTCAAAAAAATCATTACCTTAACAAAAGAAAATTTCCTACAAGTTCTCACATCCTATTGAAATCACTTTTAGTATCAATTTTTGAAAATAAATAAAAACTTAATGTGCATTTTTAATTTTTCTAGAAAATCGTTCTTACTTGAGAGGGTTTAACAATAAAATCCCAAAAGAAAAATTATAGCTTCAAGCTACTTTTAAAAAATGGTCAAGTATCCAATTTTGTTCATGAGTGAAAATATCAAACAGGAAGCATAGGAACAAAATAAATAATAATAATTACATAATAATAATTCACAGGAAAATATAGCCAGTATTTTAAACATAAATTTGTTTCTAATACAATCTCTTTGCAATGTTAAAATCAAAGAAAAAAATGTTGATTAACTTAAAATCAAATAAAACGCACAATGCTTATCTCTTTAGAAGATATTTCGCCTAAAGGCGAGTCTCCTTTTGACACAACTAAATAATTTTCTCTATTACTCGTTAGTCTGTGGTACAGACGCAAGAAAAGTATTGCTTATCAAAATAATTAGATTGTAAAAGGAATGTTGCTAAAGCAAATACCTACTCTTGTTTTCATTTCATGAGAAAATATATAAAGAAATAATTTTCACGAACAAGAAACTTGAATATTTCGGGCTTTGTCAAGAAATAATAGTAATTTCCACCCCTCCTACACACAATCATGTACTTGCTTCTGGGATACTCCTAGCTTGGAGTATTGTGAAAGTGAGAATTATTATAAGTTGTGTTTGTGGGGCAATCGAACCAGTTCCAAACTAGTAACTGTCGATATTATTGGTACGTTTAAATTTTATAATTTCTTTGAGCCAATTACATTCACAGTCGCAACTAAAAAGCAAGGTGATGCAGTTTTTTCAGAAGAATCCGAATCTAGCTTCAAAACTGACGTACAGAATGTTCTCGAAAAGTTAAGGCCAAAAAAAACTATTTTTTCGGAAAAATAAATATATGATTTTTTTATATTAAGGGCCAAAAATAATAAAATCTGCTCACTCCCCTTTAGCCGGAAGCAAATAAATATTTTTAGAAATTGATATTTTTCTGTAGATTAAGATCCCATTAAATAGCCTTTAAAATTACCTTTTAAATGATATTTAACATTATAGGGTTATCTCTTACCATTTTCATTTATGTTTTCCTGGTTGGCATTGAATAAGTAGTCGAATATCTCGAAAACGGTAAGAGATAATGTTGCATATTATCAGAGAAAAAGTAATTTTAAGGGCTAACTATATAGTGGGATTTTAATCTACAGAAAAATAATGATCTGTAAAAACATTTATTTAATTCCTGATAAAACGGAAGTGATTTTCAAATTATAAATGAGCAAATTTTATCATTTTTGGTACTTACTATCAATGCATACATATTTAATTTTTTCGAAAAAATAGTTTTTTGGTCTTAACTTTTCGAGAACACTTTAATCCTGGAAAAAAACTGCATCAATGGCTTTTGCTTTTAGTTGGTCTTTCTATCTTAAAAACTATAGGACTTTACACTTTATTTGAGACCCTGTACTTTTATTTCAGTTACCTTGCATTTTTTCTTTATAATATTTCCATTGAAATACAAAAATAGTTGGGTTGAGTGCTTTCACATTTGTCAATTTTTTATTGCTCCCTTAAAATGACAAACTTATTTTTTTCGCAATCTAATGACTTAGATAAGCAAGTGTTGCCAAGATATGGAGCTATGGGATTCTATCTGAATTATTATATTGAAATTGTTTCATCTAATTAACTACGAATAATTTCTCACTCATTTCTTTCCATTTTCGTAGGCAATTTCACCAACTGATAGTGGCGTTGGTAGTCCAGGGCCTCAGGTTAGTTGGAATATTAAAAAATAATAATAGGTTTGAAGATTTTTCTGTTTCTACAGGGAGAACACACAATCGTCGTCCATAAAGCTTGCATTTGTGACAAGGTAGCAGTTTACTCTTGTCAGTGCCATAACTCGTGGTATTGTAGTGAATCTTGTCAGGTAAATTGGAAGCGAAAATTTATTTCGAAATTTAACTTGATATTTTGTAGCGTTCCGACTGGGACATGCACAGACACGTATGCCAAAGGTCATAGGTGCTATAATTTGGGCAAGGCAATAAAATATTTACAAATAATATTCTCAATGGTACTTGTACTTTATTTTGTAAATTTCATGTACATAAAACCATGTCTAGTATTAAGTTGTTAGGTATCCTGTGAAGAGTTTACGGTTATTTTTCATTATGTACAAATGTACACTTTGTTTATATGTTTCATGCCAATTTCAAAGTATTGAATTGTGATATTGTTCCAGATTTAGTTAAAGGAAAAAAACGCTTTGTCTTAGCATCTAGGATATTTTTACTTTTATAAAAAAAATAAAAAAAGTTATGGTTGTTTCGTATTTATTTTGCCACAATTGAACCAAAGAAATAAAGTATTTTTGCATAAATTTTTAGTTTTCCTTACCTGATCATCAAAGTCCATGCAATTTTTTCTATTCCCGAAAACTGAAAGCAGGCCCACTGTAATCCTTGAATTGGCGTGATTTTTTGAAATCTCACCCAGTTTTTTTAACTCTGACCAACTTTCATTGAAATCCTTTTAGTGATTCTAAAGAACGGAGTAGTAGTTCAAATAAACCTTTCGCGGGTATCTTAATTGAAAGAAGTACTAACTGTAATCCCTGAATTGGGGTAAATTTTGAAATCCCACCAAAATTCTTTTGGCAATTCGTGAGAATTAATTAGTAGTTCAAATGAACCGTTCACAGTAACGGTATGCGTAGTAGGTTTTTCAGACCAAGTTTCGTCAAACTTCTTTCGGCAATTCTTGAGAATCGAGTAGTAGTTCATATGAACCTTTCGCAATAACGGTATGCCCAGTTAACTTTTCCCTTTTCTCCCAGAAAATTCGCAGAATTTTTAAATCCCACAATTTTTTATCTTACAACTTTATCAAAACCCTTTCTGAAATTCTTACAAATCGAGTAGTAGTTCAAATGAACCGTTTGCAGTAACGAGATGCTGAGGTTGGATTCCATAATTTTTCCTTCTCCTGAAAGTTCAAAAAATACCAAAACTTTATTCTTGAGTTGGTGTCAATTTTGAATCCCACACAATTTTTTTTGCAGACCAGTCCTTCCAGTAATTCTTGAAAATTGAGTAGTAGGTTCAAATGAACCTTTCGACGTATCGAGATGTTTATGTTGAAGTCCAGTTAATTTTTCCTTTCTTCCAGAAAATTCACAGAAAAGCAACTACATTCTTGAGTTGGAGTGAATTTAAAATCAAACACAATTTTTTTTCCTTACAGACCAACTTTCATCAAAATCCTTATAACACAGGATGCTTAGTGCAAAGAACACTGCTTAGGGGTAAAAAAACACATTATTTCTAAATAATCTAAAAATCTATTGACAATATTTCGCAAAATATTGTTATTAACATATAAAATTACAACTCACTTTAAAACAACTTGGTATGAATAATACATGTAAAATATCAAGAACCATTTAATTCTTGATATCACAAATATATCTTGAAAATAGTTTTCTTATTTCGATTTAAAGAGATTCTCATCAACTACATAATACACTCTGCAATCTTAGGAATGAATTCAAACTTTGGCAATGATTAAATATATCTCACACTTGATTTTTTTTTGTCTTTTTCTGCAGTATTGAAAAAATATCAACATAAAAGAGTAATATTGCCTGTGTCTGCACCTAATAACAATAATCTATTCAAGGGCAAAATGGCCATCGATGTTAGAAGTCCTTTAAAGGCGTCCGATCTCAGTTTTGTACTGTAAGAAAATAAGTAAGATCAAACACAAATTTCATCGTGGATGACACAAAATTGCTATAGGAATGATAATGTTTCCATAATGATTCAAAATAAAAGCCAAAGCAGTCTACTAAAATCGAGCAACTCTTACGCCTGGCGTAAACAAGAGCACGAGCGTCGAGATATTCGCCAGAGCCGCACTCAGGCACGACCTTTCTTTAATTTTAGTTTTGCAATAATTGTTTACATCAAAATATTACGGAAACCTGCCGGCATGGGTTCAGAATGAATTAAAATCAAATTTGCGGAGTTTTCCCGAACAAATTAAGTCCCGGCTTTTTCCCGCATTTTTTTAAAACACTTTTCGTGATATTCTCACCTGGAAAACGAGGCGTCCTGACTTATGGAAGTATGCACTCCAATTCTATTGGCGGTAGTCCCGGATATAAGTTCGCTGTTGTATATTTGTAGGCAGTGCACTGGTTCTGTGACACCCCTAGGACCGAAAACACTATAATGACATACAGTAATCCGTCAAAACAAGGTTAAAATTAAATCGCATAAAATCTTCACGATCACGATGTTAACCCCATTTAAAAACACCTCTGATGTCACTGATTTGGAAATTGTGTACATTTAATAACAAAGAGAGATCATATATATAGGTAGAGTGCTGAACAAGTCCCTTTTTATGGCAAATTGTGGATTTGCACATGGGCCTATGGAACATGCGCATTAGACCCTCAGACTGCGCAATTCAAAACAGTCGTTTTTCTGAATTACTATCTCCCTACAAACTTGTATATTGGTAATAAATTAAGCCCACCTCAACGTGGACTGGTCAAGACTTCGATAACTACAACTAGGTTCGTTTATACTTGTAAAACTAGTTTCGTCCAAACTACTAGAATTCGCTTCACTGATGCTAGAACTTGACTTGTTTTCATCTACCTTTATAACTTTAACACTAAAACAAATAAGCTACTAATAGTTTCTTACACCACAATCATGTTAATATACTTAAATGATGGTTTAGGTGGTTTTAATAGTTGGTTGGTACCGCATTTTCAATTAGCTGCGTTTTAACTCGTTTCGTTTTTAAACACTCTGGTGTAAAATGAGCAGAACATATTCGAGATGATCACTTAATTAGATAAAACACTCAAACTAAAACGGGAAGAAACTATTAATAATTAGCTGAAAATTGAAAAAATTATGCCACAAAGCGTCTATGATATAAACAACGGTAGGTTATACTTAGTGTCACTGTCAAATGGCTGTCAAAGAGTGTCAAGTTTCACAAAATGCTACCTCAAATTGCAAATGCGCATGTCCACTGGATCTATTACTATTTTATGATTTTAAATTCGTCAAAGATTTTCTGCGCATCCTATGTATAAAAAACATCGTCCAGCACTCTACCTATATATATGATCTCTAGATTATCTTACAAAGATGATCTCAGACTAATGAATAAAGGGGACGAATTTGTTTACAAATTTAAGTGAATTGTTGACAGGCATAGTTGTTTATTACTATCCCCATGTTTACAAATATTGGTCTTACTGACCTGCCCCAAACATGTTGTCACATTTAAGAGTAACAATAACTAGGAATATCATAAATAAAACCGGCAATTTCTTTAGTAGATGCATTGAACGTAAAATTGCCCCCACTTATAAAATTCAGGCGGAACAGTACAGTAAAACAACCTTTTCGTGTTCAAGAAAGATTATGTAGCTATTTTATTATTGACAAAATGGATATAGTAGAGAACACCCATTACTTTTCGCTCTAATTGGCAACGTTGCGGCAGTTTGACAGGGACCAAAGTCAGCGCTTGCTCAAATTGTTTGTTTTCCATTTTGTTTGTTTTGGTTTGTGCTTCGGTATTCGCTTAGTTTTACCAGAAAACAAACGCTAAAATTGAGTTTTTCGTGCGGTTCCAAGTTTAAAATATTAAAAAATGGTAAAAAGGTGCATAAAGTGCAAGTGTCTTTCCTCTAAAGTGAAAAAAGAGAATATTTCGTTCCATAGGTAGTATTTGTAAATACATTTATCTCTTTCATAAAGTGAGAAGGTTCGGCTTACTGTTTACATCTGTATAAAGACGCTATAATGCGGTGTCCCCTTTATCCATTAGTCTGAGAAGATGATAGTAATATAACCTAAAAAGTAAACAAATTTGACAAATTACAGATTTCTAACCTATTAACACATGGTGTTAACACATGGTGTTAACATTGTTGTTAACATTTCAATGCAAATTTGCCACTATGTTGGTGTCCACAAATCGGTAACATCAGAGGCATTTCTAAACATGATTAAGACTTCCTTTTAAAACTGAATAATCCAAAAGATTCATTGATTATCTTTTACCAACGAAAATTTTGCAGAAAATGTATGTCAGTGAAAACATTTTGGTGGAGAGTTGAAAAAACGGTATCGTTCAAAACGGAGGCACTTTCCCCCGAACGCCGCCATTTCCAAATGTCCCTAGATATAAAAATCGCGTATTCACCTCAAGTTAAACTTGAACTTGCCGTCGGAGACGTTCCACACGCTTATCGCCTGGTCCAGACTGCTGGAGACGATCGTCTCGTTGTCGTAGGCGACCAGTTGGAGCACTTCGTTCTCGTGGGCCCTCCAGGTGGACACGAGGAGCCCCGTCCTCACGTCCAGCACAGTGACGCAACCCGACGACTGGCCGGCGGCGATCCACAGACCGTTCGGGGATACCGTCAGGCATCTGATTAGTCCGCTCGGATTTACGCTGACCTAAGGTGTTGGAAATCGCTTGAGGTGGCATATATTCGCAAAATGTCTAGGGTAGTTCAAATGTACGGGGTGGTTCATTATAAATTGACACCCCCTTAACTTGTTAGTTTTTGAGGTTAGAAAAAAAAGTTTCTGACAAAAGTTTTAGATACTAATACAAAGTTTGTTGTGACGCTATTGGCCCGTGTACAGTGTGTTCTAGAAAGCCGTGGCAGACATAACTTATGTTTTTTTAAATGGAACACCCTATATATTTTTGCTCATCAAGGCAATTCAAATGATATTAAACTTTGTGGCATTATCTTTTTCCGTTTTTGAAAAATTCCGTATTCAAATTTTATACTAAATTTATTTGACTCGAATTTGTGGATCTCTTGATAAAGATAGACGATCAATGTAATAACGAAAAATATTTGTTTTAAACAAAAGAGTAACATAGTGAAACTCCGAAATGTTTAGAAGCTTTTACGATTTTCCTGAAATTCTTTATTTCATGAATATACAGGGTGTTCGAAAAATAGAAGGAGATATTTTAGAGGGTGATTCCCTGTTAAGAAATATGAAAAAAAGTTTCTATAAACATGGGTCCGGAAATGCAGAGTTTTCAAGATACAGGATGTTAAATAAAAAAAAATAAAACATGAAATTATTAATGTCTTAAAAATTATTTACTCGATTCTGTTGAAATTTGGCAATGTTATTTGTTGTATTAAGAGGCTAATTTCGCCCTAACTAGATTAAATTTATTAAGTCCAGTGGCGTCCCGGGGGGCACCTTAGCGAATATTATTATCAAAAAAATGTACGCCACTACCTTTTTTGTAACTTTAATATTTTTTGTTTGATTAAGCATCTAAAAATACAACTTCTTTCCCTCTTGTATTGTTTTCCTATCTCACTTCGTTTTCGAGAAAAAAAAATAAAAACCGTTTTATTGCATGTCACTGGACAAAATTGGTTGTAGTGTACTTTATGTTATGATATTGGAAAAGTTGCAATAACACTCTTTCCTAGAAATGCTTATGATTATTTGTTTTCCAAGGCACTTGTGATTTTTTTTGCAAAAATTGATAAACCAATTTTGTCCAGTGACATGCAATATATTTAACATCCTGTATCTTGAAAACTCTGCATTTCCGGACCCATGTTTATAGAAACTTTTTTTCATATTTCTTAACAGGGAATCACCCTCTAAAATATCTCCGTCTATTTTTCGAACACCCTGTATATTATCAGTAAAATTTGAAAAGGCTCCTAAACATTTTGGAGTTTCACTATATTACTCTCTTGTTTAAAACAAATATTTTTTGTTATTACATCGATCATCTATCTTTATCACGAGATCCACAAATTCGAGTTAAATAAAACGGAATTTTTCAAAAACGGAAAAAATGCCACAAAATTTAATATCATTTTTATTACCTTGATGAGCAGATTTAAAAAATGCAAAAATATATAGGGTGTTCCATTTAAAAAAACATAAGTTATGTCTGCCACGGCTTTCTAGAACACACTGTACATGGTCCAATAGCGTCACAAAAAACTTCTGTAAAAAAACTTTTTTTCCAACCTCAAAAACTAGCAAGTTAAGGGGGGTGTCAATTTATAATGAACCACCCTGTACACCAACTTTTCGGCTGTACTTACTAAAACCACAGAAATATAGCAAAGGCTCCTTAATGACATCTGTCGAATGGACTCAAAGAACAAGTACCTAAAGTCTATCCAAGTTACAGCGGCAGTAGATATAAACAAAGTCACATGACCGCCTTGAGATCGATTACCAGTGTCAGACTAATATGAGATTCCAAGTGGCTTGTAATTCTGAACTAATTCTTTTAGAAGTTCTAAAATTTGTGTTTCTACCTTTCGTGGATCTTTATAAATTTCCTTAAATTAAGTAGCAAAATAAATTTACAGAATATACTGCTCGCGATCCGATCTAAAATATACAGGAAACTCGACTGAGGGAAGAGCCGGCCCTGCATTCTGCTCGCCGCGTAACCACTTGACATTTTATGACGGCCAGACCAATAAGAGAATAGGTCACGTGGTGGCCAATGTTTTCATCCACTGCCTCTCTAACTTGGATAGACTATAGCATAATTATTCTTCCTTCATATATTTTTCTGGACTGGATTTTTAAATATACCCTTAAGTATAAATATAAACAAACTGTCATAACATAACCTAAACAGACAGAAAGAAAAGGAACTTACCCGCATTTTTTCTGTTTACATTTTTTCCAAAACGACTCATTTTGAACCAGTTTAATGACAGCTTCGACTGTAGCCTCATTCGAGTAAACAAACACGACGCTTGGATATCCAAGGCAAATGCGATTATACCTACACCCTGTTAGCGTTGGTTTATTTTCTGAATGTGTGTCATAAAAAATTTAAACGGAGACGGAGGTCTAATAACAACAATTTAGCAATGTAAAAGTTATATAAATTCATTGATACAATGCTTAATAATACCGCAACATCATTTATAAGTTGTATAATTTAGAACAGTGTTATAAAACACACCAATTTTAAGAAGTACATGTTTGTATCGAACAGATTCACGGTTGCTAAGCAACGAAGTGGATGCAAGCAATATGAGGGAAATAATAAGCTCAAATTGTCTATCAGTCTATTTGACAGCTGTCATTAAGTTACAAGAAGCCTTCTGTTGCAAAGCTATTTATCTGATAAAACCAATAAAAATGCATGGTTAGCAAATATTTGGTCAATATCATAGATTGCCATGACAATGACAGATTGAAAATTTATTCATTTTGACAGTTCATAGTTTGTTGCTCAGTAAATTCGTAAAATTTATGCTTTTTGCTGATAAATGCGCGATAAAGAAAGTGAAATTGAAAATTTAACTCTATCAGAAATTATTGTGGAACAAGCTACAACAACTGCAAACGATTTATTACCCGTAAAATCGGCAAAAACATACAAACAATAATTTTATTCTCAGTTTATGGATTGAAGTGACAAAAATAAGATGTGACAGGTTTCAGAAAACTTCTTAATTATTACGACATTTAGGTAATACTATTGCAACAATGTTATTCAAATACTGAAAATATCTAAAGCCATGTTTAGAGTCGGCAATTTTTATTGCAGGCCAAATATTTAGTAAATATAATATTCGAAGTTTTTGCGGGGTGTAGACTGTACACGTAGTGTTTCGGGTTATATTAATTTTAGCAAAGACTCTAATAACATATAATAACATAGAAAGATCCTAATAGTAACATAGAAAATGAAAGAAAATCAGGTTTTATGTTAGGTTAGGTTTTATGTAGTGTTTTTTATTACTTAGGTTGTTAGCACAAAAATCTCTAAAAAATACTATAATTGCCACTGCAATAGGGTACTTGACGAAATTTTACAAACTTGATAAAACAATTCCTGGACACTTGCTTAAGACCCTACGATTATTTAAAAAATATATATTTACGTAATTATCAAGTTTTTAGACTTTCTTCGAAATTTGGCGGGAAAGCACTTATGACGTCACAAGTGTTTTAAAAAGGCAATTTGGCATCATAGTGATACCACTGAAGTGTTCTGAGACATAACCTTATTCGGCAGTGAAAGTTGCAAGGAAAGTTGAAATTTCAAAATTCTAACCTCAAACTCCCAGACTTATGATGCCCCGTGAAACCACATTTAGTCAAGAAGTGTTTTTTTTTGTAAATACCTATTCCATCGTTTTTCTGCAAATTTTTTTTGCTAGGTTGGGCCTAAAGTCGGAATTCGGGCTCAGTACTTCTAAGCGCTATGGCGCCTTTATTAACGCGCCTTCAAGATGGTCCCTAGGCCGAGGTTCTATCTTTATTAATAACTCATAACACTGTACTATTACTACAACGTAGGTACAAACCTTTGCAGTTTTATCCCATGAATTTCGGCAGACGCTAACATCGAATTATTAGAAAAAATTGTGCTACTAAAAAAGCATCCAATTTCGGCAAATTACAGATTGTCCTTTCAGGGCCCATGATCCCACATCTAACAACACGATAACTAGGTACGCAAACAATATGTAGGTAACAAACGATAATAAATCGCACAGATGTAAATATTATCTACTAATATTTTGATTTAACGAGATTCGGAATGACAGTTGGCATCATGGGATGTCATCTGCCGATCAGAAAACCGTACGTGTTAGATGACATGTGTATATATGAATATGGTTAGATGCCTAGGTGGGCGGGCAACGTTGCCACATACGCGAATATTTCCCGCATTATTGATACCAGAATATTTATAGTATGTTCCGTACAGATATTTTAACTAGTGTTACGTGGCAGAGATGAAGGATATAGTTTCCAGCGTGTGCAGCATAAACACACACCATTTTGCTATAGAGGAGTCAATATATGGAACATATTCGTAATAAAAAAGTCTTTATGTGACAAAATTTGTGTGTGCAATAGCGTTAGTTAAAGCTCAATGGTTGCAATACATTAAGTAACAGATATTCATAGGCAAGCTGGAGATACTTGAATAGAAAACTGCAATTTGCCCTTGTTCTGCGAATTATTGCAAACGGGCACCGGCAACGTTACAGTTCCGTTTCTCCTGAGAGGCACAGAGTTGCCACGTTTGGCGTTCTGGTCAATAGAACGACGAAACTGTAGATTTCAGCCTGAACAAAATTGTGCAACTTCGTCTTTAATTATCATCAATAAATAAGGGTTAAAAGCCGTTGTTTGATTTATTACGTGTTCTGTTGGTGCATCTACTGTAAACAGAGAACAATTTTAGAGCAATTAAAAATATTGTCAAGTACCCTATTGCAATAAATATAGGTCTGGAGCTACTTTTTGCAATGCAATAAAACTTGCCCCAGATGACTCAAAACGGAGTTAATGTCAGCAATGTTTATTGCCGGCAATAAAAATTGCCGACTCCAAACAGGGCTTAGCTCACCTTCAGGTCATAAATATAGTTCATCAGCCTGGCGTCGATTACTTTGATCAGGCCGTCCGTGGTGGCGGCGAAAATCAAGCTGGACGGCGCCGGCATGGCCCGCAGCACGTTGACGGGTTGGATCTTGGCGGACTCGAGATGGGCCCTCGTCACGCCCATGTACGGGTCCCAAACGTGGACCACGCTGTCGCAGGACGCCACCAATCTCATGCTCTCGAGGAACGTCAGCGACAGTATCGACTTTTTGTGGGCGGTGTACGTCCACTGGCAGTTTGAGACGCTCGAGCCGTCGCCTAGGAGATACAGGCGGTCTTTCGACGAGGGTTCAACGCTCGCGCTGCGTTTTTGCCCGTTGTAAATTTTACTTTCCGACACATTATGAAAAACTGAGAGAATGATGCAGAAAGCACCTAACTTTTACGTTTTATGACAGGAAATGTCAAAGTTTTCATTTGGGAAAGGGATATCAAGAAACGGAAATTAGTTGGAAATAGGGATGGCAAAATTTAAAAATATAGGCCAGGGAAAATAGAATTTGACCTAGAAAAAGTTATAAGTAAATACGTTGGTAGAAACCAAAAATTAAACGTTTTGAAAAAAAAACGGAACCTTGAGTTACCTCAAAAAACACCTATTTTTCGTTAGAAATTTCGAGCAAAAATATTAACTGGATTTTTTTATATTCTTTAGGTAAAAAAACTTCCCTTGCTAAATTTTAAGAATATGGAAGTAACTTAGATCGACAAAGAGGGATAAAAATCGGATAATTTTCTATTTCGGCAAAAGCAAAAATATTAACTACGTTTTTATTGAAGATGATCATTCCCTTTTACAACTAGAATGTAACTTATACAAAATTAAACATTTATCTGAGCCGCATGTAGGTCAGCTGTCACTTCTCATTGGTATAAACTAGGCAAAAATATTAACTTTTTTTTTGTTTAACTTTTTACAATATAACTATATTGAACCATATATAGAGAAATTAAACATTTATTTACGGCGCATCTAGGTCAACTGTCACTTGTCATTTCTTTAGGAAAGCAAAAATATTAACTGTTTTTTCTTTGTTTAACTTTTTACAATATAACTATATTAAATCACATACTGCGAAATTAAACATTTATTTACGGCGCATGTACAGTGTGACCCATTTGTTTTGGGGTCAGTCTGTAAAAAGTGTATCAATCGTGCGATTTGGCTGATTTTTTTTTTAAATTGTAGAGCTCGATGAACTGCACATTTTGAACAAAAATTGCCTGGTTCGCATAAAATCCAAAGCCTACTATGACCATTTTTATGAGCAAAATTTTAAGAAACCATATTAGCGTTTTTTTTTTAAAAAAATCTGTGTGCGCCAATGGATTGAGCACCCCTCGAAATGGGTATGTACAAAATTTCATCAAAATATTTCAAGTAATAACGATTTTGTAGAAAAATTAAAAATGCAGCCAAGGTACGTCTTTATTTTCAAAAATTCAAAGTTGGCCATGGAAAATAATTGAATTGTAATAATACAACCTTATGCTTATAAACACAAAACATAAAAACAATTAAAATTATAAAATTTTTGTAACTTCTACCAAGCCTCCATTTTCTACAATGCATTTGTCGTTCCTCTTGCGTACATTCAAAATTACATTTCGTATTTGCTGTGGAGTAATTTCCTTACAACTACGGTTTATCCTAGCTTGCAGTTCTTGTAAATTATGGGGTCTTGACTTATAAACATTTTGCTTAAGTGTACCCCAAAGAAAAATATCTAAAGGAGTTAAGTCCGGAGATCTCGGTGGCCACTCACAGAAAGGACTATTTCGCCCTATCCAACAGTTTTCAAAATTATTATCTAGCCAGTTTCCGATTAAACGAGCATTATGAATAGGACTGCCATCTAACTGTAACTTTAAATTTAAACGGTATCTTAATGGTAACTCATCTAAAGCATTTCTAAATTCAATTTCTAGAAAATTCAAGAAGCCAGCCGCATTCAAATTCCCTTCAAAGAAAAATGGGCCAATTATTCTGTCGCGTAGTATTCCACACCAAACGTTAATTTTTTGTGAATATTGTCTCCTTGCATTTATTATAAACTCTGGATTTTCAGCTGACGGCAGTTTTGACTTGATACTACACCATTTGTAGTAAACGTGGCTTCGTCGGTGAATAAAATTTCATTTAAAAAGTTGCCATTATGGAGATATTCACCTTGCAGCCAATAGCAAAATCCTAATCTTCTCTCCTCATCTCCTGGTTCCAGGGTGTGCAAAAATTTTGGCTTAAACGGTTTTATTTTGTTTTGTCTCAAACATCTCCTTATACTCTCTCTGGGTATATGAAGGTCTAAACTAGCCGTTCGAACACTATTTCGAGGATTGTCACTAAAGTATTGCAGAATTTGATTGTTATTTTCAACAAGTCCACGGCGTCCATTTTGCCTAGTTTTTAATAAATTTTTAGAAATCGATCCAGTTTCATCAAAAATATTGTTTATACGTTGTACAGTACTTCGACTCACTGATCTACCTGGGTGTCTATTGTTAAATTCGGCCGCAGCTTCTGCTGCCGAGCGCTCGTTGTCGCCCATGAGTCGAACAATTTCTATTTTGTCTCTTATGCTTAAATATTCCATAATTATGATAATTAATTGTATTGAGCACAAACAATTTCTGAACTCAATTTAGACAGTTTGACACTTAATAAAAGTAAACAATTCAATTATTTTCCATGGCCAACTTTGAATTTTTGAAAATAAAGACGTACCTTGGCTGCATTTTTAATTTTTCTACAAAATCGTTATTACTTGAAATATTTTGATGAAATTTTGTACATATCCATTTCGAGGGGTGCTCAATCCATTGGCGCACACAAATTTTTTCAAAAAAAAACGCTAATATGGTTTCTTAAAATTTTGCTCATAAAAACGGTCATAGTAGGCTTTGGATTTTATGCGAACCAGGCAATTTTTGTTCAAAATGTGCAGTTCATCGAGCTCTACAATTTAAAAAAAAAATCAGCCAAATCGCACGATTGATACACTTTTTACAGACTGACCCCAAAACAAATGGGTCACACTGTAGGTCAACTGTCATTTGTCATTTCAAAATACTTCCGTTACCAATTTTTGTTTAATTTCAAAAAATTTAACGAGACTTGGTATCCACTTACAAAGTTTAATAAACAATATGTTTAATTTCAGAACAAACTGTTAATACTTGATTTTTAAGGTAATTATAAATAATAAAAAGGCACTTAATATTTTTTCCCAACAAAATATTACGCAAAATGTCATTTTTACATCATTCGGATACTTGCACAAACGTAATCTGTTTAATTTATCAATCTCAACTTTATATACCTTACTTACTAATAATTGCAGCTTAAAATGCGCAGTTAATATTTATGCCGTCTTTATTACAACAAGAAAATGTATTTTTCTAAAAAAACGCCCACACGCATATATTTATTTTGTATAAAAAACAATTCTGGCGTTCATTTATTACCAATATTTTGTGATGGCATTATAAAAATGCGGTTATGAATTTTGTCTAGGTTTCGTTATTTTTTACCGTAATTTCCCTGGCCTAATATATCGATATATTGTTTCTTACGATATATTGAATCAATTTATTGTTATACTTGATATATTAAAGAAAATAAATCGATATATTGAATATTTCGATATATCTAATGTTATCGATTTTTTATTTTGTAATTCATTTATGTTTATAAATTTTCGAAAAATATGTATAAAATGTTTTATTATTGCTTACAAACACAAGATGAGAGCTCACAGATAACGATAATCTCAGTCTTCCAAAGGCCTTCACTATCTTCCAGTTTAACTTAAACTGGAGAAATTATAATAGTTTTCGTTGCGATATATCACGTCAAAATATCGATATATTTACCGATATATCGCAAGGAAATAGCGATATAAATATATCGATATATTTTAAGGAATATATCGATATTTCAAATATATCGTTGCCATCCCTAGTTGGAAAAGTACAAAAGACAAAACGACTTTTTTTAACAAGTTTGTTTTTTGTTTACCTTGACTCCTCAATGACCACAGCTTCACAGTCTTATCTCTACTGCCCGACATGAAACTATTCTCATTATCTAACACGTACAGACATTTCACACTGTTCGCATGACCTAAAACGTCAACTTAAATCCATATTCACAGCTTAAAGTCACACTTCTTACCTGTAAATGTTTGTAATTTAATCTGTTTAAAATTAAACATATTGTCCTTGTCGGACCTCCCTATCTCATGCTCCCAATATGCAAACCAGTTTCCACTTAAATGTCTACTGCTATTTTCCATTCTATTGCTAACCAACGCTAACATATCGACATTCAAATCGTCAGACAATTCATTTTGGACTTCTATTCTGTTTCCTATCAGGTTTATGTTACTTCCTATGCTACTCGAACATGGAATGTTTGAATTTTTTGTAAAATCTTCTAGTTTAAATTTAGGTATAGCATTCGGGTAGCTTATCTTAAATTGTTGTTCGTATTCTTGGCATAAAACCTTTATGTCCTCATTATTCTTTAATGAAATTTCTAATGAACTTGCTCCGATATGTTTTAGAAACGGTAAATAAGCGGTATGGGCTAGTTCAGAGTTAAAAACCGATTTTAGTTGTTCCAACGCGATTTTTGCAACGTTTTCTTCTCCGGAACATTGAGTAGGAGATATGCTGTCAATTGACTCGGAGTCCTTTAGCCGAACATGGGAAAATTTTAGGGGTCGTCCCCCGATAGCCCATTCGGATGTAGTCCCGTCTCTTCGCACTTCGATGTAGTGGGATTCCTCGAACGATCTTTGGAAGTCTTCTTTTTCGGGGGACACCTATGAAATGGTCAATTTATTTGGAAGTCGCAAAAAAAACATTAGCTTTTTTAAGAATTAAAAATGTCTGAAGCCACAAGCTGAAGTTGGCAACGAAGTTTTAACTACGGGTTGAACTTAGCTGCTGTCAACAGTGTTGCCAAAGCTAGGATAAGTCTACAAATCTAGTACTTTTTGCATTACTTAAACAAAAATACATTTTTGATAATTCTAGTACATGTGCAAGGCTTAAGGTTACTATATTTTTTGTTTTCGACTTAGAATAAGAACCAAGGAGAGAAGCAGAAATAATAGTATAAGTATAGTATATTATACACTTAGGTTGAGAAGTGAGCCATTATTTACTAAGCATTTTTATATCCTGAGGTGTATATAGAATTTTTTTTACTACTAACATTGAAATATTGCCATATTTTACATATCTGATTAGAAGTAGACTGGGAGTTCAGTTGTCAAGCTGATAAAATGAAACTAATTTTTAAATGCAATATAGAAAATTGTTCATTATTTACCTAGGTATTTTTTTATTATCATTATTTACCTAGGGAGAGAAATATTACTTTTCATTAGAGGACTCAGGTAAATAATGGTGATTTCTCACGTTAGTAGTACTGTGTTAGTAGTAAAAAAAATATTATGTAGGCAGTGGAATTAAGTCCAATGTTTGGAACACCCAGCCAATCAAATATTAAACCTAACTTTAATGTTTTGTGGGTATAAACTCAGCCAGTGACATGATATTTTGTGGTGAGAAGTGACATTTTTGTATTTTTGCTTTGTTTTGTGGACTTAAGAAAGGTTTTGTGTTAGAAATTATTTATAAAAGTTTTAAACCTGGTTTATACACTTTCTAAGAATCTAAGAGTAATAATAACGAAAGAGAGCTGTTTATATAATATATGTTGGATTAGTGTTAGGTTAGGAATAGCATGTAGCATGTCTGCTGTCAATAAAAAAGCCATACTGCACAGTCCGACCGTGCAGTAGTCAATGATGACTTTTAGAGCCATGGGCATTTTCATTTGCATTGTGCGAAAAATTCACCAATACATCCAAAACTTACCTTGCTGTCCACTGTAACTTCTTCAGTACTATTGCTGTGAACCTTATCGAATATGAGGAAAAACCTCTGTAAAGCAGGTACCGCGAGATATTTTCTGGTCATATCGGACCCCATTCGAATTGACAAAATGTACAATGTGTCGATATATTTCCTAGCGAGTACATTACGAGCCAAGCTCCCACTCGGAAACATATATTTTACCGAACCGAGCAATCGAACTATAGGATGTACGATATTTCGTAGAATGTTGTCCTAAAATTGAATTCTTTGTATTTATTTCAAACAAATCATATAAAGATTCCTCGAGTTGAGCAAATAATAATAATAATATAAATTAATTTGAACACGGCAAGAAAATATCTTACCTGAAGTTGATCCATAAGTGTAGAATCCGACAAATATGGTATTATATGTTTTAAAAGTGCCAAACAAGATATCAACCCTCCTTCTAAATTTTGGGTTATTTTTTTCTTACACAAGACTATAAGTTCGGTCATGTGTGGAATGTATTGCGACAAAATCAACTTTTCGCCATACAGGGCTAAAAAAACAAACATGAAGATTATTGCTGAAGGCCCTTTCACAAAACAAAATGTTTATTGAAGACCGAGGCAATAGAATATTGGCATATTTTCTCCCACCAGGTGGCGACGGTCTACAGGCGAACCGTTAAATTTGACAGCCGTCGTGGTACCGCGATCGTCACTTACCCGCTATACTAGTCAGACATTCCAACACCCTGGCGGCGTTTCGATCGCCGAGAACCTTGCCGGACATTATCGAAATGTCAAGCGTATCGTCACCTTCCCCGATAAAGGACAAATTTTCGCTGCCGACGTAGCACAACGTCAACATCTTTAGCAGATTCCTCGAGAGGTGGCGAGCCATGAGGACGGGCCCCAAGCGATGCGACAGCCACATGATGCTATCGGCGCTCACTTCCGATATTTTGGTGTCGAATCTCTTCGTCCTGGACGGCAGCCTTTGGAGGTTAGAGACGGAGCTCGTCGACGACGAATCGATTTTCGTCCGGTCCGTGCTGGAGCCGGGAGAGGCGGTCACGAATTCCTGGGACGTTACCGACTTTCGCTCGGAGAAGTCCGATTCGCTTTTCTTACTTCCTATCTCGCAACCTAGAGGGGAATATTGGCCATTAATAAACATTCATGTATTTGAAAATTTGATCTTGAAAAAAGGATAAGCGAAAGTTCCGCCCTTGTTTATCAGTGTAGCGAAAATATATTTTCTTGAAATCGGCAGTGAAGTGTCTCAAAATCGTCAATAAAACTCAGAAATCGGCACTGAAGTAGCCCATTATTGTACAATTTTTTTCAATAAGTAGGCCTTGGCGAGATGTAAACATCAAGCGTCAGACGCGGAGCCATCGCCCGTCAAAAGTGACCAAATATTCAAAACCTGGCCAATAAAGGCCCATTTAACTTTTCGTACACATTGCGAAATTGTTACCTATAGCAGCGCAATCTTTCAGTATAAATATTTCAGTAGGTTTGAATATCAATCTATTTTTCACGGAGGCTGCACAACAGGCGGCAGTTTGGAGTTTCTGTTGGGAAACGCCATGCCTCGGCAACTAAATTCCATATAAGTCATAAAAAGTTCAGTGGCTTGGTACATAAATAACTATTACGTTTGTATTAAAATAACTATTATCTATTTATTGACACCAATTTCATAAAACTCGCAAATGATGGCAATATCAATCCTGTGTGCATGGTCATTGTGCTATATTCAAAATATAATACAAAATATTGATGATGTTTTGTGGTAACAATTGGCTTTAGAACATCGAAACTACTTTCCAAAAATGAGGACACCCGACTGGGTCTCGATCAGAAAACAGATCTGCTTCTGATGGCAGAAAATTTGACAGTTAGGTTAGGTGGTAATACCTCTTCTTCTTCATATTACTATGGTACCACAAAACAGCAAATAGTCACACTAAACAGTGAATTATTCGATGCCAACATAAATATTACTTTTGCGGCGCTAGGGCGAAAACTTTCCTCTTTTTTTAAGGCCAAAATTTTCAGTGGACTCGTCTATTTAGACTGACCATGTCGCCAAAGTGTTCAAAGTGATATTGGCACTCATTTGACATAAAACTGTAGCTTCAATCTACTTTTAAATAATCACCCTTACGACGATGTAAATGTCAAACATTTATAAAACGTCTAAATTATAAGCAATATCTAAAGGACCCAAAAAAATATTTTCAATAAAAAAAATACACTTACTGATATTCATAACATTCTTCTTGTTCCCCGACGGTATTGGAATTGTGGGCGAAGTGACTCCAGGACTATTTTCCACCGCCTCATCGCTTATGTTGATATTTAGCTCTTCCAGACTTCTCAAATGCTCTATATTTTCCACCAGCGACGCGTCTAGTGCTTCCTCGGCCGACGAATGATTAAACGGCAAATCGCTCGCTATATTAATTTCTAGATGCTCTATAATCGACTGCATTTGATCCTCTTGATCTTCCCCATCTTCTTCGAACTGAAAAACTTCTTCTTCCTGCGTTATTTTGGAAGTTTCGTTTTTTTCGCTCGAAACACTCGAGGTGTCGCTTATCGAAATTTCTTCGGTGTCCATATTTTTTAAATGCGAAGTCTTTTTCGTCACCTTCTCAGCGTGCGTGTGTAAGATAAAATCGGTTTTATCATAATCTTTGTAACCTCCGACCGCTTCTACTAGCGGAGTGACGAAATTCTCCAGAAAACATTTCAAACCTAACCTAACCATTATACGTAAGAGAAAACTGTGGTGGTATAATTTTGCAATTTTCCCGTTGTACGGTATATGATTTTCATTTGGCTCGTTCTCGTAAAGTTTCAAAATGGATTGTAAAAGGTATTTAGAAGTGTTTTGGGGACCCAAAACTCTCCCGATTAAATCGAATAAATACCAAGCAGCTAGGACCGAGGTGGGAGTATCTTCGATTAATTCCTTGATATGCGGGAGTAATATATTTACAACTTCTATGTCGGTATTAACGTTAATTTTTTCAAGCGCTTCTTCCAAATTTTTTATGCATTGTTTAACCTTACATTCGGCTATATTTTGAGCAAACAATATCTTAGTTTTTTCGATTGATTCGTACTCTTGGCACATGTCTCCGTCGCATTCAAAATGGTACAATATTTCGAGTTCCAACGAAACATTTTTAAAACCTTTCAAGCTCGACAGAATTTTATATAAGTCCGGAAATTGCTTCGGAAATGGAATTATACAATTTAATAGCGGTTCTAAAAGCAAATGGGCACTCGGAGGGGGTAAACCTAAATCCGTAACAACAGGATATTGAAAATTTTTGCTCTCTTGTATGTCAGGTTGTAGTAAAAGCTTTGTAACGTATAAAACACATGGTGGAATGTCATATTCACAACTTTTTATTATTGTCAAGCAAGATTTCAGGCGATTTAAAAAAGTTTGGTTAGAATTGTTTGCTCCTAATGCACGCAAGTGTTTTGACATAAAAATTTCGACTATCAAGCAACCCAAGACTTGCAATTCTTTTATCCTTCTTGAAGATATTATCTCCGAATAGTTGCAAAGAATTTGGTCACTGGTTTTTTGATTTGAAAACGTTTTCTTGAAGGGACACGAGGGCATACTGTTATAGTTATCTAGCGGAAACGTATGAGATTTTTTCGTGGTTTTCAACATTGACTTTTCATCGTCATAAATAAAATTTGTAAAAGCATTTTGTATACGTCGATCGGACACGTTTTTCGCTTGTTCTGTTTCCTCGAAACCCGCAAAACTCTTGCTGCTTTCTAAATGAAAAGTTTTCGATATGAATCCGTGTTTTCTCTCCAGAGTTTCCAACGCGGCTTCGGGTTTAAATTCCTTAGGCAAAAAAATCATTCCCGTACTCAGGCTCGGCACGTTACAAACCGACAACTGATTAGGTCGTTTTTGGACGACGTGCGAAGTGAACGTGGGGTTTTTCGGACCCAAACTAGCACTGCGGTGGTTGCTGGGGCTACGGCTGTGCTTCGAATTTTGCTCCTCGTTCAAAGACGATCGGCTTCGCGATAAAATTTTGGAAAGCGCGAGCGACGAACGCGTTGTTGAGGTAGAGGGGGTATTTTCATCTTCGTCGCTTTTAGCTAGGTCGGGTTGGGAGGAGTTGCTTCTGTCTCGGGCCCCTGAAAACGATCCACTAATTGAATGTCCTCCGTTAGGACAATATATGGATATCCCTTGCATATCCACTATTTGTATAATTGTTCGTATAGTGCAGTGGATATCCATTATTGAATTATTATTTACGAGGCGAGATAAAGGTCACAATTGTGGTGTTATAGACTTGAAATTTGGCATATAGTTAAAGCGCAAGTGTCTATCGATCCCTAGAAGTACGCATTAACACAAGAGAAGTGATTCCAGAGTTATACGCATTTTTTATAACAAGTTGCCATATTTTCATAATAACAAAAAACAAACGGTAAAATAACTCCCTAAAACATCATCAAATGTAGGTACTTGTTGCCTATTTTGCACTTACTTTGTCTGCCAGACTTGTTGACGAAAATTTTCGGTGGCACCTTGCTCCAAAACAGCGAAGGGACAGTCTTAATCGGATGTGGTTGTTTAAATAACTGAACAATCCCCGATTTTGTCAAATTTGTATGATCATCTGCCAAATTTAAACACACATTTTTTGACTTAATTGCGGCATTGCCAGCTAACCTTAAATAAAAAAAACATCGAAGGAGCTTTTTTAAAAATTGCATCACTTACTTATATCCAAAAGTCAAATCTATCCAATAATGAAGTCTTTCAGACACATGTTGACTTTCCAGGGCCTCCCGATGCATTTCGATGAAAGCTTCAGGTCCGGAAGCCCACGCTGGCACATCGAGATCGTCAAGGTCGTCGTGGATGCTCCGGAAAACCGCTGGATCCGTAAAAAACTCCGGAATACACTCATCCGGAGTCCACTCTTGCATCCTCTGAATCGAACTCGGGTACTCCGCCGGTATCCATATTTTCCTAACGTTTTTGCATAAAACCGACTTTGGGGTTCTTCGGGCCATATATACGTAATAGGTAATTGACGAGAGTACATCAGAAACATGATGGGGCACCTTAAAAATGTTAAAACACATTAACGAAGTTCTTTCAAAAATTCAATTCCCACCTGAGTTTGAGAGTGATCGTAAGTGAGATCCAGTTGTCTGTCTCCTTTATTTAGTCTATATTTTGATTTCTTTAAATCCCTCCAATTCTTTCCGCACCTCGACGCAAAATCTGTCACCCATGGAAACACATGATGACAATTTGGGTCTCCTAGTTTTCTACCCGAAAGTTTATTCAAAACCGAAATGTATGTGAAGTTTGAAATTTGGCCTTCAATCCATAACTTACACAATTGTTCTAGACTTTCGCTTGTCACTTGTACCTTAAATACAAAACATGCTAACAATGGATAGGTACCTACCCACTTTACAATATTCATAAGTTTCAAAGAGTGAATATGTAAAGGATATCAAAATAATGGATATGCAAAGGATGTAGAAAATAACGGATATGTAAGGGATGTCCTTATAATTAATAGGTATGCAAGGGATGACCAAATAATGGATAGGTATGCAAGGGATATCCAAATAGTCGATTCTTACCTTGTCATAGGTTTTCAATCCACAATATTCACACTTCATATTGCTAAAATGATGGCCGACTTTTTTGCAATCTTGCACCATAAATTTGCTACTCTGCGCATGTTTGACCTCTTGCACACAAACATTAGAGCTGACTTGTGGGAAAACATACACCCACAGATCTTCAGTCAAATAAATGTCATTTAAAGTAATATCGCCAAGAGTTAGGCTTTTGTCATGTAGGGACTTTAAAACGTTTAACAACTGGTAAATTATAAAAAGGGGTTTCGCATAGCATTTGTCTAAAATAGCCGGACTGAATGTGACACAATCGTTCAAATTGTGTTCTATGTAGGGAATGTGTATTAGGAATAGAGCGTTCAATGTTTCTACAGCACATATTGAAGGCAGGATGTTCATGTGAACGTCTAAAGTTGGTTGTTCGTGATTTTCATCGGAACCGTAAATACTTATTATAGGACAGCCGTAAAGTCTTGTGATAATCTCTTTTAAAACATCATTATACTCAACTAAGGTGATCTATAATAGGATTGGTTATAATATACAAAACTGCAAATAAAATGTGCTTTTGTGGCCTACCTGGGCTTCTTTGCTACCTTCACAATTCTGCGAGTATTTTTTATAAGCCTCTTTCCATAAATTCCTATAATTCGTCTGACAAACATATTGCATTAACTGAGAAAGCATTAACGGAGTATCTTCTTTGGTAATCGTTCTTACTCTCGGTAGAGGAATAACTTTAGCATTACGTTTCTATGGAAAATAAAACAAATTAATGTTTGTTTTACAAAAAAAAATAGCTTTGTTCACCTTTAGAACAAAAATAAATATTTTCGTCCATGAATGACCTATTTCTTCTTCTGTGGCCGGCCATGATTCAAACTTAGGTCTTTCTATAAATTCTACTACTTTGGAATGCTTAACTAACGTCCTGCAATTTGAATAAAAGTCCTTCTTTAGAGGGGCTTTTTTTTAGTTGTTACTAAATATAAACATTTATCAATGAATGAGTAATGAATAATCATAGTCGAGTAATATTACATATAGTTTCACACTTACTTTAGCCATAACTTATGTACTAAACCAATAAATCTATCTTCCCTAACAGTTTCTTTCAGGTACTTTTTGGGAATTCCTATTTCTTCGAATATACTTTCCATTTTTCTATTAAACACCACAGTAGTAAATATTGAACGAGTATTCTGTTTATGTACTAACTAATAAAAGAATATATATCCACAACTTCGAAAACAGACGTTAAACTATTTTATGCACTGTTAATAAATATTTTATTGCACAATTAAAATCCATCGTAAATAAAATTTCTCTTCGTTGTAAAACAAAAACATAACCTAACACTTAACTTCGACGTTACGTGACAATCACAAAACGTTTAAACCATACACATTTTTTAAAACGGAAGATGATAGAGCCGAAAATCCACGATAATCTGCTTGGGTTAGGTTAGCACCATTGAATTGATAAGTACATATCAATTCAATGGATATGGTTAGCACCCGGATGTCTACAAGGCAAATTTTTGTTCCAAGTGTTTCCACCAAAAACAAAACTACGAATGACGTCACCCAAGTATAAAAAAAAGCTCCCAGCTTGTCAGTCCTAAACATATTGAACAGAGTGCTGAAGAGTATTTTTTATAAATAGGGTGCGTGGAAAATCAATGACCAAAAATGAATATATATATATATTGGGGCCCATTACACATGCGCATTTAGTATCTAGTTGACTTATGGCCCAGAGTGTATGCGCATTTTCTAGATCAAGGGAGAAGGGAGACACACGATTTCTGGATAGAGACGGAGTGAAAAATGTTTCCCTCCTATTCTCGAAACAGCGCGCAAACTCCGCAGGCCCCAGCGCGTGGTTAAAAATTAGCCATAATGTCGGAGCCTCCAGCACTCTATGTATATATACGATCTCTGTGGTTGTGGTCCTAAAGGATACAAAAAAAAACAATAGAATGTAGAATAGAATGTTTTCTGATAGAATGTCACTTGGTCGGGTGAAGCCTCAGAGAAATAACCAAGGAACCTTGGTTATACCAAGGTTCCTTGGTTATTTCTCTGAGGATGAAGCAGATGCAGTAGGTGTCCTCTTTTTTCTTTTCATGAAATTATTTTTATAATGATGATTTGTGATTTGGTCTAGGAAAAGAGAAAACATTTTAATTCTATAAAAATAGAAAAATGCCTAAATAAATTTGAATATTAAAGGTTTATAATAACAAATTCATAGAAATACCAAATATCGTTGATTGATTCCTTCCTCCATCGACGGTAAAATCACAGACCTATATAGCTAGCGAAGCTATACAGGGTGAATCAGTTTTTTGTAGCAGGACTTTAACAGGTGATAGATCCTCAAAAAATAACGGCACTTTTTCGTATAAACTATATCTTTTTAAGGCCTTAGAAAAAAGTTACAGGGTGTTAAAGTTGGAAAAAATATGCGGACTTTATTGATTATTTACCAAACTAGTTGAGATATTTAAGTCATATTTGGTATACGCTATAACGGCAAGGGTTAGCATAAAACCTGTAATATCGAACATCTTGCACAACCAGTGGCGGAGAAGTGGGTAATTGGTAAAGTTATTTTTAGAAAAAAAATGAATCTCCTTGTATTTTAACAAAAGGTATTGGATTTTTTATATAGATTTTAATTGCAGACAAAAATGTCCTCTTGGTATTTGTTCGCATGTGGTATAGTTTAATGGCAAATTTCATTTTTTTGTATTATTTCGGGGTATTTCTGAAAAATTATCTAAAAAATTTGTTCCATAAGTCACACTTAAAGTAGAAAAAACGTGTTTCTTACTTTAAATGAAGTAATTTTTTCCAATAAACTAACCCATTCAAGGTTTTACTTTTCAAGATACAGAGCGTAACCTTAATTATATTGTATCTTCCTTAAATGTTTTAGACCCAAAAGTATAGCCTTAAATAGGTAAGTTTATTGGAAAAAGTTACTTTATTTAATATATCAAACACATTATTTCCACTTTAAGTGTTACTTATGCAGCAAATTTTTTAGATAATTTTAAGAAATACCCCGAATTAATAAAAAAAAAATGAAATTTGCCGTTAAACTAGAATACATGCGAACAAATACCAAGAGGACATTTTTGTCTGCAATTAAAATCTACATAAAAAATTCAATACCTTTTGTTAAAATACAAGGTGATTGGTCATGACATTTTAACCTGAAATTTATTAATCTGTCATTTCACTTTGACGTGACATGATCTTTGAGAAAGGAGGAAGATTTATTCTCCGAAAGCTCGGAAAACAAACTTGTTGAAGATATTTTTTGAGTTACAAGTTCAAAGTTTAGTTCATTTACTGTTAAGAATTTATTAATTTTCCAGGCAACTTGAAAAAGTTGTCTTTTAACCAGTTTGGTGGCGAAAAACCCAATTATAGAATTCAATGGATTGTTAATTATTATTCTAATGACATTGACGAGCATTTAGTCAATGATTCCAGATATCCAGATTAGTTTATGAAAAATATTAGTCGGTGTTTTCCCAAATTCTTATAAACTGATAAAACGAAAAATTTAGACTGCGATGAACAAATAAGTGAATTTTCTACACAAAAATGCAGAAAATTAAACCTTTATTTAATAGTTTTTTAATAATAGCACAGAATAGCCACCGTAATATTATGTGCTAATAGGTACCTACACTTATGTTTTTATTTATTTTATGTTCAAGAATTATTATTAATTACATATTTTACATAATATATTTTATATATTATTTAAGAATTAATATAATGATATTGTTCGTTTTATATTTTTATTTTATTTTATTTTATTGATGTTTGCGTATAGGTAGGTACCTACTTAATTATCTAAATGAGAATTTGTTATTTTATTTGGTATTTACTACTTTTTTAATTATTATTATTATTATTAAGTATTATGTATAATATATTTTATTTTTGTCCGTTTTTTTCCTATTTATTTAAAATGATTTTCCATATAATTTAATTTATACATTTTTAAAAAAAGAAAAAGCAAATTTTTGACAACCGAAACAATGGAGGGGTCCATAATAGTGTTAGCCTAAGGGCCCCCAAAACTTACGGTCCGCCCCTGACAGGAGTGACAGGGTGATCCAACATTAAGCGCACACCCTGGCAAACGCCTTAAATATACAAAATACGTTAAATTAGGGGAACCTGGGTAACAGTAAGACACTTTCTTTTTACAATAACTCAAAATTCAATGAATTTTTAAAATTATTTTTTAGCACTTATTGTCACTTTGTTTCAAATGACTCCCTATAACCTCTATGTGAAAAGCAGCTTAGTTGAACCTATTACCTATTGTCTTCTAAAAAGTACCTGTTTACTTTTACGGAAAAGATAATCAGGATATACAGAATGTATGAAATTTTATGGGTTTATATCTGAAACAAAATTTAAAACCTTTAAATTTTTAGCACATTGCGAGTATACAAATGTATAGCAATTGTTTTTCTATTATATGGGAAACAGTGAGACATGGGCAATATAGTTTTCTTGAAAGTAATTCTAAGTAGAAATTGTAAGTATATCTTAATGTAAAAAATAATGTAACAAAATTATGGGTTTGCTTTGGTTTCATTTATTTCAAAGTTTCTTTTCTTTTTTCAGAGCATTTAAATAAAAGCTTATTTTTAAAACTATTTTTTTAATTATAATTTTTATTGTATGCACAAAATCGGATGAATAATAATCCGCTTCTGCGTACCCGGGTAGATGAAAAACAAAATGCATAATCGAAAATATAAAAGTATAACTATAATAATGACATGGACATGGAGAAATTTAAAGTAAGTAGGCGTTGACGGACATGCGAAACAATAAGCGAAATCGACGAATTTTTGGGTCAAAAACCGACCTTAATAATTCAATCTACATTCTACATTTTTATTAAAGGATTCGGAATAGATTTTCACTTTTTATTCTTATTATTTCTTTTGACAAAATAATAATATTTTGATCAGGCGCTTTCTTTTATACATATGTATGGTCGGGCCTAACAGACAGAGGGTGAAGTTAGGATTTTTTAAAAGTATTTTCGTGGTATCTTCTAGTCAATAAAATTTGGAGAATTACTTAGCTAAAATTATTTGAGCAAAGGTACTTCATTTTTGTCCTTTAAGAACCTATCCTAGCAAACTATTTTTCGAAACGATTTTTAAGAAATCTATGCATTTTTAGACCAATCTCAAACAGCAATTTTCCAAATTTTATCGACCTATTAATGAAAATATTAACTCATTTATTTTAGAAAATATCAAGAAAATGCTTTTTCTTGAAATCGGCAGTGAAGTGTCTCAAAATCGTCATTAAAAGCTCAGAAATCGGCACTGTAGTAGCCCATTATTGTACGATTTGTTCGATAAGTAAAAAGCGACCAAATAATTCAAAACCCGGCCAATAAAGGCACATTTAACTTTTCGTACACATTGCGAAATTGATACCTATAGCAGCGCAATCTTTCAGTATAAATATTTTAGTGGGTTTGAATATTAATCTATTTTCCATGGAGGCTGCACAACAGGCAGCAGTTTGAATTTTCTGTCAGAAAGTGCCGTGTCTCGTCATACTTGACCTACAATAGAGCAATCGTCAAAGTCAAGCAACGCCGCGCGTAGTCGGTTCATGGACGGGTGATCCCTTATGATTATTTTTTCGCCTAATAAAAATTGTTTCCTATAGAAGCGCAATCCTTCAGTATACATATTTTAGTAAATTTGAAAAACAATAGATTTGTTGTGTAAGCTGCACAAGAAGCAGCAGTTTGGTTTTTCTCTCAGAAGGTGCCGTACATCATTATGTTTGTGCTAGGTAGAGCGATCGGTAAAGTCAAGCAACGCCGCGCGTAGTCGGTTCGTGGACGGGTGATCCCTTATTATTATTTTTTCGCCTAATAAAACCATTTTTTTCCGATTTCAAATAAAATATAATATGTACCTACCTCGGCACTGAAGTTCTTTTTATGACTCATGTGGTTTATTTGCCTCGACCAGAGGCCTCGGCAACTAAATTCCACATGAGTCATAAACAGTTGAACGTCAGTGCCTTGGTACATAAATAACTATTGTAGATTTTTATTAGAGTGACAAGTAGGAAGTAGGTAATTTTGTTATCATTTACTTAATTTTTGTTTTATTTTCAAAATATGTACAAAAATGATTTAAAGAATTTTTATACAGTATGTCCACGGATGGGGTAAATAAGAGGACAAATGGACCAAAAAGTGAAAGATACGAAAAAATGTTATTCTTTATAAAAGTTTTTGCTTGCTTTAAAAATAAGATCCACGATGCCAAAAATTTGTTTTTTGTACAGGGTATGCAAAAAATACAAAAGCGTAAAATTTGATGAAGAGTAAAGTTGGCTTTTTATAAATTTTAATTCAAAACGTTAAATGAAAAACTTGTTTGAATTTTTAAAAGAATTCTTATGCCAGATTTTCAAGGAAAAATTTGAAATTTCTTAATTACTCTTTTAAAACCGAAATTTTTCCAAGTCATATTCTGACCTTTTTATTTGATTACACCTTTGATAACTGTGGCGTATTTGTCAAAATAAGAAAGATGTTTTTAGAGCAAAGAATATTTATAATCCAAAATTACAGACAGGTTAAATAAAATTACTAATGGAATATTAAATAATAATTGTAATACTCTAGAAATATTTCTTATTTTATTAAACTTTAAAACAATTAGGGGCACATTATTTTTATTTTCCAAAAACTTCTCCATATTCTACGCTTTTTTCTAACTGACGTCGTAAATGGCTAAAGCTGCTTCTTATTTCTCCTGATGAAATTGATTCTATCGCTCTTAAAATTCTCTGCTTCTTGGTTATTTTCAATGGGTCTTTCATATGTTAGTTGTTTAATGCGCCCCCATAGAAACATATCACAAATTGTCAAGTCGGGACTCCTACGGGGCCACAAAATTGGACCATTTCGGCCCATCCATCGATTTCCAAATTTGCGATTGAGCCAATCCTGACTTCTGCAGCATAATGGGCAGGACACCCATCGTGCTGAAAATACATATTTTGGCGATATTGAAGAGGCAATTAATTCTTCTAACTTGTCTGACAGAAATGACTCCAGCATATGCAAATAAGAATGTCTGTTACACGTATTATCAAAAAAATAATTAATAATTTGGTAGACGGTATTCAGGTACAGATACTATAATACCAGAAAATACGATTGGGGAGGGGGGGTGCAACTTAAAAAGCAGGGCGAGCCCCCCTGCGTGCTCCAGGTACATACCATATAATTTTCTATTTGGAAGCTTCTTCTATAATATTTTGGAAACTGGATGAAAGTGAAGAAACTTCCCCTGCCCAGCCTTCGGGGGTATCCACCACCTCCCGCGGCGTCCGACGTCACGTCGGGTATAAGAACCGCACCGGACCCGTCCGGAGATCCACAGTCCGCGCGTCCGTGCGTTTTGTTCCGTGTTTATCTTCGGCAGGGGCGCGCCCATCAGAGTGCGTCGGCATCTTCTCCACGGCCGTGACCCACATTTCACAGAAACGCCCGAGCGGTAAGTGCCTTTTCCGCGGCGCAGGTCGACCTTGGTCGAAGGGCGACGCCCTGGTCAAGGTCGGAGGGGAAGGAACGCGGCGGAGAATAATTGATACGGTGTGAGAAATTTTTATATACAAAAAAATATACAGGGTGAGTTTTTTTTTTCGATGCCCACTATGGGGATCTCGGAAACTAGCAGAGCTAGAGCAAAGGTTAAATGGGGAAGGAATTGCAATGCTCAATCTAATGCCCCTTCTGAATTTTGAAAAAAGTTCATGGCTCACTAGATATTTTGAAAAGAGTGATTTTTTGCTATTTCATCAGATCTCTGTAGCTCCGTTATTTCTGATTATACAGAAAAAGTGTAGAGAGAAAAATTGTAGATAATTTTGGGCTTAATAAGATAATCTTATCCAATTTTTTATGTTGTTTGTGATTTTTCAAATATGACATAAACTTGTGTTTTTTTAAATGTATATCATAGTTGGCTGTGGCCTTATCAAATCGGCCATTTTTTGAGCTTTCCAAAAATATAATACTCGGCATAGTTATTATAAAAAATAAAAGAGCTAATTTTCTGATTTTTTTTTAATTTTCACATAGTCGGCCATGGAATATTTTCATAATTACGTTCTATTTTATAATTAGACATACTTCAAACTTTCTAATATTTTGTTTTTAGCTGGTAACAAAATAAAACAAAAATTAAAAACCCAAATTCAAATTATTATTATTTTAAAAGGTCACCTTTTAAAATAAAAAAACGTGTTCAAACAATCCACCATTATTATTTATGCGAATATTGCATCTTTTTAAAACTGAATTTGTCGCCTTTCTTAGAGAGCGCCTGTCAATACTGGCAATTATTGCTTCTAAAACAGCTGCTCTTAATTCAACAATCGTCTCGTACTTTATTTTGTATTGTTCCCCACAAAAAGAAATCCAAAACAGGCAAATCGGGAGATCGGGGCTGCCAGGAAATAGGTTTATTTCTCCCTATCCAACTATTTGGATAGAGCTGATCTAGGTAATTTCTTACGGGCAAATTATTATGTGGTGGAGTTCCATCATGATAATTTTTGTTTTATTTTGTTACATTTTGTTACCAGCTAAAAATAAAATATTTGAAAGTTTGAAGTATGTCTTATTATAAAATAGATCGTAATTATGAAAATATTCCATGGCTGAATGAAAATTTAAAAAAAAATCAGAAAATTAGCCATAGCTATTTTATTTTTTATAATAACTAGGTATGCCGAGTATTATATTTTTGAAAAGCTCAAAAAATGACCGATTTGATAAGGCCACAGCCAACTATAATCTACATTAAAAAAAAACACAAGTTTATGTCATATCTCAAAAATCAGTAATCACAAACAACATAAAAAATTGGATTAGATTATCATATTAAGCCCAAAATCAGAAATAATAATAATAAAATTAGCCATAGCTCTTTTATTTTTTATAATAACTATGCCGAGTATTATATCATTGAAAAGCTCAAAAAATGGCAGATTTGATAAGGCCATATCCAACTATGATTTACGTTAAAAAAACACAAGTGTAGTTTATGTCATATCTCAAAAATCACAAACAACATAAAAAAATTTGATTAGATTATCTCATTAAGCCCAAAATTATCTACAATTTTGGTCTCTACAGTTTTTCTGTATAATAAGAAATAACGAAGCTACAGAGATTTGATGAAATAGCAAAAAATCACTCTTTTCAAAATATCTAGTGAGCCATGAACTTTTTTAAAAATCCAAAAGGGGCATTACATTGAGCATTCAAAACTGCAATTCTTTCCCCATTATTAACCTTTGTTCTAGCTCTGCTAGTTTCCGAGATCCCCATAGTGGGCATCGAAAAAAACTCACCCTGTATAAAAATTTTATTTTTTTAAATGCAACAAGCCGAACATGGTATTAATTTTATGTGCAGGCAATGTATCCCTTTGGTAAAATACAGGGTGATTCAGCTTCAAATTAACATCAAAATTCTAGAATCTGTAGAATATCGAACGGTAAAAAATCTCATTTGCCTATGGCATATTTGAATTATTTCTTGGGGTCTTCTAAAACAGTTGAGCTAAAAAGATGATACATCTACAGCATTATAGACTTCCTCGTCAAAAAATGCACTAATAATATTTAAGTTAGATATGTCCGGCATTTTATTTGGTAAGCATTCGTTTAAAAAACTAAAAACGAACATTAAAATTTTCCATTTTCTATGGTGTTTTTTATATTTTTATTACTTAAGTGTATTTATTTTCTAGATATCTTAAATTTATTTATTTTTAGTTCGTTTATGTTAAAATTAATATTTAATTAAAATTTGTTGAAAAAAATTGTGTTTCTTATTGAAATGGACAAAAAGTGAAAATATTTTCAGCACTAATTTCGTGTTAAGCAAGGAAAATTTAACTTTATCAGTAATTTTTTTCAATTCTCTCTTCTGCAACATCTCGCATACACAGAGTCATTGGAATTTTTTTAAAGCCCCTAAAACTGCTGTGATTTTGGATTTGACACCTTCCCTCAATAATTATAAACTTTTGTAAATAACATTTGTTCACGTTTTGAAAAACAGGAGTACTTTACTCTTGAGCCACTTTCATATTTATAAATCTTTTTTTAATGTATGGTATGATATGAATAATTTGCATATAGAATTATACAGGGTCCTTCTAAATTTTTGCGTCAAAGTAATATGACAGTTAGAAAATGTTATTTTAAACAAAAAGTGTTGACTGACGTATTAATAAGACTTCTCACGGCTATAGCTTCATACTCTGAAAAGTAGATGGCGCCTATGGTCAACAATGTATTTTGCATTGTATTTTGTCTCCGGGAAGCGCATGGTGAGCCAGAGAACTGTCAAATATGACAGCCGTGAGAAGTCTTTATTAATACGTCAGTCAACGCAAAAAGTTTTCTATAAATGTGGGTCCGAAAATGCATAATAAAAAGTTACAGGATGATAAAGGTACAGGGTGTCCCATTTTGGGTGTTTTTCTCAAAAATCTCGGTTATTATTAAAGCTAGAGGGTTGCGGTTTTCACGTCACTGTACTACTTTTTTGAGAGGAATTTGGTGGACCAATCAGATTTTAGATAAGTTTTATAGTTTTCGCGCATTGGCGCAGGACTGAATTTTTCGATTTTTTGGAAACCTCTCTCCTGGCTACAACTTATATATATCGACAAATTTAATCAACTATTTTCATAGATTTTTTGGCGTAGAATCGAATGGAATAATTAGTTTTTTGGTAGCGTTAATAGTTTTTGAGATATGAACTATGGTTTCCATTTTAAAAAAATAGAACTTTATGTGACAAAAAATTCCTTATAAACGATTTACCAAAAAATTGTTGCATTTAAAATGGTACGGAACTCGACAAATTTTGGCAACCTTGTGTGTTTTATCCAATGCCCATTTCGCATTTTTTTCATATTTTGCCAATTTCAACGCAAATTATTTTTACTTTTGCCATCTAAAGTTGGACCACTCTGTACAATCCAAATTGGGATAATTTCATCAATATCTCTCAAGATTCCAAAAAGGTATAGATGAAACCCATTAACAGTTGAATTATTCAAATCGCCCGAAAACGATGTCTAAACAGGTGTCAGTGCGGTTAACGGCAAATTTCGGTGACATTGTTTTCGTTTAGCCCACTTTCTTCGGTCGCCTCGCACGCCTAAAAACGGCGACATTTTTCTTCGACCAAATCACCGCCGCCGCCATTGATGGCCGGAGGTAGGTGACCGACTCGACAACCGGATACTCGAATACGGTATTATCAATCTGCAAGAAGCGTATGAACGCGCGCGGCTAACTGTTGATGGCTGATGAATTAACAGGTTTGTTCTGCATCGGTTTTCCACGCGGATGGAGGAACAACCGAGGAATGTGTACGTGGTGATCGCGCAAAACTGACCATCGGCAATGCTGTTGTTTTTCTTAATTATTTTTGAATTGAAAAAAAATGTCGGATACGAAAGAAACGTGGCAAGATCCTAACTATTTTAACACGCTTTTATTAATAAATTAATTTTTAGCAGTTTGGATTTGTAAAAAGCTTTTTTTTTTTAATCGGCAGTGAATTGTCTCAAAATCGACATTAGAAGCTCTGAAATCGGTACTGAAGTATCCCATTATGGTACGATCTTTTCAATAAGTAGTAGGCCTTGGCGAGATGTAAACATCAAACGTCAGACGCGGAGACATCGCCCGTCAGAAGTGACCAAATATTCAAAACCCGGCCAATAAAGGCCCATTTATAGGCCAGGGAAATTACGGTAGAAAATAACGAAACCTAGACAAAATTCATAACCGCATTTTTATAATGCCATCACAAAATATTGGTAATAAATGAACGCCAGAATTGTTTTTTATACAAAATAAATATACGCGTGTGGGCGTTTTTTAGAAAAATACATTTTCTTGTTGTAATAAAGACGGCATAAATATTAACTGCGAATTTTAAGCTGCATTTATTAGTAAGTAAGGTATATAAAGTTGAGATTGATAAATTAAACAGATTATGTTTGCGCAAGTATCCGAATGATGTAAAAATGACATATTGCGTAATATTTTGTTGTGCAAAAATATTAACTGCGTTTTTATTATTTATAATTACCTTAAAAATCAAGTATTAACAGTTTGTTCTGAAATTAAACATATTGTTTCGCCGGAAATCGCATTTTAAAGAAATTTGAAGCTGTCTTTGAGAGCAAAATTATTAACTGGCTGATTTTTGTTAAACTTTGTCTTGTTAAATTTTTTGAGATTAAACAAAAATTGGTAACGGAAGTATTTTGAAATGCCAAATGACAGCTGACCTACATGCGCCGTAAATAAATGTTTAATTTCGCTATATGTGATTTAATATAGTTATATTGTAAAAAGTTAAACAAAAAAAAACAGTTAATATTTTTGCTTTCCTAAAGAAATGACAAGTGACAGTTGACCTATATGCGCCGTAAATAAATGTTTAATTTCGCTATATACGATTCAATAGTTATATTGTAAAAAGTTAAACAAAAAAAACAGTTAATATTTTTGCCTAGTCTATACCAATGAGAAGTGACAGCTGACGTACATGCGGCTCAGATAAATGTTTAATTTTGTATAAGTTACATTCTATTTGTAAAATCTGCATCTGCAATAAAAACGTAGTTAATATTTTTGCTTTTGCCGAAATAGAAAATTATCCGATTTTTATCCCTCTTTGTCCATCTAAGTTACTTCCATATTCTTAAAATGTTTAATTTCTTAATATATGTTAGCAAGGGAAGTTTTTTTTACCTAAAGAGTCTAAAAAAATCCAGTTAACATTTTTGCTCGAAATTTCTAACGAAAAATGCGTGTTTTTTGAGATAACTCAAGGTTCCGTTTTTTCAAAATGTTTAATTTTTGGTTTCTACCAACGTATTTATTTATAACTTTGATATGGCAAAACAAAATTGCAGTTAATATTTTTTCTAGGTCAAATTCTATTTTCCCTGGCCTATTAACTTTCCGTACATATTGCGAAGTTGTTACCTACCTATTATAGCAGCGCAATCTTTGAGTATAAATATTTCAGTAGGTTTGAATATTAATCTATTTTACATGGAGGCTGCACAACAGGCAGCAGTTTGGATTTTCTGTTGAAAAGTGCCATGTCTCGTCATACTTGACCTAGGTAGAGCAATCGTCAGTCAAGCAACGCCGCGCGTAGTTGGTTTATGGACGGGTGATCCCTTATGATTATTTTTTTGCCTAATAAAACTTATAAATTGAATAATTGAATACATTTTATTGCTATTTATGTATATACAAGGTGATTCATTTTTTTTAGAAACAATTAGGTATTGTGCTATAGTTACCCATTTATGGGTTTGGTAAACATTCAATAGTCCACATATTTTTTACAGCTTTAACACCCTGTAACTTTTTTTTATAAAGATATAGTTTATACAAAAAAGTGCGGATATTTTTTTATTTTCTATCATTATTATGTTGAAGTGCCCAAGAATAAAACTAAATCACCCTGTATATACAAATAATATAATATCATCATAATAAACCCCGTACTATTTTTATGTTAGCCCACCTCAATCTTTTTCACACAAAAATATTATTACAATATTAGATATTTGACTTTGTTACCTACTTTTTCCTTAAAATTTAGCGCAAAATCATTTAACAATAAAGGCATATCAGACCACAAAATTGCACTTATCACGTAAATTGCCCTATTTTCCACCGTATTTGTTCAATTATGCTGTTTAATTTGCCATTTAGCATTGAAATACGTATAGCCACACAAATATGAAGCTATTTCAAACTGGACCAAATATTTTTAAACCGCAAAATTCTTATTGTTTCAGAAAAATGAAATCACGACTTTTGGCCACAGTGGCCTTATGCCTGGTGATAGCCCAGTGCACGGCCACCCCCATCACTATTATAAATGCCGATGTTGAAGGTCCCAAGGAAAAGCAAGTAGAAATCCAAAAAGATGAAATATCATCACTTAAAGAACAAGTTAGTACGACGAACCAGCAACAGCAAGAAGTGAGTTCCACTCCTCCTCAAGGAGCAGCTTCTGAAGATAATAAGATCAGCGAAGATATTGCTACCACCGAAGCACAGAATGCCAAAGAAGGTAGACATATAAGATTTTTAACCAACTCAACATTTTAGTATTGTTATTCATTTAGATCACTTCTTCCTACAGAAAGAATGCATTTTTCTTTCAGAAACCTCAACGGTAGTCGCGCCAGGACCGCAGAAACCAAAAGAAGCGAGAAAGTTGAAGCACAGGCCTGCCACAGGAAGGCAGTCGGATGACGACGACGAGGACGACGACGACGATGTTGACTTAGGATTGGACGACGAGGAAGACGACGACGACGACGACGACGACACAGCAGATGACGACACAGCAGATGACGACGACGAGGATGACGGAGAAGATGGAGACTACTTCGAAAGGCTCTTCGACGACATCTTGGGAGGAGGTCAGTGATGTTAGTATTAGCTTTGAGTGACTTTTTACTTGCTTGATTATGCACTGAAAACTTTGGGAATTTTGACATTCAAAAGTTGTCAGTAAAATACGTATATTTACATTGTGCACAAAACCAAGAACTGCGACGTACAGATCTAAGATATCCAAAGTACAAATCATATCTATATCCCCCAGTTGTTTCAATGTGGATACCCCGTTTCTAAACCAAATATGTTCAGAGTTAAATTTTTAATGGATCAGAGATTAAGATACTTGATATCAGATCATCAGATCCTTAAAATCACCAAGATGATATTCCAAGCTAAGTCTTCCCATAGAGATTATATATATATATAGATAAAGTGTTGAACAAGTCCGTTTTTATGGCAAATTGTGGATTTGCGCATGGGCCTATGGAACATGCGCATTAGACCTTCAGACCGCGCAATTCAAAACAGTGGTTGTTTTTCTGAATTGACTTGTTTTCATCTACCTTTATAACTTTAACACTAAAACAAATATAAGCTACTAAGTTTCTTACACCACAATCATGTTAATATACTTACTTAAATGATGGTTTAGGTGGTTTTAATAGAAGAGTTGGTACCGCATTTTCAATTAGCCGCGTTTTGACTCGTTTCGTTTTTCAACACTCTGGTGTAAAATGAGCAGAACATATTCGAGTTGATCACTTAATTTGATAAAACACTCAAACAACTAAAACGCGAAGAAACTATTAATAATTAGCTGAAAATCGAAAAAAATATGCCACAAAGCGTCTATGATGCAAACAACGGTAGGTTATACTTAGTTTGTGGCTGTCAAATGGCTGTCAAAGAGTGTCAAGTTTCACAAAACACTACCTCAAATTGCAAATGCGCATGTCCACTGGGCCTAGTTATTACTATTTTTTTATGATTTTAAATTCGTCAAAGATTTTCCGCGCATCCCATGTACAAAAAACATCGTCCAGCACTCTACCTATATATATGGTATCTATGAGTCTTCCCACTGCGCTCTATCATGTCATCACAAAAGGAAGGTGGTTAATTTTGAATTCTTCTTCTTCTTCTCTTGTTTTTGCGTAAGGTTTCACCAATGCTTGACTATCTATGGTTCTGTGCACTGTGTTTATCTAAAGCTACCACCAAACAAAACAAAAAAACTCCAACACCTCTTCATTGCAGGCGACGACGACGACGACGATGACGACGACGACGACTACGTCTCCCCATCCACCGGTTCCCAAGTCGCCGCCAACGCCGCCCGCCCCCAGACGCCCGCCGCCTCCGAACCCGCCGCCGCCGTCGCGGAGGCGGCGGATACGGCCGAAAACGCCAACCAGGCCGAACCGGAAATAACCGAAGAAGAAGAAGACTCGACCGGTGAGCCTAACCTGATCGAGAAGGACCCCGAGGACGAGGCCGTCGTCCAGAACGTGGTCCAGGATCCGGTGGTCGTCGGGCCGGTGCCCGCCGACGACGACGACGACGACGACGAGGACGATGACGACGATGACGACGGACTGGACGATGACGACGACGAAGACGACGACGACGACGAGGCCGACCTGTCTGACGTCATCGAGGCGAGGCGATCACGTGAGTCGAGGAGGATGAAGCGCAAAGGGGGCAAGGGGGCCAAGGGGAAGAAAGTGAGATAGGGAGAGGTGGAATGGGGGTGCTCTGGGTGTTTAGTTTAGCAGGGGAGTCTCGCGGTTTTATCAGATATGTTCCAACAAGCGAAGGCCAAAGAAGTTTTCATCGGTAGATCGTAGTGATCTAAATCTTTGTCATCGTTGAATGACTACATCCCAATTTCTTTACTTTCAGTTTATGCCTAGAACTAACAATATAATTTCACCAAATTTTCTCAGTTGGTACAAGTACCAAGTAACGTTTTTTTTATTTTTAACACATTTTGTTCCTTCTAATCTAAATTGTGAAGCATAAATTCAGGGCATTATTGCTAAGCGACTTGCGTGGTGTGTCAGCTGATTCCATACAACCTAACCTTTATATTTTGTGATTCGATATCATCACCTTAATTATTCTAATGTGTAGGTACTATTTTATTTTATTATTTTAATAATTATTAGAAAATTAAATAATCCATTTCTAAATGTTCCTGCGGTTCATACAATTTATTAGTATAGCATTTCCTAAGGTAGGTATAAACATTTCTGTAAAATCGACAATTTGAAGGTCAAATTCCCACCACAAAAAGAAGGTTAATTTTGTTCTTCTTCTTGTTCGAATTTAGTTGTGGGTTTCAACCTCAGACTAATGAATAAAGGGGACGAATTTGTTTACAAATTTAAGTGAATTGTTGACAGGCATAGTTGTTTATTACTATCCCCATGTTTACAAATATTGGTCTTACTGACCTGCCCCAAACATGTTGTCACATTTAAGAGTAACAATAACTAGGAATATCACAAATAAAACCGGCAATTTCTTTAGTAGATGCATTGAACGTAAAATTGCCCCCATTTATAAAATTCAGGCGGAACAGTAAAGTAAAACAACCTTTTTGTGTTCAAGAAAGATTATGTAGGTGTTTTATTATTGACAAAATGGTTATAGTAGAGAACACCCATTACTTTTCGCACTAATCGGCAACGTTGCGGCAGTTTGACAGGGACCAAAGTTAGCGCTTGCTCAAATTGTTTGTTTTCCATTTTGTTTGTTTTGGTTTGTGCTTCGGTATTCGCTTAGTTTTACCAGAAAACAAACGCTAAAATCGAGTTTTTCGTGCGGTTCCATGTTTAAAATATTAAAAAATGGTAAAAAGGTGCATAAAGTGCAAGTGTCTTTCCTCTAAAGTGAAAAAAGAGAATATTTCGTTCCATAGGTAGTATTTGTAAATACATTTATCTCTTTCATAAAGTGAGACGGTTCAGCTTACTGTTTACATCTGTATAAAGACGCTATACTGCGGTGTCCCCTTTATTCATTAGTCTGAGGGTATAAACATTTCTGTAAAATCGTCAATTTGAAGTTCAAACTCCTACCACAAAAAGAAGGTTGATTTTGTTCTTCTTCTTCTTGTTCGAATTTAGTTGTGGGTTTTAACTCACTTCATCACATTACTTATATGCAAGGCCATCTTTTGATAACAAAAGGAGTCGTACCGTAAAATTTTGGATTCTATTTTATTTGAAAACTGGAATGAACGGAAAACATTAAATATGTCAGGAGAATCTACTAAAACTCTATTATTTGCCTTCTGCCTTCACATTTCATATACTGACCAGATTAGGATACTTTATATTTCACCTGTGAATTAACCAATTCATAAAATCCAAGATGGCGGACTATAATATAGCAATTAACCATTAAAGCCTGCATCATTTGGATTTCGAATTAGATCGAGACTAGAACGAAATAAATGCATTGAAAAAAATATACGGAGGAAAATAAACTTTTTTGGCCTACTCTAAGAAATTCTATCTTTAGCCTTTGCTGACAGGACATCAAAAAATTACATTTATAATAAAGTAGTGTAAATAAAATAAATATGGGTATCCAAAGTATGTACTTATCGTGGTAATAGTCTTGGACATTATAAAAGCCTCTCTCATCAGCATTAAAACTTAGATTGCATACAATTGTTTAGTAATTTGTGTACAGTGTGCTATTAGTGTATCCCGTAAAACTAAACATTTTGATCACTTCCTCCCATTTAGTCGTCAAAGTAGTTAGATAGTAACTGTTAATTATTCTTATTTATAAATTATTTATTTATTTATTGATGCTTCCTGCATTACACTAGGTAAATGTCACACGCTTGGGTGACTTCCAAAACGTATGAAAAAAAAAAACAACTGATTACACTGTAAGAACTTGTACAAATTTCCTCCAAATAGATGGTATTTATGAAAGCTTGTGTTTTATTTCTCAAGGTAATATTTTTATCCGTTCCCGAAAACAGGTGGTGTATATATTTTTTGTGACATCTATCTAGCTAATGCAACATCTTCTGCTATAAAGATCTTAGTGCATGTTCCTCATATCTACAACACCTTTGTTCTTCTATTTTCTATCTTTGTTTACTAATAAAATTAACAATTATATCTAGCCTGGAAAAAATACCGTTGAAAGGTAGGTGCAATATATTTTTAGTAGATTGCATTATATTTACTTTTTAGTTTTTATAGGCAAAAGAATGGAGATATATGGCGCTTCTGTACGTTTGAGTAAGTTTTAACAGCATGACAAACTGACCAAGTAACTGACAATAACAACTAGTGACAAATCCGACTTTTAGTTTTAAGTAGTTCAGTAGAGTAGAGCAAATTTTACTTGCGAATTTGCATGAGTTAATTTGCTAAAGTAGTTTCCTGCAATAATTAGTAAGTGGTTAATTCAGGATGATTTTTTAGGTAGTTTAAAAATAATTTTCCATTGAAAAAATCATTACCGTGAAAACAATAAGGAAGTTGTCCTATAAAGGAGGAACGATTTTGGTTTCTCACGATATTCTAAAGTAGCTATACAGGGTGTAACTAAACTGATGGTCAAAATGAAACCACGTATTCTTGGAGTCAAAATAAGGGCACTTCTTCATATATTTTTTTCTCCTACGGGCCATAATTTTTTTTATACAGAGCGTAGAAGTTTGGAGAAAAATACACACATTTCTTAGTATTTCTAGAAGTACGCGAGATATTTTCTTCAAACTTGGCGTGTCACATGAGCAGATGAGCCGCCAAACTTAAGGTTGACATGAAGCTTCTGAGGCTCCCAGTTACGGAGATACAGGGTGTTAGTAAAATTAATTAGTTAAGAAAAATATGAATACCCTGTATAATCGCATTTTTTTAATTTGTTTTGAATGGTAAATTCAATGGTTAACAAAAAGTATCTCTTAGTATTTTTTCATATTCGCAGCCGTTTCTTAATTGTTTTTAAAGAACGGCAACGCTGCAATGAACAATAGTCACTTTAAGAATAAATCTAGCAATCTGTGGTTGTCAATTAAACTTTATTTAAAATACAAAAGCAAAAACGATAATAAAAGAAACGTATTGCTATTAGAAAATTAAATTATTAAATGTTCGAAATGACCGCCGTCTCTTTCAATACACACAACTACGCGTTTCCACATGTTTATTATTGCCATTGGCAAGTCCATAGCAAAAGTGCATATCAGTCAATTCTTCAAATGAAAATATAATTTTTCAAAATATTGATACTAAAGTGCAAAGTTGGCAGCCAAATGATTCAAATAATGACATCCACAGATTGTTAGATTTATTCTAAAAATGACTTGTTTATTGCAGCATTGCCGTTCTTTGAAAATAATGAAAAAACGGCTGAGAATATGAAAAACTACTAAGAGATACTTTTTGTTAACCATTGAATTTACCATTCAAAACAAATTTAAAAAAATGCGATTATACAAGGTATTCATATTTCTCTGAACTAATTAAATTTAATAACACCATGTATCTCCGCAACTGAGGGCCTCACAAGCTTCTTTGACAACTCATCCGCTCATGTGACACGCCAAGTTTGAAGAAAATATCTCTTATACTTCTAGAGATAATAAGTAATATGTGGATTTTTCTCTAAATTTCTACGCTCTGTATAAAAAAAACTATGGCCCGTAGGAGAAAAAAATATATGAAGAAGTGCCCTTATTTTGTCTCCAAGAATGCGTGGTTTCATTTTTGACCATCAGTTCAGTTACACCCTGTACATTCTATATAGAAACGACGACATTGGAAAGTAGAAATCTGTAAACAGTAAAACCGAAACTCTAATTAGAACTTTCGAATCAAACGCGAGAAAAACCTACTTCCCCAAATTCGTGAAAAGTGAATCTAGATTCGTGACTCGAGAAATCGCCGTCCGAAACGTGGGAGTATTATGGCCAATGATAATCCGTCGAAAAAGGCCGTGGAATGCCAAGAGGAAATCCGCGGTGGACTTATGTGGGTCACCTATTGACCTTGTTCCTTGGAACTCGTACGGCAGAGGTCAACCGTGTTCGTAGAAGACAGTATGGGCAGTGCGAAATTTTTGAATGTGGGGGGTATTTAAGCCCAAAGATTTGTATCGATTTTTTTTTTCGGTCCGACCCCTACGTTGACGATTTCTAATCTATTACATAAATACAAGTTACATTACAAAATTATATTCTCTCAGTATGAGTCTATCTTAATTAAATATCTTAATTTATATTAGTACCCATAACAGTTGGTGCATCAATCCATTATTAATGTTTGATCACGCAACCTTGGGAGAAGGCCACCAAACCAAGACAAAAGGCAGAGAAAGATTGATGAACTGATGACTGATGAGATTATACACCAGTGGAGTGTTAGATATAATAAATGAGAATTAATATTCATTATAAACACTGCTATGAAACAACTGAGAATTTCATAAAAAAAAATTGGCAACGTAGTTTATAAAAACGAATAGATGAGGGTTAGGAGGGTTTAACAAATTATTAACACACATAAATGTAAGTGAAACTTTCGTCTGGGATAACGTGAATTATTTACACTCCACTGCTGTAAGAAAATGTCGACGATCGGTAGAAAGTCCGGCCCTGACCCTATAACTGATGGCCACTGACCCGCATCATCTTCGTTAGGGCAAGGAAAAGAAATTTTGTCGAAAATGTCTTCTGTACCGTTAATTTAATCTATATAATATTATTCGTTTGGAATTTTTTTCTTCAAAATATGCAAAAAATATAATCGAAAACAAATCTATAATTTGATAGCAATCCCCGTAAAAATAAATTGGGGACATCATATAGGACGAGTAATAATTTTTAAATTTAGTTTTGTTGGACAGAATCAAAGATACTTATACAGGGTGGCTTATTATACAGTGTGGTCATTTAAGTGTGCAACATATGGGATTTTTTTTATTAATTGCACAACGAAAATACAAATATTCCCGAAAGTTGGTGCATGTTCGATAATCATATTAGGCGCACTTAGAATGGTTGCAAGTCAAACAGCATACAGGGTAGGTCGAAAATATAAAAATTGTACAAGAGTAAAGTACCCTTATTTCAGAAAATTCAGCAAAATGTTATTAAGAAAAGTTGTCTGGAATTAAAAGTTATGCCTAAATACTACTATAAACAAAAATCTGAAAAATTCGAAATTTTTAAACTGCTGTAACTTTTTTATTTTTTTGAAATATGGCAAATAGTTTAACAGGAAAATTGTTAGCAATAACCGACAGAATTTACGTATGATATTAGTTTTGTTGTGTGGATTACCGTAAAGTTTGGACCCTTTTGGGCTCGAAAATTAAATTATCTACAAATATTTACTGTATTTACTTTAAGAAAATGTATTTACTGTATTTACTTAAAAAAATTAAATTAAATTAAAAAAATTAAGAAATAATTTCCTCTTTTCTGATACCGCAGAATTATCATAGAATATACTTAAATTAAATTTTTAAACTACACAAGAAGTTTTGAAAAACTTGTGAATTATATCCCTTAAGTAAGTAATATCGATATTTCTTACTAACCACGAACCTATTCTGTAGGTGCTTTGCAAAAAAAACAAGGCCCAAAAATGCCAGCCATCTACATATCGAAATACAACCGTTTCGTCGACAATGTGATAGGCAGAATAAACAGAATTTTGGGAAAATCCTATGACCCCGTGCGAGTCAAGCTATTGTCGAACGAAAGAAAAAACAACAACAACAAAAAGAAGACCAACAAGAAAAGCAACACCAACAAAAAAGAAACCAAGAAGAACAAAATGGAAGAAGTTGAGGTTGCCAGATCAAAATATATTGTCGATGAAGGTAGAACTGATGATGGGAAACAACCAGAGTTCATTTTGATTTCGTCTACTGGTGTTCACAATGAAAAATCGAACGAGAAGTCTACACAGTTCAGAGCAAGGCCTGTAAGACGCAACAACAACAACAACAGGAATAAGAATGGCAACAAAAAGAACACAAACAAGGTAACTTTTATCAATAATTATACTAGTGTGATATTATATTAAGTGATTTTTGTTTTTAGAAGTCAAACAATAAGAAAAAGAACCAAACGAAGCAAGGAAATACAAGTTCAAACGCAAATAAAAACAAGCCAAAAGCCAGAGCTACTTTGTTCGGTTTAAGTTCTTTGAGAAGAGAGGGCGATGTTTCTGTCAATATGATGAGTGACCACACGACAGTGAAAACTAATTTTGTGATAGGGCCATTGACGCTTAGAGTGGAAAGAGAGGTAAGTTGTAATTTGAAAGTAACATAACTCTTATGTAGGCTAAAATTCTTCCTTACGCAATTTTTAAAAATACAGGGTGTTACGGTTCCATTTAAATAGGTAACGATTTTTATTTTATTTTAAAACCAATAAATGTCAATTCTAGATTGGAAAAGGTGCAAGAAGAGAACTGAAAAGTGCAACAGCCACCACTGAAGAAATGGTAGGAAAACTGAACCTCAGAATAACACACGAAGGCGCCGCAACGTTACATGGGATTAAAGTTTTGCAGCCAAAACAGGCAGGTTACGTTAAAAAAAAAACAACAATTTGATTAAACAAGTCTCGCATTTTAGGTGAGAATAGAAAGTTCTGACCATGACAAAACCACGGAATTCATGTGGAAGAGAAGTCCGCAAATCGCCGGGATGGTATCTCAGAAACTAGCAGCTGCCACAAGGTCCATGTTGCAACCCCCACCTAACAGCAGGCCATGAATACACGAATAAAGCAAATTCGACTGAATTTTTTTGGGACATAAACAATGGGAAAGATCGTGATAATGTTTTATGTTCCGGTTTTATTTATTTTATTTTTAATATTTATTGTTAGTTTTATTTATTTTTGTATTTTATTTATTACATTGTAAGTAAACAACTTTGATTAATTTAAAAGTTTTATTAGGTCCCCCACAACCTTAATATTTACGCTATTCCCCAATACCATATACTTTTGCCTGTCGCTAACATTTCTTGGAAATGAAAAACTTTCTTTAAAGCACATAAGTCTAGAAATTTCCTTAGGGGTGAAAAACCTTAAATTTAACGATTTAACTAACTCTAAATATTCCCCGCTATCTTTTTTCAAGTCTTTTAATTTATCATACACAATGTTCACTTCACTTTCGGTAGTACTTGAAAATACACTTCCCGTTCCTTCGAGAAATCTCCCATAAGCTTTCGTAAAGCAACAGGATCGTCTCGAATCTTTACAAATTATATCGAGAACTCTAAAACGTTTATTTAGAATTCTTTCAGGTAAAAAATAACTTGTTGGTACTTCGGTATCTAATATTTCAGAGATTTCAAAACATTCTGGATGACCAATAAGTATTGGCAATTTTTCCATCTAAAATAGTTTTAAAGAATATACACCCTCAATACTTAATTATTTACTGTCTAAGGGGTAATAAGGGCCTTTTTCACACAAATTATCGTAAGTGAAAAACTGGAACTGCTTAGATTTTCATTTTCAATCATAAATCGTAATGAAAATTTGGTCTCTTTACTACATGAGTGTTGAATACGACCCTTCTCATTTTAATAATAATAAAAAACCATTTCAACATTGTGAAAAAGGCCTAGGTATTTAAAATTTTACTTACCACTTCTGCCGACGTTTCAAAACAAAATTCATCAGGTTCTTTCTTGGCCAAACAATAATATCTGTGCCTCGTATTGGGTATTCCAAACTGTGTTGGACTCAATAAAAATTCTTGAAAAACATATTGGTTTTCTTTCAAGGTTTTTATCAAAATATCTCTCATCTGAGACTTCTCGAAACCCTTAACATTCTCTATTAATATTCTCTTAATATCTATTTCGGGCAATAAACTTAAGACATGTATAAATGAAGCCGCCCGAGCATCTTTGACATCATTTTGAAGTCCATTTCTAGTAAACGGTTGACATGGCGGAGACATCAAAATAGTGTCGACTCCTAATTTTTTAATTTGAGTTGCAGTCAGGCCTTCTATGTTCAAATTCAGTATATTCGCATCAGGAAAATTGTGTTTGTAAATATCATTTGCTACATTGTTTATCTCCACCGATGCTACGAATTCACCAGACCTTCCACTTTCTACAAGATATATTTTTTTAATGCGGGATTGTTTTTTGGAAGACCGTAACCTTCTGTAGCCAAATGCATTCCTCCTATTCCACTGAATAATTCCAAAATCTTCATTTTTCAGGTCTTTAATAAAAATTTAAATAAATAAGGTTAGGGTTCGTTCTCAAGGCGTTTTGTGGATTTGTTGACAAAATGACAAACACAAAATAACATTAAAGATGGTTAGGTTAGTTCACTTTATAGATTGCTAACCTGACTGTGATTTTCTGTATTCAGAAAACATTCAAGTTAGAAAGATCGAAAACCTCGTTTTTCTGTGACTTGAATCGAATTCAATCGAATCGAATAAGTCGAGATCGAATTTTAGCACCAATGAGTTTCTTTCACGTGGATATAGATTTTTGGAAATATTTTGAAATTAATTGCGAAAAAATGTAAAAATAGCATCCAGACTTGCAAATTAATGATATGGAAGAGACAACGATGCGCTTAAGTGACTAGTTTATTTTTTAAATTTGTGTATTTTTAGTGTTAACTTTAGTTCACAATGAATGTTTTTACATCTATTTTCTTTATCAATGTTTTATTATTATGTGTGAAATTTGCTTATTCAATCACCGAAGAAGACGAAGGAGTAAAATACGCCGATAGATGTGAAGGTAAAAGTGCATACGCCCCGTAAATTATGAGTGCTTGTTAATTATTTTGTCATTGCAGTATGTAAAATATTAGCGACGGAATTGGAAGCGAGACTTCAAGAAACAGGCAAAACTAGCGAAGTAATCGAAACAGGTTATTCCGTCGATGACGTCAAACCTAAGAAAAAGAAGGAATACAAAAAATCGGAGCTACGTCTGGTGGAATCGCTAGAGGGCGTCTGCAATAGAATCCTACAATACAACATACACAAGGAACGAGAAGACAGCACCCGATTTGCCAAAGGTATGAGCCAAACTTTTCAAACCCTTCACGGTCTTGTCGATAAAGGAGTTAAAGTTGAACTCGGAATTCCCTACGAGCTTTGGGACAAGCCCAGCGTCGAAATTACACATATGAAGAGCCAATGCGAAAGTCTCTTGGAGGAAAACGAGGGCGATATCGAAGATTGGTACTTTAAACACCAAGATAAAGAATCGTTGAAGAAATATCTGTGTGAAGATAGAGCATTGAAAGGAAAGAATACAAAATGTTTGAACGAGCAACTGAAGGGTGAGACTGGAGAAAAGAAGCCAAAGAGTAATGAGGAACTGTGATAAAATTCGAAAGTGTGAATTCGGATTGGTCAAGTAGGTTTTAAAAATAAATGTCATGTTTTTTAATAATTGTTCTAATATCTAAGTTTTATGTCATAATATTCTACTGTATTTTGTAATCATCTGTTTTATATCTACATAAAGCCATATAACAGTAAGTAATCTAATAATAAGAAAAATGACCCTAGAAGAATGTATCATACTGAATTACTTTAAATAGAATAGTATAAGTATACATTCCATGGCAAAATATTGTAGTTCTATTTTTTATTTTAATATCAATTATTCAACTTTTGATATTCTTAACTTTTTTTTGTAATCCTGAAACTATACTTTTGCATTACCGACTTTAGGTAGATAAAATAGATAAGCTTCCATTATATTCAACTATAAATCAAAATAATATAAAATTAGTTTCTCATTGTAAATGTTCCACTACCTACCGACAATTAAGTTACTAATCACATCTACAAGTTCAAACTACCATCACTAGTTATACCTACATTTTAATCACATAATTGCATGTACGAATTTTAATAGATAAGATTACATTTATTTTATTCTTTTACTTACCGTAATCAGATAGTACTGCATACAATCAAGTTACCATTGACATTTAAAGGCTGTCACTAGTAACTTGATCGTCATTTGTGGAACATATCAGGGGTCACTTGATTCATAACAGTCTATCTGTTAAGATGAAACAAAATAATAAGTATCCAATACCGTGTAATTACTTTATTTAAATAAAAATTAAATTAAAACAAAGATATAAAAATCCATAGTAAAAGTGGTGTTTTTTTATTAAGAGCAAATAAAAATTCCATCCATCGTTATTACAATTTAACAATATTTGTAGTGTTTTACAAATACACACCTAACGTAAAATTGATTGGATTTCCACCGATTGATAAATACAATAATACGGGGGCAAAATTATGTACAAAAATCAAGAAATACAATAGGTCTACTCAAAAAAAGTTAATTTCAGATCGATATTATTGCAACCAATCGAAACGAAACGTGAAACCAATCTCCCACTTGAGCCGTTGCGTGTTTTTTTTTGCGGTGCTATAAAACCTTTGATGACAATTTTTATAACTTAAGAACAGTATGTAACAAATCATATATAAAACAGATTCAATCTTAGAAAACAAGAAACTTCTTTTAAAGTCTGTCCATTCTAACAAATTACAATTAAATAATTTACGCGTTTTTTTTATCATCTGTCCGGGGCTTCGTCGGGAAGCGACCCCCATCATTCCCATTCCGTCGTGCCCGGCGGCTTTGAGGTCAGATCGTACAGCACCCGTGAGATTCCCGGCACCTGCACCACCTCCTGGACCATCTTTTGGACCACCTAAATACGCGCGAAATAAGTTTCGTAAACCCAGGCGAAATTTTTTTAAAAGATTCTTACGTCGATCGGCAACTGCTTGCCGGGCGTGGCCGGCAGCCCCGTCATAAAGTCCGACGTGCAGAATGGTCGCAAGACGACGGATCTCTGACACGACGGTATCCGCAGCGCTTGGTCCCTGTCGAAGTGCAGCGGGATCAAGATCACAGGCATCTGGCTTATGGAGTCGCAATGGCCGCCACTTTGGAGCACCTGGGGGGTGGGGGGGGGGAAACCGGTAAAAAAAATGGAAAATGTAACTTGAAGCTGTAGTTTTTTAACGAAATGACTAGATTTTGAGGTTTTATCGTTTAAACACCTTCGACATCACCGATTTGGGAAATAGGGTACATTTGGCCTAAACTTTATGATCTCCAACTGGCTTTAAGGTGATGTTACAAAAACAAGCTTCGAATATGGGACCACACGAAGGAACCCTACGTACTTTAACTGTGATAAGGTACGCAAAATTTCATTTCCATTAAAATAGATAACTGACGACAGAGCTGGGCAGAGATCGTTTTAAAGATCTAAGATCGCGATATTAGATCTAGATCTTTTTTGTTTCACTAAAGATCGATCTTTTTTTTTTAAAAAAAGATCGTTTCAAAAAGATCTGAGCTTTGATCTTAATTTGACGATCTTAGATCATTTTAAAGATCTAAGAACGTTTAAAAGATCTACGATCGTTTTAAAGATCTAAGATCGTTTTAAAGATCTAAGATCTCTTCCTCGTTTGTTTTCGGTCATTTTTGAAACGTGATTTTTTTATATAAAATAATGTTTTATTTTTGAAGAATAAATAGTGCTTTAGGTTGTTGTAGGAATAAGAGTTTTTGTTTTTATATCTACATAATATTTGTAAAATATGTTCTCATTTTGACCTCAATTGTTAAACGTTTCTGTGATTTTTTTTCTACAAAATAATGTAGGTAGAAAGGTAGGTATATATTTTTTAGAAGAATGAATAGTTTTGTACGAACATGGATTTTTCTTTTTATACATATAATGTACATATTATTTTTAAAATATGTATTGTGAATTCAGGTACTTACGTTACTAACGAGCGTTCATTTAAAGCAGTTTACCTGAGGAGATCTCTAGGTCTCAGCTAAAGTGCAAATTGTCAGAATTCACAAAAAATGACAAATAATATAAACAAACTTATGTACATTTCACCTACAACTACAAAAACCTATTTTGAGGTCAAATTTAAATGAACGCTCTATGTTAATTTGCATTTTGTTTTCAATTATCTATTTCTCAAAATTCCTAATTTTATAACTTAAGTTATAAAAAAAGTCTAATTCTCCGTAGGTATATCAACTGATACAGTTCAGTTCAGTTAGAGTAGTAACTTTACATAACTAGTTACGTAAAATTTTACTTTACACTACTAGTTAGGCAAAGATCTATTTTTAAACGATCTTAGATCTTTTTTTTGAAAAACGATCTGATCTGTGATCTAGATTTTTTTTGGCGCGATCTTTCCTAGCTCTGGTCATATACACCTATAATACCGCTTTGCCGTGGACACATTGTATAAATTTGATGTTTCAATATGCCCGAAAAAGAAGTAATATGGCGGAAGGAATTTGATATTTATAAAATTTTTTTAACTTCACATTTCAGTAGAATCATATATCAAATTCCTTCCGCCATATTATTTCTTTTTCGGCCATATTGAAACAACAAATTTATATAATTTTTGCAATAATTGAACTATTAATATAATTCCTGACAAAGCCCTTAATCAAAGAGCGAAAGCTTGAAACATTAATAATTATGGTTCATTAAAGATAATTGTAATAAACACTGTTGCTTGCTGATAACCATGTTATTGATTTCCATCATTAAAATTAAATACTTATATCATATGCATATAATATGCTCAATACTAAAACCTAACCTTTAATATTCTATTCTTTATTTAACTTATGCAAATTCAGTACAAGTACTATACTTATCATATATTGATTTAAAGGGAAAAATATAAGGAATACAGTTAGAATGATGAATCATTATTCTGAAAACTACCGGGTTTTTGAAAAATCCCAGGAGTTTTTACAAAGCTCCGGGATTATTGACAGTTAAATAAAATGGTGGATGGGAGGATTCAGGCTGGGAGGAATGCGAGTTTTTAAAAATCATGGGAGTAAACCCATCACTCGTTTTTTTGTGAAATGAGTAGATTTTGAGGTTTTATTTCATTGGGAACATGGTCAGTCTAAACTTTCTGTCTATGATCTCCAACTGCTTCAAGGTTATGTTACGAAAACAAGCTTGGAATATGGGACCCGCAGAGATCATATATATATATAGGTAGAGTGCTGAACAAGTCCCTTTTATGGCAAATTGTGGATTTGCGCATGGGCCTATGGAACATGCGCATTAGACCTTCAGACCGCGCAATTCAAAACAGTGGTTGCTTTTCTAAATTACTATCTCTATACAAACTTGTATATTGTATATTAAATTAAGCTCACCTCAACGTGGACTGGTCAAGACTTCGATAACTACAACTAGGTTCGTTTATACTTGTAAAACTAGTTTCGTCAAAACTACTAGAATTTGCTTCACTGATGCTAGAACTTGACTTGTTTTCATCTACCTTTATAACACTAAAACAAATAAGCTACACCAGCTTACACCACAATCATGTTAATATACTTACTTAAATAATGGTTTAGGCAGTTTTAATAGAAGAGTTGGTACCGCATTTTCAATTAGCTGCGTTTGTTTTTAAACACTCTGGTGTAAAACGAGCAGAACATATTCGAGATGATCACTTAATTAGATAAAACACTCAAACAACTAAAACGCGAAGAAACTATTAATAATTAGCTGAAAATCGGAAAAATTGTGCCATAAAGCGTCTATGATGCAAACAACGGTAGGTTATACTTAGTTTGTCGCTGTCAAATGGCTGTCAAAGAGTGTCAAGTTTCACAAAACACTACCTCAAATTGCAAATGCGCATATCCACTGGGCCTATTTATTACCATTTTTTACTATTCTATGATTTTAAATTTGTCAAAGATTTTCCGCGCATCCTATGTATAAAAAACATCGTCCAGCACTCTACCTATACCGGATGATTTTTTTAGCTTATTTTACGCCCTACAAAAAAAGCGTAAGAAACAAAAATTTTGCAATTTTGGACAGCTAAGTGGTGCTGCAAAAGAAATCAGCATCCATGGCCAACTTGTTGCGCAATATTAAAAAAAAAAACTCAAATTGAGCAACACCATTAATAGCCGTGGGATGTTTATTTTAAGAGACAGAGGAAAACTTTTATATTGAAAATTGATGGCATAGAGAAGCTTTATCCATCAACGTAGTCAGATAGTTTCAGCAAATTACACAGGGTCTTCGGGTCTCTTGAGGCTATGAAAATTTTTTTGTTTATTTCTTATTAAGCAATTTTCTCGCTTATTTTAGGCCGCACAGAAAATACGTAAGAAAACAAAATATGGCAATTTTGGTCAGCATGTACTAAAAAAACTTTAAATCTACAAAAATTTGCATGGACTCAAGAGAGCCGAAGACCCTGTGTAATTTGCTGAAACTATCTGACTACGTGGATGGATAAAGCTTCTCAGTGCCATCAATTTTCAATATAAAAGTTTTCGTCTGTCTCTTAAAACAAAACATTCCACGGCTATTAATAGTTTTGCTCAATTTGAGGTTTTTTAATATTGCGCGACAAGTTGACCATGTATGCCGATTTCTTTTGCAGCACCACTTAGCTGTCCAAAATTGCAACATTTTTGTTCCTTATTCTTTTTTTGTCGGGCGTAAAATAAGCGAGAAAATGGCGGCGGTAGACCTAAAAAAATCATCCTGTATATATGATCTCTGTGATGGGATTACAGGAGAAGGAGCCCTACGTACTTTCAACTGTGATAAGGTACGCAACATTTCGTTTCCATTAAAATAGGATAAACGACGACACGCAACGACGACACGGCCGCAATCGACTCACCCCGGTCGCCGCGTAGTCGCACTGGCGCAGCGTCGCCAGCACGCTGCCGGTCAGGTAGGTCGGCGTGACGTCGGGCAGCGGCTCCTTGACGACGCCGCCGAACACGTAGCACACGCGGTTGACGTTGCGGCAGACGCGCGGCACGATCTGCGACAGGAAGACGAGGTCGTCCCAGTCGGGGTCGCGCTCGCTCGACACGCCCACCGCGTAGCTGTAGGTGCGCGAGTCGCCCTGCACGCCGACCGTGCGGACCGGCAGGAGGGTGGCGGCCAGCCGCTGCTTGCCGGATATCCGGCGCAGCGTCGCCCTGGAAGGCCGTCCGGTTTTCGGTGAGTTTCTCGGGTGTTGTCCGTATAACGATACCGATAAAACGCTGCCGGGCGGCAGACTTGGGTAGTATTCGAATCCTCAGTATTCAGAATCCCATTCAAGCTACTTTGCCAGTAATCGTATTCATATTCAAATACTCCCGAGAAGCAGGTATTCTTATTCTTATAGCTACTTTTTATAGCAGGTATTCTGTATTCGGTAATTTAAATACTGATTTTTTGAGGATTCTCTTAGAAAAAATACCGATGTTCAAATCTCAGTATTCAGAATCAGAATACAGGATTCAAAATTTGAATCCTGTATTCAAATGTTGAATACTAATAAGATTACAAAAAAAAATGTGGACAATGATCGGTATTTCTCATATTTATTTTTTTTGTTTTTAGCTATATAAAGTTTTGATTTTTATTTTATGTATAGATGTGTGTTCGAAAGATGTGCCGATTTTCAAAAAATTTTTCAACTTTTCAACCTGTAGTTGTTATATTAAAAGAAATCCCTAAAAATTACAAACCATGTTAGGCATGTTTTTAAGAATAAAATGCATAGTGCCATCGAATTGGCCGTAGTTCAAAACCTTTGGTACAAAAATTTCAATACTTCAAGTTATCCTTGGTGGACTTGGGGCAAAATTTAAAAAAAAAATTTCCGGAGTACCTTGTATAAACCACAGGTCATCTATCCAAGATATTATTTTACATAGTATAACTGGCCTATCTTATACAGGGTGTTTCATATATGGCAATTAAATGAACACAATATTCATTATATGAATACATGGATTCGAATACTATTCGGTAATTGAATAGTTTTGTTAGAATGTTATTCAAATCTCTAGGATTCGAATCCAGCTCAACTTGAGTATTCTGTATTCGTATTCGAATACTGGTTTTTGGTATTCTACCCAAGTCTGCCGGGCGGTGCTTTTATGTGTTAATACATCATATTTTTATTGATAATATTATAAATATTTAATATTTTTGTTATTTTCGATTTTCTATCGTGATATTTATTGAAAATAAGATATGATTCAAAAGAAGATTTAGTATAAACACCAATACAATTATTCCAAGTTTAAATAAAGATCAAGTTATATTCAAGGATTATTCACAAAATGAAAACGCATGATTTAAGTTCTGAAAAATTTAACTTAACTTCTACTACTCATCGACAGAATTTTCACGAAAAATCTGTCTGGTTTCCGAAAAAATTGCACGATTTAAAGAAATTCTGAAAACTGAACTTTACATTTTTTATAAGACGTAAACTTGTAGAAATATAAAAATAAATACTTATAAACTACTGGACCTATCAAAAATTTGCAACAAATTCAAGGATTATAAGTCATCTAGTTCAAAAAAATGGTGTGATTTAAAGAAGTTCAGAAAATTTAACTTTACAGTTGTTATAAAATCTTTAAATTATTATTACTTATCACCAGAATTTTTTCGAAAAATTTATCAATTTTAGGGAAATATATTGTATGATTTATAGAAATTCAAAAAATTTCAAAAATATAAAATGCCATGAAATGCTAAATTTTAAGAAATTCCGAAAATTTAACTTTCCCCTTTTTATAACACCTAAAATTTAAGACATTAAAATACATATAAATACCATTGAACTTACCAAAAAAATTGCAACAAATCAAGGATTATTAAAAACACATCTGGTTCAAACCGAGTGATGCAATAAAAAAGTTCTGAAAATTAAACTTCACATTTTGTCAGCCTTTCAAAATTTGTAAGTCAACACTAGTGAATAGCAGAATTTTTTCGAAAAATCCATCTGGGTTCAGAAAATAATTGCATGATTTAAAGAAATGCGGAAAATTGAATTTTACGTTCTTTATAACCCCTGAAATTTTAGAAATATAGACCATTGAATTTACCAAAAAATTTGTGACAAATCAAGGATTATTAAAGTGCTTATTACCAGAATATTTTTGGAAAATCTATCCGATTTCAGGGAGAAATGAACTTTAATTTTTTTTATAACTCCTAAAATTTTACGAATAAAAAATATAGACCATTAGACTTATAAAAAAATTGTAACAGACCAAGAATTATTAAAAAAGTCATCTGGTTCATAAAAGTTGTGTGATTTAAAAAATAAATGATTACTACTTGTTACCAGAATTTTCTCGAATAATCCATTGGTTTGCTTGGTCAACTCAAATACTGCATTATATTGCGCATATTTGGACAAAATATCAGTCAAATCTTATGTCTCGTTTGAAAAAACAATATACCTAAAGTTTCTGGTAATTTTATATTAGAGAAAAAAGAAAATACATTTCAGGTTTATTGTTTTCGCAAACGAGACATCAGATTTGGCTGATTTTTTTGTCCAAATACGTGCAATATTATGTATTACTTGTGTTGAGCATTGTTTTTTGAAAAACTTAGTAATTTTAAAAACAGACACCAAAAACACACTTGGGTTGGCACTATGTGTGATAATGCCCCCTTAAAACACCTAAAATTGTAGATATTAAAATACATATAAATATCATTAAACTTACCAAAAACTTTGCAACAAATCAAGGATTAATAGAAGAGTCATCTAGTTCAAAATAAGCCAAGCAATTTAAAGAAGTTCTGAAAATTTTACTTCACATTTGCTATAGTCTTCTAAAAAATTTAAATTATTACTACTTATTACCAGAATTTTCTCGGAAAATCTATAGGATATCGAAAAAAAATTGCTTGATTTAAAGAGACTTGGAACTTTTATTTTTTATAACACCTAAAATGTTATAAATACAAAATACCTATAAGATTACAGGCTTATCGAAAAATTGCGATGAATCAAGGATCATTAAAAAGTAATCTGGTTCAAAAAAAGTGGCGCAATTTAAAGAACTTCTGAAAACTGAACTACATAAATTCTAAACATTGAACTTCAAAATAAAATTATAAAAAAACCTGCACTCGCCAGAAAGTTTAATAGAAATTTAAGAATCACAAAAAATTCAACTAATTCAGAAACGACTCACATGACCCAAATAAATTCTGAAAAATCATGTTACTTAAATAAATCTTGAAAATTCACGCAATTCAAATAAATCCAGAAAATTGAACTTGACATTTTCCATAATTTAATTCTTTTCATCAAACCTCCGCAACGTCCCCGGAAAACGCGCCATCCGCAATTTTCCCCCCTGTCGATCGCTCACCGTTCGTCGTCGCTGGTCGCCCCCTCCACCCTGTTGAGCAGCGCGTGCTTCTTCTGCAGCATCTGGTCGAACTCGACGATGATCTTGCACAGCACCTGCGTCTCGGAGAAGTCGCGCTCCATGTACGGCTCCTCGGCGCACAGTATGCGAATGGCGAGGCCGGGGCCAGGGAACGGGTGCCTCATCACCAGCTCGGCCGGCAGGCCGAGGTCCCTGCCCAGCTGCCGCACCTGAGACCGACGGCACTTCAAAGTTAAGGGGAACCGCGACGCACTTACCCACGGTACGTCGTTGCGCATCCGTACGCCCGTCTCTGGCGCACCTCGCGACGTCAGTCGCGAATCAGAATTTAAATTGCTCCAGACTTAGTACAGACTTCAATAATATAAATGCCTTAAAGTCAGTTTATTTTAGCTTTGTCCGCTCTAAACTCGAGTATTGCTCAATGGGGAACTTGAACAATTTTTTTTTAGTTCTTTAATATATTTGCCTATCTATAGAAAGTGCACATACCAAATATTAGCCCTCAAATCGCAATATTTAATTTGCAATAAATAAATAAAGTTGTGACCACGAGCTATTCATTTGAAACGATACGAAAAGCGCGGGAATGGTCGTGACGTCAAATACCTCGATCGATCAGAAGGCAGTGACAGGAATGACAGCTTCACAGAATTAGAGAAGATGAGAATGGAAATCGAACGTTAAAATAAACAGTTCGGCGACCCATTTACAGAGGGCTCTGATGTAGGTCTCGGTACGTGGGATTTCATTTGCTGTCAGAAACGTGACACTGCTCGGGACAAAAAATTGGTACGGTTACGCATCTCGCAATGTAAATAACTATTTAATTCAGTACACACTTTTCAAACGTTATCAACAATATCAAGACGGACAGACAAGGATAGGACGTTCTCGTTTGGTCTTTCTAAACAAAGCTTGCGTGGTGCTGTAGTTTGTTTACATGCGCCGCCCATATTAGTTCATACATGGTGGTGGCGTCTCGAGCTACTTGACGTCACAACAAAGGAGGGCGCGTTGCAAGAATGATTTGAATTATGCAGTTTTTAATTGCTTATATTTATTACATAAAAATAAATAAATTAAAAGTAAAAAAATATTTTTAAAAAAAGCTTTTATTTAAATGCGCTAAAAAGAATAAAATAATCTTTTCTTTTAAAACTTTTACTATCAACTTATAACGTCATTCCACAATTTATATGATATAAAAGCTTGTCGCGAGATTTAAGTTTTCAAACTAAGTAAATACCACTACTTAAATCTCGCGACAAGCTTTTATATCATATAAATTGTGGAATGACGTTATAAGTTGATAGTAAAAGTTTTAAAAGAAAAGATTATTTTATTCTTTTTAGCGCATTTAAATAAAAGCTTTTTTTTTAAATATTTTTTTACTTTTAATTTATTTTGTAATTTTTAGTTTGGCCAGGTGTCTGAGTCTATTCATCTCAGTTAACGCATCATTGTTGCAAGGTCGTTTGCCGGTTAGTTTAGAACAGTCTAGCTCTTCAATGAGGAGACCTTCTAATGATCTAACCCTACTTAAGGCCACGTATGCTTGACCAGGCGCGAAGAGCTTGGAGCCTAAATATACAACGAGACAGGTTGCAGACCAATGCTGTTGACGCCTATCTCACCAAACTACACAACTCAAAGTTAACTAGTCCGCCATCTTGGGTGTTCCGCCATGTTGGATTTAGAATGACGTCACACATATAATCATGCATTGTCATCCAAATTAAACGTGTGTACAAAATTTCAGCTCGATCGGTTGAAATTTAACTAGTCCGCCATCTTGAGTGTTCCGCCATGTTGGATTTAGAATGACGTCACACATATAATCATGCATTGTCATCCAAATTAAACGTGTGTACAAAATTTCAGCTCGATCGGTTGAAGATATCTGCTTCAAAATTGAGTTGCAAGATTCCACCCGAACAAATTACATACATACATACATACATACATACATACATACATACATTGCAAGTTAAATAAAAGCTTTTAAAAATGAGTTTTTTGTGAACTGTGGTTCATTTAATGGCAATAAATTACGTTTGAAAGTAATAATTTTCAAATTTAATTTTTGTGCATGTTCCCCATTGTGTGCCGCCCATATTAGTTCATACATGGTGGTGGCGTCTCGAGCTACTTGACGTCACAACAAAGGAGGGCGCGTTGCAAGAATGATTTGAATTATGCAGTTTTTAATTGCTTACATTTATTACATAAAAATAAAAAATGAGTTTTTTGTGAACTGTGGTTCATTTAATGGCAATAAATTAAGTTTGAAAGTAATAATTTTCAAATTTAATTTTTGTGCATGTTCCCCATTGTGTGGTGTCCATATTATAATGAATATATCAGTCAACTTGAAAATATCCAGTGAAAGTTTCTTAAGTTTATATCTTTTAAAAAAGACGGTGTATATCCACCCAGAGGTGTGCCTCAATCGGAGTTGTTGGCGAGGTTTGAGGTCCCTGCATTGATTGACAGGCGCAATGTCCTGGCATTCAAAATAGTGGTGGGCTTAATTGATGGTGCAGAGTTGCTAGCATTCCTCAATTTTCATATTACATCTAATACAAGATCCAGCAATATGTTTTACTTGGATAGAGCTAACACTAATATGTTGCTAAAATTTCCTATATGTGTAGGCTAGCAAATGAGTTTTCTGAACTTGATTTTTCACAAAATAGTTTTCTCAATTTTAAAAGGATAGTCAGGGGACTCATTTTTACCTAATTTTTACCTGCTTCATGTAATAAGAGGACATCTATACCCAAACCAAATTAATTAAACAATAGTGTATTTCTGTAATTTTTTGCATATCGTCTTTTAAATGGAATGCCCTTCTGTTAGACAATAAAGCTTATTTATTTATTTATTTATTTATATGTTTTACACAGCAATAGATACTTTTTTTATGGGTTTTTGCTTATTTTAAACGTTTTCTTTTAAATAAATGTTGTTAAAAATATGTAGATTATATTACTAGATAATACTGGAAAAAATTCAGTTGATAAAAAACACATTTAATTTGATAATTATAATTTTACAAATAATTTGTTTTCTTTGCGTTTCATTTGTTAAATTGACAGAATTTTTCTTTTAAAAGACCGTATATTGGTAGACAATAAAAAAAATATCATATAGGTATCTAAATAATACATTTATTGTAAGTAAGGTAATCCTGAACTAAGTTTTGGCTTCTATCGACACAGAATCTCCATCGAAAAAAAGTATTTTACAGATGACTTGTTATACGCAAAGATATTGATAAATAAAATTCAAAGCCTTACCAAAAATATAACTTTTTCCTTCCAGTGTTTATGTCGGTTTATGTCAATTAAAGCCTTATTTACCAATTAATGCACACAAGCCTCGACACAAGCACAACCTGCACAACTAATGCTTAGTTTATAGCTAAATAACAAACAAAACAACATAATAATTATAGTGAGTAAAATAGGGATCAAATAATGATTCCCTTTAACCATAACAAGGCTAATTTTTTTATTGCACATTCTATTTTATTTGCTGTATAAACCAGGCATAAACTCCGTTGAGTCCCCTATTTTTAATGCTCTGTTCTATAAATAATCTGTTTCCTTACCAGATTATTGTCCTTGGAAAATCTATAATACCTAATTTCCGTTCCCTTACTGTTTCTATTATTATTTGGACATACGCTGACTGCACAACCTGGCATTTTTGGCCTATTTCAAAGCACTGTCGAGCTGGACTGACGATCAGTCAGTTGTTTACACTTTTTTCTTGACACATTAAACTGTAAACTATAAAAAATCGTAAAACACAACCGCAGCCGCTGCATTATTTAGAATTCATGATTCGCAATTGACGTAGATGCGCATAGTTGCCTTGTTTTCGGATTCGTTAGTGACATGCTGTGGGCAAGTGTATCGTGAGGGGACCCAGCATTATACTTTCCAAAGTGAGGCCTGTTCTTCCTTCATTCTAATGGTATCAGTGATGCCAAGTATGCCATTTTATTGGAGAATCTATGAATATAACAGGTACTTTGATTGTTGGTAAAAATTAATAATGGTTTTCGTGATTTCTAAAAATTAGACTTTACAATTTTGCGTATACAAGTGCAGAATGTGACAACTGTCAAATGAAAGAAATTTATTTTATAGTTGAAATCGATTTTCAGCAATTATTTCCACGAATTTAAGTAATAAGTATGGTAAGTCAGTAGTGCCGATTTTGCTTATTTAAGAATTTGTCGCTATTGCACCTTGTTACCAGGTTCCTCAATCCATTTTTAATATGTATACTTGAACTTTCTTCCCTTGTTGAATGTATCTACCCAAGGAACTTTGACAGATTTCGGGATGGACTAATAAGATTAGGTCTATACTTCAGTCTGGATAAAATAGAAAGTAGGTCAGTCATGTGCAGTATAGAATTCGCCGATTATTTCTATGAAAGCCACCATGGGCGTCCCTATATTGTTTAAAATTCCCTAAATGACCTAAATGAAGGTGTTTCCTGCATTTTTAACGTATAACCGCGGTTTTCAGTATGCACGGGAGAAGGTATTCGCGACGTGATGCGCCCATGCATTGCGGACCCTCTAAAAATAGATATTTGGGGCGCTTGACCTTTAAGCCAATCAGAGGCGCTAGAGCTGACAGAAGGAGAACCTGGAATTCGAGGTTGCCATATCAACAAGGCAAGTGATCAGAAATCGCGGGTTATGGGTTATATTTCAACGTGCAAAGAAAGCTTTATATGCCACGTTTGGCAACTCTGTTTTTGATCATCGATCCAAATGCCGCATTGCGCAAGACCGACCTACTTTCTATTTTATTCACACTGGAGTATAGTAGTTGTAATGATTTAGTTTTTCTCGGTGTTTATTATAAAATTTTTGTAATTTTATTTCTCTCCCAAGGTACCTCACAAACTTAAAATAAGCTTGTAGTCGTAGATAAAAACTCTTTAAAAAAAGACCTGACTGAAGCTACCTGCTTAATAATTTAAAATTCTCGAATTACGATTTGTTTCGAACTACCTACTTATAGGTAATGCCCACGTAATGGGAATTGTAGGATTACTAAAGGTGATACAGGAAAAATCTGGTCCCAATTATTGGGACTACTACAGGCGGCCGCATTACCTTTAATTGTCACATCGGAGTATCTGGAAGTTAGAAAACTTAAAAATTGTGAATGGGGTAGTTGCACTTAGTTAAAATCAAAGTGGAAATCTTTTTTAGAACAAAAAAAAATTGTATTTCCTATAATTAAAGTTTCAATCGAATATAGTTTGCAACATTGCATTTTAGAACATAATTTTTCAACACTGACGTCATCAAGCGGTAACTAGGAATTTTCGTATAGTTGCACCTTCAGGTTGGTAGCGACGCGTCATCAGCGCATGCATCTATCCTCCAATAATAATAGCTTTGTTCGCGGAGCAGTTCGGAACAGTTCTGAAGCAGTAACTATTAGTGATTGGCTTAAAAAAATCTAAAATTTGAATTAATTAATCACAGCGACAGTTACTAGTTCACAACTGGTTCCGAACTGCTCCGCGAACAAAGCTAATACGTGCGTCTGTCAGTGTCATCAGTTGTCAGCCTAACCTTGATTTTTGTAGTTTGTATTTTTCAAGCAGCTGAGGTGACAATGCAATTTTTTGACGGTGATTTTTATCATTTATTGTGTTTAAAAATTAAAATGGTAGGTGGATATTTAGAGGCAAAATCCGATAATTTACCATTTATAGATGCTTTTATGCATATTACTATACAAAATAAATTCATATTTTCCTGTTACCTTTGAAGAGAAAGAGAAATAGAGCTTGCGCGCCACTTTCAAATAGCCGCTTGATGACGTCACGTAAATAGAAAAATATTATTTTTTAGCTTAAATAAACTCGAAATTAAAAAAACAAAAATACGTGTCTAGTATTTTTGTTCCTAGTTTTCATTTTCATTGTCATTAAAAAGAGTGCAACTTCCCCATTATGATGGGAAATATTTTGCCCCCTTTAGAATCTATGGCACTGGCATGTCACATAAAACCTGATGGCAGTTGGACACTGACATATAACATAACCTTGTACCGGCCCCCTTGCGGTCTCCTTGGAGTCCACAGAAAACAAACTTCCCCTCAAGGCTTCACTTTTCCTATGTGATAGACTCTTGACGTGCTGGGTCCCCTTATTTTGAAGAGTCCCTGGTTGGGACTAGAGGTTTAACATAAAAAAAAAACAGGAACAAATGGAAAAAACAAGGTTTTTCCGTTTTTTTTTTCCGAAGCCCAAAAATTGGAAAAATTGGAAAATTTCAGACAAAATTCGAATAAACAAAATAAAGAAAATTGAAGAAACACTCAAATTATATTTTTTGTATACCTACATATTTTGCTCGAAAAAAACCCTCAAGGAGTATGGAAATAACATATTTTGATAGTAATGCTTTATTTAAAACAAATTAAATAAACAAAACACTTATTGATCAACAATAAAAAAACTAAAAACAATGATTCTATTTAACTTTTTATTATACAGTGTGGTCATTTAAGTGTGCAACATATGGGAATTTTTTTTATTAATTGCACAACGGAAATACAAATATTCCCGAAAGTTGATGCATGTTCGATAATCATATTAGGCGCACTTAAAATGGTTGCAAGTCAAACAGCATACAGGGTAGGTAAAACAATATAAAAATTGTACAAGAGTAAAGTACCCTTAATTCAGAAAATGCAGCAAAATGTTATTAAAAAAAAAGTTGTCTAGAATTAAAAGTTATGCCTAAATACCAAAACATGGCCTCCTAAGAAAAAGAAATATATTTTTTTGAAAAACATTAATAATTTCCTAAAAAAAATTGTTTTAATATTCACCCTAAACAATTTCATAAATCAAGCAAAATTATATCAATTTCGCATAACTTTGTTCAAATTCAAGCATATCTGTAAAATTAACTGAGATTTTTATTTTTTTAGGGAATCACAAACTTCATGTTTGTTGCAACGATATTAAACAAAACTTTAAAATTTCGCAAAAATTCTTCTGAACAAGGTAAAACATTAGTAATCATAATGTGTATATTAAAAAACTCTCATTTAAGTTGAACATTTTTTATTTTGAATGTTTATTAAGAAACTGTGAAAATTAATTGACGAAAATTTGTTTTTTCTTAGGAGGCTATGGTTTGGTATTTAGGCATAGCTTTTAATTCTAAACAACTTTTCTTAATAACCTTTTGCTGAATTTTTTGAAATAAGGGTACTTTACTCTTGTGCAATTTTTATATTTTTTGACCTACCCTGTATGTTGTTTAACTTGCAACCATTCTAAGTGCACCTAATATGATTATTGAGCATGCATCAACTTTCGGCAATATCCTGTATTTTGGTTGTGCAATTAATAAAAAAAGTCCCATATGTTCCACACTGTATATTATATAAATTATTTTTCTTGAAATCGGCATTAAAATGTCCCAAAATCGTCATTAAAAGCACAAAAATCGTCAATAAAACTCAGAAATCGGCACTGAAGTAGCCCATTATTGTACAATTTTTTTCAATAAGTAGGCCTTGGCGAGATGTAAACATCAAACGTCAGACGCGGCGAAATCGCTCGTCAAAAGTGGCCAAATATTCAAAACCCGGCCGATAAAGGCTCATTTAACTTTTCGTACACATTGCGAAATTGTTTCCTATAGAAGCACAATCCTTCAGTATACATATTTTAGTAAATTTGAATATCAATAGATTTGTTGTGTAGGCTACACAAGAAGCAGCAGTTTGGTTTTTCTGTCAGAAGGTGCCGTGTCTCATCATACTTCTCTTAGGTAGAGCGATCGTCAAAGTCAAGCAACGCCGCGCGTAGTCGGTTCATGGACGGGTGATCCCTTAATATTATTTTCTTGCCTAATAAAACATTTTTTTTCCGATTTCAATAAAAATATAATATGTACCTCGGCACTGAAGTTCTTTTTATGACTCATGTGGTTTATTTGCCTCGGCCAGAGGCCTCAGCAACTAAACGACACATGAGTCATAAAAAGTTGAACTTCAGTGCCTTGGTACATAAATAACTATTATTTAAAAATATTTATTTTGTTTCTTTTTTTATTTTGTATCATTAAAAAAAATTGTTTTTTTTTTCGTTTTTTTCCAAATTTTCCGGGAAAAAAAAACGGTTTTTTTTTAATTTTAATTAATTTTAATTAATTTTTCCGGAAATTTTAAACCTCTAGTTGGGACGGTCGTCGCGGGTCCGAGCGCGGGAAACTCACCTCGTCCTTGTGGAAGTCCTTCAGGGGCTCGATGACCCTGCCCTCCTCCCTCAGCTTCCTGATCAGTTCCGAATCGTTGTGGTGGGTCTTGATCTTGTCGGCCTTGGTCGAGACGAGGCTCGACGCCGACTCGATGAGGTCGGTGCGCAGCGTGCCCTGCCCCAGGAACACCTCCTCCGCCTTCAGGTTCAGGTCGGCGATGATCTCGTCCGAGATCTTGACGAAGATGTCGCCTGGGAACGGGGGTTCTGTTATGCCCGGACCGACACTATATTAGAGACCCGAGCATGACGTCGCATTTCGTAGTTGTTTACGGACTGGGGTGGCGCCACCCGACGAAAAAAATGGCGACTTATTTTAGGTTACAGGGGACTATTCTGTGGTTATTGGTATGTCAGTTACTGACGTTTAAAATGTGCCAAATTTTAAATATCCAGCATTATTACGATTTGCCTTCTTTTTACGGTAACGAATTGTCTCTGCGTCCAGTATTTAAGCAGTTTTATCCTATTAACACAGCTTTTATAGGTAGATTTGTTTGTGATAACATGAAATTTCCATGCACATGAAGAAAATGGTATGTACACTGCACAGACCATAAGGTGAATTGCAGAAGAATAAACACTATTTTGGAATTATGGGATGATCTGATCAACCAGCTGAAGAAGCGAAAATTCTAGATATTATTTTGGAAGAGTATTTTATAACGTATGCAAGAATAAATATAGAAAATTTTGTTTATAGCTCCAAAGCGAACCAATAGCCCTCCATATAAAGAAGAAACTGAAAAATCTAATTTACTTACACTACAACTAGCCATGGACTTCATTTCAAACCAAAAGGTACCAAATACTCTTGCTTGCTTTTTAGACTCGCTTTCTTAAGAAAATGTATGGAAATATGCCATGAGAACTTGTCAAATTAGAGGGACATAACAAACAAATATTTTATTTTGTATATTAAATACGTTGTAACAGACACATTTGCATGTTTTTATTTTACAAAAGATTGTGCAACAATGGTGTTTTATCATTAAACCACCTTGTAAATTTGTTTGTCGTGTGGCGCAATTGCTTGAAACAAGCGCTATGCACAGGTCTTTAATATAGTGTTGGTGTGGTGTTGGAAGATGTCGCCTGGGAACGGGGGTTTTGTTATGCCCGGACCGACACTATATTAGAGACCCGAGCATGACGTCGCATTTCGTAGTTGTTTACGGACTGGGGTGGCGCCACCCGACGAAAAAAATGGCGACTTATTTTAGGTTACAGGGGACTATTCTGTGGTTATTGGTATGTCAGTTACTGACGTTTAAAATGTGCCAAATTTTAAATATCCAGCATTATTACGATTTGCCTTCTTTTTACGGTAACGAATTGTCTCTGCGTCCAGTATTTAAGCAGTTTTATCCTATTAACACAGCTTTTATAGGTAGATTTGTTTGTGATAACATGAAATTTCCATGCACATGAAGAAAATGGTATGTACACTGCACAGACCATAAGGTGAATTGCAGAAGAATAAACACTATTTTGGAATTATGGGATGATCTGATCAACCAGCTGAAGAAGCGAAAATTCTAGATATTATTTTGGAAGAGTATTTTATAACGTATGCAAGAATAAATATAGAAAATTTTGTTTATAGCTCCAAAGCGAACCAATAGCCCTCCATATAAAGAAGAAACTGAAAAATCTAATTTACTTACACTACAACTAGCCATGGACTTCATTTCAAACCAAAAGGTACCAAATACTCTTGCTTGCTTTTTAGACTCGCTTTCTTAAGAAAATGTATGGAAATATGCCATGAGAACTTGTCAAATTAGAGGGACATAACAAACAAATATTTTATTTTGTATATTAAATACGTTGTAACAGACACATTTGCATGTTTTTATTTTACAAAAGATTGTGCAACAATGGTGTTTTATCATTAAACCACCTTGTAAATTTGTTTGTCGTGTGGCGCAATTGCTTGAAACAAGCGCTATGCACAGGTCTTTAATATAGTGTTGGTGTGGTGTTGGAAGATGTCGCCTGGGAACGGGGGTTTTGTTATGCCCGGACCGACACTATATTAGAGACCCGAGCATGACGTCGCATTTCGTAGTTGTTTACGGACTGGGGTGGCGCCACCCGACGAAAAAAATGGCGACTTATTTTAGGTTACAGGGGACTATTCTGTGGTTATTGGTATGTCAGTTACTGACGTTTAAAATGTCCCAAATTTTAAATATCCAGCTTTATTACGATTTGCCTTCTTTTTACGGTAACGAATTGTCTCTGCGTCCAGTATTTAAGCAGTTTTATCCTATTAACACAGCTTTTATAGGTAGATTTGTTTGTGATAACATGAAATTTCCATGCACATGAAGAAAATGGTATGTACACTGCACAGACCATAAGGTGAATTGCAGAAGAATAAACACTATTTTGGAATTATGGGATGATCTGATCAACCAGCTGAAGAAGCGAAAATTCTAGATATTATTTTGGAAGAGTATTTTATAACGTATGCAAGAATAAATATAGAAAATTTTGTTTATAGCTCCAAAGCGAACCAATAGCCCTCCATATAAAGAAGAAACTGAAAAATCTAATTTACTTACACTACAACTAGCCATGGACTTCATTTCAAACCAAAAGGTACCAAATACTCTTGCTTGCTTTTTAGACTCGCTTTCTTAAGAAAATGTATGGAAATATGCCATGAGAACTTGTCAAATTAGAGGGACATAACAAACAAATATTTTATTTTGTATATTAAATACGTTGTAACAGACACATTTGCATGTTTTTATTTTACAAAAGATTGTGCAACAATGGTGTTTTATCATTAAACCACCTTGTAAATTTGTTTGTCGTGTGGCGCAATTGCTTGAAACAAGCGCTATGCACAGGTCTTTAATATAGTGTTGGTCCAGGTTATACATATGCCGGTGATGCATAACGCGGCAGTTTTTATTTAACAAAGCTACGAAACACGGACAACAAATTCAAAGCGACTTTAGTATGAATCTGATGCCTGGTTTGTGCAGCAACTTTATCTTTATATTTTGGCTTTACCTATCTTTTACTTTAAAGAAATATATACTTTTTTATTCCTAAACAGAGATTACGCGTGGTGGGGTTCTTCTTTGTGATTGTAGTTAACAATACAGGGTGAGTTTTTAAAGTCAACACAAATATGTGATGGAATCCACCAACGCAGCGTGATTGGTCCGTTCAAAAATTTCTGTACTTGTGATTGGCTTGATGGATTCCATCACATATTTCTGTTGCCTTTAAAAGGCCCCCATAGTTTTTCCCTGTCAACAATTTACTATAGAGATGGGTATCTTAAATATTGATATTTCGCCAAAAAAATATCGATAATTGTATCGATATTAGAAGTTACGATATTTTTTAATGTAGATATATTTTTTCAAATAATGCCACGATATATATTAAAAAGGATTTTAAAAAAACGCAATTTCAACAATACGTTTTTCATTCAATTTTTAAAAACTCAAAAGTCATAATTAATATTCATTACTTTGGCAAAAAATAAAAAAGGGCTTTTAACCCAGAACTCCTAAAAACGCCCTTTGCTCGTTTCTTTTAGAAAAAAGAAATTGCAGCAAAAGAAATTTAAAACTTAAATTTCTCAAAACAATAGAAAAACGAATAATTAAAAAAATGTCTTTCTATAATACTGAAAATTTTAATATTAATATTTAACAGGCGATATTTTAGTAACATCGATAAAAAAATCGATACAATATCGATTCAGAATTATTTATTTAAAAAGTGCCATATCTAATTTACTGTGATAATTTTAAAAAAATGCGTGGTCGTTATGTGGCTATATTCACAACAAAATATTGCTGATGTTTTGTGGTAATAATCGGCTTCAGAACATCGAAACTACTTTCCAAAAACGTCATCACAAAACAACAAATAGTGACACTAAATAGTGAATGCCAACATAAATATTATTTTGGCTGCACTGACAAACAATATCGCCAGCTCTAGGGCAGAACTTTTGTCCCTTCAAGGCATTTAGCCTTGCATTCAGTGAACTTGTCTATTGATAAATTTTAAATAGACCTGATGTTATACAATGTGGTACAATATGGAAAAAGCATATTATGTACTCGATGAATACTTTCAGGATAGTTTAGTTTAAGTTCTGACTAGAGACTGTAATATGACTTCTGTTCAGCATGATGACGGTTTTTGTTAATTTGTATGTATTGTGAAAACTTTGTCCATAAGATTTTATCTTTGACAATAAAGTTCATTTTATTATTATTATTATTATACGATTGTAAAACTTGGTGTAGCTTTGATCCAACAACTGAATAAATCAAAGTTGTTCCAAGTATCACTTTGCTCTAGGAGGCATGTATCGGCAACTTTTAAAACTCTAATAAAAGCCACTTTCTTAAACCTCCAAATTACATACCCTTTTTGCGACAAAAAATAAAAATCATCGCGAGATAATTCGCTCACCTATAATTTTTCGTTTCTCCTCCGGATTCGACGTCTGGCAGAGCATCTTCGTGACCCTGGTCCTCATGTTCCCTTCTTTATCGATCGGAACTACCGTGCTGCCTTCCAGGAACGTGTGACCAGCCCGGATCACCCGCAAATTCAGCCCGACTTTCCGTAGCGAGGTGTGCACTTTCGCGCTCTCGTTTTTCCGCATGAAACCGTTATCTATGTGGATCGCTATCACCTGATCGGGTCTTAAGGCCTTGTGGAGCAGGGCGGCGCAAACTGTGCTGTCCACGCCACCGCTTACCAGAAGGAGCACCTACAATTTATAGGCTTGTCAAAATGTAATTTTTTCACATTTTTCAATACTTTAATCCGGAAACATTGTCATTTTTAAGCATCTTAACACCAATTAAAAAGTTGCAAAAGTTATAACTAGTGGCGATTTAATCTTAACAAAGACAATCAAGTAGGCATGTGTCAAATAGTTTCGTTTGTATGTTTATCTAGTCACCTTGTTATTTCTTTTGACAAAAACTTATCAAGTAGGCATGTGTCAAATAGTTTCGTTTGTATGTTTATCTAGTCCATTGAAATGACAAGTAGATGGAAGGAGTGTAGAGAGAGAAACTGGCAGCCAAACTTGAGTAAGTGAAATAGTAAATAAATCAGCTGATTCCGGCAAAAATCACATAACACAAAAGAGGTGTTTGTCCTAACTTTCTATTTTTGTGTCCTGTGCTTCAAACGAGTTCCCTTGTCAAACGTCATTTTAATTTTCCTTCTGTTCCAAGTCCCAGCAGTACGAATAGGAGTAATAATTGTATTATTTATATTTGATTTGAGTTCGTGTCATGGTGGCAGTTTCGTATAAAACGGCATTGAGTTTTCTTAGTTGGTGTTTGGTTTAATATTATATTTTTAGATCGGAGAGACAATTTAATTTAGCTATGTGGCTATATTCTTTCTGTTTATAAGTTGTAAATTACAAAAAAGAGGGTCAACTCCTGTTGTGTATTTGGATGTACCAAACGGGGCGGAAAGAATAAGAACAGTGGGGGTTTCTTTTCATTCGTAAGTCTTAAAAATCTTTGCTAATAACTTTGCAGTTTTCCAAGAGATAAGGTGATATTAGAGACAAGTGGATAGCAGCAATAAAAAGGAAAAATTTTGTACTGTCTACAAGTATTTACTTGCATTTGTAGTCAACAATTTATTGAGAGCAATTTCATAGAGAATTTTGGGCAGCGCAAACTTAAAAAGTATGTAATTACTACAGTTTCTTATTTTCCAAGTCATGATAGAAACTATCAAGGGAAAAACTGGCAAAATATTGTTCTAATGAACCTAGCTCTTCGTAGTCAAAGATGGAATTAATCTTGAGGTTCTGGTCCCTTTAATAAGGTAATTATTTGTAATTCTTTTTGTTAGATGCCTAAACAAATATAAAATAGATATAAAAATATGTAAAAGCTACCTGTCTTACATGCTTTTCTTATTAAATTGAATTTTAAAATTAATAAATCAATTAAGATAAGTAATTAAAGTTGAAAGTGTATAGGTACCTTATCCTAGATATTTTGTCGTTTTGTTATTTTAAAATAAACTTTTATTTTGTAATTTGTATTTTATTTGACTCAATTTACTTCCAGGCACATAAAATTGCCATGTAGGTAATTTTTTTAATCAATTCACTACTTTTTTCTGTGCAATATTTACATAATTATGGTTATATAGAAAAATTCTCATTCCTACAAACAAGCCCAGAATTTCGGAATACAGATCATACAATAAAGAGAATTACGGGACATGTCCATTAAATTCGCCCATTAATATGCAACATCCCTATATACCTCCTTTGCCTGAATCAGCTGACACGTTCATTAGGCGTCCTTGTCTTACTTATTGCCATTTGAAACCTATCTGTCTCTAGAGTTGGCTGCCCCAAACAACAATGAAAGTGATACCTGTACGACTTCCATTGTACTTATCAATTCGATGATCTAGTCACTTTGTTATTTCTTTTAACAGAGACAATCAAGTAGGCATGTGTCAAATAGTTGTGTCTGTATGTTTATCTAGTCACCTTGTTAATTATTTCAACAAAGACAATCAAGTAGGCCCGTGTCAAATAGCTTTGTTTATGTCAACCTAGTCACCTTGTTATTTCCAACGGTGTCCTTGATGTACTTGAGACACTGGCACTCCCTGCCCTGCAACGTGTACTGTCCCGTCAGTCCGGCAATGTCGAACAAGAAATTCTTCAACATAACCTTGCCGTTTACGGTCAGGTCCACCTCGGGATGGAACTGAACACCGTACAGGTGGAGTTTCTCGTTATAGATCCCGGCGCAGGAAGTGCTGCTCTGCGCGATCGGCCTGAAATTGTCGGCTACCTTGTCGATCGAATCGCCGTGCGTCAATAGGACCGTCTGCGTCTTCTCCAAACCCCTAAAACAGTTGTCAATATGGCGATTTTCGAAACCACGACCGCAAGTTTACAACTCACTTAAACAACAGACACTTTGTGTTCACCTCGATTGTGTATTGACCGTCCTCCCTCGAATCCTTTCGCACAACCATACCCCCGAACTCCTTGTTCATCATTTGCATACCGTAGCAAATACCTAAAATCCACTCAAATATAAACAAAAGCCAACTTTAAGGTCGTTTCATTTTACCAAGAACCGGCAAACCTATCCTGAATATATCGGCGTCGTATCTAGGTGCGTCTTCGGCATAAACCGAATTGGGCCCCCCAGAAATGATTATAGCTTTATAACCGGCTTCTTTTATGTTAAAAGCTGGGGTATCTAGCGGCAGAATATGCGATTCGACCGATAGTTCCCTCACCCTTCTGTCGATGACCTACGAGGTGAAAGCACAACGTAATATGAAAGTAAATTTGAAAACAGTTGGTCAAAATGGCATGACTAACTTTTGCGAACTGAGCCCCAGCATCCAAGATGCACACTCGTTCAGTGTTCGTGGCCCCATTAGAGCTGAGGTACTGTCCCTCGGGATTGATGGTATGCATCGCTTTCGTCCAACAGCACTGTCAATGTTAAACAAAATATATCAAAATTTAACAACGAAAACTTTATAAAATACCTCAATCAAAGACATTTGACAAAACTAGCTCGCCCGATAAAACATTAAAATACATTTCATTTATGGCAAATATTCGTTTATCTCTTTAAACAGATAAAGATATTATTGTAGTATCTATTTGGTAATATGGTTGCTAGTAAATTAAGCAATAATTTTATTTGTAGAATTTAATGGAATATTTTCATAATTTTAAATTAATAATGTACCTAAGACTTGTTATTCCTTGACAAAATACTTGATTTGCCAAAGTTATGTCAAGTATCGCTTTTTTTCTTTAGGAAACCTGTATCAATAACTTTTAATACTTTAGTAAGTTATTTTCTTAAATTTCCACAAAAAATACGGTAACATTAAAAAAATAAACTAAATTTTGCTTGCCTTGAAACCTTGGAAAATATAATTTTAAAAATTATCCTTTAAAAATTTATGGTAATTATTTCCAATTTTCTTGAATGCGCGCCGAATGTTTGTACATCTTTCAAAATTTTGGTTTTTCTGCAGGTTTTTACGAAGTTTAGATGTTGCAAAAAGTGCAAAATAGTGTGGTGATTATTTTGATTCACATACAGTAAAAATTCATCCTGATTACAACCATATTTTCTCGGAAACCGATCGAAAAAAACCAAGGCCAGATTCGTGTTCAGGGACCTCGAAAATAGGAGGGTAGCCAAAACTTCAAGAAAATTAGGGGTGGGTTACACCATTGGAAATAATTACCAAATTTTTGAGTAAAAAAAGTAAATCTACGATTTATTTGTATATCTGTTCATTTATTTCTCCGATGCCACCCATAGTAATTCCTTTTTGTACTCAAATTCTGAAATGAAGAATTAAAAACAGGCATTTTATAAAGCTTACAAAATTTATGGGAATTCGGTATTTGAAATCTTAAGAGTTACAAGTTACAAACAACTTTTGTTAGCAACATTTTAACAGCACAATAAATAGAGCATTTTACTTTTGAGACAATGGGCATTTTCCACTAAATTTAAGTAATTTGTTTGATTAACAAAACAAGAATTGATTCAGTGCTTTAGTGTAGTAGATTTTTAATTAATTAACCATCGAATCATTTATTACTGTAGGCAAAAAAATTAGGACATTTTTACATTCACCCAAAAGTACAAAATGCACAAAAAAATTGATAAAAAAAACAAATAACTGTTTAGATACCCATCGGTAGATAACAAGAGTATGTTCTTAAGCATTTTATGCAGAAACGTTAGCAATTCAGAGAGGAAATCCAAGTATGGAACATAGAACACAACAAAAGCAAGACAAAAAAGGTAGGTAAACATGCAACAACCAAAAAATTGCAGTTACCAATGATAGATAGTTCATGTCGGGCACATTGTACCTCTCAAACGTTTTTTCTATTCGTCGGCGGATGGAAATATGGTATTTTTAGTTGTAAAGTTTTGCATACGTTTTAGATCTAAATTTATCCTACGGTGATTCGGCAGGTTTGGGACATCCTCCGGTGTTCTTTATGTTATTTATGTCCCCTTTCAGGTTGTTTAGTGTCTTTCTTCGGAGGTATTAAGTTTTAAGCCCCATGTGAAGTCGACAATTTGAGGTTAGAAATGAATTATGAGGTGTTCATTTTAAAATAGATTTGCAACTACCCAAGTGGGAGTTTTAAATATGTATATTAAGTTGAAAAAACTAAAACATTCGGTAAAATAATATAAAAAAAAAACTGCAAATAAGTAGAAGGCAACGTTTTTGACACAGACTATAAATTTCTAAAAGAACACGCTGATGAATAAACAATAAAATTTACGAATGGGGTCGAAAATTATGTAAAAAAAACTGGAGCCGAATCAAAATTTATAAATAGATGCTTCAAAATCCACGTGCATTTGCCAAAAACCCGAAATGTATTTAATATTTTGACAGCGCAGTCCTGACCTACAACCTTATGGCGAGCCCGTGGGCGCCATTCGAAAACCCGAAAAATAAACAACTTTGGGATTAATTGAACTCTCCGGGACATTAAGAGCCATCTCATTTACTCACCTGAACTTAAAAAGTGCCCAGCAGACGATTATTAACAGCGAAATTTGATTTATTATTTGTTGTTAGAAAACGTCAATCACATCACCGCACATCACTTGAAAGGCAGTGTTGCCAACGCGATGCGCAACGCACAGAAATCCGCATAAGTCGCAGAAAATATAACGGTGAGGTTAGCTCGGGATCACAAAACACTTTAGATCAGGATCGCTTCGGTTAGGTGCAGCACACAGAAAAAATCACGGGCAGGTTAGGTTAATACGATATCGATTCAGAGGTTCACTTCCCCTCCACCGGTGTTACCAAGGAAACTCAAAATGAAAACAAACAAAAATGTTTGGAGGGCACACTCTTCGGGGCCTATTGTTGTCAACTAAAGCGTCAAAATTTGCTCATTTCTATTTAAAAAATAATGCAAAAAGTACCACAAAAATCCCAAGTAAAAAGTAGAAAATAAAGAAACCAGTACACGAAATATTATTGTAACGAAAATGATGAGAGATGAAGAAATAAAAAGGAAAGGCGCAGCTAGTAACTTACGAAAATCAGATGGGTCTGTACCAAAGTGGCTTGAAGATATTACGAAGTAAGTATTTCTTCACATTTTGTGTCACGTTTATTGATGTTCCTGTCGGTTATCATTCGTTTAATAAGTTTCTTTCGTCACATTACATTTCATACCTATTACCACAGAATAAATAGCTATTACTCGTTAGTCTGTGCTATTACCATATTGAAAATAGTGAAAATAGCCACTCACCCCCCACCAATTTTTAGCTATCCGGCAGAGGGCGCTTGCGTCCGTCTGGATAGCCACCATATTGGGACTATTCTAGGGAATTTAGTGTGCACTAACCTATATATTTTGTGGTGTGCACTGTGCCTTCAGGGGGAGAAGCGAAATTTGTGGTGGCAACACGAAATGACTTAAATTGAAAAAAATAGTCAATTTTCTTTCAGTGGAGTAAGAGCGGCACCGTCGCAATGATAAAGGCCTGCCAGCTGGCGACGCGAAACGTCACTACGTCATCACAGGGAGGTCGGGAGGTTGCTTTTTGAAGTTGTTTACGTTTATTTGTGTGGCGATTTTCCTGTTTTAAAGAACGTTTGTTGTGTGTTGGACTGTGTTTTTTAGTAATATATAGGACGTGGAGTTTTATTAATAAGGTGGTAAAACAGCAGTGGTTCAAAATAAAGTGATTAAAGTTCAATTTTAGTTTATAGGTTTTAGGTTGTGTCTATAGTTTCGGACTAATTTAAATCATGCCGTGGACGTGTTCCGTTCCCAACCGCAAGGGAAACTACAAAGGCGGTCCTAATATGTCCGCTTTTTCCTCCATAAAGACCCCATTTTAAGGGAAAAGTGGGTTAAGGCCATCAAAAGAGATTTTGTTCCTACACAGTTTGCCAGGATTTTGGTTTGGACTGTTGGAGAGTGTTATACCTAACAATTTTACGTGATTAAACGTAACCACCTTGAAATCAGTAAATTTTATGGTTTTATTTATTCGAATTTAGTTGTATCTAGGCAGGCAAATAAGAAATAATTGGCATTTACGAAAATTTTACCGGTAGATATCTAAATGCACCAAAACCCCTTGAAAATGTGACTTTCACTCTCGTAGATTATTATCCGTGTTGTAAAACCATGAGCTATATATGTAAACAATCATTTTAAAGTGTTTTTTACCAAATTTACCAAGCTGACACCTTGAAATTTGAATTTGCCGCCTTAGGCTCACCTCCCTTAGATGACTCATCGCTTTCAGCTGGCGGGCCTTGTTATTGCGACGGTGCCGGTAAGAGGGTCAATATTAAAACAAAGCAAAATTCTCAGTCAAAATTCCACAAGCAGTTTTTTAAAATTAAAACTGTACATGTTTCGAACCGCTAGGGGTTCATCTTCAGCAGTAAAAAAATCTTTTAGATAGTAAGATAAACTAACAACGCTAGAAAAAGGTAAAAGGGTAAAATAAAGGCAAAATGTGAAACTCAATTACCAAGCAACATATATTTGTGTTTTTAACGATAACGTTTTTACTTTTGACCAGGGCCATCGAGCATTTAACAGATTCAAAATTAAAATATCCCTCTAAAATTCCATATTGTAATTGGACACCTAACAGCCAATGGCTTGTGGGCCCAATATGGTTGACCCTTTGATGGGACGTAATTTGGTTCATCCTGTATATTAGGAATAATTATTTCTAGTGCAATACCCAAGGAAAACCCTCTAGAAACTGAACCCTTGACCACCGAAGTACCTAAACGAATAGTACCTTATTTAGATGGAAAAGTTGATCTAAACAGGTATGGCAAATAGTTAATTTTTTTCTAAAACTGGAGAAACACATCTGGTTATAATCTTCTCGTTCGCCAGCCGTGCAAGCTCGTCGGCGAGACACGGGCGTCGTTCTTCCCTATCTCGTCGTCTCTTGGAGAACAACCCGAAGGGTCTCGTTCGAGTCTTAGACGATGGCGACTACCTGTTGCCCCAGTTAGACTCATTGGAGCCATCCGATTTGGCCAGCGCGTCGATGACGACGCCCCTGGACTTCAGCGTACCGTGCAAACCATCTTCAGGTCCAAAGGAAGTGACCGTCGCCGGCGAGGCGGTTGCCGAGACCAGGGCCGGTGAGTGGACAATGTCCGAAGGGGATTATGTTTGCACCATATTGAAGATAGAGTGATAAATAAAGGGTTTAGGAGACATTGATTTGAAAGATCGTTGTTTTATTTTATGAGAAAGTATAGTTAAGTTGTTTTATTTTGATTCTCACATCTTTTCCAGCTTTTGAAAGAAAAAATTTTCAAGGTTCTACTTTACCCTCTTATAACTATGAAAACTTATATACAAAAGTTAGCATTACTTTCGGCCTAACCGGATTAGCTCTGTGTTAAAATTCCGTACCTTATAAGTATTAATTTTTGTTTATTACTTTTGTTTTAAGGTAAGTACACTAGTTACTTTTACAATTTATTGTTTTTTTTCTTATATTTAGCTCGTTTCACCATAATAAGTCATTTTCCCGATTTTATTAACGAAGGTGGTCCATTAAGCCCAAAAGATGTTTTTAATACGGTTAATACGGAAGTAATTCTAACCTTTTTAACGTGAAACGAGCTCGACCATATCTTCAATCTTCAATGTTTTTTTTAAATATAACAAAGTTTTCCTATCTCTACCAGGTTCAGAAAACTACACACTCCTCTCCCCTTTGAGCACTGGTGACTCCTTCACGGGTTACAGCCCTTCCGTACTGGATGACGATGTGCCAAGCCGCAGCAGAAGCGAAATGTCCCACTACCTACCCCTTTACGTTTACGGCAGCATAAGAAAGGTAACGGAAAAACACAGGGACAGCTTTCTAGTACCCAGAACAAGATCTTCAGAGACCAACGACGAAAACAAATCGTTAGATTCCGCTTCTCCCTTCGAAAGATCCTTAAACGATTACAAGATTAAAAAGGCCGAGGAGGAAAAGTTTAGGGAGATGATCATCAACGAGTTGTTGCAAGAGAACGAAAAAATAACCGGCGGCAGACGGAAAAGTCTGCACGATAAACCCACGAACGTCGAATTTCCCGGCCAACAAAAATTGTATAGGAAAAACTCGAAGTACAAAAGTAAATTTTCGCAAAGACGCAACAGTACGGTGGACGAAATATATTTTGGGGAGGATCCAAATTTTACGGAAGAACCTTTCGTTATTCCCAAGCTGCCAAAAGGCAAAAGTTTAGTTGTGGATATACTGAGCACATGGGGAGATAAATATTATGTTGGTTTAAATGGCATTGAAATTTTTACCTCAAGCGGGGAGGCGGCGAAAATTAATAAAGTACGAAATATTGAGCAGCCAACAGCAGTTAGACCTTGTAAATTCACTCAAATTATTGCTAAATACAAATTTTACAAAGAACAGAATCATAATAAAAAGTTTTTCGAAATTGGCGCCCAACGTGGGGTCTTTTCGAGTTCCATTATTTTATAGTAAAACTGGGTTTGTTGTTCAGACAAGCCAAGGCTAAGTGCTGAAAGGCTTGTTCATTATGCAATTATTAAATTTTATTATTTTACGAGATTTTCTCTAGATAGGAGCAGTGCCGCCCGACGTAAATATTCTACCCGAATGTTCAGATGATCCTAGAATTGTTGTAAACCTAATAGATGGTATTAATAAGACACGAGATGATGCTCATATATGGTTGGCGCCATTTGAACCTGGTTGTAGCCATCTAGTAACAATAGAGTTTTCTGAAGTCACTACTGTCGCTATGATACGAATTTGGGTAAGTGGTTTTTAGTTTTTAGTAACTTCTAGAAAACATATATATATTTTTTTAGAACTACAATAAATCTAGAATACACTCTTACAGAGGTGCTAGAGATGTTGTTATTTTGCTAGATAACGTGCCAATTTTTAAAGGGGAAATGGCAAAAGCAAGCGGTAGCATATTAGGTGGAATTCACCAATTTGGCGATGTAAAAAATGTTTTAATTTTTTTGTATAATTTGTAATGATACTTGTACAATTTTAGACCATTCTTTTCACTACCGATGAGGCGATTTTGGAAAACATATCGAAACATGATTCTTCCTTCTACAGTCTCACTTCTGAACCCAACAGTGCAGTTGAAACAACGGATCGACCGCCTACCTCAACCTTAAAGCAAGAAGTAACAAAATGAAATGAAAAATCATATTTATAAAATAATTTAAACATTTTTAGGTTCGTCCCTTAACAGTAGCCAAACTACAGACTAATATTACAGTACGACAAAAAGATTCACCAGATCAAATTCTTTTAGGAGCAAACAAAATCGAGTTATACCTACTTGAAAATTGGGGAAATTCTTTTGCGATCGGATTGACTGGTATTGAAGTAACGGTTGACGGGAATAAATACTTACAATTAAATGATAAAAATTTAAACAGCTCTAGTTTGAAGTTTTTAAGTAGGTTAATAAATGGTGAAAATATTTCCGTAAATCCTAAAGATATGTGGTTAGTCCCACTAGACGACGAACCTTTGGTTATAACGGTTATTTTGGACGACTTTAAATATATTTCAGGTAAAATAAATGTTGTTTTTTTTTTATGTAAAAATATCCGTCTTGTTTTTCTACAGGCTTAAGAATATGGAACTACAATGAAAACCTAGAATTATCATACGCGGGAGTAAAATATATGAAAGTTTTACTAGACAATGTTGCAGTAATGAATCCCATAACTAATACAGATGTTTTCTTATTGAGGAGAGCACCAGGGAATACACATTACGATTTCGTTCAAGATATTAGATTTTGTGAGACGTTTCCTGGTGAAAATAAAGCGCATCATTTGCCAAAATATGATCAAATTTCGGATGAAGTTTTCGGTTTTGTTGTACAATTTATCCTTTATTCAACTTGGGGAGATCCTTACTACTGTGGATTGGATGGGATTGAATTGATTGGCAGTGACAATGAAAGGATTGCATTGGAAGAGCAAAGTAAGTGTTAAAACAATCACATTCGTCATACAGAGTGAATATTGGTTGATGATGATTAATTCACAGATGTGTGTGCTTATCCTGAGAGCGTGAATGTTTTGAATGATGTCAATGGAGATGTGAGGACCCCAGACAAACTCATAGACGGAGTCCATGGAGATGTTTCGGGACAGCATTCTTGGTTGGCCCCTGTCGTGCCTAGGCATTTAAACAGAGTGTACATAGTGCTGGATGCTCCAGGGGCCATAAGCAAGGTGGTGGTTTGGAATTACTCAAAGACACCAAACAGGGGTGTCAAGGATTTTGGGGTAAAATAATGTTAAGTTTGAGCAAACTGAAAATTAAGGATTCTGGGGACTTTTTCAGATACTTATTGATGACTTGTTGGTTTATAATGGTACTCTAGATATGGCAGTTCAAGGGGAAAGTAATTCTGAGCAAGTTATTAAGTTGAATGATAATTATGATGAGTATGGTGATGGTGAACGTTTTGGGTAAAATATACAAAAATAATGAAAAATAAGTCTTTCGGTATTATCAAAATAATTTTAGAACTAATATGAAAAGTAGTCAAGAAGTGACGATGTTAGATGACTCCACATCTGGCAGCATACATCCAGTCGATCAGTCGTTGAGGCCTCACACCTGCATCATTCCTTACAATAAAGAATTTACATCTTACGGTGATTTATAAGAAGTTTTTGTTTTTTAAATTATATTGTTTCTTTCATATGCCTAATTGTACTACTAGCTGTGTGTATATTAAAAATACTCTGTATACGCATCACAAGGTAACAAATAAATTATTTTTGATATATTTGAATCAACTTAAACAAAAAAATCGCGCAAGACCTCTAAAGCATTCCGGTCTCTAAATAGGTATAATTGGAATGAGCATGCTCCCATCCCTTTAATGTCATGGCAATATCAAAGCATAAAGCATATAAAATAACCAGCAGTAATACACCCCATGGCGGGAAAATTCTGCGCACCTCTTCGCGCAGCCGCCATTTGGGAATAGATTCTGTCAAATGGATGTAGTGTCAGGGCGACTGGGCAGTTCTTTTTTGGCTGTATGAGAGATATTACGGTGCCCTGGAGTGTGCTTTTTTGTAAATTGTGCTAGTATCTTTAAATAAAGAATCCCAGGAAGGAGTCAAAGCTGCTTGTGCTTACCACACACTACATACGTTACTAATACTACTCTGTATTTCTGAATTGATTTTCCTGACTACACCTCTGACTTCTATTCCCCCAATATGGCTTCAAGGTCATTGAATTTGCGGAAAATTTCTCGAGTAAAGTTATACTGCTGGTTGTTTTATATACTCTGGTATAACACCCATGGCGGGTAAATTCTGCGCACCTGTTCGCGCTGCCGGCATTTGGGAATAGATTCTGTCAAATGGATGCAGTGTCGGGGCGATTGGGCAGTTCTTTTTTGGCTCTATGAAAGATATTACAGTGCCGTGGAATGTGCTTTTTTGTAAATTGTGCTTTGTGGTAGTATCTTTAAATAAAGAATCCCAGAAAGGAGTCAAAGCCGCTTGAGCTTACCACACACTATATACTGTACTAATACTACTCTGTATTTCTGAATTGATTTTCCCGACTACACCTCTGACTTCTATTCCCCCAATATGGCTCAAGGTCAATTAATTTGCCGATGATTTCTCAAGAGTAGTGCTGGTTGCTTTTATGCTCTGCTATTTCTAGTAACCTTGGTCGATAATGGCGATATCCAAAATGTAATAATTAAGCGTATTTTCGGGAGCAAACCCCTACAAAATCTCAACATTAATAGAGGCATATTAACCTTGACAAAATCTTTCAAGGTTTATCGAAAACCTGTCGTTTTCGAGAGGCGGTTTTACCACAGAGAAAAGGAGGTTGGGTTTAGAAGCGCTGCAGCACAAACGGCCATTTTGAAGACACTTTTGAAGATATCGACTTATTTTTCTTTGGAATTCTCTAACTTATATATTTTGTGGTATTCTCGATATCGACTTTCTTTTCTTTTACTTTTCCGTTATCTTTTGTTTATTTATAACGAAAGTCAAGGCCCCCTTATTTTTGATAAGTGCAACGGTCATTTTCCCTGATGTAGAATTTTTACAAGACTCCTTTACTTTTCACTGCCATTATCATTAAAAAAATGTGAGAAAGTTCTTGCATATGGGCCTTCACGAGGAATGACAACTGCGGCCCAGTTTTTAGCTGTGTTAACTGCCCAAATAAACAGGTTATTAGTATTATAACAATTAATACCTACTTAATATATTGTTAAAATTCCAGGTTGGCCATAATGGAAGCAGATTTAGACCTAACGTGTGAAAATTTTGAAGGGAGCCCCATCGACGGTACCTTTGAATTTGTACCTAGCCCGTCCACAAGCGAAGGCGGCTCTCCGGAAAGTGGAATAAATGAAACCTTATCAGAAGCGGGAGCCAGTACCCGTAGGTCCGGACGCAGAAAATCCCAAATAATAATCCACGAGTTTAAGACGAAGAGACGCGTAGTACGAAAACCGAAAAAGCTGGTCGAGGACAGCAACATGAAAGAAATACACAGCTATTACATGGATAGAACGATAAAACGACTGCCCCCGTCTCTAGAGACTATATTCGAGGAGCCCCACAACGAATCGTTCATGAGCGCAAGGAAATTTAGAAGAACGCTGTTGTGCTATAATCCTGTCGTGTGTATTGACAAAAACAAGGTTAAGAAACGAAGTTTGAAGGCCAAGAAAGTTTGTACGATTAAAAAGTTGAATAAGAAAATAGCCATGGATTTGCTTATGAAGAAATTATCTGTCTTGGAATCAAACGAAGAAGACTAAATATGTGATTATAATATTTAGGATGAAGTTTATTTTTTTTTATAAAATGTATAGCACAAAAGACATACCAATATATTGACAGTTGTTAATACCTAGTATTAATAAAGCTACGTACTTTTAACACCAGACTCAATTTCCTTGAGGTATAATAATTTAACCTTTAAAAATAGACAAAATGGAACATCAAATTCGAAACCTGTCATTGTTCTGACTATGGCCTCCTATGATTTAAGGGAGCCGTAAATCGTAGGAGGCCATGATTCTGACAGTACGATTTCCAATCGCAAACAAAAAAATGTTTTTAGTTGCCATGGCAGCAACTGAAATTAAAATAATGCATTATGTATGAAATACGAAATTAATTAACTTGTAAAATGTGTTGCCTACATCATACAAAACTACAATAATTATTGTTTTTCTTTTATGCCTTATCATGTTTGGTCAGTGATAACATTCCCAGAATACTTGCTTATTTATTAATAAAAGAGGAGTATTTTATAATACATGTTTTTTCTCTTACAAAATTCATACGTACAATAATAATCTTAAAAAATGACGGTAACGTTTAAAAAAATTTTTAATATTCGGAATTTCAAAAAATGCGGGGAAGCTGTTAGAAAATACTCCCAAAACATTGAACAAGACTTACATTTTAAATATCTCGATGGAAATCAGTCGGGTATTGCCGTTATCGGTTTCAATCGTCCACAGCAAAAGAATGCTCTCAGTATGAACCTGGCAAAAAACTTAAATACTGCCATTGACCAAATTAACATTGATAACGAAGCAAGAGTTGTAATAGTGCGAAGTATGGTTAGCGGAATTTTCTGTGCGGGTAAGTACAAATAAATTTTTGGAAAGGCAAATTTATAAACATATTTTTAGGTGCCGATTTGAAAGAGAGGTCGAAAATGTCTCCTAAACAAGTAGCAACGTTTGTAACCGATCTACGAAAAACTATGAACAAATTACAACATCTGTCTGTACCCGTTTTGGCCGCTTTAGATGGAACAGCATTAGGTAGGGATACACACTTTCCAAAATCAAGTTTTCCATGGGCACTTTCTGTCTTTTCCATACTTATCTGCCAAAATAACCTAATTAATAAATTATAAATTTAATATTTAATCCTTTCGTACTAAAATATTAATTTTAATTTAAGATAGAAACCAACCTGGCTTACACCGGTCTAAACTCAGATCATGTAAAATTTTTACTCTATTTATTCACTTATTTTTAGGTGGTGGTTTAGAAATAGCGTTAAGCTGCGACCTACGTATAGCTTCTTCTGACGCAAAAATGGGGCTAGTCGAAACAAAATTAGCCATAATCCCAGGGGCCGGCGGTACTCAAAGACTTCCGCGGATTGTCAATGCTTCTATCGCCAAAGAACTGATATTTACCGCTAAAATAATCGACGGAAACACTGCTAAAGAGATCGGTATGTAATAACAGAAGATTACCATTCTCAGATATATTTTAATGTTTTTAGGTTTAGTAAATCACGCAATACCCCAAAATGAAAATGGCGATGCAGCGTATAATAAATGTATAGAAATTGCAGAAGAAATCTTGCCGAACGGCCCGTTAGCTGTGAAACTAGCTAAAGCAGCAATCAATAGAGGCATAGAAGTTGACTTAAACACTGGTTTATCTATTGAAGAAGGCTGTTACGCCCAAATAATTCCTACTAAAGATCGACAAGAAGGCCTGCTCGCTTTCAAAGAAAAAAGAAAACCAAAATATCTAGGCTTGTAAAAAATACATATATTGTCATAAATACAACAAAAAAATACTTGTATGTCACTTTATAACTTAAATAATTGTTTTAGTTGTCTCACTGTATCGTCAGGATTGGAAACTTTGTGGCCAATAGTTCTTGAATCGGTGAATATTTCGTAATCATTTCCTCCTTCATCGGTTTTGTCCCCGAAAAAGTGGATTTCGTCAAATCCCTCGTTTTCTAAATGTTTTAAACAATAAGTTTTGTCCCATCCATTTGGGAAAACATCGAAACTTATTTGACCACCAATACTGAACGTTAAACCAATATCTGGAAATTCTTTTTTAAGAACTTCTATCATCTTTTCCCTGATTTTGTGTTGTTTGTCATATTGTTCAAAAGCATCACGTTCTTCTTGAGAACAAGATCTACCTGCAATTTTATAATTTATAATAAATTTCTAAAAATAAAAATACTAAAAAAATTATACAATTCATATACTTACCAATGGGAGAAATATTTAACATCCCTGTTCTAAATTCAACGAACGTGCCCCTTTTCACTGGTAATACTATCGTACTGAGGTAACGCAAAACGAAATTTATCAACATCTGCAATTTCTCCTCTCCCATAAATCTTTGAATACTTTGCCTACCTAGTTCCTTCCCCTTTTTGAACTGTATTAAACCGTTTTCGGGAAAAACATAATCATACCTATTTATTACGTCATCTCCTCCCATTTGCTCTGCAATTTTTTTGAAGTCTGAACCACCAACCAAGCTTAATGCACATAACGGTTTCAATTTATCTTGTAAAAATTCTTCTATCTTCGGGTCTATGTTATTTCTGGCCTTGGTTAACGTGCCATCCACGTCGAAGAGACAAAGGATTTTCGGCGGCATAATTTGAACCTTTCACGCTTGCTTTCACTTTACAAAAGAATTAATTGGATCATTAGTTTCAAGAATCAATGATGAAGGCTGTTGCTGGTTTGCTCCTCTTGTTTTTTAGTTTTAGGGGAGTATTTTTACAGTTAAACGCGACAGGAACGAAGCACAATGTTCTACTGATAATCGGTGAGTAATAATAGTCGGTGTTTTTCTGTGAAATTGCACACGTAAGCTTTCTTTCATTAATATAAACATTTCCCAATTTCCTTATCAAATTGGAGGTTAAGTTTTTTTTTTCTGCTATTCTGTGATGTGACTGTCGCATAGTCGGACATTACCGCAACTAATCGTTGGTTGTTGCACTGTCCGAATAGAAACGTTCCATTTGTTATCGAGGGTCGGTGGTCGGTGAAATATTCAAGACTCGGCGTAATTTTATGAACGCATTTAAAACGCACAGAAAATATAAAAAAGTTAGGTGTAGAAAACCTGTGGCTAACTTCAGAGATGAAATTAGTTCCGACATACGTAACTAAATTTAAATTATCGATAATACAAATTCGATATTGCAGTTAAAATTTTGAAAAGGGGCCTATTTTTTATGTCAGTATATAATAAAACAACACTATTGCCTTTTTTGTGTGTGCAATAACTAACTTCTTCAAATATTGAACTATTTTTCAGCCGATGATGGAGGATTTGAAATCGGAGCCTATTTAAATAAAATTTGCCAAACTCCGAATCTAGACGAGCTGTCTCGAAGGAGTCTCATTTTTAATAAAGCTTTTACTTCGGTGAGCAGTTGTTCGCCAAGGTCTGTATTTTGTAGCTTATAAACATTATTTCTAATTAGCAAAATCAATTTTTTTTAGCCGATCGGCAATTTTGACTGGAATGCCCTCACACCAAAATGGAATGTATGGATTACATCAAGGCGTACATCATTTCGATTCGTTTTCAAATATTAAGAGCCTTCCGGAAATTTTAAAAGAGAACGGCATAAGAACAGGTTTGTAATAAAGTTTGAAAACCTCTCTCCTCATTTTATTTTATAGGAATCATAGGTAAAAAACACGTAGGCCCCAAACAAGTATATCCATTCGACTACGAACAAACAGAAGAAAATAATTCGATTTTACAAGTTGGACGCAACATTACTCACATAAAATTGCTTGCTAGGGAATTTTTAAGCAATTCGACAGAGTAAACATTATCAAAAATTTAATAATAAACACTGACCATATTTTTCTAGGCCATTTTTCTTGTACATAGCATTCCATGACCCACATAGATGCGGCCATTCGAATCCGGAATACGGAGAATTCTGCCAACATTTTGGGAACGGAGACGTTGGTATGGGTACAATTCCTGACTGGCAACCAATCTATTACCAACCCGACGAGCTAATATTACCATATTACATTCCGAACACCCTAGCAGCCAGACAGGACGTAGCTGCACAATACACCACCGTTTCTCGGTTAGACCAAGGTTTGAATTTTTTCAGCTGTCAAAAAGTAGTTCGAATTAATAGTCGAATTTCTTTTGTGACTTAACCGCCACTTCTGTCAGAAAACACTGTGATTTTTTCTGGGTGCAGGAGTTGGCCTCATAATTAAAGAACTGGAGAACTCTGGCCACCTAGACGATACGTTAATAATCTACAGTTCCGACAATGGCATACCGTTCCCGAACGGCCGTACGAACCTCTACGATTCCGGCATTGCCGAACCAATGTTCATATCATCCCCACTGCACAAAGAAAGAAGAAATCAAGTTACCAATTCCTTAGCCAGCCATCTTGATATCGTACCGACCTTGCTCGATTGGTTCGATATTAAGCAAAATGTTTCGGAGATTGACAGCAACGATATTTCGAGGAAGGAAGTGCTGACCGGTAAAAGCTTGTTGCCGTTATTAATAAAAGAACCGGACGATAAGACGGACGAAGCAATTTTCGGAAGTCACAACTTGCATGAGGTCACAATGTATTATCCGATGAGGATGATAAGGACCCAAAGATATAAATTGATACATAATATTAATTATTATAGTCCGTTCCCGATAGATCAAGATTTTTATTTGTCTCCCACTTTCCAGGTAGGGATAACTGTATATAAATTTTCATTAAAGAAAAAAACTACAACAAACTCTATCGTAATTTTTAGTACAACTTTTAATTATTTCAGGACTTGTTGAATCACACAAGAAACAAGGAGGCAACTTACTGGTATAAAACTTTGTCGCAATATTATAACAGACCAGAATGGGAACTTTACGATTTGAAGCACGATCCCGAAGAACTCAATAACCTGGCAGCGAAAAAGAGCAATCAACAAATATTAAAAGAATTACAAAAAAGATTGTTCGAGTGGCAGAAACAGACGAGTGATCCTTGGATATGTGCCCCACACAGTGTTTTAGAAGATAAAGGGGCTTTTAACAATGACCCGCAATGTCTTGGATTAGACAACATTTGGTAACGAAAATCAATACCAAATAATACAGTTTTTAAATATTGGGATGATATAGCTAGTTTTCTAATAATAGTTCCTGTTTAATAAATAGCATTCGATTTTAAATTAATTTATTGTCTTATCCACTGAAATGATTTGACAAATAATAATATAGCCTGTGTTTCACCCTGTACTAAATTAAAAAACAAACCAATTTAAAATACATTAAGTACAAACATTAAAGTTTGCCACAAACAAATTAAAAACATATACAACATGTGCGTCTAGAACATAACCATTAAAAAATACTTAATAAAATTTTTATAAAGAGAAAACAATAATATATCAATAGACTTTCTTATAAGTGTACAACGTTTAACAAAAATATATTATGTTTTATGCGTTAAAAAATTGACTTTCGATTACTACAATAATGTGCTACCATCAGAAATATACAGGGTGTCTATTCGAATAAAAAAATTAAAGAAATATAACTGGTGAAAATTTGTCAAGTTGAGAGCATACCATCTTTGAAATTAACTGCCGACATCTATGAAATAAGATGTTTGCTAATAAAAACATAGGATTAGTTTATAGTCAAAAATGACTTTGGACACCCCGTATATGTAGACTAAATAAGAATGGTACCTATTCACTAATAATGGTTAATAAGGTATTGACAACCCTTAAAAAATCTACTGTCCTACAATACGAGAAAAATCCTGCTAAGGCATACATACTTGGACAAAAAGATTAATGTTAAAGCTCATTTAAAAATGTACTGGCCATATTTTACGGTAACTTACAAATTGCTAGTTTATCTCTTTAAATAAGTCCCTCAGATGGTCCATTATTATGAAAAGAAAAAATCTTCGTCAACTTATTTTCGACTTCCTCGTCTGCACTTTGAACATTCTCTTAGATGCCTTCAGTTTGTTCAGTAATGCCGTTGTATGGTTCGCTACTTTTTCTACCGTTCCCATATCTTCCGATAATTCATTTATCTAAGAAATTATTAACGACATAAATTTGCATTTTCTCTGATTCCAACAAACATACCCTGTGCCGATACTCAGCTATCCTCAGGTGCTTCTGGTGATTGTTATAAAGAACTTTCAGCTGCATTATGAAACCGGCGGCCAAAATAAGACTGCATATCAAAAAAACGTTGTTAGATTGGTAAAATCGGCGTTGAAAACACAGCATCACAAACAATTTTGGACATTTTCAAATATACTTGGTTATTTTAGTATAAATGGCTCACTTCCAATCAGCCTTCTTTAAATACTTGCTAATAATTACTATTACATTTCGATTGTAATGCGTTGGGAATTTATGGTATGTGGGCAGTACCGTACCGGTGGTATCACTTTTTTATGCGTTGAATAAGTTATTATTTATTGAATTACATAATAAACATTATTTATCTGCAATGCAATTAATTGTCGGGGGAAATAACACTTGTCATATCATATCATAACCTCCACAAATGTCGAAATGTAATGTCGTGAAGTTAGCGTTAGACGCTACTGTTTCGATAAATTAATCTAACTAGTATATTTTGTGGCTCGCTTAGGAATATTCGATTTGGGCAACAGTCAATCTACCAACGTCATATTTTTAGTATCGAATTGTCAATATCGACAAAGCTGTTTGTGGTTTCTGATATTGAGGGTGTGGTCCGAAATTAACCGACCGGTGACCAGTTACCTGCGTGGTTAACAGAGTAAACCAGAGAACCTCCTGTGACCTGTAATTATTCTTATTGAGATACTTTTTACCTAACTGCATATAATAAACAAATATTTTCAACCACCTAACATGTTTTTGTGTATAAAGATGAAAGAATTCGTGAAAGTCCTCTAAAAAAGTAATTTTTTTATACAAGCCCTTGAGAAATGTTGAGCATGGCCTGGGAAAACAACATTCGTGTTGGGGAATTTAAATGACGCTTAATGTATCCCTTAAGACATTGACGTACAAATGCATAATTTATAATGGAAGGAGGACCCGTCCGAAGAGAAAAAAGTGAAATACGACCAGAGCTGGCGAAGGGTGGGCTATCCTTATCTGCTAGAACGCGCACTCTTGGGAGGGTTTTAGAGATGGCGATAGAACACGGAATATCTTCACATAATTTGTCACACAAGTTCGAACAAATGCGATTTCAATTGAGACTCGATTTCGTTGTATATAGCCGGTTGAAAATAAAAATAAATTCAATATTTCAGTACCTATGTCTTTATCTTTACCACAGGAAATATTGCACACATAAGTCTAGCAAAAAAAGTATAGAATTGGAACCACAGAAGGAAGCTGGGTTTCCGTCGCCTTCGCCATTATCTACAGTCGACTGGAGTATAGATGAACTGCGTTTTACATGGTTTCCAGCGAACGCAGGGGGTAACGAGTGGGGTCTGACTGCCTCAGCCATAATTATTCGGAGTGGCCCTTCTATGTAGGTATAGATGCACCGGAAGATATAACATCTTCCGGTGCTTCTACCTTGCGTCAATGCCTGCGCTCGTGGCGAACGTTATTTCACCAGGGGAGGACGCCACTGCCGGGAGGGGAGATGGTTCCCTCGGGACCGAGGCACGAGGGGCACGAGATAAAGGACACTACGATTGTTTTAAATACCCCAGCCTATTTGTTATCCGACAATTAAATTTATGGCACCGCGCGCTTTGTTTAGCCGCGTTATGCATAAAGGAGGGAAAAATGCGGAATATTCGAAAGCTAGATAATAGAGAATGCAAACATATAAGTCTGCACCATTAAATCACGTTTTCGAAAAGGCAGAACATTTATAATTTGTGTAGTTAATTTATTTAATAAGTTGGTTGACAAATGACGCCTAAACATTAAAAATTAAATGATTAGGTAGTTATTAATTTATTTAAGTCATTTTCATTTATAATCAAAATGCTAAGAAAGTACCACTCCTTAGCTATTTAGGATTATAATTCGATATTATCGATAATAGGCACACCACTTGTTACATTGTCCCTGAAAGATATGCCAATAAATAGATGTTCAAAACTAAGTTGAAAAAAAAAAGATTTCTTGTTGTTCTTTTTATGACCTCTATTCTGTTGAATAATTTAGCCAGTACTCGCTTACATACTTTTTGGGAAGGCACCTTTATTTAGGATTATAATTCGATATTATCGATAATGGGCACACCACTTGTTACGTTGTCCCTGAAAGATATGCCAATAAATAGATGTTCAAAAGCAAGTTGAAAAAAAAAAGATTTCTTGTTGTTCTTTTTATGGCCTCTATTCTGTTGAATAATTTAGCCAGTACTCGCTTACATACTTTTTGGGAAGGCACCTTTAAATGCGTCAGAGGTTTTACTCATCTTCCCTCTTCAAGTTTGCTACTTCCCTTTTCCATCCTTTTCTTTCCAGTATTACTGTTTCCATGTGGATCTTTCGCATTTATCAACCTTTACAAATCCATTCCCATCTTCCACCATGAACACTATTACCGATCTAATTGTTCAATCGTTTTTATGTATCCACGTGGATCCTCCTCTTTTAATTTTTACAAATCCGTCATTATCTTCAGCATTTCTTTATCTTTACGGGAACTTTCTTCAACATTTAACACTCAACTCTACACAAACACTATTTGTCCAGCAATGACTAGTCATGGCCTTCTTGGATCCCTTCAGGGATGGCATCGCAAGCTTTTTTTGTCACAACTGCATGTGGGAATCTCAAAAAGGAATTGTGATGTGTCAGCTGATTCCATACCTATAACCTAACCTTTATACTTTGTGATCCGATATCATAACCTAAATTATTCTAGTTTGTACTATTTGCATTTTATATTTTATCCTTTTAGTAGAAAGTTAATTAATTCATTCTGAATATCCCTGTAGTTCATACAGTTTATGAATAGCATGGCCCGCATACCTACGTACAAACATTTGTAAAATCGATCATTTGACGGTCAAACTGTCACCATAAAATCAAGGTCGGTTTTGATATCTTCTTCTTCATGTTCGAATTTAATTTTAACCTCGTTACATCACATTGCTTGTATTCAACTACATATTTTGAGAGCAAAAGGAGTAGTATGTACCTTAAAATTCTAGACTCTGTCTGTTAAAATTGGGATGAACTGAAAAAATGAAATATGCCAGGGCTGTAACTAATATTATCAGTCTATGCATGTTGTTTTATATATGATCAGACTAGCCTGGTATTTTTGATTGTGCTAATCGCCACTCCCTTTTTTGTTGGGAACTTCGGTTGAAGTCTCTGAAGTAAAACGCCTAAAACCCCAATTAAACGAGGTATAAACTTTTAAATTCCCCCCTCTTGTCATAAAACAAACGGTCTCTACCGGAACATTACCGAGTGCTTCCCCCATTGTGCCACTGTGTAAATTTCCCAGTCAAGAAATTAATACAAAGCTCCCCGTAGAATAGTGTCAAAAGATAAAGTCAAAAGCCAGGTGGGGAGGGGTAGCGGTTTTGGGGACAAGATTTATTGAAGTGTTCGAGGGGAATAAGGGAAGGGGTGGTTATTACCCTTGACTTTTATTCCATGCCGGAATTTTTCCCGAGGAAATGTCTTTTACAGGTTCATCTTGGAAAATATATGATTACTGAAATGAAATGGGAAGAGTAAACTAGCAGTCAGGTCAATATAAAACAACATGCGGGCAGATAATAGAAGGTTTACTTGATTCCCCTGGTGCATTTCATTTTTTCTTTAGATCATCCCAGCTTTCAAATAAAATAGAATCAAAAATTTTACTGCTACTCCTTTTGCTATTAAAATATGGCGTTAGATACAAGTAATGTGACGAAATAAGGTTGAGGTTGAAACCCAGGAAAAATTTATAACAAGAAGAAGAGGAATTTAAATTCAACCGTCCTTTATAGCAGAGTTTATTTAGTTTACCTTTGACAACAAACACCATTTACACAAAAAAGGTTAAAGCTACATCTTGTGGCAATCGACGCAGCATCCCCATATCTACACTATATTACGTCATGTCTAATTTACAACCACCAAAGCTCCGAAAACCCAGTGGGCCTCATCTTCGTCGATATGCAAATCAGCAGGCTTAATTAAAGACCTACTGGGCTTCGGCGAGGGGTGACGTCACCCCCTGCAGCCCCGTCAGGGGGCGTAAAGATCATTAAGTTGGCCCGGCAATAATCGGGGGCCCCTCAGGGGGCGTCTTAGATTCAGTTCGAGGGTGGAAAGTGACGTTTCTTGGGGCTCTGACTTATTGTAAGGATATGGGGGTTTTGTCTGAAGCAGTGATATCTCCATATACTGTTCCAATATAGCCCTGGCACATTTTATTTTTCAGTTCATTCCATTTTTCAAATAATATAGACTTCAGAAAGCAATGTGATGTAACGAGGTTGAAACCCAAAAATAAATTCGAACAAGAAGAAGAAGAATTCAAAATCAACCTTCTTTTTATGTGGTGACAGTTTGATCTTCAATTTATCGCAATCGCAATGCTGTTAACAAACTATATGAACTAAAGGAACATTTACGGGCGAATTATTTATTTTTCTAATATTAATTATTAAAACGATAAAATGCAAATAGTCCAAACAAGGTTGTTATGAAGAGACCTTGGTATAAACAAGATATATAGAGGTGGGGAGAATTAGCGTCAAGCTGCGCGAACTTCGTAATCACCTGGGCCGCCATTTTCTAAGTTAAGCTTACAGGGGATAGTCAATATTTCCTTAGTATATTACCAGGGTCGTTTATATAATAAATATAAACGAAATAAACTTTTAGATAAATGCTTAAAAATGAACGTAAATGGAGCACTGCACAATCGAGCTGAAGTGTGAAATGTTATATGTCAACGTTTACGGCTGACGTCAAACAGTTTCAAACTCGTATATTTCAAAGATTTTGGGTATTTACCTTGGTTAGACAATGGGCTTATGGGTCATCTATAGATGACTTCAAATTTTAATCGTACATAATATAGCCCATTGGGTTTCCAGTTTCTGTGATGTTCAAATATAACTTGATAGGGGTTATGGGATTATCGTATGTAATATCACTAGTGCCGGAAATTTTATCGATAATTTTTTCGAAAGCGCTATTTTTCCTGGAAAGATCACGAGTATAAATTGGGCTTTTAATTACTGATAAAATCCCTCGAGCTTCGCTCTCGGGATTTTATCTCTGAAAATAAAAGCCCAATTTTTACGAGTGGTTTTGCTAATGGGCAAAATAGGGCTTGAGAATAAAATTATCTAGAAAAATTTCCGGCACGAGTGGTATTTGTCGAGGTTATTTCACGAATACGATTTAATAATTTCTGCTTCGACTGTAGCGTTCCAGGAAACAAACATGGAGCTTGGGTATCCAAGGCAAATGCGATTATACCAACACCCTGTCGGCGTTGGTTTATTTTCTGAATGTGTCATAAATTTAAACGGAGGCGGAGGTCTAAATAGCGAGAATTAAGCAATGTAAAAGTTATATAAATTCATTGATATAATGCTTAATAATACCGCAACATAATTTATAAGCTGCATAATTTAGAACAGTGTGAAACACACAAACTTTAAGAATTAGGTACGTGTTTGTATCCAACAGATTCGCGGTTGCTAAGCAACGAAGTGATAATTTGCACAAGTGCAATTACCGGTAATTGCACTAGTGCAAATTATCGCTAGCAGAGGCATATCATTGGTTGGATTTTTATGGAAGGAGCTACCTTATTGGATGCAAGCAGTATGAGGGAAATAATCATTATAATAATGCTGTTATCATTTGGACGTTGGAAGATTTAATGCAAATTCACCAGTAATTTACAACAAATAATATCAACCACCAACAATGTAGCAGGATAGGAATTTATTCGCGTCATTTGCGATTTTAATCAGGTAACAAATCAGTGCGGTAATTGGATGCAAGGATATATGATGACAAACGATATCCTATCGTCTACACTATTGTTAAAATTCAGAATGAAATAGGCTACCTATTTGCTGTATTCACAGTTACATGTTATTTAAAAAAACGGACGTAAAAATTGAAATGTACAGGGTTCAAATTTTACTGATTATATTCTCGAAATGAAGAATTTCAGAAAAATCGTAAAAGCTCCTAAACATTTTGGAGTTTCACTATATTACTCTCTTGTTTAAAACAAATATTTTTCGTTATTACATTGATCGTCTATCTTTATCACGAGATCCACAAATTCGAGTTAAATAAATTTAGTATAAAATTTGAATACGGAATTTTTCAAAAACGGAAAAAGATAATGCCACAAAGTTAATATCATTTTGATTGCCTTGATGAGCAGATTTCAAAAATGCAAAAATTCCTAGGGTGTTCCATTAAAAAAAAACATAAGTTATGTCTGCCACGGCTTTCTAGAACACACTGTACACGGTGCAATAGCGTCACAAAAAACTTTGTATTAGTATCTAAAACTTTTGTCAAAAACTTTTTTCTAACCTCAAAAACTAACAAGCGAAGGGGGGGGGCGGTGTCAATTTATAATGAACCACCCTGTACATATATTTTTTATAACATACTTAATGTGTCTGTATTGCTATATTCAGTAGGCAAGCTGTTAACAACAACATCTAAGTACCTACACTTACTTAAATTTTGTTGGAAATAAAAAATTTTGAATATGATATTTTTATTTGTCAAGAGACTTTATTGGGTGTTTTAGTTTACAACATTACAGGATCAGTTATAGTTGAAATTTATCACCAAGCGAACAAAAGGGACCCCACAATATAATTTTGACGCATTGCCGTTCGAACAAACAAAGCCGTAGGCCGGCAATTAAAAATAATAAATTCGTTTAATGCTTTATTTTATTTGACAAACGCTAATGGTTATACAAATAATTTCGCACTCGACGCCGCAGAATTTACTGCGCCAATAAATAACACGGCATCCCCTCCAGCTGTAGGAAATCGAGCCTACATAAATTTAACTACGATGTCTTGTGCGTGGAATTCGTAATAAAATTTGGCTTTGGACTTTTTTCATTAATAATAGTAGTTACTTTTGGAGGGTACTGTGACATTCCGTATTATCCACCCTCTCTCCAACCTTTTCAGATTTATAGGTCGTGGAAGAGGGCGTGGCCTGAGGAGTGGGGGAAAAATGAAAGTGTGAGGGAGGGCCGTGGCATCAGTCAGACATCTAGGTCACGGAATGTCACAGAACCACCCATAAGTAACTACTAAAAATGGTGTATTTTGTACAATTTGTACTCCGATGCTAACGCTACTCGCGGTATCCCTTGATGTTTCGTATGCAACCAGAAATACACCCGTGTATTGATAGAATGATGCTGAAAAAATATATACAAATCCTGGCTTTCCCGCGGTATATATCCTAGATCTATAGTTAGCTGTCACATCAACTAATAGCGGGGCTCCCCAGACGCCCCGTCTATTTCGATTAGCTACGCATCAAGTTCCGAGTTCCGAGTCGGAGTCGCTATACCTCCACTATGGAGCTAATTTAGACTTAATGAATATCGTTTTGGGGAGTTAGCGGAGTTACTGAATGTCAACAGATCGCAGCGAGCGGCGCTGATATATTAAGTAGTTGTGTACTTTAACTTATTAGGTAAGCTTCGATCTTAAATTAGGTAGTAATGCAACGAGTGCAAACAGTTAATGGTAATAACATTTACTATTACAAATGGATTAGAAATTATAGTCGGAGCGTTTCCTAAAAGACCTGCTTGCTTTTCGAAACACGCAATCGAAAATTTTAAGACACCTGCTCGTGTTGCCCTCAAAAGATGGCGTTGAATATCAATCGATACCGAAATAGGCCCCCGATTAGCTTCTCCTTCCTCCCCAGTATAAGAAAAACGGCCACTAATTCTCCGCGTGCCTTGAAAGCAATGATTGATGGCACTCGCCGGGCTCATTGATTGTCCATTGTCCCGCCTAATAGGGGGGACCTCGGGCCTTAGGAAGCTCGCGTGCCCCCTGAAAGTGGCCGCCGGTGACAGAGCAGCATTTTCGGCTTTTGCCAGGACACTGGGGAGAAGGAACATCGAAAACAATAGGGAATTCATCGGACAATATATTTCGAGAACTTCTTCAATTCATATATAAAAATTAATGAAATTAGTTAACAACAGAAAATACGTACTAGGTATACTATATGAAAACACAGAAAATTGAGTAAAAAAAGTACGTTTACTGTAACAATGCACACAATTTCAAAGCAACTGACAGTTTCGCATTGTTCTGATTTTGGCATGGCTAATTTGATGTTAATAATTATTTTGATAAACATTGTCAACAGCATAATAGAAAACTTATTTTTTTGTATTTTTTTCTTATGCGACCCCATTAGAATTGTATTGTATCGTATTCAGAGAGTTTCAATGTATTAATTTTCACCAAAAAAGGTATATGGTGCCATTTAAAAACATCAAGTCGGTTACCATGGCATGGCAACCACATTTTTTGTGCTACGAAAGATTGCTTGATATGATATCAATGATATCACAAAACGGGAAATAATTTCCCCTAACACTTTTATTAAAACAAGTTTTTCATATGAGGAATATTTTAAGAAAGATAAGCAATATTCCACAATTTCTATCCACACTGTATATAGGTAGAGTGCTGAAGAAACCCCTTTTTATGGCAAATTGTGGATCTGCGCATGGGCCTATGGAACATGCGCATTAGACCTTCAGACCGCGCAATTCAAAACAGTGGTTGCTTTTCTGAATTACTATCTCCCTACACACTTGTATACTTATTGATAATAAATTAAGCTCACCTCAACGTGCACTGGTCAAGACTTCGATAACTACAACTAGGTTCGTTTATACTTGTAAAACTAGTTTCGTTCAAACTACTAGAATTTGCTTTACTGATGCTAGAACTTGACTTGTTTTCATCTACCTTTACAACTTTAACACTAAAACAAATAAGCTACTAATAGTTTCCTACATCACAATCATGTTAATATACTTACTTAAATGATGGTTTAGGTGGTTTTAATAGAAGAGTTGGTACCGCAATTTCAATTAGCTGCGTTTTGACTCGTTTCGTTTTTAAACACTCTGGTGTAAAATGAACAGAACATATTCGAGATGGTCACTTAATTAGATAAAACACTCAAACAACCAAAAAGGCGATTAAACTATTAATAATTAGCTGAAAATCGAAAAAAGTATGCCTCAAAGCGTCTATGATGCAATCAACGTCAGGTTATACTTAGTTTGTCGCTGTCAAATGGCTGTCAAAGAGTGTCAAGTTTCACAAAACACTACCTCAAATTGCAAATGCGCATGTCCACTGGTCCTATTTATTACTATTTTATGATTTTAAATTCGTCAAAGATTTTCCGCGCATTCTATGTATAAAAAAACATCGTCCAGCACTCTACCTAAGGCTTCACCCCATATCCATATCATAACCTAAAGACAGGCCTCTGCTTCTCTCGTCCCAACCCAGAAACGCGCGTTCCGAAAGCCGAAAGCCTGCCTTGATCGTTTGTTTATCGGATGTAGTTGACCAGGCACGGTCGATCCGCATTTGTCTCTCGTCGGGAGTAATGCGGGGAATAAATAGCGTCCTCTTTGCTCCAGTATCTCTGCCTGGGTTGGTGTGCTCTTTCTGGGACCATAGCCGACTCGTCGACATTACGAAACGACAGTTTCAAACACGAGCTTCTTTTAAAAATGGCCTCGTTACTCTGGTTTCTCGATACATAATGAACCGTCGAGTAGACAATAACAAAAAAAAATACAGAAAATATCTTTGAATAAAAAACACCAGGAAGGAGTTCATGCTCTATAGGCCATGAATAAGCTATATGCTAACTATCATTCATTTAATTTGGTTCAATACTTCTTCGTGTCATACATAGGTATATCCGTTTTAAATGTTATAAGACGTAGGTATTTGATAGTTTTTAATGCTCATAAACTTCACAAAAATTATGACTTAAGACGGTTAGACACTAGGTAGTGATACATAAGCGTACGGTTACACATGAAATGAGTCCTTATTATTTTGTTTTATTATTGAAACCTAACCTAACCTGTATATGGACGAGTCAACAAATTTAACCTTAAAAAAGAGACGAAAGTTGCATTGAATCCAGAGAAATGGAGTGGGGAGAATACGCTACAAGCTGCGCGAACTTCCTAATAAAAGTGGCGTCCATATTAAACCAACTTCATCCATGGGCGATGGGCGTATCATTGTTAACAGACTTGGCACTGCAGACTGCTTTAAGAGGTCTTCGTCCTCGTTCGCCACGATGCACAGTAAAGGCATCAGCAGCAAACTGTTTTGAACAAACAAATTTATTTGGACTCAAAGTCCAATCAGTCCCCAAGTTAAGAATATTTAACCACATATTCAACATGTTATCATCTTTAGGAAATCTGCAAAATCGTTAAAATTATACAGATGCGCGTCTATGGTGCCCAAAATTTCGGCGATTGTTTTTACTAAACTTACCGAAAAAATGATACCTACTCCCGGAGGTCTCCTAGACTTATAATTCTTACAGCTTGGCACTGCACATGACATTATCCAAAAACACTGACCATTTCCCTGCTGAAAATACAACAACTACCGCTGAGAACAAACTGCAAACGTCAAAGTGAGGACAATATGGCGGCCATTAAATTTGCCTAGAAATAGGATGCGCAGTAGGTCAAAGCCCGTTCTCCCCACTCCATTTCTCTGATTGAATCACTCACTATTTATTGCCACCAATTTCAATAAACTCTTCAAATTAATCCTACTTTTTCCCTGTCAAATATTTACTATGAAAATTTAGCGTGGTCGTTGTGCGGCTATATTCATAACAAAATATTGTTGATGTTTTGAGGTAACAATCGGCTTTAGAACATCGAAACACCTTTCCATTGGATCTCGATCAGAAAATGGTTCTGCTGCTGATCGCAGAAAATTCTACAGTTTAAGTTAGGTTAGGTGGTCATATGTCTGCTTCATCTTTCTATGGTACCACAAAACAACAAATAGTGAATTATTCAACTACAGGGCGGAACTGAACAAAAAACACTCAAATCTTTAAAATATTTCACAAAAATGCCGTAACCAGCCATTCCAACCAGTCGTGAACAAGGACAACGAGAGGAAACTTTTGATGTTAGTACTAGAAAATGGCGGACGCATAGGAGTCGGGCAAAATTAGGCCACGCACTCGTCTAAGTGCCTTCTTCTCACCTCCATATCTCTGGTCTACCTACTCCGCCACTGTTCTTGCAGCCCGCAGCTTCGGATTTCGTTTTAGTTTTGTTGGAGTGGGGGATTAGTTAGTGTCGCGTTTGGCGTTCGCCGTTTTGGGTTTTATATTGGATTTCAAGGATGCCGCTTGATTGAATAAAAACATCGTTTCATTGCCTGGCAGGATTAAACCGCTTCTTCTTCGCGTCGAAGGAGTTTTTGGAGGTTATCTACGCTTCGAGACTCCGAGGCTGAGACGGTCTAGAAACTAATTTGGATTTCTTAAAGATTGTTTGTGAATAACCTACCTTTTGCACACATCATCACATTATGGCAATTTTCTAGAGAATATTGTTATTAGTCAAACAAAACAATAATAATATAAAAAACAGAGGTGGGGAGAATGAGAGCCAAGCTGCGCTAACTTCGTAATCACTTGGGTCGCCATTTTCTCAGTTAAGCTTACAGGGGAAAGTTAATATTTCTTTAGTATATTACCAGAGTCGCTTATAAAATAAAGATAATATAAAATAAATTTTTAGATAAACGCATATGCTCCACACTTTACGAAAGATAAAGATATAACAGTCGAAATATCGTCCTGCTTTCTACTTTCAAAAGCCGCGAATCCGGTAATTTACAGTGTCCCCCGCACACACACTTTTCCACAATGCCGCATGAAAAGTGATTCACTCAGCGGGCCACAATGCGGATAACGAAGCGCCTCTTCGGTGGGGGGGGGGGGGCGCGTCATTGTCGGCTATTGGCAGGGACCTACGACGGTCACGTGACGCCCATCTCGCCTTTTATTTCTGCCGGCGGAAGGGAGGGGGACTCATATATGCTCCCGCAAGGTGGTGGTTCGGTTTTTGTGCGTGGTGATTGATTGGGGATTGTTCGCGGGAATAAAATGGACAGATGATTTTTAGAGAGGGCTATCACGAGAGCATATATGTCATAAAGCCCGAGAGGAAATCGTATCAATTACAATTTCGGCAATGTCGACATAAAAAAAATCGTCAGTGCTACTGACAACACAACTTTATGAGCATAATACTCAGAGAAATAGTTATTTCTCTGAGGCATAATATATGTTCAAGGGCAAAAACCAATTAATTTTTGCCAAAGAACATATTTTCTTAGATAATAAAAATATGCACTAGTAATTTTTAGGCGCAGCCTAATTTTGCCCGACTCTATGGGTTCGCCATTTTGGAGTACTAACGTCAAAAGATTACTCTCGTTCTACTTGTTTACGACTGGTTGGAGTGGTTGGTTACTTCATTTTGGTGATACATTTTAAAGATTTGAGTGTTTTTTCGTTAAGTGATAGTATAGTTTATTAGTGATATTAAGCGATAGCATAGTATATTATAGTAAGGGCAGAATGTAATGGCGAAGTCGGCAATAAATCATCAAAGAGAGAGCGCTATATCTATTGCTTTACTTGCACTCGCACAATTACAGTCATGTCTCCTCCTCCAATTTGTATTCGACGTACGTCTTAAAGTTCGCTAAGCACCTTACTTGTCTTGTATTACTAGTTGTTTGTTTTAAGGCAGGCAGCGTCGGCCTAGAATAAATTATTGCTTTACTACCTGATGTGAACGGACGGATTAAAAATTTGTACTTAGGTACCTGTTGTAATTTCATTTGTAATTTTTTTTAGAAGATTAATTCCGTAATTTAGACTGGCAATTAAAAGATAATGATCCTGAAATTCAAAGTAGGTCTTACGTATTTAAATAATTATTGTAATGGTTAGGCAAAAAAATATACATATTTATACTTTTAGTTACAAATTAAATATCAACATAAAATAAACTTTACATAGTCAGAAGTCAATATATACATAATAAATAAATATTTATTTAATTCGTTATGAATTTTAGTCAGAATATAAAATACTATCATCCGAATATGAATCGTCATTTAAATTAATAATAATTGGGTCTATGTCAACGTCATAGTTGTTAAAAAATAATAATTATATTTAGAAAAAATTGAGAAAAAATAAAGTTTTAGGGCTTTTTTCAAAGGTAGCTTGTTAAATATTTTCCTGTGAAACGAAATCCCGGGCTCTTACTTTTCACTTCTGCTTTTGCAACCAAACGCTAAACAATTCACCATCGTAAGAGTATATTTCCCCTTAATCACTGTTACTTTTAAATCACAAATTCACGAAATTAACTCACAACGTACTCGCTTTGTCTGCCACATATAAAAAGGCCGCCGTTCAAAACGACGTAACAAAATTTAAAAAATATAAAGGTTAGTTGTAACCACGGACTGAAGTTGGCTGCAGTTGTCAACTGTCAAATGTGTTTAAAACTTTTTTTTTATTTATGAGAATACACGATTTTTGACAGCTCATCTTGATTTATTATAGGACGTAAATACATGTGCGCCTATCGTCGAATCCCACTAGTTTTCATTTATCGCAATCGATGCAATAATAATGATCATAAACACGATCATAGCCCTAATGTAGTTTTAGCATCATTATACGCTATGGGTTTTAATAAAACAGTCTAATAATTATGCAGGAACGTCAGTTGCGGAGTCGGCGGGCACTATATTGCCGTTTTTCGATAATTAATTTTAATATTTCAATATAACAACATCTATCATTAATGTATAAAGTTTCTCGTAATGTAAATTACAATACAGACAGAATGTGGTTATTAAAATGTTTTTGTGTAAGAGTGCGGTATGAAAAGTTCTCCACTCAAATTCCTGTTTCAGTTCTACAGTTGACAGTAAAAACTATAGACACTCCCTCTACAGTAAGAAATGGAAACATAAAATCTTTAGGTACCTTTATTCATCAATACTTAATTTTTTTATTTAAACCCATGAAAGTAATGTATAGTAAAAATTCCAATGGTGCAGTATACTGCTGTCGCGTTTGTAGTTGGACCCCAGGTCGTTATAGAGATTTAGAGGTCTGCAGTCGAACGAAAACCTATAGGGACCGCAGTTTTCAAGGTATGTTTGGGTTTAGGGTAAAGTTCGATTTTCACCTTTTTTTGTGAAAGACAACTTATTGTACTGGCTTAAGTAAATATTCCTGATAACTATTATAGACTTTACTTTCCTGGTTATAACAATAATTTTATATTGACAATATTTTGCGCTTATCTGAACACGAGGTTCCGCTGGCTATTTCACAACTATTTATTCTGTAACATTACACTTTGTTATAAACGATCACCTCAACCACCTCCTTATGTTATAATAATCACATGAGAAACGATAAATAAACAATTATGTAATGATTTGTGTTTTGTCCTAAATTCTAAAATGTTAGGCAGGACATTTGGATTTTTGTGGTCCCCACTGAAATTCTCTTAGAGAATTTAATGCCAAACATGCAGATGCGATGGGTTAGTAGTTAGAAAACTTTGCCAGGTATTTACGGTATTTTTCCTCTACCACAACTAGGCCGTTGGTTGTTATTTATTTATCGGTTGGAACTTTTAAAATATTCTTTTAAATGTGGTTAGGTTAGGTAAAAATGTGTGCCAAGTGTTACGTAAAAGTGTGTTTGTTGAATTTTTTAAATTATAGATTTATTGTACTAAACTAAAACTAGACTAAACCTTTATGTTTCCGACCTGTGAGTATAGGACTGTTTTAAGCAATAAAAAATTATTAGTACATGTCTCTGCTTTCTGCTCTCCTGATACAGGAGGTGAGTAGAGAAGTATCCCAAAAATGGATAATAATATAAAATAAAATCAAAAAGATATTTCACAAACTTGATAAACATATAATGTACTTAACGTACCTACGTGAATAATGCATTCATTCAGAGATTTTGTCAAGTAAACACATGGAAATCCTGCTCCGACCTAAGTCCTAAATTGAGCCGAGGGACGTTGTATATTATGGACGCAGGTCAATTCGAAAACCGTGGAGCTATTCCCTTTCGCCTCTCTCTTTATGACAAATCGTATATTTCTCCATCGTAAAAGCAGCTGGGGGGAAGCCTTCATATCCTGACCTTAATAAAACAGCTGCGATCATAAGAAGCAGGCTTCTGGTTTGATTAAAATACAGGGAAAGAGGGTTATGGATAAGTGCGTAGAATGGATTTACTGCTTCATATTCTTACATCGTATTTTTCATATACATCAGTCGTACCCAAGTCAAAATAAGAGCGGATGTGAAGCTGTTTTTTTCAAGGTAGGTATATTCTACTCTAGCTCAACAAAACTCTAATCTATCCACTCTTAGGTATATTTGAGAGGTATATACCGACCATTTCTCAGATTTTACGAGCTTCGCCGACTATTCAAGTTTGAAGGCAGTAACGCATTACTCAGCAGTAAAGATCGTAGTTAGCGTTATAGTAGTCGAGATCGCACTATATTAGATGGTCCTTTTATCACATTTTTAATAGGCAGCCTTAATTAGCATCGTTAAAGTGGACTGTTACTTTTACGCTCGGACGTTCGTATAATAAATTCTGATTAGTTTAACAGGAAATGATCCCCTTTATTGTTTAGGAAGTGAGTCAATTCTCTTCATAACATTTTCTATCAAACACCTCATTTTATAAAATATACCCGAGTATAATTTATCATATACCTATAGCATCCTATACCTCGCAAAAGAGACGTTCGACTGGGGGAATAATTAGGCGGCCATCTTTAACCCTAAATGAAGCGGGAAATTTGAAATAATTTATACGGGTGGGTTACACAAATAATGTAAAATGGAAATTATTTAATTCAAAGTACAACATAGGTCTCCAAGACTTTTTGTTGGTTTTAATTTTAAATTAATGCATTCGGAAGACGAAGCAGTTAACTAGGTTGAGAAATTCTAGAACTTATTTTAATCATCATAAAGAGAAGTAATAATTTAATTATTATTGTACATTATATCTTATACACTAGCTGCATTATAAAAAATTACCTACTTATGAAAAACATGATAATATTTTTAATTACCTAACATTTTCATACAATATTAGGTACTTGGAATAATTATTTATTTGAATAATTTTAATTATAATAACATATTTTCCAGGAATTTTACCTATTTACTTACCCTTGGATTGTTATTTCACAATCTGGATGCAAAAGTCTCTTCGCATTTGCACCAAGTCATTTTTTGGCTCAAACTAGACTTGTCGTTCTGTGATTGGCTGGTTTAAACGCTGCCATAACAAATACGTTTCTTTAACTAAACAATCAAAATCACGCTTCTACAAACACGGGGTAGGTCGTTTGCGTTTCTCATTATTAAACAAGACGTTAAAACCTGCAGATTTATGAGGCCAGCTCTGCGGACCGAAAATAAAAGTAAAGGGGTGAATAAAATTAATTTTTTGGGGTGTCTGGCTCTTGCCAACGTCATGGAAAGCTATCCCCAGAGAAAACGTTAGTTACATACAAATTATGCGCAATTAGCTTTTGGAATGGCCGTGGCTTTAGGACATTAATGAATAAGGCAATAAATATTGTATGTAGTTCCATATAAAATGCAGTTGGAATTTTAATACTAGGTATATAACATTAATGACAATAAAAACAAAATGAACATATTTATTGTTCTCTAGTATAGCTATATGTACAGTGTGTCCCACTTAAGGACTGACCACCCCTGTAAAATTTTTATTTATGGGTCGATTTCCATAAACTTTTTTTTGTTGGATAGAGCTTCAAAAATGGCATTAAATGTATAATTCAGGTACCTCGTGCCTTAAATTCATGGCCCACTGAGACGGTGTTTTAGTGCTGAAAAGTACCAATTTGCATTACCATAGCTCTACAGGGTGTTTCAAAATTTTTAGTGTCCCACTTAATTAGTGACCACCACTGTAAAATTTTTATTTTTAGCACGATTTTATAAACTTTTTTTTGTTGGATAGAGCTTCAATAATGGCATTAAATGCACAATTCAGGTGCCTCGTGCGTTACATTCATGGCCCACTGAGACGAAGTTTTAGTGCTGAAATTTTGAGAAGTATACTATTAGGGACTTTTTTAGAGAACAATTAATGCTAGATTTTTATTCAACGTTGTTGGAAACCCAAACGTAGAAAATGGAGGACTAATTGAAATGACTGAAATTTGAGTTTATGTTATGTTGTGTTGTTTATTCATGTATTTGATGATATTAAATTAAATAAAAAAATTGTTCGCTAATAAATTTTTGAAAGAATATGAGTTCAATATTTTAGTGACAAACTTACCAGAAATTAAGAAAATTAATTACAAATTAGTACGTTCTTGTTTGGAACCTCTCACTGTATATAAGAATCCGGCCTTACTTTTCCTTTTAATTTTTTTGGAACACCCTGTGGAGCTATGGTAATGCAAATTGGTACGTTTGGATTTCCAACAACGCTGAACAAGAAATCGGCATTAATTTTCCTCTAAAAAATCCCTAATATAACTTCTCGAAATTTCAGCACTAAAACACCGTCTCAGTGGGCCATGAATTTAACGCACGAGGCACCTGAATTATGCATTTAATGCCATTTTTAAAGTTCTACCCAACAAAAAAAAGTTTATGAAAATCGAGCTATAAATACAAATTTTACGGGGGTGGTCAGCCCTTAAGTGTGGCAATAAAAATTTTGAAACTCCCTGTAGAGCTACGGCAAAGCAAATTGGTACGTTTGGGTTTCGAACAATGCTGAATAAGAGTCTGGCATTAATTTTCCTCAAAAAGTCCCTAATAGTAGGTACTTCTCGAAATTTCAGCACTAAAACACCGTCTCAGTGGGCAATGAATTTAACGCACGAGGCACCTGAATTATGTGTTTGATGCTATTTTTAAAGCTCTACCCAACAAAAAAAAGTTTATGAAAATCGAGCTATAAATAATAATTTTACAGGGGTGGTGAGTCCTTAAGTGAGACACACTGTATATTTCCATCTCTAGAGGTTTCCTAGAACGGCACACTACAAGCGAGAAGCACCAACACTTTTTGTTAGAAATCGGCAGTTTCCCCAACGCATTGTTCGACACCGGAAGATAGAAACTAAATCCCGATAATTTTATTTGTTTCCGCAAAGTTTTCGCAATTTTCTGTAGATTACGAGTACGAGGCGCCGGTTATAATACTTTATCGGGAAAAATACGTTCCCGTTCAAAGGGAGAAAATAAAAATAAAACGACCTATTTTACCATTCCTTTCGGTCGATTTAAGTTCTGCTGATCGGTCCTAAGTAATGCGGCTGTCTGGGAAGACGCATTGGTGTATAAGGCGGCTTCTAACGGGAAAAATTGGAATTATTTGATCGGTATCTGTTAATTGGAAAGTTCTTCGTGGAGAATAGACTCCTTGAGCGATAAGAGCTAGACCCCTGTTGTGGTCCAATATTATTTATGTTCAGATATACACTGTGTCCCGGATGAGAATGAACAGCATGGAGATCTTGCAAACGGTGAGAGATAGAAAAACGATTAAATGGGGAAAAAGTAAAATTTTGCGTTTTCGATTTTATTTTTTTCTGAAGTTGTTGTCACAGATAGAAAAAAAAGATAAACACTTTCTTATGACACTTTTTAACGGGCTTTAAGATGGCGTTTTAGATTTGCTCTACAACATTTCGCTTTTGGGAAACCATCTTCAACTTTATTTTTTAAATACGGACCTGGATTTTTTTTGTCGATTTTGAAAGCACTTTTCATTGCAAATACCATGGATGTATGACACGAAATATTTTTTTCTACTCCTATGCTAGTAACATATTAAGTGACGGTTAAGTATAGGTAAGTTAATTGTTACGAACACTGACACGTAATGACTGACATGTAATGACTGACACGTAACAACAAAAATTACGTATCTGTTCTTAATTAAAACGCAATTATCACGGGTGCCTTGTTAGCGCGGCATCCGCGTCACCATAGCAACTAACCAACATACTAATTGTTGCCTGTCAGATAATCAGAAGTATAGTTTATCTATTATAATAGTTTTTCTTTCGTCGAAGAAAAATTATAATACAAAACTCAAGTTGTAAGCTTATTACATACTCGTGGAATTACAGCACTCGCCGCTGCGCGGCTCGTGCGCAACTTTTCCACTCATACGTAATAAGTTGTTTACAACTCTCGCTATGTAATATACTATTAAATGTTTTGAGACAATTATACTGAAAATCCCTTTTTCCCATTAATTTTTTTCTATTGCGGCCCTGTATTTAATAATAATAAGTCTAAATATTAGTAATTGAAAATACCAGATAAAAATAATTTTATTGTATATTGATTTTTATAAGAATAGTAACAGTAAATAAATTTTGCACATTCGCTGCAAGTGCAGCTATGGCAAATTTTCCACTAAAAAGACACATAAATTTTGTATATTATTTTTAAATTTAATAAAAATATCATACCAATAAAACTCATTTTTTCATTCATTAAATACATACCTATATTACAAATTCTAAAATTTGATTAAACATATTCATATTATCATATTTCATCTAATAATTTAAACCTTAATTAAAAACTTCAATATTTCGAAAACAGTTAAATTTAGATATAGATCATCATTCATAAAATTATTTAAAATTTATCGTGGAGTTTAAAAATGTAATTATATACATAATACATGGTGTTCTAAAAAAATACTTGAGTAGGTACTCTTTTCCCACTGTGCATTGCTTAATTGTTTCAGCTAATAAAAAATCCTGATGATTTAGAAGAAACCTAACTTAGGTACTAACATTTTTGTTCGAAAAGGTGGGGTACAATGATGGCTCACCCAGTACATTAAAGGTCAAATCACTAAAAGTGGACAATCAATAAATTTTCATTGATAATAATAACAATACTTTACTAAACACTTACCTATTTTAATTTTGTATAAACCTGGTATATTTATCATTCTGCGATGTATAAAAATTTGACAGCTTCTTTTATATCTTCCATTCTTCCTTAATTTCCAAAATATTAAAATTTCATTCGTTTAGGCAACTGATGTGAAGTAGGTAAGGGGCATGTAGGTATTCTAAACTTACAAAAGTTTGCTACTTTTTTAGGTATAACTGTAAGTACAGCAGGTACCTATAAATTTTATAAAAGTAAAAATCACCTTTTTTAAAATTACCAAATAGGCGGCAAGTAACGCAGAACTTTTAAAGTTTCTGCTTAAAAAAACTTGGCGATGTCAAGTTTTGGATCAAATATATAGCTTACGCAAGATAAGCTGAGCCGCCGGCTCTGCAGTATGAAATGGGACTGTGGGCCGTGGTCGCGGTCACAGAAAAACATCACTTAAAAAATATTTTAGTTTTCGAGAAAAATTGTGTCGACAACGAGAAAAATTCGAAAATTGGTATTTTTGCCCTTGTTAATGTGTTTTTCATCTGAAAGAAATTGTAAGCCGTTTTGCTTTTGCTGTTTCTAAAATCCACTTAGTTTAATTTTGAAAAATGTCTTTTTTTTGCTTGCAGTAGGTATATTTCATTCAAAACTTTACATCCTCAAAACGTTTCTTCTTCTTCAACACACATTTCAAAAAATTGTAGTTATACGTGATTATTATTTTTAAATTTTTAATTTTAAAATTTTTAATCGTGAATAATTAAATACACCTAAACATTTTAATTTTTATTTATCGGCATGAATCAATTTTTATCAATAAGTAGTATAATAATACATATTATTCAATAACACTTACACGTAAGTAATTCGGGTGTCACTTTGATTTATGAATAGAAAACATATAAACACACAATGAAAAGGAGATTTATTATTCTGGATTTGAAACAAAGAACACCGAGCCACAGACGAGTCTGATTCATCTGTGACTAAACACCTAGGAGCCAAGGTTTTAAAACATCAATATCGAGACCTCGGCTATCTTAAAACTATAACATGACGCCGCTGCCGACATGTACATATCATCACCTAAGCATAATCTGTTTATTTACTCCTTGTAACCAAAAGAAAACTCGGCCGAATCGACGAACCGGGACCATGTCGCATGTCGGTTCGATTTTACGAAGACAGGTCCCAATCCCAACCGTTTTTAAGGCCATGTTAAAGGAACTTTTTCATTTTTTTAAAAGTAGTTAAGGGTTTTCGTCGGGGTTTCTCCCAAATACAAATACACCATCGAAACTCCAAGCTTCTCCCAAACTTTCTCTGCGCGACCACTCGACACAACTCCGAGGACCTCGGTCGCCCTTTTGCGAAACGCCCGCAATCTCCGTGCTGAATTTTTCCTAAGTGCGGCGTTTCGGTGGCATGTCGTCCGCCAATAAATCGACAAGAAATTATGCAACGCCGCGGCGGCGGCTACCGCCCAGAGAGCACACGAAGGCACGCCGTGCCCTGTGCCCTCCGCGCCGAGGAGGAATTCGTGGTAATACACGTAGGTGATTCGCGTATACTTGGTCACCCGGTGAAGTTTTGCACTAGCACTGAAATCGTCACCTGAAATTATAACAAGAATTCTCAGGGGCAATATAACAAGTGGTGTGCCTATTATCGATAATTCCTTTCGTTAATTTTACGAATTATAATCCCAAAGCTGCAAATACCACGACTGCGCAGCAGGAGCGGTATTTTCTTAGCATTGGGATTATAATGAGCGATAAATTAACGAAAGGTATTATCTATTATTAAGCATACCACGAGTTGTATTAGGTATTTAAAAAGAGAAATAGTTTAATAATTATTCAGTGTGTAAGTATGTAGCCATAATTTATCATCCTAACTTCTTAGGAATAAATTAACTACAAGAATTATAAATATTTCCCCTCTTCGAAAATGTAATTCAAAAAATAAAAATAAAATAAAAAGAGCAGCCACAACCGGGATTTGAACCCAGGACCTTTCGCACTCAAAGCGAGAATCATGCCTCTAGCCCATTGACGTCAGATGAATGTTTTACTTAACTTGCCGTATATAAATTTAATAACCATGCTTAAAAGTCAAAGTCCATTTGACAGCTGTCATTTAGGTTGAGTTTTCGATTCTGAATATGTTTTTTGTGCTAATAGATAGGTAGGTATTTAACGATCAATGTGTTAACTGAAAACATATCTTCTAGTCCTATATTAAATTTGGTAATGTGAAGAAGTTATCGGGATATCAGTTTCAGCTGCCATAATGTTGGTTTAATGTAACTAGGACGCAACCAAGGGAGTAGGATTTCAGAGATTATTTCCCTCATACTGCTTGCATCCAGTAAGGTAGCTCCTTCCACAAAAATCCAACCAATCATATTATGCCTCTGCTAGCGATAATTGCACTTGTGCAAAAGCAAAGCGATAATACCACTTGTGCAATTATCACTTCGTTGCTTAGCAACCGCGAATCTGTTCGATACAAACACCTACTTCTTAAAATTGGTGTGTTTTACAACACTGTTTTAAATTATGCAGCTTATAAATTATGTTGCGGTACTATTAAGCATTGTATCAATGAATTTATATAACTTTTACATTGCTAAATTTTTGTTATTAGACCTCCGTCTCCGTTTAAATTTATGACACATTCAGAAAATAAACCAACGCTGATAGGATGTAGATACCTACGATTATACAATCGCATTTGCCTTGGAGATCCAAGCGTCATGTTTGTTCTAAATAATTTTATTCTCAAGCAATTACAATTACAATTACAATTTAAGCAGCGCTATTTTGCCCATTAGCAAAACCACTCGTACAAATTGGGCTTTTATTTTCAGAGATAAAATCGCTCTCGGTATTTTATCAGAAAATAAAAGACCAATAATTTATACTCGTGATCTTTCTAGGCAAAATAGCGCTTTCGAAAAAATTATCACTAGTAATCTCCCTAGTGCTTGAATTATTGCCGGAAATTTTTCGAGTAGGTACACGAATTTTTTGAAAATTCGTGTTAGAGAAAAATTTCCGGATATTAATTCAAGAACGTGGGGGATTCGGTAAGAAAATTCCATACTTACACGTAAATTAAACGAAATTATTATGAAAATTTTTGTTGAGTATGTGTTACAATGTCACATTATAACATGACATTTGTCAAAAAATTTCCGCTGTAATCACCTCCTGCTGCCTAGAGCAAGTGAGAATATTTCCGGAAATTTTTTGAGTTGCCATGACAACGAAGCAAAAAACGAGCCTCTGATTGGTCAAAAAAGGTAGGTATGGAATTTTCGATAAAATTTCCGGCACTTGTGATATAACATACGAAAATTCCATACCTACCTAATTTTACCAATCAGAGGCTCGTTTTTTGCTTCGTTGTCATGGCAACTGAAAAAATTTCCGGAAATATTCTCACTTGCTCTAGGCAGCAGGAGGTGATTACAGCGGAAATTTTTTGACAGATGTCATTATTATAATGTGACATTGTAACATATACTGCACAAAAATGTTGATAATAATCTCGTTTAATTTACGTGTATATATGGTCAAACATAATGTAAAAGATGATGCACAATATAAGTGATGTGTTACAAATTGAAATTAGATAAACTGTAACGATAATGGATGGTTTTACTGCCTATTTCTTATATTTTGTTGACGATTTTGGCGTTATTTACTGCCGATTGGAAAAAACATAAATTTTACTTAAAAAGTAGATGAAACGTTCTATATAACCACGAAAACGAACGCTTGCGTGTTTTTTTCCAATTCCTAGATTTATGATACCCGACATGGTACCATTAATATCAGTCAAAGTTAATATCTTCGAACATATTATTTAGACCAAGTATTTTAATATTTTTAATCTGGCAAAATTAGGGGCAATTAGGCAAATTATAATCTATAAAGAGTCGGCTATTCCGAGGCACGGCATTGCAGCTCTTCCATACAGAACAGAACAAACCAATTTAAATTATCTGCCGAGTTCAAACACTGCTGCAAAGTCGAAAGAAGAAAAGTTCAATTCCCATAGGTGCCAGCGAACTCGGAATTAGTATCATTACGGTTGGAAATAAAGATTCACGGCGCTGTTGTTTTAAAACATCCGCCCCTATGCTCCAAACTTTGTCCGATGTCTAAATAGAATCGAATTTTCGGCAACAAAGAAGCCGTGTGAATAATGATAAAAACCAGGGACTCTTTAAAATAAGGGGACCCAGCATGTCACAGTCTATCACATAAGAAAAGTGAAGCCTTGAGGGGAAGTTTGTTTTCTGTCGACTCCAAGGAGACCACAAGGGGGCTGGTACAAGGTTATGTTATATGTCAGTGACCAACTGCTATCAGGTTTTATGTGATAGATAGTGCCATAGATTCTAAAGGAGGCAAATTTCCCATCATAATAACAATTTCTAACTTTATTCTCACTTCCAGATACTCAGATGTGTCAATTAAAGGTAATGCGGCCGCCTGTAGTAGTCCCAATAATTTCAACCAGATTTTTCCTGTATCACCTTTAGTAATAAGTAAGTTCAAAACAAAAATAGTTTTTCGTAAATTTTAAATTATTAAGCAGGTAGCTGCGGTCAGGTCTTTTTTAAAGAGTTTTTATCCACGCCTACAAGTTAATTTTAGGTTTGTGAGGTACCTTGGGATTGGGAGAGAAATAAAATTACAAAAATTTTATAATGAACACCGAGAAAAACTGCATGATTAGAACTATAGGCCAGGGAAAATAGAATTTGACCTAGAAAAAAATATTAACTGCAATTTTGTTTTACCATATCAAAGTTATAAGTAAATACGTTGGTAGAAACCGAAAATTAAACATTTTGAAAAAACGGAACCTTGAGTTACCTCAAAAAACACCTATTTTTCGTTAGAAATTTCGAGCAAAAATGTTAACTTAATTTTTTTAGACTCTTTAGGTAAAAAAACTTCCCTTGCTAACATATATTAAGAAATTAAACATTTTAAGAATATGGAAGTAACTTGGATCGACAAAGAGGGATAAAAATCGGATAATTTTCTATTTCGGCAAAAGCAAAAATATTAACTACGTTTTTATTGAAGATGATCATTCCCTTTTATAAATAGAATGTAACTTATACAAAATTAAACATTTATCTGAGCCGCATGTACGTCAGCTGTCACTTCTCATTGGTATAGACTAGGCAAAAAATATTAACTGTTTTTTTTTGTTTAACTTTTTACAATATAACTATATTGAATCATATATAGCGAAATTAAATATTTATTTACGGCGCATATTGGTCAACTGTCACTTGTCATTTCTTTAGGAAAGCAAAAATATTAACTGTTTTTTTTGTTTAACTTTTTACAATATAAGTAACTATATTAAATCACATATAAGTAGCGAAATTAAACATTTATTTACGGCGCATGTAGGTCAACTGCCATCTGCCATTTCAAAATACTTCCGTTACCAACTTTTGTTCAATTTCAAAAAATTTAACAAGACTTAGTATCCACTTACAAAGTTTAAGAAAAATCAGCCAGTTAATAATTTTGCTCTCAAAGACAGCTTCAAATTTCTTTAAAATGCGATTTCCGGCGAAAGAATATGTTTAATTTCAGAACAAACCGTTAATACTTGATTTTTAAGGTAATTATAAATAATAAAAACGCAGTTAATATTTTTGCCCAACAAAATATTACGCAAAATGTCATTTTTACATTATTCGGATACTTGCGCAAACGTAATCTGCTTAATTTATCAATCTCAACTTTATATATCTTACTTACTAATAAAATGCAGCTTAAAATTCGCAGTTAATATTTATACCGTCATTATTACAACAAGAAAATGTATTTTTCTAAAAAACGCCCACACGCGTATACTCGTATTTATTTTGTATAAAAAACAATTCTGGCGTTCATTTATTACCAATATTTTGTGATGGCATTATAAAAATGCGGTTATGAAGTTTGTCTAGGTTTCGTTATTTTTTACCGCAATTTCCCTGGCCTACTACTAGACCTAATCTTATTACTCCATCCCGAAATCTGTGAAAGTTCTTTGGGTAGATACATTCAACAAGGGAAGAAAGTTCAAATATAGGTATACATATTACAAATGGATTGAGGAACCTGGTAACAAGGTGCAATAGAGACAACTTCTAAATAAGCAAAATCGGCACCGACTTATCATACTTAATACTTAAGTTCGTGGAAATAATTGCAGGAAATCAATTTCAACTAATATAAAATAAATTTGTTTCATTTGACAGTTGCCATATTCTGCACTTGTGGACACATTGTCAAGTTGAATTTTTAGAAATCATGTAAACCATTATTAATTTTTACTAACAATCAAAGTACCTACCTGTTATATTCATAGATTCTCCAATAAAATGGTATACTTGGCATCACTGAGACCATTAGAATGAGGAAAGAATAGGCCTCACTTTGGAAAGTATAATGCTGGGTCCCCTTACTTCAAAGAGTCCCTGATAAAAACATACTTTCTTGGGAGATGTTTTAGCGTTGGGTGACTTCAGTCAACGGTTTTAGCTTATAGGTACTCTGTATATGGGCACGTTACAACTGTTCCCGAGTTGGAATTTGATCCGCGTCGGGTGCCAAGAATTCCAGGCCAAATATTTGCAGCTTCTTTCGCCCGGTCAGGTTTCAATTGAGCCCTCGGCAAATCGGCCACGTACGGACCACGATAAAATCCATTATCTGCAGCGATCCGCCGACAAATACGACCGCCGGGATCGAACACCGGAAGGTTCTGGAAGTCGAAACGAAAATTCGACTAGAACCGACCGCAGAAATACGTTTGTTGATTTTAAAACTTTTGTTCACAAGTTGACCTTGTACTTGGGAGCAACCGAATCACTTTGTATATAGGACTACCTATATTATATTGTACAGACCTCAGACAAATAATAAACATAGGTTAATAAATCTATTCAATACAGGTCCTGCCAAGATAAAAAATGGTTAGCAACATTATCTGTCTCAGTTAGTAACAGAAATCTAAAACCAAACAATGCAATGATTGCACTATATTGCCAAACTATTCATACATTTATTTTGTACTTAAAAAATAAATTTGTAACCAATGTTAAAAAACATTAATTTGGAAGAATTAGTTGATATCTACAATGTACATACAGGGTGTCCAACTTTAAAATTGTACAAATCCATAAAATCTTCATTTTTGGATATAATCGCATAAACTTTTTTTTGTTTCAAAGGCCTTCAAAAACCGCTTCTTCTGACCTTCCTGCAATTTTCAAAATGCAAGTCCAGGGCCGGCTGCGATTTTTTTATACACCCGATTTTCACGAAAACCATTTAACGATTTTTTTATTTAAAATCCGACCCCAAGACGTTAATCAGAACACCCCAAAACCCCCATATACCAAATTTGAACAAAAAATATACAGGGAGTTCCACTCTGTAGGGTGTCAAAGTTGAGCAAAATAGGAATTTTAAAGACATCTGGCGAGTCAAGTGTGCCATAGAATCTCATCAAACAGTTAAATCGTCAACAGGACCACTCAAAAAAATGTTGGTGTGAAAAAATTTACTACAAAAATATACAGGGTATTTTTCTCTGAGCCATCTCAAAATTCTGAATTTTTATACTGGTCAGGAGTGCTTTGTAATCATTGAAAACATATTAATAAACACAAAAGTAATTTATTTCTTTATAAAATGCTAACCAGCAAATAAAAACAATTTAAATTATTGGACCTTTCTGAACAAAGTCACTGTCTAAGATGATACATTTTCTGTGCCTTTCCTGTCGTGGCACACCAGCCACCTTAACTGGACTTACCGACTGGCAGGCTTCTGTATTTTTTAGATTTAGTTCGTTTATAGTGTGTGGAGCGGTTTTGAGACACTCGATTTTTGACCCGTATAAAGTTCCAAAAATTCGAGTTGGCACAGATAAGAACACTCTGTATATTTTCTATTGGACCTTTGCACACTAACACCTTGAGTGGTTCTATTGACCATTCAACTGTTTTGAAGGGATTCCATGGCACACTTGACTTGGCAGATGCCTTTAAAATTCCTATTTTGCTCAACTTTGACATCCTGCAGAATGGAACTCCCTGTATATTTTTCATTCAAATTTGGTATATAAGGGTTTTTGGGTGTTCTGATTAACGCTGTGGAGTCAGATTTTAAATAAAAAAATCGCTAAATAGTTTTCGTGAAAATCGGGGGTATAAAAAAATCGCAGCCGGCCCTGTATTTGCATTTTGAAAATGACGGGAAGGTCAAAAGAAGCGATTTTTGAAGGCCTTTCACACAAAAAGAAAGTTTAGCCGATTATCTCCAAAAATGAAGATTTTACGGATTTGTACAGTTTTAAAGTTGGAGACCCTGTATAGTAAAAATTTGGACAGATATCATTTAACAATAAATTTTACCGATTTTGTGAATTTACTGATCCTACTTGGTCTATAAATAATATCCTTATTAAATTGCTTATTCTGGCTAACGTGGCAACGTCGCAGGAGCTCTTTGTGATCGATGCCTTATTATGCCCCAAACGCTGATCCAGAGTTCGTTGAGATTTCGCCCCTTTGTGTTGATGTGTTTCGAGTGTTTACTTTTGCGTTATTCTTGTTTTTTTTTTGGAGATTTTGGGGTTTTTGGACAAAATAAATATAGTTAAGTTACTAATTTGTGAATTAGTGTTAGGTTAGTGTATGTTTATTATTTGTCTGAGGTAGGTACACACTTCATATATGGGGGGGGGGGGAATTTTCCGAAATATTTTCTTTGTGAAATAGTTAGATTTTTTGAAAATCTGATTTCGGGCTACGTTGGTGCATGTTTTGGGTACTCTATTGCGCCTGAAGAGAGTCGTGACGTTACAGCCCATATGCCTGTCAAATATGACATGCGAAATAAAAATTAGGAAAAATGGGGTTTTTACTTGGAAATCAGAAAAGCTTATTAAGAATAGTATATTTCATTACGAGTCTGGAAATAAAGATTTTTCCGTACGCGCGTGACAAATTCCCATGTGAGGGGCAGCCGAACACGGGAAGTCATGCAAGCACGGAAAAATCTATTTCTGAACGTGTAATGAACGATATTTTTTATTATACTTCTTTGAAAACGGAAACTTAAAATATTTTATCGGCATATTATAATAAATTTAATTGACAAAAAATAAACAATGCAGACAATATAGCGTTTGGTATGTATGATGCGTTTCCATGGTTACTCTCAAATTATTTCAAAGGTGCTTTGTTGTAAATTAGTTATTGTCAGATAAGGTGAATAAAACGTCAAAAATATTACAGAAATGTCTCTAAATATTGACACACTTACGAATTAAAATACAAAATAGGTAAATGTTAAATATCAGAGAGCATATGAGTTCCTTAAATTTAGTTTACTTTGCTGTATAATTCTATTTTAAAGCCATATATTCGGTATTTTTATTCAGCGCACGGAAAGTTTTTCCATGCGTTGTTTCCGTGCGCTAGCCCGAAAAACCCCATCTTTCATTATTGTAAAACAGATGAAAATAAGGTGTTTTCAAAGAAGTATAATAAAAAATGTATTGTGCGTCTATGTCAATTTTTAGAAGGATATTTGTCTTTTTACTTACTTCATATTCCAGGAATTTAAACTGAAACCATAAAATTCAATAAAAAAACTGTACCTTATCATTTTGCTTCACTCAATTTCAAAATAGATATATGTTTTGTATAAAAACGTTACAACACTGGCCCAGGGCATGAACTTAGCTTAAAATTAAAGAGTCTGGGGGCGACCGCCCCCCCTTGCCCCCATCTAGCTACGCCACTGGTCCAATCGTTCGTAGTAAAAGTGCTCAACGGTCGATTTCCCTTATTCATGGCGAAGATAATGGGTAAATTAAAATTTGCATAATTGCTTATGGTCCAGACCGAATGCAGCAGAGATCGACTCTCTATTTGCCTGGATCCACCCCACTCAATTAGTTTACTGGGAAATTGCGGGCGTATCGACAATTTTCAACCTGATAACGAAAAAACAATCCGAAGCCCTTTTTGCAAATGATCCACCATGTCGACTGGTAATAGATAACGTCATACAACTTTGAACTAATAACCAAGTCTGTTCGATTTACAAAGAGATACGATCGAGCATTGTCTAGGACTATTTATAATAATTAGAGGGAGGACAATATCGGTTCATCGCAGTTCCATTAGGGATCCCCCCCCTTCGTTTCCTGCATTAGAAGATCCCTTCTTTATAATTAGAAATGAATAATAAATTGGGGGAAAGAACAGAAGATATACCTATTAAAGAAAAAAGGAATTTTTTTACTTATTTTGTGTTATTTTTTCCATTTCACCGAGAATTTTTTATTTAAATTCCTGCTGGGGCCGTGACGTCACTACAGCAGTGATCGATTCCAACGATAAAGACAGGCCATGGCGCTAACGCATAATCGCGTAGTCACTTGACCTACTTAGTCCTATATAATAAAAGGCATTTAATAACAATTTTGTGAGTTTTCTATCATCTATTACATTATTGGTTTTGTGCATCCAGGCTTTCTCTAATTGTTTTTTCAAAATTTTCAACCTGCCTCAGCTGTTTTGGGCTGAGAGTTAAACGGCACTGCACTCAAATATTTTGGCACATTCTCAAAAATTGTTGGGACAGCACCTTTCTTTAGCTTAGATGATATTCTCTATAGGTATTTTCCTCCCACAACACATTTGTCCACTTTAATTGTTTCACTTTCTTGAAAATGTGTTAGCCCACATATACATGGTTTTTTAGAAATTAAATCTCAGTTGGAATTTGACGAATCCATTTTTGGCGCAAGTTTTCATCTCGAGGCAAAGCAAAGGTTGTTGTGGTGACATTTTCTTCCTGGCTTTTGTAATATGTATAAATATAACATAAACAGACCCAATATTTGGTATTTAACTTATTTTTTACGAAATAAAAATGAAAACTCACCTCAGTATACTGTAAATATTGACGAGGTCCCAGTTGATCGGCAGCGTGAAAGGCCGAATAGGAACCGTATTAGGGCGTGGATCGACAACGAAAATCCTCGAGTACGTTACAACACTGATTTATTTCGCACAAGGTGAATGGTGAATACAAAATACACAAACCCGAACGTGGTCAACAGGAACGGCTTCCAGCCACCCGGACCGTCTGAACTCGCGGATCTTCCGTAAGCAGTTCACCCGTCTGTGTCTCAGGCTCAGGAGAGAATTCCCCTTACAGCGCTCACGCGTCGGCGCGAGCGGCACCAATACTCCTGGAGAGCACGGCTCCCACCCAGAGGCCATAATAACACCTGGGCGGTTCCCCTCCGCCAGGACACACGCGCACTAGACACAAACTTGTTTCTAAAATATAAACTAAGACGTTTAAAAACACTCTAAACATTTAAAACTTCTCAAAACCCAAGCTGCCGCTTTCAGACTAAGATGGTCACGTGATTTTTGTGCGCCATGGCCTGCCTTTATCGTAGGCCTCGAGCAGTGATTGGCTGAAATATTGCGGAGTTGCCGTGTTTGCACAATCTGTATTGAAAAAATATCGAAAGATATCGCTAAACTGTTCGCAACACAGCCAATATGTCATTTTTACAAAGGAACAGGACTTACTATTGAAATTTTCATAGGCGAACCGGAACAGATATATTTTAATGAATGTCAAATACGAGCGATGGAATTTCCACAGATACCCGAAATTCCATTATAACGAACCAAAAATAATAACCCCAGGGATACGGCTTGCGGTGCGGCAAGCTTATATAGAGTCCTCTCGAAATAAAAGCTAACAAAAGCCTTCCTCCGCGTTTCACCAGGCATATTTAAGGCGGCCATGGCAAAGTGAATTAGCTTTGCTTTCTTAATTGTATAAATTTATTTAATTAATTTGCTCGGGCGCCCGCCCTTGCTTGGAATGTATCTGTTGCCGCTCGGGACCATTTTTAATACGGGATATTTAAAATAAACGGAAAATTATAACCAAGAAAATAAGGACTTGTCTTGTGTGGCGGTTAGTTAATCTAGAATAGAAACTACTGTATAACCCTGCAGCTGTAACTGTAAAATACAATTTATGGAATTTCCTTTCCTCCTTATTCATTTGATGTAGGTATGAATATACTTGGAACAGCATAAAAACCTTTGGATTTTATACGGATGATTTCTGCTGATAAGTTTGGTATTTTATCAGTAGCAGAGTAGCAGAGCGTGGTAAATGCTATGAAATAGATCGCGCCCCGTATATCACTGTGTTCCAAGTAAACTTTACCAGGGTAGCTCGAGAACAGGCGCCTCGGCAATAAAATACAAGACAAAACACTTTTTAACCATATTAAACCGCACCTGGTATTAGTAGTGAAAAGAGATGAAGGAAATAGAGGAGATAGATATTGTGGTAAAAACAAATGACTGCATGCTCGCCTAATATATGACACTGTTCGACGGCTGGCCACTTGTGCAGCGAAATGCGGTGGATAGCCGTGCCATAATTTCGCAGATCTGGGATATACTTACGTAAATATTTATAATCGATGTGGGATTTTAGAGACCTTGTGACAATAATATATGGTGCATTAACCTTTACGTTGTGTTTGATAACAACCTAAAAAACCTTCAAAACCTTAAAAATTAAATATTATGTTGCTTGTAGAATATGTATATTTTCGAAAACTGCGTAATGCTTTATGTCCTATATTCTTTTTGTGACGCCAATTAAAGTTTTTTTTATGCTGTTTCAAGTGACATTAGAAATACTATATCTGGTCATTAATAACTAAAAAGCATACGTACAAAGAAACTGGCGGATCCCTGAAATTTTGCCTCCCCCACACAGGACACATTGATGCTACCGAAAACGTTATCGGAATCATCAATCTCCCACATGCAAATTTTTCCGGTCGCGGTTCTGATATTGTCACTGGTTTAATTGATACAAATAGTCCCAGGGATCCGCAAAATGGCCAAACGCCATAATATGCCGCTTGATGGAATCGATGTATACATACTGGGGTGGGGGCGTTGGTTAGACTCCCCTCTGTCTTTTTGGAAATGAAAAACGTCGATGAAATAATGAAAACGAGATAGGTATTTGTTGCTGGAAAGCCCAAACTAAATTTTTCTATATGACCTCTGAAAAAGTGCACTTTATTTCATTGATGCACAAGGACAGCGTGATTCAGTCATTATGTAAAAAAAATTACCACACCTGGGAAAAAAATTTACCACAGGTGGGAAAAAAAATGCTTAATACGAGGCTATAACGACCCCGAGGCCACTTTTTTGTACCTTTTCCCAGGTATTTCCAAATAAAATGTAGTCACAGTCAAAGTGAACTTATTACCTTTTTGATATTTCAGTGCCAATCAACAGTAATTGGTGGGCGTGTACTTAGAAGTATAGGGAGTTCTTAGTTTCCCACAACGGATGCACGCTAGTTGCAGAGACTGCAATAGCAGACAAAACACAAAACTAAGAACAGAATGTGCAAATATGCATCAAAATTAACTGTTTACTTTCAACTTAAATAGGTACAACTTCATGGCCTCGCGAATCGCGGAACTTTCTACACGCCACGGTCCACACACAGACCACACACCTGTACTTAAGATATTGACAAGACTGAGTCGCCTAGTCGCCACAGTCGCTAGGGCGCTACAGTCGGTACTGTACCTTCCTACCGCATATGCTACCGCCACCACCCGACCATTGCTTTTGTTTTGGGAATAGTTATCCAACCGCAGTTAGTTCACATCAACGAAACTTTAACGTAGGTAGGACTAAAACGAATTATGACTACTGTTTTAAGAATACCTTGAAATAATTTTAATGATATGAATTAGCTGCGGTTAAATAACAACTATTCACAGAAACAATCGTCCTCTTTTCCGAGATGAGTGGAGCCATTGCCATCTATCCGGCGGTGCCTGAACTTGCCGCCCCGTATAAGTAACCTGTAATACATCATGATTGAATCATCTTGTAAGCGCCGATGGAAGAATCAATCAACGTTGTAAGTAAGCAAAATGTATATTGATAACTCAAAATGACGTGAAGAAAGTGCCGTGAAGTTAGCTTTAAACACGCTTCATAATTCGTGATTAAAAATTGACTATCCCGCTAAACCACCGTATTAGTACTGTAACCAGCCACTGCAGGCGCTGTAAACACCGGCCTAACCTATATAGTAAGGGCAGAATGTAAAGGCGAAGTCGGCCATAAAATCGAGAGAGATGGGCTATGATTTTCCTACCTGCTCTCCCTTATGTTTTGGAGCGAGGGGTTCCCCTTAAAGAACCGCAAGACCTACTTTTTATTGCTATGTCCTTGTCTGATACATTATGTTAATAAAGATAATATATTCAAATGGGAGTACGCCTATAAAACAGGGCAGTAATTAAATATTTGGTTTATTTTGGTGATAGACTTCCTGTAATAAAAAATTGCAGCGTGAAGTATTCAGTGCCCAAAGTAGAAAATTAATATTAAATGTGGTGAAATATTTCCAAGAAAGAAAGGGAACACAAGTGAAAATTTATCGGTACTTCAATGTGCATCGGAGGCGTTACAGATTAGTACCATTTCACGAATTAGGCAAGAAGGTATTAAACATATTAAAATGGTACACACTAAAAGTAAAGCAGCCCCGAAAACTAAAGATTTGACAGAATCGGATAAAGGAGAAATAAGAAGTTTGATTTATGTCATGACAACTAACAAGCAACACTTAACTAGGGAAAAAAATATGCGAAGAACTGGAAAAAAGGGAATTTTGAGCTGCAGCAAATCACCGTTAAGTGTAATTTTAAGGAATTGTATCTGAGGCAATGCATGATGATAACACGGTAATGTCTATTTGGAAATAAGCTCTCCAGAAAGTCACTAAAGAAAACTGGTCCAGTTGTATAAAACACACCGAGAACGTTATTAAGGATTGTTGGGAAAAAGAAAAGATATTGGACGTTGACATAGACCCAATTATTATTAATTTAAATGACGATTCATATTCGGATGATAGAATTTTATATTCTGACTAAAATTCATAACGAATTAAATGTATATTGTTATTATTACTTATTTATTATGTATATACTGACTTCTGACTAATGTAAAGTTTATTTTATGTTGATATTTAATTTGCAACTAAAAATATAAATATATATATTTTTTGCCTAACCATTACATTAATTATTTAAATACCTAAGAACTACTTTGAATTTCAGGATCATTATTTTTTAATTGCCAGTCTAAATTACCAAATTAATCTTCAAAAATTACAAATGAAATTACAACAGCTACCTAAGTATAAATTTTTAATCCGTCCGTTCACAGCAGGTAGTAAAGCAATCATTTATTCTAGGCCGATCCTGCCTGCCTTAAACAATCAACTAGTAATACAAAACCAGTACTAGGTTTTCTATCTCTCTTCCTTTCATGAAAGGTGCTTAGCGAACTTTAAGACGTACGCCGAATACAAACTGGAGGAGGAGAAGTGACAAGTTTCTTTTTTTTTCAAAAACACCCCACTTTTTTTGGAACCCCGCAACTCATTATCCTATGTAATATCACTAGTGCCGGATATTTTATCGATAATTTTTTCGAAAGCGCTATTTTGCCTAGAAAGATGACGAGTATAAATCGGGCTTTTATTTTCTGATTTTATGTCTGAAAATAAAGCCCAATTTGTACGAGTGGTTTTGCTAATGGGCAAAATAGGGCTTGAGAATAAAATTATCTAGAAAAATTTCCGGCACGAGTGGTATTTGTCGAGATTATTTCACGAATACGATTTAATAATTTCTTAATTTTTTCTATGTTTACATTTCCAAAACGACTCATTTTGAACGAGTTTATTGACAGCTTCGACTGTAGCGTTGGAGTAAACAAACATGACCCTTTGGTATCCAAGGCAAATGCGATTATATATTTGCACCCTGTCGGCGTTGGTTTATTTTCTGAATGTGTCATAAATTTAAACGGAGGCGGAGGTCTAAATAACAAGAATTTAGCAATGTAACAGTTATATAAAATCACTGCTTAATAATACCGCAACATAATTTATAAAGTGCATAATTTAGAACAGTGTGAAACACACAAACTTTAAGAAGTAGGTACGTGTTTGTATCAAACAGATTCGCGGTTGCTAAGCAACGAAGTGATAATTTGCACAAGTGCAATTACCGGCAATTGCACTAGTGCAAATTATCGCTGGCAGAGGCATATGATTGGTTGGATTTTTATGGAAGGAGCTACCTTATTGGATGCAAGCAGTATGAGGGAAATAATCGCTATAACCCCTTACGCACCATGAATAGTGGATACACCTTGAACCTGCCCGGTCTTCCGGGAAAGCGCTTTCACCCGGAGCCACGCGCGCCGCCGCCTAGGCGCTCCGCGTCGCGACGGCCCCTCCGGCGCCGGCGGCACTCCGCTCTCGGCCGACGCGCGCGTCGGGACGCCGGGACGGCACGCGTGGGAGGCGCGTGGCGCAGCGACGCCCCGCGAACCGCGTGGGGACTTTTTCGAGGTTAGGGACGCGGGCCGAGCTTTGCGGGACTGACAATTTTTTAATAACATTTTATATACTTGCCGCGTGTGTTCCGTGAAATGTGTGTGTTCGTATCGTAATACATAATCAGTTTAGCAGTATTGTATTGGGATGTGTGTATAGAGTGTTTCTATAAAAACATATAATCTTTTTGGAGTAACTTATATGTAATTTTAATAGTAAGTATCTATAAGTACATTATACCTACCTAACTTGACTTTATATCTAATATCTAAGCCTTGACTGATGGGTCTAAGTACAATGTGACCCACTTAAGATTAAGACACCCCTATATTTTATTTGCTTTTGTAGATTTAAATACCCGAAGTTTTCAAGTTTAGGTAGGTATAGCCATAGAAGCCACAGAAAAGAACAGATGTAGATAATCTTTTAATAAAAGTTATATATTTTTTAAATGGAAACCATAGTTCATATCTCAAAAACTAGTACCGCTACCAAAAAACTAATTATTCCATTCGATTCTACGCCAAAAAATCTATAAAAATAGTTGATTAAATTTGTCGATATATACAGGGTGGCCCACCACGATCTGCATCGATCTACATATAGTATATGGAAAACTAAAAATAAGAAAATTCTGAAAATTTGTCACCTCACCAATGCCGATGGGTGCTGCTCAACTAAAATATTTTGGTGAATCTGGCACTTCCGGTTATACCGGAAGTCGATATCAACTTTCTTATCTCAAATGGAATTTATTGTATATTATTGCGTTTTTGGATTCTAGGCATCATTTTGGAACAAAAACATGCAACATGTCCTATGTCTAAATCCAACCGTTTTTGAGATATTAGCATTGTTCCGAAAAAAATTACAGGTGCAGACCTAAAGTCAATTAGCAATTTATACGAGGAAACCGCGAAATTTCAAAACAAATTTTTGGCATCGTGTAACAGAAGCCCTGACCTAGTGATCTCAGCTGAGAAATAAATCCGTTCTTGTACAGGGTGTAATGCAGTAATTTTCGATTAATTTACGAAAAACCCACTTTTCGCCCATGAAATGCAGGGTTTGCTTAACGCTTGGAAAATCATATTTGTTGTTGTATAACCGGAAGTGCCAGATTCACCAAAATATTTTAGTTGAGCAGCGCCCATCGGCATTGGTGAGGTGCCAAATTTTCAGAATTTTCCTACTTTTAGTTTTCCGTATATAGATCGATGCAGTTCGTGGTGGGCCACCCTACCCTGTAGCTATAAGTTGTAGCCAGGAGTGAGGTTTCCAAAAAATCGAAAATTTCAGTCCTGCGCCAATGCGTGGAAACTATAAAACTAATCTGAAATCTGATTGGTCCACCAAATTCCTCTAAAAAAAGTAGGACAGTGACGTGAAAACCGCAACACTCTAGCTTTAATAATAACCGAGATTTTTGAGAAAAACACCCAAAAACACCGAAAATGGGACACCCTGTACTTGGACATGCGCAAACGTTACGCCATAATTTTTTCAGCAGTTTCATATCAAGAACTTGCATACTTCTCATTGGTAGGCTGTTCAGAAACGTGGAAAAATTAATTATTAAAATACAAGTTAACGTGACAATAATAGCCCTTTGGGCCCACGCTAACGGTATGCCTATGGTTTTCCGAGGAATTTTCTATTTTGAAATTCATTATAAAATACATGGCAGCCTAAAATCATATCCAAACGCATATATTTTGAATAAATGAAAACTCAGTTTTTCATATTATGAAGATCTCAGGATGCCTTTCGGATTCATACCTTATTATTGTGAGAATATATGCAATATAATGCCCTTTGAAAGGCCTACTGAGTAAAATCACGTTCAAAAATCTGTCACTATCTACCGGTCTATTATGGCTTTTCAAAAATTTCCCCGAACTTATAGACAGTTTGAGAGCTACTGGTCGTAAGGTTCCTTCATTATTGAAGCGACAGCTTCCTACTACATTGTTGCCATACCGTCAAATTACTTGAAAATCTGTAAAAAATTGCAAATTTCCACACCTCCCATGGGGTACCTACCTATAGTACCTTTTTACGTTACTTTTTTTAAGCGGGTTTTCGCCTGCAGCCCTATCATCTCGCATAAAGAATAATAATATCAAGGCTCACCTAGTGCAGAAACACAGACCATAATTTTTGAAATTTACCGTTACATAATGGACTTACGAAAACTTAAGGAGTCAAATGTAAATGTTATCTATCACTATAATATTTTCATCGTTAATTTTTTTCTCGTTTATTTTTGTTTTTATATACCTAGCTTGATTATAATAATACCGGCCGACTGAGCCACACTGGAGTTTGTAAGCCAGGACACGTCATACTCCCTCCCCGCAAATTTTGGTCACGTTTCCGTGCCGCCAAGACCTGTGAACATTCGTAACCAAATTTGCCCTAACCTAAATACCCAGTAATGGCAGGTTAAAATGGGGAAGCAAGCCTTTTGCGAAGCGAATTTTCCATGCACACAGACTAAAAATGAAACCAGAATTTATAACGATTTCATTTCAAACTAATTGCAGAATTGGCTCACTAAGACTTGTTCACGACTTACCAGCAATGTTGGCTAGTTTGTCACAACTGACAGTTTTACAATGGGTGGCTGTCAGTTTATAACAAGGCTAACTTAAGACTGGGGTATAAAGGTGAGAATCAGTCAAACGATATTTTCGATATTTAAAAGGTAAATGGCAGGTTAAGATTTTAGTGTTGAAAATAAAAATGTAATCTCAACTTTAGCGATATTTAATTTAGTAGGATGAATATATGAATTACAATAATTAGAATGGATTTTACAAGGGTTTTGCCCAGGCACTATTTAAAATAAGGGGACCCAGCATGTCACAGTTTATCACATAGGAAAAGTGAAGCCTTGAGGGGAAGTTTGTTTTCTGTCGACTCCAAGGAGACCACAAGGGGGCTGGTACAAGGTTATGTTATATGTCAGTGTCCAACTGCCATCAGGTTTTATGTGACATTCTAATGCCATAGATCACCATAGATTCTAAAGGAGGCAAAATATTTCCCATCATAATTAACAAATTTTAAGTTTTCTAACTTCCAGATACTCAGATGTGTTAATTAAAGGTAATGCGGCCGCCTGTAGTAGTCTCAATAATTGCAACCAGATTTTTCTTGTATCACCTTTAGTAATCTCTACTATTCTCATTACGTGGGCATTACGTATAAGTATAGGTAGTTAAAAACAAACATCGTATTTCGTAAATTCTAAATTATTAAGCAGGTAGCTTCAGTCAGGTCGTTTTTTAAAAAGTTTTACTTCCGGTACAAGTTTATTTTAAGTTTATGAGGTAGAAACATTTTATAATTAACACCGAGAAAAACTACCATGATTAGAACTAATAGACCTAATCTTATTAGTCCCTCCCGAAATCTGTGAAAGTTCTTTGGGTAGATACATTCAACATGGGAAGAAAGTTCAAGTACATATTACAAATGGATTGAGGAACCTGGTAACAAGGTGCAATAGCGACAAATTCTCAAATAAGCAAAATCGGCACTGACTTACCATACTGATTACTTAAATTCGTGGAAATAATTGCTGGAAATCAATTTGAACTATAAAATAAATTTGTTTCATTTGACAGTTGCCACATTCTGCACTTGTAGACACAAAATTGTCAAGTCTAATTTTTAGAAATCATGGAAACCATTATTAGTTTTTACTCACAATCAAAGTACCTACCTGCTATATTTATAGATTCTCCAATAAAATGGCATACTTGGCATCACTGATACCATTAGAATGAAGAAAGAATAGGCCTCACTTTGGAAAGTATAATGCTGGGTCCCCTTACTTTAAACAGTCCCTGGTTTTGCCTGAGTTTAATAATGTCGATATCGAATATAATATTGTCGACACTTCGCTACTACATACCATCTCTATTCTATACTAACCTGACGAATGCCAATAAAATAGATCACTTTTTGTTTTTATAAAGTGTGCTTGTGTCAACTATTATCAAGGGCAGATAAAGCAAGGTAGGCATGGAATTTTTTTTCAAATTAATATTATCTAATTGAAACATAAATTGCAGATCGTGCTCAAAGTATAGTGTACATATCATTGAGCAATATATGCTCGTGCATTTGAAGGCACTTGGCTTCGCCTCGTGCCAGAACTTGTACACTTGTTGCTTAACTTATTGCACAATATATACCCCGATTACTGTAAGAAGTCCCGATTTTGTCAGATGACATTCTCCGCAAAATCCCTAGGAATTTTCTGTTAACCATGGGTATAACATTGGTATATGTGTCTCAACCAGTTAATGACGTCACTCATTGATTTATGATGTGAAAATTTACCCAAGTGATACGAAAAAAGAACGTAATAAAATAAAAACCCCATTGCAATCACGATTATACCGCTACAAATAAAAATAACTATCACTACAACTCATTTTAACAATAATTTCAAACGTCATGGAAACACTTTCATTTTGGTATTTTGGTATAATCAGCTAGTCGCAACTGCGTCTATGGTGCGTACTCAGGCAAATTTTATTTCGGTGTTGTGAAAGTGACAGTGAAGGTTTTCAGGATCGTTTAAAAGGTTTCAAACTTTGGGCAGTGAAAATATTCCCGGGTTTTGTACGTTTCGTGAGTTTTACCGTTATCTGTGTTGTTCTTGTTCGTGTTATTAGGAGTTATTCATTGTGAAAATGGGCTCGTTACTGACCTGAACGGTTGCATTTTTTGCTGCATTGATGCCAACTTAGGATATCGAAATTACCAATTGACAGTCCCAGTAAGGACTTCTTAAAATAATTTGACTACACTATTGTTGCCTTCGTCGAATATTTCAAATTTCCTCAGCATAATCCATCCCACCAATAAGCATACCTGTCACTTAAACTCCGTCCGCAATTTATCAAATTCGGAAACGGCTTTTATCAAGGGGCGCTGCATTTTTATGGTTGAAATTTATCGTCCTTGCCTGGCGGCCAGATAACATTGTAGTTTACGTTCTTTACATAGTGCCGTGGCGGTAATACATTGCTCCCTTTTATGCCGGAATAAATAGGTGTTTTCGATTGTGGCTGGGCAAAAAAATACCGGCTTTATTTACCTACTGTACCTATAGTTGATGTGGGTACTCAAATCGGCACCGTCGCAATGATAAAGGCCCGCCAGCTGGCGACGCGAAACGTCACTACGTCATCACAGGGAGGTAACTTTTTGTAGTTGTTTACGTTTACTTGTCTGGCGATTTTCCTGTTTTAAAGAACGTTTGTTGTGGTTATTGTGTGTTGGACTGTGTTTTTTAGTAATATAGGACGTGGAGTTTTATTAATAAGGTGGTAAAACAGCAACAGAAGTGTTTAAAATCCAATTTTAGTTTATAGGTTTTAGGTTGTGTCTATATAGTTTTGGACTTATTAAAATCATACTGTGGACGTGTTCCGTTCCCAACCGCAAGGGAAACCACAAAGGCCTGTCCTAAAGTGTCCGCTTTTTCCTCCCTAAAGACCTAATTTTAAGGGAAAAGTGGGTTAAGGCCATCAAAAGATATTTTATTCCTATACAGTCTTCCAGGGTAAAAGTGGTTTTGGTTTGGACTGTTGGACACCTTGAAATCAGGAAGTTTTATTTAATATTGAAAATGTAATTTTTACTCTCGTAGATTATTATACGTGTTGTAAAGCCATGAGCTATACAGGGTGACCATATTTCGAGTCTATGCATTGGGATCTTGGTTATCTTAAGAGATACGAGATCGGTTAAATTGGGGCAAAGTTGCGGAATTTGATGCCGAGTAACATGGTTAAAATAAATTTTGGCTGGCCCTTTTCGTTTTGAAAATAATGCGAAAAAACTGAAAATTGTCGTTTTCGTTTTTATTTTTTTAAACGAAAACGAACGACATTTCTAAGTTAAACATTATTAAGGCACTTTTTTACAAGGAATCTAAATAAATGCCTCCCTGGACAAAGATATGACGATCAACTTTTATTTTTCTTATGGGCGCCTTTTTTTGAAAAGAGGATTTTTTTTCTGTTTAAAATGATATGTCACACATTACGCTTTACTTTGTTTTTCTGGCCTTACGGCCAAATTAATCGTTTTTGCATAGAGTGCCTTAGAAACGTAAGCCCCATAATGTTTGAGGTTTTTGCATAGAGTGCCTTGGAAACATAAGCCCATAATGTTTGACGTTTTTGCATAGAGTGCCTTGGAAGCATAAGCCTAGTTACCCATTGTTGCGAAGGGTGCTTTGGAATATTGTTTAATGGTTCAGTAAAAATTCAGTTAATGTTAAGTTTATTGATTAAATAAATCATAAACGTACCACGAGAGTATGATCTGATATGTTGTTATTTATTCGTCATTTGCCATATACATTAACACTAAAGGAGTCAAACTGGAAACACAAGAACAACAAAAACCTAGACGAGTAGACAATCCTATTTTACAATAAATGTTCAATTTGTCCTCCTTGTTCCTCAAGGCCCAATGCAGCACGTTTCCTTAAATTGTTTATGGCTCGTCCAATATCCCTTCGACGTCATTTATATTTGAGGAATAATAAATTTGAATCATGTCACGCTTTTCTTCATGTGAAAATGAAATTTTTTTCAGTAAAATAAAGTGTCAGTGACACTTAAAATTGTACTAAATTATGAAACGTTATATGGGGCTTATGTTTCCAAGGCATTCTATGCGGAAATGTCAAACATTATGGGGCTTATCTTTCCAAGGCACTCTATGCAAAAACGATTAATTTGATATTACGGCCAGAAAAACAAAGTAAAGCGTAATGTGTGACATATCATTTTAACCCGAAAAAAATCCTCTTTACAAAAATACAAAAATCCAATATGGCGCCCATAAGAAAAATAAAAGTTGATCGACATATTATCTTTGTCCAGGGAGGCGTGAAAAAAAAATGCGAGGCCATATTTAGATTCCTTGTAAAAAAGTGCAATGTCCAGCGCCATTCGTTTTCGTTTAAAAAAATAAAAACAAAAACGGAAATTTTCAGTTTTTTCGCATTATTTTCAAAACGAAAAGGGCCAGCCAAAGTTTCTTTTTACCATGTTACTCGGCATCAAATTCCGCAACTTTGCCCCAATTTAACCGACCTCGTATCTCTTAAGATAACCAAGATCCATGCATAGACTCGAAATACGGTCACCCTGTATATGTAAAAAATCATTTTAAAGTGTTTTTTTTTACAAAATTTACCTAGTTGACATCTTGAAATTTGAGTTTGGCGCCTTAGGCGACAGTGACGGTGCCGCTCAAATGAGTGGCCCTAAATGACATTTTAAACACGCCTAACAGTCGACAACTGCAGCTAACTTCAGAACGTGGTTAACCCCCCCATAAACTTAAACTTGTTTTTTGTACCTACCTGTACCACAGTGTTCACATCTCCTATCTTGTTGTTGGTTTTATTCTAATTTTGCGATTTATTTAGAAACCTTGTATCATATCTTATATGTTTGTAAACATATTTTCCGGCCCTAAAAGTATAAAATACGTTCCTTTTGTCGCGCTCTCTCCACCCCAACAACAGCGTGATGGCTTCACTCGGCTCTTGCCCATATCTGGAGGGGAAGCCCTATTTTTCGCTAGGGCCCCAGGAATGCCGCAGATTTATCAAGTACGCCCTGACAAGTGACATAATATATCAACCGTCTTGTTTTATTATTTAATAACGGACCGGCGGTTTTTCAACGTATTATACGCCCGCCAGGCGATGTAGACAATTTTAAGGTGAACGTATCGGTTATGGATTGGCGGTCGTTTTAGGAAATATGTTTTGGTAGCAAGGTAGAATGTGTATAATGGATAGCATGAAAGGAACATGTTTTTTTTTGTTTGTGGTTTTTAGTAAGGAAGGTAATAAAACAAACATAGATCATTATAGCTCCATAATAATAGACACTACTCGGTGGCGGGTCGTGAGGGGAGGCTAAGTTTTGAAAATGACACACTCTATGTCCTGCATACTCAGAGAAATAACCAAGGATAGAGGGAGCAACAGCTTCAAAATACAGACGTTTGTAGTCAACCAACATCTTATGCAAATTTACCGAAGTAAACAAACATTAGGCCCGTGTGTACAACGTTTACCTGAGATAGGTTATATCCTGAGAAATATCAATTTAGCCACATACCACACACTTTCTGCGTCCCATTGTATACAAAATCAGTCACTATATCCTAAATACTAATAAATAACCTATAAATTAACAGAAAAAGAATTAAAAACGGGAAAAATGCATACGTAAACAATCGGAAAACTTGACATGCTGGGCATACACAAAACAAATACAGCTGAGTTAACGGACGCGGCGCCAGCAGGAGGCGGGGCATCAACAGCAGCGTTGCCATGTCGGGCGGTTTGAGGTATCTGTGACGATTTTATTAAAGTGATAATTAGATACTATAATTACAGCGCATTTTAGTTTTAGTTTAAAAATGTTACATACAAGAAATTAATAACTACATTTGTTAATTTAGCGTTATGGGAGGTGCGCCTTCATTGAATCCCATTATTAAACCCTTCTATTTTGAAATGAAATGCTGTAAACAATGGAGTACGTGGCATCACTAAAAAAGATGTTGGCTTTGTTTACTTTTTGTCCTTACTCCCTCTATCCTTGGTTATTTCTCTGAGCTTGCATACTATTTTTCATTTTGTTTATTTAGACGGCGCGACTGACTGGGACTGGGGCTCAAGAACCGAGAGCTCTCTCGTATGCTACAATCGCGTATAGCGGAAGCAGCCGACTCGGCCCGATCGCGGCCCGAAAAGTTGGTAGTGGGTTGTTGCCATTGAATTGACAACTAGATGGAAGAAGTGTAGAGAGAGAAACTGGCAGCCAAACTTGAGTAAGTGAAATAGTAAATAAATCAGCTGATTCCGGCAAAATCCACATAACACAAAAGAGGTGTTTGTCCTAACTTCCTATTTTTGTGTCCTGTGCTTCAAACGAGTTCCGATGTCAAACGTCATTTTAATTTCCCTTCTGTCGTCCCAAGTCCCAATACGAAGAGGAGTAATTAGGTATCGTATTATTTATATTTGATTTGAGTTCGTGTCGTGGTGGCAGTTTCGTATAAAACGGCGTTGAGTTTTCTTAGTTGGTGTTTGGTTTAATATTATCTTTAGATCGGAGAGAAAATTTAATTTAGCTATGTGGCTATATTCTCTCTGTTTAAGTTGTAAATTATAAAAAAGAGGATCAACTCCTGTTGTGTATTTGGATGTACCAAACGGGGCGGAAAGAATAAGAATAGTGGGGTTTCTTTTCATTCGTAAGTCTTAAAAATCTTTGCTAATAACTTTGCAGTTTTCCAAGAGATAAGGTGATATTAGAGACAAGTGGATTGCAGCAATAAAAAGGAAAAATTTTGTACTGTCTACAAGTATTTACTTGCATTTGTAGTCAACAATTTATTGAGAGCAATTTCATAGAGAATTTTGGGCAGCGCAAACTTAAAAAGCATGTAATTACTAATTACAGTTTTTAATTTCCAAGTCATGATAGAAACTCTATCAAGGGAAAAACTGGCAAAATATTGTGCTAATGAACCTAGCTCTTCGTAGTCAAAGATGGAATTAATCTTGAGGTTCTGGTCCCCATAATTATTTGTAATTCTTCTTGTTAGATGCCTAAACATTAAAAATTATATAAAAATATGTAAAAGCTACCTGTCTTACATGCTTTTCCTATTAAATTGAATTTTAAAATTAATAAATCAGTAAAGAAAAGTAATTAAAGTTGAAAATGTATAGCTTATCCTAGATATTTTGTCACCTTTATTTTAAAATAAACTTTTATTTTGGAATTTGTATTTTATTTGTCTTAATTTACTTCCAGGTATGTACATAAAATTGCCATGCAGGTAATTTTTTTAATCAATTCACTATTTTTTTCTGTGCAATATTTACATAATTGTGGTTATAGTATAGAAAAATTCTCATTCCTACAAACAAGCCCCGAATTTCGGAATACAGATCATACAATAAAGAGAATTACGGAACATGCCCATTAAATTCTCCCATTAATATGCAACATCCCTATATACCTCCTTTGCCTGAATCAGCTGACACGTTCATTAGGCGTCCTTGTCTTACTTATTGCCATTTGAAACCTATCTCTCTCTAGAGTTGGCTGCCCCAAACAACAATGAAAGTGGTACCTGTGCGACTTCCATTCCATACTTATCAATTCGATGGTTGTTGGCTCCTGAATGCATTATCCTAACAATAGTTCATATTGTGCGAAATTTACATATTAAATTAATTAAAATAAATTTAACGGAAACCATACTTAATAAACGGACAACCGTTGCCTTCATTGAAACCAAAATTAACAGAAATTTATTTGTTGCCCCGCACAATAAAACTATTATATTTAACCGTTGAACTGACAATATAATTTTTCATTTAATGCCCCCGGACATGCGATTACTGGTAAACATTCATATTCAATTTTGCCACATATACTCATCCGATTTTGACAAAAATTGCCAATTTAAATTGTACACCCAGCGCCGCGGAAGAATTTCTATGCGAATATTGCAATAATGTATTTTAAATTGCAGATATTATGGCCCATAGTAAAAAGCATGCCAAAGTGGTGCATTTTCCACAGCGATCCGCATTTTCATGCTTTATATAATATTATATTATAACTCAATCTATGCCGTTTTTTTGGGACTGAATTTATTCGCGTTTTCTGATTTTTGTAGGTTAAGGTATTTTTTATTATTAAGTTCTCTTGTCAGTATAGTAAAATTATTTTAAGAAGTCCTTACTGGGACTGTCACATGGTAATTTCGCCATCCTAAGTTGGCATCAATGCAGCAAAAAATGCAACCGGGTCATAAGTCCAGGTCAGTAACGAGCCCATTTGCACAATGAATAACTACTAATAACACGAACAAGAACAACACAGATAACGGTAAAACTCACGAAACGTACAAAACCCGCGAATATTTTCACTGCCCAAAGTTTGAACCCTTCTGAACGATCCGGAAAACCTTCACTGTCACTTTCAGAACACCGAAACAAAATTTGCCTGAGTACGCACCATAGACGCTGCCGCAAGTAGCTGATTATACCAAAATACCAAAATGAAAGTGTTTCTATGACGTTTGAAATTATTATTAAAATGAGTTGTAGTTATAGTTATTTTTATTTGTAGGGGTATAATCGTGATTACAATAGGGTTTTTATTTTATTATGTTGTTTTTTCGTATCACTTGGGTATCTTTTCACATCATAAATCAATGAGTGACGTCATTAACTAAGTTGAGACACATATACTAATGTTATACTCATGGTTAACAGAAAATTCCTAGGGATTTTGTGGAGAATGTCATCTGAAAAAATCGGGACTTCTTACAGTAATCGGGATATAAATCCTATGGAAATCTCCCACAAGTCTAACCCTGGTTGCAGCGTTGATTGAGGAAGGGATCCTCCATCGACGGTTGCAGTGAGAGTCGAAGTTAAGTTTACAGGGGATAGTTAATATTTCTTTAGTTTATTACCAGGGTCGCTTATAAAATAAATATAATAAACTTTTAGATAAAGGCATAAAAATTAACAATAATGGAACACTGCAAAATCGAGTTGAAGTGTGAAATACTATGTCAACGATCATGTCTGACATCAAACAGTTTCAAACCACTTCAACTCTAACAATCCAATGTTTTCATTGGTTGAACGTAACAAGTTAACAGTTGACGAACTGCTTACGAAAATATTACGATATACCTAGCATACTTGGAAATACCAAATATTTTATGTAGATATTAATTGCCTTGTCTATTTATAATACCTTAACTTCTTTCCTTTCATCCTTCCTGTGCTTTTCTTACCTGTAGTTATGAATGAACATTTTCTATTATTTTTACAGTCCTTCACCACTCAACATGCCATAATTAATAAACTATAGTATCACTTATTATCACTAATCACTAAAAAACTATAGTATCACTTAAAAACACTTAAATCTTTAAAATATTAGACAAAAATGCTGTAACCAACCACTCCAACCAGTCGTAAACAAGGAGAGCGGGAGGAATCTTTTGACGTTAGCACTCGAAAATGGCTGCGCACTCGTCTAAGCGCATTCTCCTTACCTCCATATCTCTCAGACGGACTTATGCAGCATTGTATATACATTTATATCTCTTAGCTTTCTCAGCTTGGCGCAGAACGACCCACATATTATTCTTTACTGTTACCATTCGCCATTTTATGGAACGATAACCATAGGGAAACGAAAAAAGATGTGATATCACCTAACCTAACCGTGGAATTTTCTGCGATCAACAGATGGATTCTTCGAGATCCGAAAAGTAGTTTTGAAGCCACAAAACATATACTTACATATTTTCTAGCCGCGCAATGACCACGTACAAATTATTATACTTTTTTTCAGGGTAAATCGACAAGGAAAAAGTAGGACTAACATTACCTACATATTAGATTAGAACCTAGAGAAGGTTTTGGCAAACAGAGTCGGGCGAAGCCCGGGAAAACAGTTTTCCCATTTCCTTTTGCGTCTGGTACCGGACGAATTTCACCCAGCCGGGGTTTTCCTTTTGCTCCCATTGTCGGAAAGTGAAGTGCACACGGCGCGTCGCTTGATTCGATATTCTCCCGGTTAAGATACGGCGGTCACGATATGTTTCTATTTGTCGAAAGGCTTTAGGTGTAGCCATTTTGATGCCGGTTGGTAAATAGTGCGGTGAAACACGAGGATGATATAAATGGAAATGGAAAATTTTTATGGGGGTTTTATTTAATAATAGTATTGTAAAGGGCGGAAGAAAGACACTTCTTGAGTATTATACGAAGGTAGTCATTTCCTTACTGCCATTTTTTACTAGAGGAGGTAGCCCTGCCACATGCCACATCAAATTATTGTATATTTCGATTTGACCATTTAAGTAAAAGAATAGATATTTTAATAGTACATTCTTTTACTCAATGATAGTACCCTTGAGTAAAAGAATATATATGTATATTAATAGTATATTCTTTTACTCAATGATAGAGCCATTGAGTAAAAGAATATGTATTTTAATAGTATAATCTTTTACTCAATGATAGTACCTAATTTATCACTTTTTTAAAGGATGAGGTGCTAAGTGCAATTTGCGCTTGACCAAGCCCCCTTTCGTCTTTTTTTCTATTAAAATGATAAAACAAGAACCCAGGATGAGCCCTTTAGATGCTCCCTCTTAAGAAAATGTAGTGCCTCTCACCCTCATCCCTTGGATCAGGACCTTAGATCCCTCCCCGATCCCTCTTTGTGAAGTTTTCCACAATACGCCGCCTGGCTGCCTATCAATAAAATTAAAATGGCCCTCTCCCCCCGAATCCGTACGTAGGATGATCCCAATAAAAGCTTTTCGGTTTTCCGAAAAAGCGTTTGGACAAGCCGAGCAGTCAACGGAGTGAACTAGGTAAATATTATTGCCTCTCAACATGGTTCCGGCTGGTTTGATTATTCCAACGGTCGGAATACGGGGCTAGGAAAATAAGCTTTACAAAGACAATAAACAGTTTCATAATGCGCGGAATGTTCGTTATTATGCAACCCAACAAACGCGAATGAGTAAGTGCAAACAGAGTTGCTATATTGGCATAGAGATCATATATATAGGTAGAGTGCTGGACGATGTTTTTTATACATAGGATGCACGGAAAATCTTTGACGAATTTAAATTCATAAAATAGTGAAAAATAGTAATAAATGGGCCCAGTGGACATGCGCATTTGCAATTTGAGGTAGTGTTTTGTGAAACTTGACACTCTTTTACAGCCATTTGACAGCGACAAACTAAGTATAACCTACCGTTGTTTGCATCATAGACGCTTTGTGGCATAATTTTTTCAATTTTCAGCTAATTATTAATAGTTTCTTCGCGTTTTAGTTGTTTGAGTGTTTTACCTAACACCAGAGTGTTTAAAAACGAAACGAGTCAAAACGCAGCTAATTGAAAATGCGGTACCAACTCTTCTATTAAAACCACCTAAACCATGATTTAAGTAAGTATATTAATATGATTATGGTGTAAGAAACTATTAGTAGCTTATTTGTTTTAGTGTTAAAGTTATAAAGGTAGATGAAAACAAGTCAAGTTCTAGCATCAGTGAAGCAAATTCTAGTAGTTTGGACGAAACTAGTTTTACAAGTATAAACGAACCTAGTTGTAGTTATCGAAGTCTTGACCAGTCCACGTTGAGGTGAGCTTAATTTATTATCAATATACAAGTTTCTAGGGAGATAGTAGGTAATTCAGAAAAACAAACATTGTTTTGAATCGCGCGGTCTGAAGGTCTAACGCGCATGTTCCATAGGCCCATGCGCAAATCCACAATTTGCCATAAAAGGGACTTGTTCAGCACTCTACCTATATACAGTGACAGGAATGGAAAACTTTTTTAATATTAATTTCTCAGAAAATTTTATATTTGATAATAGTTGGTGCATCATTTCAAACTCAAAACGCATATATCAAAATTTAAATAGGTACCTATTTCTTTTTGGATACGAGGTAGATTCAAAAATGTCAAAATAACTCAAGAGTAAAGTACCCTTATTTTTTAAAATGCGGTAAAAAGTTACTTACAAAAGTTGTTTGGAATCAAAGGTGGATGTCAGATTTAAAGTCACAGCCACCTAGTAAAAAAAATTTAACTTTTTTTCGTATTTTTTTCGACCACCCTGTGCATTACAAAAAAACAAAATACCGAAAACTTATCGGCGGATAACACATGAATTTGCTGCTAAACTTTAATTTTGTTCGATTAGCAGCTAGAAATTTAAATTAATAGAAATCAGAGTTTAAAAATATAAAATTTTTGTGTCCAACTTTCTGCCGGTCACTGTATATTATGATCTCTATATATTGGTCTTTTGGAATTTACCTTATACAGGGCGATTTTATTTTATTTGTTCTATTTGAAAGGCAGAAAAAAATGTCAAAAAAGGCGCCTATAAGTAAAGGGTAAAAAAGGCAGCCAGAATTTGAAAAAGGCAAAAAAATAAGCAAAAAAATTCAACGAAGACAAAATAATAGTAATTGCCCCATCCTTCGCATGATAAAATTTGCCTAGTGGAACGTTACCCCCTACAACATCTCATAAATTTTATAAAATGAGAAGGCCCTTAAACATCTCCCAGTGCATTTTATTCCGCACTCACCGAGGTAATAACCGAGATGTTTTCCGTGTAAATTAAATAAATTATTGATCATCCCGACGCACTGGGAGCTCCCTGCATCGTCCACTGAATATTTCACTTGCATTGGAGGGGGCAAATATATTCCCCGCCAGGTTAACCGTTACGGCCCAACATTGCCAAGCACTTATATTATTCAAAAGTTGGCAAATACAAGGAGCTCGGGTTTCCGTGTTTGCTGTTTTCGGTGTGGCTATTTCGGATTTCCTTATCGTATTTATCTGACGTTGCAGTTGACGATTCTGCGGGTATTCAGACGACCTCAGAGAAGTAAGCAAGGATAGAGGGGGAGCAAAAGTATCAAAATGCACACGTTTGTAGTCAACCAACATAACGGGTCAAAATATCACTTTGACCACTCACCACACACTATATGCGTAGTATGTAAATACTAATAAACAGTCTAGAAATCAACAAAAAATACTTGAAAACACACAAAATGCACACGTAAACGTTCAGAGAATATGACACTGCGGAGTATAAACAAAAAGATACTTTTTATATATTTTTCTGAGCATACGACACAAACAGGATTATTCGATCGAGAAATTTCAAAGTTATATTCGGCAGATCGAGACAAGTCATAGAGTTTTAGTTTTAGACTGTTCCAGACAGAATTCTTGGCGCTTACTACAATATACTTAAACGTGATAATAACAGCATGACATAAAGGACGGTTAAGTTTAATAGACCAGAGGAGGTTTATTTAGGCATTAATCTCGGTAAAATTAAAAATGCACCAGACAGAAAAGGGGCAAACAAAGGCCAGAAATGCAGTTAATATATTGCCTTGGCATCTCAGCCGAATATATAATGAAAATTTTCAGAATAATCTCCCTGAGATTTGATAAAAATTAGCGAAATTTGCAGGGTTGGGGCACTAGAATAGAGATCAATTTTTTATTTTTATATTTCAGTCTGCCACTATCGCTATAACATTTTAATTTTTTGAAATAGAAAAAAATTTTCGCAAATGCGTGTGAAGTCAAACTTATGTTTTTTTAAAATGGAATACCCTATATGTTTTTGAATTTTTTAAATGTACTCGTCAAGACAATCAAAGTGATGTAAAACGTATCATTATCATTACTTTTAAAATATTCCGTTTTAAAATTGTATACTAAATTTATTTAACTTAAATTTGTGGATCTCCTAATAAAGATAGACGATCAATGCAATAACAAAAAAATATTTGTTTTAACCAGGAAAATAACATAATACAATAGGAGCTTCTTCAGATTTTACTGATATAAGAATTTCAGGAAAATCTTAAAAGCTCTTATCTTAAAAGTTTTTTTTTTCAATATTTCGACCAATAAGTGGCATTTTCGAAGTATTTTTGTTAAATGCTGCTGGCAAAGTCAAATTTTACATAATTCTGCAAACAAAAAAATTTCGCTTCAAGACTTTAGTTGTCAGATATTAATTGTCACACTGTGTAGGGAAATGATGGCAAATATTAATTCAGCACGTTACAAATTTTACGAGGGCTATGGTTTTCATGATACAGGGTACTACATGCAAAAATATGAATAAAAGTGTAAACTAAGAGAGTATAGGATTTCAGCGATTATTTCCCCCATACTGCTTGCATCCAATAAGGTAGCTCCTTCCATAAAAATCCAACCAATCATATGCCTCTGCTAGCAATAATTGCACTTGTGCAAATTATCGTGGTAATTGCATTTGTGCAAATTATCACTTCGTTGCTTAGCAACCGCGAATCTGTTGGATACAAACATGTACGTACTTCTTAAAGTTTGTGTGTTTTACACTGTTCTAAATTATGCAGCTTATAAATTATGTTGCGGTACTATTAAGCATTGTATCAATGAATTTATATAACTTTTACATTGCTAAATTTTTGTTATTAGACCTCCGTCTCCGTTTAAATTTATGACACATTCAGAAAATAAACCAACGCTGATAGGATGTAGATACCTACGATTATACAATCGCATGTGCCTTGGATATCCAAGCGTCATGTTTGTTTACTCGAACGCTACAGTCGAAGCTGTCAATAAACTCGTTCAAAATTAATCGTTTTGGAAATGTAAACATAGAAAAAATTAATACAGAAATTATTAAATCGTATTCGAGAAATAATCTCGACAAATACCACTCGTGCCGGAAATTTTTCTAGATAATTTTATTCTCAAGCCTTATTTTGCCCATTAGCAAAACCACTCGTACAAATTGGGCTTTATTTTCAGAGATAAAAGACCAATTTATACTCGTAATCTTTCTAGGCGAAATAGCGCTTTCGAAAAAATTAACGATAAAATTTCCGGCACTTGTGATATTACATACGAAAATACCGCTAGTGGTTTTATCGCTGAAATCATCACCTGATTGGTCCATATTTCAAAAATCATGTCATATCATTGGTTCATATTGGCAGGCGTTGAATTTTCAGTAGAATTCCCTGAGTTCTACGACATTATTCTCGAAATTTTAGTAATGATGGCATAAAATTTTCCATATCTCTGAGATGGTCCTTTAAATGAGCAATTTCAAAAAGAATAAAATCCCTTTTTACGATTAGTCCCAATTCAAATGCACTCTAAACTTTACACGCTACTCCCTCGGCTTCCATCCGGATGACTTTTGAAATATATTCCACATTTCCTGGTTTATTACAAAGAAGGCACCCGTAATGCTGCAGCCTCCCTTATATGAGAAAATTATGGTAATGTGCAAAGCTATTGTCCCAAACCTTATTACCTATGGCTGGTTTCCCCATACCACCCGAGAATATAGTAAGTAATCAAATCAGAATGTTCACCTTACGGGCCTGTAAAAGAGCTATAAGCGTTTAGGTGTTGTAGTGGGTAGTATTTTTAAGAGCCAGTGGCGCTTTCTGATAAAGTGAAGAATATATTATTATGTATAGGTTGTTTCGTTAAAAATAAAGAATAAGTTTGGTTTGGACATACCTACAATTTTACTTTCTGCACATTATAAAAATATGCTTTTTAATTTGTTTTATTTAAATTTATACAGAGTGTTTAAAACAGCGCAAACAACAAGAGTGTTTTACCAATAAATCTGTTTTGGTTCTTAATATTTCTCTCCTGTATATTACTGATGCTTACTGCACACTTCTGCAAGATCATGATTGATATACATATGGTCAGCCTATATGTATAATAAAGCTTACGTAATTCCTCGAAATTGGTCATAACACTATACGCCCCTCCGGAAAATACCACAACAGAAGGAAATTTGAGAGGGTAATAACTGATAATAGGCGAATATAGTCGATCATAAATGACTGAAATTGTATTATAAGGCAATAGCCCATTATTTGACCATATATTCTGGGCATCTGGAGGATATCAGGTTTCCTTATTCGGTAATTATTCTTATCCTAGGCAAACTAAGCACATATGGTTCGTCTATGATTCGTATACAGTGTGACCCATTTGAAATGGAAGCATCCGATTTTAGCCGATTTTTTTCTGAACATAGGTCGCAAAAAACTCTACCTATTTTTGTGCAAAATTTCAGGTCGTAATCTCAATTTTTAAAGCATACCTACTATGAATTTTTTTCCGGCAAAAAATGACGAAAACCTTTTAGCGATTTTTTATTTAAATTCTGACACCACAGAGTTAATCAGGACACCCGATGATGTAACAAGATACATTTTTTCGGTAGATACAGATACAGATACTGTCTGGCAGATGTATCTAGATACATATACCGATACATTTTTTCCAAAGTATCTGGGTACAGATACAGATACGTTAAAAAGTATCTAGATACTTCCAGATACATTCAGATACTATCAGTTAATTAAGAAAATTTCAGACCTCATAAGGCAATCAATATACGTACCTAACTTACATATTTATGAAACAAGTGTGTGTGTGTAGGTAAAGTAGAACTGTTTAGACAAATGTGAAGTTTAGATTGTCACTAATTGAAACAAGTTGTGGGTTAGTAGTTTACCGTGTACGTCACTCCAAAGTGAGCACTGCTTTCAAAAAGATCTAGATACTAAAGCAGATCCTGATTTTTGTATGTATCTAAATATGTATCTAGGTACATAAAAAGTATCTAGATACAGTATCTAGATACATGTATCTCGAATACATTACATCACTGAGGACACCCCAAAACCCCCACATACCAAATTTGAACAAAAAATATTCGAAATTGTACAGGGTTCCAAAGATGAGAAAAATAGGAATTTTGAAGGCATCTGGCGAGTCAAAAGGGTTGTGGAATCCCATCAAAACAGTTGAATGATCAACAGGACTACTTAAAGTGTTAATGTGCGAAGATTCAAGATAAGAATGTACAGGGCATTTGTCTCTGGGCTATCTCAAAATGCTGAAATTTTTGTAAACTTTATACTGGAGTGCTTTGGAATTATTGAAAAATCCTTAATAAACACAAAAGTAATTTATTCCTTTACCTTTACAGAATGCAAACCAACAAATAAAAAACAATTTAAATTATTAGACCTTCCTTAATAAAGTCACTGTCTAAAATGATACGTTTCCTGTTGTGGCACACAAGTCACCTTAAGTCATATGGACTTACTGACTCTCAGGCTTCTGTATTTTTACACTTGGTTCGTTTATAGTGTCTGGGGCGGTTTTGATATACTCGATTTTTGACCCCAAAAAAATTTAGTGTTTTGAGATGGCACAGGGAAAGACACCCTGTATATTTTCTCTCTCTCTCTCACTGTATATTTTTTGTTCAAATTTGGTATGTGGGGATTTTAGGGTGTCTTGATTAACGCTGTGGTGTCAGATTTTAAATAAAAAAATCGCTAAATGGTTTTTGTCATATTTTACTAGAAGAAAAAATCGTAGTAGGCCTTGAAAATTGAGATTAAGGTCTGAAATTTTGCATCAAAGTAGATTTATTTTGTGAACTATCTGTAGGAAAAAATCTGGCTAAAATCGGATGAAAGATAAAAAAATTACGGCGGCGCTTCCATTTCAAAATAAATAAAATAAGAACTAAACTTTTTGCTTTTCCTCTATAATAAATCAAAATGATAAAAAATATGCAAAATTAACACAAAACATGAACACTTTTTTAGTTTTAGGTTAAATAACTATCGAATCAACCGTGACGTCAGAGGCTAGTGAGGCCACTGACATTATTTTTACCACAAATAGTAGGGTCGTGTTTTCTTTTAATTTACGTTTTATGCAAACGAATATTCATCATCGAATACATTAAAACAACATAATTTTCCCTCGAAAAAGAAATCGCCGATTCCAAATATGTAAACAACAACTCGAATAAATCTTTATTTCCGTTGACAGCGAGACCCCTCGAGGAATTTAAAGGTCGCTTCGCATCGACAATCGCTCATTTTAATCCGTATTTATAAACCGCCAGGGGGTGCGCGGCAAAAAGTCCAGTCTTTTATTTATTCGCAACCTGAGACTCGGCCAACTTCTGTGCACCAGAAAAACTTCGCCAGAAGTTTCCAATAATAACTTTCGGAGTTATTGTTAGGATTTCGTATCAAAAGTTGGGCGGGCGAAAAAACTGTCGCGACCACCGAAAGTATGCTGAACTTTTTAAATTTGGATTTGTACCTAGGAAAATTATTTCAAGTTGGAGCGCGGCGTTTATTTTAAATTGAACGAATAATATGAAGTAAGTTACAAGAGTTAGTTCTTCTTCGTCGGGTTCTTTTGTTTTTTAGACAAGCCGCAAATTGAGTTCAAGTTTTTTAACAGAATGTCATGTTGAACCTTTGTCTTAAGAGGATTTTTGATAACCAGGTAAGTTTTCGCTTGGACAAAAAATTAAGTATCTAATCGAGCAACTCGTACGCCTGGCGTAAACAAGAGCACGTGCGTTGAGATATTCGCCAGGGCCGCACTGAGGCACGACCTTTATTTAATTTTAGTTTTACAATTGTTTGCATCAAAATATTTCGGAAAAAAAAATTATTTCAAGACATCGATAAAATTATTTGTGGCAGTGTCTAAATAGCTGAAAACAACAAGATAAAACCGCATAACTACACTTTTGCGATCGAGTACGTCCCTGTTGCCGAGCCGGGTGAAATTTTATAGCCTACCGACCAATCGCGAAACGTCATTGAACACGTGGTTTTATTTACGCCAGGCGTACGGATTGCTCGATTTTAGTTATAATATCGACATTATCTAACACTTTTATCTGGCAGCGTAAAATGATGGTTACAACGGCCAAAGATGAATTAAATGAAACAAATATAAATTATATAAATCCCGACTTTACTTATTTTTGTTAATTCTAGGTAAGCAATTAACACTATACAATATAATTTGCAGCGTAGCTTGTTAGATACTAGATTCCGAATGGTAAGTATAAGCCCTAGAGGAGAATACAAACTTTGATAATGTTCGCAAACAAATAAAATTTGGATAATCTATAGGGAGATATTGCATCTAAATTGTCTAAAATACCACATTGTATATTTCTTGACATCACACCACAATTTAATTATTAATCATAATAATTCTAAAAAAAAAAACAATTATGTAGGCATAAGCGTATTCATAATATTTTGTATAATTTGCATGTTTTGGTAAGTAACAACTTGCATATTTATATTTTTCTCGCCTAAAAATTTTACATTCGACGCAAGTCTAGGATAGCTGCGAGCAAAATGTTTCAGAACACATCGTGCCGCAATTTTGTTGAAAACAACACGGCACGAGAACAATGACTTGCACGTACTATTGTAATGTACCTATTCGTCAGTTGCGCTTCACAGTCTGATAACGGTTTGTAGTTCTGAAAATTAACTGGCATTTAGTTGTTTAGGCAGAAGCCACTTTCCATCACTCTAAAACATCGGAATACATCTTGCTTCTGCAAGTTTATTATTACCGATTATTTAGGTGAACCTCGAGATCTTTGCCTAGATGTTGCAACGTCGCTTGATATTGTAGGCTACCAGAGGTTCCCAAAATGTGTTCGTAGATGCTGTTCTAAAAACTTTTACATCTTTTGTTTTGTTCTTTGTTGCAGTTTTGACAGCATCATTGTCTTTGATAATTCTCTTGATTTAACGACCGATTTTCTTCTTCCAGATATCATCATCGATATCATCAAGCAAAAATGTGCGAAAGCGCCTACAGCTCACCGCTGTTGACCCGTCGACTGACAGATTCCTGTTGCAGTAGTCCTGCGAGAAGCATACGAAGTCACAACATCGAAATTTTGACGGATTCAGATGGGGAGGGAGAAGACCTCTTCACCGAAGTACCAGGAACTCCTGATCAGACAGTCATCGCTGGGTGGCTCAAGTTCAGGGACAACAAGAAGGTAAGTTAAAAATAGTAGTAAGATAATTTAACAGAATACACACTATAATATTTTTAAATACAATTGTTTTTCCCTATCATAAGTGGGTAGGTATTTATATGTTTTTTTAAAGGACGTTAGCTCCAATTAAGTCCTTCTCTAATCTCAGCGCCGAATTCTTATCCCTGTCCCCTTCAAATTAAATTCTCTGGGAAACTCGGCAAGTGTAAATTTTATTCTAACGAATTCCAATATAAAACAGAGGGGAGCGATTGCTTTTTGAAGACGATTTTAATCGCCGTCGATTCTACTTAACAATTTGAACGCTGTCCGATACCCATTATTTCGCAATTTGGAAGTCTAACGGCTTTTAACTTCGATGGTGACATTCCGTAAATAATGTGACCCTTTTGAGATTAACAAGCGGACAGTAGTAGTTATCTTTTTTCATTTCTATTAATAAGGTTTCATCTAAGAACGTTGGAAAGTGGCGCAACTGAAAAAGTCACCAATTTAGGAGAATTTTAGTCACATATATGATTTGTAATATTGAATAGTTCGTTACAAATTTTGCATCATATACACAGGGTGTTAGAGTATTGAAAATGCATAAGTTTATCGTTATCGCCCAGTTCAAAAACTGTATGAAAATGATAATTATAGAAGGCGAGAATATTGTCGTTTATTGTTGGAGAGGCAAGCAGAAAATGACCAGTTTATAGGTGCGTATTTTTATCACTTGTAAATTATCGTACATAATATCACAAGTGTGGAAATTTTATCGATAATTTTTTCGAAAGCGTTATTTTGCCTAGAAAGATCACGAGTATAAAGTGGTCTTTTATTTTATCTCCGAAAATAAAAGCCCAATTTGTACGAGTGGTTTTGATAATGGGCAAAATAGCGCTTGAGAATAAAATTATTTAGAAAAATTTCCGGCACGAGTGGTATTTGTCGAGATTATTTCACGAAAACGATTTAACAATTTCTGTATTAATTTTTTCTATGCTTACATTTCCAAAACGACTCATTTTGAACGAGTTTATTGACAGCTTCCACTGTAGCGTTCGAGTAAACAAACATGACGCTTGGATATCCAAGGCAAATGGGTACCTACACCCTGTTAGCGTTGGTTTATTTTCTGAATGTGTGTCATAAATTTAAACGAAGATGGAAGTCTAATAACAACAATTTAGCAATGTAAAAGTTATATAAATTCATTGATACAATGCTTAATAACACCGCAACATAATTTATAAGCTGAATAATAATTTAGAAAACACACACACCAATTTTAAGAAGTACGTGTTTGTATCGAACAGATTCGCGGTTGCTAAGCAACGAAGTGATAATTGCACAAGTGGTATTACCGCTTTGGTTTTGCACAAGTGCAATTATCGAGGAGGCATATGATTGGTTGGATTTTTATGGAAGGAGTTACCTTATTGGATGCAAGCAGTATGAGGGAGGTATAAATTTTATACAATTTCATATTGACATTTGTTCTTCCAAAATTAAAAACAAGAAAGTTAAGGTGTTTAGAATGTTATGTGACTAATTCTGTACAACAGAGAAAAACGTATGCTAAGCACAATTTGGCAACGTTCCCTCTGCACTATACGATACACACTTTTCTGTCAGCGGCTCTCAAAAGTTCTAGTGATTTTGATCAATGTTATATTATGTCCCTTCATGTTGCGTTTTTTAAATACCTAAGCTGCCTTTATGATTTGAATTATTATACACGAAAATTATTGACAAACATATAGACAAACCGATTCAAACACTTCCAAAGCTCCAATAATTGAATAACACCCCTGTTCCCTCCTCTATCTAGATTATTTCCCCGCTAATTCCTTCGTAAGATTGCTTCTTCATCCGAGCGGAGCGGAAAAAACTAATTTCACATGTATAGGATCCGGGTAGGTCCATCTCCTCTTTGTGCCCCCCAGCTCAGGGAATAACTGCAAGTATCGGGAGCGGTCCTAACAAACGCCCTAATCCTTTATTTTTACTGCCCGCGTAATCCTCTCTCTAAGTAGATTTTATGGTGTGTTTGCTAAGGCGATAGAAAGGGGACGGAAATTATAGGGGGGTGGATCGGGGAAAAGTTGGAGGAGTGAATTAGTAAATAAATCCTTTTGGAAGTTGCGCAATGGGAGATAAGGAGTTTGGGGGAGTCGATCAACGGTGTTTCTCGAAGACGAGTTAGTCTACTTAGTCTAAATACACCCTGTATCACCGAAAATATCACAAGGAGGTGTGAGCTTCCGTGAGCCCTTCCGCTTGGTGCTACGCGCTGCGTTTCGGCGGTGGCGCCCGGCAATAGCGGCACTATAGTCTCGCGCGAAACAGTGGCACTAAAAATTTTTCTAAGTATAATAGCAATTTTGTCATATTTAAGTGATTTAAATTTTTCAATGTCAATCAACAGTAATTAGTGGGTACACGGAAAAAAAATGATAATAAAAGTTATTAAAAAAATAATATTAATTAATGTAAATTTTAATACTCTATAGGACCAACATCTGGTATAATAGTAATTACAATAATTTTGCTTTGCCATTTTTAATAAAATATATTATCTTTTTTTATATATTAAAGGATTCCTATATATTTGATATTATACGTTTCTCATGTATTTTACTATCCTATTTACTAACGTATACAGGGTGTTCGAAAAATAGACGGAGATATTTTAGAGGGTGATTCCCTGTTAAGAAATATGAAAAAAAGTTTCTATAAACATGGGTCCGGAAATGCAGAGTTTTCAAGATACAGGATGTTAAATAAAAAAAAATAAAACATGAAATTATTAATGTCTTAAAAATTATTTACTCGATTCTGTTGAAATTTGGCAATGTTATTTGTTGTATTAAGAGGCTAATTTCGCCCTAACTAGATTAAATTTATTAAGTCCAGTGGCGTCCCGGGGGGCACCTTAGCGAATATTATTATCAAAAAAATGTACGCCACTACCTTTTTTGTAACTTTAATATTTTTTGTTTGATTAAGCATCTAAAAATACAACTTCTTTCCCTCTTGTATTGTTTTCCTATCTCACTTCGTTTTCGAGAAAAAAAAAATAAAAACCGTTTTATTGCATGTCACTGGACAAAATTGGTTGTAGTGTACTTTATGTTATGATATTGGAAAAGTTGCACTAACACTCTTTCCTAGAAATGCTTTTGATTATTTGTTTTCCAAGGCACTTGTGATTTTTTTTGCAAAAATTGATAAACCAATTTTGTCCAGTGACATGCAATATATTTAACATCCTGTATCTTGAAAACTCTGCATTTCCGGACCCATGTTTATAGAAACTTTTTTTCATATTTCTTAACAGGGAATCACCCTCTAAAATATCTCCGTCTATTTTTCGAACACCCTGTATAATTTTTTTATGTTAAAATATATTAAACAGGTATTATACTATTTAATACTGTTTACTAACAATACCATTAAGGATTAAAATAAATAATAATAAAAGAGGGATATAGATATTATTTCTTTTAATATACTTTATTATAATCTCTCGTAACTTTTATTACATTTTCGTGTAGTCTCTATTAGCCAGTATAATAAGAAATATAATTCATTATAATACAGTCTACAAGGTTTAATTAAAATTTTGGTTGAAATAGATGTAGATATTTTATATGATTATGATACATATGATAATAAAAATGGTATAATTTTTTGTCAAAAAAATAATTTAAAAATTCGTTGGTGTTACTGAAGGACGATGTAATATTACAAGGTGATCGACGTGGGTCATTTTTAAGAAAAAATGGTTCATATAAATACGTGTTCAAAGGTTCGCTATCTGAAATGAATTATTCTGGGTCATATTGCCACATAAGAAAAAATATTTTTGAACTCCTTCAATATAACTTTAATTTTAATTCAGTATGTTGTGGCAACTAATTTATTTTCAGGCGAGTGATTTCCCAGATTTTTCGTGTTAGTTACCAAAGGAAACCAAACTTACTTCCTATTAGACCTATTCAGCATCACAAAAAACAAACAAAAAAGTGCTTGAACATTTTAAATATAAGAATAAGATGAATATATCTTGCAAAAGTATCTTGCTTACCTATACTTTTCTTACCGCATTTACGTGGATTGCACATTTTTTTCTGAATTTTGTGTCGTATTTTTGCATTGTTTCGTATTATGCAGGGAACAAGAAACAAAATACAATATTGATTACATACGCGCTCTATTAAAACTTACATTTAAAACACAATAGCACGCCATATATGTACATAGAAATACAAAACTTCCTGTAGTGAAGCCCAATGTCAATTGCCATAAGTTTTTCTTTTCACGATCAATGCAACTAATAAAAAAATTGCATATAAATACACCAAAATGTCGTTATGAAATCCACCGATAAACTGTATTGTATTCAGTCTTTGCGGAGGGGTCGCGCCGTATTTGATATTATTTTAGGTTGTAAGAAGTAAAGATAATTAAGTTAAACACCAAACTTAGTAAAAATGCATATTTTATTAACCAAACATAATAGCACATATAAAGTGCGTATTTTAAAATTGTTTTTAAAAGCAAATATATTTTAAAACGTACAATAAAATTATATTATTTAGTGCCCGTACACTATTTTATGTTATTAGATATTACTTTTTCTACTGGCTTTTTGTTTATTTGAATTTTCTTTACGGGTTAAATTATTGTCAATATATTTCTTTTGGTATAAATAATAATAATTGATAAAAGTGTTATTAGTGATATTACTTATTTTTAAAACAAATTCTAATAAATCTATTTTTTTCCGTGTATGTAGGAGTATAGTTTTATTTTGAGTTACAAAAAATAACTTCACAATCGTACCCCAGGTGTTTAACTTTACCATCATATAAAATGGCTATACGAGTATAAGGAACGGTGTTTTAAATAATAATAATAATCTATCTCCGGACCTACTGGAGATAGGCCCTCAATATAAACGTAAGGATTTTCGAATCAGTGTGTCGAAACGCGACGACTAAATACATGCAAAAAATCTAACTGAAAAGTCAAAATTATCTGAATATCTAAAACCTATATCATTAGTACAGAACGTAGCGGGGTTGTCAGTGAAACACATTTTATCTTAAAATTGCACTTTATAGCTTATATGATGTTGCAAAGGCCTTTGTGACAAAACGAGATAAATTCCACCATTACACATATTTGTTGTTGCTAACTTTGGGTAAATCAAAATTAAAATATTAATTAAAACCAATTACGGCTTTATATTGTCCAGTTAGGACATCGACGTCCCGCAACGTTGCAACGGATACTTGCTAAAATTTCATTGATAATTACACAGCCGACTCTATTAAAGCCGTGAAGTTGAGAAAGCTGGCAACATGGCTTGCGGGTCTGCGCGGCGTGGCCTGTCACTCCCTGTCAGTTGATTTTACAAGAAATTTACCAGAATTAATTTGTGTATAGTGGTATCATCGCCAGATTGTTACGACGAGGCAGTGTGTCTCTGGGTGGAAACAGACAGCCCGAAGTGCTGGCGACAGCTTTTTTTATAAATTTGTTTTGTTTGTGAAAAAATGAAATAGAAACATTTCTCTAATAGTTTGAAGTGAAAATCGTTCCTTTCCAATTTCAAGCCTTAAGATGCCTAGAACCATCGAAGGAAGCTAGAGCTAGAACTTACTTATATACCTGGCTGTAAGTCAAATCGTAACAATAACTTGAAGTAGTTAGGTTTTCTTTGCTTGACGGCAAGCGGTCAACTGGTATTCGTTTTGGGATTTCTAAGGGACGAAAATTTAAGAATAAAATGATTAAGGGCCAATTGCATAGACAAACTAAAGTACCCTTTAAAATTAAAGGAGCTTTCTAATAATCCAACGATTGTTTAGTATTGTTGCAAAAGTTTCTTTACCTAATTTTAAAGTCAAAAGATAATTTAGTTGAATGTATTATGAAATTGACCCTAACTGCCATTTCAATCAGAAGAGATTACTCTCCTTCACAACATGCTGTTCTCTGTTCGCTTGTTGTTTGTATTTTTATGAAAATTTAACCATAAGGGAATATAGGTCATCATCATTTGCCTGATGGCGCACTTTGCGAAAAATTCTCACAAAAATTCGACTTACAACAAAATGTAGTCCCCATATTATTTGTCGAAAATGTACCTATCCACACCAGGTATCGTATTTATTATAAATACTTATACTTCTGTGTATATTTTGTTACTTGTTACTGCTTTTATTGTCTGTTAAACAAACGTACATACCTCCTTATTTTAGTACCCAATTATTTAAACAAAATTCACAAATGTATCTAATTATAATTAAAAAGAGGTCTGAACATTTATTAGAAAAGATAAACTAAGCCACAATGCAGACTGCCCTATACTGCATAGACCCGTTGAACAGTCTCGCTGCGACGCTGCCACATGTTTGCACAGGGCTTGTAAGCTTGAGAAGGTTGTGATAATTATTATATTATCTAAAACAAAATGAATATTCAGTGTCTCCATTATAATTTTAAAAGGAATGGCTCGTCGCATATGGGACAAAATGCTTTGGTAATTGACAACACCAAACTAGTTTCCAATATCTAATGCAAATTATGTATGGGTCTCTCGGAGGTGTGCAGACCACGACAGGTACCTGTTTCGGGCTTGTTGGCCCTCATCAGGCAGACGTAGCGCACCTCAAAGAAAAACCCAGATACGGTTGGCTAAGTGGAATAGGAAATTTATTTATTTATTTATTTTATCTATTATCCTTTTATATTATATCTTCTAGATGGGCTGCGCGCGCATAGGCCAACGGTGTACTATGCACGATGTAATGGTAGTTGTGTTTACTGAATTTACTGGCATGTAGTGATTATTGGAAGAATTTGATACATTTGTGTGAATTATTTGTGGTCTGAAATATGTATCTATTCGAAAATGGCGACAAAATAAAGTCGTGTCATGACTTTATGAATGAATCCTGGTGTCTAGGGGTTCTGTCGACTATTAGGCCAGGGAAAATAGAATTTGACCTAGAAAAAAATATTAACTGCAATTTTGTTTTATCATAATATCAAAGTTATAAGTAAGTAAATACGTTGGTAGAAACCAAAAATTAAACATTTTGAAAAAACGGAACCTTGAGTTACCTCAAAAAACACCTATTTTTCGTTAGAAATTTCGAGCAAAAATGTTAACGGGATTTTTTTACACTCTTTAGGTAAAAAAACTTCCCTTGCTAACACATATTAAGAAATTCAACATTTTAAGAATATGGAAGTGACTTAGATCGACAAAGAGGGATAAAAATCGGATAATTAAAGCAAAAATATTAACTACGTTTTTATTGCAGATGATCATTCCCTTTTACAAATAGAATGTAACTTATACAAAATTTAACATTTATCTGAGTCGCATGTACGTCGGCTGTCACTTCTCATTGGTATAGACTAGGCAAAAATATTAACTGTTTTTTTTGTTTCACTTTTTACAATATAACTATATTGAATCATATATAGCGAAATTAAACATTTATTTACGGCGCATATAGGTCAACAGTCACTTGTCATTTCTTTAGGAAAGCAAAAATATTAACTGTTTTTTTTGTTTAACTTTTTACAATATAACTATATTAAATCACATATTATAGCGAAATTAAACATTTATTTACGGCGCATGTAGGTCAACTGTCATTTCAAAATACTTCCGTTACCAATTTTTGTTTAATTTCAAAAAAATTAACAAGACTAAGTAGGTATCCACTTACAAAGTTTAACAAAAATCAGCCAGTTAATAATTTTGCTCTCAAAGACAGCTTCAAATTTCTTTAAAATGCGATTTCCGGCGAAACAATATTATGTTTAATTTCAGAACAAACTGTTAATACTTGATTTTTAAGGTAATTACAAATAATAATAACGCAGTAAATATTTTTGCCCAACAAAATATTACGCAAAATGTAATTTTTACATCATTCGGATACTTGCGGAAACGTAATCTGTTTAATTTATCAATCTCAACTTTATATATCTTACTTACTAATAAATGCAGCTTAAAATTCGCAGTTAATATTTATGTCGTCTTTATTACAACAAGAAAATGTATTTTTTTAAAAAAACGCCTACACGCGTATGTTTATTTTGTATAAAAACAATTCTGGCGTTCATTTATTACCAATATTTTGTGATGGCATTATAAAAATGCGGTTATGAATTTTGTCTAGGTTTCGTTATTTTTTACCGTAATTTCCCTGGCCTATTTGCGCAAAGTGGATATCAGGCGAAAACCCACCAGGTTCCACCACTGCCGTTACCCAAAATGTTATCTCGGCACAGCTTCGCTACGCGGCTCGCAAGCCATCGCGGCATTGTTTCGTTTGCTCTGTTCCCACTCCGAGTGGATGCTTCATTTTCTAAAGACGGCGCCCGTTGCGGAACGTCTCGACTGTTTGCCGAAACGAGGTGGAAACGGCGGGAGTTGTGCCCCGATTCGTCCGGGAAGCGACGAGGTGTGCTCTTGACAGGGGAGGGGGTCGTCTTCGTAAATATTGAAATGATTAAGTGGGGGCGAGGCGACGTTGTGGCAACCATCAGTCGTGGGGAGGTTTTAGTTCCTGGTTTTCGGGATCATATACAGGGGTATCGCAGAAGTAAGCGCCAACATTTTAACCGCATATTTGACTAATCACAAGAAACAACTCTGAAATATACCGAAGTAACCTCACAAAAAAAACCTTAGAAATGGCTTGAATGAAATAGTATATTTCATTACGAGTCTGGAAATAAAGATTTTTCCGTGCGCGCGTGACAAATTCCCGTGTGAGGCGCAGCCGAACACGGGAAGTCATGCAAGCACAAAAAAATCATTTCTGGACGCGTAATGAACGATATTTTTTATTATATTTCTTTGAAAACGGAAACTTAAAACATTTTATCGGCATATTATAATAAATTTAATTGACAAAAAATAAACAATGCAGACAATATAGTGTTTGGTATGTATGATGCGTTTCCATGGTTACTCTCAAATTATTTCAAAGGTGCTTTGTTGTAAATTAGTTATTGTCAGATAAGGTGAATAAAACGTCAAAAATATTACAGAAATGTATCTATAAATATTGAAACACTTACGAATTAAAATACAAAATAGGTACATGTTAAATATCAGAGAGCATATAGAGTTTCTAAAATTTAGTTTACTTTGCTGTATATTTCTATTTTAAAGCCATATATTCGGTATTTTTATTCAGCGCACGGAAAGTTTTTCCATGCGCTGTTTCCGTGCGCTAGCCCGAAAAACCCCATCTTTCAGTATTGCTAAAACAGATGAAAATAAGGTGTTTTCAAAGAAGTATAATAAAAATATTATTGCATTTTTTAAATATAATTAAAAAAAATAAATTGGGTGGGTCATTAACCAAATGACCTTCTGAAGAAGCCTCGCCTGTTGTTTACGCCACAACACCAAGCAGTCAGGTAAAATAACAAACCAGGAAGCAAAGTGGAAAGAAAAGAGGTTAAATAATGCTGTCTATTTAAATTTTAGTTTCCCAGGAAGATTATCCAATTAATTTATTTTAATTTAAGGAAGCCCGTCACAATTATTATTTGGCATAGTAATTTCCATCTATACAGCGTGATTCATTGATTAGAATAATATTAGTACAGTAACCAGGGATAAAAGCCGGAAATGTAAATGATAAGAAATTTTTATAGATATCCCTCTTGAAATGTCTCGGTATCTTTTTGTGGACGCTTCATGCCGTGGACGTGTTTCGTTCCCAACTGCAAGGGAAACTACAAAGGCGGTCCTAAAGTGTCCGACTTTTCTTTCCCTAAAGACCCCATTTTAAGGGAAAAGTGGGTTAATGCCATCAAAAGAGGTTTTGTTCCTACACAGTCTTCCAGGGTAAAAGTGGTTTTGGTTTGGACTGTTTGGAGAGTTTCATAATAACAATTTTACATGATTAATCGTAACGACCTTAAAATCAGGAAGTTTTATTCATGCGAATTTAGTTGTGTCTAGGCACGCAAATACGAAACCACTGGCATTTACATTTACCGGTAGATATCAAAATGGACCAAAAGCCCTTGAAAATGTGACTTCCACTCTCGTAGATTATTATCCGTGTTTAAAAGCATGATCTATATATGTAAACAATTATTTTAAAGTGTTTTTTTTACCAAATTTACCAAGTTGACATATTGAAATTTGAATTTGGCGCCTTAGGCCCGACTCATCGCTTTCAGCTGTCGGGCCTTGTCATTGCGACGGTGCCGGTAGAGACGGCTCCATCGCGCGACGTTGCAGGTGGGGGGGGGGGGGCTACCTTTGGTTTTGTTATGAGTTATTGTATTATTATTGTGCACATGGCAGTAGGATACAATAAAAGAGAAAACCTTTTTGTCTTCAGCACATCTTATGACAGTTGTTTTGATTTTATTTTATTTTCCGTGTTTTCCTACGTTATCTTTGTTATGTGGTTTAATGTAATTTGACAGTTTCACCAAGACAGTTGTGAATCCATTGACAGCCTTTTACCTATATTTCTGCAAGTGTCAGGAGAGCCTTCGAAACCCACTATAGAATCTTTCCGGTTGAGGTTTACACCTACCGGCACCGTCGCAATGATAAAGGCCTGCCAGCTGGCGACGCGAAACGTCACTACGTCATCACAGGGAGGTCAGGAGGTTGCTTTTTGAAGTTGTTTACGTTTACTTGTCTGGCGATTTTCCTGTTTTAAAGAACGTTTGTTGTGTGTTGGACTGTGTTTTTTTAGTAATATAGGACGTGGAGTTTTATTAATAAGGTGGTAAAACAGCAGTGGTTCAGAATAGAGTGATTAAAGTTCAATTTTAGTTTATAGGTTTTAGGTTGTGTCTATAGTTTCGGACTAATTTAAATCATGCCGTGGACGTGTTCCGTTCCCAAGTGCAAGGGAAACTACAAAGGCGGTCCTAATGTGTCCGTTTTTTCCTCCATAAAGACTCCATTTTAAGGGAAAAGTGGGTTAAAGCCTTCAAAAGAGATTTTGTTCCTACACAGTTTTCCAGTTTTGGTTTCGACTGTTGGAGAGTGTTATACCTAACAATTTTACGTAATTAAACGTAACCACCTTGAAATTAGTAAGTTTTATGGTTTTATTTATTCGAATTTAGTTGTATCTAGGCAGGCAAATAAGAAATAATTGACATTTACGAAAATTTCACCGATAGATATCCAAATGCGCTAAAACCCTTGAAAATGTGACTTTCACTCTTGTAGATTATTATCCGTGTTGTAAGACCATGAGCTATATATCTAAAAATCATTTTAAAGTGTTTTTTTACCAAATTTACCAAATTGACACCTTGAAATTTGAATTTGGCGCCTTAGGCTCACCTCCCTTGGATGACTCATCGCTTTCAGCTGGCGGGCCTTGTTATTGCGACGGTGCCGCACCTACGCGGATGACACATATCGACCGGTTTCCTTATTTCCAAGCAACTAACTCGATTTTGCTGGGATATACACGTGCATTCAAACAGCCCGGGCGAAAAGCCGAAAGGCGGACCCGCCGTAAGGAGCTTATCGATTGTGTAAATCCAATAATTGCCATCCAATAAACGCCAGCTTTGTTCGTGCAGTATCCGAGATACATCAAGATTACCGCGTTTGGTTTGGCCCACCGAGGATTTCCTTGAGAGAGGCACTGTTAATGAATTTAATCTATAGAATTTGGCAATCTATTGTCTACGCCTAAGGTCCTCCTGTTAAATTGTAGGATGTAAGATGTAACCCCAGAACATAGACAAGATATACAGGCATATTCTGTAGAGACAGTACAACATCAATTTCAAATGATCACATAGGTATACCGGATGATTTTTTTAAGACTACCACCGCGTTTTTTTCTCTTATTTTGCATTATCCGTTTATTCTATAGGACATCTTCTTTGCTCTTTTCTCTCGTATTTTCTGTAATAATAATTCTGCAGAACACTTTGCGATACTGGAATCATTTCAAATAATTTCCAGAGCTTTCTAATCGGGCAGCTGCAAGTATATAAGGCTTGAAAACTAATGTGCAATATTTTACATTTCTTTTGAATTATTTTATTTATTTTTAAATGACAGTGTCATTCTTCTAGTGTCATATTTTCTTGCTGCCAGGGACTCTTTAAGAGGGGGTCGCCGACAGCCGACATTTTACCTGGCAAAAATTTAGTACAAACATCTCTGTCTTCATTTTAATCATAAGATCTTAAAAGAATATGCACTGGAATTATTATTTTTCCCAAGGTTTTCATAACCTATAAAACAGAACACTGCTTGTAATATCTTATGATTAAAATGAAGATGGAGAATTTTGTACTAAATTTTTGCCAGGTAAAATGTTATTAGATTTTATGCTATACAACTTAAAAAAATACGAAATCTAACGTCACTTTCGCTGTCGGCAACCCCCTCTTAAAATAAGGGGACCCAGCATTATACTTTCCAAATGAGGCCTCTAATTTCATCATCCTAATAGTATCAGTGATGCCAAGTATGGCATTTTATCGAAGAATCTATGAATATAACAGGTACTTTTATTGTTAGTAAAAATTAATAATGGTTTCCATGATTTCTAAAAATTAGACTTGACAATGTTGTGTCTACAATTACAGAATATGGCAACTGTCAAATGAAACAAATTTATTGTATCGTTGAAATTCTTTATTAATTGTCACATCTGAGTATCTGGAAGTTAGAAAACTTAAAAATTGTGAATTATGATGGGAAATTTTTTGCCTCCTTTAGAATCTATGGCACTATCTATCACATAAAATCTGGTGGCAGTTGGACACTGACATATAACATAACCTTGTATCAGCCCCCTTGTGGTCTCCTTGGAGTCGATAGAAAACAAACTTCCCCTCAAGGCTAACTTTTCCTATGTGATAGACTGTGAAATGCTGGGTCCCCTTATTTTAAAGAGTCCCTGCTTGCTGCTATTTTTGTCAACTCAAAACATAAACTATTCGATAATGTTATTCATGTTTACGAACAATAAGTTTCTTATCGATTGCAACCAGATATCCACTGTGTCAGTTTCCTATTAAAAAAAACTCCGCCTATGAGTTCCCATCATTTTTCTTTAATTTGACATAAATAAAAACCTAAATACTAAAAGCGTTGACTGACGTATTAATAAAGACTGCTCACGGCAGTCATGTTTGACAGTTCTCTGGCTCACCATGCGCATCTCGGACACAAAATACAATGCAAAATACATTGTTGACCATAGGCGCCATCTACTTTCCAGGACATGAAACTATAGCCTTGAGTCACTTAACGCAAAAAGCCTCTTATCTGACATACAGTTTTCTACTTATTAAAATGCAAAATTTTTACGGGAGCAAAAGATTTTTATTGCTCCAACTGTCCCTATCCAGGAACCCTAATATAAATATCTAACATTATTTGTCAATTTGTCAACATGCGAAGTGGCTTGATACGTCCCTGGGCGCAATGCCACCAACTTTGGATTACTAAATTTTAAAAAAATCATTTTTTGACTACATAAAAAGAGACTCGAGTACAACAACATTATTATGTTGACAACTAATAATTAGCAATCACACAACATTGAAGGTAGGTACCAGCAGGTACCTACTATTCACGGGCGTAGCCAGGATTTAGTTTTGGGGGGGGTTTTAGTTTGAGAAGTAAATAAAACAACAAAAATATACTTATATGAAATTTAATATCTATATATCCATCAGAAAAACTACGACATATATTTATAAAGTTCTTAACTTTAAATGAAATGGATAAATTAATTTCGTTCCTCTGCGCTAAATCTAAAACCATTAAAGAAGAAATCTTCGGCTTTTTCTTTTAAATATATCTACTACTTCATCTGCATGAATTTCTGTTCCATAGTGAATGTTCATTAGAGCCAAACCATTAAGTCTGTTTTCACTTGTAGTGTTTCGTAAATAGTTTTTCAGTCTCCTTAGGCTCGAGAAAGACCTCTCTGGGGTAGCAGTGGATACAGGAATGGTAGCCAAGATTTGTAGTAATGTGTAAATATTAGGATAAAGGTTTTTATCGCACATATCTAGGCATTCCAAACTAGATTTCGGGGTAGGCAGTCTTCTTATCAGCATGCAAGGTAGCTGAAGCTTTGATAGCTAAATCCAAATTTGTTTCTTTATTAGAAACCCCTTGACCTTGACTAGACCATTTTTTCCAGTAGTCCATACCTTTAGGTTTACCACCCTTCCTTTTTTTCCCCTCCATTTTTCGACAGTAATAATGATTCACGTCTCTATCCTTAACAAGGATAGATAATATTAGGTTGCTTATTTCGGGGGGGGGGGGGGGGGGTTGAACCCCCGAAACCCCCCCCCCTTGGCTACGCCCGTGCTAACATAAGTTAGGTGCAGTTGTCGGCTATTAGGTGCGTAGAAAAATGTCGTAGAAAAAATATATTTCGACTATCATTATGCAAGGAAGAACCCGTCGCATCGAAATTACAGGAATTTACACTTGACGACCGCCCTGAAATTGAACAGGGCAGCATATTATTTTCGAGAAATGAATGGCAATCTAGAATCCATTAAAATTGTTGGCGTCCCCGCAGCATAATCATAGGTTCAATCATTATCGCATCGTTCATTATTCATCGGAATTAAACAGAAAATTATATCGTGCATTTGACCGTGACTATTAATAAAAATGAGGGAAACTGGGAATCGATATTGGAGAATAAAAGCACTTTCACCTGACGTCTCAAAAGGTTATTGTGAATGCAAACGTTATGAAAATGCCAAAAGGAGCTCGTAATTGTATGATAGATATTATCGGCATGGCTTAATTTTCGATTATATTGGAAATTCCATAGATATAACGACAGTTTGATACTAGAATATAAAGGGTGAGTCTTTGGCCTATAATAACTTAACCAACGGTAATGTTGTGCAACAGTCGACTTGCATTTCAAGCCAGACATCAGCGACACTGTCTCGTCGTGATATTTGCATAACGATATCAGTTATAGCGGATGTGAACTTACGCACTTTTCAAAATACCTGACAGTTTTGGCAGGCCACGCGTCAACCTTTTGAGAGCCACTGACACTGACACACAAATCATATAGATATAGCGCACGTTGCCAAATGTACCTACTTAGCATATATATTTTAGGCGTTTCACTTTATTTTATACCTGGACCAACACTATATTAAAGACCTGTGCATAGCGCTGTTTCAAGCGATCACCACTGGCGCCACACGACGAAACAAATTTACACGGTGGTTTAATGTTAAAACAACATTGTTGCAGAATCTTGTATAAAATAAAAACATGTAAATGTGTCTGTTACAACGAATTTAATATCCAAAATAAAATAAAATATTTGTTTGTTATGTCCCTCTAATTTGACAAGATCACATGGCATATTTCCATACATTTCTTAAGAAAACCGAGTCTAAAAAGCAAGCAAGAGTATTTGGTATCTTTTTGTTTGAAATGAAGTCCATGGCTAGTTGTGTAGTATAAGTAAGCATAAAACGCATTAGATTTTTCAGTTTCTTCTTTGAATGGAGGACTATTGGTTCGCTTTGGAGCTATAAACAAAATTTTCTATTTTCATTTTTGCATACGTTACAAAATACCTACTCTTCCAGAATAATATCTAGAATTTTCGCTTCTTCAGCTGGTTGATCAGATCATCCCATAATTCCAAAATAGTGTTTATTCTTCTGCAATTCACCTATTATAATAGTCTGGGCAGTGTGCATACCATTTTCTTCATGTGCATGGAAATTTCATGTTATCACAAACAAATCTACCTATAAAAGCTGTGTTAATAGAACAAAACTGCTAAATACTGGACGCAAAGACAATTCGTTACTGTAAAATGAAGGCAAATCGTAATAAAGTTGGATAATTAAAATTTGGCACATTTTAAACGTCAGTAACTGACATACCAATAACCACAGAATAGTCCCCTGTAACCTATAATAAGTCACCATTTTTTTCGTCGAGTGGCGCCACCCCAGTCCGTAAACAACAATGAAATATGACGTCATGCCCGGGTCTTTAATATAGTGTCGGTCCAGCTTTATATTATACGGATATGTACATATAATGAAGAATATTCTGTTGATGCTGGTATATTCCTCCACCCTCCGTACGAACAACATAAACAACAACGCGTTCCTTGTTAAAAAGCCCGCCGAGTTTAATCTAGAAAATGCCTCGCAGTAACGTTTTATCGTCAGGGCCCTCTACATCGTCCCTTTAAAACTTTTTAATCTGCCACTTTATGGGAGGGATAAATTGGACCTTCCTCCCATCGTCTGTTCGATTGGTATCTGGTGTCTGTTTCCAGATTATATTACTTCGGCCGGAGCAGTTTGATTGGCCTCGCACTGCCTCGTTCCAGTATCATCAATTGTAATCGACTTTCTTATTAGCTACTTCGCTTTTATTTGTACCGTACCGGTCTGTTTTAGAATTGGTTTTACAGTTTATGGTAATGGTTACGTCTAAGATCTACAGGTCTACAGAAACATCAACAATATTCAAGGAATTGGCAATATGTGTTGTGAACTGAAATGATTCGACATAAGCTTGAAATGCATTTCCAGCAACCCCAGATGATTCTTTTAATTAAATCTGCAAGGCTTTAATTAAAAATACTACCCAACTTAGGCGCAGACTTCACTCCATGTCTGGTTTTGTCAGTGGCGTAGCACTTAATGTATTAAGATATCTAAATGAACACAAATATGTAAGTGAACCTTTGAAACATTTCAAAGTTGTGCATGTTTATGGGACAACCCGAAATACCAGTTTGAGACATTATAGGTATAACTATAAACTCTTGTTTGTAAACCCCGGATTTAAAGGCAGAAAGAAATGTAAAAAGGCACCTATAAATGCAGGTATTTTGAGTAAAAAAGGCAGTCGATATTTGAAAAAGGCTAAAATATTTTTTATCTTTTGATGACTAGAACTGGGTGATGAAGACGAATGAAATGAAACAAATATAAATTACTTTAGACCCCTTGCTTTTTTGCCACACTTACAATAATAGGAGATCTACCTACCTGCCTCTAATTTTTCTTTCCTTACCAAGAATTATTGTAAATGAAGTTTAAGTAGAAGAATTAAAATTTTACATACCTACCTTTCGTAAGATTGACAAAATATGTCTTCAAATTTAATAAAAAATCAGTTTCTTCCATAAAAGGCAGAAGATGGATGAAAAAAGCAAAAGGCAATTTGCCTAAAATCCGAGTATCTATTAATCACGTGTTTATAAGTTAACGATTTATAAAATTTACTAGATAACCCATGAAAGATGCGCCACTGCTTTCGTCCTCGACGACATTTAATAAAATATCAGAAGTGGGACGCCCCGATATCCCGATACTTGCCAGACCAGCTGGGGACCACCCGACAATTATAAATTTGAATTTAAAACAACGCCACCGGCATTATTTGTAGCAGCTTTGCAGTTTTTGGCCGCACCGTCGCCGCAGTTCAATGCATATTTTAATAGGGGAATGCAAATAACTACGTTCTGCGCACGCAGCGCTATACAGGGCCAGTCTGTAAACAGTGTAAACATTGCGCGTTTTTGAGATTGCGGCGTAAAACAATTTTTCTTACAGCCTCGCGCGTAGCATAGATAAACTAACCTCCGCACTACCAACCCCACATACCCTGTTTTACCTGAACATACAGCCGGATTGCGTTCAACCGCCCGATCCATCTCTGCCGACCTACGCCTCCCCCACGTGACACACAATTAGAAACAACATATATGCGTCGGTTAGCGAGCAACAGGGACAATGACACGGCCGTTGTTAAGTTTAACTAACCAGGCAGTTACCTTAACACCCTATTTACAATCTCTGTAAGTACGTTACAAGGCCAGGGGAGCGAGCCAAGAAGGAAAGGTCTATGTAGCGGAAACATCCACAGATATTTTATAACTACAGTATATATTTATTTTAAAAGGCCTGCTCTGACGTCACTTTATAGTAGTATGCGAGGCCAACTATAAAGACAGGCCATGGCGCTAACGCATAATCGCGTAGTCACGTGACCAACTTAGTCCTATATAATAAAAGGCATTTTTGGAGGTAAGTAGAAAAAACAAATTTCGCATCAATTTGTCGAGTTTTCTTTCATCTATTACATTATCGGTTTTGTGCAACCAGGCTTTCTCTGATTGTTTTTTCAAAATTTTCAACCTGTCGCAGTTGTTTCGGGCTGAGAGTTAAACGGAACTGCACTCAAATAATTTGGCACATTCTCAAAAATTGTTGGGACAGCACATTCCTTTAGCTTAGGTGATATTCTCTATAGGTATTTTCCTCCCACAACACATTTGTCCACTTGAATTGTTTCACTTTCTTGAAAATGTATTAGCCACACATACTTAAGTTTTTTTTAGAAATTAAATCTCAGCTGGAATTTGACGAATCCGTTTTTGGCGCAAATTTTCATCCCGAGGCAAAGCAAATATTGTCATGGTGACATTTTCTTCCTGGCTTTTGTAATATGTATAAATATAATATAAACAGACCCCCAATATTTGGTATTTAAATAAAAATGAAAACTCACCTCAGTATACTGTAAATATTGACGAGGTTCCAGTTGATCGGCAGCGTGAAAGGACGAATAGGAACCGTACCAGGGCGTGGGTCGACAACGAAAATCCTCGAGTACGTTACAACACTGATTTATTTCGCACAAGGTGAATGGTGAATACACAAACCCGAACGTGGTCAACGGGAACGGCTTCCAGCCACCCGGACCGTCTGAACTCGCGGATCTCTCGTAAGCAATTCACCCGTCTGTGTCTCAGGCTCCACTGTTCATTCCGGGGGGAGAATTCCCCTTACAGCACTCACGCGTCGGCGCGAGCGGCACCAATACTCCTGGTCGCCACGGCTCCCACCCAGAGGCCATAATAACACCCGGGCGGTTCCCCTCCGCCAGGACACACGCGCACTAGACACAAACTTGTTTCTAAAATATAAACTAAGACGTTTAAAAACAGTTTAAACATTTAAAACTTCTCAAAACCCAAGCTGCCGCATTCAGTTATGTGAAAAATGACATGTAACGTCGGACTAAGATGGTCACGTGATTTTTAGGCCTCGATAGTATCGCAAAATATGAGTCCCAGAGAAATACCCAGATATATTTTTGTCTACGGATTTTGCTTATTAGGTACTCATATTATAACTGTTACTCTATCTGTGGTCTCTGGTCATGTCAAACGCGGTGTTGCCACGCTCTTCAAGACTTACTTAAAGTCCCGGAAGAAAATTCAAATCCGCCGAGTCTACAAGCCAACAACAAGGAGAGTGCTCATTATTTCAGCGATATTATCGTCCCTGCCTGCCTCTTCCGCCATTCCATTGCCGGGCCAGCCATTCATTCCGTATGAAGCGTAGTTTCCGGGACACAGAAACGTGATTTGCGCCGAGCATTGGGGGGAACTGGGCCCGGGAATAAGTAAATTGGGCCTTAGATGGGATTGCCTTAATTTAACAAATAAATTAAAAGTAAAAAAATATTTAAAAAAAAAGCTTTTATTTAAATGCGCTAAAAAGAATAAAATAATCTTTTCTTTTAAAACTTTTACTATCAACTTATAACGTCATTCCACAATTTATATGATATAAAAGCTTGTCGCGAGATTTAAGTAGTGGTATTTACTTAGTTTGAAAACTTAAATCTCGCGACAAGCTTTTATACCATATAAATTGTGGAATGACGTTATAAGTTGATAGTAAAAGTTTTAAAAGAAAAGATTATTTTATTCTTTTTAGCGCATTTAAATAAAAGCTTTTTTTAAAAATATTTTTTTACTTTTAATTTATTTTGTAATTTTTAGTTTGGCCAGGTGTCTGAGTCTATTCATCTCAGTTAACGCATCATTGTTGCAAGGTCGTTTGCCGGTTAGCTTAGAACAGTCTAGCTCTTCAATGAGGAGACCTTCTAATGATCTAACCCTACTTAAGGCCACGTATGCTTGACCAGGCGCGAAGAGCTTGGAGCCTAAATATACAACGAGACAGGTTGCAGACCAATGCTGTTGACGCCTATCTCACCAAACTACACAAGTCAAAGTTAACTAGTCCGCCATCTTGGGTGTTCCGCCATGTTGGATTTAGAATGACGTCACACATATAATCATGCATTGTCATCCAAATTAAACGTGTATACAAAATTTCAGCTCGATCGGTTGAAATTTAACTAGTCCGCCATCTTGAGTGTTCCGCCATGTTGGATTTAGAATGACGTCACACATATAATCATGCATTGTCATCCAAATTAAACGTGTGTACAAAATTTCAGCTCGATCGGTTGAAATTTAACTAGTCCGCCATCTTGGGTGTTCCGCCATGTTGGATTTAGAATGACGTCACACATATAATCATGCATTGTCATCCAAATTAAACGTGTGTACAAAATTTCAGCTCCATCGGTTGAAGATATCTGCTTCAAAATTGAGTTGCAAGATTCCACCCGAACAAATTACATACATACATACATACATACATACATTGCAAGTTAAATAAAAGCTTTTAAAAAGGAGGCATTTCTCCTTGAACGAGGCCCCTCCACGTCGAAATACGGAACGGGGGCGTCGATGTGGAAGGGAGACGGGACTTTAGAACCACTGGCGGGAAGTTGGCTGGGTGGTTATCTGTGCGCGAAGTTCCACTCGACGAAAAAATATTTTTTAACCTTTTCCCAGATATCTCATGTACGGGGTGGTTCATTATAAATTGACACCCACTTAACTTGTTAGTTTTTGAGGTTAGAAAAAAAAGTTTCTGACAAAAGTTTTAGATACTAATACGAAGTTTTTTTGTGACGCTATTGGACCGTGTACAGTTGTGTTCTAGAAAGCCGTGGCAGACATAACTTATGTTTTTTTAAATGGAACACCCTATATATTTTTGCATTTTTGAAATCTGCTGATCAAGGCAGTCAGAATGATATTAAACTTTGTGGCATTATCTTTTTAAGTTTTTGAAAAATTCCGTATTCAAATTTTATACTAAATTTATTTAACTCGAATTTGTGGATCTCGTGATAAATATAGACGATCAATGTAATAACGAAAAATATTTGTTTTAAACAAGAGAGTAACATAGTGAAACTCCAAAATGTTTAGAAGCTTTTACGATTTTTGTCCCTTTTTTATTGGAAAAGTGGGAAAAAGTGACGTTTTGGTAAAATATATTAAAAAATATTATTAAAGAAAGTTGTTTAGAATTGAAAATATTAAAATAACTTTGACAGTAACTCTACCTACACAGACAATATAAAAACCAAGCACACAATGATAAAATAACAGTCAAAAAATTAATGTAGCCGATTATTACTAAATTTAGCATACGTACACAATTTTCAATTCTGAACAACTTTCTTTAATAATATTTTGTAATATCTTTTCCCAAAACGTCACTTTTTCCCACGTTTCCAATAAAAAAGTGACAAAAATCAAAGGAGGCCTAGGATTTTTAAATTTTGCACAGATACTCAGTTTTTCATTCTGAACAACTTTCTTTAATAACATTTTGTCGTAAAAGCTACAGAGGGGGCACTTTACAAGTGTACAAAATCGGAATTTTCAAAATTTCCAAAGCGTACTTGATTTTTCGAAAGTAAAATTATGTCAAAAATTAGTTTCAAACTAAGCAGGGCGGAACCCCAGAAGCTCAATTTTCAACACGAAATTCTTTTGTCATTTATACCTATAAATTCGCTAATCCTGGGACACACTGTATGTGTATCACGAGATCCACAAATTCGAGTTAAATAAATTTAGTATAAAATTTGAAAACGGAATTTTTCAAAAACGGAAAAAGATAATGCCACAAAGTTTAATATCATTCTGACTGCCTTGATGAGCAGATTTCAAAAATGCAAAAATATATAGGGTGTTCCATTTAAAAAAACATAAGTTATGTCTGCCACGGCTTTCTAGAACACACTGTACACGGTCCAATAGCGTCATAAAAAACTTTGTATTAGTATCTAAAACTTTTGTAAAAAAAACTTTTTTTCAAACCTCAAAAACGAGCCAGTTAAGGGGGGTGTCAATTTATAATGAACCACCCTGTACATGTATTACATGTATTATATGTATTACATGTATTACACGTATTATATGTATTACATGTATTACATGTATTACATGTATTATGTATTACATCTATTACATAATAATATATACCCCGATTACTGTAAGAAGTCCCGATTTTGTCAGATGACATTCTCCACAAAATCCCTAGGAATTTTCTGTTAACCATGGGTATAAAATTGGTATATGTTGTGTCTCAACCAGTTAATGACGTCACTCATTGATTTATGATGTGAAAAGTTACCCAAGTGATATGAAAAAATAATAATAATAAAATAAAAACCCTGTTGCAATCACGATTATACCGCTTCAAATAAAAACAACTATGACTGCAACCCATTTTAATAATAATTTCAAACGTCATGGAAACACTTTCATTTTGGTACTTTGGTATAATCAGCTACTTGCGGCAGCGTCTATGGTGCGTACTCAGGCAAATTTTATTTCGGTGTTGCGAAAGTGACAGTGAAGGTTTTCCGGATCGTTCAAAATGGTTCAAACTTTGAGCAGTGAAAATATTCGCCGGTTTTGTACGTTTCGCGAGTTTTACCGTTATCTGTGTTGTTCTTGTTCGTGTCATTAGTAGTTATTCAGTGTGCAAATGGGCACGTCACTGACCTGTACTTATGACCCGGTTGCATTTTTTGTTGCATTGATGCCAACTTAGGATGTCGAAATTACCAATTGACAGTCCCAGTAAGGGCTCCTTAAAATAATTTGACTATATTACATGTATTACATATTCCAAGTGAATTTATTACCTTTTTGATTTTTCAATGTCAACAGTAATTAGTGGGTGTGTAGTAGCATATGGAGCTCTTATAGTTTCTCATAACGGATGCACGAGGTTTGCGTAGAGTGAAGTACCAGACTAAGCACAAAACTAAGCACAAAATGCCACGCCACCGTCCCCACACCTGTACTCAAGATATTGACAAGGCCGAGTCGCCTAGTCGCCACAGTCGCTAGAGCGCTACAGTCGGTACTGTTCCTTCCTACCGCATACTACCGCCACCACCCGACCATTGCTTTTGTTCAACCGCAACGAAAGTTTAACGTAGGACTAAAACGAATTGTGACTACTTTTTTAAGAACACTAAGATTATGTATCTATCAATTATTTTAGGCAAAGGGATTGGCGTAAATCAAAACCAAAAAGCACATTCGAATCGGTATTGGCCGGTGACGAGACCATCCCCAAATAGCATCAATCACAACCGCCGAAAAAACCTTCATAGCCGACCGTTTAATTTATGAGGCGGTTTGTATTCGCACAATGGTCTGGCCGGGAGCGCCGGAAGTGACGTATGACGGCCGCGCCGCCGCCATATTTCAACTTTTGACAGGCCGACCGCGATAAAAATTTCATTACCACCGCTCGCCCCGAATTGTCTACGGTTTTATCGGATCGAATGGTGGCGCCTATTTCGCGGAGAAAGGGTGGAGAAATGAACGAAATAATGGAAGGATTTTAAAATTTATAACGCCCTAAAATTTCTAACAGTCGTTGTGGAACGAATATATATTTCCTAAGACAAATAATAAACTAACTAACTAATAATTCAATACAATACAGACCCTGCCAAGAGAAAAAATGTTTAGTAACATTATTAGCCTCAGTTAGTAACATAAATCTAAAACAAAACAGTGCAATGATGGCACCATTACCAAACTTCTTCATAAATTTATCTGGTACTTACGAATTAAATGTATAACCAACGTAAAAAATATCAATTTGGAAGAATTAGTTGATATCTACAATCTACGTATAGTAAAAATTTTGACAGTTATCATTTAACAATAAATTTTACTGATTTTGCGAATTTTCTGATCCTGCTTGGTCTATAAAAATAATATCCTTAATAAATTGCTTATTGACAATTGACAATGACACGGCCGTTGTTAAGTTTAACTAACCAGGCAGTTACCTTAACACCCTATTTACAATCTCTGTAAGTACGTTACAAGGCCAGGGGAGCGAGCCAAGAAGGAAAGGTCTATGTAGCGGAAACATCCACAGATATTTTATAACTACAGTATATATTTATTTTAAAATTTTTTTTTTTAATTTTTTAATTTATGAGGCGGTTTGTATTCGCACAATGGTCTGGCCGGGAGCGCCGGAAGTGACGTATGACGGCCGCGCCGCCGCCATATTTCAACTTTTGACAGGCCGACCGCGATAAAAATTTCATTACCACCGCTCGCCCCGAATTGTCTACGGTTTTATCGGATCGAATGGTGGCGCCTATTTCGCGGAGAAAGGGTGGAGAAATGAACGAAATAATGGAAGGATTTTAAAATTTATAACGCCCTAAAATTTCTAACAGTCGTTGTGGAACGAATATATATTTCCTAAGACAAATAATAAACTAACTAACTAATAATTCAATACAATACAGACCCTGCCAAGAGAAAAAATGTTTAGTAACATTATTAGCCTCAGTTAGTAACATAAATCTAAAACAAAACAGTGCAATGATGGCACCATTACCAAACTTCTTCATAAATTTATCTGGTACTTACGAATTAAATGTATAACCAACGTAAAAAATATCAATTTGGAAGAATTAGTTGATATCTACAATCTACGTATAGTAAAAATTTTGACAGTTATCATTTAACAATAAATTTTACTGATTTTGCGAATTTTCTGATCCTGCTTGGTCTATAAAAATAATATCCTTAATAAATTGCTTATTGACAATTGACAATGACACGGCCGTTGTTAAGTTTAACTAACCAGGCAGTTACCTTAACACCCTATTTACAATCTCTGTAAGTACGTTACAAGGCCAGGGGAGCGAGCCAAGAAGGAAAGGTCTATGTAGCGGAAACATCCACAGATATTTTATAACTACAGTATATATTTATTTTAAAATTTTTTTTTTTAATTTTTTAATTTATGAGGCGGTTTGTATTCGCACAATGGTCTGGCCGGGAGCGCCGGAAGTGACGTATGACGGCCGCGCCGCCGCCATATTTCAACTTTTGACAGGCCGACCGCGATAAAAATTTCATTACCACCGCTCGCCCCGAATTGTCTACGGTTTTATCGGATCGAATGGTGGCGCCTATTTCGCGGAGAAAGGGTGGAGAAATGAACGAAATAATGGAAGGATTTTAAAATTTATAACGCCCTAAAATTTCTAACAGTCGTTGTGGAACGAATATATATTTCCTAAGACAAATAATAAACTAACTAACTAATAATTCAATACAATACAGACCCTGCCAAGAGAAAAAATGTTTAGTAACATTATTAGCCTCAGTTAGTAACATAAATCTAAAACAAAACAGTGCAATGATGGCACCATTACCAAACTTCTTCATAAATTTATCTGGTACTTACGAATTAAATGTATAACCAACGTAAAAAATATCAATTTGGAAGAATTAGTTGATATCTACAATCTACGTATAGTAAAAATTTTGACAGTTATCATTTAACAATAAATTTTACTGATTTTGCGAATTTTCTGATCCTGCTTGGTCTATAAAAATAATATCCTTAATAAATTGCTTATTCTGGCTAACGTGGCAACATTGCACGAACTCTTTGTGAGCGACGATGTGCATTTGGTTTATTATGCCCCAACAGCTGATCCACGATACACTTACCCACGGTATGTCACTAATGAATCCGAAAACAAGGCAACTATGCGCATCTACGTCAGTTGCGAATCACGAATTCTAAATAATGCATGGTGTTTAATGGCAGCTGCGGTTGTGTTTTACGATTTTTTTATAGTTTACAGTTTAGTGTGCCAAAAAAGTGTAAACAACTGACTGATCGTCAGTCCAGCTCGACAGTGCTTTGAAATAGGCCAAAAATGCCAGGATGTGCAGTCAGCGTATGTCCAAATAATAATAGAAACAGTAAGGGAACGGAAATTAAGTATTATAGATTTCCCAAGGATAATAATCTTGCCAAAAATGGATTGCTGCATGCCGCAGACAAGACAGTATCAATTTAAAAAATGGTAAGGAAACAGATTAAATTTATAGAACAGAGCATTAAAAATAGGGGACTCGACAGAGTTTATGCCTGTACAAATAAAATAGAATGTTCAATAAAAAATTAGCCTTGTTATGGTTAAAGGGAATCATTATTTGATCCCTATTTTACTCACTATTTATTATATTGTTTCGTTTGTTGTTTAACTATAAACTAAGCATTAGTTGCAGGTTGTGCTTGTGTCGAGGCTTGTGTGCATTAATTGGTACTTAAATAAGGCTTTAATTGACATAAACCGACATAAACACTGGAAGGAAAAAGTTATATTTTTGGTAAGGATTTGAATTTTCTTTGCCTATAACAAGTCATCTGTAAAATACTTTTTTCGATTGAGAGTTTGTGTCGGTAGAAGCCAAAACTTAGTTCTGGATTACCTTATACTTACAATAAATGTATTATTTAAATACCTATATGATATTTTTTTATTGTCTACCAATATACGGTCTTTTAAAAGAAAAATCCTGTTAATTTAACAAAATATACATCAATTTTATTTGCATGCATACGATTAGCTAAAACGCAAAGAAAACAAATTATTTGTAAAATTATAATTATCAAATTAAATGTGTTTTTTTATCAATAGAATATTTATTTATTTATCTAGTAATATAATCTACATATTTTTAACAACACTTATTTAAAAGAAAACGTTTAAAATAAGCCAAAACCCATAAAAAGTATCTATTGCTGTGTAAAACATATGGAGCAATTTAAATTCTGATTCGCAACTGACGTCACAAGGTGCGACAGAGATAGGCATATGGTTGCGCAATGACATACCGTGGGTAAGTGTATCGTGAGCTGATCTAGAGTTCGTTGAGATTTCGCCAGTTTGTGTTGATGTGTTGCGAGTGTTTACTTTTGCGTTATTCTTGTTTTTTTTAAGTAGATTTTGGGGTTATTAGACAAAAGACATATAGTTAAGTTTTTAATTAGTGAATTAATGTAGTTTTAAGAACGATGGGAAGAGTAAAGTGTTGTGAAATTGAGGCATAGGAAACGTAACCTCTTGCTATCATAAGATGCAGGCTTAAGTGACAAATTTGTTGTGTTTTTTTTTGTCTGACTCGTATATTTCGATAAAGTAAGAGAATTAAAAGTACAAGAATTTTAGTATCTAAGCGTTGACTGACGTATTAATAAAGACTGCTCATGGCTGTCATGTTTGACAGTTCTCTGGCTCACCATGCGCTTTCCGGAGAAAAAATACAATGCAAAATACATTGTTGACCATAGGCGCCATCTACTTTCCAGGACATGAAACTATAGCCTTGAGAAGTCTTATTAATACGTCACTCAACGCAAAAAGCCTCTTATCTGACATACAGTTTTCTACTTATTAAAATGCAAAATTTTTACGGGAGCAAAAGATTTTTATTGCTCCAACTGTCCCTATCCAGGAACCCTAATATAAATATCTAACATTATTTGTCAATTTGTCAACATGCGAAGTGGCTTGATACGTCCCTGGGCGCAATGCCACCAACTTTGGATTACTAAATTTAAAAAAAATCATTATTTGACTACATAAAAAGAGACTCGAGTACAATAACCTTATTATGTTGACAACTAATAATTAGCAATCACACAACATTGAAGGTAGGTACCAGCAGGTACCTACTATTCACGGGCGTAGCCAGGATTTAGTTTTGGGGGGGGGGGGGGGGGTTAGTTTGAGAAGTAAATAAAACAACAAAAATATACTTATATGAAATTTATCTATATATCCATCCGAAAAACGACGACATATATTTATAAAGTTCTTAACTTTAAATGAAATGGATAAACTAATTTCGTTCCTCTGCGCTAAATCTAAAACCATTAAAGAAGAAATCTTCGGCTTTTTCTTTTAAATATATCTACTACTTCTCTGCATGAATTTCTGTTCCATAGTGAATGTTCATTAGAGCCAAACCATTAAGTCTGTTTTAAAATACACTATTGACCATAAGCGCCATCTACTTTTCAGGATATGAAGCTACAGCCGTGAGAATAAGTTTTATTAATACGTCAGTCAACGATCTAAGCTTACCTAATTGGTAAGCGATTTGTCAGCTCTGTTTCCATAGGTACCTACATCCTAAGCTTTTTACTTTGTGATTTGATATAAGAATTATTATTTGATTCTGTACCTTAGAAAAATAAAAACATATAAATTAATGGTATATATAAGCTTTGTGTGCCCCTGAAGAAATATCCATATTATATTTACATCCACTGTAAACACAAAACAGTGGCGTACAGAAACACTAAATTTATTGGAAATAAATTATTGTTGTTTTATACTGTCCGCCCATCACAATAAATATTAATAATGACAACTATATTATTCATGAATTAATGTTAAAATAACACAAAACAAAACTAAGTCGAAAAAGCCACTATACATTCAAGGCAATAGTTTAGTTTGTTGTTAGGCAAAAACAAGCCAATTATATTTCCTTAAACAAATTTCATGTTTCACAAAAAAAGTATTTCCACTATCATTGTGATATCAAAATGGTAAAACACTGTAAATTTTTGTTCCTTCTTATCCTCCAACTTCCAACTTTATTATTCCAGCGCAAACTCCCAGGCAACTTCCCCCATAACAAACGGGGTGTATAGAGGAAGGGAGCAGGTACTTAGTGGCGGTTGTTCAGGAAGCCCTTCTCTTAATGAGCTCACGATTATTATTGACTCTGTTATAATTGCCTCCAGACTATGGATTTTGCCATAAAGCTCTTGTCCGTGTTTGCCGATTTCATTTGATGCGTGAAGTTTACTTAGATACTGAGTTTGGTAACTTAGAAATTGTCACAAAACTTCTAACATTCGCCATTTGTCACTTCTTACCACAAAACATCTTGTCACTAACTATGCCCATAGAACATTAAAATTAGGTAGTGATCAAATGCACAGAGACAAAATAGACAAAAATGTTTATAGATTCGTACATTTTAACTAGCTCTGGCAACACTGCATCTGGAGTACCATAAATGTTGCTCTGTAGTCACAAGCGCTTCTAGTTACATAAACTCCTTATTTGGGATATTCTCCATAGTTGAGAGGCAGACAAGCAGTTATCCCTTGTCCCCTAACATAATAAATATGTCCTTTGAAACTTGGACACGGCCCTTGGCTAGTTGGAATTTCCTTGTTGGCCAGTGAAGGTAGAAATAACCTGTTGGGAAATTTTGGATGCTTACATTTTGTGTCATTTTAAACTCATGTGTTGTGTTGCCAAATTACGTACGGTATAGGGAAGGAAGGTGATTTAACAATTTTGTTATTGAAAATGCACATGGTTACAAAATTAATAATTATTAAGTAATTCGCAATTTATGAAATATACACACCGATATTTCCATTTGCCTTGTCCAGATTTGCGATAGATTAATTTAAATCATTTCCAAATGAACATCAAGCAAAACTACGCGCCAGTCTAGTTGGCCATAAACACGAACGACAACCTAACCTATAAATTATGTTCGGTGGTACCGGGGCAGTGAAATTAAATAAATATCCGGAAATTGCCATATCCGATTTGGTTTATATTTATCGTTGGCCATAGATCTCTAGATAAACACAACAAATGCCGGCATTTGTTTGCTAACATTGTGTAATAACACGAAACGAAATTATTGTACTCGTACACCGTGTAGAAATTAAAAAAATGATTGATAACACTCAGTGGCAAGCATTATTTTTATAAGGTCTTTGTTAATGGTAGATTTGGAACCTTAGGCAAGGAAAGAGAGAGGACACCGCGTTTGCCTACCCTGCCGTGTATAGATTTTGTTACGTCGTTTTGAACGGCGGCCATTTTATATGTGGCAGACAAAGCGAGTACGTTGTGAGTTAATTTCGTGAATTTGTGAATTAAAAGTAACAGTGATTAAAATATGTTTTTCAATAACGTGAAAAATACCTACATGAGGTGTACAGGTACAGTAATTGTGTTGTCAAATCTAATTCTTAAAACGGAGAGCCAAGAGTGGCAGAAAAAAATAATAAAAATTGCGTTAATAATTTTTGATTCACCCAGTATAAAATCGACATTCTGCATAAAACGACTTCACCCTAGCGGTGGAAACAGCATCATAACTCGAGATGGGTTATCCATAAATGCATGAAGATTATCTGCATCGTTGTATATTATATTCGTGGAAATAATCTTTTATGAATTTATGTATTTGGAAAAGTCCCCTAAAATCTTGTTATTCGACCGAAATACCGCGTATGTTTTTATTTCCCTATACACGGACGAAAACATTTCTGTTTGCATAAAATATACATGTGGAAGTTCATTGAACTATTTTTAATTACTATTTTTCTACGAGTGTATATAAAATCAACACAGAAATGTTAATAATGTATTAAATGTTTACAATAGATTATACTGTCACCATATAACATTTGCTTTTTGTCACTTCTCACCACAACATTTTTGGACCGAGGTTATACCATAAAATATTAAAATTAGGTTTGAACATATTTAATTATTAGGAATGCAAAAATATACTAGATTTGTACACTTATACTAACTGTGGCAACACTGCTGAAAGCCGACAATAATTGCAGGTAACTTCAGCTCGTGTAACTGTGTGTAACTACTGGGACTAACTACAACTACAACAAAGTTCAATTTTATACTTCATAACACTCACGCTGCCTTTTCGTCTGATGGGTTTTAATAATTTCCTCATTTCTGAAAGGGCACAAAAAGCACTCAAATTATGAGCTCTCTTGATGCATACAAACGGAGATTGGAAAAAAGGGCATGCACCGCAAAACTGTGTTCTATAAGCTATAAAAGGGAAAAACTCCAGAAAAAGTTTTGCAAAAAAATCGGACCAGTTGAAAACCACAGTCTTAGTTAAGTATAGACAACTTCATTTTTTAATGGTTTACTGTATTGAAGTAAATAAAACTCCTACTTTGTGAATCAATAAGTTAGCAAGTGAGAAATAAAAAGTAATTCGTTGGTTTGAAATAAATAGTTATTTGTGTAACTAGCGCAAAATGTGTATATACAGGGTGCGTTTTTTTCGATGACCATTATGGGGATCTCGGAAACTAGCAGAGCTAAAACAAAGGCTAAATGAGGAAATAATTGCAGTTTTGAATGCTTAATCGAATGCCCCTTTTGGATTTTTAAAAAAGTTCATGTCTCACTAGATATTTTGAAAGGAGTTATTTTTTGCTATTTCATCATAATATCTCTGTAGCTCCGTTATTTCTGATTATACAGAAAAACTGTAGAGACAAAACTTGTAGATAATTTTGGGCTTAATAAGATAATCTTATCCAATTTTTTTATGCTGTTTGTGATTTTTGATATATGACATAAACTTATGTTTTTTTACTGTAAATCATAGTTGGCTGTAGCTTTATCAAATCGGCTATTTTTTTATCTTTCAAAAGATATAATACTTGGCATAGTTATTATAAAAAATAAAAGAGCTATGGCTAATTTTATGTTTTTTTTTTTTAATTTTTACATAGTCAGCTATGGAATATTTTCGTAATAACGTTCTACTAACATAATTATTTACCCGTAAGAAATTACCTAGATCAGCTCTATCCGAACAGTTGGATAGGGAGAAATAGACCTATTTCCTGGCCGCCCCGATCCCCCGATTTGTCTGTTTTGGATTTCTTTTTGTGGGGAACAGTACAAAATAAAGTATGAGACAATTGTTGAATTAAGAGCAGCTGTTTTAGAAGCAATTGCCAGTATTGACAGGCGCTCTTTACGAAAGGCGACAAATTCAGTTTTAAAAAGTTTGAAGGATGTCTAATAATAAAATAGACTGTAATTATGAAAATATTCCATGGCCGACTATGTAAAAATTAAAAAAAATCAGAAAATTAGCCATAGCTCTTTTATTTTTATAATAACTATGCCGAGTATTATATCTTTAGATAGCTCAAAAAATGGCCGATTTGGTAAGGCCACAGCCAACTATGATTTGCATTTAAAAAAACACATGTTTATGTCATATCTCAAAAATCACAAACAACATAAAAAGTTGGATTAGATTATCTGATTAAGCCAAAAATTATATACAATTTTTGTCTTTACAGTTTTTCTGTATAATCAGAAATAACGAAGCTCCAGAGATCTGATGAAATAGCAAAAAATCACTCTTTTCAAAATATCTAGTGAGCCATGAACTTTTTTAAACATCCAAAAGGGGCATTAGATTGAGCATTCAAAACTGCAATTCTCTCCCCGTTTAACCTTTGTTCTAGCTCTGCTAGTTTCCGAGATCCCCATAGTGGTCATCGAAAAAAAAACTCACCCTGTATATGTTGCATAATCCATGAAGTTTGCAGCTCGAGGCGAAGTCGAGAGCTGCAATCTGTAGTAACTTTTTTCACGATCATAGAAAAAGGTAATGTTAGGTTAAGTTTGGCAACATTGGTATTTTTTGCCCGAATTCTTTCGCATAGCCTTTCTTTATTGGCGCACCTTACCGCACTGTAGATGTGAGGAAACTCATTGAAACGCCGAATCCGCAGTACACGATTCCGGACAATTAAAAATAGACCATCCCGCGATCCTACGGTCAGCCGTTCTAGACGCCGAAGCCTATAATTCCGGCCAGAAGGGTTGTTATTATCCGCCCGGACCGCCTACCCGCTTCAATGCCTCGTTTGCGCCCATTCTGGCCCGTCTGGAAATCAGAGGGCCGACCCCAGAGGTCCGAGTTCGGTCGCTTTGCGGCTAACTTCGTTCGATTCTTCGGCGGACTTGATACTTGATTCACTATTGGGGAGTGAGGATAGGTCGCCTTTCGTAACCCGTTTTGCGTGGACTTGCGAATGTTTAAGGCGGAATTCGAACTGAACACTATTCTAGATGTTGACCATTAAAAGAATTGTACATCAAAAACACATGTGCCATTATTAGTGTCGTTATTCGCCGATTTTGGGTATTATACGCCAACAACAACAATTATACGCCAACAACAACAAAGAACAACGCAGTGTAGACCCAAGGCTAGCAACGTTCCCATGGTGACGATGGCCCATATACATATACCTATAGCAGCCTATACCGCTCAAGAGACCGGGTGAATAATTTGGCGGCCATTTTTAAGCCTAAATGAGGCGGGAAATTTGAAATCATTTCTACCGGTGGGTTCCATAAATAATGTAATGTCTTGGTTGTCGGTTTTGTAAAATGGAAATTATTTTAGTTCAAAGTACAACATAGGTTCAAGATTTTTGTTGGTACAATTGTACAACTTACTCAAAACAATATTTTAATCATCATAAGGAGAAGTAATATAATTATTATTGTACATTATACCTATAGCTTATACAACAGCTACATTATAAATAATTACTTATAAAAAATATGAAAATATTTTTAATTATCTAACATTTTCATACACTATTACTTGGTATAATTATTTCTTTGAATACTTTTAATAATATTAACCTATTTTCCAAGAACATAATAACTGAATTTTTAGGCAGCTGGTTTCATTCCTTAGAACTTTTTATTTTTGTTTGTTTAAAAAATGCAAGCAAAAGAAAACTTGGTAACTTCAACTTCTACCACTATAATCTTTGCTTCAAAAATGAAAGTGAAGTGATTTTTAATTACGCTCTTCTTTGACAAGCTTCAATAATTTTGTTGGCGGTGATCTGCAGTTAACAGGTTTACTTGTTGCTGCCTGCTGCTGTTTGCATTTCTTCGGTTAATTCTATTTGCTCCAGAAATGCGGCTCTTTTCGTTGTATCGAGAATTACAATGTCTCCATTTTCCTCATCTCCACGAGTTATGTTTTGAACTTCTTGAATGACACCTAGATTACTTACTAAGCCACTTTCTAAATTTAGTTTCTTCTCTTGAAAACCTAAAAATGAGCAAGAAATCAGAAAATATCAATGAGAAAACAATCATATTCGGCAAAAAATTATACCTATTTGCTTACCTATGGAATGCAATTTCACAATCTATATGTAAAAGTCTCTTTGCATTTGCACCAACTCATGTTTTTATCTCGTAAATATGATAATGGAAAGTTATTAACCGTACAAAATATAAAAGAAAAAATCGCGATTAAAAACTAAAAACGCATCTCTCATCAAAAAAGCATGTCACGGTGACTTTTATGATTTTACCGGCGCCTTCAAAAATTATAATGCAATTTCATTTATACTGTATACAAAATTTGATGTCAAATTAAAGAAAAATGATGGGAACCCATGGGCGGAGTGTTTTTTTAATAGGAAACTGAAACAGTGCATGCCTGGTCGCCATCGATAAGGAAACTTATTAGGCGTAAATATGAATAACATTATCGAACAGTTTAAGTTTTCAGTTGACAAAAATAGCAAGCATGAAAATATGATACTAAAAGAATGACGCTGTGATTTCAACTTTAAAATAATTCAAAAGAAAAACGTAATATATTACACATTAGTTTTTAAGCATTAGTGATTTTTTTATTATTTTTTAATATATTTGCCTATCTATAGAAAGAGCACATACCAAATATCAGCCCTCAAATCGCAATATTTAATTTGCAATAAATAATTAAAGTTGTGACCGCAAGCTATTCATTTGAAACGACACGAAAAGCGCGGGAATGGTTGTGACGTCGCACCACTCGATCGATCGGAAGGCAGTGACAGGAGTGACAGCTACACAGAATTAGAGAAGGAAGAATGGAAATTGAACGTTAAAATAAACAGTTCGGCGACCCATTTCCAGAGAGATCTGATGTAGGTCAAAAATAGGAACCGCCTAAAAGTTTAAATTTAATAAGCACTTCTTTAACTGAATGGTGAGGCCACGCGACTAGTAATTCGTAGGTCCCGGGTTCAATCGCACAAGAAGTTTTTTTTTAATTATCACTGCATTTATATTTATCATTGATCATCATTTGTAGTAATAATTGGACAATGGTTATTATGAAGATTATTACCCAAAATCTACTCCATATTGTATTTAAATTCAAAGTACTTACCTACCTAATATAAAATTGTCAGTAGCAGGAAAAATGTAATACATTGCTCGATACGTAAGCTCTTTTTGGCCTCGGAGAGAATTTTAAGACCCGAGTCAACACGGGCGTTAAACAACCTCCTCGGCCAAAGAAATGCTCGCAATGTAAATAACTATTTAATACAGCACACTTTTTCAAACATTATCAATAATGTCAAGACTGAGATAGACTGTAATAAGACGGATAGACAAGACAAGGATAGGGCGGTCTCGTTGCTCTTTCTAAAGAAGGAGTGCGTGGTGCTGTACTTTTACACATGTGCCGCCCATATTAGTTTATACATGGTGCCGCCGCCCACCAGAGACGCCACCACCAACGAGCTACTTGACGTCACAACCAAGGAGGGCGCGTTACAAGAATGATTTGAATTATGCAGTTTTTAATTGCTTATATTTATTACGTAAAAATAAAAAAATAGTTTTTTGTGAATTCCTCTCATTTGACTGGGGAATTTCGATTAAACTTATGTTTTTATTCATCCAGGAAATCAATATGACTGCAATTGGCTATTTCCTCGTCGTGCTTCACAATTTACAGTCCATCCTCATTTAATTTTTTTCAAAGCGACCGCCCGTAAATTTTTAATCAGAAGATTGGCAGCGACATTCGTGGGAAGATCGCATGACGCCACCGGGTTTGTTTGGCGTCGGGCATGACTGTTTGCGACGGAACCGGAACTATCAAACATTTACATTTGGCACGTTCTGGAAATTCCCCACGTAAACACCACCCCGGGGTCGCTTAAATAATTCCAAACGGCGCCGCCAAATGACCTCTCGATATAATGGTCTTAGACTGTTTGTCCAGAGCATATAAAACAACCAGCAGTATGTTTCCACATGGCGGGAAAATTCTGCGCACCTGTTCGCGCAGCCGCCATTTGGGAATAGATTCTGTCAAATAGATGCAGTGTCGGGGCGATTGGGCAGTTTTTTTGGCTGTATGAGAGATATTACGGTGCCGTGCATGGAGTGTGCTTTTTTGTAAATTGTGCTTTGTGCTAGTATCTTTAAGTAAAGAATCCCAGGAAGGAGTCAAAGCTCTATGTGTATTAAAATTCCGAACTAATTTCTTCTGCTTGTGCTTACCACACATAGTTTACTAATACTACTCTGTATTTCTGAATTGATTTTCCGGAATACACCTCTGACTTCTATTCCCCCAATATGGCGACAAGGTCATTGAATTTGCGGATGATTTCTCAAGAGTAAGTTATACTGCTGGTTGTTTTATATGCTCTGCTATAATTTCGTTTACTGTATTTTGTGTTGCCTACCTTCTGTTTTGAGATACTATACTGTTCCACTGTAAACTTTAGCTTTTACATTGTGCCCTGGTGATAGTAACTCAAAAGTGCAAATTTTTGAGAAGTATTATCATTTCACCACGATACACTTACCCACGGTATGGCACTAACGAATCCGAAAACAAGGCAACTCTGCGCACCTGATCGTCAGTCCAGCTCGACAGTGCTTTAAAATAGGCCAAAAATGCCGGGATGTGCATGCAGTCAGCGTTTGTCCAAATAATAACAGGAACAGTAAGGGAACGGAAATTAAGTAGGTACTATAGATTTCCCAGTACAACAATCTTGCCAAAAAATGAATTGCTGCATGAAGCAGACAAGACAGGAAACAGATTATTTATAGAACAGAGCATTAAAAATAGGGGACTCAACATAATTTATGCCTGGTTTATACAGCAAATAAAATATAATGTGCAATAAAATATTAGCCTTGTTATGGTTAAAGGGAATCATTATTTTGATCCCTATTTTACTCACTACTTATTATGTTGTTTTGTTTGTTGTTTAACTATAAACTAAGCATTAATTGTGCAGGTTGTGCTCATGTCGAGGCTTGTGTGCATTAATTGGTAAATAAGGCTTTAATTGACATAAACCGACATAAACACTGGAAGGAAAAAGTTATATTTTTGGTAAGGCTTTGAATTTTATTTATCAATATCTTTGCCTATAACAAGTCATCTGTAAAATATTTTTTTCGATGGAGATTTTGTGTCGATAGAAGCCAAAACTTAGTTCAGGATTACCTTACTTACAATAAATGTATTATTTTTTTATTGTCTACCAATATACGGTGTTTTAAAAGAAAAATCCTGTTAATTTAACAAAATCTACATCAATTTTATTTGCATGCATACGACTAGCTAAAACGCAAAGAAAACAAATTATTTGTAAAATTATAATTAAAAAATTAAATGTGTTTTTTATCAACAGAATATTCCTTCATTTATCTAGTAATATAATCTACATATTTTTAACAACATTTATTTGAAAGAAAACTTTTAAAATAAGCAAAAACCCATAAAAAAGTATCTATTGCTGTGTAAAACATATGGAGCAATTTAAATTCTGATTCGCAACTGACGTCACAAGATGCGTAATCGGGGCCAACGATAAAGACAGGCCACGGCGCTAACGCATAATCGCGTAGTCACGTGACCAACTTAGTTCTATATAATGAAAGGCATTTTTGGAGATAAGTAGAAAAAACAAATTTCGTAACAATTTGGCAAGTTTTCTTTCATCTATTACATTTATATTTTTTCAAAATTTTCAACCTGCCTCAGCTGTTTTAGGCTTTGAGTTAAACGGCACTGCACTCACAATATTTTGGCACATTCTCAAAAATTGTTGGGACATCACCTTCCTTTAGCTTAGGTGATATTCTCTATAGGTATTTTCCTCCCACAACACATTTGTCCACTTTAATTATTGTTTCACTTTTTTGAAAATGTGTTAGCCACACGTACTTAAGGGTTTTTTAGAAATTAAATCTCAGTTGGGATATGACGAATCCATTTTTGGCGGAAATTTTCATCCCGAGGCAAAACAAATGTTTGTTATGGCGACACTTTCTTCCTGGCTTTTGTAATATGTATAAATATAATATAAACAGACCCAATACTTGGTATTTAGGTTATTTTTTACGAAATAAAAATGAAAACTCACCTCAGTAGGTACACTGTAAATATTGACGAAGTCTCAGTTGTTCGGCAGCGTGGAAGACCGAATAGAAACCGTATCGGGGCGTGGGTCGACAACGAAAATCCTCGAGTAGGTACGTTACAACACTGATTTATTTCGCACAAGGTGAATGGTGAATACAATAAATACACAAACCCGACGTGGTCAACGGGAACGGCTTCCAGCCACCCGGACCGTCTGAACTCGCGGATCTCTCGTAAGCAGTTCACCCCTCTGTGTCTCATTCCGGGTTCCCTATTCTGTGGTTCGGGGTCTCCCCTTACAGCGTTCACGCGTCGCGTCGCGTCGGTGCGAGCGGCACCAATACTCTTGGACGGCACGACTCCCACCCAGACACCCAGAGGCCATAATAACACCTGGGCGGTTCCCCTCCGCCAGGACACACGCGCACTAGACACAAACTTGTTTCTAAAATATAAACTAAGACGTTTAAAAACACTTTAAACATTGAAAACTTCTCAAAACCCAAGCTGCCGCTTTCAGTTATGTGACAAATGACATGTAACGTCTGACTAAGATGGTCAAGTGATTTTTGTGCGCCAGGGCCTGTCTTTATAGTAGGCCTTGATGCGTAGTGACATACCGTGGCTAAGTGTATAGTGTCATTTCAGCACACCTTAAAATCTAGGCAACCGATAATTTTGGTGTTACCATATTTTTACTTTTAACCCCAAATTGGCAATAAAGGAATGACGACCTTCTACTTAAGAACAAGCAAGTCTAATGGCCATGTCTTGACACATCTCAGTCCGTCGTTGCTCTCGGCAAACAAAAGCCAATATTTCCGCGTCTTTGGCCGTCTAAAGGGGGTGCCTTTTTTGCGGCGACAATAGTAAATCTCCCGGGGCATATTTCCAAGCCTCCCGGACGGCAAGACGGGCGAGGCTGCATACCCAACGAGCCAGACGTTATGTTTTACGCGGTGTTTGCCAGCCGGGAAATTTGTTCGAGGGGGCCGATAATTTACCATTGCCCCGCACTAGAATGTAGTGTTATGGTATGTGTGCGGCACGGGCGTAGCCAGGATTTAGTTTTGGGGGGGTTTTACTTTGAGAAGTAAATAAAACAACAAAAATACACTTATATGAAATTTAATATCTATATATCCATCCGAAAAACTACGACATATATTTATAAAGTTCTTAACTTTAAATGAAATGGATAAATTAATTTCGTTCCTCTGCGCTAAATCTAAAACCATTAAAGAAGAAATCTTCGGCTTTTTCTTTTAAATACATCCACTACTTCATCTGCATGAATTTCTGTTCCATAGTGAATGTTCCTTAGAGCCAAACCATTAAGTCTGTTTTCACTTGTAGTGTTTCGTAAATAGATTTTCAGTCTCCTTAGGCTCGAGAAAGACCTTTCTGGGGTAGCAGTGGATACAGGAATGGTAGCCAAGATTTGTAGTAATGTGTAAATATTAGGATAAAGGTTTTTATCGCACATATCTAGGCATTCCAAACTCGATTTCGGGGTAGGCAGTCTTCTTATCAGCATGCAAGGTAGCTGAAGCTTTGATAGCTAAATCCAAATTTGTTTCTTTATTAGAAACCCCTTGACCTTGACTACACCACTTTTTCCAGTAGTCCATACCTTTAAGTTTATCACCCTTCCTTTTTTTCCCCTCCATTTTTCGACAGTAATAATGATTCACGTATCTATCCTTAACAAGGTCATCGAATAACAGCGCACTAAAATTACTCACTTACACGGTACACTTAATTCTCTTCACTATTCGTTCACCACTTTTCACTTTTATTCGCTTCGAGTTCGCATGGAACAATACTGCCGTAAGCGCGGTCACGCGCCGCAGCGCCGCTTATATAGCAGCCCAGTAGCCGTCCAGAAAATTCCACGAACATCCACAAAGTTCCGCTCATTTCGACCGAGGGGCGTGGCGAATAATCGAGAAACAACGCAAAGTGTCCCTACAATACAAAATAGTTCGGCTGCAACTGCGTCTGCCTCTCGTCAAAAGATGGCGCTAGGCGCTACTATTACTACATATATTCAAACGTAATAATAATTTAACTCTTCACTCCTCATATTTTTTCGGTATAATATTAGGTAATATTTTGCTTACTTCGGGGGGGGGGGGGTTGAACCCCCGAAACCCCCCCCTTGGCTATGCCCGTGACTTTTAACCCCAAATCGGCAATAAAGGAATGACGACCTTCTACTTCTTAAGCAAGTCTAATGGCCATGTCTTGACACATCTCAGTCCGTCGTTGCCCTCGGCAAACAAAAGCCAATATTTCCGCGTCTTTGGCCGCCTAAAGCGGGTGCCTTTTTTGCGGCGACAATAGTAAATCTCCCGGGGCATATTTCCAAGCCTCCCGGGCGAGGCTGCATACCCAACGAGCCAGACGTTATGTTTTACGCGGTGTTTGCCAGCCGGGAAATTTGTTCGAGGGGGCCGATAATTTACCATTGCCCCGCACTAGAATGTAGTGTTATGGTATGTGTGCGGCACTGGCTGGGCTGCGCGGGGTGAAATTTAAGGCCCGACTACGTTAGGTTTATAGTTCGCGGGAGATGATGTGTCAGTTTTGTTTGATAGGTATACAAATTTGAGTTGAATCTTGGCACAGCAAGCGTATAGGTAGGTATAAATCTTTGAGCAAATTTGGGCTTAACCCTCGAGCGGGACAGTCTCCGCATATGGCGGGATGCCGTTTCCGTTTTTACAGTGGCGCGCCACTTTCAGTTATTTCGACAAACTAATAATCGAGGCAGAAATCCTATTTTTTTTTGTGAAATCAATAAAATGCAGGCAAAAAATTATAAGACACGTTTATGTCTTTAAGTTTAGGAATCCCGCAATTCTAATTTTAAATTTCCAATTATGAAGAAGTAGCTACCTACACAAACGCCTATGCCAGTTTGGTGCATGGCCTCAAAAGTTAATTTAAATTACCTCAAACACTTTAGTTTTAGCGGTCAGGGAAATGCCACAAGAAGCACAGCTAAGCATAATAACTCGAAAAGGTATGTAAGTACTGGGTGCGTCCCATTTTGGTTGTTTTTCTCAAAAATCGCGGTTATTATTAAAGCTAGAGGGTTGCGGTTTACACGTCACTATACTACTTTTTTGAGAGGAATTTGGTGGACCAATCAGATTTTAGATAAGTTTTATAGTTTCCGCGCATTGGCGCTGGACTGAAATTTTCGATTTTTTGGAAACCTCTCTCCTGGCTACAACTTATATATATCGGCAAATTTAATCAACTATTTTTATAGATTTTTTGGCGTAGAATCGAATGGAATAATTAGTTTTTTGGTAGCGTTAATAGTTTTTGAGATACGAACTATGGTTTCCATTTAAAAAATATATAACTTTGGTTCATATCTCAAAAACTATTAACGCTACCAAAAAACTAATTATTCCATTCGATTCTACGCCAAAACATCTATAAGAATAGTTGATTAAATTTGTCGATATATATAAGTTGTAGGCCAGGAGAGAGGTTTCCAAAAATTCGAAAATTGAAAATCTAATCGGTCCACCAAATTCTTCTGAAAAAAGTAGTACAGTGACGTGAAAACCGCAACCCTCTAGCTTTAATAATAACCGAGATTTTTGAGAAAAACACCCAAAAACACCCAAAATGGGACACCCTGTACAACCCACTATTTTTTTGTTGTTTTTAATAATTCGTCTAAAAAATGAGCAAAAATTGTTAGTGCTTAAAAACATGGAAAGCTAAATTTTAGGGACACCCATTATATTATTTTATTTTTAAGTTACTATTTTATCACTGAGTATTTCTCAATTTCTTATAAATATCGTATATTTTCGCGCAGAAGGAAAGCGATCCGTATGTGTCTCGTGCTCGGCCCTTGATGTCTACATTTTTTATGTGCAGCTATTACGATATTGCGTGTAGAAAAACGGGTTCTGAGGCTAGCGCAAAGGGAAATAGGGCCTTATCGTACCTCTTGACAATTCCGTGTAATTAGCTTATTGTAGATGCCTATCAAAGTTATGTCAAATCCACGTCGTTCCATTCTTATTTAAAGGCGGTGGTTGACGGGTTGATCGATTTTTTTTCAGGGCTTGCGAGGAAATATGGCAAGGTAAAAAGTGGTTTCTAAGTTACAACTATCTTGTTATTTTCCTAAGGGCACGAATAATATATTGAAAAAATTTGTTAGTTTTCTATCTTTGTGCATCTAGACACGAATATCCGCTAGTCTCAATTACCTATTAAAGTGCATTTTTTATAGTATTATTTATGTATCAATGGCGTAAAAGCAGCAACCAACAAACGCATTCTACGCTGCAGTTGCTGTCGCGCATAAATGATAGTCAATAGACCAAAATTGATAGGCTCTTATTTAGTGTAGGGAGCACCCAACTAGTAAATTGTAGGTCCCGAGTTCAAGTATACACACAAAGTCAACTTTCTTTATTTTTTTATTATCGCTGCATTCTGTTTCTTATAATTTATCACTCACTCCTCGGCCAAAAAAGTGCACTTACGCATCTTCTATTAAATCAGTTAACATTAATACAATTTTGTCAACTGGTACGGCATTCGGCAAACATATATTTTTTAAACCCTCTTGAATAAATCTGCTAATTGAGACATTATTTGTTTTGTCTAATTCTTTCACGTCAACTAAAAATGGTAAGCTTGTAACATCTTCAGACAAAACGCCAATTAATAAATTAGCAATGTATGAAATAGTGTCATGATAGCATTGTTCCAAAGTGTTCGTTCTCAAAGTATTTACGTCAGGAGCTTGTTTTTACACCATTTTTTGATGAACATTTTAAAACTAGGATTACTTAATTTATAGAGAGGAATATTCGATTCAACCATAAACAATAAATTCTTATCTCCCCTTTTTTCGAATTGACTGAAAGTCACTGCCTTATGCCTAAATGACGACTACAACCGGCACCGATGCAATGACAAAGTCCGGCACCTGAAAGCGATGAGTCATCCAAGGGAGGTGGGCCTAAGGCGCCAAATTCGAATTTTAAGATGTCAACTTGGTAAATTTGGTAAAAAAACACTTTAAAATAATTGTTTACATATATAGCTCATGGATTTACAACACGGATAATAATCTACGGGAGTGAAAGTCACATTTTTAAAGGCTTTTGGTGCATTTAGATATCTACCGGTAAAATTTTCGTAAATGCCAATTATTTCTTATTTGCGTGCCTAGACCCAACTAAATTCGAATGAATAAAACCATAAAACTTAATAATTTTGAGGTGGTTACGTTCAATCATGTAAAATTCTTAGGTATAAGAGTCCAAACCAAAACCACTTTTACCCTGGAAGACTGTGTAGGAACAAAATCTCTTTTGATGGCCTTAACCTACTTTTCCCTTAAAATGGGGTCTTTAGGGAGGAAAAAACGGACACTTTACGACCGCCTTTGTAGTTACCCTTGCAGTTGGGAACGGAACACGTCCTCGGCATGATTTAAATAAGTCCGACACAACCTAAAACCTGTAAACTAAAATTGAATTTTAATCACTTTATTCCGAATCACTGCTTTTTTACCACCTTATTAATAAAACTCCATGTCCTATATTACTAAAAAACACACACAATAAACACCCCTATTATTCCTTCTCTTACCAACAGTTACTGTAAATGAAGTAAAAGTAGAATAGTTGGGTCCTTGTCCATAATCTGCCTTAAAGTTTTTTTGTTTAGATATCGACATGTCTGACAAAAGAATTATGCATTATTTGAAAAGACTTCTTGGGTTTTCTATTGCGAAAACCGTTCTGTTTACACCACAACGCTCCAAAATTACAATACACCCGTCGAAACCGCTCAACCATCGAGTTATATTAAATGATATTATATTGAACTCGTGTGCAGTGTGCCCGATCGGGCCAATGTGTTGCGAATAAAAACGCGCAAGAGTTATGTACTCAATACAAATGTAAATTTCCTCCCTTTGCATATTTATATGTAAATCCGTGCTAGAGGCGGCGGGCGCCTGCAACTTGAGGAACTTTGTTAAATCTGCCATTCAGCCGAGTCTTCCCAGCGCAGGGCTTGAATTAAAGTATGTACAAAAGGAGCCAGATGTGTTACTTTTTTTGTGCCGTTTGACATACCGAAGAAGAAGTATCAAGTGTTTGAATGGTAAAATATTATATAGATGAAACTTCCAGTAGAAACTTTTATCATCAACATTTATATGTTTACTAATACAAAACTTTTCTGTATTGCCACTTGCGCACTTTATATTTCATCGTAGCCTTTAAAAACTTATTAAAATACAGAAGAACACAACAATTAGCTATCTAACTTTAAGATTTTGATTACGTTACATAATATGGCCATATATAAATAAAAACAAGATATATTATATGTTGCATGGATCAAAGTTTTCTCCTTTACCAACGTAACGTCAAAGATACTGCTATCTTTGTTGGGACATGTCCTGACATGCTGCAGGCACAATGATCCCAGATATATTATAGTTTGTTCGTATTACGAGAATATTGTAAATGGAGATTTGACAGTTTGCATTAATTATTGTATTCCACCAATTATTACATACAATAATAGGTATATTGAAAATTCAACAAAGCCAATTTTCCATGGCAATTTTGATTTGGTCCGAAACGCGACATTCATTTCTTTTTCTGAATACGCAACTGAAATCTCAAGAAAATTTTATACAATTTTCATATTTACATTTTTTTGCCAAAATTAAAAACAAAAAAGTTACGGGGGATAGCATGTTATATAAATAACCCTGTTACAAACAAACCGCGTGACTCTCTTTACACTTACCGACTCTTTAGAATAAACCAGAGCATATAAAACAACCAGCAGTATAACTTACCACGGGCGTAGCCAGGATTTAGTTTTGGGGGGGGGGGGGTTTAGTTTGAGAAGTAAATAAAACAACAAAAATATACTTACATGAAATTTAATATCTATATATTCATCCGAAAAACTACGACATATTTATAAAGTTCTTAACTTTAAATGAAATGGATAAATTAATTTCGTTCCTCTGCGCTAAATCTAAAACCATTAAAGAAGAAATCTTCGGCTTTTTCTTTTAAATATATCCACTTCATCTGCATGAATTTCTGTTCCATAGTGAATGTTCATTAGAGCCAAACCATTAAGTCTGTTTTCACTTGTAGTGTTTCGTAAATAGTTGTTCAGTCTCCTTAGGCTCGAGAAAGACCTTTCTGGGGTAGCAGTGGATACAGGAATGGTAGCCAAGATTTGTAGTAATGTGTAAATATTAGGATAAAGGTTTTTATCGCACATATCTAGGCATTCCAAACTAGATTTCGGGGTAGGCAGTCTTCTTATCAGCATGCAAGGTAGCTGAAGCTTTGATAGCTAAATCCAAATTAGTTTTTGTATTAGAAACCCCTTGACCTTGACTACACCACTTTTTCCAGTAGTCCATACTTTTAGGTTTATCACCCTTCCTTTTTTTCCCCTCCATTTTTCGACAGTAATAATGATTCACGTATCTATCCTTAACAAGGTCATCGAATAACAGTGCACTAAAATAATTACTCACTTACACGGTACACTTAATTTTCTTCACTATTCGTTCACCACTTTTCACTTTTATTCGCTTCGAGTTAGCATGGAACAATACTGCCGTAAGCGCGGTCACGCGCCGCGGCGCCGCTTATATAGCAGCCCAGTAGCCGTCCAGAAACTTCCACGAACTTCCACAAAGTTCCGCTCATTTCGACCGAGGGGCGTGGCGAATAATCGAGAAACAACGCAAAGTGTCCCTACAATACAAAATAGTTCGGCTGCAACTGCGTCTGCCTCTCGTCAAAAGATGGCGCTAGGCGCTACTATTACTACATAATATATTCAAACGTAATAATAATTTAACTCTTCACTCCTCGTATTTTTCGGTATAATATTAGGTAATATTTTGCTTATTTCGGGGGGGGGGGGGGGGGTTTGAACCCCCGAAACCCCCCCCCCTTGGCTACGCCCGTGATGCAGAGACTGTCCCTGTCGAGCGTTAAGTCCAAACTTGCCCCTTCCTTGGGTTCTTTATTCAAAGATTTAGACCAATAAGTAAGGTGGTATCTCCCATTCAACGTCGAAATGCGAACTTATTACTTATTTCCGAATACTTGGCGTTCTATAAGCTTAATCTATCTTGAAACTCCCGATTTTCCAACTCGCCTTTGTTACTCCCCGCATATTTTCCGTCAATCAACCCCTTGAAGGAAATCTAATTTATTTAATAAAACCTTCCAAGGGTCCGATACGGAACCATCCCGGTCCGCATTCCTGAAATACCGGCAGCCTAGTAAAACTTGGGGTAAAACACTAAGTGGGCCGGTAGAGATAAATGCCCATACCGAAAACTGCCGAAGTCGAAACCTCAACAGGAAATAGAATTGTTTAGCCGTGGCCGCCTCTCTCCAATTGGTCCCTAACGAATTTCTGCTCGACGTTCCTCTTTCCAAGCCCATCCGCATATTGGAGTTGGAGGTGGACGACCCTGGACAGGTTCCATTTAAATGATTGATCGATATTTATAAGACAATTTTTGCTCATCGTCCAAAACAAGGTTTTGACACCAACAGCAATACAATGATGCTTTTTTGCGGCTTACTATGATAAATTTTCAATGAATTATGAATATTTTTAAAAAATGTTGAAAATTCACAGGGATAGGACATAAATAAATAAATGCAACCTTTTAAAACAATTGCCGACGTTTCGTCAATATATTTTGACTTTTTCAAGGCTAAAAAGAAAAACACAATGTCGTAAGAACTATAGAAAAAAGACGAAATACAATACAAACCGAACAATAAAGTAAAAAACTCACCAAGTTAAATCAGTTGAATATTATAGCACTTATGAAAACATTGTTAAAGACCATATAGACAATTGAATACCAAAAAGAAAATCTTGTGAAGATAAAAAAAATTTTAAAACTAAACAATTACCCTACGACGTTTGTAAATAATATTATAAATAAATATAATCCTAGTAACAGCAACAACTCACAAATATTAACAACTACGTCCAACAGCGCTACCACTGGTCACAGATATTTCAAAATTCCTTTCATTCCGGGTCTTTTTCACAAAATTGCTTACATGATTAGAAATATGTCAAAATCAACCCAACTAGCATATTATAATACAAAAACCACGAATTCATTATTCTCACGACTCAAGGACAAAACTCCTAAAGGTGAATGTTCTAATATCGTTTATAAAATACCATGCAGTAAGTGTTCAAAGTCCTACGTGGGTCAAACTAAACAACATTTGAAGACCAGAATAAAACAGCACAAATATGACTGTAATGACAAATTCAAAAAGAAAAAAGAAAAAACAGCTCTGGCAGCACATCATTTTGAGGAGGGCCATCTATTTGACTATGACAATGCCAATATTTTAGATAGAGAAACAAACTGGTTTAAGAGAAATGTTAGCGAGATGATACATATTAGACTTAATGAGACTGTAAACTGTAGAACGGATACACAAAATTTGAGCTTAGTATATAGTAATTTGTTGGATTTATACAAAAAAAAAACGCGAGAATAACGAACTAATATTTGAGGTGAGATCGCCACTCACATGCGGACACACTGTGTATATGAACGTACCAATTGTATTATTTTTTTTTTACCCATTCAATTTAAAGAAACTATCCTCATTCTACCTTTCCTGCTCGAGTGTGTGGTTCCATTTTCGCTTTATTTATTTATAACGTGTGCGTTTACGGTAACAATGTGTCTTTCAATCTATATGGTCTTTAACAATGTTTTCATAAGTGCTATAATATTCAACTGATTTAACTTGGTGAGTTTTTTACTTTCTTGTTCGGTTTGTATTGTATTTCGTCTTTTTTCTGTAGTTCTTACGACATTGTGTTTTTCTTTTTAGCCTTGAAAAAGTCAAAATATATTGACGAAACGTCGGCAATTGTGAATTTTCAACATGAACACTGAAGGACGTGAAACAACTAACAATTTTTAAAAAAGTTCCCAACTGGTTAGAGCCAATCAAATGGCAAGAAAAGTGTCAGAACCAGTCGGAGAATTTAAACTCCACTAATTAGATTGACCCTGCCTGGTTTGTGATTTCTGTTGGAACATGCCCACTGTTGTCAGTTTGTTCGATACTATAATAATCAAGCAGCTGCACTGAAATATGGCACTGCTGTGTTTTTGGGGATAGAGAATAATCTGAAAATGTCAATGTCTACGTGTCTCACAGAGGACGCTACTTGCGATGTTTTTGTATCATGCTTTTACTCGTAACTTTTTTGAGGTTATCTTTTTGATCTTGGAAGTACGTCATTTTAGTGAATTTTTTCTAGAGATATGGAGGTGAGCAGAAGGCGCTCAGACAGGAGCGCAGCCTAATATTGCCCGACTCTATGGGTCCACCATTTTCGAGTACTAACGTAAAAAGATTATATAAGGCACGTTTATATTTTTTAGTTTAGGAATCCTTGATAATACAGCGATTTTAATTTTAAATTTTCAATTATGGGGAAGTAGGTCCCCACACAAACGCCTATCGCACTTTGCTGCATACCCTCAAAAGTTAATTTAAATTACAAAATTACTTACCGATGGATTATTATCCTCAAACATTTTAGATTTAGCGGTCCGGGAAGTGCCACAAGCTAAGCATAATAACTCGAAAATGTATCTAAATACACCTATCACCGTGTCAGATATAAAAATATTATATAATCTATATCATTTTAAGGCCTTATAATAAAGGTACGTTGTAAGAAATATGTGGACTTTATTGAATATTTACCAAATTAGTTCAGATATTTAAGTCATATTTGGTACACGTTATAACGGCACGGGTTAGCATAAAACCTGTTAATATCAAACACCTTGAACAACCAGTGGCGTAGAAGTGGGTAATTAGTATAATTGTTTTTAGAAAAAAAATGGACCACCTTGTGTAGCAATAAAATGTATTCAATTTCTTATGCAAATTTTAATTTTAAACAAGAATGCCCTTTTGGTAATTTTTCAAAAATTCAAAGAGAACGTGTTTGTATACAATTAAAATTTACATAAGAAATTGAATACATTTTATTGCTATACAAGGCGATTCATTTTTTTTTTCTAAAAACAATTATACTAATAACCTACTTCTACGCCACTGGTTGTTCAAGGTGTTTGATATTAACAGGTTTTATGCTAACCCATGTCCTTATAACGTGTACCAAATATGACTTAAATATCTCAACTAGTTTGGTAAACATTCAATAAAGTCCACATATTTCTTACAACTTTAACACCCTGTAACTTTTTTATAAGGCGTTAAAATGATATAGTTTATAGAAGAAAGTGCGGATATTTTTTGTTTTTCTATCACCTGTTGAAGTGCCGCAGAATAAAACTGAATCACCCACAAACACTTTTAAATAGACAAATAAAAAAATAGGTGAAGAATATTTAGACAAATAAAAAAAAATATGTGAAGAGTTAAATTCTTTTGGCAGCTCAAAAACGCGAGCAATTTTAGGGCCCTTTCGGGTAGCAAAAAAGCGGGCTTTACTGTCAACATACTTCATGATGTATTTCTAAAAAAAATGTGTGAAAAAGGACCTGTGGGCGAGAAATGACAGAATTTAGTTTCTACTCGATGGTTTAACAGGACAACCAGAAACACCTACGTATTTCCGACAATCTAGGTTAAGTTATCCGTTCGTTTGCTTCAACAAAGTGCAATATTATCTGAAATATTGCCAGGCAAGTCCTCGAATTGCGAAAGTTTAAAGGTAAACTTGCGTCGCTAAACCAAACTTATGCGCTTGGCGTTTTATACGCGAATTTCGAAAGCTCATCTTTTATGACGCGACATTCCGCACGCAAATGGCCAGAGGCAGATACCGAAATTTATTGTGAAGTGTCGTGTGCAGTCTTGCCGCAAAACTTTTCGATATTAATGCCGCTGAACTACAAAATGGAGAATGCGGCGCTTCTATGTGGTTAACTTAAGCGTTGGGTGAAGTTTAAACCTTCAGTCAACGACTTAAGCTTTCGTGTTTTCGTTCTGCTTGATGAATCGTGACAACAAAAAAATCAATAGTTCACACTGGATATCACAAAATAAGTATAGAACGTACGCATTTATACCGTTGATCTTATGCCTACCATAAAACGGTCATTAACCCTTTGACCATAAAATGCCTCAAATTTCCTACAGGGTCGGAGTAGGTATATACCTGCAACCGTAATTCATAATATAAATACAATTGTAAGCAGGTATTTTTTTATACTTATAAATGTAGCTAATTGTATCAGCGTTATATTAGTCTTGTCTTAGCGTTATAGTGTGGCGTTCTGGTGCTTGTGCTTTGTGCTGATAGTGGGTCATCTAGTGTCATGTTCAGAAGAAAGCATTTATCTCTTGATGCTAAAGAAATAATTAAAAATGTGTATCAATCGTTGCTGGCAAGAGGCCTTAATTCCAGAGATGCTTTAGCGGAGCCGTCTGCCTTAACAAATACTTCTCTAACTTCGGTAAGGGACATAGTATTAAAACCTGTTATTCCCAAAAAAAGCGCAGTGACTCCGGCACAATAAGAAGTATTGACGAGTATGATGTGGATTTATTAAGAAGAAAGATTTACCAAATGTATGAAGAACAATCTGTACCCACCTTGGTTTCCCTAAAGAAGAGGCTGATCAACGACGAAACAAACATTTATTGTGGTATCACGACTCTTAGAAAAATGCTACACAAAATGGGATTTAAATATCGCACAATTAATAAAATACAAACTTTAATGAAATCTCAACGTTTACGAGAATGGCGTCATCAATATCTAACAGCTATTACATACACAATATAGAGCAGAAAATCGCCCAATTATCTACATTGACGAAACATGGTTTGATACCCACTTCACTGCAAAAAGGGATGGGTTGATTTTTCACAAAACTGTCAAACCAGGGCCCCTTCAAATAAAGGCAAAAGAATTACGATAATTCATGCAGGTTCAGAAAATGGGTTTGTTCCGAACTGTCTTGCTTTCAGCAAAAAACATAGCAGTCTCTTCCTTAGATTACCACCAAGGCACTGACCCAAAACTGCTTGAGATTGGTTTGAACATCGTTTTTTGAAAAATATACAAAAAATAGCGTTATTGTAATGGACAATGCGCGTTATCATAGCAGGCAACTAAAAACAATCCACAATTGTAGCAATACTAAAGCGGAGATTCAACATTTCATGATAGAAAATGATATTTATTTTGAAGAAACATACAAAAAACAGGATCTTTTGGAAGTCTTAAAAGCTTTCAAAATTGATAGGGAATACGTTTGTGACAAACTTGCAGCTGAAAATGGACATGTAGTGTTGCGTCATCCCCTTACTACTGTATTTTTAACCCCATTGAGTTAATATGGCACCAATTAAAATCAAATATTAGAAGAAATATTATTTATTCCACATTAAATATACTTATCTGTAGTAGAATTAGTAAAAAACGTAGTAAGTAACATCTCTGCGGACATTTGGAAAAACTGTATACAACATGTAATTAAGGTGGAAAATTCTTATATGTGTATGCGTACAAATGTTCAACCACTGATAATAAGTTTAGGTTTAGATGAGGATAATAGTGACAGTGACACAGACCTAATGGAGTAAGAAACAATTGGGTTTCCAAATTTAATTATGTCTTCATACCGACAAGTCAATTTGTAAAACTCCTACATTGTGTTGTGTTTTAATCTAAATGTGTAAATTTAAGTATGTGTTTTATTAAATTTTATATCGTACCTATACAATGTAATATATTTAATAAAATATTATTATTCATTGTTTTGTATTTTCATTTTGTTTAGAATGTCTACTTATTTTAAAATAAAAATAAGTAAATAATATCTCAATAATGTTTAAGCCGACTCTGCACCCCAGTATTATATTATACCTATATACAATGGGGTATCATCAGGTAGTTGATTTATTTCAGAAGGGACAACGGTATAAATCCGTACACACTATACAATAATATTGTTCGCCGTGTCTACCTGGTGTCAGGTGTGGGGTGAACGCGCAATGCACGTTTCACGTTTTTCAACCCCACCACCGCATTATTTGGAGTACCCAAATTCATGCGGGCGATTTGCCGACATCACACAACTAATATACTTTGTTTGTTGCAGTGGAAGCAGCGTTGGGGCGTCATCACCAAGCTGTCGCCTGCCGCAGGTGAGTTCATGTTTCACGTTCATAGGGGTGCCCGGCCCCGGTGTTTGCTTTGTAAATTTTGAATGTATTACGCTGAGATTTACAAAAGGGTTACATGATGATATAGTTTTCATGCTTTGTGAATTTTTGAGATGACTGGAAGAACATGCGAAGCACGTTTCTTGTCCATTAATTGTTCAAATTTATTATACTATTACATGTACTACATACCATTAAATAGTGTGCAGAAGATTTTGAAAGGTAACTTTTTAAGTCTTTCGGTGACAGAAGAAGTTGGATATGCGGATGCGACATATTAAATATGCACTGTTTTGTTTTCCTTGTTTACTGTTTATATAGTCGCTCAGTTAAATTACACGTATCGGCAAAACATTCTTAGACATAACGAAGTATATATATATTATAAAAAGAACAATAAACTGCATAACATTTTGTAGCAAACTAGAATTAATGTTACGTAGGGCACGACGAAAAAGAAGACTCTCAAAATCGTGGCATTTTTCTAGAATTAATGGATTTTACATCCGAGTTAGATTTTATTATGAAAGAATATTTAAAAAGTTCTACAGTATTCAAGGGTACATAAATAAAATTGAAAATTAAAAAAAAATAAAAACAAGCTTTTATTTAAGCCATGTACTAAAACGAATAAAATAAGTTTAGGTTTTCGTTAAGATAATTCAATTCCAAATTGTGACAAGTTTTTGCAAATTGAAAAGCTTGTCGCGCGAAATGTTGTTGAAAGTAGGTACTAATTAATTTTATTAGACAGTAATTGGTTGATAAGCAAGTACTTATTTGCCAAAGTATGCATTTTTTCTTTACAATTCGCGCGACAAGCTTGTTCAATTTGTTTTCAACCCGTCGAGCCCTTTCATTTGATACCCACCCATGTTGGGTATCAAATAGGTAATCCGCCATCTTGGAACGCCGGCCATATTGAATTTAGTGTGATGTCACTAACTTTATCGTGTCTTTTTCTTTTCAAAACGTAGCCTGCTTCGTGCATTAACTCACGAGCCCCCACTGCTAAATTCATTACCTACTTCTTTCCCTCGTATTTCATTAGTTTTCATTCTACCTTTCCAGAGAATCCATTAAATATTTGATCATCCAGTCTATCTAGAGTACCTGGATGCCTAATTTTACCAGGAAAACTTCCAGGATCTCCGCGCTTCCGAGAGTCGGCAGTTGCCGTTTTCGTCGAAATAATTTATCAAACCTTTTGTTCCCCCTGGAAGACTGTTCTCGAACTTATTTTATAAATCAATCGGGAGTATTCTATGGCAGTTTTTTGTCATTGGAAATCGTACGGGATTTGAATTAAATAATGTAGGGTATTCTCTATTTACGACATCCCATAAACGTAATAGGTGATCCATGTTTATTCTGGGTAACATAAAAATGTTGATGTTTTATTTTTTATTGTTTGAACCAAAATTTGATAATGATTAAGTGTCACAAAATGGTATAATATCAAGTAGCCAGTGGCGGAGATATGGGTACTTATATCATTTAAGAAGGACCACTCGAGAAAATCTTGACAAATATGCCTTTTTTATGAGAACTTTATTTGAAGAAAAAATTGCTTTTTTGATGAGCTAACTTTGCGGAAAAACACACTTAAGATCCATGGCCTACTTTCCGAGATATTTTTCAAAATCCCGAAAATCGCCGAAATTTCTTCGGCATATAACTTTTTTGTTTCAAGAGTTACCGAAAAAATTTCTTAATCTAATTTGTGGGTGAAACTGATTGCTTTAAACCTAGTTTATCAGAATTTGGAAAAATACCATCGGTTGTTGTGTGCTCTCTTAACACTTAAATTTGTGTTTTATTTATAGCTATAAACAAAAAGATTTCCAATGTAGTATGTTGGGAAAAAATGTAGTATGTTGGGAAAAAATACCTAAAACATGAAGGTAGATACAGGATTCGAGGCCACGGCTCGCTATAATAAAATGGGCTCATTTTTCGGTGGGTGCTAAGAGACCAATTAAACCGTGGCATTGTTTTAAATTCTGATAAAGTAGGCTTAAAGCAATTACTTTTGCCCACAAATGACATTGGAGAAAATTTTTCGGTAACACTTGAAACAAACAAATTACAAACCGAAGAAATTTCGGCAGTTTTCGGGTTTTTCAAAAATATCTCTGAAAGTAGGTCATGGATCTCAAATGTTACACAAAGTTACCTTATCAAAAAAGCAACACAATTGGGCACTCCGAGGTCTATACTTGTTACTAACTTGTTTGCTATTGTTGTTTGTTACAAAAAAAAAATTAAAAAATATTTCAGTTGAATAAATTTAAGGATGCGCAAGGCACCCTAACATACTCATCAATAATTTCTGACTATCAATTGTTTCCATGGATCGCTAGATTTCGAAAAGTGATTTAAAAAATTCCAATTACATATTTGTCTCTGTAGATTTTGAGCAATAAAAGATACAGAAATTATTTTTTACAAAAGTTGTTGAGAATGATAAGGACTTTCTATATATATAGGGAGAAATGTTATGTTTCTGAGAAAATAATATCGATGACGTCACAGCGGCCGCGGCCATTTTCCCAAACATCAAAAAAGCTAATTTTCGGTCATAATTGGACCTCAGTATGTCCCATTTAAGAACCCCTTTTCGTTATTTTATTTTGAGTTTTCGTGTTCCCTCTGTAGCCCTGGGACGTCAGCTCACCCTGTACAATAAATGTTTAATTTCCAAATTACTATTTTTACAAACATGTAGATATTATGTTTATTTGAATAATGAGTGTAGGCAGATCGTTCCACATTAGCAAATATTTCGGCAATAACAAAATCAAAATCATGAGTGTTTTCAATTGCATGTTTACAAAGGGCAATGACATTTTCCTTTTCTTTTTAATATCGTATTGGTGTTTGTATAATGTTTTACGTAAATATTGCTTGGTTTCACCAATAAAATATGGCAGATACCCAGGTTTCTTAACAATTTATTGTTGTTGTACCAGCTCGTAGACTGGCCTCTAAATTACAGTTCGCCCAAAGCCCTTCAATAAGCAGATAGTGCGGCCCTGAGCCAAGGGCCGGTGACAAATTTATGTTTGTTTTACTAACAAGTCTAATAGCTTTGGCTTGTAGTGCACCAGATAATGTCTACGGCAAATAACGTGTTGTTTACCAGCAAAATAGAGACTCAATGGCCTATAAAGGAGACGTAGTGAATGTATAGGTACCGTTAGTTTTTGGTAGGTGCAGTTAAATTAAAATACAAGGTAGCTATTACCAGAATCTACATAATTAGTAGGTATATCTGTAGACTTTGGTTGGAACATGAATAACAATGCAATTTTTTGTTTTACGTTCATTTTTAATAAAGCCTAACAAAACATAGAGCAGACAAAAACATAAATGACAAATAAATATTTAACGACAAAGAGTTAGACTAATCTATCTACTTTTTCATCCTGTAGTAAATATTTTGACATTTAAATTGACAAACAATACAGAACAAAATATTACGCATACGTACCTACACAAGCATGCGTCTTACCAAAAGCTTCTGATGGCAGTAATCTTAATGGGACAGCCGAGGGGACAGCAGTTTTTACTAAACGTTTTCCGGACGAAGTGAATGACTGATCATCAAAATGTGCCTTGCAAATTCTTATAGGTTTATATGCCTCTTCAGGTGGAACATTCGCAAATTTATGTTCTCCGATGAACCCTAAGGCATTCTTTCATTGCTGGCACCTTCAAGTTTTCAATATTTTAATATTATATCTAATATTATTCTTCAATTAATACCTGAGTATTCAAATGTCACATAAAAATGTCTTAATTCTTGTAGGTAGGTAGGTACCTCAAACTCAATTTTACCTTCCAGGGTCTTTAGGAAATGAAAAAAAGGTAATACAGTCTTTTGAACTGGTTTTGCAGCCTTCCGCACTGCAGTAAAAAGCGTTACTAGGCATCACTACAACACAGTCAGAGTCGGTAATATTTTGCGCGCACCCGGTAGAATGCGAACTAACCGCTCTCAGATACACTGTGTACAGCCGTTGAGTGAGGAATAATCCCACTCAACGGTACAGCTTATTTTCTTATATTATAAGATATCGATCGGCTCGATGAGGAGGGGAGCGGGAGAGGGCAAGAGGGAAACGTTTGTTTACACAAGGCCGAGTGCCCGGACTTATTAGCAGAGAACAAGGATTGTTCCCTGTTATTAGTATATCTGACGCTGGTATAGGCCATTCTCGTATTAAAAAAATGCTTTATTAACCAGGTCGTTTTTATGTCGAATCTTCCCAAAAAAAAAGGTTCATCTCCCCCAAAGCCTAAAGTACACCCCACGACATAAACTAGGCTTTATCTCAGCACCTGTTCTGATGGACGGCGACGCTACGCGACCCCCTGCACCCTCTCACGCACCCCCCTGCCCCGGTTTTCGACAGTTTTGCGCTTTTATCGGTGCGTCGGAGTTGGCCCTGGATTTATGGAGTGGGGAAGCGGGGGCAATTCCGGGGACTCTCGATGATAGAAGGGAGTTTGGAGTTGTACGAGACTGGTTACACGGTTTTACCGACACCTTGTCTAATGGAGTTCCTCTGGGGGACGTTTGAACTCAATTTGGTGCCTACAAAGTATTGCCTAGCGACGCTTACCTCAAAACCAACGCTTTATAAACTGGTTTTGATCAGAAGGAATGCGAATGCCACCGCGATTTTCTCGCTCATTTTGCGGCCTACAAAAAGAACGTAAGAAACAAAAATGTGGCAATTTTGGACAGCTAAGTGGTGCTGCTAAAGAAATCGGCATCCATGGCCAACTTGTCGCGCAATATTAAAAAAACCTCAAATTGAGCAAAACTATTAATGGCCGTGGAATGTTTATTTCAAGAGACAGAGAAAAACTTTTATATTCAAAATTGATGGTACTAAGAAGCTTTATGCAAAAGGGTACTCAGATAGTTTCAGAAAATTACTCAGGGTCTTCGGCTCTCTTGAGGCTATGAATTTTTTTTTGTTTATTTCTTATTAAGCGATTTTCTCGCTTATTTTGGGCCGCACAGAAAATATGTAAGAAAACAAAATATGGCAATTTTGGTCAGGGAGGCGACATTAAAAAAGGAATGGGCCTTCATACCCAACTTTTCGCGGTGTACTAAAAAAACCTAAAATCGACAAAAATTTTCATGGTCTCAAGAGAGCCGAAGACCCTGTGTAATTTGCTGAAACTATCTGAGCACCTGGGTGGATAAAGCTTCTCAGTGCCATCAATTTTCAATATAAAGGTTTTCCTCTGTCTCTTAAAATAAACATTCCACGGCCATTAATAGTTTTGCTCAATTTGACCTTTTTTTAATATTGCGCGAAAAGTTGGTCATGGATGCCGATTTCTTTTGCAGCACCACTTAGCCGTCCAAAATTGCCACATTTTTATTCCTTACGTTTTTTTTTGTAGGCCGCAAAATGAGCGAGAAAATCGCGGTGGTAGACCTAAAAAATCATATTATTCAATATTACATGTCGAGGTTGGAAAGACTTTCGTTACAGCCGAGAGCTAAAGTTGGAGACCGAGACGAAGTAGAGGTCAGCTAACAGCCGGAGGCTGGAATGAAATGTCCACCTAGGCATGTATATTGCTTTATTCACAACCATATCATTTATAATTGACTCTTTTTTTTAATTTGGCGAATGCACTGGTATAGGCATTTGCCTATTTATTTACTAACGATAATATCAGTGAATTCCTTCTATAGTCACTGATAATATGGCTTTGAAAGAAACAATTGAAATATGAGGGCATTTAGTTGTCAGAATTAGTAATTATTTTAAAAACTTGTTAAAAACTGTATATGAAATTAAGGGCTTTTTTAAGAAATAAAAGCTTTGGGTTTAATGCAAAAAATCGAATGTATTTTCAATGGAAAATGAAAAATTTTTAAGAAGTGGACCACCGCCACAGATAGTAAAAAAATTATAGAATATTTGTAGTTTTATTATTTTATTTATTTATGTATTTTAATTCTTTAAAGATACGCATGTGACACTGACGAACTAAGGAAATTAAAATACACTGATGTTGATTTTCTCGAGAAAAAAAAAGGTTGCAGTTACCATTCCTAATACAAAGACACACAACTCAAGTGCTTTTGTAGTTTTACCAATCTAGAATGGACAAAAATATTAAATAATTATAACAATATTCGAAAATATGTTAACCATAAACAATTCTTTCTACAAATAAATAAGGTTGGGAAAAAAACAAACAGCCAAAACAAAACGCAACATTTTTAAACTGATCCCAATAAAGTAGGAGGTTTCCACTTCTTGCCTAATTAATTTTTGTACAAAAAAATTCTAATAGATTTTCTGTAATAATTAATAATTACCATCAATCAAATGTTGTTATTAATTTCCCTAAATAAGTTTCTTTGCAACTTAAGATAGGGGACGCCAAACAGCGCTCGCCAGTGGCGTAGCATGAAACGCATTCTTAGCCAATATCACAAAAATATTAAAAATGAAAAGGTAGTTAATTTTGACTTTCATATGTAATTTGAAATATTGGTACTTATTTATTTGCAGATAATTTCCCAAATGTAAAGCTAGTGTCAAGTGTTGAAATATATTTATTTGTGGCGATTTCGAATCAATCGAAATAAAATAAATATGGAAACCAGCCCATATTTTATGAAACTATCACAATCAATTAAGAAATTTTCAATAAAAACTATGTTAAAAATAATTATATTGGTCCTATTTACAAACAAAAAAATGCACTTTATCATACTAAAAGGTAGAAGCCAATTTGAAGAAGTTATATTGAGAAAAAAATATGTTTTAGGGCATCGTTCAAAGGTAGCCTGTTAAATATTTACCTGTGAAACGAAATCCCGGGCTCTTGCTTTTCACTTTTGCTTTTGCAACCAAACGCTGAACAATTCACCATCGTAAGAGAATACTTTCCCCTTAATCACTGTTACATTTTTAATTCACAAATTCATGAAATTAACTCACAACGTACTCGCTTTGTCTGCCACATATAAAATGGCCGCCGTCCAAAACGCCGTAACAAAATCTATACACGGCAGGGTAGGCAAGCGCGGTGTCCTATCTCTTTCCTTGTCTAAGTTATTGTGTGATAGTTACCTAAAAATAATTAATATTCTGAAAACAACAGTACTTACGTTTATCTACTACTTGAATTGCCTTTTTTGTTATTATTGTAATTTGTGAAATTGGTGAAATATGCAAATATGCAATATGGTTGCCTGCCATAGCACTGGTCTGGTTGTTACAGTCTGGCTATATATTCCGAAATTTACTGAAAGTACCTACTGGAAACGTTTAATTTGATGTGTGATGTGTGTTCGAGATGTCAAATTCAGCATTTTCAGTACTTTCAGAAAATTTCGGAATAATATTAAGCCTGTGTTGATAATAACTGTGAATGTGCCGCGTGCCATCTATTAATACAGATATGTAGGTAATATCTAGTGGCCTGCAATATTTACTTTCCAGTCTAGAGTTTCGACTTTCCAATCGTTTTTTAAGTAGTCTGAATATAACAGGTATGGTTGTACCTAAATAAAAATTAATAATATCAAAAATGCGGTCAACTGTAAATCAATTCCAGTAGTTTGAACGTCTCGAAGATGAAAAAAGTTGCCCTTTCACACCCCACACTGTACAGGGTGCCCAGATTTGGTTGTAAATGGTTATTTGTAGAGATAGGGATTTGCGGTTTTCGCGAACCCTTGCTACTTTTTTGTGAAACGAAAGATGCCGTAAACAGATTTTTTATAGCCGCACCTTCGTTTTTAAGATACAGGCCGAAATTGAAAATTTGCGCTTTTGGGGCATACCTCGTATCTTGGCAACGGTTAATGATATTGAAATGGCAAAAACTGTATCTTATAGACATTTTCACGTAGAATTCAGTGCCGTATTCAGTTTTTTCTAAAATTGATAGTGTTCGATATATGGACCAAACTTAGTTTTTTTAAATAGAACACCCTGTATATTTTCTACTAGTTATATTCAGATTGTCGTAAGCTTTACAAAAATATGTAACTAATAAATGATGTTTAGTGGCATATCAGGTAAAGGATATCAATTGAAAAAAATGCACTCCAGCCGGGACTTGAACCCGGGACTCCTACTGTGGCCGTAGGCACTTTAACCAACTAAGCTACCGGAGATATGGGTTCCATCGGCTAGGTGTTATTTATTCCAATTGATATATAGTTAGTAGCGGTGAGATGTAGAAGACTTCGGCGTCTTCTACAGCTACTAGAAGGGGTTAGAGGGTGTAGGGAAACCATTCATTATTGTTGGTTATGTAAACTTCCTATTTGTTCTTCCACCCACAATATTCGACATATAGCGACTTAATGCGAGTATCGAACATGGAAATTCTAACCTACAATGTCAAAGCCAGAATATGAAACACAGAAAGATTAGAAGGTTAGAATTTCCACGTTCGATACTTGCATTAAGTCGCTATATGTCGAATATTGTGGGTGGAAGAACAAATAGGAAGTTTACATAACCAACAATAATGAATGGTTTCCCTACACCCTCTAACCCCTTCTAGTAGCTGTAGAAGACGCCGAAGTCTTCTACATCTCACCGCTACTAACTATATATCAATTGGAATAAATAACACCTAGCCGATGGAACCCATATCTCCGGTAGCTTAGTTGGTTAAAGTGCCTACGGCCACAGTAGGAGTCCCGGGTTCAAGTCCCGGCTGGAGTGCATTTTTTTCAATTGATATCCTTTACCTGATATGCCACTAAACATCATTTATTATTTATAATTATTACAGGTACTAAAATATGTAACAATATGTAGTTATTATCTACTCGTATATTAGGCTCTAAAAATAACCGAGATACCCCGCATTTACAACAAAATCTGGACACCCTGTACAATAATAGGTATAAATGTCGGTTCGATCGATTCCTAGCTGAAAGTTTCTCCATTAGGTTGCGGATAACAAAGTGAAAAGGGATCGAAGGTGCGTGGGAAACTCGTACAAATGCGTTGGGTCGTGCGTGTTGCCAATTTTTCCGAACAGGTGTTTCCGATACCACCATCGACGCTCGATGATTGGCCATAATTTATAGAGAATACAGGACCGGACTGACAGAATAACGATAAGACTCGATTCTGATTAAGTACTTGAAATAACAGCTATATAGAATATGCGGCTATTATACATGTTTACGTTCTTAATAAAAACAAAACGGTAACGGTAAGTGTATTAACATTTTTTTGCTAGAAATGCAATTATTTCTGTGTGACCGTGTCTAACCAACCACATTTTCGCATTTTTCCTGCATGATATCGATGAAAAATGCTTCCCATTTCCGGCCGCAAGACTAGGCTTTCTCCCGAAATTCCGAAGCGCCGGGTCCGGTCCTGATAAAACCATTCCGATACATCACCGGCAGAGGACAAAAGGGTCCTGATAAATTATTTTCACGCACGTGACAACTCCATGAAGCAACGAAACACTGAGAGGGAGTTTTTCGCAAAATGCCAGCCCTGTTGGTCCGGTCGATGACCACATTGATATTTATCGTCCTTAATTTCTACCAATCACAAACGCGCAATTTTGAATTACAAATGGTTTCTATAGTAAGGGCAGAATGTAAAGGCGAAGTCGGCAATAAATCATCAAAGAGAGAGCGCTATATCTATTGCTTTACTTGCACTCGCACAATTACACTCATGTCTCCTCCTCCAATTTGTATTCGACGTACGCCTTAAAGTTCGCTGAGCACCTTTCATGAAAGGAAGAGAGATAGAAAACCTAGTACTTGTCTTGTATTACTAGTTGATTGTTTAAGGCAGGCAGGGTCGGCCTAGAATAAATTATTGCTTTACTACCTGATGTGAACGGACTGATTAAAAATTTGTACTTAGGTACCTGTTGTAATTTCATTTGTAATTTTTGAAGATTAATTCGGTAATTTAGACTTGCAATTAAAAGATAATGATCCTGAAATCCAAAGTAGGTCTTAGGTATTTAAATAATTATTGTAATGGTTAGGCAAAAAAATATATATTTATATTTTTAGTTACAAATTAAATATCAACATAAAATAAACTTTACATAGTCAGAAGTCAGTATATACATGATAAATAAATAATAATAATATACATTTAATTCGTTATGAATTTTAGTCAGAATATAAAATACTATCATCCGAATATGAATCGTCATTTAAATTAATAATAATTGGGTCTATGTCAACGTCCAATATCTTTTCTTTTTGCCAATAATCCTTAATAACGTTCTCGGTGTGTTTTATATAACTGGACCATTTTTCTTTAGTGACTTCCTGGAGAGCTTCTTTCCAAATAGACATTACCGTGCTATCATCATGCATTGCCTCAGACACAATTTTCTTATTAAAAAAGTTTTGCATTGGGCCCATATCAATTCTATTGCGTTAAATATACAATGATATGGGGGAAGCCTCAACACTTGATGTCCCATTTTATTAATTATATTGTCAGACGCATAAGGCAACTTGCCGATTTATAATTTTTAACGATCTGGAGCAACTCACATTTAAGGGAATTTTCAGGAAAATAATTTTTTTTATTTCGAAGTCAGTTAATTATTTCTTCTTTTTTTGTGGCTGTATTGGGCACATTTTCACACAGCCTGGAATGGTATTTCGCACTGTCCATTATAATTAAAGAACGGTTTTCAAGTTTCGGCAATAGTTTCTCCTCCAAACATTTCGGCGTTCATATTATAGTAGTAGTCTGCACTTTTATTTTTAGTTGAAAATATAAGCTCAGAGCCATCAATAAATCCGTCCTTATTACCGGCATGAACAATTATAAACCTTTTGCCATCATTCGCTTTTTTGTTGTACACACATTTTGGATTTTTGTCGTGCCAAGTTCTCATATTCGCCCCGGGTTGAAAAATCCAGGTCTCGTCTAAAAACACTACGTCTAGAAAGCAGCTTGAAAATAAATTGGATGTATATTGTCGTAGAAATTGAACTCTTTTTGATGCTATATCTGGCCTTTCCATTAAGTATTGTCTTCCATCGTTTATTTTGTACTTAAATCCAAGATTCCTTAAAATTACAGTTAACGTTGATTTGCTGTTGCTCAAAATTCCCTTTTTTTCCAGTTCTTCGCATATTTTTTCCCTAGTTAAGTGTTGCTTGTTAGTTGTCATGTCATAAATCAAACTTCTTATTTCTCCTTTATCCGATTCTGTCAAATCTTTAGTTTTCGGGGCTGCTCTACTTTTAGTGTGTACCATTTTAACATGTTTAATGCGTTCTTGCCTAATTCGTGAAATGGTACTAATCTGTAACGCCTCCGATGCACATTGAAGTACCTACCGATAAATTTTCACGTGTGTTCTCTTTTTTTTCTTGGAAATATTTCACCACATTTAATATTAATTTTCTACTTTGGGCACTGAATACTTCACGCTGCATTGTTATTACAGGAAGTCTATCACCAAAATAAACCAAATATTTAGTTACTGCCCTGTTTTATAGGCGTACTCCCATTTGAATATATTATCTTTATTAACATAATGTATCAGACAAGGACAGAGCAATAAAAATTGGTCTTGCGGTTCTTTAAGCCGAACCCCTCGCTCCAAAACATAAGGGAGAGCAGGTAGGAAAATCATAGCCCATCTCTCTCGATTTTATGGCCGACTTCGCCTTTACATTCTGCCGTTACTATATGTAGGTAATCGCATAATTTTATTTCATAATTTGATAAGTTCTTTCAAGTGAATACATAAAAAATGCATTTAGAGGCACAGAGTAAGCAAGACACCTCAATCATTATTTCACGTACTCATTTAAATATGTACTAATTATATATAAGAGGGTTTCTTTCATTTAGAAAATATATCCGAACAATGGCAAAGCCAAAATATTCAAAGTAGCCTCCGCTCTGGTTTTAGTCCCAATAAAGGAACCCTATACATAAAACATCTTGTTACTCACCGAGGTTACACCCATAAAACATTAAAATTAGGTTTAATGGTTTGCGATTGATCTAAGCAACAGAAGCAATACACACAACTATACTATATAGATCGAAAACAAACTATAACCGTTGACTGCTCACGGCTGTCACATCTGACACATTTTTGGCTCACCATGCGCTTTCCGGAGATAAAAATACAATGCAGACTACATTGTTAGCCATTAGAGCCATCTGTTTTCCAGGACATAAAGCTATAGCCGTGAGAAGTCTTTATAAATAAGTCAGTCAACGCTATAACCTTGAACCAAAAATACATTTTTGTATTAGGAATGTAAGAATGCGCTAGATTGATCATTCGAACTCGTTTCCGAGGGTGTAAATACAAGTACGGAAAGTTATTACGCGAATGTCAACATTCGTGGTGAGGCGCGTCCGCTCACGACATTCCACAATAAGCGCCGCCACTTTGGTCGTAATTAAGCATGGCCGAAATATGACCGGCTCATTTTAAAAGGGTTATTCGGCGCGCTTTGCCGCATGCCCGGCATTGTTCTGCCTTTATCAGATTAGGGTCCCTTTGGGGGTTGTAAATGAAAGTTGTTAGCGGGTGGTGTATTATAGTTATTATGCCGGGGTTTGCTCTTTTGCGGGGTTTTGCGTGGCCATTTGACAGGCTATAAGAGTGGATGAACAGTTTTTAATAACAGGATAGGCCTGAATCTTGTTGTGCAGGGTTTTGCTGCGATAGGCCAGATCGATCTACTACACTGCCTTACTTATGTCCCATAAGCAGAATCCCGTACAAGAAATCTTAATTATTTCCATGCCAGTCTTATTTTAAGAACAAACAAAACTTTTTATCGAGAGTAATATTTTTCTATCAAATGAAAAATAAAGAAATTTTCCCCAACCGTGGACATACTGTACTGTACTGTATTTGTTATGTCCAAATTAATGTCGACAAAAAGAATAATTTTACAAAAACAGTGCCTATCACGGAAGTATAGGTAACTTTAACACTTTGTACACAGTTAAAAATCGACCTGTAGATAATGTTAATTTATTTGAATGGTAATCGTTTTGTGTTAATAAATTATATCTGCAAGTATTGAAATTAACTTATTCACTATAATATGTTGTTAGTCCACCTTCGTAAGCCAAAGTGTTAAACTAAAAAAATGTAACTCATTTTCATGTTAAAAAAGTAACTGATTATCTACAATATTATGTTACCTTAATTGTCTGTTATGTTAATTTTAACATTTATGTAATTTAAAAAATTTAGACATAGTTTGAATAGCTTTATTTGTATTAATTGATTAATTTCATATGCAGATTTAACATTCTAAATAATATACATAATATATATACATAATAACATAAATAACATACCTAACATTCATTAGTCATTATTTTCGGACGTATGTTTTCGACAGAGTTTATTTCACACAAGGTTTAAATACCAAAAAAAAATCGAATTGAAATTTGAGATTCTGGGCATTAGCCTTGCTTGGTTTGAAAATAATTAGTGACATAATTCTACTTTCGAAAAATCACGTGCTATGCCTTGGAAATTATGAAGAGTAGTAGATTCTGTAATAAGGTTAGAAAATTCGACACGAGTGAAAGATTCTGAATGCGAGCGTTAGCGAGCGTCAGGAACCACGAGTATCGAATTTTTTCATTCTAACCGAGTAACAGACTGTATTTTCTCCATGACCATTTTCATATTCATGTTTCGATTTTTGCCGCAGCACGTTCTCACTTATATTATTTGCACAATTTGTAATTTCAGGTGGAGTATTATCAAATTCCATATCAAAATCACTCGATTTTACACTCATTTTATTTAACTTAAAACACGTTCGAAAATACTTATTATGACGCGCACCTCCACGCCGCTATTGTTGACAGCGAGGTTGACAGTCTTGAAATCCATGGCACTCTATAATGGGTTAAGTTCGATTAGCGTATATTCATTCATTGTCTTGTTATGGAATGAAAATATATAAAATAATGCAATGATTTATTATTATTAGTGCGAAATATTAGTATCCCTATTATTATATTGTTTATTTATGTGCAATAGATTACAAAAATTATATTAAGATCCTGGAAATACATGCAAAACACTCAAGAAGCAAGTATTTAAGAATACATCATCACGCTCTAGACTGAGAATTTTTAAGTTCTATTATTAAAAATGATTTTAGAATACTTACATTCACGAATGGCCGTGGAGAAACTAATTTTTCACATCAGTAAAGTGCCCTTTTTGTAGGTTTTACGACAAAATGTTATGAAGGAAACTTGTTCATAATGAAAAATTCTATACGTGTGAAAAATTTCAAAAGCCTAGGTCTACTTTGATTTTTGTGCGTTTTAATTTTTTAGCAGAAAAAATTAAAGGCCACCTAGGCTTTCGAAATTTTTCACACCTATACAGTTTTTCATTATAAAAAAGTTTTCTTAATACCAATTTGTCGTAAAACCTACAAAAAGGGCACTTTACTGATGAGGAAAATTAGTTTCTTCCACGGTGGCTTATATTTATCACCGTGGTTTCTTCATAATTTCCAAGTCATACCTACGTGATTTTTCGAAACTAAAATTATATGTCACAAATTAGTTTCAAACCAAACAGGGCTGATCCCCAGAAGCTCAAATTTCGACTCGGAATTTTTTTTATTATTTACACCACACCTTATGTGAACTCAATCCGGGGACACTGAACTCAATCCGGGGACACTGTATATTTTGACAGTTGGGCGCGCTGATCATACGAATGTGTTTTACTTGCTTTTTATTAGCTGCATAGATACAGCGCGGACCAATTTTCCACAGCAGCATCTATGGTGCACTTCATAAACCAAATGCGGCGTATGCGAAACCTTTCAGGTTCCCCCACAGGTTGGTGTTTACCGGCATATATACGCTAAGCCCCACCCATTAAAATTAGCCAGATATTCTCTCTTTGCGAGTATAATCCCGGAAAACAAGGAAACCCGGGAAATTCCCAGCTAGCCGACACGTTTCTAGCCGAGATAATGAAAATGAATCATTCACGGAATTCGCGGATTCATCAATTAGGTACTATAGGCGTACCTACGGAGCTGGTTCTAATTCTAATTTGGTAAACGGGCCGAAACTACCGGTTTCAGTGGACTGTAATAGATGGTGAGCCTTTGGCCAGAAAGTTTTATAACTTATGGAAAGGTACAGGGTCGCTCATGATTTGCCTTGGGTCGACAAAAGCCACAATAATAAATTGGCGATCAATTTCTCGTATATAACAACAAAGTGACCTAACCTTACAAAACCCTCAATACGATTTTGGTCGCCATTTCTCACTTTTAGTTATAAATTTATTTTTATAAAATTTGAAAACAAAAATATACAGGGTGGTCAAAGTTTTAAGGGCAAAACGTCAATTTTTTTCCAAGTTTTCCTTCATTTTCCTAAAAGAAATATAATTATTTGGTGCAGTTTAGTATAGACACACATAAATGCTATACTTAAATAAATTAAAAATGTGACGATTTAACCTAGTGTTTCACAAGACAAGATTTCTTGTCTTGCAAAGATTATTTCCCTCATACTGCTTGCGGATGCAAGCTAGCTCCTTCCATAAAAATCCAACCAATGATATGCCTCTGCTAGCCATAATTTGCACTAGTGCAATTACCGGTAATTGCACTTGTGCAAATTATCACTTCGTTATAACCGCGAATCTGTTGGATACAAAACGTACCTACTTCTTAAAGCTTGTGTGTTTCACACTGTTCTAAATTATGCAGCTTATAAATTATGTTGCGGTATTATTAAGCATTATATCAATGAATTTATATAATTTTTACATTGCTAAATTCTTGTTATTTAGACCCCCTGTTTAAATTTATGACACATTCAGAAAATAAACCAACGCCGACAGGGTGTAGGTATAATCGCATTTGCCTTGGATACCCAAGCGTCATGTTTGTTTACTCGAACGCTACAGTCGAAGCTGTCAATAAACTCGTTCAAAATGAGTCGTTTTGGAAATGTAAACATAGAAAAAATCAATACAGAAATTATTAAATCGTATTCGTGAAATAATCTCGACAAATACCACTCGTGCCGGAAATTTTTGTAGATAATTTTATTCTCAAGCCCTATTTTGCCCATTAGCAAAACCACTCCTACAAATTGGGCTTTTATTTTCAGAAATTTTATCAGAAAATAAAAGCCCAATTTATACTCGTGATCATTCTAAGCAAAATAGCGCTTTCGAAAAAATTATCGATAAAATTTCTGGCACTAGTGATATTACATACGATAATATACTCGTATATAGTAATTATTCTTAGATAACCGTTTATATTTATGCTCATTTTTTAAAAATCAATATTATGGTCACCTACATTAATTATTGCTCTTATCAAAAGTTTTACAAAAAAAATGTAAAAAGGCTTGTCTTGTTCTTGCACCAAAAACAAAACAAGAAAAAGAAATTGTACGAGTCATCATATTTTTTAATATACCTAAAAATGGTACGGCACTGGAAAAGAATTTTTTTTTTGCCTTCACTAACTTTTCCAATGAATAATTCTAAGAAAAAACTATTCTTGACTTTTTTCTAAAAATGTGCCGTTTTTTGAAATGTTCATTTTTGTGCAGAAAAAATCTTTTGAAATATTAAACATCGACTCAGTTTTTCATCACGAAAAAGTGATTTAATAATATTTTGACGAAGGAAAATAATTGAAAGCAAAAAGTGTACCTTTCCAGGGGCGTATCTTTTTTTGTTATAATAGGTATGGTATAAATGAAGTCACTTGGAACAGCATAAAAACGCTTGGGCGGCGTTTGCTTTGGAAACGCCCTTAATAATATTATAAAAATTTTATTTAAATTTTCTAAGAAATAATAAAATAAACTTTGTATAATAATTCAAACCAATATAGCAAACCAATAATGCACTGCACTGGTTATACTGGCCTAACTGGCCTACGTCGACACCTACTCCGTGGATCTCCAAAACGCCGACCAATCAAATCGCTACGCTGGCTATCTTATTGGCTGCCTCCTTGACTAGGTCGACGTCGACCGCATAAAAACCTTTGAATTTTATACGGGTGATTTCTGCTGATAAGTCTGGTATTTTTACCAGTAGCAGAGCGTGGTAAATGCTATGAAATAGATCGCGCCCCCTATATCACTGTGTTCCAAGTGAATTCATTTATATTTTACCAGGGTAGCTAGAGAACAGGCGCCTCGGTAGTAAAATACGAGACAAAACACTTTTTTAACCATATTAAAAAGAATGTGGTATTAGTAGTAAAAAGAGATGAAGGAGAGATAGAAGATAGATATTGTATTCAAAACAAGTGGCTGCATGCTCGCCTAATATAATATCACCAATAATTGCATGGGTTACACTGTTCGACGGCTGGCCACTTGTGCAGCGAAATGCGGATAGCCGTGCCATAATTTCACAGATCTTACAGGATATACTTGCGTAAATAGTTATAATCGATATGGCTTTTTATAGAGACCTTTTGACAATATTATATGGTGCATTAACCATTGCGTTGTGTTTGAAGACAACCTTAAAAAAACCTTAAAAGTGAAATAATATGTCGCTTGTAGAATTTGTATATTTTTGAAAACTGCATGACGCTTATATCCTATATTCTTTTTATGACGCCAATTTGATTTTTTTTTATACTGTTTCATGTGACTTTAGCAATATTATAGTTATTTACATTGTCAGATGTGTAAGTGCACTTTTTTGGCCGGGGAAGAAAAAATATTTAATAAGTTTTAACACTCTAGAAAAAAAACATCGGCCGGAAATATGTTAATATATTCGAGCGACAACGTTACCAATTAACCCAAAATGTTCCCGCGAAAACTCTTCCCTCTCCCCCACAGTTTTTGTTTGGCGCGCTAATCCGAGGCGGCGTTGGAAAAAACAATAAACCGCCCCGCGGCGTTTGGCGCTCTAGATTTAACTTCGTCAGGGGATATTGGCGGCGAGGGACGCGCCCCGCCGCCTTTGATCGTATTCGGCGGCGTTCGCGGCCAACTCTGTTGATACGCCATTTGCATTTTGCGATATTACATAACGAAGCGCACTTATTACGTATTCAGCGCGCCGCGGGAAGGAATTTCTATACAAACCGGAGGATTATTATTGTTGTCTACGATGCGAAGTTTCGGAACAACTTGCTCGTGCCGGGTTCCCGCAAAATAATAGTTCAGCTATGGAGAGACGCCATGGCGGTGTTTGGAAATGTTAGGTTAGGTCTGTAGAGTCTAGAAGATGGGCTAGTGCGATGCACTAAAGAAAACATGATTTTCACTCCAAAACCGAGGGGTCGAATTTTCAAAAAAATAATTTGCTCGAAACCGGTGAGCCCTACGCCTTCGGGATTATGCTAAATTGATTCGGCTGGTCGATTTGCTTAGAAAAAGTTCAATTTCCCGGTAAAATTACGCTTACTCCGGACGCAGCAAGAAAGTTGCAGGAAATGCCGAACTTCGAGTTTTCACTTTCGATTTGACTTTGAAGGCCATTTGCGCAGAAACGGTTAGAGCTACGACTTTCTGCGTGGCGCCAATCGACGCAGCGCCTCGAGATGTATAAGATACGGTGAAATCAGACGCCTGGAAAATTCCCTGCGCGCGTGCCGAATATTTCCCCGAGATTTTCGGGGGTTTAACCCCTTTGGAAACTGAAATTTCAAGATTTTGCGAGAAAATTAAAATTAGCCGGAAATAGGCTTATCCGACGCAGTTTGGTCCGTAGAGACCGAAAATCCGGTCGAAATTGAACTTGGAAGTTTCTAAATGCCCGGCCAGCGCACTTTTTCGAAAATCACCTAAAATTTGCAAATTTTCAACTTTTTAAACGAAGTCAGAATTAGTCTGAAACCAGCCTATCCGACGTAAATTGACCCGCAGAACATGGATCCGGCCTCCAAATTCCTCTAAAAAATTTCTAAGTGCCCGGCCAGCGCACTTATTTTTTTAATTTCCAAAAATGTTAACCTGCCCCGAAAGTAGCTTTTTCCGACGTAGTTCGACCAGTAGATGACGGAAATAAAGGTTAAATTCGATTGCGTCAAGTCGTTTACGAGATATCGTATTTAGTGTCCAAAATTGTCCAAAACCTCCAAAACCGAGAGGTCGAATTTCCAAAAAAATAATTTGCTCGAAACCGGTGAGCACTTTGCCTTTAAAACTAGGTAAATAAAATATGTTATGAGAACCTACTAATCCTGTAGGTATTACCAGCCTGCTTGTTCTTTTCTAGTTTCTATTTGACCAGACTATCCCAGCCAATTTTCTGTGTCAACTTTACAAAAATTCGGTAAGACAGCAAGTATTTATCTATTTCGAAGTGGTCCCTACAGTATATTACAGCGTAAGTTTTGATTTGTTATGTGAGTTGTGCTGCATGTGTCCCACAACTTCGCTTCTCTGACGTGATCCGAATTCCAGACAGTTGCTTACAGGAACAAGATTTGCCATTTCGCAAGTCCATGAATAGTAACGGGGTACTTAGGATCGGACTCCTATATGAAAAATTATGTGCTATACTTTCGCAGATATCCTACTTTAAGTCTTAAATATACAGTTTCGTTCGGTTTTGCTGAGAAAAATATTACAATGTAAATTCAAACTTTGTTTTAGGATACAGCATTTAATTTTCGATAAAAACTTATTGTGATTGTGCCAGTTCAAGGTACTTAGGTAAAACTTATGTCTGCCTATGCCAGGGACTGTTTAAAATAAGGGGACCCAGCATGTCACAGTCTATCACATAGGAAAAGTGAAGCCTTGAGGGGAAGTTTGTTTTCTATTGACTCCAAGGAGACCACAAGGGGGCTTATACAGGTTATGTTATATGTCAGTGTCCAACTGCTATCAAGTTTTATGTAACATGCCAGTGCCATAGATTCTAAAGGAGGCAAAATATTTCCCATCATAATTCACAATTTTTAAATTTTCTAACTTCCAGATACTCAGATGTGTCAATTAAAGGTAATGCGGCCGCCTGTAATAGTCCCAATAATTGCAACCAGATTTTTCCTGTATCAATTTAAGTAATCTTACAATTCCCATTACGTGGGCATTACGTATAAGTAGGTACTTCAAAACAAAAATCGTATTTGGAAAATTTTAAATTATTAAGCAGGTAGCTTCAGTCAGGTCTTTTTTTAAAGAGTTTTTATCTACGACTAAAAGTTTATGTTAAGTTTGTGAGGTACCTTGGGAGAGAAATAAAATTACAAAAATTCATTAGAACTACTAGACCTAATCTTATTAGTCCATCCCGAAATCTGTGAAAGTTCTTTGTGTAGGGAAGAAAGTTCAAGTATACGTATTACCAATGGATTGAGGAACCTGGTAACAAGGTGCAATAGCAACAAATTCTTAAAGAAGCAAAATCGGCACTATTGTCTTAGGTACCATACTTATTACTTAAATTCGTGGAAATAATTGCTGGAAATCGAGTTCAACTATAAAATAAATTTCTTTCATTTGACAGTTGTTACATTATGCACTTGTATACACAACATTGTCAAGTCTAGTTTTTAGAAATCGTGGAAACCATCATTAATTTTTACTAACAATCAAAGTACCTGTTATATTCATATATAGATTCTCCAATAAAATGGCATACTTGGCATCACTGATACCATTAGAATGAGGAAAGAATAGGCCTTACTTTGGCAAGTATAATGCTGGGTCCCCTTACTTTAAAGAGTCCCTGGCCTTGGCAAAGTGATATTTCGACTCGTTTTTAAAAAACTCTAAATCAAAACTTTGAGAGAATGATTTTACATTTTCGCCATGTTCTTGCATCCATTTTCAAGTGTTTCCTCGCCGTAGTAGGAACAGAATTTGCAACGCCCGTGTCCAAATATTTGCCAGCGAATAAAATTCTCCGGGGAACTTTACGTCGAGTTTTATACCTTCCTCAAACTCACTTATATCAAGGCAATTTTCATTTATAATGATTGTTTACCTTGGCCCTGATTAAAATAAGTCCTAGGAGTACCCTTCCATAATGTTTTAACATCGTTATAGTCGTGTCCCACTGCAGTAATTCCTCGCCAGATTGGATTTTCATCCCCCAATTTGGAGGCAGTCCATTGTTCGCCAAGTTATTAATGAGAAGAATGGACGTTTTTACTTTAATCGCCAATTTTAGTCGTCTGCAGTTAAAGCTGAATTTTCATAATTCATGAGCTAGAACACCGGCCTTAGTTCTATATAAAAATATCATCTATATTCAAGTTCTGCGGTATGCCTTCTCACCCTCACAATACTCCAAACTAGGACTACCCCAGAAGCAACTGAATGGTTGTGAGGGTGACAGGGGCAATTACTATTATTTTGTCTTCGTTGCCATTTGCGTCTATAGCCGACTTTTTTCCCGATATAACTAGGATAGCATTCGCTCAAGTACTACGGGAAGCCCTGGAAAACCGTAGTAATTCCAGTGAGTGTAGGGCAATAATTAGTAAACCACGCGGATAAAGCTATTAAGGAGCAATACCGTGAATAGTTTTTTTTCTATAAAGACATGTGGGTGCAGTCTGCCTCGACCTTCGAGGTCGATCGAAGGCGGAAAAACATGAGTATTTCTTTTTTATTAATAGAATATAATGTTATTTCGATGACGTGAAAAGGATCTACTACTAAGTTATAGAAACATAGGTATATCATAATACATACCAATATACAGAGTGTCTGCGCATCGACTCGGAAATTTCAATTTTTGTAGAGTTTAGATGGAGAGAATTGGCCATCGCGGTATGCAAATAATTTTTATCCCCCTCTTCCCCATATGCTGCCCCACATAAATATGTATAAGGTTTTGGCGGTGCAGGGCCATTATGCGTCTAAATGCTGTTCAGGAATGCGTTTTCGTATGTTTCCGCCGCATTGCACATTTATTTCCCTAGGGGTTTAAAAAAGCACTTTTAAACGCAGTAAGAGTCACCCTAGTGTACTCTGTCATGTCTAGCACGTGCCAAGGAGAATCCAGACCTGATCTCGCATGGGGTAGGGTTCCTTTATTAGGAGAATAATTATTGTTGTAATCAATGGCATCGTCAGGTCTCAATTTGTTTTGCATAAAAGTAGTGACTATGAGGTAAATAAAAAACGTTGTGGGACTTTGCCTACATTATGCTTGCAAGTAAATTTTTGAGAGAGTACTTGCAAGTATTCAGACAAATAAATCATGGTTTAAAATAATAGGTAGGTTGTTTAATTTTAAATGTATTTAATGGTTATTTTAGACTTTTGGTGAAGGCGCTGGTATTAGCTTTACTCTGTAAAACTCGCATACCCGCCATTCCCTTTCCACACGTCCAGCCATGTTCTGTTTTTGAAATATCATACCATCTGATGAATTTGACTATCTTATAATCTAAAATATTAGCTCTTGATGTACTTTTCGGTAGAAATATTCCAAACATTTTCCCCCAAAGGATGTAACTTACATTTATGTACCTCAGAGTCATTACTTTTGTGCAAAACCAATTGAAATCTGATGATATGATAACATTAAGTGCAACAACTCCCCTATAAAAAAGGAACCCTAGCATAGGAGACATAAATACATTTTTATGTTAGACAGAACAAGATATATTTTTTTCACTTTTTTAAAATATTATAAAAGGGATTTCCCGTTGTGGTAACCCTCCATGCTGCAACTAAATTTGCCGGATGGAGGGTTGATCTCAAGACGACGCTAATAAATATCAATTTTCGGCTTTATAGCTACTTAAACAGTCCCTTTATTACATAATGAAGTCAACCTAATTCGGTCCAAATTGAGGGAAATTCACCGGAACAAAATATGCCCGGAGGAAACAAAGGAAACACTGTGTCCGATGGAGAAAGGAAAGATATAATTGTAAGGTTAATTTTCGTCTTTTCGGAGTTCTTTAAGTGAAGGGAGAACACTAAATGACGACATAAACGTAACAGAGTGAAGCTGGTTTCTAAAATTATGAAGCTTGATAACAATTGCCAAGCGTAATTTGGCTACACTATAACAACCTTCTCAAACTTACAAGCCCTGTGCAAACATGTGGCAACGCCACAGCGGGACGGTTCAACGGGTCTATGCAGTCTGCACTTCGGCTTAGTTTATCTTTTCTAATAAATGTTCAACTCTCATTTTAATTATAATTAGATACAGTTGTGAACTTTGTTTCAATAATTGGGTACCTAAGTAAGTAGGTACGTTCGTTTAACAGAAGGAGCAACAAGTAAGAAAATATACACAGAAGTATAAATATTTATAATAAGTACGATTACTGGTGTGGATAGGTACATTTTCGACAAATAATATAGTAAATTTGGGCAAATAGAGGGGACTACATTTTGTTGTAAGTCGAATTTTTGTGAGAATTTTCCGCAAAGTGCGCCATCAGCCAAATGATTATTACCTATATTCCCTTATGAAAAAATGGCAGTTTAGCGTCAATTTCATAATACATTCAACTATAGTATCTTTTGACTTTAACATTAGGTATAAAGAAACTTTTAAAACAATACTAAACAATGGTTGGATTGTTAGAAAGTTCCTTTAATTTTAAAGGTTAGTTTGTCTATGCAATTGGCACTTAATCAGTTTATTCTTAAATTGTCGTCCTTTGGAAAGCCCAAAACGAATACAAGTTGACCGCCTGCCGTCAAGCAAAGAAAGCAAGTTATTATTATACGATTTGACTTACAGCCAGGTATAACTAAGTTCTAGCTTCCCTCGATGGCATCTTGAGGCTGGCTGGCTTGAAATTGTAAAGGAACGATTCTTCACTTTTAGAGAAATGTTTCATTTTTTACAAACAAAACAAATTTATAAAAAAGCTGTCACCAGCACTTCGGGCTGTCTGTTTCCACCCAGAGACACACTGCCTCTTCGTAGCAATCTGGCGACGATAGCACTACCCGCATTATACAAATTAATTCCGGTAAATTTCTTGTAAAATCAACTGACAGGGAGTGACAGGCCACGCCGCGCAGACCCGCAAGCCATGTTGTCAGCTTTCTCAACTTCGGGGATTTCCTAGAGTCGGCTGTGACACTACACACACACACAAGTTTATTCTGTTCGTGACCGTCAAAACTTAGCTCTCGCGCGCATAAGTAATCGGTTATGATTTACAGTAATAAGCCCACTGGCGTTTAATAAAACTGCGAATCCGCGATGAGATATTTCCATGAGATTGTACCGATTCTACCGTAGCGCGGAGTTACTCGGGTACTAAGGTTGACGTGCCCCATGTTTTAGACTTTTTTTCGAAGTTTCCTTTTTAGTAGGCAACCCCTACCATGTTTATCATGAAGAAGTGAATATATAGAATGGCAGTATGTTATGGACAACCTTTTACATTATGCCATCTTTTTCGAAAAATGTATCATGTGTCAAAACGAAGATAATAATATAATATCCACTAACCTCCCCGACCCCCTTTATATGACACAACAGTATGCAATTCGAAGGGGTATAATACTTCCCCCAAAATTCAAATAGCCAGGCAGTAAACTGAGGGGGCACCCCATAAATAATGTGGGGGTGTTTCCTGGCTATTCCAGCGCAATTTTCCTTATTTATCGGCGAACGTTTGTAGTTCTACTTTCGCGGTCACACATACCAGGATCTTGTCGAATATATTTGGTAGACGACGAGGATACTGGCAGTTTCAAAAGTTCAAAATTTTAAAATTTATGCTGGGACACGACTCAAATTACAAAGCCACGAGCATGGCAGCATATGGCTTGCATCTTTGTGTAAATATTACGACAAGACACTGCGCGTCTGTTTGCGAAATTTGGACACCAAAACCAGCACCGGATATAAAAGAAAAGTCTAGAAATACTAAAGTCGGCTCACTTCTTTGATCTCTCGGAAAGGCCGACAATTTTTTGCGACCGGTCGTAAATCAGCGTCACCTCGCACGCTTCGCATTTACGAGGGCGACTAAACGAAATCGCCATCAAGCAGTTATACGGGGTCAGATTCATATTGACTTTCCATTATTTACCAAAGTCTACAAATATTAGTGTACCTATTTGTAGACTTTGGTATGTACAACATTATTTGTGTAGGTAAGTGTACCGTTAGTTTTTGGTAGGTACAGTTAAATTAAAATACAAGGTAGCTATTATCAGAATCTACATAATTAGTAGGTATATCTGTAGACTTTGGTTGAAACATGAATAAAAATGCAATTGTTATGTTTTACGTTCATTTTTAATAAAGCCTAACAAAACATAGAGCAAACAAAAACATAAATAACAAATAAATATTTAACGGCAATGAGTTAAACTAATCACATCTACCTTTTCATCCCGTAGTAAATATTTTGATATTTAAATTGACATAAACAATACAGAACAAAATATTACGCATACGTACCTACACAAGCATGCGTCTTACCATAAGTTTCTGGCAATAACCTTAATGGGACAACCGAGGGGACAGCAGTTTTTACTAAACATTTTCCGGACGAAGTGAATGACTGATCATAAAAATGTGCCTTGCAAATTCTTATAGGTTTATATGCCTCTTCTAGTGGGATATTCGCAAATTTATGTTCTCCGATGAACCCTAAGGCATTCTTCCATTGATGGCAAATTTCAATCAATATTTTAATATTATGTTTATTTTATTCTTAATTAATACGTAAGTATTCAAATTTCACATAAAAATGTCTTAATTTTTGTAGGTAGGAACCTCAAACTCAATCTTACCTTTCAGGGTGTTTAAAAAATGAAGAAACTGTAATATAGTCTTTTGAACTGGTTTTGCAGAAATCCCCACTGCAGGAAAAAGCGCTACTACAACACAGTCACCTTCGGTCGGTAATATTTTGCGCGCACCCGGATCGGCTCGATGAGGAGGGGAGCGGGAGAGGGCAAGAGGGAAACGTTTGTTTGCACGAGGCCGAGTGCCCGGACTTATTAGTATATCTCTGGACGCTGACAAAAGTATGCCACTGCCAGTTAGCCGCAGCACCTACCACTACAGAAGCAACAGAACAAAGAAGGTAATGAAAATAGAGACATCACAGGATCCGTCTTTAAGAGACTTAAACACGCGTGCCCCTGCCTACATTGTTACCCGAAAAGGACTTCCCAGAGGACTTCCTCGTTCCAGTTCGTTAGGGATGGAGCGAGACGTCCCCCCCCCCCCCTTCGTGCAGCCCACCGTTGTAATGATGTTAAATTCAGCATCGCCAACGTTATTAGCCTGATAAATGGGTGGGCTCTTTAAAGGTCCTTTGTGGCCGCCAATTATATCTGTTTCGATCGTTTTTGGCTGGCTGCACTGATGACGGGATGATGGGATTGTTGTAACTCTGCAGAAAGCCTGTTAGATGGAAGAAGGTGCGGCTAGGGAGATTTTGATATTTTGCGGGAGCCGTTTGACATTTTTTGTTTTTAATTTTCTCTTCGTAGCTCTATACAGAGTTCGGTATAGAGTTTTGTAGAGAGTTGTATACAGAGCTGGGCAGCTGGGAAACATCGCGTCAAAAAAGATCTAGATCCTAGATCAGATCGTTTTTCAAAAAAGATCTAAGATCGTTTAGAAATAGATCTTTTCATGCAAAAAAGAATCTTAGATCAAAGATCGTCTAAAAATGATCTATTTAAAAAAGATCGATCGATCTATGACCTTTTGAACAATCTAAGATCAAGATCTTCTAAACGATCTAAGATCTTCTAAACAATCTAAGATCTTCTAAACGATCTAAGATCTTTTAAACGATCTAAGATCCTCTAAATGATCTAAGATCTTTGAACAAAATTCATGATATTATATAGTTAATAGATATAGATGTCTGTAAGTAAATACTTTTCCTAATTTTGACATGGTATAAAATGACATCTTTCAAAACCTGAGCAAGTGATGATACGTTCAGTTTTACGTAACTTCATAGTTATGTAAAGTAAAATTTTACGTAACTAGTTACTAAAGTTACTACTCTAACTGAACTGGTTACGTAATCAATCAGTTGATATACCTATGGAGAATTAGACTTTTCTTGTAAAAACGTGTTTACCGATTATTTTTGAAATTTATAATTTTATAACTTAAGTTATAAAATTCGAAATTTGGAGAAATAGATAATTGAAAATAAAATACAAATTAACATAAAGCATTCATTTAAAGACCTCAAAATACGTTCTTGTAGTTGTAGGTAAAATGTACGTCAGTTTGTTTATATTATTTGTCATTTTTCGCGAATTCTGACAATTCGCACTTTGGCGTTAGTAACGTAAGTAACTGAATTCGTAATACATATATTTTAGAAATAATATGTAGATTATGTATGTATACAAAGAAAAATCCTTGTTCGTACAAAATTATTCATTTTTCTAAAAAAAAATATATACACCTACCTTTCTACCTACCTATTATTTTGCATAAAAAATCACAGAAACATTTCAAAAATAAACGAAAACAAATGAGGTATCTAAACATCTTATATCGTTATAACGATCTTAGATCCTTTTAAAGATCTTAGATCTTTAAAACGATCTTAGATCTCTAAAACGATCTTAGATCTTTAAAACGATCTTAGATCTCTAAAACGATCTTAGATCTTTAAAATTATTTAAGATCGTTCTTTATCGAAACAAAAAAGATCTAGATCTAAGATCAAGATCGCGATCTTTAAAACGATGTTTTTTAAATAGATCTGCCCAGCTCTGGTTGTATACATAGAAAGTTCTACATATAGCTCTAAATTGTGACGATTTCATTCGTAGCTTGTAAGATTTTATTTAATGATGGTAGCTCTTTTTTCCAAACTTGTGAACTATCCTTCTTATGGCATACTTAGCATTCTTGTCGATTTGCTGGTTTCTTCTTAGCCTTATTAAGTTCACCTGTGGTCCTTCTTTCTTTCAGAAATCTATAAATGGTTGCCTCTCCAACTCCAGTCTTATTCGAATATGCTTCGAACAGTGCTAGAGGGCTGCTGGTGTATCAGTGCACATAGTTAACATTTAAAACTATGGTTTTTCTCTTGAATAAAAATGGCGTTTGCAAACCTGGTTCGAGGGTCTTGATATAAAATATGAAATAAAAGCCACACTACTATACTGCTAAACGACAATTGAATATTTCACCTTTATGATTATTTCATTTATAAGGATGTTAGGCATATAGGTACCTAAATGCAAATTTAAGTATCATTAAATAATTACCTGTATTAAAATTGCTAGTAATTAACATAGGTAACGATAATGATAAATTTTCCTTAAAATTATATATATTGTCCGAAATAGATTTTGATAAAAAAAACATATACGCTACTACAAGAGTACCTAAATTACCCTTATTTCAGAAAATTCAGCAAAATATTATTGTGAAAAGTTGTCTAGAATTAAAAGTTATGCCTAAATACCAAGACATGGCCACCTAAGAAATTTTTTTTATAAAAACAATAATCTAAAAAAAATTGTTTTAATATTCACCCTAAACAATTTCATAAATCAATTAAAACTAAATAAATTTCGCATAACTTTGCTCAAATTCAAACATATTTGTAAAATTAACTTAGATTTTTAATTTTTTATGGAATCACAAACTTCATGTTTGTTGCAACGATATTAAACAAAACTTTAAAATTTCACAAAAATTCTTCGGAACAAGGTAAAATATTAGTAATGATAATGTGTATATTAAAAAAGTCTCATTTAAGGTGCAAAATTTTTATTTTAAGTATTTATTAAGAAACTGGAAATTAATTGACGAAAAAATGTTTTCCTTAGGAGGCTGTGTTTTTTGTATTTAGACATAGCTTTTAATTCTAAACAACTTTTCTTAATAACCTTTTACTGACTTTTTTGAAATAAGGGTACTTTGCTCTTGTACCATTTTTACATTTTTTTACCTACCCTGTATGCTGTTTAACTTGCAACCATTTCAAGTGCACCTAATATGACTATTGAACATGCATCAAGTTTCGGCAATATCTGTATTTTGGTTGTGCAATTAACAAAAAAAAGTCCCATATGTTGCACACTTAAATGACCACACTGTATAGTCCGTTTTCAATTTGGTCAGTATAAAGACATAGGTACACATATATCTATGCCGAATAGATTGCTTTTGCATATTGAAGTATCAGGATCGAGGACGGTCGTCCGAAAAGCATATAATCTGATTATAAAATGTTATATCGACGGTATCCGCAATATTTCTTACTTCGCCAGCCTCGGCTGATGTATTTCCAATATCGCATTTCAAATGAATGGAATTGATTTAGTGAAAATTGACTTTACATCCGCGTCTACAGTTGAGCCGTGTAAATAAAATGTGGTGTATATCTCAGACAAATAATAAACATAAATACTAATAATATTCAATAAAATACAAACCCTGACAAGATAAAAAATGTTTAGTAACATTATTTGTCTGAGTTGGTAATAGAAATCTAAAAAAAAAACAATGCAATGATTGCACCATTGCCAAACTTCTTCATAATACTTCTTACAAAATAAATGTATATAACTAACAATAGAAAACATAATTTTGGAACAATTAGTTGATATCTACAATCTAAATATAGTAAAAGTTTGGACAGTTAGCATTTAACAATAAATGTTACCGATTTTGTGAATTTACTAATCCTACTTGGTCTATAAATAATATCCTTAATAAATTGCTTATTGTGGCTAACGTGGCAACGTTGCACGAGCTCTTTGTGAAAGTTGCGCATTTGCTTTATTATGCCCCATCAGCTGATCCAGAGTTCGTTGAGATTTCGCCGCTTCGTGTTGATGTGTTTCGAGTGTTTACTTTTGTGTTATTATTGTTTTTGTTTGAGGAGATTTTGGGATTATTGGACAAAATACATTATAGTTAAGTTAGTAATTAGTGAATTAGTCTCAAGAACGACGGGAAGAGTAAAGTGGTGGATTTGTGGCATAGGAAACGTAAGCTCTGGTTATCATATGATGCAGGCTTAAGAGTCAAATTTGTTGTTTTTGTTTTGAGTATGCATTTTTTATGTTGGCTGATTACAATGCAGCCTTTAGGTTAGTCTATGTTCACTGTTTGTCTCAGGTGTATACAAATAAAACTCTTATGGATTCGATGGGTAGTACAGATACTGTGATACGTTGTTGAAACAGCACTGTGTATTATAGCTGCAAAAGCTAATATTCCGAGTCCATAAACAAACCGCAAAATTTGGGCTCAGTTATCATTTGCCAAATCGCAAACCATCAAAGGCGACCTTCCGATATTTTTTCGGGCATTTTTCAAACAACCCGTTGCGGAGCCTCCATAGCAAACAGCCACTGGCAGCGTTCAATATAATTTTTTTATTCGTTTTTGGTCCAGATTTCAGCGCTGGATCAGTGGGATTTGGCCGATATTTTCCTTCTTTCCGAGGTTTATTAAATAAGTTTTGGTAGCTGTGGGAAAGCAGAAATATCTGATAAAGTCGAATATCCCAAGCAGAATATAGGCAGGTACAGAGTGTTACTGAAATTATTAGATATACTATTATTATTGTCAAAATTAAACCGGTGAAATACAAAAAAATAAAACAAGCGCTCGCGTCCTTTGCGCATATATTAACATAGGTAGGCCTGGACTAACACTATATTAAAGACCTGTGCATAGCGCTGTTTCAAGCGATCGCCACTGGCGCCACACGACGAAACAAATTTACACGGTGGTTTAATGTTAAAACACCATTGTTGCAGAATCTTTTATAAAATAAAAACATGCAGATGTGTCTGTTACAACGAATTTAATATCCAAAGTAAAATAAAATATTTGTTTGTTGTGTCCCTCTAATTTGATAAGTTCACATCGCATATTTCCATACATTTTCTTAAGAAAAGCGAGTCTAAAAAGCAAGCAAGAGTATTTGGAAGAGGTACCTATTGGTTTAAAATGAAGTCCATGGCTAGTTGTGTAGTGTAAGTAAGCATAAAACGCATTAGATTTTTCATTTTCTTCTTTATATGGTTCGCTTTGGAGCTATAAACAAAATTTTCTATTTTCATTCTTGCATACGTTACAAAATACTCTTCCAAAATAATATCTAGAATTTTCGTTTCTTCAGCTGGTTGATCAGATCATTCCATAATTCCAAAATAGTGTTTATCCTTCTGCAATTCACCTAATGGTCTGTGCAGTGTGCATATACCATTTTCATCATGTGCATGGAAATTTCATTTTATCACAAACAAATCTACCTATAAAAGCTGTTTTAATAGGATAAAACTGCTAAATACTGGACGCAAAGACAATTCGTTACCGTAAAAATAAGGCAAATCGTAAGAAAGCTGGATATTTAAAATTTTGGACATTTTAAACGTCAGTAACTGACATACCAATAATCCCCCCAGTTCGTTAATATCCTATCATTTTATTTTACTGAATTGTACCAATAATTAGTTTACATGGAAATTAAAATATCTTGGAAAACAAACTTATCTGTCTTGGAATGCCTCGGACTCTGATTAAAAAATGCAACATGAAAAATTCATTTTAGTCTCGCGCGATGATTGCAAAAGCAGTCTTTTTTCCAAAAGAAAATATTACAAAAGTTCTCCCTACGAGCGTTGACTGAAGAATAATCCTCACCAACGCTACGAGTCTATCCGTCTACAAAAAAAAAACAGATAAATGAAACTGCGGTTAGAAATATGGACAGAGGAAATAAGTGAGGAGATAAAAGCTTCGAAAAAGAATAAGATAGATTTTCTCGGCGTATTTTTGTAGACGAAACGAGAGGGATAAGAAAACATAATATTGTTATATTTTGTGCCGTTTCCACACTTTCCCGTTATGAAGGAACGTTCGCTGCTGGCTGGTTACGTATCCTGTGGTGTATCAGTTTTTATTTCTGATATTAAATTCAGGAGGGTTGAGCCTATATACGCCATATGAAACGTATAAAATGCTGGAAATATGGAATATACCGAACTAGATTTATTTCATATTTTTCATCAGGAAGTATAAGGCATGCTAAAGTCCATTTATGTCAACGAGTCAGTAGATAACGACATAAATAAAAATAAATAAATGTAGATATTATGTGCCTTTTACGAAACAATAAGAAGATCCAAGCGTTTTATAACCGCTTTGCCCTTTGTAAGAATCAAGACACCTTCCACAAAGAAAATGATTGAAATTTGGCAACATGGCTCTCCAGTGCCAACCTTGACGGTTGACATTGAAGCAGAAACGACGAGTTACTAGTTTTAAACTTTGAGAACAAAAATTTTCTTTCGCATTTTTCTTTTCAGTAGACCTACCCCACTGTGTGGTTAAAATTTTTTACACCAGGACTGAATCACCCTGTATATGGCCTTGACGCTTCATAACAGTGCGTCTGAAAATTATAATCTCGTACTAAAGTAGGTATAATTCCGACCTAAGGCGAACCGCCTGCATTATAGACCCCCGAGGGCTCGAAATGGAAGTTTGTTTCCATCTAATAACTTGAGTAATTTAACCGGCAACCAGGAATACAAATGAGTTTGGCGGCCGCGTGCGAAGCGAAATGAGGACGTTGATTTTTTCTCATTCGCCGATGCTTATCGGTGGCACTTGTAATGCGAAACGAAGGAATTTAAAGTAGGCGGTAAACTTTTATTGGCTCCCCGACCGAAGTAATTTGTAAGGGGAAATCGTGTGAAATTGTTTGCGGGAAAACTCATTATTAGGTTTCTCATTTTGAGCACATAAATCTTTGATAGGTAGGTATGTGAGATTAATAAAATATAGAATTTGTCCTTGTCGTACTTACTCATCTAGTTTCAGCTGTTTAGAGATCAAATTTAGGGTCAACGAAATTGGTAACCCTGAGTCCAATCTGGACCAACACTATATTAAAGACCTGTACATACATAGCGCTGTTTCCAGCGATCGCCACTGGCGCCACATAAAATAAAAACATGCAAATGTGTCTGTTACAACGAATTTAATATCCAATATAAAATAAAATATTTGTTTGTAATGCCCCTCTATAATTAGACAAGTTCACATGGCATATTTCCATACATTTTCTTAAGAAACGCGAGTCTAAAAAAAGCAAGCAAGAGTATTTGGTACCTTTTGGTTTGAAATGAAGTCCATGGCTAGTTTTAGTGTAAGTAAGCATAAAACGCGTTAGATTTTTCAGTTACTTCTTTATATGGGGGACTATTAAAAAATACTCTTAAAACAATATCCAGAATTTTCGCTTCTTCAGCCGGTTGATCAGATCATCCCATAATTCCAAATTAGTGTTTATTCTTCTGCAATTCACCTAATGGTCTGTGCAGTGTATACCATTTTCTTCATGTGCATGGTAATTTCATGTTATTACAAACAAATCTACCTATAAAATCTGTGTTAATAGGACAAAACTGCTAAATACTGGACGCACAGACAATTCGTTACCGTAAAAAGAAGGCAAATCGTAATAAAGCTGGATATTTAAAATTTGGGACATTTTAAACGTCAGTAACTGACATACCAATAACTACAGAATACCCATTGACATACTAATAGTATGTCAATGAGAATACTCCCCCTATAACCTATAAGTCGTCATTTTTTTCGTCGAGTGGCGCCACCCCAGTCCGTAGACAACAATGAAATATGACGTCATGCTCGGGTCTTTAATATAGTGTCGGTCTAGGTAGAAGTAACTTTTTCCCGAACAAAACCGTCTCATCAGGGATACGCAATTAAATTTCGATTGCTCCGCATTTTTAAATCACCGGGAATTCTCTTAACCGGCGAAACCGTGCATTATTTCCTCGCAACAAAAAGTCCGAGTTCATGCAAAACTTCCAACTCATCGTTGGGGGCGGGCGCAGCGGCGAGGAATTTGATAAATGAGAGATTTAAACTGATTCCGGGTATAGACGCGGAGTCAGCACACAAGGACGGCATTATTATCGGACCCCGACGGTCCTGCGTCCGGATCATATCGGTCGGAAGACTCAGCGAAATAAAATTAACTAAATTTTTGCCGGTGTCCATTTTCCGGTAACGGGCTAACGGGCCCGAAATGCTGACGGTTTTTTTCGTGGAAAATCGTCACGCCGGTCGGGGAAAATCGCACTGTCGAAGACTGTTATGAAAAATCCCTCTCGCAGCCTGTACAGCTATCCATATCTAATAATTTAATATCGATCTGGACCAACACTATAGTAAAGACCTGTGTATAGCGCTGTTTCAAGCGATCGCCACTGGCGCCACACGACGAAAATTTACACGGTGGTTTAATTTTAAAATACCATTGTTGCAGAATCTTTTATAAAATAAAAACATGGAAATGTGTCTGTTACAACGAATTTAATATCCAAAATAAAATAAAATATTTGTTTATGTCCCTCTAATTTGACAAGTTCACATGGTATATTTCCATACATTTTCTTAAGAAAAGCGAGTCTAAAAAGCAAGCAAGAGTATTTGGTATCTTTGGTTTGAAATGAAGTCCATAGCTAGTTGTAGTGTAAGTAAGCATAAAACGCATTAGATTTTTCAGTTACTTCTTTATATGGAGGACTATTGGTTCGCTTTGGAGCTATAAACAAAATTTTCTATTTTCATTGTTGCATAGTTACGTTACAAAATACTCTTAAAATAATATCTAGAATTTTCACTTCTTCAGCTGGTTGATCAGATCATCCCATAATTCCAAAATAATGTTTATTCTTCTGCAATTCATCTAATGGTCTGTGCAGTTGCATATCATTTTCTTCATGTGCATGGAAATTTCATGTTATCACAAACAAATCTACCTATAAAATCTGTGTTAATATGACAAAACTGCTAAATACTGGACGCACAGACAATTCGTTACCGTAAAAAGAAGGCAAATCGTAATAAAGCTGGATATTTAAAATTTGGGACATTTTAAACGTCAGTAACTAACATACCAATAACCACAGAATACCCCCCTATAACCTATAATAAGTCGCCATTTTTTTTCGTCGAGTGGCGCCACCCCAGTCCGTAAACAACAATCTCGATGCTCGGGTCTTTAGTCTTTAATATAGTGTCGGTCCAGATCTGACACATAATGGACCGGGAGATAGTGACAGATTTATGGACGTGATTTTACTCAGTATATCTTGCAAAGGGCATTATTTGGCACATATTCTCACAATAATAAGGTATGAATCAGGGAGTCATCCTGGGTTCTTCATGTGAAAAACTGAGTTTTCAATTATTCGAAAAATATGCGTTTTGATATGATTTTATACAGGCTGCCATGTGTTTTATAACGAATTTCAAAATAGAAAATTCCTCGGAAAACCATAGGCATACCGTTAGGGTGGGTCCAAAGAGCTATTATTGCCACGTGATCTTGTATTTTAATAATTAATTTTTCCACGTTTCTGAACAGGCTGCCAATGAGAAGTATGCAAGTTCTTGTTATGAAACTGCTGAAAAAAAGATGGCATACCGTTTGCGAATGTCCAAGTACACTTTACATCGAATAACTCGTTTAAATGATTAAATAACATTCAATTTAAACAGTACTTGGAAAAGCGCGCATAATAAGAACTTGCATACTTCTCATTGGCAGCCTGTTCAGAAACGTGGAAAAATTAATTATTAAAATACAAGATCACGTGGCAATAATAGCCCTTTGGACCCACCCTAACGGTATGCCTATGGTTTTCCAAGGAATTTTCTATTTTAAACTTCGTTACAAAACACATGGCAGCCTGTATAAAATCATATCAAAACGCATATTTTTCGAATAATTGAAAACTCAGTTTTCACATGAAGAACCCAGGATGACTCTCTGATTCATACCTTATTATTGTGAGAATATGTGCCACATAATGCCCTTTGCAAGGCATACTGAGTAAAATCACGGCCAAAAATCTGTCACTATCTCCCGGTCTATAACACAGACTAAGTTGGGAATCAGGAACATTTGGCACTTTGAAAATTCTTCTTTTGCTTAACTCCTCACACCAAAACTTTGTTTTTTGCACTTGACGCGCATTTCGCTAACCATGTTAGCATCATCAGGAGATGATCATCTCCTGATGATGAGCAATAATCCTTATAATGGTGTACAAATTTCACGTCAGTGGGCAAAATCCTTTATCTATGTCAATGGGTTAAATATTTTTCCAATGCCTGACACCTCTGTCAGCCATTGGCTATACAATGTGTCAGCTATTGGTCACATTTGGCACTGACTATGGCAGACCTCGGAGTACTGTCTTCAAGAGCATCAGAACATGTAGATATAGATCACTCAACGATTCTGAGCCATGTCTTCTTGACGAAAGTGCTGAACACGATCAATAACTACTATTACGTTATTTACAAGTTTACCATGTCAAATTGAATTCAATCACGTATTCAAAATAAGTTTAAAATGTACCTATAGTTAAGCAACGACTCTATAGAGAATTTATGCCATTTTTGTCATTTCAGGGAAATAGATGAAACCGTATTTTTGGAAAAAAAGAGAAAGATAAGGAGCGAAAAGAGGGAAGGGAAGAGAAGAAAAATAAATAGAAAACAGAGAGAAAATACTAAATGAGAAAAAACAGGTTGAGCTAAATGAAATGGAAATACATTTACGAGAATCAATATTATTATCATAGAAAAATAAAAGAAATAGGTAAATAAAAGCGAACATTATTTTTAATGTGACATAAGTTTATCTGTTTTATTTGTGGAGCAAACAAATAAAACAGCCTTTTTGACCATACAGTGTGATGAAACAACTGACATCTCGAATCATTGTCAAATGACAATGACATTTCGATATTAACATGAGGAAAATGTTCTCAAAATGTGTGCATCAACCCACGAGCCGCCACTGGTGAATAGCACTGTATAACAATGAATTCGCATCAGATTATTTTCACATCCGAAGGAAATCCCATCGCCAAAACAAAAGCACAACGGCCGGTCTTTTTCCAACCGGACGATAATGACAACAGGTGATAAATTGCTAGCATAAACCCATTAATTCTCAGGTGGACTGAAAGAAACGCCAGTTTTCACGAGGGAGTTTTGGGGGCGGAGGATTACCGGATGCCTCGAAGAATAATCTATAAATAATGATAGGTTTCTGCGAAATTTAAAATTGATTTGGGGAAATTAATAGCAATAAATTTTGTGATATTGTAGCGTGTATGCTTCATTCATTTTAAATTTTAATTTGACTTAGACAAGGATAGAGTGAGGACTGCCACATCGCACGACAAACCAGTGGCGTAGCAGATAATTTCCCAAATGTAAAGCTACTGTCAAGTGCTGAAATATATTTATTTGCGGTGATTTCGAAGCAAATAAAATAAATAATGCACGCCCATGGAAACCAGCCCATATATTATGAAACTATCATAATCAACTAAGAAATTTTCAATAAAAACGATGTTAAAAAATAATTATATTGGTCCTATTTACAAACAAAACAATGCACTTTATCATACCAACAGGTAGAGGGACTTGGAAGAAGTTATATTGAGAAAAAATAAAGTTTTGGGGCATCTTTCAAAGCTAGCTTGTTGAATATTTATTTGTGAAACGAAATCCCGGGCTCTTGCTTTTCACTTCTGCTTTTGCAAACAAACGTAAGAGTATATTTTTAATCACTGTTATTTCTAATTCACAAATTCACACAATTAACTCGCAACGTACTCACTTTGTCTGCCACATATAAAATGGCCGCCATTAAAAACGACGTAACAAAATCTATACACAGCAGGGTAGGCACGCGCGGTGTGCTCTCTCTTTCCTTGTCTAAGACAATCAAAATAACTAGATGTTCCGAAATAGAATCCTACATGTTCTCAAATCCTATAAAAAATGTGTAACAACCATTTATATTTCATAAAATCTTTTGTAGCAATGGTATTTGAAAATTAAAATCGTTTATGACATTTCTCTAACTCTAACTTAACCTAAATGTTTTTGTTCTAAAGCTAAAAAATTGAGTATACCTACTATTACGGTGACTATACATTGTGGTTCAATTTTAAGGCACTAAACTGTAACAGGTGATAGATCTTCAAAAAATAACCGCACTTTCTTGTTCAAACTGTATCTTTTTAAGGCCTTATAAGAAAGTTACAGGGTGTTAAAGTTTTAAAAAATATGTGGACTATATTGAATATTTACCAAACTAGTCGAGATATGAAAGTCAAATTTGGTACACATTAAAACGGCATGGGTTAGCATAATACCTGTTAATTTCAGACCAGTGGCGTAGAAGTGGGTAATTAGTACAATTGTTTTTAGACTAAGAAATGAATCACCTTGTATAGTAATAAAATGTATTGACTTTTACGTAGATTTTAATCGTATTCAAAAATGTTCTGTTGGAAATTTTTCACAAGTGTTATGGTTTTCAAGGTTTTTTTCCTTTTCGAGATACAGAGCGTAACATTAATTAATTTCTTAGTTAATTTTTCAGAAATATCTTGAAATAATACAAAAAAATCAAATTTGCCGTTAAACTAGGTATAACACAATTTAAATCTACATAAAAATCAATACATTTTATTACTACACAAGACGATTAATTTTTTTCTACAAATAATAATTTTACTTATTACCCACTTCTCCACCACTGGTTGTTGAAGGTGTTTGATATTAAAAGGTTTTATACTAACCCATGCCGTTATAACGTGTAGCAAATTTGACTTAATTATCTCAACTATTTTGGTAAATATTCAATAAAGTCAACATATTTTTTTAAAACTTTAACACCCTATAACTTTTTTATAAGACCTTAAAAAGATACAGTTTATGTAGTGCGGTTATTTTTTGAAGATCTCTCACCTGTTACAGTTTGGTACCTTAAAAGTGAAAAAAAAAAGTTTTTCCAACACCATGTATTCCCAAAACGAAGAAACATTTGAAAAACATTTGTACAACATTTTCGTCTTAAAATTAAGTGGGGATTCATCTCCTTTATTTTGTCACGAAGTTTAGCAAACACGCTGTCTAGCACCCTGCATAACTAATGATTTGATAATTTGGTTTATTTTCAAACTTATCCCCTCTCTCTACCTAAATATGTTTAACTGAGGCCGGTGATTTATTTAGGAAAGGGGAAGCAAGACATTCATTCATGAATAAGTGACAGTTGATTTCCATGGTGGAACAATACCGGGATTGGAAACAATTGTATATATATGTCAGATCCCACCTCCTGGCCAATGTGGGGGTATTTCATTGTATGCAAATTTTATAAGATAACATTTCTGGCTGAAAATGCTTTTGAAATAGCTATCCGGCAATGTTGAATCATAAGGTAAAGTATAAATGAACTCACTTGGAACACAGTGATATGGGGCGCGATCTATTTCATAGCATTTGCCACGCTCTGCTACTGGTAGAAATACCAGACTTACCAGCAGAAACCACCCGTATAAAATTCAAAGGTTTTTATGCGGTCGACGTCGACCTAGTCAAAGAGGCAGCCAATAAAAAAACGAGCGTAGCGATTTGATCGGTCGGCGTTTCGGAGATCCACGGAGCAGGTGTCGACGTAGGCCAGTTGTGTATAGATTTTTGTGTGGTGTAGTTTTGTGTGTAACAAAATTATAGGTCTGCTTTGGTTTGAATTATTTCAAAGTTTTATTTTAGTTGTTACTAACTTATTTGCTATTATTGTTTGTGACAAAAGAAAATTGAAAAATAATTGCAGTTGAATAAATATTTGAGTTTAAAATACTCTTCAATTATTTCTGACTATCGATCGTTGCCATTGCTAGCTAGGTTTCGGAAAACGATTAGAAAAAACTTCAATGTTTTTTACATATTTGACCCTGTAGGTTTTGAACAATAAAAGATACAGAAAATCTTTTCCTACAACAATTGTAGAGAATGATAAGGACTTTCAATATACAGGGTAATTCAGTTTTATTCTGCGACACTTCAACAGGTGACAGAAAACCAAAAAATAACCGCCCTTTCATTTTAAGGCCTTATAAAAAAGTTACAGGGTGTTAAAGTTGTAAGAAATATGTGGAATTTATTGAATATTTACCAAACTAGTTGAGAAAATTAAGTCATATTTGGTACACGTTATAACGGCATGGGTTAGCATAAAACCTGTTAATATCAAACACCTTGAACAACCAGTGACGTAGAAGTGGGTCATTAGTATAATTGTTTTTAGAAAAAAAAAAACGAACCACCTTGTATAGCAATAAAATGTATTCAATTTCTTATGTAAATTTTAATTGTAAACAAAAACGTTCTCTTAGCATTTTTTCATATGTGTCATGGTTTCATAGCAAATTTGATTTTTTCGTATCATTTCGGGGTACTTCTGAAAAATTAACTTAAAACTTCGCTCCATAAGTAACACTCAAAGCAGAAAAAATGTGTTGCTTACTTTAAATACAGTAACTTTTCCCAGCTTACCCATTCAAGGTTTTACTTTTCAAGATACAGAGCGTAACATTAATTATTGTCCTTATCTTCCTTAAATGTATTAGATCCTGTATCTTCAAAAGTATAGCCTTAAATAGGTAAGTTTATTGGACAAAGATACTTTATTTCAAGTAGCAAACACATTATTTCCACTTTGTGTGATACTTAGATAATACTTTTTACATAATTTTTCAGAAATACCCCCAAATAATACAAAAAATCAAATTTGCCACGAAACCATGACACATACAAAAAATTACCAAGAGGGCATTTTGGTTTAAAATTAAAATTTACATAAGAAATTGAATACATTTTATTACTATACAAGGTGGTTCTTTTTTTTCTAAAACAATTATACTAATTACCTACTTCTACGCCACTGGTTGTTCAAGGTGTTTGACATTAACAGGTTTTATGCTAACCTATGCCGTTATAACGTGTACCAAATATGACTTAAATATCTCAACTAGTTTGGTAAATATTCAATAAAGACCACATGCTTCTTAAAACTTTAACACCCTGTAACTTTTTAATAAGGCTTTAAAATTATACAGTTTATAAAAGAAAGTGCGGTTATTTTTTGGTTTTCTGTCACCTGTTGAAGTGTCGCAGAATAAAACTGAATCACCCTGTATATGGGAAAAAATGTTATTTTTCTGGGAAAATAATATCGACATCTTATTTTGAGTTTTCGTGTTCCCGCTGTAGGCCTGGGGCGTCGACTTTAGCTCGCCCTATACAATGATGGTCGATTTACACTGGTGATAAGGTTGATTTGCCTCACGTTTGCCCGTTTGCGTGATTTTCTTCACACCTACTGACCCTTAAAAAAAGAGACCAGATCCACAAGATATGGTGCAGGGTTATCAGGTCGTATCTTGCCTCACTTTAGGTACTTTTATTTAATATCGGCGGTTGCAAGGGTTTCTAAAAGGTCGGAGGAATTCGATAAAACCCATGAAAAATACATGGGCGGATGTCTGGCAGCGAAATACAAAGGATTTGGCGGGGCGTATGCACCCTGAATACATATATTTGACGAAAGGATATCAATGGGTAACAGGGTCAGCCACTCACCGCTTCCCAGCCTTTTCAATATATACGGGCGCGTATAAATAATAGATTTCTCTTGGCTTTTATTAAGAAGGAAAGGAACATGGGGTAGTGGATGTTTTTCTGTTTCAGAATGAAGCATAGAAAATAATACACAAGAAAAATAGATCACAGAAAACTTTGATTTAATTTGATAATTTAGACTGGTCGTGCATAAAATGTTGTATGTATACAAAGTGGGTAGCGACTATAGAAATGTGCTTGCATGTATTTTTTGGATAAAACTGGTGGCATTAATATGTTTTGACATAAACATCTTCGTTGCAATGGCAACCAACTTTGTTTTTTTTTTAATCGCATCACTGCCTTTTTCTTCCTTATCACTGCCTTTTTCTTTATTAGAAAGGAAGACCTGTCAGCTAAAGTTACTGGAGATGCAAGAAGTTTATTGTCTTTCATTATAATATAAAAAAGTGACAAATTCTCCAATAATTGTCAGTGATAATAATTGGCAATATTTTCAAAGTTTAATGCATTAACAATTCTGAAGGAGGTTATTTTTAGGAAAGTTATTTTTTCTCATTGTTTGTTGTGGAATCCCATTACAATTTTATACTGACGTATCCAGACAGGCGCTCTTTCGAAAAATGCAAAGAAAATCGTATCATACCTTAAAAAAAAGTTGGTTGCCATAGTAATAAAGTTGTTTACGCCAATAAAAATTAGGTCGCCTTTATTTGCCAAAAATATGACTAAAAACTTTGATAATTTGTAGAAAAAGCCATTTTGGAATAAAGAGTTTCAATAAACATGTTGTGTACAATCTGTTAGTTTTCGAATGGAATGGTTTTAAGAGTGGAATAATTATTTTTTTATATATACAGGGTGGTTTACTTTTATAAAGTTTCTTTTAAAAAGTTACAGGGTGATAAGGAATTCAAAAATATGTGGACTTTATTGAATATTTACCAAACTACACATTATTCAAACTATATAAATGCAAGTGGCGTGTAAACATTTACACGATGGAAGCATGTGAACAATTCTGAGGGCTAATACGAGGCAGAGCCACATTAACGACGATCTCTACGAATTTTATAATATAAAATATTAAAATAATATGCCCCAGTATTAAGAACTTTAAAAACAAACTTTTATGGCACACCAAGTCGTTCACTTACCTGCAAATTTCTACAAATCGTAGCTCTAACAATTAATAAACAGCGAAAGAATTATATCGGAATAAAAATAAAGGTCTACTTGCAACTCAGTACACCTCTGTAAGAAACACCGACTCGCTGCACTCGCCCGCCGGGCCAGACTTTATTGCCGGCTGGCCAATAGCAAGCCGATCACGTGCGTATCACGCTCTGGCCATGCAACAACTTGTGTTTATGTTTCACTTGCGTTTAGTTTGAATAAAGTATAGCTGAGATACTTAAGTCAAATTTGGTACACGTTATAACGGCAAGAGTTAGCATAAAACCTTTTGAACAACAATTGGCGTGGAAGTGGGCAATTAGTAAAATTGATACTATTGATCTCTTACGTCCTTTTTTCGGTCATTTTCTAGTTTATCCACTTTTGGGTTAGAGAAAAACTAAAATTACTTTTGTATTGTACATAATCCCAGAAACACGGAAACCACTTTCATATGTTGCGCTAATGCCCGGAAGTGTCCCGAAAAAATTATTGAAATCTAGAGACAATACGTACAAAACCAGCGCCATGATGTTTTTCAGCGGTTATTGCGGGTGCGCTGACTTGGTTATACTAGGCAATATTTAAATATTTTCCTTGCCCTGAGTGTAGCGATTTCCTTATTTAATTACAAAAGTCTAGAGAATAGGTATTTTCCAAACGAAATTAACATCATATTTGAATATTTTATTTGCCCTAATAAGAAACTTGTTTAACTCCCGCAGGACAGTTAATATCCATTTGCGCAAAGTTTTGTTGGTTACAAATGACTTAAAAACGTGTATTTTCAATGTTTTCCCAAAAAAATCACAAAAATTCCAAAAGATTATTGAAATCTAGAGACAGTAATACGTACAAAACCAGCGCCATGATGTTTTTCGGCGGCTATTGCGGGTGCGCTGACTTGGTTACTATATAGGGTTAAGTACAATGATTTAATTTTAGTTTTCTGAAGAATTTGCTATTATATTTAAATATTTTCATTGCCCTGAGTGTAGCGATTTCCTTATTTAATTACAAAAGTCTAGAAGTAGTTTCGAAATGAAATTGACATCATATTTGAATATTTTCCTTGCCCTAAAAAGAGACTTGTTTAACTCCCACGGGACAGTTCATATCCATTTGTGCAAGGTTTTGTTGGTTACAAATGACTTCAAAACGTGTATTTTCAATGTTTTCCCAAAAATTCCGAAAGTGGATAAAGTAGAAAATTACCCTTTTTTCTTATGCGTGTATCGTATTAATTTTAAATTGTAGATTTTAAAGATAAAAAGTTTTTGCGCAAATAACACAATGCTAATAGTGAATTTTTTCACAAATTGTTATCTCGCCCCTCGATTACCAGTTCTGTACGTATCCATTTATTCCGAAAATCGAGGTACACACCCAACAATACATTTAAACTCGACTATATAGAGTTTCCCACCGACTTTTTCCCATTCCCTGTCTGTCGCGTTCAAATAGCGCAACTTCCCGGCTTATTTTCGGTTTTTCACGCCGTGTTGGTCACGCCGTTCCACATGTTGTTAGAGAAAGCCAATTTCTCTGTTTCTTTCGACCGGGGTCGCCTGGAGCCTCGCAAAAAAGTGCCATTACCCCCGTGTCGATCTTTATAGCAATATTAGAGATGTTTCCCACGAACCGGCTGTATTGTATCAATAAGACGAACTGGACTAACTCTTTTCTCTCTTATACTATGTTTTTTTTTATATTTTACTTCCTTGTTCCTTTCTAATTAAACACAATCTTCTCAAACTTTACCAAGCCCTGTGCAAACAAGTGGCAACGCCGCAGCGAGACGGTTCAACGGGTCTATGCAGTATAGAGCAGTCTGCACTTTGGCTTAGTTTATCTTTTCTAATAAATGTTCAACCGTCTTTATTAATCAGATACATTTGCGAATTTTGTTTCAATAATTGGGCACCTAACTAAGACAATAAAAGCAGTAACAAGTAACAAAATATACACATAATATAATATAAGTAATACATTTTCGACAAATAATATGGTAAATTTGGGCAAATAAAGGGGACTAAATTTTGTTGTAAGTCGAATTTTTGTGAAATTTTTTCACAAAGTGCGCCGTCAGGGAAGTGATGATTACCTATCTCCCCTTATGGTTAAATTTTCATAAAAATACAAACAGCAAGCGAACAGAGAACTGCATGTTGTGAAGGTGAATGGCAGTTAGGGTCAATTTCATAATACATTCAACTAAAATATATTTTGACTTTAAAATTAGGCAAAGAAACTTTTGCAACAATGTTATACAATGTTTGCATTGTTAGAAAGCTCCTTCAATTTTAAATGGTACTTGAGTTCGTCTATGCAATTGGCCCGTAATCATTTCATTCTTAAATTTTTGTCCTTTGGAAAGCCCAAAACGAATACAAGTCTACCTACCGCCTGCCGTCAAGCAAAGAAAACCTAGCTACTTCAAGTTATTATTACGATTTGACTTACAGCCAGGTATATAACTAAGTTCTAGCATCCATCGACGATTCTAGGCGTCTTGATGCTTGAAACTGTAAAGGCACAATTCTTTACTTAGAACTTTATACAAATGTTTCACTTTTGCACAAACAAAACAAATTTATAAAAAAGCTGTCGCCAGCACTTCGGGCTGTCTGTTTCCACCCAGAGACACACTGCCTCGTCGTAGCAATCTGGCGACGATAGCACTACCCGCACTATACAAATTAATTCTGGTAAATTTCTTGTAAAATAAACTGACGGGGAGTGACAGGCCACGCCGCGCAGACCCGCAAGCCATATGTTGCCAGCTTTCTCAACAACAGGGTTTTTCCTAGAGTCGGCTGTGGTACTACGTATGTATTATTTAAACGCTCCCAACGGATACCTTTTAATAACGTAAAATTATCGGCTGCTTCCGCAATACGCGATTATAGCATACGAGAGGGCTCTCGGTTCTCGAGCCCCAGTCCCAGCCAGTCAAGTAAACTTAATGAAAAGTAGTGTGCGGGACATTTTGAAGGTAACTTTTTAAGACATTCATTGTCAGAATGATGAACACTAAAAATTGTCTACTTTTGGAGATGTTTTCCACGCAAAATGTCCTGTTACTGACTAGCTGCGAGTGAATCGTTATTAAATTCAATCTCTCCTCCAACTATCTTCTATAAAATATCCGGCCAGATTCTTCCGTTTTTTAACATAAATATTCCTTTATAAAACAAAGTTTTAATAGCCCGGCGGTATTAGATTTTACGAGGGCCGCCCGTAAAAACGTCCTTAATAACGTGTAGTCGCCAACCAGAAGCAATTAAAAGAACGTTAAAGTGAAATACATCAAAAGTTCCGCCGAAATAATCCGGGATATCCAGTTATCGCCTAGGAATTCGGACCGTAAAAACTTCTGCCCGAGTCCGCTGTCAGCCGCCAGGACGTTCCACGAAATCTCCTAAGTTTAAAACGATGCCATGCTTCCCGCATTTGCCATCCGAGGTCGTCGATTGGCCCCCGGTGAGAACTGCTTCGGTGCAGGTCTTATTCGAGCTGTTCGGAAAACGACATTTCCAGTCGTTCCATATCATTATGAAGTTGTTGATTACATAGCTGGAGCAATAATAATGCCAAACATTGTTAGAAGAGGGTTGGTCTGAAAGATAGAAGCTGGGTAAACAGTCTATATAATAGCCCCGATGAAAAAAGACAACAACATTATTCAAAGTTTCCCATAGAACTGTTACTATAAAAAAAATGTCAAAAAGACTTTTGAAAAAGGAAAAAATATAGGCAAAAAGCAATTTCAATAATTTTATACAATTAGCAATTACAATTATTACAAACAAGTTATTTATTGTAAGCTATCACTAAATCCATTGAATTTTGATTGGGTTTTTCGCCACCAAACTGGTTAAAAGACAACTTTTTCAAGTTGCCTGGAAAATTAATAAATTCTTAACAGTAAATGAACTAAACTTTGAACTTGTAACTCAAAAAATATCTTCAACAAATTTGTTTCCTGAGCTTTCGGAGAATAAATCATCCTCCTTTCTCAAAGACCATGTCACGTCACAGAATCTGTCATTTCACTTTGACTTTGACGATTTTATTTTTTTTCTGAAGTTGTTATCACAGATAGGAAAAAAGAAAAACACAGTTTTATGGCACTTTTTAACGGGCTTTAAGATGGCGTTTTAGATTTGTTCTACAACATTTCGTTTTTGAGAAACCATCTTCAACTTTATTCTTTTAAATACGTACCTCGATTTTTTTGCAGATTTTGAAAGCCCTTTTCATTGCAAATACCATGATGTATGACACGAAATATTTTTAAAATGTTTTGAAACAATTATACTGAAAATTCCTTTTTCCATTCATTTTTTTCTAATGCGGCCCTGCCTGCATTTAATAATGAGAAGTCTATATACTAATCAGTATTGTCAACAATTTAACTTACAACTTATCTTTGAATCGGAGAACCAAGAAAAGGACAGCAAAGACTAATAACAGTCACATACGATCATAAAAAATAAATAAAAATCCTCCACCTAAAAGACTTTGAAACAACGAAACCAACCCCTTGTCATTTGTCATAACTCCCACTGTATCATTTAGTTAATAATTTGTATTATTAGAAATGGCGACAAATTTAACATCATGTTATATCTTGTGTCACAGAAATAGTGCAGAGGCCGAACGAATGTATTGTTGCAATCAATAAATGGCAAAAGTTATTGGTTTCATTGGCTTAAAGCTTTCTTCTCACAATTATTAAAAAAAGCGAAGAATTGACTCCAAAACACAATGCGAAACTGTTTGCTGTACAACAACAGAGGAAAACTTACCAGACAGGGCCGTATTTGAAAATATTAAGTTTTCGAACTAAAAATAAAATGTAAGTTAAATTATTGATAATACTGGTTAATATTTAGACTTCTTATTATCAAATACAGGGCCGCAATAGAAAAAAATTAATGAAAAAAATAAGGAATATTCGGTATAATTGTCTCACAACGTTTTAAAATTATTTCGTGTCATACATCATGGTATTTGCAATGAAAAGTGCTTTCAAAATCTGCAAAAAAAATCGAGGTCCGTATTTAAAAAAATAAAGCTGACGATGGTTTCTCAAAAACGGAATGTTGTAGAACAAATCTGAAAACGTCATCTTAAAGCCCCTTAAAAAGTGCCATAAGAAAGTGTTTTTCTTTTTTTCTATTTATGATAACAACTAAAATCGAAAACGCAAAATTTCACTTTTTTCAAAATAACTCAAAAACGAAAAGAGATCTTAGAAATCTGTTTGTACCATTTTATCGACCTTAAAATTGCGCAACTTTTTCCCCATTTAACCGTTGTTCTATCTCTCGCCGTTTGCAAGATCCCCATGCTGTTCATTCTTATCCCGGACACAGTGTATTATGCAACGCTAGCAGATTTGAAGCTTCTCCACTGTTACAAGCAAAACGCAACTTTTAAGCTGAGAAACTTCGGGGATCTGCACCCTCGCTACATCGAGGATCCTGGCAGCTGTGACTGGAGAAGACCGATGCCAGATGTGCGGCATATTTTGAGGAAAACGTTCCGAAATACTTTGAGGAACGAAATGACAGCAAGACTTGCGAAAAGTTTAGTTAAAGTTTTGTGCTGATGAATTCCGCGGTAGGTAATAAATTGTGCTTCTCATTTTAAGAAATGTAAGAATGGAAATACCATATCATTTACCATTGTTTTTAGAGGCCTTTAGACTGTCTACAAAAACAAGTTTTTTGTTTTGCCGCGCTGATTTTGTAAATATATGCTTGTCTTGTCAAGATCTCAGACAAAATGCAGCGTGTAACTTTGATAATACATTAATTTTAACTAGTGGTAGGACCATATCCCAAAAGCACGTCCATGAAATATTTTTTTAATGTGCAGAAAATAAAAAGTGAATATGGCCTTTCAAAAATTTTCATTTTTGCGCACTCCGTACATATATTTATATAGGTGGAGTGCTGAACAAGTCCCTTTTTATGGCAAATTATTATGGATTTGCGCATGGGACTACGGAACATGCGCATTAGACCTTCAGACTGCTTAATTCAAAACAGTGGTTGTTTTTGTGAATTACTATCTCCCTACAAACTTGTATATTCATAATAAATTAAGCTCACCTCAATGTGGACTGGTCACGACTTCGATAACTACAACTAGGTTCGTTTATACTTGTAAAACTAGTTTCGTCCAAACTACTAGAATTTGCTTCACTGATGCTAGAACTTGACTTTGTTTCTTGTTTTCATCTACCTTTATAACTTTAACACTAAAACAAATAAGCTACTAATAGTTTCTTACACCACAATCATGTTAATATACTTACTTAAATGATGGTTTAGGTGGTTTTAAGAGAAGAATTGGTACCGCATTTTTAATTAGCTGCGTTTTGACTTGTTTTGTTTTTAAACACTCTGGTGTAAAATGAGCAGAACATATTCGAGATGATCACTTAATTAGATAAAACACTCAAACAACTAAAACGCGAAGAAACTATTAATAATTAGCTGAAAATCGAAAAAATTATGAAACAAAGCGTCTATGATGCAAACAACGGTAGGTTATACTTAGTTTGTCGCTGTCAAATGGCTGTCAAAGAGTGTCAAGTTTCACAAAACACTACCTCAAATTGCAAATGCGCATTTCCACTGGGCCTATTTATTACTATTTTATGATTTTAAATTGGTCAAAGATTTTCCATGCATCCTATGTATAAAAAACATCGTCCAGCACTCTTCCACTCTACCTATATATACAGTGCCCGCCAAAAAGTCTGCACCATATGGGAAAAATTTTTAGTAAATAACTTACGGAAAATTTGTTTGCGGCATCAGGTTTTGCTTGTTCTAGAACCAAAATTAACATAATCAAATGTTGCGACGTAGTCTTTTTTATATGTCAATTTGACATTAATGAAAAAAATGTCCGAAAAATGGGCTTATTTAATCGAATTTCGAAAAAAGTCATAAGAAAAATATGTTTCTTTCGCAATTTTATACCCCTGTGCAAAATTTCCAGAGCCTACTACGATTTTCATATTGTGCCCTTTTCCGTATTTGTTAATCCATAAAAGTCGATCCTATGTAATTTAAAACACTCATTGACTGAATATATAACTGCATAATACTTAGTTTACGGTCTAAATATCCTTCTTTTCCTTTTTTTGCAAAAAAATTAAAATGAGGGCTTGTTGAAGAAGCACGCTTGGTGCAAAACTGATCTCATTTTTACAGATAAACACATAAATTCGATTTACAAACTTCTTTCTATAGTAAATGGTTGTAAAAACACACAAATATTTCTCTCATGCTGATCTGATCAGAAATATCTAGAAAATTTAAAATATTGTGTCCAATAATATCCAACAAAGGACAAAATATGAAAATCGTAGTAGGCTCTTGAAATTTTGCACAAGGGTATAAAATTGCAAAGGAAACATATTTTTCTTATGACTTTTTTCGAAATTCGGTTAAATAAGCTCATTTTCGGACATTTTTTTCATTAATGTCAAATTTGACATACAGGGTGTCTCATTTTGATCTGGAACATCCGTGTAAAATTTGAACTGGCTTACGGATTTAAACGAATTTTTTTTTGTATACAGGGTCCTCCTAGACGCACTTATCAAACACTTTTCAAGGACCATATGATTATTCCAGGGCCGGATTTTAAATTTTTTTTACCCAAAATTTCTAGTTAAGGTATCAGCGATTTTTTTATCGGAATTCTGATAACGTGGCGTTAATCAGCGCCCCTCAAAACCCCCAGATTCCAAATTTCAAGAAATTATTCCCACGAATTATACCTTTTACACTGCATCACAATGGCAAAAAATCAAAATTTCAATTTGAGTTCAGCTATTAAGGTGGCTATGGAAACAAGAGAAAATGGTAAAAAGTGGTCCACATTGGACAATAGTAATAAACCTGATCGGAAACTGTACTCGGTTTCTCTTTTCATTATTACTGTACAGTACAAATTTTATGCCATTTGAGAGGCAAGAGAGCTCGCTGCCGTCGCAGGCAGCCGTGGAAAAACAATGGCTTGCAGAAATGTCAGTTTATGCATTTTTACAACAAATGTTATTCAGGGGTTGATGTTGCTAAAATAATTTAGGTGTTACAAATAATTTAGTGGGTATAAAATGTAATTTCTAATCGATTCGTCAATACATTTCTGCCGTTTAAAATATTGCTGCTTTTAATTACATTCTTCAAATACGTACTTTGTAGTGTATAATCTTATACTTTATTATTTGTACCAAAAAAATGTAAAAATTAACGTTTCTCAAAGTGTTTGCACTTGCACAACTGCCTGCGACGGCAGCGAGCTCTCTTGCGTCTCAAATTGCATAAAATTTGTACTATACAGCAATTCTGAAAAGAGAAACCGAGTACAGTTTCCGATCAGGTTTATTACTATTGTCCCCTGTGGACCTCTTTTTACCATTTCCACTTGTTTCCATAGCCACCTTAATAGCTGAACTCAAATTGGAATTTTGATTTTTTGCAATTGTGATGCAGTGTAAAAAGTATAATTTGTGGGAATAATTTCTTGAAATTTGGAATCTGGGGGTTTTCAGGGGCGCTGATTAACGCCACGTTATCAGAATTCCGATAAAAGAATCGCTGATACCTTAACTCGAAAATTTTGGTAAAAAATAAATAATAAATAATCGTATGGTCATTGAAAAGTGTTTCATAAGTACGTCTAGGAGGGCCCTATACAGGGTGTAACTAAACTGATGGTCAAAAATGAAACCACGTATTCTTGGAGTCAAAATAAGGGCACTTCTTTATATATTTTTTTCTCCTACGGGCCATAGTTTTTTTTATACAGAGCGTAGAAATTTAGAGAAAAATACACATATTTCTTAGTATCTCTAGAAGTATACGAGATATTTTCTTCAAACTTGGCGTGTCACATGAGCGGATGAGTTGTCAAATTTAAGGTTAATATGAAGCTTGTGAGGCCCCCAGTTGCGGAGATACAGGGTGTTATTAAAGTTAATTAGTTCAGAAAAATATGAATACCCTGTATAATCGCATTTTTTAAATTTGTTTTGATTGGTAAATTTAATGGTTAACAAAAAGTATCTCTTAGTATTTTTTCATATTCTCAGCCGTTTTTTAATTATTTTCAAAGAACGGCAATGCCGCAATAAAAAAGTCATTTTAAGAATTAATCTAACAATCTGTGGATGTCAATTAAACTTGGCATTATTTGAATCATTTGGCTGCCAACTTTGCACCTTAGTATCAATATTTTGAAAAATTATGTTTTCATTTGAAGAATTGACTGATATGCACTTTTGCTATGGACTTTAATTTTCTAATAGCAATACGTTTCTTTTATTATTGTTTTTGCTTTTGTATTTTGTTAAATAAAGTTTAATTGACATCCACAGATTGCTAGATTTATTCTTAAAGTGACTATTGTTCATTGCAGCGTTGCCGTTCTTTAAAAATAATTAAGAAACGGCTGCGAATATGAAAAAATACTAAGGGATACTTTTTGTTAACCATTCTATTCACCACTCAAAACAAATTAAAAAAATGCGATTATACAGGGTATTCATATTTTTTGAACTAATTAATTTTACTAACACCCTGTATCTCCGCAACTGGGAGCCTCAGAAGCTTCATGTCAACCTTAAGTTTGACGGCTCATCTGCTCATGTGACACGCCAAGTTTGAAGAAAATATCCCGTGTACTTCCAGAAATACTAAGAAATATGTGTATTTTTCTCCAAACTTCTACGCTCTGTTTAAAAAAAACTATGGCTCGTAGGAGAAAAAAATATATGAAGAAGTGCCCTTATTTTGACTCCAAGAATACGTGGTTTCATTTTTGACCATCAGTTTAGTTACACCCTGGATGCAAAAAAATACTCGTTAAAATCCATAAGCCAGTTCAAATTTTACAGGGGTGTTCCAGATCAAAATGAGACACCCTGTATATGATCTGTATGATTCCGTATCGCTGTAGGCCTCGCCGCATCTGCCGGACAGTGCCGGGCGTGCGCCACGTGTCGTGGCGCAGTCGGTCGGACCCGAAAACAAAACAGCGTCTGGGCCGGGCGCGGCGACAAGCCGCCTGCGATTTATGCCCCGACTGCGCCCTGTGGGCCCAGATAAAGGGCGAAATTCTTCCGGGATTCGGTGCGGTAATCGCGCGGCTGGGAATTGCCGTTGTGTTTTTCCCGCCTACGAAAAAGGCGGTTCGATGGTCAACCTAGAAAGAAAAAGTTGCGTTGAGAATAGGTGGCAGATTTCCATTTAAATAGAGAACATGTTTTTATACATATTATGTTCACCAACCTAATGTTTATCAATTACCTTTCTTAAATGACTCTATGCTAAAATCAGATAGTATAGAAACTAGTGTCTATAGGAAACCGACACATACTAATAGATATGTCCATTTTTACTACAATCATCATATCGGTGTTAAAAAATGAGTAATCAAAAGTTTGTATGACAAACAAATCTGGTAGACCTACCATTAAATTTAATTATTCCTCACATAGGCCAGGGAAATTACGGTAAAAAATAACGAAACCTAGACAAAATTAATAACCGCATTTTTATAATGCCATCACAAAATATTGGTAATAAATGAACGCCAGAATTGTTTTTTATACAAAATAAACATGCGCGTGTGGGCGTTTTTTAAAAAAATACATTTTCTTGTTGTAATAAAGACGGTATAAATATTAACTGCGAATTTTAAGCTGCATTTATTAGTAAGTAATGTATATAAAGTTGAGATTGATAAATTAAACAGATTACGTTTGCACAAGTATCCGAATGATGTAAAAATGACATTTTGCGTAATATTTTGTTGGGCAAAAATATTAACTGCGTTTTTATTATTTATAATTACATTAAAAATCAAGTATTAACAGTTTGTTCTGAAATTGAACATATTGTTTCGCCGGAAATCGCATTTTAAAGAAATTTGAAGCTGTCTTTGAGAGCAAAATTATTAACTGGCTGATTTTTGTTAAACTTTGTAAGTGGATACTAAGTCTTGTTAAATTTTTTGAATTTAAACAAAAATTGGCAACGGAAGTATTTTGAAATGACAAATGACAGTTGACCTACATGCGCCGTAAAGAAATGTTTAATTTCGCTATATGTGACATAATATAGTTATATTGTAAAAAGTTAAACAAAGAAAAAAGTTAATATTTTTGCCTATACACTGTGTCCCGGATAAGAATGAACAGCATGGGGATATTGCAAACGATGAGAGATACGGCAACGGTTAAATGGGGAAAAAGTTGCGCAATTTTGAGGTCAATAAAATGGCACAAACAGATTTCTATTTTTTTTTAGTTTTTGAGTTATTTTGAAAAAAGTAAAATTTTGCGTTTTCAATTTTATTTTCTTCTGAAGTTGTTATCACAGATAGAAAAAAAAGAAGAACACTTTCTTATGGCACTTCTTAACGGGCTTTAAGATGGCGTTTTTAGATTTGTTCTACAACGTTTCGTTTTTGAGAAACCATCTTCAACTTTATTTTTTTAAATACGGACCTGGATTTTTTTTTGCAGATTTTGAAAGCACTTTTCATTGCAAATACCATGATGTGTGACACGAAATATTTTTAAAATGTTTTGAGATAATTATACTGAAAATTCCTTATTTTTTTTCTTAGTATCTCTAGAAGTATACGAGATATTTTCTTCAAACTTGGCGTGTCACATGAGCGGATGAGTTGTCAAATTTAAGGTTAATATGAAGCTTGTGAGGCCCCCAGTTGCGGAGATACAGGGTGTTATTAAAATTAATTAGTTCAGAAAAATATGAATACCCTGTATAATCGCATTTTTTAAATTTGTTTTGATTGGTAAATTTAATGGTTAACAAAAAGTATCTCTTAGTATTTTTTCATATTCTCAGCCGTTTTTTAATTATTTTCAAAGAACGGCAATGCCGCAATAAAAAAGTCATTTTAAGAATTAATCTAACAATCTGTGGATGTCAATTAAACTTGGCATTATTTGAATCATTTGGCTGCCAACTTTGCACCTTAGTATCAATATTTTGAAAAATTATGTTTTCATTTGAAGAATTGACTGATATGCACTTTTGCTATGGACTTGCGAATGGCAATATTAAACATGCGGAAACGCATAGTTGCGCGTATTGAAAGAGACGGTTTTTGAGTTATTTTGAAAAAAGTAAAATTTTGCGTTTTCAATTTTATTTTCTTCTGAAGTTGTTATCACAGATAGAAAAAAAAGAAGAACACTTTCTTATGGCACTTCTTAACGGGCTTTAAGATGGCGTTTTTAGATTTGTTCTACAACGTTTCGTTTTTGAGAAACCATCTTCAACTTAATTTTTTTAAATACGGACCTGGATTTTTTTTTGCAGATTTTGAAAGCACTTTTCATTGCAAATACCATGATGTGTGACACGAAATATTTTTAAAATGTTTTGAGATAATTATACTGAAAATTCCTTATTTTCCATTCATTTTTTTCTATTGCGGCCCTGTATTTAATAATAAGAAGTCTAAATATTAATCAGTATTGACAACAGTTTAACTTACATTTTTTTTTATCTTCGAAAACTTAATAGTTTTAAATACGGCCCTGTCTGATAAGTGTTTTCCTCTGTTGTTGTTGTTGTACAGCAAACAGTGTCGCATTGTGTTTTGGAGTAAATTCTTCGCTTTTTCTAATTGTGAGAAGAAAGCTTTAAGCCAACGAAACCAATAACTTTTGCCATTTATTAATTGCAACAATACATGCGTTCGGCCTCTACACTATTTCTGTGACACAAGATATAACATGCTGACATGTTAAATTTGTCGTCATTTGAAAAAGCACCCTCCATTTATAATAATACAAATTATTAACTAAATGATACAGTGGGAGAAATGCCAAGGGCTTGGTTTCGATGTTTCAAAGCCTTCTAGGTGGAGGATTTTTATTAATTTTTTATTATCGTATGTGACTGTTATTACTCTTTGCCGTCCTTTTTTCAGTTCTCCAATTGAAAGATAAGTTGCAAGTTAAATTGTTGACAATACTGATTAATATTTAGACTTCTTATTATTAAATACAGGGCCGCATTAGAAAAAAATGAATGAAAAAAAAAAGGAATTTTGTGTCATACATCATGGTACTTGCAATGAAAAGTGCTTTCAAAATCTGCAAAAAAAAATCCAGGTCCGTATTTAAAAAAATTAAGTTGAAGATGGTTTCTCAAAACCGAAACGTTGTAGAACAAATCTAAAAACGCCATCTTAAGGCCCGTTAAAAAGTGCCATAAGAAAGTGCTTTTCTTTTTTTTCTATCTGTGATAGCAACTTCGGAAAAAAATAAAATTTTACTTTTTTCAAAATAACTCAAAAACGAAGATATTAGAAATCTGTTTGTGCCATTTTATTGACCTAGAAATTGCGCAACTTTTTCCCCATTTAACCATTGCCCTATCTCTCACCGTTTGCAATATCCCCATGCTGTTCATTCTTATCCGGGACACAGTATATAGTCATACCAATGAGAAGTGACAGCTGACGTACATGCGGCTCAGATAAATGTTTAATTTTGTATAAGTTACATTCTATTTGTAAAAGGGAATGATCATCTGCAATAAAAACGTTAATCTTTTTGCTTTTGCCGAAATAGAAAATTATCCGATTTTTATACCACTTTGTCGATCTAAGTTACTTCCATATTCTTAAAATGTTTAATTTCTTAATATATGTTAGCAAAGGAAGTTTTTTTACCTAAAGAATCCAAAAAAATCCAGTTAACATTTTTGCTCGAAATTTCTAACGAAAAATAGATGTTTTTTGTGGTAACTCAAGGTTCCGTTTTTTCAAAATGTTTAATTTTTGGTTTCTACCAACGTATTTACTTATAACTTTGATATGGTAAAACAAAATTGCAGTTAATATTTTTTTCTAGGTCAAATTCTATTTTCCCTGGCCTAATATTCCTGGACTATCAGATAAGCTAAAACGGCATAGGCAATCTTTTAAATGTCAAAACAGTATTTAAAACAAAAAATACATTAAAACCGATGCTAGTTAAAACTAAACCATTTACTGAGGTATAAGGTTAAAAAAATGCATTTACTTTTCGTACACATTGCGAAATTGTTACCTGTAGCAGCGCAGTCTTTCTGTTGGGAAGCGCCGTGCCTCGTCTTACTTGACCTAGGTAGAGCGATCGTCAAAGTCAAGCCGCGCGCAGTCGATTCATGGACGGGTGATCCCTTATGATTATTTTTTTGCCTACTAAAACTTTTTTCCGATTTAAAAAAAAAGATAATATGTACACAGCACTGAAATTCGTTTTGTGACTCATGTGGAATTTAGTTGCCAAGGCCTCTGGGAAATAAAGAAAAAAAGTTGAACTTCAGTGCCTTGGTACATAAATAACTATTATAAAATTCCTTGTGAATGTGGAAAGTTTTATGTTGGGAGACTTGTAGGAAATTTAACTTTCCTTTAAAAAACATATCAGGCAAAATCAAATTTCAAAGACAAAAATATGTAGATAGCTACGCTCTTTTAAAAATTTAGCTCTGCAATTACAGATATTAGACTTTTATCATCTATAAATTTGGCAACATTTGGATTTTATTTTTTGCAGTTAATAAATGAAAAAATCGAAGGCCAACATTTTATGATCACGAACGCCCGTGTTCAGTGGTCACCCGATTTACGCTTCCCGTTAAAAAAACTGTAAATATGAAAAGCCATAAAAATTTCATTTGCTAATATTTGCGGCGAAAATAAAACCTAGCAAACATATTGTTTGGTTTTGACAAATGTTTCATTAAAACATCATTCTGGTAGTGTATGTGCACCTAATGTTCACCTTGTATAAAAACAAAGGTAATATACAGTTTACTAAGAATTGAGTTTAAAATATAAACTTTAAGTAGCAAAAACCGTATGAAGTAAGGGTACCTACCTAAATTTTATGCAAATCGCCTTTGAATTATTAAGTGAACGATAATTGCTTTCATAACTTTTTGGGATAATTTTGTTGTATAATATTCTACTACTGAGAACCGCCCCAGAGGCTTTAAATATTGCACAAACTGAAAACAGAATTTCCTTATTGAAGAATCTCGCAGATTTTCTTTTTGTGGGCTAAGTACGAATAACATTTTAAAATCGTTTTGATGATTTCAATTGCGAACTGTGGTTGCAAGCAATCCAAGTATTTTATAATGTTTTTATTATACTTCTTTGAAAACACCTTATTTTCATCTGTTTTAGCAATAATGAAAGATGGGGTTTTTCGGGCCAGCGCACGGAAACAGCGCATGGAAAAACTTTACGTGCGCTGAATAAAAATACCGAATATATTATGGCTTTAAAATAGAAATATACAGCAAAGTAAACTAAATTTAAGAAACTCTATATGCTCTCTGATATTTAACATGTACCTATTTTGTATTTTAATTCGTAAGTGTTTCAATATTTAGATACATTTCTGTAATATTTTTGACGTTTTATTCACCTTATCTGACAATAACTAATTTACAACAAAGCACCTTTGAAATAATTTGAGAGTAACCATGGAAACGCATCATACATACTATATTGTCTGCATTGTTTATTTTTTGTCAATTAAATTTATTATAATATGCCGATAAAATATTTTAAGTTTCCGTTTTCAAAGAAGTATAATAAAAAATATCGTTCATTACACGTCCAGAAATAGATTTTTCCGTGCTTGCATGACTTCCCGTGTTCGGCTGCGCCTCGTAATGAAATATACTATTTTATTTAATTATATTTTTCGTCTTAAATCGTATCTTAAATCTTTTTCTTAAATGCTTATTTTTTATTTATGATTTAAATACTTTTCGTGGTTGGTTTGATCTTGAGATAGGTATAAATATTTCTATAAAATCCACCATTTTAAGATCAAATTGTCACCACAAAAGTAAGTTTGCTTTTTTAAATTCTTCTTCTTCTTGACCGAATTTGTTCGGTGGGTTTGAACCTCATTTCGCGCCAGTATTTAAACGCCATCTGTTGAGAACAAAAGGAGTTCGTATTTTCAATTCGTTGAAATTACACAACTAAGAAATTCCGTTCCTTGCCTTTTCACTGTACAGTGTGTAGGTAGGTGCCCACTTCAGACAGATAAAATAGAAGTAGAATTTTATTCCTTTTCAAATATAATCTCCTCGCTTTGGAGAACTCTGACAAGGAAAGGGAACAATGGGGGAATACGGAGAAAGAAAAGTGCATTCGCGCCGCTCGGGCAGACGCTAGTTAAGCAGCTGATAACTCGCAGCTAAAGACTTGTGATCTCGCGCCCCATGAATGATTTAGCTGGCTGCAGAGCTCGGGCTGAATGTTAATTTTGCTGGCAGGCACAAATGAGGAATACTGCAGACGATTTAGGAGAGAATAAGGCTAACTTAGGTTGTTCATTTTGGATTCAGTTTTATGCGTAATGATAAAATAAGTATTATGTAGGGACTCTTAGTGCATCAATACGCGACTGAATTTAAGATGCCAACGCCCCGACGGGACTATGCGAACTAATATATGGGCCATCGCCATCGTCACCATGGGCTAGCCACCGGGTCTACACTGCGTTGTTCTTTGTTGTTGTTCATTGTTGGCACGGCCCATAAACTAGTTTATAGCATTGAGCCTATAGGGGGCGTATTCTTATATTCAATGGCGTATAGATAATGTATAGAAAAGCAATCAGGGCGTGAGAATGAAGATTAGCTTTTATTATTATGTTTTTTCTTCTATCCACTAAACTGTTGACACACGTTATACAGGTTGTTATTTAAGTACGTAGCTAAACTTCAAGGGGTGATTCTTTGAGTGAGTTTAAGACTAAAAGTTCATATAAACATAGGTCCGGTATAGTTTTCAAGATTTTGTTTAAATCTGGCAGTGTTAATTACGGTAGAGAGGGGTTAATTTAGCCATAAGTAGATTCAACTTATTAAGTCCAGTGGCGTCCCAGGGAACACCGTGACCAATATTAAAAAATATGTGCGCCACTGACTTTTTTAAAACATTTATATTTTTCTCGCATTAAGGAACTAAGAATACAACTTTCTGGTCTCTCGAATTTTTTTCGTATCTGGCTTCGTATTCGAGAGAAAAAAAATAAAAACCACTTTATTGCATGTTATTGCATTGTTGTTGCATTGCTGCTTTCTCGAAAACGAAGCAAGATACGAACAAGATTCAAGAGACCAAAAAGTTGTACTATTAGTTGCTTAATGTGAAAAAAATATAAAAGTAGATTACAATTATTATAAAGTCCAGTGGCGTCCCTTAACCAATATTTTCGAGAAAAAGAAAATGTGCGCTACTGACTTTTTTAAAATATGTTTTATTGACTTTTTCAAATAAAAAAATCAAGTTGTCTGGATAAGTATACGTATAAACAAATTTAATGCCTGTTTATAAAACAACTGTAATAATAAAAATATTTTTGAGACTATACGCTATTACTAACTTATAACAAGATTATAACGATATTTTCAAAGAGACAGGGAGCACTATTTCGCTGTTATTAGTTACAACCTCAACAATGAAGTTCAAGCAGAAATAATTCCTTCTTCATTTCACATGCCTGCTTTTTTCGTTGCTTCTACAAATATTTTTATTTATTCTTACCGAACTAATTTTCCTAATTTAACAAAATGGATTACTGCTTGACAAATTTTACATGCCGAACTGTATCTTACTACCACGTTATATAAATTACAAAAATGCCCTGATACTCCTCTGTATTTCTGAATCGATTTTCCTGAATACACCTCGGAATTCCTATTCCCCCAATATGGCGTCAAGGTACTTGAATTTGCGGACGTTTTCTCAAGAGTAAGTTAAACCTGGACCAACACTATATTAAAGGCTTGTGCATAGCGCTGTTTCAAGCGATCTCCACTGGCGCCACTCGACGAAACAAATTTACACGGTGTTTTAATGTTGAAACACCATTGTTGCAGAATCTTTTAAAAAAACAAAAACATGCAAATGTGTCTGTTACAACGAATTTAATAGCCAATATGAAATAAAATATTTGTTTGTTATGTCTCTCTAATTTGACAAGTTCACATGGCATATTTCCACCTACATTTTCTTATGAAAAGCGAGTCTCAAAAGCAAGCAAGAGTATTTGGTACCTTTTGGTTTGAAATGAAGTCCATGGCTAGTTGCAGTGTAAGTAAGCATAAAACGCATTAGATTTTTCAGTTTCTTCTTTATATGGAGGACTATTGGTTAGCTTTGGAGCTATAAACAAAATTTTCTATTTTCATTCTTGCATACGTTACAAAATACTCTTGCAAAATAATATCTAGAATTTTCGATTCTTCAGCTGGTTGATCAGATCATCCCATAATTCCAAAATAGTGCTTATTCTTCTGCAATTCACCTAATGGCCTGTGCAGTGTGCATACCATTTTCTTCATGTGCATGGAAATTTCATGTTAGCACAAACAAATCCACCTATAAAAGCTATGTTAATAGGATAAAAGTGCTAAATACTGGACGCAAAGACAATTCGTTACCGTAAAAAGAAGGCAAATCGTAATAACGCTGGATATTTAAAATTTGGGACGTTTTAAACGTCAGTAACTGACATACCAATAACCACAGAATACCCCCCTATAACCTATAAATAAGTCGCCATTTTTTCGTCGAGTGGCGCCACCCCAGTCCGTAAACAACGATGAAATATGACGTCATGCTCGGGTCTTTAATACAGTGTCGGTCCAGGTTAAACTGCTTGTTGTTTTATATGCTCTGCTAAAAGGGTGAATTATTCGATGCCAACATAAATATTACATCACTGATTTTTAGCACCAAACGCCAATGTCCCCCCACAGCAGAGATTTTGTCCGAACAAACATTTCCGCGGATCGTTGTTGTCCCCCCCCCCCCCCCTCTCCGAACGAATCTGTGATAAATGTTGGCGGATTCGCCGCGTTGCGCCCGGGAGCTTTATTTGTTTATTTGACGGGATCTTGCCGGGGGTGGCGGATTTTAATTTATGAGGGGTGCGGGCGTGACGCGGGGCGTCGCGATCGAATCAAACTTACGGCCCCCCGACTCCGTGGCGTAAATCATGATTTGCCGGGGGACTACTTGTTTGCCGGGGGTTTATTTAAAATGGCCGAGAAGTTGAGGAACGGGGGAAGGGATGTGGGGGAAGGTATTGTGCAATCCGAAAGGCAAGTACGCTTAAAAAATGTCGGAAAAGGTTTGGATTGCGCGAAGGGGTGCAAATAAGAGCAGGGTGTTTCGAAATTTAGTGGCATTCTGTCCCTTTGTCCTCAACAGGGACTCTTTAAAATAAGGGGACCCAGCATGTCACAGTCTATCACATAGGAAAAGTGAAGCCTTGAGGGGAAGTTTGTTTTCTGTCGTCTCCAAGGAGACCACAGGGGGCTGGTACAAGGTTATGTTATATGTCAGTGTCCAATTGCCATCAGGTTTTATGTGACATGACAGTGCCATAGATTCTAAAGGAGGCAAAGTATGTCCCATCACAATTCACAATTTTTAACTTTTCTAACTTCCAGGTTCTCAGATGTGTCAATTAAAAGTAATGCGGCCGCCTGTAGTAGTCCCAATAATTGCAACCAGATTTTTCCTGTATCACCTTTAGTAATCCTACAATTCCCATTTCGTAGGCATTACGTATAAGTAGGTAGTTCAAAACAAATCGTATTTCGAAAATTTTAAATTATTAATCAGGTAGCTTCAGTCAGGTCTTTTTTATAGAGTTTTTATCTACGACTACAAGTTTATTTTAAGTTTGTGAAGTTCCTTGGGAAAGAAATAAAATTTCAAAAATTTTATACTGAACACCGAGAAAAACTACATCATTAGAACTACTAGACCTATAATCTTATTAGTCCATCCCGAAATCTGTGAAAGTTCCTTGAATAGATACATTCAACAAGGGAAGAAAGTTCAAGTATACATATTACAAATGGATTGAGGAACCTGGTAACAAGGTGCAATAGCGACAAATTGTCAAATAAGCAAAATCGGCACTGACTTAGCATATTTATATTACTTAAATTCCTGAAAATAATTGCAGGAAACCAAATTCAAATATAAAATAAATTTGATTCATTTGGCACTTGGCATATTCTGTGTTTGTTGACAGAACATTGTCAAGTCTAATTTTTAGAAATCATATTAATTTTTACTAACAATCAAAGTACCTGTTATATCCATAGATTCTCCAATAAAATTGCATACTTGGCATCATTGAGACCATTAGAATGAGGAAAGAAACGGCCTCACTTTGGAAAGTATCATGCTGGGTCCCCTTACTTTAAAGGGTCCCTGGTGTAGATACATGCAACAAGGGAAGAAAGTTCAAGTATACGGATTACCAATGGATTGAGGAACCTGGTAACAAGGTGCAATAGCAACAAATTCATAAATAAGCAAAATCGGCACTACTGACTTACCATACTTATTACTTAAAGTCCTGGAAATAATTATTGCTGGAAATCAAAATTTAAACTAATTTAAACTATAAAATAAATTTGTAGACAACATTGTCAAGTCTAATTTTTAAAAATCATGGAAACCATTATTTATTTTTACTAACAATGAAAGTACCTGTTATATTCTTAGATTCTCCAATAAAATGGCATAGTTGGCACCACTGAGACCATTAGAATGGGGAAAGAAACGGCCTCACTTTGGAAAGTATAATGCTGGGTCCCCTTACTTTAAAGAGTCCCTGGTCCTCAATAATATTGTAATCTCAGACAAATAATAAACATAGACTAACCTAAAGCTGCATTATAATCAACCATCATAAAAAAATGCCTACTCAAAACAAAAACAACAAATTTGACACTTAAGCCTACATCATATGATAACCAGAGGTTACTTTTCCTATGCCACAAATACAACACTTTACTCTTTCCATCCTTCTTAAAGCTACACTAATTCACTAATTGCTAACTTAACTATATGTCTTTTGTCCAGTAACCCCAAAATCTCCTCAAAAAAAAAAAAGAATAACACGAAAGTAAACACTCGAAACACAAACCCGCGAAATCTCAACGAACTCTGGATCAGCTGTTGGGGCATAAGAAAGCAACTGTGCATCAATCGCAAAGAGCTGGTGCAACGTTGCCACGTTAGCCAGAATAAGCAATTTATTAAAGATATTAGGTATTTATAGACCATTGTTAAATGATAACTGTCCAAATTTTTACTATATGTACTGATGTTTTTTAACACTGGTTATACATTTGTTTTGTTAGTACAAGATAAATTTATGAAGAAGTTTGGCAATGGTGCAATCATTGCATTGTTTTGTTTCAGATTTCTTTTACTATAACTCAGACAAATAATGTTACTAAACTTTTTTATCTTGGCAGGGTCTGTATTGTATTGAATTATTATTAGTCTACAGACTATTCAAACTAAATGCAAGTGGATCGTAAACATTTACACGACTGAAGCACGTGAACAATTCTGAGGGCTAATACGAGGCAGGACCGCGTTAAGGACAATCTCTATGAATTTTATAATATAAAATATTAAAATAGTATGCCCCAGTATTATGAACTTTAAAAACAAACTTTTTTGGCACACCTAGTCATTCACTTACCTGCAAATTTCTACTATTAACACAAATCGTAGCTCCAACAATTAATAAACAGCGAAAGATTTATATCGGAAAAAAATAAAGGTCCACTTGCAACTCAATACACCTCTGTAAGAAACACCGACTCGCTGCACTCGCCCGCCGGGCCAGACTTTATTGCCGGCCAGCCAATAGCAAGCCGATCACGTGCGTATCACGCTTTAGCCATGCAACAACTTGTGTTTATGTTTCACTTGCGTTTAGTTTGACTAGAGTATATGTTTGTTATTTGTCTGCGTATTTTTCTATTACATTTTTTCGATATTTCCACAAATAAGTACCGTTTTGAACTGTTTTCGTTTTCTCCTTGCCACCATCGAATTCCCATTGAAACCCTTCCCGCCTCAAATAAAGAAAACTCCAAGTCCTAGCGCCGAGCTCCGGCCGGAGCGGATCCCGGAAGCGACGCCGCGGCATTCAGCCACAGCGGGGCGAGCATTAAAATGCCATAGGGCCGCGCGCCCTTTGACAATAATTCAAGTATGAGGGCCGGCCACGGCGAAAATAAATTGCGGCTGCCCCTCCTTTCAGGGTTTAGAGCGCGGCTCCGGGCCGGATCAAAGCACCCGGAAGCCGTCCGGAGTCGATGGCATTCCTCTGTGGCGTTGTGTGCGAGGCAACATCGGGTTCGGAGCGAAGAAAATTGATGGCCGAAGAAAAAACTTGTTGTGGCGATTATAAAGGTTATTCTGTGTCCACGAAACAACTAACATTTTCACGTCTCACTCAGAGAAGTAGAGAGGGGAGAACCGGCACCGTCGCAATGACAAGGCGCGGCAGCTAAAAGCAATGAGTCATCCAAGGGAGGTAGCCTAAGGCGCCAAATTCGTTGTCAACTTGGTAAATTTGGTAAAAAAAACACTTTAAAATGATTGTTTACATAAATAGCTCATAGTTTTACAACGCGAATAATAATCTACGAGAGCGAAAGTCACATTTTCAAAGGCTTTTGATGCATTTAGATATCTACCGGTAAAATTTTCGTAAATGCCAATAATTATTTCTTATTTGCGTGCCTAGATACAACTAAATTCGAATGAATAAAACCATAAAACTTCCTGATTTCAAGGTGGTTACGTTTAATCATATAAAATTGTTAGGTATAACAGTCCAAACCAAAACCACTTTTACCCTGGAAGACTGTGGAGGAACAAAATCTCTTTGGATGGCCTTAACCCACTTTTCCCTTAAAATGGGGTCTTTAGGGAGGAAAAAGCGGACACTTTAGGACCGCCTTTGTAGTTTCCCTTGCAGTTGGGAACGGAACACGTCCACGGCATGATTTAAATACGAGTAAGTCCAAAACTATAGACACAACTTAAAACCTATAAACTAAAATTGAATTTTAATCACTTTATTCTGAGTCACTGCTGTTTTACCACCTTATTAATAAAACTCCACGTCCTCGATTACTATAAAACACAGTCCAACACACAATAAACACAACAAACGTTGTTTAAAATCGACAGACAAGTAAGCTACCTCCCTGTGATGACGTATAGTGACGTTTCGCGTCGCCAGCTGGCAGGCCTTTATCATTGCATCTAAAAGACCTCCGGGAGTATCATTTTTTCGGTAGGTTTAGTAAAAACAATCACCAAAATTTTGATTTGCGTTTTGAAAATGGTAGGAATGCCAAAAGAAGCGGCTTTTGAAGGCCTTTTAAAGAAAAGGAAAAATGGATTTGTTCCGGTTGAAAAGTAGACAGCCTGTATATATTCCCAGTCCCCCCCCCAAGTAAAAACCCCACCTTGGGGCTACTTCCAACTCTCAAAGCACATCTTTTATCGCATCTTTGCGTGTCCTCTTGCACCTAAGACCGGCCCCCTCTAACGTTGGCTCCCCCTTGAACGTCGAATAATTTTTCAAGAGTCGTAGGCTTAAGCACACTTGACTTATCATTTTTTCCTGCCCTACTCTATTCGATTTTGTATGGGATGGAGGATATATTTTGATATATACTCTCTCTTTTTATAGTGCACTCAAACTTCCTCCCCTACCCAGTAATTTAACATGTACTTGACAAGTCTACAAATTTAAAAATATTACTGAAAGAGTATAGGAAAACATTACATAAGTGATGAGTTAAGTATAACTATTTTTTACTAAAAATCCTATTGTAATTTAGAACCTAATATTGATGAATCTATAATTGTGATAATGGCCAGGGAGAAAACTTTCAGAGAGAAACTGTATAATATTCAAACTTTCGTCCCTCTCGAGAAGTTTGAAATTTAAATTAAAATCGAGGAGCCCTCTGGAGGATGATTTATTAAAAGCCGGTGATTTCGGCGTTTTCTAAGAGTTTTATGATACGCACAAAAGCCATTGAAACGGAGTTAATGGATTATTAGAAGTCCAGTACACTTTTAGTTATTATGACCCTTTTAATGGGTTTACTTATAGACCTACAGGATTTATTGTTATGGTCCCAAAATGTTGCTGCACTTAAAGGGTTTTCAGAGAAAGTCTGGTAAAAACGTGTTGACTATACGTTTTCTACAAGTGTAGTTATATAAAATCAGCACAGTCATTTTAATAATTTATAAACGTTTATAATAGTTATTTATGTACCAAGGCACTGAAGTTCAACTTTTTAGGACTCATGTAGAATTTATTGGCCGAGGCAAATAAATCAAACTACATGAGTCATAAAAAGAACTTCAGTGCCGAGGTACACATTATATTTTTTTTAAATCGGAAAAATAGTTTTATTAGCCATGAACCGACTGCGCGCGGCATTGCTTGACTTTGACGATCGCTCTACCTAGGTATGACGAGGCACGGCGCTTCCCAACAGAAACTCCAAACTGCTGCCTGTTGTGCAGCCTCCATGAAAAATAGATTATTATTCAAACCTACTGAAAGATTGTGCTGCTAGAGTTAACAATTTCGCAATGGGTACGAAAAGTTAAATGGGCCTTTATTGGCCGGGTTTTGAATATTTGGTCACTTTCGACGGGCGATGGTTCCGCGCCTGACTTTGGATGTTTACATCTCGCCAAGGCCTACTTATTGAAAAAATCGTACAATAATGGGTTACTTCAGTGCCGATTTCTGAGCTTTTAATGACAATTTTGACCCACTTCACTGCCGATTTTAAGAAAAGAATATTTTGTCACCAAATTTAACATTTGTGATTTGTCACTTTTTATCACACTTTTTATCACCTGTATATTATAGGCTCAATACTTGGAAAAAACTCGGACGCCTCACAAATATATCATAACATTTTGTAATATTTTTTTCTCATTTTCAAAAATTGTTATTAATAAAGTTCGAAGAAAGCATGCTAAGCAAACTTTTGAGGAGTAAATTTGGTGTACCAAAGTGTGAGTTTTTCATATCATTTTGATTTCAAGATGGAGTACATCGTTGTTTATGTGATTAAAAAATAAATAAATTCTTAACTGTACAGTTCCATTTTACGTATTTTTAGACTTTGAAGCAATAATTTCTTAAATAACAACAAATTTTGACCATGTAGGTATATTTTTCTCATTAAAGTTCAACGCGACCCATAAGTTAGAAGTTAGAATAAGGGTTACTTTTGGTAAAAAAAATTGTAACATTGTTACTTTGCTTGCGCATGAGGATTTCCTTGTCTTCAATACATAATAATAAACTCAATTAGGTCTAAATAGGTTTTTTAAAAGGTGACGTGTATGAAGCTTATATTTAGGTTAGAAATTAAGCTTTTATTTAGGATAGAAAGTATTAGTTTTAGATAAAAAAATCATAAGTTTTTCGCACTTTAAATACATTTCTAAAGGAAAAAAGTGGTCCTAATATTTTACCTTCATAGGTAATTCTCACCCAAACACTGATACTAATGTTGACTATACTAAAATCAAGTATTTAACTCTGACGCCTGGCGTAAACAAGAGCACGTGCGTTGAGATATTCGCCAGAGCCGCACTGGGGCCCGACCTTTATTTAATTTTAGTTTTACAATTGTTTACATCGAAATATTTCGGAAAAAAAATTATTGGCTTAATTAAAATGGTTCAAAACATCGATAAAATTATTTGTGGCAGTGTCTAAATAACTAAAAACAACAAGATAAAACCGCGTAAGTACACTTTTGCGATCGAGTACGTCCCTGTTGCCAGGCGCGCTGATATTTTATGGTCTATTGACCAATCGCCTTGTTTCGCGGAAAGTCATCAAACACGTGCTTTTATTTACGCCAGACGTAAGAATTGCTCGATTTTAGTATAGGCTTGTTTGTTGGGGTGGAGAATAAAATAAAAAATACTGCTTTTTACTTTGTCAAATCATTTTACTTTGTCAAAACAGTTGCACAGGAGAACCGACGCATTTTTCAAAGCAAATTTAGACCCGCGTACAGGACAAAAAGCAATGACTTTGGCTCGTAATTCAATTCAAAAGGGACATACTTATAAAAGCATTATTCCAATTCTGCCGTCACACATAATGAATATGGATTGTTTTGCGACTTTTATTTTCATTTCTGGCGCTCCATCAAATTAGCGCACAAATATTTTGCAAACATCGCATGTTCTGGACTCGCTAACAAATACAAATTACCTCTGAGGCGACCAGTGGAATTTGTCAGGATTATTTTCGATTTTTCGCGTTTTCTGGACTTATTACATTATAATATGCAAAATTCTTACGTAGGAAAGTTTTATTTTCCTTGCTCAGATAAGCTTTCAGGGCTTAAAATTGTTTTGGCGATTTAGGGAAGACATTACCTGGGGATCTATTGATCCTAATTCATCGGAAAACGTGTCGTTAAAGTTGTTTGAGCTATTGCACAAAATAAAACCATCATTTTTTTTTTAGCACATTATTTTTGAAATATTGTCAATAGCAGTGGGTTATTGTTATCCGATCAAGATATAATCGGGGTTCCTCGATTTTGGAAAGTAGTTTTGATGTTCTAAGGTTTCTACCACAAAACATCGTCGAATATTTTGTTGTGTTATAGTCACACAAATTTTTATAAAATATTCATAGAAAATCGCTGCCTGGTAGGTAGGGTTAATATTGCCATCGAAGCAATACCTACTGCCTACTACGTTTCTAAGTGATACCTAGGCTTCGAATCTCAGAGAGCGAGATGGAGGGCCACAGTATTTCACACTGTAATTATAAAGTGCGGCGGTGCCGGCGTTTGATCTATTCCGTGGGACGTGAGTAGACTTTCAGATCGGCACATACCGGCCTGGGATGTTAAACAGAGAAATATTTCAGTCTGGAGGGAATATCAGATGAATTGCGAGCTGTCTCCTATTTTTAGCGAAGTGTTACCATACAGGATGATTTTTTTAGGTCTACCACTGCCATTTTCTCGCTTATTTTAAGCCCTACAAATAAAGCGTAAGAAACAAAAATGTTGCAATTTTGGACAGCTAAGTGGTGCTGCAAAAGAAATTGGCATCCATGGCCAACTTGTAGCGCAATATTAAAAAAACCTCAAATTGAGCAAAACTATTAATAGCCGTAGAATGTTTATTTTAAGAGACAGAGGAAAACTTTTACATTGAAAATTGATGGCACTGAGAAGCTTTATCCATCCACGTAGTCAGATAGTTTCAGCAAATTACACAGGGTCTTCGGCTTCTTAATTGATTATGATAGTTTCATAAAATATGGGCTGGTTTCCATGGGCATGTATTATTTATTTTATTTTGGTTGATTCGAAATCGCCACAAATAAATATATTTCAGCACTTGACACTAGCTTTACATTTGGGAAATTATCTGCAAATAAATACCAATATTTCAAATTACATGCAAGTCAGAATTAGCTACCTTTTCATTTTTAACATTTTTGTGTTATTGGCTAAGAACACGTTGCATGCTACGCCACTGGCCTGTCGTGCGATGTGGCAGTCGGTAACACGGCCGCGAGCGCTGTTAGGCATCCTCTCTCTTTCCTTGTCTAAAATCTTGCGCATTTTTCGTGGAAGGAGCGTTTTTATATTTGAAAAAATCAATTTTTTCCAGTCCTGTTCTTGTTCCGATGCCGTGTCCAACGCCATAAAAACGTCTAAATTGCATACAAAATTGATATACCGCATTTCCGAACGTTCGGTTGAAAGAAATACGTCGCCGGCACATGGGCACGCTATTCCTCGCGCCAATCAATCATTACGAGGCTCATTACGTAAACTACCACCCAATAAATACGGCGGACAAAGTGGCCGCAGCGGCCGGCAATACGAAATAAAAAAGTATCGCGCTTTTCTATTTGCCTTGTCAATGCCGTCGCGTGCACGACCGACCATCAACAAAACGGATGAATCTGTCGGTTTCATGCGGAGAGAGAATGGGGTAGAGAACTTTGACGGATCGACACCGCACACCACCTGCTTGGTTTGCGGGTAGAAAAGAGTATTTTCCGCCTAAGAATGTCAAACACTCTTGACAGCTGACAACTGCAGCTAACTCCGACCCGCGGTTAGATTAGAAACCCCTTGACGCCGCGAGCTGAAGTTAGCCGCGGATGGTATCAAAGGCTCACAAATAGGCAACCCGTAATACACTTGTTCGCATAACCGCAATCTACAACCAGGCTTTTGAATAATGTCAATTTTGCTCTGGCTAACCTAACCTGTTTTTTCTGTATCTATACCTTTAGTGTTTATGTGATTGCGAATTATAATTTTGGTCAAGAGATATGGAGGTGAGGAGAAGACTCTATGGGTCCGCCATTTTCGAGTACTAAAGTCAAAACATTCCTTTCGTTCTCCTTGTTTACGACTGGTTGAAGGTTGAAGTGGTTGGTTACGGCATTTTTGTATAATATTTTAAAGTTTTGAGTGATATTTGTTAAGAGGGGGCGAAAGTGACGTTAGATTTCGAATATTTTTAAGTTGTATAGCATAAAATCTAGTAAAGTTTTACCTGGCAAAAATTTAATACAAACATCTCTGTCTTCATTTTAATCATAAGATAATACAATCAGTGTTTTGTTTTATAGGTTATGAAAACCTTGGGAAAGATAATAATTCCAGGGCATATGCTTTTAAGATCTTATGATTAAAATGAAGACAGAGATGTTTGTACTAAATTTTTGCCAGGTAAAATGTTATTAGATTTTATGCTATACAACTTAAAAAAATACGAAATCTAACGTTACTTTCGTTGTCAGCAACCCCCTCTTATGTGAAAGTATTAGTTTATTAGTGATTAGTGATATTAAGTGATAGCATAGTTTATTGGTTACGGCATGTTGTGCAGTGAAGGACTGTAAAAATAATATAAAATTGCCATTCATAACTACAGGTAAGAAAAGTACACTAAGGACTTCAGATTTAACAAGTTGAAAGGTATTATAAATAGACAAGGCAATTAATATCAACCAAACCCAGGTATGCTATATCATAACATTTTCATAAGCAGTTCGTCAACTTTTAACTTGTTACGTTCGACCAATGAAAACATTGGATTATTAGAATTGAGGTGCAGCCAGATAATGTAAACTTGAACTTCGGACGTATAACATTCACGAATCTACTTAGGGTTGTGTGTTTTTACATATACGCTTAACATTAAGTAACTGAAATGTTTTGAGGTTGACCAAAACATTCCAAATTCACAAATGACACAATAAGATCTATTTTTTTTAACTTTTAGTATTTATATTATTATATTATTTGCGTTGTTCTTGCGGTGTTTTGAAGGTTAAACACTGTTCTACGTCCGACGTGAACGTTGACATACCATTTCATACGTCAACTTGATTTTGCAGTGCTACATTAATGTTAATTGTTATGCGTTTATCTAAAAGTTTATTTTATTTATATTTATTTTATAAACGACCCTGGTAATATACTAAGGAAATATTGACTATCCCCTGTAAGCTTAACTTAGAAAATGGCGGCCCAGGTGATTACGAAGTTCGCGCACCTTGACGCTCATTCTCTCCCACCTCCATATCTCTGTTAGCTGAAGTTAGCCGCAGATGGTATCTAAGTTTCACAAATAGGCAACCCTTAATACACTTGTTCGTATAGCCGCAATCTATAGTAAAATTATTTTAAGAAGTAATTACTGGGACTGTCAATTGGTAATTTCGCCATCCTAAGTTGGCATCAATGCAGCAAAAAATGCAACCGGGTCATAAGTGCAGGTCAGTAACGAGCCCATTTGTACAATGAACAATTACTAATAACACGAACAGGAACAACACAGAAAACGGTAAAACTCAGGAAACTTATAAAACCCGCGAATATTTTCACTGCCCAAAGTTTGAACCTTTTTGAACGATCCGGAAAACCTTCAGTGTCACTTTTACAACACCGAAACAAAATTTGCCTGAGTCCGCCCCATAGACGCTGGCGCAAGTGGCTGATTTTAACAAAATACCAAAATGAAAGTGTTTCCATGACGTTTGAAATTATTATTAAAATGACTTGTAGTAATAGTTATTTTTATTTGTAGCGGTATAATCGTGATTGGCAATAGGGTTTTTATTTTATTATGTTCTTTTTTCGTATCACTTGGGTACCTTTTCACGTCATAAATCAATGAGTGACGTCATTAACTAGTTGCGACGCATATACCAATGTTATACTCATGGTTAACAGAAAATTCCTAGGGATTTTGTGGAGAATGTCATCTGACAAAATCGGGACATCTTACAGCAATCGGGGTATACAACGAGGCTTTTGAATAATGTCAGTTCAATTTCTGCTAACCTAACCTGTTTTCTCTGTACCTACCTTTAGTGTTTATGTGATTGGTCAAGGTCGAAAAACGAAACTGCGCGCCTGCTCTCTTTGGACTCTATATAGTATATCCATCCGAGGTCCAGTTACTCCGTGACGTTCCTGATTGAAAGACATCGATTTGTTACTAATATTCACTGTGACCCTCATTCGTCCAGAGACGAACGGATTAGGGGGGCACAGGGACGGACCGTATCCCCGCAGGCACCGAACTTTGATGAACGGGCTTAGAGCACCTGGGGTTCGTGATAAACGATTGCCGCCCAAGAATTCTGGACACGTTTGATAGTGGATGGGCCGGAGGGGTTATCTCGGCATATCTGGATCTCGGACCGGCCTAGCCTCGATTCACTCGGGGCTCAGGTAGAATTTACTTACACTCTTGTATCAACCGATCGCACTAGGAATCTTGCGTTTCGTCAACAGAGAAAACTGGTGGCAACAAGGCTTGCGTCAGTTGAAAAGTGCGATAACTGATGTCGTTGTGCTAATACTACGACGAGACAGAGTGTATCTGTGTGCGAAAAGGCTGCCCGGAGTGTTTTATGTTGTTGTTACAGTTTTTGTTACACAACAATTAACACCTGATACACCTCGTAATAGTTGTTTTGAATTTTCCATGGCAATTTCGATTTTGTCCGAGATTCAATAATTCAAAGGACGATTTTATGCAAACTACTAGAGCAAACGTATAACATATATATTTTGTTGAAACAAGAAAAATGTGTAGATTTTCGAGAATAATACAGGATGATTCATCTAAAAAAACATAAGTTTGGTCTATATCTCCAAAACGCAACATTCATTTATTTTTTAGCAATAATGAAATATGGGGTTTTTCGGGCTAGCGCACGGAAACAGCGCATGGAAAAACTTTCCGTGCGCTGAATAAAAATACCGAATATATGGCTTTAAAATAGAAATATACAGCAAAGTAAACTAAATTTAAGAACTCTATATTATGCTCTCTGATATTTAACATGTATCTATTTTGTATTTTAATTCGTACGTGTTTCAATATTTAGATACATTTCTGTAATATTTTTGACGTTTTATTCACCTTATCTGACAATAACTAATTTAAAACAAAGCACCTTTGAAATAATTTGAGAGTAACCATGGAAACGCATCATACATACAAAACACTATTTTTATATTTATATTTTTTGTCAATTAAATTTATTATAATATGCCGATAAAATGTTTTAAGTTTCCGTTTTCAAAGAAGTATAATAAAAAATATCGTTCATTACACGTCCAGAAATAGATTTTTCCGTGCTTGCATGACTTCCCGTGTTCGGCTGCGCCTCACACTTGAATTTTTCACGCGCGCACGGAAAAATCTTTATTTCCAGACTCGTAATGAAATATACTATTTCTGAATAAACAACTGAAATCGCAAGAAAATTCTATACAATTTTCATATTTACATTTTTTCCCAAAATTAAAAACAAAAAAGTTAAGGTGGTAGAATGTTACATGAATAACCCTGTACATTCCCATCAAATTCAGTTTCATCAATTTTTTAATAAATTCAGTTGAAAAACGTGTGGTTTTGACATTGTTTCCCGATTTTCTGTGTGTTCTACTTGGACAAACACTGTACTAAAGACTTATGCATGGCGCTGTTCCAAGCGATCGACACTGGCGCTACACACGAAAAAATCAAATGTCATAAAAAATTATAATTAAAACAAGCTTTTATTTAATCCGTGTACTAAAACGAATAAAATAAGTTTAATTTTTCGTTAAGATAATTATTCAATGCCAAATTATGAAAAACTTTTTTAAATCAAAAAGCTTGTCGCTCGAAATGCTCATAAAAAGTAAGTACCTACCAATTAATTTTAGTGGGCAGTGATTTGTTGCCAAAGTATGTGTTTTCATTACAATTCGCGCGGCAAGCTTTTTGATTAAATAAAAGCTTGTTTTTAAAAAGGTTGTTTATTTTATATTTTATTTGTGCTTTTTAGTATCTATTTGATTCCCATGTCAGGAGGATGGTAAAGAAATTCAGTCCGCCATCTTGGAGCGGCGGCCATATTGAAAGTATTACAATATTGAGTATTGTATATTCTATTGTCACCAGAAGTAAATGTGTATGCAAAATTTCAATTCAAGTGGTTCTAATTCAGCTTGCAAGATTTGACCCACACATACGTTACATTACCTACTAACAAGGCAAGTTAAATAAAAGCTGGAAAAACGCCATTTTTGTAGAATCTTTTATAAAATAAAAACATGCAAATATTTGTTACAATAAATAGCTCGTTTAATATGTCCTTTCAATTGAAAAGTTTACATGGCACATTTAAATGGTATAATAAAGCTGTATATTTAAAATATGGGATATTCTGAACGTCAGTAACTGACATACCTATAACCACCGAATATCCAATGAAATATGACGTCATGCTCGGGTCTTTAACGTAAGGTTGGTAGATAACAGGTTCTACCCTATTTCATTGCGCAGTAGGTACTATTTTAGTCAGTGTCATGTCAGTCGCCCCACAAATTTCGTTCGTTTTTCTGGCCACAGATGGCGCAGTAACATAATTTCACGCGTCCATTAAAACTTCGTGTAAAATCTGCAACATTGCGCCTACAATCAGCATTAGCGTAATAGCGGCCGCACCGGTCTCGCGTTACGAACGAGTCCGAGTCAAATGGGCCAATTTTCCCAATTACAAATGATACCCGAATATATATTTGTACATAACAGAGGGTGTCCCGATTGCCCTGCTAAATGGGAACTATTTAGGCCCAAACTATTTGTTATCACTTTATTAGTGGCCACAACAGATCATCCAAAAAACTTATAATTAGCAATCATATAACATTAAAGGTAGGTACACACAAAACAGGATAGGCTAGGCATATTGCATCCATCGAATCAGTGACTATACTATAGTCACTGATCGAATTGATAAGTAGGTAATATGGAAGTCGCACAGGTGTGATTTTCATTGTTGTTTGGGGTAGCCAACTCTAGAGAGAGATAGATTTCAAATGGCAATAAGTAAGGCAAGGACGCGTAATGAACGTGTCAGCGGCTTCAGGCAAAGGATGTATAAAGGGATGTTGCATATTAATGGGCCGAACTTGATAGGCATGTTCCGTAATTATTTTTATTGTATATGATCTGTATTCCATAATTCGGGACTTGTTTGTAGGAATGAGAATTTTTCCTAGTTCAATTCGATGTTTTCTACAGCATTTTGAATAAAACCACAACCACATGAAAAAATTGCACAGAAAAAAGTAGTTAATTAATTTACAAAAATTGACATGGAAATTTTATGTACCTGGAAGTAAATGGAGACAAATAATATACAAATTCCAAAATAAAAGTTTATTTTAAAATAAAGGGGACAAAATATCTAGGATAAGGTGTACACTTTCAACTTCAATTATTTATCTTGAGGGATTTATTAGTTTTAAAATTTAATTTAATAGGAAAAACATCCATGACAGGTAGCTTTTACATATTTTTATGTAATTTTTAATGTTTAGGCATTTAACAAAAACAATTACAAATAAGTAGGTACCTACCTTATTAAAGCGACCAGAACCTCAATTTCCATCTTTGACTGCGAAGAGCTAGGTTCATTAGCACAATAATTTAATTTTTCCCTTGATAGAGTTTCTAGCATAAGATGACTTGGAAAATAAGAAACTGTAGTAATTACATACTTTTTAAGTTTGCGCTGCCCAAAATTCTCCATGAAATGGCCTTCAATAAAATGTGGACTAAAAATGCAAGTAAATACTTGTAGACAGTACAAATTTTTTTCTTTTTATTGCTGCAATCCGCTTGTCTCTAATATCACCTTATCTCCACCACGACACGAACTCAAATCAAATATAAATATAATAATTATTGGGACAAAAGGGAAATGACGTTTGACAACGTAACTCGTTTGAATCACAGGACAGGAAAAATAGAAGTTAGGACAAACGGTCTATTTTGTGTTTTGTGGTTTTTGCCGGATTTATTTACTATTTCACTTACTCAAGTTTGGCTGTCAGTTTCTCTCTCTACACTCCTTCCATCTACAGTTTGTTCAGCCTGGACCGACACTGTATTAAAAACCCGATCATGACGTCATATTTCATTGTTGTTTACAGACTGGGGTGGCGCCACTCGTCGAAAAAAATGGCGACTTATTATAGGTTATAGAGGGGTATTCTGTGGTTATTGGTATGTCAGTTTCTGACGTTTAAAATGTCCTAAATTTTAAATATCCAGCTTTCTTACGATTTGCCTTCTTTTTACGGTAACGAATTGTCTTTGCGTCCAGTATTTGGCAGTTTTATCCTATTAATACGGCTTTTCGAGGTAGATTTGTTTGTGATAACATGAAATTTTCGCGCACATGAAGAAAATGGTATGCACAGACCATTGGGTGAATTGCAGAAGAATAAACGCTATTTTGAAATTATGATCTGATCAACCAGCTCAAGAAGCGAAAATTAAAAAAGGTACCAAATACTCTTGCTTGCTTTTTAGACTCGCTTTTCTTAAGAAAATGTATGGAAATATGCCATGGGAAGTTGTCAAATTAGAGGGATATTAACAAACAAATATTTTATTTTATTTTGGATATTAAATTGGTTGTAACAGATACATTTGCCTGTTTTTATTTTATAAAAGATTCTGCAACAATGGTGTTTTAACATTATACTATCGTGTAAATTTGTTTCGTCGTGTGGCGCCAGTGGCGATCGCTTGAAACAGCGCTATGCACAGGCCTTTAATATAGTGTTGGTCCAGGTTCGGCGAATGTTCGGCCCTACGTCACAACTCCCGTCCTTTTCTGACTCGTGAATATATGGCCGATATCCATCGTACCTATATTCACGAGCAAGACAACGATGGGAGTTGTGACGTAGGGCCGAACATTCGCCGAACAAACTGTACTTGTCAATTCAATGTATGCGACCGAAAAGCGGACAACTGCAGCTAACTTCGTTTTCGACCAAGAACGGTAGACGCACAGGATTGCTTGATCGGGCAAATCTCTCCGCCGGCGCGACGTCACCGCTAGTGCTAAGCGCGCCGGGAGCTACCGTTTAAAATATAGAAAGGGTGGGTTTTCTGTGGATGTTCTGTGTTTTTGAGCTACTTTTGCCAATCCTTTGATTTTTATACACTATTAAGAGTGCAGAGAACTTTTATTTTTTACTTAGAATGTATCAAGACTAAGGGATTAATTTATAAAATTGCCAATATATGGAATAATTGCATACTGAAGAAAATTTCGAAAATAGTTATTTATGTACCAAGGCACTGAAGTTCAACTTTTTATGACTCATGTGGAATTTAGTTGCCGAGGACTCTGGCTGAGGCAAATATAAAATATTATTATTATACAACGTATTTTGAACGTTTGAAAGACGGTAAGTATGATACTAATCTTTTGCGATATTATTTTATAAATTAATATTAAAAATAATGTATGCCAAATTTTAGTTTCAATTTATTACAAGTATAATACTCTTAATAAACACTATGAAAATTATGTTTCACAAAAGGTTCGATAAAAGACGCTTATAGGACTTGACATTTGGTTTTATTGCACCTGTACTGGTACACACTCTGTGATGCCTGTTTTACATTGACAATTTCTTCATGAATTAATTCATGAAGTCACTTCAAGGGCAAATTATTATAAAAAGTCGTGTATTACACTGGCAATTTCTTCATGAATTTCTTCATGAAGTTACTTCACGAATTAGAGCATGTCCTATTTTCCGTCAAGTTTTGCGTGAACTTCCGGAGTACTAACATTGAAAATTTGAACACAAGGAAGGTTATATTTTGATACTAGTTTTGTTTGAGGCATTAGACGAGAAAGAGGAGAGTACATAGTTTTAAAAATAATATACTTAGATAAAAAGTGTGTGAAATGTTACAATATGTTTTATTTATGTATTCCGCTGCCAAGGCACAGCTCCTTCATTCACGAAATAATCACAAAACTCCTCTTGGGCAGCAACGCAAGCATGTCTTGGTGAGCATGTTTGGTAAGAAAGTCCAAATTGAAATATATAGTTTTTATCAAGCTCTTCTAGGATGGAAGTAGGACATTCGGGTCTCAAAATTTATGTAATGTGCAACATGCCAATGTTATGGTTTGCACTTTTTCCACATTCAAATTAATTTTAGTCAAAAAACTCTAAATCGTTTGGCTAAAATGCCAAATGCATTTTCAACTACTCTTCTTGCCAGATTTAATCTGTAGTTAAAGAAGCTTTGGATGAAGATGTAAAGGTTAAACTCTTTTACCTAGTAGTTCACTCTGTAAATCTCTTTCATAGTCATTTTCCGTAAAATGACGAGAACAAATATGACTGTTGTTAGGGTTGAAACTGTCCATTCTTTTACATCTTGCCACCCATGCTCTCCTAATCGTTTGTGAAACCATATCTTTTGACTTGGGGAAGGTATGGAACATAATATTTTCGCCTGCTTTTTTTAAAGCGTAAGTTGTATTACAACCATAAACAGCAGACCTCGTTCCTGTCATAATGTATTCTAAATAAATAATAAAAATAAAGTATAGGGTAAAGTGTATTTAAAATGATAAAATGATAAAATATAAGTACCTATAATGGCACAAAACATTCGATATTAGAGAGATAATTTGACAAAATATATTAGTTCTTACGTTTTTAATACTAAGCAAGATGGTACTAATTTAGTATGAATATTCAATAATAGATTGAAAACTAAAAACCGGTTACATAAAATAAAGAAAACACAGCCAAAACCCGCGTCAAAACCCGCACCGCTGATGTACAAATAACACCGTTAGTCTAGCGCTGACGTCACACCCATCTGCCGACTGGCGAACATTACGCTTACGACATCGAGCAATCCTGTGCGTCTACCGTTCTTGAGCTCGCGGCTTCGGGCGGTTTCTAATCGCGCCTTGAAGTTAGCCGCCGTTGTCGCTTAGCATTACGAAAAAGTAGCGTAGGGGAGGGTGGTACCCAGTGAGAGAAAAAATACTTTTTTATCCATAACACACCGATTTACAGAACAACAGGTTTTATTTTAGTACTGTCTTTTGAACTTGCATTGCGCGTATCTATTATCATAATAAAAATTAAAATATATCTCTTATGTAAGTAACAAAAAAATAACTATTTTTTTTCTGAAAATGTCTCACTGTGTACCACTGGATGGGACACATTGAGACATAATGTCAATAGTGAGAGATCGTAGGAAAACAGAAGCTAATACTCTTTGGTGATATATAGATGGGCAGGAAAAAATTCTATTCCAACACCAAACTTATAAATACTTCTAAAAGAAAACACATGGGCTCTTGATTTAAGAAATGTGCTTATTGACATTTCTTACTTTAACATTTGGGTACAAGATAAGAGAAGGGAACGCGTTTTTGGGATTTTGGGATTATAGCTCTCTTAACTCTGTGATTACAATTTAAAATTTCAAAAATCAACATTTGGTACACACTGAGATAAGTGTCTCAGTGTGTACCTGCGTACAAGCCTATTGGCTTGTCTCAGTGTGTACCTGCGTACAAGCCTATTGGCTTGTCTCAGTGTGTACCATTCCCCAAAATTCATGGGAACTAGAATTTTATTGGTTTAAGAATTTTTTGCATGCCACATAAATTTGAGGTTAGAAAGTAAGATGATAAGGAATCGTTTCAACTACTAATAATCATTCAATATCTACAGATGAAACTGATACACGCTTAACAATTGCGTACATTTTGTTACTCCTTGCCTTGCCAAATCTATTTTTTCCGCCAAAATCACACAATACTTTCAACTTAGTATAACGGTTTCACTGGCACGTGCTTTAACACTAGAGCAAGCGATACAAAGAGAAAAAACTAAACAATCGCGCGAAATTTAAAAATAAATGAGGCTGTCTCACTGTGTACAGCGTCTCACTGAGTACCACTCTCCCCTACTCTATTCGACGTCGTTTTCGACACTTCCCAAACCAATAAATCCGGGGTGGCTCCGCCGTTGATACGTTACGGCGGGCGCGGAACGACGGGGCCGCGTCAACGGGACGCGCTAATTGACCCGGGACACGCCAACTGGATATTAAGATGGTCGTTAAGATCGGGCGCGGGCCGTGCGCCTCGTTTTTCGGCCGTGCTCGTCCGCGCGGCTTATTTTAAAAGTCGTTAGGGAGGCGGGAAGCGGTGGGAACCAGGTCCGGGCCGGGGGGGATTATTGCGGGTTTTTTTCCGGCGGGGAGGTTTCTCGACGAACGCAATAATCGGAGGTGGGAATTTGGGAATGGGGTAGTTGCACTTAGTTAAAATCAAAGTGGAAATCTCTCTTTTAGAACAAAAAAAAAAACACTTTTATTTCCTATAATTCAAGTTTCAATCGAACATAGTTTGCAACAAAGCCGTTATTGCATTTTAAAACATAATTTTTCAACATTGACGGGAATTTTCATATATAGGCCAGGGAAATTACGGTAAAAAATAACAAAACCTAGACAAAATTCATAACCGCATTTTTATAATGCCATCACAATATATTGGTAATAAATGAACGCCTGAATTGTTTTTTATAGAAAATAAATATACGCGTGTGGGCGTTTTTTAGAAAAATACATTTTCTTGTTGTAATAATGGCGGCATAAATATTAACTGCGAATTTTAAGCTGCATTTATTAGTAAGTAAGGTATATAAAGTTGAGATTGATAAATTAAACAGATTACGTTTGCGCAAGTATCCGAATGATGTAAAAATAACATTTTGCGTAATATTTTGTTGGGCAAAAATATTAACTGCGTTTTTATTATTTATAATTACCTACCTTAAAAATCAAGTATTAACAGTTTCTTCTGAAATTAAACATATTGTTTCGCCGGAAATCGCATTTTAAAGAAATTTGAAGCTGTCTTTGAGAGCAAAATTATTAACTGGCTGATTTTTGTTAAACTATGTAAGTGGATACTAAGTCTGGTTAAATTTTTTGAAATTAAACAAAATTAATAATGTTTATAATAAATAAACAAAAATTAATAATGTTTAATTAATAAAAATGTTTAATTTCGCTATATGTGATTTAATATAGTTATATTGTAAAAAGTTAAACAAAAAAAAACAGTTACTATTTTTGCTTTCCTAAAGAAATGACAAGTGACAGTTGACCTATATGCGCCGTAAATAAATGTTTAATTTCGCTATATATGATTCAATATAGTTAAATTGTAAAAAGTTAAACAAAAAAAACAGTTAATATTTTTGCCTAGTCTATACCAATGAGAAGTGACAGCTGACGTACATGCGGCTCAGATAAATGCTTAATTTTGTATAGGTAAGTTACATTTTATTTGTAAAAGGGAATGATCATCTGCAATAAAAACGTAGTTAATATTTTTGCCTTTTGCCGAAATAGAAAATTATCCGATTTTTATCCCTCTTTGTCGATCCAAGTTACTTCCATATTCTTAAAATTTTTCAAGCAACTGAGGTGACAACGCAATTTTTTGATGGTGATTTTTTATCATTTACCTATTATGTTTAAAAATTAAAATTGTAGGTGGATATTTAGAGGCAAAATCCGATAATTTACCAATTAAGTATAGATGCTTTTATCCATATTACTCTAAATTCACATTTTCCTGTTACCTCTGAAGAGAAAGAGAAATAGGTAATAAAATGCTGGATTACGTTTTTAAATAGTTATAACTGGCTTATCCGCAAATAAGTAAGTAAGTAGGAAGCCAAAATATATTCAATGAAGAAAGTTCAGGTATAATTTCACAAAAAAAACTCCATAAAACCTCGAAAATCACATGGTAAACGCCGAAACCGATTGTCACGAGAAGACAAAATTTATAGTTTAGAACCAGATAACCCAGGGATGTTGACAATCCCACCAACATTTTGAACTAAAAATCACTAGCTTGAGCGCCACTTTCAAATAGCCGTTTGATGACGTCACATAAAGAGAAAATCATTATTTCTTAGCTTAAATAAACTCGAAATGAAAAAAAAAACAAAAATACGTGTTTATTATTTTTGTTCCTAGTTTTCATTGTCATTAAAAAGAGTGCAACTTCCCCATTGAGGGGAAGGGGGACGTAACGTGCCTAAAAGTTTGTGTATATCAGGCGGTCAGTCAGACGACAGTATTTAAGGTCAATTGAAGGTCAACTGTAATTTCTTAAATGGTAAGATTGAAGTGGAAATTTAAATTATCTGGAAAAAAATAATTTCCTTAAAGCACAATGTGTTATTTAATTTGGTGTATCACATTTATCAATTAATTTTACATTTATTACAAAAAATTAAGAAACATTCTTATGATATTTTGTAGAATTACTATGGAATTGCCTGTTCAGTGTTACGTGAAATATATTAATAACTTTTAACAAAAATAAAGAAAATATGTTCAATTCAAAAAATAATGGGTAGTAGCCCACATTTTTTCCATGTTTTTATTAACTCGATTTCCTGTCCTCCTGTTGGTCTGTTAGTCAGATTTTGCAACCGATTTTAAACTAATTTCCCGAGAGCTAGAGACGTAAAACTTTAAACATAGCTCAGAACTGGATGATAATGCAATATTAACTCGTTATATACATATTATTATTATGTTATTTGTTATTATAAAAAATATGAATATTAAATAAAAATACTTGACTAGTAGAAATCTATGCACAGGTAAGCACATGCCATAAGCTGGGAATAAATAAAAATGTGTTAAAAACGTGTTGAGAAGAAACGATGAAAAACAAACAGACAAACAATAAAACGAAGTTATTTAACAGTTTGATAAGTTGGCAACTAAGAAGGATCTAGAATTAATTTGGTTTAATATTGAAATGATCTTATGACATTAATTTTGATTCCTCCTTTATTTTATTTTTCTGGAAAATAACAATTAAACAGACTGATATATTATTGGTAGGTAAATAATAATAAATATAATCAGGGGAAGGGAAACTGAAATATATCTGAAATTTGGAAAGTGGAGGGAGTAAAAGGGAACCAAAATTTGCAAGGTTCTGTTATATGAGCAATTAACATTGGGTTGGTGGGTTCTGTAATTTCATCAATATGTTTGGATCACAAACATCTAAAGAACGTGGGGCGCATGCAATAGATAATTATTGATGGATGCACTTAAGTCACTAACAATAATTGTATTGTTCTGCAAATGTTTTCTCAATGACAGATAGGTAGGTACTCCTCTTCACTAATGCATGCATGAGCCCCACGTTTTTTCGAATCTTTCTGTAGCTAGGAGAAATTATTTTATACTTTTTATTCCGTTTTTATATTATTATATTATATTATTTTGTTATACTATTCCCTTTTAAAAATCTGATATATTATATTTTTATTTAAATAAAAATATTACTATGTAGGTAATACTTATAGCAATTTGTGGTCCTATTTAAATGTACAGAGGCTGTTATTTTCATTATTTTTGTACTACAATAAAATTCAAAAGTAGAGCTATGTAATTAATGTTTATGAAAAACCCGAAAGTGGTTTCAGAATTTTTATTTAAGAGAAAGGACACCGCGCTTGCCTACTCTGCCGTGTTAAGATTTTGTTACGTCGTTTTGAACGGCGGCCATTTTATATGTGGCAGACAAAGCGAGTACGCTGTGAGTTAATTTCGTGAATTTGCGAATTAAAAGTACCTAATAGTGATTAAGAAGAAAATATACTCTTACGATGGTGAATTGTTCAGCGTTTGGTTGAAAAAGCATAAGTAAAAATCAAGAGCCCGGGATTTCGTTTCACAGCTAAATATTTAACAAGCTACCTTCGAAAGAAGCCCTAAAACTTTATTTTTCTCAATATAACTTCTTCAAATTCCGTCCACCTTTTAGTATGATAAAGTGCATTGTTTTGTTTGTAAATAGGACCAATATAATTATTTTTTAACATCGTTCTTATTGAAAATTTCTTAATTGATTATGATAGTTTCATTAGTTTGATTAGAAATCGCCGCAAATAAATATATTTCAGCACTTGACAATAGCTTTACATTTGGGAAATTATCTACAAATAAATACCAATATTTCAAATTACATGCAAGTCAGAATTAGCTACCTTTTCATTTTTGTGATATTGGCTAAGAACGCGTTTCATGCTACGCCACTGGCCTGTCGTGCGATGTGGCAGTCGGTAACACGGCTGCGAGCGCTGTTAGGCGTCCTCTCTCTTTCCTTGTCTAAGGTTAAGCTCTAATTTGATCAGGGAATTTGCTAATGAACATATTATAGGGAAATATTATTATAAAATTGAAAAATTATTTATAGAGATATTTTTCAAACCACAACCACGTAAAACTATCTCTCTTAGTTTCTTAGGACAGCGAAAATCCATGGTGTCTCAAAGAAATAACCAAACGATATTCACTTCCGGGAAAATTGGAAACCGGAAATGAAAACTGACATTTTTTAGGAAGCTGCCCATAATAATATGCTCATTAGTATAACTATTTGCTGATTTTTTATTCATTTTTTTAAATCAATGACTTCTAAGTAAAAAAATAAACAATGGGGGTCATTATTTACGACACTATAGCTGTTACTTTTAGACAAAGTCCAAGGAAAATTTCAAAAATGTCAATTATATTCTGACGTCTCCCAAAAGGTTAACGGAACATTTCGAATACGGCCCTGGATGATGTAGTCATCACGGAAGATAAATGGGCCAATTCCTGATCTGATACAACCCCACTATTAGGTGGAATTAGACCGTAATTCGTTTGCCTCGGACAGGGCGGAGCGCGCAAATATAATAAATTAATGCAAATTTAAGCGCAAACGCGATTTTTTTGTATTCCATACGTCCTGAAAGGGCACGGAATAATGTTATTTCGGCGGCTTGCGACAGCACGCGTGACTCGCCCGGCAAAGGCCGCCGTAAATGAAAGTGGGCATGTTGCGATAAGCGAAAACACAACACTGGAAAAAGGAAAACAGGGGAAATTGTGTTCTGATAGTATCCCACCCAGATTTGGGCACGTGAAAAATTGTGCCTCTGTTTTTTTATATTTAGCGCACTAAATAGTTAATTCTACAATTTATGGAATGGCCCATATTCTATGCAAGCCGCAAGGGAAAGGTTCATTCTAGCCTCGGGTTATAGCTAACAGGTTACAAAAATAGTGTTGCCCTAAAGATTGATTAAAACTATATACCAGCTAGGCGTTCAAAACTTATAAAGCATTTTAAAACCTTGATAACACAATTCCTGGACACATGCATAAAACCTTACGATTACTTCTAAAAATAATATTTACGCGATTAGAAAGCTTTTAGACTTTCTTTGAAACTTGGCGGGAATGCACTTATGACATCACAAGTGTTTTAAAAAGGCAATTTGGCAACATGGCGATACCACTGAAGTGTTCTGAGATATAACCTTATGAAAGTTGCAACGAAATTTGAAAGTTGAACACATTCGTAATAAACAATTGCATTAGTTAAAGCTCAAAGGTTGCAATATATTAAATAATATATAGTATGTCCACGGATGGGGTAAATAAGAGGACAAATGGACCAAAAAGTGAAAGATACGAAGAAATGTTATTTTATTCTTTATAAAAGTTTTTGCTTGCTTTAAAAATAAGATCCACGATGCCAAAAATTTGTGTTTTTTTTGTACAGGGTATGCAAAAAATACAAAAACGTAAAATTTGATGAAGAGTTAAAGTTCACTTTTTATAAATTTTAATGCAAAACGTTAAATAAAAAACTTGTTTAAAATTTTAAAAGAATTCTTATTCCAGATTTTCAAGGAAAAATTTGAAATTTCTAAATTACTCTTTAAACCGAAATTTTTCCAAGTCATATTCTGACCTTTTTATTTGATTACACCTTTGATAACTGTGGCGTATTTGTCAAAATAAGAAAGGTGTTTTTAGAGCAAAGAATATTTATAATCCAAAATTACAGACAGGTTAAATAAAAATACTAATGGAATATTAAATAATAATTGTAATACTCGAGAAATATTTCTTATTTTATGAAACTTTAAAACAATTAGGGGCACATTATTTTTATTTTTCGAAATCTTCTCCTCCATATTCTACGCATTTTTCTAACTGACGTCGTAAACGGCTAAAGCTGCTTCTTATTTCTCCTAGTGAAATTGATTCTATCGCTCTTAAAATTCTCTGCTTTAAAACTTCTTCGTTACTTTCAATGGGTCTTTCATATGTTAGTTGCTTAATGCGCTCCCATAGAAACATATCACAAATTGTCAAGTCGGGACTCCTAGGGGGCCACAAAATTGGACCATTTCGGCCCATCCATCGATTTCCAAATTTGCGATTGAGCCAATCCCTGACTTCTGTAGCATAATTTGTCTGACAGAAATGACTCCAGCATATGCAAATAAGAATGTCTGTTACACGTATTATCAAAAAAATATGTTATAATCCCATAATAGGAAATTGCGCACCAAACATTTACTTTTTTAAAATAATGGCAGCGGTTCCCAATTCTAAACTCTGGGTTTTTCCTACTCCAGTATCTCACATGCTGAGAGGCTACAGTGCCGTTTGTTACGAAGGTTGATTCATCTGAGAACATTATCAGCTTATAAAAGTTGACGTTGTTATTTAGAATTTCATCACCGACCCACAAACAAAAATCCAAGCGTTTGTAACTGTCCCCATCTTCCAAAGTATGGTTAAAAATTGGTAAAAAGGATAAATTTTATTTTCCTTCAACACATTTTGAATATGGCTTTTTTTACAGATTTGTAAACTTTGGGCTCGTTTTCTTAAAGACAGCATAGGATTTTCATCAACAGATTGCAAAATTAATACTGTAGAAGCATCGTTTTCGTCGAATCTTTTCTTCGGCTTCTTTAAATCATTAACGGATCCAGTTTTTTACTAACTTATGTACTGAACTTATGCATAATTGTACATTTCGAAACTTTTCTTGGAACTTCTCAATAACGTAGCGATAAAACTATTCTCGTCGTTTCTGTAATTTTGGATTATAAATATTCTTTGCTCTAAAGACAACATCGTTCTTATTTTGATAAATATGTCACAGTAACAGTTATTAATGGCGTAATCAAATAAAAAGGTCAGAATATGAAATGAATATGAAATGAAATTTCAAATTTTTCCTTGAAAATCTGGAATAAGAATACTTTTAAAATTTCAAACAAGTTTTTTATTTAACGTTTTGCATTAAAATTTATAAAAAGCCAACTTTACTCTTCATCAAATTTTACGTTTTTGTATTTTTTGCATACCTGTACAAAAAAACAAATTTTTGGCATCGTGGATCTTATTTTTAAAGCAAGCAAAAGCTTTTATAAAGAATAACATTTTTTCGTATCTTTCACTTTTTGGTCCATTTGTCCTCTTATTTACCCCATCTGTGGACATACTCTATATTCATAGGTAAGCTGGAGACATTTGACCGTTTCTTCTGACAGGCACAGATGTTGCCACGTTCGGCGTTCTATAAACGACGAAACTGTAGATTTCAGCCTGAAGAAAATTGCGCAACTTCGTCTTCAATTATTATCATAAATAAATAGGGGTTAAAAGCCGTTATTATACATTTATTACGTTTTATGTTGGTGCGTACTAAGGTAAGCTTAGCTAAAATGATTTTTCTTGGGCCTACATTATGTCTGGCAGAGCTCTGCAAAGAGCTTTCAGGGACACCCAAAATTCCAAAGGATGAGAACAAAATTATTTTTTCCTCTCGATTGCGTCAGCCCGGCGACGAGTGCGTATTTCCCCGCAGTAAAACGAGAAACAAAGCCGGAAAAATTGCGAGTGTTCCTCCTGGCGGACATGTAAATATCCGGGGAAACAAGAACAGAAACAAGGAAGGTGAAGATTAAATTAAACGGCGCATTTCCAGGAAAGGGGCCGATGTTATTTATCACCGGTGGGAGTGTATAAAACATTTCCGATTAGTCAAACGGACACGGAAACGAAGCCTGCTCTGTTTTGTTTACAGATTGTTGCGGGTTTGTCGAATCTAGAGATAAATTGCGTTTTTCTCTTAAATATTTATAAGATTTTTTTCAGTTTATATTTTATCATAGTTTCCACATAAAATAGAATCCAAAACATTAAGATACTAGGTGAGTCTAGTTCAAATGTGTAAACATCAAAGCAATTTGAAAATTTCAATAATAAATTGTAGTCGCTTATTATATATTTACTACAGGTTCAAAGTGTGTGCACCCCACACCTTACACCAGTTGTAGCACTATCAAAATTTGCAATTAAATATGACTATTATTAGATATAATTGCGTTTTTGTTTTAAATATAAGATTTTTGCAGTAGTTTCCACATAAAATAGAATCCAAAACTTTAAGATACTACGTGAGTCTAGTTCAAATTTGCAAACTTCAAATCAATTGGAAAATTTCAATAATAATTGTAGTCGCTCATTAGATATTTACGACAGGTTTAAAGTGTGCACCCCACACCTGACACCAGTTGTAGCACTATCAAAATCTGCAATTAAATATGGCTATTATTAGATATAAATTGCGTTTTTGTTTTAAATATAAGATTTTTGCAGTAGTTTCCACATAAAATAGAATCCAAAACTTTAAGATACTACGTGAGTCTAGTTCAAATTTGCAAACTTCAAATCAATTTGAAAATTTCAATAATAATTGCAGTAGCTTATTAGATATTTACTACAGGTTCAGAGTGTGTGCACCCCACACCTTACACCAGTTGTAGCACTATCAAAATTTGCAATTAAATATGACTATTATTAGATATAATTGCGTTTTTGTTTTAAATATAAGATTTTTTCAGTTTGTTCTAGTTTCCACATAAAATAGAATCCAAAACATTAAGATACTACGGGAGTCTAGTTCAAATTTGCAAGCATCGAATCAATTTGAAAATTTCAATAATAATTGCAGTAGCTTATTAGATATTTACTACAGGTTCAGAGTGTGTGCACCCCACACCTTACACCAGTTGTAGCACTATCAAAATCTGCAATTAAATATGGCTATTATTAGATATAAATTGCGTTTTTGTTTTAAATATAAGATTTTTTCAGTTTGTTCTAGTTTCCACATAAAATAGAATCCAAAACATTAAGATACTACGGGAGTCTAGTTCAAATTTGCAAGCATCGAATCAATTTGAAAATTTCAATAATAATTGCAGTAGCTTATTAGATATTTACTACAGGTTCAGAGTGTGTGCACCCCACACCTTACACCAGTTGTAGCACTATCAAAATTTGCAATTAAATATGACTATTATTAGATATAATTGCGTTTTTGTTTTAAATATAAGATTTTTTCAGTTTGTTCTAGTTTCCACATAAAATAGAATCCAAAACATTAAGATACTACGGGAGTCTAGTTCAAATTTGCAAGCATCGAATCAATTTGAAAATTTCAATAATAATTGCAGTAGCTTATTAGATATTTACTACAGGTTCAGAGTGTGTGCACCCCACACCTTACACCAGTTGTAGCACTATCAAAATCTGCAATTAAATATGGCTATTATTAGATATAAATTGCGTTTTTGTTTTAAATATAAGATTTTTTCAGTTTGTTCTAGTTTCCACATAAAATAGAATCCAAAACATTAAGATACTACGGGAGTCTAGTTCAAATTTGCAAGCATCGAATCAATTTGAAAATTTCAATAATAATTGCAGTAGCTTATTAGATATTTACTACAGGTTCAGAGTGTGTGCACCCCACACCTTACACCAGTTGTAGCACTATCAAAATCTGCAATTAAATATGGCTATTATTAGATATAATTGCGTTTTTGTTTTAAATATAAGATTTTTTCAGTTTGTTCTAGTTTCCACATAAAATAGAATCCAAAACATTAAGATACTACGGGAGTCTAGTTCAAATTTGCAAGCATCGAATCAATTTGAAAATTTCAATAATAATTGCAGTAGCTTATTAGATATTTACTACAGGTTCAGAGTGTGTGCACCCCACACCTTACACCAGTTGTAGCACTATCAAAATCTGCAATTAAATATGGCTATTATTAGATATAAATTGCGTTTTTGTTTTAAATATAAGATTTTTTCAGTTTGTTCTAGTTTCCACATAAAATAGAATCCAAAACATTAAGATACTACGGGAGTCTAGTTCAAATTTGCAAGCATCGAATCAATTTGAAAATTTCAATAATAATTGCAGTAGCTTATTAGATATTTACTACAGGTTCAAAGTGTGTGCACCCCACACCTTACACCAGTTGTAGCACTATCAAAATTTGCAATTAAATATGACTATTATTAGATATAATTGCGTTTTTGTTTTAAATATAAGATTTTTGCAGTAGTTTCCACATAAAATAGAATCCAAAACTTTAAGATACTACGTGAGTCTAGTTCAAATTTGCAAACTTCAAATCAATTGGAAAATTTCAATAATAATTGTAGTCGCTCATTAGATATTTACGACAGGTTTAAAGTGTGCACCCCACACCTGACACCAGTTGTAGCACTATCAAAATCTGCAATTAAATATGACTATTATCACAGAATAAATAGCTTTGCAACAGAAGCCTCCTTAGGGACATGTGTCAAAACGAGGCGAGTCTCCATTTCAATTTACAGAAAGGCAGACACTATTCTAATCATAAATTCGGTTCTAATACAATCTCTTTGCTATATAGATTAACGTAAAATCAAATAAAATGCATATTATTCATGCCTGTAGAAGATATTTCGCTAAAAAGCGAGTTTCTTTTTGACATGTCGCTAAGGAATTGTCTGTATTACTCCTTAGTCTGTGCTATTATCCTTGTTTGTGGAATCCCTAGTTAGCCAATGTGTGACAGAGTCATAAGGATACGAGAGCAATATTGGATACAAGCAACAGATGGCGCCAAAAATTAAAGTGGGCCTTCTAATTTTCTACATTAAAATCTACCAAAAGAAACAGCTGGACAGCTTTATTTTTTGCAAAATCTGTCCCCTGTGTCCACTGTATTTCTGTCATGTCCTTATGTCAGTGTCAGACATTGGCTAACTAGAGTATCCATAAACAACGCTATTTATAGATATAAATTGCGTTTTTGTTTTAAATATAAGATTTTTTCAGTTTGTTCTAGTTTCCACATAAAATAGAATCCAAAACATTAAGATACTACGGGAGTCTAGTTCAAATTTGCAAGCATCGAATCAATTTGAAAATTTCAATAATAATTGCAGTAGCTTATTAGATATTTACTACAGGTTCAGAGTGTGTGCACCCCACACCTTACACCAGTTGTAGCACTATCAAAATCTGCAATTAAATATGGCTATTATTAGATATAAATTGCGTTTTTGTTTTAAATATAAGATTTTTTCAGTTTGTTCTAGTTTCCACATAAAATAGAATCCAAAACATTAAGATACTACGGGAGTCTAGTTCAAATTTGCAAGCATCGAATCAATTTGAAAATTTCAATAATAATTGCAGTAGCTTATTAGATATTTACTACAGGTTCAGAGTGTGTGCACCCCACACCTGACACCAGTTGTACCACTATCAAAATCTCCAATTAAATATGACTATTATCACAGAATAAATAGCTTTGCAACAGAAGCCTCCTTAGGGACATGTGTCAAAACGAGGCGAGTCTCCATTTCAATTTACAGAAAGGCAGACACTATTCTAATCATAAATTCGGTTCTAATACAATCTCTTTGCTATATAGATTAACGTAAAATCAAATAAAATGCATATTATTCATGCCTGTAGAAGATATTTCGCTAAAAAGCGAGTTTCTTTTTGACATGTCGCTAAGGAATTGTCTGTATTACTCCTTAGTCTGTGCTATTATCCTTGTTTGTGGAATCCCTAGTTAGCCAATGTGTGACAGAGTCATAAGGATACGAGAGCAATATTGGATACAAGCAACAGATGGCGCCAAAAATTAAAGTGGGCCTTCTAATTTTCTACATTAAAATCTACCAAAAGAAACAGCTGGACAGCTTTATTTTTTGCAAAATCTGTCCCCTGTGTCCACTGTATTTCTGTCATGTCCTTATGTCAGTGTCAGACATTGGCTAACTAGAGTATCCATAAACAACGCTATTTATAGATATAAATTGCGTTTTTGTTTTAAATATAAGATTTTTTCAGTTTGTTCTAGTTTCCACATAAAATAGAATCCAAAACATTAAGATACTACGGGAGTCTAGTTCAAATTTGCAAGCATCGAATCAATTTGAAAATTTCAATAATAATTGCAGTAGCTTATTAGATATTTACTACAGGTTCAGAGTGTGTGCACCCCACACCTTACACCAGTTGTAGCACTATCAAAATCTGCAATTAAATATGGCTATTATTAGATATAAATTGCGTTTTTGTTTTAAATATAAGATTTTTTCAGTTTGTTCTAGTTTCCACATAAAATAGAATCCAAAACATTAAGATACTACGGGAGTCTAGTTCAAATTTGCAAGCATCGAATCAATTTGAAAATTTCAATAATAATTGCAGTAGCTTATTAGATATTTACTACAGGTTCAGAGTGTGTGCACCCCACACCTTACACCAGTTGTAGCACTATCAAAATCTGCAATTAAATATGGCTATTATTAGATATAAATTGCGTTTTTGTTTTAAATATAAGATTTTTTCAGTTTGTTCTAGTTTCCACATAAAATAGAATCCAAAACATTAAGATACTACGGGAGTCTAGTTCAAATTTGCAAGCATCGAATCAATTTGAAAATTTCAATAATAATTGCAGTAGCTTATTAGATATTTACTACAGGTTCAAAGTGTGTGCACCCCACACCTTACACCAGTTGTAGCACTATCAAAATTTGCAATTAAATATGACTATTATTAGATATAATTGCGTTTTTGTTTTAAATATAAGATTTTTGCAGTAGTTTCCACATAAAATAGAATCCAAAACTTTAAGATACTACGTGAGTCTAGTTCAAATTTGCAAACTTCAAATCAATTGGAAAATTTCAATAATAATTGTAGTCGCTCATTAGATATTTACGACAGGTTTAAAGTGTGCACCCCACACCTGACACCAGTTGTAGCACTATCAAAATCTGCAATTAAATATGGCTATTATTAGATATAAATTGCGTTTTTGTTTTAAATATAAGATTTTTGCAGTAGTTTCCACATAAAATAGAATCCAAAACTTTAAGATACTACGTGAGTCTAGTTCAAATTTGCAAACTTCAAATCAATTTGAAAATTTCAATAATAATTGCAGTAGCTTATTAGATATTTACTACAGGTTCAGAGTGTGTGCACCCCACACCTTACACCAGTTGTAGCACTATCAAAATTTGCAATTAAATATGACTATTATTAGATATAATTGCGTTTTTGTTTTAAATATAAGATTTTTTCAGTTTGTTCTAGTTTCCACATAAAATAGAATCCAAAACATTAAGATACTACGGGAGTCTAGTTCAAATTTGCAAGCATCGAATCAATTTGAAAATTTCAATAATAATTGCAGTAGCTTATTAGATATTTACTACAGGTTCAGAGTGTGTGCACCCCACACCTTACACCAGTTGTAGCACTATCAAAATCTGCAATTAAATATGGCTATTATTAGATATAAATTGCGTTTTTGTTTTAAATATAAGATTTTTTCAGTTTGTTCTAGTTTCCACATAAAATAGAATCCAAAACATTAAGATACTACGGGAGTCTAGTTCAAATTTGCAAGCATCGAATCAATTTGAAAATTTCAATAATAATTGCAGTAGCTTATTAGATATTTACTACAGGTTCAGAGTGTGTGCACCCCACACCTTACACCAGTTGTAGCACTATCAAAATTTGCAATTAAATATGACTATTATTAGATATAATTGCGTTTTTGTTTTAAATATAAGATTTTTTCAGTTTGTTCTAGTTTCCACATAAAATAGAATCCAAAACATTAAGATACTACGGGAGTCTAGTTCAAATTTGCAAGCATCGAATCAATTTGAAAATTTCAATAATAATTGCAGTAGCTTATTAGATATTTACTACAGGTTCAGAGTGTGTGCACCCCACACCTTACACCAGTTGTAGCACTATCAAAATCTGCAATTAAATATGGCTATTATTAGATATAAATTGCGTTTTTGTTTTAAATATAAGATTTTTTCAGTTTGTTCTAGTTTCCACATAAAATAGAATCCAAAACATTAAGATACTACGGGAGTCTAGTTCAAATTTGCAAGCATCGAATCAATTTGAAAATTTCAATAATAATTGCAGTAGCTTATTAGATATTTACTACAGGTTCAGAGTGTGTGCACCCCACACCTTACACCAGTTGTAGCACTATCAAAATCTGCAATTAAATATGGCTATTATTAGATATAATTGCGTTTTTGTTTTAAATATAAGATTTTTTCAGTTTGTTCTAGTTTCCACATAAAATAGAATCCAAAACATTAAGATACTACGGGAGTCTAGTTCAAATTTGCAAGCATCGAATCAATTTGAAAATTTCAATAATAATTGCAGTAGCTTATTAGATATTTACTACAGGTTCAGAGTGTGTGCACCCCACACCTTACACCAGTTGTAGCACTATCAAAATCTGCAATTAAATATGGCTATTATTAGATATAAATTGCGTTTTTGTTTTAAATATAAGATTTTTTCAGTTTGTTCTAGTTTCCACATAAAATAGAATCCAAAACATTAAGATACTACGGGAGTCTAGTTCAAATTTGCAAGCATCGAATCAATTTGAAAATTTCAATAATAATTGCAGTAGCTTATTAGATATTTACTACAGGTTCAAAGTGTGTGCACCCCACACCTTACACCAGTTGTAGCACTATCAAAATTTGCAATTAAATATGACTATTATTAGATATAATTGCGTTTTTGTTTTAAATATAAGATTTTTGCAGTAGTTTCCACATAAAATAGAATCCAAAACTTTAAGATACTACGTGAGTCTAGTTCAAATTTGCAAACTTCAAATCAATTGGAAAATTTCAATAATAATTGTAGTCGCTCATTAGATATTTACGACAGGTTTAAAGTGTGCACCCCACACCTGACACCAGTTGTAGCACTATCAAAATCTGCAATTAAATATGACTATTATCACAGAATAAATAGCTTTGCAACAGAAGCCTCCTTAGGGACATGTGTCAAAACGAGGCGAGTCTCCATTTCAATTTACAGAAAGGCAGACACTATTCTAATCATAAATTCGGTTCTAATACAATCTCTTTGCTATATAGATTAACGTAAAATCAAATAAAATGCATATTATTCATGCCTGTAGAAGATATTTCGCTAAAAAGCGAGTTTCTTTTTGACATGTCGCTAAGGAATTGTCTGTATTACTCCTTAGTCTGTGCTATTATCCTTGTTTGTGGAATCCCTAGTTAGCCAATGTGTGACAGAGTCATAAGGATACGAGAGCAATATTGGATACAAGCAACAGATGGCGCCAAAAATTAAAGTGGGCCTTCTAATTTTCTACATTAAAATCTACCAAAAGAAACAGCTGGACAGCTTTATTTTTTGCAAAATCTGTCCCCTGTGTCCACTGTATTTCTGTCATGTCCTTATGTCAGTGTCAGACATTGGCTAACTAGAGTATCCATAAACAACGCTATTTATAGATATAAATTGCGTTTTTGTTTTAAATATAAGATTTTTTCAGTTTGTTCTAGTTTCCACATAAAATAGAATCCAAAACATTAAGATACTACGGGAGTCTAGTTCAAATTTGCAAGCATCGAATCAATTTGAAAATTTCAATAATAATTGCAGTAGCTTATTAGATATTTACTACAGGTTCAGAGTGTGTGCACCCCACACCTTACACCAGTTGTAGCACTATCAAAATCTGCAATTAAATATGGCTATTATTAGATATAAATTGCGTTTTTGTTTTAAATATAAGATTTTTTCAGTTTGTTCTAGTTTCCACATAAAATAGAATCCAAAACATTAAGATACTACGGGAGTCTAGTTCAAATTTGCAAGCATCGAATCAATTTGAAAATTTCAATAATAATTGCAGTAGCTTATTAGATATTTACTACAGGTTCAGAGTGTGTGCACCCCACACCTGACACCAGTTGTACCACTATCAAAATCTCCAATTAAATATGACTATTATCACAGAATAAATAGCTTTGCAACAGAAGCCTCCTTAGGGACATGTGTCAAAACGAGGCGAGTCTCCATTTCAATTTACAGAAAGGCAGACACTATTCTAATCATAAATTCGGTTCTAATACAATCTCTTTGCTATATAGATTAACGTAAAATCAAATAAAATGCATATTATTCATGCCTGTAGAAGATATTTCGCTAAAAAGCGAGTTTCTTTTTGACATGTCGCTAAGGAATTGTCTGTATTACTCCTTAGTCTGTGCTATTATCCTTGTTTGTGGAATCCCTAGTTAGCCAATGTGTGACAGAGTCATAAGGATACGAGAGCAATATTGGATACAAGCAACAGATGGCGCCAAAAATTAAAGTGGGCCTTCTAATTTTCTACATTAAAATCTACCAAAAGAAACAGCTGGACAGCTTTATTTTTTGCAAAATCTGTCCCCTGTGTCCACTGTATTTCTGTCATGTCCTTATGTCAGTGTCAGACATTGGCTAACTAGAGTATCCATAAACAACGCTATTTATAGATATAAATTGCGTTTTTGTTTTAAATATAAGATTTTTTCAGTTTGTTCTAGTTTCCACATAAAATAGAATCCAAAACATTAAGATACTACGGGAGTCTAGTTCAAATTTGCAAGCATCGAATCAATTTGAAAATTTCAATAATAATTGCAGTAGCTTATTAGATATTTACTACAGGTTCAGAGTGTGTGCACCCCACACCTTACACCAGTTGTAGCACTATCAAAATCTGCAATTAAATATGGCTATTATTAGATATAAATTGCGTTTTTGTTTTAAATATAAGATTTTTTCAGTTTGTTCTAGTTTCCACATAAAATAGAATCCAAAACATTAAGATACTACGGGAGTCTAGTTCAAATTTGCAAGCATCGAATCAATTTGAAAATTTCAATAATAATTGCAGTAGCTTATTAGATATTTACTACAGGTTCAGAGTGTGTGCACCCCACACCTTACACCAGTTGTAGCACTATCAAAATCTGCAATTAAATATGGCTATTATTAGATATAAATTGCGTTTTTGTTTTAAATATAAGATTTTTTCAGTTTGTTCTAGTTTCCACATAAAATAGAATCCAAAACATTAAGATACTACGGGAGTCTAGTTCAAATTTGCAAGCATCGAATCAATTTGAAAATTTCAATAATAATTGCAGTAGCTTATTAGATATTTACTACAGGTTCAAAGTGTGTGCACCCCACACCTTACACCAGTTGTAGCACTATCAAAATTTGCAATTAAATATGACTATTATTAGATATAATTGCGTTTTTGTTTTAAATATAAGATTTTTGCAGTAGTTTCCACATAAAATAGAATCCAAAACTTTAAGATACTACGTGAGTCTAGTTCAAATTTGCAAACTTCAAATCAATTGGAAAATTTCAATAATAATTGTAGTCGCTCATTAGATATTTACGACAGGTTTAAAGTGTGCACCCCACACCTGACACCAGTTGTAGCACTATCAAAATCTGCAATTAAATATGGCTATTATTAGATATAAATTGCGTTTTTGTTTTAAATATAAGATTTTTTCAGTTTGTTCTAGTTTCCACATAAAATAGAATCCAAAACATTAAGATACTACGGGAGTCTAGTTCAAATTTGCAAGCATCGAATCAATTTGAAAATTTCAATAATAATTGCAGTAGCTTATTAGATATTTACTACAGGTTCAGAGTGTGTGCACCCCACACCTGACACCAGTTGTACCACTATCAAAATCTCCAATTAAATATGACTATTATCACAGAATAAATAGCTTTGCAACAGAAGCCTCCTTAGGGACATGTGTCAAAACGAGGCGAGTCTCCATTTCAATTTACAGAAAGGCAGACACTATTCTAATCATAAATTCGGTTCTAATACAATCTCTTTGCTATATAGATTAACGTAAAATCAAATAAAATGCATATTATTCATGCCTGTAGAAGATATTTCGCTAAAAAGCGAGTTTCTTTTTGACATGTCGCTAAGGAATTGTCTGTATTACTCCTTAGTCTGTGCTATTATCCTTGTTTGTGGAATCCCTAGTTAGCCAATGTGTGACAGAGTCATAAGGATACGAGAGCAATATTGGATACAAGCAACAGATGGCGCCAAAAATTAAAGTGGGCCTTCTAATTTTCTACATTAAAATCTACCAAAAGAAACAGCTGGACAGCTTTATTTTTTGCAAAATCTGTCCCCTGTGTCCACTGTATTTCTGTCATGTCCTTATGTCAGTGTCAGACATTGGCTAACTAGAGTATCCATAAACAACGCTATTTATAGATATAAATTGCGTTTTTGTTTTAAATATAAGATTTTTTCAGTTTGTTCTAGTTTCCACATAAAATAGAATCCAAAACATTAAGATACTACGGGAGTCTAGTTCAAATTTGCAAGCATCGAATCAATTTGAAAATTTCAATAATAATTGCAGTAGCTTATTAGATATTTACTACAGGTTCAGAGTGTGTGCACCCCACACCTGACACCAGTTGTACCACTATCAAAATCTCCAATTAAATATGACTATTATCACAGAATAAATAGCTTTGCAACAGAAGCCTCCTTAGGGACATGTGTCAAAACGAGGCGAGTCTCCATTTCAATTTACAGAAAGGCAGACACTATTCTAATCATAAATTCGGTTCTAATACAATCTCTTTGCTATATAGATTAACGTAAAATCAAATAAAATGCATATTATTCATGCCTGTAGAAGATATTTCGCTAAAAAGCGAGTTTCTTTTTGACATGTCGCTAAGGAATTGTCTGTATTACTCCTTAGTCTGTGCTATTATCCTTGTTTGTGGAATCCCTAGTTAGCCAATGTGTGACAGAGTCATAAGGATACGAGAGCAATATTGGATACAAGCAACAGATGGCGCCAAAAATTAAAGTGGGCCTTCTAATTTTCTACATTAAAATCTACCAAAAGAAACAGCTGGACAGCTTTATTTTTTGCAAAATCTGTCCCCTGTGTCCACTGTATTTCTGTCATGTCCTTATGTCAGTGTCAGACATTGGCTAACTAGAGTATCCATAAACAACGCTATTTATAGATATAAATTGCGTTTTTATTTTAAATATAAGATTTTTTCAGTTTATCATAGTTTCTACATAAAATAGAATCCAAAACATTAAGATACTAGGTGAGTCTAGTTCAAATGTGTAAACATCAAATCAATTTGCAAATTTCAATAATAATTGTAATAGCTTATTAGATATTTACTACAAGCTCAGAGTGTGTGCACCCCACTCCTGACACCAGTTGTAGCACTATTAAAATCTGCAATTAAATATGACTATTATTATTTACGCAAATATTGCATCTTTTTGAAATTGAATTTGTCGCCTTTCTTAGAGAGCGCCTGTCAATACTGGCAATTGCTTCTAAAACAGCTGCTCTTAATTCAACAGTTGTCTCATACTTTATTTTGTACTGTTCCCCACAAAAAGAAATCCAAAACAGACAAATCGGGGGATCGGGGCTGCCAGGAAATAGGTCTATTTCTTCCTATAAAACTATTTGGATAGAGCTGATTTAGGTAATTTCTTACGGGCAAATAATTTGAGCTCCATCATGATAATTTTTGTTTTATTTTGTTACATTTTGTTATTCTAAAAATAAAATATTTGAGAGTTTGAAGTATGTCTTATTATAAAATAGAACGTAGGTAATTATGAAAATATTCCACGGCTGACTATGTGAAAATTAAAAAAAAACAAAAATTAGCCATAGTTATTTTATTTCTTATAATAACTATGCCGAGTATTATATCTTTGGAAAGCTCAAAAAATGGCCGATTTGATAAGGCCACAGACAACTATGATTTACATTTAAAAAAACACAAATTTATGTCATATCTCAAAAATCACAGACAACATAAAAAATTGGATCAGATTATCTTATTAGGCCCAAAATTTTCTACAATTTTTGTCTCTACAGTTTTTCTGTATAATCAGAAATAACGGAGCTACAGAGATCTGATGCTCGTAGCAAAAAATTACTCTTCAAAATATCTAGTGAGCCATGAACTTTTTAAAAATCCGAAAGGGGCTTTGGATTGAGCATTCAAAACTGCAATTCTCTCCCCATTTAACCTTTGTTCTAGCTCTGCTATTTTCCGAGATCCCCATAGCGGGCATCGAAAACTCACCCTGTGTAAAGCCCTAACGAAATTATCTCAAAATAACAAACTGCATTCCCCTAATCCCTGCTATATCGCCGGAAAACAGCTAGTAAAGGCGAAGTGATGTCTCGCAACACTCCTCTAAGAGAAAAACAACGCGTTGGAAGCGCATCTCTCGGCTTAAGTTTGATGAAATTCCTGTGGAAAGTAAACGGGTAGGTCGGGGCTTCCGAGACTGGATTACGGGGAATCCAATTACGGTCAATTGAACTTAACACGGATCGAGTTAGATGCTCCTTAAGAAAAAATTAGGTTAATGAAATGTGGGACTGGATTACGTCTTGGCTTGTTCTGGGGGTAGCATGTGGGACACACGAGAGACAAGTTTGTCGACTAATTTGCTTAAGTGAGGCAGTGGATATTCTTCTTGTACGAAGAAAATGATACGATCGTTGACTGAAGTGTTTTAAAGAGACATTTAGTCCAATGTAGAGTTTCTGGATTGGGAGAGTTAGGAGAATAATGCCACTTTTTAGCAGAAAAATAATTTTTCAAAAGTCACATCAATTTTGTGGATGAAAAATAATTTGGGATGTATTCCATGGACGTAACAAATTTCTGATCACAGGAAAGTTCCTGTTATTCACTTAATTATTATTATTATTATTTCTGTTACTATATGGTATTTGTCCACAGTTTAATTCTGAAAAAGGGAAAAGTGTGATGAAGGTCACAATCAAACTGTAAGTTTTGCCAACAAATACGATTTCAGGATTAAAATGCAAATTTGTTAAAATTAATTTATTAAATTTATAAATAATATAATCTAGAACACATCCGAACAATGTCTTCTAATGTAGGTAACCTCTGCTCTAGTTTCTGTCCTGTTCCAATAATCTTATCAGCTATTGAAGATTGCATGGTCTGCATAAATATTACTACTTTTTTATATAATCCATAATAGTTTATTGGCAGTTGTGATTGTGCAATAGGATTTACAGTTAATTTTTAATCTAAAATACCAGATAAAATACATCTTATTATGTTATGCAGATACTTAATTATCATTATTAGAGTAACCCATATATGCAACACACAATTTTGCGTATTTTGCATATTATATGCATTTTTTTAAATATTTGCGTATATCCTTAAAATATGGCATATTGTGCATAATTGAAAGAATTTAGGATAATTTAAATCTTTGGCAGACGTTTCATTCATTTTAGGAACAGAGGGTCAGTGTCTAGCTAGGCACCTGGTTTTCCCAAAATAATATAGGTAAATTATAATTTTATTGGCACTAATCCTGATGATCTGAAAACGAATAAAGTAGGTATTAAAACCTATTTAATAAAGTACAATTATTGAAAAGGACAGAATGATAATTATAGATAGGTAAATATTTATATACGAAGGATAATCCATTTCTGCATTTTTGGAGGAATCTACTTTGCCATTAACTAAATTAAGTATAGAACTGGTAAAACAATCTGAGGTTGCTTTTCAAAATGTCACAGGTAAAATTGGGGACAAAATATTTCAAATATTTAGAAATGTGATGGAAAAAAATAGTGGGTTTCAGTTTCTTAGCCAAGAAGCAAATATTTTAAAGGGAAATTTTACCGAATCCATCGATTTGGATTCTGCGATAGTGAGCAATTTTAAAAGCGCACCTCTTACATCGGTTGATGTGGAAAGGAGTTTCTCCATTTATAAATTTTTATATTCTGATAGAAAACAAAATTTTTTAATTGAGTTTATTGTTTTTACAACTAAATTTCAACCTGATTTTTATAATTTATAATAAATGCATATTTAGATTTAGTTCAATCGCCCTGTATGTAGAAAATTTAAAATAAAATATTCTTACTTTTACTATGTATAAATGCATTTAGAAATTTGTATATGTACATTATATATGTTTATTTATAAATGAAACAATAAATTTATATTTTTAAAGTATTTCTTAATTTGCATATTTCCAACATTTTCCTGCCTATTTTGACTAAATTGTTTGCATATTTATGCGCATATTTGTAGAGTTTCGACTTGCATATTTGGGTTACAATAAATAGCTAGTTTACGGCTGTGTAGTTTTACTTAGTAGATAAAATAACTAGTTTTGCAGCCAGAAAGGTATATATTAACTTCTTTTTATAATAACAAGCTTTCGGTCTACTTCGTGACTTTCATCAGGGCTAGAAATTTTTTAAAATTATTAGAAAATATTGAGAAAAGGTTGAAATTTTACTCACAATTATGTTGAAGTTTTACCAATATTAAAACCAGATAGATTTTAGGTTTAAAAGGGCCAGAAAAAGGTTTTTACATAATTTCGTGTGAAAATTTATACCGTCAATTTTGTTTGTAATTGTTTTTTTTTCTTAATAAGGTAATTTAGTTTCAAAAAACACAAGATAAATTTATAATAAGAAAAAATGTTTTTTAGGTTATCATCAAAAAGTGTCAGAAAACTTGGTGTGATACAAGGTTAGAAATAACCTTAGTGTGATATAAGGTTATGTTACAACATTCTGGAAATCCAAATTTTTATATAATTATTATAAGATGTAAGAGTTATAATGAAATATTAATGGATGTATTGTTATTAGAATTATTTAAAGATAAAATAAAACAGTATATGGAACTTAAATCTTTGATGTATGTTTTTTTATTTATTGACTTGTTATCATTATTAATTTCAACCATTTCAAGAAATAACCTTTTATTAAGATTTTTTTCTCTATATAATATTGGGTTACTCTAATCATTATCCATTTATTCTATAGGACATCTTCTTTGCTCTTTTCTGAACTGTTTTTTGCAATAATAATTCTGCAGAACATTTTGTGATACTGTAATCATTTGAAATAATTCCCAGAGCTTTACACTTCTTCAATATTATTTTCGCCATACCAGCTATTTGGTTATTTGTAATAATAGGCAGCTACAATTGATGCTTAAAAACTAATGTGCAGTATTTTACATTTTTCTTTTGAATTATTGTAAAGTTGCAATGACAGTATTATTCCTTTAGTGTCATATTTTATTGCCGCAATTTTTGTCAACTCAAAAGTTAAATTATACTGTTATTCATATTATTTGCGCCTAATATAATAAGTTTTCTTATCGAGGGCAACCAGACATACACTGTTTCAGTTCCTATTAGAAAAACACACTCCGCCCATGAGTTCTCATAATTGTTCTTTAATTTGGCATAAATTATAACCTAAATACAAAAAAGCCTTTAATTTGACATACAGTTTCTATGGATAGGTATCTAACATTTTTACGGAGGCAAAAGATGGAAAATAATCTAGCTATTATCTCTTTAATGCCTAAAATCGGTGAATACTGACACTAATGACATTATTGCCTCAACTCTCCCTATCCAGGAACCCTAGTCCAATGGAAACGGAAACAAAGTTATTAAGAAAAATCGACAATGTTAATTATTAATTAGGAATTTTGATTGTCCAACAAAATTTCTATGCTTGTAGATGTTGTTTCAAAAAAAGCTGTATAGGTAACTTTTATCCTTTATTCTAAAAAAAGTGAGACAGTGTGCTTTCATTAGCGCTTTCATGGAAAAACTAGTATTAGTAATATATGATCAAGGAGGGGCATACAAAAGATGCACAAGCGCGGAAAAATTCGAACGAAATGAATGCATCCTTTGCCCAGAGTTGATTAAAGATCTCTATATAGGAACAACGGATATTGATCATCCATTGCTGCTCCCGTTGATTAATATTTTACTCATAAAGACGTTGCGGTTTTCATTTCACAAAAAGCGCCGGGCCATGGGCTTTTGCCGAGCACCTAAGTAATTTTTCCTGTTTCCGCTGTGGCAGCGGCAAGTTTTGGGTACAATAGAAGGGGCACTCGAGAGAGACGACACTACCGCCCCCTCTTGACAACCTGGATCAGGATTATTGGCCAGTGGCGTAGGTCGAGCTTTAGGAAAGTATAATAGTACGTACGCATTTATACCGTTGATCTTTTGCCTACCATAAAACGGTCATTATCCCTTTCAGCATAAAATGCCTCAGGGTCGGAGTAGGTATATACCGGCAACCGTAATTCATAATATAAATACAATTTTAAGCAACGTTTACGAGAATGGCGTCATCAATATCTATAACAGCTATTACACAATATAGAGCAGAAAATCGCCCAATTATCTACATTGACGAAACATGGTTTGATACCCATGACACTGCAAAAAAAGGATGGGTTGATTTTTCACAAAACTGTCAAACCAGGGCCCCTTCAAATAAAGGCAAAAGAATTACGATAATTCATGTAGGTTCAGAAAATGGGTTTGTTCCGAACTGTCTTTTGCTTTCAGCTAAAAACATAGCAGTCTCTTCCTTAGATTACCACCAAGACACTGACGCAAAACTGTTTGAAGATTGGTTTGAACATCGTCTTTTGAAAAATATACCAAAAAATAGCGTTATTGTAATGGACAATGCGCGTTATCATAGCAGGCAACTAAAAACAATCCACAATTGTAGCAGTAGGTACTAAAGCGGAGACTCAACATTTAATGATAGAAAATGATATTTATTTTGAAGAAACATACAAGAAACAGGATCTTTTGGAAGTCTTAAAAGCTTTCAAAATTGATAGGGAATACGTCTGTGACAAACTTGCAGCTGAAAATGGACATGTAGTGTTGCGTCTTCCCCCTTACTACTGTATTTTTAACCCCATTGAGTTAATATGGCACCAATTAAAATCAAATATTAGAAGAAATAATATTTCTCCCACATTAAATATATCTGTAGTAGAATTAATAAAAAACGTAGTAAGTAACATCTCTGCGGACATTTGGAAAAACTGTTTACAACATGTAATTAAGGTGGAAAATTCTTATATGTGTATGCGTACAATTAATGTTCAAGCACTGATAATAAGTTTAGGTTTAGATGAGGATTATAGTGATAGTGACACAGAACTAATGGAGTAAGGAACAATTGGGTTTCCAAATTTAATTATGTCTTCATATCAACAAGTCACTTTGTAAAACTCCTACATTGTGCTGTGTTTTAATCTAAATGTGTAAATTTAAGTATGTATTTTATTAAATTCTATATCGTACCTGTATAATTCAATATATTTAATAAAATCTTATTATTCCTTGTTTTGTATTTTCATTTAGTTTATAACGTCTACTTATTTTAAAATAAAAATAAATAAATAATATCTCAATAATGTTTAGGCCGACCCTGCACCCCAGTAATATATTATACCTATATACAATGGGGTATCATCAGGTAGTTGATTCATTTCAGAAAGGTCAACTTTATAAATCCGTACACAATATAAATTACAAAAAAGTGGGATTTGGTTCTCTCTAAAAATGAATTTATACAATTAAATATTTTGAAGACTCCATAGACGTACCTAAGGGTGGGAGGGGGGGAAGGTCTGGTATTTCCCGATTTTCATTTTGTTTTTGAGAACCATGTTGGACTGATTTGGACATAAATAGTAATACAGTGGGTATAATATTTGTTGATACCTTATACAAGGAAAGAGAGAGGACACCGCCCTGCCGTGTGTAGATTTTGTTACGTCGTTTTGAACGGCGGCCATTTTATATGTGGCAGACAAAGCGACTACGTTTTGAGTTAATTTCGTGAATTTGTGAATTAAAAGTAACACTGATTAAGGGGAAAATATACTCTTACAATGGTGAATTTGTTCAGCGTTTGGTTGCAAAAGCAGCAGTGAAAAGCAAGAGCCAGGGATTTCGTTTCACAGGTAAATATTTAACAAGCTACCTTTGAAAGATGCCCTTAACCTTCATTTTTTCTCAATATAACTTCTTCAAATTCCTTCAACCTTGTAGTATGATAAAGTGCATTGTTTTGTTTGTAAATAGGACCAATATAATTATTTTTTAACATTGTTGTTATTGAAAATTTCTTCATAGATTATGATAGTTTCATAAAATATGGGCTGGCTACCATGGGCGTGCATTATTTATTTTATTTTGATTTATTCGAAACCGTCATAAATAAATATATTTCAGCACTTGACACCAGCTTTACATTTTAACATTTTCGTGATAATGGCTAGGAACGCGTTTCATGCTACGCCACTGGCCTGTCGTGCGATGTGGCAATCGGTAACACGGCCGCGAGCCCTGTAAGGCGTCCTCTCTCTTTCCATGTCTAAGGTTGATACAGTAATATCTTTAGACACTATAATTTCCTACAATTTCCTGTTTTTGCGTGTTTATTGCATTATTATCTAGTTTATTCTAAATCTACTTTCTATACAGGGTGACTCAGTCATGTAAAACAAATTGATGTAAGTGATGATTGCATATTATGGGACACTTATAATGCCAACATATCGACTACTATTAACATATTTATTTTGTCAGATAAATTTAAGATTATTGTGTAATGCCTTGCTAGAATGTATTGATTTCGGGAACGTTTGCTTTTCCGCACAGTGCGGAAAAGTAAACGCACTGGTGCGTGAAAGTACGACACGCGGAAAGTGTAACTTTTCCAGAAGGTATCGCGCGCCACTGCAGAGACAGTTCCAGACGGAACTGTCGCTCTCTCTTCGACCGCCACGCCATTCTCCAGCTGGATTATTGTTCGGGCACGGGCGTAGCCAGGAATTAGTTTTGGGGGGGTTTAGTTTGAGAAGTAAATAAAACAACAAAAATATACTTACATGAAATTTAATATCTATACAGGGTGATTCAGGAGGAAATGTCAATATTTTAGGTACGTATTCGGGGACCCAAAATAAACATAAAAGTTCCTATAAACATGGGTCGTATTCCCGGCCGTTACCGAAATACAGGAGTAAACAACATTCAATTTAAGGTTTTTATTACATTATTTATAACAGGTAGGCTAGGTTTTATAGTTTTCAAAAATGCCACCGTTTACTTCTAAACATAAGTCAGCTCTCTGGTGAATAGCTCGGGTCGCTCTATGAATGGATACGGGCCTGTTTCTTATAGTTGCTGCTGCATTTATTATTCGATCGAGTAATGCATCTCTAGTGTTTACTTTACTTGAATATACCAATGATTTAAACCACCCCCAAAGACAATAATCCAGAGGATTAAGGTCTACTATTGCTAAGCAACAGGAATTTCCGCCTGAATCACCCAAAACCTAGCCTACCTGTTATAAATAATGTAATAAAAACCTTAAATTGAATGTTGTTTACCCCTGTATTTCGGTAACGGCCGGGAATAGGACCCATGTTTATAGGAACTTTTATGTTTATTTTGGGTCCCCGAATACGTACCTAAAATATTGACATTTCCTCCTGAATCACCCTGTATATTCATCCGAAAAACTACGACATATTTATAAAGTTCTTAACTTTAAATGAAATGGATAAATTAATTTCGTTCCTCTGCGCTAAATCTAAAACCATTAAAGAAGAAATCTTCGGCTTTTTCTTTTAAATATATCCACTACTTCATCTGCATGAATTTCTGTTCCATAGTGAATGTTCATTAGAGCCAAACCATTAAGTCTGTTTTCACTTGTAGTGTTTCGTAAATAGTTTTTCAGTCTCCTTAGGCTCGATAAAGACCTTTCTGGGGTAGCAGTGGATACAGGAATGGTAGCCAAGATTTGTAGTAATGTGTAAATATTAGGATAAAGGTTTTTACCGCACATATCTAGGCATTCCAAACTAAATTTCGGGGTAGGCAGTCTTCTTATCAGCATGCAAGGTAGCTGAAGCTTTGATAGCTAAATCCAAATTTGTTTCTTTATTAGAAACCCCTTGACCTTGACTACACCACTTTTTCCAGTAGTCCATACCTTTAAGTTTATCACCCTTCCTTTTTTCCCCTCCATTTTTCGACAGTAATAAATACACGGTACACTTAATTCTCTTCACTATTCGTTCACCACTTTTCACTTTTATTCGCTTCGAGTTCGCATGGAACAATACTGCCGTAAGCGCGGTCACGCGCCGCGGCGCCGCTTATATAGCAGCCCAGTAGCCGTCCAGAAACTTCCACGAGTTTCCACAAAGTTCCGCTCATTTCGACCGAGGGGCGTGGCGAATAATCGTGAAACAACGCAAAGTGTCCCTACAATACAAAATAGTTCGGCTGCAACTGCGTCTGCCTCTCGTCAAAAGATGGCGCTAGGCGCTACTATTACTACATATATTCAAACGTAATAATGATTTAACTCTTCACTCCTCGTATTTTTTTGGTATAATATTAGGTAATATTTTGCTTATTTCGGGGGGGGGGGGGGTTGAACCCCCGAAACCCCCCCCCTTGGCTACGCCCGTGATTTCAGGGGAGATTGTATGCAAAAATTAGCAGGTTCTGGGAACGGGATTATCCTGCAAAGACCCCGCAGTTCCCATTGGTATGTGCGGAGATTGGGGGTTGAGAAGGCGGATGAAATTTTTATGGGGACAAGCGAAAATGGAACAATGGTTATTTTTCTATGGCAGGACAGAAAAATGCAAACTTGGAAAATGGCGCAATAATATTTATATTATATCCTTGCATTCTCCGGTGAGATAATATTTCTTGGCATAGTTATGTGTCGTACATACATAGTGGAATCTTCAAACTATAACAGGTGATAGATAAAAAAATTACCGCACACTTTCTTGTACAAACGGTATCTATTTAAGGCTTTATAAAAAAAAGTTACAGGATGTTATAGTTCTAAAAAATATGTGGACTTCATTGAATATTTACCAAACTAGTCTAGAGATATTTGTGAATTAAAAGTAATGGTGATTAAAAAATAATTAACATAAAGTGTCATACAGTCATTTATAGATACAAAACATACCTATAGAACAAACATAAACGAATCACAGAAGTAGTTCGAGTACTACTTGTTTGTAATAAAGTGTCTTAGTCTTGAGTTTACATAATCGGGGTTGGTCATAGTCGGTGAATTGTCATGTTCAGGGGGTTATAAGCAAAGTCTAGAGAAATAGTATTCTCTAGACTTTGGTTATAAGTATATAGCTCTCATTCCTTATTTTCAAGGTAAGTATACAGTGTGGTTATTTAAGTGTGGAACATATATGTTTTTTTTTATTAATTACGCAACGAAAATACAAATATTAGTGCATGTTCGATAATCATATTAGTCGCACATAGAATAGTTGCAAGCCAAACAACATACAGGGTAGGTCAAAAAATATAAAAATTGTACAAGAGTAAAATACTTACCCTTATTTCAGAAAATTCAGCAAAATGTTATCAAGAAAAGTTGTCTAGAATTAAAAGTTATGCATAAATACCAACATGGCCTCCTAAGAAAAAATTTTTTTATTGAAAAATATTAATAATTTCCTTAAAAAAAATTGTTTTATTATTCACCCTAAACAATTTCATAAATCAATCAAAATTAAATCGATTCCGCATAACTTTGTTCGAATTCAAGCATATTTGTAAAATTGCCTTAGATTTTTATTTTTTTAGGGAATCACAAACTTCATGTTTGTTGCAACGATATTAAACAAAACTTTGAAATTTCGCAAAAATTCTTCTGAACGAGGTAAAATATTAGTAATGAATGAATGTATATTAAAAAAACTCTCATTTAAGGTGCAACATTTTTATTTTAAATGTTTATTCAGAAATTGGAAATTAATTCACGAAACATTTTTTCTTCGGAGGCTATGTTTAAACAAACAAGTTTTCTTAATAACCTTTTGCTGAATTTTTTGAAATAGGGGTACGTTACTCTTGTACAATTTTTATGTTATTTGACCCATATGTTGCACACTTAAATGGCCGCACTGTATAGTAGATATATCTAATCAGGGGGATAGGTGTAATATATGAATTTAATTTAATTTAAGTTAAGTAATTAGGTTATTAAAAAATAATCTTCTTTTTTAAAGAATATTTTTTTTAATTTTTATTTTATAGCTATTTGTATATAAAGATTCTGTTACACCTTCAGGTAACAAGTTATCAAAGTATATTTTTGAAGCTAAGTAGAGATGGCATCCTTGCCCTATGGTTTTGTTACTTCGTGGAATGCTTACTGTTAATAATAAAATTTATTGTTTTTTTTATGCAAGTAGATTTTAATTGTAAAGTAAAATGTCCTCTTGGCAACTTTTCGTATGTGTCATGGTTTCACGGCAAATTTGTTTTTTTTTTGTATTAAATGAAAAATTAACTAAAAAAATTGCTCGAGAGGTAAGACTTAAAGTAGAAAAAATTGTTTCGTACTTTAAATAAAGTAACTTTTTCCAATAAACTTAAACAATCAAGGGTTTTCTTTTCGAGATTTCAAAAGTATTGCCTTAAATAGGTAAGTTTATTGGAAAAAGTTAGGTACTCTATTTTAAGTAAGAAAGTTTTTTTTCTACATTGAAATAATACAAAAAAACTCAAATTTGCCATTGAAACACATACGAAAAATTGCCAAGAGGGCATTTTCGTTTACAATTAAAATCTACATAAAAAATCAATGCATTTTATTACTATACAAGGTGCTTCATTTCTTTCCTAAAACCAGTGGTTATTCAATAAAGTCCACGTATTTTTAAAACTTGTACACTCTGTAACTTTTTTATAAGGCCTTAAAAAGAAGGTCTATATACGAGAAAGCGAGGTTATTTTTTGAAGATCTATCACCTGTTACAGTTTGGTCTCTTAAAAGTGAACCACCCTGTATAGCAGAATTGTTTTCAGCTATCAACTGCCAAGAAAGAATGTGCCATGTGCGCCTGTTTGGGCTGAGACAATTCGAGAATCATTCTGTATACTTCCTAAAAGTGAAAAAATGTAGTTTCACCATTAAAATAGAACTTCTAGAAGCCCGTGCAAACGTGAGATATACTACCGTCGCTCATTCCATTACATACCTCCACCCCTATATATTTCGCAGATTTTAATTATTGTGGTTCCGTAGCGAACAGCAATATATCTTTGTTGCTGGGGGAAAATTGTTTTTTTTTCGCTGGAACAGGGAAGAACCATTACGCTCATTAATATTTAGGATGATAAATTCATAACAAGGCATGCACATGAAAGCGGATCTCCTCAATAATTTATCGGACTATTCGGTTTACGGAAGAGTTTTTTATTCGCAATAATAATACCACAATTTTTACATTGCGTGATTTTGTTTACACTTAACCAGTGAATATAGTATTGACTATAATCACTAGAGTAACCCAAATATGCAACACGCATATTTTGCATATTATATGCATTTTTTAATTATTTGCATATATCCTTAAAATATGGCATATTGGGCATAATTGAAAGAATTTAGGATAATTTAAATCTTTGGCAGGCGTTTCATTCATTTTTGGGAACAGGGGTCGGTGTCTAGGAAGGTACCTGGTTTTCCCAAAATAATATAGGTAAATTATAATTTTATGGGCACTAATTCTGGTGATCTGAAAACGAGGAAAGTAGGTATTTATACCTATTTAATAAAGTACAATTATTGAAAAGGACAGGGCAAAATATGAAAATCTTTTATCCGAAGTTGATACATGTAACATGCCTTGCTCATGTTTTAAGTAGGGTTGCTGAGGAAATTAGGAAACATTTTCCGCTTGTAAATAGTTTAATTTCCAACATGAAAAAAGTCTTCCTTAAAGCGCCTATAAGGGTTCAGTTCTACAAAGAAAAACTACCAAACACTCTTCTTCCACCTCAACCTGTTATTACAAGATGGAGCTCTTGGTTGGAAGCTGCATTTTTTATTGCGAGAATTTTTGCCAACTGAAAGATTTAATTTCAGAATTTTCGAACGAATCTTCCCAGTCCCTTACAGGTCTTAAACAACTATTCGAAAACAAGGAAATACAGAAACAACTTTCCTTTCTAAAAGCAAATTATAGCTATCTTTGTAAAACAATAACACAAATGGAGGAATCTAATTTGCCATTAACCCGATGTTGCTCAAAATTTATAATTAAAAAATTTTGTCTTCTATCAGAATATAAAAATTTATAAATGGAGAAACTCCTTTCCACATTAACCGATGTAAGAGGTGCGCTTTTAAAATTGCTCACTATCACAGGATCCAAATCGATGGATTCGGTAAAATTTCCCTTTAAAATATTTGCTACTTGGCTAAGAAACTGAAACCCACTATTTTTTTCCATCATATTTCTAAATTTTTTAAATATTTTGTCCCCAATTTTACCTGTGACATTTTGAAAAGCAACCTCAGATTGTTTTACCAGTTATATATTTTTTTAATGGAAACCATAGTTTATATCTCAAAAACTATTAACGCTACCAAAAAACTAATTATTCCATTAGATTCTACGCCAAAAAATCTATAAAAATAGTTGATTAAAATTGTCGATATATATAACTTGTAGCCAGGAGAGAGGTTTCCAAAAAATCGAAAATTTCTGTCCTGCGCCAATGCGCGGAAACTATAAAACTTATCTAAAATCTGATTGGTCCACCAAATTCCTCTCAAAAATGTAGTACAGTGACGTGAAAACTGCAACCGAGGCTTTAATAATAACCGAGATTTTTGAGAAAACACACAAAAACACCCAAAATGGGACACTCTGTACATTATATATGTTTATTTGTAAATGAAACAATAAATTTATATTTTTAAAGTATTTCTTAATTTGCATATTTCCAACATTTTCCTGCATATTTTGACTAAATTATTTGCATATTTATGCGCATATTTTTAGGGTTTCGACTTGCATATTCGGGTTACTCTAATAATCACTCACTGAACTGACTCGTACCGTAGTTGTTTAACCTCGACTGACTGCACCTGGAACATCCAGACATCCTAATGCCCCGTCGCTTCCCCTTCGCTGCTCATCCACGGGATTGCACAACCTATCAGGTATTAGAATACGTTCGGTGTCCGCTCATCCATTGTGACGAAACGGCGGCCGCAATCACCTCGCCGAGATATCCACCTAATTGGTTCAATAGAAACTCGAGTGGGGATGCGGCAAACATCGCATAAAGTCTGGCGATTCCCTGGAACGATCTCGTAAAGCTCGCTGGAACGTCTGGATAGTTCATGGTCGCGCGCCAACTATGTGATTTCATAATATGATGCGAGTTACATGCATTAACATTAACTCAGTTAGGGTTATAACGTTGGATATTATAAGGTGATGCATCTATTGGTGATGCGTCTATTGGTGCCCCCCCCCCAACTTTCCTTTCGCTTCCTTTTCTATAACAACCACTATACTGGTTTTTTAAAGCAAAATTAAAAATAATAACAACGTATAAAAAATATATATATACCTATATATTGCAACTGTAATATAATTTTTTTCGGGTCGAAACAATCTATTTAATGGGCCTTTTGGTGCGATTAAAAAAGGACTCCACAATCCAGTCAGTATCCACCTGAAAAGTAGTTTTTATTATACTTCTTTGAAAACACCTTATTTTCATCTGTTTTAGCAATAATGAAATATGGGGGTTTTCGGGCTAGCGCACGGAAACAGCGCATGGAAAAACTTTCCGTGCGCCGAATAAAAATACCGAATATATGGCTTTAAAATAGAAATATACAGCAAAGTAAACTAAATTTAAGAAACTCTATATGCTCTCTGATATTTAACATATACCTATTTTGTATTTTAATTCGAAAGTGTTTCAATAGTAGATACATCTCTGTAATATTTTTGACGTTTTATTCACCTTATCTGACAATAACTACTTTACAACAAAGCACCTTTGAAATAATTTGAGAGTAACAATGGAAACACATCATACATACCAAACACTATATTGTCTGCATTGTTTATTTTTTGTCAATTAAATTTATTATAATATGCCGATAAAATGTTTTAAGTTTCCGTTTTCAAAGAAGTATAATAAAAAATATCGTTCATTACACGTCCAGAAATAGATTTTTCCGTGCTTGCATGACTTCCCGTGTTCGGCTGCGCCTCACACGGGAATTTGTCACGCGCGCACGGAGAAATCTTTATTTCCAGACTCGTAATGAAATATACAATTCGATTCAATACTTGACTCATAGTTGTATCAGCGTCCAGAGATTGTATTTTTTAGACTTTGGTTGTACCACAGAATAAAGGTTGTACCACAGACCTATATAGCATCGCTAATATAGGTCTGTGGTTGTACGTAAGTAAGATTTAATTAATTTAAGTTTCGAATAAGATCTCTCGGCACTAGCTGTTGTTATCGGAATTGTAAAATACCTATAATCAAATAACTGGACACAAATCTGGTAAAGTTGAACATACATATTTGTTTTTAACGAATAAAAATTCTGTTAAATCTCTAATATTTTTCAGCTCTCTTAGTTCCTCCTTGTACAACGAAAGAAACTGACAAACTTCTGGAATAAAATGTGTTGAAATTTCTTCATTATATTTTTCAATTAATTCCTGACAATGGTTGGCAATTTCTGTGTCGGTAACATTCAGCAAAATTTCAGATTGCAGTATTTGAAATATTTCACATATTTTAAGTAAGCTCTCAAATCTGTTTGATATACTTGACTAATTAAAATGTCCAAAGATGCATTAAAAACTGTCACTTCAAACTTCTTACTACTATTTTCCATCATATCATATTTCCTTGTTTTGTTCAATATGTCAGCAATGTCCCCGCATTTATTTACAGTCCAATAAGTGTACTATTTAATTTTTGAGAATTGTGGTAGAGGCCGGGGCCCCTTCGGGGCCCCTTTGGCCCCTTCAGGGGTAGCTTTGCTACCCCTTCTACCCCGTTATGACCGCCACTGAATAGGGTACTTAATTTCTCTAAAATCGTACTAAGCTTAGGTACAGAAGGTGCACCAACATAACACATAATAAATGAAACGGCGCGCGGCTTTCAGCCTTTATTTATGTATGATAATTAAAGTTGCACAATTTTCTTCAGGCTGAAAATCTACAGTTTAGTTTGTCTAGAAGACCAAACGTGGAAACCTCTCTGCCTGTCAGGAGAAACGGCATTGCAATATTGCCGGTGCCCGTTTGCAATAATTCGTGGAACAAAGGCAAATTGTACTTTCTATATATTATTTCTATTAGGTATTTAATGGAATGCAACCTTTGAACAATTGCACACAAAAATATTGTGACACAATAGTATATTACATAGCTAGAGTTGTACGAGTGGAAAAGTGGCGCACGAGCCGCGCAGCGGCGAGTGCTGTAATTCCACGAGTATGTAATAAGCTTACAACTCGAGTTGTGTATTATAATTTTTCTTCGAAGAAAGAAAAACTATTATAATAGATAAACTATACTTCTGATTATCTGTCAGGCAACAATTAGTATGTTGGTTAGTTGCTATGGTAACGCGGATGCCGCGCTAACAAGGCACCCGTGATAATTGCGTTTTAATTAAGAACAGATACGTAATTTTTTTTATTACGTGTCAGTCAGTGTTCGTAACAATGAACTTACTTATAACCTAAACCGTCACTTAATAGGTATGTTACTAGCATAGGAATAGAAAAAAATATTTTTTTATTACGAATTTGTTCCGTGTTACTCTATAGCAAAATGGTGTCTGTTTATGCTGCACATACTGGAAAATATATCATCTCTGTCATGTAACACTTTTGGAATGTCGCTCAATCAAACATTAGATAGTATAGTGTTATTCTTATTTATTATTATATTGTTTGTATCAACGATATAGTATAGGAATAAATGACTCACGATAATACAAATAATGCGGTTTTGTTTTGCTTCTACAATAGCGGGTCGGGGGAAGAAGACGAGACAACTTGTTTACATTGGCATTTCTTAAATTCAGTCCTTCCTATTTTGTAATGCATAATAAATATTTTTTTGATAGATTTTGGCAAAGCAACAAGATATTTTTTAAACTTTATCGCATATTCTTATTTATTTAACAAAAAGTTCTACTATCAGATCTGGTAGATTTAATGCGACGAATTGAAGTTCTTTTGGATTTTTTACCACTTTAGTAATTCCCGAGCGTTATTTCAGTAGTTATTATTTATTGTTATAATAATTAATAGTCAGGTAGTAGAAGAAACACCAGTTATTGTCTACTTCATGTGATCAAAGCAACTAATCAAATTTTCGAAGCACGCAGCTCCCTGCCGTTACCTGTACTCCCCTCTCCCCTAATCTTCCAGACACGGGCGTAGCCAGGATTTAGTTTTGGGGGGGGGGGGGTTAGTTTGAGAAGTAAATAAAACAACAAAAATATACTTACATGAAATTTAATATCTATATATTCATCCGAAAAACTACGACATATTTATAAAGTTCTTAACTTTAAATGAAATGGATAAATTAATTTCGTTCCTCTGCGCTAAATCTAAAACCATTAAAGAAGAAATCTTCGGCTTTTTATTTTAAATATATCCACTACTTCATCTGCATGAATTTTCGTTCCATAGTGAATGTTCATTAACCATTAAGTCTGTTTTCACTTGTAGTGTTTCGTAAATAGTTTTTCAGTCTCCTTAGGCTCGAGAAAGACCTTTCTGGGGTAGCAGTGGATACAGGAATGGTAGCCAAGATTTGTAGTAATGTGTAAATATTAGGATAAAGGTTTTTATTGCACATATCTAGGCATTCCAAACTAGATTTCGGGGTAGGCAGTCTTCTTATCAGCATGCAAGGTAGCTGAAGCTTTGATAGCTAAATCCAAATTTGTTTCTTTATTAGAAACCCCTTGACCTTGACTACACCACTTTTTCCAGTAGTCCATACCTTTAGGTTTATCACCCTTCCTTTTTTCCCCTCCATTTTTCGACAGTAATAATGATTCACGTATCTATCCTTAACAAGGTCATCGAATAACAGTGCACTAAAATTACTCACTTACACGGTACACTTAATTCTCTTCACTATTCGTTCACCACTTTTCACTTTTATTCGCTTCGGGTTCGCATGGAACAATACTGCCGTAAGCGCGGTCACGCGCCGCGGCGCCGCTTATATAGCAGCCGTCCAGAAACTTCCACGAACTTCCACAAAGTTTCGCTCATTTCGACCTAGGGGCGTGGCGAATAATCGAGAAAACGCAAAGTGTCCCTACAATACAAAATAGTTCGGCTGCAACTGCGTCTGCCTCTCGTCAAAAGATGGCGCTAGGCGCTACTATTACTACATAATATATTCAAACGTAATAATAATTTAACTCTTTACTCCTCGTATTTTTTCGGTATAATATTAGGTAATATTTTGCTTATTTCGGGGGGGGGGGGGGTTGAACCCCCGAAACCCCCCCCTTGGCTACGCCCGTGCTTCCAGAAACTTCACCTATCAAGACGCGTGACGTCCGGCTGGGCCAAACAATTCGGGTCAAAGGTATATTAGTGCCCTCTCTCCCTTGGACCATTAAATTCGGTGGCTGCGGGCACCTGAGTCGCCTGACCTCTTTCAGAATTGAAATTACCTAATACCCGGGAGGTATACGGGCGGCAACCGATAACTCACTTAAAAAGACAGGTTCATTTAGCGGGTGGGCTTGTTTTGGGGCGGGCAGGCTCGAGAAGACGTAATTCAGAAGGTATTGCGAAGTGGATCCGGTTTTTTTTTCAGCGGACGAGATACGACGCTCTACCTGGAATAAAATATCCACCAAGGCCACGCGAGAAATACTAGTGTGTGGACAGAAAAATCCATCTTGAAAATAAAAAGTTTCAATTTTTTTAAAAAATATACAGGGTGATTCAGTTTTATTCTAGGGCTCTTCAACAGGTGATAGAAAACCGTAAAATATGACTATTGGGTGCAAGGTAAGTTTTGCTTTTCCCAACTGTAACACATTGTTTAATATCCTCTGCCAAATAGAAATCTGAAGGTCTCATTTTTTCAAATTAAATAAATTTTCTTTTCAAAAAGGTGTTAGATATGCCTGAAAAATCAAATTTGCCGTGAAACCGTGGCAGATACAATAATATGCCAAGAGACAGTTTTTGCTTAGACTATTTCCCTCGTCTTAATTTCCACCAATCACAAACGCGCAATTTTGAAATACAAATGTCAGCAGTTTTTTTCGAGTTTACCCGCGGCAAAACTTCACAGCTGTTGTTGTATAATAGGTAGTATGTTTTGTAAGCTATGTGTATGCAGAATAATCTGTTACTCATGAAATAATTTTGTCAAATACCATTTGGGCATCTAATTTTTCCTGTGAAAAAATAAAAAAAACAATGCTGAGTAATATTTTTTAACAAAATGCATTCGTCTTCGACTCGGATTTTTGTTGCCACCAGCGCTCATGCTTCTTGTTAAAATATTACTTACCAACGTGTTTTTTCGATTTTTTCGGAAAAATTAGATGCCCTTATGATATTGCCTTACGATTATCTGAAAAATTACATTTTGTTCGTTCCTCTTTTCGGTTGCCCGTATTTAAATAGTCACTCTGCGCATACAACGGTTACATTTTTAACACATAAGTTACGTTTATATGATCCTTAATCCTTATTCCACCTATGTACCTATATGTATAGGTAGTACATAAGTATACAGCGTATCCCGCTCTAATGTCCGGAAGAGGGAAAAGTTTTTTATTCGTGGGTATACGACAAAAATACACTCTTTATAATAACTCGTGATTGTTCCAAGGCGCCCAAAACAGTTAAACTATTTTTGATTTTTTATACAGGATGTTCAGTATTTCGAAAAAATTTAGAAAATTATATTAATTACTAAGAGTAAAGGATCTCTGTTTGTGACAATATCGACAAATATTATCAAGGATGTCATTTAGAATCCACAGGGGGTTGCAACTTTGAGGTTTCAGCAATTTATGTTGAATTTTTTTTAACAGCGCGAACACCTGATTCATGTGTGTATAATAGAGCAGTTTAAAATCACGGGTGGCTGTGGCTATGACAACCAAATAATGTTTACCATTTTTGCAAATATTCCTCTACACGAAATACAAAATGTGTATAGAGAAGTACCTATGTGGTTTCTTTCAATCGCTATATCAAAGCTAGCCTAGTTCTATGTACCTAAAAAGTGGCCCTCCGTCGATAGGCACCCTGTATTCACGGGCGTAGCCAAGGGGGGGGGGGGTTCGGGGGTTCAAACCCCCCCGAAATAAGCAAAATATTACCTAATATTATACCGAAAAAATACGAGGAGTGAAGAGTTAAATTATTATTACGTTTGAATATATGTAGTAATAGTAGCGCCTAGCGCCATCTTTTGACGAGAGGCAGACGCAGTTGCAGCCGAACTATTTTGTATTGTAGGGACACTTTGCGTTGTTTCTCGATTATTCGCCACGCCCCTAGGTCGAAATGAGCGGAACTTTGTGGAAGTTCGTGGAAGTTTCTGGACGGCTACTGGGCTGCTATATAAGCGGCGCCGCGGCGCGTGACCGCGCTTACGGCAGTATTGTTCCATGCGAACTCGAAGCGAATAAAAGTGAAAAGTGGTGAACGAATAGTGAAGAGAATTAAGTGTACCGTGTAAGTGAGTAATTTTAGTGCACTGTTATGCGATGACCTTGTTAAGGATAGATACGTGAATCATTATTACTGTCGAAAAATGGAGGGGAAGAAAAGGAATGGTGATAAACCCAAAGGTATGGACTACTGGAAAAAGTGGTGTAGTCAAGGTCAAGGGGTTTCTAATAAAGAAACAAATTTGGATTTAGCTATCAAAGCTTCAGCTACCTTGCATGCTGATAAGAAGACTGCCTACCCCGAAATCTAGTTTGGAATGCCTAGATATGTGCGATAAAAACCTTTATCCTAATATTTACACATTACTACAAATCTTGGCTACCATTCCTGTATCCACTGCTACCCCAGAAAGGTCTTTCTCGAGCCTAAGGAGACTGAAAAACTATTTACGAAACACTACAAGTGAAAACAGACTTAATGGTTTGACTCTAATGAACATTCACTATGGAACAGAAAGTAGTGGATATATTTAAAAGAAAAAGCCGAAGATTTCTTCTTTAATGGTTTTAGATTTAGCGCAGAGTAACGAAATTAATTTATCCATTTCATTTAAAGTTAAGAACTTAATATGTCGTAGTTTTTCGGATGAATATATAGATATTAAATTTCATGTAAGTATATTTTTGTTGTTTTATTTACTTCTCAAACTAAACCCCCCCCCAAAACTAAATCCTGGCTACGCCCGTGCCTGTACTAGCACCTGTAATGTTTCTAAAGACATACATTTACTCTGCAAAAATACTAGAAAACAAAATACAATTTTTAAGGAGAAACGATTCGCATTCAGCCCCTTTAGAGCTGTCTACCAAGTAATGTCTCCCCACCGTCGCAAAAACTACCGCGTAGAATCATCCCCGAGGGTCCTGTGGGACTGTCAGGCGCACCCGGGCTAGGCGAGACGGCCCGGTCGGTCGGGGGGTTGTCTCCTCCCCATAAAACTGACATTTGCATGGGCGTCCACCGTCCGAAAATGATCTAGGTCCTCGTAATGACAAGTTGCCGGAGCAAAACCTTCCGCCTTCTGTTTGTAGGCACGTCCGAACGGGTTTGAAATAGTAGAACGTACACGCCCGTATACCTGGTTGTATACCTCTTTAGAAGTTAATAACGCAAAATGCGTAATTTCTACTAAGTAGGTATCTCTCTTAATGTTTAATATACAGGGTGTAAATGAATAAGTGCGAAAATATTCAAGGAGTGAATCTTTGAGTGATTCTAAGACCAAAAGTCTATATAAACATAGGTCCGCTAATGCTTCGTTTTCAAAATACAGGGTGTCAAACATTTTTTAATAATTATTATAATAAAACAAAAAATTTGTATAGCTAGCATTACCGTTTATAGTAATTTTTAAGACTAGAATAAACTATTAATATGGAAAAATATCGGGTATAATCTAGTTTTTGTTAATTGGTAGTTTTAATTTTTTATTATGTTGTCCCGGAGACATGCAATAAAGTGATGTTAATTTTTTTTCTCAAAAACAAAGCGAGATACGAGAATAATTCAAGAGACAAAAAAGTTGTATTTTTAGTTGCTGAATGCGAAAGTTTTAAAAAGTCAGTGGCGCACTTTTTTTTTCAAAATTATTGGTTAAGGTGCTCTTTGGACGCCACTGTACTTAATAATTTTAATCTAGTAGGGGCTAAATTAGCCTCTTTCTACCATAAATAACACTGCCAAATTTCAGCAAAATCGGCTGAAGGCTTATTAAGATATTTACGAAAAAGCGATTTTTTATGAAGAGTTTGACACCCTGAAAGGAAGCATTACCGGACCTATGTTTATATAAACTTTTCGTCTTAGAATCACTCAAAGATTCACCACTTGAATTTTTTCGCACTTATTCATTTACACCCTGTATAAAAATAAATGTCCTAAATTCGACCCTCACCATTGGGATAGCGGTAACTACAAGAGATAGTGAGCCCTTTGTCCTAATACCGTAAGGTAGGCACTTAAAAAATATGTCTGGCAATTAGAGATGGTGTGAAACTGCGTTTTCTTGGAACAGGTGCAACCTGTTCCAGTTCCAGGCAATACCTGTTCTTAAAAAACCTGTTCCAGTTCCAATATTTATAACTTCTACGACTTCTCGTCTTCTAAGGCCGTGGTCCGAATCGCGCTGTCAGTGCTTACAGCGCTCAGATCGTTTACAACAGGTACGATTTGATTCACTCGCTGAGAACTCGTTTCGGACCGGTTGTAAATGCGCTGACAGGAACATGACATTTTGAGGTTATGTGGGCGTGAAGGTCGCAAAGTAACTATTATTATTGAATATTAAATCATTGATAAATATTGCTTCCGTTTCTAAAGAGAGTACGCTAAATAGTTTTTATAGTACAAATTTAAAAATTTGGTGAACGCAATGGGATTGGGACAGGGCCCGGAACAGAACACGGGTCCATCACCGCCTTCACCGATCGACAGTTCACGTTCACAGTTGTTGTTCTATTCTATTACTACGAGTAGAGCAGAACTGCAACAGCGGAACGGAACTGAACGAAACTAAGAATATTAATGTATTAATAGTATTGTATATTAATGAATAAAATGAATAAATAATGTGTTTTCTATTTTATTACAAAATTTCGGAAATAGAAGCCCCTCCCTTGACTCCAGCCTAGATCCGCCACTGGTTTGATGGACAATATGATGCCGCTGAGGAATCAAAGCTAACTGAGATCGTTTTCGAGTTATTTCCAAAAAACTGGATTTTTCCATTTCCTTTTTTGTTAGATATCTTAGAAACAGATACACTGGATGTAGCATTCCTGCGGATGAATGTCCGAACCGTACGTCATCGGTTGCGGGCGTTATTTTCCCCCCTTTTCTGTTGGGGGGCTCTAGCCATTTGAAAAAATCGATAACGCCATTAAAGAATTCGAATCGCTCTTCTCCTATCTCCGGCCAAAAGTGTCCTCCTCCCCACACGGTCAATATTAATGGTCGGCAATCGGGACGAATTTTTATTAATCGCCACCCCTTTTTCCGGCGGGTCTCAATCAACCACCATGATGGGGGTGGCGGTTAATTTCCGCCATCGATATGCCCTAACGACGCCACTTTGTCTCTCGCGTTTTGCATTTGTTAGGTTGTCCCGCATTTTGCCCTTCGAATATAATATGTTTCTCTCTGGAAATTTTAAAAACCCAACTTTCCTTATCAATTTTTGTTTCCTTTTCGTTTCCTTGTCACTATTCTTTCTTTTTCCATTTTTCCTTACCGTGTTTCCCTTACCCTTTTCCTTCCAATTTCCCTCGCATTTTTTCCTTTGTATACCCCGTTTGCTGTAAGAAGTCCGGATTTTGTCATATGACAATTCTTCACAAAATCCATAGAAATTTTCTGTTGTCCATGGGTATAACATTGGTATATGTATATGCGGCGCAACCAGTTAATGACATCACACATTGATTTATGGTGGTCAACGTTTCCCAAGTGATACTAAAAGAGCATAATAAAGTAAAAACCTTATTGCAATCACGATCATACCGCTACAAATAACAATAATAATTATGACTACATTTTAATAAAATTTTTCATTTTGGTATTTTGATATAATCAGCTGCTTTCGGCAGCGTCTATTTGCGGACTCAGGCAAATTTAGCTTCGATGTGTCACAGTGACAGTGAAGGTTTTCCGGATCGTTCGAAGTGGTTCAAACATTCGGCAGTGAAAATATTCGCGGGTTTTCTACGTTTGGTGGGTTTACCGATCAATGTTGTTCTTGTTCTCGTTACTTTTCGTGTTATTAGTAGTTATTCATTGTGCAAATGGGCTCGTTACCGACCTGAACTTATGACCCAGTTGCATTTTTTTGCTGCATTGATGCCAACTACTTAAAAAGTCGAAATTACCAATTGACAGTGCTAGTGTCTTAAAAAATTTTAACTATATTTACCTTATCGTTTTCCACCCCGTTTCCCTCGATTTTTTTTCCTTGTCGTTTTCCTCTTCCTTCCAGTTTCCCTCTACCGACAGTCCCGCCCCGCTTCGCTCCATAGACGTCGTCCCCTAATGAAAATTCTTGTAAATCGAGATGGCCGCGGACGTCTAGGCCCAGACAAACGATGACAAACGAGTGTCGCCATAATTATGGAAAGGGCCGCCAGGCGGCGGTGAGTTATAGTGCCGGTTTGCACGGTTTGCTGGCCGGGGGCCCTCTACGAAGGGCCATTCAAGGCGTCTGGCAGGCGGAATGCAGGTGCCGTGTAGCGGTGATTAAGGGTGCAAATGAAGAGGGATATTGCGCTCGGCGGTGTGCGGGTTTTGTTTTCGGTGGAAAGAACATAACCTCAAATGTCAAATGCTAGATGTACAGACTCAAGGGCGCCCATAGAAAATATTTTAGGGTGGGGCAATATTAAAAAAGTTTCGGTAAAAGTAACAAATATAGTATATTTCCTAACAAGTGCGGAAAGTGCCACTTTTCCGCACGCGATTGCAGTTGGCTTAACGACGCGTAGCGGAGTTCAGCCAAGAAATTGAGTGTGGAAAAGACACTTTCCGCAAGAGTTAGGAACACACTTTTCGGCACTAGAGCGGAAAAGTAGTGCGGAAAAGTATTTCCGCACTAGTGCGGAAAAGTGACACTTTCTAAACTAAAATGCGTGCGGAAAAGTGTACTTTTCCGCACGCTTGTAGAAAAAACTATTTTTAATGCCAACCAACCTAAACAAAATACAAGAAAAAATTAAAACAATAAAACAAAACTAGGCTAGCTCTGAATCGATAATTGGTTTATGTGATTGTGGCCCAGTTAAATTTTGTATAAAATATTTCAGGAGTTTGTTTTATATACCTGAAAGAATATGAAAATAATCTTATCCTCAACTATAATAATTAATAATATAAAATATAACGCGAAGCGATTTTGAGAATCTCCAGGGGGGGCACGTGCCCCCCCTTGCCCCCCCTATGGGCGCCCATTACAGTGTGTCCGTGGATGGAGTCACCAAGGGGACAAATGGACCAAAAATTTCATTTTTCGACAAAAAGTCATTCTTGATAAAAGTTTCTGCTTCTCAAAAAAATGTGGTCTACGGAGAGAATTTTGGATTTTTTTATACAGAGTGCCCAAAAAATACAAAAACATGATATACCATCGAGAATAAACTACATTTATTTTGAAAAATATCAAAAACTTTTACTTATAAAAGTTGTTTAGAATTAAAAGAGGCGTTAGATTGTAAATTTTCAAGCAATTCGGATGACTTTGTTTTTTTTTGTTTTTTTTACCCATTTCTAAACTATTCTAAATAAATGTTTTTGATATTTTTAAAAACAAGGGAGTTCCACACTTGGCAATCAAAAAAATCGAAGTTGGCTGATTTGTTTGAAAAGTGACAATCGCTCACATCTTTTAATTCTAAACAACTTTTCTAAGTATGGTTTTTGATATTTTTAAAAATAAAGGTAGTTTATTCTTGATGGTATTTCATGTTTCTGTATTTTTTGGGCACCCTGTATAAAAAAATCAAAAATTCCCTAAGTAGACCATATTTTTTCGAGAAGAAGAAACTTTTATCAAGAATGACTTTCTGTCGAAAAATGAAATTTTTGGTCCATTTGTCCTCTTGGGGACGCCATCCGCGGACACACTGTATATGATAGAATGATTTTTGACAGGCGCAAAATGCGCAATTATAAAAGGCAGCCATATTGCACTCTATGCATGTCAACGCGCATGCTCACTACAAATTACCATCCACATTTTATCCAGGTGAAATGCACACAATTCTACCCATGGGTACTAAAATTTAGTGCTTCTAGTGTTTTTTCTTTGCTTATAATATTCAATAAAGATATAAAACATGCTAACTGCTATACCAGAAGCCCTTTTTTTGCTTAGAATTAACATGAAAATTTACTGGATTCAAGAAAAAGTAAATCTTCCAGTGGCGTATCATTGTTTTGTTAAAAAGTATGTTAGCTAACCACCGTACCTCCGTCACTGAATGATAACAAAATTCCTTATTTTACTCAAATTATAGGTCTTAAATTAAATTGAGAATACAGACGATTCTGATAAATTTGCTCCCAAGCAGAATGACAACTGTCACACACTTAAATGGCCTATTGTGAGGGCGAGATTATTTTTGTTTTAACGTAAAATAGTTTCTCCTATCGATTCATAAAATCGTCCGCATTGTAACCCAGGCCGCATAGCACCCAGACAAGATAAAAAAGGACAAAAATCGCCAGACTAGAGAGAGTCTAGCCACGAATAGCTCAGGCCCTTATTTCCTACCTCGCGTAACGAGCGACTTTATCCCACTGTATTATTCATGCCGGCAATAAAGTCATATTTCGGGTTACTTTCGTCGCTTTTTTACCCAGCCGGAATGCGGCTCCTTTTTGTCATGCAAATTCTCGATGCCGGGCGATCGCATTTTGCAGGTTATGTTCGCGGTTGGGTGGATGGCTCTCGGAATAAATTTCGCCAGTTTTAAAACGGGCATGAAGGGGACATTGTATACGTTTATGAAAGCTTAGATACTGAATTACTTGGGGAAGGAGTTTATTAAGCGCGGTAACGGTAAATCTACGCATTTTTTTGTTTCAATATGTTTGCTCTAGTAGTTTGAATTATTGAATCTCCGACAAAATTGTTATGGAAAATTCAAATGAGTTATTACGAGAATAATATATTATAAATGGAAATTTGACAGTTTACATTAATTTTTGTATTCTCACAATTACATACAATAATATCTTGAAAATTCAACAAAGCTAATACTGCTGTGGAAATTTTCCATTAGTTATATTTATTTTTTCTGTCATTTTAGTCCTTTATGGATGGAACGTAATACTTTATTATGAAGTAAATTACATTATAGAAGGTGTTCTTTAATGCTTCCATTTTGTACAACACAGAGAGCATACCTTCTTAATAAACTTCTCTTGCCATTTTTACCATTCGATCGAAAACTTCTGAAAGTCGGGAAATGTGTTCTTCTATAGATTGAGAATAAATAATTATGTCGTCCATATAACACAAGACATTGTTCATTCTGAATACCTGCAAGTAAATTATCCATAACACGCTGAAAAGTACTAGGCGCATTTTTTAGACCGAAAGGCATTCTTAAAAATTCCTAATGTCCGTTTTCTACCGAAAATGCCGTTTTTTTCTATATCTTTTTGATCAATTTCTATTTGATGAAATCCTGACGCTAAAGAGTAGTAAAATACTGACACTTTCCTAGCTAATCTAACAAGTCCGTTATGTTAAGTAAGGAATATTTATCATCGTCTGTTACTTCGTTAAGCTTTCTTTAATCTATTACTACACGCCACTTTTGTTTTCCACTGGCATCTAGTTTTTTAGGCACCACCCAGGCTGGTTAACTCCAAGGTGAAATAGAAGGTTGTATAATTCCTTGTTCAGACATTTTTTCTATTTGCGATTTTACCTCTTGCTTATGTATTTGTGGATGCCCAAAATTACCATAACTCTCCCCAAAAATACAATGTGCAGTGATAATTCACGCTGTTATTACCCTGTGCAGAAGGTGAAAATAAGCGACGTATTATGAAACAGGGCCGGCCTGGCTCGAAATAGGCCCTAAAACTGCCCGTAAAACTTTTAATATTCTCGTCAGAGCGGAGGGGGTGAATTAATTTCGTTGATTTGATTCTGGGTTCTAGTTGAGTCCTGTGGTATTATAGAATAGTACTTATATATTTTCAAATGAAGAAATTTAAAAAATGCGAAAAAGTTTCGTTGAGTGATCATGTGTAAGTTTCTTCAAAATAAAACGTTACAACCAAGGCAGAAAGAGGCACGAGCAAATAGCAAATGGTATGTGATTATAATACAATATTATAATCAGGGAATTAAGTAGTGGGAGGTGGTGGTATGAAGCACGGTCAAATTGGATAGTATGCCCACCAAATCGAACAACAAACGTGTGTTCTAGATTTTTAAAATCTTAAATTCATTGGTGAATCTGCCAGTAGACAAGCTGCTACGTGTTTGAAATAATATTTTTATTTAAAAAAATGATGATTTACACTGTTCAAGAAAAATCGCAAATTATAAATTGTGGCGACGATCAACAAGGTAATCATGGCAGAGTCCTTTCTGTCAAGGAAATTAATGTTTATGCAGTGGCCGAATTCAGTAAACCCACGATACACTTACCGACGGTATGTCACTAACGAATCCGAAAACAAGGCAACTATGCGCATCTACGTCAGTTGCAAATCACGAATTGTTAATAATGCATGGTGTCTTCGGTTGTGTTTTACGATTTTTTATAGTTTCCAGTTTAATGTGTCAAGAAAGTGTAAACAACTGACTGATCGTCAGTCCAGCTCGACAGTGCTTTGAAATAGGCCAAAAATGCCGGGATGTGCAGTCAGCGTATGTCCAAATAATAATAGAAGCAGTAAGGGAACGGAAATTAAGAATTGTAGATTTCCCAAGGATAATAATCTGGTAAGGAAACAGATTATTTATAGAACATTAAAAATAGGGGACTCAACAGAGTTTATGCCTGGGGTATACAGCAAATAATATAGAATGTGCAATAAAAAATTAGCCTTGTTATGGTTAAAGGGAATCATTATTTGATCCCTATTTTACTCACTATTTATTATGTTGTTTTGTTTGTTGTTTAACTATAAACTAAGCATTAGTTGTGCAGGTTGTGCTTGTGTCGAGGCTTGTGTGCATTAATTGGTAAATTAGTCTTTAATTGACATAAACCGACATAAACACTGGAAGGAAAAAGTTATATTTTTGGTAAGCCTTTGAATTTTATTTATCAATTTCTTTGCCTATAACAAGTCATCTGTAAAATACTTTTTTTCGATGGAGAGTTTGTGTCGATAGAAGGCAAAACTTAGTTCATGATTACCTTACTTACAATAAATGTATTATTTAGATACCTATATGATATTTTTTTATTGTCTACCAATATACGGTCTTTTAAAAGAAAAATCCTGTTAGTTTAACAAAATATACATCGATTTATTTGCATGCATACGATTAGCTAAAACGCAAAGAAAACAAATTATTTGTAAAATTATAATTATCAAACAGAATATTCATTCATTTATCTAGTAATATAATCTACATATTTTTAACAACATTTATTTAAAAGAAAACGTTTAAAATAAGCAAAAACCCATAAAAAAGTATCTATTGCTGTGTAAAACATATGGAGCAATTTAAATTCTGATTCGCAACTGACGTCACAAGGTGCGACAGGACAGAGATAGGCATATGGTTGCGCAATGACATACCGTGGGTAAGTGCATCGTGAGTGAACCCTGTTCTAGTCTGAAACTAGCCGAAGAAGTTGATTGTAACGCTCGTACTGTTCGAAGCATCTTTTTCCCGAGGATTGTAATAGACGCGTCGAATTTTGTGAAGCCATTAGGCAGAAAACTGAACATTTCAACCAAAATATTTTATTTTCTGATGAAAGTTCGTTTTCCTTGCACGGTCATCGCAGTCCTTCGGTAGTAGGTACCAAAATACCCTTGCTTGCTTTAGGCAGCAGTGGCGATCGCTTGAAACAGCGCTATGCACGAGTCTTTGGTCCAGGTATAGTATCAACAACATAGAGACAAAGAACGACAAAGTAAGTAGTAATTTGAAGCTAATAAAGGACACTGAAAGTATCTGATCGTGTGCTTGCCAAAATTAAAGTTTACAAGAGTGGTAAAAGTTTTCAAATCAACGCGAAGCATAACAATATAACCACGAAATGTAAGGAGGCCACTCGGTATTTCCTTAAAGTGCAGCCTCTGCCTTCAACAGTCGCGGCGCTTGACAAATTTAATTTATGGAGACAATAAGGGAAGCTTCATTTGATTTCCTTATTCATTGTGTTTGCGGAAGCAGTTTGGAGGCCGTCTCTGGCGGTTGTTTCGATACCACTTAAGTCGATCTAAGCGAGACAGGAATTTTAAATGTGTTGGGGGAGATCTTAAGGTGTTTGCAGTCATTTTCGCTACGCTATGTCGCGTTACCGAGATCTACCATTAATCTGGTGCAAAAATACATAAAACAGACGATAAAAATGACAACATAAATATTAGGTGCCTTCGCCAGGCCTTTGTATATCTATTAACGAAAGTAATTCAACAACTGTTTAGTATGGGGAGTTCAGCCACAACCTTCTCAAGTTTACAAGCCCTGTGCAAACATGTGGCAACGCCGCAGCGGGACGGTTCAACGGGTCTATACAGTATAGAGCAGTCTGCATTTTGGCTTAGTTTATCTTTTCTAATAGATGTTCACCCTTCTTTTTAATTATAATAAAATACATTTGTGAATTTTGTTTCAATAATTGGGTACCTAAGTAAGTAGGTACATTTGTTTAACATACAATAAAAGCAGTAACAGGTAACAAAATATACACAGAAAGTATAAGTATTTATAATAAGTACGATACCTGGTGTGGATAAGTACATTTTCGACAAATAGTATGGTAAATTTGGGCAAATAGAGGGGACTAAATTTTGTTGTAAGTAGAATTTTTGTGAGAATTTTTCACAAAGTGCGCGATCAGGCAAATGATCTATCTTCCCTTATGGTTAAATTTTCATAAAAATACAAACAAGCAAACAGAGAACAGCATGTTGTGAACGAGAGTAATCTCTTCTGATTGAAATGGCAGTTAGTGTCAATTTCATAATACACACACCCAAACTTATATGGAATCACTTGCTATTTTCGCTGAAGAATTTTTTAGTAAAAATTAGTTGCTGGGAATGAAAATACCGTTTCATTAATCCATTTACATTAGAAAATTAATTGAAAATCCATGAACATAATTTTATTCCAGTAGGAATTAAATAAATTAAATAATTTAAATAATGCGTGATTCCATATTGTACATTCAACTAAATTATCTTAAAATAAACAATGGTTGGATTGTTTATTTACCCTTTAATTTTAAAGGGTACTTTAGTTTGCCTATGCAATTGGCCCTTAATCATTTTATTCTTAAATTTTCGTCCTTTGGAAAGCCCAAAACAAATACAAGTTGCCGTCAAGCAAAGAAAACCTAGCTACTTCAAGTTATTATTACGATTTGACTTACAGCGAGGTATATTCTAGCTTCTCTCGACGGTTCTAAGCATCTTGAGGCTTAAAATTGTAAAGGAACGATTCTTCACATCGAACTTTTAGAGAAATCTTTCACTTTTGCACAAACAAAACAAATTTATAAAAGAGCTGCCGCCAGCACTTCGGGCTGTCTGTTTCCACCCAGCGACACACTGCCTCGTCGTAGCAATCTGGCGACGATAGCACTACCCGCACTACACAAATGAATTCTGGTAAATTTCTTGTAAAATCAACTGACAGGCAGTGTCAGGCACGCGACGTGGACCCCCATCACTTGTTGCCAGTTTTCTCTACTTCAGGGCTTCTCCTAGAGTCGGCTGCGGTTGAGCCAAAAATTTTTCATTGGTTATTTTCGATCTGACTGCTCCAACGTTTCCAAGGCGTTGTCTATCCACTAATGTCATCTGTCCCAACAGACTCGTCTATTTAGAACATTCATTTTATCAGATTTAATCCCGAAGATCGATCCGCGCTGCAAAGGCCTACCACATGCAAAAATTAAACGATTTCTGGCTTTGCCTTTTGAGTTCCCAGCCACTTGCCGCGTCCATTCTCGTCGGAAATTGAGCTGTCGGGCGTGAGCCCTGCTCGTCAAGGAAGCCATGATATCGCCTTATCTTATCGGCGACTGCGAATTTCGCGTCGAACGGTGGCCATATGCAATTGGTCGAGAGCATCGAATTGATAAGTACTATGGAAGTCGCACAGATGTGATTTTCATTGTTGTTTGGGGCAGCCAACTCTAGAGAGAGATATGTTTCAAATGGCAATATGTAAGACAAGGACGCGTAATGAACGTGTCAGCTTATTCAGGCAAAGGACGAATAAAAGGATGTTGCATATCAATGGGCAAATTTAATGGGCATGTTCCGTAATTCTCTTTATTGTATGATCTGTATTCCGTAATTCGGGACTTGTGTGTAGGAATGAGATTTTTTCTTAATTCAATTCGATGTTTTCAACAGCATTTTGAATATAACCACAATTATGTAAAAATTGCACAGAAAAAAGTAGTGAATTAATTAAAAAAAATACATGGAAATTTTATTTATGTACCTGGAAGTAAATGGAGACAAATAAAATGCAAATTCCAAAATAAAAGTTTATTTTAAAATAAAGGCGACAAAATATCTAGGATAAGGTGTACATTTTCAACTTTAATCATTTATCTTAACGGATTTATTAATTTTAAAATCCATTTTAATAGGAAAAGCATCTAAGACAGGTAGCTTTTACATATTTTTATATAATTTTTAATGTTTAGGCATCAAACAAAAAGAATTACAAATAAGTAGGTACCTTATTAAAGGAACCAGAACCTCAATCTCCATCTTTGACGACGAAGAGCTAGGTACATTAGCACAATATTTTGCCAGTTTTTCCCTTGATAGAGTTTCTATCATAAGATGACTTGGAAAATAAAAAACTGTAGTAATTACATACTTTTTAAGTTTGCGCTGCCCAAAATTCTCTATGAAATCGCTCTCAATAAAATGTTGACTACAAATGCAAGTAAATACTTGTAGACAGAACAAAATTTTTCCTTTTTATTGCTGCAATCCACTTGTCTCTAATATCACCTTAACTCTTGGAAAACTGCAAAGTTATTAGCAAAGATTTTTAAAACTTTACATATTTAATAAAAGACTTACGAATGAAAAGAAACCCCACTATTCTTATTCTTTCCGCCCCGTTTGGTAGGTACATCCAAATACACAACAGGAGTTGACTCTACACTCCTTCCATCTACTTGTCAATTCAATGGTCGAGAGGGGTCGCTTGTTTTGGGTACAAGGGATCTCTGCGTGGCGAATTTGGGACTTTATATAGCACCAGCACTGATCAAGCTACAACGAATACCAACACTGCCAGAGCAAGTATCTTCCTCAAACAATAATTGGTTGAAGACTTTCTCCATGCGTCAATCAATAAATAGTATATTATACACCTAGGTTGAGAAGTGAGCCATTATTTACCGAGCATTTTTATATATAATATGCGAGGTAAATAATGGCCTTCTCAACCGAAGTGTATATAGATTTTTTTTTACTACTAACATTGAAATATTGCCATATTTTAGTTATTTCTCGCTTTTTTCAAATACTTCAAAATGTCAAGTAGCCTGGGAGTTCAGTTGTCAAGCTGATAAAATGATTAAATGTCACAGAAAATTTTTCATTATTTACCTAGGTATTTTTGTATTATCATTATTTAGCTAGGTAGAGAAATATTACTTCTCATTAGAGGAATGAGGTAAATAATGGTGATTTCTCAGGTTAGTAGTAAAAAAAAGCTTTTATTCACAACCATACCTGTTACATTCAGATAACTTTAAAAAATGATCGGAAAGTTGAACATTTCAACTCGAGACTGGAAAGAAACTATTGCTAGTTAATACATAATACATACCTATCTATATTCACATTAAGAAAGACTATATTATTCGAAAATTTACTAAAATTAGTGAAACGCTGAATCTCAAACACACATCACACATCAAATTCAGCGTTTTCAGTAGGTACTTTCAGTCAATTTCGGAATATATAGCCAGACTGTCACAACCAGACCAGTGCAATGGCAGGCAACCATAAATACACTTGCATATTTCGCCAATTTCACGAATTACAATAATCACAAAAACATACAAAGAAGTCAGTAATGTTTATCATATAAACAATATTTTATTGACAATTCAAGTAGTAGATAAACGTAAGTAATGTTGTTTTCAGAATATTAATTATTATTTATTTTTAGGTAGGTGGGTACCTATCGAACAATAACATTAACATAACCTAATATTATCAAGTTTCAAAGAAACTTATTTAGGGAAATTAATAACAACAATATGATTGATGGTAATTATTAATTACAGAAAATCTACTGATTTTCTATAGAAAAATGAATTGGGAAAGAAAAGTGGAAACCTCCTGTTTATATATTGGGACCAGTTCTAGGAATTTTTGGCGTGTCTGTCGAAAGAATGTGCGCAATCTTTACTTGACCATCTAAAGGCAATTCGACATAACCTTCAGCCACGGCACTTGATTTCCAGCCACTTAAACGCTTTAGCTGTAAAACACCCCCTCCATGGTTAGCTAATATTGTTGCGGCAGTTCTTCTAAAACAATGTCCAATGAACGAATCGACATTAGGCAATAGAATTGTGTCCAATTGGCTGTTTGGTTATTTTCCCCCACCTAAACTATCTTCGCACAATTAACCATTGTCGTAAAGCGGACAGCCTCATTATTATGAGCGCCTTGGATTCGCTGGTATAATAACGAGAAACCCATCTAGCGGCGGCCGAGTCCGCAGAGGCCCGGTAATGGGAATTTATGTACTGTGGCTGGCGTATACATCATCGTTTTAAGGATGGTAACTTCGGGGCTAAGACCCGTGGCTTGCTGCTCCGGAAATTGTGAAATAGCGTTATATGTGCTAGCTGCGGTCTAATAAAAAAGGGGTCTCCCTGCGTGAGAACGGACCGTAGGAACTTGTTTACAACACCAAGGGGATTTCTACTCGGTCTAAAAGTTAAGTAACTCGTCGTGAGCAAGTTATATTTATTCCCCAAAAAAAGCAAACCAATAATTTTGTTTCGCACAAAACAACACCACACAAAAATCTATGCACAAAACCAAAATCCATAAAATAAAGGGCAATCCTTATTTCCGTGCACGGCACTGGTTATACTGGCCTAACTGGCCTACGTCGCCACCTGCTCCGTGGATCTCCGAAACGCCGACCAATTAAATCCCTACGCACGCTTTATTATTAGCTGCCTCCTTGACTAGGTCGACGTCGACCGCATAAAAACCTTTGAATTTCATACGGGTGATTTCTGCTGATGAGTCTGGTATGTTTACCTGTAGCAGAGCGTGATTCCAAGTGAGTTCATTTATATTTTACCAGGGTAGCTCGAGACAGGCGCCTCGGCAATAAAATACGAGACAAAACACTTTTTTAACCATATTAATAGTAAAAAGAGATGAAGGAGACAGAGAAGATAGATATTGTAGGTAAAACAAGTGACTGCATGCTCGCCTAATATAATATCACCAATACTTGCATCGGTTACACTGTTCGACGGCTGGCCAGTTGTGCAGCGAAATGCGGTGGATGGCTGTGCCATAATTTCACAGATCTTAGGATATACTTGCGTAAATAGTTATAATAGATATGGCTTTTTAGAGACCTTTTGACAATATTATATGGTGCATTAACCTTTACGTTGTGTTTGACGACAACCTTAAAAAAACCTTAAAAGTGAAATATTTTGTCGCTTATAGAATATATGTTGTATATTTTTGAAAACTGCGTGAAGCTTATGTCCTATATTCTTTTTGTGACGACAATTAGAATTTTTATGCTGTTTCAAGTGACTTTAGAAATACTATACACACACTAATCAAAATCTAAATTTTCAACGTCATTTTTTAGTTATAAAATTTTCTTTGAAACAGTTTATTTGCAAGTTTTTCTCACGAACGTTCTGGTGTTTTGCGTTGCGTAAAAGAAAGAAAAGATAAAAAACTAAATTGGCTTGTTTATCGTGTCAACGAAGTCTCTGTTGTTCGTTTTTTTTTGTTTGCGTCACCATAACGAAATCACATTTGCCCTTTTCGCTCGACGGAAAAGTACATAAATCCCATTTTCTTTAAGGAAATAAAACAACGCAGCTACAACTTTTAAATCCGCGAGACATTTTACTTATTTAAAATCTTGCCACTCTCCGCGACGAAGTTCGTATCTCAGAGGGCATCTCTGACGAAGAGGAAAATTCTGCCACGAGAAACATTTATTTTGCCATAAAAATAAATTCTTAGCAGTAGGTATTCCAGTGGCGGCTCGTGGGTTAATGCACAGGGGGGATTTACATTTTGAAAAGGACACACTCTATTCTCAATTTAAAAAGTGCATAAAACAAAATATATTGAGGTGACTTTAAATGTCCCATAGACATTCATAATATTGCATCATAATTCGATTAGATGATACATTTTTTCATCTGAAAATTAGAAATACTTATTTCTAGTTATAACAATATCTGCGATAACAGTGCACTCCGATCACATCGATATTCGCTTTGCAGCGGAAACACGCCCACTGCGATCGCAGTCGAGTGCATAGGCCTAAGTAGAATAGAGAGTACGTCGGCGCGCGCCGAATGTCGAGCATGGGCGAAAATAGCGTACGTAAGCACCACAAGAACCTGTTTTTATCATTATAAGATCAAGGAAGTATTTTTTCCCATTTTTTACTGGGGGGGCTCTAGCCTAAGAGCCCCTATCGACGAGCAGCCACTGAGGTATTCTTACTTTTAATCTCGCCGGTTATATATTTTTTAAAAGCCCATGTCCATCTATTTTAAGTGTTAAATGACATAGAAATTACCAAAATAGTTACACCAAAATAAAAAAAACAATTACTCTACTCCATAGACATTTTTAATAGGAGCCCTTCATAACTCCCATAACCGAGGGCAACATCAAAGTGTGGTGTTATTCTTGCTATTGCGAACGAATGAATGCTCAAAGGGCCCATCCCTATGCCGGCCTCGTAGTCGCTTTTCCGGGAGAAATGCGGCTGGCCAGCCTGAATTATGCGTGTAATGTGATATACAAGGGTCATAACCATATTTTTATGGCCCAGGACAGGCTGGAGGCTTGAGGCTGGACCCCTTCCCGCTCTGCGAAACGCACGTGTTTTTTTATTTATTGTATTGCGAGGTTATTGCATAGCCAATATTTATCTATGTAACAAATACAAAGTGGATGATTATTCTAAGTATAGTTATGTTCATATGTTATGTCACCGAAGGTATTGTATCTCTAATAAGTTTCTTCGAAATTTCGACAAATATGTCGCGTTTTTATAATAAGATTACTTATATTTGACAGCTTATCATAAGCACAAACCTACAAAAAATATTTAACAAAAAAATTTAAAACCCATATGCACCCTCCACTAAAAATTAAAAAAAAATTAACAAAAAATAACACCGACTTCACAAATTTGCCCGTATGCACATTTCAACTAAAATTTTAGAAATATTTTTCTCTTTCTAAATTGAGTTATCTTTGGATTTGGTGACAGTCAAGGCAAGGAATTTAAATCTATTTAGATATAAATACATCATATCCTACATACATCATAACTTACTGTCACCGACTCCAAAGATAACACAATTTACAAAGAGAAAAATATTTCCAAAATTTTAGTTGAAATGTGCATACGGGCAAATTTGTAAAGTCGGTGTTATTTTTGTTATTTTTTTTTTAATTTTTAGTGGAGTGCAAATTTTTGAAGTCGGTTTTAATTTTTTTGTTATTTTTTTTATTTCCTTTTTTTAGTAAATTATTAAGATTGATCGAAATCGGTCCAATATTAAATTCCATCCTCTATTTGTCCACCCTTGGGATTGAAATTTTTCTCTTCAAATTTAATTTCTCTTTAAATTTAAATGTGACCACCCCTAAGGTAACCTCTTTCTAATAAAATAAAAATCATCCAAATCGGTCCAATATGAACTTTCATCCCCTATTTATCTACCCTTAGGGGTGGAATTTTTTCTTTGAATTTAAATGGGACCACCTCTAAGGTACTCCCTTTCTAATAAAAAATGAATCATCGAAATCGGTTCAATATGAAATTTAATCCCCTATTTGTCCACCCTCAGGGTGGAATTTTTTCTTCAACTTTAAATGAGGCCACTCCTAAAGTAACCCCTTTCTAATAAAAAGAGAATCATCGAAATTTTTTCTTCAAATTTAAATGGGGCCATCTCTAAGGTTGTCGCTTTCTAATAAAAAAAGAATCATCGAAATCGGTTCAATACGAAATTTCATCCCCTATTTGTTCAAATATAAATTTAAATGGGACCATTCTGTAGGAATACCCTTTCAAATAAAAAAGAAATGTCCAAACCGAATTGATAACCTTCTCCTTTTTTGGAGTCGGTTAAAAAATACACATGTGCGAGAAATAAAAAATAAGTAATAATAACTAAAAAAAGCAAAAAAAATATGATTTTAATGTTTTAGTGCAAAGCCCCATTCTAGCCATTTTCCACAAAAAATATAATCTATATGACATAATTCCAGTCGGGTGCGTTTTTTTCCATGTTTTTCGCGCATCCACAAACTCAATCACTTATGACAGCTTAGGCGAGAATGCGACGGGGTTCAAAGAGCCACCACCCGAGCCTGAAAAGAAAACGACTTCGCCTTCGTTCATGCTCTAGTAGTTGCGCATCGATTTTTTAATATGGGGGTTAGTGGAATCTTTTCGGCGGTAGACGGGTGTCAATATCGTATAATAGGCCTAATTCACCTGTCATATTAAGGGGTGTATAGGGGGCGAAAAAGCTTGTTCGATTTTTTGCTGCCTTAAAATGATCAGGAGTTCATACAGGATGCCAGCGTCTGCATTTAGTTTGAATAGAGTGTAGAGGGTTAATACGAGGCAGGGCCGCATTAAGGACGATCTCTATGAATTTTATAATATAAAATATTAAAATAATATGCCCCAGTATTAAGAACTTTAAAAACAAACTTTTATGGCACATACCTAGACATTCACTTACCTGCAAATTTCTACTATTAATACAAATCGTAGCTCCGACACGAAAGAATTATATCGGAAAAAATAAAGGTCCACTTGCAACTCAATAAATACATTTCTGTAAGAAATACCGACTCGCTGCACTTTATTACCGACTAGCCAATAGCAAGCCGATCAAGTGCGTATCACGCTTTAGCCATGCAACAACTTGTGTTTATGTTTTACTTGCGTTTAGTTTGAATAGAGTTTCGACATACATTCTATTACTACTCCTACGGTTATTACTATTACAGATTCTATATTGTGGACTGATGAAGCCATTTTTACAAGATGTGGGGTTTTTAATAGAAGAAAGACTCACTATTATTAGTCATCAGAAAATACACGACAGTTTAAACATTTTGAAAAAACGGAACCTTGAGTTACCTCAAAAAACACCTATTTTTCGTTAGAAATTTCGAGCAAAAATGTTAACTGGATTTTTTTAGACTCTTTAGGTAAAAAACTTCGTTTGCTAACATATATTAAGAAATTAAACATTTTAAGAATATGGAAGTAACTTAGATCGACGAAGAGGGATAAAAATCGGATAATTTTCTATTTCGGCAAAAGCAAAAATATTAACTACGTTTTTATTGCAGATGATCATTCCCTTTTACAAATATAATGTAACTTATACAAAAGTAAACATTTATTTGAGCCGCATGTACGTCAGCTGTCACTTCTCATGGGTATAGACTAGGCAAAAATATTAACTGTTTTTTTTGTTCAACTTTTTACAATATAACTATATTAAATCACATATAGCGAAATTAAACATTTATTTACGGAGGCGCTTGTGGGTCAACTGTCATTTGTCATTTCAAAATACTTCCGTTACCAATTTTTGTTTAATTTAAAAAAATTTAACAAGACTTAGTATCCACTTACAAAGTTTAACAAAAATCAGCCAGTTAATAATTTTGCTCTCAAAGACAGCTTCAAATTTCTTTAAAATGCGATTTCCGGCGAAACAATAGGTATGTTTAATTTCAGAACAAACTGTTAATACTTGATTTTTAAGGTAATTATAAATAATAAAAACGCAGTTAATATTTTCGCCCAACAAAATATTTCGCAAAATGTCATTTTTACATCATTCGGATACTTGCGCAAACGTAATCTGTTTAATTTATCAATCTCAACGTTATATACCTTACTTACTAATAAATGCAGCTTAAAATTCGCGGTTAATATTTATGCCGTCTTTATTACAACAAGAAAATGTATTTAAAAAAAAAACGCTCACACGCGTATATTTATTTTGTATAAAAACCAATTCTGGCGTTCATTTATTTTATTACCAATATTTTGTGAGGGCATTATGCGGTTATGAATTTTGTCTAGGTTTCGTTATTTTTTACCGTAATTTCCCTGGCCTATTAATTCAACGACAAGGTCGAACTTCAATAAAGGTTTGATATGGTATTTTTCGGAATCACATAATTGGTTATTATTTTTTATTTTTTGAAGGTGGTTTAACCGGGCTAAAATATTTACAGCTCAAATTTTTTTTCTATTGAATCAAGCGATTGAGTCGAATATTGTTTGGCAACAAGACAATGCTCCAGTACATAAATGAAATACTGTCAAGAGGCATTTAGATGATACTTTTGTAGAGTGGATTGGTTCAAATGGAACTATTTTATGGCCTGCCAGAAGCCCAGACTTAACCCCACTCGATTTCTTTCTGTGCGGTACTTTGAAGGACCGGGTATGAGCGGAGAGGTCAAGTAATTATATCGACCAAGTTAAAGATTAGGAGATCATAGAGATCATATATTTCCATTTCCCATAGCTGATTTCAAATGTGATATAATTCTGCTTTCCGTATTGAGTAGGTATAATTCATCAAAAAGTTTCAAATGCTTTTTTTTAATTCCAGGTGAGTACTCAACTGGGCCGTAACTATACATCCACTATTATTGCGTCTATATCATCGGTGAGTATCATAATGTTCACAATAGCACCGGAATGGAGCTTCACCTCCGGCGAAATCTATTTTATTTTGCGCCATGTCAAGTGGCCATATTTCAAAATGTCGTACAATTGTACGTCAAATTTTCCGGGTGCGACCGGTCAAATTCCCGGAATCCCCGCATAACGCCATTGTTGTACGGCCGTTCCGATGGCCCTGGAACATTTTGTGCTGGCGCTGCAGGACCGTAATTAAATGAAAAATAATGGGGTTGCGCAATGTCCGGTGTCCGTGAAATTTATTATTCGACGTTTTTTTTTTGTGGTTCGGTCACTTAGCGATATACGTTTTTGTTATTTTGAAACAATATTATATTTGGTTAACAACCCAACTAACAATTTTCTGTTTTTTAAAAGCTGTAAGAACGTTTATAGAACATAACCTTGTAAAACATCTGAAGTCCTATAAACGTCTTTACAGCGTTCTTAGAGCTAAAATGGGCACAAATTTATACAACGTTTTCGCTCTATAACCAGTTCTAGAAAAGCTTCAAACACATTTATACAGGGTGACCGTATTTCGAGTCTATGCATGGGGATCTTGGTTATCTTAAGAGATACGAGGTCGGTTAAATTGGGTCAAAGTTGCGGAATTTGATGCCGAGTAACATGGTAGAAAGAAATTTTGGCTGGCCCTTTTCGTTTTGAAAATAATGCGAAAAAACTGAAAATTATTGTCGTTTTCGTTTTTATTTTTTTTTTAAACGAAAACGAATGGCGCTGGACATTTCTAAGTTAAACATTATTAAGGCACTTTTTTACAAGGAACCTAAATATGCCCTCGGATTTTTTTCTCGCCTCCCTGGACAAAGATATGACGATCAACTTTTATTTTTCTCATGGGCGCCATATTGGATTTTTGCATTTTTGAAAAGAGGATTTTTTCTGCTTAAAATGATATGTGACACATTATGCTTTACTTTGTTTTTCCTGCCGTAATATCAAATTAATCGTTTTTAGAGTGTCTTGGAAACATAAGCCCCATATAACGTTTGATAGTTTAGTACAATAATTTTAAGTGTCACTGATACTTTATTTTACTGAAAAAATGTCATTTTCACATGAAGAAAAGCGTGGCATGATTCAAATTTATTATTACTCAAATATAAATGACGTCGAAGGGATATTAGACGAGCCATAAACAATTTAAGGAAACGATCTGCATTGTGCCTTGAGGAACGAGGAGAACAAATTGAACATTTATTGTAAAACAGGATTGTCTACTCGTCTAGGTTTTTGTTGCTCTTGTGTTTCCAGTTTGACTCTTTTAGTGTTAATGTGTTACATGGCAAATGACGAATAAATAACAAGATCTCAGATCATACTCTCGTGGTACGTTTATGATTTATTTAATCAATAAACTTAACATTAACTGAATTTTTACTGAACCATTAAACAATTTTACAAAGCACACTTTGCAACAATGGGTAACTAGGCTTATGTTTCCAAGGCACATTATTAGGCTTACATTTCCAAGGCACTCTATGCAAAAACGATTAATTTGATATTACGGCAAGGAAAACGAAGTAAAGCATAATGTGTGACATATCATTTTAACCAGAAAAAATGCTCTTTTCAAAAATGCAAAAACACAATATGGTGCCCATAAGAAAAATAAAAAAGTGCTTTAATAATATTTAACTTAGAAATGTCCAGAGCCATTCATTTTCGTTTAAAAAATTAAAAACGAAAACGACAATTTTCAGTTTGTTCGCATTATTTTCAAAACGAAAAGGGCCAGCCAAAATTTCTTTTTTACCATGTTACTCGGCATCAAATTCCGCAACTTTGCACCAATTTAACCGACCTCGTATCTCTTAAGATAACCAAGATCCCCATGCATAGATTCGAAATATGGTCACCCTGTTTAACCATTTTATAGACGTTTACAGAGGCTTTACACGGCAGAAATAAATATTGTAATAAACAACCTGTGTGAAAGCTCTTGGACTTTTTAAGAGTTTGTGAAAAAAAAAGGTTTTGCTAAGGATTTTTGCCATCTGCAGAGACTATCCCGGTTCAAAGCTATTTAGCAATATTAGTCGAATATCAAAATTCGACGAGCTGAAGTTAGCTGCACTTGTCGACGTTTCAGCAGTGTTGCCAGAGCTAATAAAAATGCATTTATCTAGTACCTACATTTTTGCATTCATTCTAGAAAACTAATTTTAATGTTTAATGTTTTTATTTTTACTTACCTACTTAGTTTATCTTGCTTAGCATCAAATCTCGTGGCTGGATGGAAAGTATCTTAAGTTATTCGTTTTATTTCGGTTTAAGGAAAACTCCGGGATAAGAAAGGGGTGAAATAAATTCGACGGAAGGAAATAATTTCAGAAAGGTAGAGCGGGTTGCCAGGCCGGAAATGGAATTGCCTCCGATACGTAAATCTTGAGCGAGTTGCCAATATATAAAAGTATACAGCGTTTGAATGTCAACACTATAAGCGCATTTTCGCGGGCAAAACTACAAAAAATCTTTTTAGGTTTATCCAAAACCCGTGGCGGTTCCAAATCCAAATCTACTATAGAAACTCTATTAATGTAACAATACTGCGAAATACTGACCGCAAAGAGAGTGCGTTGCCGTAAAAAGAACGTAAATCGTAATAAAGTTGGACTCTTACAATATGGGACATTCTAAACAGACATATTTTAGTTTACTTGTCTGGCGATTTTCCTGTTTTAAAGAACGTTTTTTGTGTTTATTGTGTGTTGGACTCTGTTTTTTAGTAACATAGGACGTGGAGTTTTCTTAATAAGATGGTAAAACAGCAGTGACTCGGAATAAAGTGATTAAAATTCAATTTTAGTTTATAGATTTTAGGTTGTGCCTATAGTTTCGGACTTATTTAAATCATGCCGTGGACGTGTTCCGTTCCCAACTGCAAGGGAAACTACAAAGGCGGTCGTAAAGTGTACGATTTTTCCTCCCTAGAGACCCCATTTTAAGGGAAAAGTGGGTTAAGGCCATCAAAAAGGATTTTCCAGGGTAAAAGTGGTTTTGGTTTGGACTGTTATACCTAACAATTTTACATGATTAAACAAAACCACCTCGAAATCATTAAGTTTTATGGTTACGCAAATAAGAAATAATTGACATTTACGAAAATTGTACCGGTAGATATCTAAATGCACCAAAAGCCCTTGAAAATGTGATTTTCACTCGTAGATTATTATCCGTGTTGTAAAACCATGAGCTATATATATATATGTAAACGATCGCGCTTGATGCCAGTGGCATATCAGAAGGGGTTACATTATGCTGAACATAAATGACAACTAGTGACAGGTATAACTTTATGGTTTCCACATCGTTTCAAAATTATATCATTATTATAGTACAGTAAAACTAACACAAAATTAGGCTAAACCCAAACATCCAAAAAAAGTCCTTTCTAGCGCGAAATATTTCCATACCCTCCTAAGAGTTAGTACTAAAAAGTTACACCACCACCAGCGTCGGGTTTCGGAAGGAGGGGGTGAAAAGGGCAGGAAATTCTTATTTTTCACAGTTTTGCGTGAATATCTAGTAAACTATGAGGTTTAGCGCAAACGTCATCCTATACGCAAATGATATACATTAAATTCCGAACAAGAATTGTTATATACAGAATTATGGTAAAGGAAACGGTTTCCATGATATAGAGGGGTAAAGATTTCTTTGTTTTTATTTCACGTAGTTTTTGTTGAAAAAACTTAAAACGATTACAGTATAAATTAATAACTGAATAATGTATGTAGAATATATATAGATATATCTATGCATATATAGATACATATTACACCCATAGATTGTTATTTTTTGTCACAACATAACCTTATAAGTATATGACTGTAAATATATGTCCAATACAAGTTAGTAGCCTTAGTTAATTTGTACTAACTTTTTGCCCTCATTCATTATAGCGTTCTGATTTCCATTCGTTCTTTTATGTCAAATCATTCCCATATCTAATTTGTCCTCAGCTTGTAAAAATGAGAAAGTCATTAATAGGAAGCTCATGTGAAAAACAAGAAAATATATATTAAACAATCCTCATCGTATGCTTCTGCAGAGATGGATGCGTCTAAAACTGCGAGTGTCGAAGAAGTGGTCTCAATTGTTCAAGTATATATGCAGCAATTGCTTAGGACTTGCATGTCTCAATAGAGATACTGTAATCATCGACGACGATTTAAATGATGATTCTCAATTGGACGAAGAACACGAAGATTTGTTTCCTCTCACCAGCCCGAGTGAACTATTTGGTGCTGACTGATAACGCAATTAATGATTCACCTAAAACTTATAACCTTTTGTATCATTTTGATTTCCCTCCCATTTTTTCAATATAATATAATATAATACAATGAATGAGGGCAAAAAGTGAGTACAAATTAACAAGGCTACTAACTTGTATTGGATATATTTACAATCATATACTATTATGAGGTTATGTTGTGACAAAAAATAATAATCTATGGGTGTAATATGTATCTATATATGCATAGATATATGTATATATATTCTCCATACATTATTTAGCTACTAATTTATACTGTAATGATTTTAAGTTTTTTCAAGAAAATCTACGTGAAATAAAAACAAAGAAATATTTATCCCTCCATATTATGGAAACCGTTCACTTTACCATAATTCTGTATATAACAATTCTTGTTCGGAATTTAATGTATATCATTTGCGTATAGAATGACGTTTGCTCTAAACCTCATAGTTTACTAGATATTCACGCAAAACTGTGAAAAATAAGAATTTCCTGCACTTTTCACCCCCTCCCCCCGAAACCCGACGCTGGTGGTGGTGTAACTTTTTAGTACTAACTCTTAGGGGGGTATGGAATTATTTCGCGCTACAAAGAACTTTTTTTTTTGGATGTTTGGGTTTTGGCTCAAATTTACTGTACTATTATTCGAACAAGGCGAAATGATTGTTTTCAAGCGACCCGACGTGCAAAGACATACCCTTAAAATGTAAAGAAAACTACTTTTATAGCGGTATAAAGAACTTTTAATATAATTTCGAGACGAGGGCAGCACCTATTTCTCCCGAGTCTCGGCCCACTTGAATTTCGCCTTCACCGCACATTTATTAGCCAGCCCGTTGGCAAAAATTCCCGCATAACCCTCGGGCAATATCCTGGACCGGGAGACCGTTAAGTTTTATGTCGGCGGCTACAGTTTAATTTTTATTTCGGGCAAAAGGCGGCGTTACTGCCACGAACACTGCCGTTCTAGAACGGCGTCAAGTGTTAACAGCTAATTTATACGATCGCATGAGAGCGGAAAAACCTATATTTTTTCTTGGACATTTTATAACAAGTCGGGAAATGCAACACGTTTTACCGATGAAAATAATCATCTGTGATCATCATCGTTTCACGCAGTTTTTAAAACTATAACACACTTTTTATGCACAATTAAATTGTTTTTGTTTTCGTGGTTAGAATCATTTCGTACCTCGTGCCTATAGAAAATATTTTTCTACCGCATTCTCCTCGCGCAAAACTTCCGGGGTAATATTTTATGCAAATTCCTTAGGGACAATGCGATTGCTCGGAATAAAACTTTCCCATTTGCCAACTTTCGAAACAATTACCCATAGCATTCCGAATGGATTATGATAATCGCAACTAGACTTACAAAATTGAATATCCAGCATAGCTTTGTCTAGACTCATCCTATGCTTATATTGCTCCAGGTGCACTGTACAGGGTTATTCATATAATATTCTACCCTCCTCAACTTTTTTGTTTTTAATTTCGAAAAAAAAAACACTGTATACTTCTCGATTTTCGAAATCTTTTATGGAAAATCCGAGACATTCTATTAAAGATGCATCCAGATATTTGCAAATATCATGGAGCTCAGTCCAGAGAGTGTTGGAAATGCATAAGTTTAGACCATATTGTTATCGCCCAGTTCAAAAACTGTATGAAAATGATAATTATAGAAGGCGAGGAAATCATATGCGCAATAAGATCTCTTAAATCTAAAAAGGCACCTGGAAAAGACGATATAAGGTCCGAGCAACTCAAGGAGGTGGCAGGCATTGTTGCAACTCCTCTTAATATAATATTTAACAAGTGTTTTGAAAGGGGATATTTTCCGAAGGCATTAAAGATAGGCTTAATAAAACCGATATACAAAAGCGGAAACAAATCTGAGATCAACAACTATCGACCGATATCTTTAATATCAGCATTAGCTAAAGTCATTGAGAAAATACTTAAGAGGAGGATTGTTGACTTCTTGGATAAATACAAACTCATTTCACGCAGACAGTATGGTTTCAGGGAAGGTCTATCTACCGAAGACGCAATAAGTAATTTAACATCTAAAATATATAACGTCATAGATAATAAAACACCAGCATTGAGCGTATTTGTAGACCTCTCAAAGGCATTCGACACCGTATCTCACGAATTGCTTTTGCATAAAAATGAATAAGCACGGCATAAGAGGTAACGTACTGGAGCTACTAAGGAGCTACCTGACAGACCGGCAACAACAAGTCTGCATCGGACATCATGTTAGTGAGTTGAGAACGGTTACCCATGGAGTACCGCAAGGAACTGTACTTGGGCCGCTTCTCTTCACTATTTACACTAATAGTTTATTGGATATCGATATAAGTGGCACTATCCTTAGTTTTGCTGATGACACTGCCATTTTTTATGAGGCCGAAAGTTGGGAAAATCTAAAAACAAAGGTAGAACGTGACATACCTAAGATGCGGAGATGGTTTGCTTATAACAAATTAACTACGAATTTAAGTAAGACTAATTATCTTTGTTTTACGTCTTATGCAAACAACTTACCACAACTTGGAGCTCCCGTTGCTGAGGACGCAGTGATACCACAAGTTCCGTACGTGAAATACTTGGGAGTTATTATTGACAGCCATATCAGATGGGATAAACAGATAGATGAGATGGTAAAAAAAGTTAGAGGCTTGACTGGCCGATTCAGATACCTGGGTAGTTTCCTGAGTGAAACTCATATGAGAACCCTTTACTTTTCACTTGTGCAATCACAACTAACGTATGGTATTCTTGGTTGGGGAGGAGTGTATGATACTTATCTGCAAAAAATAAGTACATTATAAAAATGGATATTGAAAATAATTTATAGAAAAACACTTACCTTTCCCAGCGACGAACTTTTCCGCTACAGTAATGTACTTGACCTGCGCCAACTTTATTGTCAGAGAATGTTGCTAAATATCCACAAAAACAAAATTAATGTAAAGCAGATTAACCATCCTTACTCAACCAGAAAAAAATCAACCGCAGCTAGAGTTCCTAGTTGTAAAAAATCATCCATGCAAAGAAGTTTTATAAATCTGGCTCCAAAATTATAAAACGATAAAAAACACCAAAACGTTTAAATGTAAACTAAATATTTAGATGCAAACTGTGGGCAGATCGTTTTTTGGCGATATTGTAAAAAATAGTTAATTCTGTGTTGGTTTTATATAAATAAAATGGTTCCTATAGTAATGTAATTACCAAAACTTCCTTAAATTAAAATAACTCGGAATTGTCTTATATATCCTAATTAGGGACTTTTATATGAATATGACGTTAACCCGATTATGTTTTTAATAATTGTGTGTTTTTGTTTAGTTAAAACTCGGATTCGACTTATAAATCCTTATTGGACATTTTTAACTGATAAATGTGATTTCATTTTTGTCTTTGAATGTACGTTGTTGATTGGCTGCAACTTGCTGGTTTTTATATGTAATAAATTGTTCATTTGTCACGTACAAGCAGCTAAAACTGCTTCTGTGAGTTTTTCATGTTTATTTGTAATTTATGTTTTCTAGCAAATAAACATTATTATTATCTCGACTTAGCCAAAAGGCATTCGCACTCCCTCTACGGGGAACATTCACTCAGATCCCGGGTATCCCGGATACCAAAAGGATCTGGCTCGGACGAGACCCTTGCCGTGTTATCGGGCCTTAGGTGACATTGATGTTGTTGGACGTTCCTGCACTCCCCATGAATTTCCTGACGGTTCGGGCTGTCGCAAGTAGTACCGCTTTCTGCATGGACCTGTAAAGACTATCAGTTAGACCCAGCTCCTTGATGTTCCTCAGCAAACTTTTTGGTATAACACCAGTTGTTGACATGATGATTGGAATCGTCTGGACATTCTCCATTTCCCATTGCCTTCTAATTCGTTCTTCTAAATCTCTGTACTTCGCGATCTTCTCGACTTGCTTCACACGCAGGTTGTTGTTGTTCGGGATGGCCACATCAATCAGAGTTGTCTGCCTAGAAATTTTATCAACTATTATAAGGTCCGGTCTGTTATGGGCAACTCGTTGATCTGTCGGAACTGTACGATCCCAGTACATCTTGTAGTTGCTGTTCTCAAGAACAGGCTCAGGTGTGTAGTTGTAATATGGGACCCTCTCTGCCTGCACAAGCAGCAGCTTTTCCGCCAGTTCCTGGTGCAAGATCTTGGCAACCGAATCGTGTCGTTCCTTATATTCCGTTGATGCGAACATCTGACATCCTCCTGTTATGTGCTGGATTGTTTCTGAAGTTGGGCACCCGTATCTGCATCTGTCATCCACTACCGATGCATCTCCTACAATGAATTTTAGGTAGTTGCGAGTTGGTATAACCTGATCTTGTATTATTATTATTATTATTATCATTTTTTAGTAATAATTAAACAATGGTTATTATAAAGATTATTATTTACAATTTACAATCTACTCAATAGTGTATTTAAAGTTTAACTCAAAGTAAGTATATGTAATATGAAAATAAATAAATAATAAAAAAAAGTTAACTGATAATATTGCAGTTTAATGTTGCAGAAGCAAGCGGAAAATGATCAGTTTAAAGGTGCGTATTTTTATCACTTATTATTAATCATCACTATAAAGATTACACTATACCTACTAATATTAACAAACTACTAGATATTACTATTCTATTACTACTTCTACGATTATTACTATTACAGATTCTTTATTGTGGACTGATGAAGCCACATTTACAACATGCGGTTTTTTTAATAGAAGAAACACTCACTATTGGTCATCAGAAAATAGTTGCACAAATTAGAAGCACTATAGAACTTTCTGTAATTTAATTTAATTCATAAAAAACTATGCAAACAGTATAAATATTTCTTAGCATAGTCATTTGGTGAAATAATTTAAAAAAGTGTCTCAGAAAACCCAACCAATTCCCGTTCAAATGTCTTAACAGCTTCTCCAAGAACAGCTCCCAATTTTTCAATCATCCCACCAGCGCCCAGATGTTCCGCGTCTACCCCCGACCGCAATTTTAATAAAATACCCTCAAACAATTAAGCGCTCTCAACTTCTTTTATTACAGTGGGTTTAATTAAGCAAGACTTCACCCCTGCTGCGTCGATATCGCTCAATTAATCCGTTGGAGGCGGGCGGCATGAGCTGACCGCCTCAACGGTCTCTCGGGATGGCTTTCATTAGAAAAGTGCGCCGAAGAACGATTTGAAGGGGTCTGGGGAATGGCTGCTTCGGAGCATCCGTCAGTCGGAATGGATTTTTTAAATTATGTGCCAAAATTAAAAGCAACAACTTTTCGACAACGTTGTTATTTTTAAACCATCGACTGCTGTAGTTTTCGCAAGACCCCAGTTCCAAAGGTTTTGATACAACCCGCTGTAAAGCCAGTCGACTACACTGCCAATGCCAGAATAATTTGCAACCCTTACAACAATACGATAAAAAATTCTTCCTTCCAGACGTTTCGGTATTGTCCCCCCCTCCCTGGATAAAACCGTGCGAAAAGTGCAGTCAGGCAAAATTACGCACATTTTCGGAATCGACCGAAACGCAATTAGATGCGTCCCCCCAGCGAGGCTTAACAGGACAGTCAGACAGACATTAAGCCCCCCTAAGCGGGCGAGAATAATTTAATTCCATCACGTTACCCACCAGTGGCGGCTCGTCCGGAAAGGCAGAGAAAAAAAATAGACATAAAGTTACCCTCGATTTTCTATCCATAATGAGAAATCGAATAAGTAGAAAAGGAATGGGTAAATGCGATTTTGACACTACTTTATGGGGCGCCATTTCGGACTAAATTATTATTTTTGAATATATAAATTTCTCGCGCTAATATATTTTTTAATATGATATTTATAGAAATTTGCGTGAATAATCTTTTTTTAGTCAAATTTATATATTACGCATCGCCCAAAAGTATATATTACAGTAAACGCAAAAACATATATCAAAACACGATATATTAATTTGGTGCCCCAATATATAATAATTTAGGGTACCACCGGTCGTCACCAGAGGTCGCACCGCGCATCCCTAAAGTGCACCGGCAACGCTGCAGCAGAAAGGGCAGAAGCCCGAAGTCGAAATATTTTTTTATATGATATTTATAGAAATTTGCGTGAATAATCTTTTTTTAGTCAAATTTATATATTACGCATCGCCCAAAAGTATATATTACAGTAAACGCAAAAACATATATCAAAACACGATATATTAATTTGGTGCGCCAATATATAATAATTTAGGGTACCACCGGTCGTCACCAGAGGTCGCGCCGCGCATCCCTAAAGTGCACCGGTAAGTAACGCTGCAGCAGAAAGCGCAGAAGCCCGAAATCGAAGTGATTATGATTACCGACGTACTGGATGTTCTTTTTCTGTGTCAGGTTTGGGATTTGACGTTTTGTGGTGTATAACCCCACAATCATCTTAACATATTAGTTTCCCGCCCGCATGATCGTTTTCGTTTCGCCTTCGTTTTGTTGTAGGAAGTGGCTATTTATACGTCCGACGTATATAAAAGTCGGTATACGTCTTGCACTCTCATTGGTGGATTGAGTCACGTGACTTCTTTGGACGTACATTTAACTCCGTACACGTCCGAAGCCGAAGTAAACATTTGATACGTCTACGTCGGAAGCCGTCGGAAGTGCATTTTTCTCAAGCATCTTTGCAATAAGGAGCGTATGCACTGCTCCTTTTTGGGGGATAGACGCTGCCGTATGAAAAAAGAAGGGGACATTCGCATCATATTGTGGCAGTCGGCAGCGATGCGCGCTGCCGTATGAAAAAAGAAGTGGTAATCTTTTCCAATGGTGTAACGTCGGGCGAAAACAGGGGATAGGAACCTATCTAGCCAAAATTTCAAGAAAATCGGGGGTGGGTTTCACGCAGGGACCTCTTTTATTTTATAAGGAGTCCCTGGTTTTACGCCATTCTGCGCTTCCTGCTGCAACGTTACCGGTGCACTTTAGGGATGTGCGGCGCGACCTCTGGTGACGACCGGTGGTACCCTAATTTATTATACCTATATTGGAGCACCAAATTAATATATCGTGTTTTGATATATTTTTTTGCGTTTACTGTAATATATACTTTTGGGCGATGCGTAATATATAAATTCGACTAAAAAAATATTATTCACGCAAATTTCTATAAATATCATATAAAAAAAATATTTAGACTTCGGGCTTCTGCACTTTCTGCTGCAGCGTTGCCGGTGCACTTTAGGAATGCGCGGCGCGACCTCTGGTGACGATCAGTGGTACCCTAAATTATTATATATTGTTGCACCAAATTAATATATCGTGTTTTGATATATTTTTTTGCGTTTACTGTAATATATACTTTTGGGCGATGCGTAATATATAAATTTGACTAAAAAAAGATTATTCACGCAAATTTCTATAAATATCATATTAAAAAATATATTAGCCCGAGAAATTTATATATTCAAAAATAATAATTAAGTCCGAAATGGCGCCTCATACTACTTGAAAGCAGTAGAGTATTACAACCAGGGCAAAGAGAGGCACGAGCGAATAGCAAATGGGATGTGATTATAATAAAATATTAAAATCAGGGAAATAACTAATGGGAGTTGATGGGGTGAAGCACACAGCCGACTCTAGGAAAAGCCCTGAAGTTGAGAAAGCTGGCAACATGGCTTGCGGGTCTGCGCGGCGTGGCCTGTCACTCCCCGTCAGTTGATTTTACAAGAAATTTACCAGAATTAATTTGTGTAGTGCGGGTAGTGCTTTCGTCGCCAGATTGCTACGACGAGGCAGTGTGTCTCTGGGTGGAAACAGACTGCCCGAAGTGCTGGCGACAGCTTTTTTATAAATTTGTTTCGTTCCTTTACAATTTCAAGCCTCAAGATGCCTAGAATCGCCGAGGGATGCTAGAGCATAGTTATATACCTGGCTTAAGTCAAATCGTAATAATAACTTCAAGTAGCTAGGTTTTCTTTGCTTGAGGGCAGGAGGTAAGTAGACTTGTATTCGTTTTGGGCTTACCAAAGGACGAAAATTTAAGAATGGAATAATTACGGTCCAATTGTATAATATTTTTGCAAAAGTTTCTTTACTTAATTTTAAAGTCAACATATATTTTAGTTGAATGTATTATGAAATTGACCCTAACTGCCATTTCAATCACAAGAGATATTATTCTTCTTCACAACAGGCAGTTCTCTGTTCGCTTATTGTCTCACAAAAATTCGACTTACAACAAAATGTAGTTCCCTCTATTTGCCCAAATTTACCATATTATTTGACAAAAATGTACCTATCCACACCAGGAATCGTACTTATTATTACTTATATTATATTATGTGCATATTCTGTTAATTGTTACTGCTTTTATTGTCTGTTAAACAAACCTACCTACTTACTTAGACTTAGGTACCCAATTATTAATACAAAGGTCACAAATGTATCTAATTGTAATTAAAAAGACGGTTGAACATTTATTAGAAAAGATAAACTAAGCCAAAGTGCAGACTATTCTAGACTGCATACCCTTTGAACCGTCCCGCTGCGGCGTTGCCACATGTTTGCACAGGGCTTGTAAATTCGGGAAAGGTAAAACTTGTAGTCTCAGCTTCAGCTCATGACTTTTTATTTTCTGCACATTAAAAGAGAACACTTTCACGGCCGTGCTTTTTTGACCAAGGATCCTTTTGCTACTTTAGTAAAAAGTCTGCCTCCCCATGTGAAATTGGTACGAGTCGCCACTGTTGGCCCTTTCTGCGGTGAGGTTCCCCCAAAGCTTTGGGGCACACTTTGGTATTGTTGATATAGTCGAAAGGTAAACTATGCAGGTATGTTTCTCCCTGCCCACCCGAACAACACTTTTGTATATAGATGTAAGGCATTTTGTTATTGTTACGTACACGCTTATTCTTAAAATAAATGTGTTAATCGAGAAATGCCGTATATTCTATATAATTTAGTTCTTAAATTCCATTAAAATAAGCGCCTAATTTGAATTTGGCGCCAAATAGATTGTTGTCGATGGTTGCCATCCTGATGGGCTTATTTGGTACCTACTTGTCGTCTTTTGTATACATCCAGCCTTAACTTCCAAGACTTCCAAGAAGTATTCTATATACAAATCAAACCGAAACTTCTCGGCATTTCGCTCGCTATCAATTTCACTTCGATTAGAACTCACTTTCACACCGTCTGCAATAATCGGATGCGAGTTTTCCTTTCTGGAAACTTTTTCAATCTAAATTTTGATGACTGCCGAATGGTTTCCACCACTCCAGACGAATAACGTCCGCATGCCACGCAATTCGAAGTATACGGAGCTATATGGGGGCGCTAAAATGCCTTATCCGACCATCTAAAGTCTGGGGAATGTTTACAAGCAGTGGGGTTTATTTTTATGGGCAGATCTTATCATTGGATTAGCGAATTATTACGTGTTTTCATGTGCGCGTTTCATATAGCGGTAGGAACGTTTTGTTTTGTTATCTAGTGTGTATGCAACCCAATTAACACGTAGTATATATTATTGTGGGTTGTCTACATTATTGCATGGTAGTTTCTACACCTAAATTGTCTCTGATTTATTTCTAGTCTATAAATATTTTAGCATCAGTGTTACATAATGGTCAAAGCAGGTAAAACACGGTATATATTTTGTATCTAATTTCACCTGACAATTCTATTTGAACGTCCATTTATCTCCTGTGGTAATTTATGCAAATAATGTGAAGCCTAGTGGTTTGGATCAGTCGAATAGAGCCATCTAAACCATTATCAATGCCTGTCGAATAGCTGGTTATGGTGTTGATTTTGTTAGCTGCAATTTTTCTATAGGTATAAAATAATTATTTAGTGAAAAATGAGATTGTAGTAAAAATTAAGGGGAACTCGAGGGTGTACTCGGATTTTGTATACGGGGAACGGTAAAACAATTATAGCGAAAAACATTTTTTGCAAAATAAAAAATATTTTTTTTTTACCTATACAACCATTAGACCGAAATGAAACTGATTTTCTTTATTTTACAACTTACACATTTCACTTAATTCCAAATCCAATGATATCTAATTTGTCCTATTTATCTCCATCCGTTTCCGAGATATTTACCAAAGAAGCTTCATCAAACTAGATACATGGTCTCATGGTCAGTGTTTGATGTTCGATCCTAGTACCCCAAACAACAAAACCAAATTTATGACAAATCAAGTCAGCCATGATAATAAAACTGACAATCAAGTAGGCACTAGCTATACCTATTCAACTACATTCAACTTAACTAAAGATTTCATGGAAATTATGAAGCATTTATTATTTTTATTACTGTCATACCTATTATAACAACAAAAACATAATTAGTTCTCAAAATTAATTAGCAATTCATTTACATTAAATGCTCAAAATGGTTTCCATTATTATTTACACATAACCTAAGCCTATTTAAGAATTTTTTCGAACATTTTCAAAGATTAATGGTCAATTGTTTAAACTATCAATTTCTAATTTTACTCATCGTTTAATCTCCTCAACATTTTCGGGGCGGTTTTTATAAATTTTATTTTTTTAAATGTTCCCACAAGAGAAATTCTAAGGGGGTTAAATCTTTCAAAAACATTTTTTAAACTGTTACTAAACAGCTTCAGCAACAGAATTGTAGACTAATCTGACAGGTAAATAGAAATATTGAACTTATACAGCCTACTTGATTGTCAGTTTTATTATCATGGCTGACTTGATTTGTCATATATTTGGTTTTATTGTTTGACCTACTCGGACCGAACATCAGACACTGACCATGAGCTTCTCTGACCAATATCTCCGAAACGGTTGGAGATACCTAAATATGTCAAATTATATATCGTTGGATTCAGAATTAAAAAAAGGAATCCTATAATGGTTAAATGGAATGTGTAAGTTGAAAATAGAGAAAAGTACTTTCATTTTTATTGTTTTTCTTTGATTAAATAATTTTCTGTAGGTAGTAAGACAAAACTTATAAATAAAAGTTACTCAGAATAGGAAACTGTGTATGATGGAAAATTTTTTGACAATCCTAGGCCCACTTTGCGTTTCCTCCAATATTTTCCAAAATACAAAGTAGGCCTAGATTCGTAAAATTTTGTCATCATGCGCAGTTTTCCATTCTGGGGAAGTTTTCTTAATACAGTTTTGTCGTACTATTCACAGAAAACCATTTATTTGACAAAAAAAGAGAATACAATCAAAAAATCAAAGTAGGCCTAACGCTTTGAAATTTTGTACACTTAAGTAGCTTACCACGCTGAGCAAATTTTATTTATAACTCTTATCATTATCTCTACAAATAGAGGTAGTTTACTCTTATGCTAATTAACGTTTCTTTAATTTTCTGGTCACCCAGTATTAGTAATATCAACTTTTTAAATGCAGATTTTATTTTAAGAACAAGCAGACTTTTTTATGAAGAATGACTTTTTTCCAAGAATTGAAAATAAAAATTTTTACAAGTAGGTACCTATAGTTAAGTCCATCCGTGGACACACTGTATATAAGGAAAACAGTGCGTCTTCAAGAATAATTACTTTGTTGTATGATTTATCACTCCAACATGTAAGAAAATTAATTACTTTTAGGGTACAATAAAATTACTAGACGAAAATACTATAAACTATTATGATTGCCATGAGTTAACGTCTGGGAAACAGTAAATCCTGCAATCAAGGACCATATTTTAATTATGCGAGGAGTCACAATGGCGCATGGGATATAGCGCCCTCTACCCCCCCTTGCCCCTCCCCTCCATAAGGGAAAATTTATAGACGGGTCGTTTGGAACTAAGGGATGGTTCACACTAACGACATCGTCATCAGTGTCATCACCTAAAAATAAAAAAAATCAATGTTAAATCAAAATGTAAGTATTTATAGTAGAAGTACAGTAGTCAGTAGTATACTATGTACCTACTTCGTTAGTTTGTCCCCCTTTTTTAGTAATTTCCAAGCCTATTGAATATGCAAGGTGATTCTTTGAAGATACATAACTTTTGTAAAAAGTGCTATTTAATATTTTAAAATAACATTACGATTTTTAAATTTTATTTGCCATGATGGGAATGATTTGAATTCATATAGCAAGTGTAAACGAGCCTTAATGCATAATTGTGCCCTTCTGCAGTTATTTTCGCGTTAAAATACCATCATTAATATGTTGCCTACGCTGGAAATCCCAACTAAAAACAAAAGATAAAAAACCTCCAACTCGAAATTGCGCACACATGAAACAATGGTAGAAAATTAAACACACACACTACAATGCATTGTAAGGTGTTGCTTAGTTGATAATGAAAAAATTGTCTAACTGACGAGAGAACTCCCGTAATGAAAAATCCTCTCCTATCTACGAGGCTATTCATGCCGTCATTAAAACACGTGTCTGCAAATAAGATAATCCCGAAAATTTACCCTTGCCCATCAGCGATAATGTCCCACTGTTTAGAGTTAATTAATCAGTTTCAGGTCCAATTAATTACCTGTAATTTGATGGACAACATTGCGCCATATCCAGCTTGTGGCATACAGGGTAATATGCCAACGCATACCACGATAATATCTGTTACAGAATTTTTTTTAATGAGTCATTTTCGCATCAAATGTCACACCAAAATTTTCTTACTCATCAAGGTTTAGAATTCATGAGTTAGGCAACTAGAGTATTTTGCAAAAGGTGTTGCATGCTATACTTTTTCTACGAGTCCATACGAATCAACACACATTTTGGAACGTTTCAAGAAAAGCAAAATGTTATTAAGATAATTCATTCGTTACTTGATACGGCTGATATAAAGAATGTCGATTTTCTTGATTACTTATTTATTTGCATCACAGATAATTTATACAATAGTTATTTATGTACCAAGGCGCTGAAGTTCAACTTTTTATGACTGATGTGGAGTTTAGTTGCTGAGGCCTCTGGCCGAGGCAAATAAACCACATGAGTCACAAAAAGAACTTCAGTGCCGAGGTACATATTATATTTTTTTTGAAATCGGAAAAAAAAATGTTTTATTAGGCAAGAAAATAATAATAAGGGATCACCCGTCCACGAACCGACTACGCGCGGCGTTGCTTGACTTTACCGATCGCTCTACCTAGGACAAGTATAATGATGTACGGCACCTTCTGACAGAAAAACCAAACTGCTGCTTTTTGTGCAGTCTACACAACAAATCTATTGATTTTCAAATTTACTAAAATATGTATACTAAAGGATTGCGCTTCTATAGGAAACAATTTCGCAATGTGTACGAAAAGTTAAATGAGCCTTTATCGGCCGGGTTTTGAATATTTGGTCACTTTTGACGGGCGATTTCTCCGCGTCTGACGTTTAATGTTTACATCTCGCCAAGGCCTACTTCTTGAAAAAATCGTACAATAATGGGCTACATTATTGTACGATTGCTGTGCTTTTAATGACGATTTTGGGACATTTTAATGCCGATTTCAAGAAAAAAATATTATGTACAGAAGAAACCAAGGAAACTATTGATTTTATTCGATTAAATTAAATATTAGTTTGTTCAATTATACCACCATTGACAGATATGCATTTCTCAATTCGCCGTCTTTTGTGTTCAACCACTCATCTGAGCTCTTTTTATTTTCAGGTTTCCATCTTGATCTTAGATTTTTTCCAAATTAAAAAACAGGATGAAAAATGTAGATTTTCTGAAACATTCCTATTTTTTTGTCCATATTACGTAATAAAATAACGCATGAATTCTCTTAATAACATTTTGTTTCCTAACTAAAGATGAAATTTTGCCAAGGAAGATCAAAATTACCTTGTCTATTAAAAAATATATTGCAACTTTTAAAAATTAACAAGATGAAACTTTGTAGAGTTATATGTTTTAATTTGGACCCTTAAAACTAGTCACAGTCGGTTTTCAAAAAATTGAATAGTGCGTCGAATGCCATTTTCAGAGAGCTATTGAACAAAAAAAGTTTTTAAAAATGGGCGCACAAATGATAATTTTAGAAGGGTGGCGTACCCTTAAGTGAGACACACTGTATGTATATTTAAATATAGAATATTGTATAACTCTGTACAGAATTTCCTAGTAGCGAAACGAAACCGCATATTACTGCTATTATACGAATAGCACCCTGTCAGTTTGAATTTAGGGTGCAAATTATTAATTTGCTAATATCTCTTATGGGCCCCAAATGGTTAGAGTTGTATTTATTGGGCACATAATAGTTACAAGAGAATCAGGTTTAAAATAATAACGGCAACAAAAAACTTAATAATAAAAAATAAAATATTTTTGGTTTTTCATATTTTCCGCAAAAGTATGTTTATGGGCGGATAATCATCAGTCCTCATTTCGCAAAATTATGGCGCTAATCCAGAACCCCCTGAAAGGAATACATGAATACATTTTCTCTTTCAAAATACGCCAAACGTATTCCACTGTTTTCAATTATAACGGTGCGGAGAGAGAGACAAGGTTCGTTTCATTTAATTGTTCAAACTTCATTTTGCGAGCCGAGGGACTATACATTTGTTATTTTCTCCCCTTTGCTGTGAGATTTCATCGTTATGCCGCTGTATAATTTTAAAATTACGGCCCGACGCTATAGTTACCGCTATTTTATTGCTTGGAAACGGTCAAAATATACCTAGCTTATCGGAGAACAAAATGTACACTTAGTTATAATCATTTTCCGAATACAAAAGTAGGTAAAAAACTACTTTTTAATCAACGTGGTCCACAATAATAATAATAACTAGAAATTCGCCCACCTGCGCTAGCGCGCAGGCTGGGCGTACCTCAGTGCCAACGGCAGGCGGCGGCTTCGCTGCCGCAACCTTCTTTTAGATAACTTAAAACGTAATTTTTGTTGAAACTGAAGTTCGGCCGCTTCGCGGCCTCACGTCCCCCTCGCGAGGGATTCCCCTCGGCCTATTGCCGCCCTCGGCCTACGGCCTCGTGCGTCAATTTTGGCGCCTCGCTTCGCTCGTCGCATTGGGCGCCACACTCGGGCTTCGCCCTCGTGCGTCGCCTCCTTGGTTTATTGCCGCACTCGGGCTTCGCCCTCGTGCGTCAAATTTGGAGCCTCGTAATAATAATAATAATTTTCACCCTCACAATACTCCAAACTAGGAGTGGTTTCTACTTTTTATTGGTAGTTCCAAGGGAGAGTATCTCATTGGCAGTACTATTTGTTTGAAGCATCGTTTAAAACCAAATTTTGCAGAAAATCACTCAGGTGTTCTTTTTACAAACATTTTACTCATACAGTAACAAATAAGCGTAAAAAACCACCCAAATTTCATACTTGTTATAAGTATACGTTGTTTTCCCGTAAAACCAAAACTTTTCTCGCCTTATTCGCCATTAATGCCGCTTTTTAAAAATCCAACCGAGGAGTTTCGAACTTTGTCAATCTCGGCGCAACTTTCAGGTTTAATAGTTGAAACTTTAACCGACCCACCGGCGAAATTGTAACATTTTGTACTATAAGCAGTATGTTTAATTTATTACGGAGAGCTCTGGTTGGCACAGATTTCGCACGGGACATTTACCACCACTTTGGAAAACAAGTTGAGTGCACTAGGAGTTTAACTTTGACAAATCCACTTTGGCCGAACTGCGAAACTTATTTCTAAGTATTAACAAGTTTTGTTGTTGGTGCGAAATTGTTTATCACATATTTCCCGAGAATATTCCAAATCGCCCAGTTGTAATAAAACGATGTGGTTGATGTCATAAAACCAAAAAAATGTTTGGCTCATTAAAATGTGCACGGCCACCCGTCAATGAGCCGACAGCTCGAGCGGTTGCTGCACTTTCCACGTTATTATTTTTTTATGTATTTCTCCATTATGCGACGACATTCTGTATATTGTAATTTCAATAATTTAAACACTCGATTTGCATCAACTTTTAAAATATTCCCAAATACTACATAAAAAATCCATTCTAATCCACCGAACCTAAATAAGCATTTTCTGTTTTTTTCCAACTTTTAACTTTTAAATTCGTCAAAAACTGGAATAATCATATGCACCCCTCCAATTCTTCCTCCCCCTTTCCGCAGAAAAATTTAACTACGTTTTAAAAAGCTGAAAAGAAGCCCATTCTGGAAGCATCCCAACATTTGAATAATCACGTTTTCCGGACCTTTCAAGGAAACTATTGCCTATTTTAATTAAAGTTGATGATCAAAGCCTTTTGTTCGGCCTGTTCCATTGTGAAAGATTACATCGGCAATAAAACGAATAATAGACGGGCCAAATACTAAAACCCCGGCTCGGAGGTGAAAATCCGGAGTTACGGCACTGTAAATTGGAAAAGAGGAGCAATTGAAATCGAAATTTGACATAAAATTTAATTATCAGTTATATCTAGACAGAAAAAGTCTTATTATACGACCCAATAGAAAAATTTTACCGCAGGCAGATAATAGAGTTTTAGTAGAGTTTCCGAAAATGTTTTATTTTTCAGTCCATTCCAATTTTCAAATAAAATAGATGGTGGTGATCACAAGTAATGTGATGGGATGAGGTTAAAGCCCACGAAAAAATTCGAACAAGGAGGAGAAGAAGAAAAAGAATTCAAAATCAACCTTCATTTTGTCTTGAGGGTACTTGACAATATTTTTAATTGCTTCAAAATCGTACTCAGTTTACCAACATAACATGAAATAAATGAAATAACGACTTTTAACACTTATTTATTTATGATAATTAAAGACGAAGTTGCACAATTTTCGTCAGGCTGAAATCTACAGTTTCGTCGTTTTATTGTCTAGAACGCCAAACGTGGCAACGTCTGTGCCTGTCACGAGAAACGGCATTGCAATGTTGCCGGTGCCCGTTTGCAATAATTCGTGGAACAAAGGAAAGTTTTAGTTTTCTATTCGGATGTCTCCAGCTTGCCTATGAATATCTACTATTATTTAATCATTACAACCTTTGAGCTTTAACTAACGCAATTGCACACGAAAATGTTGTCCTATAAATCAACGATATATACGAATAGATATATTACCAAAGGGCAACTTGTTTTGTATCATAATTTTAAAAAGATGTCATAGTTGGCACATTCAAGGTTTCCAGTTTTTTAATGACGATTTAGGTTATTTCGTAAATACAACTATTTCAAATCATAGGTATATACGACATACAAGTCTATCAAAAAACTATTTATTATGCATTACAAAATAGGAAAGACTGAATTTAAGAAATGCCAATGTAACCAAATTACCTCGTCTTCTCCCCCTTGGCCCGCTAATGTAGAAGCAAAACAAAACTGTGTTATTTGTATCATCCATTCCTATATACAGTGTGTCCACGGATGGACATAACTATACTAGTAAAAAATGTTATTTTCAATTTTTCGAAAAAAGTCATTCTTGACAAAAAAGTCTGCAAGATTGGCATGGAAAAAATTAACACTACTTATACCGGATGACCAGAAAAATGAAGAAACGTTAATTAGCATAAGAGTAAACTACCTCTATTTGTAGAGATAGTGAAAAAAGTTATAAAGAAAATTTGTTCCGCGTGGTAAGTTTCTTAGGTCTACAAAATTTCAAAGCGCTACTAGGCCTACTTTGATTTTTTTTATTCTCTTTTTTGTCAAATAAATGGTTTTCTGTAAATAGTACGACAAAACTGTATTAAGAAAACTTCCCCAGAATGGAAAACTGCGCATGATGACAAAATTTTACGATTCTAGGCCTACTTTGTATTTTGGAAAATATTGGAGGAAACTCAAAGTACGCCTAGGATTGTCAAGTTTTTTTTATCATACACAGTTTCTTACTCTGAGTAACTTTTATTTATATAGTTTTATCATACTACCTACTGAAAATTATTTAATCGAAGAAAAACAAGAAAAAAAAAACAAAAAATCACAGTAGGCCTAACGTTTTCAAATGTTGTACACCTAAGTAACACACCACGCTGAACCAATTTTCTTTATAACTTTTTCAATATCTCTACCAATAGAGGCAGTTTACTCTTATACTAATTATCGTTTCTTCAATTTTCTGGTCACCCAGTATAAGTAATGTTAACCTTTTCCATGCCAATCTTATTTTAAGAACAAGCACACTTTTTTATCAAGAATGACTTTTTTCGAAAAATTGAAAATAATTTTTTTTACAAGTATAGTTAACTCCATCCGTGGACACACTGTATATATCGTTGACATAAACACACTTTTTTATCATTATGAATGAATGAGTTCCATATATTGACGCCTCAATGGCAAAATGGTCTCTGTGTATGCTGGAAACTAAGGTATATCCTTCATCTCTGTCACGTGACACTTTGGTTAAAATATCTGTATACGGAACATATTCAAACTTCAATAATGCGGACGACATGCCAACATGCGAACTGTCATTCCATTCAAAACGCATTAGTAGATATCTGTGCGATTTATTATAGGATTATTCTTATTTATATATAATTATATTGTTGGTGTAGTTATCATGTTGTTAGTGGTGTGAGTAGGTAAATTATCATAGACAAGGATTACGTGAAAGGACATTCCGATAATTTTCGGAAATTGGATGCTTTCATGAATCATTTATTCAGATGTTCATGTTTAATAGCTAATTAAGGTTATGATATCGAGTCACAAGTAAAATTTCTACGATTTTGGACTTATATGATGAAATCATCAAAGAACCGTTACTTTGCAAATGAACGGGAGTGCAGTAGTGTCCAAACCACTAGGGAAAGAGGCAATTTAATTTTGTAGAACAATGCTGCCAGTCGCGCTGTCAAATGTGTATGTTGGCTGTCACGTTACGATAGGGCAGCATCTGCAAATAATTGAAGGGGAGAAAATTTGAATAGCAGCTAACTCTGATGGGTGACAATAATGATTATATTAAAAAGTCAGTGCAGATGTAGTAGACTGATATTTAAATTTTGTTAGGGTGTTTTTGTTTGCTACCTTAATGAAAAATCGGTCTTTATTACCTATAGGTACACGCGCGGCCTCATAAATCGTTCCACTAGGCATGAGAAATAAGTAAGAAATCAAGAATTTCGGGTAAGTGCGGCAACGTTGCGCCAATTCCACGGCTTCACATATCAACAACTTCCCCTACATTCCCTCGTACCGACCCACTCCTCCCCGTAGAAAATAAAAATTGCGATACGTCAGTCAACGAAAATAGGTTTATAAATCGCTGCATTACAATTATAATAAAGTGGATTTATAGTTTTACACAGTTTCTTGGTGTTTTGAGATTCACGTAACGTGATTTCTTTGATTGTCAAAGTGGTATTAGTTAAACAAGGTATAATATCTAAGTATACTTAATTACTTGTGTTATTATAGAAGAATCTTATAGTGGTTTTTTACATTGGTTTATTGCACTTCTTTATCCTAATCACGAACCAAATCTTTGGTTTATTTCAATTTTTAAAGCTTCCCTGGAGTAATCGGGTGAGGTTCTGATGCTTCCCGGTCCCCCGAAAAAATCGAGAAATGAGAAAAAACAAGCAATTTCCAATAGTGGTTTCAGAGGATTTTCCGTCGGTTTCGCTGATTCTACAGCCGTCCCGTTTCTCGAAAGTGGTTAATCGTGAATCCGGAATTTCTGTTAGATATCGGATTTTCAAGGTTCTTTTTGGTACCGGAGGAAAGTACGACACCCAATTAAGAGATTTACCACCTTCTTCGATTTTTAGAACGGCTCTATATTCGAGGTTGTCGAAAGACTTTTGCGAAAAAACCACCAATATCCGTGGGCAGGGTTATACGATTTTCCACTATTATTCAAGCAATCTAAGGCCAACCTAACAGCGCCGAATTTACTGTTTTTTTGCACTGTAACTGGCAATGTCACGTAAGGTAATGTCGCGTATTAAGATGTTAGATTTGCCGTCACTTACGCTTTTAAGGTTATCGCTGGCTTTCAAACCGCGAAAGAGGGGAGGGGTAATTGCAACGTTGTCAGTTGAACGCCTTTGCGTCCGCACGTATTGGAACGATTTCAAGGGCCACGCGGTACATAGTTTCCAAACTTTAACCCCCTATTATTTCTTTAGGTTGAATGGATTTTTTAAAATTTCGGATTCGTGTTGAGCTTTTTTTCACCCGTGGTTACAAACTTTTACATTATGGCTGAATCGCCCTGTGTATTCGGTGTTAATACTCCTCAAACTTTACCATAGTTGGAAAAGTATAAAATTCGAATAATTCGAAAGCTCAAAACCGCGCAACTTCCGTAAAAGATTACCCAGCCTCAAATATGCGCAACTTCCGCTCGGCGGGGAAAAAACACCGAACTCCCGGTACCGTGAAAGGAGAGCCGGCGCCGAAAGTTCCCGAACCGGAATCTCTGCTTAAAATCCTCACCAACTTCGTGGGCCGCAGCCCGATACTGTTTACGCGCCGCAGAGTTCGCAACTATCCGAATTACCCCGTCCACTATATCACCGGCGATTTAATTAGTTAAGTAGTCTAAGGACGCGAAGTTGTTAACCCTACCTCTCGCGGCGCATTTTCGTTATGGGCGACTTTAAGGACGATATCGTCAGAGAACATTGTTCTCTGATATCTCCGTAGCAAGAGTCTTGGCATCGCGCCATCAATCACAGACACGCGAATTATCTAGATATGGTCGCCGTTCCGGTGTTGTTTCCAGCTTCCACTCCAGAGATGGCGCTAACAGTAAATTCCAAATCCCATCTGCGTGCTTCACACGTTATCATGTTGTTAAAGAATGTTGTATGAATTTGGCAACCTTGTCGTCAGTAGCGCTTCAAGCGAGGCTACGGTAAAGACGGGCCATGGCGCACAAAAATCACGTGACCATCTTAGTCCGACGTTGCATGTCATTTGTCACATAACTGAAAGCAGCAGCTTGGGTTTTGAGAAGTTTTATATGTTTAAAGTGTTTTTAAACGTCCTATTTTATATTTTAGAAACAAGTTTGTGTGTAGTGCGCGTGTGTCCTGGCGGAGGGGAACCGCCCAGGTGTTATTATGGGAGCCGTGCCGTCCAGGAGCATTGATGCCGCTCGCGCCGACGCGTGAGCGCTGTAAGGGGAATTCTCCCCACGGAATGGGCAGTGGTGCCTGAGACTCAGACGGGTGAACTGCTTACGGGAGATCCGCGAGTTCAGACGGTCCGGGTGGCTGGAAGCCGTTCCCGTTGACCACGTTCGGGTTGGTGTATTTTGTATATACCATTCACCTTGTGCGAAATAAATCAATGTTGTAACGTACTCGAGGATTTTCGTTGTCGACCCACGCCCTGATATACGGTTCCTATTCGGCCTTTCCCGCTGCCGATCAACTGGGACCTTGTCAATATTTGCACTATACTGAGGTAAGTTTTCATTTTTATTTCGTAAAAAATAACCTAAATACCAAATATTGGGTCTGTTTATATTATATTTATACATATTACAAAAGCCCGGAAGAAAATGTCACCATAACAACATTTGCTTTGCCTCTGGATGAAAGTTTGCGCCAAAAATGGATTCGTCAAATTCCAACTGAGATTTAATTTCTAAAAAACCCTTAAGTATGTGTGGCTAATACACATTTTCATGAAAGTGAAACAATTAAAGTGGACAAATGTGTTGTGAGAATATCACCTAAGCTAAAGGAAGGTGCTGTCCCAACAATTTTTGAGAATGTGCCAAAATATTTGAGTGCAGTGCCGTTTAACTCACAGCCCAAAACAGCTGAGGCAGGTTGAAAATTTTGAAAAAACAATTAGAGAAAGTCTGAATGCACAAAACCAATAATGTAATAGATGAAAGAAAACTCGCCAAATTGTTACACTGGGTGTATCGTGATTTTAGGCGTTCCTGCGGAGTGTCTAGTAACATTACCCGACCTGTTCGGCTCCAGTACATCTTATATACAGTATAGTGCCTGTTTTTTTATCCTAGTTCGAGATTGATTTTAATGATCCTTGTATCCCCGTCTCTTCACTGACATAGAAACCGAATTAATCGCTTCCCCTATAGGTGACCCGAACTCCCAAGACAACAGAGACCCTGATTCCAAGGTCGCAACCCCTTCAGTCTTAGACCGCCCCCCAGCAAACGCCGCGGGGTGGGTTACACCTCCCGGCCGCAAGCAGGCCTATCTACATCCGATTCAGGACGGATCCGCCGGTTACGGGAAAATAACCTGACCGCGAGACGAACGTATCGATCGGGGGGGGGTTGAAACTGCGCCACCTGCTTAATTTACGGCGCGAGGGGGCGTACATTAGGGTTACACCTTCGCCCGGTGGTCATGCGACTGTTAAAGGGGTAAATAATGGAAAAGGTTGGTGTTGGTGCAATGTAAATAGTTCAACAGGGAGCTTTTGTGGCAGTGCAGGTAAAAAATGCACTCCATTCGAACCCATCACCTGCCACAGAACACTATGAAGTAATATATCTTTTTGTGGGAGTAAACAGACATTGAAGTGTATATTATGTTTTAGATCAAATAAACACGGATATATTGACCATGGAAAGGCGCATAGTCCAACGAGCGGGCATCCCCCGGTTATTTCGTTTTATCTCGTTTCTCCGTTTGCTTTTGCATTAGGAGGCGAATAAAAGGCTTTTAGTGTGTATTGACTTTTCCTCTCCTCGGTCCTCGCTACATAAAAATGAGTTTTATGTAGCCATTCCGATTTCCCGTTTCATTGAACAACCAACTCGACGACCCCGTGTTATTTTCTATCCGATGTTTATAAAGCTGAAACAATTTCAATTCCTCCTTATCTCGTTATTTTTCTCGTCATAGACAAATCAGTAAAGTTTATTTAATATCTAAAAAAAATCACAAACAACATAAAAAATTGGATTAGATTATCATATTATTAAGCCCAGATATATCTACAATTTTTGTATCTACAGTTTTTCTGTATAATCAGAAATAACGGAGCTACAGAGATCTGATGAAGTGACAAAAAATCACTCTTTTCGAAATATCTAGTGAGCCATAAACTTTTTTAAAAATCCAAAAGGGGCATTAGATTGAGCATTCAAAACTGCAAGTCTTTCCCCATTTAACCTTTGTTCTAGCTCTGCTAGTTTCCGAGATCCCCATAGTGGGCATCGAAAAAAAACTCACCCTTTATATTTTTGAAAATAACACCCTATATAAAATAGGCTAGATATAAATAGGTACTATTTAAAATAATACCTAAGACAAAGTTTAATCGATTTCCAAAAAAGTTCACCAAATGTGCCCTGTGGTTTATAGAGGCTACAATTTTTTCGAACTTTGATCTCAATCTCAATTGGTAAACGCCCTGTATAACTTAGGACATTGAAAATATATCCAATTCGATGGCACTATCCATTTCATTCTTTAAAAATGCCTAATACGGTTTTGTGATTTTTGTGTGTCTTATTTTTATAACAGTAGGCCATGGAATTCGACTATTTAAAACAATTATGACACCAAAACAAAAAGTTGAAACAGACTATATTATGAAGTGACAACGTAGAGTATATATATATATATATATATATATATATATATATTTGAATTGACAACGTATCATATACCCGGATTGTTCGGACGACTTTTGTAAATAACAAAAAAAAATAGATGAAATTTGATCTTTTGGGGTTGAGCCCTGCTTGCGGTGTGACATAATTTAAGTTTTGAAAAATCACGTATGCCTTGGAAGTTTTTAAAAACCAAATTTTCACACCAATAAATTGACCTTTTTGTAGATTTTACGAGAAAATGCTAATAAGGAAACTTGTTCAGAATGAATCACTGAGAGAAACATTGGTTGCGTGGCTTTAAAATGTCCAATATTGCCTAGAAATTAAGTTTGAGCGAAAAAAAGTGTCTCAGTGCATGCTTGTCCGTGTGTTCACACGAAAACCTAAGAGCGGTTTGAGATATCGACCTTAAATTTGATACAACTTAACTTAATCCAGACCACGAAGGAAGTGTTCAGATGGTTTTTGGGCAAAACCAGTCTACCTGGTGACGGAGATTAAAATTTAAGGGATGAGTTTCGCTTTCGCACACTTCGTTCGTACTTAATTCGAAGCCAGAAATAATTTATTATACAGTGTGGATAGAAATTGTGGAATATTGCTTATATTTCTTAAAATATTCCTCATGTATGAAAAACGTTTAGTGATATCAAGCAATCTTTCGTAGCACAAAAAATGTGGTTGCCATGATAACCGACTTGATTTTTTTAAATGGCACCATATACGTTTTTTGGTGAAAATTATTGATACATTGGAACTTTCTCAATACGATACAATACAATTTTAATGGGGTCGCATAAGAAAAAAAATACAAAAAAAATAAGTTTTCTATTATGCTATTGACAATGTTTATCAAAATAATTATTAACATCAAGTTAGCCATTCCAAAATCAGAACAATGGGAAACTGTCACTAGCTGTCAGTTGCTTGTAATTGTGTGCATTGTTACAGTAAACGTACTTTTTTACTCAATTTTCTGTGTACTTAAGTACTTAGTAAATTATAATGGCGATTGAATTAAGTGAAACGGAAAGCATACAGGTTAACATACTAAGTACTTAAGTGCACAGAAAATTGAGTAAAAAAGTACGTTTAGTGTAACAATGTACACAGTTACACAGCTAGTGACAGTTTCGCATTGTTCTGATTTTGGCATGATGTTAATAATTATTTTGATAAACATTGTCAATAGCATAATAGAAAACTTAATTTTTTTGTATTTTTTTCTTATGCGACCCCATTAAAATTGTATTGTATCGTATTCAGAAAGTTCCAATGTATCAATTTTCACCAAAAAAAGTATATGGTGCCATTTAAAAAAAATTAAATCGGTTACCATGGCAACCACATTTTTTGTGCTACGAAAGATTGCTTGATATCACTAAACGGGAAATAATTTTCCCTAACACTTTTATTGAAACATGTTTTTGATATGAGGAATATTTTAAGAAATATAAGCAATATTCCACAATTTCTATCCACACTGTATATGTCCAACATCTCATAAGTTATTTTAATCCAGTAAATTTAATCCGATTCATACGGATAATAATATAATTCATTAGATAAAAAAAAATCCATCGATAGTACACCACATAGAAAGCTTAAATCCCAGTTTTCGACCATCAGCCCCTTGCAGGTTTTCCGCCGTTTTGAATTTAGGGATAAATTAGTTTTTTCGCCGATAAGAGCTGTATTTTTAATTTTACTAAAAAATAGCTGACGCCCTTTTTAAAGGAAAAAAGGTGCTCTGCAAATTTGTGTTCTTGCATTTTCTTGAATTTTTTGCAATAGCAGTTGCCAGTTCTCATGGAAGATGTGCCATTGCATTTAAGAAGAACCATGTGGTTTCAACACGACAAAACTCCACCACACAAAGCCAATATTGTAAAAGAATTTCTAAATAATGAGTTTGGAAACAAATGGATTGGGATAAATGGCTTCATAAAATGGCCAGAAAAGTCGCTAGACAGAAAAACCTTGTTTACAAAATTCCATTCCGGAATATTGATGATTTAATAGAGAAAATAACACCAATAACAGTTTTTCTTAAAAAGGCGTTCATACAGTTTTATAACTAATAATAAAATTTTAATACTTTTTCCATAATACATCTGCATTATTTTTGTCAAAAATATTCATATTCATAAGTCACGGTTAACTCGATTTCATTAAAAAAATACCATGGCATATTTTTAATATTTTAACAAATAATACGCATATAATTTTTTATTGAAACAAGATATCAAAACAATTTATTTACGAAAGTTTATCAGAAACCGTGCTATTTCCAAATATAAAGAGAAACAGGTATATGGTTCTGGGGAAAAATATATTTGATGACGTCATAACCTATATTTCCCAAATTCCTACAAACTATCCTTTTGGTCCAAAGGCAAGCTTGAGTGGTCCCACTGGCTGTTTTTGTTTGCCTATAATAACTCTGGGATTTGGGACACTCTGTACAAATTTTTTTTGAATGTGCTTAGATATACTTAGATATACTTATTTAAAAAAGTAGAAAATTCAGATCAGAAATTGCAATATTAAACCTTGTATTTTCTGGACTATTCAATTTTTACTTTAATGTGTAATGTTATTTGTTAGATCTTAAACTCTCTTCTTGGAAAACCCTGACAATAGCTGGGGGCCTATACAATGTTTGTCTCCGGATCGGATGGGGGTCCGGTATAATTGGAAAAAGTGCATTTCCGGGGTCCCGGAACCCGGATTATAAGCGGCGGCGGCCGTAAACCGGATCGTAAAGCTGCGGGACCGCGGATTTAATCAATTCCGGACCAGGTGGAACGCTGCGGAGCGATCGGCGTACGGGGTTGGAGATTCTGTTGGGAAAATGACACAACTGTTTTTTTTACATTTATTAGATACAATTATTATACTTCAGTGTGGTTCAGCTCCCTAACTTCCAGGATCGATAGAAAAAGTCTAAAGAAGATGATTTTTTGCTTAAGTTGAAGACAAACCTGGGTTTTTTGCTTTTGAATGGAGAAATTTCCCGACTTTGCAGATTTATCTATGATCGATATTTTTTTCGCGTTAGATATATCGAAAAAAATTGTTAAGAAAAGTTGTTCATAACGAATTGGAAACTTCGGTAGTAAAATTGTAAGAAAAACGAAAATGCGAATCTGTCGCTGAAACTTGGTAGTAGGGGTAAAAATTCGGATGTGAACAACTTTTCCTATAATAACTTTTTTCGACATCTCTAACGCGCAACAAAATATTGCATATATTGGTCCTTTCGCGAGGTATTAGAAGCGTCCAGGCAATATCTCACATGGTTTTTTCTTCACCTCATACTCATCACTTTTAGGCAAAACCTTGAAGTCTGATGATGACATTGATTGCAACAAGTCTCCTGGCTATACAGGGTGTTCGAAAAATAGACGGAGATATTTTAGAGGGTGATTCCCTGTTAAGAAATATGAAAAAAAGTTTCTATAAACATGGGTCCGGAAATGCAGAGTTTTCAAGATACAGGATGTTAAATAAAAAAAAAATAAAACATGAAATTATTAATGTCTTAAAAATTATTTACTCGATTCTGTTGAAATTTGGCAATGTTATTTGTTGTATTAAGAGGCTAATTTCGCCCTAAGTAGATTAAATTTATTAAGTCCAGTGGCGTCCCGGGGGGCACCTTAGCGAATATTATTATCAAAAAAATGTACGCCACTACCTTTTTTGTAACTTTAATATTTTTTGTTTGATTAAGCATCTAAAAATACAACTTCTTTCCCTCTTGTATTGTTTTCCTATCTCACTTCGTTTTCGAGAAAAAAAAAATAAAAACCGTTTTATTGCATGTCACTGGACAAAATTGGTTGTAGTGTACTTTATGTTATGATATTGGAAAAATTGCAATAACACTCTTTCCTAGAAATGCTTTTGATTATTTGTTTTCCAAGGCACTTGTGATTTTTTTTGCAAAAATTGATAAACCAATTTTGTCCAGTGACATGCAATATATTTAACATCCTGTATCTTGAAAACTCTGCATTTCCGGACCCATGTTTATAGAAACTTTTTTTCATATTTCTTAACAGGGAATCACCCTCTAAAATATCTCCGTCTATTTTTCGAACACCCTGTATCTAGTTGTCTCTGATAGTTCAAAGCATATTGAACTAGAATTATACGAGGCCGACGATAAAGACAGGCCATGGCGCTAACGCATAATCGCATAGTCACGTGACCAACTTAGTCCTATATAATAAAAGGCATTTTTGGAGATAAGTAGAGAAAACAAATTTCGTAACAATTTGGCGAGTTTTCTTTCATCTATTGCATTATTGGTTTTGTGCATTCAGGCGTTCTTTAATCGTTTTTTCAAAATTTTCAACTTGCCTCAGCTCTTTTGGGCTGAGAGTTAAACGGCACTGCATTCAAATATTTTGGCACATTCTCAAAAATTGTCGGGACAGAACCTTCCTTTAGATTAGGTGATATTCTCTATAGGTATTTTCCTCCCACAACACATTTTTCCACTTTAATTGTTTCACTTTCTTGAAAATGTGTTAGCCACACATACTTAAGGGTTTTTTAGAAATTAAATCTCAGTTGGACTTTGACGAATCCATTTTTGGCGCAAATTTTCATCAAGCAAATGTTGTTAAGGTGACATTTTCTTCCTGGCTTTTGTAATATGTATAAATATAATATGAACAGACCCAATATTTGGTATTTAGGTTATTTTTTACGAAATAAAAATGAAAATTCACCTCAGTATACTGTAAATATTGACGAGGTCCCACTTGATGGGCAGCGTGAAAGGCCGAATAGGAAACATATCAGGGCGTGGGTCGACAACGAAAATCCTCTAGTACGTTACAACACTGATTTATTTCGCACAAGGCGAATGGTATATACAAAATACACAAACCCGAACGTGGTCAACGGGAACGGCTTCCAGACCGTCTGAACTCGCGGATCTCCCGTAAGCAGTTCACCCGTCTGTGTCTCAGGCTCCACTGTCCATTCCGGGGGGAGAATTCCCCTTACAGCGCTCACGCGTCGGCGCGAGCGGCACCAATACTCCTGGACGGCACGGCTCCCACCCAGAGGCCATAATAACACCTGGGCGGTTCCCCTTTAAACATTTAAAACTTCTCAAAACCCAAGCTGCCGCTTTCAGTTATGTGACAAATGACGTGTAACGTCGTACCAAGATTGTCACGTGATTTTTGTGCGCCATGGCCTGTCTTCATCGTGGTCCTCGGAAATTATAGCAGTCGAAGCCAACATCTTTCGCAGGACCCCCTCCCCCCCCGCGTGTCCAGTTGGCTTACCATCCCCGCGCTCAACCATCAATTATTCAAAATCCCCCTCCGGACAGGGAGGGCGCCAGCGACGGTGGCGGCGCATCCGCAAATATTAGTTGAGCTGATTGAACCTCCGCTCTGTGCCCATCCTCGTAATCGCCTGGAATATTTAAAGGCGCGTTCATATATTCGGGGGGGACTCGGATTATTGTCGGTATTTATCGAGTATGTCCAAAATATTTAAATTTACAACTGTTCTAAATACAAAACAGTGGCGTGCGAAAATATAAAATTTATTGAGTATCTATACAGGGTGTAACTAAACTGATGGTCAAAAATGAAACCACGTATTCTTGGAGTCAAAATAAGAGCACTTATTTATATAGTTTTTTTCTCCTACGGGCCATAGTTTTTTTTATACAGAGCGGAGAAATTTAGAGAAAAATACACATATTTCTTAGTATCTCTAGAAGTATACGAGATATTTTCTTCAAACTTGGCGTGTCACATGAGCGGATGAGTTGTCAAATTTAAGGTTAATATGAAGCTTGTGAGGCCGCCAGTTGCGGAGATACAGGGTGTTATTAAAATTAATTAGTTCAGAAAAATATGAATACCCTGTATAATCGCATTTTTTTAATTTGTTTTGAATGGTAAATTCAATGGTTAACAAAAAGTATCTCTTAGTATTTTTTCATATTCTCAGCCGTTTTTTAATTATTTTCAAAGATGCTGCAATAAACAAGTCATTTTAAGAACAAATCTAACAATCTGTGGATGTCAATTAAACTTGGCATTATTTGAATCATTTAACTGTCAACTTTACAGTTTAGTATCAATATTTTGAAAAATTATATTTTTATTTGAAGAATTGACTGATATGCACTTTTGGTATGGACTTGCCAATGGCAATAATAAACATGCGGAAGCGCGTAGTTGCGTGTATTGAAAGAGACGGCGGTCATTTCGAACATTTAATAATTTAATTTTCTAATAGCAATACGTTTCTTTTATTATCGTTTTTGCTTTTGTATTTTGTTAAATAAAGTTTAATTGACAACCATAGATTGCTAGATTTATTCTTAAAGTGACTATTGTTCATTGCAGCGTTGCCGTTCTTTAAAAATAATTAAGAAACGGCTGCGAATATGAAAAAATACTAAGAGATCCTTTTTGTTACCCATTCTATTCACCACTCAAAACAAATTTAAAAAATGCGATTATACAGGGTATTCATATATTTCTGAACTAATTAATTTTACTAACACCCTGTATCTCCGCAACTGGGAGCCTCAGAAGCTTCATGTCAACCTTAAGTTTGACGGCTCATCGGCTCATTGACACGCCAAGTTTGAAGAAAATATCTCGTATTCTTCTAGAAATACTAAGAAATGTGTGTATTTTTCTCCAAACTTCTACGCTCTGTATAAAAAAAACTATGGCCCGTAGGAGAAAAAAATATATGAAGAAGTGCCCTTATTTAGACTCCAAGAATACGTGGTTTCATTTTTGACGATCAGTTTAGTTCACCCTGTTAATTATGACTGTTTTATAGTGTCCGCTCATCACAATAACAATCAATATGATAACTATATCATTCATGAATTCATGTTTTTTTTGTGAAATAATTAATGCTAAAATATCCACCGAAAAATTTGAATCTCTATAAACCCCAAGTTCCAAATCTACGACCTATTGTAAAACCCCGATTTGTTTCTTTAAATAATTTTTGCGTAAAATGTATGAGTTACATTGGATATACTACCGATGTAAAATAATACCTTGGGAAAGGCTTAATCGGTTTCCGTTTTTACAATGGCGCGCACCTTTGAGTTATTTCGGCAAACTAGGAATCCTCATTTTTCGTGAAATCAGTAGATATTCCTGCAACAGGCAAAACATTATAAGGCAGGTTTATGTCTTTAAGTTTAGGAATCCTTGATAATAAAGCAATTCTAATTTTAAATTACCAATTATGGAGAAGTAGGTACATACACAAACGCCTATGCCACTTTGGTGCATGGCCTCAAAAGTTAATTAAAATTTCAAATTGCTTACCGATGGATTATTGTCCTCAAACATTTGAGTTTTGGCGGTCAGGGAAGTGGCAAAAGTCGCACTGCTAAGCATAATAATTCGAAAAGTATCGAAATAGCACATACTGACACCTATCGTCGTGTCAGATACCAAAATATTGTATCAAAACTTGGTTACTACTCAGGGTGATTTACGTCTCACGTATTTTATAATATACATAGAGCTTTGACTCCTTCCCGATTGGATTCTTTATTCAAAGGGAAACCCTGATTTTTTATAAGTTTTTCCCCATTTGGTGAACACCCTATATAACTTAGAGTATTGAAATTTTGTACAAAGTGTGTTGTGCCAATTAGATGGCACTATCCATTTTATTCTTAAAGAAATGCCTAATATTCTTTTGTGACTTTTAGATGTCTTCTTTTAATAACATTAGGTCATGAAATACAACTGTTTCAAAAAATTATAACCCAAAATGCAGAGCTCTTCGAGTAATAAGTTTTAAAAAAAGTTTTTTAAAATCGGATCATCTTTAGAAAAATACTCAAAGCAAAACACACTGTATATAACTCTTTGTATAAGCAGAATGCAGGGCCGGCTCTTCCCTCAGTCGAGTTTCCTGCATATTTTAGATCGGATCGCGAGCAGTATATTCTGTAAATTTATTTTGCTACTTAATTTAAGGAAATTTATAAAGATCCACGAAGGGTAAAAACACAATTTTTAGAACTTCTAAAAGAATTAGTTCAGAATTACAAGCCACTTGGAATCTCATATTATTAGTCCGACCCTGGTAGTCGATCGCAAGGCGGTCATGTGACTTTGTTTATATCTACTGCCGCTGTAACTTTGATAGACTTTAGTTTTTTTACATCATAACTGAATCACCCTGTATTTTTACGATTATTACTTTCATTCTCGCACTCATTTCAAATTTGAAATATCGAATTTTCAGGACCACCAAAACTTGAGAAACCGGTGTAGGTATATTTAATAGCAAAAGATGGACAACGATGCTAAAATCTATTCAATCAGGGCCTTAGGCCAGTGCAGAGGTTTCCCATTTTCATTATGAATTTGACCATAAAGTGAATCCACTCTATCAATGCTCGAACGACCCCCATTATCTCAATCACCTTACACCGCACCCCGAAAAAAAAACTTTCCCCAACAACTAAAGATTATCCGTCGACTTGGCAACTATCTCATGCGGGCGCGTACATACCCCCAGGCCCCGAATCCAACTTTTTTCACCTCCCCGGGAGAGAAGTTTTAATTACCAGCATGCCCCGCCCGGCCCGCCCTAACGAATGGTACTGCGGTTGGCGTTTCCACAGTTTATCTTTGCGCGAACCATTCCTTTTGGCTAATTTGGATAATTAGACGGGCTTTATGGGCCCGTTTTTCACCTGGCCGGATCTGCGGACGATTTGGCAACCGTTCGACGGAGGAATTCAGTGTCCTGCACGGGCGTAGCCAGGATTTAGTTTTGGGGGGGGGGGTTTAGTTTGAGAAGTAAATAAAACAACAAAAATATACTTTCATGAAATTTAATATCTATATATTCATCCGAAAAACTACGACATATTTATAAAGTTCTTAACTTTAAATGAAATGGATAAATTAATTTCGTTCCTCTGCGCTAAATCTAAAACCATTAAAGAAGAAATCTTCGGCTTTTTCTTTTAAATATATCCACTACTTCATCTGCATGAATTTCTGTTCCATAGTGAATGTTCATTAGAGCCAAACCATTAAGTCTGTTTTCACTTGTAGTGTTTCGTAAATAGTTTTTCAGTCTCCTTAGGCTCGAGAAAGACCTTTCTGGGGTAGCAGTGGATACAGGAATGGTAGCCAAGATTTGTAGTAATGTGTAAATATTAGGATAAAGGTTTTTATCGCACATATCTAGGCATTCCAAACTAGATTTCGGGGTAGGCAGTCTTCTTATCAGCATGCAAGGTAGCTGAAGCTTTGATAGCTAAATCCAAATTTGTTTCTTTATTAGAAACCCCTTGACCTTGACTACACCACTTTTTCCAGTAGTCCATACCTTTAAGTTTATCACCCTTCCTTTTTTTCCCCTCCATTTTGCGACAGTAATAATGATTCACGTATCTATCCTTAACAAGGTCATCGAATAACAGCGCACTAAAATTACTCACTTACACGGTACACTTAATTCTCTTCACTATTCGTTCACCACTTTTCACTTTTATTCGCTTCGAGTTCGCATGGAACAATACTGCCGTAAGCGCGGTCACGCGCCGCGGCGCCGCTTATATAGCAGCCCAGTAGCCGTCCAGAAACTTCCACGAACTTCCACAAAGTTCCGCTCATTTCGACTTAGGGGCGTGGCGAATAATCGAGAAACAACGCAAAGTGTCCCTACAATACAAAATAGTTCGGCTGCAACTGCGTCTGCCTCTCGTCAAAAGATGGCGCTAGGCGCTACTATTACTACATATATTCAAACGTAATAATAATTTAACTCTTCACTCCTCGTATTTTTTCGGTATAATATTAGGTAATATTTTGCTTATTTCGGGGGGGGGGGGGGGGTTTAAACCCCCGAAACCCCCCCCCCCTTGGCTACGCCCGTGGTGTCCTGGACTCTAGAGATAAACGGCGAACAGACAAGAAGCTCTAGCTCCGCATGGGGATCGATGATTCACTGTCTTCATATTTGTTGCTAGCCTCCTGGCGTCCAGAAGCAATCTATTTATAAATGGTTGTTTGCGCGCGTTCGGAGTGTGGCGCGATCGTTTGTTTTTGATTCCATAGCCACCACCTTCTCAAATTTTACAAGCCCTGTGCAAACATGTGGCAACGCCGCAGCGGAACGGTTCAACGGGTCTATGAAGTATAGAGCAGTATGGCACTTTGGCTTAGTTTATCTTTTCTAATAAATGTTCAACCCTCTTTTTAATTATAATAAGATACATTTGTGACCTTTGTTTCAATAACTGGGTACCAGGGGCGTGCGGTGACATTTTAAGTAAGGGAAGCAATGTTTAAAAACTTACATATTTGTAATGTAATTCGATACTTCGATCACTTTTTGCGAATTCGTCAATGACGTCATCATAAAAACGTCGATGCTCTAACATGTTCTGGAGAAGTATATTCTCAATAGACAACAGCGATATCTGTAAAAATCATTCATTCATTTTTGTAGTTAAATTTATTATAGAGGGTTTTGCTCTTCCGTTTGTAATTAATTGAAGCTTATCCGCAAAGTTTAATGTTGAAAATCCCTTTATTATTAAGGCATACACTACACATTCACACACACTCTTCTTACTTAATAATTGTCCAACTTTAACATTTTCAACGTCATTCCCGACAGCCGAAGTTGACGGTATTTGCATGTCCACGTCCGTATTATTGTCTTCCATATCGCCCGAGATACGACGCGCGCGACGCACCGGTGCAGATCAAAACCAACTAAACTATACAAAGAACCTACTGCAACGATAGCTTCCACGCCCGCTTAAAACAGGCGTTCTCATTCGCGTCAGCCAGTGCGGTGGAGGTGGAAAGTTCAATAACCTCTTGACTATCGAACGCTACAGAAAAGCTGGCGGCCGGCATAGCTTACATTGTACTGTGGGCGCAGTCGGTGTCAACGCCGCATTTGCTATTGGCATAACATATTGTAGATTTGATATATTTATGATATATAAGATATTTTTTTAGCGTTTTTGATATACCTAGGTAACTAAACTAATTGCTTCATGTTTAAAAATTCAAAAATTACATTTTATCATTTTACATTGTTTTGGTTTAGGGGAAGCACTGCTTCCCTTGCTTCCATGGACTGCACGCCCTGGCGAAAAGAGAAGAAGCTCTAGCTCCGAATGGGGATCGATGATTCACTGTCTTCATATTTGTTGCTAGCCTCCTGGCGTCCAGAAGCGGTTGTTGTGTTGTTTGCGCGCGTTCGGAGTGTGGAGCGATCGTTTGTTTTTGATTCCATAGCCACAACCTCCTCAAATTTTACAAGCCCTGTGCAAACATGTGGCAACGCCGCAGCGGGACGGTTCAACGGGTCTATGAAGTATAGAGCAGTATGGCACTTTGGCTTAGTTTATCCTTTCTAATAAATGTTCAACCCTCTTTTTAATTATAATAAGATACATTTGTGACCTTTGTTTTAATAATTGGATACCTAGGTAAGTAGGTGTACGTTTATTTAACACAAAAAAGCAGTAATGAGTAACAAAATATACACATAATATAATATAGGTAATAATAAGTATGATTCCGGGTGTGGATATAGGTATTTATTTCATGTAAGCATATGCAACGTGTTATAACCAATCGAGATTTTATTATCAAAAGAATTTTACCACATTTGTTTTTTCCAAGAAAACGAAGGTACATGAATTTGGTACATTTTGTTGCAACTAAAAAAAGGTTCCTAATTTCGGACACCCTATCCGAAATTAAGAGACTATACTTTTTACCGGTATAAAAACTACATATATCTAAACAAAAGTCGCATGCACAATTTTTTCTGGCGTTATTTCCAAAGTTGATTTCGCGACTGAAAATAATTTGGAGGCTTAGGTACCTATCCCGTTTGTTTTCCTGTTACCGCAGTTTCAATGGATCTGGATCCCACTGTTTATGTTTGCTGTGGGTCTTTGTAATTTTTTTCTGAAAATAAACAATTTACTCGGAACCATCATATTACATTAAGCCTTTTCACTTTTTAGGTTAAAGTAATGCAGTACCTATTGTTATTTTGGAAATCTGTTTAATTCTGACTAAAATGCCGGCTTAAATAATATATTGACTTACCTAGGACATAAACACAAAATTCTGAAACGATTATTTAAAAGATCAACACAGCTTAAACCGTGACTGAACACAAAACTCCGCCATGCAATTTAGACGTTTGGACCTGCCATCTAATGGAGAGAGATTGTACTACCACAATATTGCATAGTGGGCTAAATTTGACTTTTTGCGTTGTATAGAGTGAGGTTTCTCCATTTACAGATGGCTTCTTAGATAATCCACTATCCAAAATTAGGAAACTATCCGAAATTAGGCGAATTTCCTCTACATTTTCGAAAAATAATATGCATTTAACAATTTAGAAAAAGAAAAAAATAATTCATTAAATTTCTTAGATATTTCTATTTCCTATAACCAGAACGGCGAGATTTTCACAAATTGGTTCAACAAAAAAATTTGGTCCGAAAGATATTCAAATTTCAACTCAAACGTTCCAATCGCCCACAAAAAAGCGTTATTAACAGTCTTACTGATCGTGCTATCATTCTCTCACATAAACAATTTAGACCTGATAATTTAAAAAAAAAATCAAAATACTCTTGAAAAAAATGATTATCCCGAAATTTTTTACAAACCTATTATCAAAAAACGAATTCATAAAATTTACAACAGTAATAATAACTTATGTCCACGCAACCCTGTTAAGTTTTTTTTCTTTACCATACATTAAAAGCGTTTCAGAACCAATTGCTAAGATTTTTAAAAATTTTAACGTCCAAGTTGCCTATAAAAACCAAAACAACACTAATAAATTCTTTTCTAACTTAAAACCAAACATTTCAAGTGATTTCCAAGCAAACCTTGTATACAAAGTAAATTGTCTAAATTGTCATTCAACTTATATCGGCCAAACTAAACAATATTTACACAAAAGACTATACAAACACCAATATGATATCAAAAATAAAAATGAACATGCTACTGCCCTTTGTAAACATGCAATTGATAACCATCATAATTTTGACTTCAAAAATACCGAAATACTTTGCAAAGAAAATGATTCCCAAAAGCGTAATATTTTGGAAATGTTAAAAATTAAAAAACACAAAAATACTGTAAATTTTAGAAACGACACTGATGGACTCTCACATATCTACTTTAATCTTATTAACGATTAATATATAAAAAAATTTAACATTTATTATAAACATTAATTTTTTTTTACGATTCTTACAACAAAACCATGTAATATTTATACCCTTATTTTTGTCAAACACCGTATAACGTTTTAACTGTCCCTTGAAAACTTTTGGTTGCACTTATATATTATATAAAAAAATCGCCAACCTTCTTTTTATGTAGCAAATTCGGAAAGACCATCGCATTCGGCATCATGTTTTATTTTATTACTGGTCGACAAAAATTGAAAAGAAAATCAATCTCGCATATTATTTATAAAATAAAAAGAACATTTATGATGTTTTTAAAATGTTACACGTAACAAACAGATGTTGCTGGCTGATTTTGTAAGTATTCTTTGGAAAAAAAATCCTGAATATTTCTTAAAGCAATGCTTAAAAAAAATAACTTTTCACTATTAAACATGATTCACATTATATAACATGCCCCTTTTATTCTGATTTTTATTATATAAAGATTTTAACAACTAAAAAAATATATTTTGAAATACATTTTAAACGTTAATTTTTATAGAGAAAAAGACTAAAAAATATGTGTTCTATTCTTTTTAGAAATTGTAAATGTTTGTAATTTTAATAAATATTGTATAACCTGAAGATGGCTATTATCAGCCGAAACGTACGTAGAAGAAATAAATAAAAATTATTGAATGGTTCCAAATGTTTGATATGGTAGTAACCCAGGAAATTGATCAACTAGCTACTTTAAGTTATTATTACGATTTGACTTACAGCCAGGTATATAACTAAGTTCTAGCTTTCCTCGGCGATTTTAGGCATCTTGAGGCTTAAAATTGTAAAGGAACGATTCTTCACTTCGAACTTTTAGAGAAATGTTTCATTTTTTCACAAACAAAACAAATTTATAAAAAAGCTGTCGCCAGCACTTCGGGCTGTCTGTTTCCACCCAGAGACACACTGCCTCGTCGTAGCAATCTGGCGACGATAGCACTACTCGCACTCCACAAATTAATTCTGGTAAATTTCTTGTAAAATCAACTGACAGGCAGTGTCAGGGCACGCGACGTGGACCCGCATCCCTTGTTGCCAGCTTTTTCAACTTCAGGGCTTTTCCTATGGCACCCTAGATTCCTGTCACGAATTTGAATTATTCACTTTTCAATCTCCGCAGCCTACCTAGATTTTTAGGGGTGTTAACACGAAGAACCAGACACTGTACCTATATCATTACCAGAGGCCGAAGATTCGTTTTCCAATTTTATGATACTTACTAAAGAATTTCCAATGAGGTTCACCCCAATCCCGACGTCGTATTTTGCCCGGCAAACGCTTAGAGACTATTTCCTCCAAAATAAATTCCCTTTGTGATCCCAATGAATACCGGCGAGGGCCGTTCTCAAAATCTATTAAGGTTCGAGCGAATTTATGTATCCAATAACTTGAGAATCAAATGGATTTGCGAGCCCGATAGACATACATAAAGTCCCTTTGTCTCTGTACACAATGTATGTATCTGAACGGATGGTAATATGTATAGGAAGCTGGCATTCGGGGAGCAAAAGAACTATAACATCAATCTATCTATAACAAACATGGGACGTTCTATTCTATCAGTGATTCTTATGTAGAATTCAATGGAGCATTTAAAAACGTCCATTTAATTTTTAATTTGGTTTTTCTACTCCTATGCTAGTAACATACCTATTAAATGTCGGTTTAGGTTATAAGTAAGTTCATTGTTTCGAACACTGATACGTAATGACTGACACGTAATGACTGACCCGTAATAAAAAAATTACGTATCTGTTCTTAATTAAAACGCAATTATCACGGGTGCCTTGTTGGCGCGGCATCCGCGTCACCATAGCAACTAACCAACATACTAATTGTTGCCTGTCAGATAATCAGAAGTATAGTTTATCTATTATAATAGTTTTTCTTTCGTCGAAGAAAAATTATAATACAAAACTCGAGTTGTAAGCTTATTACATACTCGTGGAATTACAGCACTCGCCGCTGCGCGGCTCGTGCGCAACTTTTCCGCTCATACGTAATAAGCTGTTTACAACTCTCGCTATGTAATATACTATTTTCGCCACCAAACTGATTAAAAGACAACTTTTTCAAGTTGCCTAGAAAATTTATAATTAATAAATCTTCCTTCTTTCTCATGACAACAGAAACAATAGCCTATCCACCTGTTGTACCCTGTGTTCAATCTAATTGTCTATACCTACTAAATTCTCTTTGAATAACATTTTACTGAATTCCCCTGAACATTCAGCAACACAGTTGTCCGTATTTCCTACAATAAATGCTGATTTTTAATTCTTTGAGGATTGGTTTGGACATATCCCACAAAATCCTATGGTTGTTATTAAAAAAATGTTCACCATGTAATTTGGACTTCGAAATTTGAATTTGCCTGATGTAATTTATATGTTCTTTTAAAACGAACGTTAAATGGCCTACAAGTGACCCCAACATAGAACTTTCCGCATTCGCAATGAATTTTATAATAGAATATTTCATTACGAGTCTGTAAATAAAGTTTTTTCCGTGCGCGCGTGACAAATTCCCGTGTGAGGCGCAGCCGAACACGGGAAGTCATGCAAGCACGGAAAAATCTATTTCTGGACGTGTAATGAACAATATTTTATTATTATACTTCTTTGAAAACGGAAACTTAAAAAATTTTATCAACATATTATAATAAATTTAATTGACAAAAAATAAACAATGCAGACAATATAGGTTTGGTATATATAATGCGTTTCCATGGTTACTCTCAAATTATTTCAAAGGTGCTTTGTTGTAAATTAGTTATTGTCAGATAAGGTGAATAAAACGTCAAAAATATTACAGAAATGTATCTAAATATTGAAACACTTACGAATTAAAATACAAAATAGGTACATGTTAAATATCAGAGAGCATATAGTTTCTTAAATTTAGTTTACTTTGCTCTATATTTCTATTTTAAAGCCATATATTCGCTAGTTTTATTCAGCGCACGGAAAGTTTTTCCATGCGCTGTTTCCGTGCGCTAGCCCGAAAAAACTCATCTTTCATTATTGCTAAAAGAGATGAAAATAAGGTGTTTTCAAAGAAGTATAATAAAAACGGAATTTTCGAACCCTGTACCTCATTAAATGGTTTCCGATCTTAATGAATTAGCCGTTTTAAATAATAACTGTTCAGACATTAAAACGATTGCCTATGCGTTTTAGCATATCTGATAGTCCAGGAATATAAGGAATAATCAAATTTACTGGTCGATCCACCAGATTGATTTTTCTAATTCTATTAGCATTGTTATTTTGTTGGCAATCCTGAAAAACTTGCTCAACAAATTCAAGAGGATAACTATTCTTCTCAAAAAAATGTTTTATATATTTAATTTCCTCCTCAAATTTTGTGTTATTGGAACAAATCGTTTAGCCCTGTCATAGAAACTTTTAATTACTCCCTTTTTAAAATTAATATGACGATTGAAGTTAAAATGGAGATATCTTTTAATATGTGTTAGTTTTCTATATAGACACTAGTTTCTATATTTCAGTATAGAAGCATCTAAGAAAGGTAATTGATTATTATTTTCAATTTCTAAGGTAACCTTAATACTTAGAAGGTTCTTGTGAGTTTATAAAATATTATAATAATGAATTTAAATCATCTACTCTACTAAAGTCTGATCCTTTTCTAACTTTCTGCGTAAAATATTCTGTTAACAGCGACATTTTTAAAAAGACTAACTACATCAAAGCTAGCTAATATAATGATCCAGAAATTGATGTTCCTTAATTTTTTCTAAGAAATTACTGTTTCTGATAAATGAATTTGAGTTTGCTACCAACGGATTAACAATTTTAAGTAATCATTTTGCAAAGGAATGACATGGTGAATTCATTGAGCTTACAATGGGGCGAAGAGTAGTGTTAGTTTTGTGTATTTTTGGTAAACCATATAAGCGTTGACTGAATTAATACGCCAGTCAACGATATAAGTGTGTGTGGAGGTTTTGAATGATACGAAGTTTAGAGTGTCCTTTTTCTCGGAGTCATTTATTTGTTCGCGGTATTTATGTTTTGTATATTTTAGTTTCTATTGAAGTTGTTTATCCTCTTGTATATTATTATTTTTTGAGTTAAACTCAAGACAATATTTAAAAACGTATTACAATAAGTATCTATGCTATGCCATCGAAAACTATTTTTGTAGTGTTAAAAGAACCACGATTTATAAGCTCCACCATAAGCCCTCATTTTTCCCCCTAAGCCGTCAACAATAAACCGTAGATAACCCTCCACAGCCTGGCAAGTCAGAGGGGCGACGGTCAGTTATATTTATGATTTGAACGCGCGTACCCTCGGTCGATTTTTCTGTTACATTGGGACCAAATGATGCCGAGATTGCCCCCAATAAAACTTTCACGGTTCGCCAGCCGCTGGCACGGCCCGGTGCCCCTTCTGCGGACTGTCGGCTGTTCGCCGCGCAGCTTGCCGAAGACGCGTCGTTTGTTTCGTGGGGAATCGTCCGGAAGCGTTAAGAGCAATGGCACTGCAAATAGTACAGATAAACGCACGGAATTCCGCTAGCTCTCTACCGTATACTTTACATGGAATTAGTCCCAGGACGTCCACCAAAAATGCAAAACAAAATTTGAAACTTCAAAATCTATCTCCTCTGTTATACGTAAACTGATTTCTGTCAAACCTGTCTCAAACTGTGGCGAAAACATAGGTCTACGATTCGTATGGACAATTTTTTTGTTTTTAATTGTAGTTTTTTAATGGTAACAAAAATACTCCTTCAAATACTCCCGAGAAAATGAAACGGTAGCATTTTTGTAAATTTGACAAGTACCAACAATGCTTTTTAAAAAAATTGTCCATACGAATTGTTCCTCCATCTTTTAGTTACATTTTGGCAAAAAATCGAATTTCTGGAACTGAAAATAAAAAAGTAGATCGACTTCTAGAAAAACACTGCAAAGCCGAAATCAATATGAATACACCGTGCCCCCACTCCTGCCTTCTCCTCAAGCGAGTCTCCGTAGAGGGGACACTAAATAGACAAAGATAGGTACAATATGTTCGCCCGTTAGCCGTCGCACTCTTGTTTCCGCTTATCGTATTTTACAAGCTTTTTTATTTAATTTCACCTGTTAGCAGCGTCCAGAGAATACTACTGTTATTGTGTGGGTCGAATCTTGCAAGCTGAATTAGAACCACTTCCTGACATCCGATTGAGCTGAAATTTTGCATACACCTTTAGTTCCGGTGACAATGCAATATGCAATACTCAATATTGTAATACTTTCTACTTTCTAATACTTAATATGGGTATCAAATGAAAGGGGTTGACGAGTTCAAAATAATAAGATAAGTGACGTCATACTAAATCCAATATGGCGGACTAAATTTCTTTACCACTCTCCTGATATGGAAATCAAATATGTACTAAAAGCACAAAATAAAATAAAAGATAAAAACCTTTTTAAAAACAAGCTTTTATTTAAGCCATGTACTAAAACGAATAAAATGAAATAAATCATGTACTACATCGAATAAAATAAAATAAGTCTAGGTTTTTGTTAGAATAATTCAGTGCCAAATTGCGCCAAGTAGTTTTTGTAATTTAAAAAGCTTGTCGCAAGAAATGTTCATAGAAAGTAGGTACCAATTAATTTTAATATACAGTGATTGGTTGATAAGCAAGTACTTACTTGCCAAAGTATGTATTTTCTTTAGAATTCGCGAGACTAGCTTTTTGATTTACAAAAATTTGTCGCAATTTGGCATTGAATTATCTTAACGAAAACCTAGATTTATTTTATTTTATTCCTTTTAGTAGATACAAGACGTAGGTATTTTATTTTATTCGTTTTAGTACATGACTTAAATAAAAGTTTGTTTTTAAAAAGGTTTTTTATCTTTTATTTTTTATTATCTACAATAGTTATCTAGCCTAATCTTGATTGAAGGCTTCTATAGGCTGAATTTGATGTTTCTGAAATTCTTCCCAATGGAATTTACAAGTATATAAAACCATAAATGCAATATTTTAAATTTTGATTGTGTTAGTTCGTCTTTATGTACAGGGAGATCATTTTTATACGCCCAGCCTCTCTTAGTGGAAAACGGTCGAAGATATGGAGATATTATATTATATGGGAGATGATATAGGGTGTATAAAGGAATAAATTGGCCTCATGTAGCGACTCTCTGCTAATACGACGCTAGGCGTCGCGTTGCGGCGCCAAGAAATATTTTTTCCCACCAACATACCATTTTTGTTACATCATTCAAAATCCCTTAGGGTAGTTTATTCATTTACACACTGCCCTAAAAAAGAGTAAAAACTAACAACCCCTATTATTTTTTTTCCTCGAACTTTTTTGTGGGTCATTTTTACATATAACAAAAATATGATTTGTGTAGCCCTTTTATTATGGACATATCATTTTGGGCATCTACTGTAACATTATATTTTTGTTTTTTTAATGTTCAATAATAGTACATTATACACTTAGGTTGAGAAGTGTGCCATTAAATAATGGCCTTCTCAACCGAAGTGTCTATAGTTTTTTTTTACTACTAACATTGAAATATTGCCACATTTTACATATTTGATTAGATTTTGATATTTTGGTCGTTTCTCGCTTTTTTCAAATACTTCGAAAGCCTGGGAATTCAGTTGTCAAGCTGATAAAATGAAAATAATTTTTAAATGTCATATAGAAAATTGTTCATTATTTACCTAGGTATTTTGTTATTATCATTATTTACCTAGGGAGAGAAATATTACTTCTCATTGATTTCTCAGGTTAGTAGTAAAAAAAATAATTAAATTGTTGACGCCCGTCTACTATGAATTTTTACTTGATTTTCTGTAGCCAGGGGAATGGCATTTATCATGAAATAATTTTTTTGTAGGAAAAATATTGTGTTTTCGAGAAAAATGTACAGGGAAAAAAGTTTCTTAAATAAAAGGGCTACGCAAATCATATTTTTGTTATACGTAAAAATGACCCACAAAAAAATTCGAGCAAAAAAATTAATAGGGGTTGTTAGTTTTTACCCTTTTTAGGGCAGTGTGTAAATCAATAAACTACCCTAAGGCGTCTTCCCGTAAGTAGATAACACATACCAAATTTCAAATTTTTAAGTAGCGCCGGTATTGAGATAAAATAAAAAATATTTGGGTCACCCTGTAGACCCGAATAACTTGGCAAGGAAAGCCCAAATCGAAAAATTTTATATGAAAGACCCCTTAAAACCACCTGCCGAACACCCCTTTAAAGTATTTACTATACATTCTAACTCACCCTGTATAATATCTCCATATCTTTGACCGTGTTCCACCAAGAGAGGCTGGGCCTCTAAAAATGATCACCCTGTACTTTTTTTTGTAGGAAAAATCAAACTTTTAAAATTTTTATAAATGGTATTTTCAAGTACAGGGTGGTTCATTAGAAATTGACTTTTGAGGTTATAAAAAAAAGTTTTTTACAAAAGTTTTAGATACTAATACAAAGTTTTTTGTGACGCTATTGGACCGTGTACAGTGTGTTCTAGAAAGCCGTGGCAGACATAACTTATGTTTTTTTGAATGGAACACCCTATATATTTTTGCATTTTTGAAATCTGCTCATCAAGGCAATTAAAATGATATTAAACTTTGTGGCATTATCTTTTTCCGTTTTTGAAAAATTCCGTTTTCAAATTTTATACTAAATTTATTTAACTCGAATTTGTGGATCTCGCGATAAAGATAGATGATCGATGTAATAACAAAAAATATTTGTTTTAAACAAGAGAGTAATACAGTGAAACTCCAAAATGTTTAGGAGCCTTTTCAAATTTTACTGATTATATTCTCGAAATAAAGAACTGTACACGGTCCAATAGCGTCACAAAAAACTTTGTATTTATCTAAAACTTTTTCCAAAAACTTTTTTTTCTAACCTCAAAAACTAACAAGTTAAGGGGCGTGTCAATTTATAATGAACCACCCTGTACAAGGGCAACTAAGAGTAGCCAATAAAAGTGGGGTGCCTTTTTGGCATTTGGACTGGGAAAAATTTTAAAATTAAAATTTTATACCTAAATATAGACGTCGCGATTTTTTGGAAAAACAGATGGAGCCAAAATTGACGAAGTTATATTTAAAAAGTTTGCTCCCGGAATTGGTAGATCCGACCACAACACATCTAAAGAGGCACAAAGTAGTAAAAGAAAAAAGTAATAGAAATCCAAAATACCACATAGATATAGCATAACCTACCTACCTACTGTGGAAATAATAATTTATTGAAACACTGTTCTACTTTGGCTGTTTGATTGATAGGAATAATAATTTCATGTCAGAAAAAATTGTAAAAAGTTATAAAAAAATTTCTTTCCAATTCAGTGCACTTATCAGAAAAACAATTTTTATTGCATAGAAAATATCGAAATATACAGACAAAACTTATGTTTTTTTTATTAATTTCTATAACCCAATTTTCCGCAAGGCACTGAAGAAAAAAACAGGGTTAGTAAATAACAAAAAAGACCCGAAAAGATACTTTCGGAATTCGTACAAATAGGGGTAGGTATGTGTTTAATATTTATATATGTGTTTAATATTTATATTTTTTCAACAATAGCCCAACAAATACACAAACCGAGTCAACAACAAAACGCCATGAAGTAGTCAGGTTGCAGCCCTACAACTTTTGTATTTGATATTTTTTTTCTAAGTTGATAAATAAAAAAGTTATGAAGTGGCCTAATTTCGCGGAATCACCCTGTACACCGGCGCCCTTCCGACCGATTCAGCTCTCGGCTGCCTGGCGGTCCGACTCGCTCGGATCCGAAAAAACGTCGTCCGGCGCCCGACACCGTTTCTCGCGCTAAACGCGCTGCCGGTGAGAGGGGAAGGGACGAGAGTGCGTGGTGAGGGGTGATTAGAGGAGAATATTCCTGAGATTGGAGCCGGTCGTCGCGACCGTTAATTTTAGATCTTGTCTGCGCGGTCATGACTCTTAAGTTTTTAGTATTGAAGATACTTCTGAACGCATTTATGTGGACCTGTCTTTGTAAAATCTAAAATCGAACCGACATGCGACATGGTCCCGGTTCGTCGATTCGGCCGAGTTTTGTTTTGGTTACAAGGAATAAATAAACAGATTATGCTTGGGTGATGATATGTACAGGGTGTCTCAAACTCCATGCCCCAGGGTCGCTATTGGCTTATAAAAATCGCAAATGAAAATTTCACTTGAGGGTTTTAAATGAGACTACTTGGGATTACTTTTGAGCCCAAAATTTTATTTTTGGAACTTTTGAAAATGCCTGTAATGACGTCACGAAATATATTTTTCCCAGAGACATACCTGTTTCTTCTTCTATTGTGAAAGAGCGTGTTTTTCTGATAAACTTTCATTAAGAAACTTTTTTCATGTCTCTCTTCGTTTAAAAGATACAAGCAGAAATATGCGAAAACACGCATATTAAATATATCGGAAAAAATCAAGTTAGCCGTGATTTAATTTGGTCTCCATGGAAAATATTAGGATATTTAAAGACTTACGAACTACCTACTTGTTATAAAAATATAATACTATGAAATATAGCGGTAATATTTTAAATTTTATAAATAAAAAAACAAACATAAACATTGCAAGTAACTATTAACAATAAATGAATAAATAACGATTTTAACTATAAATTATTTTCTGTGTGCCCCCCATCTTCTAAGAAACACATTTCATATCGTCGCCGAACTTCTCTTTGGGTGGCTTTTCTTAATGGAAATGTCTTGGCACGCAATTATAATTTTTTCCTTCAAATGGTCAATATTTTGTGAAGGGGTCTTATATACATTATTTTTGAGAAGTCCCCATAAACAAAAATCTAAAGGGGTCAGGTCTGGAGATTTCCCTGGCCATTTTATTGGACCATTAATCCCTATCCATCTATCCTCATATATTTCGTCTACATGATCGCGGACAATACGTGCTGCGTGAGGTGGAGCTCCATCATGTTGAAACCACATTGATCGCCTTAATTGGAGAGGCACATCTTCAAAAAGAATTAAAAGTTCATCTCGAAGAAAACTCAGATATCTTTCGCTATTTAAAATTCCTTCATAAAAATAAGGTCCAATTAGATGGCGACCAATGATGCCACACCAGACATTTATACCAAAATGACCTTGATTCCTTATAGGATTGACAAAATGAGAGTTTTCTGTTGACCAATAATGTTCATTTCTTCTGTTTGGCACACCATTGCTCACAAAATGGCTTTCGTCTGTCCAAAGAATGTGATTTAAAATGTGCCTGTCAACAATTTCTGGTATTTAGAAATAAACGATTAAAAATGAATAATAACCAAGACTAAATATTTGAAAATTGACAAGTTATTTCACAAACTGCTTTAGTATAGTCAAACTGTCTGTTGTTTTCCATGGAGACCAAATTAAATTACGGCTAACTTGATTTTTTCCGATATATTTAATATGCGTATTTTTGCATATTTCTGCTTGTATCTTTTAAACGAAGAGAGACATGAAAAAAGTTTCTTAATGAAAGTTTATCAGAAAAACACGCTTTTTCACAATAGAAAGAAACAGGTATGTTTCTGGGAAAAATATATTTCGTGACGTCATTACAGGCATTTTCAAAAGTTCCAAAAATAAAATTTTGGGCTCAAAAGTAATCCCAAGTAGTCTCATTTGAAACCCCCAAGTGAAATTTTCATTTGCGTTTTTTATTAGCCAATAGCGACCCTGGGGCATCGAGTTTGAGACACCCTGTACATGTCGGCGGCGTCGTCAGGTTATAGTTTTAAGATAGCCGAGTTCTCTATACTGATGTTTTAAAACCTTGGCTCCTAGGTGTTTTGCCACAGATGAATCCAGTGGCGGATACAGGGGGGGGGGGCGAGGGGGGCGACCGCCCCCCCTTTTTTCTACAACCATTATTACAACCCATAGAAATGGAGTAGGGAGAATACGCTACAAGCTGCGCGAACTGACTAATAAAAGTGGCGGCCATATTAAACCAACTTCATCCATGGGCGTATCATTGGCACTGCAGACTGCTTTAGAGGTCTTCGTCCTCGTTCGCCACGATGCACAGTAAAGGCATCAGCAGCAAAATGGTTGGAACAAACAAATTTATTTGGACTCAAAGTCCAATCATTAAAATTATACAGATGCGCGCGCCTATGGTGCCCAAAATTTCAGCCATTGTTTTTACTAAACTTACCGAAAAAATGATACTCCCGGAGGTCTCCTAGACTTATAATTCTTACAGCTTGGTACTGCACACGGCATTTTCCAAAAACACAACACCCGACCATTTCTCTGCTGAAAATACAACTACCGCTGAGAACAAACTGCAAACGTCAAAGTGAGGACAATATGGCGGCCATTACATTTGCCTGGAAATAGGATGTGCAGTAGGTCAAAGCGCGTTCTGCCTACTCCATTTCTCTATTACAACCGTTGATTGATTCGTTCCTCCATCGACGGTTACAACCGAAGTATTATTAGGTAATCTAAAAACGCTCTTTGATTGTACATTAGAAATAACATTTCTTAATTTGGTAATAAAAGGTTGGCGGCAATGTTTTGGGCGCCTACAGGGACGTATTTAGCATGTCCGGCAGAAAAGTCAGAACTTTTGACAGATGCCTATAACTTTAACCTTGATAGATTTCTGTGTCTGTAGCTCTACTAACCTAACTTCAAACACACAAACCATAACTATAGCCTTTGTCTATGCTTCAAATAACAGAATTTAATCTTAATTTATATCTATCCAAATTTAGGATTCGTGTGAGTAAAATGAAAATTCTGTTGATTACGGCCCTGCCCTCCGTCACCTATCAATAATATCAATATAGCCGCCTTTCAGGGAATTCTAGGGAAATGAAATATTTACCTGGCACAATCTAGTGTACAATTAAAGAGCGTTTTTAGTATATTTTTCTCAGTTTTCTCAATAAAGCTTGTTCTAGCAACACCAGTAGGAAGTCGCATCGCGACAACGCCAGTTTCCCGATAAGCAATGCATCGGCGGAAATAAATTTTTCTTCACTTAAAAGAATTAAAACTTGGTTACGTACTAATATGGTCCAAGACAGACTAAATAATTTTGCCCTATTAAATATACACCGCAATGAACCCATAAATGAAGAAAAGATAAGTACATTATTTTTAAAATGTAAAAAATTATTGTTTCTTTTTGTGATTTTGTTTTGTTATGTTTATTATATAAGTTTCTTTTTTATTTTTTTTGGGTAAACATTTTTTTATTTTGTTTTTTTCTAGAGAAATTTTTTTTTTCACAAAAATATGTATTATATTCTAAAAATTTCCCTTACCCCAGCCCCTCAGGAAAAATTTTTACCACGCCGCCCCCCCCCCCCCCCCGCTTAGATTTGCCTGTATCTGCCTCTGGATGAATCTAAATCATCTGTGGCTCGGTGTTCTTTGTTTCAAATCCAGAATAATAAATCTCCTTTTCATTGTGAGTTTATGCTTTCTATTCATAAATCAAAGTGACACCCCAATTAGTGACGTGTAAAATAAAATAGGTAAATGTTATTGAATATGTATTATTATACTACTTAATAATAAAAATTGATTCATGCAGAACAATAAAAATTAAAACGTTTAGGTGTATTTGATTATTCAGGATTAAAAATTAAAAATTTAAAATCACGTATACAATTTTTTGAAATGTATTATTAAACAAAAACGTTTTGATTATGTAAAGTTTAGGATGAAATCTACTGGGCGCAAAAAAATGACATTTTTCAAAATTAAAACAATGTTGGAAGTGGATTTTAGAAACAGCAGATTTATTAATAATACATTCACCAAAACGGCTTACAATTTCTTTCAGATGAAAACCCCATTAACAAGGGCAAAATACTAATGTTTGAATTTTTCTTATTGTTGACAAAATTTTTCTCGAAAGTTTTTTTAAGTCTCATTTCATACTGCAGAGCGCGCGGCTCAGCTTATCTTGAGTAAGCTATATACATATTTGATCCAAAATTTGACATTGCCAAATTTTTTTTAAGCAGAACCTTTAAAAGTTCTAAGGTACTTGCCGGCTATATGGTAATTTTAAAAAAGGTGATCACTTTATAAAATTTATAGGTATGTACCTACTTGATTTACTTATAGTTTTAAAAAAGTAGTAAACTTTTGTAATTTTAGAATACCTACCTACACGCCCCTTATCTACTTACTTCACATCAGTTGCCTAAACGAATGAAAATTCAATATTTGGAAGACTGGAAGATAAAAAAGAAGCTGTCAAATTTTTATTCAACGCAGAATGATAAATATACCAGTGTTATATAAGATTAATTAAGGATAAAATTAAATAGGTAAGTGTTTACTAAAGTAAACAATTAGGCAATGCAGAGTGGGAAAAGAGTACCTACTCAAGAATTTTTTTAGAACACCATGTATTGCGTATAATAATTATATTTTTAAACTCCACGATAAATTTTAAATAATTTTGTGAATGATGATCTATATCTAAATTTAACTGTTTTCGAAATATTGAAGTTTTTATTTAAGGTTTTAATAATTATTAGATGAAATATGATAATATAAATGTGTTTAATCAAATTTTATAGTTTACGTTTTAAGATTTAATAAAAAATTTTAACATAAAAATTAAAACCGACTTCAAAAATTTGCCCGTATGCACATTTCAACTAAAATTTTAGAAATATTTTTCTCTTTCTAAATTGAGTTTTGTTTGGAGTCGGTGACAGTAAGTTATGATTAAAGGTCGGAATATATTATGCAAATTGCATATATATGCATTTTTTGCATATTATATTCAATTTGGCAAAACATTGCATATTTCTGGAAAAACTATATTTTTGTGTATATTTGCATGTTTTTCCTATACTTATTTATATATATAAGGTATAACCAAGATTATGAGAGCTCAGAGACAATTCGCATTGTGTGGTGCAAAGTCAAGAAATCCTGAAAAATGCGGATGTAGCTAACCAACTTGTTTTTATTAAAGTTAATTTTAGTTTTATACCAGATATAATTCTTTCATTAGAAAGTAGAAATTTAGGTTTAAACGAATCGATTGATTTTGAAATGTAGAAAGGTTCCCGGTGATGTAGGTATTAAAGTTAGAAAAATTAAAAGTAAAAAAATATTTTTAAAAAAAGCTTTTATTTAAATGCGCTAAAAAGAATAAAATAATCTTTTCTTTTAAAACTTTTACTATCAACTTATAACGTCATTCCACAATTTATATGATATAAAAGCTTGTCGCGAGATTTAAGTAGTGGTATTTACTTAGTTTGAAAACTTAAATCTCGCGACAAGCTTTTATATCATATAAATTGTGGAATGACGTTATAAGTTGATAGTAAAAGTTTTAAAAGAAAAGATTATTTTATTCTTTTTAGCGCATTTAAATAAAAGCTTTTTTTAAAAATATTTTTTTACTTTTAATTTATTTTGTAATTTTTAGTTTGGCCAGGTGTCTGAGTCTATTCATCTCAGTTAACGCAACATTGTTGCAAGGTCGTTTGCCGGTTAGTTTAGAACAGTCTAGCTCTTCAATGAGGAGACCTTCTAATGACCATCTTGGGTGTTCCGCCATGTTGGATTTAGAATGACGTCACACATATAATCATGCATTGTCATCCAAATTAAACGTGTGTACAAAATTTCAGCTCGATCGGTTGAAATTTAACTAGTCCGCCATCTTGAGTGTTCCGCCATGTTGGATTTAGAATGACGTCACACATATAATCATGCATTGTCATCCAAATTAAACGTGTGTACAAAATTTCAGCTCGATCGGTTGAAATTTAACTAGTCCGCCATCTTGAGTGTTCCGCCATGTTGGATTTAGAATGACGTCACACATATAATCATGCATTGTCATCCAAATTAAACGTGTGTACAAAATTTCAGCTCGATCGGTTGAAATTTAACTAGTCCGCCATCTTGGGTGATCCGCCATGTTGGATTTAGAATGACGTCACACATATAATCATGCATTGTCATCCAAATTAAACGTGTGTACAAAATTTCAGCTCGATCGGTTGAAGATATCTGCTTCAAAATTGAGTTGCAAGATTCCACCCGAACAAATTACATACATACATACATACATACATACATACATTGCAAGTTAAATAAAAGCTTTTAAAATAGAGGCTACGGTGCTACTGGAGAAAAGAATGAAGGGTTCAAATCTTTAATGGCAGTAAAGAGTATATATTTTTGATGGTAAATCATCCAACGAAGTTGCACCTTGGCCTTATATCTTATTACCCAAATTAAAATATTGTCCTATTACATCGGCAGCTGTTGAGAGAAGCTTTTCTATATATAAACATATTTTTACCGACAGAAGGCGAATATTTTTATTGGAAAACTTTGAAAAGTATTTAATCATAAATTCCTACTATAAAATTTCAAAGAATGTTTTTATAATTTTGCTTTAGAATACCTATAGTATTTTACGAGGTATTTTATGTATTTGTTTTCCTTTAATTTTTCTTAAAATAAACCTTTTCTCTAAAATCAGTTTTGGTGTTTTTTATGGTATTTGTACATGTAAAATAAATGCATATTATTGCATATTTGGCCAAATAAATGCATATTATTGCATATTTTAAACAAAAATGATGCATATATATGCGCAAATTTCGATTGAAATTAAATGCATATATTCCGCCCTTTAGTTATGATGTATGTTAGGATATGATGTAGGTATTCATATGTAAATAGATTTTAATTCCTTGCCTTGACTGTCACCAAATACAAAGATAACTCAATTTAGAAAGAGAAAAATATTTCTAAAATTTTGGTTGAAATGTGCATACGGGCAAATTTTTGAAGTCGGTTTTAATTTTTTTGTTAATTTTTTTTTTATTTCTTATTTTTTAGTGAATTATTAAGAATTATCGAAATCTGTCCAATATTAATTTCCATCCTCTGTTTGTATACCCTTAGGATTGAAATTTTTCTCTCTAAATTTAAATGTGACTACCCCTAAGGTAACCCCTTTCGAATAAAATAAGAATCATCCAAATCGGTCCAATATGAACTTTCATCCCCTATTTATCTACCCTTAGGGGTGGAATTTTTTCTTTGAATTTAAATGGGACCACACTTAAGGTACCCCCCTTTCAAACATAAAAAAAATTTAAAAAAATACAACCGAATTGATAACCTCCACCTTTTTTGAAGTCGGTTAAAAATGTTTTAATGTTACAATATGTTATGTAATACCTTTTGTTAAAATGATATATCATGCTGAACAAAAAAATATATATTTTATGAATGAAAAAATGAGTTTTATGGTATGATATTTTATTAAATATTAAAAAATACAAAATTTACGTGTCTCTCTCTAATTGAAAATTTAAAATAAAATTATTTTGTATCTGGTATTTTCAATACCCTTAAGATACATGCGTAACATGCGAGGTCTGTGAATTTTTTCATTTGGCGTTTTAACAATATCCATCATCGATAATCGATGCGGTCACCTGATATCGTTGCGCAAACTGATATTGTTGTGCGAATATTGCGACGAGACAGTCACCAACTATCCATCCGTACACAACTCCCCCCTCCCCTCTCAAACACAGCCTCCTTCGACCCGTCAAGCAACCCTCGCGCGAATGCTGTTCTCCCCTCCGGGGGTCAACAATTCCAATATTCGGCAGCTTTATTTAGCCAATTAGCCAAATTAAAAGAGCCCCCCCCCCCACCGCCAGAGGCGTGCGGCATCTGTAGAGCGATATTGCGGGCGCCCCCAAGTCCGCAGATCTGTTTGATCTAATCAGGAGACTTTGAATAATTTAATACCTGCCTAGATTGTGTACCTGCAGCGATATGCAGAAGGTAAACTCTGTAGTGTACGTTAGATAATAAACGCATTAAAATTGCATACAGGAGTACAACAATACCTAATAATTCACGTTAAAATGGAGTCAAGACTCAACTTTTCCAAAGTAGGTACAGTAAGTTTGGCAACATTGTAGAAATGAGCGAAATAAAGTAGTTATTTATGTACCAAGGCACTGAAGTTCAACTTTTTATGACTCATGTGGAATTTAGTTGCTGAGGAATCTGGCAGAGGCAAATAAACCACATCGAAAAAAAAGTTTTTAGACAAAAAAATAATCATAAGGGATCACCCGTCTATGAACCGACTGCGCGTGGCGTTGCTTGACTTTGACGATCGACCTACGTATGTCAAGTATGACGAGGCACGACGCTTCCCAACAGAAACTCCAAACTGCCGCCTGTTGTGCAGCCTCCATGAAAAATATAGATTGATATTCAATCCTACTAAAATATTTATACTGAAAGATTGCGCTACTATAGGTAACAAATTCGCAATGTGTACGAAAACTTAAATGGGCCTTTATTGGCCGGGTTTTGAATATTTGGTCACTTTTGACGGGAGATGGCTCCGCGCCTGACTTTTGATGTTTACATCTCCTACTTCAGTGCCGATTTCTGAGCTATTAATGACGATTTTGAGACAATTCACCACCGATTTCAAGGAAACGTGTGTAATGCTGCTTTTGGGCTCAGTACCTGTATAATTTATTAGTACAGAAAACTAATCTAAACTAGTCTACTAGTCTACTAAATAATTTTTAGAGTGTCAAAAAATCAATAGTTTTTATACATAGGTAGTTACATTCTTTTTCAACTATACACATTGGAGCTAAAGATAAGAAAACGCAGGCGATTTTCTTGTTTGCTATACAGGGTGGCCCACCACGAACTGCATCGATCTATATATGGAAAACTAAAAGTATTTATATTATATATTTAAATTTGTTTATTATCTACGGAGAATGCAACAAAGTAATATCAAGAACGTGCGATACATAATCTTCGTTTGTGTAATTAAAGCGCGCCGGCATTATTGTTGACAATAATTTATAAATCAAGTGACATTTCCTCAGCCGCGATTGTCTTTTCAACGTCCACGGCTAATATGATTTTCCAAGCGTTAAGCAAACCCCGCATTTTATGGGCGAAAAGTGGGTTTTTCGTTGATTAATCGAAAATTACTGCATTTAAGTATAGGAAACCTTGCACAAAGTTGTCATCATTTTTAGTGGTGAATAAGATCGCATTAAAAAAATGGGGGTTTCCATTTGAAAATTTCGACATTTAAGCACATTTTGAATGTAATTTTTATTCATATTTTGTGAACACCCTGTATAAGAACGGATTTATTTCTCAGCAGAGATCACTAGGTCACGAAGGCAAAAATTCGTTTTGAAATTTTGCGGTTTCCTCTAAATTGCTAATTGACGGAAGTGCCAGATTCACCAAAATATTTTAGTTGAGCAGCTTCCATCGGCATTGGTGAGGTGCCAAATTTTCAGAATTTTTCTACTTTTAGTTTTTCATATATAGATCGATGCAGTTCGTGGTGGGCCACCCTGTATAGGCAGTGTCGTATAGTGCCAGGTGATAAAATATGAGCTAAAGGTACAGGAAGAACTCTGCAGCAAAATGTATATTCATATAATCACCAGTTAAAATAATTATTAGCAAATAAAAAATACACATTATACCTTATCAACTAAAACAACACCAATAGTTTGGAGGACAATATGTTCAGAACAATTTATTTTATTATAAAAATTTTGTATTCTTATTAACGACAGTTTAAATCCGATAGCCTGCACTCAATTCCCAGAGGACATGACTGTTACCATTAGAATAGCGAGTTATAAGCTGTATATTGTTTAGGTAGCATAGAAACTTGTATATGCAGCATAAGATAAGGAAATACAACGTAAGCCCAGCAGAGGTATTATATACGGGCCATAGACTAAGAGCAAACACTTCCTACTTGTATTCAATAAAGATCAGTTCTTTTTAAAAACGACTTTGCGTCAACCCGCCTCGTAACTAGCGTCTAATGATTTATTTATTCGGTAATAAAAAGACACTACCCAAATAGCCTCATGGATGGCTTCTTCTTTTAAGTTCGCCCAATGGTTGTTTCGCGTGTATACGATTTTTAGGGCCAGTTGGATCCATTAAATTTATACTGGCTTTTTATTATAGGGCACTAATTAAAATAGAATGCGTAGCTATCTTCTGAGGTACGTTAAACTTGCTGGCAACAAATTTGACAGCTAGTCCAACCGTGATGACCATGATACAACAAAAGAGTGTATCATGCGTGATGACAGATTTATAACATGGTCCCTGCACGTTTGATGAGATTGGATACTATATACCTACTTTATTATATTGCCTTATGACTTGAATTACATTATAAAAATGCTTAAATCCTACAGACGAATTTTAACGAAGTCTTAAGGACTTACTTGCCCGAAAGTTCGAGAGAGTCCAGAAGACAATTGAGCTAATTGTGTAGCTAAGTAAGAGCGGTGAATATGACCCAAACTTTTGGCAGTTTGCAGGCCATTCTCGTATATCTCGAAAGAACAAAAATAACTTCTGAATTCATCCTTTAAAGTTGCGAATTTACTCACAACACTAAAATGTTAACTAACTTTGATACGCTAGATGCCGAAACTTATGTAATTTAAGCTGGTGCTGCTTTTACCGAGCAAAGTGAAGCTAATTGCGAAGAAATAAATTCGCTCGTTTTAAAGAGACATTCTATCTTGGCTTCATGAATAATTTCGATGTTATAAGTACAATATTTCACAAAAGTATATACAGGGTGTTTTTTTTATGACCACTATGGGAATCTCGGAAACTAGCAGAGCTAGAACAAAGGTTAAATGGAGAAAGAATTGCGGTTTTGAATGCTCAATCTAACGCCCCTTTTGGATTTTTAAAAAGGTTCATTGCTCACTAGATATTTTGAAAAGAGTAATTTTTTGCTAGTTCATCAGATCTCTGTAGCTCCGTTATTTCTGATTATACAGAACAACTGTAGAGACGAAAATTGTAGACAATTTTGGGCTTAATAAGATAATCTTATCGAATTATTTATGTTGTTTGTGATTTTTGAGATATGACATAAACTTGTGTTTTTTTAAATGTAAATCATAGTTGGCTGCGGCCTTATCAAATCGTCCTTTTTTTGAGCTTTCCAAAGATATAATAAAGAGATAAAAAAATTTCACATAGTCGGCCATAGAATATTTTCATAATTACGTTCTATTTTACAAAAATACATACTTCAAACTTTCAAATATTTTATTTTTAGCTGGTAACAAAATGTAACAAAATAACACAAAAATTATCATGATGGAGATCCACCACGTAATTATTTACTCGTAAGAAATTACCTAGATCAGCTCTATCCAAATAGTTGGATATAGACCTATTTCCTGGCCGCCCCGATTTGCCTGTTTTGGATTTCTTTTTGTCGGGAACAGTACATTTGAATTGTACTATTGATGAATTAAGAGCAGCTGTTTTAGAAGCAATTGTCGGTATTGACAGGCGCTCTCTAAGAAAGGCGACAAATTCAGTTTTAAAAAGATGCAATATTTGCAAAAATAATAATGGTAGATTGTTTGAACACTTTTTAGAATAATAATAATTTGAGTTTGAGTTTTTTAATTTTTGTTTTATTTTGTTACATTTTGTTACCAGCTAAAAATAAAATATTAGAAAGTTTGAAGTATGTCTAATTATAAAATAGAACGTAACCATGTGAAAATTAAAAAAAAAACAGAAAATTAGCCATAGCTCTTTTACTTTTTATAATAACTATTCCGAGTATTATATCTTTAGAAAGCTCAAAAAATTGCCGCTTTGATAAGGTTACAGCCAACTATGATTTACATTTAAAAAAACACAAGTTTATGTCATATCTCATAAATCACAACCAACATAAAAAATTTGATAAGATTATCTTATTAAGCCTAAAATTATCTACAATTTTTGTCTCTGCAGTTTTTCTGTATAATCATAAATAACGGAGCTACAGAGATCTGATGAAATAGCAAAAAATCACTCTTTTCAAAATATCTAGTGAGCCATGAACTTTTTTAAAAATCCAAAAGAGGCATTAGATTGAGCATTCAAAACTGCAATTCTTTCCCCATTTAACCTTTGTTCTAGCTCTGCTAGTTTCCGAGATCCCCATAGTGGTAATCGAAAAAACTCACCCTGTGAGTTTAAATAAAATCTTGGCCGAAATAAAATAGAAACAGCGCACAGAACACGCTGTATACAGCCGCTATAATCCGCAGTTTTACGGCGACTATTGTGGGAATACGAAAAATACACTATGATGCGATAGTTAGGTTTGCACAGTTTTTTTATACTTATATAAGAAACAATTTGATCAATTGGTCAAATGGAAAATATGCCCGTATCTCACGATTATACAGCCAACTAGATATCACCAGCATGCAAATTCGATCGTGATCATTTGGAACAACAGGAATCGACCCCGTCAATCGGTTATGTAAATATGCAGTTAGGACTATTACCGACGTAACTGCATCAGAATATCAAATGGATGTCTCACAATTGCGAATTGCAACTGACACCAACATGGTCGTCCACCTGGCAAGAGCGGCAGACTAATGTCACTTATTGTGCTGGGAATCTGTTACAAATGGGCGCTAGTGTATTATAGGGGAGTATACAACTGTACTGATCCGTGAAATTATTGGACACGAACATAGGAACTATTTTCTGGACCTCGATGCTATTGGTCAAATTGCTAATTTCAATGGTTTGGTTATCGAAAAAAATATATTTGAAAATAGTCGATGCTTTTGATAAGTTAAATACGTAGTGCAGTGAAGTGTCTCAAAATCGTCATTAAAAGCTCAGAAATCGGCACTGAAGTACCCCATATTATTGTACGATTTTTTCAATAAGTAGGCCGTGGCGAGATGTAAACATCAAACGTCAGACGCGGAGCCATCGTCCGTCAAAAGTGACCAAATATTCAAAACTCGGCCAATAAATGCCCATTTAACTTTTCGTACACATTGCGAAATTGTTACCTATAGCAGCGCAATCTTTCAGTATAAATATTTTAGTAGGAATATCAATCTATTTTTCATGAAGGCTGTACAACAGACAGCAGTTTGGAGTTTCTGTTGGGAAGCGCCGTGCCTCGTCATACTTGACCTAGGTAGAGCGATCGTCAAAGTCAAGCAGCGCCGCGCGCAGTTGGTTCATGGACGGGTGATCCCGTATGATTATTTTTTTGCCTAATAAAACATTTTTTCCGAGGTACATATTATGTACCTCGGCACTGAAGTTCTTTTTATGACTCATGTGGTTTATTTAAAATAACATTCCATATGAGTCATAAAAAGTTGAACTTCAGTGTCTTGGTACATAAATGCTCTGAAAAGAAAAAAATATACTTTAAGTAAATCAAACCAAAGCAAACCCATAATGTGGTTACATTATACGTACAATAATAATTGTATATGATATAAAAGCTTACATTTTCTACTTTCAAGATATAGGTACATAGTTTCACGACAAGCTTTTATATTTATTTATTTATTTATTTATTTATTTATTGCCCAACAGAAAAATCCATTTACAGGACAACATACAAAGATAAATATAAAGGGAACATAGCACCACAGAAAAAAAAAAGAAAACTGATTATAAAGTAAGCACAGCTCAATCAATATAATCAACATAGTATAGGGAGCCCCACGCAGGGTATCTACCCTGTACAGTACAATTAGCAGCGGACTAATACTAATACTACCCAACACATAACGTGAAATTATGAAAAGCACTCAATGGCACACCTCAAAAAGGAAGGCTTGGAGCAATCAAACAGATCACATTCATCAGGCGCAACATATTATGGAGACTGGATGTAAAATAAATTGGCGACTTAAACATTATATTAGTACGAGCATAGGGAACGTAAAATGTAGATGTTAGCCGTGAATTAGGTCTTGGTACTCGTATGTTTAGTCTAGAAAGAAAAAAAGGAGAATCTATATTGTTTCGGATACAGTTATATAAAAAGGAAACACCAGAAACGGATCGGCGAACTATCAATGAACACATATTAAATTCATTAAGAAGTGCCTGATGGTCATATCCACGAGGAGGGTACATGCCGTGAGTTTTATAATAAAGAAATTTAAGAAATTTTCTTTGAACATACTCTAATTGCTTTTCATGGGTTTCATAAATTGGATGCCAAATAACAGAACAATATTCCAGTTTGGAACGGACGAGTGAAAAGAACAGAGTCTTCAAAGCCGCAATATTTGTGAAGCCTCGACAGTGTCTCAACAAAAAACCCAAAGTTTTGTAGGCAGACATCGAAATATTATTGAAATGCTCATTGAACGACATGACACTATCAAAGCGGACCCCAAGATCATCAACACTGTCCTTAGAAGCAAGACTTGTGTTACCTAATTTGTAATCAAATGTTATATTTGACTCTTTTCGAGAGTACCTAACCACACTGCACTTGGCAGGGTTTAAATCCAGGTGATTAACGACACACCAAGCATCCAATTCACAAAGCTGCTTCTGGAGAAATAAGCAGTTCTCTAAGGATTGTATTGAACAATAGATTTTTAAGTCGTCCGCGAACAAAAGTTTACCACATTTGAGATTATCAGTAATATCATTGATAAATAGAAGGAATAACAGAGGCCCCAGATTGGAACCCTGAGGAACTCCAGAAGTGGCAATATATTTGTTAGAATTAAAGCCATTGTAACATACGGACTGAGGGTGGTTCTTCAGGTAAGACTCAAAAAATGAAACGAGGCTATCACTAAAACCAGCCAGCGAGAGTTTGTACAATAAAGTGGAATGATCGATCCTGTCAAACGCCCTCGAGAAGTCCGTATACACCACATCAACCTGCTCCCTGTCATCGAGCCTCTCACAAATGAACTGGGAGATTTCAACGAGATTGGTGGTCGTTGAGCGATTTTTCATGAAACCGTGCTGCGAAACTGATAGTTGGTTTCTGAGCTCCGGATAGATGCGGTTATATACGCACATCTCAAACACCTTCGCAAAGTTAGGTAAGATGGAAATCGGCCTATAATTAGATACATCAGAAATAATCCCCTTTTTATGAACAGGACACACCCGAGCAAGTTTCCAGCAATCAGGGAATGTTGATGTTTTAATTGAGAGATTAAATAAAAAAGTTAATGGCTCAGCAAGAAGTGGAGAACAATCTTTAACAATAAAACTAGGAATTAAGTCATGACCAGACACAAGTTTATTTTTAAGTTTGGATATTGCCTGTTTTACATCTGCAAGTGAAAACATTGATATATTGATAGTATCAGTCAATAATCATATACAATTATTGTATAATACACAAAATTATGGGTTTGCTTTCGTTTGATTTATTTCAAAGTTTATTTTCTTCTTTTCAGAGCATTTTAAATAATAGTTATTTATGTACCAAGGCACCGAAGTTCAACTTCTTATGACTCATGTGGAATTTAGTTGCCGAGGCCTCTGGCCCAGGCAAAAAAACCACATGAGTCATAAGAAGAACTTCAGTGCCGAGGTACATAATATATTTTTTTTGAAATCGGGAAAAAATGTTTTATTAGGCAAGAAAATAATCATACGGGATCACCCGTCCATGAACCGACTACGCGCGGCGTTGCTTGACTTTACCGATCGCTCTACCTAAGTCAAGTATGACGAGACACGGCACTTTCTGACAGAAAATCCAAACTGCCGCCTATTGTGCTGCCTCCATGTAAAATAGAATAATATTCAAACCTACTAAAATATTTATACTGATAGATTGCGCTGCTATAGGTAACAATTTCGCAATGTGTACGAAAAGTTAAATGGGCCTTTTGCGACCGGGTTTTGAATATTTGGACACTTTTGACGGGCGATGGCTCCGCGTCTGACCTTTGATGTTTAAATCTCGCCAAGGCCTACTTATTGAAAAAATCGTACAATAATGGGCTACTTCAGTGCCGATATCTGAGCTTTTAATGACGATTTTGGGACACTTCCCTGCCGATTTCAAGAAAAAGATTGTTTTAGAAATATTTTTTTACTATTAATTTATTTATCATTTTTTTAGTTTTCGTTCTTAAAACTACACTAGTTCACTAATTACTAACTTAACTAAATGTCTTTTGTCCGATCACCCCAAAATCTCAAAAAAAAAACAATAATAACGCAAAAGTAAACACTCGAAACACATCAACACCGGCGAAATCTCAATGAACTCTGGATCAGCTGTTGGGGCATAATAAAGCAAATGCGCATCGACCACAAAGAGCTCGTGCAGCGTTGCCACGTTAGCCAGAATAAGCTATTTATTAAGGATATTTATAGACCAAGTGGGATCAGTAAATTCACAAAATCAGTAAAATTTATTGTTAAATGATAACTGTCCAAATTGTTACTAAGTAGGTATATGTAGATTGTAGATATCAACTAATTGTTCCAAATCGATGTTTTTTAACGTTGGTTATACATTTATTTCGTAACTACAAGATAAATTTATGAATGAGGAAAAACGAGAAAAAACTTCCTCCGTTGCAGAATCACCACGAATAACGAAATCAAACACGGTGGCGGCATCTGCCGCGACAACATTATTTCCATTTTTTCGCACGATAATCGTCCCATTTCAATTACGCTGTTTTAGTTTTTTAATCGCCGCGCAAAACTAGCGACCCGAAATGGATACGGCTAAACGAAAAACCGTGTAGCGCGCCGTGGCCCATGAATCGGAAATTTCCATTAAACGCTGTTTGCCAGACCGTGTTTAATAAACAAACTTTATTTAAAACAATTTGGGAATTGCGGACGGCCAGGTCGCGTCGCCGACCGCCATGCTAATGACGCAATTTTTGAAAATAATGTAGGTGACAAACATGTTTTTTTTAATGAAAATTTATATAAGAAAGCCTTAACTAACCATTAGTACATTAGTAGGTAGACAAAGCGTTGAAGATGTTAAAGTACTCGTATCGAAAATAAGCAACGATATAGTCCTCCTTACGGCAGAATGCGTATGCGACGTAAGGGGGAAGAACTCGCAAATATTATAGAATTAGTCACAGTTCAGGGGCGTAGCTCAATTTTGTGTAACTCACTGACTTAATTTTCATATAATTGTTATTTAATTTACTGTTAATATTATTCTTAAAGGTGATGCCTTAGATTATGGAGGAAGACAAACCCTTATAACATTGGCAATTATTTCTCGTGCTTACTCATTTTGCACACGTTAACTCCCGAACATACGAAACGCCACTGAGCTCTCTGAGCCGGCGGAAAAAACTTGCCAGCGGCCTAAAAAATGAGGTCTGTATGGTAGCCCAAATACGCAGTTAACTTTACGTACTATAGAAACAGACACAAAACGCGTTGGCTAACTGGTTTTGTCAGCCGACTCCTTCGCAGAAGTGCTGTGTTGCCGTATTTCAAAGGCGATGGAAGACGCGACGATGTTGAAAAAAATATAATAGGTGTTGTATCACACCGCGTTAAAAATAAATGATAAACAAAAATGGGTAAGTGGTCCCGTGCTTATCTTGAATAAATTCTCTGCTCACACTTTGAAATGCCCATAGCTTCAAGAATAATACCCAATCTAAATTTAAGAATAATGTTACATTCAAATAGAATTAATAAATACGTATATCTAGTTTTTGGATCAAACAGTTTCAAGAATATAAATAATATAATAACGGCATTGTTTTAGCAGAAACTATTATTGTTAGGTTATATTCTATCCAAACATGTACCATGTGATTACGTATAATTTTTCCACACCCCTTATTTTCTATATTTTTGACGTTAGTAAAAAAGTTTCAGATAAAAGTTGTAGAAGCCAAAGTAAGCTTTTTTCATCGTTTATTTCGTTTTATACAGGGTGTTCAGAAAAGCGGTGCCAAACAAAACTTATGTTTTTTAAATGGAACACGCTGTATATTTTTAGATATTTGAAATCTGCTCATTATCACAATTTCAATGATGTATACATGTAATATGTTTGTTTCAAGCGCTTGGAAAATATTCAACCTTGAAACTTTCAATTTTGCACTTTTGTTGTTTATTTTTTTCGAAAATGAAACTTTTGCGGGTACACCTATATAAAAAAAATGTCATAAATGATGATGAATATTCGTCCTTAAAATATACATGAACTCAAGGGTTTTAAGTTCGATGGAACAGGTTGTATACAAATTTGGACTATAGGGAAATGCTACCATGTATTTTACGGGTGAATACTCATTTTTTTTTTTCGTATACTATATTATAAGGTAGGTGGTAGGTATACTCGCAAAGATTTACTTTTCGAAAAAAATTGCATCAAAATTGCCTAATTCGAAGTTTATATCATTGAAATTGTGACAATGAGCAGATTTCAAATATCTAAAAATATACAGGGTGTTCCTTTTGAAAAAACAGAAGTTTGATTTGGCACCGCTTTTCTGAACATCCTGTATAAAACTAAATAAACGCTGAAGAAAGCTTGTTTTGGCTTTTATAAGTTTTGTCTGAAATGTTTTCCTAACCCCAAAAATGCAAAAAATAAGGGGGTGTAAAAATATATGTGCATGAACACACTATATATCATACACCACTCACTGAAGTTCACATTTTTTGGGCAAGCAAAAAAAGTGTAAAATTTACGAAAATGAAAGTCTAAAATTTACCGAAAAAAGTGTAAAAATTACAGAATAATTTGTACTTTTTTTCCCTAAAAATTTACACTTTATTTCTGTCAATTTTACAGATTCTTCTGTAAATTTTACACTTTTCCTGTAAATTTTACAGATTATTCTGCAACTTTTACAGATTATTCAGTAAATTTTACACTTTTTCCTGTAAATTTTACACGTTTTTGTGTAAAATTTACAGAAAAAATTGTAAAATTTCCAGAAAGAACAGTGTAAAATTTACAGAAAAAAAGAGTAAAATTTACAGAAAAATCTGAAATATTTACAAAATAACCTGAAAAAATTTACAGAACAAAGTTTAAAAATTACAGGAAAAAAGGGTAAAATTTACAGAATAATCTGCAAAATTTACAGAAAAGTGTAAATTTTTAAGAAAAAAAAAGTACGTGGCCCCAGGATGCCTTCGTATGAAGCAATACTTTTATCGGAGAAAATATATTATTTTCTTGGAAACTACCAATATACTTATTTCACTATTTTTGCTCAAATGGGAAATTAAGTTACACTCATGTTGAAATGTGAGATATAATGTATAATGGGCGCGTCCAACAATCTATCAAAACACTAGTATTATTGATAGGACTGAACGGGGAACTTCGAAGTTGGCACACTACTGGACTGTCAATTGTTTTATCGGTTATGTAGGAACATTTCAAATCCATCAAACTGGCGTACCTATACCTTATATCCGTGACTATAGAAAGAATGTAGTCGCCGCTTATATCCATATTTTATGCGGACGCAAATGAATCTACGTCCAAAATCTCGGCACATGGTCACCGCTAACCCCCAAAACAACTGCCGTACAAATGAATGCGACTCGGCAGCCTCCCCACAGTATCTCCCCCGAAACCTCGAACCTCCCCATCCTCCAATTTTAATATCGAGGGCGATAAATTATCGCCTTTCAGGCCTCTCTTCCGTTTGGATTAGGCCGCATTCGCATTCCCCGCGCATTTCCGCCCTGATTAAAGCATCCCCAACCCCCTGGCGACACCTCCCCGCATTTATACTGCCGATTTATTAGAGATGCGCCGGAACCAATATGGAAACTCTGGGGGCGTCCCTCCCTGCATTTTTTTTTATAAATCTTGAAATCTAGTCACTGTACAATGTGTCCCGGATAAGAATGAACAGCATTTGGATCTTACAAACGGTGAGAGATATAACAACGGTTAAATGGGGAATGGGGGAAAACTTGCGCAATTTTAAGGTCAATAAAATGTTACAAACAGATTTCTAATATATTTTTTCGTTTTCGAGTTATTTTGAAAAAAGTGAAATTTTGCGTTTTCGATTTTATTTTTTCTGAAGTTGTTATCACAGGTAGAAAAAAGAATAACACTTTTTTATGTCACTTTTTAACGGGCTTGAAGCTGGCGTTTTTAGATTTGTTCTTCAACACATTTCGTTTTTGAGAAACCCTCTTCAACTTTATTTTTTTAAATACGGACCTGGATTTTTTTTTGCAGATTTTGAAAGCACTTTTCATTGCAAATACCATGATGTATGACACGAAATATTTTTAAAATGTTTTGAGACATTCAGTTTTTTCTAATGCGGCCCTGTATTTAATAATAAGAAGTCTAAATATTAATCAGTATTGTCAACAATTTAACACCAAAAAAGGACGGCAAAGACTAATAACAGTCACATACGATAATAAAAAATAAATAAAAATCCTCCACCTAGAAGGCTTTGAAACAACGAAACCAACACCTTGTCGTTTGCATAACTCCCACTGTATCATTTAGTTAATAGTTTGTATTGTTAGAAATGGAGGGTGCTTTTTCAAATGATGACAAGTTTAACATGTTAGCATGTTATATCTTGTGTCACAGAAATAGTGCAGAGGCCGAACGAATGTATTGTTGCAATTATTAATAGATGGCAAAAATTATTGGTTTCATTGGCCTAAAGCTTTTCTTCTCACAATAATTAGAAAAAGCGAAGAATTTATAGGTACCAAAACACGATGCGACTGTTTGCTGAATAACAACAGGAGAAAACACTGAAAAGACAGGGCCGTATTTAATAATATTAATTTTCGAAGTAAAAATAAACTGTAAGTTAAATTGTTGACAATACTGATTAATATTTAGACTTCTTATTATTAAATACAGAGCCGAAATAGAAGAAAAATGAATGGAAAAGACGGAATTTTCAGTGTAATTGTCTCAAAACATTTTAAAAATATTTCGTATCATACATCATGGTATTTGCAAAGAAAAGTGCTATTTCAAAATCTGAAAAAAAAATCAAGGTACGTATTAAAAAAATAAAGTTGAAGATGGTTCCTCGAAAAAGAAATGTTGTAGAACAAAATATATAAAAACGCCATCTTAAAGCCCGTTAAAAATTGTCATAAGAAAGTGTTTTTCTTTTTTTATCTGTAATACCAACTTCAGAAAAAAATAAAATCGAAAACGCAAAATTTTACTTTTTTCAAAATAACTCAAAAACGAAAAAATATATAGAAATCTGTTTGTACCATTTTATTGACCCTAAAATTGCGCAACTTTTCCCCCATTTAACTGTTGTTCTATCTCTCACCGTTTGTAAGATCCCCATGCTGTTCATTCTTATCCGGGACACATTGTATAATGCAAATTCAAACATTTTGTGATGGTTGGTATACATACAGAGTGGTTAACTTTTAAGGGACCAAGCTCTAACAGGTGATAGACCTTAAAAAATAGCCGCAAATTTTCCTATAAACTGTATCTTTTTAAGGCCTTATAAAAAAGTTACAGGGTGTTAAAGTTTTAAAAAAATATGGGGACTTTATTGAATATTTCCCAAACTAGTATAGATATTTAAGTCAAATTTGGTAGGTACACGTTATAACGGCATGAGTCAGCATAAAACCTGTTAATATTAAACACCTTGAACAACCAGTGGCGGAGAAGTGGGCAAAAAAATTTACCACTTTGTATAGTACTAAAATATATTGATTTTTTGTAAATTTTAATTGTAAACAAAAATATCCCATTGGTATTTTTCCGTACCTATGTCCTATGTGTTATGGTTTAATGGCATATTTGTTTTTTTTTTGCATTCTTTCAGGGTATTTCCGAAAAATTCAATAAAAAAATTTGAATTGTTCTCATTGTTGACATAATTTTTCTCGAAAACTGAAATGTATTTTTAAGTGATGTTTTTCTGTGGCCGCGACCAAGGCCCACAGTCTCATTTCATACTGCAGAGCGCTCGTCTCAGGTTATATATTATTATTATATATTATGTAATATAATTACATTTTTAAACTCCACGATAAATTTTAAATAATTTTATGAATGATAATCTATATCTAAATTTAATTGTTTTCGAAATATTGAAGTTTTTAATTGTGGTTTTAATGATTAGATGAAATATGATAATATGAATGTGTGTATCATATTATAATATTTCAAATATTATCATATTTCAATACAATACAATTCAATTCAATACAAAAAACTCAAAATTTACGTGTCTTTCAATAGTTGAAAATTTACCTTGGTGCGAATGAGAAAAATTTATTTAATGGTACTGTTCTTATAAAAATCAATGTAAAATAAAATTATTTGGAATATTTTCAATACCCTTAAGATACTTGCGTAAGATGCGAGGTCTGTGAATTTTTCATAACTTTCCGTTTCATGACTGTAGCTCGATCTGCACTTCTGGACGTAGTTCGACGAGAGAAGTCCAAATGCCTCAAAAGACGCCCGGTTGACGAAATAATTTATGAAAACGTCGGCTGTCGTCCTATGCACGTGGCAGGCCTCTAAAGGCCTCTAAAGACGCCTCTAAAGACGCCCGGTTGACGAAATAATTTATGAAAACGTCGGCTGTCGTCCTATGCACGTGGCAGGCCTCTAAAGGCCTCTAAAGACGCCTCTAAAGACGCCCGGTTGACGAAATAATTTATGAAAACGTCGGCTGTCGTCCTATGCACGTGGCAGGTAGAATTTCCCATTCCTCGCGTCCCGTCGCTCGGATTCTAATTTATAGAATTTGGCGGAGCGCTGCGATGGCGTCGCCCGGGCAGGCAGACGTATTGTTTTAATTTATGGAACGGATTTCGAATTAATTTGGCGAATTATTGCCGTTTGTGATTTATAACGCGCCGCGTAGGACGAGGATTCCTACGTATGCTGATTAGAATCATTGCTGGCCGACACATTATACGAGAAGATGAATTTCGGTTTATTTTTTTTTCTCGATCGTGGCCGATGACGGCTGATCCGGCACCGTCGCAATGATAAAGGCCAGCCAGCTGGCGACGCGAAACTTCGTCACAGGGAAGTCGGGAGGTTGCTTTTGAAGTTGTTTACGTTTACTTGTCTGGCGATTTTCCTGTTTTAAAGAACGTTTGTTGTGTGTTGGACTGTGTTTTTAAGTAATATGTGTTTTTAAATAATAAAGTGATTAAAGTTCAATTTTAGTTTATAGGTTTTAGGTTGTGTCTATAGTTTCGGACTAATTTAAATCATGCCGTGGACGTGTTCCGTTCCCAACTGCAAGGGAAACTACAAAGGCGGTCCTAATGTGTCTGCTTTTTCCTCCATAAAGACCCCATTTTAAGGAAAAAGTGGGTTAAGGCCATCAAAAGAGATTTTGTTCCTACACAGTTTTCCAGGATTTTGGTTTGGACTGTTGTAGAGTGTTATACCTAACAATTTTACGCGATTAAACGTAACCACCTTGAAATCAGTAAGTTTTATGGTTTTCTTTATTCGAATTTAGTTGTATCTAGGCAGGCAAATAAGAAATAATTGGCATTTACGAAAATTTTACCGGTAGACATCTAAATGCACCAAAACCCCTTGAAAATGTGACTTTCACTCTCGTAGATTATTATCCGCGTTGTAAAACCATGAGCTATATATGTAAACAATCATTTTAAAGTGTTTTTTTTACCAAATTTACCAAGTTGACACCTTGAAATTTGAATTTGGCGCCTTAGGCTCACGTCCCTTGGATGACTCATCGCTTTCAGCTGGCGGGCCTTGTTATTGGGTGCGTTTAAGACGGCAAAGCGATTGCAATCGCTTGCAAGCGGTTTTATGCTTGCGCGCTTTGAACGGTATCGCTAGATTTCAGCGGATTGTAAAATTAGCGAGCGTAAAAATTTTGCGCTTGGTCGCTTGCGATTGCTATAAGCGGTTTATTCTAACCTTACTTTGTCCTGTCAGTTCCCTGTATTGACTTTATTTCTGTTATTTTGGTGTGGTGAAAGCCATTGTAAAATTTGGATTTCGTGATTTACTTTTTTGAGACTGTGTTTGAGCTATATCTCGATATTTCGGGCGCTAGCTTTACTGTCATAAAATAGCCGTTTAGCGAAATGCTAGCGCTTGGAAACGAAAGTAGAAAGCGTTGCAATCAAAGCGCTTGGTATGATTGGGAGTTTTAAACGCAACCATTGCGACGGTGCCGGCTGATCACGCGAAGGCAACAAAAGGCACGCCGCGCCGCGTCTGTCCCCCTTCGTCCTACGCTTAGGAAATGGGGGCTGGGGGATTAAAAAAATCACCCCATCCCTCTGTGCGGGCCTAACGGTATTAGTGACGCGCCGTTGCGGTCGAATTCCGCCATGGTAAATCACTCAGATGGCGCGCGCGGAGTATCGCGTTTCCTTTGACTGCCGCCAGGGGGCCCCACGGGAGACGGGTCGGGAATCAGACTGCGGGGTAGGGGTGGGTCTTTTTAATTGTTTGAGCGAGCTTGAGAGGTTAAGTTTGAAGATCGCAACTACACATTATTATCGCAACTACATCATATGGCAATGCATTGTTTGTATGTTTATTATTTGTCTGAGGAATCAACGCATCGCGATCTCCGGTCCGGAGAAGCGAGAGTCCAACGTTCCAGTTGTTTCAGGTTAATAAGTGACCCACCCAAGATATGTTCTGGGGGGGTCTACACAATCCCCACGCACACGATATTGGCGAGGGGTGGCGAAAGCAATCTGCAGAACAGATAGGGGGGCGATACCGAAGACCTAAACTGGGGGGTAGACGGTCTTTGATGCGGTGCGTTTGAGATACAGAAACGGGAGGTGTAATCTGGTGAATGGTTTGGTATGGATTTGCACAGATTCGTATCCTGTAATGTTGGCAGTAAATATCAAGGAGGCTTTTCTTGCCCATGGGCTAGTGGTGTAGCAATAAATGGTGCGATTGGTGCGTGGTTATGAATTCAACAATACACTCTTTTGGCTCCTGTGATAATAATAGATTCGATAGTGGAAATGTATAAAAGGTGATCGACAAATGTTTACAACTAAAGTCCAAAAAAATGTCAAAAAAGGCACCTGTACAGGAAGGTATTTTGGGTAAAAATGCAGTGAAAATTTGAAAAAGGCTAAAATATTGTTTATCGTTTATCATAACTAAAGGGCGGAATATATGCATTTAATTTCAATCGAAACATACGCATATACACTGTGTCCCGGATAAGAATGAACAGCATGGGGATATTGCAAACGGTGAGAGATAGAGCAACGGTTAAATGGGGAAAAAGTTGCGCCGTTTTGAGGTCAATAAAATGGCGCAAACAGATTTCTAATTTTTTTTTTCGTTTTTGAGTTATTTTGAAAAAAAGTAAAATTTTGCGTTTTCGATTTAATTTTTTTCTGAAGTTGTTCATAAGTTGTTATCACAGATAGAAAAAAAGAAAAACACTTTCTTATGGCACTTTTTAACGGACTTTAAGATGGCGTTTTTAGATTTGTTCTACAACGTTTCGTTTTTGAGAAACCATCTTCAACTTTATTTTTTTAAATACGGACCTGGATTTTTTTTTGCAGATTTTGAAAGCACTTTTCATTGCAAATACGATGATGTTTGACACGAAATATTTTTAAATTGTTTTGAGACAATTATTCTGAAAATTCTTTTTTTTTAAACATTTTTCTCTAATGCGGCCCTGTATTTAATAATAAGAAGTCTAAATATTAATCAGTATTGTCAACAATTTAACTTACAACTTATCTTTCGATTATTGGAGAACCAAAAAAAAGGATGGCAAAGACTAATAACGGTCACATGCGATAATAAAAAATAAATAAAAACCCCCACCTAGAAGGCTTTGAAACAACGAAACCAACCCCTTGTCATTTGTCATAACTCCCACTGTATCATTTAGTTAACAATTTGTATCATTAGAAATGGAGGGTGCTTTTTCAAATGGGGACAAATTTAACATGTCAGCATGTTATATCTTGCGTCACAGAAATAGTGTAGAGGCCGAACGAATGTATTGTTGCAATTAATAAATAGCAAAAGTTATTGATTTCGTTGGCTTAAAGCTTTCTTCTGACAATTAGAAAAAGCTAAGAATTTACTCCAAAACACAATGCGACACTGTTTGCTGTACAACAACAGAGGAAAACACTTACCAGACAGGGCCGTATTTAAAAATATTAAGTTTTCGTAAAGTAAAAATAAACTGTAAATAAATTGTTGTCAATACTGATTAATAATTAGACTTCTTATTATTAAATACAGGGCCGCAATAGAAAAAAATGAATGAAAAAAAGGAATAATCAGTATAATTGTCTCAAAACATTTTAAAAATATTTCGTGTCATACATCAGGGTATTTGCAATGAAAAGTGCTTTCAAAATCTGAAAAAAAAAAGTCCAGGTCCGTATTTAAAAAAATAAAGTTGAAGATGGTTTCTCAAAAACGAAACGATGTAGAACAAATCTAAAAACGCCATCTTAAAGCCCGTTAAAAAGTGCCATAAGAAAGTGTTTTTCTTTTTTTTTCTATCTGTCATAACAACTTCAGAAAAAAATAAAATCGAAAACGCAAAATTTTACTTTTTTCAAAATAACTCAAAAACGAAAAAATATATTAGAAATATGTTTGTGCCATTTTATTGACCTCGAAATTGCGCAACTTTTTCCCCATTTAACCGTTGCTCTATCTCTCACCGTTTGCAATATCCCCATGCTGTTCATTCTTATCCGGGACACAGTGTATATGCATCATTTTTATTTAAAATATGCAATAATATGCATTTATTTAGCCAAATATGCCAAATATGCAAAACTGATTTTAGAGAAAAGGTTTATTTTAAGAAAAATGAAAGGAAAACAAATACATAAAACACCTCGTAAAATACCTATATTAAAATAGAATTATAAAAACATTTTAATTTGAAATTGCATAGTAGGAATTTATTATTAAATACTTTCAAAATTTTCCAATAAAAATCTTTGCTTTCTGTCGGTAAAAATATGTTTATATATAGAAAAGCTTCTCTCAACATCTACCGATGTAATAGGACAATATTTTAATTTGGGTAGTAAAGTATAAGGCCAAGGTGCAACTTCCTTGAATGATTTACCATTAAAAATTCTCTTTACTGCCATTAAAGATTTGAACCCTTCATCCTTTTCTACAATAGCATCTAATTTGGGCTCTCATAATCTTGGTTATATCTTATATCTATAAATAAGTATAGGAAAAACATGCAAATATGCATAAAAATATAGTTTTTCCATAAATATGCAATGTTTTGAAAAATTGAATAAAATATGCAAAAAATGCATATATATGCAATTTGCATATATTCCGCCCTTTAATCATAACTAATTATTGTAACCTCTGGATGACTTGCATTGCAGAATCTCGCGAATATAATCTAACCTGCAAAAAATGCCCGTCTAATTGAGATGGATTCGTAGTCCCACATAAACTAGAGTACGGAGCAAATGCCCCGACGCCGCGATTCGCGTCTTGGAGCCCCCTTTTTTAATTAGACGTCCGAAGTGACGTGTGACGGGCGCGTCGCGACGCGCCGCGCCAACTAGCAGACGGCGTCGCGGCGCCGAAGTTCGTGAAGGCGTGAGATCGGGTTAGCGCCCTATGCGCGCCTTAGCGGCTACAGCGGCATGGCACACGCCAGCTGACGTGGTAGTTGTCATTGTCATCCTGCAAGAGGCAGAGATGATAATACAGATAATACTATTTTAACCAGTAACCAGTTGAAGAAACGTAGGTTACAATTTCCCGTTTCATACTTGCATTTACTCTACACCCTCTAACTCCTTCTATAGTAGTTGTAAAAGACGCCGAAGACATCGAGATTAATAAGCAGTTGAATTATAAGTACCACCTAGCCAATGGGTATGGAACCCGTGGTAGCTTAGTTGGTTAAAAACACCTATATCTATATGTATACGGCCTGAGAAGGAGTTCCGGGTTGACAATATTTGCTCGGTATACGCAATTTTTTTCTTAATAGTCTTAGGCAAGTGTCCAGGAATTGTTGGACAATCACTCAAAACCAAACTGTTATAGGCATCTTTCTTTGCAACATCCATAAATGAGAACCATATTATGTAGTTGCGATCTTCAAACTTAACCTCTCATGCTCGCTCAAACCGCCAAACAATAAGACCCACCCCAACGTTAGTAACAGAAATCTAAAACAAAACAATGCAATTATTGCACCATTGCCAAACTTCTTCATAAATTTATCTTGTACTTACGAAATAAATGTATAACCAACGTTAAAAATATCAATTTGGAACTATTAGTTGATATCTACAGTCTACATAAGTCTACTTTTAAGTGTATACAAATCGATAAAAAATGTATTTTGTGAGATATTTTCAAAAACCTTTTTTTGTTCGAAAGGTCTTCAAAAAACGTTTCTTTTGACGTTTCTACTTTTGTCAAAATGCAAATCCAGGGACGGCTACGATTTTACGAAAAAAAATCGGAAATTTGAGACGCTGTAGAGAAAAACATCCTGTATATTTCTTCTTGCAATTTCTTCCATCAACACTTTGGGTGGTCCTGTTAATTCTTCCACTGTTTTGAAATAATTCCATGGCACGTTTGACTCGCCAGGTGCCTTTGAAGTCCCTATTTTGCTCCACACGGTGTAGAACCGAACACCCTTTACATTTTTTGTTCAAATTTAGTATATGGGGGTTTTGGGTTGTCCTGATTAACGCTGTTGGGTCAGATTTTAAATAAAAAAATCGCTAAATGGTTTTTGTGAAAATTGGGGTATACAAAAAATCTTAGCCGTCCCTGGATTTGCATTTTGACAAAATAAAAACGCCAAAAGAAGCGTTTTTGAAGACCTTTCGAACAAAAAAATGTTTTTGAAAATATCTCACAAAATACATTTTTTATCGATTTGTATACACTTAAAAGTAGACACCCTGTATATAGCAAAAATTTGGCCAGTTATCACTTCACAATAAATTTTACTTATTTTGTGAATTTACTGATCTTACTTGGTCTAAATAATATCCTAATAAATTGCCTATTCTGGCTAACGTGGCAACGTTGCACGAGCTTTTTGTGGTCGATGCGCATTTGCTTTATACATTGTGAAACTGAATCATGGTACACCCCACTTTTTTCCCTTGTTTTTTTAGATAGAATTTTGAAATTTGGCATGTCGATGTTACTTTATAAATGTCACTTTTTGACGTGTAAATTCATTTATTTCCGCTTCCGGTTTTACCGGAAGTGACATTCACTTTTGTTTTTTAAATGGAACACCCTGTATATTATTTAAGTTTCGGATTCTCCTCGATGTACTGAAACCAACGATGCCTCACAAGTGACATTTTGGCTGATAGAAAGTGGTTTTTCTTTAACTTATTTGGATTTGCAATAATAAACTATAAAGGTGGCTATGAAATTTTAACATCAAATATTTATTGAAAACAATGTCAATACAAACAAATGGCAACTCTGCACCGATTTTATAGTAAGTGTTCGAAATGCCCGCCATTCACTTGAAAGCATTTTTGGATTCAACATATCCACTTTTTCTGATCTTGTGTAAGTTTGCGGCATTTTGCAAACACTATTTTTGCAGTTGTTTTAATTGACAACACATTGATACCGTAGATTATTATAAGAGAAGTACTTTTCTCTAGACAGACGGTTTGACAGTTCATTAAAGATGTTCAGTTTGTCGAAGTTCATTTGTTTCATAGCCACCTTTAGTTTATTATTGCAAATCCAAATAAGTTAAAGAAAAACCACTTTCTGTCAGCCAAAATGTCTCTTGTGAGGCATCGTTGGTTTGAGTCCATCGAGGAGAATCCGAAACTTAAATAATATACAGGGTGTTCCGTTTAAAAAACAAAAGTGAATGTCACTTCCGGTAAAACCGGAAGCGGAAATAAATGAATTTACACGTCAAAAAGTGACATTTATAAAGTAACATCGACATGCCAAATTTCAAAATTGTATCTCAAAAAACAAGGGAAAAAAGTGGGGTGTACCATGATTCAGTTCCACCCTGTATTATGCACCAACAGCTGATCCAGAGTTCGTTCAGATTTCGTCGGTTTGCGATGATGTGTTTCGAGTGTTTACCTTTGCGTTATTCTTGTTTTTTTTTGAGGAGATTTTGAGGTTATTGGACTAAAGACATATAAGTTAGTAATTATTAGTGAATTAGTGTAGTTTTAAGAACGATGGAAAGAGTTGGATTTGTGGCATAGGAAACGTAACCTCTGGTATCATATGATGCAGGCCTAAGTATCAAATTTGCCGTTTTTGTTTTGAATAGGCATTTTTACGTTGGCTGATTACAAAGTAGCCTATGTTGTCTGAGATTGATTCAGATTCGGATTGTCTAAATCCGCAAAACCAGACAAAATCTGCTCTACAATAGGTTTTGATGGTATGATAACTTAACTAAGAAAGTAATCAAATCAATTTTAAATTTTTACCACCCCCCCCCCCACTCAATTCTCTCACGGCCACTGTACAATAATCATGGGAGGCTGGGGGCGGCCGCAATCGATGCCCGAACAGACGTCGTCATTAGAGCGACTGCCGGATGATCGGGGTGGGCCATGAGTGCGTTTCGGTGTTCCACCTTCGCAGCCTACTCGATGCGGGCGCGCAATTCGTCTTTATTACGCCGGCGACTCGGTTTCATGGATATAAATCGGGGGAGGCGTCGCAGAGGAACAAGTGAAAGCGGCTGTTTACATTTTATTTGTCATTTCGCTCGTGTCGGGTACTTCTGCGATCACTTTGCGCTAGCTTTTTTGGCACGTGATCCATTTCTTCTCGTTTTACTATTTGTAACAAATATTTATGGAAAAAATTTAAGAATATCTTATAGAGATTAAATTATTAGGTACCCTCAAAAGCCCCAGTAAGTCTTGTTACTGAACAGAAAAGTTATTAAATTGGTTTAATATTTAAAGTAAAGAATAGTCATGAAAGTAACAAAATGTTTCTCTTTTTCAGGTAAGATGTTCAATCAAGTACATATTATTGTGCTGATATTTCCAGGTAAGAATTTACTTATAATTTATACAACATCACAGACGTTATACTAAATGTATACTACGTATGAACGCCATTGGAAAAACCACCCACTTAGCAATAGGTAGGTATAATAGTATAAATGAAGTCACTTGGAACAGCATAAAAAGGCTTGGGCGTTTGCTTTGCAAAACAAAGCCGAGTCTTAGACGGCGCGCGGCCCTTTATAATATTATAAACATTTTATTTAAATGCTCTAAAAAAGAATAAAATAAACTTTGAAATAATTCAAACCAAAGCAAAACAAATAATTTTGTTTCACATAAAATCACACCACCCAAAAATCTATACACAAAACCAAAATCCGTAAAATAAAGTGCAATCCTTATTTCCGTGCACGGCACTGGTTATACTGGCCTCATTGGCCTACGTAGACACCTGCTCCGTGGATCTCCGAAACGCCGACCGATAAAATCGCTACGCCCGCTTTCTTATTGGCTGCCCCCTTGACTAGATCGATGTCAACCGCATAAAAACCTTTGAATTTTATACGGGTGATGTCTGCTGATAAGTCTGGTATATCACTGTGTTCTAAGTGAGTTCATTTATATTTTACCAGGATATCTCGACAACAGGCGCCAAAACACTTTTTTAACCATATTAAACCGAACCTAGTATTAGTAGTAAAAAGGGTTGAATGAGACAGAGAAGATAGATATTGTAGTAAATACAAGTGTCTGCATGCTCGCCTAATATAATATCACCAAACTTGCATGGGTTACACTGTTCGACGGCTGGCCACTTGTGCAGCGAAATGCGGTGGATAACCGCCGTGCCATAATTTCACAGATCTTAGGATATACTTGCGTAAATAATTATAATCGATATGGATTTTTAGAGACCTTTTGACAATATTATATTTTCTTTTTGTGACGCCAATTAGAACTATACTGTTATTATAAATGAAATTTTAAAATCGAATGAAAAATAAGATTAGGTTCAAAATTGTAGCTCCAGATTTAAAGTTTCAATTCTGTTTCTGCTAACCTACCTTTTTATATGTATACCTACGTTTAATGTTATGTAATTACTAATTATTACTTTCCAAAATAAGGTTATTTCAATTTGATATTTTACAATATAATCTTCATTATATATAGATCTGTGCTATTAGACTAAAATGATGGTTATAAAACTTTTTTTACGTACATTTTGTTTTTTTTCTCAATGCATAGGATTTTTGTCACCCTTCCACCACGAGTCATGCTACCATAATTGACAAATGTCACGACTAACGAATAACTCAAATAACACTGAAAACTCTGACGTCCCTCTCCCCCATAAAGTATAATAACTAGGGGAGTGGTTGAGGGAAATGACGTCAGTTATGTTGGTATTACCGGTCTCGGAACGACGCATATTGTCACATAAGACGCTTCCCTTATTGTTACGATTCTGTAGAAAGTTGTTCCCGGGTTTGTTTTGTAGTGTTTCTATTACTTCCAAAGTGTATAAAGCTTTTAGCTGACAAACAGAACCTTGCAATGAACAAAATAAACTCACTTATTTAAAACTGCAATTAGGTAATCGTGTAAAATAAATATGCCAAACAGAGCCCATCTTTTACTTAATTATTCACACTGCCAATTATCGTTTAGATATAATAAACTATGAAATACTGCATTCTTCATTTATTATACTCTATGGTACAACATTAAATATTGCCTCGTAGAGCCCTTTTTTAGAAACTTTTTTTATAGATTCCCTCGAACCCTAAATTACAAAAAAAGCTACCCACGAGATCTGATGTCTAGCCCTAGCCATGAAACATTATGATAACGCTGATAAATTTTGCTGCGCGGGTAATTGCAAATTATTTTCGCGTGCTCCTATATTTTTTATATCTACCTTGCGGTCTTATTTATGTACCTACCTGTTTAAAGCCGATTTGCCTATGTATAAGAACGCCGTTAAGGTAAATTATTTTTGTCGGGCAAGTTCCTGAAATTAAACAGGAAATATAGTCATGCGAGGAAAGATTTGCTGTTCCAACCTAGGAAGGAAAGTACCTAATTGACACGAGAAAGAAAATGCAGTATAATGCTTTCTCATAAATTGAATTTTTCTGTATTATTTGTACCACAGCCGACTCTAGGAAAGCCCTGAAGTTGAGAAAGCTGGCAACATGGCTTGCGGGTCTGCGCGGCGTGGCCTGTCACTCCCTGTCAGTTGATTTTACAAGAAATTTACCAGAATTAATTTGTGTAGTGCGGGTAGTGCTATCGTCGCCAGATTGCTACGACGAGGCAGTGTGACTACGGGTGGAAACAGGCAGCCCGAAGTGCTGGCGACCGCTTTATATAAATTTGTTTTGTTTGTGAAAAAATGAAACATTTCTCTAAATGTTCGAAGTGAAGAATCGTTCCTTTACAATTTCAAGCCTCAAGATGGCTAGAACCGTCGAAGGAAGCTAGAACTTAGATATATACCTGGCTGTAAGTCAAATCGAAATAATAACTTGAAGTAGCTAATAGGTTTTCTTTGCTTGACGGCATAAGCGGTCAACTTGTATTCGTTTTGGGCTTTCCAAAGGAAGAAAATTTTAGAATAAAATGATTAAAGCCCAATTGCATAGACAAACTAAAGTACCCTTTAAAATAAAAGGCGCTTTTTCACAATCCAACCATTGTTTATTATTGTTGCAAAATTTTCTTTACCTAATGTTAAAGTAAAAACATAATTTAGTTGAATGTATTATGAAATTGCCCTAGCTACCATTTCAATCGGAAGAGATTACCTACTCTCCTTCACAACATGCTGTTCTTGTTCGCTTGTTGTTTGTATTTTTATGAAAATTTAACTATAAGGGAATATAGGTAGTCATCATTTGCCTGATGAGGCACTTTGCGAAAAATTCTCAAAAAAATTAGACTTGCAACAAAATGTAGTCCCCTCTATTTGCCCAAATTTACCATATTATTTGTCGAAAATATACCTATCCACACCACGAATCGTACTTATTAGAAATACTTATACTTCTGTGTATATTCTGTTACTTGTTACTGCTTTTATTGTCTGTTAAACAAACGTACCTACTTACGTAGGTACCCAATAATTGAAACAAAGTTCACAAATGTATCTAATTATAATTAAAAAGAGGGTTGAACATTATTTATTAGAAAAGATAAACTAAGCCGTAGTGCAGACTGCCCTATACTGCATAGACACGTTGAACCGTCCCGCAGCGGCGTTGCCACATGTTTGCACAGGGCTTGTAAGCTTGAGAAGGTTGTGTTCGTACTATATCCAAAGTTGTAGTAGTAGTAGTACCTACTAACTATAAGTAGTATCCCACAAGTTTCATTACCATAAAACTGGGTCTTCAGAGATGTTTTTTTTTTACATTTTTCTGTCGTTACCACTGTTGATCTATCAGCTGCGAATATCGAGAATTCCCTTTACCCGGCATCTCAGAAATAAATAAGAAAATGAGGAAAAGAGGGGCATATTCCGTCCAGGCAGCACCTGGCTCTGAAAACTCCTGAAGCCTATGTCCGTTTAAACTTGATGGCCGTTTTATTGCTTCCTCGATATTGAAATTTTTCGCATAAAGATCTGGAAAAATGATATAAAAATTGTAAATAATAGCACAGCATAGATATATAAGAATTCTTTTTGATATTTATGAAAGTGTAAAGCTTTAAAGTGTAGGTTTGAGCTTGTCTAGATTTGTTTTGCTCTCTCTATATGGACATATCTCGTATAAGCGCATTTGATTGAGCAATAAGCTGTGATTTATAAGCTTCATTAATCATACGATTATTCGCTCTGGGACAATACCAAGGCCCAATCTTTCTTGTCTCTAACACACCACAACCCCTGAAACCTTGTAGGTATGATATACCTACAAATTTCGTAGATGTTAGAAATGTGTATCCAAAGTGAAAGGCTCTTAGTCAGAGGTGTCGTTTTTTTTTTTAATAAATATGTAGATATAATATAAACCATATAATATTCAAATTGTAGAAACTATTTTTTTCATTTAGAATAATATGGTAAATTTACTTTTTTCTTCAATAAATAGCTAGTTTATAGTTTATGGGTTATTGAAGAAATTGAGTTTTTAAACAATCCATCGTGGCATATGGGACAAAATGCTGTGGTAATTGGCAACACCAAACTAGTTTCGAATATCTAATGCCGCTTTGCCGAGTTCTTTTTATATGTCGATCGACCGGTCGATATATACACACTCACATTGCTTTGGTTGGCCAGTACCAGCTAGATGGCGTTGGCTGGTAAATGCTCACCGCATTATACTATTTCCTATCCCACATAGCGAACGAAATCTGGGTTTTTCGGTGAGGTGCGCTACGTCTGCCTGATGAGGGCCAACAAGCCCAAAACAGGTACCTGTCGTGGTCTGCACACCTCCGAAAGACCCATACCAGGATACACAGAAAACGGTATGTCCGCGCGCAGGTGCTGTGACGTCAACGGTGACGCTTATTCGACAAAATCGTGGCTTTTGACTCGTTTATAGTGAGCTAGGCACCCACATATACACCAAAGTGTCTCAAGGTGCCTACATTCTATCTTTCGAAATTGATAACCGAGGAATGTCACCGAGACTAATTTCAGGACTATTTTTTATAAGTTGGCCGCGATTTTGTCGAAGTGACATAGATGCGCAGAAGAGTTTAATTTTTGTTCTCCTAGCTGGCATACCGTTATCTGTGTATCGTGACCCATACATAATTTCCATTAGATATTGGAAACTATAGTAAGGGTAGAATGTAAAGGCGAAGTCGGCAATAAATCATCAAAGAGAGAGCGCTATATCTATTGCTTTACTTGCACTCGCACAATTACACTCATGTCTCCTCCTCCAATTTGTATTCGACGTACGTCATGAAAGGAAGAGAGATAGAAAACCTAGTACTTGTCTTGTATTACTAGTTGATTGTTTAAGGCAGGCAGGGTCGGCCTAGAATAAATTATTGCTTTACTACCTGATGTGAACGGACGGATTATAAATTTGTACTTAGGTACCTGTTGTAATTTCATTTGTAATTTTTGAAGATTAATTCGGTAATTTAGACTGGCAATTAAAAGATAATGATAATGAAATTCAAAGTAGGTCGTAGGTCTTAGGTATTTAAATAATTATTGTAATGGTTAGGAAAATATATATATATTTATATTTTTAGTTACAAATTAAATATCAACATAAAATAAGCTTTACATAGTCAGAAGTCAGTATAACATAATAAATAAATAATAATAATATACATTTAATTCATAGTTGAAAATATAAGCTCAGCGCCATCAATATATCCGTCCTTATTACCGGCATGAACAATTATAAACCTTTTGCCATCATTCACTTTTTTGTTGTACACACATTTTGGATTTTTGTCGTGCCAAGTTCTCATATTCGCCCAGTGTTGAAAATTCCAGGTAGGTATCGTCTAAAAACACTACGTTTAGAAGGCAGCTTGAAAATAAATGGATGTATATTGTCGTAGAAATTGAACTCTGTTTGATGCTATATCTGGCTTTTCCATTAAGTATTGTCTTCCATCGTTTATTTTGTACTTAAATCAAAGATTCCTTAAAATTACACTTAACATTGATTTGCTGGAGCTCAAAATTCCCTTTGTTCCAGTTCTTGGCATATTTTTCCCTAGTTAAGTGTTGCTTGTTACTTGTCATGTTATAAATCAAACTTCTTATTTCTCCTTTATCCGATTCCGTCAAATCTTTAGTTTTCGGGGCTGCTTTACTTTTATTAGTGTGTACCATTTTAATATGTTTAATGCCTTCTTGCCTAATTCGTGAAATGGTCCTTGTACTAATCTCTAACGCCTCCGATGCACATTGAAGTACCGATAAATTTTCACGTGTGTTCTCTTTTTTTTTCTTGGAAATATTTCACCACATTTAATATTAATTTTCTACTTTGGGCACTGAATACTTCACGCTGCATTGTTATTACAGGAAGTCTATCACCAAAATAAACCAAATATTTAATTACTGCCCTGTTTTATAGGCGTACTCCCATTTGAATATATTATCTTTATTAACATAATGTATCAAAAAAGACACAGCAATAAAAAGTGGGTCTTCCGGTTCTTTAAGCCGAACCCCTCGCTCCAAAACATAGGGGGGAGCAGGTAGGAAAATCATAGCCCATCTCTCTCGATTTTATGGCCGCCTTCGCCTTTACATTCTGCCCTTACTATAGTTTGGTGTTGCCAATTACCAAAGGATTTTTTCCCACCATATGCCACGAGCCATTTCTTTTTCCTTTTTAGGTTAAAATTGTTTACATCATGACTGAATCACCCTCTATTATTATTCAAAATAGTCAAAAATGGTATAGAAAATAGTTATAAGCGAATATGTTTACGTTTTGTTCATTGTTCCAAAACTTGTCACCCCCATATTTCAAATTCTTCCAACCCACTCCGTTTCGGACTTTCCAGCATTCTTAAAAAACAGTTTCCATAAAAAATCGCACCGTGTGCTGCCATATTTCCAGGCGTTTCTCCCCCCCCCCCCCCCCCACCACATTCCACTGATATATCTCGTCGCTTTATTGAAACACACCGCCGCTTTTTCCTCGTTTCCCCTTATCCCTCCGCGCCGGTAAAAAATTCAATAAATAGCCCGCCTAAATGCGACCTAATTTAAAATCGAAAGCGCGCGGTCCCAGAGGGAATTGGGACGATTTTTCTCGGCTTGGGGGTTCCCGGAAGGACCGCTCTTAATCCGGTTTAGTGAGAGTAATCAATTGGAAAAATTCCTTTAGATTTGTCATTTTTGGAACTGCATTTTTGAAAATGTCATTTTTTTCTACTAGCGTGCGGAAAGGTACACTTTGCCGCACTAGTGCAGAAAAGTACAACTTTCCGCACGCTGGTAGAAAACCCCCTCGTATCAAAGTCTAGAAATACTAAAGTCGGGTCACTTCTTTGATCTCATATTGCTCCATTATTTACCAAAGTCTACAAATATTAGTATACCTATTTTTAGACTCTGGTACAACATTATTTGTGTAGGTAAGTGTACCGTTAGTTTTTGGTAGGTACCTACAGTTAAATTAAAAAAGTTCAAAAAATAGCATTTATAAAATTCCTTGCGAATGTGGAAAGTTCTATGTTGGGGAGACTTGTAGGCCATTTAACGTTCGTTTAAAAGAACATAAAAATTATATCAGGCAAAATCAAATTTCGAAGTCGAAAATATGTGAACACTCTTTTAATAACAATCATAGGATTTTGTGGGATAGTTCCAAACCATTTCTCAAAGAAGAAGTAGGAAATAGACGAAAAATTAAGGAATCAGCATTTATTCTAGGAAACACAGACAACTGTGTGTTGCTGAATGTTCAGTGGAATTCAGTCAAATATTATTGCCACTTATTCAAAGAGAAGTTAGTATAAATAATTAGGGAGACCACAGGGTAAAATATCAGACAGGTGGCTAGGCTATTGTTTCTGTTGTCATGACATTTTAACCTGAAATTTATTAATCTGTCATTTCCCTTTGACATGACATGATCTTTGAGAAAGGAGGAAGATTTATTCTCCGAAAGCTCAGGAAACAAATTTGTTGAAGATATTTTTTGAGTTACAAGTTTAAAGTTTAGTTCATTTACTGTTAAGAATTTATTAATTTTCCAGGCAACTTGAAAAAGTTGTCTTTTAACCAGTTTGGTGGCGAAAAACCCAATTACAATTTAATGGATCTGTTTACGCCACAAATAAATTTTATAAAATATCTGTAGTAAATATTTTGATATTTAAATTGACATAAACAATACAGAACAAAATATTACGCATACGTATCTACACAAGCATGCGTCTTATCATAAGCTTCTGGCAATAATCTTAATGGGACAGCCGAGGGGACAGCAGTTTTTACTAAACGTTTTCCGGACGAAGTGAAATGACTGATCATCAAAATGTGCCTTGCAAATTTTTATAGGTTTATATGCCTTTTCAGGTGGAATATTCGCAAATTTATGTTCTCCAATGAACCCTAAGGCATTCTTCCATTGCTGGCACCTTCAAATTTTCAATATTATATCTATATTATTCTACAATTAATACCTAAATATTCATATGTCACATAAAAATTTCTTAATTTTTCTAGGTAGGTACCTCAAATGTTACCTTTCAGGGTGTTTAGGAAATGAAAAAAGGTAATATAATCTTTTAAACTGGTTTTACAGCCATGCGCACTGCAGTGAAAAGCGTTACTAGGCATCACTACAACACAGTCACGGTCGGTCGGTAATATTTTGCGCGCACCCGGTAGAATGCGAACGAACCGCTCTCAGCTACACTGTGTACAGCTTATTAATTATCTTATAAGATACCGATCGGTTCGATGAGGAGGGGAGCGGGAGAGGGCAAGAGGGAAACGTTTGTTTAGACAAGGCCGAGTGTCCGGACTTATTAGTATATCTCTGGACGCTGCTCGTATTAAACGGTGGAAGTGCCCGCACCATTTTCGTTCCGCACGCTGTTCTTTACATAAAACCCCAATAAATTCGATCTGCTTCCCTGCTCAGTCGGCGCGCGGCGTTAAAGAGTTTAAAAAAGCAAATTGGCCTTAAGGCGAACTTTATTACGCTGACAAACGGGAATGTTTCGGGGCGAAATTAATGGCTCAATTACCTTTCAATAATTTTCTTCTGCGCCCCTCGCCGCCTTCAACAAATTACTTTCCGCAGAAGGAATTCGACGGGGTTTTTGCTCGGATTATGACTTCATTTTGCCGATAATTTAATTCGAGTTGGGGGCTGGCTAAAAGTACCTAAATTTGGCAATGATATTTTATGTAATTTTTTTAACATTGGTAATGTTTAAAAATCGGTAACTTTTTTATTTCTAGAGGTACCTACATAAAAAGTTTAATATAAAAATTGTTTGCAGCAACTGTGAGAGCAAATTGGCCGAAAGGCGAACTTTATTACGCTGACAAACGGGAATGTTTCGGGGCGAAATTAATGGCTCAATTACCTTTCAATAATTTTCTTCTGCGCCCCTCGCCGCCTTCAACAAATTACTTTCCGCAGAAGGAATTCGACGGGGTTTTTGCTCGGATTATGACTTCATTTTGCCGATAATTTAATTCGAGTTGGGGGCTGGCTAAAAGTACCTAAATTTGGCAATGATATTTTATGTAATTTTTTTAACATTGGTAATGTTTAAAAATCGGTAACTTTTTTATTTCTAGAGGTACCTACATAAAAAGTTTAATATAAAAATTGTTTGCAGCAACTGTGAGAGCAAATTGGCCGAAAGGCGAACTTTATTACGCTGACAAACGGGAATGTTTCGGGGCGAAATTAATGGCTCAATTACCTTTCAATAATTTTCTTCTGCGCCCCTCGCCGCCTTCAACAAATTACTTTCCGCAGAAGGAATTCGACGGGGTTTTTGCTCGGATTATGACTTCATTTTGCCGATAATTTAATTCGAGTTGGGGGCTGGCTAAAAGTACCTAAATTTGGCGATGATATTTTATGTAATTTTTTTAACATTGGTAATGTTTAAAAATCGGTAACTTTTTTATTTCTAGAGGTACCTACATAAAAAGTTTAATATAAAAATTGTTTGCAGCAACTGTGAGAGCAAATTGGCCGAAAGGCGAACTTTATTACGCTGACAAACGGGAATGTTTCGGGGCGAAATTAATGGCTCAATTACCTTTCAATAATTTTCTTCTGCGCCCCTCGCCGCCTTCAACAAATTACTTTCCGCAGAAGGAATTCGACGGGGTTTTTGCTCGGATTATGACTTCATTTTGCCGATAATTTAATTCGAGTTGGGGGCTGGCTAAAAGTACCTAAATTTGGAGATGATATTTTATGTAATTTTTTTAACATTGGTAATGTTTAAACATCGGTAACTTTTTTATTTCTAGAGGTACCTACATAAAAAGTTTAATATAAAAATTGTTTGCAGCAACTGTGAGAGCAAATTGGCCGAAAGGCGAACTTTATTACGCTGACAAACGGGAATGTTTCGGGGCGAAATTAATGGCTCAATTACCTTTCAATAATTTTCTTCTGCGCCCCTCGCCGCCTTCAACAAATTACTTTCCGCAGAAGGAATTCGACGGGGTTTTTGCTCGGATTATGACTTCATTTTGCCGATAATTTAATTCGAGTTGGGGGCTGGCTAAAAGTACCTAAATTTGGCAATGATATTTTATGTAATTTTTTTAACATTGGTAATGTTTAAAAATCGGTAACTTTTTTATTTCTAGAGGTACCTACATAAAAAGTTTAATATAAAAATTGTTTGCAGCAACTGTGAGAGCAAATTGGCCGAAAGGCGAACTTTATTACGCTGACAAACGGGAATGTTTCGGGGCGAAATTAATGGCTCAATTACCTTTCAATAATTTTCTTCTGCGCCCCTCGCCGCCTTCAACAAATTACTTTCCGCAGAAGGAATTCGACGGGGTTTTTGCTCGGATTATGACTTCATTTTGCCGATAATTTAATTCGAGTTGGGGGCTGGCTAAAAGTACCTAAATTTGGCAATGATATTTTATGTAATTTTTTTAACATTGGTAATGTTTAAAAATCGGTAACTTTTTTATTTCTAGAGGTACCTACATAAAAAGTTTAATATAAAAATTGTTTGCAGCAACTGTGAGAGCAAATTGGCCGAAAGGCGAACTTTATTACGCTGACAAACGGGAATGTTTCGGGGCGAAATTAATGGCTCAATTACCTTTCAATAATTTTCTTCTGCGCCCCTCGCCGCCTTCAACAAATTACTTTCCGCAGAAGGAATTCGACGGGGTTTTTGCTCGGATTATGACTTCATTTTGCCGATAATTTAATTCGAGTTGGGGGCTGGCTAAAAGTACCTAAATTTGGAGATGATATTTTATGTAATTTTTTTAACATTGGTAATGTTTAAAAATCGGTAACTTTTTTATTTCTAGAGGTACCTACATAAAAAGTTTAATATAAAAATTGTTTGCAGCAACTGTGAGAGCAAATTGGCCGAAAGGCGAACTTTATTACGCTGACAAACGGGAATGTTTCGGGGCGAAATTAATGGCTCAATTACCTTTCAATAATTTTCTTCTGCGCCCCTCGCCGCCTTCAACAAATTACTTTCCGCAGAAGGAATTCGACGGGGTTTTTGCTCGGATTATGACTTCATTTTGCCGATAATTTAATTCGAGTTGGGGGCTGGCTAAAAGTACCTAAATTTGGCAATGATATTTTATGTAATTTTTTTAACATTGGTAATGTTTAAAAATCGGTAACTTTTTTATTTCTAGAGGTACCTACATAAAAAGTTTAATATAAAAATTGTTTGCAGCAACTGTGAGAGCAAATTGGCCGAAAGGCGAACTTTATTACGCTGACAAACGGGAATGTTTCGGGGCGAAATTAATGGCTCAATTACCTTTCAATAATTTTCTTCTGCGCCCCTCGCCGCCTTCAACAAATTACTTTCCGCAGAAGGAATTCGACGGCGGTTTTTGCCCGGATTATGACTTCATTTTGCCGATAATTTAATTCGAGTTGGGGGCTGGCTAAAAGTACCTAAATTTGGAGATGATATTTTATGTAATTTTTTTAACATTGGTAATATTTAAAAATAAAAATTTTTAAACCGCTGTAACTTTTTTATTTCTAGAGGTACCTACATAAAAAGTTTAATATAAAAATTGTTTGCAGCAACTGTGAGAATACAACTATTGTATCCATTTTGAAATATTAGATATGACTAACTTTGGGCTCCTTTGGGATCAAAAATTAAATTATCTGGAAAAAAAATTATGGACGCATTTTTTATAAAGCAAAATATCCCATTTAATTTGATATGTCACACTTGCCGGTATGTTCTGTATTTACTATAAGAAATTAAGAAAAATTATTTGTAATACCAAAGTTTACAGAATGCTATTTTATTCTGTAAACTTTGGTAATACTTGTAATTGACAGAAAGTCTAGTTATCAATGAAAGTAAATAATCGATTATGACGCTAAATTAAAGTAGGCTTTCAAATATTGAAAATAAAACGGTTTTTATATACTTCATCGAATGTCGAATAGCTAATCTACAATTATTGTTATTTTAAATAATAAAAAAATGCGAAAATCGTAGACATTATACTGTCTGTTATGAAAATAATAATTTAAAAATACTTAATATTTTCAATTTAACATAACACTAAACAGGTATGTAATGCCATAGCAATTATCGTAAAAATGAAATAATAAAATGTCCTACCTACTGTTACAATACAATAAATGCTCAGTGAATACCTAGTATTTACACCTACTTTTCTCAACAAACAACACAAGATTTAACCTTTTCAGCACCTGTATTTCAGCAGCTGCATATTTCAAGTATTCTCATTTTTTAGTTTTACACATTTTGCGGAGCTGTTGACTAAACTCACCTGTTTAGGTAACTCCATTTGCAAAATTCCAATATAGGGATGTCATTACTATAACGTCATAACGCTCTTTGCATATTTATTTTCATGGATAACTAGATCTTATTATGTCAACCACAAATTACCAATTCAAATTGAATGGAACATTTTGCTTTACAAAACACACATAATTAAATATTTTTACAGATAATTTAATTTTCGAGCCCAAGAGAGTCTAAACTTTACGGTAATCCACACATCAAAACTAATGTCCTACCTACATAAATTTTGTCTTTTCTTGCAAAAAAAATATATTAAACTTTTTGCCATATTTAGAAAAATAAAAAAGTTAGAGTAGTTTAAAAATTTCGAAGTTTTCCGATTTTTGGCCATAGTTTGTGTTAATTATGTTTCATATAATATGGTGATATAGCAGACCCTGGACCAACACTATATTAAAGACCTGGGGCATAGCGCTGTTTCAAGCGATCGCCACTGGCGCCACACGACGGTACAAATGTACACGGTGGTTTAATTTTAAAACACCCTTGTTGCAGAATCTTTTATACGATAAAAACATGCAAATGTCTCTGTTTCAACGAATTTAATATCCAAAATAAAATATGTTCTTAAGAAAAGCGAATCTAAAAAGCAAGCAAGAGTATTTGGTACCTTTTGGTTTGAAATGAAGTCCATGGCTAGAAGATTTTTCAGTTTCTTCTTTATATGGAAGACTATTGGTTCGCTTTGGAGCTATATAAACAAAATTTTCTATTTTCATTCTTGCATACGTGATAAAATACTCTTCCAAAATAATATCTAGAATTTTCTCTTCTTCAGCTGGTTGATCAGATTATCCCATAATCCCAAAATAGTGTTTATTCTTCTGCAATTCACCTAATGATCTGTGCAGTGTGCATACCATTTTCTTGATGTGCGTGGAAATTTCATGTTATCACAAACAAATCCACCTATAAAAGCTGTGTTAATAGGATAAAACTGCCAAATACTGGACGTTACCGTAAAAAGGAGGCAAATCGTAATAAAGCTGTAGGTATATTTAAAATTTGGGACATTTTAAACGTCAGTAACTGACATACCAATAACCACAGAATACCCCCTTATAACCTACACTCACCGGCACGAAAAACGGAGCACTTATAATTTTTATTTAAAAAATGTAAAATTTTAATAATTTGCAATGGTTTATTATTATAATAAGTTAAAAGCAAACAACAACATGTTTTAAGTAATATTTAACAACAATTAAACGTTTATTTGAAAAGCAAGACTAGACTGTTTTGAATAAAAATTTCCAAAAATTAAAAAGTACACAAGTCTTAGTTGGCCATGACTTTTCTTTTGTTTTTATTGTTTTGACAAGTCTGAGTTTAAAGAAGTGAAACAGTTCAAAGCTGTACTGCGTTTATTTAAGGTAAAAATATGGCTGTTAATCCTGAAACAGCGGCTGCTATTGTTTCGTTGCTTCAAGACGGAAGAACTGAGCGATATGTTGCCCAACAATATGCCGTATCCAATAGCACTATGCACCGTATTTATACACGTTTTTTAGAAACTAGAGCTTACACCAGACGACCTGGAACTGGTCCCCAACGAAAAACTAACGCTCATGATGATCGCTTCATCCTCTTGCAAAGTCTACGAGATCGTCGTGCTACAGCTGTAGAAATCAGAAATAGACTTCATCATGTTCGGAATACCAATGTAAGCGAACGTACAGTTAGACGAAGACTTGGAGAAGCCAATCTTACCAGTCGTAGACCTGCAACAGGTCCAGAGCTTCTTAGGCGTCATCGTGTTGCGCGACTTCGGTTTGTCAGAAATCATGAGCACTGGGGTGAAAATGATTGGGGGCGAATTTTATTTACTGATGAGTCCAGGTTTAGCCTGCGATCTCCAGATGGTCGCGAGAGAGTATGGCGAAGACCACAAGAGCGTTTTGCAGAATGTACCTTCAGTCCTAGAGTAGGATACCAAGGAGGTTCAGTAATGGTGTGGGCTGGAATTTCTCTGGAGGCACACACTGAGTTGTACATCGTTCCAAGAGGCTCCTTAACTGCTGCCAGGTACATTGATGAAATTCTCCAAGATTTTGTTGTCCCGTATGTTGATTTTATTGGAAATAACTTTCTTCTGATGCATGATAATGCCAGACCTCATACCGCAAGAATCACTCAACAGTATTTAAATGATGTAAACATTCCTGTTTTGGAGTGGCCAGCGTTAAGTCCAGATGCGAACCCGATTGAACATGTTTGGGACATGCTTGGGCGAAGAATGCGAAGTCGTGTTCCTGCTCCTTTAACCATAAATCAGTTGAAACAAGCTCTTTTAGAGGAATGGGACCTTATTCCTCAAGAGGACATTCGCCATTTGATTTTAGGCATGCCAGGGAGAATGCATGCAATCATTCGAGCTCGCGGGGGTAATACCCGTTATTAAAAATGCTCCTCATTAGTTTTTGCTCAAAAATCGTTTAAGTTTTGATTCATTTAAGGACATTTTGCCACAAAAAATTGTAACAAAAGTTTTTATTTAAAAAAAAGCGCCCAATTGTTATTAGAAATTACTTAAAACATGTTGTTGTTTGCGTTTAACTTATTATAATAATAAACCATCGCTAACTATTAAAATTTCACATTTTTTAAATAAAAATTGTAAGTGCTCCGTTTTTCGTGCCGGTGAGTGTATAATAAGTCGCCATTTTTTACGTCGAGTGGCGCCACCCCAGTCTGTAAACAACAATGAAATATGACGTCATGCTCGGATCTTTAATATAGTGTCGGTCCAGACAGACCTGTTTACTCTGTGGTTGTGTGTTTATTTTTTCTCGTTATAAACCCTTCATTAAATTTACTACTCAAACGGCGTGGGGCGCATGTGGGCTACGAATCCCCGCCCAAAATAAATGTTTTGATTCTGGATACAGGCACTTTACGCGAGGGCCCCCCATTTAAAGCGAAATAATCCAGACTTACCGGGCCCATCGCAAACACTCTCGCACTCTAATCTACTTAAAGTTTCGAAATTCGCACTGGGAAAACTCGGAACGTCAATCTCGGGAAGGGGAACGCACTAATCCGAAAAATAACACGCACGGCACATGCATAATGCAAAAGGTGTTGATTTTAATTCGTATAGGACGCGACGAGATTATTTTTCTCTGTGGGATAAGGTTAGAAAAGTGAAAGGCACATATTATTTTTATATACTATATTACTATAGGTAGGTATTCGAATCACGAAATGAACTCACTTGGAACATCATAGAGAATACTATAAAATAAGTCCGCTTACTTGGCCCGTGTAAACAAATATTTCCCTTCTGCCCGATCCCGCTCCCTTCGCCTTATTAGCCCTCGATCGATATCCCGCTGAGCGGGCGATTCCAAGCGTCACTTTGTGACACAGTGCCTCTCGCTCAGAGAAATAACCAAGGATAGAGGGAGTAAGAACAAGAAGTAAACACAGCCAACATATTTTTGAGTGATGCCACGTACTCCATTATTTACAGCATTTCATATCAAAATAGAAGGGTTTAATAATGGGATTCAATGAAGGCACACCTCCCATAACGCTAAATTAACAAATGTAGTTATTAATTTCTTGTATGTAACAATTTTAAACTAAAACTAAATTGCTCTGTAATTATAATATCTAATTATCAATTTAATAAAATCGTCACAGATACCTCAAACCGCCCGACATGGCAACGCTGCTGTTGATGCCGCGCCTGCCGCGGGCGCCGCGTCCGTTAACTCAGCGGTTTTTGTTTTGTGTATGCCCAGCATGTCAAGTTTTCCGATTGTTTACGTATGCTTTTTTCCCGTTTTTAATTGTTTTTCTGTTAATTTATAGGCTATTTATTAGGATTTAGGATATAGTGACTGATTTTGTATACAATGGGACGCAGTGGGTGGTATGTGGCTAAATTGATATTTCTCAGGATATAACCTATCACAGGTAAACGTTGTACACACGGGCCTAATGTTTGTTTACTTCGGTAAATTTGCATAAGATGTTGGTTGACTACAAACGTATGTATTTTGAAGCTGTTGCTCCCTCTATCCTTGGTTATTTCTCTGAGGTCTCTCGGAACGGTGTGCTTCGTATTGTACCGGGTGCGCGTAAATTATATCCAATACCGTTGCCAATTTTGAGCAGTGATATTTTATCACGGTTCTTATTACAGTGCGGATGGCAGAAAAAGCAATTCAAAAGACTATATCCTTTTTTCTAATTCCTAAAGGCCTTAAAAGGTAAGATTTAGTTTGACGTATAATTAAGAAAAATGTCTTAATCAAATATTATACAGGGTGAGTCACATTTAAAGGCAGAGCCGAAAACACAAGGTAGAATTCGCTAAAATAAGCACATATGCTTAATAAACATTAGCTCAAAAACGCTTGGTTCTCTATATACAGAGCGTTGAAACTTTTCCAAATATTTTTTATTTTTTTCTAGCCCGTTTAGGAATTATTTTATACATATTATGGGTTGTCATTTTGTGCAATAATTTGGCCCTGTTCAGATGAGCAGCGGCGTAGATACAAATAATTTTATTTTAAATGCCAGCATAATCACCTTGACACTAGTTTAAAAAATCCGAAATTACGAAGAAACTGTACCAGAAATAAAAAAAATACCGAGAGGCACTTTTTGTTTCAAATTAAATGGGCTATCCAAAAAAGGCACAATTTTTGGTTTTGCACAGGGCCGTACTACTTTTTTTCTACAATTATTTACAGTAACTATTTGTACCTACGCCGCTGGTGATCGGAACGGGGTCAAAATATTCCACAAAATGGCAACCGTCCAGTGTATAATGTGTACCAAATTTGGTTGGAATTCCTAAATGGGATCGAAAGAAATTAAAAAAATATGTTATTTTTGGAAAATTTTCAACATGCTGTATATGGAGAACCAAACTTTTTTTGGGCTAATGTTTATTAAGCATAATATGTGCTTATTTTAGCGAGTTCTACCTTGTGTTTTCGGCTCTGCCTTTAGATGTGACTCACCCTGTATATGTTGAATAATATAAAGCCAAACATGTCACAGGTGTATTTTTTCTTTGTTGTAAATAAAAATATTGATAACTGCAGATGTCAGCAATGGAAGAAGCAGGCGTCAGGGTTCGTCAAAGACCATAAATTTGCGTTGCCTCGGTCCGTAAACAACCTGCTCGGCCAAAAAAGTGGACTTAAGCATCTTGCAATGTAAATAACTATTTCATTTGTTTGGATGTTTACTTGGACGTAATCAGTTGCCGACGCCTCCCTTCAAAGACGTCACAGCGCCGAGCCTTGTGCTCGCGTCGGCCACGGGCCAGTTCACCCCTGGCGCTTCCGCGGTTGCACCGAGGTACAGGGGATAGTAGGCCTGCAGATTCGATCGATGACGTCACACACTCAGGCCGATTCTAACTAAGATATTATATGCATCGCGGTATTTTGGGGAGTTTTAGAGCCATTTGTGAAGTGATAATACGTAGTTAATAAACGTAATAAGCTCAATGAAAATAAAAACACATGCAAATTGCTTTAGCGACGTAGAAATAAATATAATATAATGAATGAAAATAAGAAATATCACTATTAATAATATTTCTTTAATGTTCTCCCAGTCTTTTGCGCCATTATTCTAGCATTTATTTTTGAATCTTTCAGTGTAGCCAAACATTTTACAATTAACTGAAGATAGGATACATCGCAAGAATAATTATTTCCATCTATTAACTACGATATATTTTGCAAAATTTTGAGACAAATTTCCAGTAGTTTAACACATTTGTAAATAGGTAATGCCTCTGTTTTTTTTTTTAATTAAATGATGATATACCTCCTGAATACCTAAATTGCGCTAAACACTAGGTATATAAGAAAGGGCAACTGAAAATAAGGATTTGTAGCTGTATATGCACGAGCCACGAACACCGTTCCGTAAAGCCGCGTGCCTCGGTACGCCTCGACTGAGAACTGATAGCGTGAACGAGGCGTATTTGGCTTTTGCATGAGCCTGACAGTGTGACGTTGCTGCGGAGGGGAGGGGATGGCCGCAGGCCACGGGCGTAGCCAGGATTTAGTTTTGGGGGGGGGGTTAGTTTGAGAAGTAAATAAAACAACAAAAATATACTTACATGAAATTTAATATCTATATATTCATCCGAAAAACTACGACATATTTATAAAGTTCTTAACTTTAAATGAAATGGATAAATTAATTTCGTTCCTCTGCGCTAAATCTAAAACCATTAAAGAAGAAATCTTCGGCTTTTTCTTTTAAATATATCCACTACTTCATCTGCATGAAATTCTGTTCCATAGTGAATGTTCATTACAGCCAAACCATTAAGTCTGTTTTCACTTGTAGTGTTTCGTAAATAGTTTTTCAGTCTCGTTAGGCTCGAGAAAGACCTTTCTGGGGTAGCAGTGGATACAGGAATGGTAGCGAAGATTTGTAGTAATGTGTAAATATTAGGATAAAGGTTTTTATCGCACATATCTAGGCATTCCAAACTAGATTTCGGGGTAGGCAGTCTTCTTATCAGCATGCAAGGTAGCTGAAGCTTTGATAGCTAAATCCAAATTAGTTTCTTTATTAGAAACCCCTTGAGTTTGACTACACCACTTTTTCCAGTAGTCCATACCTTTAGGTTTATCACCCTTCCTTTTTTTCCCCTCCATTTTTCGACAGTAATAATGATTCACGTATCTATCCTTAACAAGGTCATCGAATAACAGTGCACTAAAATAATTACTCACTTACACGTTCTTCACTATTCGTTCACCACTTTTCACTTTTATTCGCTTCGAGTTCGCATGGAACAATACTGCCGTAAGCGCGGTCACGCGCCGCGGCGCCGCTTATATAGCAGCCCAGTAGCCGTCCAGAAACTTCCACGAACTTCCACAAAGTTCCGCTCATTTCGACCGAGGGGCGTGGCGAATAATCGAGAAACAACGCAAAGTGTCCCTACAATACAAAATAGTTCGGCTGCAACTGCGTCTGCCTCTCGTCAAAAGATGGCGCTAGGCGCTACTATTACTATATATATTCAAACGTAATAATAATTTAACTCTTCACTCCTCGTATTTTTTCAATATTTTGCTTATTTCGGGGGGGGGGGTTTGAACCCCCGAAACCCCCCCCCCTTGGCTACGCCCGTGCTGCAGGCCTTCTATCCTGTGTGCCTCGGTTGCACTAGCAGCCGTTTTTGCGTTAAAACCGATCTGGGGAGGCGGGTGGGGGGTCGGTTTCGTCGAAAATACTAAACAACCCGGCCGGAGGCGACAAAGGCCGTTTGTATGCGGACTTGTCGGCGGCTTCTCCCTTCGGCGGTATTGTTGTTTGATGGTGGATTGATGTTTTTCGGGGGTTTCTCGTCGAATTTGCGGGTTTTTTAATGCTTCCGGGATAAACTTGGAACGTGGTTTTGGAGTGTAATAATTAAAATAGAAATAAGGCACCCAGATGTTTTTCGGGGGTTTCTCGTCGAATTTGCGGGTTTTTTAATGCTTCCGGTATAAACTTGGAACGCGGTTTTGGAGTGTAATTAAAGTCGAAATAAGGCACCCACAAAGAAACAGGTGGTTTTCTTTATCTGCCAAATTTGACATTTTTATTGCTAACGGAAAAGTTGTTTATCTTAATTATTCTCTCGTTATAAATTTGTGTTCCTAATTACAAGCTTTTATATTATAGGTTATAGACACGGAAAGTATACGTTAACTACGCGTAATCACCTGGGCCGCCATTTTCTAAGTTAGGCTTTCAGGGGATAGTTAATATTTCTTTAGTATATTACCTGGGTCGATTATAAAGTAAATATAAAAATTACAAATAGTTTCAAAGCTTCAAAACACTGCAATACAAATATAATATAATAATAAAAATCCTAAAAGTTAAAAAATATAGTTTTTGTTGTGTCATTGTGAGAGTTTGGAATGTTTTGGAGTTTTGGTCAACCTCAAAACATTTCGGTTACTTAACGTTAAACGTGTATATGTAAAAACACAGAACCCTAAGTAGATTCGTGAATGTATAGGTCAGAAATTCAAGTTTACATTATCTGGCTGCACTTCAATTCTAATAATCTAATGTTTTTATTGGTCGAACGTAACAAGTTAAAAGTTGACGAACTGCTTGCGAAAATGTTACGATATAGCATTTTGGAGATACCTAATAATATGTTATGTTGATATTAATTGCCTTATCTATTTATAATACCTTTCAACATCTTAAATCCTTAAGTCCTTTCTGTATTTTTCTAACCTGTAGTTATGAATGGAAATTTTCAATTATTTTTACAGTCCTTCACCGCACAACATGCCATAACTAATAAACTATACTATCACTTAACAAAAAAAAACCACTCAAATATTACACAAAAATGCCCTAACCAACCACTCCAACCAGTCGTAAACAAGGAGAACGAGAGGAATGACTTTAGTACTAGAAAATGGCGGACCCATAGAGTCGGGCAAAATTAGAGCGCTTTCTACTAACCTCAATATCTCTGGTGTGGGTGTGCCTTGAAACTGAATTTTTAAACAAGTTCCACCCAACCGATTAGCTGAAATTTTGCACACACATTTGGTGCTAGTGACAATACAAGCTAGTATATTCAATATTGTAATTTATTCAAAATGGCTGCCGCTCCAAGATGGCTTATTACTCCAGATAAACAAAATAAAATAAAAAATACCTTTTTAAAAATAAACTTTTATTTAAACCATGTACTAAAACGAATGAAATAAGTTTAATTCAATACCAAATTGAGCAAATTGTAAAGAAAATAATAAACTTACCTCACTGTTCACGTTCACTTAAATTAATTATCACATACCTACTACTATCATAGAAGAATAACTACGACATAGATTTAGTGAACAGTGAGGTAAGTATATTATTTTCTTTACAATTTGCGCAATTTAGTATTGAATTAAACTTATTTTATTCGTTTAGTACATGGCTTAAATAAAAGCTTCTTTTTAAAAAGTTTTTTTTATTATTTTTAAGTTGCAAGGCGTAAGTATTTCGTTATAATATCTATTTTGATTCAGATCTTTAATTTGTCATTATTTTTTTAAAAAATAGTTCTAAGTATAATAGGGGTATAGGTATAGTTATCACATTTTTCAAGACTATGAAATTTGGAATTTTAATTCTTTGAATTTTTAGACTTTAAAAGGGTTTGTATAGACAAAGTGAATTTCTAAATTGAAATAAAATTTTATTTTCTGTTTACAAATAATAAAAATACAATTTAAAAAAATATAAGGTGTTTCATACAGTTTCAATAATTGCAATTTCATCTACATTAATAATGGCAAAATTAAAAGAATGAAACTAAAAAGATTTTATGGAGCTTGTACTTTCTATATGGACACCCCTACAATATAAAAAGTTCTATAACAAAGTTACCTGTACAGATATTTTATGCCGGACAAAACCCCAACTTACTTTTTTCATTTCCCCATTTCTAGGTAGGTATTCTTAATCTCCTGTAATAACTTTATCTCCGACTTTTCCTTTATTTCATTTCAAGTGCCGAAATATGCCCCAACTTCCCGTATCCTCTTCTAACTTATTTAACAGACGAAAAAACCGAGTCTAGCGAACTTATTCATCCCTAATTGAATACGCTTCCTTGGGCAGGGCTCGTTATTTTCGCAGTGGATGCCGACAGACGTGTCTGTGCCGCCATCTGTCGGCGGCCATCTGAAACGAGTCCCAATTGAAGGATGTCGAATGCAGGGGACTCACTTCGCTGGTTCATCCGAGCTGCGCCATCTGTCGGTCGGTAACCGAATCTTACGCTTGTTCGGCAGGACCATGAAGAGTATTGATCGGAGGTGTAGGACGTGAGAATCACATTGCGGTCCTTGTTAACCAGATGGCACTATGTGTTAGGCGAGTAGTCGAAATAAACCAAGGAAAGTTTTATTTTATATTTTATATGTTTTTCTTGTCGTCGAAATCTCTGCAAATTTACATAAATGCGTAGAATACTTATCTAAGTATAATTATTAAAATTTGCATCATATAAATGCCATAGGTATTCTAAAAGAACCACATGGAAAATTTAACCATTATAAATAAATTCAAAAGAAAACATACACTTATACAATTTTTTTCTTATACTATGAGTATTTCGCAATAATTTTCAATACATTATTGGAATAATATGTGCAAATGCAGATGCGTATCTCTTAATTTCCACAAGTAGTGTTATACAGGGTGATTCACGTAAGTGGTTCATTAGAAGTTTACGGGGAAGGAGTGCGAATTTTAATTTGAAATTTTGGCCACTTATACAACAGGTTGTAAACTTTCTTTCTAAAATATTTTCAACTTCCGATCACTTCCGGTTATACCGGAAGTCGATAGCAACTTTGTTATTTCAAATAGAACACCCTATATATTATTACACCATTTGGTTCCCTATTAAATTCCAAATATTTTTTCTGAATATAATGTGTGTCCTATTTCTAACCCTTTTCGAGATATTCGCAAATTTTTTTTTTTTGAGTGTTGCAGCCATCGACCATAGTGATCATAACTTTGAAATTTATGAATCTGGAAAACTGAAATTTTGGACTGTCGTAGGCGAAAGTCAACTTTATTAAATGGTCTGTATGCTATTTCAAAATATTGTACAGGGTGTTCGGGAAAAAATTCCCAATATCAACCCATTTTTTTCAAATGGAACCCATATTTTTTTTATTGCACCATTGAAATGCTTGTGAAAAGACAGTTCAAAAAGATACAACACACTATATGTCTAAATGAAGCGGTTGCTTCGTTATTACGCAAAATACGTATTATTTCTGCTCTGTATCACAGACCTATATAGCTTCGCTAAGCTATATAGGTCTGTGTCTGTATCAACAAAGATGCCATTTCTCAAGGAGCGTCACATTATAGGGGGCCATGGAAAATGAAATAACGCAATTATATGACAAGGTTAAGGGCTATATTTTTAATAATATTTTTTCCCTGAGAAGCAACAATACAAAATTAAATAATACTAACAATTACATAATAATAGGTACTAGAAGAAAAAACAAGAAACTACATATAAGTAAAATACTTTATTCATATTTACCTGTTACGTATTTACATTTGCTTCTCTTTGTTTGGACCTTGCCATGGACTATGAAATTTCGTTCGAAGTTTCTGAATTATTTTCTTTTCATCAAAGGTGGTAAATGTAAATGCCTTTCATTAATTGTTCTTTCTAAAATTCTTTTACACTCTCCATGAGTGTAAAACATATTCAAAATATCTTCGTTAGAATAGTTAATTTGAGCCATTCTTGTCAACAGTTACTTAATATTTTATTGTTTGGAACACAATAAATGACAATCACAAATGAAAAATCCATGGCCGCCTATTAGAAAGGGTCCGTTGTTTCTTGATATGGAGCAGCAAAAATACGTATTTTGAGTAATAACCAAGCAACCGCTTCATTTAGACATATAGTGTGTTATATCTTTTTGAACTGTCTTTTCACAAGCATTTCAATGGTGCAATAAAAAAATATGGGTTCCATTTGAAAAAAATGAGATTTTTCAATTTTTCGATGTTGATATTGGGAATTTTTTCCCGAACACCCTGTACAATATTTTGAAATGGCATACAGACCATTTAATAAAGTTGACTTTCGCCTACGACAGTCCAAAATTTCAGATTTCCAGATTCATAAATTTCAAAGTTATGATCACTAAGTATATGGTCGATGGCTGCAACACTTAAAAAATCAAAAATTTGCGAATATCTCGAAAAGGGTTAGGAATAGGGTACACATTATATTCAGAAAAAAGATTTGGAATTTAATAGGGAACCAAATGGTGTAATAATATATAGAGTGTTCTATTTGAAGACTTCCGGTATAACCGGAAGTGATCGGAAGTTGAAAATATTTTACAAAGAAAGTTTACAACCTGTTATACGAGTGACCAAAATTTCAAATTAAAATTCGCACTCCTTCCCCGTAAACTTCTAATGAACCACTTACGTGAATCACCCTGTATACTTCAACAACTAACATACTTTGTTTTTATCTATAATGCTTTCAATGTTAATGTTTTTAGGTAGGTAAGTATAAAAGTATTATTTATTTTATACTCGTGGGTATTGGGTATAAAGGCATTGATAAGTTTCCCGAAATTAAAATTTGTCCAGAATTATTCTATTATCTATATACCTATACCTCACCCGAACTTACACCTTATATACAGTTATTTCTTTTTTTAATATTAATACGGCTACTTGTCTACTACTCATAATTTTTTTATTTAATTTGTATGTTACAATAGAGACCAATTAATATCAATCACGAAAACCTTCAATTTGATAATTATAACAATCTCTTAATTACAAGCAAGGTTAATAAACTGTCTGTTAATTTTAATTAATGCTGATATTCTTCCCAGCTCAGAGGAGTGTTTATATAGTAACAATATTAGATAATTTATATCTCCTCTTCGACAAAAAAATTTCTGACGGATTAATAAAGTTTGTGTTTTAAAAAATATATTACCAGCTAATTAAAAAAAATAGATTTCAATTTCCAGCTGACTTTTAATGCCATTTGCATGAAAACGGTTGAAGCTACAAACTTCTACTTGCACCAATCAATGCAGCGCCTCAAGGCTTACAAGACTTGATTAAATCGATGTAAGTCGGCCAGTGATAAGAAATCCGTTAGGAAAGTAAAAAATAACAGCGATCAGACAACTTTTTTGAATTCTAAAAATTAATCTGCTCCGAAAATGGGTGACCCCAACGTATAGTTAACTTACAAAAATTATATAAAATAAGAGAAGGAATAAGTGTTGCGAGTTTCTATCGTTAATATGCATAGGGCGCAAAAAATAATTCTAGCTAAAGGGCCTTCCAACTTCCCAGTAACGTGTAGAACGTAGAACGTATCCTAAAATTCAAGTTTCTATCATCAACCAAATTTTTTTGTAATAACTTTGCAGGGGAGGCTTAAATCGAAAAATTGTACATGAAAGACCCCCCTTAGAATCACCTGTGGAACTCTTCCTCCAAATATTTGTATATCATTACGCAACATTTTGTATATTCAAAATTCCGCCCGACCCTTTATAATGAAACTATTGATTTTCGCGCGAATCGTGCTTACCCCCTAGGCCGAAAACACACGCAAGGCCTCGGTAGCGCAGTAGGCAGCGCGTAAGTCTCATAATCTTAAGGTCGTGAGTTCGATCCTCACCCGGGGCAAACTTTTTTAATTTCTAAAAATTATCAGACATTATCCCTCATTTTATAAAAGCACGAGTTGGTCCACGCTGCTATGAAAAGCTACGATAAAACTACATTCTGTTTAATAACTCCAATGTTCCGGTGCTATAAATCGTTTTAAATTAAAACTGAACTGGGGTACCTACCTAATTAATTTCATATCGTCGAAGCCATCAAACCTACGCCCTTCAAAATTTACATAAACTGCCATTATTAACAACTTAACAGCTGTTGCGTTCAATATAAGGGCAACAGCCAAAGTAACTTTTCACCCTTGGTCTCCGGGTTATATTATAAATATTCCTTCAGAGGGTGCGTCTGACGGATCGCTTTGTTTAAAAACCCTTCTGTTATTAGCGATGTTGCCTAAGGCAGCTTTCCATCAACCGGCAAACTCATGCAACGCCATTGAAAAACTTGGAGCATGAATAACCTACAAGATTCCCACCAACAAATTTGAAGTTTTGAATTTATAGCTATATAGGTATTTTACTTCATTTTTTTATATCCTATGTATACTTTTTGTTGTGCATACAAAATATAGGACAGGGAAATTACGGTAAAAATTAACGAAACCTAGACAAAATTCATAACCGCATTTTTATAATGCCATCACAAAATATTGGTAATAAATGAACGCCAGAATTGTTTTTTATACAAAATAAACATACGCGTGTGGGCGTTTTTTAGAAAAATACATTTTCTTGTTGTAATAAAGACGGCATAAATATTAACTGCGAATTTTAAGCTGCGTTTATTAGTAAGTAAGGTATATAAAGTTGAGATTGATAAATTAAACAGAATACGTTTGCGCAAGTATCCGAATGATGTAAAAATGACATTTTGCCTAATATTTTTTTGGGCAAAAATATTAACTGCGTTTTTATTATTTATAACTCCCTAAAAATTAACTATTAACAGTTTGTTCTGAAATTAAACATATTGTTTTTATTGAAGCTGTCTTTGAGAGCGATTTTTGTTAAACTTTGTAAGTGGATACTAAGTCTTGTTAAATTTTTTGAAATTAAACAAAAATTGGTAACGGAAGTATTTTGAAATGACAAATTACAGTTGACCTACATGCGCCGTAAATAAATGTTTAATTTCGCTATTATGTGATTTAATATAGTTATATTGTAAAAAGTTAAACAAAAAAAACAGTTAATATTTTTGCTTTCCTAAAAAAATGACAAGTGACAGTTGACCTATATGCGCCGTAAATAAATGTTTAATTTCGCTATATATGATTCAATATAGTTATATTGTAAAAAGTTAAACAAAAAAAAACAGTTCTATACCAATGAGAAGTGACAGCTGACGTACATGCGGCTCAAATAAATGTTTAATTTTGTATAAGTTACATTCTATTTGTAAAAGGGAATGATCATCTGCAATAAAAACGTAGTTAATATTTTTGCTTTTGCCGAAATAGAAAATTATCCGATTTTTATCCCTCTTTGTCGATCGAAGTTACTTTTTCTTAATATAAGTCAGCAAGGGAAGTTTTTTTACCTAAAGAGTCTAAAAAAATTCAGTTAACATTTTTGCTCGAAATTTGTAACGAAAAATAGGTGTTTTTTGAGGTAACTCAAGGTTCCGTTTTTTCAAAATGTTTAATTTTTAGTTTCTACCAACGTATTTACTTATAACGTGGATATGGTAAAACAAAATTGCAGTTAATATTTTTTTCTAGGTCAAATTCTATTTTCCCTGGCCTAATATAGGATATAGAAACTTTACATATTTATTATTAATGTTCATGATTTTGCCAGTTTAGTGCAAACTACGCTATAGATTTTCATTTTTGGGGTATGTATTGGTTTTTGGTTTACGGTATTTAAAAGTTCAGCAAGTAATAATGGAAGCAATTTAAGAACGAAAACAAATTAAATTAAATAAATTATTGTAATTCATAGAATTTGATACCAAGTTGAGGTATAGGTATTTTAATTTAATTATTAGTTTTTATATAAAATTTTATTTGGTGTGTCTGGCAGTCTATAATATGTAGCTTTGTGTATGATATAACCAATTAATCTTAAAGTATGGAGGTATTTTAACTCGTTTTATATTGTCCTCCTTAAGGCAGAATGCGTGCGACGCAAGGGGGAAGAACTCGTAAATATTATAGAATTAGTCACAGTTCAGGGGCGTAGCTCAATTTTGTGTAACTCACTGACTTAGTTTTCATATAATTGTTATTTAATTTATAGTTAATATTATTCTTAACGGTGATGCCTTGGATTATGGAGGAAGGCAAACCCTTATAACATTGGCAATTATTTCTCGTGCTCGAGAATGCAACGTTCTTCCCTGTTTACTCATTTTGCACACGTTAACTCTCGAACATACGAAACGCCACTGAGCTCTCTGCCAAGCTTGCCGGCGGCCGAAAAAGTGAGCGCTCTGTGGTAGCCCAAATACGCAGTTAACTTTACGTACTATAGACATAGGCATAAAACGCGTTGGCTAACTGGTCTTGTCGGCCGGTTCACTGGCAGATGTACTTTGTTGCCGTATTTGAAAGGCGAACGCGACAATGTTGAAAAGAAAAATATAATAGGTGTTTTATTACATCGCGTTAAAAATAAATGATTAATAAAAATGAGTAAGTGGTCGTGTGATGCGAGCTTTATTTTTTCGGTATTACAGAGGTTAGAAATTCGGCTTCAATATATGCTAAAACTTGTATTCGCCAATAAATAACGACTACTCGTATAGGAAACCTCGCAACGCTGCCCGCATTCTTTAGAAATGTTTTCTCTCCTGCGTTGATATTAAATACTTTTTTAACTTTAGTATATCTTTCTACTCGCTTGTCTATTCCACACTCAGTGTTTAAGTTTTAAATTTGATTCAATAATGGCGCCTAATCACTTTTAATTATTCATTAAATTATGGCCGCATCGTATCTCTATTAATATCTATTGTGGGCGTGTATATAATAAATCCATTAATTTACTGGTACGTTATTTAATTTACAGAACCCTTTCAAATGCTGCATACAGACATCAAAATAACAAATAATAGTGGAAGGGCCAACATAGGGGTACATTATTTCATTGATTCTATGGTAGATTATAGAATTGTAGCGTATTAATTTTGTGGATGGCTTAATAATATATCTAATTGATCGGCTATTAAAAAAGTTACTAGTCATTTGGGCTGTAGTCATTTAAAGTTTAAAAATTACTTTTTCTTGAAATCGGCAGTAAAGTGTCCCAAAATCGTCATTAAAAGCTCAGAAATCGGCACTGAAGTAGCCCATTATTGTACGATTTTTTCAATAAGTAGGCCTTGGCGAGATGTTCACATCAAACGTCAGATGCGGAGCTATCGCCCGTCAAAAGTGACCAAATATTTAAAACTCGACCACAAAAGGCATATTTAACTTTTCGTACACATTGCGAAAGTGTTACCTATAGCAGCGCAATCTTTCAGTATAGATATTTCGGTAGGTTTGAATATGGTGGCTGCACAACAAGCAGCAGTTTGGTTTTTCTGTTCGAAAACGTTGTATCTTACTTGACCTAGGTAGAGCGATCGTCAAAGTCAAGCAACGCCGCGCGTAGTTGGTTCATGGTCGGGTGATCCCTTATGATTATTTTCTTGCCTAATAAAACTTTTTTTTCCGATTTCAAAAAAATATATAATAGGTTCCTCGGCACTGAAGTTCTTTTTATGACTCATGTGGAATTTAGTTGCCGAGGCCTCTATGGCCTTGGTACATAAATAACTATTTCCTGCTACCTTCTCCGTAACCATGAGTAAAATATAATGTAGCAAGGAAAAACTTGTGTCCATTTTAATAGGTTTCCCAACGATAGTTTTACAAACTGGCTTTGATAAAACAATACTACGAAATATGCGAAAGAAAGTAACTGCAGAGTGCAATCAAAGTCTATACTTTGGTGCAACTTTCTTTTTTATTATCCCTACGTTCTGCCTCTCATATTTATCAATAATAATTATAAAAACCACCAGAAAATGAATAAATATAAAATGCTCTTCGCAGGCAAGTATCTTGCTCATTTCAGTCCTAACTTTAATCCATTTAAACACTCATTTTATAATGAAATTCCTAGTTGATTAGGGAAATCCATTTGCTGCTTTCAGAAACGTATTTATAAATAAGAAAGCAAGGACGCCCAACATCGTCTTATAGGAGTTGTTCAACACCACCAACCATTGGCGTAGGCACCAACGTGATACCTATACATAATTTTCACTATGTTCATATTTGTTACTAACCTCCTGTCGCTCAGATACGAGTTATTTAGGAATAGAGAATTGAGCCCCATTAACTTCATTTATTTTTCGCCTTAGAAGAAAATGTTTCATATAAAAAATGTTGATAGTATAGTAACCAAGTTGTGTTTTTTTACCTTGTACCAAAATGTATACAGGATGTTGCGCAAAATCGTGACAAACCAAACTTGATTTTTTTGGTGATTTAACCAAGTCTTTTCTCCGACACTGGGGGGGTTAACAAACGTCTCTCGCCTCCTTATTTTAATAATAGACGGGCGCCTATTAAAACCCAGGGGGAACGAGAATCGGCATCCGAGCGGGCGTTAAAATACCAGCCCTGAAATATTAATTGTCACCGAAGGCCTCCCCCTTGGAATTAGGAATTTTCCGCGATGTCTCCCGTGAAACATTAATCAGCGTTCTTTCGGGTTTAACCGGTTTTATTCTGGTCTAATTTCAATCTTGGAATTGGCACCGACAGTCTTACGAATCAGCATTATTGCGAACGGGAAGGCCTATTCGCACCAACATATCGGATAGAAAATGACATTTTAAAACGAAAATTTTATATCATATAACCGTTGAGTGACGTATTAATAAAGACTGCTCACGGCTGTCGTGTTTGACGGTTCTCTGGCTCACCATGCGCTTCCCGGAGACAAAATACAATGCAAAATACATTGTTGACCACAGGCGCCATCTACATTCCAGGACATGAAACTATAGCCGTGAGAAGTCTTATTAATACGTCAGTCAACGATATAACGCTTCATTTTCAAGATACAGGGCGTTAAAATTTTGGAGCTCAAATTACAGGTTTTTATTATTCCTTGTAGTTTTCCAATTATTAGAGTTAGAGCGTTTGTAGGGTTTTTGTTCAAAATTAAAATTTGCATTTAAGAGTGTATGGCGTTCCAATTTTATAAAAATAAGATATACAATGTGTCCCGGATAAGAATGAACAACATGGGGATCTTGCAAACGGTAAGAGATATAACAACGGTTAAATAGGGAAAAAGTTGCGCAATTTTGAGGTCAATAAAATGGTACAAACAGATCTCTAACATCTTTTTTCGTTTTTGAGTTATTTTGAAAAAAGTAAAATTTACCGATTTTATTTGTTGTCACAGATAGAAAAAAGAAAAGAAAAACACTTTCTTATGGCACCTTTTAGCGGGCTTTAAGATGACGTTTTTAGATCTGTTCTATAACATTTCGTTTTTGAGAAACCATCTTCAACTTTATTTTTTTAAATACGGACCTGGTTTTTTTCCATAATTTGAAAGCACTTTTCATTGCAAATACCATGTTGTATGACACGAAATATTTTAAAAATATTTTGATACAATTATTAAGTATACTGAAAATTCCTTTTTTTCTATTATTTTTTTTCTATTGCGGCCTTGTATTTAATAATAAGTCTAAATATTTATCAGTATTGTCAACAATTTAACTTATATTTCAATCGGAGAACCAAAAAAAGGACGGCAAAGACCAATAACAGTCACATAGGATAATAAAAATAAATAAAAATCCTCCATCTAGAAGGCTTTGAAACAACGAAACCAACCCCTTGTAATTTGTTATAACTTAGTTAATAATTTGTATTATTAGAAACACAATGCGACACTGTTTGCTGTACAACTACAGAGGAAAACACTAACCAGACAGGGCTGTATTTAAAAATATTAAGTTTTCGAAGTAAAAATTTCATCCCCTATTTTTGTCCACCCTTAGGGGTGGAATTTTTTCTTCAAATTTGAATGGGACCATTCTGTAGGTATACCCTTTCAAATAAAATAAGAATTGTCCAAATCAGTTTCTAAATAACGGAGTTCTGAGGTAACAAACATAAAAAAAACATACAACCGAATTGATAACCTCCTCCTTTTTGAAGTCGGTTAAAAATAAACTGTAAGTTAAATTGTTGACAATACTGATTAACATTTAGACTTCTTATTATTAAATACTGGGCAGCAATAGAAAAAAATTAATGGGAAAAAAGGAATTTTCAATATAATTATTGTCTCAAAACATTTTAAAAATATTTCGTGTCATATATCAAAACGCAAAATTTCACTTTTTTCAAAATAACTCAAAAACGAAAAAAGATATTAGAAATCTGTTTATACCATTTTATTGACCTCAAAATTGCGTAACTTTTTCCCCATTTAACCGTTGTTCTATCTCTCACCGTTTGCAACATCCCCATGCTGTTCATTCTTATCCGGGACATTATAACGTTCTTTTTTACTTCGGAATTAAACTTTTTATAAAATTACTTTTTATTTGCAGTCGGTCTGATTTTTGAATATTAAATATTTGACAAACGGAAATTTATACTGTTTAGTGTATTTCCCGTTCTGATTTCCCTTTCTAGATGCGGGGGCTTCCTTATGGCCTCTTTTATTAAGACAGGGAAAACCAGAACCTTGGCGGAACGGAATGCTCAGGCGCCAGTTTTTTAGAGCGGTATATGCTCCGCTTTTACCCAGGATAGCTTTCGTCAGAGAAAAATAATTCCAGAGTGCAAATGTGGTGTGTTTGAGGGATAGGAGCAAAATTAAACAATATTTCAAGACATAGTATCGCATTGACTAAACAAAGTAAATAAATAATACAAAATAAGTCCGGCGAGTCGCGATCGGGGGGGCCCACGGGAGTTCTGTAAATAAAAGAAACAACGCGACTTTAGTATTAATCTAGGGTTGCTAGACGTGGCTTGCTTGCGGTACTTTAAATGCCCTAACGGTTAACGTAAGCAACGGAAAAGCTAGAAGCAAGCTCAAAATATTCGGTTCGGATTTTAGGTTACGGTTAAGCAACGGATTTGACGGCTAGTAAAGTTCGGATAGCTAAGGGCCGCGGTAGTTGGGGCAAAGTTCACACTTTTCCCCCTGGTAGAGAATATTCGAAGAGCGCAAATTACTAACCTGGTAGCGGGATCAAAAGACCCGGTGGAAGCAGGGCCTCCGTAGTCCGTGGTCTCCGTGGCTTCCGCCGGCTGTCTTATAGCCGGCAGCCACGTGACCAAGCGGCGTGCGGCGGCAACCCATTGGTCGGCGTCGCCGACGTGGATTCGCAAGCGATCCCCTCCACATCGGTCTCGCTGCGGCGGCTGACGGCCGGGCAGAGCGGCTAAGGGATGAACCACCCCTGGCCGGTTTCCCAAAAAGAACGGCGATTCTAGCTGCAATTTGAGTTAGTAGCCCGGTTCTACCCTTATCCGGTATCCCTCAACCCTTATGGTAACATAAGAATTTATTATTAAGAAAAAGTCATCGGTGTGAATATAAAACGACTACGGCGGATGGCCGGCCGCTGAAAATAGCGCGACGAGGAATTAAGTGGGTGTTAAAATAAAAATTAAAACGGGAAATTAGTAACTTCGTTACAACATATTGTATATCGACATGGCATAAGAAGACCTTTATGCAATTTATTTAGAAAAATATATATTTCAGCAAAAAGACGACACACATCATTTTTATAGGCCAAAAAGCTTATTGATAACTTACCTGTAATACATCACATTTTAATTTCTCGCCCCAAGAAAATTTTATTATTTGAAGAAAACAAAAATAAAATTCAAACTGTAACATCCTGTAGATATATTTTTATGAAGCATTTTCAGCCCTATGTTTATTGATTTTTTCTTCTCCTTTTCACATTCTCAATCGTCCCTTGAATTTTTTCGCAGTTATTTATTTACTCCCCGTGTATTCAATCCAATTGGATCAATTCCAAATATGGAAAACCATCTATTTGGTTCGGCGTACCGTGAACCTAACGCCGATTTTTCCTTTATCCGATGCGAAAGCGTAACGTCGTTAGTGACGTTCCTGCATGACGAAAAAGGGGCATCCAAATTCACTTAAACTGATTACGGCAATTGAAACTCCGATAAATTTGCGTAACCGAAAGTTTGTACAGCCCCAACCAAAAATGTCATGGTAATTAGAGGACCAGGGGTATTTCGGGGCAGTATGCCACATCCGAGATACGAGCTTTATTTTAAATGTTTCTCACCGTATTAATTGTGTAGGGAGTCAAAATATGCAAAAAAAGTGTGTTCCATTTAAAAAAATAAGTATGGTTTGTTACGGTTTTGTCAAACACCCTGTATACAATTTGGTGTCACCGTAAAGACATACGTAAAGGCAGGTACAGTTTGTAATAATAAAATTTCTGCGGTAACCAAAAATACATATCTAAGCTTTTACCCTAACGTGAAACAATTCCATACACGGAGGCAATAGACAGTTGTTGACCTTGAGTCTAAGAGGCAGAGGCAACCCCCCTCCTTACAAACCAGGGACTCTTTAAAATAAGGGGACCCAGCATGTCACAGTCTATCACGTAGGAAAAGTGAAGCCTTGAGGGGAAGTTTGTTTTCTGTTGACTCCAAGGAGACCACAAGGGGGCTGATACAAGGTTATGTTATATGTCAGTGTCCAACTGCCATCAGGTTTTATGTGACATGCCAGTGCCATAGATTCTAAAGGAGGCAAAATATTTCCCATCATAATTCACAATTTTTAAGTTTTTTAACTTCCAGATACTCAGATGTGTCAATTAAAGGTAATGCGGCCGCCTGCAGGAGTGCCAATAATTATTGCAACCAGATTTTTTCTGTATCACCTTTAGTAATCCTACAGTTCCCATTACGTGGGCATTACGTATAAGTAGGTAGTTCAAAACAAAAATCGTATTTCGAAAATTTTAAATTATTAAGCAGGTAGCTTCAGTCAGGTCTTTTTTAAAGAGTTTTTATCTACGACTACAAGTTTATTTTAAGTTTGTGAGGTACCTTGGGAGAGAAATAAAATTACAAAAATTTTGTAATAAACACCGAAAAAAACTACCATCATATTAGAACTACTAGACCTAATCTTATTAGTCCATCCCGAAATCTGTGAAAGTTCTTTGGGTAGATACATTCAACAAGGGAAGAAAGTTCAAGAATACATATTACAAATGGATTAAGGAACCTGGTAACAAGGTGCAATAGCGACAAATTCTTAAAGAAGCAAAATCAGCACTAACTGACTTACCAGACTTATTACTTAAATTCGTGGAAATAATTGCTGGAAATCAGTTTCAACAATAAAATAACTTTCTTTCATTACTTGACAGTTGCCACATTCTGCACTTGTATACACAACATTGTTAAGTCTAATTTTTAGAAATCATGGAAATCATTATTAATTTTACAAACAATCAAAGTACTTGTTATATTCATAGATCCTCCAATAAAATTATATACTTGGCATCACTGATACCATTAGAATGAGGAAAGAATAGGTCTCACTTTGGAAAGTATAATGCTGGCTCCCCTTACATTAAAGAGTCCCCGATACAAACCTTGCTCCCTACCTATAAGCTGCTACCATAGCATTAACTAATCTGTGCTGCTACGTCCAAGTCGTTACCTTTCTGTTTATCAGTTTCAATTTGCACGACTTGCAACTTCAAACGACGGTGCCGAAGCGCTCCCGTTTCCCCATTTGTTCTAGCGCTTAACCCAATTACAAAGTAATTGCGGACGCCGTGTTTACAAGACCAACATTCTGGACATAATTTATGTGTGTAATTTTGCGAGAATTTAATCCGCTTAAGAGATAATCCCGGGGGCAGAGGTGCGGGCGAGTAAAAAGGCCGGATTGTCGGGTTTGAAGTTACATCATGAAATCTTCCCGGAGATTCTGCATCCCGGATTTCTGGCCCGTTTCAAGGGCCAGAGTCTCGTGCCTTTTAATCACCGTAACGACTTTTGCCGGGAAGAAAAAGGAAACGGACCGGCGAAATTGAGTTGTCTCTCAAAGGGAATTTTTTGAGACTGAACATATTTTCTCTTTTAGTCTTATTGTGGACGAAAATGCATTTAGTGCTGAATGAGATATTTACCTCAATTAAAATGGGTCGCTTGTCTTAGCCCCGGCCGAGGCTCCTAACCTTACAATGTTTCGATCCATACTGATGAAGCAAGGCCTACTCTAAAGACAGGCCCTGGCGCACAAAAATCACGTGACCATCTTAGTCCGACGTTAGATGTCATTTGTCACATAACTGAAAGCGGCAGCTTGGGTTTTGAGAAGTTTTCAATGTTTAAAGTGTTTTTAAACGTCTTTATTTATATTTTAGAAACAAGTTTGTGTCTAGTGCGCGTTTGTCCTGGCGGAGGGGACCCGCCCAGGTGTTATTATGGCCTCTGGGTGGGAGTCGTGCCGTCCAAGAGTATTGGTGCCGCTCGCACCGACGCGACGCGACGCGTGAACGCTGTAAGGGGAATTCTCACCCGAACCACAGAATAGGGAACCCGGAATGGACTATTATGGACATGGGACAGTATTGGCAGAGAACAAGTGTTCTCTGGTATTGGACAGTGGAGCCTGAGACACAGAGGGGTGAACTGCTTACGGGAGATCCGCGAGTTCAGACGGTCCGGGTGGCTGGAAGCCGTTCCCGTTGACTACGTTCGGGTTTGTGTATTTATTGTATTCACCATTCACCTTGTGCGAAATAAATCAGTGTTGTAACGTACTCGAGGATTTTCGTTGTCGACCCACGCCCTGATACGGTTTCTATTCGGTCTTTCACGCTGCCGATCAACTGAGACCTCGTCAATATTTACAGTATACCTACTGAGGTTAGTTTTCATTTTTATTTCTTAAAAAATAACCTAAATACCAAATATTGTGTCTGTTTATATTATATTTATACATATTACAAAAGCCAGGAAGAAAGTGTTGCCATAACAAACATTTGTTTTGCCTCGGGATGAAAATTTCCTCCAAAAATGAATTCGTCAAATCCCAACTGAGATTTTATTTCTAAAAAACCCTTAAGTATGTGTGTCTAACGTCTAACACATTTTCAAGAAAGTGAAACAATAATTAAAGTGGACAAATGTGTTGTGGGAGGAAAATACCTATAGAGAATATCACCTAAGCTAAAGGAAGGTGATGTGTCCCAACAATTTTTGAGAATGTGCCAAAATATTGTGAGTGCAGTGCCGTTTAACTCTCAGCATAAAACAGCCGAGGCAGGTTGAAAATTTTGAAAAACAATTAGAGAAAGCTTGGATGCACAAAACCAATAATGTAATAGATGAAAGAAAACTTGCCAAATTGTTACGAAATTTGTTTTTTCTACTTATCTCCAAAAATGCCTTTCATTATATAGGACTAAGTTGGTCACGTGACTATGCGATTATGCTTTAGCGCCGTGACCTGTCCTTATCGTTGGTCTCGTGATGAAGCCATATTACGTCATAACGACTAAATTCTGCCTACCACATCTGTCGACGCTCGGGTAATGCGATTTTGTTACCACCCGGGGGGTTAGGCACTCTATCCACGGATTATTGGCGATTCTGTTACCCAAAAATTACCATTATAGAGCTCTGGTTGGTTGGATAACCGAGTATGCAACATACAATGAAAAATATACAATGTGTCCCGGATAAGAATGAACAGCATGGGTATCTTGCAAACGGTGAGAGATAGAACAACGGTTAAATGGGGGAAAAGTTGCACAGTTTTAAGGTCAACAAAATGGTACAAACAGATCTCTAATATCCTTTTTCGTTTTTGAGTTATTTTGAAAAAAGTGAAATTTTGCGTGTTCGATTTTATTTTTTCTGAAGTTGTTATCATAGATAGGAAAAAAAGAAAAACACTTTTTTAGATTTGTTCTACAACATGTTTCTGAGAAACCATCTTCAACTTTATTTTTTTAAATACGGACCTGGAATTTTTTGAAAATTTTGAAAGCACTTGTCATTGCAAATACCATGATGTATGACACGAAATATTTTTAATATGTTTTGAGACAATTGTACTGAAAATTCCTTTTTTTCCATTCATTTTTTTCTAATGCGGCCCTGTATTTAATAATAAGAAGTCTAAATACTAATTAGTATTGTCAACAATTTAAATTACAACTTATCTTTCAATCGGAGAACCCAAAAAAGGATGGCAGGCAAAGACTAATAACAGTCACATACGATCATAAAAAATAAATAAAAATCCTCTACCTAGGAGGCTTTGAAATAACGCAACCAACTCCTTGTCCTTTGTCGTAACTCCCACTGTATCGTTTAGTTAATAATTTGTACTATTAGAAATGGAGGGCGCTTTTTCAAATGCAAATGACGACAAATTTAACATGTTAGCATGTTATATCTTGTGTCACAGAAATAGTGTAGAGACCGAACGAATGTAGGTATTGTTGCAATTAATAAACGGCAAAAGTTATTGGTTTCATTGGTTTAAAGCTTTCTTCTCACAATTAGAAAAAGCGAAGAATTTACTCCAAAACACAATAAGACACTGTTTGCTGTACAACAACAGAGGAAAACCCTAACGAGACAGGGCCGTATTTAAAAATATTAAGTATTCAAAAAAAAATTAAGTTAAATTGTTGACAATACTGATTAAAATTTAGACTTCTTATTATTAAATACAGGGCCGCAATAGAAAAAAAAATAATGGAAAAAAAAGGAATTTTCAGTATAATTGTCTCAAAACATTTTAAAAATATTTCGTGTCATACATCATGGTGTTTTCAATGAAAAGTGCTTTCAAAATCTGCAAAAAAATCTAGGTCCGTATTTAAAAAAATAATTTTGAAAATTGTTTCTCAAAAACGAAATGTTGTAGAACAAATCTAAAATGGCCATCTTAAAGCCCGTTAAAAAGTGCCACTAGAAAGTGTTTTTCTTTTTTTTCTATCTGTGATAACAACTTCAGAAAAAAATAAAATCAAAAACGCAAAATTTCACTTTTTTCAAAATAACTCAAAAATTAAGAAATATATTAGAAACCCTTTTATTGACCTCAAAATTGCGCAACTTTTTCCCCATTTAACCGTTGTTCTATCTCTCACCGTTTGCAAGATCCTCATGCTGTTCATTCTTATTCGGGACACATTGTATATAATCTGCCAGACCCCATACAAAAAAAATTCAACAAACTTCTGGTGTACATTTTTGCTTCCCCATGTCGTATGCCCGCCCAGAAGATATAGGTTCTGACTGGTACATCGCCAATCGTCTTATTTATCCTGATCTCAATATAATTGTTAGGTATTACTTTTGTAGTAGTCAAAAATCCCCTTCAAAATTTATCCAACAACCATATTTCTTTCTAGACAAACTCCACACTATATATCCTGATCGTTGCTACTTGGTCCGGCCTACAATATGTTTGTTTGTTCTGACTCTGACAAGGCTTGCTGAAGTTACCCTGTACAGATCATTTTGTAAGTTCAAATTGTGTCAGGACGATACCAAATCGCCCCAAAACGTACCCATTTCTACTAACGATCGAACTCTTGACGTCAACAAACATTGTCTCGTTAGAAACTCTTACAACCCAGGAGTCAACATTAAACCTCCTTCCTCCCGGTCCTCTCACATGTTCGGCACGTCCCCACCCGTCGTCGGATACGAGCGCAACCGTCGGATCCGGAAACAATGCTCATTACCGACATTTTTTCCCTTAAGGGGCCATTAGGGCCCGTCCGGAGCTTGGGGATTTCGCGTCAGCTCCTTTGTTGCCTCCCAGACAGGTAGACGTTTACTTAATTGGCGCATGCGGGTAAACCGGTTAGCACTTGGAGTGGCAATTAAAAATTTTTAGAAGAAAATGTTCAAGGAGGGAGGGAAGTTTAGATTTCTTCGAAAATTACCTGTTTAGTGTACAAGGTGTCCCGGATAAGGTCAATAAAATGGTACAAAGAGATTTCTAATACCTTTTTTCGTTTTTGTTGTTATCACAGATATAGAAAAAAAGAAAAACACTTTCTTATGGCACTTTTTAACGGGCTTTAACACTCAGAAAATTTTTTCATCGCCGCAGCCAAGTTTTTCGCTGCCCCAGCTAAAAAATTTGGCAACATAGGCGCCAAGCAAAAACTTTGCTGCGATAGAAGAGTTCACTTTGCTACCCTACCTTACTTGTCCCAGCAGAACTACTTTATAAAAAACTCATTACTGTCTCTATAAAGTAACTTTGCTGTCACAGGAAAGTCATGTTTTTGCCACGAGAGAGATATGTTTTCTCTATAGAAAACATATTCACAGCTCCAAGAAGGTACTTTATAGTGGCTGCAAAGAGCTTTGCTACCATACGAAACCAACATACTGTGATAGGGGAATACCTATTTCTTTACTTTATTAAAAGCTATTTATTCTGTGCTTTATTATTGCAAGAAGCTACTTTACTGCGATAAAAAAGTTGTCTCCAAGTGTAGCCGAAACAATTTACCTAGCATAGCAACAATTTTTTTTGCGGGTGGAATTCCTGTTATAGAAGCTTTTGTTTCAGACCCCAGCATACAGAGTGTTTCAAATTCGATATTCACCATTGAGACCTTAGGAACTGGTAAGAGATATCTGTTAGCCCATTTAGGCTACTTAATATGCAGTATGGAGAAAATTAAAATAATTTAATATGTCACGGACATGTTATGTTTTCCAAGATCCAAATTTTATAACTTATAACATGTTGTGACATATTAAAATATTTTAATTTTCTCCATACTGCATATTAAGTAGCCTAAATGGGCTAATAGATATCTCTTACCAATTCCTAAGATCCCAATGGTGAGTATCGAATTTGACACACCCGGTATGCTGGGGTCTGAAACAAAAGCTTATAAGTATTGTATTTGAAACACCCTGTAAAGTTACCAAAAAGCCTCACTAACAGGAAAGTAGAACTCTTATTATACCTCACCTGCTAAAAATGTTGATAATATTGAAATTAGTATTTCGAAAAAATTCGAGTTAAATATTATAAAGCCCACATATTTATTAAATGTCCTAATTTCAACAAAAATAATATCTTTTTTATATACTTACCTCTACATACATTTTACAAAAACAGCAGTAGCACAGAAGTAGGTAACTTTCACACTTTGGTGTAGGTATATACTTTTTGGATTATTAAGTATAGATTTTTATAATAGGTAAGTATTGTTATCTTGGGAGCTAAAGGTCGTTAAAAATAAAAGAATATTTATTCAAGAAAATACACTTTATTCTTTATTTAGAAGAACAGCTATATCGTTGACTGAAGGTTTTCACCCAACGGCTATATACTCTGACTATTAATCGTCAGTCTAAAAAAGTTAAAAACAATCAATACTTATATCAAGGTAAGTATATCACAAACCTTTGTGTGGAAATGACAAAAATATTGACAGTTTATGACTAATACTAATATAATACATAATATCAATATATTATAAAATATACCTACTATGTAGAAACAACAGATATTAATGTCAAACATTAAAATTATTTTTTTTTCTTAAATATTAAGAACGGAACGATAATTCTCGTTATTTTTGTTCAAATTAAAGCATATCTAATCTCAAAGTGACGTTTTGAAAAATTTAGAGAAATAAATAGGTATTTATTTAGCATTTATAGCTGTTTTGTATTTATGGAATCTATAGTGTCATTCAAAAATTTTCTTTTGACATATTTTTATCGTTATTTATTAATAAAAAGTTAGTACAATGACAAAACTAGTGATATAGATAGAAAGTTAATGTTCAGTTTCAGAAATTTCCTAAATAAGTATTATATTTTTGCTGATGTATACCTACAATACAAAAACGGGAACCCCACTATTGTATCAAAAAACTAAAAAGATTAAGAAGCTTAAAGGTAGCTCACATAAACATCAGATCATTAGTACCTAGTGTTGATATTCTAAAAAATAAAATTTTTGAAGAAAACTTTGCAGTTATTGACCTCACGGAAACCTGGCTTACCTCACAGTTTCCAGATTCATTAATATCAATACCTGGGTATAACATCGTGAGATTGGATCGTGAGAGCCGCGGAGGAGGAGTTGCCTGTTATATAAAGTCGTCACTTAGTTTCAAGTTGCATAGTTCTGCGATAACTGTCAATGGACTAGAACAAATGTGGATATCCATGTGTGAGAACAAGCAGAAAATATTATTGGGACTTATCTACCGCCCCCCAAACTGTAATGTTGATAATTGTTTAAGTGATATTTTCGATGCAATGGAACAGTTGTACCCGGAAGTGGATTCAATTATCTTGTTAGGTGATGTAAATATTAATTTTTTGAATCCCACTCAAGCTAGTGTTGTGTGAAATTTTCTGACATTTTGTCAAACTTTAATATAAGTCAAATAGTTAAACATCCCACGCGGATTACCTCTGCCACGGAGAGCTTAATCGATGTAATTTGTGTCAGCGATAATTTAATTGTGGAGGATTGTGAGGTTGTAGACGTGTGTGGCGCGTCCGATCATATGTTGGTATATTGTAGTGTTAAGTTTGAGGGCAATGTGGTAAGTAATAAAACTCAATATTTTCGGAACTTCAAAAACTTTAGTCTGGAAGATTTTTCGAAAGACGCCGGTTCTTTGCCTTGGGGGAATATTACATTAATCGATAACATCGATCGGAAGGTTGAATATATGAATGGTTTTATTGTTTCTCTTTTCGACGCGCATGCACCTGTGACGATGGTGAGCTGTAGTAACAATAAAAAAAAACCTCCTTATATCACATATAATATTAAAGAGATGATTAAAACCAAGAGTAAAGCCCATAAAAAATATCTAAAAACCAGAAGCCCTATTGATAGAGTAAGTTATGTTTGGATGAGAAATTATGTAAATGATGCTATAAAACGTGAAAAAGAGGCTTACACTAAGTTCTTACTAAACCAAAATAAAAATAATCCAAAAATGATGTGGCGGAGTATTGAAGATTTAGGAATGAAATGTTCACGGCCTGAAAATAATATCCTCGCAGAACTTCTGCAACCTGAACAAATCAATAATTTCTTTTTGAATGTGGCAGGACAATCAACTATTGATAACCAGGTACTCGATTTTTATTCAAATAACACTCTGGATAACAGTTTTGGGTTTTCATTTAGGGATGTCACGAGTGGAGATGTTCGAGCGGCTGTTAACTCAATGCATTCGCAGGCGATGGGTATAGACAATATTAATCTGAAAATGCTCACAATTGTTCTTCCTTTCTGTTTAAACGAGGTATGCCACATTTTTAACATGTCACTAAGTACGGGAATATTCCCTAAAATATGGAAATTTGCAAATGTAAAACCTATACCTAAGGTCTCCATTCCCAAGACTTATAATGATTTAAGACCAATATCTATTCTGCCTACATTTTCCAAATTATTTGAAAAAATTGTATCTATGCAGATTAAGGAATACTTAGATTCAAAAAATATCTTACCCCTACATCAATCTGGATTTAGGCGTGGGCACAGTACCCAAACAGCTCTATTTAAGATTCTTAATGATATAACAAGCCAAATGGATAACCACAAAAGCTCAATACTAGTTCTTCTTGACCAAAGTAAAGCCTTTGATCTTGTAAACTTTGATTTATTGATTGCAAAATTACAGTACGTGGGAGTCCAACAGCATAGTTTAAAGTGGATTCAAGATTATGTTCGGGGTAGATCACAAAGAGTGTTTATAGATAACTTGAATTGTTCTTCCATCCAACAAATAAAAAGTGGTGTACCACAAGGGAGCATTCTGGGGCCTCTCCTATTTTCGATCTTCCTTCAGCCATAGACTTTAGCCAAATTCATTTATATGCTGATGATGTTCAGTTGTACTACTCCTGTAGTAACAATGAAATCGACCTTGCTTTGGATTACGTCGAGGCAGATTTAAATAATATTACCGATTATTCGGAGAATTTAAAACTCAACTCTCTGAGCAGGTAAAATTAAGATTGGTTAAAGCACTAATTTTCCCACATATCGAGTACTGTTGTTCTGTCTATTATTATTTCCTTTCAATGCACCTCAGACAAAGACTGCAGCGAATTCAAAATGCATGTACTAGATTCATAATGTATGTTCCACACAGATGCCACATTGCACCTTACTTAGTTAGGCTAAACGAATTAAACATAAGATATAGAGTCCAGTACATCTACACAATGTTTTTATTTAGATTGTTAAAAAACAATAACCCCACGTATCTAACCAGCGTTATTATAAGACGATCGGATATTCTGGACCGAACACTAATGCGGTCTAATATGATTAGTATGCCTAAACACAGAACATCAAAATACGAAGGCAACTTTTCCTATATGGCTGCATATTTGTTAAATCAGGTCCAAAATATACTTCATTGAGAACTTTATACGTTCCAAAATCATTTAAAGAAAAAAATACAGCTCAGTTTTAATGGCACTTTGAACATCCAACATTAGCCTGTTTTTTATGTTTCCTTTTCATTTTCGAGAGTGAATTCTTTTTTGTTAAGGTACTATTATATTATTCATTTTAAGGAAGCATGGAAGATAGTCCTAGACTAATGCTCTCCTTTTGTGTATTTCATGTACATGTACACCTTATGCAGGATAAATTTATTTATTATTATTATTATTATTAATACCTATTGGCAAAAAAACTAAATGTTTTAACCTCGGTTTTAACAGAACGTTCAAATTTGGCACACTTATGTAAAACTGAGAATGAAACAACTTTTTCTATTAAAACGTTTTAAAATTTTAAGCGATTGTTTAATGTCATTTTTGATAGATAGCGAAAGACATGTGACCACGTTTGAGTAGGCCATTTTTTATCATTTTTAAAGCTAATAAAAGCTAATAAAATTTCAAAATAAATTATTAGTAAAAAATTTTTTAAGGACACTGCGATAACTTATACCACAGACATATATAGCTTCGCTAGCTATATATGTCTGTGCTTATACCACAGACATATATAGGAAGCTATATATGTCTGTGCTTATACCCTTTATACTAGACGTTATCTACAAGCATTTTATTACCACAATGACGGTCCCCGGTCTTATCACACCATCCACCCTCAAACGAAGTCCGAATCACGAGTAGGTATAAACAATTAGGTATTATTATCTAAACTGTGCCCGACGCAGCGAATTGAACCACGGGCTTCTCTCTATAATAATCTTTACTACCACGGCAATAAACTTTACTACCACAGCAGAAATTATGCTTGCGAGAGTAACAAAATATATCTGAACATTTTTCTTTCGTCGCAGTGAAACATATGCCTGTAATAGTAATGTAGGTATGTTCGCAGGGCAGCAAATAATTTTTTATAAATAACTGTTTTGCTATACGCGAAAGTACTTTTTGGTCGCAGTAACGTACTTAACAGTTACAGTAAAGTAGTAGCAGCAAAGTGCGCTCTACTGGAGCAGATAAGTGGGTATGCTATCCCTTTTAAAAAACTTGCTACTGTAGACAAAAAAAAGTCAGCAAAGAGTTTTCTCCTGGGGATTTTCTCAGTGAAGATGGCGTTTTTAGATTTGTTCTACAACATTTCGTTTTGAGAAACCATCTTCAACTTTATTTTTTTAAATACGGGCCTGGATTTTTTGCAGATTTTTAAAGCGCACGTGAATTATTACCTCAACTCAATGTATTGGACTGTTTATAACTAGCTCCGTGCGTTATCTGGTTAGATCATTAATTTGGAGGGTGTTGGCGGAAATTAAGAGACAGCTAAGAAGTTTGAACTAGGAATTCAAAGTAAGATGGCAGCGCCAAGTGGCCATTAGTTGAACTAACGTCGAGGACATTGTTTCATAACCTCACTTTTTACGTCGACGATTTTTAACAATTTATTTAGTTTTCCTGTGTATTTTTGTATTGTTTTGTATGCCTATTGTTTATATGTTGTTATTTTATAATTGTATATATTTTTTGTTGTTCATTTTGTTGAGATGGGTTCATAAACCCAACACTGGTTATAGGTTGTTTTTAGGGCATGTGTGTACTCAATTTTCGAAATTCTTGCTGTCTTCGAGAATTTTTAGAACAAAAATGGCTCGGATAACCCTCAGCCTTGTGGATTGTGGCAATATTACCTAACAATATTAACTCTAGATCAGTAGTTGAAGGGGAGAAAGACGGAGAAAGTGTTTGCTGTAGGGCACATTATTTTGCATGGCGTTAAATATCTGTTTGTTATTTATGTTTTTGTCTGCTCTATGTTTTGTTAGGCATTATTAAAAATGAACGTAAAACATAAAAAAATGCATTTTTATTCATGTTCCAACCAAAGTCTACAGATCTACCTACTAATTATGTAGATTCTGGTAATAGCTATCTTGTATTATAATTTAACTGTATATACCTACCAAAAACTAACGGTATACTTTACCTACAGAAATAATGTTGTACCAATGTCTACCGCGAATCTGTTCGATACAAACACGTACTTCTTAAAATTGGGGTGTTTTACACTGTTCTAAATTATGCAGCTTATAAATTATGTTGAGGTATTATTAAGCATTGTATCAATGAATTTATGTAACTTTTACATTGCTAATTCTTGTTATTAGACCTCCGTCTCCGTTTAAATTTATGACATATTCAGAAAATAAACCAACGCATTTGCCTTGGATATCCAAGCGTCATGTTTGTTTACTCGAACGCTACAGTCGAAGCTGTCAATAAACTCGTTCAAAATGAGTCGTTTTGGAAATGTAAACATAGAAAAAATCAATACAGAAATTATTAAATCGTATTCGTGAAATAATCTAGAGAAATACCACTCGTGCCGGAAATTTTTTAGAATAATTATTTTATTGTCAAACGCTATTTTGCTCATTAGCAAAACCACAGAGATAAAAAAAATTTTTCATAAAATAAAAGACCAATTTATACTCGTGATCTTTCTAGGCAAAATAGAGCTTTCGAAAAAATTATCTGTAAAATTTCCTGCACTTGTGATATTATATACGATAATTTACAAGTGATAAAAAGAGGCACCTGATCATTTTCCGCTTGCCTCTCGAACAGCAAACCCGTACTTTGGCAGTTTACCGTCATACCGAACCCATCCATCGATATCACGCTCGCCGATTGACCCCGTTCGTTTGTATCTATCCATAATAAAGGAAGTGCCTTTCCATGAATCAAAATAAATTATAAATCTTCGGCTATCCGATCCAGGATAGGCCAGATCCAGTTTTCGGGCGACCAAATAGACCGGCCGGGGTAATACGAAACATTGGGTTCGCGGCGCGTACAACTTGCACGGATTACCGTATAATGGACAGAGCGCATGGCGTAAAAGCGTCCGCACCGGACCAGCCCGTATCGCCTAACATTATTTGCGCGAATTTGCCTGTATGGCCGCCGCATCGGGGTTCTGGATATTCTGGATAAATTCGCGATAATCGGGTAAAGCCCATTCATTTAATTTATACCCTGACGTCATCGTTTGGTGTTTTTTGCTGATAATATAAATTCTAGTGACACTACAAAAATGCCATACAAATAATAGTTAATTTTCATCTATCATGTTGGCATGATAGGGCTGGGTTGCAATAGTAATATTCAAATTTTTCGTTAAAATTTTGACACAGTTTGTCACTTAATTTTAAAAATGCCGCGCAAGATAGGTTCTCAAAATCTTGATAAACGTGCGCAGGGTATGGTGCGTGCTTTGAGCGAATATTTTGAGAGGGAAAGGGAAAACGGGGGTCCGCTGCTTCCGCTTTGTGCTATAAAAGATGTAAGAACTTTTTATTTTATTTCACTGATATAAATTTCGATAATTTCTAAAAAAATCATATTTTTGTTTCTATTTAAGAGGGTTGCAGCAGCTCTAGGAATTAGTTTTGACACGGTCAAAACAATTATTTCAAAAGGACCAGCTACTCGAACTGCAAGGAGAGAAAGAAAAAACCTGTACCTAGTCAACATTGATGATTTCGAACAGACAGCAATCCGAAATGTGATATTAGAAATGTATATAGGGACAGTATGTTAAAGAATTTTGCCAATTTGCCCCAATATGCGTCTAATTTTATAATTATTCTTTTAGAAAAGCACTTTACAGTGAACGCCCTAAAAGCGAAATTAGAAGAAAGAGATATTTTTCATGGTGGTAGAACATATTTATGGAAAATATTGAGGAACATTGGATTTAAGTACCGCAAAGATGATCCTCGACGTGGACTTTATGGAGGTGCCTATAATATTGCTATAAAACGTATTAAATTTTTAAGAAATCATATGCAAGCAAAAAGAGAAGAAACACGAGAGTTTGTTTACTTGGAAGAGATTACTTGGATTTTCCAAGATTTTGAATTAAGGGAAATATTTTCTTTGTAAATTTCCACTGCTTTATTTTTACATAAAGGCGTATCAGATGGTCCAAAAATTTTTTTAAATTAATTATTCGGAAATAGTGAATTTTTTTCATTTTTTTTTAATTTTTAAGTACCTATTAACACAGAATAGCTGTGGTATTAAGCTTTTCCTCATTTTTATTCACATGGCCTATTAAGGTTTCATATTAAGAAAACACAGTGTACATTAACTAACCTGTAAATGGTTTAAAAGTCAAATATTGTGGCAGCTGAAGTCTTCGTATTTGCAATTTGTCATAAAGTTTGGCAACGCTGTTATGCTGGTATCGATGACGTCAGGGTATAAATTAAATGAATAGGCTTTATCCAGGTGTAGATTAGGCTAAAGCTACTTCGAATACACCAAACCAAGTTTTCTTTTCACGCTGTATAGCAACACGTTTTGAATAATGTCAGTGTCCCCCACGTGGGTAGGTATATCTACACAGCATGCACTTTTACAGGTCCTTTGAAACCCGATACTTTATTTATTTTGCTTTATCTTTTGCAAAGATACCCTAATTTTCTGGATGGCATGTATCGTATTTCACATGGTGCCTTTGTAGAGCATCTCATTGATGTGTTTAGCTAACTGAAGAGAAAGAAAAAAGTGGATGAGAAACATTTCGCATTATGTACACCTAAACATCATGTAGATGTATGTACTAAAATATTTTTTTATCTGGTCACTAGATTTATGTTGGATGGATTTGATGTTTTGTTAGTATATTGACAATATTTTTATTTTAATTTTTTCTTCGACATTATTACCTTTTTGAGATTCCTAAAACAAAATGCCATATCTAGTGACCAGATGAAAAGAGACTGGAGTATAGTAAGGCAGTAGTAAAAATAATATAGAAGTTATTGTTTTCATTAACTAACTTCGAAATAACTCTATTAGTGTTATTTTGAACTGTATATGAGCAAATAGCCTGACTATGGGGTTACGTAACAGAAATTTCAATCTTAGAATATGGAATTTTATAGTGGAGTACTCAAAAACGGATGTAGGTTTTCACGAAATTCTTAAAAGTGCTCGAAAACGAACGGTTGTATATTGGCATAGGCGCCGATGAGCCTGGATGAGTTGTTATGTGATGAGTTTATAAAAAAAATCGTGCATAAGACTAAGCACCTTTGTGTTATTTACGCAAAGTAAGGTAACTATTCGTTTTTGTTTTTGCTTTGTTTTTTGTTTTCCTTTAAAGACCGCCTCTTAAAATTCAGAGGACTCTCATCAAGATGAATCAGCTGACATTTCCCTCTCATTAAATGAGACAAATTTTGTTTCCATTTGAAGGAAGTAAGAGACAGATATCCAGCTGATTCATCGGGATGAGAGTCCGCTAAATTTTATAAAGAGGCCTTTCTTATAGATACCTTTATTTTATTTCATTCTATTTACGTTTTGTTTTTTAATCATCAGGGTGATAACGGTTCCTTTTTTGTTATGTGCATGCTTTTATTTTATATTTATAAATAATAGTTATTTATGTACCAAGGCACTGAAGTTCAACTTTTTATGACTCATGTGGAGTTTAGTTGCTGAGGCCTCTGGCCGAGGCAAATAAACCACATTAGTCATAAAAATAACTTCAGTGCCGAGGTACATATTATATTTTTCTTGAAATCGGAAAAAATAAATAAGAATAAATCTATTGATACTCAAATTTACTAAAATATGTATACTGAAGGATTGCGCTTCTATAGGAAACAATTTCGCAATGTATACAAAAAGTTAAATGAGCCTTTATCGGCCGGGTTTTGAATATTTGGTCACTTTTGACGGGCGATTTCTCCGCGTCGGACGTTTGATGTTTACATCTCGCCAAGGCCTACTTATTGAAAAAATTGAAAAACTTGAAAAAATTGAAAAAATTTCTGTGCTTTTAATGACAATTTTGGGACATTTTAATGCCGATTTCAAGAAAAAAATGTGTTTTTTTTAAATAACATTTGGGGGGGGGGAAGGGTTGTATAGATTGGGCACCCAGCCAAATTTTGAGAAGTCGGCGCCTATGTATATTGGTATATTGTAAAGTCTACAGGAAGGAACCAACCGTCCTCTATTATATTCACCGGTTTTCTTGAATAAACCTACGAACATTTCAGCGCCCCTCCTAATATCACTTTAGTTATTGATAGGAAGCATCTCTTCAGCTATAACGTTACACATGTATACTAGCCATTTTTTTCCATATCGGGCAAATATTTACCCCGAAACCCACCCACCCCCAGGGCCCAGGGCCGATCAAGAGCCGAGGGGATCCCTCAACGAACACCACGAAACCTGACACTTCTTAGTTTATTATACATGACGTGTAGTGTTACGCAGGAGGGGGGAACCTTGAACTTTAATTGCGAACACATTTTAGTGGAGCTAAAGCGTGCCCCACACTTCGTGCGTGGACTGCACAGTCCAACGAACCATGCTGAAAATGGGAGACGCCCACTATAGACCCATCAAGATTTATTTCTTTGATACTTTGATTATTTCCGACATATACAAAACCCCAAATAAGGTGGGAAATTTGAAATATTTTATACGGATGGGTTCCACAAATAATACCATGTCTAAAAGGTTCAAGATTTTTGTTGCTTTTAAGTTATTAATGCATTCGGGAAACGAAGCAATTCATACAACTCAATCAAAACAACATATTTTAATCATCATAAAGAGGCTTATTATATTACCAGTAAGGGGACCCAGCATTATACTTTCCAAAGTAAGGCCTATTATTTCCTCATTCCAATGGTATCAGTGATGCCAAGTATGCCACTTTATTGGAGAATCTATGAATATAACAGGTACTTTGATTGTTAGTAAAAATTAATAATGGTTTCCATGATTTCTAAAAATTAGACTTGACAATGTTGTGTCTACAAGTGCACAATATGGCAACTGTGAAATGGAACAAATTTATTTTCTAGTTGAAATTGATTTCCAGCAATTATTTCCACGAATTTAAGTAATAAGTATGGAAATTCAGTAGTGCTTATGTCTTATTTAAGAATTTGTCGCTATTGCACCTTGTTAACCAGGTTCCTCAATCCATTTGTAATATGTAAACTTGAACTTTCTTCTCTTGTTGAATGTATCTACCCAAAGAACTTTTACAGATTTCGGGATGGACTAATAAGATTAGGTCTAGTATAGTTCTAATGATGTAGTTTTTCTCGGTGTTCATTATAAAATTTTTGTAATTTTATTTCTCTCCCAAGGTACCTCACAAACTTAAAATAAACTTGTAGTCGTAGATAAAAACTCTTTAAAAAAAGACCTGACTGAAGCTACCTGCTAATAATTTAAAATTTTCGAAATACGATTTTTGTTTTGAACTACCTACTTATACGTAATGCCCACGTAATGGAAATTGTAGGATTACTAAAGGTGATACAGGAAAAATCTGGTTGCAATTATTGGGACTACTACAGGCGGCCGCATTACGTTTAATTGTCACATCTGAGAATCTGGAAGTTAGAAAACTTAAAAATTGTGAATTATGATGGAAAATATTTTGCCTCATTTAGAATATACGGCACTGGCATGTCACATAAAATCTGATGGCAGTTGGACACTGACATATAACATAACCTTCTACCAGCCCCCTTGTGGTCTCCTTGGAGTCGACAGAAAACAAACTTCCCCTCAAAACTTCACTTTTCCTATGTGACTGTGACATGCTGGGTCCCATTATTTTAAAGAGTCCCTGATAATTACTTACAGTTATTATATATCTTGAGACAAAAGGGGGACCAAAAAGTCCTTACCGTGTAGGGTACCTTTAGTAAGGGTGGTTTCTGTAGAAAAAAGGGCGCGTTTCAAGCCTGGGAAGCGGAGCTAGGTGTGAATCGAGTTATGGGGTGCGAATTGGCGGTGAAGACGTGTGTATTTTTAGCGTTTTTTAATTATAATCACGCTAGTTGACGATTTCGGGAGTCAGAGTTTATTTACGATGCGTCTTAGGTCGGCAGATTTATGTGAAAAAGAGGCGTGTCTAATGAGAACGACGCATTTTTATACAATAAACTATTTTAGAGGCATCGGAGAAAATAAAACTGTCGCCAGATACATTTTTCCGGCTTTCGTCTTGCATTAAATGATTCGGAGAAGTTTTTGAAACAAAATGTGAGTCGTGTTTTTTTGAATATTTCAATCGTTTGAAAAATACAGAAAATAGTTTTCTCTTTACAACGGCGGTAATTGCACTTGTGCAGATTATCACTTCGTTGCTTAGCAACCGCGAATCTGTTGGATACAAACACGTACCTACTTCTTAAAGTTTGTGTTTCACACTGTTCTAAATTATGCAGCTTATAAATTATGTTGCGGTACTATTAAGCATTGTCTCAATGAATTTATATAACTTTTACATTGCTAAATTCTTGTTATTGGACCTCCGTCTCCGTTTAAATTTATGACATATTCAGAAAATAAACCAACGCATTTGCCTTGGATATCCAAGCGTCATGTTTGTTTACTCGAACGCTACAGTCGAAGCTGTCAATAAACTCGTTCAAAATGAATCGTTTTGGAAATGTAAACGTAGAAAAAATAATACTGAAATTATTAAATCGTATTCGAGAAATAATCTCGACAAAGACCACTTGTGCCGGAAATTTTTCTAGATAATTTTATTCTCAAGCCCTATTTTGCCCATTAGCAAAACCACTCGTACAAATTGGGCTTTTATTTTCAGAGATAACAGAACAATTTATACTCTTTCTATATTTCTTGGCAAAGTAGCGCTTTCGAAAAAATTATCGAAAAAATTTCCGGCACTTGTGATATTACATACGATAATTTGCACAAGTGCAATTATCGCTAGCAGAGATATATGATTGGTTTGATTTTTATGGAAGGAGTTACCTTATTGGATACAAACAGTATAAACCAATATTGTGGCAGCTAAAACTGCTAAAACTGCTAAGAAAATACCACTGCTGCTGCGCAGTCGTGGTATTTTCAGCTTTGGGATTATAATTCGTAAAATTAACGAAAGGTACCTATTATCGACAATAGACACACCACTTGTTATATTACCCCTGAGAATTGAACGCCAGCCAATATGAACCAATGAAACGACTTAATTTTCTGCATATTAACCAATCAGGTGATGATTTCAGCGATTATTTCCCTCATACTGCTTGCATCCAACAAGGTAGCTCCTTCCATAAAAATTCAAGAAACCCAATTATTGTGCAAACTGTCTTCAATTTTGAAAACTCTATATAAAAATAAAATGTGTAAAATTTCATGAACGTCTTCTTTGTCACACTGAGTTAACTATGTATTGAAAGCCGGTTGAATTTAAGCCATCGTTGGTGGTACCTATAAATTGAGGAACTGTAGATACATACAAGTTCTAACTACACATTTCTGAATAGGAACGTAAATTTCACATACTGGTAAGGTAAGTGGTGTTGGATATGCTCCAAGCAATGGCCTTTTTAGTGGTACTTGCAACACACGGTAATCGAATTTTACAATGTAACATTGCTCAAAACTTAAACGCGCGGGAAAACCACTATGTGATCCGTATTGTAATGTAAACAACTGCAAGTAGGTCGACTACACACGCGGTAGGTGGCGCTAACGGTTTAAGAAACTGAAAATATAGGTAGTTCAGTTTAGGCTACGTTACCCTAAATATTAACTACAGTACGATTGCGAATAAAGAGTACATTCAGCCAAATTATCCGCCATTCAAACCCACCAATGGTGGTCTCTTTTTGGCCGAAATAATGAAAGTCCGGCAAAACTGCAACGAGTTGCGCAGTTTTAACGATGGCCCGGAGGCATTGCATAGTTGTTAGCGGCAGTATGTCTAAATAATACCGGGGGCTATAGAGCCCCAAAAAATGAATCGCGGCCCCGCGAGTTTGCCTAACCGCCGGAGCGTTTGCATTTAATTTTCAGGTTTAGTCTGGCTTTCCCTGTTTTTGTTTTAGAGCGTGGGCGATAATTGAAAATTAAACGATAGTCTGCAGAGTTTCAGTCGTTTAAAAATGTTTCAGTTCTTTCCAAAAACTTTCACCAGATTTGTCAAACTAAACTAAACACTAACACGACAAAAAAACACCCACAAAACCACAGCCGACTCTAGGAGAAGCCCTGAAGTAGAGAAAACTGGCAACAAGTGATGGGGGTCCACGTCGCGTGCCTGACACTGCCTGTCAGTTGATTTTACAAGAAATTTACCAGAATTAATTTGTGTAGTGCGGGTAGTGCTATCGTCGCCAGATTGCTACGACGAGGCAGTGTGTCTGTGGGTGGAAACAGACAGCCCGAAGTGCTGGCGACAGCTTTTTTCTAAATTTGTTTTGTTTGTAAAAGTTCGAAGTGAAGAATCGTTCCTTTACAGTTTCAAGCCTCAAGATGCCTAGAACCGTCGAGGGAAACTAGAACTTAGGTATCCAGTGTGACCAATAAAGTACACACCATAAGGGATTTATTTTTTATTTTTGGATAAAATGAAAATTTGACTTTGCCATCGATTTGTGCTTATCGGAAGATGAAAAATGACGTCACAAGAATCGACCACGTGACTTGCGGTATCTGTCAAAATTGACATTTTCTTCAAAAATCATCCATAATCGACTTTATTTGACGCATCTTCGAAAAAAGCTATTAGAAAAAGTTGTTTCTTTTGCAATTGTTAGCCTACATACCAATTTTCAGAGATCGACGATGACTTTTGTTTTTGCGACTTTTTCTAAAAAAAAAATTCCAAATATTTTAACTAAAATTTATTTATTGAAAATTGTAGTTTTTTGACAGATCGACACCTCTAATATATTTTTAACATAAATTTTAATGATAGCCAGTTATTTTCTTAGAAAATCTCTATTTGGTTTAAAAAATTATGTCGAGTTTGGTGCAACGTTGATTTAATTTCAAAATAAGCGAAATGAGTTCATTTATTTGTGCTCTCTTTACATAACTTCTTTTAGATGAATGTATTTAACGATGTGAAAAGTAGACTAGGCTTGAATTCATCAAATCTTTGAAATTAAAACAACTTTGCACCAAACTCGACATAATTTTTTAAACCAAATAGAGATTTTCTAAGAAAACAACTGGCTAGCATTAGAATTGTGTTAAAAATATATTAAAAATAGTGTTAAAAATATATTAGAAATGTCGATCTGTCAAAAAAGTACAATTTTCAATAAATAAATTTTAGTTAAAATGTTTGGAAAAAATTCTCAAAAACCAAATAATGTCATCGTGGCTCTCTGAAAATTGGTATGTAGGCTAACAATTGCAAATGAAACAACTTTTTCAAATAACTTTTTTCGAAAATGCGTCACATAAAGCCGATTTTGGATGATTTTTGAAAAAAATGTCAATTTTGACAGATACCACATGTCACGTGGTCGATTCCTGTAACGTCATTTTTCATCCTCCGATAAGCACAAATCGATGGCAAAGTCAAACTTTCATTTTATCCAAAAATTTAAAAAAATCCTTTAGGGTGCGTATTTTATTGGTCACACTGTATACCTGGCTGTAAGTCAAATCGTAATAATAACTTGAAGTAGCTAGGTTTTCTTTGCTTGACGACAAGCGGTCAACTTGTATTCATTTTGGGCTTTCCAAAGGACGAAAATTTAAGAATAAAATGTTGCATAGGCAAACTAAAACTAAAGTATGTACCCTTTAAAACTAAAGGAGCTTTCTAATAATCCAACCATTGTTTAGTATTGTTGCAGAAGTTTCTTTACCTAATGTTAAAGTCAAAAGATAATTTGGTTGAATGTATTATGAAATTGCTTGTTGTTTATATTTTAATGAAAATTTAACCATAAGGGAAGATCATTTGCCTCATCGCGCACTTTGCGAAAAATTCTCACAAAAATTCGACTTACAACAAAATTTAGTCCCCTGTATTTGCCCAAATTTACCATATTATTTGTCGAAAATGTACTTATCTACACCAGAAATCGTAACACTCATTATAAATACTTATACTTCTGTGTATATTTTGTTACTTGTTACGCTTTTATTGTCTGTTAAACAAATGTACCTACTTACTTATAGGTATCCAATTATTGAAACGAAGTTCACAAATGTATTTCATTATTATTAAAAAGAGGGTTGAACATCTATTAGAAAAGATATCTAAACTAAGCCAAAGTGCAGACTGCTCTATACTGCATAGACCCGTTGAACCGTCCCGCTGCGGCGTTGCCACATGTTTGCACAGGGCTTGCAAGCTTGTGACAAAACTATATTATATTTTAAGGAACAAATACTAAGTGTAGGTAAAGGCAGAAAACCGTTACGTACGTCACAAACAACAGGGGGAAAATGACGTTAAATATACTTACATGAAATTTAATATCTATATATTCATCCGAAAAACTACGACATATTTATAAAGTTCTTAACTTTAAATGAAATGGATAAATTAATTTCGTTCCTCTGCGCTAAATCTAAAACCATTAAAGAAGAAATCTTCGGCTTTTTCTTTTAAATATATCCACTACTTCATCTGCATGAATTTCTGTTCCATAGTGAATGTTCATTAGAGCCAAACCATTAAGTCTGTTTTCACTTGTAGTGTTTCGTAAATAGTTTTTCAGTCTCCTTAGGCTCGAGAAAGACCTTTCTGGGGTAGCAGTGGATACAGGAATGGTAGCCAAGATTTGTAGTAATGTGTAAATATTAGGATAAAGGTTTTTATCGCACATATCTAGGCATTCCAAACTAGATTTCGGGGTAGGCAGTCTTCTTATCAGCATGCAAGGTAGCTGAAGCTTTGATAGCTAAATCCAAATTTGTTTCTTTATTAGAAACCCCTTGACCTTGACTACACCACTTTTTCCAGTAGTCCATACCTTTAAGTTTATCACCCTTCCTTTTTTCCCCTCCATTTTTCGACAGTAATAATGATTCACGTATCTATCCTTAACAAGGTCATCTAATAACAGCGCACTAAAATTACTCACTTACACGGTACACTTAATTCTCTTCACTATTCGTTCACCACTTTTCACTTTTATTCGCTTCGAGTTCGCATGAAACAATACTGCCGTAAGCGCGGTCACGCGCCGCGGCGCCGCTTATATAGCAGCCCAGTAGCCGTCCAGAAACTTCCACGAACTTCCACAAAGTTCCGCTCATTTCGACCGAGGGGCGTGGCGAATAATCGAGAAACAACGCAAAGTGTCCCTACAATACAAAATAGTTCGGCTGCAACTGCGTCTGCCTCTCGTCAAAAGATGGCGCTAGGCGCTACTATTACTACATATTATATTCAAACGTAATAATAATTTAACTCTTCACTCCTCGTATTTTTTCGGTATAATATTAGGTAATATTTTGCTTATTTCGGGGGGGGGGGGGGGGGGGTTTGAACCCCCGAAACCCCCCCTTGGCTACGCCCGTGCTGTGTTATGTGGTTGCGCCGATTTATTTGTTGCCTCAAGTTTGGCTGTTAGTTTCTCTCCCTAGACTCCTCATATATTCGATATATTCGATTCTCTTTCTCTGCATCAAAAACTTGCAGTGTTGCCAAATCTCCGCCGGTGACTCCTGACCACATCGGCGCGGTCCCGGTTGGTAATGGACGTACACGCCGCCATTTGCATTTACAATAACGTTATTGCCCTCATTTGCATCCCGGATTATTTATGGTCCGGTGCCGAATTTTCCGGTGGGTGGGGGAGCCGGGCGCGACGGTGGCGCCATCAAGGCGGGAGCGGAAGACATTTTTGTCGACGCGCTTGAGCAACCTAGTTGGGAAAATAAGTTTGGATATACAAATTTCCAACAAGCAGCTGGAGGTGACATGGTAGAGCTTAGGACCAGTTATTGGACATTTCAAGAATGAAAAACAAACAGGTTTCTAATATCTTTTTTCGCTTTTGAGTTATTTTGAAAAAAAGTGAAATTTTGTGTTTTTGTTTTTATTTTTTTCTAAAGTTGTTATCACAGATAGGAAAAAATGAAAAACACTTTCTTAGGCACTTTTTAACGGGCTTTAAGATGGCGTTTTTAGATTTGTTCTACAACATTTCGTTTTTTGAGAAACCGAGAAACTTTATTTTTTTTAATACGGACCTGAATTTTTTTGCAGATCTTGAAAGCACTTTTCATTGCAAATACCATGATGTATGACACAAAATATTTTTAAAATGTTATGAGACAATTATACTGAAAATTCCTTTTTTATACATTCATTTTTTTCTAATGCGGCCCTGTATTTAATAATAAGAAGTCTAAATAGTAATCAGTATTGTCAACAACTTAACTTACAACTTATCTTTCAATCGGAGAACCAAAAAAAGAACGGCAAAGACTAATAACAGTCACATACGATAATAAAAAATGAATAAAAAATCCTCCACCTAGAAACAACGAAACCAACCCCATGTTATTTGTCATAACTCCCACTGTATCATTTAGTTAATAATTTGTATTATTATATAGAAATGGAGGGTGTTTTTTCAAATAACGACAAATTTAACATGTTAGCATGTTATATCTTGTGTCACAGAAATAGTGCAGAGGCCGAACGAATGTATTGTTGTAATTATTAATAAATGGCAAAAGTTGTTGGTTTCACTGGCTTAAAGCTTTCTTCCTACAATTAGAAATAGGGAAGAATTTACTCCAAAACACAATGCGACACTGTTTGCTGTTAAACAACAAAGGAAAACACTAATCAGACAGGACCGTATTTAAAAATATTATGTTTTCGAAGTAAAAATAAACTGTAAGTTAAATTGTTGAAAATACTGATTAATATTTAGACTTCTTATTATTAAATACAGGGCCGCAATAGAAAAAAATGAAAGGAAAAAAGGAATTTTCAGCATAATTGTCTGAAAAAATTTTAAAAATATTTCGTGTCATACATCATGGTATTTGCAATAAAAAAAATCTGCAAAACGGGTCCGTATTTAAAAAAATAAATTTGAAGATGGTTTTTCAAAAACGAAATGCTGTAATAACAACTTCAGAAAAAAAAATCGAAAATGCAAAATTTTACTTTTTTTTCAAATAACTCAAAAACGAATAAAGATTTTAGAAATCTGTTTGTACTTTTTTATTGACCTTAAAATTGCACAACTTTTTCCCTATTTAACCGTTGTTCTATCTCTCACCGTTTGCAATATCCCCATGCTGTTCTTTCTTATCCGGGACACATTGTATACTATATTTAAACTTAATGTTTTCGTGTAGGGAGTTAAGGTAATGAAGGAAATTGGAAAGGGAATGCTCACCGATAGGCCGAATTACAGAAGTGTCATCCACATATCTAAATGAACATTCAATAAGTTCTAGGATAACCGCCTAAATACTATGAGAAGCGAAAATATCGTTTAATATTGTTAAAGTGTCTGGAATAGGAACGCTCGTAAATGTTCTTAAACACCCTAACAATCTGAACCGTGACCAGGGTTTATTTTTATATACTCATGTCCCGTGCAATTGAGGACGAAAGCTCAGAAACTCAGATTCATCATATTCTGCCTGTAGAAGTTTCCAATCAAGGTTAAGTAATAACTATTGCTTCCTATTCCACCCAACGTGGGGCTAGTCCAGACCACGATAGACTCACCCACGGTATGTCATTGCGCATCTTGTGACGTCAGTTGCGAATCAGAATTTTAATTGCTCCATATGTTTTACACAGCAATAGATACTTTTTTTATTGGTTTTTGCTTACTTTTAAACGTTTTCTTTTAAATAAATGTTGTTAAAAATATGTAGAATTTATTACTAGATAAATGAATGAATATTCTGTTGATAAAAAACACATTTAATTTGATACGCTGACTGCACATACGCTGACTGCACATCCCGGCATTTTTGGCCTATTTCAAAGCACTGTCGAGCTGGACTAACGATCAGTCAGTTGTTTACACTTTTCTTCTTGACACGTTAAACTGTAAACTATATAAAAGTCGTAAAACACAACCGCAGCCGCTGCATTATTTAGAATTCGTGATTCGCAACTGACGTAGATGCGCAGAGTTGCCTTGTTTTCGGATTCGTTAGTGACATACCGTGGGTAAGTGTATCGCGGTGCAGACTATGCCCTGCTACCCCCCTTGGCTGCATTCTACACCCTCCGCAGGACGTCGAGATTACCATAATCCCCCCATATCAATTAGGAGCACTGCTATCTGTGCGCTGTTATCTGCAACCCATGCCCTTCCTCCACCAGTTATTACCATACCAGAACAGAGATATCCATAACGTAGGATGAAACATTGCGACTCTATGTTAGAGTAACTATTTCCGTGTCTTGGTTCCTACCTACGACATATTCTATGGTCCTTGTCTAACACATTATACAGGGTGAGTTTTTTTCGATGCCCACTATGGGGATCTCGGAAACTAGCAGAGCTGGAACAAAGGTTAAATGGGGAAAGAATTGTAGTTTTGAATGCTCAATCTAATACCACTTTTGGATTTTTAAGAAAGTTCATGGCTCACTAGATATTTTGAAAAGAGTGATTTTTTGCTATTTCATCAGATCTCTGTAGCTCCGTTATTTCTGATTATACAGAAAAACTGTAGAGACAAAAATTGTAGACAATCTTATCAATTTTTTTATTTTGTTTGTGATTTTTGAGATATAACATAAACTTGTATTTTTTTAAATGTAAACCATGGTTGGCTGTGGCCTTATCAAATCGGCCATTTTTTGAGCTTTCCAAAAATATAATACTCGGCATAGTTATTATAAAAAATAAAATAGCTATAGCTAATTTCCTGTTTTTTTTTTAATTTTCACATAGTAAGCTATAGAATATTTTCATAAATTACGTTCTATTGTATAATTAGACATACTTCAAACTTTCAAATATTTTATTTTTAGCGGGTAACAAAATGTAACAAAATAAAACAAAAATTATCATGATGGAGCTCCACCACATAATTATTTGCCCGTAAGAGATTACCTAGATCAGCTCTATCCAAAAAGTTGGATAGGGAGAAATAGACCTATTTCCTGGCAGCCCCGATCCCCCGATTTGTCTGTTTTGGATTTATTTTTGTGAGGAACGGTACAAAGTATGAGACAATAATTGTTGAATTAAGAGCAGCTGTTTTAGAAGCAATTGCCAGTATTGACAGGCGGTCTCTAAGAAAGACGACAAATTCAGTTTTAAAAAGATGCAATATTTGCATAAATAATAATGATGGATTGTTTGAATACCTTTTTTATTTTAAAAGGCGACCTTTTAAAATAATAATAATTTGAATTTGAGTTTTTTTAATTTTTATTTTATTTTGATACAATTTGTTACCAGCTAAAAACAAAATATTAGAAAGTTTGAAGTATGTCTAGTTATAAATATAGAACGCAATAATGAAAATATTCCATGGTTGACTATATGAAAATTTAAAAAAATCAGAAAATTAGGCAATGCTCTTTTATTTTTTATTATAACTATGCCGAGTATTATATCTTTGGAAAGCTCAAAACATGGCCGATTTTATAAGGCCACAGCCAACTATGATTTACATTTAAAAAAACAAAAGTTTGTCATATCTCAAAAATCACAAACAACATAAAAATTGGGTTAGATTATCTTATTAAGCCCAAAATTATCTACAATTTTTGTCTCTAGAGTTTTTCTGTATAATCAGAAATAACGGAGCTACAGAGATCTGATGAAATAGCAAAAAAACACTCTTTTCAAAATATCTAGTGAGCCATGAACTTTTTTAAAATTTCAAAAGAGGCATTAGATTGAGCATTCGAAACCGCAATTCTTTCCCCATTTAACCTTTGTTCTAGCTCTGCTAGTTTCCGAGATCCCCATAGTGGGCATCGAAAAAACCCACCCTGTATAGGAATACAACATTCTACAACCACAACATAATTTTAGAGAGAGGGGGGGAGGTGTTTTGTTGCAGAAAGAAAGAAATGTATTTTTAAATCTGGCCGATTTGTATTCTATTTAAACAGCACCTTTCCCGACGGAAACAAATGTTTCTCGGGGAAGCCAGCCACCCAAAAAATTCATCAAAGATTTCCGGCGCGGCCGTGCGAAAGATATTTCCGGTTTTTGCATTTCCCCCGCTTCCACCGCCCGAAGAATATTAATCGGCGCCCCATTAATAAAAGGCCTTTCTGCGTTTGCGGGGCCATATTTAACTGTCATCGGCATGGATCGGCGCGGCGGCATTCCAATCTTCCTTTTGTATCGTTCGGGACCCCGTCCTGATTCCAAGGATTTCGCCTCCCCTTGTGTTGTTGACTTTCCAAATTACGAGAAAGAAAAGGGGGGCGGCGTCAATGGGCTATCCAGCGATTCGATTTACACTTCTCGAAAGGAATTACTAATTTTAGCATTGTTAAAAACAAACATGAAAACTTTCTCATCTTTTAAAGTAACAAGTTAACGCCAAACTAAAAATTCTCGAATTTTAGGGACCAGTTTGAGAGCCACTGTCGCAAGGTCCCTTTATTACTGAGGCGATGGCTTGGCCACAACCTTCTTAAACTTACAAGCCCTGTGCAAACATGTGGCAACGCCGCAGCGGGACGGTTCAACGGGTCTATGCAGTATAGGGCATAGTCTGCACTGTGGCTTAGTTTATCTTTTCTAATAAATGTTCAACTCTCTTTTTAATTATAATTTAGACCAAGAAAATTATACATGTAGAAAAAAATTCTTATCAGGTATATATTTTCAGGGTTGGTTGTGGGTAGCGTCCTGAGTATAACCACAAAAAATCACCGTCGAAGCCGTGTTACGAACCCTGCAATAGGGGTGGTTTTACAAACATTTTTTTTTGCAATTTTTTTCTTATGTGTACATTATTACATTCTCTACAACTTCCCCTTATGAAGTTTTTTTTAAGTTCAATACTTCACGAGATATAGGTAAAAGATCACCACTAGCTAAAGTGCTTTATAAAGGTGAAAAAAAAATTCTTTCAAACAATCTGATTTTTTCATTGTTTTAAAGAGATTTTTTTTTCACCCTTATAAAGCACTTTAGCTAGTGGTGATCTTTTACCTATATCTCGTGAAGTATTAAAGTTAAAAAAACTTCATAAGGGAAAGTTGAAATAATGTACGCATAAGAAAAAAATTGCAAAAAAAAAGTAGTTACGTTTGTTTAACAGACAATAAAAGCAGTAACAAGTAACAAAATATACACAGAAGTGTTTATAATAAGTAGATTCCTGGTGTGGATAGGTACATTTTTGACAAATAATATGGTAAATTTGGGCAAATGGAGCGGGACTACATTTTGTTGTAAGTTGAATTTTTGTGAGAATTTTTCGCAAAGTGCGCCAGCAGGCAAAAGATGATTACCTCTCTTCCCTTATGGATAAATTTTGATAAAAAAAAAATACAAACAACAAAATATATACAAACAACAAGCGAACAGAGAACAGCATGTTGTGAAGGAGAGTAATCTCTTCTGATTTAAATGTCAGTTAGGGTCAATTTCATAACACATTCAACTAAATTATCTTTTGACTTCAACTTTAGGTAAAGAAACTTTTGCAAGAATACTAAACAATGGTTGTATTGTTAGAAAGCTCCTTTAATTTTAAAGGGTACTTTAGTTGTCTATGCAATTGGCCCTTAATCATTTTATTCTTAATTTTCCGCCCTTTGGAAAGCCCAAAACGAATATAAGTTGACCGTTTGCCGTCAAGCAAAGAAAACCCAGCTACTTCAAGTTATTATTACGATTTGACTTACAGCCAAGTATATAACTAAGTTCTAGCTTCCCTAGACGGTTCTAGGCATCTTGAGGCTTTAAATTGTAAAGGAACGATTCTTCACTTCGAACTTTTAGAGAAATGTTTCATTTTTAACAAATGAAACAAATTTATAAAAAAGCTGTCGCCAGTACTTCGGGCTGTCTGTTTCCACCCAGAGACACACTGCCTAGTCGTAGCAATCTGGCGACGATAGCACTACCCGGACTACACAAATTAATTCTGGTAAATTTCTTGTAAAATCAACTGACGGGGAGTGACAGGCCACGCCGCGCAGACCCGCAAGCCATGTTGCCAGCTTTCTCAACTTCAGGGCTTTCCTAGAGTCGGCTGTGGCTTGACACTAAAAATTTTCAAAATATAGCAGCAATTTTGCCACATTTTGGAAATTACCGCAGTCGGATGACACATCCTGTATATGTAGTTACCGCAATCGGATGACACACGGCAGGTACGACTGGAAATAAAAATTTTAAAAAAGTTTCCCAGACCTGTCTCCATCTGATAAAGTGACAAATAACCAACTTATGCCGTCGCCGCGGCTTCAAAGGTCGCTCGAAGCCCATTTCAACAATCCGAAGAACTGTCCTGGTGTTCGCAAACAAAAATTAGGGACGACAAATGTAGCCATACGTCCCGCAGCAAAGTTTCTCGTTCCTCTCGAAAAGTTTTCTCGAAAACGGGGACGAAAAATTATCCCATTACCGCGGCCTCTTCTCCACGAAACAATCCACTCTCAAGCGGGATTTGGAAATGGCAGGGTATAAAATAAATGATTGAGAAATACACTCACCGGCACGAAAAACGGAGCACTTCTAATTTTTATTTAAAAAATGTAAAATTTTAATACTTTGCAATGGTTTATTATTATAATAAGTTAAAAGCAAACAACAACATGTTTTAAGTAATATCTAACAACAATTAAACGTTTATTTGAAAAGCAAGACTAGACTGTTTTGAATAAAAATTTCCAAAAATTAAAAAGTACACAAGTCTTAGTTGGCCATGACTTTTCTTTTGTTTTTATTGTTTTGACAAGTCTGAGTTTAAAGAAGTGAAACAGTTCAAAGCTGTACTGCATTTATTTAAGGTAAAAATATGGCTGTTAATCCTGAAACAGCGGCTGCTATTGTTGCGTTGCTTCAAGACGGAAGAACTGAGCGATATGTTGCCCAACAATATGCCGTATCCAATAGCACTGTGCACCGTATTTATACACGTTTTTTGGAAACTAGAGCTTACACCAGACGACCTGGAACTGGTCCCCAACGAAAAACTAACGCTCATGATGATCGCTTCATCCTCTTGCAAAGTCTACGAGATCGTCGTGCTACAGCTGTAGAAATCAGAAATAGACTTCATCATGTTCGGAATACCAATGTAAGCGAACGTACAGTTAGACGAAGACTTGGAGAAGCCAATCTTACCAGTCGTAGACCTGCAACAGGCCCAGAGCTTCTTAGGCGTCATCGTGTTGCGCGACTTCGGTTTGCCAGAAATCATGAGCATTGGGGTGAAAATGATTGGGGGCGAATTTTATTTACTGATGAGTCCAGGTTTAGCCTGCGATCTCCAGATGGTCGCGAGAGAGTATGGCGAAGACCACAAGAGCGTTTTGCAGAATGTACCTTCAGTCCTAGAGTAGGATACCAAGGAGGTTCAGTAATGGTGTGGGCTGGAATTTCTCTGGAGGCACACACTGAGTTGTACATCGTTCCAAGAGGCTCCTTAACTGCTGCCAGGTACATTGATGAAATTCTCCAAGATTTTGTTGTCCCGTATGTTGATTTTATTGGAAATAACTTTCTTCTGATGCATGATAATGCCAGACCTCATACCGCAAGAATCACTCAACAGTATTTAAATGATGTAAACATTCCTGTTTTGGAGTGGCCAGCGTTAAGTCCAGATGCGAACCCGATTGAACATGTTTGGGACATGCTTGGGCGAAGAATGCGAAGTCGTGTTCCTGTTTCTTAAATCAGTTGAAACAAGCTCTTTTAGAGGAATGGGACCTTATTCCTCAAGAGGACATTCCCCATTTGATTTTAGGCATGCCACGGAGAATGCATGCAATCATTCGAGCTCGCGGGGGTAATACCCGTTATTAAAAATGCCCCTCATTAGTTTTTGCTCAAAAATCTTTTAAGTTTTGATTCATTTAAGGACATTTTGCCACAACACCAATGTGGGTTTATCGTTCTAATTTTTTAAATTGTAACAAAAGTTTTTATTTAAAAAAAAGCGCCCAATTGTTATTAGAAATTACTTAAAACATGTTGTTGTTTGCGTTTAACTTATTATAATAATAAACCATCGCAAAGTATTAAAATTTCACATTTTTTAAATAAAAATTGTAAGTGCTCCGTTTTTCGTGCCGGTGAGTGTATATACAGGGGCAATGGAAGGATAAGCAGGTATATCTAAGAAAATTGTGGCTTGATAGTTACCAAAATGTAGTAAGTAGCTTTTGTAAGGGAATTTTTATTATTTTTTGTTTTCTTTTGTTCCATACTATATAAGACCAATATTAAAATCACAAGTTGTTAGAGTATAATTTTATATGTTTTTCATGACTACCTTTGAAAATAAAGTACCTAAAGTGTATTTTGTGCATGTGCTGAACCCAGTGGCTTGTACATATTATTTCGTATCTGATTTATTACAATTTTGCTCCATGACATTTATAGTAGGCCTTGGATTTTGTATGAAAGGGGTCATTACTGCTCAAAAATGCTCTACAATTTTAAAAATTAAAAAAAAAAGCAGTAAGAAAGGTTGATGCATTCCAAGATTTAATTCTTAAGAAAAAATTGCAAATTTTGTCAGGAAGAAATAAAAAGGAAAAACTGCCCAACTGAAATATGTTACTACAACTGCCAACATTTTCTCCTAAAAACACTTGCTAGTCTGGTCATTTATAAAGCAACGTGCAGGCAGATGATAAGTTTGTTTATAGTTTATAGTATACAGGGAATTCCATTCCACATAGTGCCAAAGTTGAGCAAAAGAGGAAATTTAAAGGCGTCTAGCAAGTCAAGTGTTCCCTTAAAACAGTTAAATATGCTCAAAACGACTACTCAAAGTTTTGTTGTGCAAAGATCCAATACAAAATATACAGGGTGTCTTTCTCTGTGCCCTCTAATTTTTTTCAAAAGTCAAAATAAACCAACTAAGTCTAAAAATAAAAAAGCCTGCCAGTCAGTAAGTCCATTTGAGTTAAGGTGGCTTTGTGCCACAACAGGAAACGCAGAGAATGTATCATCTTAGACACTGAATTTGCTGACCAATTTCCAATAATTTAAATTGTTTTTTTATTTGTCGGTTGGCATTTTGTAAAAAATAAATTACTTTTGTGTTTATATTTTTTAATAATTCCAGAGCAGTGTTGTGTTGACTCGTATAAAGTTTCATAAAAATTCAGCATATTGAGATGGTCCACAGAAAAATACCTTGTACCTACATTTTTGTATTAAATCTTTGCACACCAACACTTTGAGTGTTTCTGTTGACCACTCAACTGTTTTGAGGGGATTCCAAAGTGCACGTGATTCGCCAGACACCTTCAAATGTCCCATTTTGCTTAACTTTGACACCCTGCAGAATGAAACTTCCTGTATATTTTTTGTTCAAATGTGGTATATAGGAGTTCTGGCGTGTCTTGATTAACGCTATAGTGTCAAATTTTAAATAAAATAATCGCTAAATTGTTTTCGTCAAAATCGGAGGTATAAAAAAATCGTAGCCGGCCCTGGATTTGCATTTTGAAAATGGTAGGGATATCAAAAGAAGCAAGTTTTTAATTCCTTTTAAACAAAGTAAAGGTTAGTGGATTATCTCCAAAAATAAAGATTTAATGGATTTGTATATGTTTAAAAGTAGACACCCTGTATATTTTTTAACCACATGTATCTCGAAATCAAATGGCCTGTGCAAAAAATGTACCCATGTACTACAAAAAAGCCTTATTTTTATAATATTACATCGATTATTATTAAACTTAAATGTATTAAAAGTGAATCATTCCATTACTACTACTTTAATTTTTCAATATTTTATTAGCTTGAATATTTTGTGCAATGCCTACCTAAACCGTTATGTCGAAACGCATTAGTTCCCTTTTATCAGCATTTTAATGAGCCATTATCAATTTTATTTCTGCGTAGTCAGCACAAAACGCTTATTCATCCCGTTTAAAATGCAGGTATATTGCAAGCGATATCAAAAAATTTCACTGAATCACCCTGCTTGGCGGGCCGTCACGTCCGCGCAGTCTTATACCTTAAAAGACCATGGTTTGAGAAAAGCATAGTCATAAAAACTAATCCAGGCATTGATTCCGACAATGCTTTCATTCACTACCCGAAATGTTTTGATTCATTTACAAAATCAACAGGACGCACAAACGGCAATGGTCACAGGAACATTGTTTACGTTTGTTATTACTTTCGAATGTCATGTTAATTATACCAGTACTGATGGAGGACAAAGAAGTGCGGCAACCGTTATCCTATACTGCTGTGGAAATTTTCCATAAGTTATACAGAGTGTCCAACGTTAAAACTGTACAAATCCGTAAAATCTTCATTTTTAGAGATAATCGCCTAAACTTAGTTTTCGTTTGAAAGGCCTTCAAAAACCGCTTCTTTTGACCTTCCTGCCATTTTCAAAATGCAAATCCAGGGCCGGCTGCGACTTTTTTATACCCACGATTTTCACGAAAACCATTTACCGTTTTTTTTATTTAAAATCTGACCCAACAGCGTTAATCAGAACATCCCAAAACCCTTATATGCCAAATTTGAATAAAAAAGATACAGGGAGTTCCATTCTGCAAGGTGTCAAAGTTGAGCAAATTAGGAATTTTAAAGGCATCTGCCAAGTCAAGTGTGCCATGGAATCCCCTCAAAACACTTAAATGGTCAATAAGGCCACTCAAGGTGTTGGTGTGCAAAGGTCCAATACAAAATATACATAGTGTTGTTATCTGTGCCATCTCAAATTACCTACTGAATTTTTGGAGCTTTGTACGGGTAAAAAAATCGTGTATAACAAAACCGCTCCACACACTATAAACAAACTAAATCTAAAAAATACAGAAGCCTGCCAGTCAGTAAGTTCATATCAGTTAAGGTAGCTGGTGTGCCACAACAGGAAACGCCCAGAAAATCTATCATCTTAGACAGTGACATTGTTGAGAAATGTCCAATAATTTAAATTATTTTTATTTGTTGATGGGCATTTTGTAAAGAAATAAATTACTTTTGTGCTTGTTAATATTTTTTCAATGATTCCAGAGCACTCCTGACCAGTATAAAGTTCAATAAAAATTCAGAATTTTGAGATGGCTCAGCGAAAAATACCCTGTATATTTTTGTAGTAAATCTTTTCACACCAACATTTTGAGTAGTCCTATTGACCATTTAACTGTTTTGAAGGGATTCCATGGCACATTTGACTCGCCATATGTCTTTAAATTTCCTATTTTGCTCAACTTTGAGATCCTACAGAATGGAACTCTGATCAGATTTTAAATAAAAAAATCGCTAAATGGTTTTGGTGAAAATCGGAGGTATAAAAAAATCGCAGCCGGTCCTGGATTTGCATTTTTATAATGGCAGGAAGGTCAAAAGAAGAGGTTTTTGAAGGCCTTTTAAACAAAAAAAAGGTTAGGCGATTATCTCTAAAAATGAAGATTTTACGGATTTGTACAGTTTTAAAGTATACATATTTTTCTTAATTTTAGTCTTAATAAAAGGCATATTTATGGATGGAACGTGATACTATGAACTAAATTAAATTATAGAAGGTGTTCTATAAAGCTTCCATTTTGTGCAACACAGAGGGCATATACAGGGTGAGTCGAAGTTAAACCTCCATACTCAAAATTTGAGTAGTATTTTTAAAAATAAATGGGGTTCTTCATATAACATTTTGTCTAAAAACGCTTCGTTTTCGACATACAGGGCATCAAAGTTTTCTTTTAAAAACAGAAAAAAATTATTACTTTCGGTTCCATTTATGCTATCGAGTTGAAAATTTGTACTGGGACGGCGATTATGAATTTTCTATCAACTTTCTTCTAGCCGCTAGAGGGCGTTGGCTACGTCGTTACTTTCGAACAAAAGTGTTTTAAACTTTTTTGTCGTTGAAAAATCTGCATTTTAGACAGCGAAATATTAAATCACATTCGATTTTGAAAAAAAAATGTCTTTTGTAAAAATACGAAAACCTTAGCCGTTTTTATGAAAAACGCAATTAAAAATTAAAATAAAATTAAATTAAAATTTCGTAGTAGGCTGAGAAATGGAATTTATTCATTTGGAATTCTTCATTTACAGTAGGTATTGTCCTAAATTAACAATTTTTGTGAAATTAGTAATAAAAAGAACTTTAACCAAGACAACTTTATTAGCAAAAACATAACGAAAAAATTATAATAAAGTTGTCTTGGTTAAAGTTCTTTTTATTACTAATTTCACAAAAATTGTTAATTTAGGACAATACCTACTGTAAATAAAGAATTCCAAATGAATAAATCCCATTTCTCAGCCTACTACGAAATTTTAATTTTTTCGAATTCACGCGCACCGCGACACAAAATTGCGTTTTTCATGAAAACGGTTAAGGTTTTCGTATTTTTACAAGAGACATTTTTTGTTCAAAATCGAATGTGATTTAATATTCCGCTGTCTAAAATATAGATTTTTCAACGACAAAAAAGTGTAAAACACTTTTGTTCGAAAGTAACGACGTAGCCAACGCCCTCTAGCGGCTAGAAGAAAGTTGATAGAAAATTCATAATCGCCGTCCCAGAAAACATAAAAATACCAATTTTCAACTCGATAGTATAAATGGAACCGAAAATACTATTTTTTTCTGTTTTTAAAAGAAAACTTTGACGCCCTGTATGTCGAAAACGAAGCGTTTTTGGACAAAATGTTATATGAAGAACCCCATTTATTTTTAAAAATACTACTCAAATTTTGAGTATGGCGGTATAACTTCGACTCACCCTGTATACATATACCTTCTTAATAAACTTTCTCTTGTAGTTATTTTCTGATGACCAATAGTGAGTGTTTATTCTATTAAAAACGCCACATGTTGTAGAAGTGGCTTCATCATTCCACAATATAGAATCTGTAATAGTAGAGTAAAATCGGGGAATATGGAATAAGTCGGGTAATATGGAATACATCCAAATTTTAGAAACCATCGCGCCCTCTAATGTTGGGTATCCAAATTTACATTTCTTAGTACACTGTTGTTCCACTCCTATCAAAGACTTTGACCCTGCGCGCTTCTATACTACGCGACATCAGTTATTTGGTTTTTGAGGTTATCAAAGTTTTCGGACAGTGTCGGATCTGAATGTGAAACACGGGTATTTTCATCAAAATAATAACTTTTAGCAACAAAGTAAGTGGCAAGTGACACGAGTTGATGTAACTAATGTTAAAGCAGCAACAATATGCTTTCCCTTAATTGTTGACAACTGGTTTTTCCTAAGGTGCATCGGGAGGGTAATATGGAATATGGCCAAGCCTATATTCCATTTAACCCGACTTTAATATTAGTTACTAAATAAATTAAGAGTAAAAAAATATTTTTAAAAAAAGCTTTTATTTAAATGCGCTAAAAAGAATAAAATAATCTTTTCTTTTAAAACTTTTACTATCAACTTATAACGTCATTCCACAATTTATATGATATAAAAGCTTGTCGCGAGATTTAAGTAGTGGTATTTACTTAGTTTGAAAACTTAAATCTCGCGACAAGCTTTTATATCATATAAATTGTGGAATGACGTTATAAGTTGATAGTAAAGGTTTTAAAAGAAAAGATTATTTTATTCTTTTTAGCGCATTTAAATAAAAGCTTTTTTTAAAAATATTTTTTTACTCTTAATTTATTTTGTAATTTTTAGTTTGGCCAGGTGTCTGAGTCTATTCATCTCAGTTAACGCATCATTGTTGCAAGGTCGTTTGCCGGTTAGTTTAGAACAATCTAGCTCTTCAATGAGGAGACCTTCTAATGATCTAACCCTACTTAAGGCCACGTATGCTTGACCAGGCGCGAAGAGCTTAGAGCCTAAATATACAACGAGACAGGTTGCAGACCAATGCTGTTGACGCCTATCTCACCAAACTACACAAGTCAAAGTTAACTAGTCCGCCATCTTGGGTGTTCCGCCATGTTGGATTTAGAATGACGTCACACATATAATCATGCATTGTCATCCAAATTAAACGTGTGTACAAAATTTCAGCTCGATCGGTTGAAATTTAACTAGTCCGCCATCTTGAGTGTTCCGCCATGTTGGATTTAGAATGACGTCACACATATAATCATGCATTGTCATCCAAATTAAACGTGTGTACAAAATTTCAGCTCGATCGGTTGAAATTTAACTAGTCCGCCATCTTGAGTGTTCCGCCATGTTGGATTTAGAATGACGTCACACATATAATCATGCATTGTCATCCAAATTAAACGTGTGTACAAAATTTCAGCTCGATCGGTTGAAATTTAACTAGTCCGCCATCTTGGGTGATCCGCCATGTTGGATTTAGAATGACGTCACACATATAATCATGCATTGTCATCCAAATTAAACGTGTGTACAAAATTTCAGCTCGATCGGTTGAAGATATCTGCTTCAAAATTGAGTTGCAAGATTCCACCCGAACAAATTACATACATACATACATACATACATACATTGCAAGTTAAATAAACGCTTTTAAAAATAATATATTTTGTGATTTTTCAATAGATTATCTAATATATTTTTAGAAAATAAAATAAATGTGCAGTAGTTTTGGGAATATTTTTGATTTTTTTTAGATCCGATACCACTATTCCATATTACCCCCCCGCTTTTGATTTTCTTGAATAATGTGCCATTTTCTTAAGTTGCCAATTTTACCTATTTTACGACATTACTGATCAAAACTACTTATTGCAATATATAAGCAATAGACATGAGCATAATATACTCAAAAATGAATAAATTATTTTGTTAATAAATATGTCTTTTCTAAAGAAATATAAATGGTATTCCATATTACCCGATCTTACTCTAATATAGCACAATGTGGTAACAAACAGCTGATACAAACTGTCAAAGTCAAGCTCCGATTCTCGTAATAGTTGTTTTGAATTTTCCATGGCAATTTTGATTTTCTCGGACATTCAATAATTATTATTGAAAGGACTATTTTGTGCAAACTAATAGAGCCAACATAATAATAATAACATAATGTCGTTTAAACCAGAAAAACGAGTAGATAATGACACTGTACATGTACGAAACCCTCCGAAACGAGTTAAAAACTACAACCGTTCCCACAGGACTTTTTTAAACGTCCAATTGAGACTTCTGTCTGCACGGTATAGTATAAAACAGTCAGTCCAAACACCACTTGGGGCCCTCAACTACGAGCCCCGCGTGTTCAGAGCACGCTCAGTTAATTAAGACAATTAAAAGTTGCGGCCCTACGGCAAACTTCGCTGCACAAGGGAGGTCGGAACAGGTGTAGTTGTAGTTTTACTAATTTAGTCACTGTCAGATGGAAGACAGGTGAAGATGGAAGTATTGCTAAATACGACAACCTACAAAAAGAGGTAGGTTGAGAAAAATGTAGTACATTTTGTCTGTATTGTATACAGGGTGTTCCGTAATGATGATTTTGGGTCTTCCAACTGGAAACGTGTCCCAAAATTCAAAGTTGATTCAACCGTTTCACAACCAAATTGTTTGTTCTTCTTAAGGCTGGAATATCTTTGCAGGGGAGCTTTAAATCGAAAAACCCCTTATACGGGACACCCTGTATATCGTTGTGAAAATATATTTGTACATCCTGAAATGCAATTTAACGATTTGAAAGAAAATAAAGAACAATTATATTATTCCTTTGCTTTGTTTTCTAAAATAACATGGCACACAAAAATAGATGAAATAATATGTATAGCTATAAATCTAGAAGTTTAATTTAAGTTATGTTGAGGTACAAGATGACGTAGGCTTGTAAAACTACACATTTAAAAAAACACCAAAAATAAGTTGGGTTTTGTTCCTGGATAGGCTCTTATAAACATCTTTGCCATAGAAGAATTTTAAATGAGAGAAAAAAAAGAAACAATAATTATTGAAAAATTCTTAAATTAATTTTTTCAATAATTATATTATAGAAAATAGTAAAAAAGGTACTCTTATTTTTTTGTCAAAAGACCCATTTTCATGTGATATATCTGTACCTACAAGCAAACAAAACAAGTATATACAGTATACAGGGTGTCCCAGAATATGTGGACAATCTCCCGGATTAATAACAAATTTTAAATAAAAAAATTTCCCTAGAGGGCCCACCTACGGAGATACAAGCTCCTAAAGGACGCCCCTGAATATATTTTTTTAAATAACTTTTAAAATACTTTGTGTAATTTAATTATTTTTTAATACGATGGGCAATAGATAAGACTCCTTAAAAAGGGCACATGAAAACAAGTCTGGCTTATTTGGTTTGCCAGGGACGGACTAGCTGTAGCACAATAATATATCAGACACTGGCATACTACCTAATTCTTATTTAAATTGGTAAATGTCAAAAAATCAACCATAGCAACAGAAAACAAACGTAAATAAAAGTGGCATTTTTTTAATTGGCAAATTTCATCGGTTTTGTTTTTTTTACGAATGTAATAAAAACAAAAATATTTTTTTCGATATCAACCACAAATGTCTCTATATCAACCACGAGTGTCTTTTTAGTTTAGGGTTCAAGCTATCTAAAAATATTATTTTTGTGAATTTATTGTAAAGGGTGTAAAAAAATGACATTATTGTGCTACAGCTAGTCCGTCCCTGGCAAACGAAATAAGCCAAAATTGTTTTCATGGGACCTTTCTAAGGAGTCTAATTAAAAAAAGGGGGCTTCCTTTAGGAGCCAGTATCTCCGTAGGTGCCCCCCCCCCCTGGGAAATTTTTTTATAGGAACCTGTCAAATCCGGGAGATTGCCCACATATTCTGGGACGCACTGTATAAGTATTGCAAATTGAAAAATGCACTAAAATGGTGAACATTCAAAACCAAAAAGATAACCTCAAGAAAACCATTGTGGTAACCCTTCCCTCCGCCTTTGGGGGATGGAAATAAATTGTTTTTACACGAAATTATTGTACTTCAGCGACCAAAGTACTGCAATAACTTCTCTGGAAGTTATTGCAAAAAATATTCTTTTCAAACTGGTCCACGGGCGTAGCCAAGGAGAGGGTTTCGGGGGTTCAACCCCCCCCCCCCCGAAATAAGCAAAATATTACCTAATATTATACCGAAAAAATACGAGGAGTGAAGAGTTAAATTATTATTACGTTTGAATATATGTAGTAATAGTAGCGCCTAGCGCCATCTTTTGACGAGAGGCAGACGCAGTTGCAGCCGAACTATTTTGTATTGTAGGGACACTTTGCGTTGTTTCTCGATTATTCGCCACGCCCCTCGGTCGAAATGAGCGTAACTTTGTGGAAGTTCGTGGAAGTTTCTGGACGGCTACTGGCCTGCTATATAAGCGGCGCCGCGGCGCGTGACCGCGCTTACGGCAGTATTGTTCCATGCGAACTCGAAGCGAATAAAAGTGAAAAGTGGTGAACGAATAGTGAAGAGAATTAAGTGCACCGTGTAAGTGAGTAATTTTAGTGCACTGTTATTCGATGACCTTGTTAAGGATAGATACGTGAATCATTATTACTGTCGAAAAATGGAGGGGAAAAAAAGGAAGGGTGATAAACCTAAAGGTATGGACTACTGGAAAAAGTGGTGTAGTCAAGGTCAAGGGGTTTCTAATAAAGAAGCTAATTTGGATTTAGCTATCAAAGCTTCAGCTACCTTGCATGCTGATAAGAAGACCCTACCCCGAAATCTAGTTTGGAATGCCTAGATATGTGCGATAAAAACCTTTATCCTAATATTTACACATTACTACAAATCTTGGCTACCATTCCTGTATCCACTGCTACCCCAGAAAGGTCTATCTCGAGCCTAAGGAGACTGAAAAACTATTTACGAAACACTACAAGTGAAAACAGACTTAATGGTTTGGCTCTAATGAACATTCACTATGGAACAGAAATTCATGCAGATGAAGTAGTGGATATATTTAAAAGAAAAAGCCGAAGATTTCTTCTTTAATGGTTTTAGATTTAGCGCAGAGGAACGAAGTTAATTTATCCATTTCATTTAAAGTTAAGAACTTTATAAATATGTCGTCGTTTTTCGGATGAATATATAGATATTAAATTTCGTATAAGTATATTTTTGTTGTTTTATTTACTTCTCAAACTACCCCCCCCCCCCCAAAACTAAATCCTGGCTACGCCCGTGAACTGGTCTTTTATCGCCCTGTAACTTTCTTATTATGCATTTTCTAAATGACATTTTCTATCTATCGTATTACATTGGCACGATCGTTTATAAACACCCTGTATACCACTTGATCTGTGAATGTTCAGAACGGCATTTTGTCACCAACAGTTATCCCTGCTACCTATATGGGATAATCGCATATGGTGTTCAATACTACAACGCACTCCCATATTCGACATGGAACCCTCCAATTTACATGTTTAATTTCCGCAGTAATATATGCTTATTTTGCCTAACCGGGGGGCGTAATCCTCCAGAGAATTAGGGGAGGAATCATCGGGGGACACTATAGTTCTGACGAGGATTGTAACTCTGTAAAAATTAATACAGTAGCTCACAATTGACATGTAAAATCGATTTATCTATAATAGATAATAACTTTTTTCTGCTGTATTTTAATTGATTTAGGTATTTGAAGTTTACTAGGTACTCGGACTTAATGAGATCAATTAATATATTACAAATGCCTAAAAAAATGGAAAAAATCACAACCAAAAAAATTGAAAATAAAAAACCTTTAAGCTTTTATTCAAGCCATGTACTAAAACGAATAAAATAAGAAACGAATAAAATAAGTTTAGGTTTTCGTTAAGATAATTCAATTCCAAATTGCGACAAGTTTTTGGAAATTGAAAAGCTTGCACAGTGATTGGTTGATAAGCAAGTACCTACCTATTTGCCAAAGTATGCATTTTTTTCTTTACAATTCGCGCGACAAGCTTTTCAATTTGCAAAAATTTGGAATTGAATTATCTTAACGAAAACCTAAACTTATTTTATTCGTTTTAGTAACATGGCTTACATAAAAGCTTGTTTTTAAAAAGGTTTTTTTTTATTTTCAATTTTATTTTGTGCCTTTAGTACCTATTTGATACCCATGTTGGTGATCAAATATTTTAGTGTTTTAGTTTTAGAATTTAGTGTGATGTCACTAATTTTATCGTTTTCTATCCTTCAAGCCCTTTCATTTGATACCCATATAAAGGGGGTTGAAAAGAAAAAAATGTAATCCGCCATCTTGGAGCGGGGGCCATATTCGATTTAGTGTGATGTCACTAACTTTATCGTTTTCTACTCTTCAAGCCCTTTCATTTGATACCCATATTAAGGGGATTGACAAAAAAATACATCATCCCCCATCTTGGAGCGGTGGCCATTTTGAAAGTATTACAATATTGAGTATTGCATATTGTATTGTCACCGGAACTAAAGGTGTATGCAAAAATTTCAGCTCAATCAGATGTCAGGAAGTGGTTCTAATTCAGCTTGCAAGATTAGACCCGCACATACATACTATAACTGACAGGTGAAGTTAAATAAAAGCTTGTAAAAAATATACAGGGAGTTCCTACAGAGTGCCAAAATTGTGCAAAATAGGAATTTTAAATTCATCTGGCGAGTCAAGTGTGCCATGGAATCCCCTCAACACAGTTGATAGTCAACAGAGCCACTCAAAGTGTTGATGCGCAAAGATCCAATACAAAATATACAAAGTGTCTTTCTCTGTGCCATCTCAAAATACTGAATTTTTGAAACTTTATAAAGTTAAAAATCGAGTAAGTAGGTAAATTCATAGCGGTAAAAAATCGAGTATATCAAAACTGCCCCAGACACTATAAACGAACCAAGTCTAAAAATACATAAACCTGTCAGTCTGTAAGTCCATTGAGTTAAGGTGGCTGGTGTGCCATAACAGGAAACGCACGGATAAAAGTCCAATAATTTCAATTGTTTTTATTTGTTGGTTGGCATTTTGTAAAGAAATAATTTACTTTTGTGTTTATTTATGTTTTTTCCAGAGCACCCTTGACCCGCAGGTATAAATTTTCATAAAAATTCAGCATTTTGAGATGGTCCGGAGAAAAATACCCTGTATATTTTTGTACTGAATAGGAAGAAACCCCCAAAAATGTCCAATTTGAGACACCTGTACAATTTACTTACAATTCCTATGTATTTTACCACGATTTGTCTATACCTACTATCTTCCCACGCACCCTACAACCTACCACTAAAGATGACGAATGTCCCTCTTAAATTTCATTTACCCGACCAATAATTCGAAGAATATAAAGAAACACAGGACAGCGGGCGGATATTTAATGGTTTTCGTGGGAAAAGAAATAAATCGTTCCCAGGGGTGTCTTCAGGACGCGATGTCCCCAGATTTTTACGGCGTGCGATTCTTGAGGCCGGGATGAATGATGTTTTTATTTTTCCACGGGATTATGGCCCTCGGATTTTATTTCCGAAAGGAGACAACAGTTTTTTAATGCCGCGACAATAAAAGTGAGACATAATTTTGGCGTTTATGGGCCACGAGAATGATGGGTTACTCGGATGCGTGTTATGACAGATGCTTTGTTGAAAACACTGCGATTTGTGGACGTTTTAATAATAGGGTACTTGACGAAATTTTACAAACTTGATAAAACAATTCCTGGACACTTGCCTAAGACCCTACGATTATTTAAAAAATATATATTTACGTACTTATCAAGTTTTTAGACTTTCTTCGAAATTTGGCGGGAAAGCACTTATGACGTCACAAGTGTTTTAAAAAGACAATTTGGCAACATAGCAATACCACTAAAGTTTTCTAAGACATAACCTTATTCGGCAGTGAAAGTTGCAAGGAAAGTTGAAATTTCAGAATTCTAACCTCAAACTCCCAGACTTATGATGCCCCGTGAAACCACATTTAGTCAAGAAGTGTTTTTTTTTTCGTAAATATCTATTCAATCGTTTTTCTGCAAATTTTTTGGCTAGGTTGGGCCGGAATTCGGGCTCAGTATTAAGCACTATGGCGCCTTTATAAACGCGCCTTCAAGATGGTCCCTAGGCCGAGGTTCTCTCTTTATTAATAACTCATAATACAACTGTACTATTACTACAACGTAGGTAGGTACAAACCTTTGCAGTTTTATCCCATGAATTTCGGCAGACGCCAACATCGGATTATTAGAAAAAATTTGTGCTACTTAAAAAGCATCCCAATTTCGGCAAATTACGGATTTTCCTTTTAGGGTCCATGATATCTTACCTTACACATCTAACAACACGATAACTAGGTCCGCAAATAATATATATAATAGTAAATATTAATAACAAACTATAATAAATCGCACAGATATTAATATCTACTAATGTTTTGACTTAGCGATATACGGAATCGGAATGACAGTTGGCATCACGGGATGTCATCTGCCGATCAAAAAACCATACGTGTTAGATGACATGTGGATATATGCATATGGTTAGATGCCTAGGTGGGCAGGTAACGTTGCCACATAGGCGAATATTTCCCCCATTATTGATACCTGAATATTTATAGTACGTTCCGTATACAGATATTTTAACTAAACTGTTACGTGGCAGAGATGAAGGATATAGTTTCCAGCGTGTGCAGCATAAACAGACACCATTTTGCTATAGAGGAGTCAATATGCGGAATAAAAAAGTCTTTATGTGACAAAATTTGTGTGTGCAATTGCGTTAGTTAAAGCTCAAAAGTTGCAATACATTAAGTAACAGATATTCATAGGCAAGCTGGAGATATTTGAATAGAAAACTGCAATTTGTCCTTGTTCCACGAAATATTGCAAACGGGCACCGGCAACGTTACAGTTCCGTTCCTCCTGAGAGGCACAGAGTTGCCACTTTTGGCGTTCTGGACAATAGAACGACGAAACTGTAGATTTCAGCCTGAACAAAATTGTGCAACTTCGTCTTTAATTATCACAAATAAATAAGTGTTAAAAGCCGTTGTTTCATTTATTACGTTTTATGTTGGTACATCTACTGTAAACAGAGTACAATTTTAGAGCAATTAAAAATATTGTCAAGTACCCTATTGTCAAAATATGACTTCCATAAATGAGTTTATTTTTTGCATTCTATGCAAAATTCAGCCTTTTTGAAAACTAAATACATCAAAATTCGAGAAGTGCTATTAGCTTTTTATTTTGTATTTATATTATTATTTTAACGTTTATATTTTATTTTTCCAACCGTTAAAGATATTAAAATGAAATTTGGTGTACAGTGTATTGCTCATGTGCCACAAAATGTGATAATACCAAGTTTCCCAAATAGACACTAGCAGAGCTTATAGGTATACACTACATTTGTTTTATAAAGAAAAATACTAATACGGCCCTGTACAAGATGTTTTTTTATGCACTTGAATATCTTTTTTTTCTCGAATTCGGCTATGAAGTGTCTCAAAATCGTCATTAAAAGCTCAGAAATCGGCACTGAAGTAGCCCATTATTGTACGATTTTTTCAATAAGTAGATGACCCACTCAAACGTGGTCATGTGACTTTCGTTTCCTGTCAAAAATGACATTTAAAAAAATATATCTCCAAAAATGGGTTTAGTTGTTAAAATATCAAAAAGTTTTACTTGAAAAAGTTGTTTGTTTTTCAATTTTATAGAAGTGTACAAAATTTGAACGCTCTACTAGAATATTTAGCTTTTTGCCCATTTTTAATATTTATGAAATTTCTGAAAATTTTAAAAACTCGAAACTTCGTAAAAACTATTTTATAACTATAAGTTTGATAACTATCAAATAAAAACAATTGTTTCTGTTCTCTCCATGGCAATATCGATTAATGTGAAATTAAACTTAAAGGTAATAAATATGCGTGTTCCATAAAAGTCAAGAATTTTGCTTAGATACGTAAAATAGTTTGATGATATTTTAAATTATTATTATTTTGGCATCAATTTAGAACTGAGAAACGTAATGTAACTAAATTTATACCCCAAATGCTAGACGGTACATCAACTTTGCAACAAACATAACAGAATTTTAAAGCGTAAATAACATTTTCTTTTGAAAAATACCTATTCTTATCGGTAATTGTAATTAGTAATAAAAAGTTAATAGAATGACAAAGCTAGTGATATAAAATAGTTTTACGAAGTTTAGAGTTTTTAAAATTTTCAGAAATTTCAAATGGGCAAAAAACTAAATATTTTGGTAGAGCGTTCAAATTTGGCAAACTTACGTAGAATTGAAAAACAAACAACTTTTTCAAGTAAAACTTTTTGATATTTTAACAACTAAACCCATTTTTGGCGATATATTTTTTTAAATGTAATTTTTGACAGATAACGAAAGCCACATGACCACGTTTGAGTGAGTCATTTTTCATCTTTTTTAAAGCAAAAGGTAATCCCAAAATTAAATTTCAAAATAAAACGTTAATTAAAAAATTTCCCCCTATGGTGCGAATTTTTTGAAGGACACTGTATATGTACCTCGGCACTGAAGTTCTGTTGACGAAGTTGAAAAGTTGAACTTCAGTGCCTTGGTACATAAATAACTATTACTGTCTCTTGGCATTTTTTGTATCAAATTATTTAATTTGAAAAAATGATGATTTCTATTTGGCCAGAAAATAGGTAGCAAAATTAGTTGGATTGGATAACACTGTTCTTTTGAATTACTATTATATTTTAATCAGTTCTCGTTAGTAGATAATGGCCAAATCGAAATCTAAAATGTCTTCGTTATTCAAATGAAATATATTTTTTTGCATTCCAAAAAAGCAAAAAACGATAAATATTAATTTTCTCGTAAAAAAATATCAAGAGAAAGTTTTTGCTTAGAATAGAAAAAGTTATCCAAGTGCATAAAATTCTGCATAGTGCCGTATTAGTATTTTTCTTGATAAAACAAATAATGTAATGATTAATTTTACTTATTATTATTTATTTCTGTTTCCAAACATCTACAAACTACAAAAAATGACTATTGAGAAATCTACAAAAATACTACTAGGTGTTTCCAAACAACTACAAACTAGAAAAAATGACTATTGAGAAATCTACAAAAATACTACTAGATGTCTTCAGTCTTTCCATTTCTTCTTCCCATTACTTTGGACATCTTCGCCAACATACCAATCTGGGCCCCATCTGCTTGTCTTGCTGAAGAATAACCCATATCAGCACGAAGTATATCGCACAGCAAAGCAACAACGAGACAACCAAGTAAGTGAACGCCGATGTCGAAAACCAGCCGTCTTCTTCTTCGTTTTTATCTTCATCCTTCGTCGGTATATCGTGCGTCTCGCGGTACCTCGCGACAGCACCCTCCATTTCTTCCTCGGAGCACCCGAAGAACTTCAGCATCTTCCTTATGGCCTCGTCGCTCATCGCCGGGAAGTTTCCAGAGTTTTCCACGGCTTCTTCGTTGAGGGCGGCCCTTTCTTCGGAAGCGGTGTGGAATCCGGGCATGTTGACGCAACGGGGATACTGATTGACCATTGTCGACCGCTTGGAAAACTGACTGCTGGCAAACGATTGCACAATTCCCGCTCGCCTCTGTATATAAATGTTTAGAACAGATAAGAGGCGTCGCGAATAATGCTGTAGGTGCAAATAGCGTAGCTTTTTCGATTGAGTCATTCGAATCGTTATCGGGGTATGAGTTTTCGGATTGGTAAGACTAAGCAGTTTTGTAACGAAGGATGTAATAGAGGAGGAGATTGTTTTTTATTATACTTCTTTGAAAACACCTTATTTTCATTTTTTTTAGCAATAATGAAAGATGGGGTTTTTCGGGCTAGCGCACGAAAACAGCGCATGGAAAAACTTTCCGTGCGCTGAATAAAAATACCGAATATATGGCTTTAAAATAGAAATATACAGCAAAGTAAACTAAATTTAAGAAACTCTATATGCTCTCTGATATTTAACATGTACCTATTTTGTATTTTAATTCGTAAGTGTTTCAATATTTAGATACATTTCTGTAATATTTTTGACGTTTTATTCACCTTATCTGACAATAACTAATTTACAACAAAGCACCTTTGAAATAATTTGAGAGTAACCATGGAAACGCATCATACATATATACACTATATTGTCTGCATTGTTTATTTTTTGTCAATTAAATTTATTACAATATGCCGATAACATGTTATAAGTTTCCGTTTTCAAAGAAGTATAATAAAAAATATCGTTCATTACACGTCCAGAAATAGATTTTTCCAGACTCGTAATGAAATATACTATATAGAAACTGTAGGCAATTTTTGTCCAATACGTTCTTCATATTTATTATTTCTTAAATATAAATTTGCTAAATCTTAGATTGCGAAAGTTTTAACTAAAACAATAACTACTTTAAGTTTACTTCAATTATTTAATCAGGGTTATAATAATAACAATAGCAAAAAAAAACACAAAAAAATAAAGAAACAAAATTGAAAACGAAGGCTTTGTATAAAAAAGTGTTTACTGCAAAACATTTTCATGTTGCCGAGAAGATCCTAAATATCCCTGTAGGTTTTTTTGAAATTTTAAAGGATATTTTAAAATTTGATTACATATTAATATACAGGGTGTCTACTTTTAAACCTATAGAAATCCGTAAAATCTTTATTTTTGGAGATAATTACCTGAACTTTTTTTTGATAGGCCTTTAAAACCGCTTCTTTTGACCTGCCTACCATTTTCAAATGCAGGGCCGGCTACGATTTTTTTATAAGTACCTACCCCCGATTTTCACGAAAACCATTTGCCTAGCGATTTTTTTATTTAAAATATGTCACCTCTGCATCAACCAGGACACCCAAAAACCCCCATATACAAAATTTGATCAAAAAATATACAAGGAGTTCCATTTCGTAGTGTGTCCAAATTTAGAACAAAATGGTAATTTTGAAAACCATAGGCATACCGTTAGCGTTGTCCCAAAGGGCTATTATTGTCACGTGCACTTGTATTTTAATAATTAATTTTTCCACGTTTCTGAACAGGCTGCAAATGGGAAGTATGCAAGTTCTTGTTATGAAACTGCTGAAAAAAAATGGCATACCCTTCCCGCATGTCCAAGTAGGTACAGTTTAAATCGAATGTTATTTAATCATTTAAACGATTTATTCGATGTAAAGTATACTTGGACATGCGCAAACGGTATGCCATCTTTTATTCAGCAGTTTTATGATAAGAACTTACATTCTTATCAATGGCAGCCTGTTCAGAAACGGGGAAAAATTAAGTATTAAAATACAAGTTCACGTGACAATAGTAGCCCTTTGGGTCTACGTTAACGGTATGCCTATGGTTTCCGAAGAATTTTCTATTTTGAACTTCATTATAAAACACATAGCAGCCTGACTAAAATCGTATCAAAACGCATATTTTTCGAATTAATGAAAACTCACTTTTCCATATGAAGAAGAACCCAGGATGACTGTCATTCATACCTTATTATTGTGAGAATATACGCAACATAATGCCCTTTGAAAGGTCTACTGAGTAAAATCACGTCCAAAAATCTGTCACTATCTTCCAGTCTACAGTGTGTCCCAATTTGATACTGGACACCTCAGAAATATTATATGAAGGGCAAGGAAAACAAATGGTCTCTATTTTTTTTATTGGTAGTACCAAGGGAGAGTATCTCATAGGCGGTGGTATTTGGATGGGGTAATTATTTAATGGCCTGCTATGCTTTTTTAAAATAGCAAATTTTCAAGAAACACCATTAGGGATTTTTTTACGACAAAATGTTATTAAGAAAACTTGTTCTGAATGAAAAACTGAGTAGATTCGCAAGATTTCAAAAGGCCGGGCCTACCAAAATTTTATTTTTCTACGATGATCAAGTTTCCTTATAATAATATTTTGTCGTGAAAACTCCAGAAAGGACACATTTCTTAGAAAAAGTGGGAGAAAAAGGCGAAAAAGTTAAAAATCAAAGTAGGCCTAGACTTTTGAAATTTTGCAATTCTACTCAGTTTTTCATTCTCAACAAGTTTACTTAATAACATTTTGTCGTGGGACACTCTATATGTCAAAAGGCGTTTTCTACATTTTACAAAGAGAGGTATTATCCAAAATTATAGCTTTATTTTCCTATAAATGTTGCTGTACCTAATAAAATATTAAATAGCAGTCATTTAAAGCTTAGAACAACCAGAATTTTAATTTATAATTAAGGCTCAATGTACAGCACGTGCGTGGTGATTCAATATTTTGATCCATAAAATGGCTTTTTTCGATCTGTAGAGAGCAACACGCATAATTTTAAACTTTTGGTCAATACAAATTTTAATTTCACAATGGCCGTTATTAGCATTTACGCAGTAAGCCTAATAACTGCCATTGTGATAAATATTTTTAAATAAATTTTGTCTCAAAATGTGAGTAATTACTTAGATTAAAATTTGTATTGACCAAAAGTTTAAAATTATGCGTGGTGCTCGCTACAGATCGAAAAAAGTCATTTTATGGGTCAAAATGTTGAATCACCACGTACGTGCTGTACATTGAGTCTTAAATCAAAATATTATAAAGTAAACTTTTAATAGATAAATACTTAATTTTCTTTATTGCGTGTTACCTGTTTTTTTCTGATGCAAACACTTTTAACAACAATGACATTATGTTGTTGTACTAAGTATTATACTTACCGTTTTCAATCTTTTTTATTATTTTTTCACATCCAGGCACTTATGGAATTCACACCACACCAAACAACAAGAACAGACATATATACTGAGTATTATTTTTTCATTAATTTTATCGAAAAAGTTTTTTCTTTAGACAATCATAAAAATAAAAGACATTTTATTTTTGAATATTTTTTATTTCCGGTGCAAACATTTAGTTACAAAAAATGTTTGCGCAAATTCACATACTAAATCCGACTACGCTTTCCTCGAACCCCTTTCCAATCTCCTCTTCTTTCTTCATCTTATTTACAGATGTTCATAACAATTTGCTGTATGGTACGGATAACACCAAACAACAAAGCGACTGCCAAGAGGATGCAAACATAGTGACCTACTTCCCATCCATCGTTTCTGCGACGTAAAGGTGGTAGCTGGACGACGATCCCAATGTTCTTCCCAGCACCGTCTTTTTGGGTACCTTTGGCAGCAGGAGCAGCAGCAGCAGCACTATTTTTCTTTTCTTCTTTCTTGGGAAGACACACGATGTTCTTGTAATTTTCCTCTTGCTTGGGGCCGTTCATCTCTATGTCGATGGCAATTTGTTTGTTCGAACCCATTGTCACTTTCAACTTGACGACTAACACGATTGGAGAACAGGCAGGTGAATGAGAAAAAATTGGCACTGCTTCTGAATATATAGGCATCGTGTGGAATGCACATGAGGCATAGGTAGATAAGGGCGTTAATGTGAATCATTTTATAAATGACGACGTTTTATTGAGCATTATAGATATGTTTAGATAGATAAAGAACTGCATTTACAGCGCGCCAAACCTGTTTGTTTTGTCTACGGGAGTTACAATACTTTATTTCGAAATAATTGTGAATATTTGCCACCACTATTATGAATATGTGGTAGAATACTTTCCAGACTTATTTTCTATTTGAAAATCAGTAAGAAAAAAACTGGTATAAACACAATAAATATTTTTTGTAGTGCAAGGTCTTTTGGTATTTTGGGCCTTTGCAGCTTTTATTTTTAGAGTCCTGCAAATTTAATTAACAAAATCTTGTATTTTGTGAAATAATAAATTCTACTGTATTAAATTTAAATTAAATTGTATTTGCTTAAACTATAGAATAGTAGGATGTATTATGTACTACCATCAAGCCACTAATAAACTACCTACGTCTTTTAATCCCGAGAATGAAGTCACTTTAGTCCCATACGCTATTTTTTGCACCGCTGGAACTAAAATTTAAAAATTCACAAGACATGTAAATAGAAACATTCGACATTACCAATTTACTAGTTTGCACTGTTGTAGCTAGGAAACTGTTTGAGATAGATCAATATGAATTTCACATTTCTATCTTAACGTTTCAACTGCTACCTAATGGTGCCGGTACCAATTGGTACCAAAAGTTGGTACCTTGGTACCAACCTTCAGTTAAACCACCGAATAGCTCTTGAAAAGTTAAGATAAGAATGGAAACTTCATTTTGTTCTATATCAACCAGTTTTGTCCCTACAACGATGCAAAATAGGTAGCCAAAATGCATATTTTCAACTGTTCTTAGCTCAGAATCTACTGATTTCTAAAAAATTACATTCCTTACATGTGTTTAGAATTTTACGTGGAATCCTAAAATATAATGATATACAGGGTGTTCCATTTAAAAAAATAATAGTTTGTTCTGAATTTATTTTTATAGCACTTTATTTACTGACTTTCGTTATACTGTTCATTTAATTAATGTTATTGGTCCTAGTTTCTATTTGTTGTTACTTTTAATTAATAGACTTAAGGGAGTAAATGCCACACTTTAGTGCCGCAAAAGGGGGAGTAAAGTGATCGCTTTATTAGTCCCTGCGATGCAGGGTTCTTTTTTTATTTGTCATAGCCAATTCATAATAACTTCAATAATAATAATAATTGAAATTTTGCAGTTACCTATTATGAGTTGGCTATGACAACAAAGAGAGAACTATAAAAAATGTATTTGTTAATAAAAAAATTAAACCGACTTCAAAAATTTGCCCGTATGCACACTAAATTAATTTTTTTAAAATTAACAAAGATAACACCTACTTCACAAATTTGCCCGTATGCACATTTCAACTAAAATTTTAGAAATATTTTTCTCTTTCTAAATTGAGTCATCTTTGGATTTGGTGACAGTCAAGGCAAGGAATTTAAATCTATTTAGATATGAATACATCATATCCTGGATAATATCCTACATACATCATAACTTCTGTCACCGATCCAAAGATAACTCAATTTAGAAAGAGAAGAATATTTGTAAAATTTTAGTTGAAATGTGCATACTGGCAAATTTGTGAAGTCGGTGTTTTTATTGTTATTTTTTTTTTAATTTTTAGTGGAGTGTGCATATGGGCAAATTTTTGAAGTCAGGTTTAATTTTTTTGTTAACATTTTTTTATTTCTTATTTTTTAATGAATTATTAAGAATCATCGAAATCGGTCCAATATGTAATTTCATTCCCTATTTTTCCACCCTTATGGTTGGAATTTTTTCTTCAAATTTAAATGAGGCCACCTCTAAGGTATACTTCCTTTCTAATAAAAAAAGAATCACGCGGAAATCGGTGGAATTTTTTCTTCAAATTTAAACGGAACCATTCTGTAGGTGTATCCTTTCAAATAAAAAAGAATTGTCCAAATCGGTTTATAAATGACGGAGTTCTGAGGTAACAAACATAAAAAATACAACCGAATTGATAACCTCCTCCTTTTTTGAAGTCGGTTAAAAAGAACATTATTTAGTTAATAAAGTTGAATTTAAATTTAAAAAGTCGAATTTTATAATTCTCGAAATTGCACATTTTTGTTAATTAATTATTTAGCATGGCATTACTAATTTACGGCAAAAAATTCAAACTGGGTATTAATAATTTATTCATGCTCCGACTCTGACCGTCATTTGTTTTTGATTTCATATAGTCCAAAGCACGAAAGAAAACGTGTCTAAAGAATGCGGGCAGCGTTGCGAGATTTCCTACACGAGTAGTCGTTATTTATTGGCGAGTACAAGTTTTATCATATTGCTCGCATCACTGGACCACTTACCCATTTTTGTTTATCATTTATTTTTAACGCGGTGTGATAAAACACCTGTTATATTTTTTTCAACATCGTCGCATCTACCACCGCCTTAGAAATACGGCAACACAGCACTTCTGCGAAGGAGTCGGCTGACAAAATCAGTTAGCCAACGCGTTTTGTGCCTGTTTCTATAGTACGTAAAGTTAACTGCGTATTTGGGCTACCATACAGACCTCATTTTTTAGGCCGCTGGCAAGTTTTTTCCGCCGTCTCAGAGAGCTCAGTGGCTTTTCCAATGTTCGGGAGTTAACGTGTGCAAAATGAGTAAACAGGGAAGAACGTTGCATTCTCAAGCACGAGAAATAATTGCCAATGTTATAAGGGTTTGCCTTCCTCCATAATGTAAGGCATCACCGTTAAGAATAATATTAACAATAAATTAAATAACAATTATATGAAAATTAAGTCGGTGAGTTAGACAAAATTGAGCTTCGTCCCTGTACTGTGACTAATTCCATATAATATTTGCGAGTTCTTCCCCCTTACGTCGCACGCATTTTGCCGTCAGGAGGACTATAGCACCCTAGATTCATACCACGAACTTCAATTATTTATTTTTTTCAAAGTTTAGCACCACAGAGAAAAATAACTAATGGATATTCGTATCAGCAAAATTGCCACATAGCTATTTTAAGGGCTGCCGAAAATGGACTTAAAAATATACAGGGTGGGTTATACAGTGTGTCCCTGTATGAGTGGCTCACTCAAAATATGTCAGATGTTTTTCGACAGAAAAAATCAGTGGCGGGTGCGACGACAGCCTTTGCGGGCTGCCTTCTTTTGTCATAATGAAAGTTGATGTTCATGAACACAAAACACACAAAAACTGAAAGTTTCTAATTTGAAAACAACGCAAGTATATTATACCTACAGGAACTCTAAGGTCCTTGCAAAACAAAACTTGCCCACTCCGAAATTCCCTTCGAAAAAATCATTCCCAAACGGTAGTTAGTAGTTTTCCTAGTGCGGCGGGAAGAAGTTTTCCAGGGGGAAGCCAGCCGGCCAGAAACATTTAACGGCCCAACTTTTTGGGGCGCGCCTAATGGGTGCTGGGTATAAATCAAGGGCCGGGACAAAAGGGGGGGGGATAAAAAGGAGACGTAGTGCGTTGGGCCGGGTCCGGCCCTGCGCTGTTTGGCTCGCGCGGGGGCGTGGAGGGCATCGGACGATTTGGGGGCTTGAAGAACGTTTCTATTTCGGCGCGGAAGCCCGAGGAAACATTTCGGCGACTATTTCCAGCATTTCGTTCGGACCAATCGGGTCAGATACTGGGAGGAGATTTTGGACAGTGGCGTATCCAGGATTAACGTCTGGGGGGGGGGGGGGGCAATCAGTTATAAATAACAAAACTCTGTCGATAATTTTAATGAATAAAAACAGAACAAAAACATATTTTCTAAAATAAATAAATACAGGGTCTCCGGAAATAAATGTACCAACTTGAAGAATCAAAAAGAAAAATGGTAAATATGAAGAAAAGTTCATATGAACATGGGTCCGCGGATGTTTAGTTTTCGAGATGCAGGGTGTTGAAATTGAAATTTTATGTTAGATTTTTTTTAAGTAACTGTTTGAGACGACAAAATTTTCTTGCAAAATTTGGTAGCCGTAGTTTTTTGGGAAGAGAAGTCATAATTTGGTATTACTTTTGGTGCAATCCGTAGAGCGCTCTGCGTACGCTATCATTATTTAATTTAATTTGCCCTAACTTTTTTGACTGTAAACTTTTTCGACCATTTGCGAATGTATCCTTTTCCCACACGTTTTCTAAGCAAAAAAGGTAGGTATACTTGGTGAATAATACCAAAGGTGACTGTTTTCGAGAAATTTTCAAATTTCTGCATCGATGCAGGTGCATATCGATACTCGTATGCAATTAAATTCAAAATAAAATTTAAATAAACAAGCACATTTATTTTTTGACAGTTTAATTAACTTGTTGCTGTTGTTTTTTTTTGCAAGAAAATTTTGTCGTCTCAAAAAGTTACATAAAAAAACCGAAAATAAAATTTCAATTTCAACACCCTGCATCTCGAAACCAAACATCTGCGGACCCATGTTCATAGGAACTTTTCGTCATATTTTTCATTTTTCTTTTTAATTTTTTAAGTTATTACCGGACACCCTGTATAACATAAAAATAATTCTTCTTCGAACCAGCAAAATCTATATCACAAAATCAAGTATTCTTTTTTTGGTCTTTAGCGCGTCAAATATCTCCTCTGGAGATATGGGTATTTCAGGGTACACATAAAGGAGTGTTAACCAACCCATTCAGTCAGTTTTCGCTAATATTGTTTCTAATATAAATTTTTAAAATTTTCAGTTTTGAAAATGTTCTTTGTGGCGTGGCGGTTCACACTGTAATTGTGCAAAATATGTTTAGCGGGTTGTTTTGCCTAATTTACGGTTACGCGCTATACGACCGACGGAATGGGTGCATAATATACGGCGGCGCGTTCTCAAATCTACTGCACACAGGTTTTAATTTCGAGAAGACAAGATGAAACAATTAAAAAAATTGTAGATGTTTGATGTTCACTGCATTTTCAGATTAGGCCAGGAGTAGGTATATATTTTTTGGTATTATTAATTTTGATATTACAAATCTCGTTTTTATCGACAGCTCTGGGGAGGCAATTGCCCCTTTTGCCCCCCCCCCCTGAATACGCCACTGTTTTGGACAATTGCCTGACGACGCGTGGTAGCAAGGACGGACTGACAGGGACGTTCGAACCAGCAGCGCTAAAAAGTTTCCAAGTAAAAAAAACAATTTTGGCGTATTTTTGATGATTTTTTTTAATAAACCTGTGGCGACCCTCGCTGGTGTGGCGATCCTCGCCACAACAATGAAGATTTGGCCGGTTACAAAAATAACAAAATATTTTAGTAACTAAGTAAACAGTTGTAAAATCAGTTTAATAAAATTTGTCAAATCGACAACATCGTTATTATTTTAAGTGGAGTTCGTAGGGGGATGGTGTGGCGACCCTCGCTGGTGTGGCGATCCTCGCCACAACAATGAAGATTTGGCCGGTTACAAAAATAACGAAATATTTTAGTAACTAAGTAAACAGTTGTAAAATCAGTTTAATAAAATTTGTCAAATCGACAACATCGTTATTATTTTAAGTGGAGTTCGTGCTTATTCTCCAGCACCAACAAACTCCATAAACCTACCGCCAGGTAAAATTTATGTACTAATCAGTATTACATCCTGTATAGTCATAATAATCATAATAATATAATGGTAAAATGTCAAAATTAAATTTCCAAGCAAAATAACATGCAGTTACACAAGGGGGTCCAGCTTTTATGGATAAAACTTTAGGAATCTATAGAAAACTTAGACAAGGAAAGAGAGAGGGCACCGCGCTTGCCTACCCTGCCGTGTATAGATTTTGTTACGTCGTTTTGAACGGCGACCATTTTATATGTGGCACACAAAGCGAGTACGTTGTGAGTTAATTTCGCGAATTTGTGAATTAAAAGTAACAGTGGTTAAGGGAAAAATATACTCTTACGATGGTGAATTGTTCATCGTTTGGTTGCAAAAGCAGAAGTGAAAGGCAAGAGCCCACTTCACAGGTAAATATTTAACAAGCTACCTTTGAAAGATGCCCTAAAACTCTATTTTTTCTAAATATAACTTCTTCAAATTCCTTCTACCTTTTAGTATGATAAAGTGCATTGTTTTGTTTGTAAATGGGGCCAATATAATTATTTTCAACATCGTTTTTATTGAAAATTTCTTATAATTGATTAGGATAGTTTCATAAAAGATAGGCTGGTTTCCATAGGCGTGCATTATTTATTTTATTTTGATTGATTCGCAGCAAATAAATATATTTCAGCACTTGACACTAGCATTACACATTGCACTACATTTGGAAAATTATCTGCAAATATTTTAAATTATATGTAAGTCAAAATTAACTACCTATTCATTTTTAACATTTTTGTAATATTGGCTAAAAACGCGTTTCATGCTACGCCACTGGCCTGTCGTGCGATGTGGCAGTCGGTAACAGGGCAGCGGGTGCTGTCTAAGAACGAAATCCTAACATCTTTCGTTATATCTACAGGGCGTCAAAGTTCATTTTTTTAAATCTTCTTTAATTTCTCCTGAAAGGAAGACAATTAAGGCAAACATATTATATTTGTTACAGTTTAGACAAAAATTAAGTTCTATTAATTAAAAATAATTTGTAATGTCTACTTTGAGCAGTGCCGGAGGCGTGGGGGTTAACCATCATATTTCTTAATAAAAAAAAGGTACCTACGCCACTGGAAAAGTAATATCTTTTGTGTTCACTAAATTTCCGTCACATTTTTCCGTAAAACCTATATAAAGACTTTTTTACTGCTGCGAAAAATTAGTTTATTAAAATTCCCAAGGCACATGATTTAGACCGGAAGATAGTGACAGATTTTTGAATTATTAATATAGAAGTTCACGTGACAATAATAGCCCTTTTGGGCCCACGTTAACAGTATGCCTATGGTTTTCCGAAGAACTTATTATTTTGAACTTCATTATAAAACACATGGCAGCCTGACTAAAATCATATCAAAACGCATATTTTTCGAATAAATGAAAACTCAGTTTTTCATATGAAGAACTCAGGATAACTCTCTGATTCATACCTTATTATTGTGGGAATATACGCAACATACTTGAAAGGCATACTGAGTAAAATCACGTCCAAAAATCTGTCACTATATCCCGGTCTATTAAGCTACATATCAAGCTTTAAAAAACTTTTGTTGATTCGAACTCTAATCTAAAATTTCTGGATTCTATTCTGTGCAAAGAAGTTTATTATTATCACAGAAAAGACCAGAATGCAGAGAGTCCATCTTGTCGAATATGTCAAATGGAGCCCAACTTCACCCGGCAATTAATCCATTGTAAGTCACTGTGGATCTTCTTTCTCAGCTTTAAAAAATAAAGAACGCAGTCTACTTCATAGTTTATCTGAACGATTCTATCGGGTGTGTGAAAAATTACGTAAAAGTTGGGCTCGATTTGACATATTCGACAAGATGGTCTCTCTGTATTCTCGTCTTCTCTGCGTTATTATTTATTTTTTAGAAGATAATATAAACAGGTAGGTACCTAATTAAGTCAAGGCGGCGGGCGACCAAAAGTAAGATTGGAACAACAGAAGGAAGCGCCATAATCTCTATAGATGAACTGCGTCTTGCATGTATTTCACCGGGGACGGGAGGCAAATAACAGCCCCAAACTTTGTATTAAATTTTCCCCCACCCTCTGATCGAATAAAACAGTAATTCCTCGGTTCCCTGTAGCAGAACAACGAACTGACGTCGGTCGCTGTTCGCGCCGGCGACAATCTAGCCAAACTATTAATTAGGGATTCGAACCGCCGCGAAACGACTTGGACCCGCAACTTTTCGACGATTAATTAGAAAACTTTGCCGACTAATCAGTCACCTCTTGTAGCCGGGGAAGTGCTGATTCGTGGAAAAGCGGCCGGTTGTTGATCAGTTTTCTGGTAGCCGTTTGCACTTAGATCGATTGCCATTGGCGGATTTAAATTTGACGTTTGAGGTATCGCCGCTGCGCCAACAAATAGGCAGATATCCAGGTATCAGATTTAGTAGCAGTGTATTCCTTTGTTACAGGAAAAATCCACTTTCTATTTTTTTGGTTGGCTTTTAATTTCTAATTCGTATTAAGCTATTTTTTCCCACCTGTGGTTAAAATTTTTTACATCATGACCAAATTGATAAAAATGCATTGTTCTGTTTGTAAATAGGACCCATATATTTATTTTTTAACATCGTTTTCATTGAAAATTTCCTAATTGATTAGATAGTTTCATAAAATATGTTCTGGTTTTCATGGGCGTGCATTATTTATTTTATTTTGATTGATCTTAAATCGCCACAAATAAATATATTTCAGCACTTGACACTAGCTTTACATTTGCTAAATTATCTCCAAATTTACATTAAGTCAAAATCAACTACCTCTTCATTTTTAACATTTTTGTGATATTGGCTAAGAACGAGTTTGATGCTACGCCACTGGCCTGTCGTGCGATGTGGCAGTCCGTAACACGGCCGCTGGCGCTGTTAGGCGTCCTCTCTCTTTCCTTGTCTAAGTATAGGGCCTTATTATTTTCTTAGCAAATAATAATTTATCTAAATAATTCCATCATCATTGATCGTTTTAGAAAATCGAGATTAACAACTCTCATGCTCATTTATGCATGTATGTTGTCTGCAAAATTTCGTTAAAGTATGTCAAATCCTTTATAAAGAAAGAGATAACATCTAATATTTTTTAAACGTATTGGAAACGAAGTCGTTGTTTAAAAAAATGTAGATATACTGCAAAACAATTTTATTTTATTGACATCTTGCCGCAGCTGCTACAGTCTTAAACATAACAAGTGAATAACCTTGTACATGTAACCATATGACATAAGGACCACAGTGTAGCTCGACTACCACAAAAAATACTAAAAAAATCTTTGCTCCCCTGCCTTATTGAAATCCGTTTTCAAATCCAGAGGGTCCTCATATATGCGATGAATGATATGGAATAAGTACGAGGGACGGGAACGAAACATTTTTAATTTCGAAATTCCACTGGAAGCGGAACACGCTCTGAAAAACTGAAAGTTTCGTTAATATTCTTGACTTCCGCGTCCGCCTCTCATCCCATATTATTTCGGACACAAATTAATCTCTGCATTGAAATTCCACGACTTTAAAAAAATACGCTGGTAGATAATATACTCTCTACCACATTCCAATTCCACAAAATAAGGCGATTGGTCAATAAGCCATAAAATATTATCGCGTCTGGCAACAGGGATGTACTCGATCGCAAAAGTGTATTTATCTTGTTGTTTTCAGCTAATTAGACACTGCCAAAAATAATTTTCTGGATTTTTTGAGTCATTATAATTAAGCCAATAAATTTTTTCCGAAATATTTTAACGTAAACAATAATTGTAAAAGTAAAATTAAATAAAGATCGTGCCTCAGTGCGGCTCTGGCGAAAATCTCAACGCACACGTTCTTGTTTACATCAGGCGTATACTAAAATCAAATAACTCATTTGATTTCAGTATAAAAGAGAACATGTAAAAATATTATTGGTCGAGTCATTGAGTAAAAATAAAATATATTAAACTACACACTGTAAACGAGGAAACATCTATAGTAAGGGCAGAATGTAAAGGCGAAGTCGGCAATAAATCATCAAAGAGAGAGCCTTATATCTATTGCTTTACTTGCACTCGCACAATTACACTCATGTCTCCTCCTCCAATTTGTATTCGACGTACGTCTTAAAGTTCGCTATGCACCTTTCATGAAAGGAAGAGAGATAGAAAACCTAGTACTTGTCTTGTATTACTAGTTGATTGTTTGAGGCAGGCAGGGTCGGCCTAGAATAAATTATTGCTTTACTACCTGATGTGAACAGACGGAATAAAAATTTGTACTTAAGTACCTGTTGTAATTTCATTTGTAATTTTTGAAGATTAATTCCGTAATTTAGACTGTCAATTAAAAGATAATGATCCTGAAATTCAAAGTAGGTCTTAGGTATTTAAATAATTATTGTAATGGTTAGGCAAAAAATATATATATTTATATTTTTAGATACAAATTAAATATCAACATAAAATAAACTTTACATAACTAGTCAGAAGTCAGTATAACATAATAAATAATAATAATATACATTTAATTCTTAGTTGAGAATATAAACTCAGCGCCATCAATAAATCCGTCCTTATCACCGGCATGAACAATTATAAACCTTTTGCCATCATTCGCTTTTTTCTTGTACACATATTTTGGATTTTTGTCGTGCCAAGTTCTCATATTCGCCCCGTGTTGAAAAATCCAGATCTCGTCTAAAAACACTACGTCTAGAGGGCAGCTTGAAAATGAATTGGATATATTGTCGTAGAAATTGAACTCTTTTTGATGCTATATCTGGCTTTTCCATTAAGTATTGTCTTCCATCGTTTATTTTGTACTTAAATCCAAGATTCCTTAAAATTACACTTAACGTTGATTTGCTGCAGCTCAAAATTCCCTTTTTTTCCAGTTCTTCGCATATTTTTTCCCTAGTTAAGTGTTGCTTGTTAGTTGTCATGTCATAAATCAAACTTCTTATTTCTCCTTTATCCGATTCTGTCAAATCTTTAGTTTTCGGGGCTGCTTTACTTTTATTGTGTGCCATTTTAATATGTTTAATGCCTTCTTGCCTAATTCGTGAAATGGTCCTTGTACTAATCTGTAACTCCTCCGATGCACATTGAAGTACCGATACATTTTCACGTGTGTTCTCTTTTTTTTCTTGGTAATAGTTCACCACATTTAATATTAATTTTCTACTTTGGGCACTGAATACTTCACGCTGCATTGTTATTACAGGAAGTCTATCACCAAAATAAACCAAATATTTAATTACTGCCCTGTTTTATAGGCGTACTCCCATTTGAATATATTATCTTTATTAACATAATGTATCAGACAAGGACAGAGCAATAAAAAGTGCGTCTTGCCGTTCTTTAAGCCGAACCCCTCGCTCCAAAACATAAGGGAGAGCAGGTAGGAAAATCATAGCCCATCTCTCTCGATTTCCATCAGTATCGAATCTATATAGCTGTGAAAGAAACAAACTATGGATAAAGTATTCCCTATAACGTGTTCGTTGCAACTGTCTAGCGACGAGACTATTTAAAAAGGCCGTCATTAAATTTTTATACCAAACACGGAAAGTGGATTAGCAAATTGGGTAATTTAGTAGTGTGCATCGTGCGGCAGGCGGCGGCTATAGCGCACTCCCGTCACATACGAACCGTTTGCTGTTTATTCGTCCGATGCGTATAACTTCGCAGTTTAAATAATTTCAATTTGGACACGATTGGCGAGCCCTACGGCGGAACGCCCCGGAACTCAACATAAACGTCATTAACAACAATTCGTTGTTTAACAGACGCTACACATATATTTAATGTAACGACATTAGCATTCGGCGCTGTATATGTCGGCAGGTTAGTTCGGTGAAATGGTTAATCTAAAACACGAGGCGAATCAACCTTAGTACCCCGGTAACTGGCGCACCGGGTATGCTATGTTGCCGCTCGTGCGGCCAGCTCAGTTATTACAGCGTACCAATAACCGGCGAGGCGCAATCGCCAGTAATGCCGAGTCGATGACAGGGGGAAGAACACGGATCCTCTCGCCGTTTCGAGAGCAGAGAATATTTGTGGGAATATGTTGTGCAACCTAGTGTTTCACAAGACAAGACAATAAATTAAATTCAATCTTGTCTTGCGCGACTCCTGCTGGAAAAAATCTTCTCTTGCAAGCAAGATTTCTTGCAATTTCTTGTCCTTGCATTTTTTGTTTAGTGACGTCATCGCAAGACTCTTGTTTGCAAGAGTCTTGCTACCAAGACTCTTGTTAGCAAGACTCTTGCATTATTTATTACGTGTAAACGTGTAAAGCTTGTCGAGACAAGTTGACGCAGCACTGCAGAGCCGCGGCGCGGCAGAACGGGGGGTCCACAGTGCCAGAGAACAAGGAAGGGGAGAATATAAACTCGACGACGGCGCCTTTGATGTTTGGCAGCCGGTGGTCGCCATGATCTCTGTTTAGAAGACAGGGCCGTATTTAGAATTTAGTGAAGGGATAGTGTAGGTCTGTACTCAGATATTTTAAATCATTCATTGATAAACACAAAACAAATCATACATACTGAAATGATGATTGGAACAGCCAAAAATGTTAATTGGATTTTTAAGGAATATTTTTAATTGAAGGTAGAAGAGTTAGTAGGTATGGAAAGGCGATTTTTCTTATCTTATTCCAAAAATTTAATATTTTATTGATCTTAAAATTTGATGACTGCCTGGGCAATATTTTTTAAGTCATCATTTTGTAGAATACAAATGAAAAACAAAACATATATTAGAATATTGTCTTCATCGGATTAATTAAATATACCTACCTAGTTCTAAAACAGTTCCGTTCTTTTGATTATCATAAAAACTTAAAAAGGTGCTATTACGCACTATATTACGCGTGTTTGTCGCTATTACTTTAGAAGGGTGCCTAACTTCTTGATAAAAAAAACTAAGCAATTAGTATCCATAATAGGTACATTTAATTATTGACGCAGATTTTTTTTGTTATTATTTGTATTTATTTTTTCCATTTTAATAATAGTAATTTTGTTTAAATGTTTTCATGATTTTCAATTCGAAATGCCTACAAGTCTAAGACTTTCTTTTCTGTTAAAGTTATTTTAATGTCTGTGGATTTCGATATTTGTGTGGAAGTGGACAAAAAACTCGAAGCCCACCCTGCTAAAATAACCCGATCTACATTATGCCACAATAATAATACGAAGCGAAACAATGCATTAGGAAATTAGGAAGTCCAATAGACTCCTTTGGTTGTTTAAGTATTTTAGCAAAAATATAGTTGAATCAAACTTATAAAAATAAATTAATCCACTGCAGTTAACTGCAGTAGTTAAAATAAAAAATGTATTCATTTCCAGGAATATTGTTAATAAAATATAATATATTTACTAGATACTAGTATATAGAGACAGTTATTCTTGAATAACCGTTTATATTTATGCTCATTTTGCAAAAATCAGTATTATTCAATATCGTCGTCACTTACATTTTATTATTTATCCTATTAAAGTTCTGCATCAGAAATTATATTTACAGATAATGATTTTTGCAAGATTTCTTGCTTTTAGCAAAATTTCTTGCAAATTTGCAAGACTCTTGCAGAATAATTTCTTGTCTTTAATTTAAAATAGTCTTGTCTTGTTCTTGCAGCAAGAACAAGACAAGAACAAGAAATTTGCAAGAGTCTTGTGAAACACTAGTGCAACTGCCTTATTTAAGAGGAAAAACAAGCTAGCCAGCCCTACCCACGCGCTGGGCACAAAAAAAGGAAAATATTTTTTTGCCGCATTAGTCCATTGTCTTTAAACCTGACAATAAAAGTGATAAAAGAATAAGGACGTATATTCAGCGGGTCGGAAAGCCAACTTCCCAAGGCGAATCCCAAACGAAGTGCATTTCTTCCCTCTCTCTTTATGCGCCCAAGGAACCCACTCGTTTCCGGCTATATTTCACCGGAGCCCGCAATCCGCAATCCGGGGCACAATTCCTTCCGCGCCGCAACAGCCGCGCGGACATGACCGGGAGCCATAAATTAGCGGGTACTTAATTGAAGAATGTTGTTTTCAATTTGGCCTCGGGGAGCTGGCGAAAAGTTTTAATTAAGTGGTAATGAAAAAAGTTCCCGAGAAATGTTACGGGTACGGACCTGCGCCCCACGCGGATATCATTTTGGTTAATTAATATCTTCCGTATTTATTCGTTTTTGAGATTTGATGGCTGGCTGGGGGCTAATTAAATGTGGTCTCGGTGTGTTCCAAATCATGTCTCTTCAACCTGGAAGGGTAGATATCAGGGGCGTGCAGTCCATGGAAGCAAAGCAAGCAGTGCTTCCCCTAAACCAAAACAGTGTAAAATGATAAAATGTAATTTTTGAATTTTTAAACAGGAAGCTATTAGTTTAGTTACCTAGGTATATCAAAAACGCTAAAAATTATCTTATATATCATATATCAAATCTACAATATGTTATGCCTATAGCAAATGCGGCGTTGACTCCGACTGCGCCCATCCTACTGAGCGACAGCTAGTACAGTACAATGTAAGCTATGCCGGCCGCCAGCTTTTCTGTAGCGTTCGATAGTCGAGAGGTTATTGAACTTTCCACCTCCACCGCACTGGCTGACGCGAATGAGAACGCCTGTTTTAAGCGGGCGTGGAAGCTATCGTTGCAGTAGGTTCTTTGTATAGTTTAGTTGGTTTTGATCTGCACCGGTGCGTCGCGCGCGTCGTATCTCGGGAGATATGGAAGACAATAATACGGACGTGGACATGCAAATACCGTCAACTTCGGCTGTCGGGAATGACGTTGAAAATGTTAAAGTTGGACAATTATTAAGTAAGAAGAGTGTGTGTGAATGTGTAGTGTATGCCTTAATAATAAAGGGATTTTCAACATTAAACTTTGCGGATAAGTTTCAATTAATTATAAACGGAAGAGCAAAACCCCCTATGAAAAATTTTACCACAAAAATGAATGAATGACTTTCACAGATATCGCTGTTGTCTAATGAGAATATACTTCTCCAGAACATGTTAGAGCATCGACGTTTTTATGATGACGTCATTGACGAATTCGCAAAAAGTGATCGAAGAATCGAATTACATTATAAATATGTTGTTCGTCGTAAGAAAACTACATACAAGGAAACGATACTCCTCAATAAAGGTTTCGATTGGGAAACTTTAAAGGGTGTGTGTATGTAGCGTTTGTCGTTACATGCACTTGAAGTAAAGTGTTCCCCTATATTGAACTTGTATTTGGCTTGAGAATTCGAAAGGGATCTCTTATCGGATTTCTCGTTTGATTCAGTACCAAACTGAAGTTTATTTCAATGTTAGTCAAGTGGTTTATTTAATTGCAAAATTATTAAGGTAATTGTTAACAATAATTACTTTTTATCAACAAATAAATTACTAACCAGCCATGTTTTCATTTGAAAATTAGAAATATTTCTACTTAAAACAGTATCTGCGATCACATCGATATTCGCTATGGGCAAAGGAACCACGTCCACCAAACAGTCACTGCGATCGCAGTCGAGTGCTATGTGAAACCGCCTCCATAGGCGTAATTTAAGTAGAGTAGAGAGAGTACGCCGGCGCGCGCCGAATGTCGGACATGGGCGAAAATAGCGTACGTAAACACGGCAAAAATCTTTCAAAATTTCGGTTTTTCCGCGGGTTTTCGCGAAGTTTCGATGTTGAAAAAGGTTCAAAATAGCGTGGTGATTAGTTTGAGCTGCGTACAGTAAAAATGCATCCCGATTACAGCCACAAATATCGTCGTGAAATCCGGGATGTCAAAAGGAAATTTGATAATTCATTTTCTCGAAAACTGCGTCTGACCTGGAAAAACGAAGGCCGAATTCGTGTGCAGGGAGCTTGAAAATAGGGGAGGTAGCCAAAATTGTAAGAAAATCGGGGTGGATTACACCACTGGAAATAATTACCGAATTTCTAAAAGGTGAGTAAAGTATCGTATGTAATATCACAAGTGCCGGAAATTTTATCGATAATTTTTCGAAAGCGTTATTTTGCCTAGAAAGATCACGAGTATAAATTGGTCTTTTATTTTCTGATAAAATCCCGAGACCAAAGCTCGAGGGATTTTATCTCTGAAAATAAAAGCCCAATTTGTACGAGTGGTTTTGTTAATGGGCAAAATAGGGCTTGAGAATAAAATTATCTAGAAAAATTTCCGGCACGAGAGGTATTTGTCGAGATTATTTCTCGAATACTATTTAATAATTTCTGTATTAATTTTTTCTATGTTTACATTTCCAAAACGATTAATTTTGAACCAGTTTATTGACAGCTTCGACTGTAGCGTTCGAGTAAACAAACATGACGCTTGGATATCCAAGGCAAATGCGATTATACCTACACCCTGTCAGCGTTCGTTTATTTTCTGAATGTGTCATAAATTTAAACAGAGACGGAGGTCCAATAACAAAAATTTAGCAATGTAAAAGTTATATAAATTAATTGATACAATGCTTAATAGTACCGCAACCTAATTTATAAGCTGCATAATTTAGAACAGTGTGAAACACACAAACTTTAAGAAGTAGGTACGTGTTTGTATCCAACAGATTCGCGGTTGCTAAGCAACGAAGTGATAATCTGCACAAGTGCAATTACCGCGATAATTTGCACAAGTGCAATTATCGCTAGCAGAGGCGTATGATTGGTTGGATTTTTATGGAAGGAGCTACCTTATTGGATGCAAGCAGTATGAGGGAAATAAACCTAGGAATTATCTCAATATTTGGTATTATTTTTCATAATATTTGTGTAACGGATATCTTAAGGTTTCCATTCATGAATAACTTATATCCCTGTTCATGAAAGTTAGGCGCGCCTATGGCATGCTTACCATTAATACCCGGAAACATGAAATGTTCGATAGCCATTAGTGCTGCAGCGAATATTCTGCGTTTTTCACTGATTCTCTCGCCGGTACCAAGATAAAATTTCCTATTTCCTCAATGAAGGAAAACGGGAATCATACATTCGGCCTGAGCTGGATGTCAGTCGGAAAAAATTTAATGGAAAATATAGCGAGATGCGTTCGATAAGACTGTGATAAGGCAATTAGATTTGCCTCTTCAAACTTCGAGTTTTCACTTTCAATTTGACTTTGAAGGCCATTTGCGCAGAGACGGTTAGAGCTACGACATTCTGCGTGGCGCCAATCGACGCAGCGCCTCGAGATGTATAAGATACGGTGAAATCAGACGCCTGGAAAATTCCCTGCGCGCGTGCCGAATATTTCCCCGAGATTTTCGGGGGTTCAACCCCTTTAGAAACTGAAATTTGACGATTTCGCGAAAAAAATAAATAAAATTAGCCGGAAACAGGCTTATCCGACGCAGTTTGGTCCGTAGAGACCGAAAATCCGGTCGAAATTGAACTTGGAAGTTTCTAAATGCCCGGCCAGCGCACTTTCTCGAAAATCACCTAAAATTTGTAAATTTTCAACTTTTTAAACGAAGTCAGAATGAGTCCAAAACCAGCCTCTCAGACGTAAATTGACCCGTAGAACACGGATCCGGCCTCCAAATTCCTCTAAAAAATTTCTAAATGCCCGGCCAGCGCACTTTTTTGAATTTCCGAAAATGTTAACCTGCCCCGAAAATAGCTTTTTCCGACGTAATTCAACCAGCAGATGACGGAAATAAAGGTTAAATTCGATTTCGTCAAGTCGTTTCCGGGATTTCGTATTTATTGTCTAAAATTGTCCAAAACCTCCAAAACCGACGGGTGGAATTTTCAAAAAAATAATTTGCCCTACGTCTTCGGGATGATTATGCTAAATCGATTCGGCTGGTCGATTTGCTTAGGAAAAGTTCCATTTCAAGGTAAAATTACGCTTAATCCGGACGCAGCAATAAAGTTGTAGAAAAAAACCGAACTTCGAGTTTTCACTTTCGATTTGACTTTGAAGGCCATTTGCGCAGAAACGGTTAGAGCTACGACATTCTGCGTGGCGCCAATCGACGCAGCGCCTCGAGATGTATAAGATACTGCGAAATCAGATCCCTGGAAAATTCCCTGCGCGCGTGTCGAATATTTCCCCGAGATTTTCGGGGGTTCAACCAATTTAGAAACTGAAATTTGACGATTTCGCGAAAAAAAAAAAAAAAATTAGCCGGAAACAGGCTTATCCGACGCAGTTTGGTCCGTAGAGACCGAAAATCCGGTCGAAATTGAACTTGGAAGTTTCTAAATGCCCGGCCAGCGCACTTTCTCGAAAATCACCTAAAATTTGTACATTTTCAACTTTTTAAACGAAGTAGAATGAGTCGGAAACCAGCCTATCCGACGTAAATTGACCCGCAAAACAAGGATCCGGCCTCCAAATTCCTCTAAAAAATTTCTAAGTGCCCGGCCAGCGCACTGTTTTGAATTTCCGAAAATGTTAACCTGCCCCGAAAATACCTTTTTCCGACGTAATTCAACCAGCAGATGACGGAAATAAAGGTTAAATTCGATTTCGTCAAGTCGTTTCCGAGATTTCGTATTTATTGTCTAAAATTGTCCAAAACCTCCAAAACCGAGGGGTGGAATTTTCAAAAAAATAATTTGCTCGAAACCGGTGCGCCCTACGTCTTCGGGATGATTATGCTAAATCGACTCGGCTGGTCGATTTGCTTAGGAAAAGTTCCATTACGCATTAAAATTACGCTTAATCCGGACGCAGCAAGAAAGTTGCAGAAAAAGCCGAACTTCGTGTTTTCACTTTCGATTTGACTTTGAAGGCCATTTGAGCAGAAACGGTTAGAGCTACGACATTCTGCCTGAGCTGGATGTCAGTCGGAAAAAATTTAATGGAAAATATAGCGAGATGCGTTCGATAAGACTGTGATAAGGCAATTAGATTTGCCTCTTCAAACTTCGAGTTTTCACTTTCAATTTGACTTTGAAGGCCATTTGCGCAGAGACGGTTAGAGCTACGACATTCTGCGTGGCGCCAATCGACGCAGCGCCTCGAGATGTATAAGATACGGTGAAATCAGACCCCTGGAAAATTCCCTGCGCGCGTGTCGAATATTTCCCCGAGATTTTCGGGGCTTCAACCCCTTTAGAAACCGAACTTTGACGACAAGGAAAACAAATGGTCTCTATTTTTTTATTGGTAGTTCCAAGGGAGAATATCTCGTAGGCGGTGGTATTTGGATGGGGTAATTATTTCATGGCTTGCTATGATTTTTGAAAAGAGCTAATTTTTAAGAAACCCTATTAGGGTTTTCTGCGTTATTTGTATTAGCGTGAGTCATCTATTCCTATATGTATATCTCCGAAACGCGCCATTGGTTTGTTTTTCTGAATACATAGCTGAAATTGCAAGAAAATTTTATATATTACTTTCATATTTACATTTTTTCCAACTTAAAAACAAAAAGTTAAGGAGGGTAGAATGTCATATGAATAACCATGTACATCGGAACTCATCGGGTTAATTGAAATCTATAGTGCGTCACTCCACTAGAACGGCCGTTGCTCTGACCTTTTTTCTGCGCCCCCAAATTTAAAGTTGCTCGTCCAAAACTCCCCCGTCGTAAAATAAAGATCATCGCTCCCCCAAGTGGGAATACGGTATATTCTCTATCCGCCGTCGCGGCAATTTCGACTGGAACGGATACAAACAGCGATTTATCCTGCCTTATAACCTTTCGATAAGAGCTTTAATAAAATTACGTGCTCCATGAGCTCCCCCCTCGTCATTTAAAACCCTCTTCCTTCGCTCTAACTCCAGAAGAATAAATGTATGGCTTTTCGGATGGGCGACGATACAGCATCTAGTTGTTCAAATGACAATAAATTTTCAAGTGACAAAGGATATGATAAATAATAATAATTCTCGCCATCACAATACTCCAAACTAGGAATACAATACCCTAGAAGCAACTGAATGCTTGTGCCTGTATAATCGTGATCTTAAAAAAATAAAATTTGAAAAAAAAAAAGTTTTATTTAAACAGAAAAATTGGCATTTCACTGCATTATATTAGTCCCCATTAGAAAAATATGCATCATTTTAACATTTCCTTAGAATTGGAGACATCATGCCTCATTAATTCTGCTTTTTTGAAACATTATCAATTAGGCGTGCTGTGCCATGAATATCATGGAATACCATGAACACATTCGACAGTTACCAATTTTTTCCCGAAAATTACATAATTATTAGCCATGCACAGGAGGTTTTGCCAGGAATGTTTTAATATTGAACTAAATATGACATTTTTTCGTAAGTAATATCATAAGGGCATCTAATTTTTCCGAAAAAAAATCGAAAAAACACGTTGCTAAGTAATATTTTAACAAGAAGCATGAGTGCTGGTGGCAACAAAAATCCGAGTCGAAGACGAGGATTTTTGCACCTGCACGAATGCATTTTGTTAAAAAATATTAATTAGCAATTTTTTTGGTTTTTTTTTCACAGGAAAAATTAGATGCCCGAATGGTATTTGACAAGACTATTTCATGAGTAACAGATTATTCTGCATACATATAGCTTACAAAACATAGTACCTATTATACAACAGCTGTCAAGTTTTGCCGCGGGTAAACTCGAAAAAACTGCTGACAGGTGCTGTCATACAGTTAGAAACCATTTGTAATTCAAAATTGCGCGTTTGTGATTGGTGGAAATTAAGACGAGGGAAATAGTCGAATGAAACTATTTTCGTTGAGTGACGAATTAATAAGACTTCTCACGGCTATATAGTTTCATGTCCTGGAAAGTAGATGGCGCCTATGGTCAACAATGTATTTTGCATTGTATTTTGTCTCCGGGAAGCGCATGGTGAGCCAGAGAACTGTCAAACATGACAGCCGTGAGCAGTCTTTATTAATACGTCAGTCAACGCTATTTTGTTTTTCGCATTTCAAAAATAAGTAATGAACGAAAAATAAACTTTGTCATGAAACTGTGGCAGATACAAAATACATACCCAATGGGAACTTTTATAACCTGGTAGATGGTCTGCATGGTGGGCTGGTTTAGGGAAATTAAATCCCAATTATTTCGTTTAATTCCATTACAGGTTTTTTTCCAACGGCCGCCCAACTGACAAAGAGCAGATTACCGGAAGCTCCATTAAAGTCGTTGATAGGTGGGAAACGGGAGCAACCGATGGGCTTTTTTTATTTCCGTGGCTAATTAAATCCGAGCAAATTCCATCGCCAGCGGCGTACCACGGAACTTAGCAGAAGTAGGAACAACAATCCTGGGAAAAATATTACAGCGTTCGTTTTCTTGCAAATGAGTTAGAAAATCATTGCCTCAAATGGACTTATTATAAACTTAATGTCTTTGAGGATTCCTAAGAAAGTTACAGGATGTTATATTTCGCAGAAAAGAAAGATATTTTTTAATACAAATATCTCTGAATCTAAGGAAGCTATTCAAAGCAAATTGTTGTCACAAAATGGTGAAGTAGGTACCTATCCACAGCCGACTCTAGGAAAGCCCTGAAGTTGAGAAAGCTGGCAACATGGCTTGCGGGTCTGCGCGGCGTGGCCTGTCACTCCCTGTCAGTTGATTATACAAGAAATTTATCAGAATTAATTTGTTTCATTCGGGTAGTGCTATCTTTACGCCAGAAGTGCTGGCGACAGCTTTTTTTTATAAATTTGTTTTGTTTGTGATAAAACGAAACATTTCTCTAAAAGTTCGAAGCGAAGAATCGTTCCTTTCGTTCCTTGACAGCAAACGGTCAACTTATATTCGTTTTGGGCTTTCCAAAGGGCGAAAATTTAAAAATAAAATGATTTAGGGCCAATTGCATAGACAAACTAAAGTACCCTATAAAATTAAAGGAGCTTTCTGACAATTCAGCCATTGTTTAGTATTGATGCAAAAGTTTCTTTACCTAGTGTATTTTTATGAAAATTCAACCAGAAGGGAATATAGGTAATCATCATTTGCCTCATGGCGTACTTTGCGAAAAATTCTCACAAAAATTCGACTTACAACAAAATGTAGTCCCCTCTATTTGCCCAAATTGACCATATTATTTGTCGAAAATGTATCTATCCACACCAGGAATCGTACTTATTATAAATACTTATACTTCTGCGTATATTTTGTTACTTGTTACTGCTTTTATTTTCTGTTAAACAAACGTACCTACTTACTTCGGTACGCCAATTATTGAAGCAAAGTTCACAAATGTATCTAATTATAATTAAAAAGTGGGTTGAAAATTTATTAGTAAAGATAAACTAAGCCAAAGTGCAGACTGCTGTATACTGCATAAACCCGTTGAACCGTCCCGCTGCGGCGTTGCCACATGTTTGCACAGGGCTTGTAAGCTTGAGAAGGTTGTGACCTATTTAACTGATCGAAGAAACAGTGGAGGAGAAATATTTTGGTTTTTTTTGTAATACACAGGGTGGTCGAAAAAATACAAAAAAGTTTAATTTCTTTTTTTTACTAGGTGGCTGTGACTTTAAATCTGACATCTACCTTTGATTCCAAACAACTTTTGTAAGTAACTTTTTACCGTATTTTAAAAAATAAGGCTACTTTGCTCTTGAGTTCTTTTGACATTTTTGAATCTACCTCGTATCCAAAAAGAGATATTTAAATTTTGATATGTGCGTTTTGAGTTTGAAATAATGCACCAAATTTTATCAAGAATAAAATTTCTATTTATTTCTACTTTAAGTGTTACTTATGGAGCAAATTTTTTAGATAATTTTTCGTACCCCGAAATATTACGAAAAATTAAATTTGCTATGAAACCATGACATATATGAAAAAATGCTAAGAGAACGTTTTTGTTTACAATAAAAATTTACATAAGAATTTGAATACACTTGATTGCTATACAAGGTGGTTCTATTTTTTTTTTCTAAAATAAATTATACTAATTACCCATTTCTACGCCACTGGTTGTTCAAGATGTTTGATATTAACAGGTTTTATGCTAACCCATGCCGTTATAACGTGTACCAAATATGACTTAAATATCTCAACTAGTTTGTAAAATATTCAATAAATTCCAAATACTTCTTGCAACTTTAACACCCTTTAACTTTTTTATAAGGCCTTAAAATGATATAGTTTATAGAAAAGTGCGGTTATTTTTTGGTTTTCTATCACCTGTTGAAGTGTTGCTAATTAAAACTGAATCACCCTGTACATATACCGTTGAAACCAGAAAATGCGTTGATTTCGGTATTCGAGTAATATACAGGGTGTTCGATCTAAAAAACACAAGTTTGGTCTATATCTCCGAAACGAGACATTAATTTGTTTTTCTGAACTGAAATAGCAAGCAAATTTTATGCAATGTCATATTTGGTAGAATGTTAGATATGTGAATAACCCTGAACGAGAAATGGCGAAGTCACAAAATGGTGGTTGTGTTTGCTGAATATACTGCATGTAAAGTCATTATTGGAAGAATTTGAGAGATAAGTCAACTGTGGCCTGAAATAGGTATCAGTGTTTTATTGTAATGAGTATAAGAGGGACACAAAATACGGTCATATAGTTTGCAAAATATAACAGACTTTATGAATGAATCCTGGAGTCTAATGACTTTGGTATGGCAGCTGGCAAAGCCTACTTCCAATGTCATTACTCGTACCAAAATATTTTGACTGCTGCATAAACTGATAAATATCCGTGCGTTTTATGTGCTCTCAGCCCTCACTCTACATCTTAATAAAATAACATGGTCGGTGTAAAACACCCTTGTCAGTGGTGCATATAAAGAGACCTCACATGGGCCGCACGCTCCAGCTGAAACCACCGAGCAGTTGACGTGGTTTACGACCCGCTGAAACAACACGCGGAAGTCGAAGATTTATCAAGAGTTTAGTCATTGCTTAAGGTAGGAATTCCTTATTCAATGGTTTAGTTCGGTGTTTTTCCAATTGATCTCGGTGCTTACGGCGAATGTGAATTTGCAAAATAACTAAATATTTATTTTGATTGTAATATCCTGTACTATATGGCGTTGCTTGGAGCTGGACCAACACTTCTATTTTCCCAACTATAGTAAGACCCTGTTCAAACTAACTACGCCATCTCTAGCGTACATAATTCAGACAAAGACGAGGACCCGAACGCTAAGTATCTATCATGTAGCCTTTATAACTTGCATTTGCATAACATAAGTAAACACCTGAATAAAGGGCATTATTCATGGGGATAGCGATTAGCCGGCTACCACTTTCGGAGTGACTTTGAATAACTAAACGGGCACTATATTCGACGTAAATAGAATAGACCAGAATGGCACAGAAAAGAGTATAATCGAAGTCCCAAAAGGTTATCACAAATAACAACACGAAGAAATTGACACAGAAGATACATCGCCTATTTACATTGCGATATGTTAAGGTTGGATTGTGGTTATATGCACAAAGGACAGCAGTTCGAGGGAAAGGCGCGTTTCAACATTGATAGTGACGTCAAGCTAACGTTTTGTAATCCACAAATTTATTCTGATACTTCGTAAACAACCAACAGACGAAAGCTTTCATCAAATCGAAATTAATTACTATGCGAGAGCCTCGAAATTATCTATTTTTCGCCTCCTCGAAATCTTGCTCGGTCTCGTGCCACGGAAATTTCCTTTGCAACATTTTCGGTAATTATGTTAATTATTGTCGTAACTAAACAATTGCGGAGAATAATTCGCGCGATGCGGGTTTGGAAAGGGCTAAGGGCCGCCTATTCTATTTCCAGGTCGGAGACAGCCGGATACGAAGATAAGAGCGCTAAGGGATGTTGCGCTTTGTGGCCTGCATGAAACTTTCTGGGAAAATAGCGAAATGCGGGTTGTTGTTGTTTTGTTTCTAAACAGGTAGGTATCTACGAAGGCAACTACCTACATCATATAGCAGTGGTACAGAATAAAAAGCCTATGCAGGGTGTGTAGGTTCCGACTCCGAGATCATACCCACGAAAATATATATTTTTTAATCTGCAGCAAATATGAAGAATGAAGTCGAGAATATGATCACATCATCAAGCTATACAAGACATTTTTCGTTCTGTATGCCCCTGAGGATATTATCCATAACCCTCTGGAACATCGGGGGGGCGTTCTTAAGCCCGAATGGCATTCGTAGGTATTCGTAGTATCCGTTTTCGGTATTAAAAGCGGTCTTTTCAATGTCTCTGTCATTCATTTCGATCTGGTGAAACCCACTAGCTAAGTCTAGCGTTGTGAACTATTGACACCTTCCGAGTTTGTCAAGTAAGTCGGTAATGTTGGGTAATGGGTATCAATCAAGATCAATTTGATATCTCCTTGCGTTTAAAAGTTATTATATTTTTCCTGAAGGTAAGTACTTACATAAATAATGTATTATCTAACCTCCCGAACCGCAATCCGTTTTAGTTCGAACATTGGCCGTCTTTCACATCTCAGGAGACACCGGTCCAAGGGAGGCCAGCAATATTATCGGACGACAGACTTCTCTCTAAGAGACATTCCCGATTTCCTCCGGGGTGCAATTAGTAGAATGCCACCTGCTAACTTGAGGCATGGCCTGCCGAAAGCCAAGCCTGAAACCATCAGAATTTGCTTAGTTTTATCGCCCATAGTAGCTTCATCTGGCGGTGAAATTTGTTTTTTTTTTTATTTATTTCACGAGGACTATTCTAAATAAAAATTTGGAAAGGCACATAGACTGCAATTGTTACTTCCAGTAATTATTCTAGTTCAGTAATATTACACTTATAATTAATTGCTTTGAATAAAGAACCGCATATGGCGGGATGCCGTTTCCGCTTTTACAGTGGCCTGCACCTTTGAGTTGTTTCGACAAACTAATCGAGGCAGAATTATTTTTCGTTACATCAGTACCTACAATACAAGCAAAAAATTATAACGCACGGTTATGTCTTTAAGTTTAGGAATCCTTGGTAATACAGCAATTATAATTTTAAATTTCCAATTATGAAGAAGTAGGTACCTACACAAACGCCTATGCCACTTTGGTGCACGACCTCAAAAGTCAGGCGGTCAGGGAAGTGCCACAAGCCGTACAGCTAAGCATAATAACTCGAAAAATATCTAAATACCACATACTGACACCTATCATCCTGCAGATATAGAAATATTGTGTCAAAACTTGAACAACACCAAACTAGTTTCCAATATCTAATGGAAATTTAGCATGGGTCTTTCCGAGGTGTGGAGACCACGACAGTCATCTGTTTCAGACTTGTTGGCCTTCATCAGGCAGCCGCTGCACACATCAAAGTCCCAAAAACATTCGCTGGCTATGTGGAATAAGAAATAGTCCAACGCGGTCAACGCGGTGAGCAGTATACCATCTAATTCCTTCTAGCGGGTACTGCCAAAACCAAAACAACTTGAGTGTGTGTACGGGGAGCCAAGAAGCTGAATTAATTTGTTCATTGGAAAATACAGGGTGATTAAGTTTCAAAACTTTATGCATATAACTCGTTATAAGTTGACTGAACTAATCAGGTTTAGAATAAACCTATACCTAAGGTGTAGGCCTCACTTCACCCGCAGAAACAAAGAAGGCACCGGCTCTACTACCTTCATGCCCATCGTACAGATTGACGTACAACGCCAGCAAAGTGGATGAACCAGCAGATTATTGTTACTGATTTGGCAGTCATGAGATTTTAATAAAGCCCGCGTTGGAAGTTTGTTCCCAATAATATGTCGGACGAAGCTTGCATATATGTCCATTATTCGCGTACTCAACTCTGTAACTCGTAGTCGCCTGTTTTGACTTGTTTGAATTATAATTAGATGTGATAATTTTCGTTCTATAACTGACAAATATTAATTTAAATTGTGCGTTTAGAGGATATTACATCATTCTAGATTTATCAAATGCAAGAGAAACCCTATTACTAAAAAATTACGTCGTCAAGTTTTCAGTTAACGACCATCTGCTAATTGCAAGATGCTCTCCAGGCAAAAACTAACCGTTCCTCTGATTTGTGAACCAGTTTCGTCGTCGTCCAATCTCCCTAAGCGCATTGCGAATTGTTTTTCGGAGCTGGAGACCGCCCTGAAAATTTATGCCCCTCGATGGCGACTCTAGTATCACTTTAAACGCATTAGTTGCCTGGAAACGGCGTTACATTTAAAATAATAAAGTATCATCCGGGAAATATCGGTATGTCGGATTATGTTTTATCCTGGCAGAGATGAGGATATTATTTTGGAGTAGAATAAGTGTGGAATGTAAAGCCTGTTAGAGCTAGATATTATATATAAATATCTTTATAGAATAGGCGCCTTTTTGACATTTTTTCTGCTTTTAAATCGTGGCTTTAATTATAATATCAGTTGCCCTTACGTTTTATTTTGTGTCTCTCAACTCGTAATAAAGACTAGAATGTGTGTAGGATACGCAATGGGAGATATTTCAAAGTCCCCATATCTAGAGAGTTATTTGGACTAAAACATGTTAAAAATTTTCAATTTATAATCAAGTTACAAGTGCCCACCCACAACAATTGTGCCTACTGTGTGTATAAGTAATGTTTTCCTATAATTTATCAAATTATTATACCTACCACACTAGGTGCTTGGTAGAATAGATTATATGTGGCTTCCATAAAATAAATATTATCTTATCCTTAGTGATGCATCTTTGAATCTTTGATTAAAACACAAATTTTAACCAATGGAATAGTTGAACACCTAGACCACCTATCACTTTATATTTTTAAATAGCTACTCAAAAATAAATGAGACCCATTTAAAAAAGGCTATTTGCTATAAATAATTATTGATAATTTTTAAAAATTTTAAAATAAGATGGTGGATGGAATCAGCTTTCCCACAACTCTTTAAAAACGAAAATGTTATCTTTGACTTAAGAAAATAACTTCATATGGGTTACTGCCCTGGTTAAAATTTGTGGAATGGTAAACGCTGTACACACGGGTGTAATGTTTGTTTACTGAAGTTAAATTTTCAGTTGTAAAATATTGTTCTTTTTATGACGTTTTTTCCTGTAAGAAATTCGAAAGTGCCATTAGAAAAAATTGTTAGAAATTAAAATTTACACCCTGATGCCAAATTTCATAATCATCCCTTAAATAGGAAAAAACATCACGAAAAATAAAAACAAAAGACGGAATCTAAAGTATGTTTCAGAGAATTTTCGAAGATCTTTATCATGCCATCAAAATAAAAAAAAAGCCAAGTATACAAGTATACAAAGAACACGAAGAATAAAACTGTGATGTAATCCAACTAACAAAACATATTAACCTCTCATAAAACATATAGCTTCAATAATCCATTAAAATTTACATATAAAATCTTATTATTGGACCAGCTGACAGGCAATTGATTTACAAAGTTATATCTCAATTAAATTAAAAAAACTACACGCGGCTAACCCTCTCTCCCACATAATAAACCTGTCAATAGCCCGAACAGCTTTCGGACATACCCATAAAAAAGCATCTCTTAATATGCGAATGGAATAAATTCGATTGTGATTTATTTCACGCGGTTGTTTATTTATTTATGGGGATATGGCGATACCAGACAAATTCTGGGACCGTTATCGTGAACCCCATAGAGCACCCAATACAAAGATAAATGCCTGGGCAATAAAGTCACTACGGGAGGTAGGTGACCCACAGTATGCGATACAAAGGCTGGGTGGCGTATTTCTTCCAACATGTTGTGTAAAATTGTGCTTTTTAGGTTACCTATTAGAAGTGTGAAAGTAGAAAATTGTAATAACCTTTTTTTGGGAACTAATAATTATCAATCACATAACACTAAAAGTAGGTATACGGAAAACAAGTTGGATTAGCACAATGTATTGTGGGTTGCCTATTTCTATTTCACTACGAACCTTAGGATATGGAGGTGGGGAGAATGAGCGTCAATCTGCGCGAACTTCGTAATCACCTGGGCCGCCATTTTCTAAGTTAAGCATTCAGGGGATAGTTAATATTTCTTTAGTATATCACCAGGGTCGCCTATAAAATAGATATAAATAAAATAAACTATTAGATAAAAGCATTAAGAATTAACGTTAATGGAGCACTGCAAAATCGAAAAAACGTTCACGTCAGACGTCAAAGAGTTTCGAACTTTCAAAAATTTTGCCCGACTCTATGTGTCAGCCATTTTCGAGTACAAACGTCAGCTGTCAAGCGTGTTTAAATTTAAAATGAAATTATATAGCACCACGCCACAATAAAGAAAACGCATGGTGTGTATTAATCTGTATGTATGTGTTCAATCTAAAATAATAATCACATACACATCATGCAGTGTCCTTTTGAATACCATAAAAAATATCGTTTCTCTAGTGTCGATTTACGCCCGCTTCGCCGTAATGAAAGGACAAACCTCCCTCTCGACCGGACCAAAATTGAAAACGTACAAATCGCCAATCCTGTTAGCGGTGCTGTGTTATTCATCAAGCGGCGCCGGAGGACGACAAAGCGATAGAAAATAACGAGCGACCATTATTCACCCCCTACGCGGACGCATTTCGTTGCAATAACGAATATTTCTTGCCGCTGCCGAGAGTCGAACCGACGTCATGTCAATCACTGAACGTATAGGGCATCCACGGCGCTACCAAGTTTTAGACCGAAATGCTTCAAGCTTCAAACCAAAGTTATCGGAACCCCTAGATCCTGTTATTTACATTTTGTTCTGCTGCCACAAAACCTTTTCAGCAGTGTTGCCACCAACAGAGCTACTACAATGTACGATATACAGGTAACTGTATGTTAGGGTTAGGAGAACGAAAATTAAACTCTTCTGTGCACCTACGTCACTTCGACAAAGGCGCGGCCAACTTATAAAAAAATAGTCCTGAAATTAGTCTCACTAACATACGTCAGTTATCAATTCCACGTCAAGTTAAATCCAAAAACACAATGTAGGCACCTTGAGACACCTTGGTGTGAATGTGGTTGCCAAGCACACTATAAACGAGTCAAATGTCCGTTTAAAAATAAAAGGTGGCCACGATTTTGTCGAATAAGCGTCACCGTTGACGTCACAGCACCTGCGCGACGACGTACCGTTATCTTTGTATCGTGATACAATAGTATGTTTTGCATTCCTTGTACAGACATACGTTTTTGATCATTCTAGCACATACTTGCAAGTTGCCAGATTCAAGGTTATAATTTTAATGTTTTATGGGTATAATCTCGGTGAGTGAAAAGGTGTTTTGTAACAGAGATATGGAGGTGGGGAGAAGGCTCTTAGACGAAAAATTTCCTTTCATAACTACAAATAAGAAAACCACAGAAAGTATGCTATATAGCAACATTTTCGTAAGCAGTTCGTCAACTTTTAACTTGTTACGTTCGACCAATGAAAACATTGGATTATTATAGAGTTGAACTGCAGCTAGATAATGTAAACGTTAACTTCTAACGTATACATTCACAAATCTACTTAGGGTTGTGTGTTTTTACATATAGGTACGCCTCACGTTAAGTAACCGAAATATTTTGGGGTTGAACAAAACATTCTAAACTGTCACAATGACACAACAAAATCTATATTTTTAACTTTTAGGATTTATAATATTATATTATTTGTATTGTTCTTCCAGTGTTTTGAAGGGTCGAAACTGTTTGACGTCAGACGTGATCGTTGACATAACTCTTCACACTTCAACTCGATTTTGCAGTGCTCCATTAACGTTAATTTTTAATGCTTTTATCTAATAGTTTATTTTATTTATATTTATTTTATAAGCAACCCTGGTAATATACTAAAGAAATATTAACTATCCCCGGTAAGCTTAACTTAGAAAATGGCGGCCCAGATGATTACGAAGTTTGCGCATCTTGACGCTCATTCTCCCCACCTCCATATCTCTGAGTGAGAGGTCACAAATGACAAATGTTAGATGTTCTGTGATCTGTGATCACAGATAGTCGTGTGACGTTCTAGAAGCAAGCTTCGTAAAGAAGAATATCCTGGGCGTCCACCATGTATATCAATATCTTCTTCCAAATTTCTTAATTGTTTTCTTCCCCTCCACATACAAAAAATTATAGACCGTCAAGTCCAGATATAAGTACAGCCATTTCGCTTTCACAAAGGGGTGGGTCCGTCTCATTTCCCTGGCAATTAATGTGCACATTATTTATAATTACCGACCCCTCCCGCAGCACTATATTCCTATCCATCATCATGGCGTGACTATTCCAGTCGCCTTTCGCATTTTTAGAGAGAACCGTTCACATATATAAATCAATTATGGGTGTCAGAAATAACAAAGGGGTGAATTAACTTACGAACGTTCCGTTGGTAATGTTATGTGGAAGTTTAGATTTGATGTAGTTATAATAGTTATTACACAGCCGAATCTAGGAGAAGTGCCTGACACTGCCTGTCAGTTGATTTTACAAGAAATTTACCAGAATTAATTTGTGTAGTGCGGGTAGTGCTATCGTCGCCAGATTGCTACGACGAGGCAGTGTGTCCCTGGGTGGAAACAGACAGCCCGAAATGCAGGCGACAGCTTTTTTATAAATTTGTTTTGTTTGTGCAAAAGTTTATAAAAGTTTGAAGTAATGATTCGTTCCTTTACAATTTCAAGCCTCAAGATGCCTAGAACAGTCGAGGGAAGCTAGAACTTAGCTATATAGCTGGCTGTAAGTCAAATCGTAATAATAACTTAATGTAGTTAGGTTTTCTTTGCTTGACGACAAGCGGTCAACTTGTATTCATTTTGGGCTTTCCCAAGGACGAAAATTAAATGATAAAATGATTAAGGGCCAATTGCATAGGCAAACTAAAGTTTGCCCTTTAAAATTAAAGGAGCTTTCTAACAATCCAACCATTGTTTAGTATTGTTGCAAAAGTTTCTTTACCTAATGTTAAAGTCAAAAGATAATTTAGTCGAATGTATTATGGAATTGGCCCTAACTGCCATTTCAGTCAGAAGAGAGAAGAGATTACTCTCCTTCACAACATGCTGTTCTCTGTTCGCTTGTTTGTATTTTGAAAAAAATTTAACCATAAGGGAAGATAGATCATTTGCCTGATGGCGCACTTTGCGAAAAAGTATCACAAAAATCGACTTACAACAAAATGTAGTCCCCTCTAATTGCCCAAATTTACCATATTATTTGTCGACAATGTACCTATCCACACCAGGAATCGTACTTATTATAAATACCTACTTATACTTCTGTGTATATTTTGTTACTTGTTACTGCTTTTATTGTCTGTTAAACAAACGTACCTATGCTTACTTAGGTACCCAATTATTGAAACAAAGGTCACAAATGTATCTAATTATAATTAAAAAGTGGGTTTAACATTAACTGGCTGAAATATTGTGAAGTTGCCGTGTTTCGACAAGTTCTATTGAGGAATCGATGTTAAACTTTTGAACGGAGAGCCGACAATTTTGAATATTGGCGAAATCGCCAGTATTATTGGGTTGTATTTTGAATGAGTGCTCAAGAAAAACGAACAAAACTTGGTACTATGGTCATAGAAACAGCGAGTAATATCTATCATAACCCGCTCGTTGGGGGAATTAACTATTTATCGGACATTTCATGATCCTTAAGAATAACAATTTATTTTACCTCAGTTTTCTCTTATCCTCGTTTGTCCGAGAATTCGCTAAAACTGACCAGACTAGCGGCGTTAGTTGGTTCGTTAGCGTGTCTACAGCTGTACGAAAATTGCCTCGAAAGGGCAGAAACATGTAAATGGATCTAAAATTACTAGACTAATTTCCCTCTCGTGGTTTGGCAATGATAAATGAATATTTAGCTGGACTTTCGCATGTTGAAGTAGGGGCGAATGAGAAGCTTTTTTTTATACAAATAAGTATGTTGCGACTTAAGTTTCAAACCGTTGAGTATTTCTGATAAAAGGGAAGAACATAATTCAGTTACAACGGTAGTGGAAAAACATAATAAAATTAAATTGAGAAAACTCTTTTAAATACAGGTTGTTACTTTATGATTGGTACATAAATTTTATTATTAGCATTTTATTGCCTATTGTTATTTGGATATTACGGGGTGCACCCAAGGAAGAACGCAGATAAATACATTGAACAAATGGCAAAGCTTTTTGTCGGACGCAGGTAGTCTCTTGTATTTATAATGAGGGCTTTGAATTCCTTTAATAGCTTTCATAACGCTTCCGACAAGCCCAGCTAACTTTAGTAAGTTTTTCAAGACTCAAGAGTTTCTAACCATAACATAAAAAGCTCATTTAAAATGTTATTTTTAACCGACTTCAAAAAGGAGGAGGTTATCAATTCGGTTGTATGTTTTTTATTTTTTTTATGTTTGTTACCTCAGAACTCCGTTATTTATAAACCGATTTGGACAATTCTTTTTTTATTTGAAAGGGTACACCTACAGAATGGTCCCATTTAAATTTGAAGAAAAAATTCCACCCCTAAGGGTGGACAAATAGGGGATGGAATTTCATATTGAACCGATTTCGATGAGTCTCTTTTTATTATTATTATTACAAAGGGATTACTTTAGGAATGGCCCCATAATAATAATAATATCCTGATATCCTGGATACCCGGGATATGAGTGAATGTTCCCCGTAGAGGGAGTGCGAATGCCTTTTGACTAAGTCGATAATAATAATAATAAAACAATAATACCTAATATAAATTTATTTGCAGTTACATCATAACATCATAACATAAATAAGAAAACCAGAGAAACGAGACAAAAATTAAGAAAAGAAAAATAAAATGTTTCAGATACAACTACTCATATTAGCCGAGTGGTTTGTGGTTTAGTTACACAAGTTTCATTATAATGTTCGCATCGAACTAGTATAATTCAAAATTTACTCTAAGATGGTCCAAATAGATTTTGTTCGCATATTTTTGATTTTCCTTAAATACCATTTCTACGACGGTGTCATTATGACACATTTCATTTGTATGTCACTATGGCTTTCATAATAAAACTAAGTGGTATTACGAACGCCATAATGATATCCAAATGGCAATGCTAAATGTGTCATAATGACACCGTCGTAGATTAAAAAATAATAATTCACTAAGAAAATAGGAAATAAAAAAAATTTTAACAAAAAAATTAAAACCGACTTCAAAAATTTGCCCGTATGCACACTCCACTAAAAATTAAAAAAAAAAATAACAAAAAATAACACCGACTTCACAAATTTGCCCGTATGCACATTTCAACTAAAATTTTCGAAATATTTTTCTCTTTCTAAATTGAGTTATCTTTGGAGTCGGTGACAGTAAGTTATGATGTATAATATGATGTATTCATATGTAAATAGATTTAAATTCCTTGCCTTGACTGTCACCGACTCCAATGATAAATCAATTTGGAAAGAGAAAAATATTTCTAAAATTTTAGTTGAAATGTGCATACGGGCAAATTTGTGAAGTCGGTGTTATTATTATTTTTTTTTAATTTTTAGTGGAGTGTGCATACGGGCAAATTTTTGAAGACGGTTTTAATTTTTTTGTTAAAAAATTTTTTTTGGCGCTAAATGACAAATATAATTTTAGGCACGTTCGCATAATAAAAAAACAAATTGTGCCACCCTTTCCCGCAAAGCTAACGACGCCATTGTCAAGACAAATTCGCAGTCACAAGACATTGACTCACCAACGCAACCCAACATTTGCATTCCAAATTGTCGTCATTTGTAGTTTCATTTTCGTCATTTTCGGCGCAGAATGCAGAATTTACATTAGCCACCCCTGCAGCGGTGCACTCGGCCCCACGTTAGGGGGTTGCGCTATGCGTCATCCCTAGAGCTCCCAGAAGTCGCGTGCGCCGTTCGTTCTGCATCACGGGCCATTGTTGCAGATATGGGCACGGAATGATGCCAGTAATGTTCCTTTGAAGTCCTACATTCGGGGGGGTGCGTTATGAGTGTGAAAGCAGCAACGAGTTTTCTAGCAACGACTTCCCCGGGCGGCCCTCGGGTACAGCTTGCACGGATGGTTTTACTTCAAAGATAGCAATAGGGAAAACCGCCGTTTTCACTTGCATGACTTTTCTTTTCACGGAAATTAGTTTAAGGCCACCTATTCTAACTATCCACGAAGAATCAGAATTTGCGAACCTCGTTATCACCCCTTTCCACCCCCCAAGACCGAAAAACGTAAAAAAATCGGGGAAACCGCCGTTTTCACTTGCATGACTTTTCTTTTCACGGAAATTAGTTTAAGGCCACCTATTCTAACTATCCACGAAGAATCAGAATTTGCGAACCTCGTCTTCACCCCTTTCCACCCCCAAGACCGAAAAACGTAAAAAAATCGGGGAAACCGCCGTTTTCACTTGCATGACTTTTCTTTTAACGGAAATTAGTTTAAGGCCACCTATTCTAACTATCCACAAAGAATCAGAATTTGCAAACCTCGTCTTCACCCCTTTCCACCCCCAAGACCGAAAAACTTAAAAAAATCGGGAAAACCGCCGTTTTCACTTGCATGACTTTTCTTTTCACGGAAATTAGTTTAAGGCCACCTATTCTAACTATCCACAACGAATCAGAATTTGCGAACCTCGTCTTCACCCCTTTCCACCCCCAAGACCGAAAAACCTAAAAAAATCGGGAAAACGGCCGTTTTCACTTGCATGACTTTTATTTTCACGGAAATTAGTTTAAGGCCACCTATTCTAACTATCCACGAAGAATCAGAATTTGCGAACCTCGTCTTCACCCCTTTCCACCCCCAAGACCGAAAAACTTTAAAAAATCGGGAAAACCGCCGTTTTCACTTGCATGACTTTTCTTTTCACGGAAATTAGTTTAAGGCCACCTATTCTAACTATCCACAAAGAATCAGAATTTGCGAACCTCGTCTTCACCCCTTTCCACCCCCAAGACCGAAAAACTTAAAAAAATCGGGAAAACCGCCGTTTTCACTTGCATGACTTTTCTTTTCACGGAAATTAGTTTAAGGCCACCTATTCTAACTATCCGCAAAGAATCAGAATTTGCGAACCTCGTCTTCACCCCTTTCCACCCCCAAGACCGAAAAACTTAAAAAAATCGGGAAAACGGCCGTTTTCACTTGCATGACTTTTATTTTCACGGAAATTAGTTTAAGGCCACCTATTCTAACTATCCACAAATAATCAGAATTTGCGAACCTCGTCTTCACCCCTTTCCACCCCCAAGACCGAAAAACGTAAAAAAATCGGGGAAACCGCCGTTTTCACTTGCATGACTTTTCTTTTCACGGAAATTAGTTTAAGGCCACCTATTCTAACTATTCACGAAGAATCAGAATTTGCGAACCTCGTCTTCACCCCTTTCCACCCCCAAGAACGAAAAACTTAAAAAAATCGGGAAAACCGCCGTTTTCACTTGCATGACTTTTCTTTTCACGGAAATTAGTTTAAGGCCACCTATTCTAACTATCCACAAATAATCAGAATTTGCGAACCTCGTCTTCACCCCTTTCCACCCCCAAGACCGAAAAACGTAAAAAAATCGGGGAAACCGCCGTTTTCACTTGCATGACTTTTCTTTTCACGGAAATTAGTTTAAGGCCACCTATTCTAACTATCCACGAAGAATCAGAATTTGCGAACCTCGTCTTCACCCCTTTCCACCCCCAAGACCGAAAAACGTAAAAAAATCGGGGAAACCGCCGTTTTCACTTGCATGACTTTTCTTTTCACGGAAATTAGTTTAAGGCCACCTATTCTAACTATCCACAAAGAATCAGAATTTGCGAACCTCGTCTTCACCCCTTTCCACCCCCAAGACCGAAAAACCTAAAAAAATCGGGAAAACGGCCGTTTTCACTTGCATGACTTTTATTTTCACGGAAATTAGTTTAAGGCCACCTATTCTAACTATCCACAAATAATCTGAATTTGCGAACCTCGTCTTCACCCCTTTCCACCCCCAAGACCGAAAAACGTAAAAAAATCGGGGAAACCGCCGTTTTCACTTGCATGACTTTTCTTTTCACGGAAATTAGTTTAAGGCCACCTATTCTAACTATTCACGAAGAATCAGAATTTGCGAACCTCGTCTTCACCCCTTTCCACCCCCAAGAACGAAAAACTTAAAAAAATCGGGAAAACCGCCGTTTTCACTTGCATGACTTTTCTTTTCACGGAAATTAGTTTAAGGCCACCTATTCTAACTATCCACAAATAATCAGAATTTGCGAACCTCGTCTTCACCCCTTTCCACCCCCAAGACCGAAAAACGTAAAAAAATCGGGGAAACCGCCGTTTTCACTTGCATGACTTTTCTTTTCACGGAAATTAGTTTAAGGCCACCTATTCTAACTATCCACGAAGAATCAGAATTTGCGAACCTCGTCTTCACCCCTTTCCACCCCCAAGACCGAAAAACGTAAAAAAATCGGGGAAACCGCCGTTTTCACTTGCATGACTTTTCTTTTCACGGAAATTAGTTTAAGGCCACCTATTCTAACTATCCACAAAGAATCAAAATTTGCGAACCTCGTCTTCACCCCTTTCCACCCCCAAAACCGAAAAACTTAAAAAAATCGGGAAAACCGCCGTTTTCACTTGCATGACTTTTCTTTTCACGGAAATTAGTTTAAGGCCACCTATTCTAACTATCCGCAAAGAATCAGAATTTGCGAACCTCGTCTTCACCCCTTTCCACCCCCAAGACCGAAAAACCTAAAAAAATCGGGAAAACGGCCGTTTTCACTTGCATGACTTTTATTTTCACGGAAATTAGTTTAAGGCCACCTATTCTAACTATCCACAAAGAATCAGAATTTGCGAACTTCGTCTTCACCCCTTTCCACCCCCAAGACCGAAAAACTTTAAAAAATCGGGAAAACCGCCGTTTTCACTTGCATGACTTTTCTTTTCACGGAAATTAGTTTAAGGCCACCTATTCTAACTATCCACAAAGAATCAGAATTTGCGAACCTCGTCTTCACCCCTTTCCACCCCCAAGACCGAAAAACTTTAAAAAATCGGGAAAACCGCCGTTTTCACTTGCATGACTTTTCTTTTCACGGAAATTAGTTTAAGGCCACCTATTCTAACTATCCACAAAGAATCAGAATTTGCGAACCTCGTCTTCACCCCTTTCCACCCCCAAGACCGAAAAACCTAAAAAAATCGGGAAAACGGCCGTTTTCACTTGCATGACTTTTATTTTCACGGAAATTAGTTTAAGGCCACCTATTCTAACTATCCACAAAGAATCAGAATTTGCGAACCTCGTCTTCACCCCTTTCCACCCCCAAGACCGAAAAACTTTAAAAAATCGGGAAAACCGCCGTTTTCACTTGCATGACTTTTCTTTTCAGGGAAATTAGTTTAAGGCCACCTATTCTAACTATCCACGAAGAATCAGAATTTGCGAACCTCGTCTTCACCCCTTTCCACCCCCAAGACCGAAAAACGTAAAAAAATCGGGAAAACGGCCGTTTTCACTTGCATGACTTTTATTTTCACGGAAATTAGTTTAAGGCCACCTATTCTAACTATTCACGAAGAATCAGAATTTGCGAACCTCGTCTTCACCCCTTTCCACCCCCAAGAACGAAAAACTTAAAAAAATCGGGAAAACCGCCGTTTTCACTTGCATGACTTTTCTTTTCACGGAAATTAGTTTAAGGCCACCTATTCTAACTATCCACAAAGAATCAGAATTTGCGAACCTCGTCTTCACCCCTTTCCACCCCCAAGACCGAAAAACGTAAAAAAATCGGGGAAACCGCCGTTTTCACTTGCATGACTTTTCTTTTCACGGAAATTAGTTTAAGGCCACCTATTCTAACTATCCACGAAGAATCAGAATTTGCGAACCTCGTCTTCACCCCTTTCCACCCTCAAGACCGAAAAACGTAAAAAAATCGGGGAAACCGCCGTTTTCACTTGCATGACTTTTCTTTTCACGGAAATTAGTTTAAGGCCACCTATTCTAACTATCCACAAAGAATCAGAATTTGCGAACCTCGTCTTCACCCCTTTCCACCCCCAAGACCGAAAAACTTAAAAAAATCGGGAAAACCGCCGTTTTCACTTGCATGACTTTTCTTTTCACGGAAATTAGTTTAAGGCCACCTATTCTAACTATCCACAAAGAATCAGAATTTGCGAACCTCGTCTTCACCCCTTTCCACCCCCAAGACCGAAAAACCTAAAAAAATCGGGAAAACGGCCGTTTTCACTTGCATGACTTTTATTTTCACGGAAATTAGTTTAAGGCCACCTATTCTAACTATCCACAAAGAATCAGAATTTGCGAACCTCGTCTTCACCCCTTTCCACCCCCAAGACCGAAAAACTTAAAAAAATCGGGAAAACCGCCGTTTTCACTTGCATGACTTTTCTTTTTACGGAAATTAGTTTAAGGCCACCTATTCTAACTATCCACAAAGAATCAGAATTTGCGAACCTCGTCTTCACCCCTTTCCACCCCCAAGACCGAAAAACCTAAAAAAAATCGGGAAAACGGCCGTTTTCACTTGCATGACTTTTATTTTCACGGAAATTAGTTTAAGGCCACCTATTCTAACTATCCACAAAGAATCAGAATTTGCGAACCTCGTCTTCACCCCTTTCCACCCCCAAGACCGAAAAACTTTAAAAAATCGGGAAAACCGCCGTTTTCACTTGCATGACTTTTCTTTTCAGGGAAATTAGTTTAAGGCCACCTATTCTAACTATCCACGAAGAATCAGAATTTGCGAACCTCGTCTTCACCCCTTTACACCCCCAAGACCGAAAAACGTAAAAAAATCGGGAAAACGGCCGTTTTCACTTGCATGACTTTTATTTTCACGGAAATTAGTTTAAGGCCACCTATTCTAACTATCCACAAATAATCAGAATTTGCGAACCTCGTCTTCACCCCTTTCCACCCCCAAGACCGAAAAACGTAAAAAAATCGGGGAAACCGCCGTTTTCACTTGCATGACTTTTCTTCTCACGGAAATTAGTTTAAGGCCACCTATTCTAACTATCCACGAAGAATTATAATTTGCGAACCTCGTCTTCACCCCTTTCCACCCTCAAGACCGAAAAACGTAAAAAAATCGGGGAAACCGCCGTTTTCACTTGCATGACTTTTCTTTTCACGGAAATTAGTTTAAGGCCACCTATTCTAACTATCCACAAAGAATCAGAATTTGCGAACCTCGTCTTCACCCCTTTCCACCCCCAAGACCGAAAAACTTAAAAAAATCGGGAAAACCGCCGTTTTCACTTGCATGACTTTTCTTTTCACGGAAATTAGTTTAAGGCCACCTATTCTAACTATCCACAAAGAATCAGAATTTGCGAACCTCGTCTTCACCCCTTTCCACCCCCAAGACCGAAAAACCTAAAAAAATCGGGAAAACGGCCGTTTTCACTTGCATGACTTTTATTTTCACGGAAATTAGTTTAAGGCCACCTATTCTAACTATCCACAAAGAATCAGAATTTGCGAACCTCGTCTTCACCCCTTTCCACCCCCAAGACCGAAAAACTTAAAAAAATCGGGAAAACCGCCGTTTTCACTTGCATGACTTTTCTTTTCACGGAAATTAGTTTAAGGCCACCTATTCTAACTATCCGCAAAGAATCAGAATTTGCGAACCTCGTCTTCACCCCTTTCCACCCCCAAGACCGAAAAACCTAAAAAAATCGGGAAAACGGCCGTTTTCACTTGCATGACTTTTATTTTCACGGAAATTAGTTTAAGGCCACCTATTCTAACTATCCACAAAGAATCAGAATTTGCGAACCTCGTCTTCACCCCTTTCCACCCCCAAGACCGAAAAACTTTAAAAAATCGGGAAAACCGCCGTTTTCACTTGCATGACTTTTCTTTTCACGGAATTTAGTTTAAGGCCACCTATTCTAACTATCCACAAAGAATCAGAATTTGCGAACCTCGTCTTCACCCCTTTCCACCCCCAAGACCGAAAAACTTTAAAAAATCGGGAAAACCGCCGTTTTCACTTGCATGACTTTTCTTTTCACGGAAATTAGTTTAAGGCCACCTATTCTAATTATCCACAAAGAATCAGAATTTGCGAACCTCGTCTTCACCCCTTTCCACCCCCAAGACCGAAAAACCTAAAAAAATCGGGAAAACGGCCGTTTTCACTTGCATGACTTTTATTTTCACGGAAATTAGTTTAAGGCCACCTATTCTAACTATCCACAAAGAATCAGAATTTGCGAACCTCGTCTTCACCCCTTTCCACCCCCAAGACCGAAAAACTTTAAAAAATCGGGAAAACCGCCGTTTTGACTTGCATGACTTTTCTTTTCACGGAAATTAGTTTAAGGCCACCTATTCTAACTATCCACAAAGAATCAGAATTTGCGAACCTCGTCTTCACCCCTTTCCACCCCCAAGACCGAAAAACCTAAAAAAATCGGGAAAACGGCCGTTTTCACTTGCATGATTTTTATTTTCACGGAAATTAGTTTAAGGCCACCTATTCTAACTATCCACAAAGAATCAGAATTTGCGAACCTCGTATTCACCCCTTTCCACCCCCAAGACCGAAAAACTTTAAAAAATCGGGAAAACCGCCGTTTTCACTTGCATGACTTTTCTTTTCAGGGAAATTAGTTTAAGGCCACCTATTCTAACTATCCACGAAGAATCAGAATTTGCGAACCTTGTCTTCACCCCTTTCCACCCCCAAGAACGAAAAACGTAAAAAAATCGGGAAAACGGCCGTTTTCACTTGCATGACTTATTTTCACGGAAATTAGTTTAAGGCCACCTATTCTAACTATCCACAAATAATCAGAATTTGCGAACCTCGTCTTCACCCCTTTCCACCCCCAAGACCGAAAAACGTAAAAAAATCGGGGAAACCGCCGTTTTCACTTGCATGACTTTTCTTTTCACGGAAATTAGTTTAAGGCCACCTATTCTAACTATCCACAAAGAATCAGAATTTGCGAACCTCGTCTTCACCTTTTTCCACCCCCAAGACCGAAAAACCTAAAAAAATCGGGAAAACGGCCGTTTTCACTTGCATGACTTTTATTTTCACGGAAATTAGTTTAAGGCCACCTATTCTAACTATCCACAAAGAATCAGAATTTGCGAACCTCGTCTTCACCCCTTTCCACCCCCAAGACCGAAAAACTTAAAAAAATCGGGAAAACCGCCGTTTTCACTTGCATGACTTTTCTTTTCACGGAAATTAGTTTAAGGCCACCTATTCTAACTATTCACGAAGAATCAGAATTTGCGAACCTCGTCTTCACCCCTTTCCACCCCCAAGAACGAAAAACTTAAAAAAATCGGGAAAACCGCCGTTTTCACTTGCATGACTTTTCTTTTCACGGAAATTAGTTTAAGGCCACCTATTCTAACTATCCACAAAGAATCAGAATTTGCGAACCTCGTCTTCACCCCTTTCCACCCCCAAGACCGAAAAACGTAAAAAAATCGGGGAAACCGCCGTTTTCACTTGCATGACTTTTCTTTTCACGGAAATTAGTTTAAGGCCCCCTATTCTAACTATCCACGAAGAATCAGAATTTGCGAACCTCGTCTTCACCCCTTTCCACCCTCAAGACCGAAAAACGTAAAAAAATCGGGGAAACCGCCGTTTTCACTTGCATGACTTTTCTTTTCACGGAAATTAGTTTAAGGCCACCTATTCTAACTATCCACAAAGAATCAGAATTTGCGAACCTCGTCTTCACCCCTTTCCACCCCCAAGACCGAAAAACGTAAAAAAATCGGGGAAACCGCCGTTTTCACTTGCATGACTTTTCTTTTCACGGAAATTAGTTTAAGGCCACCTATTCTAACTATCCACAAATAATCAGAATTTGCGAACCTCGTCTTCACCCCTTTCCAAACTAATTTCCGTGAAAAGAAAAGTCATGCAAGTGAAAACGGCGGTTTTCCCGATTTTTTTAAGTTTTTCGGTCTTGGGGGTGGAAAGGGGTGAAGACGAGGTTCGCAAATTCTGATTCTTTGTGGATAGTTAGAATAGGTGGCCTTAAACTAATTTCCGTGAAAAGAAAAGTCATGCAAGTGCAAACGGCGGTTTCCCCGATTTTTTTACGTTTTTCGGTCTTGAGGGTGGAAAGGGGTGAAGACGAGGTTCGCAAATTCTGATTCTTCGTGGATAGTTAGAATAGGTGGCCTTAAACTAATTTCCGTGAAAAGAAAAGTCATGCAAGTGAAAACGGCGGTTTCCCCGATTTTTTTACGTTTTTCGGTCTTGGGGGTGGAAAGAAGTGAAGACGAGGTTCGCAAATTCTGATTCTTTGTGGATAGTTAGAATAGGTGGCCTTAAACTAATTTCCGTGAAAAGAAAAGTCATGCAAGTGAAAACGGCGGTTTCCCCGATTTTTTTACGTTTTTCGGTCTTGAGGGTGGAAAGGGGTGAAGACGAGGTTCGCAAATTCTGATTCTTCGTGGATAGTTAGAATAGGTGGCCTTAAACTAATTTCCGTGAAAATAAAAGTCATGCAAGTGAAAACGGCCGTTTTCCCGATTTTTTTACGTTTTTCGGTCTTGGGGGTGGAAAGGGGTGAGACGAGGTTCGCAAATTCTGATTCTTCGTGGATAGTTAGAATAGGTGGCCTTAAACTAATTTCCCTGAAAAGAAAAGTCATGCAAGTGAAAACGGCGGTTTTCCCGATATTTTAAAGTTTTTCGGTCTTGGGGGTGGAAAGGGGTGAAAACGAGGTTCGCAAATTCTGATTCTTTGTGGATAGTTAGAATAGGTGGCCTTAAACTAATTTCCGTGAAAATAAAAGTCATGCAAGTGAAAACGGCGGTTTCCCCGATTTTTTTACGTTTTTCGGTCTTGGGGGTGGAAAGGGGTGAAGACGAGGTTCGCAAATTCTGATTATTTGTGGATAGTTAGAATAGGTGGCCTTAAACTAATTTCCGTGAAAAGAAAAGTCATGCAAGTGAAAACGGCGGTTTTCCCGATTTTTTTAAGTTTTTCGGTCTTGGGGGTGGAAAGGGGTGAAGACGAGGTTCGCAAATTCTGATTCTTTGTGGATAGTTAGAATAGGTGGCCTTAAACTAATTTCCGTGAAAAGAAAAGTCATGCAAGTGAAAACGGCGGTTTCCCTGATTTTTTTACGTTTTTCGGTCTTGGGGGTGGAAAGGGGTGAAGACGAGGTTCGCAAATTCTGATTAATTGTGGATAGTTAGAATAGGTGGCCTTAAACTAATTTCCGTGAAAATAAAAGTCATGCAAGTGAAAACGGCCGTTTTCCCGATTTTTTTAGGTTTTTCGGTCTTGGGGGTGGAAAGGGGTGAAGACGAGGTTCGCAAATTCTGATTCTTTGTGGATAGTTAGAATAGGTGGCCTTAAACTAATTTCCGTGAAAATAAAAGTCATGCAAGTGAAAACGGCCGTTTTCACGATTTTTTTAGGTTTTTCGGTCTTGGGGGTGGAAAGGGGTGAAGACGAGGTTCGCAAATTCTGATTATTTGTGGATAGTTAGAATAGGTGGCCTTAAACTAATTTCCGTGAAAAGAAAAGTCATGCAAGTGAAAACGGCGGTTTTCCCGATTTTTTTAAGTTTTTCGGTCTTGGGGGTGGAAAGGGGTGAAGACGAGGTTCGCAAATTCTGATTCTTTGTGGATAGTTAGAATAGGTGGCCTTAAACTAATTTCCGTGAAAAGAAAAGTCATGCAAGTGAAAACGGCGGTTTCCCCGATTTTTTTACGTTTTTCGGTCTTGGGGGTGGAAAGGGGTGAAGACGAGGTTCGCAAATTCTGATTATTTGTGGATAGTTAGAATAGGTGGCCTTAAACTAATTTCCGTGAAAAGAAAAGTCATGCAAGTGAAAACGGCGGTTTTCCCGATTTTTTAAAGTTTTTCGGTCTTGGGGGTGGAAAGGGGTGAAGACGAGGTTCGCAAATTCTGATTCTTTGTGGATAGTTAGAATAGGTGGCCTTAAACTAATTTCCGTGAAAAGAAAAGTCATGCAAGTGAAAACGGCGGTTTCCCCGATTTTTTTACGTTTTTCGGTCTTGGGGGTGGAAAGGGGTGAAGACGAGGTTCGCAAATTCTGATTATATGTGGATAGTTAGAATAGGTGGCCTTAAACTAATTTCCGTGAAAAGAAAAGTCATGCAAGTGAAAACGGCGGTTTTCACGATATTTTAAGGTTTTTCGGTCTTGGGGGTGGAAAGGGGTGAAGACGAGGTTCGCAAATTCTGATTCTTTGTGGATAGTTAGAATAGGTGGCCTTAAACTAATTTCCGTGAAAATAAAAGTCATGCAAGTGAAAACGGCCGTTTTCCCGATTTTTTTAGGTTTTTCGGTCTTGGGGGTGGAAAGGGGTGAAGACGAGGTTCGCAAATTCTGATTCTTTGTGGATAGTTAGAATAGGTGGCCTTAAACTAATTTCCGTGAAAAGAAAAGTCATGCAAGTGAAAACGGCGGTTTTCCCGATTTTTTTAAGTTTTTCGGTCTTGGGGGTGGAAAGGGGTGAAGACGAGGTTCGCAAATTCTGATTCTTTGTGGATAGTTAGAATAGGTGGCCTTAAACTAATTTCCGTGAAAAGAAAAGTCATGCAAGTGAAAACGGCGGTTTCCCCGATTTTTTTACGTTTTTCGGTCTTGGGGGTGGTAAGGGGTGAAGACAAGGTTCGCAAATTCTGATTATTTGTGGATAGTTAGAATAGGTGGCCTTAAACTAATTTCCGTGAAAAGAAAAGTCATGCAAGTGAAAACGGCGGTTTTCCCGATTTTTTAAAGTTTTTCGGTCTTGGGGGTGGAAAGGGGTGAAGACGAGGTTCGCAAATTCTGATTCTTTGTGGATAGTTAGAATAGGTGGCCTTAAACTAATTTCCGTGAAAAGAAAAGTCATGCAAGTGAAAACGGCGGTTTCCCCGATTTTTTTACGTTTTTCGGTCTTGGGGGTGGAAAGGGGTGAAGACGAGGTTCGCAAATTCTGATTTTTCGTGGATAGTTAGAATAGGTGGCCTTAAAATAATTTCCCTGAAAAGAAAAGTCATGCAAGTGAAAACGGCGGTTTTCCCGATTTTTTAAAGTTTTTCGGTCTTGGGGGTGGAAAGGGGTGAAGACGAGGTTCGCAAATTCTGATTCTTTGTGGATAGTTAGAATAGGTGGCCTTAAACTAATTTCCGTGAAAATAAAAGTCATGCAAGTGAAAACGGCCGTTTTCCCGATTTTTTTAGGTTTTTCGGTCTTGGGGGTGGAAAGGGGTGAAGACGAGGTTCGCAAATTCTGATTCTTTGTGGATAGTTAGAATAGGTGGCCTTAAACTAATTTCCGTGAAAAGAAAAGTCATGCAAGTGAAAACGGCGGTTTTCCCGATTTTTTTAAGTTTTTCGGTCTTGGGGGTGGAAAGGGGTGAAGACGAGGTTCGCAAATTCTGATTCTTTGTGGATAGTTAGAATAGGTGGCCTTAAACTAATTTCCGTGAAAAGAAAAGTCATGCAAGTGAAAACGGCGGTTTCCCTGATTTTTTTACGTTTTTCGGTCTTGGGGGTGGAAAGGGGTGAAGACGAGGTTCGCAAATTCTGATTATTTGTGGATAGTTAGAATAGGAGGCCTTAAACTAATTTCCGTGAAAATAAAAGTCATGCAAGTGAAAACGGCGGTTTCCCCGATTTTTTTACGTTTTTCGGTCTTGGGGGTGGAAAGGGGTGAAGACGAGGTTCGCAAATTCTGATTATTTGTGGATAGTTAGAATAGGTGGTCTTAAACTAATTTCCGTGAAAAGAAAAGTCATGCAAGTGAAAACGGCGGTTTTCCCGATTTTTTTAAGTTTTTCGGTCTTGGGGGTGGAAAGGGGTGAAGACGAGGTTCGCAAATTCTGATTCTTTGTGGATAGTTAGAATAGGTGGCCTTAAACTAATTTCCGTGAAAAGAAAAGTCATGCAAGTGAAAACGGCGGTTTCCCTGATTTTTTTACGTTTTTCGGTCTTGGGGGTGGAAAGGGGTGAAGACGAGGTTAGCAAATTCTGATTAATTGTGGATAGTTAGAATAGGTGGCCTTAAACTAATTTCCGTGAAAATAAAAGTCATGCAAGTGAAAACGGCCGTTTTCCCGATTTTTTTAGGTTTTTCGGTCTTGGGGGTGGAAAGGGGTGAAGACGAGGTTCGCAAATTCTGATTCTTTGTGGATAGTTAGAATAGGTGGCCTTAAACTAATTTCCGTGAAAATAAAAGTCATGCAAGTGAAAACGGCCGTTTTCACGATTTTTTTAGGTTTTTCGGTCTTGGGGGTGGAAAGGGGTGAAGACGAGGTTCGCAAATTCTGATTCTTTGTGGATAGTTAGAATAGGTGGCCTTAAACTAATTTCCGTGAAAAGAAAAGTCATGCAAGTGAAAACGGCGGTTTTCCCGATTTTTTTAAGTTTTTCGGTCTTGGGGGTGGAAAGGGGTGAAGACGAGGTTCGCAAATTCTGATTCTTTGTGGATAGTTAGAATAGGTGGCCTTAAACTAATTTCCGTGAAAAGAAAAGTCATGCAAGTGAAAACGGCGGTTTCCCCGATTTTTTTACGTTTTTCGGTCTTGGGGGTGGAAAGGGGTGAAGACGAGGTTCGCAAATTCTGATTATTTGTGGATAGTTAGAATAGGTGGCCTTAAACTAATTTCCGTGAAAAGAAAAGTCATGCAAGTGAAACGGCGGTTTTCCCGATTTTTTAAAGTTTTTCGGTCTTGGGGGTGGAAAGGGGTGAAGATGAGGTTCGCAAATTCTGATTCTTTGTGGATAGTTAGAATAGGTGGCCTTAAACTAATTTCCGTGAAAAGAAAAGTCATGCAAGTGAAAACGGCGGTTTCCCCGATTTTTTACGTTTTTCGGTCTTGGGGGTGGAAAGGGGTGAAGACGAGGTTCGCAAATTCTGATTATTTGTGGATAGTTAGAATAGGTGGCCTTAAACTAATTTCCGTGAAAAGAAAAGTCATGCAAGTGAAAACGGCGGTTTTCCCGATTTTTTTAAGTTTTTCGGTCTTGGGGGTGGAAAGGGGTGAAGACGAGGTTCGCAAATTCTGATTCTTTGTGGATAGTTAGAATAGGTGGCCTTAAACTAATTTCCGTGAAAAGAAAAGTCATGCAAGTGAAAACGGCGGTTTCCCTGATTTTTTTACGTTTTTCGGTCTTGGGGGTGGAAAGGGGTGAAGACGAGGTTCGCAAATTCTGATTAATTGTGGATAGTTAGAATAGGTGGCCTTAAACTAATTTCCGTGAAAATAAAAGTCATGCAAGTGAAAACGGCCGTTTTCCCGATTTTTTTAGGTTTTTCGGTCTTGGGGGTGGAAAGGGGTGAAGACGAGGTTCGCAAATTCTGATTCTTTGTGGATAGTTAGAATAGGTGGCCTTAAACTAATTTCCGTGAAAATAAAAGTCATGCAAGTGAAAACGGCCGTTTTCACGATTTTTTTAGGTTTTTCGGTCTTGGGGGTGGAAAGGGGTGAAGACGAGGTTCGCAAATTCTGATTATTTGTGGATAGTTAGAATAGGTGGCCTTAAACTAATTTCCGTGAAAAGAAAAGTCATGCAAGTGAAAACGGCGGTTTTCCCGATTTTTTTAAGTTTTTCGGTCTTGGGGGTGGAAAGGGGTGAAGACGAGGTTCGCAAATTCTGATTCTTTGTGGATAGTTAGAATAGGTGGCCTTAAACTAATTTCCGTGAAAAGAAAAGTCATGCAAGTGAAAACGGCGGTTTCCCCGATTTTTTTACGTTTTTCGGTCTTGGGGGTGGAAAGGGGTGAAGACGAGGTTCGCAAATTCTGATTATTTGTGGATAGTTAGAATAGGTGGCCTTAAACTAATTTCCGTGAAAAGAAAAGTCATGCAAGTGAAAACGGCGGTTTTCCCGATTTTTTAAAGTTTTTCGGTCTTGGGGGTGGAAAGGGGTGAAGACGAGGTTCGCAAATTCTGATTCTTTGTGGATAGTTAGAATAGGTGGCCTTAAACTAATTTCCGTGAAAAGAAAAGTCATGCAAGTGAAAACGGCGGTTTCCCCGATTTTTTTACGTTTTTCGGTCTTGGGGGTGGAAAGGGGTGAAGACGAGGTTCGCAAATTCTGATTATATGTGGATAGTTAGAATAGGTGGCCTTAAACTAATTTCCGTGAAAAGAAAAGTCATGCAAGTGAAAACGGCGGTTTTCACGATATTTTAAGGTTTTTCGGTCTTGGGGGTGGAAAGGGGTGAAGACGAGGTTCGCAAATTCTGATTCTTTGTGGATAGTTAGAATAGGTGGCCTTAAACTAATTTCCGTGAAAATAAAAGTCATGCAAGTGAAAACGGCCGTTTTCCCGATTTTTTTAGGTTTTTCGGTCTTGGGGGTGGAAAGGGGTGAAGACGAGGTTCGCAAATTCTGATTCTTTGTGGATAGTTAGAATAGGTGGCCTTAAACTAATTTCCGTGAAAAGAAAAGTCATGCAAGTGAAAACGGCGGTTTTCCCGATTTTTTTAAGTTTTTCGGTCTTGGGGGTGGAAAGGGGTGAAGACGAGGTTCGCAAATTCTGATTCTTTGTGGATAGTTAGAATAGGTGGCCTTAAACTAATTTCCGTGAAAAGAAAAGTCATGCAAGTGAAAACGGCGGTTTCCCCGATTTTTTTACGTTTTTCGGTCTTGGGGGTGGTAAGGGGTGAAGACAAGGTTCGCAAATTCTGATTATTTGTGGATAGTTAGAATAGGTGGCCTTAAACTAATTTCCGTGAAAAGAAAAGTCATGCAAGTGAAAACGGCGGTTTTCCCGATTTTTTAAAGTTTTTCGGTCTTGGGGGTGGAAAGGGGTGAAGACGAGGTTCGCAAATTCTGATTCTTTGTGGATAGTTAGAATAGGTGGCCTTAAACTAATTTCCGTGAAAAGAAAAGTCATGCAAGTGAAAACGGCGGTTTCCCCGATTTTTTTACGTTTTTCGGTCTTGGGGGTGGAAAGGGGTGAAGACGAGGTTCGCAAATTCTGATTTTTCGTGGATAGTTAGAATAGGTGGCCTTAAAATAATTTCCCTGAAAAGAAAAGTCATGCAAGTGAAAACGGCGGTTTTCCCGATTTTTTAAAGTTTTTCGGTCTTGGGGGTGGAAAGGGGTGAAGACGAGGTTCGCAAATTCTGATTCTTTGTGGATAGTTAGAATAGGTGGCCTTAAACTAATTTCCGTGAAAATAAAAGTCATGCAAGTGAAAACGGCCGTTTTCCCGATTTTTTTAGGTTTTTCGGTCTTGGGGGTGGAAAGGGGTGAAGACGAGGTTCGCAAATTCTGATTCTTTGTGGATAGTTAGAATAGGTGGCCTTAAACTAATTTCCGTGAAAAGAAAAGTCATGCAAGTGAAAACGGCGGTTTTCCCGATTTTTTTAAGTTTTTCGGTCTTGGGGGTGGAAAGGGGTGAAGACGAGGTTCGCAAATTCTGATTCTTTGTGGATAGTTAGAATAGGTGGCCTTAAACTAATTTCCGTGAAAAGAAAAGTCATGCAAGTGAAAACGGCGGTTTCCCTGATTTTTTTACGTTTTTCGGTCTTGGGGGTGGAAAGGGGTGAAGACGAGGTTCGCAAATTCTGATTATTTGTGGATAGTTAGAATAGGAGGCCTTAAACTAATTTCCGTGAAAATAAAAGTCATGCAAGTGAAAACGGCGGTTTCCCCGATTTTTTTACGTTTTTCGGTCTTGGGGGTGGAAAGGGGTGAAGACGAGGTTCGCAAATTCTGATTATTTGTGGATAGTTAGAATAGGTGGTCTTAAACTAATTTCCGTGAAAAGAAAAGTCATGCAAGTGAAAACGGCGGTTTTCCCGATTTTTTTATGTTTTTCGGTCTTGGGGGTGGAAAGGGGTGAAGACGAGGTTCGCAAATTCTGATTCTTTGTGGATAGTTAGAATAGGTGGCCTTAAACTAATTTCCGTGAAAAGAAAAGTCATGCAAGTGAAAACGGCGGTTTCCCTGATTTTTTTACGTTTTTCGGTCTTGGGGGTGGAAAGGGGTGAAGACGAGGTTAGCAAATTCTGATTAATTGTGGATAGTTAGAATAGGTGGCCTTAAACTAATTTCCGTGAAAATAAAAGTCATGCAAGTGAAAACGGCCGTTTTCCCGATTTTTTTAGGTTTTTCGGTCTTGGGGGTGGAAAGGGGTGAAGACGAGGTTCGCAAATTCTGATTCTTTGTGGATAGTTAGAATAGGTGGCCTTAAACTAATTTCCGTGAAAATAAAAGTCATGCAAGTGAAAACGGCCGTTTTCACGATTTTTTTAGGTTTTTCGGTCTTGGGGGTGGAAAGGGGTGAAGACGAGGTTCGCAAATTCTGATTCTTTGTGGATAGTTAGAATAGGTGGCCTTAAACTAATTTCCGTGAAAAGAAAAGTCATGCAAGTGAAAACGGCGGTTTTCCCGATTTTTTTAAGTTTTTCGGTCTTGGGGGTGGAAAGGGGTGAAGACGAGGTTCGCAAATTCTGATTCTTTGTGGATAGTTAGAATAGGTGGCCTTAAACTAATTTCCGTGAAAAGAAAAGTCATGCAAGTGAAAACGGCGGTTTCCCCGATTTTTTTACGTTTTTCGGTCTTGGGGGTGGAAAGGGGTGAAGACGAGGTTCGCAAATTCTGATTATTTGTGGATAGTTAGAATAGGTGGCCTTAAACTAATTTCCGTGAAAAGAAAATTCATGCAAGTGAAAACGGCGGTTTTCCCGATTTTTTAAAGTTTTTCGGTCTTGGGGGTGGAAAGGGGTGAAGATGAGGTTCGCAAATTCTGATTCTTTGTGGATAGTTAGAATAGGTGGCCTTAAACTAATTTCCGTGAAAAGAAAAGTCATGCAAGTGAAAACGGCGGTTTCCCCGATTTTTTACGTTTTTCGGTCTTGGGGGTGGAAAGGGGTGAAGACGAGGTTCGCAAATTCTGATTATTTGTGGATAGTCTTAAACTAATTTCCGTGAAAAGAAAAGTCATGCAAGTGAAAACGGCGGTTTTCCCGATTTTTTAAAGTTTTTCGGTCTTGGGGGTGGAAAGGGGTGAAGACGAGGTTCGCAAATTCTGATTCTTTGTGGATAGTTAGAATAGGTGGCCTTAAACTAATTTCCGTGAAAAGAAAAGTCATGCAAGTGAAAACGGCGGTTTCCCCGATTTTTTTACGTTTTTCGGTCTTGAGGGTGGAAAGGGGTGAAGACGAGGTTCGCAAATTCTGATTCTTCGTGGATAGTTAGAATAGGTGGCCTTAAACTAATTTCCGTGAAAAGAAAAGTCATGCAAGTGAAAACGGCGGTTTCCCCGATTTTTTTACGTTTTTCGGTCTTGGGGGTGGAAAGGGGTGAAGACGAGGTTCGCAAATTCTGATTATTTGTGGATAGTTAGAATAGGTGGCCTTAAACTAATTTCCGTGAAAATAAAAGTCATGCAAGTGAAAACGGCCGTTTTCCCGATTTTTTTACGTTTTTCGGTCTTGGGGGTGGAAAGGGGTGAAGACGAGGTTCGCAAATTCTGATTCTTCGTGGATAGTTAGAATAGGTGGCCTTAAACTAATTTCCCTGAAAAGAAAAGTCATGCAAGTGAAAACGGCGGTTTTCCCGATTTTTTAAAGTTTTTCGGTCTTGGGGGTGGAAAGGGGTGAAGACGAGGTTCGCAAATTCTGATTCTTTGTGGATAGTTAGAATAGGTGGCCTTAAACTAATTTCCGTGAAAATAAAAGTCATGCAAGTGAAAACGGCCGTTTTCCCGATTTTTTTAGGTTTTTCGGTCTTTGTTGTGGAAAGGGGTGAAGACGAGGTTCGCAAATTCTGATTCTTTGTGGATAGTTAGAATAGGTGGCCTTAAACTAATTTCCGTGAAAAGAAAAGTCATGCAAGTGAAAACGGCGGTTTTCCCGATTTTTTTAAGTTTTTCGTTCTTGGGGGTGGAAAGGGGTGAAGACGAGGTTCGCAAATTCTGATTCTTTGTGGATAGTTAGAATAGGTGGCCTTAAACTAATTTCCGTGAAAAGAAAAGTCATGCAAGTGAAAACGGCGGTTTTCCCGATATTTTAAGGTTTTTCGGTCTTGGGGGTGGAAAGGGGTGAAGACGAGGTTCGCAAATTCTGATTCTTTGTGGATAGTTAGAATAGGTGGCCTTAAACTAATTTCCGTGAAAATAAAAGTCATGCAAGTGAAAACGGCCGTTTTCCCGATTTTTTTAGGTTTTTCTGTCTTGGGGGTGGAAAGGGGTGAAGACGAGGTTCGCAAATTCTGATTCTTTGTGGATAGTTAGAATAGGTGGCCTTAAACTAATTTCCGTGAAAAGAAAAGTCATGCAAGTGAAAACGGCGGTTTTCCCGATTTTTTTAAGTTTTTCGGTCTTGTGGGTGGAAAGGGGTGAAGACGAGGTTCGCAAATTCTGATTCTTTGTGGATAGTTAGAATAGGTGGCCTTAAACTAATTTCCGTGAAAAGAAAAGTCATGCAAGTGAAAACGGCGGTTTCCCCGATTTTTTTACGTTTTTCGGTCTTGGGGGTGGAAAGGGGTGAAGACGAGGTTCGCAAATTCTGATTATTTGTGGATAGTTAGAATAGGTGGCCTTAAACTAATTTCCGTGAAAAGAAAAGTCATGCAAGTGAAAACGGCGGTTTTCCCGATTTTTTTAAGTTTTTCGGTCTTGGGGGTGGAAAGGGGTGAAGACGAGGTTCGCAAATTCTGATTCTTTGTGGATAGTTAGAATAGGTGGCCTTAAACTAATTTCCGTGAAAAGAAAAGTCATGCAAGTGAAAACGGCGGTTTCCCCGATTTTTTTACGTTTTTCGGTCTTGGGGGTGGAAAGGGGTGAAGACGAAGTTCGCAAATTCTGATTCTTCGTGGATAGTTAGAATAGGTGGCCTTAAAATAATTTCCCTGAAAAGAAAAGTCATGCAAGTGAAAACGGCGGTTTTCCCGATTTTTTAAAGTTTTTCGGTCTTGGGGGTGGAAAGGGGTGAAGACGAGGTTCGCAAATTCTGATTCTTTGTGGATAGTTAGAATAGGTGGCCTTAAACTAATTTCCGTGAAAATAAAAGTCATGCAAGTGAAAACGGCCGTTTTCCCGATTTTTTTAGGTTTTTCGGTCTTGGGGGTGGAAAGGGGTGAAGACGAGGTTCGCAAATTCTGATTCTTTGTGGATAGTTAGAATAGGTGGCCTTAAACTAATTTCCGTGAAAAGAAAAGTCATGCAAGTGAAAACGGCGGTTTTCCCGATTTTTTTAAGTTTTTCGGTCTTGGGGGTGGAAAGGGGTGAAGACGAGGTTCGCAAATTCTGATTCTTTGTGGATAGTTAGAATAGGTGGCCTTAAACTAATTTCCGTGAAAAGAAAAGTCATGCAAGTGAAAACGGCGGTTTCCCTGATTTTTTTACGTTTTTCGGTCTTGGGGGTGGAAAGGGGTGAAGACGAGGTTCGCAAATTCTGATTATTTGTGGATAGTTAGAATAGGTGGCCTTAAACTAATTTCCGTGAAAATAAAAGTCATGCAAGTGAAAACGGCCGTTTTCCCGATTTTTTTACGTTTTTCGGTCTTGGGGGTGGAAAGGGGTGAAGACGAGGTTCGCAAATTCTGATTCTTCGTGGATAGTTAGAATAGGTGGCCTTAAACTAATTTCCCTGAAAAGAAAAGTCATGCAAGTGAAAACGGCGGTTTTCCCGATTTTTTAAAGTTTTTCGGTCTTGGGGGTGGAAAGGGGTGAATACGAGGTTCGCAAATTCTGATTCTTTGTGGATAGTTAGAATAGGTGGCCTTAAACTAATTTCCGTGAAAATAAAAGTCATGCAAGTGAAAACGGCCGTTTTCCCGATTTTTTTAGGTTTTTCGGTCTTGGGGGTGGAAAGGGGTGAAGACGAGGTTCGCAAATTCTGATTCTTTGTGGATAGTTAGAATAGGTGGCCTTAAACTAATTTCCGTGAAAAGAAAAGTCATGCAAGTGAAAACGGCGGTTTTCCCGATTTTTTTAAGTTTTTCGGTCTTGGGGGTGGAAAGGGGTGAAGACGAGGTTCGCAAATTCTGATTCTTTGTGGATAGTTAGAATAGGTGGCCTTAAACTAATTTCCGTGAAAAGAAAAGTCATGCAAGTGAAAACGGCGGTTTTCCCGATTTTTTAAAGTTTTTCGGTCTTGGGGGTGGAAAGGGGTGAAGACGAGGTTCGCAAATTCTGATTCTTTGTGGATAGTTAGAATAGGTGGCCTTAAACTAATTTCCGTGAAAATAAAAGTCATTCAAGTGAAAACGGCCGTTTTCCCGATTTTTTTAGGTTTTTCGGTCTTGGGGGTGGAAAGGGGTGAAGACGAGGTTCGCAAATTCTGATTCTTTGTGGATAGTTAGAATAGGTGGCCTTAAACTAATTTCCGTGAAAAGAAAAGTCATGCAAGTGAAAACGGCGGTTTTCCCGATTTTTTTAAGTTTTTCTTCGGTCTTGGGGGTGGAAAGGGGTGAAGACGAGGTTCGCAAATTCTGATTCTTTGTGGATAGTTAGAATAGGTGGCCTTAAACTAATTTCCGTGAAAAGAAAAGTCATGCAAGTGAAAACGGCGGTTTCCCCGATTTTTTTACGTTTTTCGGTCTTGGGGGTGGAAAGGGGTGAAGACGAGGTTCGCAAATTCTGATTATTTGTGGATAGTTAGAATAGGTGGCCTTAAACTAATTTCCGTGAAAAGAAAAGTCATGCAAGTGAAAACGGCGGTTTTCCCGATTTTTTAAAGTTTTTCGGTCTTGGAGGTGGAAAGGGGTGAAGACGAGGTTCGCAAATTCTGATTCTTTGTGGATAGTTAGAATAGGTGGCCTTAAACTAATTTCCGTGAAAAGAAAAGTCATGCAAGTGAAAACGGCGGTTTCCCCGATTTTTTAAAGTTTTTCGGTCTTGGGGGTGGAAAGGGGTGAAGACGAGGTTCGCAAATTCTGATTCTTTGTGGATAGTTAGAATAGGTGGCCTTAAACTAATTTCCGTGAAAAGAAAAGTCATGCAAGTGAAAACGGCGGTTTCCCCGATTTTTTTACGTTTTTCGGTCTTGGGGGTGGAAAGGGGTGAAGACGAGGTTCGCAAATTCTGATTATTTGTGGATAGTTAGAATAGGTGGCCTTAAACTAATTTCCGTGAAAAGAAAAGTCATGCAAGTGAAAACGGCGGTTTTCCCGATTTTTCAAAGTTTTTCGGTCTTGGGGGTGGAAAGGGGTGAAGACGAGGTTCGCAAATTCTGATTCTTTGTGGATAGTTAGAATAGGTGGCCTTAAACTAATTTCCGTGAAAAGAAAAGTCATGCAAGTGAAAACGGCGGTTTCCCCGATTTTTTAAAGTTTTTCGGTCTTGGGGGTGGAAAGGGGTGAAGACGAGGTTCGCAAATTCTGATTCTTTGTGGATAGTTAGAATAGGTGGCCTTAAACTAATTTCCGTGAAAATAAAAGTCATGCAAGTGAAAACGGCCGTTTTCCCGATTTTTTTAGGTTTTTCGGTCTTGGGGGTGGAAAGGGGTGAAGACGAGGTTCGCAAATTCTGATTCTTTGTGGATAGTTAGAATAGGTGGCCTTAAACTAATTTCCGTGAAAAGAAAAGTCATGCAAGTGAAAACGGCGGTTTTCCCGATTTTTTTAAGTTTTTCGGTCTTGGGGGTGGAAAGGGGTGAAGACGAGGTTCGCAAATTCTGATTCTTTGTGGATAGTTAGAATAGGTGGCCTTAAACTAATTTCCGTTAAAAGAAAAGTCATGCAAGTGAAAACGGCGGTTTTCCCTATTGCTATCTTTGAAGTAAAACCATCCGTGCAAGCTGTACCCGAGGGCCGCCCGGGGAAGTCGTTGCTAGAAAACTCGTTGCTGCTTTCACACTCATAAATAACGAGGGTTAAATCGGGCGGAGAAGAAATGGGCTAGACGACGAAACTGCTAGCGGAACCAAAGTCTAGAAATACTAAAGTCCGCTCACTTCTTTGATCTCTCGGAAAAGCCGACAATTTTTTGCGACCGGTCGTAAATCAGCGTCACCTCGCACGCTTCGCATTTACGAGGACGACTAAACGAAATCGCCGTCAAGCTAGTTATACGGGGGCAGTTTCATATTGACTTTCCATTATTTACCAAAGTCTACAAATATTAGTATACCTATTTGTAGACTTTGGTAAAACATTATTTGTGTAGGTAAGTGTACTGTTAGTTTTTGGTAGGTACAGTTAAATTAAAATACAAGGTAGCTATTATCAGAATTTACATAATTAGTAGGTATATCTGTAGACTTTGATTGGAACATAAATAAAAATGCAATTTTTATGTTTTACGTTCATTTTTAATAAAGCCTAACAAAACATAGTGCAAACAAAAACATAAATAACAAAAAAATATTTAACGGCAATGAGTTGAACTAATCATATCTACTTTTTCATCCTGTAGTAAATATTTTGATATTTAAATTGACATAAACAGTACAGAACAAAATATTACGCATACGTACCTACACAAGCATGCGTCTTACCATAAGCTTCTGGCAATAATCTTAATGGGACAGCCGAGGGGACAGCAGTTTTTACTAAACGTTTTCCGGACGAAGAGAATGACTGATCATCAAAATGTGCCTTGCAAATTCTTATAGGTTTATATGCCTCTTCAGGTGGAATATTCGCAAATTTATGTTCTCCGATGAACCCTAAGGCATTCTTTTATTGCTGACACCTTCAAATTTTCAATATTTTAATATTATATCTATATTATTCTTCAATTAGGTAATACCTAAGTATTCAAATGTAACATAAAAATGTCTTAATTTTTGTAGGTAGGTACGTCAACCTCAATCTTACCTTTCATTGCCTTTATAAAATGAAAAAAGGTAATATAGTCTTTTGAACTGGTTTTACAGCCATCCGCACTGCAGTAAAAAGCGTTACTAAGCATCACTACAACACAGTCACGGTCGGTCGGTAATATTTTGCGGTAATATTTTGCGCGCACCCGATAGAATACGAACGAACCGCTCTCAGCTACACTGTGTACAGCTTATTTTCTTACATTATAAGATAACGATCGGCTCGATGAGGAAACTTGAAAGCTTCGAGTTATAAGTCGAAATTTTAAAGTTTCGACTTATAAGTCGAAATTTAAGAAGTGGATCTAGAAAAAAAAGGCGTGTGTCCCTTAAAGGCCTTCGTAAAATGCTGATCTTTATATGATTCAAGAGCACTCTGGAATTATTGAAAAAATATTAATAACCGCCAAAGTAATTTATTTTTTACAAAATGTCAACCGAAAAATAAAAAATGATTTAAATTATTGGACCTTTATCAATAAAGTCACTGTCTAAGATGATACATTTTCTGTGCATTTCCTGTTGTGTCACACCAGCCACCTTAACTACTCCTAGTCTTACCAACTGGTAGGCTTCTGTTACTTTTAGACGTTGATTGGCTCTTAATTTTTAACATTCCCTTAGATCTAGCAATAAATTATTGTATTAAAAACACTGGAATAAAATAAACTCCCACACAACACTTTCAGTCCATGATTTTGTCGATTTTTTATTCAATTAGTGTAACAGTTTCCATCACTATACATAGAAATTAAATCAATACTTGGCATTTTGGTTATTTTTTACGAAATAAAAATGAAAGCTCACCTCAGTATACTGTAAATATTGACGAGGTCCCAGTTGATCGGCAGCGTGAAAGGCCGAATAGGAACCGTATCAGGGCGTGGGTCGAGAACGAAAATCCTCGAGTACGTCACAACACTGATTTATTTCGCACAAGGTGAATGGTGAATACAAAATACACAAACCCAAACGTGTTCAACGGGAACGGCTTCCAGCCACCCGGACCGTCTGAACTCGCGGATCTCCCGAAAGCAGTTCACCCGTCTGTGTCTCAGGCACCAATGTCCATTCCGGGGGGAGAATTCTCCTTACAACGCTCACGCGTCGGCGCGAGCGGCACCAATACTCCTGGACGGCACGGCCTCCACCCAGAGGCCATAATAACACCTTGGCGGTTTCCCTCCGCCAGGACACACGCGCACTAGACACAAACTTGTTTTTAAAATATAAACCATGACGTTTAAAAACACTTTAAACATTTAAAACTTCTCAAAACCCAAGCTGCTGCATTTAGTTATGTGACAAATGACAACAACGTCGGATTAAGATGGTCAAATGATTTTTGTGCGCCATAGCCTCTCTTTATCGTAGGCCTCGTGTTTACTTTAGCAAATTGCACTAGAGACAAACGAATCGCGACCCTGTATGCATCCAGCCTGTGTTAAATCCTGCACATGGGACATAATTTGTCCAAGTCTAAAATCTCTGTACAACATGCACGCCGCCACTTTAGATATGTCACTGTATATCTGCCCTTTTCTCCAGCGACTGCAACAAACGTTTCGCATAAATGTAATAAATTATCGGCGGAGGACACATTCCACGCTACATATGTTACCCGGGACCCTTTCTCTTTTTACCTAACCTAATCTTCCGGAATCCCTTTCGCCGATAAAGAGGCTTTCAAGTAATTTATTTGCGCCCGTATGATTATCGATTATCTTCTCGTTTCTTTATCTTGAAATAGGTCGAGATAAATGGATACATATCGACAGACGGGTCGGGCCAGCCCAGAGAAAAAACAGCTCGTCCTTATAGAGGGCCGATCACTCAACGTACGTGTAGATTGACGGGGACAGGACTAAGACTAAGATATGCAGGGTGACCCCGATATTTTACACAAACTTGTGACATTTTTTGACAAAAAGTCCCTGTAAACATGATAGTCTAACTAGGGTTCCTGTATTAGGAGAGCTGTTGCAAGTTGCAATTTGCAATCAAATGTCATCCTCAGATTTAAATTGGTTTTGTATAAAAGTAATGACCCTGGGGTAAAAAAAAAAACCAAGTGGGATATTGATTCATAGGCTTGCAAGTAAATTTTTGAGAGATCAATCAAATTGTGATGTAAATTAAAACCAGAGTGAAGGCTATATAGAAGACGTTGGATTTGCAATTGTTCGGATATACAGTGTGTCCGCGGATGGAGTACCCAAGAGGACAAATATACCAAAAATTTAATTTTTCCACAAAAAGACATTCTCGATAAAAGTTTCTGCTTCTCGAAAAAATTTGGTCTACGGAGAGAATTTTTAATTTTTTTTTACCCAAAAAATACAAAAACATGAAATACTATCAAGAATAAACTACCTTTGTTTTTAAAAATATAAAAAACTTTTCCTTAGAAAAGTTATTTAGAATTAAAAGGTGTGTACGATTGTCACTTTTCGAACAAATCAGCCAACGATTTTTTTTATTTCCAAGTTGAAACTCCTTTGTTTTTAAAAATTAAAAACATTTATTTAGAAAAGTTGTCCGATTGTAACTTTTTAAGCAAATCGGCCGACTTTGATTTAAACAGGTAAAAAATAAAAAAATATCAAAGTCGGCCGATTTGCTTCAAAAGTTACAATCGGGCACGTCTTTTAATTCTAAACAACTTTTTTAAGTAAAAGTTTTTGATATTTTTAAAAATAAAGGTAGTTCATTCTTGATGGTATTTCATGTTTTTGTTTTTGGGCACCCTGTATAAAAAATCAAAAGTTCTCTCCGTAGACCATATTTTTTCAAGAAGCAGAAACTTTTATCGAGAATGACTTTTTGTTGAAAAATAAAATTTTTGGTCCATTTGTCCTCTTGGGTACTCCATCCGGGGACACACTGTATATTTTCTAAATTATGAAATAAAACTGGCGATACCTAGTTTATTTTATCATTTATTTTATTTTTGGCATTTATTTTATCTGTTACGGGCACAAGCAAATAAATCATGGTTTAAAATAATAGGTAATTGGTTGTTTAATTTTAAATGTTTTTATCCGATATTTCAAACTTTTGGAGAAAGCGCTGGTATTAACTTTTCTCTGCAAAACTTGAAAACCTGTCATTCCCTTCCCTCACCTCCAGCCATGTTCAGGTTTTGAAATATCGTGATCCCAGCTGATGAGTTTGACTATCTTTATAACCCAAAATATACTCTTGATGTATGTACGTTGCCACAGAAATATTCCAAACTCCAAATAGAAGAGAAGAAGATATATATCTTGTTCCTAAATTACATTCATATAAGTTACGAATAAGATATTATTATCTTCTGTCTGGAGGTAAAAAGTCAAAAAAGTATTTTTTGAATCCTTATGAAGTTCAACATTTTCTTGAGTACAGCATGACCGTGGTGAATCCTCGTCAACAAATAAACATAAATAACAATTTGTTTACACTACGAAAAAATATGAATTAATGAATCATATAGTTATCGTATCGATTGTTATTATCATAAGCGGCCAATATAAAACAGCAATAATTTATTTTCAATAAATTTGGTGTTTTCGCACGCCACTGTTTTGTGTTTACAGTGGTTGTAAATATAAATATTTCGGATATTTCTGGAAGTGCTGCACAAAACTTATACAGGGTATTTCTGAAAAACCTAGCAAAACTTTTTATCGCCTTTAGTTTCTTAGTCCAAGTTTACTTTTTAAAATTACTTTATACTAGGTACATTATTGAAATTTGGCACTGTTGTGTTTTTGGGGATGGAAAATAAGCTGAAACTGTCAATTTATACGTATCTCACAGAGGGCGCTACTTGCACAATTTTTGGCTCGTGTTTTAACTCGTAACTTTTTTGAGTTTATCTTTTTGGTCTTGCAGGTACATCACTTTAGTGCATCTTTTCGTTCTGCAACAAAAAGGTACTCTTGTTTGATAACGATCAAATCAACTGTTTGCGTTGAAATTGGCAAAATGTGCTCCAAAACACCTGTTAACTCCAACATTCTAAACATAAAATTTTCACCTACCTCTTTCAAATGTTACAGATCAACTGTACCATTTATTAAAGTGAGAGAAAAATCCCTGTGAACGATGTACCAGAAACTATTGGTTTTCAAAATGGCAAGGATTGAATTTGACAAAATTTTGGCACCCTATTTCAAGAAAACCAACAATGTTTTGACCAATGTCTATTTGGCATTGTTTCATCATTTTCAATGTAGAGATGTATAATTTTTTCTGAGGGTTCACCGGTCCCTTGGCTTATCTATCAACCACCGTGTTGTCGTTGCTACAGCTAATCCCTCTGCACTAATTTTTCATTAAACTTGATCCTAAACTGATTCTTATCTGTAATCGACTGTTCTCATTCCGTTGAACTGGGGGGAGGGATACGTAATCCCACAGACGGCCAAAAATAGACAGACAAACCTCGCATTTCCAACTAAACTATTTGACAAATTTGCTTTTCGGTATAACCTGGACAATAGGCGTTGATCATAATTAAGCCTATCTAAATTTTCGGTTTGATCGCGACCAACACGCTGTACGTACATACGTACCTATTTGCTGCGCTGCGAATTGAATTCGTCGTGTGACAATGGCGGGTATTATTTAAAATGTCACACATTCCCACCGAGCGGGCCGACAATTCCATACGATTATTATGATAATGTTGGCTAAAATAGTTTATCGAAGCGGAGTCTTTGAATTGGATAATATGGACGAGCCCGCATAGTGGAATTTAGCGACACTATATATCGCCTCTGGATACAGGGAATGCTGCTAAAACAAAATGCCCTTTGGTCTAACTGTTGCGGGAATACGAGCAGTGTTACCCGATAGAAATTCTTGAATTTTAATATTTTTTGGGCAAATCCTGGCCGAAAAAAGTTTGGAAAAATACCGTGGAGACTTCTCAACCCATACAATCAGATAAACCACTAAAAAAGTGATGTATTAGTCCATAATCCGAAGATAATTTATCACTTGCTTGACAACCCCGGAATTGATTAATACATACACAGACTTGCTAAAATTGGTCTGTTTTGCAGCGTTCTGAATTATTCAGCTGATAATTATGTTGCGGTGTTACCAGATATTGCATATAAACGAATTTATATAACTTATACAGGGTGATTCAGTCAAGATGTAACAAATTTTAATCACAGGTGGTGGGAAAAAATAGCTTACTACGAATTCAAAATTTAAAAAATTGAAAAGTCAAAAAAGGAAAATATTTTCAGAAGTGTATTAAAGCCACTTGTTAACGGCGTTCTCCAGATCAGCTGTTAAGCTCGCGCGTCGAGGCTACCGACCCAGGGGCGCGGTGTTGCCAGTTGCACAACATATCGTAAATTTAATTTCTTTGTACCTTTTCCTAGATATTTCTAGGAAAAGGTACAAAAAGACTCTAGGAGAAGCCCTGAAGTTGAGAACACCGGCAAGATGGCTTGCGAGTCTGCGCGGCGTGGCCTGTCACTCCATGTCAGTTGATTTTACAAGAAATTTACAGGAATTAATTTGTGTAGTACGGGTAGTGCTATCGTCGCCAGATTGCTACGACGGGGCAGTGTGTCTCTGGGTGAAAACAGACTGCCCAAAGTGCTGGCGATAGCTTAAAAGTTCTAAGTGAAGAATCGATCCTTTACAATTTCAAGCCTCAAGGTGTCTAGAACCGTCGAGGGAAGCTAGAACTTAGTTATATACCTGGCTGTAAGTCAAATCGTAATAATAACTTGAAGTAGTTAGGTTTTCTTTGCTTGACGGCAAGCGGTCAACTTTTATTCATTTTGGGCTTTCCAAAGGACGAAAATTTAAGAATAAAATGATTAAGGGCCAATTGCATAGTTAAACTAAATTACCCTTTAAAATTAAAGGAGCCTTCTAACAATCGAACCATTGTTTAGTATTGTTGCAAAAGTTTCTTTACCGTTAGCCAAAAGCTAATTTAGTTGAATATATTATGAAATTGACCCTAACTACCATTTCAATCAGAAGAGATTACTCTCCTTCACAACATGCTGTTCTCTGTTCGCTTGTTGCTTGTATTTTTATGAAAATTTAATCATAAGGGAAGATAGGTAATCATCATTTTCCTGATGGCGCACTTTGCGAAAAACTCTCACAAAAAAAGTTCGACTTATAACAAAATGTAGTTCCCTCTATTTGTCCAAATTTACCATATTATTTGTCGAAAATGTACCTATCCACAGCAGGACTCGTACTTATATATTAGCAATTTTGTTACTTGTTACTACTTTTGTTGTCTGTTAAACAAACCTACGTACTTACTTAGGTACCCAATTATTGAAACAAAGGTCACAAATGTATCTAAAAAAGAGGGTTGAACATTTATTAAAAAAGATAAACTAAGCCAAAGTGCAGACTGCTCTAGACAGCATAGACCAGTTGAACTGTCCCGCTGCGGCGTTGCCACATGTTTGCACAGGGCTTGTAAAGTTTGAGAAGGTTGTGATAGTGCTTATGATGTGAATATATTTTCTTAAGACGTTTGAAGTGTTATAACGCCTGCCCTTTGTAGAATCAAGACTGAATATACCAAAAAATGCAGAATAAAGGTAGGTATTTCTTATTTCTTCAGTTGCACCACCAGTTTCCGATATGGTGCAGACTTTTTGATGGACACTGTAGAACTTCATCCCCCACATCCACCGACCCCATCAGATATGAGATGCGCCGCTCGGTCAGGCGGCGCAGACAATTTTTCCTGGGACTTCAAAGCCCGCTAATCCTGTTATGATAGCAGGCTAATGGTGGGGTTGTCCAGGTCGCGCGTGGGGACTAAATGCGCCACCCCCTAGCGGATGACAGATAAGAATTAATTCTGGGACATCGCGTGGTGGGGGGGGGAGGGGGCTAATGAAAAATTAGTGCAGGGTGGGGTGAGAGATGGTGAGTGCAGTGTTCATCGGGTTGGCCGAAGAAAGGTATTCGTTTGTGCTTTTAAACTGCTCTTGCCTAAATATAGAGGATTTTACAAAAAAAATCGTGTTATTGCCTAACTTCTCCTAACTGGTTACCTAAATAGCTATTTCGGCCACTTATTATTTGTGTTTTATACCGTTGAAGGAAGGAATATTGTTCCTTATATTCTTTCACTCAACGAACACACCTTATTTTACTGGCGTTTGAAAAAAATTGTTGTATACAGTGAGATTCAGCCATGATGTAAAAAATTTTAACCACACAGTGACAGTGGGGGTCTACTTCTAATTATTATGTTTATGTTTAGTTTACCGACTGGCCTGCCACTAGACGCAAGCAGCGTTGGCTGTCATCAGTGACTAGGCGCATCAGATGTGCCAGTAATTCAGTTATTACAGATTACTTATGCCTGTTTTACATTGACAATTTCTTCATGAATTAATTCATGAAATCACTTCAAGGACAAATTAATATAAAAAATCGTGTATTACACTGTCAATTTCTTCATGAATTAATTCATGAATTTCTTCATGAAGTTACTTCACGAATTAGAGCATGTTCTATTTTCCGTCAAGTTTTGCGTGAACTTCAGGAGTACCAACATTGAAAATTTGAACACAAGGAAGGTTATATTTTGATACTGGTTTTTGTTTGAGGCATTAGACGAGGAATAGAGGAGAGTACATAATTTTAAAGATAATATTGTTGACTGAAGAGATAATCCTCATCCAACGATAATAATATACTTAGATAAAAAGTGTGTGAAATGTTACAATATTTTTTTTATGTATTTCGCTGCCAAGGCACAGCTCCCTCATTCACGAAATGATCACAAAACTGCTCTCGGGCAGCAACGCAAGCATGTCTTGCGGTGAGCATGTTTGGTAAGAAAGTCCAAATTGAAATATTATATAGTCTTTATAAAGCTCTTCTAGGATGGAACTAGGACATTCGGGTCTCAAAAATTATGTAATGTGCAGCATTATAATGTTATGGTTTGCACTTTTTCCACATTCATATTAATCGTAGTAAAAAAAACTCTAAATCGTTTGGCTAAAATGCCAAATGCATTTTCAACTACTCTTCTAGTCAGATGCTTTAGATGAAGATGGATATGGTTAGAAAATATGTTCTGATAGGGGAAATGCAGCACAAAAAAATAATTTTGTTATTTATTATCTTGTGTTGGTATTTGCTAGAATCTGACATAAGGTGCCAAAAAATTCATCAATTTCTTCATCGGTGTAAAATAGAACTTGTCGTGAATTAATTCATGAATTTATTCATAGACTTATTCATGAATTAATTCATGAAGAAATTGTCAATGTAAAACAGGCTTTATACGGGACGGCAAGTTCAGACACCGGCGGATAGATGGCAATGGCTCCACTCATATCGTAAAGTAGGAGGATTGTTTTTGTGAATAGTTATTTAATCGCAGCTAATTCATATAATTAAAATTATTTCAAGCTATTCTTAAAAAAGTAGACACAATTCGTTTTAGTCCTACATTAAAGTTTCGTTGATGTGAACTAACTGCGGTTGAAAAACAATTCCCGCAACGAAAGCAACGGTCGGGTGGTGGCGGTAGTATGCGGTAGGAAGAAACAGTACCGACTGTAGCGCTCTAGCGACTGTGGCGACTAGGCGACTCGGTCTTGTCAATATCTTGAGTACAGGTTGGTGGACCGTGGCGTGTAAATTTCCGCGAGGTCATGAACTTGTGTATCTATTAAAGTTGAAAGTAAAAAGTGATCGAGTTAACGCCGTTAACAAAGGGGTTTTAATACACTTCTAAAAATACTTTTTCTTTTTTTGGTTCACTTTTGAATTTTTTTAATTTCGAATTTTTTATTAGTCCAAGATAATTAGACCCGTCTTATAAGGGGCGCAAAAAAATAAATGCTGGCAAGTTGAATTTTTCAGGGTTGGTCGAGGACTGCTTCCTGAGTATCCAACCAAAAAATCACACTCGAACCCCTTCAGGGTTTTGTGCAATAGGGGTGGTTTCTTATTTTTTTTTCAGCTTGTGCATAATAATAAGCTCTACGACTTTGCCTTATAAAACTTTTTTATAACTTTCATATCTCACCAGTTACAGCGCATTTCATTTTTTCTGGAAAAAAAAATTAAAAAAAAAAAGAAACCACCCCTATTGCACAAAACCTGAAGGGGTTCGAGTGTGATTTTTTGGTTGGATACTCAGGAGGCAGTCCCCGACCAACCCTGAAAAAATCAGCTTGCCAGCATTTATTTTTTTGCACAAAGGATAAATATCCTGGATTAAATGTATTACATATTTCCTACTACCAACGACGTCAAAACCTATAGACGTGGTGCCCCATTGTTAAAATGCCCTTTATTTTGACTCCAAGATTAAATATTTCCATACTACTCTAAAAACATGCTACAAAGAAAGACATAAAGTCAACCATCAACCAACTATACACCCGGTGGTTCCCGGTTATAGTTCCTCCAGGATCATACTTAGATATCGCATGTTTTTTCTTGTTTGGGGGCGCCGGAAGCATCGGAACCTCACCTGAAGACTCGGGGGATGGTCTAACGACGCCAGCCTCCGAGCCCAGAGTCGAAATAAGTTCGCTACAGCTCGACAAAAAGGGGAAATTTCTGACAATCTCGCGACATTTTCGGAATAATTTAATGGAGCGCTCAGATTGTGATTAGTCCTGGGCGTCAAGCGTTTATCAAAACAAACCTGTCTATAGGTTCGGACGTCATTGCCTGATCGCCTGCTACCGACAATTTCATAATATACTGTGTGTCCACGGATTGATGTCGGAATAGGTGTAAATGACAAAAAAATTTCGAGTTCAAATTTGACCATTTGGGGTTCAGCCCTGCTTGGATAGAAACTAATTTGTGCCATATTAGTAGTTTCGAAAAATCAAGTAGGCCTTGACAGGAACGATTTATTTATTTTCTGTGTAGGTTAAGTGCCTTTTCTGAACAAGATATCGAAAAATGTTATTAGAAAAAGTTGCTTAGAATTCAAAATTATGTCCCTGTGCAGATTTTCAAAATAATTGGCCTACTTTGATTTTAATCCATTTCATTTAGGTAGTTGAACTTTTATATTGCCGAACACACATTTTCAGTCAAGTTGGCATGTTTTTATTATTTTTTTTAACTGTTCAGTGCAGTTTGGTAGTTATATCCTGTGGGTTTTAGCGTATTAATAAAAAACTGCCAGAAATGGATTAAAATCAAAGTAGGCCAATTATTTTGAAAATCTGCACAGGAACATAATTTTGAATTCTAAGCAACTTTTTCTAATAACATTTTTCGATATCTTGTTCAGAAAAGGCACTTAACCTACACAGAAAATAAATAAATCGTTCCTGTCAAGGCCTACTTGATTTTTCGAAACTACTAATATGGCACAAATTAGTTTCTATCCAAGCAGGGCTGAACCCCAAATGGTCAAATTTGAACTCGAAATTTTTTTGTCATTTACACCTATTCCGACATCAATCCGTGGACACACTGTAGGTACATTGAGTTAAACTTTAAATAGACTATGGAGTAAGATTATGAGTAATAATCTTCATAATAACTTTTGTCCATTACTAAAAATGATAATCAGTGATAAATATAAGAGGCAGAATGCAGCGATAATAAATAAAAAAGCTGGAGCTTTGTGTAGGATTCGAACACGGGACCTACGATTTACTAGCCGGACACTCTAGTCCTGCGCTGCAGTAACTGCTTGTCGGTTTTAGTCTATTAGCCACTATTATTTGACACTGCTGAAGTAATGACATTATTAATTTTTCATTGGCATAATTCGTATTATTTTTGATCGAAAGTAGTTTGTGAAACAAATTGTTGTTAAGCAACACTTTTTGTATGTAAAGTGTACTTACGGAGGACGGAGCAAGAAAAATAGTAGATACTATACAACTAGCAGACAACCGATTCTCGCAAATGTCATCATTATTTGTGTTCGACAATTAGCGCTTGTCTCGTTGTGTTATTTGGACGCTTTCAATCAATGGAAAATTGTCGAAACTGAGACACAATTGCGATCCACAACAGAGAGGTGTGGGGCGATTGCTGCTATACGTAAATAGGACGATAGCACATCAGTTTATACGTCGCTGAATTCCCTAATAATAATTGTTCTAATGGATACACATTTATAATTATGGACGGGTTCAAAGTTCACAGTCCGGGGGGAGGTCAAAATGTTTATATTACTCTTGTATTTACACCCAGTTCATAGAGTAACTCATAAAGGCATTATTTCAGGAAATAAAAATACATATTTTATTAAATAAAATACAAAAAAAAAATATATTAGAGAGCATACAGCTTACATTTACATTATTTTTAAAAATATATGTTGATTTCTGCTGCATGCGGTTTGGAATTTCGCATACCGTCTCGTATAGTCGTATTTTTTAAATCTGAAGAATTGGGGACACTACATCTGGTTCCTTTTTAAAAAAATAAAAACTTTTTAAAAATTATTTGGTACATTGTTTCATATCTAAAGAAATGAAATACCTAAAGCATTGTTCAGAAAAGTGTCAGAATTATAGTTCAGAGTTTCATTAATTTACTTCTTTCATAATTTATTATACAACGCGACATAATTTGTTATCTTTTGTAATCGAAATGGACGTCCCCACAATTAATCCAGATACTCACAGTAATTCTTTATCAAAAAAGAAATGTATCCCGACATCTCCAAAGCAAGAAAAACAATTATGCGCGCTATGGATAGTTCTGCCTAGAAAAATACAAAGAAGGCACGGCCGCGTCCATAGCCTCCCGAGACCCCACGCCTAAAAACAATGGAGCATCGCACCACCCATGGCCGCCTTTGTTCCCACTGTGCCCTTCTTGTAAATTTAGAGCACGGTTTGTTCATTATAAGGGGGGTGAGGGCAACAGGGGGGAGCTCGGATTTACGAAAGGGGTGGTGGTGCCAAGGCGTAGCCAAGGGGGGGGGTTTCGGTGGTTCAAACCCCCCCCCCCCCCGAAATAAGCAAAATATTACCTAATATTATACCGAAAAATACGAGGAGTGAAGAGTTAAATTATTATTACGTTTGAATATATGTAGTAATAGTAGCGCCTAGCGCCATCTTTTGACGAGAGGCAGACGCAGTTGCAGCCGAACTATTTTGTATTGTAGGGACACTTTGCGTTGTTTCTCGATTATTCGCCACGCCCCTCGGTCGAAATGAGCGGAACTTTGTGGAAGTTCGTGGAAGTTTCTGGACGGCTACTGGGCTGCTATATAAGCGGCGCCGCGGCGCGTGACCGCGCTTACGGCAGTATTGTTCCATGCGAACTCGAAGCGAATAAAAGTGAAAAGTGGTGAACGAATAGTGAAGAGAATGATGAAGTGTACCGTGTAAGTGAGTAATTTTAGTCCGCTGTTATTCGATGACCTTGTTAAGGATAGATACGTGAATCATTATTACTGTCGAAAAATGGAGGGGAAAAAAAGGAAGGGTGATAAACCTAAAGGTATGGACTACTGGAAAAAGTGGTGTAGTCAAGGTCAAGGGGTTTCTAATAAAGAAACTAATTTGGATTTAGCTATCAAAGCTTCAGCTACCTTGCATGCTGATAAGAAGACTGCCTACCCCGAAATCTAGTTTGGAATGCCTAGATATGTGCGATAAAAACCTTTATCCTAATATTTACACATTACTACAAATCTTCGCTACCATTCCTGTATCCACTGCTACCCCAGAAAGGTCTTTCTCGAGCCTAACGAGACTGAAAAACTATTTACGAAACACTACAAGTGAAAACAGACTTAATGGTTTGGCTCTAATGAACATTCACTATGGAACAGAAATTCATGCAGATGAAGTAGTGGATATATTTAAAAGAAAAAGCCGAAGATTTCTTCTTTAATGGTTTTAGATTTAGCGCAGAGGAACGAAGTTAATTTATCCATTTCATTTAAAGTTAAGAACTTTATAAATATGTCGTAGTTTTTCGGATGAATATATAGATATTAAATTTCATGTAATTATATTTTTGTTGTTTTATTTACTTCTCAAACTAAACCCCCCCCAAAACTAAATCCTGGCTACGCCCGTGGTGGTGGTTGACGAGTGACGAGTACATTGACGATTTTGGCAATATTACCAGAGCATAAGCGGTTTAACTTACTCTTGAGAAAGCATCCGCAAATTCAATGACCTTGACGCCATATTGGGGGAATAGAAATCAGAGAGGTGTTCAGGAAAATGGATTCAGAAATACAGAGGAGTATCAGGGCATTTTGTAATTTATATAACGTGGTAGTAAGATACAGTTCGGTATGTAAAATTTGTCGAGCAGTAGGCCATTTTGTTAAATTCGGAAAATTTGGTCGATAAGAACAAATAAAAATACTTTTATTATACTTCTTTGAAATCACCTTATTTTCATCTGTTTTAGCAATAATGAAAGATGGGGTTTTTCGCACAAACAAAACATATTTATAAAAAAGCTGTCGCCAGCACTTTGGTCTGTCTGTTTCCACCCAGAGACACACTGCCTCGTCGTAGCAATCTGGCGACGATAGCACTACCCGCACTACACAAATTAATTCTGGTAAATTTCTTGTAAAATCAACTGACAGAGAGTGACAGACCACGCCGCGCAGACCCGCAAGCCATGTTGCCAGCTTTTCAAGTTCAGGGCTTTCCTAGAGCCGGCTGTGGCTCTGATATTACTATAGTACAATAAACAAGTGACCCTTTCTTTTCCACCAGCGAAATATCTTTCTCCCCCATATACCTATTGTTAATATACAGGTATGTGATCTCCCTTTTCATTCCTACTCAAGGCCTTCTTTGTTTTCAGCTTTCAAATACCTCTCAGGAAATTAAGGAATATTACCTCGGCAATAAAGATATATACCTAATTCGAATATAAAAAGCTAACACAATGATACACTCGTAATTCTTCCCGATCCCATGAATACATTTAAATTCTAATACGGGACCCCTGGGTCGAATTGAAAAGGGCGAAAAGCCTCTGTTTCGGCTCCGCTGGAACTCTTATTCAAATCCCGGAGAAATTTCGCGGCCGTAAATTTTTCAGTTGGCTTTCGTATAAATCAGACATATTTTTATTTGCTGTATAGGCCCTTCCGGGGCCAGCCAGCCGTTTTAATATTCGGGTCGTCCGCATTTTATGGGGAAATAATAAAGTTGCGCGGAATAAATCTCCTTTTTATATATCTTGCCCCTTTTTAAGTAAACTTCTAATATTGGGATTCTCTTTTTCAGGTTCGTATATATTTTGTTCCGATGGGCGCAAGTCTGGAATCCATGAATGTATTGGGTGAGATTTTAAAGAGTTTTTGAAAAATAAAAGCCTTTCTTACCTATTCAAAATGTAATGAGGTTTTGAAATTTTAGTGTAAAATTTTCTTACAATATGTCGCGAATGGAGAAATGCTTTGTTTCTTTACACGCACTATAATTTATATAGTGACCGGCAGAAAGTTGGACACAGATGGAAAACTTTTTTATCAGTAATTTCTCAGAAAATTGTATTCTTGATAAAAGTTGGTGCATCATTCAAACTCAAAACGCACATATCAAAATTTAAATATCTCTTTTTGGATACGAGGTAGATTCAAAAATGTCAAAATAACTCAAGAGCAAAATACCCTTATTTTTTAAAATACGGTAAAAAGTTACTTACAAAAATTGTTTGCAATCAAAGGTGGATATCAGATTTAAGGTCACAGCCACCTATCCAAAAAAAAGAAATTTAACTTTTTTTGTATTTTTTTCGACCACCCTGTATATTACAAAAAAAAAACAAAATACCGCAAGCGCAACTTATCATCGGATAACACATGAATTTGCTACTAAGCTTTAATTGTGTTCGTTTATCAGCTAGAAATTTAAATTAATCGAAATCAGAGTTTATAAATATTAAATTTTTGTGTCCAACTTTCTCCCGGTCACTGTATAATAACTTCAAATTTTGCGTTTCCATATGCATAACTCTCGGCAGTTTCTTTCACACGTTGCGTTGGTGTTAGTTAGTGGTTAGCATCAAGCCCGGTGCGCGCCTATTTATTTTTTTAAACAAAATGAATATTTAGTGTCCCCATTATAATTTTTAAAGAAATGGCTCGTGGCATATGGGACAAAATGCTTTGGTAATTGGCAACACCAAACTAGTTTCCAATATCTAATGGAAATTATGTATGGGTCTTTCGGAGGTGTGCAGACCACGACAGGTACCTGTTTCGGGCTTGTTGGCCCTCATCAGGCAGACGCAGCGCACCTCACCAGATACCCAGATACGGTTGGCTAAGTGGAATAGGAAATAGTGAGCATTTACCATCCAACGCCATCTAGCTGGTACTCATTTTTTATTTGTCTTTCTTTTGCATGTAGGAGTTAAATAAAAGAAGAAATATCCATTTTGTGCCTATAAATTATTGTTCTTAAGAAGTATATAAAGACCACCTCTAAAGGCTCAAAACTACTTTTATTTACCTAGAGCTTGAACGTCTGAAAAAAATCCGATGCTCCTCTTTCCTTTTACATTTTTTCTGCACCACAAAAAGACGGAATTTGCCAAACTTCATCTCTCCAACAATAGAACGGATCTGTCCCACTTGGCTCGACACAGATCCTTGCTAACCCAGATGTGCCCTGTATTGACATTGACACTCTCGTTTATTGTGTATCGACGAGGGGAGACTCTTTACAAGGGAATATTCTGTGAGTCTAACTCCCGGGACTTGGACGTATTAGGGGATGAGTTTCGCGAAATAACCTGTCTCGAAATTTGAAGAAATGTATTGAGTGAATATTGCTTATGAATAACTTAAGTTGGGGAGATAATCTTAGATATACTTATTCCATAAATGATTTGACCAGGAATCCAATCAGGGATCAGTCGTTGATAGATATACATTATAGCATTGGTACAATACAATATTATCATTCAATAATCAATAATTGTGTTTTACTTTTTAAAAGCCCTGAAGTTGAGAAACACATTGATTTTACAAGAAATTTACCAGAATTAATTTGTGTAGTGCCAGATTGCTGCGACGAGGCAGTGTGTCTCTGGGTGGAAACAGACAGCCCGAAGTGCTGGCGACAGCTTTTTTATAAATTTGTTTTGTCTGTGAAAAAATGAAACATTTCTCAAAAAGTTCGAAGTGAGGAATCGTTCCTTTACAATTTCAAGCCTCAAGATGCCTAGAACCGTCGAGGGAAGCTAGAACTTAGTTATATACCAGGCTGTAAGTCAAATCGTAATAATAACTTGAAGTAACTAGGTTTTCTTTGCTTAACGGAAAGCGGTCAACTTGTATTCGTTTTGGGCTTTCCAAAGGACGAAAATTTAAGAATGAAATGATTACGGACCAATTGCATAGACAAACTAAAGTAGGTAACCTTTAAAATTAAAGGAGCTTTATAATAATCCAACCATTGTTTAGTATTGTTGCAAAAGTTTCTTTACCTAATGTTAAAGTCGAAAGATAATTTAGTTGAATGTATTATGAAATTGGCCCTAAACTACCATTTCAATCAGAAGAGATTACTCTCCTTCACAACGTGCTGTTCTCTGTTAGCTTGTTGTTTTATTTATATGAAAATTTTACCATAAGGGAAGATAGTAATCATCATTTGCCTGATGGCGCACTTTGCGAAAAATTGTCACAAAAATTCGACTTACAACAAAATGTAGTCCCCGCTATTTGCCCAAATTTAACATATTACTAGGAATCGTATACTTATTATAAATGACTTATACTTCTGTATATATGTTGTTACTTGTTACTGATTTTATTGTCTGTTAAACAAACGTACCTACTTACTTAGGTACCCAATTATTAAAACAAAGTTCACAAATGTATCTAATTATAATTAAGAAGAGGGTGGAACATTTATTAGAAAAGATAAACTAAGCCAAAGTGCAGACTGCTCTAGACTGCATAGACCCGTTATAAGCTTGAGGAGGTTGTGCTATACCCCATGGGAGGTGTGGAAATTTGCAAAAGTTTACAAATTTTGAAGGAGTTCCCTGACGGTATGACCATCGCTTCAATAATGAAGCGACCTTGCGACCAGTGACCCTCAAACTGTGTCTAAAATTCGAGAAATTTTTTTAAAGGCCCTTAATTCATAAATTTTACATTGCTGCCTTCATAAGACAAGGCAGCCTTTCCGCGGCGGTCTACCCGTACGCTTCCTCATAAACCGAACCCGCCTCAAATACTGACTGTCGTAATCTCCCGGAGGTCGTTTTCCAGTATGAATGCCGAATAAGGTTAGGAACTATAGACGGGGGCTTTATTGACTGGGGACGTAGCCCGGCGTCCAATAACTCGAGACGATCTCGAATCCGCAGGCTGCAGCCGTAAGCTTGCAGAGGGAGATAAAAAGGCCCGCGATATTTGATTGCAGCCCAAATCTCGGATTTGGATTGTATTTAAAGTGGCTCGCGCGGGCCGTTTGATTTTATTAAGGGTTTTATCTTGGGGATTCACCGCCGCAAATTATTTCTTTTACGAGGGTGTCTCTTGGTAATAAACCATCCCCAAGTCAAAATAATAATGGAACGTTTAATTTTGTTACGGTTATTCATATAATATTGTACCCCGTAACTTTTTTGTTTTAGTTTTGGATAAAAAATGTAAATATGAAAAATGTGCAGGAAGCAGTCTTATTATACCTACTTCGTGGAAAATCCGAAAAGTATTTTTTTATTTATATCTCAATAACGGCGCTACTTAAAAATTTGAAATTTGGTATGTGTTATCTACTTACTGGAAGACGCCTTAGGGTAGTTTATTCATTTACACAGTGCACTAAAAAAGGGTAAAAACTAACAATCCTTATTAATTTTTTTGCTCAAACTTTTTGAGGTTATCTTTTTGGTCTTGCAGATCCATCATTTCAGTGTATCTTTTCATTTTGCAACAAAAGTGTACTCTTGTTTCATAACGATAAAATCAACCGTTTGCGTTGAAATTGGCAAAACGTGTCCCAAAACACCCGTTAACTTCAACATTCGAAACATAAAATCTTTACCTACCACTTTCAAACGTTACAGAACGACGGTACATTCAAAATAAGGAAAAATATACCAATTGGACATTGGTCAAAACAGCATTGGTTTTCTTGAGAAATAGGGTGTTCAAATTTTGTTAAATTAAATCCTTTCCATTTTAAAAACTAATAAGTTTTGGTACATTGTTCATAGGAATTTTTTTCTCAGTTGAAATGGTACAGTCGATGTGTAACGTTTGAAAGCGGTAGGTAAAAATTTTATGTTTCGAATGTTGAAGTTAACAGGTGTTTTGGGACACGTTTTGCCAATTTCAACGCAAAAGGTTGATTTTATCGTTATGAAACAAGAGTACACTTTTTTGCAAAATGAAAAGATACACAAAAGTTTAAGCAAAAAAATTAATAGGGGTTGTTAGTTTTTACCATTTTTTAGGGCACTGTGTAAATGGATAAATTAGCCTAAGGCGTCTTCCAGTAAGTAGATAACACAAACCAAATTTCAAATTTTTAAGTAGCGCCTTTATTGAGATATAAATAAAAAAGTACTTTTGGGTCACCATCCAAAAAAATCCAAAAAAACACAATGCTAAGTAATATTTTTTTAACAAAATGCATTCGTGCAGGTGCAAAAATCCTCGTCTTCGACTCGGATTTTTGTTGCCACCAGCACTCATGCTTCTTGTGAAAATATTGCTTAGCAACGAGTTTTTTTTAATTTTTTTCTCGGAAAAATTAGATGCCCTTAAGATATTACTTACGAAAACAGAAGAACGCGTAGATTTCGAAAATCGAGAAATATACAGAGTGTTATATCGAAAAAAAGGTTTGCTCTATATCTCATTTGTTTTCCTGAACACATCGCAAGAAAATTTTATGCAATTGTATATTTACATTTTTTTTTCCAAAATTAAAAACAGAAAGTTAGGGGGTGTAGAATGTTATGTAAGTAACCCTGTACAGATTCATTTTCCTAGTGGCAATTTATTCTTCCAGAGGGGGTGGTTTCCCCTCTGCCCCCCTAGTCTGATACCCAAGCTGAAAAAAAATAATGACACGAACCTTTTTTTTTAAATATGCTACTGTAATGATATTTAACACTTCTTACTATTAAATTCTAATCAATTTTTAAAAATAACCTTTCTTAATATTTATTACGTTACTTATTTTCGAACCTCCCTATAGTAAACGAACAGGGGTAGGTATTATTTAAATTGCAATAAGCGCATTCCGTTTCGAAACTTTTGATGCAGAAACTTGAACGATTAATTAAATTTTAAACACATTAAATATGCAATTCCCTATATTCCTATCTAAATTATTGAGGTTTATTAAAATGACTTGCAATATCAAAATTTAACTATCAAAAATCGTTTATGAGCCCTTAAACACGATGTTAATTATTATAAGTGAGACATTAACCAACAGCAGGAAACTCCAACGCGTGCTCTGTCTACATGGTCAAATATTAACCAACATGTTTCAGAAAACTAATTACCTCAGTAAAGGGAACAGCTGTGGTCGTGTGATATGCCACATTTTCGTCTAGTGCCCTGTCCTGTATCAAACAATAAATTGAGTTTAGTTTTATTTGACATCCTAAATTACTTCAAGCAGAACGCTATAGGTGTAACACATGCAAAAACGTTATCGTATAAAAATTATAAAGGAATAATTCCCAGACATCACTAAGCACCTCTCATAGATTGTACAGGTATTTTCTGCACCTTAGATGTTTTATCATAGACATGGCATTCTAGCATGGTTTAATATGGTTTTCATTAATCTAATAATTATACAAAATCCTGATAATAATTATTGTTGGTGCATTGGCACAAAATTCGATATTCACAGGCGTAAAGTAACATCTAGCATTGTTAATAATAATCATCATATTACCAACATTATGTGAAAAGCAATTTTCATTTTATATTTTTATGGTGGCTCCAATAACAATACCCTCATAAATATGTCGAGGTAAGTAGTTGCATCTAATGACGAATATGTGAAATTTCAACAAACAACCAGTATATTCTCCAGAGCACTATAGAAATTTAGTGCTTTATTTGAGCTATAAATTTTCTTGTGGGAAATATTTTACTGATATAGATTTTATGTAAGAGGGAGAGATTCAAATTTCTTGTTTACTAATGTACCTAATAGGAGTAATTTTCAATTGTAACCACAGAGAATATAGCTGCGATAGTTAAGTTCGTACTGTGGTAATATGCACAAAGGACAGCAGCTCGAGAGAGTGACGTCGCTATTTTTTCTACAGAAAATATTGACTGATTTTTGTTCGTGAAAATACGTTTTGCTGCCACTGTGCAGACGATTTTCTTCCTCTGGATTCCTAACAATGTTGCAGAAAATCCACTAAACCTATACGATAAAATGTGGGATTTTATGTCAGGGCATAAACATAAAGATAAATAGACGACAATAAAAGGGTTGCCATACCTGCGTTCTAATTTTACTGGGAAGTACGTGCTCCGTCTTTTTGATTTAGAGTCTGCTCTGCTTTGCCTCATGTTTGCTGCGAAATGGAACGGAGTAGATGCGTTGGCAAAATATGGGACAAAATAATAATATGCCGTGTTTATGGATCTGACGTGGAATAAGCGATTTAGAACAATAGAGAAGGTCCACTTGGTGGAATTTCCAAGTGAATTGCTAATAAGTGACAAATATAGCTCAAAATATTGCTACATATTGATTTTTCAAAAATTGTCTTTGGGAATTAACAGATTAGATGACCAAAATTAATTAATTAATATAATGCCCTGTAAATCATTAAAAGTATTGGAGACACAAAAAAGTTTAGAAGAAAAAGTTGAAGAAAATGTTCATCCTAGGCCAGAGGCCTCGGCAACTAAATTCCACATGAGTCATAAAAAGTTGAACTTCAGCGCCTTGGTACATAAATAACTATTTTTTATTTTTTAAACTGATTTACTATATCTAGTTTCGTCGGACAATTTAAATAAAAACTGGGAGATACTAGATACTTTGGAACAAAAATGATTTTTTAGGGTTTTTAAGAAAAATACAGGATATATTTAAACATAAATGAACCTATTATTTATCATCTTTTGTATCATGACGAACTGGTTTCTTCAATTTTGTTGTTTTTCTGTCTGCTTTGTGTGAGTTTTGATAAATTTTTTCCCTTAACTTCCAAGAATCATAGAAATTGTGATACGATTTTGGTCTAAGATTTTTTAAGTTATTTAAGTACATTTAACTTTTTTTTCATCAATGCCCGATGCTTGAGAGTAAAGCAATGTTTGAGAGTAAAGCAAAGATATATTCACTACTTTTAGACTTATTACGGCGAGTAGTATCTAGTGTTTTGTTCCAAACAAAGTCTGAGTGGTTCTGTCATATCCATAATATTTTAAACCAAACCAAAAAATCATCCTCTTCCTATGGCAAATTTTTTGTTTCTTTGATTTGGCTTAGGTATTTTTAATAATATTACATTAGGTAATAATACTTGCTGCCTAAATAAAGCTACTGCCAAATGAAGAAAAGCCATAAAATTTAATTTTCGTACCTATTTTGTCATTGTTATTTTTTTTAGCAACTCTGGAATAGTATATGAGTGAAATCTTGTTAGAAGGGCTGTTCTATTTACTATGTATTTAGACTCAAAGTCGACAGAACAAAAAATTTTAAAAAATTGAAATTAAAAAGTTATTACCTACTCGATTCTTGCGCAGTTGTGGCAGCATTATTTGATTCTTTTAAAATTTTGATTATTTTATGCAAAATCTTGTATAGAAACTCATCATTAATTGGAAATTTTGCACAAAATTCCGATGAAGACTTTAGTAATAATTCAACTTACTATAATTTTCGTTGTACGGCTCAGACCTTGATCAGATAGGGTAAGACCGGGAGAGTTGGCCCACTTTTTCTAAAATCGTTGTAACAGTGAAATGCATTCAGATAGTTGAGTAAGAAAATTTATTTAAAAAGTAAATACAAACAGTGTCATAGCAGAGGTACGATTCTGACAAAAACAAAAGATGATTTCTCGATAAAAAATAAAATAACTTTAGGCACAGTGAGCCATCTCACCCGTAGTATATGGGTGAGTTGGCCCAGCTAGGCGGGTGAGATGGTTCGGCAAAAGTATTTTTATTTACTGTCTCTTTTTGCATAAAACTTTGACACAGAGATCTCATAAAATCGGGTATTTTGAAAAACTCATAGAACGATTTCTAAATGATGAGGGAGGAATGTTATTGAATGTGCGACAGGCTTCTCTGACTCCTAATGTATACCATTTCTAACTGCTTGTGCAGCCATTTCAATATCTTCGACGCACAATTGCCCTCTTACTGTTGCTTTTCATTTGTAATCAGTTGAAAAAACAAATAAATAATTTACCGTATATTTTCTCCATGAGGGAGAGATGGCCATCTATCCCATGACGTCAGTGGGCCATCTATCCCAACAATGCGGGAGAGATGGTCCACCCATTTGTCAGTTTACCCGTCATAATCATTTCAATAACGGCCCATCCACATAATCTCAGTAACCTATGAAGCTATTTCGACAGTGGTATTTTTATTAAAAATAAAGTATACGATAAAAAGACAACGCATTTCCATAAGCGTAAAATAATTTCAAGCCATCCAAATAATATTATTGAACATAAGTTGCCAGTATTTTGCTTTAACACCACTAAACACGAAATAGGTTGTCAGCTGCACATTAGACTCGCAGTGACTAATTGAGCGGGTGTGCAAATGTAATGCTGGCGAAAATATTTGAATGCGCCGTCTCACCCGGTGGGCCATCTCTCCCGGACTCACCCTACTATAATTTCGTACCTTCTGTTTTAAGATATGTACAGGGTGTCCCATTTTGGGTGTTTTTGGGTGTTTTTCTAAAAAATCTCGGTTATTATTAAAGCTAGAGGGTTGCGGTTTTCACGTCACTGACTACTTTCTTGAGAGGAACTTGGTGGACCAATCAGATTTTAGATAAGTTTGATAGTTTTCGGGCATTGGTGCAGGACTGAAATTTTCGATTTTTTGGAAACCTCTCTCCTGGCTACAACTTATTGTATATATCGACAAATTTAATCAACTGTTTTTTTAGATAGATTTTAGATTTTTTGGCGTAGAATCGAATGGAATAATTAGTTTTTTTTGGTAGCGTTAATAGTTTTTGAGTTATGAACCAAAGTTATATTTTTTTAAATGGAAACCATAGTTCATATATCAAAAACTATTAACGCTACCAAAAAAACTAATTATTCCATTCGATTCTACGCCAAAAAATCTATAAAAACAGTTGATTAAATTTCTCGATATATATAAGTTGTAGCCAGGAGAGAGGTTTCCAAAAAATCGAAAATTTCAGTCCAGCGCCAATGCGCGGAAACTATAAAACTTATCTAAAATATGATTGGTCCACCAAATTCCTCTCAAAAAAGTAGTACAGTGACGTGAAAACCGCAACCCTCTAGCTTTAATAATAACCGAGATTTTTGAGAAAAACGCCGAAAAACACCCAAAATGGGACACCCTGTACTCTACTGTTCCACGGTAAATTTTAGTGTACTTTGTGCCCTGGTGATAGTGCAAAAGTGCAAATTTTTGAGATACTATGGGGGTGTCGGATTGACGTTACTATGGGGGTGTCGGATTGACGTTACTATGGGGGTGTCGGATTGACGTTACTTGAGTTACAAACAAAATGTAAAGGTTGGGTTTACATTGCAGACGCAAAAAGAGAGAAATGCAGTGCTGCCGGTGATTTTTAAAATATATCTTCATTACCGAAATATTAAGAGTGACTAGTTTTCAAACGAACACAGTGTGTGTACTGAATATTAACCTAAATTTCGGATCAAAACTTTCTTAGGGACCATCGCAATAAGCTACCCCATTCCAAGTCTTTCCCCAATGTCGTTCCCCCCCGTAACCTTGGTTTCGTTCTTCCCCGCTCCCGTTTTGCATTCAAACCGGCAAAGTTCCGCCGGGAGGGGCTCAAAAACACCTAGCCCGCCCCTTTATGCCCAGAAACAATGGTTTTATTATTCCGAAGTACGATTTATGACCGTGCGCCTGCGGAGGTCAGGCCTTCCGTTGAATCCGAAATCGGGCGGGCCAGCCGGTCCTGAAAAATAAATATTTGAAAATTTGAATATGTATTACTCAGAGGTATGTACGTTCAAAGGTTCAAATAAACAATGCGAGACGGTATTGGCGGCACATTAAACGTTGTGCCGAAAGCAAACAGCTTTCGGGTGAGACGTTTAAGAGGTTTATGGTTTATTTTAGAAGATGTAGGTACCAGGTGGGAGCAGGCTGCCGAGCAAGTGGCCAATATAACACATGAAAAAAAAGCAGGTAGACTAGGGATAGGATTGCTAAAGTCACTTGAAACAGCATAAAAAACTCTTAATTGGCGTCACAAAACAATATAGTACATAAGCGTCACGAAGTTTTCAAAAATATACATATTCTACAAGCAACTAATATTTTAAGGTTTTTTTAAGGTTGTCGTCAAACACAACGTAAAGGTTAATGCACCCTATAATATTGTCAAAATTTCTCTAAAAAGCCATATCGATTATAACTATTTTCGCAAGTATATCCTAGGATCTGTGAAATTATGGCACGGCTATCCACCGCATTTCGCTGCACAAGTGGCCAGCCGTCGAACAGTGTAACCGATGCAAGTATTGGTAAAATTATATTAAGCGAGCATGCAGTCACTTCTTTTTACTACAATATACTGGATGATTTTTTTAGGTCTACCACCACTATTTTCTCGCTTATTTTGCGCCCTACAAAAAAAGCGTAAGAAACAAAAATGTTGCAATTTTGGACAGCTAAGTAGTGCTGCAAAAGAAATCGGCATCCATGGCCAACTTGTCACGCAATATTAAAAAAACCTCAAATTGACAAAACTATCAATAGCCGTGGAATGTTTATTTTAAGAGACAGGGGAAAACTTTTATATTGAAAATTGATGGCACTGAGAAGCTTTATCCATACAGGTTCTCAGATACTTTCAGGAAATTACACAGGGTCTTCGGCTCTCTTGAGATCATGAAAATTTTTGTCGATTTAAAGTTTTTTTAGTACACCGCGAAAAGTTGGGCATGGCGGCCCATTCATTTTTTAACGTCGCCTCGCTGAGCAAAATTGCCATATTTTGTTTTTCTTATGTATGCGGCCTAAAATAAGCGAGAAAATCGCTTAATAAGAAATAAACAAAAAAATTTTCATAGTCTTAATTTTTGAACTAGAGGGAGGATAAAGTATTAAGAAAAATTTCTTTTTTTATGATAACTTTGGTATTACCCTACATATTTTTGTGAAATTTGGTACACGCCTTCTATGAATCAAGATGCATTTTCTGATGTACAAACAATTTTATTACTTTTACCAGTGGCGTCTGTACGGGTTTTGAATTGAATATTTTTGAAGAAAAATATGTGGCGCCACTGCTTATTTTTTAAGTAAAAATTATTTTTGAAATCCCCATTGCTTTCTGAGCAAATGAGGTCTCTTGATCTTTTTTGTTTGACGTACGGTTTTCGCATAAAAATATAAAACTCATTCATTTGCACCTTATTGGTATAAAATTAGATATTAACAATTATTATTCAAAACGATCTAGTTGGCAAGAAGCAGTTTTTGTTTTGTAAACATAAACTGTTTTGACAGTTAAGTCATTAACATTAACATGGTCCAATTTTATCACCCTTTTAGGACATATGTTGATATGAAGTTTTTTTCTCAATATGGACCCAAGAATATCCCCCTTAAGTATTAGCATGTTATTAAGAAATACCCTGTATAAGCCACCCTGTAGGTATAGTTTTATACAGGGTGAGTTTTTTTCGATGCCCTCTATATTTCTTCAGATCTCTGTAGCTCCGTTATTTCTGATTATACAGAAAAACTGTAGAGACAAAAATTGCAGATAATTTTCGGCTTAATAAGATAATCTGATCCAATTTGTTATGTTGTTTGTGATTTTTGAGATATGACATAAACTTGTGTTTTTTTTTAATGTAAATCATACTTGGCTGTGGCCTTATAAAATCGCCCATTTTTTGAGCTTTCCAAAGATATAATACTCGGCATAGATATTACAAAAAATAAAAGAGCTATGGCTAATTTTCTGATTTTTTTAAATTTTCACATAGTCAGCCATGGCATATTTTCATAATTACGTTCTATTTTATAATTGGACATACTTAAAACTTTATAATATTTTGTTTTTAGCTGGTAACAAAATGTAAGAAAATAAATCAAAAATTAAAAAACTCAAATTCAAATCATTATTATTTTAAAAGGTCACCTTTTAAAATAAAAAAGGCGTTCAAAAAATCCACCATTATTATTTATGCCAATATTGCATCTTTTTAAAGCTGAATTTGTCGCCTTTCTTAGAGAGGGCCTGTCAATACTGGCAATTGCTTCTAAAACAGCTGCTCTTAATTTAACAATTGTCTCATACTTTATTTTGTACTGTTCCCCACAAAAAGAAATCCAAAACAGACAAATCGGGGGCTCGGGACTGCCAGGAAATAGGTCTATTTCTCCCTATTCAACTATTTGGATAGAGCTGATCTACGGGCAAGTAATTATGTGGTGGAGCTCCATCATGATAATTTTTGTTTTATTTTGTTACATTTTGTCACCAGCTAAAAAATAAAATATTTGATAGTTTAATGTATGTCTTATTATAAAATAGAACGTTATTATGAAAATATTCCATGGCTGACCATGTGAAAATTTAAAAAAAAATCAGAAAATCAGCCATAGCTCTTTTATTTTTTGTAATAACTAAGCCGAGTATTATATCTTTGGAAAGCTCAAAAAATGGACGATTTTACGAGGCCACAGCCAACTATGATTTACATTAAAAAAAACACAAGTTTATGTCATATCTCAAAAATCACAAACAGCATAAAAAATTGGATCAGTTTATCTTATTAAGCCCAAAACTACCTACAATTTTTGTCTCTACAGTTTTTCTGTATAATCAGAAATAACGGAGCTACAGAGATCTGATGAAATAGCAAAAAATTACTCTTTTTAAAATATCTAGTGAGCCATGAACTTTTTTAAAAATCCAAAAGGGGCATTATATTGAGCTTTCAAAACTGCAATTCTTTCCCCATCTAACCTTTGTTCTAGCTGCATCGCTGCATTCTAGTGGGCATCGAAAAAACTCACCCTGTATTTGCGACGAAAAAAAAGTAACTTTGCCGCACTAGTGCGGAAAAATACAACCGTACGCGTTAGAATGCGCGCAGGAAAGAATATAACCTCGAATTAAAAAACTTTAACGTGGATCGTTCCTCTCCTAGGCCTGATTATAGAAATACGCATCCTATCGAATCAAGCGTGCCCCATTCTATTCCCCGGAAAATCCGGAAAACTCTCCCCCCCCCTCCTTCCGGTTCTTCGCTCTCCGGAGTTGCCGCGCTCTCGCCATCCCGGATCAGTCGCGTTCCGAACTTCGTCGGTGTCGCCCGTCGCCAGTCGGCGGCCGTCACGCGGCAGAACACGCGCGAAATTTCAAACCGGCGCGCGTCTTTTCACACTGTCGCTTGGTGATTTATTTTCCGAACGCTCAGTGTACTGTGTCCTTCGCCCATCGGATTATGTGACAGGGAGAAACGGGCGAAAATGTGCGACAACAACTGCATCATAGAGGGGACGGTGAAGTTCCGGGATGGCAAAAAGGTGACGGTTCGGATTTGGTTCGATTGTAGCGTTGCCGATAAGTTACAAACAGGGACTCTTTAAAGTAAGGGGACCCAGCATTACACTTTCCAAAGTGAGGCCTAATCTTTCCTCATTCTAATTGTATCAGCGATGCCAAGTATGCCATTTTATTGGAGAATCTATGAATATAACAGGTACTTTGATTGTTAGTAAAAATTAATAATGGTTTCCATGATTTCTAAAAATTAGACTTGACAATGTTGTGTCTACAAGTGCAGAATATGACAACTGTCAAATGCAACAAATTTATTTTATAGTTGAAATTGATTTCCAGCAATTATTTCCACGAATTTAAGTAATAAGTATGGTCAGTAATGCCGATTTTGCTTAATTAAGAATTTGTCACTATTGCACCGTGTTACAAGGTTCCTAAATCTATTTGTAATATGTATACTTGAACTTTCTTCCCTTGTTCAATGTATCTACCCAAAGAATTTTCACAGATTTCGGGATGGACTAATAATATTAGGTCTAGTAGTTCTAATCAAGTAGTTTTTCTCGGTGTTCATTATAAAATTTTTGTAATTTTATTTCTCTCCCAAGGTACCTCACAAACTTAAAATAAACTTGTAGTCGTAGATAAAAACTCTTTAAAAAAAGACCTGACTGAAGCTACCTGCTTAACAACTTAAAATTTACAAAGTACGATTTTTGTTTGGAACTACCTACTTATACGTAATGCCCACGTAATGGGAATTGTAGGATTACTAAGGGTGATACAGGAAAAATCTGGTTGCAATTATTAGGACTACTACAGGCGGCCGCATTACCTTTAATTGACACATCTGAGTAGGTATCTGGAAGTTAGAAAACTTAAAAATTGTGAACTATGATGGTGAATATTTTGCCTCCTTTAGAATATTTGGCACTGGCATGTCACATAAAACCTGATGGCAGTTGGACACTGACATATAACATAACCTTGTACCAGCCCCCTTGTGGTCTCCTTGGATTCGACAGAAAACAAACTTCCCCTCAAGGCTTCACTTTTCCTATGTTTTAGACTGTGACATGCTGGGCCCCCTTATTTTAAAGAGTCCCTGGTTACAAAAAACACGCAGGTGTTTGTCAAATGATATCTACTGTTATCGAGATACGCGGTATCGTATTTTGCTCGATGCAAATATTACTTGTCGCCAAAGCAGTAGATAACAGGGTTATTGCAACATTTTATATATGAATTGGGATTTTAGTTATCTACTTGTTTGGTTACGTGGTATCATCGTGTTGTTTCTATTATTGAAAAGAAAAATTGAGAGATAAGATACGATACGTCCAGGTGTTGTAACGTATTTAAATAGAGTCTATTGCTTAAAAATTCACATGAAATGGCACAAATAAAAAAAATATATTTCAGGTAAATTTAAAAACTGAGACTGGTAGGAAGAGGTTCAATTTTTTTATAGATAGACGAAAACTGATATCGGTGTCTGAGGCTCATTTTTTATGGTAAACTTAATGGCGAAAACCGCAAATCTGATGTCAACGTTCTAGAGTTACAGGGCGTTTTTCGAGAATGTGCTACTAGATTTTTTTTCAAGTCAATGGTTTAAGAGTTACCTACCTACCGATGAAAAAAAAAACTTTTTAAATGGAACACCCTGTATAATTTTGCATTTTTAATAGAGCAAAAAATTACCATTCCAAAAATATATAAAACTTAATGATTTACCTACTTAAGTAATTATCTATTAATTATAGCTTTTACTTATGATTTCATATGTATAAAATTATTGGAAGCGCGCCCTTTCAATGCAGGGTGGGTCGGCTTTGGACGGTAAGACAATGAAATGTTTACTGTTACCTGTCAAATTTTCAGTTAAGCTGTTTAGGCAGTTTAAAGATATTTCTATTTTTGTGTACTTAATTTTAAACTCTATAACATAGGTACATACAATAGAATTTGAAAGTTATGAAACATGGGATGTGATCTCCGATATGATAGAATAGATAATAGAATAGAATCCGGGGAAAATGCCCATCTCTGTTTAACTCGTACCTTTTCGGCCTATCCTTTTCAAAATGCCCACTTTTAATCAATTGTGCAAAAATGTCTTCTCTCTGGATACCGCTCGTAGTATAAATTGCTCCTTGCATCTGCATTTTCCCCGGATTGTATAAAACAGACTATATCATATCCCATTTTTCATAACTTTCAAATTTCGTTGTAGGTTGTTATAAAGTTTATAAATTATACAAAAATAGAAAAATCTTTACACTCCCTAAACAACTTAACTGAAAATTTGACAGGTAACAGTATAACACACAGTATATTTCATTACGAGTGTGAGGCGCAGCCGAACACGGGAAGTCATGCAAGCACGGAAAAATCTATTTCTGGACGTGTAATGAACGATATTTTTTATTATACTTCTTTGAAAACGGAAACTTAAAACATTTTATCGGCATATTATAATAAATTTAATTGACAAAAAATAAACAATGCAGACAATATAGTGTTTGGTATGTATGATGCGTTTCCATGGTTACTCTCAAATTACTTCAAAGGTACTTTGTTGTAAATTAGTTATTGTCAGATAAGGTGAATAAAAAGTCAAAAATATTACAGAAATGTACCTACCTAAATATTGAAACACTTACGAATTAAAATGCAAAATAGGTACATGTTAAATAGCAGAGAGCATATAGGAGTTTCTTAAATTTAGTTTACTTTGCTGTATATTTCTATTTTAAAGCCATATATTCGGTATTTTATTCAGCGCACGGAAAGTTTTTCCATGCGCTGTTTCCGTGCGCTAGCCCGAAAAACCCCATCTTCATTCATTATTGCTAAAACAGATGAAAATAAGGTGTTTTCAAAGAAGTATAATAAAAACATTTTTCCACGGTTGTTTCATTGTCTCATCCTCCAAATCCTACTTGTTGAAAGGGCGCGCTTCCAATTATTAATACACATGAAATCATAACAGCTATTTAGTAATAAGTGTCAAATTTGGCCCATAAGGTTCGAAAACAAGTTTTTTCCCCTCTTAAGGCTGGAATCATTTTACAGGGGACGCTTAAATCGAAAAATTTTACATGAAACCTTAAAACACTTTAAATCCTTAAAACCTTAAAACCACTTTCAACAAATATTTGCACATCATTACGGAACACCCTGTATAGACCTAGCTTAGAGCTATCGACTTTTTGTTACAAATGGAAATTGGTGAACACATATTCGTATAAGCACTGAATAAGGAATTCGGGTCTGTCCATTGATCTTAGATATCTTTCCGAATACCTTAATCAATCAATAGGTATTGATACCACTGTTCAAAAATATCTCCTCTAGTTTGGGTTATCCTGTTCATGCCCATAGGAATCTAAAAGTCAAGAGACTAATAATTAGGTTTTTGACTTTCCATTTATTGGACCTTGAAATAAATAAAAAAAATTCTGACCATTAATTTTTTAAGACCATGTTTGTTGTGGACACACACATTTCGTTCTGCTTTAGTTGCGTTTTACACTTCAAAAGAAACCTGCGTCTGGAATATAAGTGTGAGAAACTGAAGATTAAAATCTGCTTATGTTATAAATTCCGATTATTCTAAACATGAGGTAAGGTCATACGCTTTGCCTTTATTTATTATGTGCATTCATGACATCATCGATAGATGATGCTCTCTGTTTCAAAATGTCTTGCTAGTTTCTTTTTGTTTGCTTGAAATAAGACAAAATTTCTTGTGCGACATGCAAAGCAAGAGTAGATAACCAAACAAACTGACAGGCAAGAACGAAAAGATTCTCTTTGTGACAAAATAGGTATCTAAACACGGCCTTAAAACTGAACAAAAAAACTGAACAGTCATTTGTTTACACTGAGAACAAACCTTGAGAAACAAAACCGTTGATACCTGATTTCAAATATGACGTTGATCGGTGGTGCTACAAATGTAACTGACCACCGAAGAAACTTATCAATCTAGGAGGCCGAGACTAAAACAAAGCTTCTGTTTTCTATACAGCAGATAGTGGCTTTTGTTATGCCTTTCGTCACTCCTCGAACAAGGCATTATTGAGTGACACGTCGTTATAAACATTTTAATGACCGACGCGAATCTTTGAAGTCGAATTTTTTCATCCGCAATCTAACCTTATCCGGTTGTCGTTAAAGGACACCCATTATTATGAGACCGTTATTAACGAGATAAAGATAGAAGTTTTTAAAGTAAATTAATTAAAACAGAACAATAATAAATATTGTAAGTTTCTGAGGGAAGACACAATGACGTACAACGCATAATGTAAACACTTTTCCACACAATATTTCAATCAGTTTAATGGTATCCATAAATTTGGTAGGTAGCTATTTTATATCACCACAAATATTTAATATCGTAATTTATAGGTTCTTTAGACGCGCCTTGCAGCTTTGTTGACTTTATTAATTCTACGCTTCTGAGACGAGATAAAAATCTGTGCCGACTGCAGATTTATTAATTTATGCTATTAGTATTTGCAAATAACGTACTTTCTTATTTTTGAGCGGAGAATTGTTGTGCAATAACATCAATGACAAACGTTTAGCGACGCGGTATCTCCAACGGGATATTGTAAAAGTTTTAAGGTCAAGAGGATATTTTAATGCACTGTCGTCGAAAAAATTGTAGGCTAATAGTAGAGAACATAAATTGAAAACGTTTTTTGCAGTAGAAAATATAATGAACAAATAAAATTTTCCAAGCTGACAACATAATATTTTTATAATAATTATTGTAAATATAATAGTATATTTCATTACGAGTTTGGAAATAAAGATTTTTCCGTGCGCGCGTCACAAATTTCCCGTGTGAGGCGCAGCCGAACACGGGAAGTCATGCAAGCACGGAAAAATCTATTTCTGGACGTGTAATGAACGATATTTTTTATTATACTTCTTTGAAAACGGAAACTTAAAACATTTTATCGGCATATTATAAAAAAATTTAATTGACAAAAAATAAACAATGCAGACAATATAGTGTTTAGTATGTATGATGCGTTTCCATGGTTACTCTCAAATTATTTCAAAGGTGCTTTGTTGTAATTTAGTTATTGTCAGATAAGGTGAATAAAACGTCAAAAATATTACAGAAATGTACCTAAATATTGAAACACTTACGAATTAAAATACAAAATAGGTAAATGTTAAATATCAGAGAGCATATATAGAGTTTCTTAAATTTAGTTTACTTTGCTGTATATTTCTATTTTAAAGCCATATCTTCGGTATTTTTATTCATCGCTCGGAAAGTTTTTCCATGCGCTGTTTCCGTGCGCTAGCCCGAAAACCCCCATCTTTCATTATTGCTAAAACAGATGAAAATAAGGTGTTTTCAAAGAAGTATAATAAAAATTTCTTTTTGTATGGTGAGCCAGAAGATAAACAGATTTTTTTCCTTGGTTGGTATTCTTTTTTATTTTCAACGGATTTTTTTGTTCTAGTTTCAAGATTCAAATGCGAGTTTATTCATTCATCATTATTATTATAAACGTGCATACGCTCTCTCACTTTTTGGGTAAATGTAAAACATATCAAGTGAACTTCGCTTATGATAACCTTTCCAGTTATGGCAAAATAAACATGTAAAATTGCTTTTCTTACAATCGGTTAAACCTTATTTATATCGTATGAAAACGTGAGCTGTATTCTTATCGAGAGGAGTGTGTAACAAGAAATAGTTACTGCTAAGTACTAATAAACGAACTTCACACCGGTTCTTGAAGAAACAGCCATAATTAATTAATTAAAATTGTCAATTAAAATTTTTGTCAATTGGCATTTTCAGGCAGGTGCATTATTTATAATGAACCTAATCGACGTTTGCCGTTAAATTTATACAGGGTGCTAGATTTGAATATACCTAAGTATATTTCTTATATTAATTTATCAAAGAGATAGACAAGCAGTATCTAAAGTGTTTATATAGTGTATTCGAAAGGAATTGATATCACGCTGCCCTCATTATACTACCTGTGTCTTATAAAACACTAATAAAACAAACTATTTGATATTTATAATGATGTTGGCAATAAAGTTTCGCAAAGAGAATGTTATTTATTAAAATAATATTATAATTCAAAATATAAAGAATCGTCGAATTTTTTTGTCCGGCAATAACATGTTGTATCGCACTTCCCCAATTTTCTGTAGTAATAATGTCCAGTGAATTGATTATCAGCTGCCGTACATCCTTAAGCTTGCAACATGTCCTTTCATTTGGACCCATAATAAGCTCTATAATGGGGTTAAGCTCGCAATGGTATGGCGGCTCTTGCTGCAACAATGCCATTTTGCCATTTCGTCGACTACATATTTCTTAAAAACTGACCTATGCTGCCTGGCTATAGTTCTTTATTGGCAATTTTTTGTGTCCCATTCAGCTACTCAATAATGTTATAGCTTTTCTCCAAGAACTCGTTGGAAGCTTATCTACTAGTCTGGAATGATAACTTGCATCATCCATTACAAGTATGGAATTATTTGGTATCTGCTCCATTATTTGCTGAAAATATTCTTCAAATACATCGGCCGTGATTTCCTCGTGGTAATCTTTAATAGAATTGGATTGAAAGTCTAATAAACCGCCATCTAGCAATCCATCTTGTGTGTTATTATTAACCATGCGACCGACGAATGCACTACGAGTTCTAGTTTCGAGAAAACTTAAATTCCGAAAACCTTGGTTAGTTTAGAAGATGCAGAGTGTTTCTCAAAAAGTCGTATTTTCTTCAAAGCCCCGTAACTTCTTTATTTGTCATTTTTTTTATTTTAGAGAAAACAGAAAGAAAGTGCTCTTTTGTAATATTAATACATATTTAGACCTCCTAAATCAGAACTATATATGTACGAGAGTTATCAGAAAATCCAGAAAGTCAGAAGGATTGACAGTATCGCCAGTATCCAGAGATATACTAATAAGTCCGGGCACTCGGCCTTGTGTAAACAAACGTTTCCCTCTCGCCCTCTCCCGCTTCCCTCCTAATCGAGCCGATCGATATCTTATATTATAAGAAAATAAGCTATACACAGTGTAGCTGAGAACGGTTCGTTCACATTCTACCGGGTGCGCGAAAATATTACCGCAAAATATTACCGACCGACTGTCACTGTGTTGTAGTGACGCCTAGTAACGCTTTTTAATCCAGTGCGGATGGCTGTAAAACCAGTTCAAAAGACTATATTACCTTTTTTTCATTTCCTAAAGACCCTGAAAGGTAAGATTGAGTTTGAGGTACCTACCTACAAAAATTAAGACATTTTTATGTGACATTTTAATACTTAGGTATTAATTGAAAAATAATATAGGTAGATATAATATTAAAATATTGAAAATTTGAAAGTGCCAGCAATGGAAGAATGCCTTAGGATTCATCGGAGAACATAAATTTGTGAATATTCCACCTGAAGAGGCATATAAACCTATAAGAATTTGCAAGGCACATTTTGATGATCAGTCATTCACTTCGTCAGGAAAACGTTTAGTAAAAACTACTGTCCTCTCGGCTGTCCCATTAAGATTATTGCCAGAAGCTTATGGTAAGACGCATGCTTATGTAGGTACGTATGCGTAATATTTTGTTCCGTATTGTTTATGTCATTTTAAATATCAAAATATTTACTACAGGATGAAAAAGTAGATATGATTAGTTTAACTCTTTGTCGTTAAATATTTATTTGTTATTTATGTTTTGTCTGCTCTATGTTTTGTTAGGCTTTATTAAATATGAACGTAAAACATAAAAAATGCATTTTTATTCATGTTCCAACCAAAGTCTACAGATATACCTACTAATTATGTAGATTCTGGTAATAGCTACCTTGTATTTTATAAAAGTAAAAATACACTTACCTACACAAATAATGTTGTATACCAAAGTCTACAAATAGGTATATATTAATATTTGTAGACTTTGGTAAATAATGGAAAGCCAATATGAACCTGCCCCCGTATAACTAGCTTGACGGCGATTTCGTTTAGTCGCCCTCGTAAATACGAAGCGTGCGAGGTGACGCTGATTTACGACCGGTCGCAAAAAATTGTCGGCTTTTCCGAGAGATCAAAGGAGTGAGCCGACTTTAGTATTTCTAGACTTGGGTATCGCGTCGGAAGATTGGACCCGCGCAAAACACTATCCTTTATTCTCGGGGGCCGAAGGGGATTTGTAGAATCACCCCCTCTATTTATTAATCTCTAATGGCGACACATAAAAGTGTCCGCCTCAAACCCCCAGGGCCTGTCGCGACATTTTCGACAGCTGCGCCCGGCTTGTTGGCATCGCCTGAATTATTCACACGCGGAGAAATTGAAATGGATTTCTGGCCTGATTACGGGATTTGAATAAAGACAAAAAGTTGGGGATTCCCACGCGACGAGGGAAGGTAAAAAGTTTGTCGGTGCGAGACGGGAATACCTCGCCTTTTCGGCCTTAGTTGGTATGCGGCAAGGGAAAGGGTACGTTCCCGAAAGTGGGTAGTTGTAGATTTCGTTTCCGCGAAACGAAAGTAGAACAAACAAGGGCATTCCTTGTTAGCGGCGATTTTTCAATTTCCCGGGAAATATCTATCCTGCGAATTCCAGCGTTGATTTTCTTGTGATCATGTCGATTTCATGTACGGATTACCCATATTTACGCCTTTGAAGAAATTTAAAGAACCACACTCGACCGGGACAGTCTCTGCATATGGCGGGGTTATGAATCCTTCATAATGCAGCTAATTGTAAATTTACAATTGTGAAGAAATAGGTGCCTACACAAACGCCTATGCCACTTTGGTGCAGGGCCTTGAAGGTTAATTTAAATTGCAAAATTAGGTACCTACTTACCGAAAAAGTATTTTTATTATACTTCTTTGAAAACACCTTATTTTCATCTGTTTTAGCAATAATGAAAGATGGGGTGGAAAGATGGAAAATCTTTCCGTGCGCTGAATAAAAATACCGAATATATCGCTTTAAAATAGAAATATACAGCAAAGTAAACTAAATTGAAGAAATTCTATATTATGCTCTCTGATATTTAACATATAACTATTTTGTATTTTAATTCGTAAGTGTTTCAATATTTAGATACATTTCTGTAATATTTTTTTACGTTTTATTCACCTTATCTGACAATAACTAATTTACAACAAAGCACCTTTCAAATAATTTGAGAGTAACCATGGAAACGCATCATACATACCAAACACTATATTGTCTGCATTGTTTATATTTTGTCAATTAAATTTATTATAATATGCCGATAAAATGTTTTAAGTTTCCGTTTTCAAGGAAGTATAATAAAAAATATCGTTCATTACACGTCCAGAAATAGATTTTTCCGTGCTTGCATGACTTCCCGTGTTCGGCTGCGCCTCACACGGGAATTTGTCAGGCGCGTACGGAAAAATCTTTATTTCCAGACTCGTAATGAAATATAATATTAAATACCCCAAACTAACACCTATTACCGTGTAAGATATCAAAATATTATGTCAAAACTTGTTTACTATTCAGGGCGAGTTCCGTCTCACATATCTTATAATATACATTGTCATAGAACTTTGGCTCCTTTCTGGGATTATTTATTCAAAGATCTAAGCCAATACTCTGCACACTTTTTAAATAAGTGACAGGAGTGACAAACAAACGAGGAAGTTAATTCAGTTTTTATTTTCGATGACGTGAGCTGTGACAAACAAGGTAAAATACGGGAGTTTTATTCGATGGGACGACACAAAGGCGTTGACGTTGCATACCTTTGTCAGGCTTACTCGAAAATATCTAAGCAACTTATTCGAGATAATGTAACATAATTGTTCTTCTCTGATAGGATGACATGAACCTACGTCATGTTTTTAATGAGCACGTGTCTCCCGATTTAAGGACGGAAATAAAACGTCATCACCTCGCGACGACCTTCATTTGACCGTGTTCCTAACTAGGATAAATGTTGCTAAAACAGAAATTGGGTACTGGAGCGCAAAAATTGCGCAAGTGTCTGTAAGATGGCGCTGGAGTTGGAGAGCGGCCATTGGTACAGAGCGAGAATAAAAAGTAATGTTTCGCCTTGCTAAAATAAGTTTCCGTTCCTTATGAGTTGTTTTGTTGCCCGGCAAGGTCGTTGGTCGGAACCAGGGGTCTAGGGGGAGGCAGGCGGACCGACCCCCTTTTTTATACAAATAACAGCACATCGCTCCCATCCTGGCGTATTTTGGGATTGAAACTGTGAATTGTTAAACACAAAATAATAATATGAATATTTACGCTCCTTTATTTTTCTATATTTTTTCATAGTTATTTATATGTACAGAAGATGTTCTTTCCCATCAATATATCGTTTTCTTTTTTCATTTTTTATTTTCGAGACATGTATTTATCTTAATTATTGCGTTACTTAAAATGCGTGTTTGAATGTAGTGTTAATGCAAACGAAGAAACACCTTATGTACACATAAAAGACCATGTTTCATTTCATTGAAAAAACTAAACATAATTTTGTAGAACTTTTAAGCCAGCAATACTATACCTACAGAAAACGTGCCGAATCACATTCTTTAACTAAAGATATGCCTTTAACAGTAAAAAACACAGTAGACATTCAAGTGACCTTGAAAACGTCGTTTGCCTACAAGTGAAAACGTGCGTCTTACATTGCACCTCATAATATGCTTCAACTTTTATGTGATTTTTTTGTGATTTTCGTTTTTTGAGATATTTATAATAGCTGCATTTATTAAAATGGAACACCCGGTATAGATAATTTTCGACATACCTATACATATAGAGACATAGACATGAATCCTCCCCTAATGTCAGTTTATATGCTAACGATTGTGTTTTCCTCACGAAAAATATATAACGGCGACATAACTCTAACAATAACATAACAGTACCCAACCCACACGTATAAATAATGCAAAGTCAACTAAAGCAGTTTTTAGTGCCGCCGTGTACCTTTCAAGCTAAAAATCAATGAGCCATTGCTAAAAAGAGAGGGGTTAAAATCACAGATGGGAGTCTTTGAGCTACGAGGGTCTCCCGAATATACCTTTTGAAGTTTTATATTATTTTAATAATAAAAATTCGCAATTCATAGTATATAATAATAGGTATGGAAGTAATACAAAAACATAAAAAAGTAATCAGACAGATTAGTTGATTAAATATTATATCGCCAAAACGTAAAAATGATCATATGAACATAATATATGTAATTATTAAACTGAGCCTGTAACAACAGCGTCAACCGTTCATCGATCGTCTGTTTTTCGCGCCATCTGATAAATAATAGCCTTTTGCATTCCCGCTGCATAATTTAAGGGGTATTTTGCCTATGTTTTTTATTTACAACAAGACTGGATAATTACAATGTTTATTACCGTGTTTTCGTTCAGAGCATATTCCGAAACCTATGCCAATCTTAACGAAGGTAAAATTCCGGCTCAAGTGACAAAATAGACGAATTTATGCCGGCTTAAAGTTTGAAATTCAAAAAAAATCTCGCCCATAACTTTTAAACTAGTGTCATTAGTATCTATGGATATTTTTAAAATACCCGTGTTTTTTGTAATCCTTTGAAATTCGCTACTTTTTCCAGCTAGTTGGAAATAAAAATACATTGATACAGGCAACCAAACATACAATGGCGAGCCCCCCCCTTAACTTATGATCAATTTAAAGTTATGTGTAACGAATGGCAGGAATAATGCTTACAGTACTTTAGTAATCGTAAAAGACTTTGAGTTAAATAATGGGCGTTACAGAAATGGATTTGATAAGTATATAAAGATGTAACTTAGCCAGATTCACTTGGCAAAAGTGACAAAACGCTCGTCTGGGTGATATTTCTTAAATTTCCCACCATCGCATCGACCGCACTGAGGGCCAAGTCAGCAAACCACCCTTACAAGCGCGAGAACACACCGACCCTTGCCCCAAAGGCCTTCCGTAGGGTCCGTTATAGTTTACAGTTTCGGCCCGAACGGCCTATTAGCGCCCGGGCCCGCGCCCCGGATGGTTTTATTGCAACCTGAGACCCGCTTCAAGCCGGGCCGTCACGCCGGCAATCTAGGGGCCGCCGGCACACTCAAGACGACATCCCAGAAGTGACCGCGGGCCGACAAGGACCTTCGCGACATAGGAAAATATTGAGTCGGGTTGCGACATCTGCGTAGACCTTGAGAATTCCGGCAGCGACGTAGGCGGGCATCGGGGGGTAGAGGCGGGGTCATCTTTTTCAAATAGAATTTAACCATTTCTGAATTTTCGGTTTGCCTGGATTTTTTTTTAAATTTAGATATTAAAAATAATGAAAATTTTCCCTTGGAATAGTCAGCGTAACGGTTATTAGAGCTACAGGGTAAAGTTTTCCCCAAAGACTCTTTAAAGTAAGGGGACCCAGCATTATACTTTCCAAAGTGAGGCCTATTCTTTCCTCATTCTAATGGTATCAGTTATGCCAAGCATGCCACTTTATTGGAGAATCTATGAATATAACAGGTACTTTGATTGTTAGTAAAAATTAATAATGATTTCCATGATTTCTAAAAAATAGACTTGACAATGTTGTGCAGAATGTGGCAAAATGTCAAATAAAAGAAATTTATTTTATAGTTGAAATTGATTTCCAGCAATTATTTCCATGAATTTAAGTAATAAGTATGGTAAGTCAGTAGTTCCAATTTTGCTTATTTAAGAATTTGTCGCTATTGCATCTTGTTACCAGGTTCCTCAATCCATTTGTAATATGTAGGTATACTTGAACTTTCTTCCCTTGTTGAATGTATCTACCCAAAGAACTTTCACAGATTTCGGGATGGACTAATAAGATTAGGTCTAGTAGTTTGCGAGCGACATAGAATCGTATAAATTATTATTCTCGTCCTTTAAATAAAGAATCCCGGGAAGGAGTCAAAGCTCTATGTGTACCATAAAATACGTGAGATGTAAATCGCCCTGAGAAGTACCCAAGTTTTAACACAATATTTTGATATCTGACACGGTGATAGGTGTCAGTATGTGGTACTTGGATATTGTTCGAGTTATTATGCTTAGCTGTTTGGCTTGTGGTACTTCCCTAACCGCCAGAACTAAAATGTTTGACGATAATAATCCATCAGTAAGAAATTTTGTAATTTAAATTAAGTTTTGAGGCCATGCACCAAAGTGGCATAAGCGTTTGTGTAAGTACCTACCTTCTTCTTCATAACTGGAAATTTAAGAAAAACTTTTTGTTTTTTTTTGTGTCATTTCCTTACGTCATATTTTCCTTTATTAAGATCTATTTTTAAGGCATCTAACATACTATAAATACCAACTAGAGTTATTATCTTTATGTTAAAAACTTACCATAAAAAATCTTTTAAATGTTTATTGCCAAATTCATGAAGCACATGAAAAATGTAGCAATATCAACACCTTTCCACTTCCTAGAAAAAATATTATTATGCGTTATGCTAATTTATTTACACTGGCGTGTTATACCAGTTTAAATTTCACCTTAAATTTTTTATTTGTTGCTCAACTAGCAAACAGAAATTGTTCGTTTCGCAAAAATAGTCATATAGCGGCAAAATGTCACGAATATTATTTATTTCACACCAAGCTGCCAAAAAATGTAACATGGTTTGGAAACAGAGTGTAGCAAAATAATTGAGAGTGAAACTATATTATAGCGTGACTGACGAATTAATACGTCATTCAACGAATATAGCTTATTTTACAATCTTTCTTTAAATTATTTGGAAAAAAATTAATGATGCATTTTTTATAAAGCAAAATGTCCCATTTAATGTGATGTGTCACACTTGCCAGTTTGTTCTGTTTACTATAAAAAAAACAGGAAATAGTATATTTCCTAACGAGTGCGGAAAGTGCCACTTTTCCGCACGCGATTGCAGTGTGGAAAAGACACTTTCCGCAAGAGTTAGGAACACTATATTTTCTACAAGCGTGCGAAAAGTATACACTTTTCCGCGTGCATTTACTTTCCACACGCTTGTAGAAAAAAATATTAACATTTGTGGTTGTCGTAAAATCTGATTACCCGTGAAAATAAATGTACAATCATTGCGTTATGACATTAGTAACGACATCCCCACTGGAACTTTTCAATGTGGTAAAATCTCAGACAAATAATAAACATACACTAACCTAAAGGCTGCATTGTAATCAGCCAACATAAAAATGCCTACTCAAAACAGAAACAACAAATTTGAAACTTAACCAGAGGTTACATTTCCTATGCCACAAATAGAACACCTTACCCTTCTCATCGTTCTTAAAACTACCCCAATTCACTAATTACTAACTTAACTATATGTCTTTTGTTCAATAACCCCAACATTTCCTCAAAAACAAGAATGACGCAAAAGTAAACACTCGAAACATATCAACGCAAACCGGCGAAATCTCAAGGAACTCTAAATCAGCTGTTGGGGCATAATAAAGGAAATTTAGCCAGAATAAGCAATTTATTAAGGATATTATTTATAGAGTAAGTTGGATCAGTGAATTCACAAAATCAGTAAAATTTATTGTTAAATGATAACTGTCCAAATTTTTACTATATGTAGATTGTAGATATCAACTAATTATTCAAAACTGATGTTTTTTAACGTTGGTTGGTTATACATTTATTTCGTAAGTACAAGATAAATTTAAGAAGTTTGACAATTTTTTGTTTTAGATTTCTATTTACTAAATTTTTTTTATCTTGGCAGGGTCTGTATTGTATTGAATTATTAGTCTATGTTTACTATTTGTCTGACGGTGAAATACCTACCTATGTTTAATTCTAAAATGCATTTCCAACTTTTAAAACCAGACTGGTAAATTTGTACATGATATACTTGAGTAAATATATGCGAAATTACGACTACCAGGCAACGTCCATATTGACTAAGCACGTGTCAAATTACTCTGTACACACAGTCGCAGGTTACCTACATGGTCACGCAAGTGAGGTTATGTTGATGACATAATAATTACCGCAAACATCTTGTGTCCATATTAAAAACATAATAAAGCGTTTAATCACCTGCATGGAGTCGTTAGAAACTCGTTAAAGGCTGTTGCTATAAATACGATAGGAGGAGAAGTCGATCAGATGCTTATTTATTTGATTATTTCGATTTTTTCACGCAAACTATTAGCTTATTTTTTTCAATTCGACACAACGTTGTTTTAGTTGCCATATATCTCAAAAATAATCTACAATGCGCTACTCTCATCGGGGAAAAAACCCATTCGACAGTTTTTGTTATCGTTCATTGTAGGGAGGTGACGCGTGACCCCCGGCCTCCTTTTTTGTTAATTAACGAACGAAAAATTCAATGCGACGCCCGAGAAAAACTCGATTGAATCAGCGGCGGCTGTTAAATTATTGAAAAGGCCACGGGAAAAAAGCGCCAAATTGGAGATTTTCCTTACGGTCCGCCACGCTTATAATTCTAGACTGGTTCGAGACCGGATATTGGATCATTTGCGTGGGTCCTTTCTCCTCGAAATATCCCAGTCGAAATGGACGAATAATATAGGGACTGAGATTACGAGGTTGTTTTTGCTTTTTCAACGGAGGTCCGCCCGAGGGGACAAGCCTACATAAGGGAATAGGCTACTTGACGAAAAAAAAAGAACTCCGAGTTTTCACTTTCGATTTGACTTTGAAGGCCATTTGCGCAGAAACGGTTAGAGCTACGACATTCTGCGTGGCGCCAATCGACGCAGCGCCTCGAGATGTATAAGATACGGTAAAATCAGACGCCTGGAAAATTCCCTGCGCGCGTGCCGAATATTTCCCCGAGATTTTCGGGGGTTCAACCCCTTTGGAAACTGAAATTTGAAGATTTCGCGAAAAAATTAAAATTAGCCGGAAATAGGTTTTTCCGACGTAGTTCAACCAGTAAATATAAGTTAAATTCGATTTCGTCAAGTCGTTTCCGAGATTTCGTATTTAATGTCCAAAATTGTTCAAAATCCTCCAAAACCGAGGGGTCGAATTTTTAAAAAAATTATTTGCTCGAAACCGGTGTGCCCTACAAAACAACCAATAAAATTATTTATTATTTGTTGAGAAGAGGATGAAAAATACAGCATTTTTATGACACAAACAGTGACATTCCTACTCTTAGTATATTATGACTAAACTAACATATTATAAAAACCTTATAATTATATTAGTAGAAAGTTTTCATTCATTCATCAGACGTTACCTAGAAGCTATGTGTATTATACTTAATTGATCATAATTAAACACTTGATTTCTGCGAATTTGCTTGTTTGGTAGATTGTTTCTAAGAGTCAAAAATAACACTCAAATAGTTTAACGCTCTATTCACACATGTCTCTGCCTCATGGACCGTTGGTTTAACCACCACGCCCACCTAAGGGTTCTTTGACACCCTTACACACTCATTTGTCTGAGGTACGTCTACGAAAATGGTATATGGAGGGTCCGTATTCCGTTGTAAGTAAAAATAACACAACAGAAGAAAGGTCCAAAGAAAAAGAGGCCATCTTGCTCCATAAATATCGTGTTACACAAGGTTAAAATGAACGCAAAAAATATTCGTATTTGGGGGTTCGTTTTTGGGATAATGATGCAGAGATACATAAAAAGGCATTATTATCCTGTTAGTTAAAGATGAGACATGAGACAAATTATCTGTGGTTTAATTTTGTTCATTTCAAAATATCAAGAATATGGAAGGAGGCTTGTATTTCCTTTTTCAAGAATAATGAGGGTTTTATTACCAGATTCTGACATTGATATAATTTTATAATGTGTGTTTTTTCGACAATATCGGCAACGCTACAGTTTATTTTGAATAATTGTTTTTATGCCACTAACAAAATTTTTAATTTTAGTGGAAATCTAGATGGTGTGTCATGAGAAAACTTTCACCAGTTGCAGGTAAGTTTTGGTTTATTTATATTATAAGTAAAGTCCGTCTTTAAATGCAGAAAAAAATGCAAAAAAAAGCCTCTGATGGGAGATATTTTAATTAAAAAAAGGCAGTCAAAATTTGAAAAATTCAAAAATATAGGCAGAAATGCAATTTTAATATTTTTTATACAATTTATTAATAATACATATATTAATAATAACGCCACTTCAAACCAAGTACCCCAGCGTGTGATTATCGGTCTAGGAGGGAGAGATAATATATCGGTCAGTATATCTCGATTCTATTTTGATCGAATTAATATTTTTAACAACACATACAATCGTTTTTACAATTATTTTTACATTAAGACTAATATTTTTCTCTCTTTGCCTGATGAAGCAAATATATTTTTCGAAAGCTTGCAAAAGATAGAGTTTTAATTTTTTAAAGAACTGTCCTAAACCGAAGAACCATCCTTCAATTACATACTTAAAAAAAAACCTTAAAAGTGAAATATTATGTTGCTTGCAGAATATGTATATTTTTGAAAACTGAGTGACGCTTATGTCCTGTATTGTGACTGTATGTGGACTGCAATCGAGACCGAACTTATTTAGTAACTATATTATATCATTATATAATATCCGTAATAAGATCTCATTATCTGCACGATGTGATATGCACACATGTTTCTCAAGCATCCTTTTTGCATGTGATTCCTAAATATGTCGCCCACGAAATTGCCCGAGCAGATGTCAAACGTTTTTCTACGAGTCCCCCGAGTTCGGATAGGTTTAATTAGGACAAAAAATTACGGATGATTGATGAGAGGAACATATAGCACTGCGGTCGGTTCTCGATTTATTGGTGCTCTTCTAGAGTTAAATTTGGCGTTGGCTGTCGCCCCACTTGACTGTCTTTTTCGACTAATTAATTGATATTTATCCGGGATTTAATTGACGAGATTGATTTAGTGGGGAGTTAATTTTGTTAATGTTTGTTTTTGGCTGTAGGTAGTGGGGATAGTCGATATGTGAGCGCGTATGTTATGTTCACCGTTCTAAGTTGATATGCCAAGAAGAACCGATCTCTTGCACGGTCGAAATTCGATCAAATACTCGCCCGTACCTCTCTGGTATGGTCCGGGTGTATATCACAAAAGGCAATAGAACTTTAATGGCCACCCACGGGGGTCCGGTTCTCTCCACGCGTTGCCGAAAAGGCGAGGGTCGCTTCAGATAAGACGGACAGAGACGGCGAACCGCAAAGTTTGATTGAAACCTTGAAAATCCCGTTAATGTAAACAAGACGTCGCGCGACGACTGGCAGTCACAGGGTCTCTGCGGGGGTTAGATTATACCATCGTAAATTAGGGCAGAAAGCGAAGGTCTGTAAACTGTTGAGAAGGGTTCATTAGAACTAGGACGGAGTAGATACCTAACAGGGATGTTCACAAGAAACAATACTTTGTGTAGACCAAAGTACCGGCATTTATACAATATTTCACAAGCATCGGTCTTTCCTTGAATTCTCACTTGTCATATACAGAACATATGTATATGATGCGAGGCCCACGATAAAGACAGGCCATGGCGCACAAAAATCACATGACCACCTTAGTCCGACGTTACATGTCATTTGTCACATAACTGAAAGCGGCAGCTTGGGTTTCGAGAAGTTTTAAATGTGTAAAGTGTTTTTAAACGTCTTAGTTTATATTTTAGAAACAAGTTTGGGTCTAGTGCTCGTCTCTTCTGGCGGAGGGAAACCGCCCAGGTGTTATTATGGCCTCTGGGTGGAGGCCGTGCCGTCCAGGAGTATTGGTGCCGCTCGCGTGAGCGCTGTAAGGGGAATTCTCCCCCCGGAATGGACAGTGGTGCCTGAGACGCAGACGGGTGAACTGCTTACGGGAGATCCGCGAGTTCAGACGGTCCGGGTGGCTGGAAGCCGTTCCCGTTGACCACGTTCGGGTTTGTGTATTTTGTATTCACCATTCGCCTTGTGCGAAATAAATCAGTGTTGTAACGTACTAGAGGATTTTCGTTGTCGACCCACGCCCTGATATGGTTCCTATTCGGCCTTTCACGCTGCCCATCAACTGGGACCTCGTCAATATTTACAGTATACTGAGGTGAATTTTCATTTTTATTTCGTAAAAAATAACCTAAATACCAAATATTGAGTATGTTTATATTATATTTATACATATTACAAAAGCCAGGAAGAAATGTCACCATAACAACATTTGTTTTGCTTCGGGATGAAAATTTGCGCCAAAAATGGATTCGACAAATTGCAACTCGGATTTAGTTTCTAAAAAACCCTTAAGTATGTGTGGCTAACACATTTTCAAGAAAGTGAAACAATTAAAGTGGACAAATGTGTTGCGGGAAGAAAATACCTATAGAGAATATCACGTAAGCTAACGAAAGGTGCTGTCCCAACAATTTTTGAGAATGTGCCAAAATATTTGAGTGCAGTGCCGTTTAACTCTCAGCCCAAAACAGCTGAGGCAGATTGAAAATTTTGAAAAAACAATAATTAGAGAAATTGTTTTTCTACTCATCTCTAAAAATGCCTTTTATTATATAGGACTAAGTTGGTCACGTGACTACGCGATTATGCGTTAGCGCCATGGCCTGTCCTTATCGTTGGCCTCGTACATGATGGGGGAGACGCAAGGAGTCGTTAGTGCTAAGGACCTCGCAGCATTTAGGAGCGTCACCAGCGATGATTCTGATGCTTGTTACGTATATTAGCGCGATGTGTTTGTCCGCGATTTCATTGCCGGCAGTTTGTTACTGTCTCGTTTTTGCAGGGGTTACAATCTTGAGATTAGTTTGGGGAGAGTGGGCCATATATCTCGTGCAGAGGAATGTTAGGAGTTTGTAGACTCGAGTGGACTGGGATGAAGAGACGAAAATTGGCAAATGGCCGCTACTTAATCGCAATGGTGACATTGATATTAGTAGTTCCTTAACAATTGGTCATTATTCTTCTGTTCTTTACAATATTTATGATCTGCTTTAATTATTAGAAGCGTTTGACACTAGGAGAGCACTGCTTATTACTCTATAGTGGTCTCGTTAATAATAGGGTCACAGCGTCACCACCAGAGACCCTTTAAAGTAAGGGGACCCAGCATTATACTTTCCAAAGTGAGGCCGTTTCTTTCCCCATTCTAATGGTCTCAATGATGCCAAGTATGCAATTTTACTGGAGAATCTATGGATATAACAGGTACTTTGATTGTTAGTAAAAATTAATATGATTTCTAAAAATTAGACTTGACAATGTTCTGTCAACAAACACAGAATATGGCAAGTGCCAAATAAATCAAATTTATTTTATATTTGAATTTGGTTTCCTACAATTATTTTCAGGAATTTAAGTAATATAAATATGGTAAGTCAGTGCCGATTTTGCTTATTTGAGAATTTGTCGCTATTGCACCTTGTTACCAGGTTCCTCAAATCATTTGTAATATTATGTAGGTATAATAGGTACGTACTTGAACTTTCTTCCCTTGTTGAATGTATCTACCCAAAGAACTTTCACAGATTTCGGGATGGACTAATAAGATTAGGTCTTGTATTTAGTTCTAATCATGTAGTTTTTCTCGGTGCTCATTTTTGTAATTTTATTTCTCTCCCAAGGTACCTCACAAACGTAAAATAAACTTATAGTTGTAGATAAAAACTGTTTAAAAAAAGACCTGACTGAAGCTACCTGCTTAATAATTTAATATTTAGGAAATACCATTTTTGTTTTGAACTACTTACTTATACGTAATGCCCACGTAATGGGAATTGTAGGATTACTAAAGGTGAGACAAGAAAAATCTGGTCGCAATTATTGAGACTACTACAGGCGGCCGCATTACCTTTAACTGACTATCTGGAAGTTAGAAAACTTAAAAATTGGGAAATATTTCGCCTCCTTTGGAATCTATGGCACTGGCATGTCACATAAAACCTGATGGCAGTTGGACACTGACATATAACATAACCTTGTACCAGCCCACTTATGTGGTCTCCTTGGAGATATACAGAAAACAAGGCTTCACTTTTCCTATGTGGTAGACTGTGACATGCTGGGTCCCCTTATTTTAAAGAGTCCCTGGTCACCACCGACTTAAATGTCGAGCCATGAACACACATGTGGCAACGCCGCAAAGCCAAAAGCGAACACAAGTTCACCGCCTGCAGTAGAAACAAATAAAATTAAACTCCTCGCTTCCAACTTTTACAACAAAACTAAAACAAGGTTATTTGCAAGAAAACAACATTCTGCGCAGTCTGCTCGCAAACATGCAGAGACACACCGTCTCGTCGTATTATTCGCACACAACTGTACGATTTACGACAACCGAAATTAAATCTCCATAACGGCCTCCGGATTTATGTATTGCGGTGTTGTATTTTAATTCCCCGCATCCATACATAATTTTTCCGCGCAGTCCCTGCGCTCCACTTTATTCAGATTTATCTGGGATCTGCATATTTGCAAAGCATTCCGACTGGATAGGTTTCAGGAAGGCGATCGTTAACTCTCGGCTCTTTACGAGGCCAGATCTCGGATCTACGTCGATATTTTATCGAAAGGAGTAACTGTACTGGGAAGGGAACAATGTAGAAGATCTTTATCCGAAGAGGGCACACGAAAACGATCGGTTAACGACTTGAAACAGATATTGTTACTGTTACGCGTGCTGACAGCATCTGGTACAATACTAGGACTATTTGTTCTTGCTATTTGTGTGGTCAGAGAAGTCATCTGCATATAGATTTCGTTCAAGATGAGCCAATCACGTTGAGGGGGATAGTTATTAGTATTTATTTCGATGATTTATGTTATGTTACAATAGGGTACTTGACGAAATTTTACAAACTTGATAAAACAATTCCTGGACACTTGCCTAAGACCCTACGATTATTTAAAATATATATATTTACGTAATTAGCAAGTTAGAAAATATACTACTATATTTTCTGTGATTAGACTTTCTTTGAAATTTGGCGGGAAAGCACTTATGACGTCACAAGTGTTTTATAACGGCAATTTGGCAACATAGCGATACCACTGAAGTGTTCTGAGACATAACCTTATTCGGCAGTAAAAGTTGCAAGGAAAGTTGAAATTTCAAAATTCTAACCTCAAACTCCCAGACTTATGATGCCCCGTGAAACCACTTTTAGCGTTAATTGATTCCTTCCTCCATCGAAGATTTTAATCAAGAAGGGTTTTTTCGTAAATACTTATTCAATCGTTTTTCTGTAAATTTTTTTGGCTAGGTTGGGCCTAAAGTCCGGAATTCGGGCTCAGTAGGTACTTCTAAGCACTATGGCGTCTTTATAAACGCGCCTTCAAGATGGTCCATAGGCCGAGGTTCTCTCTTTATTAATAACTCATAATACTGTATTCTTACTACAACGTAGGTACAAACCTTTGCAGTTTTATCCCATGGATTTCGGCAGACGCTAACAGCATCCAATTTCGGCAAATTACGGATTGTCCTTTCAGGGTCCATGTCCATGATACCTTACCTTAGACATCTAACAATACGATAACTAGGTCCGCAAACAATATATAATAGTAAATATCAATAACAAACTATAATAAATGGCACAGATATTATCTACTAATATTTTGATTTAGCGAGAAGCGAGATACGGAATGACAGTTGGCATCACGGGATGTCATCTGCCGATCAGAAAACCATACGTGTTAGATGACATGTGGATATAAGAATATGGTTAGATGCCTAGGTGGGCGGGTAACGTTGCCAAATACGCGAATATTTCCCCCATTATTGGTACTTGAATATTTATAGTATGTTCCGTATAGGTACAGATATTTTAACTAAAGTGTTACGTGGCAGAGATGAAGGATATAGTTTCCAGCGGATGCAGCATAAACAGACACCATTTTGATATAGAGGAGTCAATATACGGAACATATTCGTAATAAAAAGTCTTTATGTGACAAAATTTGTGTGTGCAATTGCGTTAGTTACAGCTCAAAGGTTTCAATACATTAAGTAACAGGTATTCATAGGCAAGCTGGAGATACTTGAATAGAAAACTGCAATTTGCCTTTGTTCCACGAATGATTGCAAACGGGCACCGGCAACGTTACAGTTCCGTTTCTCCTGAGAGGCACAGAGTTGCCACGTTTGGCGTTCTGGACAATAGAACGACGAAACTGTAGATTTCAGCCTGAACAAAATTGTGCAACTTTGTCTTTAATTATCATAAAAAATAAGGGTTAAAAGCCGTTGTTTCATTTATTACGTGTTATGTTGGTGCATCTACTGTAAACAGAGTACAATTTTAGAGCAATTAAAAATATTGCCAAGTACCCTATTGTTACATAACACTTCTGACTGTTACCGGTATGGTATATGTATGCGAATACTTACAATCTTGATCCCCTTCATGGCCAAAACTAAAGCCACAGACGATAAAATCCTAGAAGCCGTAAAAACGTAGCATTAAATTTCCCGGTCCCCTCTTATAGGGCAATCATAAAACAATTTCGCTTGTATTCAGTTATGGTTACACGTATCCTTTAGGGCTATCGCGGATGGGAATGTTTTAAACGGCCCCATAAGTAATAACAACGACTCGGACGTCGTCGTTTTGGCAAAGCACAGAACGGGAAATATGTAGATTCGTGTCTAACTGGCTGTAGAAGTTTAGCTCGAAATGTTCTCACTCTTTTTCTCTGTTTTTAGGTATATCCTTATGGCAACATGATTCATGTACTAGTGTGTTTAGGCCACAACCTTCTTAAACTTTACAAGCCCTGTGTAAACATGTGGCAACGCCGCAGCGGGACGGTTCAACTGGTCTATGCAGTCTAGAGCAGTCTGCACTTTGGCTTATTTTTGTAAATTGTAAAAGCACGATTCTTCACTTATAACTTTTATAGAAATGTTTCACTTTTGCACAAACAAAACAAATTTATAAAAAAGCTGTTGCTAGCACTTCGGACAGTCTGTTTCCACCCAGGGTCACACTGCCTCGTCGTAGAAATCTCAGAAGTCCCGCCCCGCACTATAAAACTAATTCTCGTAAGTTTCTTATGTAAACTCAACTGACAAGGAGTGACAGGCCACGCCGCGCAGACCCGCAAGCCATGTTGCCAGCTTCCTCAACTTCAGGGCTTCACCTAGAGTCGGCCGTGTTTAGGCCTATTGTTATAGCTGCATGGCTTTGTATAGTCTGAATATAGGATTTCTGCGTTTTTGTAACTTGGAGGGCTTCGGGTCATATCTGGGTAAATGACCGCGCCTGCTCGAGCGTATCAGAGAATTTCGCATAGTGTTAATATTAAATGCGAAAGCGCCTGGAGGCAGACAGGCCGTTGAGGGTGAGAGAACTAGGAGTCAAGGTTTCTAGGCGGGTTTTACAGCACAGTGATCAAACATAAAGGATTAATTAGAGATTTCAAGCGAATAAATCGCACTCGAGTGCTGGTATCTGCTGTAAAATCGCGCACATTTATAATGTCGACGACTTCATAAGCGGTTCTTGTAGTTTCTCCACGGGCGTGGGCAAGGGGGGGGTTTCGGGGGTTCAACCCCCCCCCCCCCCCGAAATAAGCAAAATATTACCTAATATTATACCGAAAAAATACGAGGAGTGAAAAGTTAAATTATTATTACGTTTGAATATATGTAGTAATAGTAGCGCCTAGCGCCATCTTTTGACGAGAGGCAGACGCAGTTGCAGCCGAACTATTTTGTATTGTAGGGACACTTTGCGTTGTTTCTCGATTATTCGCCACGCCCCTCGGTCGAAATGAGCGGAACTTTGTGGAAGTTCGTGGAAGTTTCTGGACGGCTACTGAGCTGCTATATAAGCAGCGCCGCGGCGCGTGAACGCGCTTACGGCAGTATTGATCCATGCGAACTCGAAGCGAATAAAAGTGAAAAGTGGTGAACGAATAGTGAAGAGAATTAAGTGTACCGTGTAAGTGAGTAATTATTTTAGTGCACTGTTATTCGATGACCTTGTTAAGGATAGATACGTGAATCATTATTACTGTCGAAAAATGGAGGGGAAAAAAAGGAAGGGTGATAAACCTAAAGGTATGGACTACTGGAAAAAGTGGTGTAGTCAAGGTCAAGGGGTTTCTAATAAAGAAACAAATTTGGATTTAGCTATCAAAGCTTCAGCTACCTTGCATGCTGATAAGAAGACTGTCTACCCCGAAATCTAGTTTGGAATGCCTAGATATGTGCGATAAAAACCTTTATCCTAATATTTACACATTACTACAAATCTTGGCTACCATTCCTGTATCCACTGCTACCCCAGAAAGGTCTTTCTCGAGCCTAAGGAGACTGAAAAACTATTTACGAAACACTACAAGTGAAAACAGACTTAATGGTTTGGCTCTAATGAACATTCACTATGGAACAGAAATTCATGCAGATGAAGTAGTGGATATATTTAAAAGAAAAAGCCGAAGATTTCTTCTTTAATGGTTTTAGATTTAGCGCAGAGGAACGAAATTAATTTATCCATTTCATTTAAAGTTAAGAACTTTATAAATATGTCGTAGTTTTTCGGATGAATATATAGATATTAAATTTCATGTAAGTATATTTTTGTTGTTTTATTTACTGCTCAAACTAAACCCACCCCAAAACTAAATCCTGGCTACGCCCGTGAGTTTCTCTTTCATTTAGACCTTTACTAATATTTTTATTATATGTATTTCATTTCCGAATTTTTTCAAATATTCGGTGCCTTTTACTTATTTTTACTTGTGCCTTATGTCGCTTGTATACGCGGCGTAGACTTGTATAAACTGATTAAATCAATGAGCTCATTATAACTAGAAAATTATATTGTTTAATGGAAATTGCTCGTTTGTCTATTATATTAAATTACAATGTTTCACGGCCTACAAATCGTTTTTTTTTAATTTTCAATTCATAGCAATAGTATCGACTAACCACCATAATTTACAACGTAATCGTGCTAAGCACATAGATAATTTCATCTATCAGTAATAATAATAACTATCACAAAAATATTTTTTTTACTCCTATGCTAGTAACATACCTATTAAGTGACGGTTTAGGTTATAAGTAAGTCCATTGTTACGAACACTGGCACGTAATGACTGACACGTAATAAAAAAAATTACGTATCTGTTCTTAATTAAAACGCAATTATCACGGGTGCCTTGTTAGCGCGGCATCCGCGTCACCATAGCAACTAACCAACATACTAATTGTTGCCTGACAGATAATCAGAAGTATAGTTTATCTATTATAATAGTTTTTCTTTCTTCGAAGAAAAATTATAATACACAACTCGAGTTGTAAGCTTATTACATACTCGTGGAATTACAGCACTCGCCGCTGCGCGGCTCGTGTGCAACTTTTCCACTCATACGTAATAAGCTGTTTACAACTCTCGCTATGTAATATACTATTACAAATTGATGCAATGGGCTTGTACGTTTAAAGTTGATTTGAATTGAATTTATAATAAGGGCAACGCGCTATCAATTCCATTCGAATACACTATTAGCCCATTGACAAATATAATATATGGTCTTTTAGCTACAATTTTTGCCGTGGCAATAAAATCTTGTCCTGGCAGCCATACTAAAAATTCTTGATGTGTATCGTATTTCGTGTCACGATTTCGGCCCATATAGTTTACTTATTTAAAATTTAACGAGGCTCTAAAGTAAATGTTTATATTCTTCTCGAAAATATAATAAACATCTAGGGTTTGTCGCTTCTGAATTCGATATAAAAAAACAATAATTTCCTGCATAAAAAGGCAGCATGCATTCCGTTAAAAAAACGACCAGGACATCCCGTTTGTAACTGTAACTATGCACATTACAATCAGTTCCACTGCCCTTGTTTACCGTGGGTAATCGCTCGTTGCAACTAACTACTAGTGTCGTCCATTTGGCGATTGCATTGTAATGGATTTTTTATCGCTGCAACATAAGTTTTAATAGGTCGTTTTTAAGGTCTAAAAGGGAAATAGTAATAGATACTAAATTAGTGACAATTTCTCTATAACAGAGCTTTTGTTAACTCCCCCACATGGAATTTACAGTGTTGTCATTGAAAAGGATGCTAACCAAAAAAGTAGGTAACTAAAAATCAACTTATATGTTTCCAACGGTTTTATGTTGTCAGTCTGATGTAAACAATATTATTGCCACTGCAGCACGAAGTGAAAATGGCTATAGTAATTTTTAGTAATAACTCTATTTAAGATCTCCCGTGTGGAATCAATAAATTTATCTTCAGTCACGATCTAAACCTACTGACATTTAATTTCACTTATAGAGTTATTATTTTCTAGCAGAAATACAATAGCACTGTTTCCAAGGATAGTACACATATTACAGCGTAGGTGTTTCATCGAAATAAACTACACTTTCACTAAAAGACAAAAATCTAATGAAAATTAGGCAATGCGGCAACAAAAAGACTGTGCTTTCAAACTTTATGATAAGAATCAGTGCATTATTGAGTCTCTGGTTTCAGAAATCATTTAACTGCTGAAAATCCTATCGTAACTATTTTGGTCTAATAACACACCACATAAAAGTAGAACAGGGACTTTTCAATAAAGCTTTAGTAAAATCTGGTATCGATTTACAAAGTGGTCATGTCATGATAAAATAGGTACCTTATATTATAATTGCAGTTAGACATGGAACTCATTGAAGCTATTATTTAAGAGCCTGTCGGAACGAACTTTCAGTTGAAGGGTGGGCGATATTTTAGACAAGGTAATGTCTGACACCTGACACAGTGCGGCTGAAAATATTCAATTCATACAGGATAGGCTGTAGTTATAGTCACAATATGAAGAAGAGAAGGAGGAGGAGGAGAAAGAAGAAAAAGAAAGGTTATCTTATGGACATACCTTACAATTTCATTAAAAAGCTATAAGTATTGAGTTGAAATTTGACCTTTGGGGGATCAGCCTTGCTTGATTAGAAACTAATTCGCACCATATTTTTATATTTTAAATATCAAGCAGGCCTTGACAGGGGCAATTTATTCATTTTCAGTTCAGTTAAACTATACAGTGTGTCCCAATTTGATACTGGACACCGCAGAAATATATGAATAGCAAGGAAAACAAATGGTATATATTTTTTTATTGGTAGTCCCAATAAATATCTCATAGGCGGTGGTATTTGAATGGGGTAATTATTTCATGGCCTGCTATGATTTTTTTAAAATAGCAAATTTTCAAGAAACCCCATTAGGGATTTTTTTACGGCAAAATTTTATTAAGAAAATTGGTTCAGAATGGAAAACTGAGTAGATTTGCTAAATTTCAAAAGTCTAGGCCTACTTTGATTTTTAGGTTTTTGGCCTTTTTCTCACACTTTTTTCTTAGAAATGTGTCCTTTCTGGAGCTTTCACGTCAAAATATTATTAAGGAAACTTGATCATGGCGAAAAAATAAAATTTTGACGTGAAAGCTCCAGAAAGGAAACTTTTCTAAGAAAAAAGTGGGAGATAAATCTAAAAATCAAAGTAGGCCTAGACTTTTGAAATTTTGCGAAACCACTCAGTTTCTCATTCTGAAAAAGATTTCTTAATAACATTTTGTCGTAAAAAAATTCCTAATGGGGTTTGTTGAAATCTTGCAATTTTAAAAAATTATAGCAGGCCATGAAATAATTACACCATCCAAATACCACCGCCTATGAGATACTCTAACTTGGGACTACCAATAAAAAAATAGAGACCATTTGCTTTCCTTGCTCTTCATATATTTCTGAGGTGTCCAGTATCGAACACTGTATATCTTTTCCTTAAGAGATATCGAAAAATTTTAATAGAAAAAGTTCTTCAGAATGCAAATATAAGTCTCCATACTAAAACAATCGGCAATTTTATTTGTATTGTTTCAAAAAAGAAACATTGGAAGAATTTTGTATCCTTAATTTTAATATGTGTATCTGACACCAAAATAAATACATTGTGAAATAAAATCTTTCCTTGTGGTGGTGTAAAATATTAGACAGATTATTTCCCTCATATACTGCCATCATATGCCTGTGCTAGCGATAATTGCACTTGTGCAAAATTAAAGCGGCAATACCACTTGTGCAATTATCACTTCGTTGCTTAGCAACCGCGAATCTGTTCGATACTAACACGTACTTCTTAAAATTGGCGTGTTTTACACTGTTCTAAATTATGCAGCTTATAAATTATGTTGCGGTGTCATTCAGCATTGTATCAATGAATTTATATAACTTTTACATTGCTAAATTGTTATTGTTAGACCTCCGTCTTCGTTTAAATTTACGACACTCATTCAGAAAATATACCAACGCTGACAGGGTGTAGGTATAATCGCATTTGCCTTGGATATCCAAGCGTCATGTTTGTTTACTCGAACGCTACAATCGAAGCTGTCAATAAACTCGTTCGAAATGAATCGTTTTGGACATGTACACATAGAAAAAATTAATAGAGAAATTATTAAATCGTATTCGTGAAATAATCTCGACAAATATCACTTGTGCCGGAAATTTTTCTTAATAATTTTATTCTCAAGCGCTATTTTGCCCATTAGCAAAACCACTCGTACAAATTGGGCTTTTATTTTCAGAGATAAAATCCCTCGAGCTTCTGTCTCGGGATTTTATCAGAAAATAAAAGACCAATTTATACTTGTGTTCTTTCTAGGCAAAATAGCGCTTTCGAAAAAATTATCGATAAAATTCCCGGCACTTGTATTACATACGATAATACTGGCAGGAATGGGATGATAATGATGTTTCACCTATTCTGTCTTGAATAAAAATTGCCTGATAATCTTAATATTTGAAGAAGTTATCGAGGTGAGACACAAAGTGAAAAAATTCGCAGAGAATGGGGAACTTGCACAAAAATTAAATTTGAAAAATATTACTTTCAAACGTAATTTATTGCCATTAAATGAACCACAGTTCTCAAAAAAACTCATTTTTTATTTTTATGTAATAAATATAAGCAATTAAAAACTGCATAATTCAAATCATTGTTGCAACGCGCCCTCCTTGGTTGTGACGTCAAGTAGCTCGAGACGCCACCACCATGTATGAACTAATATGGGCGGCGCATGTAAACAAACTACAGCACCATGCAAGCTTTGTTTAGAAAGACCAACCGAGAACGTCCTATCCTTGTCTGTCCGTCTTGATATTGTTGATAACGATTGAAAAGTGTGTGCTGAATTAAATAGTTATTTACATTGCGAGATGCGTAAGCGTACTAATTTTTTGTCCTGAGCAGCAAGTGTCACGTTTCTGACAGCAAATGGAATCCCACGTACCGAGACCTACATCAGAGCCCTCTGTAAATGGGTCGCCAAACTATTTATTTTAACGTTCGATTTCCATTCTCATCCTCTCTAATTCTGTGTAGCTGTCATTCCTGTCACTGCCTTCTGATCGATCAAGCTATTTGACGTCACGACCATTCCCGCGCTTTTCGTATCGTTTCAAATGAATAGCTGGCGGTCACAACTTTAATTATTTATTGCAAATTAAATATTGCCATTTGAGGGCTAATATTTGGTATGTGCTCTTTCTATAGATAGGCAAATATATTAAAGAACTAAAAAAAAATTGTTCAAGTTCCCCATAACCCAGATACTGTTAGCTACCTATGGGTGAATTATTAATAATACCACAAACAAGGCGTCCCAATATTTCTTTTTTAAGTTTAGGTCTCTTTAGATACACCAAATGTTTTGACTCCTAATTTTCTGGACCTGGCATGAAACCATAGCATATTCTAACTAAGAATACAAAACGGAGAATTAATTCTCGGGCTCGCATCCACCAAACAACCCGAAGGATTAACAAGACAGCGCCACATGCAGACAATTTAACCGCCACTCCGACGACATGTTCCGAGTAATTTAAAAATAAACTTGGCGTCACATAAAATCACGAACAAAACGGCGATTTGTACGTAGACCTCCATGTGCTTCGCCTCCGCCCGTTTTTGGTTCCTTCCTGTTCAAATAAGATAATTTAGTGCGGATAAATGGAGTTATAACGTGTTCTATATTTACCAGTCGGACCACCAGTGCGGAGAATGGGCTTAGGAATCAAAGGCGGCCATTCACAAATCATTTAAAGTGTGCCGTAAAAAGTGGCTTGCCGTTGAGGCCAGTCGTTGAAGAGCGTGGAAGGAAAAATAAATCAGGTCGGCCAGGGAAGGGCAACTGTTTATTTATCAACGTACTTGATTAAGTGATTGGCAAGAAGATCTGGCTATACTATATAGAGATAGGTATATAGCACCATAAAAGAAGAACAAAACTAGAGTGATTGACTGGTTTTCAAGTATTAGAACACCTCAAAAGAATCCAATATGGGACAAGGGTAAAAGGAATTAAGAAAATTTTCACATTTACATAGTTTTCAGAAAAAATTATGCATGTTTTTGCAACACATACTTAACAACAATAAAGCAACATTAAATAACAACTAATACAGAGGATTACCACCACAACTGTTACCGCTCTACATCTACGAGGCATACTCAGAATTAGGTTGTCAATGTCATGTTGTTCGATGGCGCGTTCCATTCATTTTAAAGGCACTCAAATAGTTGTTGGTTACTTTGAAACACAATATTTTGCACCAAAAGTCTTAGTCCGAGCATATCTCATAAGTGCTCGATGGGATTAAGGTTAGATGATTGAGAAGGCTTTAAACATTAATTTCACTGTCCTGCAGTAATTTGCGCACGACACTTGCTGCAGAGGGACACGCATTGTCGTGCATTAGTTGAAATTTTGGTCCAATTCTCTCAGCATCTGGAACAACAATAGACCGAAGAATAATGTTTTGATAATCATTGGAATTCAGATACCGCTCCAACCAAACGAGATTAGTTCTTCCGCCGATGTTGATATCGCCCCATACCATGATCGTACATCCTCGAAAGGTGTGAACCGCTCAAACAGCTGCAAGGCGTTCTGCATTTCTAGCACAACTCCACACCTGATGCGTCCTTGAACCTGGCCGAAGTCCAAATCGGGGCTCATGAGAAAAGAAAATTGGAGGCAATTCCTGCTGGTGCCCATTTAAATGTTCTTGTACCCACTGTAAACTGGTTATGTGAGATTTCCTCGTGATAATACTGGAACTCTTACAGGCCGGTGGCCATTAATGTGATCTTCGTGGAGTCTGTTTCGGACCATTTGGTCACTAACTCACATTGTGTGTGTTGTGCAGCTGAATAATCAATTGCGACGCAGTGATACTGCGCTCTTGCAAGGCTAACAATCTTAGAAATTTATCCTGAGTTGGGGTAGTTGCCCTTGTACGACCTCTATGCCGTTCTCTGTCTCTTTTATTCATAAACGATTTATAACACTCTTGGATGTGTTAAGAGCTTATGCGACATCCTTTTGGGAAATTCTAGTCTCTAACATGCCAATAGTACGTAACATTGCTTCACGTTCCAAATGATGTCTCTGCATCATAAAATGTTTAAAATCAAACCAAACTTGCCCAGCACTGAATGACAAATACCTATTAAATTAAGAAGGTTTTTCGTTTGAATTTTAAAAAATTGTGCAATGTTCTTTTATGTAAAAAAACATTAATACGTTTATCAGTTGCTATAGAACTGATCATATTCGTACTAATTTTTTTTAAATATTTAAATACAAAAAAATTAAGAAAATAATATAATATGTGCATTTTTGTATTTGTCCCTTAGATTGTATTTTAAGTATCTCATTCTAACATGAACTCAAAATATAGGTTAGAAACTACAACCAGAGAAGCCATGAAAAAGTATGAGTTTTACCTATAACTATAATTAAGTATTATGTTTTTATTCCCTTATGGCTTTTTAATAATATAACTGACAATTACGGATTTAGGTTATACAGGGTGTAAATAAATAAGTGCGGAAAAATTCAAGGGGTGAATCTTTGAGTGATTCTAAGACCAAAAGTCTATATAAACATAGGTCCGCTAATGCTTCGTTTTCAAAATACAGGGTGTCAAACATTTTTTAATAATTATTATAATAAAACAAAAAAAAATTATAGCTAGCATTACCGTCTATAGCAATTTTTATATACACATACATGCAATAAAGTGACTTTTATTTTTTTTTCTCGAAAACGAAGCGAGATACGAGAATAATTCAAGAGACAAAAATGTTGTATTTTTAGTTGCTGAATGCGAAAAAAAATTAAAGTTTCAAAAAAGTCAGTGGCGCACATTTTTTTTACAAAATTGTTTGTTAAGGTGCCCTCGGGACGCCACTGTACTTAATAATTTTAATCTAGTAGGGGCTAAATTAGCCTCTTTCTACCATAAATAACACTGCCAAATTTCAACAAAATCGGCTAAAGGATTATTAAGATATCTAGAAAAAGCGATTTTTTTAAGAAGAGTTTGACACCCTGTATCTTGAAAAGGAAGCATTACCAGACCTATGTTTGTATAAACTTTTCGTCTTAGAATCACTCAAAGATTCACCACTTGAATATTTTCGCACTTATCCATTTACACCGTGTATATGCTCCTTTTTATATTATATCTACATTATATCATATCACCGACGATTTATTGTGGTTCCTCCTATAATGGGGCAATGTCCAGGTGGTCGGCAGCTGCCGTGCTCTGTGTTGCTCCAACCAAACTCGACACCTGTTCTGGTCGAAGGTAGACCCAAACTGTCTGGTACCCCGCTGGTTTTGCGAATCGTCGGTGCCGGTACCATACACGCTATGCGGGTTCCTGGTTTGAACTAGACGGGCAAAAAACCCGTGCGGACATTCTCCGTATAGAAAGGAACATTCGCACTTTTGTACTGCAATTATATTTAGAACAAAACTGTACACTTGTTTTGCCTTCAGTATACCTTTAGTTATACCATGTAAAATATTGCTCTTCAAATTAACGTTCATTTTGACAGCCTCTTAAAATATTACTCCAATAGGTTCCATGTCCAGGGTATATTTATTACAAGCACTTTGCAACTGAATATATTATTTTTTACGTTGTCCCAGATTTTGCGTCATTGAAAATCCCTGTTGTCCTACTTGGATGTGACCTGTTAAATCAGAATGTACTAGGATTTAACTTTGTGCAATACAACCGATGTCTGCAATATTCGTAATATCATAAGGGCATCTAACTTTTCCGAAAAAAAAATCGAAAAAACACGTTGCTAAGTAATACAAGAAGCATGAGTGCTGGTGGAAACAAAAATCCGAGGATTTTTGCACCTGCACGAATACATTTTGTTAAAAAAATATTACTTAGCATTGTTTTTTTGAATTTTTTTCACAGGAAAAATTAGATGCCCGAATGGTATTTGACAAGACTATTTCATGAGTAACAAATTATTCTGCATGCACATAGCTTACAAAACATACTACCTATTATACAACAGCTGTCAAGTTTTGCCGCGGGTAAACTCGAAAAAACTGCTGACAGGTGCTGTCATACAATTTTTAAACTTTCTTCAAATTTCATAAAAGTTTTTTGCAACAATACAATATTCGATTCGGAATCGCAAGAAAAGTAGGTATTGTTTGCCGACGTGTTTTAATGGACATAAAATATTTGTCGAGTAGCTAGATAGACCTGCATAAATTTGTCTGAGAATTTTACTTTTAAACCTGTTCATTATTCGTCCGTATTATGAATAAAACATTTATTTAAAAAGCCGACGCTACGGTTAATTTTTTAAAACCTACAGTTCGCTCTAATCCAAATTTGCAGAGTAATCGCACATTTATAATTAGAAAAACGGCTAATTAGTTGATTTCTGTTATCTACTATACAGGGCGATTCAGCAATGTCAACCGTCAAAGATGGCATTGGAGAGATATGTTGCCACAATTCAATCATTTTTTGCGAAGGGTGTAACTGAAGAAATAAGAAATGCATATCTTTCATCTGCATTTTTTGTGTATTCAGTCTTGATTCTAAGCAATAAAACAGCCTGACAGTACTGACAGTTATTATGACATGATTGTTTAGTTTACTGACTAGCCGGCGGCGTTGGCGCATCAAATAGATGGCGACAGCTCCACTCATCTCAGAAAGTAGGAGGATTGTTTTTGTGATTTAATTTCTAATTCGTATTAAGCCATTTCTTCCCACCTGTGGTTAACATTTTTTACGTCATGACTGGATCACCCTGTATAGGTATCGAGTTGGCATTTGCACATGCCTGGGCAAAACGTTTGCCCCTACATTATCTACTTATGGCATTTGGAGAATCCAGGGACTCTTTAAAATAAGGGGCCCCGCACGTCACAGTCTTCCACATAGGAAAAGTGAAGCCTTGAGGGGAAGTTTGTTTTCTGTCGACTCCAAGGAGACCACGAGGGGGCTGGTACAAGGTTATTATATATGTCAGTGTCCAACTGCCATCAGGTTTTATGTGACATGCTAGTGCCATAGATTCTAAAGGAGGCAAAATATTTCCCATCATAATTCACAATTTTTAAGTTTTCTAACTTCCAGATACTCCAGATGTGTCAATTAAAGTTAATGCGGCCGCCTGTAGTAGTCCCAATAATTACAACCAGATTTTTCCTGAATCACCTTTAGTAATCCTACAATTCCCATTACGTGGGCATTACGTATAAGTAGGTAGTTTAAAACAAAAATCGTATTTAGTAAATTTTAAATTATTAAGCAGGTAGCTTCAGTCAGGTCTTTTTTTAAAGAGTTGGGAGAGAAATAAAATTACAAACATTTTATAATGAACACCGAGAAAAACTACATGATTACAACTACTAGAACCAATCTTATTAGTCCATCCCGAAATATGTTAATGTTCTTTGGGTAGACACATTCAACAAGGGAATAAAGTTCAAGTATACATATTACAAATGGATTGAGGAACCTGGTAACAAGGTGCAATAGCGACAAATTCTTAAATAAGCAAAATCGGCATTACTGACTTACCATACTTATTACTTAAATTCATGGAAATAATTGCTGGAAATCACTTTCAACTATAAAATAAATTTGTTTCATTTGACAGTTGCCGTATTGTCCACTTGTAGACCCAACATTGTAAAGTCTAATTTTTAGAAATCATGGAAACCATTATTAATTTTTACTAACAATCAAAGTACCTGTTATATTCATAGATTCTCCAATAAAACGGCATACTTTACATCACTGATACCATTAGAATGAGGGAAGAATAGGCCTCACTTTGGAAAGTATAATGCTGGGCCCCCTTTCTTTAAAGAGTCCCTGGGAGAATCTGAGCACTCCATAATTTCAACATAGGAAGTAGTATCTTCTATATAATATGACAAAATGTTTCCTTAACTGCCTATATAAATTGAAATGTGGCATTTATATCAAGAACGAGTCAGCGTTCAACGGAAATTGGAAATAGCCAATCTTTTGTGCCTTGATAGCCCATTCTTTCTTCCTTCACTTCCTTTTCAACGGAGAACAGACGGCGATGTATTCCAAGAGGACTGGGGGGACAAATAAAAAAAATCGCCGAACAATAAAAAATGTCGGAGACGTGAATAGATAATGAAAGTTCTACCAGTCCGCGTCCTTTTGTGGGAACATCAATTTGCATTTTATATGCACATTGATATTTAATATTTCGCGAATGAGCAATCTTCTTGGTAAAGGAAAATTTGCTTCGAGACGCGCATACCAATATGTTATCGTAGTCTCCTCTTTGGTTGGTTATTTCTTGTTAAAAATAAATTATGTTTCAGGGCCTTTGAGTAGCTCAATTTTGTGTTGTGTGCCAAAAATGACTTAAATATTTCCATTCGTTTGGTAAATATAATGCCGGCACTAGTAAAATTTCAAGACATTTTGATCTTAAATCACCCTGAATATGAGGTTAAAATGAAACAACAAATTTATAGCAGCCATGATGTAATGTTCGCCAATTTAATATCTGTAATACAAATGATATTGATATCACGTAAATAACCATGTTATCTATATTATTCGTTTTCGTTCTAACGAACTTTGTACAGATCATCAAATGCCACAAGGCCATGTTTGTTCGTTAATTTTCCAATTAATTCTTTAATTATTTTACCGTCCATTCGATATTAGGTTAATTAAGTGGTGAATTTCCGAATCTGATTAAAAAAATTATGCAAACGAAATAAAATAATATCACGGGGACAAAGGTTATGTTTTTGCAAACCAGATGGGCTACTTATTACTTTTTTAGAATATATTTGAAACATTAATTACATGTTATAAATCAGTTAACGACCTTGTACCATAACCTGTTTAAAGTAGAAGAAAAAAGAAAACGTCATAATTTTCCTTGAAGGAAAAACGACATATGTGAAAATTTCCTTCTGTTTTCCCCGTACTCTCTCATGTTTTCTAATATCATTATTACACAAATTGATCAAAAAAAAATGGCAGCACTCACCGCGTGCTTGCCTGATATCACGCAATCTCCAGATTAGACAATCTGTTGAAATTGCTGATTTATGATTCCAGATTTGGTCGATACACATCAGTAAAATAAATACAGTTAGATCTGCAATAAATTACGACCTTGATTAATATTTTCCCCAGAAATTTCATTAGAGAAAAAACAGTAATACCAACATGCGATCTACAAATTAATCCTATTAGAAAGTGGGGTGGTTTTATTCGTCAGTGCCGAAATTCCCCAATTTATGCGATTGTAAAAAAATTCATTATGGGGTATGAGTCGCGCTACTGGTATACTGTGGTACAGTTTGTTCTGGACCAACACTATATTAAGTGTCGGTCCAGGTTTGTTCAGCCTGGACCAACACTATATTGAAGACCTGTACCAAAGTCTATTAGTATATCTCTGGACGCTGTCTGTACATAGCGCTGTTTCAAGCGATCGCCACTGGCGCCACACGACGAAACAAATTTACACGGTGGTTTAATGTTAAAACACCATTGTTTCAGAATCTTTTATACAATAAAAACATGCAAATGTGTCTGTTACAACGAATTTAATATTCAAAATAAAATAAAATATTTGTTCATTATGTCCCTCAAATTTGACAAGTTCACATGGCATATTTCCATACATTTGCTTAAGAAAAGCGGGTCTAAAAAGCAAACAAGAGTATTTGATACCGTTTGGTTTGAAATGAAGTCCATGGCTAGTTGTAGTGTAAGTAAGCATAAAACGTATTAGATTTTTCAGTTTCTTCTTTATATGGAGGACTATTGGTTCGCTTTGGAGCTATAAACAAAATTTTCTATTTTCATTCTTGCATACGTTACAAAATACTCTTCCAAAATAATATCTACAATTTTCGCTTCTTCAGCTGGTTGATCAGATCATCCCATAATTCCAAAATAGTGTTTATTCTTCTGCAATTCACCTAAATGGTCTGTGCAGTGTGCATACAATTTTCTTCTTGTGTATGGAAATTTCATGTTATCACAAACAAATCTACCTATAAAAGCTGTGTTAATAGGATAAAACTGCTAAATACTGAACGCAAAGACAATTCGTTACTGTAAAAACAAGGCAAATCGTAATAAAGCTGGATATTTAAAATGTGGGACATTTTAAACGTCAGTAACTGGCATACCAATAACCACAGAATACCCCTCTATAACCTATAATAAGTCGCATTTTTTTTTCGTCGAGTGACGCCACCCCAGTCTGTAAACAACAATGAAATATGACGTCATGCTTGGGTCTTTAATATAGTGTCGATCCAGGTTCAGCGAATGTTCGGCCTTACGTCACAACTCCCGTCCTTGTCTGACTCCTGAATATACGACCGATATTCATCGACGGGGGTTTTGACGTAGGGCCGAACATTCGCTGAACAAACTGTATGTGGTATGGCGTGTTAATATCCTGTGTGGACGTTGCTTTATTTATTAAATTTCTTTTCAATAGATCTCTCCTTCAGGTGCCTGACGTTGATGACTCACGTGCCGAGGCCTTGCACCCTGGCGGTCGCGCCAGCGCTCCGACCGACTGCGCCACGTCCGTTGGCGTTCGTCGTTTGTCGTATTGCGCAATTTGTGAATACCAGACCGCGGCCAATCAGCGCCAAATCTCTGCAAAATAAGCGCGCGGTGCGTTGACGCGAAAAATATCAATTACCCGCCGATTTATATTTCATGTCGGTTGTTATTGACCTGGCGGAGCCGGTCGGAAGTTAAGTAGATTAAATTCGCGGGGATTTTTCGGATCCGCAATAACGAATTTTGGCGTTGGGGGCAAAAAAGGGACTGCAATTATGGCGTATTTATTGAAACCGCAGCAATTTCGACTTAACTCGAATCGAAAAATTGGAAGGAACGCCCGGCGGAAATCGTGATTGGACAACTGGCGAATGACGAAGTAAAATATCTGCATAATGTATAGGGCGAGCAAAAAAAAACGGCATTATATTTTCCATAGTCCTTACATCTTCGTAATCGTAACACTTCTGTCTTCATAGCGAAGCGTTTATTAATACACGGCGATTCAGTTTTATTCTGTGATTCTTGTGTCACAAAATGTGATAATATCTACCAATTTCCTCAATTACTTTTGAACGTTTTTCTTTGACTATTATTTCCCTCGTCTTAATTTCTACCAATCACAAACGCGCAATTTTGAATTACAAATGGTTTCTAGATGGAAAAACTGTATGACAGCACCTGTCAGCAGTTTTTTCGAGTTTACCCGCGGCAAAACATGACAGCTGCTGTATAATAGGTAGTATGTTTTGTAAGCTATGTGTATGCAGAATAATCTGTTACTCATGAAATAGTCTTGTCAAATACCATTCGGGCATCTAATTTTTCCTGTGAAAAAATCCAAAAAAACACAATGCTAAGTAATATTTTTTTAGCAAAATGCATTCGTGCAGGTGCAAAAATCCTCTCTTCGACTCGGATTTTTGTTGCCACCAGCACCTATGCTTCTTGTTAAAATATTACTTAGCAACGTGTTTTTTCGATTTTTTTCGGAAAAATTAGATCCTTATGATATTATTTATGATTAAAACTGTTTTACTTTTAAAATTTGACATACTGCCGCCCTGTAGGTACCTATATCCCTGCCTTTCTGAAGTTTCTGTCTAGCTACGACCGTGCTCTATAATAAGACGCATCTACGTTTTCATCAGTTTTCCAATTCTAGCAAATTTTCCCAAGCTGCTTTAAAACATATATACCCACTTCTCATTTAGAACCCGCTCGGAACGTTTAAACACTCGTAATACGGCAAAGAGAAGCTAAATGGAAATTTTAGAGGTTGTCTGTTGTCTGGGGCCTCACATAAAGCTTCGCTCGGCATTAGTATAATTTCCATATAATTACCTGAACACGCTGGGTAATGCGATACCCGATAAACAAGCACATAGTTCATGCCACTAAATGCACGTTTTGTTGTTTACGAATATATACAGAGGGAAGTGTGCTTGATAGTAGTAAGTAGTAGGTATTTTCTTTATTGGATTGATAGTATAAAACAACAATACGTAGGCAACCCACAATACACGATAGATGACATCATCTAACTTTCTGCTTACGTTGTTGCCAGTGTCGTTCTGTACTGACCAAATATGAAATTCTTGCTCCTTTCCACACAATAATATCTAAAGAGAGAGCAACCAAAAAGTATTCTCCAGTGTATAAATTTAGAGGATATTTATTTTAAGAGTCTATAGCGCCTCTTGAGTAAGCCGCTCTCGAGGTAAACAATAACGGCAACCCTTTGTGCTCGAGAATATATTGACTTTGGCATGGCTGAGGAAAAATTTTAACTCTCAAAGAGGGAAGTTTCCCCGCGACTTGGGAAAGTTATTAGTTTTCTCGAACACTATAAGTGTATGTGGGGGCTTACAGCCATTGTGGCTCGACGAAACTGGATTTCGAACCGAGGAAGAAGTTGGGTATTCTGGAGATACTGCATCTGCTTGATAAAGGAATTAAGGATTATTACAGTTTTATATCCACAAACTTTTAGGATGGCTTGAACCTACAACAAGTATAGAAGTTGATACTCTATAGTATATTGAGAAAAGTGATGTTACGACACCAATAATTCTTGGCAAACCATTTTGGACGTCAACTTGATAGTGACATTTTATTTATTTTTTTATAACGCAAGGTCCCTACAATAATAGCTTGTGTTTGTCAGCGATAGATCCACGGAAATTTATGTTAAAATAAATTTACCTATATACCTATACCAATCAAGGTTGAAACTATTACAGTTTTTTTTTGCATAGTGTTTTTTTATATTTTGACATCATCGCAGTTTATGGTAAACTAGTTCTCTAATCCTGGTTGTATCTATTAGAAACCGTTATTAGAGGAAAAAAACAGCTGCCAGATGGTGACATCACTCAAAATATACTTAATATCGAAATTATTTATTATTGTCGTATTTAATTGCCTATAATATTTTTTATATGTATTCATGGTATTGTTATGCAATATTTTAATTGTTTTTTTATCTACTTTTGCAATGCCAGGCGAGTCGTGTCGAAAGAGAAAATTTTCTTATGCTTTTCTCAACTATAAAATAAACTCTGGCACCCTATACCTTGTTAACGTCTGGATAAGATCATATCTGCCTCTTTTTGGTACTTAATTTAATAGCAAAGAGTTTTAATAAAATGTTCGTGGGCCCTTAAAACAAAGCCACACAAAAAGATCCCGACCCAAGTAAACAATGGCATATAAATATACCAAAATGATAATTTTCTAAAGCTTGCCAGACTGAGTGGCAATAAAATTAGTAGACGTCTCTTTCAAGTGTCAGGAGATTTGGGAACAATACAATTTCTGAAATTAATGAACAAGACATTGTAATTTTTTTTGAAACGCGATACGGGTCAAGTATTAATTTGTTTTTGTGTTTATGCTGCTGTTTGTTTTATTAGTGAATATGAGGATAAATTCACGTTAACAAGATATTCGATAGCTTTCCCAACAGGGACTGTCGATCAAACTAACAGAGCTAACTTATTTTGTCGGTGGACGATAAGGATCTATATACCTGGGATTCGTGTGAATCGGTCAGGCTTTGAAATAATTTTCTCACATAGTTTAGATAGGATCTGCTTTCTAAATAGGGAAGTGGCTTGCTTGTTATGCATATTTGGGTATATTGCCTAATAAGCTCATGAGCCTATGATAAATTAAGTGTTTTTCAATTAAAATTATCATGTTTTATAATAATGAATATCGGAAAAATCAGACTTTGTACGTGAGAATAATTTTATATTCCGAACAACAAGAGTTTTCCGTATCTTGTAAAATAAGGGGACCCAGCATGTCACATAGGAAAAGTGAAGCCTTGAGGAGAAGTTTGTTTTCTGTTGACTCCAAGGAGACCACAAAGGGGCTTATACAGGTTATGTTATATGTCAGTGTCCACCTGCCATCAGGTTTTATGTGACATGCCAGTGCCATAGATTCTAAAGGAGGCAAAATATTCCCATCATAATTCACAATTTTTAACTTTTCTAACTTACAGATACTCAGATGTGTCAATTAAAGGTAATGCTGTATCACCTTTAGTAATCCTACAATTCCCATTACGTGGGCATTACGTATAAGTAGGTAGTTCAAAACAAATCGTATTTCGAAAATTTTAAATTAAGCAGGTAGCTTCAGGCAGGTCTTTTTTAAAGAGTTTTTATCTACGAATACATGTTTATTTTAAGTTTGTGAGGTACCTACCTTGGGAGAGAAATAAAATCACAAAAATTTTATAATGAACACCGAGAAAAACTACATCATTAGAACTACTAGCCCTAATCTTATTATATAGTCCATCCCGAAATCTGTGAAAGTTCTTTGGGTAAATACATTCAGCAAGGAAAGAAAGTTCAAGTATACATATTACAAATAATGGAATGAGGAACCTGGTAACAAGGTGCAATAGCGACATTTTCTTAAATAAGCAAAATCGGCACTACTGACTTACCATACTTATTACTTAAATTCGTGGAAAAAATTGCTGGAAATAGATTTCAACTACAAAATAAATTTCTTTCATTTGACAGTTGCCACATTCTACACTTGTATACACAAAATTGTCAAGTCTAATTTTTAGAAATCGTGGAAACTATTATTAATTTTTACTAACAATCAAAGTACCTGTTATATTCATAGATTCTCCAATAAAATGGCATACTTGGCATCACTGAGACTATTAGAATGAAGAAAGAGTAGGCCTCACTTTGGAAAGTATAATGCTGGGTCCCCTTACTTTAAAGAGTCCCTGCTCCAAATAAACCGGCATAATTTTCGCTACATTTGCAAGAACAAAGTCAACACAATTTAAATTAAACCGACTACATATTTCACTAATTTAGATACTGCAACGTTTTCGCTCAAAGCTTCAAAAAATCCCTCTCAGGATTAATTAGACCTCAAAAGATGTCTAAAATTAACTTGCGGGTAACACGTAAAATGTGGCATTACCGCCGGATGCTCTATAAAACTTAGTCAGCCACCGTTCTAAGCCCGCTTGAGTTATAAATGACACGCGCATAAGTTTTCAGTAATTTTAACCGAATTTATTTCGGAAGCGAACGAGAATACTGATTGTGAAGTATGATACATTTAAAAGCACCAAATTGTTTTATTATTGAGGAGAGTTTTCCCCTAGCCCTCCTCAAAGAATTGGAACTTTAAAGAATGATAGCAGTTACTTAGCGGTGAGAAGCAAGGTAGCCACTTGATGGTGAGTTATAAATCGAAGGGGCCGCCTAGTATTATATATTATAAGTGAAGTAAAAAGCTGAAATACTGATCTTAGTTGCAGGAGAATGTTGCAATTTAATCTGGGTAATCAACCTGTTAATTAAACGGCAAAACCTTTCGAAGATTTACCCAACAAAGTTTACTACGAACTCTGGGACCGTGTGTTTTTGTTGTGTAACGAATTCGGTCTACCCACACGGCATTAGCAAATTCTGGAGTTAAATATAGTTCGGCAGATTTAATAGATAAGTGTGGTAGATGCCGCGAGAGGGTATTGCTTTGTTTACCAGGTATTAGATATCATTAAAGGATACAAGGGAAACTCACATAATTATTATGATATAATATCATCTATTTTCTTCGAGTTGGAAGATACACCAGTTGTTTTAAGAGACTGCATGTATCAAACATTCCCATTTCATGTTAAGTAATTTTTCTCGATGAAAACGTACAATATACAGGGTGGCCCACCACGAACTGCTTCGAGCTATGTATGGAAAACTAAAAGTAGGAAAATTCTAAAAATTTGGCACCTCACCAATGCCGATGGGCGCTGCTCAACTGAAATATTTTGGTGAATCTGGCACTTCCGGTTATACCGGAAGTCGATATCAACTTTCTTATCTCAAATGGAACACCCTGCATATTATTGCATTTTTTGATTCTAGGCATCATTTTGGAACAAAAACATGCAACATGTCCTATGTCTAAATCCAACCGTTTTTGAGATATTTGCATTTTTCCGAAAAAAATTACAGGTGCAGACCTAAAGTCAATTAGCAATTTATACGAGGAAACCGCGAAATTTCAAAACGAACTTTTGACATCGTGTAACAGAAGCCCTGACCTAGTGATCTCTGCCGAGAAATAAATCCGTTCTTATACAGGGTGTTCACAAAATATGAATAAAAATTACATTCAAAATGTGCTTAAATCTCGAAATGTTCAAATGGAAACCCCTATTTTTTTAATGCGATCTTATTCACCACTAAAAATGATGACAACTTTGTGCAAGGTTTCCTATACCTAAATGCAGTAATTTTCGATTAATTTACGAATAACCCACTTTTCGCCCATAAAATGCGGGGTTTGCTTAACGCTTGGAAAAACATATTAGCCGTGGACGTTGAAAAAACAATCGCGGCTAAGGAAATGTCACTTCGTTTATAAATTATTGTCAACAATAATGCCGGCGCGCTTAAATTACACAAACGAAGATTATTTAAATTTGTTTATTATCTACGGAGAATGCAACAAAGTAATATCAAGAACGTGCGATACATAATCTTTGTTTGAGTAATTAAAGCGCGCCGGCATTATTGTTGACAATAATTTATAAACCAAGTGACATTTCCTCAGCCGCGATTGTCTTTTCAACGTCCACGGCTAATATGATTTTCCAAGCGTTAAGCAAACCCCGCATTTTATGGGCGAAAAGTGGGTTTTTCGTAAATTAATCGAAAATTACTGCATTTAGGTATAGGAAACCTTACACAAAGTTATCATCATTTTTAGTGGTGAATAAGATCGCATTAAAAAAAAATGGGGGTTTCCATTTGAACATTTCGAGATTTTATCACATTTTGAATGTAATTTTTATTCATATTTTGTGAACACCCTGTATAAGAACGGATTTATTTCTCAGCAGATATGACTAGGTCAGGGCTTCCGTTACACGATGCCAAAAATTCGTTTTAAAATTTCGCGGTTTCCTCCTATAAATTGCTAATTGACTTTAGGTCTGCACCTGTAATTTTTTTCGGAAAAATGCAAATATTTCAAAAACGGTTGGATTTAGACATAGGACATGTTGCATGTTTTTGTTTCAAAATGATGCCTAGAATCAAGAAATGCAATAATATACAGGGTGTTCCATTTGAGATAAGAAAGTTGATATCGACTTCCGGTATAACCGGAAGTGCCAGATTCACCAAAATATTTTAGTTGGGCAGCGCCCATCGGCATTGGTGAGGTGCCAAATTTTCAGAATTTTCCTACTTTTAGTTTTCCATATTTTATAGATTGATGCAGTTCGTGGTGGTCCACCCTGTATTTTTGCCCTTTTCTTGCGGTCACCGTCCCAAATCGAACTGCCTGCCCCTGGAATTTTTTCAAAGACCCGAGGCCATTTCGGATATAGTAAAATTATTATAAGAAGTCCTTACTGGGACTGTCAATTGGTAATTTCGAGATTATAAGTTGGCATCAATGGAGCAAAAAAATGCAACCGGGTCAAAAGTTCAGGTCAGTAACGAGCCCATTTGCACAATGAAAAACTACTAATAACACGAACAAGAACAACTCAGATAACGGTAAAACTCACGAAACGTGCAAAACCCGCGAATATTTCCGCTGCCCAAAGTTTGAACCCTTTTGAACCACAAAATATATAAGTATTGGTTTTTACTTTCACAACACGGAAAACGGAAATAAAATTTGCCTTAGTACGCACCATAGACGCTGTCACAAGTAGCCGATTTTACCAATATACCAAAATGAAAGTGTTTCCATGGCGTTTGAAATTATTATTAAAATGAGTTCTAGTCATAGTTATTTTTATTTGTAGCAGTATAATCGTGATTGCAATATGGTTTTTATTTTATTGTGTTCTTTTCTTCGTATCACTTGGGTAACTTTTCACATCATATATCAATGAGTGACGTCATTAACTGGTTGTGACGCATATACCAATATTATACCCATGGTTAACAGAAAATTCCTAGGGTTTTTGTGGAGAATGTCATCTGACAAAATCGGGACTTCTTACAGTAATCGGGGTATAGCTTAAAACTTCGTACCTTCTCCCGAATCCGCAATTTTCCCTTTCCGTGGATGATGCTGCCAAATTTATTCGGCCCCCCCATAACGGCTACCATATCGATTTCACATTAGGCCCGTGTTTTATTAATCATGAAAGTTGATTGTCTTTTAGTCTGGGACGGATCAAGCGGGACTGCCTCCATCTAAAATTTATGCTCTCGGAACGGCATTAGGTAGGACTCTTACGGTAAGCGTTTTTCGATCTTTGGAGGCAGGCAATTGGGAGTTGTTTGTGCTGGAAGTAGTTGCTGTGATTTACAGGGTGTCCCTAAAGAGACTTTACAACACACTGTTTCTATTTAGGTGGAAATAACCCCCTTAAGGTCCTTAGGGGGCATTTTAAGGACATGTTTAAATTATATGGTGGGCTAATTTCGGAACACCCTGTATACCACGATTTTATGCTGTAAAGGACGCAAAATCCTGTAGTAAGAGAGTGTTGCCAATTGGTCCATAGGCATAGAACTCTTTTTTTTTACTGAAAATTAGGTTTGAAATTAATTTTGATTAAGCATCTCATTCGCTATTAAAAAGATACCTACTCTTATTAAAACTCGCACTTTGCACTAATAGGCCAGAAAAAATAAACATAGAGAAACGAAATAAGCGACCTTTTTACACTGAGATTTTTTATAGAATAGTGTAGGTTTTTATAATATGATTTTTCGCGGTTTTTGACCAAAAACTGCCAAATCTCGAAGAAGTTGCATTTTTTCGAAAAAAAGATTCAAATAAACGTAGTTCAAAATTACCTTTGATGCTCATAAATATTCAAGCCTCGGAAAACTATATAAGATTTTCCAAGAATTTTCCGCAACTTTCTTTCCTCTAATTCACGTTTGTTATTTAAAAATGAATTGACCATTATTTTGGCTACAAAACAGAATCTGTAGTTCATTTAAAATACACATGCAGTTTTTCCGCTTTTACGGGAAACCGATTGGGCAATTCAAAATGTTTCATATAAGAGCAATTTTATAAGAAATTTAATTTTCAACTACTCTTATTTGAAAGTTTCGAAAAAGTGCATCTTCTTTGAGATATTGGTTGATATTTGAAAAAGTTAGCTCATTTTTTCCTTATTTTTCTGGTAAGTTTTGCAAAATCGGATTTTCTAGGGACACCCTGTAGGTAGTGGGTTAACCGAGCAAATTATATTATAGCGTGGATGGAGGAAGGAACAATCAACGATTATAGCCAGTTTATTGCTACAAAATTTACAAATATGCTATTAGGAAATAGTGGTTATATCTACTAGCCTCATTATACAAAAATAAAACCTTTTTAAAAGCAAGTTTTTATTTAAGCAATGTCTTTAAACGAATAAAATAAGTTTTGTTGTTCGATAAATAATTCAGTGCCAAATTGCGACAAGTTTTTTAAATCAAAAAGCTTGTTACGCGAAATGTTCATAAAAGTAGGTACCAATTAATTTTATTGGACAGTGATTGGTTGATATGCAAGTACAGTATATATATGAAGTCATAAAAACGCTTGGGCGGCCTTTTCTTTATAAAACAAGACCGAGTCTTAGGCGGCGCGCGGCCCTTAATAGTATTATAAAAATTTTATTTAAATGCTCTAAACAAGAATGAAATAAACTTTGAAATAAATAATAAATAATTGAAACCAAAGCAAACCAATAATTATGTTACACACAAAACAACACCACGCAAAAATCTATACACAAAACCAAAATCCGTAAAATAAAGGGTAATTCTTATTTCCGTGCACGGCACTGGTTATACTGGCCTAACTGGCCCACGTCGACACCTGCTCCGTGGATCTCCGAAACGCCGACCAATCAAATCGCTTTCTTATGGGCTGCCTCCTTGACTAGGTCGACCTCGACCGCATAAAAACGTTTGCATTTTATACGGGTAATTTCTGCTGATAAGTCTGGTATTTTAACCAGTAGCAGAGCGTGGTAAATGCTATGAAATAGATCGCGCCCCGTATATCACTGTGTTCTAAGTGAGTTCATATATATTTTACCAGGGTTAGCTCGAGAACAGGCGCCTCGGCATTAAAATACGAGACAAAACACTTTTTTGACCATATTAAACCGCGCCTGGTATTAGTAGTAATAAATTAAAAGTAAAAAAATATTTTTAAAAAAAGCTTTTATTTAAATGCGCTAAAAAGAATAAAATAATCTTTTCTTTTAAAACTTTTACTATCAACTTATAACGTCATTCCACAATTTATATGATATAAAAGCTTGTCGCGAGATTTAAGTAGTGGTATTTACTTAGTTTGAAAACTTAAATCTCGCGACAAGCTTTTATATCATATAAATTGTGGAATGACGTTATAAGTTGATAGTAAAAGTTTTAAAAGAAAAGATTATTTTATTCTTTTTAGCGCATTTAAATAAAAGCTTTTTTTAAAAATATTTTTTTACTTTTAATTTATTTTGTAATTTTTAGTTTGGCCAGGTGTCTGAGTCTATTCATCTCAGTTAACGCATCATTGTTGCAAGGTCGTTTGCCGGTTAGTTTAGAACAGTCTAGCTCTTCAATGAGGAGACCTTCTAATGACCATCTTGGGTGTTCCGCCATGTTGGATTTAGAATGACGTCACACATATAATCATGCATTGTCATCCAAATTAAACTTGTGTACAAAATTTCAGCTCGATCGGTTGAAATTTAACTAGTCCGCCATCTTGAGTGTTCCGCCATGTTGGATTTAGAATGACGTCACACATATAATCATGCATTGTCATCCAAATTAAACGTGTGTACAAAATTTCAGCTCGATCGGTTGAAATTTAACTAGTCCGCCATCTTGGGTGTTCCGCCATGTTGGATTTAGAATGACGTCACACATATAATCATGCATTGTCATCCAAATTAAACGTGTGTACAAAATTTCAGCTCGATCGGTTGAAATTTAACTAGTCCGCCATCTTGAGTGTTCCTCCATGTTGGATTTAGAATGACGTCACACATATAATCATGCATTGTCATCCAAATTAAACGTGTGTACAAAATTTCAGCTCGATCGGTTGAAATTTAACTAGTCCGCCATCTTGGGTGTTCCGCCATGTTGGATTTAGAATGACGTCACACATATAATCATGCATTGTCATCCAAATTAAACGTGTGTACAAAATTTCAGCTCGATCGGTTGAAATTTAACTAGTCCGCCATCTTGGGTGATCCGCCATGTTGGATTTAGAATGACGTCACACATATAATCATGCATTGTCATCCAAATTAAACGTGTGTACAAAATTTCAGCTCGATCGGTTGAAGATATCTGCTTCAAAATTGAGTTGCAAGATTCCACCCGAACAAATTACATACATACATACATACATTGCAAGTTAAATAAAAGCTTTTAAAAAGAGATGAAGGAGACAGAGGAGATAGATAGTGTAGTAGAAACAAGTGACTGCATGCTCGCCTAATATAATATCACCAATACCTGCATGGGTTACACTGTTCGACGGCTGGCCACTTGTGCAGCGAAATGCGGTACTTGCGTAAATAGTCATAATCGATATGGCTTTTTAGAGACCTTTTGACAATTTTATATGGTGCATTGACTGCTGTTTCAAGTGACTTGAGCAATACCATACCTATTTGCCAAAGTAGGTAGGTATGTATTTTCTTTACAATTCGCGCGGCAACCTTTTTGATTTACAAAAGCTTGTCGCAACTTGGCATTGAATTATCTCAACGTTGTAGTATATGGCTTAAATAAAAACTTGTTTTAAAAATGTTGGATGGAAGTGGCAGTCAAATGAAAGCTTGTAAAAATATCCGGGACCAGGTATCTACATTCTTTATTTTCATCAGCTTATTTTTTCGGCGGTACCTGGATATAAACTCCTGGACAAAATTAACGCAACATCATAAATTTGCCACTTATTTGATGCTATTTTTTTTCTGAATTTATGATCCGATTTGAATGATTTTTTTTGCATTGTAGGTTGGTTCCTTGACAATATCATAGTTTTCGCTGTTTATGATAAAAAGTTCATTTTCGATTTATACCGGGCGTAACAAAAATGTTATGTTTTTTTTTCCGAAATTTCGTATCACCCTGTGGAGTATACTAGCAACCGAAACATATAGCAGTTGACATTAGACGGTAGGTCCATTTTTCTTCAACATTTTCTTTTTTGGTTTACTTCATTATCTCTGTTATTAAAGTCCAACACAGTCATTGTTGAATGTTCTCAAGTAGGCTATGGAACTTTTCTGACATTTCAAGCGATATGTCAACAGATGTTGTGTTTTAAAGTTACAAAGGTCGAATAAAATTCGCCATACCGATAAAAACTGTTCGGAAACTGCTTATTAAACGTTCGTTTCATATGCCCAGTTGCCCGACGAGTATTTTAAAATTGAAAAAGGAATCGACCAAAAAATTTATCGGCAGAAGAAGCAGTAAGAGCTTTAACTTTGGTGGATGAAGGCTATTCGATGTGTCATGTTGCTAATGTGATAGGAAGACATCGTTCGACTATAAGTCGTATGGTTGAACGATTTAACGAGACAGGATCTTACTCTCGAAGGTCAGGCCAAGGGCGAAACCGATGTACCGATCCAAGGGATGAGCGTTTTATTAGGCAAACTGCTCTAAGAAACAGGAATATCACTAGTACTAGGCTAAAAAGTGAGCTTAGAACTGCTCGCCATCATACAATATTGTCTCGAACAATCAGAAGACGTTTAAATGAGGCTGGTTTAAACGACAGAATAGTCGGGCAACTGGGCATATGAAACAAACGTTTAATAAGCAGTTCCTGAACAGTTTTTATCGGTATGGATGGGGAATTTTATTTGACCTTTGAAACTTTAAAACACAACATCTGTTGATACATCGCTTGAAATGTCAGAAAAGTTCCATAGCCTACTTGAAAATATTCAACAATGACTGTGTTGAATAATAAAGTCTATAAAAACATGTTACGATATAAAACAGTGTATCTCCTTTAATAACAGAGATAATGAAGTAAACCAAAGAAGAAAATGTTGAAGAAAGATGGACCTACCGTCTAATGTCAACTGCTATATGTTTCGGTTGCTAGCATACTCCACAGGGTGATACGAATTTTCGGAAAAAAACATAACATTTTTGTTACACCCGGTATAAATCGAAAATGAACTTTTTATCATAAACAGCGAAAACTATGACATTGTCAAGGAACCAACTTACAATGCAAAAAAAAATCATTCAAATCGGATCATAAATTCAGAAAAAAAATAGCATCAAATAAGTGGCACATTTATGATGTTGCGTTAATTTTGTCCAGGAGTTTATTTGCCCTCATTTACCGATCTCATCTCCCGACGTGCACCTCAGGACACCATCTAGAAAGACCTATCCAGTGGCGTATCCAGGATTAACGTCTGGGGGGGGGGGGGTTCAATCAGTTATAAATAACAAAACTCTGTCGATAATTTTAATAAATAAAAACATATTTTCTAAATAAATGCACCAACTTGAAAAATTAAAAAGAAAAATGGAAAATATTACGAAAAGTTCATATGAACAAGTTTTATTTTCGATTTTTTTAAGTAACTTTTTGAGGCTACAAAATTTTCTTGCAAAATCTGGAAGCCGTGTTTTCTTGGAAAGAGAAGTCATAATTTGGTATTATTTTTGGTGCAAAATAATTATTTAATTTAATTTGCCCTAACTTTTTTCACAGCAAACTTTTACGACATTTTGTGAATGTATCCCCTTCCCACACGTTTTCTAAGCAAAAAAGGTTTACTTGGTGAATAACGACAAAAATGACCGTTTTCGAGAAATTTTCAAATTTCTGCATCGATGCAGGTGCATATCGACACTCGTATGCAATTAAATTCAAAACAAAATTTAAATAAACAAGCACATTTATTTTTTGACAGTTTAATTAACTTGTTGTTTTTTTTTTTCAAGAAAATTTTGTCGTCTCAAAAAGTTACTTAAAAAAATCGAAAATAAAATTTCAATTTCAACACCCTGCATCTGGAAAACCAAACAACTTTTCGTCATATTTTCCATTTTTCTTTTTAATTTTTAAGTTATTACCGGACACCCTGTATAACAAAAATAATTCTTCTTCGAACCAGTAAAATCTATATCACAAAATGAAGTATTCTTTTTTTGGTCTTGAGCTCGTCAAATATCTCCTCTGGAGATATGGGTATTTCAGGGTACACATAAAGGAGTGTTAACCCGTTCAGTCGGTTTTCGCCAATATTGTTTCTAATATAAATTTTTAAAATTTTCAGTTTTGAAAATGTTCTTTCTGGCACATGTTTAGTAGGGGTTTTGCCTAATTTACGGTTACACGCTGCGACCGACGGAGTGTGTGCATAATATACGGCGGCGCGTTCTCAAATCTACTGCGCATGTTTTAATTTCGAGAAGACAAGGTGAAACAAATAACAAATTGTAGATGTGTGATGTTCACTGCATTTTCAGATTAGGCCAGGAGTATATAATTTTTGGTATTATTAATTTTGATATTACAAATCTCGTTTATCTCGACAGCTCGGGGGGGGGGGGGCAATTGCCCCCTTTGCCCCCCCTGAATACGCCACTGGACCTATCAATCAGGAAAGTTTTAAAAGAGGAACGCGCTGCAATTTTGCTCTCTTTGGCCGGAGCTGGCTGGCTGACTGCGGTAAGTGCACTGCTATGATAAATCATTCAAAAATTTCAATTCCGCCGCGGGCTGACGGCGCGCAGGGCATTATGGCCCGATTTTATCGGCCCGGCCATTGTCTAAAGTTTAATAGATGCGTCGCGGTTCCTTCCCGTCCATTTCCGCAGCGACGGACTGGATGGGAGAACGGCGAAAAATGTTATTTTCCACGTTATTTTTGCCGAGAGATCCGCACAAAAGCCGGGAATCTATAGCGTCTCGCTTATGGTGTTCGATTTTTATACCTGGAACGGCAAAATTTTTTTAGTTCTGATAGATGGATTCAAGTGTCAAATAAGAGCGTCCTAATAGACGAAAACTGGCAAGCACCTGCTTACCTCAGCGTGAGAGCGCGCGACTAGTAAATCGTAGGTGCCGGGTTCAATTCCCACACAAAGCGCAACTTTTTTTATTTATTTTTTATTATCCCTGCATTCTGCCCCTTATATTTACCACTGATTAGCATTTTTAGGAAGTGAACAAAGGTTATTATGAAGATTATTACTCACAATCTAACCATAGCGTATTTAAAGTTTAATTGAAGGTACAGGGTGGGCCAAATTGGACACTTTTAAAGGGAAACTCCTGTTTTTAACGGAAATGGACGAAAACCGATATCGGTTTCTGAGGCTCATTTTTTATGATAAATTTAATGGCGAACACCGCAAATCGATATCTGCCACCGTTCTTGAGTTACAGACAGGGCGTTTTTAGAAAATGTCCGTTTTCGAAAAGTAACTTTGGGTTGAAATATTTGTGTGTTCTGTAAAAACATAGCACTTTTTTACGTAGAATCCAATGCTGCTACTTTTTTTTCAAGTCAATGGTTTAAGTGTTACCGATGAAAAAAATTATTTTTTAAATGGAACAACCTGTATCTATTGGCATTTTTTAATAGAGCAAAAAATTACCTTTCCAAAAAAATATAACACTTAATCATGTACCTACTTGAGTAGTTATCAATTGCTATTAGCTTTTATGATTTCATGTGTAAGCGCCCTTTCATTCAACAAAGTAAGCTTTGGACGGTGAGACAATAAAACAACCGTGAACAAAAAATGTTTACTGTTACCTCTCAAATTTTCATAGTTAAGCTGTTTTGGCAGAGTAAAGATTTTTCTGTTTTTGTGTAATTTATAAACTTTATAACATACAATGAAATTTGAAAGCTCTAAAAAATGGAATATGATAGTCTGTTTTATACAATCCGGAGAAATGCAGATGCAACGAGCAATTTATACTACGAGAGGTATCCAGAGAAAAGACATTTTTGCAAGATTGCGACACAATTTGATACTGGGCATTTTTAAAAGGATATGCCGAAAAGGTATGAGTTAGAGATAGGCATTTCCCCGGATTGTATAAAACAGACTATCACATCCCTTTTTTCATAACTTTCAAATTTCATTGTAGGTATGTTATAAACTTTATAAATTACACAAAAATAGAAAATTCTTTACACTGCCAAAAACAGCTTAACTGAAAATTTAAGAGGTAGGTAACAGTAAACATTTGTTCACGTTCACGGTTGTTTCATTGTCTCACCGTCCAAAGCCTCCTTTGTTGAAAGGGCGCTACACATGAACATGAAATCATAAAAGCTATTAGTAATTGATAATGATGATGATGAAGTGTTATATATTTTTGGAATGGTAATTTTTTGCTCTATTAAAAATGGAAAAATATACAGAATGTTCGATTTAAAAAAAATTAACTTGACAAAAAATGTAGTAGAAGCATTTTATTCTACGTAAAAAAAAGTGCTTTAGGAATGTTTTTACAGAAACACAAAATTTTCAACCGGAAAAAAGTTACGGCCACTTTTCGAAAACGCACATTTTCGAAAAACGCCCTGTAACTCAAGAACGGTGACAGATATCTATTTGTGGTTTCAGCCATTAAGTTTATCATAAAAAATGAGTCTAAGACATCGATATCAGTTTTCCTCTATCTCCGTCAAAATTATTTTTGGCCTACAGTAGCAGGAAGAATGTAATACCCCAAAATTTTTAATGAATAGCATTTATTTTTGATTAAAACCTAACCGTAATCTTCTACAATAGCTTATGAACCGAGAAAATAACGTAATTTCCGTTTATATCTTTCTCATATTATATTACAAAATTCTTTTATATAAATAGACAACAAGAGATACAATTATTAATAATGCAACTGTTTACTTAATTTAATCGAATAGGAAATTGAATGTTTTGTGCAATTCCCCATAGAAAACGAAAAAGGAAATTATTCATAGTATAAAACTTATTTATATTGAAAAAGTAAGCGTGTCACCACCAACTTTTTGGCGCTGGCCAAACTGAGAAATTATTACCTGATTGTATTCCACACAAGATTGTAATGAAGAATTTTGCTATTACTTATTGCAGTGGATTATCTGTATCTCGAAACCATTTAGGTATATTATCCTTATCAAATCTGTGGCAAACAGTTAAAAGGTCATATGTTATTTTTTTACATTGTGAGAAAATTGAGTTCCAAGATTTATATAGCATAACAGCTGAATAATGTCGAATGAATATAAAATAATGATCGAGGTATTTGAAAACAACAAAAATATTGTCGTGTTATAAAAGTTTGTCTCGAAATTCAAACATATTACTGAAAAAAATGAATAATATATCCTTACTAGAAAAGAATTTTAATTTTGTTGATCAGTAAAAGGGGTATAAGTGCACATACATCTAGTATATTTATTCTTAAATAGTCATAGGTAGACATAAGTTTCCTACAGAAGAAAGATGGCCATGATTAAAGGGCATAAGTCTACATACACTAGAAAAACATTTTCGACAGTTTGATATAAAAGTGACCCAAGTCTACTTATGCGGGTCTCATAGTGCTCCAATTTTATCAAAAAGGCATCAGTCAACTTAATGAAACATTCATTTTTTAATTGAAGTGTTATTTTTATTAAACAAAATATAAAACAGTTTATTCTTATGTTTTATTGTTAACTGAGAAAATAATTATGAAAACTGAAATGGATATTTAAACTTTTAATTTTAGTTTTCAGCATCAGAAGAAACACTGCTGCCGTCTTCATCACCTAGATCTTCAGTTTTTTTTAAATAGATTATGCCCGTTTCGAATCTTTGAAGGAAATGCCTTTCACGCCGGACGCCCCAGCCAGACCAAACAAATCCGATAAGACGAACGCACACACCTCCTGACAAAAGGCGTTAAATTAAAATTCAGTTTGGCCGAAACTTTCATTCGAGAATTCGGGCAGTTTGATTACAAAGTACCAGAGACCAAATATTTGACGTCAACTTTGTTACGCCAGTTACTGATAGAGGGACGTGTTTGCGGTTGGCCAATGTTTGTATCGTTAAAGATTCACGAAAACCGGCGACAGTCGAACTTTCTCGGGAAATGCATATGCAGCGGGCTACATTAGTTATGAGTCGGAGAGGCTAACTCCAACAAAACACTCGCTGTATGTTGATTGAAGCTGAATAAAATATTCTATGGGTTTTTTCTTAGCGCTTAACTAATGTTGCATTTTTGTTCTAGGTAAGAATCCATGACCCCAAATGATAGTGTCGAACAGCCATTTGAAGTAAGTACAATTTTTTTAAAGATGCCTTGGAAAAATTCTTATACAGTGTGACGATTCATTATTTTCTAACGGGGTTGAGCATCTTCTCAATTTTTTTGTATAATCTAGTAATATTCCAAAAGACGTAAGTACATATAAATATAATTTTTGGGAAATTACATTTTCCATGGCCTGCCCTGATTAAAATATAACCCTCAAAAATGACGAAATCATGTTAGGCATTCCTTTAAAGAAAAAATGAATAGGACAGTTGGTTTTGCCATACCCCAAAACCCCAAATAGCGGTTTTCAATACCATAGCTTATACAGGGTGTCCACAGATATATGCGAATTTGTTAAAAATCCTATTTTCTCAAGTACCCTGTATGAACAGTAGAGAGTATTTAAAAAATGATTTTTTTCTTGTTAATGGTTTAGGATTCACATAAAGCATTAATTTCCATAGTCTCATTGCTCTATCTTATACAGAGTTTTCACAATAAAATTTAAAAAAATTATAAAATCTTCTTGGAAATTTCTTTGTGGCAAAAACAGATCCATTTAATTTTTAATTGGGCTTTTCGCCACAGTTTTTCAAGATTGCCAACAAAACAACAATGCTAATAGAATTACCTAGAGAAATAAACCTGGCGAATCGACCAGTAAATTTTACTATTCCTTATATTCCTCACTATCAGATTAGTCAAAACGCATAGGCAATCTTTTTAATGTCAGAATAGTATTTAAAACTAAAACACAATAAGATCGATGCTATAGTTAAAACAAAACCATTTAATGAGGTGCAAAGTTAAAAAAATTGCATTTATAAAATTGAGAGATAGAGAGATAGACCAATGGTTAAATGGGGAAAAAGTTGCGCAATTTTGAGGTCAACAAAATGGTACAAACAGATTTCAAATATATTTTTTTGTTTTTGTTATTTTTTTCTGAAGTTGTTATCACAGATAGGAAAAAAGAAAAACACTTTCTGATGGCACTTTTTAACGGGCTTTAAGATTAGATAACTTTTTAAGATTTGTTCTACAAATTTCGTTTTTGAAAAACCATCTTTAACTTTATTTTTTGAAATACGGACCTGGACTTTTTTTGCAGATTTTGAAAGCACTTTTCTTTGCAAATACCACGAAATACTTTTTAAGTGTTTTGAGACAATTATACTGAAATTTCCTTTTTTCCATTAATTTTTTTTTATTGTGGCCCTGTATTTAATAATAAAAAGTCTAAATATTAATCAGTATTGTCAACAATTTAACTTAAAAAAGGACGTCAAAGACTAATAACTAATAACAGTCACATACGATAATAAAAAATAAATTAAAAAATCCTCCACCTAGAAGGCTTTGAAACAACAAAACCAACCCCTTGTCATTTGTCATAACTCCCACTGTATCATTTAGTTAATAATTTGAATTATTTGAAACACAATTCGGCACTGTTTGCTGTATTGTTGACAATACGGATTAATCTGTGGACTTCTTATTATTAAATACAGGGCCGAAATAGAAAAAATGAATGGAAAAAATTGAATTTTCAGTATAATTGTCTCAAAACCTTTTGAAAATATTTCGTGTCAGACATCATGTTATTTAAAACGCCATCTTAAACCCGGTTAAAAAGTGACATAAGAAAGTGTTTTTCCTTTTTTCCTATCTCTGATAACAACTTCAGAAAAATAAAATCGAAAACGCAAAATTTCACTTTTGTCAAAATACTCGAAAACGAAAAAAGATATTAGAAATCTGTTTGTATCATTTTATCGACCTCAAAATTGCGCAACTTTTCCCCCATTTAACCGTTGTCCTATCTCTCACCGTTTGCAAGATCCCCATGCTGTTTATTCTTATCCGGGACACATTGTACATTTGGAAATAAACAGGAAGTACAGAATAAAAGTGAAAATATTTTACCTGGTGGTGTGCGTCTGAATAAATCGAGTCACAAAGGGAAAATTAATTCGAAATAATTGCCTCGACGTCCCATAGGACCGCCACGAATTTCCAAGGGTGATATATCAACTGACGAATTCAATCCTCCATAGCATACCGCTCGCATCTCATTTGCACGTGGCTTTCCGCTAAATTGAGTTTTATATCGGTTAATTAGAAAAATGGAAGGGCATAGGACAGCTTGAAAAATAAGCTGGGCGTATATAAATAATATTCTACCATTTTACAGTTTGCCTGGCGTCGACGAAAACTACAATAAAAATATAGTAACCTGAAAATACCATTAGATTAGCGACCTACTTTCGGATTTAGCCAATCGCAAACCCCAGCCACGTCCTGGGCCCAACGTTTATTACCGGGGGAGGCACTACTGTCGTCTGGTGTCCGGGAGAAGCTGAACTAACAAAGTGTATACCCTCAGGGGTGGCGGGGGAGAGAAGATCTAATCAAATCTCCCGTTTTTTGTTCCTACGTCGATAATGAGGAAAGGCTTTATTGTGCTGGCTCACGGCCCTTGGGGGCAAGGGATGAGATAAGAAGGAAAATTAGGCGATTGCGCCAGTCGGAAGTAGGCTCCGGTATATCGGGATCTGGAGGAAAATGAATGGGGGGGGGGGGAGGAAGAAAATCCGGGAGGGTCCCTCATCAAATGAAAAATTTTGACGACAATCGGAAGAAGAATTGTACCAGTGAAAAGGGCGCGGGTAAGAGCAAGAAAAGACAAGTAGATATAGTCCTCCTTACGGCAGAATGCGTGCGACGTGAGGGGGAAGAACTCGCAAATATTATAGAATTAGTCACAGTTCAGGGGCGTAGCTCAATTTTGTGTAACTCACTGACTTAATTTTCATATAATTGTTATTTAATTTATTGTTAATATTATTCTTAATGGTGATGCCTTAGATGATGGGTTCAGGCAAACCCTTATAACATTGGCAATTATTTCTAGTGCTTGAGAATGCAACGTTCTTCCCTGTTTACTCATTTTGCACACGTTAAATCCCGAACATACGAAACGACACTGAGCTCTCTGAGCCGGCGGAAAAAACTTGCCAGCGGCCTAAAAAATGAGGTCTGTATGATAGCCCAAATACGCAGTTAACTTTACGTCCTATAGAAACAGGCACACAACGCGTTGGCTAACTGGCTTTGTCAGCCGACTCCTTCGCAGAAGTGCTGTGTTGCCGTATTTCAAAGGCGATGGTAGACGCGACGATGTTGAAAAAAATATAATAGGTGTTTTATCACACCGTGTTAAAAATAAATGATAAACAAAAATTGGTAAGTGGTTCCGTGATGCGAGCTTTATTTTTTCGGTATAACAGAGTTCAGAAATTCGGCTTCAATATGATAAAACTTGTATTCGCCAATAAATAACGACTACTCGTATACGAAATCTCGCAACGCTGCCCGCATTCTATAGAAACGTTTTCTTTTCTGCTTTGGACTATAATAAACTTTTTGTCGCAATAGGCAGTACCTACAATTGAAGCACGGGCGTAGCCAGGATTCAGTTTTGGGGGGGGGGGGGTTTAGTTTGAGAAGTAAATAAAACAACAAAAATATACTTACATGAAATTTAATATCTATATATTCATCCGAAAAACTACGACATATTTATAAACTTCTTAACTTTAAATGAAATGGATAAATTAATTTCGTTCCTCTGCGCTAAATCTAAAACCATTAAAGAAGAAATCTTCGGCTTTTTCTTTTAAATATATCCACTACTTCATCTGCATGAATTTCTGTTCCATAGTGAATGTTCATTAGAGCCAAACCATTAAGTCTGTTTTCACTTGTAGTGTTTCGTAAATAGTTTTTCAGTCTCCTTAGGCTCGAGAAAGACCTTTCTGGGGTAGCAGTGGATACAGGAATGGTAGCCAAGATTTGTAGTAATGTGTAAATATTAGGATAAAGGTTTTTATCGCACATATCTAGGCATTCCAAACTAGATTTCGGGGTAGGCAGTCTTCTTATCAGCATGCAAGGTAGCTGAAGCTTTGATAGCTAAATCCAAATTTGTTTCTTTATTAGAAACCCCTTGACCTTGACTACACCACTTTTTCCAGTAGTCCATACCTTTAAGTTTATCACCCTTCCTTTTTTTCCCCTCCATTTTTCGACAGTAATAATGATTCACGTATCTATCCTTAACAAGGTCATCGAATAACAGCGCACTAAAATTACTCACTTACACGGTACACTTAATTCTCTTCACTATTCGTTCACCACTTTTCACTTTTATTCGCTTCGAGTTCGCATGGAACAATACTGCCGTAAGCGCGGTCACGCGCCGCGGCGCCGCTTATATAGCAGCCCAGTAGCCGTCCAGAAACTTCCACGAACTTCCACAAAGTTCCGCTCATTTCGACCGAGGGGCGTGGCGAATAATCGAGAAACAACGCAAAGTGTCGCTACAATACAAAATAGTTCGGCTGCAACTGCGTCTGCCTCTCGTCAAAAGATGGCGCTAGGCGCTACTATTACTACATAATATATTCAAACGTAATAATAATTTAACTCTTCACTCCTCGTATTTTTTCGGTATAATGTTAGGTAATATTTTGCTTATTTCGGGGGGGGGGGGTTTGAACCCCCGAAACCCCCCCCCCTTGGCTACGCCCGTGAATTGAAGTTGAATTACTAATGAGTAATACCGGGATTTTAGACAAGTTGCCTTTTTGCCATTTTCTGCCATTTTTGTCTATTCCATCCATTTTCTTCCCTTTATGGAAAAAAACTGCTTTTTATTAAATTTCAAGACATTCTGTAAATTTATTTTTCCTGCTCCCTCCCCCGTAAGTTCACTTTACATGCTCGCCAAGAGGCCCGAAAGCGAAAGTCAAATGTTCGAGGTGCCCTGTTGTTATTTTCGTTGCTAGCTGCGAAAGTGGTTGCTAGGTACAAAAAGTATTGCTTAGCAACCCTTACGCAGCAAGGACCTTAAAACCACTAATAAAATATATGTAGCAACGCGAATCTTGCGTCAATTTTAATAGGTTTCACAACAATCGTTTTACAAACTGGTTTTGATTATAAAGAACACGAATTATACCAAAGAAAAATTAATAATTTCAATGTTTCTCTGGCGTCAAATAAGAGCCGCATAACAGAACTAATTTGACAGGCACCTCGCTACCGGTAGGGTGAGAGCACGCGATTAGTAATTCGTAGATCCAGGGTTCAAATCCCACAAAAAGCTCAACATTTTTCATTTATTTTTTATTATCGTTGCATTCTGCCTCTTATATTTATCACTGATTATCATTTTTAGTAATCGAACAAAGGTTATTTTGAAGATCATTATTACTCATAATCTACTCCATGTGTATTTAGAGCTTCATTCAAAGTATAACCTGAAATTGTCGGTAGCAGGAAAAATGTAATTCATTTAAGGATGCGTAAGCTCTTTTTTGGAATTTTAAGTTAGTATCATTTGTGGTTTTTAAGAAAAAATGATTAAAAAATAAACTTTAACACCCTGTATCTTTTTTATTACGCATTTCCGGACCCATGTTCACATGAATTTTTTGCTCAAAATAAAATTTTCTATCGTTTATTTCAAAATTATGGTTTACAACTGGGACACCTTGTATATACGGTCGATACTTTGCTAATTTATTGAATAAATCAAAATTTAAGTTACACTAATGCCAATTATAAAATAGTTATTAACACAATTTTAAAAGTTGAAAAATAACTATATGGAGCATACAAAGGCATTAAGAGACAGATAACAATCTTTGAAAATTTGTAATGTAGAAAAACATTTAGTGTTAGCTTACAATAAATTATTTGTTTGTAATTATATAAAAAAATATTAAAATTGCCTTTTTGCCTATATTTTTGCCTTTTTCAAATTTTGACAGCCTTTTACCCAAAATAATTGCCTTTCTACCTTTAAATCCGTGCTTTATTTATTACCCTGTATCTCCGATATAAAAAATCCTGTTATGGATCAGCCTAACAATTAATTCAATATTTTCCCGTTTTAATAATGTTGTCAGATCCAATATGGCCGTCGATGCTTGTTGGCTGATTGCGCGTAAAATCGCATATATTTTTCCTTCCGAAATATTATTCCAAAATATATTGGAGGCGTTCAAACAAAACTATTACCAGTTACGCATTGTGCCACATTTACGAGTCATTTGATGTTTGCTTCTGTCGCGATGAAAATCCGAAATTGAAATTGCCATTGTCCACTATATCGGCTGTTATTTATTAATCGCTCGCACATTTTAAAACAATGTTTCCACGGCTTCGCTTTTGAAATTGCTGAAATTGATTTTGTTAAATAGCAGTGCAAAACTTCCAGTTAATATACTTGATATGGGGTTAGGATTTTAGAAAAATTATTTGCAATGCCATAAACACGGTGTAAGTATTGTGGGTTGCATATATACCACAGGGTAGTTTCACCCACAACATTCTCAAGCTTACAAGCCCTGTGCAAACATGTGGCAACGCCACAGCGGGACGGTTGAACGGGTCTATGCAGTATAGAGCAGTCTGCACTTTGGCTTAGTTTATCTTTTCTAATAAATGTTCAACCATCTTTTTAATTATAATGAGATACATTTGTGAACTTTGTTATAATAATTGGGTACCTAAGTAGTAACAGACAATGAAAGCAGTAACATGTAACAAAATATACACAGAAGTATAAGTATTTATAATAAGTACAATTTCTGGTGTGGATAAATACATTTTCGACAAATAATATGGTAAATTTGGGCAAATAGAGGGGACTAAATTTAGTTGTAAGTAGAATTTTGTGAGACTTTTTCGCAAAGTGCGCGATCAGGCAAATGTCTTCCCTTATGGATAAATTTTTATAAAAATACACCAAGCGAACAGAGAACAGCATTTTGTGAAGGAGAGTAATCTCTTCTGATTGAAATGGCAGTTTAGGGTAAATTTCATAATACATTCAACTAAATTATCTTTTGACTTTAACAATAGATAAAGAAACTTCTGCAACAATACTAAACAATGGTTGGATTGTTAGAAAGCTCCTTTAATTTTATGCAATTGGCCCTTAATCATTTTATTTTTAAACTTTCGTCCTTTGGAAAGCCCAAAACGGATACAAGTTGACCGCTTGCCGTCAAGCAAATTAAACCTAGCCACTTCAAGTTATTATTACGATTTGACTTACAGCCAGGTATATAACTAAGTTCTAGCTTCCCTCGATGGTTCTAGGCATCTTGAAGCTTCAAATTGTAAAGGAACGATTCTTTACTTCGAACTTTTAGAGAAATGTTTCATTTTTTCACAAACAAAATAAATTTTTAAAAAAAGCTGTCGCCAGCACTTCGGGCTGTCTGTTTCCACCCAGAGACACACTGCCTCGTCGTAGCAATCTGGCGACGATGGCACTACCCGCACTACACAAATTAATTCTGGTAAATTTCTTGTAAAATCAACTGACAGGGAGTGACAGGCCACGCCGCGCAGACCCGCAAGCCATGTTGCCAGCTTTCTCAACTTCACGGCTTTAATAGAGCCGGCTGTGTTTCACCGCCTATCCTAACCTAAAATTAAAGTAAAATACCTAACCAAAAGCGAATGTACGGATTGTGACCGATAAAACATAAATGTATGTTATTTATGAATTAATACCTAGCTTTAGAATATCTCGTAGATGTTTAAAGAAACGATTAGTTGCACATGTTTAGAATTTAATTTTAGATTGCTGTAACCTTAAGTGCATCCTGCATGCTTTCATGCACCTGCTAGTGCGCAAAAAGACGCGAGAACAAAAAATAAAACTACGTACCTAAAATTTTATCTCTGGCTTTATTCGCAAGAAAATTTCCCTAAGAATAACAGAAAAGGCCGTGGAAGTTTAAAAAGAACGATCTCGCCAAGCCCTTTTTAATTTCCAACTATATATAAGGCCTTTGTGCTTAATTGGTTCGCAAAAGGGAAAAAATTATAATTCCGCCAAATTAATTAAAGAACATCTTGCAGAGCTGGAAATTATCTAGGCTATGTGCCCCGGCCCTCATTTACATAACACGGTTTGTTTTATCTCAAAAGTTATTATGTATTAATTAAACGCCGGGAAATAAAATTGGGCTTTATAATTGAGCGTTACCTTTTGTCGGACATTAATTGGAATTTTCCTTTGTGCTTTTTATGTTGCTTTTGCTCGGTCCGCCGTAATTTGAAAAAAGCAGATCGGAACATTAAGGTCGACTCGAATGGAAATTGCGGAAAAAGTTTCTTTTGTGGAAAATGAAAAAGTTTCCCTTCTCTGTAGGAAACCTAGGTATGCTTTTAATGGTCTAGGTATCTCCAGCTGGTCCGGAGATGCAACAAAAAAAACTTCTAGATTTCTAAGCAAATAAAATTTAACTCTTATTCCAAACAAAATAGTATATTTCATTACGAGTCTGGAAATAAAGATTTTTCCGTGCGTGCGTCATGCAAGCACAGAAAAATCTATTTCTGAACGTGTAATGGACGATATTTTTTATTATACTCCTTTGAATACGGAAACTTAAAACATTTTATCGGCATATTATAATAAATTTAATTGACAAAAAATAAACAATGCAGACAATATAGTGTTTGGTATGTATGATGCGTGTCCATGGTTACTCTCAAATTATTTCAAAGGTGCTTTGTTGTAAATTAGTTATTGTCAGATAAGGTGAATAAAACGTCAAAAATATTACAGAAGTGTATCTAGATATTGAAACACTTACGAATTAAAATACAAAATAGGTACATGTTAAATATCAGAGAGCACATTTATAGAGTTTCTTAAACTTAGTTTACTTTGCTGTATATTTCTATTTTAAAGCCATATATTCGGTATTTTTATTCAGCGCACGGAAAGTTTTTCCATGCGCTGTTTCCGTGCGCTAGCCCGAAAAACCCCATATTTCATTATTGCTAAAACAGATGAAAATAAGGTGTTTTCAAAGAAGTATAATAAAAATATATATCTACAACCTAATGGTTAGTTTATTTCCGGTTTTATCGAATAAAATTGTGCAATATTTGGCTCACGGGGCTGTTTCTTAATATAACGTGAAGCGACCCGGTCTGAGTCTGGGCAACCTCATTAGTTTACGTAAAAAATCTCTCCGTAATCCGCTTAAACGCCGCCGGTTGATTTAATGAAGTTTCTGGGGGATGTGTCAAACAGGGGCGTACTAGGTTTCTCAATTTAAAAAATATATTGCTTCTATATATTTCTTCGCGAACGCCCGTGCGTTGGGTCTTCGGAGACGTGCGGAGTTATGGTTTTACAAGACTAGAAAAAAGCGCAGTCAAAGTCAAACCCAATGCCTAGATTATTTCACTGTGTTGAAATTATTTTCTTAGGCTGATGTTGAAGAGAATCTGGCCTGACTACGCCACTGTATTGAAACCTCCCCGGGCCTTGTTTTAGTTCGCCATTTTGCGTATATACTGGGAACGTTTGCGTTTCATTAAAGACAGCCGTCTCTCGGGGAGGGGGGGGGGGGGGCTCTTCAACCAACATTAGCCCCCATATAACTCATAATTTCATAATAAAGTGGGAGTAAATTGTTCGAGATTCGTCTTTAACTCGAACGTTTTCGCGCATTGTTAATGGAGGCAATCCCATCATGATAATCGGGTTATTATGTCAACGGCATGGTTAAATAATTACCCTATCTCTATAATAACTTTGAGTGTTTATTTAGAGATGATGACTTCGTACTACATATCAAAAACTTTGAATACACAAAGTTGTTTTTTCTGTTCCCCCTAAAGATATCATATAAAAGAAAATAAAGAAGGATTCGCATCTACATATTACGCTACATTGGGGCAATGGGAGTAGGGTCTGCCAGTGGCTTTTCCAGGCAATAAATTTTACCACTAAATCTATATCGGTGATTCCGGCTAAAACCGGACTAAGATTGATGGGTTTAATATGATCCCCACAAACTGCGACCCAGTAACACACGGAACATATTCCTTGAAAAATAATATGGTGTTTTTTGTGGAATATTTTCTTTTGGTTTTGGACCATAATGAGCGATTTTCAAATTGTTTAGGTAATCGTCCTACATGGCATTATACTTTAATATTTAAGTTGGACCAACAAAGGGCTGTCATATACAGGGTGCAGAGTCAAAATAAGTAGATTTTTTCATATAAACATGTATCAAAATCCCGACGGTTTTCGTTATACAGGGCATCAAAGTTCAATTTTTTTCTCAAGCTTTCTTATATTTTTCTTAAAGGAAAACAGCTATAAGGCAAACACCTTATTTGTTACAGTTTAAATACACATTAAATGCTATAAATTATTAAAAATAGTTCGGCCTGTCTACTTCCACCAGTGCCGGAGAAGCGAGAGTCAACCGTCACATTTTTTAATAAAAAAAAATTGTACGCCACTGACAAAGCGATATTTTCTGCCTTCACTAAATTTCCCAATCAATTGTAAGAAAAAGATATTCTTGACTTTTATTCGAAAATGTACCGTTTTGGAAAAATTCATTTTTGTTCTAGCGTTCTAGCTAGAAGCTTAGTTATATTATACCTGGCTGTAAGTCAAATCTTAATAATAACTTGAAGTAGCTAGGTTTTCTTTGCTTGACGGTAAGCGGTCAACTTGTATTCGTTTTGGGCTTTCCAAAGGACGAAAATTTAAGAATAAAATGATTAAGGGCCAATTGCATAGACAAACTAAAGTACCCTATAAAATTAAAGGAGCTTTCTAACAATACAACCATTGTTTAGTATTCTTGCAAAAGTTTCTTTATCTAATGTTGAAGTCAAAAGATAATTTAGTTGAATGTGTTATGAAATTGACCCTAACTGACATTTAAATCAGAAGGAGATTTCCAACAATCCAACCATTGTTTAGTATTGTTGCAAAAGTTTCTTTACCTATTGTTAAAGTCAAAAGGTAATTTAAGTTGAATGTATTATGTAGTTGACCCTAAACTGCCATTTAAATCAGAAGAGATTACTCTCCTTCACAACATGCTGTTCTCTGTTCGCTTGTTGTTTGTATTTTTATGAAAATTTAACCATACGGGAAGATAGGTAATTATCATTTGCTTAATGGCGCATTTTGCGAAAAATTCTCACAAAAATTCGACTTACAACAAAATGTAGTCTATTCAATTTGCCCAAATTTACCATACTATTTGTCGAACATGGAACCAGGAATCGTACTTATTATAAATACTTATACTTCTGTGTATATTTTGTTACTTGTTTCTGCTTTTATTGTCTGTCAAACAAACGTACCTACTTACTTAGATACCCAATTATTGAAACAAAGTTCTCAAATGGATTTAATTATAATTATTAAAAAGATGGTTGAACATTTATTGGAAAAGATAAACTAAGCCAAAGTGCAGACTGCTCTATATTGCATAGACCCGTTGAACCGCCCCGTGGCGGCGTTGCCACATGTTTGCACAGGGCTTGTAAGCTTGAGAAGGTTCTGATGTATACCATTCATACACAAGGTTGATTAGTAAAGAAATTTAAAAAAATAATTTTGGGACCCGTTCCTTTCTTCCATCCACCATCCTAAGTTAAAGTCTGCAATGTTGCCAAACTTCATAGAAATCGTAATCTTACTTATTTTTAAATATAGAAAAGAATATTAGGCAGGTATTTATAGCAAATACCAATTTTCAGAAGTGAAACTAGAATTTTTTAAAACGGATTAACCTGTTTGACACGCCGCATGCGCTTATTGTCATTATTATACAGTGCCTACCCGCACTCCGAATCAAGCCCTAAAATAATAATCTGAACTATTAATATTTGCGTCCAATGTACGCCACACACGGTCACATGTTGCATCAGTATTAATAACCACCTATGATCGATTAGTTCGTGTGATTACGTACCCTGTTTCAGGCTTACGCAACAAACAAATAACATGCCATTTTCGAGGAAAAAAAGATTTGATTAAGGCCGCGAACAACACGAAAATGGTTTTAAAACCTATACGGTATAATACTATAATTTATTTTAGCGGACTTGTTCGTAGATTTGTTGATACATGATGTTCCTTAAAAGCTGTACAAACCAGACTTATGTTTTTTAAATTAACATCCTGTATATTATTGAATTTTCGGAAATATCCAGTTGGGCAAACTATTTCAAAGAAATTAAATAATATAAAAAAAAATTAGGAATTTAATTTTTTTTACAATATCTCAAACAGTCTAAACACCATGTTTTCCGGTGAATTATGACCAATAGATCCCCAGGTATAACATCCTAAAGTACGCCAAAATTACAAAAAACATATTTAGTGACAGAAGACAAATTTTGAAAATTTGAAATATAGAAAAACATTTAGTTGCAATAAATTTTGTTTGTAATTTTATTTGTAATTGTATAAAAAAATATTAAAATTGCCTTTTTGTCTATATACAGTGTACTTCTAAGGTTTCAGCAGTCTTGATTCATTGTTAGATGTACGTACAGGTACATCGTCGAGTATTGCGTCTTTTTTCCACCAAGCCTCTCCTTTCGTGTTGCTTCCTATCAATTCCTATATTATTTTACACGACAGGCACTTGGTTTTCCCCTGGTCATTTTCGAGTTCGCACGCCACACCCATTTGTTAAACAATATGACGCCCATCTTCCTCTGCCCATTGTCAGTTCTACCATAACGGATATGCGGTTTTTTGTTTGAACGGGCAATATTATGTTTTTCACGATTGCGGATGTGATTATTCATAATATCTTTGTTTAAAGTACTTGGCAACGCTGTACGCCAGACATAGGCAACTCTAAACGCACGCATGACCTACTATGTTTTATAGGCAGTTACCTAGGAAGTGTTTTTTTATTCCATCATACATATAGATGGCGCCACACGTTTTTGTCGTTTTGTCGACGGCAGAATTGTTCTTGCGACGAATCATTTAGAAATCAGTGAAACCACCCCATCAAAATTCAAATCGCCCTTGATGAAAACGTTTCATTCTTAATTAAAAACGCAGCCGAAATATAAACGGAACGCGTTTTAATAATTTAGCTCTGGATTTACATCTCGAATCCGTATAAGTAATTCTCAAGTCACCGAGAAATTACAATGGCGCGCCGCGGAAAACCGCTTTTAATCTGCATTTAGTAGCCGCCCGTCCGGGGCCTTGGGCGTCCGCAGGAATTTTTCCAGGGGGGGCAACGAAAATCGAAAAATCGTCGACTTCGTTTATTTGCCACTAAATTGCAACATTGCAACACTGCTTGTCACTGATCGAAACGGACAGAAGTCCGAAGAGTAATTTTATAAAATATTGGTATAGTGTGTACGTATTTATACCGTTGACCTTTCTGAAATGAATCAACTACCTGATGATACCCCATTGTATATAGGTATAATATATTACTGGGGTGCAGGGTCGGCTTAAACATTATTGAGATATTATTTATTTATTTTTATTTTAAAATAAGGAGACATTCTAAACTAAATGAAAATACAAAACAATGAATAATAATATTTTATTAATTATATTAAATTATACCGGTACGATATAGAATTGAATAAAATACATACTTAAATTTACACATTTAGATTAAAACACAGCACAATGTAGGAGTTTTACAAATTGACTTGTCGGTATGAAGACATAATTAAATTTGGAAACCCAACTGTTTCTTACTCCATTAGTTCTGTGTCACTATCACTATTATCCTCATCTAAACCTAAACTTATTATCAGTGGTTGAACATTTGTACGCATACATTTATAAGAATTTTCCACCTTAATTACATGTTGTATACAGTTTTTCCAAATGTCCGCAGAGATGTTACTTACTACGTTTTTTATTAATTCTACTACAGATATATTTAATGTGGGAGAAATATTATTTCTTCTATTTGATTTTAATTGGTGCCATATTAATTCAATGGGGTTAAAAATACAGTAGTAAGATGGAAGACTCAACACTACATGTCCATTTTCAGCTGCAAGTTTGTCACAGACGTATTCCCTATCAATTTTGAAAGCTTTTAAGACTTCCAAAAGATCCTGTTTTTTGTATGTTTCTTCAAAATAAATATCAATTTCTATCATGAAATGTTGAATCTCCGCTTTAGTACTGCTACAATTGTGGATTGTTTTTAGTTGCCTGCTATGATAACGCGCATTGTCCATTACAATAACGCTATTTTTTTGTATATTTTTCAAAAAACGATGTTCAAACCAATCTTCAAACCAGTTTTGCGTCAGTGTCTTGGTGCTAATCTAAGGAAGAGACTGCTATGTTTTTAGCTGAAAGCAAAAGACAGTTCGGAACAAACCCATTTTCTGAACCTACATGAATTATCGTAATTATTTTGCCTTTATTTGAAGGTGCCCTGGTTTGATAGTTTTGTGAAAAATCAACCCGTCCTTTTTTTGCAGTGTCATGGGTATCAAACCATGTTTCGTCAATGTAGACAATTGGGCGACTTTCTGCTCTATATTGTGTAATAGCTGTTAGATATTGATGACGCCATTCTCCTAAACGTTGAGATTCCATTAAAGTTTGTCTTTTATTAATTGTACAATATTTAAATCCCATTTTGAGCAGCATTTTTTAAGGGTCGTAATACCACAAAAAATGTTTGTTTCGTCGTTGATCAGCCTCTTCTTTAGGGAAACCAAGGTGGATACAGATTGTTCTTCATACATTTGGTAAATCTTTCTTCTTAATAAATCCACATCATACTCGTCAATACTTCTTATTGTGCCGGAGTCACTGCGCTTTTTTGGGAATAATAGGTTTTGATACTATGTCCCTTACCGAAGTTAGAGGAGTATTTGTTAAGGCAGACGTCTCCGCTAAAGCATCTCTGGAATTAAGGCCTCTTGCCAGCAACGATTGATACACAATTTTTAATTATTTCTTTAGTGTCAAGAGATAATTGCTTTCTTCTGAACATGACACTAGATGACCCACTATCAGCACAAAGCACAAGCACCAGAACGCCACACTGTAACACTAAGACAATACTAATACAACGCTGATACAATTAGCTATATTTATTTATTTAAGTATAAAAAAATACCTGCTTAAAATTGTATTTATATTATGAATTACGGTTGCAGGTATATACCTACTCCGACCCTGTACGAAATTCGAGGCATTTTATGAAGAGAATTATTGTTTTGCGTTTCTTCTTGTGGAAATAGTATCTTATAATCTGGACGCCCATGTCCGAAGGTTTGAATAAAACCCTCTACAGCCTGGAGAGGGAGTCTTATTTCCGGTGATGTTTCGAGCAACTTTCGTAATTTTGCGATTTTAAATGGACTGAGTTATTAACGGAGTTCGGGACAGTATAGCAACTCCGCATTTCGGTTCTTTCGGCGTGAAAACTTTTGGGCAAGCCCCCACACTTCAGTTTTATTACTGTTGTGCAAGGGAGGCCGCTAGCAGCTCTGCTCTGTACGAATTTTATGCAAATCCGCAAGTTGTTACAGTCTACTTATTTCAGTAAATGTAAACAAAATTAGGCGCAATAATATCACGAAATGAATTATAAGTTTATACAGCGAAAGAAATTTTTTTCTCGAAGTTTAAAATTTGAAACTTTTGTGTAGGACATTTTCACCACTTCGACTGATGTCGTCTTTAATTTTTGTTTTTTGTCTTGGGTATGAGTTATGACCTTAACTAAGTTTTCTGACTGGTCCTTGCCTGTTAATAATTTTATTTTATTTTTAGCTTTTGCACTAGCCTAGTTATGTTTCCTCACGTTTTGAGCTGTCCAAGATGTTGGAAAATTTTTAAATTTTGTCACAACTTTCTAGTCTAATGATAAACTGTGTCCTATATCTTAATGAAAAATCGGAAATTATTACATAAAAGTACTTCTACTCTTCTTTTTACAAGCTTTTATTTAACTTCACCTGTTATATGTATAGTGTGGGTCGCATCTTGCAAGCTAAATTAGAACCACTTCCTGACATCCGATTGAGCTGAAATTTTGCGTACATCTTTAGTTCCGGTGACAATACAATATGCAATACTCAATATTGTAATACTTTCAAAATGGCCGCCGCTCCAAGATGGCGGATAATGTCTTTTTTGTCAACCCCCTTAAATATGGGTATCAAATATGAAAGGGCTTGAAAAGTAGAAAACGAAAAAGTTAGTGACATCACAGTAAATTCAATACGGCCGCCGCTCCAAGATGGCGGACTAAATTTCATGGGATGGTATTCAAATAGGTTGGTACTAAAAAAGCACAAAATAAAATTGAAAATAAAAAAAACCCTTTTTAAAAACAAGCTTTTATTTAATCCATGTACTAAAACGAATAAAATAAGTTTAGGTTTTTGTTAAGATATTTCAAATTGCGACAAGTTTTTGCAAATTGAAAGCTTGCCGCGCTAAGTGAAAAGAAAAAAATGCCTACTTTGGCAAATAGGTACTTGCTTATCAACCAATCACTGTTCAATAAAATCATCATCAACATTTCGCGCGACAACCTTTTCAATTTGCAAAAACTTGTCGCAATTTGGAATAGAATTATCTTAACGAAAACCTAAACTTATTTTAATCATTTTAGTACATGGCTTAGAAGCTTTATTAATCCTACAAAATATTTTACATATTATATCTTACAAGCTTCATCAAGGTAAAACCGTCGCATTGAGTACACATTCAAAGCAGTCCCGTATTTAAAGCGTCAATTTGTGTTCGTGCTCCGCCCCCTTTTAAACCTTCACAACTGCTATTTAACATTCTTTTTGGACCGCCACGCTCCGCTGCCAAAGGACCTATCAATCACGAACTTTTAAACAGCCGTTCAGATATTTTACTGGATGAGCCTCGTTTTTTGTTTTTCCTTTTGGGGCTTTTCGACGGATGTGCAGTGAGCGATGCCCATTGAAGAACGAATTAAAAATCAATTAGGGATATTATGCATTCAAAAAGAGCACGTCAATATTGATAATTGCATTGGATGGATTGTGCATTTTCAAGTGGCATATTTATAACCTTCAAAAGTTATAACGCAGTTTAATACACCAGTAGCCGAAGTGATCATTTATTGTTTTCGACCAGCAATGACTCAAGGTCATTCTAAAAATATTCAAAGATAGTTACGCTACTGTGTAGGTATCTATACTGTGGTAATAATAATGAAAAATAAAGCCTTCATGACATGTAAGCCGGGTGAAATAAATAAAAATAAAGTAAAAAAAATAATAATAATATTCGCTAGGATCTCTGCTCTGGCAGACAAAATTCTCTTCGTACTGACTTCTACCCTGGGGCATCGCAGGCGTATCTTTGCGGTTGCTATGGGAATTCCCAGGGCCGGGTTAGGTTATGGGCGGACCACGTTATTAATAAGCGGTCCATTACGTGACGAACATTGCATATGCGATATCCACGGGCGGACGACACCTTTCTGTTGTTAGAATATAGAAAACCGAAGAAATTATTTGTGTTTCCCAGCAAAAACATAATTTTTTGTTGTTTCTTTAGAACTGTTTGCTTACATAAATATCCCGATTCGTGATTTTTGAAGTGACAGTTTTTCCACAAATTCAACGATTACCCGTTCACAATTTAGAAGTATGCAAAAGGCAAAACTTAAAAAGTTATATGTACTTTAAGAAGTATGAAAAAATATATACAATTAGTGTATGTTCTTAACAATAAATAGAAAGTATCCAGAAAATAATGTTGGTACAGTATTGCTAAAGTCGCTTGAAATAGCATAAAAAACTCTAATTGGCGTCACAAAAAGAATATAAGGACATAAGCGTCACGCAGTTTTCAAAATATACATATTCTACAAGCAACATAACATTTCACTTTTAAGGTTTTTTTAAGGTTGTCGTCAAACACAACGTAAAGGTTAATGCACCATATATAATATTATCAAAAGGTCTCTAAAAAGCCATATCGATTATAACTATTTACGCGAGTATATCCTAAGATCTGTGAAATTATGGCACGGCTATCCACCGCATTTCGCTGCACAAGTGGCCAGCCGTCGAACAGTGTAACCCATGCAAGTATTGGTGATATTATATTAGGCGAGCATGCAGTCACTTGTTTTTACTACAATATCTATCGTCTCTGTCTCCTTCATCCCTTTTTACTACTAATACCGGGTTCGGTTTAATATGGTTAAAAAAGTGTTTTGTCTCGTATTTTATTGCCGAGGCGCGTGTTTTCGAGCTACCCTGGTAAAATATAAATGAACTCACTTTTAACACAGTTATATACGGGGCGCGAACTATTTCATAGCATTTACCACGCTCTGCTACTGGTAAAAATACCAGACTTATCAGCAGAAATCGCCCGTATAAAATTCAAAGGTTTTTATGCGGTCGACGTCGACCTAGTCAAGGAGGCAGCCAATAAGAAAGCGAGCGTAGCGATTTGATTGGTCGGCGTTTCGGAGATCGACGTAGGCCAGTTAGGCCAGTATAACCAGTGCCGTGCGCGGAAATAAGGAGTGCCCTTTATTTTACGGATTTTGGTTTGGTATATAGATTTATGTGTGGTGTTGTTTTGTGTGAAACAAAATTATTGGTTTGCTTTGGTTTGAATTATTTCAAAGTTTATTTAATTCTTTTTTAGAGCATTTAAATAAAAAAATTATAATATTATTAAGGGCCGCGCGCCGCCTAAGACTCGGTCTTGTTTTACAAAGCAAACGCCGCCCAAGCTTTTTTAAACTGTTCCAAGTGTTCATTTATACCATACATGGTTCGTATATAATTTAGATATTTGACTGTGACGCCTATGGTGTTCACCCGGTCGGAGGCAGCGGTGCAGGTCAGTTTGAGTGGCCGTTGAGACATGCAGATAAGGAAGCGATAAATCATCGTTTATCTATCGGAGAATTGCCGCTTCCAAGGTGGGGATTGAATTTCGCACCAGCACAGCTGAGCGCCATAATCGACAATATGGTTAAGGTTAAGGTGGTCAGATTGTCGCAGAGACAAGCACACACCAGTCATGTCATATATTGTCTAATACCTAACATACAGGGTGTCCCGGAAATAAATGCCAATATTTTAAACGAACTCGGAATGAGTCGAAAATCAGCCTATCCTACGTAATTTGACCCGTAGAACACGGATTCGGCTGGTCGATTTACTTAGGAAAACTTCCATTTTACGGTAGAATTACGCTTAATCCGGACGCAGCAACAAAGTTGTAGGAAAAACCGAACTTCGAGTTTTCACTTTCGACCATTTGCGCAGAAACGGTTAGAGCTACGACATTCTGCGTGGCGCCAATCGACGCAGCGCCTCGAGATGTATAAGATACGGTGAAATCAGACCCCTGGAAAATTCACTGCGCGCGTGGCGAATATTCCCCGAGATTTTCGGAGGGTCAACCCCTTCGAAAACTGAAATTTGACGATTTCGCGAAAAAATTAAAATCAGCCGGAAACAGGCTTATCCGACGCAGTTTGGCCCGTAGAAACCGAAAATACGGTCTAAATTGAACTTGGAAGTTTCTAAATGCCCGGCCAGCGCACTTTTTCGAAAAACACCTAAAATTTCAAAATTTTCAACTTTTTAACCGAACTCAGAATGAGTCCAAAACCAGCCTATCCGACGTAAATTGACCCGTAGAACACGGATCCGGCCTCCAAATTCCTCTAAAAAATGTCTAAGTGCCCGGCCAGCGCACTTTTTTGAATTTCCAAAAATGTTAACCTGCCCCGAAAATAGGTTTTTCCGACGTAGTTCGACCAGTAGATGACGGAAATAAAGGTTAGATTCGATTTCGTCGAGTCGTTTCCGAGATTTCGTATTTATTGTCCAAAATTGTCCAAGACCTCCAAACTAGAGGGGTCGAATTTTCAAAAAAATAATTTGGTCGAGACTGGTGAGCCCTACGCCTTCGGGATTATGCTAAATCGATTCGACTGGTCGATTTACTTAGGAAATGTTCCATTTGACGGTAGAATTACGCTTAATCCGGACGCAGCAACAAATTTGCAGAAAAAAACGAACTTCGAGTTTTCACTTTCGATTAGACTTTGAAGGGCATTTGCTCAGAAACGGTTCCTTTGCTTTCGTCGACCACTGGTTTACTGTCCAAGATTGCCTATTGGTAGTGTAATCTATACATATAATACTGAGAGGTGTGCCAAAGTTACAGATAGTTTTCAATTTAACCAGGTTAGCTCATTGGAAATTCTAAATATTGCATCTGAAATTAAAAGTAACGCAATGGGAGATGGTATAAGTGGTGAAATATTTAGGCTATGTCTGCCTTATTGTTTGTCCGGCGCTGACCCATATCATTAATTTTTCATTAACTAATAGTGTAGTTCCGACTCGGTGGAAATGTGCTATCGTTTCTCCTATACCAAAGAAAGATAAAGTTGAGGAAATTTCCGACTTGCGCCCACTTAGTTTGTTACCACTATTTTCTAAAATCCTTGAAAAATTAGTGTACATGCAACTTAAGAATCATATTGAACGTTTTTAAATTTTACCGCAGAGGCAATCTGGTTTTAGGAGCGGCCATAGTACGTCAACGGTTTTGGCTGATTTGGTGGATGACAACTTGGGGGCTGTTGACCGGCGAATGGTGACTGCTGTTGTTATGTTGGATTACTCTAAGGCATTTGACTCTCTGGACCATAGATTGTTGTTAGCTAAACTTAATTACTATGGGGTTGTAGGGGGTGCCTTGGATTGGTTCGCTATGTACCTCCAGGGACGGAGGCAGCGGGTAAAACTCAATGTGGATTCCGAATATGCAATCTCTGATCTAATTGGGGTCTCCTCGGGAGTCCCGCAGGGATCTATATTGGGTCCCTTGCTCTTTGTTATTTATACATCTGATCTGCCTTCTCTTATTCAGAGCAAGTTACACCTTTATGCTGACGACAGTCAGTTGTATCTTTCTTTTCTGCCTGATGAACAGGAGAGATCAATCGTTCAATTAAATCGTGACCTCCTGCTGATTTCTGAGTGGTCAAACAAAAACGCTCTAAACCTTAATCCTAATAAAACCGTCTCCATGATAGTGGGGACTGAAGTGCAGCGCTATAAGGTAGATATGAAGAATAGGCTTTCTTTAAATGGAGTCAAGTTGAACAAAAAAATGAGTGCAAAAATCTGGGTGTGGTTTTAGATTCAAATATGTCTTTTCAATCACATGTTAGTGATCTTATAAAAAAAGCTTTCTCTACTTTAAGATCTATATACCAATTTAAATTTGTGCTTGATGCAAATGTTAAGTTAAAACTTGTCGAATCCCTGATTTTATCAAAATTTGATTATTGTGACGTTGTATATGGCCCTTGTATATCTGCTCAAAATGCACAGAGATTGCAACTTATACAAAACACCTGTATGCGTTATGCTGTAAATGTGCGGAAAAGGGACCATATTACACCTTATTATCAACGGCATAATCAAGGAAAATTGTTTACTAGGAGACGTCTCCATTATGCCTGTTTCGTATATAAAATTTTGTCTACAGGCAAACCGACTTACCTACGAACTAAACTTACTTTGTTAGATACTGTCCAGAATAGGCCCAGAAGAGATCCCTTGCTTATGCAGATACCTCGGTACGTTACCTCTGTCTTTCACGGTTCTTTCATGTATTTTGCTCCATCACTTTTTAATTCTTTACCACTGGATCTCAAATTGGCATCCAGTCAACGGAAATTCAAAAACAAGGCAAAGTTATATTTTACTATGAATGTATAATGCATGTGACGTTCTCTACCTGTTAATTTAATTATTGTTGGGCATGTACCGCATTGGTTTGTATAATATATATTTATATGTATATGTATGTGTATGTATATGTATATTCTTTTCCATGTTTCTATCACATTGTAATTATTATACTAAATATGTACTGTAATGTCTTTTCAGGTTGGGCCAAAGCAGTCTATGACTGAGCCCCGCCTTAATAAAGACGTATTATTATTTTTATTATCGACTTAGCCAAAAGGCATTCGCACTCCCTCTACGGGGAACATTCACTCAGATCCCGGGTATCCCGGATACCAAAAGGATCTGGCTCGGACGAGACCCTTGCCATGTTATCGGGCCTTAGGTGACATTGATGTTGTTGGATGATCCTGCATTCCCCATGAATTTCCTGACGGTCGGTTCGGGCTGTCGCAAGTAGTACCGCTTTCTGCATGGACCTGTAAAGACTATCAGTTAGACCCAGCTCCTTGATGTTTCTCAGCAAACTTTTTGGTATAACACCAGTTGTTGACATGATGATTGGAATCGTCTGGACGTTCTCCATTTCCCATTGCCTTCTAATTCGTTCTTCTAAATCTCTGTACTTCGCGATCTTCTCGACTTGCTTCACACGCAGGTTATTGTTGTTCGGGATGGCCACATCAATCAGAGTTGTCTGCCTAGAAATTTTATCAACTATTATAAGGTCCGGTCTGTTATGGGCAACTCGTTGATCTGTCAGAACTGTACGATCCCAGTACATCTTGTAGTTGCTGTTCTCAAGAACAGGCTCAGGTGTGTAGTTGTAATATGGGACCCTCTCTGCCTGCACAAGCAGCAGCTTTTCCGCCAGTTCCTGGTGCAAGATCTTGGCAACCGAATCGTGTCGTTCCTTATATTCCGTTGATGCGAACATCTGACATCCTCCTGTTATGTGCTGGATTGTTTCTGAAGTTGGGCACCCGTATCTGCATCTGTCATCCACTACCGATGCATCTCCTACAATGAATTTTAGGTAGTTGCGAGTTGGTATAACCTGATCTTGTATGGCCAGTAGGAAGCCTTCCGTCTCGGGGAACATTCGTCCCGAGGTCAGCCAATAGTTCGACGCTAACTTGTCGACATGTTCCTGGTTAACCTCGTTAGGATGCCTCCCGTGCAGCGGCTTCCCCAACCACCTCTGTAGTTTATCGTTGTCGGTTCGGTGGTGATTTTGACGCTCGTGTTCCGTCAGACGTAGCGGTGTTGAGACGTCTGCTCCACATATAGCCCTATGTAGTGTGGAGCTGTTGGCCTGCCTGTAGAAATAATTACGCAGATTTAATATTTGTTGGTCCAATTGCTTGCTGAGATCGGCCAATCCTCTTCCTCCTAGTTGACGTGGCAGAGTTGTTCTTTCTACGGCGCTACGGGGATGATGTTTATGAGCTTTTGTCAGTAGTGTCCTAACTTTTCGTTGCAGGTTGTTGATGTCCGTGTTGGTCCAATTCACTATTCCGAACGAATAGCTGAGTACAGAGCACGCATACGTGTTCAGGGCCTTAAACAAATTCCTGCTGTTAAGATCAGTTCGCACTACTTGTCTTACTCTCTTGATGAATTCATTCGTTAAATCAGTCTTCATTGTTCGATGGTCTATCCTTTGAGCTTGTTTCATCCCGAGATACTTGTATGTATCTCCCTTGCTCATTGCTTCGATCTCCTGGCCGTCCTGCATCTCGTGTACGCTTTGTTCGAGCTTTTCCCAGATGATATTAAGGGTGCGGCACTTGTCCAGTCCAAACAGCATTCCGATGTCCCTGGAGAACTCCTCTACAATTTTAAGCATTTGCGTTAGTTGGTTTTTGGTTGCTGCGATCAGTTTTAAATCATCCATATATAATAGGTGATTCAACTTGATCGCTTCTGCGTTGTTGCTTTTGATAGCGAAGCCATATTTTGTAGAGTTCAATCGATGTGATAGAGGGTTCATCGCCATGCAGAACCACAGTGGACTGAGTGAATCTCCTTGGAAAATCCCTCTTCGGATGTTGATTGTGTCGGTCTCGATGTTACTGTCTGCGGTTTTTATTATTATTATTATATACACTATCAAGTGACAGTCCGTTTTACCTTCCGTTCCCATCTCTCTTATGCCTATTCGATTTCTTATTATGGATATATTCTTACACGTTGTTCACCAGACGGCCCCTTTAGCACCGCCAGATCAGTATGTAAACAGTATTGTAGCCTTCCAAAATTTAAGGACGCCTTCGCCTTGTTATTGAACACCCACCAACTTCCCATTAAAACTGAGTCTTCCCCTCCGCCGTTTGTCTTCGATACGCAATTATCGAACTTCCGTCAATTAGCGATTTAAATAATAACTTTGTCTCGGGTATTCCCGAAAATATCGGGTCGAGTGTTTGCCGAGCCGTCGTCGAGTTAGAGATAAAGCGAAGATCTCGGAGTTATTTCCGCCGAAACGCCACTGTCAACAAAGGCGCGGCGGCAGGCGCCGCGGAGACAGATTGCGGCTTTCATTAAAACTTGCCATATTTTCATTTGCGCTCCACGCGAGAAACAGAATTTAACTTGGGCGGCGAGACGGGGCGGGAAGTCGGATGCGGTTCGAATCGACGAGACGGCGGCAAATTATTAAATTGGAAGTTGTCGGGCGCCATTTTATTTCCGGCGACAATTTGGGTTTGGGAAGACAATAGAGAAATTGCTGGGATCGCGGTTTGAAATTGGCTGAAGAAATTTTAACATTTCTTGCATTTATTTATTCACTATACAGGGTGTAACATTGATTAGTACAGGGATATTCACATAACATTCTACCCCCCTTTACTTTTTGCTTTTAATTAGAGATATGTACGTACAGGGTATCCAACTTTAAAACTGTACAAATCCGTAATATCTTCATTTTTGGAGATAATCTCCTAAACTTTTTTTTGTTTGAAAGGCATTAAAAAACCGCATCTTTTGACCATTTGCTATTTTCAAAATGCAAATCTAGAGCCGGCTGCGATTTTTTTTATACCCCCGATTTTCACGAAAACCATTTAGCATTTTTTTTTATTTAAAATCTGACCCCATAGCGTTAATTTGAACACCCCAAAACCCTCATATAACAATCTAACCAAAAATATACAGGGAATTCCATTCTGTAGGGTGTCAAAGTTGAGCAAAATAGGAATTTTAAAGGCATCTGGCGAGTCAAGTGTGGTATGGAATCCCTTCAAAACACTTCAATGGTCAACAGGAGCACTCAAAATGTTGATGTGAAAATATGTACTACAAAAATATACAGGGTATTTTTCTCTGAGCCATTTCAAAATTCTGAAATTTTATGAAACTTATACGGATCAAGAATACACTTATATTGAGAAACACAAAAGTAAGGTATTTCTTTACAAAATGCCAACTAACAAATAAAAACAATTTAAATTATTGGAACTTTCTCAACAAAGTCACTGTCTAAGATGATACATTTTCTGTGCGTTTCCTGTTGTGGCACACCAGCCACCAGCCATCTTTTAACTGACTGACTGACAGGCTTCTGTATTTTTTAGATTTAGTTCGTTTATAGTGTGTGGAACGGTTTGGATGTACTTGATTTTTGACCCGTATAAAGTCTCAAAAATTCAGTAATTTGAGATGGCACAGATAAGAATACTCTGTATATTTTGTATTGGACCTTTGCACACCAATACCTTGAGTGGTTCTATTGACCATTCAACTGTTTTGAGGAGATTCCATGGCACACTTGACTTAGCAGATGCCTTTAAAATTCCTATTTTGCTCAACTCTGACCCCCCCTGCAGACTGCAACTCCCTACATATCTTTTATTTAAATTTAGTATATAGGGGTTTTGGGGTGTTCTGATAATCGCTAAATAGTTTTCGTGAGATGGGTTGAAAAAATCGGAGCCGGCCCTGGATTTGCATTTTGTAAATAGCAGGAAGGTCAAAAGAAGCGGTTTTTGAAGGCCTTTCAAACAAAAAAGTTTAGGCTTTTGTCTCCAAAAATTAAGATTTTACGGATTTGTTCAGTTATAAAGTTGGACACCCTGTATAGACCAGACTTATGTTTTTTAGATGGAACACCCTGTATATTTCTTGATTTCTCGACAAAATCAAAATTGTCATAGACAATTCAAATCAATTATTACGAGAATATTATAAATGGCTATTTGACAGTTTACATTAATTGTTTTATTAGATTAGAGTAGATTGTGAGTAATAATCTTCAAAATAACCATTGTTCGATTACTAAAAAAGACAATCAGTGATAAATATATATGTAGAATGTCATAATAAAAAACAAATAAAAAAAAGCTGGGGTTATTTGACACTGAGGAATTTTCGTTGCCACAATTCGTGTTCTCTTTGATCAAAACAAGTTTATAAAAGGATTGTTGTATAAAACATATTAAAATTGACACAATAAAACCAAGTACTTATTGAATTTAACACAGGAGAGAAGCTGATTAACTGCGCTCTTACTGCCTAGTCTACCAAGTTCGTGACCGCCTGGGCAATAGGAGCTCAGTTTGTGGCCGATGACGATGTGATCAAACTGTGTCCGGTCGTTCTCTACCGCCTCATAAAGCAAATGGGGTGTAGATTTATTGATGTGGGACCCTTTGCCGGATATGGGTCGTATTTTATTAGCAATAGCCCCACTAATTTCTGCAACGGATATGGCAGGCAATATCGAGGGGATCTTTTTCTAATTTTGGCGGAATAAATCGCCCAACTTTGACGTTAATACGAGAGGAAGCGGCACTAAATATAAGGCCGGTGGCTCTTTGTGAACTTCGCATAGAAGTTGATGTGCTTTCTTATGGACATATAGGTCACGCCTTACTGCCTCATTTCTGGGTTATATTCAAAATAAAATCCAAAATCTGGTTACAGGAAAGTAATACTTTCTTATTTTGAACTGAGATTTAAAAGCTCCATTTGCACAATTATTGTATGAACTAAAATGTTTCCTGTGGCGTTACCTTATGAATCAATAACTTTTTATTGGTGGCCCTATACGATCTGACTGTCTGCCAACAAAATAAATTCGAAGAGGCCGGTGTCGCCTTACGTGACAACTTACTGTGAGTGGAAATCGTTTCAGACTTCAAATGTATATTGGCCAATATTTATAAGAATTATATTGAAATATATATCTACATTTACAAAAAAAATCGTAGCCGGTCCTGGATTTGTATTTTGAAAATGGTAGGAAGGTCAAAAGAAGGCCTCTCAATTTCAAACAAAAGAAAGTTCAGCCGATTGTCTCCGAAAATAAAGATTTTATGAATTTGTATAATAATATGTTTAAAAGTAGATACCCTGACATGCAATTTTCAATTTAGGCTATGGGAAGATTTGTATCGTTTACGATTTTACTAGCGGCATGAGAAAATGTAAAGTAAGGTCTTTATCAAGTGCTAAATTTAACAACTGCCTTCAAACTGGTTTTGTTACACAATAGCAGGTGCGCAAATTTTGCTTAAGGAAGTTGTAAATGATATCAAACAATGATCTCTGATATTTTATAGGCGTGTAATGTGATCCTATTATATACACCGGCTATTTTCAAATTCACCCCTTGCACCCCTCTCAACCTCCAACTTTTTAAAATAATAATTATTGTATGCAGGATCATACGGAAGCGTAGAAGGGCCACGTAGTAATTTTTTTTAAAATTCAGACTTTTTTCTTAAAATTTTGACTTTATTCTCAAAATTTTGAGATTTTTCTCAAAATTTTGACTTTTTTCTTAGAATTTTAAAATTCGGACTTTTTTCTCAGAATTTTAAAATTCAGACCTTTACCTCCGAATTTTAAAATTCCGAGAAAAAAGTCAAAATTTTGAGAATAAAGTCAAAATTTTGAGAAAGTCTGAATTTAAAAAAATTACTACGTGGCCCTTCAACGCTTCCGTAAGGATCATGTGTATCTAATTTGAAGGTAACATACAGCTTGTAATTTGTAAACTAAGGCCCAAGCCTGATACCTGATACATCCTGTATACAGCTAGGTAATTGCATTTCTGTTTTCTCGTAAAATTTTGCAACAAAACACTTAAAACGATAATGTTGGTTTCACGTTTACAAGTTCTAAAGTTTAAGGTTGATACGTTACACGTTGCAAAGAGTAAAATGTAATTAGAGATAATAAATACCGATGTCAATTAGGCCTTTAGCGAACTACTGTTTCGTAAGTGGTACACGAATGCTCGCTACAGCTAATAATATATTCGAAATACATTTATTGCAATTTTTTACTGCCCTTTACTGTTGTAAGAGAAACGATCTAGGTACTTAATATCTTGTATCTAAGTTTTAACGTAGGTACCTATTAATTATTTAACGATAATAGCAATACAGATTTTTGTTTTTTATTGAAAGGGTGCATCGTTGCCTTAACAATGAGGAACTTGCACAAAAATTAAAATATTACTTTGAAACGTAGGTAATTTATTGCCATTAAATGAACCACAGTTAACAAAAAACTAATACTTTATTCGTGTGTAATAAATATAAGCAATTAAAAACTGCATAATTTAAATCATTGTTGTAACGCGCCCTCCTTGGTTGTGACGTCAAGTGGCTCGTTGGTGGTGGTGCCTCTGGCGGGCGGCGGCACCATGTATAAATTAATATGGGCGGCACATGTATGTATAGAAACTACAGCACCACGCAAGCTTTGTTTAGAAAGATCAACGAGAACGTCCCATCCTTGTCTATCCGTCTTATTATAGTCTATCTCAGTCTCGATATTGTTGATAATGTTTGAAAAGAGTGTGCCGTATTAAATAGTTATTTACATTGTGAGATGCGTAAGCGAATTTTTTTGGCCGTGGAGGTTGTTTAACGCCCGTGTTGCCTCGGGCCAAAAGGAGCTTACGCATCGAGCAATGTATTACATTTTTCCTGCTACTGACAAATTCATATTAGGTAGGTAAGTACTTTGAATTTAAATACACTATGGAGTAGATTGTGAGTAATAATCTTCATAATAACCATTGTCCAATTATTACTAAAACTGATAATCAGTAATAAATATAAGAGTGATATTTAAAAAAATACTTCTTGTGCGATTGAACCCGGGACCTCGCCATTCAGTTAAGGAAGTGCTTGTTAAATTTAAACTTTTAGGCGGTTCTTATTTTTAACTTACATCAGATCCCTCTAGAAATGGGTCGCCGAACTGTTTATTTTAACGTTAAATTTCCATTCTTCCTTCTCTAATTCTGTGTAGCTGTCACTGCCTTCTGATCGATGGAGCGGTGTGACGTCACAACTATTCCCGCGCTTTTCGTGTCGTTTGAAATGAATAGCTCGCGGTCACAACTTTAATCATTTATTGCAAATTAAATATTGCGATTTGAGGGCTGATATTTCGCATGTGCTCTTTCTATAGATAGGCAAATATATTAAAGAAATAAAAAAATGTTCAAGTTCCCCATTGTTTGGATGCCTTTCTGCTTTGTGACTCCGCGCTCGTTCCTTACAACCGAATCGAATTATATCGAGTTCCCAATATCTACGAAGACGCCACACTAATTTCCCAATTTTCTGCCAATTTCGGTGCCACAACAAACCGCCATTGATTCCGTATTAGTTCATTAAGCGGAAAATTAAAGGTTTCGGTTTGGATCTCCCCCTAGTGCTCATCGAAAACTTTTTAAATCGATATTTCCCATCCGATATTGTTGGGCTTAATGTAACCAGATTCTCCCCCTCGGCTTGAATTTATTTAAAATTGTTGGGGAAACTCCATTTCCAGTTCTTTGGCCGACTCCGTCTGCGGTATACTGAGGAATATCGAATATCGTTTTTATGTGCTAGAAAAACTGTTTTTAAAAAAGACTTTTTAAATCGCGCGCGACCCCCTGCTGTCCTTTGTGCATATTACCACAGTAGAAACTTTACTATCGCAGCATATATAGGATGTATTTTCTGTGTTCCCACAATACAAAACTAATTTGGCATTTAGTTATTTCGGTAAGAATTTTATGTACCTACCTGAAATATGAAATTTGGTAACATGTGAACACTTTGTGTTATAAGTAGGTTGTGTGAACCAGGCGGGGCTTCTCCATAGGGTCATTTGGTCAATGACCCACCTAATTTATTTCAAAATTTGTCAATGTTTATTAATAAACTATATATTTAAAAAATGCAATTATATTTTCATGCAAAAACTCCCCAATTATTACTAATGAAGTCAAGATTACTAATGTCTAATGATAATTCATTCCTATCCGCAGCCGCCTGGCCGTATTTTAAATTGACCTCACGGGTTATCGTGGCAATCCACAAGGATAAATGCATCGAAGTCAGACAGAGACAACAGCATGCGCGCCCGCTCTGAAGCCGAAAAGAGACAAGTAGATGACGAAATCGTCGACGGCCGACCATTCATAATGTATGCTTTAAGCGGCGGTTTCACATAGCAGTCAACTGCAATCAGAGTTCAACTGTTCGGTGGGGGAGGCTTATACTGCTATAGCAGAACTGTTATGTGGTGTTTCACAATATTTGCAAAAGTGTATGCTATCATGTGCCTTTTAATTTAAAAAAAGTTAACGTTAAATATTAGACGCAAATGTAAGAACGTTTTGACTGAATTATATTAACAGTAGACGGAAATTTCCAAAACTTTACACGTCTCCCATATGAACAATATATTGAGGTGACCTTAAATGTCCCATATACATTCATTGTATCGATATAATTCGATGATACATTTTTACATACGACAATTATGAATATTTCTAGATATAACAGTATCTGCGATAACAGTGTACTCCGATCACATCGATATTCGCTTGGCAGCGGAACCACACCCACCAAACAGTCACTGCGATCGCAGTCGAGTGCTATATGAAACCGCCCCCATAGGCGTAAGTAGAGTAGAGAGTACGTGGGCGCGCGCCGAATGACGGGCATGGGCGAAAATAGCGTATGTAAACACGGAAAAAATAAAATTTCGGTTTTTCCGCGGGTTTTCTCGAAGTTTCAAAGGTGCAAAATAGTGTGGTGATTAGTTTGAGCTGCGTACAGTAAAAATTCGTCCCGATTACAACCACAAAAATATCGTCGTGCAATCCGGGATGTCGGAAGGAAATTTGAAAATTCATTTTCTCGAAAACTACGTCCGACCGGGAGAAACCAAGGCGCATTCGTGTTCGGGTACCTCGAAAATAGGGGAGGTAGCCAAAATTTCAAGAAAATCGGGGGTTGATTACCAGGGACTCTTTAAAGTAAGGGGACCCAGAATTATACTTTCCAAAGTGAGGCCTATTCTTTCCTCATTCTAATGGTCTCAGTGATGCCAAGTATGCCATTTTAATGGATAATCTATGAATATAACAGGTACCTACTTCGATTGTTAGTAAAAATTAATAATGGTTTCCATGATTTGTAAAAATTAGACTTGACAATTTTGTGTATACAAGTGCAGAATGTGGCAACTGTCAAATAAAAGAAATTTATTTTATAGTTGAAATCGATTTCCAGCAATTATTTCCACGAATTTAACTAATAAGTATGGTAAGAGTGCCGATTTTGCTTATTTAAGAATTTGTCGCTATTGCACCTTGTTACCAGGTTCCTCATTCCTCCTTCCATTATTTGTAATATGTCGTATACTTGAACTTTCTTCCCTTGTTGAATGTATCTACCCAAAGAACTTTCACATATTTCGGGATGAACTTATAAGATTAGGACTAGTAGTTCTAATGATGTAGTTTCTCTCGGTGTTCATTATAAAATTTTTGTGATTTTATTTCTCTCTTAAGGTAGGTACCTCACAAACTTAAAATAAACTTGTAGTCGTAGATAAAAACTCTTTAAAAAAGGACCTGACTGAAGCAACCTGCTTAGTAATTTAAAATTTTCGAAATACGATTTGTTTTGAACTACTTACTTATACGTAATGCCCACGTAATGGGAATTGTATAGGATTACTAAAGGTGATACAGGAAAAATCTGGTTGCAATTATTGGGACGCATTACCTTCAATTGACACATCTGAATATCTGGAAGTTAGAAAACTTAAAAGTTGTGAATTATGATGGGAAATCTTTTGCCTCCTTTAGAATCCATGGCACTGGCATGTCACATAAAACCTGATGGCAGTTGGACACTGACATATAACATAACCTTGTACCAGCCCCCTTGTGGTCTCCTTGGAGTGGACAGAAAACAAACTTCCCCTCAAGGCTTCACTTTTCTTGTGTGATAGACTGTGACATGCTGGGTCCCCTTATTTTAAAGAGACCCTGGGCATTACCTACTTTTCATAATAATTGTCTAATGGATATCTCAAGGTGTGTATATATATATATTACATCCTATATATATAATCTTACATCCTATATATATATATATATATATATATATAAACACGTGTATGCGGTATACTAGTTTTTTCTTTTTGTTAACTTTGAGTGTTTGCCCATTATCACTTTTTCTTGTAACTATATATATATATATATATATATATATAATTGTAGTCTTTCTTTAAAATATATATATATATATATATATATATATATATATATATATATATATATATAACTTTAAAATATATATATATATATTTTTTGCTCTATTTAAAAAAGTCTAAAACATAAAAAATACATAATAGTTAGAGTAGCATTCCAAAAAAATTCCGACTGCGGACTATCCACCCCGATTTGACCCACCTCCACAATGACTCACGAACCTCGACTCGTAGCAAAAACTTTCTTCGGACGTACCTATGTGTGCAATGGCTATTTTCGGATGGTAAAATGACTACTTTTGTGATCCTCAAAAAAATTATTATGCGCATTTTTTTTTATTCTAGGTAAACATAGAAACTGCATTCGGTGCCTTCCTCGTCTGTGAAATAATGACATCAAAAGGCCCCCTTTCCCACGTCAAGAAATTCGTCGTTTGTGCATGCCGCCTGATGAATAATGCATGTTTGAAATCGAGTTGAATATTGGGCGTTAACTGTGCGCTGTAAAGGAACGTCTTTTCGTGAATTGCCATGCCGACGGTTCTGTATGTCTCCTCGGCAAGCAATAGACAGAAATCTGCACACGTCTCTGGCGTTACGACGAAAACTGACCAAGTTTCATATCGTACTCATACATTGCTGTGTTTTAGTGCGATTTTGACCGTTTTTTAGGTAACACTTTCTCCTATCTAAGGCAATATTGGACTTACCTTTTGATACAAAAAGGTAAAGACGTCCTTGTAATGTGCATATGAGAATCTAAAATTATGTAGGTGCCACTTTGTTATCAAATTTAATTTTGGCATTCTGTCAAATAATAATATATAAATGTATATTTTTTAATATACCTCGTTTTTAAAAAGGACTAAATGCAAAATAAAATAGTGAATAGACAAAGTATAGAATAATTTTTCCGAACTGCATAAAGATTTGAAAATTGTGGGGCGCATAACAGTAATGAGTATACAGGAGTAGCTATCTGAGTTGAGAAAACAGTTTGCAGTTCAATACAATTGTTAGACCAGTTTCTGACACCTTGCCTAAACCCGACACATGTTTTATTTAATTGAAAAATAAGGTAATGAGCAGATATAAATCCATTCTATTCAAATATTTATGTTGGTGGAAGTCACAGTTATGAGTTATATACACAGGGTGTCCAACTTTAAAACTGTATACAAATCCGTAAGTAAAATCTTCTTTTTTGGAGATAATCGGCTAAACTTTTTTTTTCTTTGAAAGACCTTCAAAAACCGCTTCTTTTGACCTTCCCGTCATTTTTAAAATGCAAATACAGGGCCGGCTGCGATTTTTTTATTCCCCCGATTTTCACGAAAACCATTTAGCGATTTTTTTATTTAAAAGCTGACCACACAGCGTTAATCAGAACACACCAAAACCCTTATATACCAAATTTGAATAAAAACTATAGAGGGAGTTCCATTCTGCAGGGTGTCAAAGTTGAGCAAATTAGGAATTTTAAAGGCACCTGCCAAGTCAAGTGTGTCATGGAATCCCCTCAAAACAGTTGAATGGTCAATAGGACTACTTAAGGTGTTGGTGTGAAAAGATTTACTACAAAAATATACAGGGTATTTTTATTTTTGGATCTTTTATGGCTCTATAGGAAAAAATATTTTATACTTTTTAGTCTGTTTTTTTTATATTATTGTACTATTTTATTATACTTTTACTCCATTTTGAAAACGTGGTATATAATGCATTATCATCCAGTTTTGAGCTATGTTTAAAGTTTCAAGTCTCTAGCTAGTTTAAAATCGATTGCAAAATTTGACAAACAGACAAACAGGAGAACAAGAAACCGAGTTAATAAAAACGTTGTAAATAGTGCAAAACTGCCTTAAGTAATTCTTAAGTAAGTTCCATAAAGTGCATCACGTCTTTTAGTAGCAATATCAATCCGTCAAAAGTCTCAGATAAATCATTTTAATTGTTGACTAATTTACCACCGTACGTTTGCCACTCTTAAAATGCTGTGTATGCTTTGTATGCATTAAAAACATTACACTCGACATCTAGGACAATAACAAATGCCTCTACAAAGTAGAAATATAGACGCTGATAACATAATTATTGCACTTCAAATGCCTTATATAAGATTCGACGAGCGACTTCTCATTTATACAAATAATGTGTCGACTTACTTGGAAATAAAATCATAGAACCTCGTTTTTTATAAACTCGATATTAGTAGCAACTTGACGAATAATTCGTTGGCATCTACTCTCGTTAATAGCATTTATCACAAAATGTGACGCTCATAACACAGTGTCACTAGGTATTTTGTCCTGTTTTGTTGATATTGTAACGTATTGGAGCCAAATTTTCAGTGTAAAGCGCTTATAGCAACGTTGTTCTCTACGGGCTACGAAAAAACTGTACCGAAACCGTTGGACCGTAAATAATTCAACCCCTCTAATCAGGTTTTTATTTCAATTTGAAAAAAGTGCTTTATTCTGTTTAGCAGTTTTTTAATTAATCATACATGAAGATTCAATTTTAAGTGAACAAACTGTAACAGGTGATAGATCTTCAAAAGATAACCACACTTTCTTGTATAAACAATATATTTTTAAGGCCTTATAAAAATTACAGTTTTTTAAAGTTTTAAATACTTTATTGAATATTTACCAAACTAGTTAAGCTATTTAAGTCATATTCGGTACATGTTATAACGGCATGGGTTAGCATAAAACCTGTTAATATCAATCATCTTGAACAACCAGTGGCGAAAAAGTGGGGGTAATTTTACAATAATAATTGATTTTGGAAAACAAATTATTCACCTTATATAGTAATAAAATGTATAGTTTTTTTTTGTAGATTTTAATTTTGAACACAAATGTGTTCTTTGCATTGTTTCGTATGTATTATGGTTTCACAGAGACTCTTTAAAATAAGGGGACCCAGCATTATACTTTCCAAAGTGAGGCCTATCCTTTCCTCATTCTAATAGTATCAGTGATGCCAAGTATGCCATTTTATTGGAGAATCTATGAATATAACAGGTACTTTGATTGTTAGTAAAAATTAATAATGGTTTCCATGATTTCTAAAAATTAGACTTGACAATGTTGTGTCTACAATTACAGAATATGGCAACTGTCAAATGAAACAAATTTATTGTATAGTTGAAATTCTTTAATTGTCACATCTGAGTATCTGGAAGTTAGAAACCTTAAAAATTGTGAATTATGATGGGAAGTTTTTTGCCTCCTTTAGAATATATGGCACTATGTATCACATAAGACCTGATGGCAGTTGGACACTGACATATAACCTTGTACCAGCCCACTTATACGGTCTCCATGGAGTTTACAGAAAACAAACTTCCCCTCAAGGCTTCACTTTTCCTATGTGATAGACTGTGACATGCTGGGTCCCCTTATTTTAAACAGTCCCTGTGGTTTCATGACGAATTTGATTTTTTTTTTGTATTATTTTCTGAAAAGTTAACTAAAACTTTCCATAATTAAGAATGAAAGTATAAAAAACGTGTTTTCTACTTTAAATAAAGTAAGTAGTTAAATAAAGTAACTGTTTCCAATACCGACTGCTTCGTTATTTAATAAATTAGGATGGAAACCTATTTCATTTGTTAAACACCCTTTCTCTTTAAACCGACCGTATTTTTCGCAGTTGGTTATCCCATTTTTCTCCTCTGCCTTTTTCGCGGGTAACAAAGTCGAGGCAGTACCCCGTAGACCACGAATTGATTATACCTTGAACTTTCCCATTAGACCGCACCCGTTTAACAAAACGCTTCGATACCTCCGCAAACATTTTTCTCTTCGGTATCCTCAAAGGTAAGATAGTAGATTATATATGGGTGCGACGGCATACATACTACGTGACCAGATTCTGAGGTAGGTCCCAACTTTTGCATAGATGATATGATTGTCATGGTTATTTTCAGCGATTGTACGAAAGAAAACTTTTCTTCAAATCGGCAGTGAAGTGTCTCAAAATCGTCATTAAAAGCTCAGAAATCGTCACTGAAGTAGCCCATTATTGTACGACTTTTTCAATAAAGGCCCATTTGACTTTTCGTACACACTGCGAAATTGTTACCTATAGCAGCGCAATCTTTCAGTATAAATATTTTAGTAGGTCTGAACCTCAATCTATTTATTATGGAGGCTGCACAACAGGCAGCAGTTTGGAGTTTCTGGGAAGCGCCGTGCTTCGTCATACTTGACCTAGGTAGAGCGATCGTCAAAGTCAAGACATATGTGGTTTATTTGCCTCGGCCAGAGGCCTCGGCAGCTAAATTCCACATGAGTCATAAAGAGTTGAACTTCAGTGCCTTGGTACATAAATATATCTATTTTGTAGACTATTTCATTTTTGTTTGTTTTTTTTTTTCAACCAACTGTTTCCTTCTGCACCGTAAAAGTTCCCAATCAGAATTATTAAACTGCAACTACCGGATGTGTTTGAGGGTGCGCGAAAAGAAAATAGTCGACCCGTCGAACACGGCGAAATAAATTGCGAACGATCGAAGAATCCGATACGAAATTGCCGACAGCGGAACACAAATCGAAGAGACGTGTTTTAAAAGTGTGGCCGCACAAATATTGTAATCTCGGGCGTCTGGGGTACAAGGTGCAGGATGTGTGTATTGTGGGATTGCAAACTTGTACGTTGGTATCTTGATGTGTTTTTGGACGAGGCTTATCGGTTTTTGACAAATAAATAAAAGAAATCTGCGTCCTGCGTCGCAAAATGGTGAGCCATTGTGTGACACAAGTTGTTATAAAATATTGACGTTAGTAGGAAACTAAAACAAAGTCGAAATTTTGAACCTAATATCAAAAATTTACGCAATCAGTCTAAATGTTGATAAACGGGTCAACATGTTTTCGGAATAAGTTTTCAAAAAATTTTTCAAAAAGAGGCGGAATTTTAAGAAAAAGTCAAAAAAATATAATTTGAGATAAAAGTCATTTTTTGAAAAACAAGACCAAATTATAAATTTTTCCAGAAAAAGTGGAGATTTAAAATTTTAAGACGAGTCATAATTTAAAAAGTCGACATTTGAAGCATGAAATAAGGTTTTTAAAAATAGTCAACGTTATGGAAATAATAGAATTTTGCGAAAAAACGACCGAATTTTAAAATTGGCTAGAAAAAGTGAAAATGTTGAGATAAAAGTCTAAATTTTCAAAATAATGTCATCCTGGGAAAAAGGCACGATTTTGAGAAATTCGTCCGAATTTTAAAATTAGCTAGAAAATATGAAAAATTTGCGAAAAAGATAACATTTTTGGAATGGCACCGAAATTTTAAGACAAAAGTTAAAATTCTGAGAAAAAATTTAATTTTGAGAAATCAAACTCTTCAGAAATTCCTGCGAATTTCAAAATTTGTTAGAAAAATGAAAATTTCGAGAGTTTAAATATTCAGAATAAAGTAAGAATTTTAAGAAAAATCGAACATTCCGAGTCGAGATAAAAATTAATAAACCAATCTGAAGTTTATAATTTAACAGAGGATGTCAACAGTTTTATGTAGGTAATTCAAAATTTTCAAAATAAAGTAAGAATTTTAAGAAAAAAGTCAAGATTTTGAGAAAATGTCCGAATTGACAATTTGGCAAGAAATAGAGAAAATGACGAAATAAAGTTAAAATTGTGGGTAGGTATAAAATCAAAATTTTACGAATAATGTCAATATCCTAAGAAGGAAATTGAAAGAATGTCTGAATTTTAAAATTTGCTAGACAATATCAACAGTTTTATGAATCTCAAAATTTATATTTTGAGAAAAAGTATTAATGTTAGCAATAATATCAGAATTTTAAGAAAAATGTCAACACTGAAGAAAAAATGAGAAAGTCTGAAGATATAGAGAAAATGTTCCAATTAATAATTTTGAATTATAAATTTAACTAAAAAAAGCGAAAATGTTGACAAAAAGTTACTATGTTCTTAAAATTTTCATGGAATCATGTGATAGTAAACGTCAAGTTTTATGAAATTCAAAATTTTCAGAATAAAGTAAAGCCTGGTTCATACAGCTTCGTTATCTTTTAATTTTTCTTTATCTTTAAGAAATATTAAATGTCATTGGTCAGTTCAAATCAAGGGACAAATGCCGTTGGTTATTTCTTAAAGATAAAGTAAAATTAAAAGATAAAGAAGCTGCATGAACCAGGCTTTCGAGTTTAAAGAAAAATGTAAAAATTTTGCAGAAAAAGTTAAAATTTTGAAATAAGTTAAAATATTCGGAGTAGTCTACAGAAAATGTCGACATTGTGGGGAATTTTTTTATAAAAGCATAAATTTTAAAATTCGTTAGAAATTATTAACTTTTATGAATCTTAACATTTTAAGAAAAATATCATATTTTGAGGAAATGACCCAATTTTAAAATTTGCTTAAATTGAAAAGTCAAAATTTTTAGTGCAAAGTCCGAATTAATGTAAATATTTGCGTCGTGGCTCTTTTACACTTCCGTCGATTTTTATTCAGAATTATCCTGAAAAACTGTTATTGGAAATGGCAGCCGGCGACTCCTATTTCATTAAAAACCGCATCTATCCGCATTGTCCGGTATCAATTACGCGGGCCACCAACAATTTCGTGATTTATACGGCTCGTTCTGTTTTTGTTTCGGGACAATTAATCACTTTGAATAAAGGAGTACGATTTATCTCGGTTTTCATATTTTGTGTAAACGTCAATTTAATAAATTGTGTGGAATTAATATTTGGTGCCGCTTTGGGGTCGAAGTTCATATGGAATGAATACCGAGAAATGTGTCGGTTTTATAGTGCTTAGATATTTATATGAGTAAAAGAAGAATCATAATAAGTATACCATTCTCGTGGTATATGAAATCGTCACCTGATTGGTTAATATTTCAAAAATCGTGTCATTTTATGGATCATATTGGCAGGGTTGAATTCTCCTTAAAATGGTGGTTAAAACATTGCTGGGGTAAAAATTGTTTAGAACATCAGTCTCGAGTTAAACATAATTATAGTAGAAATAGAAAGTTGGTTATAGCTTCGTGTTTGACAATTGCAAACTCTCAGCGACTTCCTTCCTATGTCGTTGGTTGTTGTAGTGGTCAATTTATTTTTTATTTTTGTTTGTTTTAATTGTATTTAGAGAAGTATAGACCACTTCTAAAGACCGAAAAACAATCAAATTTGCAAACCCACTTCAAGATAACGTAATCAGACCAATCATCTTTTTATATTATGCCGTAGTGGTTTTTTATATTTCCAGATGTACACTTTTGTGTCCCCTGTTCGTTTCTTATCTCTCAAGAGATAAGTATCTATGCATTTTCGAGTCGCGGCGACCGGCAGGAACAAAATACGGTTATGGCGGAAAAACTACGTCATTACCGTCCGATTCCTTTATATGAGGACACTTTAGATCCCTGCAAGAACGATATATAGTGGGTCGCCAGTGGCGTCTATTTTCCCTAGAGACGATATTGGGAAATTTAAAAAATATATATATAAAAAATTATACGAGGCCAACGATAAAGACAGGCCATGGCGCTAACGCATAATTGCGTAGTCACGTGACCAACTTAGTCCTATATAATAAAAGGCATTTTTGGAGATAAGTAGAAGAAACAAATTTCGTAACAATTTGGCGAGTTTTCTTTCATCTATTACATTAATGGTTTTGTGCATCCAGGCTTTCTCTAATTGTTTTTTCAAAATTTTCAACCTGCCTTAGCTGTTTTTGGCTGAGAGTTAAACGGCACTGCACTCAAATATTTTGGCACATTCTCAAAAATTGTTGGGACAGCACCTTCCTTTAGCTTAGGTGATATTCTCTCTAGGTATTTTCCTCCCACAACACATTTGTCCACTTTAATTGTTTCACTTTCTTGAAAATGTGTATTAGCCACACATACTTAAGGGTTTTTTAGAAATTAAATCTCAGTTGGAATTTGACGAATCCATTTTTGGCGCAAATTTTCATCCAGAGGCAAAGCAAATGTTGTTATGGTGACATTTTCTTCTTGGCTTTTGTAATATGTATAAATACAATATAAACAGACCCAATATTTGGTATTCAGGTTATTTTTTACGAAACAAAAATGAAAACTCACCTCAGTATACTGTAAATATTGACGAGGTCCCAGTTGATCGGCAGCGTGAAAGGCCGAATAGGAACCGTATCAGGGCGTGGGTGGACAACGAAAATCCTCGAGTACGTTACAACACTGATTTATTTCGCACAAGGTGAATGGTGAATACAAAATACACAAACCCGAACGTGGTCAACGGGAACGGCTTCCAGCCACCCGGACCGTCTGAACTCGCGGATCTCCCGTAAGCAGTTCACCTGTCTGTGTCTCAGGCTTCACTGTTCATTCCGGGGGGAGAATTCCCCTTACAGCGCTCACGCGTCGGCGCGAGCGGCACCAATACTCCTGGTCGCCACGGCTCCCACCCAGAGGCCATAATAACACCCGGGCGGTTCCCCTCCGCCAGGACACACGCGCACTAGACACAAACTTGTTTCTAAAATATAAACTAAGACGTTTAAAAACAGTTTAAACATTTAAAACTTCTCAAAACCCAAGCTGCCGCATTCAGTTATGTGAAAAATGACATGTAACGTCGGACTAAGATGGTCACGTGATTTTTAGGCCTCGATAGTATCGCAAAATATGAGTCCCAGAGAAATACCCAGATATATTTTTGTCTACGGATTTTGCTTATTAGGTACTTATATTATAACTGTTACTCTATCTATTATTATTATTATTATTTATTTATTTATTTATTTATACTTACTGTAAATATTGACGAGGTCTCAGTTGATCGGCAGCGTGAAAGGCCGAATAGGAACCGGATCAGGGCGTGGGTCGACAACGAAAATCCTCGACTACGTTACAACATTGATTTATTTCGCACAAGGTGAATGGTGAATACAAAATACACAAACCCGAACGTGGTCAACGGGAACGGCTTCCAGCCACCCCGGACCGTCTGAACTCGCGGATCTCCCGTAAGCAGTTCACCTGTCTGTGTCTCAGGCTTCACTGTCCAGTCCGGGGGGAGAATTCTCCACAGCGCTCACGCGTCGGCGCGAGCGACACCAATACTCCTGGATGGCACGACTCCGACCCAGAGGCCATAATAACACCTGGGCGGTTCCTCTCCGCCAGGACACACGCGCACTAGACACAAACTTGTTTCTAAAATATAAACTAAAACGTTTAAAAACACTTTAAACATTTAAAACTTCTCAAAACCCAAGCTGCCGCTCTCAGTTATGTGACAAATGACGTGTAACGTCGGACTAAGATGGCCACGTGATTTTTGTGCGCCATGGCCTGTCTTTATCGTAGGCCTCGTATTATATAAACATATTTAGAAACTACATAATTTACAATTTTATAATTAGTTTCTTAATTTAACGTAACAGATGATTTCTGTCAAACAAATATTATTATACACGCCTAAATTTTCACGCCTTGTAAACCACATGCTCTTCGCAATATTCCCCAATAAAACACTTCGCAAACTTTTTCTCCCAACTTTCTTAATAAAGACTTTCCAATATTTCCGAAAGATAAATACAACGACGAACGAAGTCCAAATTTAATAAGAAAGTTTCGCGGGGCGGGGTACCCCAGGTCCTCCAATTAATCAATTTAAATATTAACCCCTCAATACTCTATAAATAATTGATCTTCCCCCAGCATTAAGGCCTTCTTTTATCGATGTCCAATTAAGCAGGACAATATAATAATCCAGTTCTTATTAAAGGAGAAGTAGAGAACGATTCTCGGCATTATTCCCGCAAATGATTTGACTTGGGAAGTTTGAGAATTTTTGAGAGAGCTCGAGGAATAATTGGTGTACAGGACTGCGACTGCTGCAAAGGCACAATTAAAAGTTTATTATTCTTGCAGTGCTATTAAGAGCGACAAGTTTTCGTGGCAAAGGAAGTGTTTGCTGTTGACGGCTTTTTGAGGCCTGTGTACTGTTTTGGGCGTAAATACAGGGCGATTCACAGAAAAAGACACAACCGTAACTGAGTTTCCTCCGGCCTTCGTTTGCCGAAGTTGAGCAAACGTATAAAACAAAGACTCCATCCCGAACGTCAAAACACTTGTAATTTGATTATCCCCAGCAACGCAGCAGCTATTAACATCGAAAATAGGGTATCCCTTTGAATTACTTTGGGGAATTAATTTTGAAGTGTATGAAGAGAGATCTGGATAACTTCAGCTTGCCAATTTGCCGGTTTTTGGTTGTAAATACGACATTTATTGGGGGAGAAACTTTGAACAGAAATTATAAGCAAGATTTTGTTTTATGATACCAGTGGTAGTTGGCTTTTGACAAAGATGTACAGGGTTTCATAGAAACATTATCGTAACGCTAGAGAGAACTACGACAGTTCATCGCTGAATAAAAAAATTATAACAAAAAAATTAAAACCTACTGTTTTTGCACATTTCAACTACAATTTTCGAAATATTTTTCTCTTTCTAAATTGAGTTATCTTTGGATTTGGTGACAGTCAAGGCAAGGAATTTAAATCTATTTAGATATGAATACATCATATCCTACATACATCATAACTTACTGTCACCGACTCCAAAGATAACTCAATTTAGAAAGAGAAAAATATTTCTAAAATTTTAGTTGAAATGTGTATACGGGCAAATTTGTGAAGTCGGTGTTATTTTTGTTAATTTCTTTTTTAATTTTTAGTGGAGTGTGCATACGGGCAAATTTTTGAAGCCGGTTTTAATTTTTCTGTTAAAATTTTTTTATTTCTTATTTTTTAGTGAATTATTAAGAATTATTGAAATCGGTCCAATATTAAATTCCATCCCCTATTTGTCCACCCTTAGGATCGAAATTTTTCTCTTCAAATTTAATTTCTCTTCAAATTTAAATGTGACCACCCCTAAGGGGTAATAAAATAAGAATCATCCAAATCGGTCCAATATGAACTTATAATATAATAATATGTTTATTTACCAAAAAAAAATAGTAACAAAATTTGTGCAGTACAAGTACATTAGTAAATAAACAGAAAATACCACGAAGCAACTAATGCTGCTTATTTGTGGTTGACATTGCTTGTTATTTTACAACCTGCAGTTACATGTATAAACAAAAACAAAAACATCACAGTTTGAGTAAGTAAATTCATAAGTTCTGTTGGTAGGCATGATGTATCAAATCGGGTTAAGTCATCCCCTATTTATCCCCTTAGAGGTGGAATTTTTTCTTTAAATTTAAATGGGACCACACCTAAGATACCTCCTTTCCAATAAAGAAAGAATCATCGAAATCGGTCCAATATTAAATTTCATCCCCTATTTTCCATACCCTTACGGGTGGAATTTTGTCTTTAAATTTAATGGGGCCACTCCTAAAATAATCCCTTTATAATAAAAAAAAAAACATCGAAATCGGTTCAATATGAAATTGCATCCCCTATTTGTCCACCCTTAGGGGTATAGAATTTTTTCTTCAAATTTAAATGGGACCATTCTGTAGGGATAACCTTTGAAATAAAAAAAGAATTGTAGAAATCGGTTTATAAATGACGGAGTTCTGAGGTAACAAACATAAAAAATTAAAAAAATACAACCGAATCGATAACCTCCTCCTTTTTTGAAGTTGGTTAAAAATAACAATGGTGATATTTTTGTTGGGTCAAAAATGTGTCTGTTAATAATTATTTTTATCTTTTATCTTACTTAGTTTATCAGTAAATCCCGGATTTTAGGAAAATTTAAATTTCTATAGCGGTTGTTAATGGTACGAGCAACCGCATGGAGCCTGATGATGCGCGAAGCGCCGTTTTCGCCAAACTTCAAACCAGACGGCGAACACAAAGGCCCCACTCCGCGGACGACCTAATTTTTTGTACGCCCGCTATCCGCCAAGATGTATATCACGTTTCCGAATATCAGCGGCGATATATATCCCCAGGTCCGTCGTTTTTGTCGGTTGCCGAGTTGAAGGTGATGAAAAGGGAAGGCCTGGAAGCACAATGGGGTCCCGGGTCTAATGCCATTTGGCCCGCCATTCCAGGGCCCGAGGTACGCCGGTATTGGGTCGATTTATTCCCGGGGGATATGGGGGATAAATAAAGAGTATGATGGCCGGAATATCTTGGAGCGCATAACGCCGGGTTATGCGAATTGTTTGCAACGGGACTATACAGGGTGTCCGGTAAGTACCTCCTAATCTCTCGGAAGCATACAGGGGAGGTCAAAATAACCCTAGTTTGTCAAAGGAAAAAAATTCCTACAGTGCCCCTTAACGGAGATACAGGGCCCCAAAAGAGTACTTAGCGATTTACTTTTTTGGCTCTAACTTTTGAACCGAATTGTATAATTTAATGAAATTTTAATAGTATATGTTGGCCATAAAGACTCATAAAACCATACTACCGTAGATGTTTCACATCGTCAGGGAAGTCAGGAACGGACTTGCCACGACACTCGTTGGGCCAAATTTTTGACAGGTGTCATTTTACAGAGCTGAAAACTGTTTTTTAAATACTTTGGTCATTGCTCTTTAAAAAAGGTACTCTTCATTTCTTTCGACCAAATGAGCCGTTTTCGAAAAAATTAAGTTTTTTAACACGTTTTCACAATTAACGAGTGCTTGTCCATAAAGGTACGGAACCCTAAAAATAACATAATACAACTAGGCTGATATGCATTTAATTTATGGTGAAGCGCTGTCCAACTCTTCGAAGGCAACAAGACTTTATGCTGAAAGATTTCCAGCTCGAAAACCTTTCAAAGGGTTGATCGGAGCTTAATTAATTTACAATGTTATTAAAACACAAAAATAATGAAAACGTTTAAATGTTATTTTAGCAAATGTTCAATATGAGCTCCACGTACTTCAATACATTTTCTTAGTCTTCGAATATTTTCCCGCTGCACTGCAAATGATATTCCGGCATTATTACGAACTTCGTTAGAATGCTGTGTTATTCTCGCTAGTAGTTCTTCTCTAGTATTTACTGGTGTTGAATAAACTAGTTGTTTTAGATGTCCCCAAAAGTAAAAGTCTAAAGGATTTAGATCAGGCGACCTTGAAGGCGGTTTTGACAAGTTCCGTCAATAGTAGGTAATTCATTAAACAATAACCACCTGATTTTTACCTAATTGTGTTTAGCATTAGTAACTTTTGAGTGTTATACAAAAACTTAATTTTTTCGAAAACGGCTCATGTGGTCGAAAGAAATGAAGAGTACCTTTTTTAAATAGCAATGACCAAAGTATATAAAAAAATAGTTTTCAGCTCTGTAAAATGACACCTGTCAAAAATTTGGCCCGACGAGTGTGGTGGCAAGTCCGTTCCTGACTTCCCTGACGATGTGAAACATCTACGGTAGTATGGTTTTATGAGTCTTTATGGCCAACATAAACTATTAAAATTTCATTAAATTATACAAGTCGGTTCAAAAGTTAGAGCCAAAAAAGTAAATCGCTAAGTACTCTTTTGGGGCCCTGTATCTCCGTTAAGGGGCACAGTAGGAATTTTTTTCCTTTGACAAACTAGGGTTATTTTGACCTCCCCTGTATGCTTCCGAGAGATTAGGAGGTACTTACCGGACACCCTGTATAGCGTGAAAAAATAAAAGGCCCGGTATTACCCTACGCTTGGCAACGGTGCGACACGGAAGATGGTCGTGCTGGGAAGTGGGGGAAATGTCATGCGCGGCCTTCTAGTTGGTCAGAGGCAACAGCCAGGGAGGATGATAAACCTATCTGTATCTTCCGTGAAAATGGCAATGATCCCTGTCTAACACATAGCGCAGTCGCAGCGAAGCAAGCTCCGCAGAGGTGAACCCTCATCATTACTAATTTTACATCCGCTCCCCAGTTTTCCAGTGAGCACAAGATAACGCCCCCTCCTCAAACTTCTTATCCGTCGCCCTTTCTTATTAAAGGGCGGGCAAACACTTCCTATATAATTCGATTAGCCCGGCACCGACCCCGTTAACATCCAGAATAGGGTATCTCGTTAAATTAATTACCGTAATGAGTATCGAGGCGCAGGGGTGGGATTTCCTTTTTGGCCATCTGGGATAACTTGCTAATTTTGGGAAAGACTGACGGCAAAAAGGAGGTAACTTTAAATATCGGCGCGTGATTTTAAATTTTTGGCAACTACCGCAGCATAAATAAGGTAAAACCGGTAGTATTATTTTTGTATTCTCTATTAAAGGAGAAAGGGTACTTTTTAGTTATTGTTCATACAATTGGTTTAACTCCATAGTTCATTATTAAAAGACACCACAAAGAAAAATTCACATCATACTTGACGTGGGTAGCATTTGATTTTCTCGTGTTGCATAAGTATTTTTAAATATAATTTAAAATTTGCCATTCATTTAAACTCTTTGACCTTGAAAATGTGAACAATTTTCTCCAGCGGCATAATTTTCAAAAAAGGTAATTAAATGTACCATACACTCATATTTTTTCTCTTCTATTTTGTTTAAAGCGGTTTTATGATAGATGAATGTTTTTGTAGTAGCAACGACACATTTATACCTATCCCTTCTCTACTTATATTTGATTTATTATTATGGATAATATTTCTTATACACTGTTCGCCAAACAAATTGACATCGACAAGTTTACCTCTTCTTATCGCGACTTGTTGGCTAATTTTAATGCAATCACAAAGCAAACCCTATGTTCTCTTGGCAGTAGTCGTGCATAGTTGAGGCGAAAATGCCAGAGGCGAGATCTTGCACCTGAAAATAGCAGGGGCCAGACCCAAACCCTGTCGTATCCAACTAATTGCCGTGTGATGCGATTTAGTATGGGGCCAGCTGGCGATTTCGCGGGAAAATGGTCACGTGGTGGCTGTAAAATTAGCCGGATTTTGAGTTAACACTTTTTAATGCGATAATGAAAAGACCTCAGAGGCCAAAAAAGAAATTACGGATCAAGTAATGTTTTACATTTTCCCTGCTACCGATTATTTCATATTGTAGGTACTTTGAATTAAACTTTAAATACACTATGGAGTAGATTGTGAGTAATAATCTTCATAATAACCATTGTTCAATTACTTAAAGTGGTAGTAGGAAGACTATGAGAGTTCTATGCCAGACGAGTCTCGACTGGTTTGGAGTAGAACCCTCGTAGTCTTCCTACTTAATTATAAACATTTCTATGGCTATTTTCATTCTTCTTCTCAGAATATATTATTCACCTTTTAGATGCAAAAAGAGTAGTACCACAGCCGACTCTAGGAGAAGCCCTGAACTAGAGAAAACTGGCAACAAGGGATGCGGGTCCACGTCTCGTGCCCGACCCTGCCTGTTAGTTGATTTTACAAGAAATTTACCAGAATTCATTTGTGTAGTGCGGATAGTGCTATCGTCGCCAGATTGCTACGACGAGGCAGTGTGTCTCTGGGTGGAAACAGACAGCCCGAAGTGTTGGCGACAGCTTTTTTATAAATTTGTTATGTTTGTGCAAAAGTGAAACATTTCTATAAAAGTTCGAAGTGAAGAATCGTTCCTTTATAATTTCAAGCCTCAAGATGCCTAGAACCGTCGAGGGGAGCTAGAACTTAGTTATATAGTAATAATAATAACTTGAAGTAGCTAGGTTTTCTTTCTTGACGACAAGCGGTCAACTTGTATTCATTTTGGGCTTTCCAAGGGACGAAAATTTAAGAATAAAATGATTAAGCGCCAATTGCATAGGCAAACTAAAGTACCTACCCTTAAAATTAAAGGAGCTTTCTAACAATCCAACCATTGTTTATTATTGTTGCAAAAGTTTCTTTACCTAATTTTAAAGTCAAAAGATAATTTAGTTGAATGTATTATGAAATTGACCCTAACTGCCATTTCAATCAGAAGAGATTACTCTCCTTCACAACATGCTGTTCTCTGTTCGCTTGTTTGTATTTTTGTGAAAATTTAACCATAAGGGAAGATAGATCATTTGCCTGATGTCGCACTTTGCGAAAAATCCTCACAAAAATTCGACTTACAACAAAATTTAGTGTCCTCTATTAGCCCGAATTTACCCTTTTAATTTTCGAAAATGTACTTATTCACACCAGGAATCGTACTTATTATGAATACTTATACTTCTGTGTATATTTTGTTACTTGTTACTGCTTTTAGTGTCTGTTAAACAAATGTACCTACTTACTTAGATACCCAATTATTGAAGCAAATGTATCTAATTATAATTAAAAAGAGGGTTGAACATCTATTAGAAAAGATAAACTAAGCCAAAGTGCAGACTGCTCTATACTGCATAGACCCGTTGAACCGTCCCGTTGCGGCGTTGCCACATGTTTGCACAGGGCTTGTAAGCTTGAGAAGGTTGTGGTAGTACCTTATCATTTTCTATCATATTTTATTTGAAAACTGGAATGAACCGAACACAATTAAATAAGCCGGTGGAATCTACTAAACCTGTATTATCTCCCTGCGTGTTGTTTTACATATATGACCAGACTACGGAATGTAGTTCCCGGCCTTCCCGAAATTCGTTAACTATAGGCAGCCCTACCGCGCGAGGTTGTTAGACAAGTTTCGGGGTAAACGAAAATTGGAACCTTCCCCCGAATTTGCATAGATATGCGACGTGCACCTTTGAAGGCTGGATCGACTGCCTGCGGCGAAAAGTCGTCAAAAGTTCCGGGACGCCTGACGCTGAACCGTTGCGCTGTCGCGGACAGCCCTGCGCCGATGAACAAAGCGTGTGGAGCGGAGACTGGTAAAGGTTAGCGGTGGCTTTGAAGATATCAGTATCTCCGAGGAGGACAAATGGAACAAAAAATGAAAGATACCAAAAAAATTCATTCTTGATTATTTATAAAATACGATTCACTATGAAAAACTTTTAACAGTTTTGTTGTACATGGTAAGTAAAAAATAAAAAAAAAATGTTATTTTGGATGTACGATATATATTTCTAAATATTCTATTACAATAGGTGTATTGGGCCTATAATGCCATGTACAGATATCCATCGAATTGATAAGCACCATTGAATTGACAAGTAGATGGAAGGAGTGTAGAGAGAGAAACTGGCAGCTAAACTTGAGTAAGTGAAATAGTAAATAAATCAGCTGATTCCGGCAAAAACCACATAACACAAAAGAGGTGTTTGTCCTAACTTTCTATTTTTGTGTCCTGTGCTTCGAACGAGTTCCATTGCCAAACGTCATTTTCCTTCTGTCCCAAGTCCAATACGAGTAATTATTGTATTATTTATATAATTTGAGTTCGTGGTTCGTGTCGTAGTGGCAGTTTCGTATAAAACGGCGTTGAGTTTTCTTAGTTGGTATTTGGTTTAATATTATTTTTAGATCGGAGAGAAAATTTACAAAAAAGATGGTCAACGCCTGTTGTCTATTTGGATGTACCAAACGGGACGGAAAGAATAAGAATAGTGGGGTTTCTTTTCATTCCTAAGTCTTAAAAATCTTTGCTAATAACTTTGCAGTTTTTCAAGAGATAAGGTGATATTAGAGACAAGTGGATTGCAGCAATAAAAAGGAAAAATTTTGTACTGTCTACAAGTATTGACTTGCATTTGTAGTCAACATTTTATTGAGAGCGATTTCATAGAGAATTTTGGGCAGCGCAAACTTAAAAAGTATGTAATTACTACAGTTTTTTATTTTCCAAGTTATGATGGAAACTCTATCAAGGGAAAAAATGGCAAAATATTGTGCTAATGAACCTACAACTTCGTAGTCAAAGATGGAATTAATCTTGAAGTTCTGGTCCCTTTAGTTACTTATTTGTATTTCTTTTTGTTAGATGCCTAAACATTAAAAATTATATAAAAATATGTAAAAGCTACCTGTCTTAGATGCTTTTCCTATTAAACTGAATTTTAAACTTAATAAATCAGTTAAGATAAGTAATTAAAGTTGATAATGTACACCTTGTCTAAGATATTTTGTCGCCTTTATTTTTAAATAAACTTTTATTTTTGGCATTTGTATTTATTTGCCTCCATTTACTTCCAGGTACATAAAATTGCCATGTAATTTTTTTAATCAATTCACTACTTTTTTCTGTGCAATATTTACATAATTATTGTGGTCATATAGAAAAATTCTCATTCCTACAAACAAGTCCCGAATTTCGAAATACAGATCATACAATAAAGAGAATTACAGAACATGTCCGTTCATTAGGCGTCCTTGTCTTACTTATTGCCATTTGAAACCTATCTCTCTCTAGAGTTGGCTGCCCCAAACAACAATGAAAGTGGTACCTGTGCGACTTCCATTGTACTTATCAATTCGATGATAAGCACTATGGAAGTGGCACAGGTGTGATTTTCATTGTTGTTTGGGGCAGCCAACTCTAGAGAGAGATATGTTTCAAATGGCAATAAGTAAGACAAGGACGCGTAATTAACGTGTCAGCTGATTCAGGCAAAGGACGAATAAAGAGATGTTGCATATCAATGGGCAAATTTAATGGGCATGTTCCGTAATTCTCTTTATTGTATGATCTGTATTCCGTAATTCGGGACTTGTGTGTAGGAATGATAATTTTTTCCTAGATCTATTCGATGTTTTCAACAGCATTTTGAATATGACCACAATTATTATGTAAAAATTGCACAGAAAAAAGTAGTGAATTAATTAAAAAAAATACATGAAAATTCTATGTACCTGGAAGTAAATTGAAACAAATAAAATACAAATTCCAAAATAAAAGTTTATTTTAAAATAAGGCGACAAAATATCTAGGTGTACATTTTCAACTTTAATTACTTATCTTAATTGATTTATTAATTTTAAAATTCAATTTAATAGGAAAAGCATCCAAGACAGGTAGCTTTTACATATTTTTATATAATTTTTAATGTTTAGGCATCTAACAAAAAAAATTAGAAATAATTACCTTATTAAAAGGAGCAGAACCTCAAGATTAATTCCATCTTTGACTACGAAGAGCTTAGGTTCATTAGCACAATAGTTTGCCAGTTTTTCCCTTGATAGAGTTTCTCTCATGACTTGGAAAATAAAAAAAAACTGTAATAATTACATACTTTTTAAGTTTGCGCTGCCCAAAATTCTCTATGAAATCGCTCTCAATAAAATGTTGACTACAAATGCAAGTAAATACTTGTAGACAGTACAAAATTTTTCCTTTTTATTGCTGCAATCCACTTGTCTCTAATACCACCTTATCTCTTGGAAAACTGCAAAGTTATTAGCAAAGATTTTTAAGACTTACGAATGAAAAGAAACCCCACTATTCTTATTCTTTCCGCCCCGTTTGGTACATCCAAATACACAACAGGAGTTGACCCTCTTTTTTGTAATTTACAACTTAAACAGAGAGAATATAGCCACATAGCTAAATTAAATTTTCTCTCCGATCTAAACATAATATTAAACCAAACACCAACTAAGAAAACTCAACGCCGTTTTATACGAAACTGCCACCACGACACGAACTCAAATCAAATATAAATAATACAATAATTACTCCTATTCGTATTGGGACTTGGGACAGAAGGAAAATGACGTGGAACTCGTTTGAAAGCACAGGACACAAAAATAGAAAGTTAGGACAAACACCTCTTTTGTGTTATGTGGTTTTTGCCGGAATCAGCTGATTTATTTACTATTTCACTTACTCAAGTTTGGCTGCAGTTTCTCTCTCTACACTCCTTCCATCTACTTGTCAATTCAATGGGTTAAGTATATATTAAGTGGGTTAACTAGATATTAATTCGAAGCATGATTTATTTGGGGGGAAAAGCAAACATCACAACGTGAAGCCGTTTTTTATAATCTGCGTAATTACTTCATTACATAAAGACATTGACAAGAATGTGTTGTAGGTGGGACTTTAAAATAGTAATTTGATAAAATTGATACTTTTAATATTTAAATCTTTTAATTATATCTTGTAGTTCGGTTTGGGGTATAACTTAAAACATATTTCATACTTGTTGTTTTGAGAAGAAATGGGTAAGATGCAACATCTTTCAGTATATTGTGAAGGGAGCGAGTGATTTAGTGTTCTCACTAAAGCGCATCATATTCATAAACCAGTCACCTTAATAACCTTGATATATAAATACCGCACCACAGACCTATAATACTAGCTATTAGATATACCTGCATAATGTAAGGAATAAATTCATTTTCTCGAAAAGGCAAAGTTTTTCGTGGAAATTCTGGCAAACGACAATTTTTCTTGTAAAAAGCGAATCTTTTGATGTGGTGCTCGCATTTGTGACATCATCACTGTTCCGGATATTACGTCATCAAATGGCAACCTATATTTTTGAGTATGCCGTTTGATAGAGCATATTTTCTGCGTACAGCACGTTAAAATTTGTGCAATGTTACATAAGGAATTTTTTTGAGAAAATAAATGTTATATGGGTTTACAATTTAAATTAAAAATTATTTTATCTAGTAAAATGACGAAGAATCTAGTTAATTGAGTGTTCGAGCCGGAGTCCTTCATGATAAAGTTCGATTTCAAACTAATTCCGATCATTACGAATGACGGTCGTAGAAAAAATATCGCGTGCGCAAAAAAACCGTCGGGCGATGCCTCCGCGTGGCACCTCTATCCGATAATTTATGACGGTGTTTACAGGAAGACCGTTCTGGCGCCACCGCCAGCGCGATTAATATGCAGCGAGTCCTCGATTAAGGCAAAACGGGTCGTAATACGGGAGCCAGCAGAGATATTATTTATGTCCGACAACATTTAGCCGAACGCGTGTGCTCGGCGAGGTTAATAGATTTCGAGGGCCGCGGTTTGTCCGTAATTACAACAAAAGGTTTTTACATTTTACCACAGAAAATATACTTTCTGTGATTTTACATTTTGCCGTTGGAAAAACTACATTCACTGGGATTTTCGTAGTATTTGAGCACAGCTTACCCTAACGGGTGAGCTGTGACTTGAGCGTATGCTATCCTAGTTCTATCAGGGTAATGCAATAGATTTGTTGCCTGCACATGTCTGGACTAATCCATTTCGTGCTAATTCTTCATATTTAAAAAGTAACTCATCTCTGCTCTTGCGGATATGTTTTAATTCTCACATACCATAACTAGTTTCTCTTTCACGGAAATTGAATATTTTATGAAGGTCAACGCCAGATTGTCACATAATTCCCAGAAATCCTTCATCTATTTTTAAAAAGTATAAGCTTCAACCTGATGTTTCACATCGATCATGGCATTGTAAATGTGTAACAAGAATATGTTATAATAGCAGTAAAACCAGCAATAATAGAAGTAGTTACATTCAATCAGTTTTTCAATAATGACGATAACAAAATAACCTAAAAATAAAGAAAAAAATTAATGTACAGGGTCAGCAAAACTCGACGTCCCAGGCCTACATCAGGAACACGAAAACCCAAAATAATATTTTGAAAAGGGATTATTATTAGCTTTTTTTATGTTTGGGAAAATGACCGCTGTGACGTCATATATATTATTTTACCAGAAACATACCATTTTTCCCTATACATATATTAAAAGTACTTATCATTCTCAACAACTTTTGTAGGAAAAGATTATTTATTATACTTCTTTGAAAACACCTTATTTTCATCTGTTTTAGCAATAATGAAAGATGGAGTTTTTCGGGCTAGCGTATGGAAAAACTTTCCGTGCGCTGAATAAAAATACCGAATATGGCTTTAAAATAGAAATATACAGCAAAGTAAACCAAATTTAAGAAACTCCATATATGCTCTCTGATATTTAACATGTACCTATTTTGTATTTTAATTCGTAAGTGTTTCAATATTAGATACATTTCTGTAATATTTTTGACGTTTTATTCACCTTATCTGACAATAACTAATTTACAACAAAGCACCTTTGAAATAATTTGAGAGTAACCATGGAAACGCATCATACATACCAAACACTATATTTTCTGCATTGTTTATTTTTTGTCAATTAAATTTATTATATGCCGATAAAATGTTTTAAGTTTCCGTTTTCAAAGAAGTATAATAAAAAATATCGTTCATTACACGTCCAGAAATAGATTTTTCCGTGCTTGCATGACTTCCCGTGTGAGGCGCAGCCGAACGCGCGCACGGAAAAATCTTTATTTCCAGACTCGTAATGAAATATACTATTCTGTATCTTTTAGTGTTCATAATCTACCTACAGGGTCAAATATGTAAAAAACATGGAATTTTTTCTAATCATTTTCCGAAATCTTGAAACAATTAATAGTCAGAAATTATTTAAGAGTATGTTAGGGTGTCTTGCGCACCCTTAAATTTATCCAACTGGAATATTTTTTTTTGTAACAAACAATAATAGCAAACAAGTTAGTAACAAGCACAATTCAAAAATTTAAAAAATATTCATTAACATACTCTTAAATAATTTCTGACTATCAATTGTTTCCATGACTAACTAGATTTCGGAATAATGATTAGAAAAAATTCCATGTTTTTTTACATATGTATACAATGTATACAATGATGCAGAAAGTTGGACACCAAAATTTAATATTTTTAAACTCTGATTTCCATTAATTTAAATTTCTAGCTGCTAATCGAACTAAATTAAAGTTTAGTAGCAACTTCATGTGTTATCCGATGATAAGTTGCGCTTGCGGTATTTTGTTTTTTTTGTAATACACAAGGTGGTCAAAAAAATACAAAAAGTTAAATTTTTTTTTTTTACTAGGTGGCTGTGACTTTAAATCTGACATCCACCTTTGATTCCAAACAACTTTTATAAGTAACTTTTTACCGTATTTTAAAAAAATAAGAGTACTTTACTCTTGAGTTATTTTGACATTTTTGAATCTACCTCGTATCCAAAAAGAGATATTTAAATTTTGATAATGGCGTTTTGAGTTTTAAATGATGCACCAACTTTTATCAAGAATAAAATTTCCTGAGAAATTAATAATAAAAAAGTTTTCCATTTGTGTCCAACTTTCTGCCGGTCACTGTATAATGTGTCCCTGTAGATTTTGAACAATAAAAGATACAGAAAATCTTTTCCTACAAAAGTTGTTGAGAATGATAAGGACTTTCAATATACAAGTAGGACATGATAACAGCATTGGGGATACAATAATTATTCGCTCCAATTTGGCATTTACACTTTTTTTCTAAAATCAGAAACAATGAAGCTAGATGGATTAGAATAAATCGACAAAATTTGGTTTTTTTTTCAAAACACCTAGTACTCCACTACTTTTTCAAAAATCCACAAGGCGCGTTAAATTGGGCCTACAAAACTGCAATTCTTTCTCCATTTAACCTTCCTTCTATATCCCCTAGTTTCCGGGATCCACATACTGGTCATCAAAAAGAAATTCACCCGGTATTTATATTTTAAATTTTGACAAATATTATAATGTTACCAACGCTGGTCCCAAATCCAATCGCCGAACTTCTTCAAAAGGCACACGCGTGTCAGCCAAACTTCAAAGGAAAAATTAAATTAAATTTTCAAACTATATTAAACTTGCGCTATTCGTTCCAGAACTTTTTAAAAAATACGCCACTGAAATTTCAAACTTTATCCAACGTGAACGGTTGAAATGTTCGTTGTTGGCTATGCAAATTTCCTTGCATTTATATTGTCAATATTCACCTGCGGATTTTTTGCGTTTTGAATTATATATTCGCCCGCATTTCCCAGCTATTTCCGATCGAATAATAAGGTGTCTGTGTTTGTTCAGAAAACCTGGGAAAATGTAGGTTTAAATGGCTGTTAAAAAATATTATTCTGTTCCAACACAAAACTTTTCTATATTAATATTGCGCAAATTAATACAGCATGTTATAACCTTAAAAATAATTAATGTAAATCGTATTTTTTATAGGTACCTACTTCTTTAATTGCAATAATTTACCTAAAATATTAAAAAATGAGCCCGACGAATGTAGGTACCTATAACTGTGTTTTATACTTTACCAAAACTGAATTATAAAACTTTACGCTTCAGCTGTTGCCATCAAAGAATAATAGAAAGCCCGATTCTATGTTATTATCTTTTTTGATATTTTTATATTTTGCAGGAATTGGCAGGAAAAAAGTTGTTCGGCAATACCTATGTTTTTAATTTGGAAATATTTCGTCGTAAATCGGAATTTGTTCATTGTGTCAAAACTTTTCAAGACATTATGTATATTATTATAGATTAGGAAATACGCTGCTCTGACCTGATAGTTGGAAATATAATAGGAAAAAGGGCAGTACGAACTTTATAAAAATAATTAAGAAGTTAGTTCGAGATGAAAGAAACTATGAAGTCAACAACCTTTACAAAAATTCTAATATCCATTATAATTTCTAAAGTTTAAAAGTCCGCAGCCCTTCAGGAATAGTAAGTAATAGCCCACAAACTTAATGGGTTAAAAAAGACAAATTGAGTTAAAAATCAATCTCCTTGTTCAAGATTTTAATTTGATTCCTGTCCCTCTCTAATTTATTTAATTATTTACAAAAAATATCCAAATCATTGACGCTCTGCAAAATTTAACACGCCTACAATATTTAAAGAAGCCTGTCAGTAGAGATACTGGGCCAACTGATTTGTCCATTTGATACTTCCATTGTTGTAGACTTCGTTTGATACGTAAAAAACAATTTTGGCAAGTCACCAGGAAGAAACGAAACGAATTTTATTGATTGTAAATTTTGAAACATTTTTGATTGATTGTTTTTTCTGGTACTAGCTTTGTTATGACTACATATATTGCTTCTCTAGCCTTTGATAAAAGTATTGTTTACTATTTGCTCCAAAAAGTATACCATTTTACCTATATCTATATAACTTTCTATAAGAAAAACGAAGGAATAATAAATCTCAGTATTTTTCATTATCTTCAATTTGTATGCTTTCTAATTTTGAATTAATTTGAAGTGCGTAAAATTTTTACAGAATTAAAAGTAGGTACATTTTGAGATTCTCTCTTTAAAATGTATTCTAGATAAATCGACTGTTGATCGATATCTAAATTTTAAATTGCTATGCTACAGCCGAAAACTCTTTTATACCTTGAATGAATCGAATTGCACACACAAAAAGTTGTTTTGCTCAATAAGTCGACCCTCAGATTTCGAACCGATTAGACTATATTTGTTTATTGTGTGTAATATAATATTAGTACATAATAAAATTACTTGTCACCTCCTAACAATCATTTTACCAGTATATATTTTATTTTAGTTGTGCAGTAATTTAGTTCTATTCACTAACGCTTGGTTGGCATATTTTGTCGAGGGTTCAATTATTATTATCTAGTTTCCACGAAAGTGTGAATAAGAAAACAGGAAATAATAATTTATTGACGATTTGTATCAGAAATTAAATCGTTTTATATATTTTCTTGGTAACTACGTACATGACATCAATGATGTCAAGAGATTATTAATATGGCAGCACTTAAATCATAGAACAATAATAAAACATTTGTAATAGGTCACTCTGAACGTGAACGTGTATTATAATGTAATAAACTATTTTACATTCTTGGAATAGTTAAAAAATAATATCATATTAATTACTTCTTTGTATCATGCCGACTTCTCGTTGAGGTATATGCGCAGGCAATTATTTAGAAACTATATGCTACAAATTAGAAAAACTGGGTAGATACATGACTGAACAATTTTAATGGGGTACACTATATCCTATATCCCACTTTTATTTTAGTTGTGGACGAGTAAAAAAGTACCTAAATATGCAATAATTTTTCATGCATTCGTGGAATAGGTAGGTACACAAGTGGGGCATTCTGTGTTAATAAAGTAAGTGATAACATTAATTTCATAGGAAAAAAGTGCATATGGACATAATAATTCCTTAAATGCTTGCAATTTCCAGAAAATAATAGAAAAGTTTGAATAACTTTTTTGTAAACGAATCTTCTCTTTAAATTTTGTCACTTAGTTTATTAACAAACTGTATATGAAACTAGTACAATAAATTTCTTTAATTATAAAAATGCACCGCTCCTTTCAAAGTCTAGAGCAACCTACAATTTACTGAATATTTCACATTGTAGGAATTATGCATATTTCTGTACCGACCTTCCTTATTTTCGACCTACATTCTGAAGATATCAGCACAATCGCGGCATGCCATTACTTTATTAGTAATAAATTGAAGCACCTGCGAGGTACAAATGAAGTCACTGGGAACACAGTGATATACGGGACGCGATCTATTTCATAGCATTTAGCACGCTCTGCTACTGGTAAAAATACGAGACTTATCAGCAGAAATCACCCGTTTAAAATTCAAAGGTTTTTATGCGGTCGACGTCGACCTAGTCAAGGAGGCAGCCAATAAGAAAGCGAGCGTAGCGATTTGATTGGACGGCGCTTCGGTGATCCATTGCAGGGAAATAAGGATTGTGCTTTATTTTTCGGATTTTGGTTTTGTGTATAGATTTTTGTGTGGTGTTGTTTTATTTGTAACCAAATTATTGGTTTGCGAGTAGGTACTATCACAGACCAAGCTATATATGTCTGTGGCACTATTATTGTTGCGAAAAAATTGTAAAAATATAATTAAACGAACAAAATTGGTTCAAATCAGGACTATTTGAATGATTCCCACTTCTCTTCATTTGTGGAACAAAACTAGATCGTTACCTAGCATATCCAGGCAATAATAGTTTTCATTATTGTTGTAATTGTTGCCGAATATCGAAAACCCATAAATGATGTTTATTTACGTGCGTTTGCCCATTCCTGCCGATTATTTATGCAGGAAATAAACATGCATACATGATACAACTTAATTTCAATTTCATATAATATTGGCCATTAACATTAACTGTAGATATTATCGTCGAGTCGAATTAAAATTCATCACTATTCATCAGTTATAGGTAAAATGAAAATTCCCATTTGTATATAATTGCCATATACAATGTGTCCCCGGATTAGTGTTTGCTTGCAAAAATAATTTATTTAGGATGTTTTTTTGGCACTATTGTGTTCTCATTTCTCAAAAAAAGGAATAATTCAGAAAAAAAATGAATGGAACTATTTTATGGCCTGCCAGAAGCCCAGACTTGACCCCACTCGATTTCTTTCTGTGGGGCACTTTGAATATTAGGTATCGTGGCTAACTACAAGAGAAGCTTATTGAGAAGGTATATGTATGCTCTCTGTGTAGCACAAAATAGAAGCATTATAGACAACCTTCTATAATTTAATTTAATTTAATTCATAATAAAGTATCACGTTCCATCCATAAATATGCCTTTTATTAAGACTAAAGTCACAGAAAAACAAAATATAACTTATGGAAAATTTTCACAGCAGTATTGGCTTTGATGAATTTTCAATATATTATTGTATGTAATTGTGGGAATAGAACAATTAATGTAAACTGTCAAATCTCCATTTATACTATTCTCGTAATAACTGTTTTGAATTTTCCATGACAATTTTGATTTCCGTGATTCGATAATTCAAAGGACGATTTTGTGCAAACTACTAAAGCAAACATATATTATATATTATATATTATATTTCGTTGAGACGAGAAAAATGCGTAGATTTCAAAAATTGAGAAATATACAGGGTGTCCCATCTAAAAGTTTGGTCTACATTGTGGTCATTTAAGTGTGCAACATATGGGACTTTTTTTTTGTTAATTGCATATGTTGCACACTTATATGACCACACTGTATATCTCCGAATCGCGACGTTCAATTTGTTTTTCTGAAGACATACTTGAAATCGCTAGAAAATTTTATACAATTTCATATTTACATATTTTTTTCCAAAATTAAAAACAAAAAAGAGTTAAGGGGGTAGAATACTATGTCAACAATCCTGTACACCAAAGTAATATTTTTATTTTAAAAGTTTAAAATTTAAATTCTAGGCGTTCGCTCATGTATGTGTTTGTAAACTCATTGCCAGGCATCAAAGGGAAAATAATTTCCACACATTCTCGCCCCGTTATAATCAATTTATATATTTTTCAACGAGAAATGGCGACAGTGCGGCCATGTTGCAAGCGCTGGCGTAATAAATCCATAAAACGCGACCTTTCGTAATTACACGGTCAAATTAGTTTTTTCAATGGCCGGGATTTGCATATTTTTAATTGATATTTTGGTTATAAATAAACGGGAAATATTGAGCCCCAGATAGCGCTAACACCCAGCATATTGCTAGGCACAATTATTAACGTCAGATATTCGCCTAATATTCTATCAACAATGAATAATTTTATTGTTCAGAATATTCACATAATGGGGATTTTCCAATAGACTAGGTACAGGGTCTTCATGCGAAAACTGCGACCCCCCTATTATTTCCCTAATTTTTGCAGATAGAAAAAAAGTTTTATATAAAAGTTGCAAGGAAAGTATCGGGCTTTAGAAAGGTAGACTTGCTGATTATACAGGGTGTATCGTAAAAGTAGGACAAAATATAGTTTTTGTTTTTATACATCCTGTTTATTTTTGGATACTTTAAAAGAAATAATGTTTCTGAATGCATGATATATATAACCTGTTGACATTTTGCATTACCCTTTTGCAAGATATATGTGGATCTAAATTTACAAAAAAATCTTTTAATAGATTAGTTGTTAGCCACGAAATGAAGGCGGATTTTTGATAGTTTTGCTCACTTTATTAAATTAAAATAATAAAGTAAAAATGATGGATATTGCCATTTCGTTGTTATTTTGATTTGAATTTAGTTTTACCCAACATTCTTTATATTTGTTCTAGGTAAGAATCCATGATCCTGTAGCCTACAAGCCCACACAGAGAAAATCTTTAAACCATAATTAAGTAAGTGTACACATTTTTTCTTGCAGACAAGACTATTATTAACTAAATTATCACTGTTGGTGGTATTGTTTGTTTCATACATGAAATATCATCTTTATAATATCTTGTAAAACTATGTACATTCCTTGAACTTGTTTATGCAGGTCAATGTAAATGTCAAGATAAAAAACACGCATTTGTTTCATCACTTTTTGTAGATAGTGACGTTAAAAACCCTGTAGTTAATAACAGTATTGACAACGTTCTAATGACAAAATTCGCCCAGAATGATATTTTGGAAGTTGCAGCATTTAAATATTTCGAATGCGCAGTGCAGTAGTTGGTTGTGAAGTTCAAAGATAATAGCGGAGTGAGGTGGAGATCTAATTTTAAAAGCCCAGCAATTTTTAAAATGCTCCCGCAGTTGTTCCGACACACACTAAGTGAATTTTAAATATTTTGCAGCATGCAGGGAATAAAAGGTTTTCTTTGAAAGCATAGAATACTTATTTTGCTCTCAAAATATGGCTAAAAAAATTAGAAGGACAAGAAGAGGAATTTAAAATCAACTTATCAATTCTATACAGGGTGATTCACTTTTATTCAATACAATATGTACTTATTTTGCTCCCAAAATATGGCTAAAAAAAATTAGAACGACAAGAAGAGGAATTTAAAATCAACCTATCAATTCTATACAGGGTGATTCCCTTTTATCCTAGGAAACTTCAACTGGTGATTGAAAACCGTAATATTCAAACGAAATTTTGTACACAACATGCATTGATCAGTGTCAGAAAATGTGATAATACCAAGTTCCCCAAATGGCAGTGACGAAGATATGGGAATACACTACATTTGTTTTATCAAGAAAAATACTAATACGGCCCTGCACAGGGTGGGCCAAATTGGACACTTTTAAAGGGAAACTCCTATTTTTGACGGAGATAGACGAAAACTGATATCGGTGTCTGAGGACCATTTTCTATGATAAACTTAATGGCGAAAACCGCAAATCGATATCTGTCACCGTTCTTGAGTTACAGGGCGTTTTTCGAAAATATGCGTTTTCGAAAAGTGGCCGTAACTTCTTTCGGGTTGAAAATTTAGTGTTTCTGTAAAAATTTCCTAAATCACTTTTTTGCGTAGAATCCAATGCTGCTAATTCCTTTTTTTTTTTCAAGTCAATGGTTTAAGAGTTAGCGATGAAAACAATTATTTTTGGAACACCATGTGTATTTTTTAATACAGCAAAAAATTACCATTCCAAAAATATATAACACTTAATGATTTACTTAAAGCTGTTATTAATTGATAGCTACTTAAGTATACATTAAGTCCTATGTATTTTTGGAATGGTAATTTTTTGCTCTATTAAAAATGCAAAAATGTGCAGGGTGTTCCATTTAAAAAATAATTGTTTTCATCGCAACTCTTAAACCATTGACTTGAAACAAAAAAGTAATAGCAGTATTGGATTCTACTTAAAAAAAGGGCTTTAGGAATGTTTATACAGAAACACAAAATTTTCAACCCGAAAAAACTTACGGCCACTTTTCGAAAAGGCACATTTTCGAAAAACGGTGACATTAAGTTTATCATAATAAGTGAGCCTCAGACACCGATATCAGTTTCCGTCTATCTCCGTCAGAAATAGGAGATTCCCTTTAAAAGTGTGCAATTTGACCCACCCTGTACAGAATTTTCTTTCAAGCGCATGGATACTTTTTTTATTCTAAGCAAAAACTGTTTCTTGACATTTTATCGTAGGTGACTGTAGCAAGTATTTTTGATTAATACAAAAAATATTGTATGTCCTTTTCAACAATTTATTTGAGGACATAATCGCCTAATATAAACAAAGTCACGACCCCACACATGTCTAAAGAACTCGCTATCTCGTTTCTAGTGATAGCCACCGTCCCTTCTATGGTACAAATATTTCACCGTGGCGGCACCGTACTAGGCCATCTGCATATGAAACAGTCCGGCGGCGTCGCGTCGTAGCGTTCTGAATTAAGTTGTAAAGTCCTACAAGTTTTGCACGACCATAGATAACTTACTTTCGCATTTGCGACCGCCGGCCAAGTCCTACGAATATGGTAAATGCCGGCTAATCCAAAGCAAACCTTTTGCTAGAGCACCGAGCACGCTATGAAATGTCCGGAAAATATATGGTTGAGTCATCGTATATGGCCGCCTAAAAAAATATCACCCTGTAGATTGTTCCGGCTGAGGGTTGTGTGCAACAAATTTGAAGCGATTATCTTTAAAAGAAACCGAATTAAATGAAAAGGGAATCGCCTTATGTATGAATCATTATCAAGCTTAGACAAGGAAAGAGAGGGGACGCCTAACAGCTCTCTCGGCCGTGTCAGTGTTTCTTTTCGCATTATAATCCCAATGCTGAAAATACCACGACTGCGAAGCAGGAATACTTATTTTTGTTTGCCTTTACACATGTAGGAGTTAAATAAATAAAGAATCATCCATTTTATGCCTTTAAATTGTGTTTAAAGAAGTATAGACCACTTCTAAAGCCAGAAAAACAATACAATTTACAAACCTACTCCAAGATAACGTAGTATAATCGGATCAATCATCTTTATATGTCGTAGTTGTTTTTTATGTTTCCAGATGTACACTTTTGTGTCCCCTGTTCGTTTCTTATCTCTCAAGAGATAAGTATCTATGCATTTTCGAGTCGCGGCGACCGGCAGGAACAAAATACGGTTATGGCGGAAAAACTACGTCATTACCGTCCGATTCCTTTATATGAGGACACTTTAGATCCCTGCAAGAACGATAGTGGGTCGCCAGTGGCGGGTATTTTCCATATTGGGAAATTTAAAATAAATATTATGTTCCTACATAATTTGCAATAGAAACTTACGGTTGGAGAAACTTACTAATCTAAAACATACATAGTATACATAGTTTATAGATAAATTAAATGCGTTATTTTAATAAAAAGTTTCTTCGTCTTTTCGGTATTATGTCTGATTCTTTATTCAAAGGTTTTTACCAATGACGTCAAAACCTATAGACGTGGTGACCCATTGTTAAAATGCCCTTTATTTTGACTCCAAGATTAAATACTTCCATACTACTCTCAAAACATGCTACAAACAAAGACAGAAAATCAACCACCAACCAACTATACACCTTGTGATTCCCGGTTATAGTTCCTCCAGAATCACACTTAGATATCGCATGTTTTTTCTTGTTTGGGGGCGCCGGAAGCATCGGAACCTCACCTGAAGACTCGGGGGATGGTCTAACGACGCCAGCCTCCGAGCCCAGAGTCGAAATAAGTTCGCTACGGCTCGACAGAAAGGGGCAATTTCTGACAATCTCGCGACATTTTCGGAATAATTTAATGGAGCGCTTAGATTGTGATTAGTTCTGGGCGTCAAGCATTTATCAAAACAAACCTGCCTATAGGTCCTGACGCCATTGGTTTTTAATAAATAAACATCATGTAACCTGATCTTGGTAGGTAGTGCCCAAAAACCACCAAATCAACTGGTTACGATTTATTTTTCTAGGTCTTGTATACCGGTATACCTTCACCTGTACATTCAACTAATGGCCTAACAAATTTCTAGAAGCCTAAATGGATATCTAAACATTTCATACTACGGGCCGAGACCGTAAAAATTCTATTATATTCGGTATAGTAAATTTTTAGACGTCGTCGTGAGGCCGTGTACAGTTACCTCGTTTGATCTTTTGTTAGAATGTAAAAAAGAAGCGGCCGGGCGCACAATATAAAAGGCAGTTCGTTTCTTCGTCCTAATTAACATATAATGAAAAATGGTGTCCGTAGTTCCAGGCCTGGTGGTCCTGTATTATTGCACCGTATTATTGTTAGGTATATTCCACCGCACATGCATTATAATCAATTATATGCTAGGGCACGGGTCTAGTTACACACACCTAAACAATTCCAAACTGACGTGATAAATTTTTATTAGGAGGTTATTGTGTTTACGTGGTCGGGGTCCGGGCAACGTCAGACGAAGTATTGAAAAACTAATAAAACAACAGCGAGATACAAATAATATACAAATTAATCTCCAAGTGCTTCATCATGTTATCTGCTTCAGAATGCAGTAATCTAGAGACTTTTGGCAGTTATGACAAAGTCTAGAAATACTAAAGTCTGCTCAGTCGTTTGATCTCTCGGAAAAGCCGACAATTTTTTGCGACCGGTCGTAAATCAGCGTCACCTCGCACGCTTCGCATTTACGAGGGCGACTAAACGAAATCGCTAGTTATACGGGGGCAGGTTCATATTGACTTTCCATTATTTACCAAAGTCTACAAATATTAGTATACCTATTTGTAGACTTTGGTACAACATTATTTGTGTAGGTACTTAAGTGTACCGTTAGTTTTTAGTAGGTACAGTTAAATTAAAATACAAGCAGGTAGCTATTACCAGAATCTACATAATTAGTAGGAATATCTGTAGACTTTGGTTGGAACATGAATAAAAATGCAATATTTTAAGTTTTGCGTTCATTTTTAATAAAGCCTAACAAAACATAGAGCAGACAAAAACATAAATAACAAATAAATACCTATTTAACGACAAAAAGTAACTAATCATATCTACTTTTTTATCCTGTAGTAAATATTTTGATATTTAAATTGACATAAACAATACAGAACAAAATATTACGCATATATACCTACACAAGCATGCGTCTTATCATAAGCTTCTGGCAATAATCTTAATGGGACAGCCGAGGGGACAGCAAATATGCCTTGCAAATTCTTATAGGTTGCTGGCACCTTTAAATTTTCAATATTTTAATATATCTATTATATTCTTCAATTAATACCTAGGTATTCAAATGTCTCTTAATTTTTGTAGGTAGGTACCTCAAACTCAATGTTACCTTTCAGGGTCTTTAGGAAATGAAAAAAAGGTAATATAGTGTTTTGAACTGGTTTTACAGCCATCCGCACTGCAGTAAAAAGCGTTACTAGGCATCACTACAACACAGTCAGGGTCGGTAGGTAATATTTTGCGCGCACCCGGTAGAATGCGAACGAACCGCTCTCAGCTACACTGTGTACAGCTTATTTTCTTATATTATAAGATATCGATCGGCTCGATGAGGAGGGGAGCGGGAGAGGGCAAGAGGGAAACGTTTGTTTACACAAGGCCGAGTGCCCGGACATATTAGTATATCTCTGGGCGCTGGTTATGAATCAGATACACGTTTTACCTTCGAGAAAAAATTTTCTTTCTTATTTTCCTTTTTAGTAGACCTTCCCCACTGTGTGGTTAATATTTATTACATCATGACTGAGTCACCCTATACAAGTTGCTATTTCCTAATGCTAGAGTAAGCAAGGTACAAAGCTAGAATATTGTTTCTGGCGAATATATTGCCCTTTTATTAACAAACATCAGCAATCCTTCTCAAATTCATTCAATTATTCATTAATTTCCTGAGAGAGAAGATGAAAATTGGCGTGTAAAATTCCAGGATGCAAATTTTAATGTTTTATTTTTCTTGTTAAAGTCGACGAAAATAGCAGAGGAAACTTTGGGTCACCAAGGTATTTATATCCAGTGATATACCTCATGTGTAAACTACAAACACTTCAATATCTAAAAGTCATGTAACTTGACACTTGACCTGACTTGAATGAATAAGTTTTTCGTCTGCACCTCTCTTTGCTCGTAACCTGCTTTTATCTGCGCGTATTTCTAATGTTGCTAATCAAACTTTAAACTCATCGAACTTCCTGAAGTAGCACAGGATTCCGGCGTACCTAATACAAACTTTCCACCTTAGTGAAGGATTAGTCCTTCGTATGCCTTCTTGTGGTATTTATATCCAGTGATATACCTCATGTGTAAACTACAAACACTTCAATATCTAAAAGTCATGTAACTTGACACTTGACCTGACTTGAATGAATAAGTTTTTTGTTTGCACCTCTCTTTTGCTCGTAACCTGCTTTTATCTGCGCGTATTTCTAATGTTGCTAATCAAACTTTAAACTCATCGAACTTCCTGAAGTAGCACAGGATTCCGGCGTACCTAATACAAACTTTCCACCTTAGTGAAGGATTAGTCCTTCGTATGCCTTCTTGTGGTATTTATATCCAGTGATATACCTCATGTGTAAACTACAAACACTTCAATATCTAAAAGTCATGTAACTTGACACTTGACCTGACTTGAATGAATAAGTTTTTCGTCTGCACCTCTCTTTGCTCGTAACCTGCTTTTATCTGCGCGTATTTCTAATGTTGCTAATCAAACTTTAAACTCATCGAACTTCCTGAAGTAGCACAGGATTCCGGCGTACCTAATACAAACTTTCCACCTTAGTGAAGGATTAGTCCTTCGTATGCCTTCTTGTGGTATTTATATCCAGTGATATACCTCATGTGTAAACTACAAACACTTCAATATCTAAAAGTCATGTAACTTGAATGAATAAGTTTTTCGTCTGCACGTCTCTTTGCTCGTAACCTGCTTTTATCTGCGCGTATTTCTAATGTTGCTAATCAAACTTTAAACTCATCGAACTTCCTGAAGTAGCACAGGATTCCGGCTTACCTAATACAAACTTTCCACCTTAGTGAAGGATTAGTCCTCCGTATGCCTTCTTGTGCGTGCGTTTCTCGATCGATTGGAGTTGGATAGAAATTCAGTGAACTGAAAGGGTCGCTAATTTGGCTCTTGGCTCGGATTCTTATCAAAGTATAAGGGTGGTTATTATCTACTGAAATCCCAAGCGTTCGCGCTGTGGATTTCGTTTTAATATCTCAATATCGCAGCTTGGCCTGACCTAAGCGGAAAAAGACGTATCGTCCGGGGAAGTCGATGTTTTACAGCTTACCTGCAGGACTTTATTCCCTCTATACACGTCCCTCGGGGGAGGGTTCGGAAATCCTTCAGGAAATGGATCCGAGAACCAGCGCCGTTCGATCAGTGTTTTGTGTATTCACTTTATAGCGAAAGAGGGTAGAATACGGGAGATGCTTCGAAGAAAGGTCACCGATCCCCCATTAGTTCCCAGTTTTCGTACCATGAATTACTGTCCTCTATACAGGGTTTCCCAACGAAAACTTGACCCCCAAAAAATTAGAAAACCGAAAAATATTTCATAATTCGCCGAGACCCGTCGATTTTTGTTCTTGGGGGGAGCTTTTTTGACAATCAAGCCAACCCCCTAATCTCTAGCAACCCCAACTTTAACATTTCGAATGGAACTGCCCCACTTGTGGCTCATCATTTTAAAGCCCTTTTTATTGCGAATACAGTGATGTATGGTTTTTAGAAATCTGTTGAGATTTGACAGAATTATTGGCTAAAAACGGAAAATTAACAATCCACTGTACGTGTAGTAATTTCTACACAAATGCCCGCCACTAATAAGTTTTTTATCTACTACACACGACCAAATTACCTAGTTTTTATTGACATGTCGATCAGTTTACAAAAAAATCACAAATGAAAAAGCTGAAGCAAAACAAAAAAAGTTCATGCGAATTCAAACCTTATCTCTTTTTATTAAATTATGTAACAAAAAGTCACTGTGACAAAAAAAGGTTTTTTTTGCTTGTAACCACGAAATCGTTAGTTTCAGCCTGCTATTGAAAGTGGAAACGTATTTTCGAAATGGTTTATTCTATCGCGGAGAGGGTAGAAATTGTTGCAATTTATTATCAGCACGAATTGCAACAATTTCTACCCTTTCCGCGATACAATAAACCATTTCGAAATAGTATATTTCATTACGAGTCTGGAAATAAAGATTTTTAAGTGCGCGCGTGACAAATTCCCACGTGAGGCGCAGCAGAACACGGGAAGTAATGCAAGCACGGAAAAATCTATTTCTGGACGTGTATAGAACCATATTTTTTATTATACTTCTTTGAAAACGGAAACTTAAAACATTTTATCGGCATATTATAATTAATTTAATTGACAAAAAATAAACAATGCAGACAATATAGTGTTTGGTATGTATGATGCATTTCCATGGTTACTCTCAAATTATTTCAAAGGTGCTTTGTTGTAAATTAATTATTGTCAGATAAGGTGAGTAAAACATCAAAAATATTACAAATATTGAAACACTTAACGAATTAAAATACAAAATAGGTATATGTTAAATATCAGAGAGCATATTATAGAGTTTCTTAAATTTAGTTTACTTTGCTGTATATTTCTATTTTAAAGCCATATATTCGGTATTTTTATTCAGCGCACGGAAAGTTTTTCCATGCGCTGTTTCCGTGCGCTAGCCCGAAAAACCCCATCTTACATTAAGTATTCCTAAAACCGATGAAAATAAGGTGTTTTCAAAGAAGTATAATAAAAACACGTTTACACTTTCAATAGCAGGCTGAAACTAACGATTTCGTAGTTACAAGCAAAAAAACGTGGACTTTTTTGTGACAGTGACTTCTGGTTATTATAAAAGATATCAGGTTTGAATTCGTATGAACTTTTTTTGTTTTGCTTCTGCTTTTTCATTTGTGACTTTTTTGTAAACTGATCGACACGTCAATAAAAACTACGTAATTTGGTCGTGTGTAGTAGATAAAAAACTTAATAGTGGCGGGCATTTGTGTAGAAATTACTACGCGTACAGTGGATTGTCAACATTCCGTTTTTAGCCAATAATTCTGTCAAATCTCAACAGATTTATAAAAGCGATGCATCACTGTATCGCAATAAATGATAAAATGATGCGGGGTAGTTCCATTGGAAATTTTAAAGTTGGGGTTGCTAGGGATTAGGGGGTTGAACATATCGAGTTGGCTTGACTGTCAAAAAAGCTCCCCCCAAGAACAAAAATCGACGGGTCTCGGCGAATTTTCAAATATTTTTCGGTTTCCTAATTTTTGGGGCGGGTCAAGTTTTCGTTGGGAAACCCTGTATAAATCCTATATAAATTTCGTTGTTTCCGATTTCCACGGGCATTAGTCATAGCGACAAAAATGCGCCCGGGGAAAAATGCACAACCCTCCCAGCTGTGCGGCCCGAAACGCAAATGCAGATAACGATCCAAAGGTCGTGCTGAGCTGTTGTGTACAGGGGTGGAACGCGGCACTTCGTCATCATTGGTAGGCGCTGCACCACGTGACTGTTTTCATCGGACGTAGGCCATGGGCGGAGCGCACCGAACCCAGCTGGCAATGCTCAGAATGATGTAAAGTCTATCCAAGTTACAGCGGCAGTAGATATAAACAAAGTCACATGACCGCATTGCGATCGATTACCAGGGTCTGACTACGAGCCCTAACAGGGTAAGTGAAAAGTATGGAACGGCATTTCCTGAAGTATTCGTTATCGACAAAAGTTTTTAGGCACATTTTGCACCATCACCATCACTGTAGCATATTTTGCCATTTCAAAATACATTTTAAATCTCTATAAAATAAAAATACAGTGCTCGAGTCCAATTTATTACCAACATGTCAAAACATACTAGTAAAATTATTAACCACTTTTGCTTTTTCCATGTTATGACATATTTTGCTAAAATTAAATGTATGTACTTCAAGCAAAAAATAGTGCCTAGGTCAACGCTGCAGAAAGTAAAAGTATTCATATTACAGCAAAAACTAATTTTTGATCCTTATACGAGCCCTAACAACTATATAATGGGACAAAATAAAGTTGATGCATAATTCCGGTATTTTGGCCATTTATTTTTTTCCAATTATTTTTTTAAATGAAATATTGTATACTTAATTAATTATTCAATGATAAATGAGGCCAAGCAGCAACACAAAACAAAATATTTATTCTATAATAATCAATTAACAAAAGAAATGTTAATTTTTTGTGACAACTAAATATTGGGACATAGTGCGAATTTTCATTTTTAAAATGGATTGGATTTTATGACCGCACGAACTCGATTAGGCATTGATTCTACTAAGGATCTGCACTGTGTAGGAGTAAATTCATCCCAAATTTGCTCTATTTTGGCCTTGAGTTCCGGCAGTGTTCGTTGGGGGTCGTTTCTTAATGCCTGTTTCATTTTATGCCATACCGTTTCAATGACATTAAGGTCAGGACTGTTTGAAGGCCAAGAAAGAATATTTAGATTATGTTCTCCAAACCACTTTTTTGTGGTTTTGGCCGTATGACAGGCTGCCCCATCCTGCTGAAAAATGTAATTGTCGCCAATGTTTAGCTTCTCAATACTCGGTAAAAGGCTATTTTGAAGTATTTGCTGATATTTTGCAGCATTTACGGTACCGTCGATAAATTCAAAATATCCTAATCCTGAAGCTGCCATACAACCCCAAATCATCACTCCTTTTGGAAATTTCACTGTGCGTTTTAGGCAATCTTTGTGGAATGCTTCTTCTTTAGTGCGAATTACGCGTTTTCGGTAATCACCAACACATACGTCAAACTTTGATTCGTCGCTAAAAATTACTCGCGACCAATCTTCTATAGACCAAGATAGTTTACATTTTGCCCAAGTTAGTCTGGCTTGTTTTTGTTTTGCCGTTAATAATGGCTTTTCTTTAGCCTATAAGAAAATATAAATTTTTAAAATGTACGTATTGTAAGTTACCCGTATTTCAACCTTATAAAACTTTAATCCACATTTATGTATCCACTTGCGACAGCATTCCCTTGACAAATGGAGTCCAGTTTCTTCATTCCATTCAGCCGTCACTTGCCTTAAAGTATTTCTTCGGCCTTTTTTACATAATTTTACTAGTATTCTTTTATTCCTATCAGAAACCGATTTCGGACGACCCGGACTTTTACCCTTTTTATCTAGAATTCTACCGGTTTCTCCATAATGCTTAATTATATTCCACACTGTAGTTTTAGGAATATCAAGTTCGTCTGCCACTTCACGTATTGTTTTATTCCGACAATAATTTTTAGTCACCAACCCACGAATTTTTGTACTTGTAGAGATACCACGGACCATTTTGTTCAATAACTGCAGTGATTCACTCAATATGATAATAAAATAAACTTCAAAACAATCTGACGTTTCTTCTAGTTCCAGCCTGCGTTGTTTTCACAGCCGACTTGTCTTGTTTTGTTTCAATTTTGACTGTTACTTTATTTTGTCCCAATATTTAGTTGCCACTAGTTATCGCACATTTTGAATATTTTTACACGTTATAAGGTTTGTTAATGAAGAAAATAATTATATTTTGTAATTAATTGTCCCTTAAACCATTGCCAATTCAGCATTATTATTAAAATTATTTAAAAAAATAAAAATAACAATCACATTTCCGAAATATGCAAGTATTTATTTTGTCCCAATATATAGTTGTTAGGGCTCGTAATATGAGATTCTCAGTAAAATTGTGATTTTTACCTTTCGTGGATCGCTTGATAGGCGAACGTTCTACCACTACACTTCTCTGAACCGTTGAAATTAAGTCGGTCTGTTTGCATAGTAGCTGAGCGGAGAAGCCTTCGTTCGCGCCGTACCACAGAAAATACTCTCCAATTTCCTCCGTTCAGCTACTATACAAACAGACCGACTTAATTTCAACGGTTCAGCGTAGCGTAGTGGTAGAACGTTCGCCTAGCAAGCGAGAGGTCCCGGGTTCGACCCCCGGCGCTGACAGAAAATCCTTTTTAATTTTTCTGAAATGATGTCCGACTTTCTTTCTTTCATGTCCATTGGTCTACGTCCTATACGTATGAAAGTTCTTCTCCATATCCATTTTCATTTTCAATCATTCCTTACGAGAGATTCATATGTGAGGGACTACACCAGTAAGACTTCCAAGATGTATGGTGGTACACCTGTATCTAACATCAAGGTTGTGTCTATTAGTCTGGTGTGTTTCGGAGGAAATTGGAGAGTGTTTTCTGTGGTACGGCGCGAACGAAAGGCTTCTACGTTCAGCTACTATACAAACAGACCGACTTAATTTCAACGGTTCAGCGTAGCGTAGTGGTAGAACGTTCGCCTAGCAAGCGAGAGGTCCCGGGTTCGACCCCCGGCGCTGAGAGAAAATCCTTTTTAATTTTTCTGAAATGATGTCCGATTTTCTTTCTTTCATGTCCATTGGTCTACGTCCTATAGAGTAAAATCGGGGAATATGGAATAGTCGGGTAATATGGAATACACCCAAATTTTAGAAACCATCGCGCCATCTAATGTTGTGTATCCAAATTTACATTTCTTAGTACACTGTTGTTCCACTCCTATCAAAGACTTTGACCCTGCGCGCTTCTATACTACGCGACATCAGTTATTTGGTTTTTGAGGTTATCAAAGTTTTCGGACAGTGTCGGATCTGAATGTGAAACACGGGTATTTTTATCAAAATAATAATTTTTAACAACAAGGTAAGTGGCAAGTGACATGAGTTGATGTAACTAATGTTAAAGCAGCAACAATATGCTTTCCCTTAATTGTTGACAACTGGTTTTTCCTAAGGTGCATCGGGAGGGTAATATGGAATATGGCCAAGCCTATATTCCATTTAACCCGACTTTAATATTAGTTACTAAAAAATAATATATTTTGTGATTTTTCAATAGATTATCTAATCTATTTTTAGAAAATAAAATAAATGTGCAGTAGTTTTGGGAATATTTTTGATTTTTTTTAGATCCGATACCACTATTCCATATTACCCCCCCGCTTTTGATTTGCTTGAAAAATGTGCCATTTTCTTAAGTTGCCAATTTTACCTATTTTACGACATTACTGATCAAAACTACTTATTGCAATATATAAGCAATAGACATGAGCATAATATACTAAAAAATGAATAAATTATTTTGTTAATAAATATGTTTTTTCTAAAGAAATATAAATGGTATTCCATATTACCCGATCTTACTCTACGTATGAAAGTTCTTCTCCATTTCCATTTTCATTTTCAATAAGAGAATAGGTCACGTGGTGGCCAATGTTTTGATCCACTGCCTCTAGTAACTTAGATAGACTTTTAGTTATTTTTTATTCAGATTTTGACTAATATTTTGAGTACATTGTAATAAGTGAAGCCCAGATTTAAAGGCAAGTCAAAAAAGACGCCTATAAGGCAATTTTAATATTTTCTATACAATTACAAAGAAATTATTTATTGTAAGCTACCAAGTTTGATTTGGGGATCTGTTGATCCTAATTCATCGGAAAACATGCCGGTTAGGCTATTTGAGATATTGCACAAAATTTTATAACCCTCATTTTTCTAGGACAATATTTAATTTTTTTTTTAAATAGTTTGCCTAGTTGGATCTTTAGGTTGTTTATTATTTACTTTCAATTCTTCTATTAAATCTACTGAATCGGATATAGGTACAACTTTTTGTTTTTCAAGTTTTAAAATAATTGTGTTTATAATATTTGGCATTAACGTAACTTAAATTCTGATTTAGTTTCCCATTATTCAAAATGTTATTAGATTCTCTTATATGGCGGAGGACGAATCGTCAGTAAACAGTGACATAAACGCATAATAATTAGTAATTTGAAATGTTGGTATTTATTTGCAGATAATTTCCAAAAATGTAAAGCTAGTGTCAAGTGCTGAAATACCTATATTTATTTGGGGCGATTTCGAATCAATCAAAATAAAATAAATAATGCACGCCCATGGAAACCAACCCATATTTTATGAAACTATCGTAATTAAATAAGAAATTTTCAACAAAAACCATGTTATAAAATAATTATATTGGTACTATTTACAAACAAAACAATGCACTTTATTATACTAAAAGGCAGAAGGAATTTGAAGAAATTATATTGAGAAAAAAATTAAGTTTTAGGGCTTCTTTTAAAAGTAGCTTGTTAAATATTTACCTGTGAAACGAAATCCCGGGCTCTTGCTTTTCACTTCTGCTTTTGCAACCAAACGCTGAACAATTCACCGCCTTAAGAGTATATTTTCCCCTTAATCACTGTTATTTTAATTCACAAGTTCACGAAATTAACTCACAACTTACTCGCTTTGTCTGCCACATATAAAATGGCCGCCGTAACAAAACCTATGCACGGCAGGGTAGTACAACGCGCGCGGTGTCCTCCCCTTCCTTGTCTAAGGTGATGCTACTTAAAATCCTCTGCTACGGTGAGCGAGTGTCATTTGTTGCATTTTGTTGAAGCCCTTACTATGGATTGCCTATGGTGATATTCCATAAGTGCTTATTTTCGACGCCAATGGTTTACAGAGATACACCTAAGTTTACTAACATCAGTGCTGTATTCGTTTATTTTTAGTAGGGTGAGGAGTAGATTTGGGTTTCACACCACCGATTTAAATGTTTGTTGTGCCACCCCGTTTCGGTTTCTAGAAAAATGCGATAACAATAAACTTGAGGGGGAAATTAAAAGAGTCGTCTCCGGATTGTTTGAATTTTCGGTGTTTCCTCTCCTCCGTTTTACGTTCGTTTTGGGGTAATTATCGTAAAATTAAGCTTGAAATAGACCGGGGAGTTTTCAAACATTGGCGGTCGTTATAGGGGGCCGTGTAAAAGGCTTGAATTTAATTTACAAGTATTGTCGGATAGTAAAAATGTCAACAACCCTACAAAAATACCCGCGCTTCCTTCGAGCTGCTGTCCTTTGTGCATATTACCACAGCGGAAACTTAACTAATATAAAGCTGTTTATGATAGATACATTGTGTCTACCGTACTTTCACCGTTTTAGTAGACATAGGGGCATAGGCCGTGCGTCCAGCTAGGTTTGTCAGTCGTTGGCGGGGGGAGTACACAGTAGTCCCGCACCGCTTATGAGTCGAGTTTTGCGAGCAAAAAATACGCCCCGCCCCCCGCCAACGACTGACGAACCTACACGGCGGCGCGCCGCCCCATGGCTATGTCCACTAAAACGGTGAAAGTACGGTATAGAACGTGTTATTTGTATTACGGCCCTTTTTGACTTCCGGTCCGCTGTGCGGACCAGCTGTCAAAACGTAAATTCCACCCCGCATATTTGCGCTTGCGATCAACTGACCGTGTCCGGCATTAACTTTTATATTACATATTTATTACGCGGGCCGTCGTTCACCCCATAGGTCGCCACGCGTCGAATAATGGCAGCGGCAATAAAATGTTAATTCTTAATAATGCGGGGGGGGCGCGTTACTCCCCTCCCCCCCCCCACTCTGTCCCGAAAAGCAATTTTGACGTATTGCCGGCGTGCGGCGCAGAATTAATAGGGCATGTGCGGAATTTGAAATAAAGCGCGAAATCGGGGGTGCTGGATGTTGAATGGGACGAGATTCGTGGGGAAATTATTGAGGGGAAACGATAAATTGACTTGGTTTGACTCGAGACATTTTCTTGTATAAATTTATGCAAGATATGAAATAAATAAAGAAATAAAAGAATATTGTTATCTACTAAATTAATGTTAAGTGACCCAGAAATTTGTTACAATGTCAATTAAATATTTGGGAAAAAGGGTCAGAGAAAGACTTCTAAAAGTTTTTAATTTATTGCCAACGTTTCGACTTATTTAAAGTCGTCTTCAGGGTTCTAAAAAACAATGTAAATATTAAAATAAATAAATCCACTTCCACTTGCTATAAGTTATTATAAGGGGAAAAATGAGAAAGTTAATAAAACTCACCAAATTATACTTTCCTGTCTTTCAAAAAAATGTTGCCATATGAGTCTATACAAAGGATAAGGTTATTATAATTTTAGTTGTTATATGTTGGTCAAGATATCAATAAAATTGTATAAATGGGTAGAAATTTGAAAAAGTCAGATGATAGTATTTAAATGACATAAATATAGACATATAAAACATTACGGTGAATATTAAAATAAGCTGTAATCAGATGTTCTATATCAGTTCTTGTATTTACACTATCATTTTTTTTTATGCAAATCATTTCATGTAAAAGTCTGTTTTTCAAATTGGTTTGAGTTCCTACAATTTTAGTTTGATTAAAATTAAATTTATGATTTAATTCTCTAGAATGTTCAACTAATGCAGTTGGGTTTTGGATGTTGAGGTTTTTCGAATTTTGTGTTAACAAATTATCTTTTTCTTTACCCTTTTTCTATCGTTATGTAGATGACATCATTACTAGCATACCTAAAGACAATGAAGACAACATTCTTAATGTATTTAACTCTTTCCATCCAAAGTTACAATTTATATTAGAAAAAGAAATTATTTAAATCTTTATTATTTTTTAAATACAAACCACCACAGTCAGTACTCTAATTGTAGATTGGCATTTAAAACTTTTCAGAAAGATATATTAATTACTTTTTAAACCATAGTTTCAAACAAAAAATAAACATAATTCATAATTTAAAAAATCTTTCAAAATTCCACATTAAACAATAATATAAATAATAACAATGTTAAAAATAAAATATTTATTAAGATTCCTTATGTACCTCGTCTCTCAGAAAAATTAGATAAATGTCTCATGACTAATACTTCTTCTTTAGTATTTAGTAATGAGAACACTGTTAAAAAAATGTTTTTCACTAACATCAAATCACCCACTCCACCAGACATCAAATCTAATATAGTATACAAAATACCTTGCAATGTTTGTCCCAAATGTTATATTGGTCAAACATGCAGGTATCTTAAAACAAGATTAGCAGAACACATAAGAGATACGAAAAACCTCAACATCCAAAACCCAACTGCACTAGTTGAACATTCTAGAGAATTAAATCATAAATTTAGTTTTAATAAAACTAAAATTGTAGGAACTCAAACCAATTTGAAAAACAGACTTTTACATCAAATGTTTAATATTTAAATACCTTAATATATGAATATTTTAATATTCTAAATACCTTATCTTGAAATATTACTCTTATTCTTATAAACTTTTTATGTAGAATCACCATAATGTTTTATATGTCTGTATTTATGTCATTTAAATACTATATCTGGCCTTTTTTTAAATTTCTGCCCATTTATACAATTTTATTGATATCTTGACCAACATACCACAACTAAAATTATAATAACCTTATCCTTTGTATCGACTCATATGGCAACATTTTTTTAAAAGACAGAAAAGTATAATTTGGTAAGTTTTATTAAGTTTCTCATTTTTCCCCTTATAATAACTTATAGCAAGTGGATTTATTTATTTTACTATTTACATTGTTTTTTAGAACCCTAAAGACGACTTTAAATAAGTCGAAACGTTGGCAATAAATTAATAGTTATTTATGTACCAAGGCACTGAAGTTCAACTTTTTATGACTCATGTGGAGTTTAGTTGCTGAGGCCTCTGGCCGAGGCAAATAAACCACATGAGTCATAAAAAGAACTTCAGTGCCGAGGTACATATTATATTTTTCTTGAAATCGGAAAAAAAAATGTTTTATTAGGCAAGAAAATAATAATAAGGGATCACCCGTCCACGAACCGACTACGCGCGGCGTTGCTTGACTTTACCGATCGCTCTACCTAGGACAAGTATAATGATGTACGGCACCTTCTGACAGAAAAACCAAACTGCTGCTTCTTGAGCAGCCTACACAACAAATCTATTGATTTTCAAATTTACTAAAATATGTATACTGAAGGATTGCGCTTCTATAGGAAACAATTTCGCAATGTGTACGAAAAGTTAAATGAGCCTTTATCGGCCGGGTTTTGAATATTTGGTCACTTTTGACGGGCGATTTCTCCGCGTCTGACGTTTGATGTTTACATCTCGCCAAGGCCTACTTATTGAAAAAATCGTACAATAATGGGCTACATTATTGTACGATTTCTGTGCTTTTAATGACGATTTTGGGACATTTTAATGCCGATTTCAAGAAAAAACTTTTAGAAGTCTTTCTCTGACCCTTTTTCCCAAATATTTAATTGACATTGTTATCTACACCGATTGTGATAAAATTTTTCTCCGCTTATCCTCGTACCCTACCCCAAATCGAACGGTTATTAATTAAGCTTAGACAGAAGTGTCCCTGGATACCCAAAACCGTGTCTATTGTTCCCAACAACTGCAGAGACCCGGCGGAACGCCACAACAGTCTCGCAGCGCCGAACGGTTGTTCGGGGTTAGTTTGCCAACAAAACTTGCCCCCGAGAGTCGCGATTGTCTGAAGGAATAGTCCAGGTGAGACGCGCAAATTGGAAGTGGGGATTTGGAAGATCCGTTGGATTGGGATTTGGAGACTCCAAGGATTACGCAGAAGGGATTTAATGAGCTTGGCGTAGAAAACTACAGGCTATTTGTACCGAACTGACTAATAGCGGTGTCGAACTGCGGCCACAGCCTGCTCACGTTTTTTTCTCTCTGGTGAATCGCTAACCTAACCTGACCCTCTAACGATCACGGGCGTAGCCAAGGGGGGGGTTTCGGGGGTTCAAACCCCCCCCCCCCCCCCCCGAAATAAGCAAAATATTAACTAATATTATACCGAAAAAATACGAGGAGTGAAGAGTTAAATTATTATTACGTTTGAATAGTAGCGCCTAGCGCCATCTTTTGACGAGAGGCAGACGCAGTTGCAGCCGAACTATTTTGTATTGTAGGGACACTTTGCGTTGTTTCTCGATTATTCGCCACGCCCCTCGGTCGAAATGAGCGGAACTTTGTGGAAGTTCGTGGAAGTTTCTGGACGGCTACTGGGCTGCTATATAAGCGGCGCCGCGGCGCGTGACCGCGCTTACGGCAGTATTGTTCCATGCGAACTCGAAGCGAATAAAAGTGAAAAGTGGTGAACGAATAGTGAAGAGAATTAAGCGTACCATGTAAGTGAGTAATTTTAGTGCGCTGTTATTCGATGACCTTGTTAAGGATAGATACGTGAATCATTATTACTGTCGAAAAATGGAGGGGAAAAAGGAAGGGTGATAAACCTAAAGGTATGGACTACTGGAAAAAGTGGTGTAGTCAAGGTCAAGGGGTTTCTAATAAAGAAACAAATTTGGATTTAGCTATCAAAGCTTCAGCTACCTTGCATGCTGATAAGAAGACTGCCTACCCCGAAATCTAGTTTGGAATGCCTAGATATGTGCGATAAAAACCTTTATCCTAATATTTACACATTACTACAAATCTTGGCTACCATTCCTGTATCCACTGCTACCCCAGAAAGGTCTTTCTCGAGCCTAAGGAGACTGAAAAACTATTTACGAAACACTACAAGTGAAAACAGACTTAATGGTTAATGAACATTCACTATGGAACAGAAATTCATGCAGATGAAGTAGTGGATATATTTAAAAGAAAAAGCCGAACATTTCTTCTTTAATGGTTTTAGATTTAGCGCAGAGGAACGAAATTAATTTATCCATTTAATTTAAAGTTAAGAACTTTATAAATATGTCGTAGTTTTTCGGATGAATATATAGATATTAAATTTCATGTAAGTATATTTTTGTTGTTTTATTTACTTCTCAAACTAAACCCCCCCCCCCCAAAACTAAATCCTGGCTACGCCCGTGCTAACGATTGTTACAAAAAAGCACAAAATTTGTTTCTGCTATATATATACCTACTTAGCTATAATCAGGTTAAAATAGTTTCGTAATAAAAACATTCATTTAAAGTGGAGAAATTTGTATATACAATCTAAAAAAACTATATTATCTATTGACATATTGTTCAACCACAGCCGACTCTAGGAGAAGCCGTGAAGTAGAGAAAACTGGCAACAAGGGATGCGGGTCCACGTCGCGTGCCCGCCACTGCCTGTCAGTTGATTTTAGAAGAAATTTACCAGAAATAAATTTGTGTAGTGCGGGTAGTGCTATCGTCGCCAGATTGCTACGACGAGGCAGTGTGTCCCTGGGTGGAAACAGACAGCCCGAAGTGCAGGCGGCAGCTTTTTTTTAAATTTGTTTTGTTTGTGCAAAAGTTTATAGAAGCTCGAAGTGAAGCATCGTTCCTTTGCAATTTGAAGCCTCAAGATGCCTAGAACCGTCGAGGGAAGCTAGAACTTAGCTATATAGCTGGCTGTAAGTCAAATCGTAATAATTTGACGACAAGCGGTCAACTTGTATTCATTTTGGGCTTTCCCAAGGACGAAAATTAAATAATAAAACGATTAAGGGCCAATTGCATAGGCAAACTAAAGTCAAAAGATAATTTAGTTGAATGTATTATGAAATTGTCCCTAACTGATATTTCAATCAGAAGAGATTACTCTCCTTCACAACATGCTGTTCTCTGTTCGCTTGTTTGTATTTTGATGAAAATTTAACCAGGGACGAAAAAAACAGTAGTTTTTCTCTTAATAAAAAAAGGGCAGTGCGCTTTTACAATTTGTAAGAACAGTTTACAATTATTGTAAAAGACAGAAAGTCAACCATCAACCAACTATACACCCGGTGATTCTCGGTTATAGTTCCTCCAGAATCACACTTAGATATCGCATGTTTTTTCTTGTTTGGGGGCGCCGGAAGCATCGCAACCTCACCTGAAGACTCGGGGGATGGTCTAACGACGCCAGCCTCCGAGCCCAGAGTCGAAATAATTCCGATACGGCTCGACAAAAAGGGGCAATTTCTGACAATCTCGCGACATTTTCGGAATAATTTAATGGAGCGCTTAGATTGTGATTAGTTCTGGGCGTCGAGCGTTTATCAAAACAAACCTGTCTATAGGTTCTGACGTCATTGATACCTACCTTTTTTGAATTAAAAATTAAATGAATCAGAGACTCGTTTTTTGCTTCGTTGTCATGGCAACTGAAAAAATTTCCGGAAATACTTGCTCTAGGCAGCAGGAGGTGATTACAGCGGAAATTTTTTGACAGATGTCATTATTATAATGTGACATTATAATGTGACATTGTAACATATACTCAACATCAAAAATAATTTCGTTTAATTTACGTGTAGGTATGGAATTTTCACTGGTAATCGCCCTAGTGCTTCAATTATTGCCAGAAATTTTTCGAGTACCTGAATTTTATGAAAATTATCACGGGTCCAATAGCGACGAGGGATAATTTTCTTAAAAAAATTCGTGTTAGAGAAAAAATTCCGGATATTAATTCAAGAACGTGGGGGATTCGGTAAGAAAATTCCATACCTACACGCAAATTAAAGGAAATTATTATCAAAATTTTTGTCGGGTATCTAATTGTTACAATGTCACATTATAATAATGACATTTGTCAAAAACATTTCCGCTGTAATCACCTTCTGCTGCCTAGATCAAGTGAGAATATTTCCGGAAATTTTTTGAATTTCCATGACAACGAAGTAAAAAACGAGCCTCTGATTGGTAAAAAAAGGTAGGTATGGAATTTTCTTACCGAATCCCCCACGTTCTTGAATTAATATCCGGAAATTTTTCTCCAACACGATTTTTTTAAGAAAATTATCCTTAGTCGATACTCTCGTGATAATTTTCAAAAAATTCGTGTACACGTAAAATTTCCGGCAATAATTCAAGCACTAGGGCGATTACTAGTGATAATTAATTATCATTATCATTATCATCCGTTTATTCTCTGGGACATCTTCTTTGCTATTTTCTCTAGTGTTCTCTGTAATAATAATTCCGCAGGACATTTTGTGATACTGGAGTCATTTGAAATAATTCCCAGAGCTTTCACACTTCTTGCTAGCATGCGCGCTAAACCATATTATTTTCGCCATGCCCAGTTATTTGGTTATTTCTAATAATCGGGCAGCTGCAACTAATGCTTGAAAACTAATGTGCAGTATTTTACATTTTTCTTTTAAATTATTTTAACGTTGAAATGACAGTGTCATTCTTTTAGTGTCATATTTTCTTTCTGGTATTTTTGTCAGCTCAAAACTTAAACTATGTTATTCATATTTACGCCTAAAAAGTTTTCTTATTTTTTCCGCCAATGAGTTCCCCTAATTTTTATTTAATTTGGCATAAATCATAACCTAAACCAAAATCGGCGAATAATAATGACTTTATTCTCCTAACTATCCCTATCCAGGAATTCTAAAGAAGTGTACACTTTATTTTACCTCTCATTTGACTCACCCGGTATTTTTAATAAAATGCATTATATGATGAGTACGTAATTGCGTATTTTCAGCTTAATTACCCATCTCCCTACTTTACGCAACACTTCGACTAATAAAAGAAATTCGTTTGAGAAACGCATATGCATCAAATGACATTAAATGTGACAGGCAATATTAACTTAATTATCTGAAGATAACGTACTTTGCACATGGCACTCCGTTTCGCAACTTTGTAATTAGTAATCAGTATACAGGGTGGTTCTCTTTTAACGGACCAAACTGAAACAGGTGATAGATCTTTCTCGCTTAAACTGTATCTTTTTTAAGGCCTTATAAAAAAAAGTTCAAAAACCTTTTCGAAGATCTACCACCTGTTACAGTTTGGTCCCAGTTTGAACCGCTCTGTATAATATACAGAGTGTCCCAGAAACAAGTTCACAATGTGGTGTACGGATACTACGCCATTGCTTTCGACTTACTCGATTTGAAAATCCTCTTGTATCGACGACATTCGACATTTATCGATTCAATTTTCAATTTTTCTCCATTCCGCGTAGTAGGTGGGTATACCGATAAAACCCAAGGGTCTTCCATCAATATATCATCATACTTCCGTTTCACACACACTGGGCGCCAGATCCAGACCCATCATCTCTATCATTTTGATTCATGCCCTTGGAATGCAATAAAATGGAATGGCCGCAGTGTAGAGGATTGCGATGGTCCTTTTATAGGGCAAATCGCGGAGGAGTGAAAAGTTTTTCAGGGGGGGGTGAAAAACCATCATACAGCTATAATACATAGGGGTTAAAAGTGTGTTTTGTCATTAGATGATAGAGATAGGCACTGAGAAAATAGTTATTTATGTACCAAAGCACTGAAATTCAACTTTTGCCAATTTGCGCCTCTCAAATAAACCACATGAGTCATAAAAATAACTTCAGCTCCTTATACATATTACATTTTTTTTTTAAATCGGAAAGAGAATGTTTATTACGCAAAAAATAATCATGAGGGATCACCCGTCCATGAACCGACTGCGCGCGACGTTGCTTGACTTTGGCGATCGCTCTGCCTAGGTCAAGTATATGACGAGGCACGGCGCTGCACAACAGCTGCCTGTTGTGCAGCCTCCATGAAAAATAGATTGTTATTCAACCTACTAAAATATTTATACTGAAAGATTGCGCTGCTATGGGTAACAATTTGGAATGTGAACGAAAAGTTTAGTGGGCCTTTATTGGCCGAGTTTTGAATATTTGGTCACTTTTGATGGGCGATGGCTCCGCGTCTGACCTTTCATGTTTACATCTGGCCAAGGCCTACTTATTGAAAAAATCGTACAATAATGGGCTACTTCAGTGTATAGATGGCAAATGTCCGAGCATTTATGATTTTGAGCAGGACACTTTTAAAAATGTCCGCCGAGGCCTCGAGCATTTATGGACATTTTTGAAAATGTTGCCATTCGATTGCTTGTGAAAATACCTTTAAAACAAGACCCTATATGTATGACTTTTGATTAAAAAAGTAAAAAGTAAAACAAAAATAAAAAAATTTAAAATATGTAAAATAAAAAAAAGTTTCTAGTTACAGACAGAAGACAGATTTAGAAGACCCGACGCGTAGGTACATGTAGGATGTAGGTTAGTTAGGTTAGCAATCAATAAAATATTCCAGTATTGTTAAAATTTAAAATTAATAAAATAGTATAAAAATAAAAATAATTCTTCGTAGATTTTTGGTTTTTATTTTGATCATTATTATAAAGAAACAGGTGAGTAGTAGTACTATTCAAGGATAACAAAAGTTGAAAAGTTTACATCTACATCAGAAATACTTTTTACATTTTTGTTACTAAAATATAAATAGCTTCTTTATCTGCCTTTGAACATTGAATTAAATGTTTTCTCATTCTTCCTGCATAGGCAAAATATTCAGCTTTACAAAATTCACAAATAGCATATTTCAATTTTTGGTCACTTCTTTTCTTGAAGTAATTCCAGACTATTGAATTTTGTTTGACCATTTTGCAAAGTAGGTTAGAATTAGAAACGGTTGTTGTAGTTTTGTAGGTTAGAAATGGAGGGATTTTTTTATAAATGACCATAAATTACCATAAGTGCTCACAAGTGACCAGAAATTCTCATTAATTCCCTAACTGACGACATTTATATAAATGATCATAAATGTTCCAAAACTGACGGACAGTGACCAAAAATGGCAAGTAGTGGAGCGAAATCGGGCTAAAAAGTCGTCAAAAATTTTTTTCGAAGTAGAACTAGATCGGACCCCATAGGTTTTGTTAAGTACATCACTCTGCATACGAAATGGCGATTTACGACATTTTTTTGTGGTCGAGACCTTTTTTATTTCGAAAAAACTGTCGAAATTGGCAATTTACGGAAATTGTGTTTTTTTACGTTTCCACCCTCATATCTTTGAGAGTAGTGGAGCTATCGACTCGATTTTTTTTAAATTGAAGCTAACATATGAGCGCTTGCAACGAATGCCATAGTTGTTGTCCAATATTGTTTATTAACCACTTTAACTAGCAACAAAATTGCAAGGTTATAAAAAGTGTCATGAAATTTTCACTAAGCGAGAAACTTTTTTATTTGTGGAAATTTTTTATACATGCTGCGAGAGGAATGTGCCCAAAACATGGAAGAAGTTTTTGGTACGCCTATAGTTTTTGAACTGTGATTTTTTTTGTGGCGCGCGCTACTCACGTAGAACGCAAAATTAATCCCTTGCGTGAGAATATCCACGCGTGGCAGGCATGTCTCTATAACTAATGCGTAGTTTACATGCGCAAGTGAAACTATCACAAGTATAAATATCTTAGAGTACTTCCTAATAGTTTGCCAATGTAAACCCTCTCAGGGAGAACTCTCTGTCATTGTAAACGATCTCTAAAAGAGTAGGTACGTCTCTGGGAGCGTTTACATAAACTATTTTCAAGTACTCTTAGATATAGGTACGACTTGTGATAGTTTTACCTCTCCGTGTAGACTATTCTATAACAGATCGCTGGTAAAATAAATTAATAATTTTAGACCAAATAATGTGGGTTCAAGCAGACCAATAAAATAAAATAAGAAATAAAATATCCAAATAGTTGATTTTTGGCAATTTTTGAGCAGTAATTACAGTTGCCGCAGATGAACAAACAACCACCTGCTTATTTTATTTATCATACAGATAAAGACACTTTTAAAAATGTCCTGCTCATAAAATGCTCAAAATGCTTCCGCTCATAAATGCTCCAGCCATATATATCTTTAGTGCCGATTTCTGAGCATTTAATGACGATTTGGAGACACTTCTCTGCCGATTTCAAGAAATAGTTATTTATGTACCAAGGCACTGAAGTTTAACTTTTTATGACTCATGTGGAGTTTAGTTGCTGAGGCCTCTGGCCGAGGCAAATAAACCACATGAGTCATAAAAAGAACTTCAGTGCCGAGGTACATATTATATTTTTCTTGAAATCGGAAAAAAAAATGTTTTATTAGGCAAGAAAATAATAAATAATAAGGGATCACCCGTCCACGAACCGACTACGCGCGACGTTGCTTGACTTTACCGATCGCTCTACCTAGGACAAGTATAATGATGTACGGCACCTTCTGACAGAAAAACCAAACTGCTGCTTCTTGAGCAGCCTACACAACAAATCTATTGATTTTCAAATTTACTAAAATATGTATACTGAAGGATTGCGCTTCTATAGGAAACAATTTCTCAATGTGTACGAAAAGTTAAATGAGCCTTTATCGGCCGGGTTTTGAATATTTGGTCACTTTTGACGGGCGATTTCTCCGCGTCTGACGTTTGATGTTTACATCTCGCCAAGGCCTACTTATTGAAAAAATCGTACAATAATGGGCTACATTATTGTACGATTTCTGTGCTTTTAATGACGATTTTGGGACATTTTAATGCCGATTTCAAGAAAAAAATATTTTTTTCGGGAACCTCTTGGTTATTACGAGTATATTAAAACTTAGAAGCTTCTGCGCGTAGGAAAAATTCCAATCAACCATAAGAGGTATACTTACTCAACAAAACCCTTGCTAAGCTTTGTTTCGTCGCGGAATCTTCCCCGCTATTTTTTCGAACTATTCCCGTAGCTCACGCGAACCTGGAACAATACACCTGGCGGCGGCGCAAGCCCTTGGCCCTTTCCAGGGCCCTAAAATTGGTTCGTGCGCGAGGACAATGGGATTAATAGATTTATTATATCAAAAGGGCGGCGGCCCCGGGCGGATAGCACAAGGAGTCGGCCGAGATTGTTTTCCCCGTCTGTAATTAGGGCCGCGGAGAATAGATGGGGGTTCGAGTTTTAAGTGAATTAAGCCGTAATTTATGATTGGGACCGCTAAGTGGGACTACAAATAGTCACTTGTATAGGGATCGGGTGTCACAAATTGTCGGTAGATGGTCTCGGCATGTTTTATCGAGGAATCATTTTGCTTATCAGAAATAAGTGCTGTTAGTACAGTAAAATTGGGCCAAAACCCAAACATCCAAAAAAAAAGTTCTTTCTTGCGCGAAATAATTCCATACCCTCCTAAGAGTTAGTACTAAAAAGTTACACCACCACCAGCGTCGGGTTTCGGGGGGAGGGGGTGAAAAGGGCAGGAAATTCTTATTTTTCACAGTTTTGCGTGAATATCTAGTGAACTATGTGGTTTAGCGCAAACGTCATCCTATACGCAAATGATATACATTAAAGCCCGAACAAGAATTGTTATATACAGAATTATGGTAAAGTGAACAGTTTCCATGATATGGAGGGGTAAAGATTTCTTTGTTTTTATTTCACGTAGTTTTTGTTGAAAAAGACTTAAAATGATTACAACAGTATAAATTAGTAACTGAATAATGTATGTAGAATATATATAGATATATCTATGCATATATAGATACATATTACACCCATAGATTGTTATTTTTTGTCACAACATAACCTCATATTTATACGACTGTAAATATGTCCAATACAATACAAGTTAGTAGCCTTTGTTAATTTGTACTCACTTTTTGCCCTAATTCATTATAGCGTTCTGATTTCCATTCGTTCTTTTATGTCAAATAATCCCCATAATTTGTCCTTAGCTTGTAAAAATGAGAAAGTCATGAATAGGAAGCTCATGTGAAAAACAAGAAAATATATTAAACAATCTATATTGAAAAAATGGGAGGAAAATCAAAATGATACAAAAGGTTATAAGTTTTAGGTGAATCATTAATTGCGTTATCAGTCAGCACCAAATAGTTCACTCGGGCTGGTGAGAGGAAACAAATCTTCGTGTTCTTCGTCCACTTGAGAATCATCATTTAAATCGTCGTCGTTGATTACAGTATCTCTATTGAGACATGCAAGTCCTAAGCAATTGCTGCACATACTTGAACAATTGAGACCTCTTCGACACTCGCAGTTTTGGACGCATCCATCTCTGCAGAAGCATACGATGAGGTTTGTTTAATATATATTTTCTTGTTTTTCACATGAGCTTCCTGAACTTTCTCATTTTTACAAGCTAAGGGCAAATTAGATATGGGAATGATTTGACATAAAAAAACGAATGGAAATCAGAACGCTATAATGAATGATGAATGAATGAGTACAAATTATAACTAAGGCTACTTGTATTGGACATATTTACAGTCATATACTTATGAGGTTATGTTGTGACAAAAAATAACAATCTATGGGTGTAATATGTATCTATATATGCATAGATATATGTATATATATATTCTCCATACATTATTCAGTTACTAATTTATACTGTAATGATTTTAAGTTTTTTCAAGAAAATCTACGTGAAATAAAAACAAAGAAATATTTATCCCTCCATATTATGGAAACCGTTCACTTTACCATAATTCTGTATATAACAATTCTTGTTCGGAATTTAATGTATATCATTTGCGTATAGGATGACCTTTGCGCTAAACCTCATAGTTTACTAGATATTCACGCAAAACTGTGAAAAATAAGAATTTCCTGCCCTCTTCACCCCCTCCCCCCGAAACCCGACGCTGGTGGTGGTGTAACTTTTTAGTACTAACTCTTAGGAGGGTATGGAACTATTTCGCGCTAGAAAGGACTTTTTTTGGATGTTTGGGTTTGGCCTAATTTTGTGTTAGTTTACTGCACTATGTCTTCAGTCCGTATTAGCACAAAATCACAATCACTCTCTTCTATGGTCCGTAAATACCCGTTACGCGTCCTCTAAGCTAGACACTCATCTCAGCGACATTCGTCTCCAATTTGCGACAGCCTCAAAATAGACCAGTCTATTTACCTCAGCTCTTTATTCTTCGTTTCACCGTGGATTCCCGCATATTTGCTAGACGTTAAATTTAGAAATAAAACAAGACGCAACGCGAGTTGTCTTGGAACTCTACGACCGGCACCTATACAGTGTGTCCGCTTTTGTTTGTGAACACTCCAGAAATCTATGAGGCCTTCGCCTTCACAAATACACTTGTCAAGTTCTAGCAAATTTCTTAGACACTTATGGAAGCTCTACAGGAAAAACAATGAAAACTAAAAGAAAATTGGGCCCTGGGTTCCTCAGGCCAACAAAGATGTGACGGAAAATGCCTCTATAAAATTGTAAGTAGAATACCTAAACTTAAAATTTATCTGCTAAATCTAAACAGTCTAAACATGTTCATTGAAAGCTGATATAACAACTTTAGAGGCATTTTTCGTTAGAATATTTTTTAGATTGAGCTAAAGGAAGCAATCTCACAGACACTAACATTTCGATTGGGTGATTGGCTAGCAATTTTCAGAATACCACATTAGTACTTTTTTATTAAAAATCTGACTAAAGGTGTCATTAAAACAGAAACTGCCAACCCAGGCCAAGCAATTTTTCAGTTTTAAGTGTGCCTTAAAACACGAATGAAAGAAATAAAAACGCGCTGAGGGTTGTAAGATTTGATCGATTTAAGACCGTTTGTAACATAAATTACAGAGGGAAGGAAGCACAGCAAAACAATTGAAAAAATAAATCAAGGTATAACCATGACAAAGAACAGAATGATAAAAATACGTTTTCATTTATTTTCTAAATGTTTCCAAGCACACTTCTTGATTTTCCCAATCGAAATAGTAGTGTCTGTGAGATATATTCCCTTAGCTCAATCTAAAATTATACAGTATGTTTCACTTTAAGTTGAGAAAATTACGTATTTTTCGAAAGATGGACCGATTTTCAAAACAAATTTTCAATCTATAGAAATCGATGAACTTGTACATTTTGGGTTGTAATTTTTTAAAATAGTCCTATTCCATTGGCTACTGTTATTAAAAGAACACACAAAAAAATCACAAAATCATATTAGGCATTTTTAAAGAATAAAATGGATAGTGCTATCAAATTAATCATAGTTCAAAACACTTTGTACAAGATTTAAATACTCTAAGTTACTAAATCACTAAGTGGCGCAAAATTTCGAAAATCTTTTCTGAAGTAGTGATCTACATAATGTAAAAAAAATAAAAATATATGATAAAATCATTTATAAATTTTAAAAAATATAGGTATTTAAATAAAACATTTGGTATTTCAATGTTTTCTTGCCTCCCCTGGAAAATATATTTCATTTTAACATTTCCCTACAATTGTAGACATCATCCTTTGGTCATAATTTATTCTGCTTTATTAAGTAAGTTGAAGCTAAACTATGTAAAATAAAAGGAAGCACACTTTTCTAAGAAAAAAGTGGGAAAAGGCTACTCAGTTTTCATTCTGAACAAATTTCCTTAATAACATGTTGGCTCAAAAAAATTGCTAATTAGGAATTCTTGAAAATTTGTTATTTTAGAAAATCATAGCAATATAAAATTAACTAATTACCCCATCTAAATACTACATGCTCTCCCTTGGAACTAACATTGAAAAAATAAAGACTTGCCTTCATACCATATTTCTGGGGTGTTCGGTATCAAATTTGGACACACTGTATATTTGTTGAGTATTTACAAGCAAATGCGGACAGACTATATATCGTATTCGCCCCATTAATTTACATTCCAACACTAATTGTACGATGTTGGCGTATCTCGTTACGTACGTGGGCCGCTCTCCTTCAAAAGAAATTCTTGGTCTTTTTTGGGGGGTTTTAAAGCTGTCGCAGGCCGATACCGAGAAGCGATTGTATGTGTAAATGTTTTGAGGATGATCTTGTGCACAAAAGCCGCGCCTTCTTTATGTAAGTGGGGTGTACGGACTGCCTGATTTTGTGGTTTGCAAGTATAATGTCGAAATGAAGATGTAGACATGACTGACTGTTTTTATTTGATAGCAACTATGACAGTTGTTGGCTTTTCAGCAGTGTTGCCACAGCTAGTACAAATGTACAAGTATATACAGCGTACATCTTTGCATTTCTGGTACAAAAATGCATTTTTGATCATCCTAGTACCTACGGTTGCTCTTGTTTAGCATTAGTAGTGAGAGGCCTTTTAATGTCTAAATAAACTCCTGGACAAAATTAACGCAACATCATAAAAATGTGCCACTTATTTGATGCTATTTTTTCTGAATTTATGATCCGATTTGAATGATTTTTTTTTGCATTGTAGGTTGGTTCCTTGACAATGTCATAGTTTTCGCTGTTTATGATAAAAAGTTCATTTTCGATTTATACCGGGTGTAACAAAAATGTTGTTTTTTCCGAAAATTCGTATCACCCTGTGGAGTATAGTAGCAACCGAAACATATAGCAGTTGACATTAGACGGTAGGTCCATCTTTCTTCAACATTTTCTTTTTTGGTTTACTTCATTATCTCTGTTATTAAAGGAGATACACTGTTTTATATCGTAACATGTTTTTATAGATTTTATTATTCAACACAGTCATCGTTGAATGTTTTCAAGTAGGCTATGGAACTTTTCTGACATTTCAAGCGATGTGTCAACAGATGTTGTGTTTTAAAGTTACAAAGGTCAAATAAAATTCGCCATACCGATAAAAACTGTTAAGAAACTGCCTTTGTAACTTTAAAACACAACATCTGTTGACACATCGCTTGAAATGTCAGAAAAGTTCCATAGCCTACTTGAAAACATTCAACAATGACTGGGTTGAATAATAAAGTCTATAAAAACATGTTACGATATAAAACAGTGTATCTCCTTTAATAACAGAGATAATGAAGTAAACCAAAAAAGAAAATGTTGAAGAAAGATGGACCTACCGTCTAATGTCAACTGCTATATGTTTCGGTTGCTAGTATACTCCACAGGGTGATACGAATTTTCGGAAAAAAAACATAACATTTTTGTTACACCCGGTATAAATCGAAAATGAACTTTTTATCATAAACAGCGAAAACTATGACACTGTCAAGGAACCAACCTACAATAAAAAAAATCATTCAAATCGGATCATAAATTCAGAAAAAAAATAGCATCAAATAAGTGGCACATTTATGATGTTGCGTTAATTTTGTCCAGGAGTTTATTTACACAAGATCCAGACATTTCCAGGCAATCTTAGACTCGTTTGCTAGACCGTACCGTCGCCGTCACTTCACCCGGAGAACTTTAATCTAGGCATTTCGTTCCATTAATTTCCAGCGCCGCGGCAAGAAAGTTATTCGACAAGGAAAAAGAGTCGGCCGCGGAAGTGGCAAAAAGAAGCTCTGGGAAAGTGGCCATCCAGCGGCTGTGAGACTTGAGTGGCAGTCATTAGTTGCTTATCCCGGTCTCCCGCCCTTCCAGGGACCTCGGCCCGCTCCCGCCCTTTCGGGAAACTTTTATTAAGCGGGACGCCTACGCCTAGGTGGGCGACACGGGCGTAGCCAAGGGGGGGGTTTCGGGGGTTCAAACCCCCCCCCCCCCCCCCGAAATAAGCAAAATATTACCTAATATTATACCGAAAAAATACGAGGAGTGAAGAGTTAAATTATTATTACGTTTGAATATATTATGTAGTAATAGTAGCGCCTAGCGCCATCTTTTGACGAGAGGCAGACGCAGTTGCAGCCGAACTATTTTGTATTGTAGGGACACTTTGCGTTGTTTCTCGATTATTCGCCACGCCCCTCGGTCGAAATGAGCGGAACTTTGTGGAAGTTCGTGGAAGTTTCTGGACGGCTACTGGGCTGCTATATAAGCGGCGCCGCGGCGCGTGACCGCGCTTACGGCAGTATTGTTCCATGCGAACTCGAAGCGAATAAAAGTGAAAAGTGGTGAACGAATAGTGAAGAGAATTAAGTGTACCGTGTAAGTGAGTAATTTTAGTGCGCTGTTATTCGATGACCTTGTTAAGGATAGATACGTGAATCATTATTACTGTCGAAAAATGGAGGGGAATAAAAGGAAGGGTGATAAACCTAAAGGTATGGACTACTGGAAAAAGTGGTGTAGTCGAGGTCAAGGGGTTTCTAATAAAGAAACAAATTTGGATTTAGCTATCAAAGCTTCAGCTACCTTGCATGCTGATAAGAAGACTGCCTACCCCGAAATCTAGTTTGGAATGCCTAGATATGTGCGATAAAAACCTTTATCCTAATATTTACACATTACTACAAATCTTGGCTACCATTCCTGTATCCACTGCTACCCCAGAAAGGTCTTTCTCGAGCCTAAGGAGACTGAAAAACTATTTACAAAACACTACAAGTGAAAACAGACTTAATGGTTAATGAACATTCACTATGGAACAGAAATTCATGCAGATGAAGTAGTGGATATATTTAAAAGAAAAAGCCGAAGATTTCTTCTTTAATGGTTTTAGATTTAGCGCAGAGGAACGAAATTAATTTATCCATTTCATTTAAAGTTAAGAACTTTATAAATATGTCGTAGTTTTTCGGATGAATATATAGATATTAAATTTCATGTAAGTATATTTTTGTTGTTTTATTTACTTCTCAAACTAACCCCCCCCCCCCCAAAACTAAATCCTGGCTACGCCCGTGGTGGGCGAGCGTTATTTATGGCTTTATTACTTAAGATTCAGACTATATTTCATAGCGGGGGCGCGGTTAAAAGAGGGCTTTTTATTGGAATCTACGGTTGGGGTACTTCAACGAAATTTGGCAGGCAAGATACATGCATAAAGGGTCACGAGGTTTGTTTGTTACATTCAAACTTGACCGGTGACGGAGGTATGGACGTTTAGGCAGATTATTTGCTAAGAGAAATGTTATCACCCTGTATGACGTACACTCAAACATTGTTTTCGGATACAGTAATTAATTCTCTACAAAAAACTACTCTTGATATTTTCTCGTATTTGCTACGGTTTCAAGACAAATTTGTGTTGTTTTGTTTTCGCCTGCTTTTCCTATTCTCCTGTTTGTCTTTTCCGATGAGCTAGAGACTTGAAACTTTAAATATAGCTCAGAACTGGATGACAATACAATATTAAGTCGCTAATATGTTATTTGTTATTACAAAAAAATTATGTTATGAATATTAAATAAATAAAGATATTTGACTAGTGGAAATTTGTGAACAGATAAGCGCATGCCGTAACCTGGTAATAAATATATTTTTCAATATCTCTACAAATAGAGGTAGGTTAATCTTATGCTAATTAACGTTTCTTCAATTTTCTGGTCACCCAGTTTAAGTAATGTTAACTTTTTCCATATGTCAATCTTATTTTAAGAACAACCGCAGACATTTTTTTTAACAAGAATGACTTTTTCCAAAAATTGAAAATATTTTTTTTCACAAGTATAGTTAAGTCCATCCGTGGACACACTGTATATTTTTTAATATACCAGGCTTTTACAAATGACTAAAAGTATAATAAAACCCACGTTTTTTTAATTTCTACGGGATAGGAAAAATTATTTTATACTTTTAGTTCATTTTTCATATTATTATATTATTTTATTGAACTTTTAGTCCTTTTTAAAAGCGTGGTGTATTAAAAAAATATATTTAAATTTTATTATTCAAAAACTTCAATGCCATGGAAACACATTTTGGAAACAAAGGTTTTGTGTAAAAAAGTGTATACTGCAGATATTGAGAACCTTAAGGTCAACTCTATGACTATCGGTTTAACCAAAAAAATGTTTTGGAGGTTATCTAACTATTTTGGAATTTAAATGCAGAATGTGGGCTTCAGCCTTGCTTGTTTTGAAACTAATTTGTGGCATAAATTTAGTTTCGAAAAATCACGTATTCCTTGGAAAGTTAGAAAAAATATTATAAAATGCATTTTTGGAGATAAGTAGAGAAAACAAATTTCGTAACAATTTGGCGAGTTTTCTTTCATCTATTACATTATTGGTTTTGTGCATCCAGGCTTTCTTTAATTGCTTTTTCAAAATTTTCAACCTGCCTCAGCTGTTTTGGGCTGAGAGTTAAACGGCACTGCACTCAATATTTTGGCACATTCTCAAAAATTGTTGGGACAGCACCTTCCTTTAGCTTAGGTGATATTCTCTATAGGTATTTTCCTCCCACAACACATTTGTCCACTTTAATTGTTTCACTGTTAGCCACACATACTTAAGGGTTTTTTTAGAAATTAAGTCTCAGTTGGAATTTGACGAATCCATTTTTCTCCCAAATTTTCTTCCCGAGGCAAAGCAAATGTTGTTATGGTGACATTTTCTTCCTGGTTTTTGTAATATGTACAATATTTGGTATTTAGGTTATTTTTTACGAAATAAAAATGATAACTCACCTCAGTATACTGTAAATATTGATGAGGTCCCAGTTGATCGGCAGCGTGAAAGGCCGAATAGGAACCGTATCAGGGCGTGAGTCGACAATGAAAATCCTCGAGTACGTTACAACACTGATTTATTTCGCACAAGGTGAATGCTGAATACAAAATACACAAACCCGAACGTGGTCAACGGGAACGGCTTCCAGCCACCCGGACCGTCTGTACTCGCGGATCTCCCGTAAGCAGTTCACCCGTCTGGGTCTCAGCCACCACTCTCCATTCCGGGGGGAGAATTCCCCTTACAGCGCTCACGCGTCGGCGCGAGCAGCACCAATACTTCTGGACGGCACGGCTCCCACCCAGAGGCCTGGGCGCTTCTCCTCCGCCAAGACACACGCGCACTAGACACAAACTTGTTTCTAAAATACAAACTAAGACGTTTAAAAACACTTTAAACATTTAAAACTTCTCAGAACCCAAGCTGCCGCTTTCAGTTATGTGACAAATGATGTGTAACGTCGGAATAAGATGGCCACGTGATTTTTGTGCGTCATGGCCTGTCTTTATCGTAGGCCTCGTAAACGGTCTATATAAGAAATACGCCCCTTGTAGGCTCAATGCTAAACTAAGCTATGGGCCATGCCATTTTGTTGATCCGTATATTATGTTTTCTGGTTTGTTCAAAATCAGTCAAAAAAGCTTTATTTTCTAAAGTTGACTGTTATAATAATGTGGTAAATAACAACAGTTGAATTCAAATGTTTAAATATTCCCGCCACGCTTGTGCCAAAAAAGAGAGAAGAGTTAAAGAAGAGTTGTTGGAAAATGAAATAAAGCAAGTAAAATGTGATTTTTATTATGATTACCACGCCCAAAAGGCCTCCCACAGTTATCAGAAGTGGAATTTGAACATGCTAAAGTGTTATGCAGTGTAATTACGAAGTTTTAGTGCGAGATTCGGACGAAAAACCGTCTTGATTCGATCGCCGAGGTCCTAACCTAAACATTTTTTGTTCCTGAAAACAATCAATTTAATTTAACCAACAAAGTTCTCTATTTCGAATTCTGCTTTTAGTTCATTTTTAGTTGCATGTTGCCTTTGCAATTACATAAATCATAAACAATAATGATTTTTTTGAAATTTTGGCTACCCCCCTATTTTCGGGGTCCCTGAACACGAATCTGACCTTAGTTTTTGGTGCTAGGGCGTAGTTTCCGAGAAAATTAATTTTCAAATTTCCTTTGACACCTCACTTTTCATGGCGATATTTGTGGTTATAATCCGGATGAATTTTTATTATATGCAGCTCGAACTGATCACCACACTATTTTGCACCTTTTGCAACATCGAAACTTCGCGGAAACCCGCGGAAAATCCGAAATTTGGAAAGATTTGTGCCGTGTTTACGTCCGGCCCGGCCGCTGTTTTCGCCCCACAATCGGCGGGCGCCGATTATCGGGGGGAACTTTTACTTAATAACCAAATAACTTTATGAAGACGACCACAAAATATATAGAAGACGACAAGAACAATGAACAAGAACAAAGAACAACGCAGTGTAAACCCAAAGTGTGCCCAAAGCTAGAGAGAGAGAGGTGACAATGGCCCATATAGTTAGTTCGCATAGTGCCCGTCGGGGCGTTGGCATCTTAAATTCAGTCGCGTATACTACTTATCAATTCTATTTCTATGGTAGAAAGTCCTAGCATAACCGCCAACCGAGAGTCTCCGCGTGGTAACATTTTCCAAAGGTCGAAACCTAAAAATCCCCTCCCCACACTACCAGATTGTGCTTACACCAGACAACGCACCCCAAGAAGGTCCCCCTCTCCCCCACGATTTATCACTGCGGCCCGCCCGCCACCCAGAACGTGTAAAAACAATAGGACGAGGACGATTCATCCGCCGCATACGTCACCCGCACCTCCCCCGTCAGTCCGGCAACGCCGCATCCCGCCCGGCGGTGAATAGCGGCAGGCCATGAAAAACGCGTCTTTTTCATAGCCGCCCGCGCTCGATTTGAGCCCGTCGGGGGGGCAGGCGACTTGATTTTTTCGGTGGCGCGATTGATGTGTCAAGGGCGTCGGCGGTTTTAGGGGCACCGCGTGTGGCCCAGTTATCGCGAATGTCGGCGTCATCGATCATCGGTAGGCGGAGATTGTGTTTTGGGCGGACGAGATGACAATACAATAAGAAAACAGAGGCGCCGACACAACAACGCCGATATCCAATTAAACTCGGTACTGCTGTTAGGTAGTTAGGTAATGGGGAAGTTGACGGTTTCAACATTGGAAATGTTTATGTTCGTATACAGTGTGTCCACGGATTGATGTCGGAATAGGTGTAAATGACAAAAAAATTTCGAGTTCAAATTTGACCATTTGGGGTTCAGCCCTGCTTGGATAGAAACTAATTTGTGCCATATTGGTAGTTTCGAAAAATCAAGTAGGCCTTGACAGGAACGATTTATTTATTTTCTGTGTAGGTTAAGTGCCTTTTCTGAACAAGATATCGAAAAATGTTATTAGAAAAAGTTGCTTAGAATTCAAAATTATGTCCCTGTGCAGATTTTCAAAGTAATTGGCCTACTTTGATTTTAATCCATTTCATTTAGGTAGTTGAACTTTTATATTGCCGAACACTAATTTTCAGTCAAGTTGGCATGTTTTTATTATTTTTTTTAAACTGTTCAGTGCAGTTTGGTAGTTATATCCTGTGGGTTTTAGCGTATTAATAAAAAACTGCCAGTAGGACTGAAATTTACAAGATACCAAAATTGCATTTAATTCCTCCGAAAAAAAAAAAACGACCTGTCACCGTCTTGTCAACTAAAACATCTACCTACATTTTCAAAAAAAGCAAAGAAAGTTTTCACCTCGATAAAACAATATGTTAACACTTCAGCAGAAAATTTATGTTATTCAGTGTTATGGAATTGGTAACCGTTCGTTCCCTGAAGTTATTCGAAGATTTAACGAAAAATATCCTGAAATCCCCTTAGTTGACAGAACAGCGTCAAGGATAGTTCATAAGTTTCTCGCGACTGGAAGTGTGCTTAACCAGAAAAAAAACGAAAAAACGTTATGATGAGGATGATGCGGCTACCTTGCTTGTTTACAATTCGGTAGAAGAGGACGCAAAGAAACCTTTAAGATCCAGAGCTGACCATTTGGGTATAAGTAAGTCGCAGATTCAAAAAATTTGCAAAATTAATAAAATTCGCGCATATAAACCAACGTTTGTTCACACTTTGGAAGGCGGTGATGAAGCCAAACGACTTGAATTTTGTCTCAAACTAGGTGAAAGAATTATGCATGACCAAAGTTTTTACAGAAATATTATCTTCTCGGACGAGTCAACGTTTACGACCAACGGTGTCCCGTCATCACAAAATTGTAGATTTTGGAGTCAAACAAACCCGAATTTTAGAATCGCAAACAAAAGTCAGTACTTTAAAAAAGTGAATGTCTGGTGTGCTCTTTCATATCATTACGGTGTGATTGGCCCATATTTTATTGAGGGTAGGCTCAATCAACATAAGTATTTAGATATCTTAAATTGGTTTATCACACAAATCCCGCAAGGACAGCAACATTTATATTTCCAACAAGACGGATGCCCATCGCACTCTACAATACTTATTTCTAATTGGCTAAACAGGAATTTTGAAAACCGCTGGATTGGGCGCTCTACCCGTGAGCTAGAATTCAATGAGGATGGGCCCATCCTATGGCCACCTAGGTCGCCAGACTTAACGGTAATGGACTTTTACTTCTGGGGTCGCATCAAACAGAGGGTTTATGAGCAACCACTGCAAAACAATGAAGAAGTGCTTAAGAATAAGATTAGTTTATTTTATATTGATTTTTTTTTCATTAGGGGTTAGATAGTGTTTGCTTTGTTTATTGTTTTAATGTCAAATCTTAGCAAATTCTAGCAATGGAGTTTAAAAAAATAATAAAAACATGCCAACTTGACTGAAAATGTGTGTTCGGCAATATAAAAGTTCAACTACCTAAATGAAATGGATTAAAATCAAAGTAGGCCAATTATTTTGAAAATCTGCACAGGGACATAATTTTGAATTCTAAGCAACTTTTTCTAATAACATTTTTCGATATCTTGTTCAGAAAAGGCACTTAACCTACACAGAAAATAAATAAATCGTTCCTGTCAAGGCCTACTTGATTTTTCGAAACTACTAATATGGCACAAATTAGTTTCTATCCAAGCAGGGCTGAACCCCAAATGGTCAAATTTGAACTCGAAATTTTTTTGTCATTTACACCTATTCCGACATCAATCCGTGGTCACACTGTATATGGGGGTCGAGTTGGCAGTTTTCGTTCAAGGCCAAAAGACAAAGGTGTCGCGGTGACGCATCGCTTGTGAACAGTAGTAAGATCCACTATAATAAGTTGGTTTAATAAAAAATAAAAAAATTATATTTATTCTTACTATAGTCCTCCTTGCGGCAGAATGCGTGCGACGTAAGGGGGAAGAACTCGCAAATATTATAGAATTAGTCACAGTTCAGGGGCGTAGCTCAATTTTGTGTAACTCACCGACTTAATTTTCATATAATTGTTATTTAATTTATTGTTAATATTATTCTTAACGGTGATGCCTTAGATTATGGAGGAAGGCAAACCCTTATAACATTGGCAATTATTTCTCGTGCTTGAGAATGCAACGTTCTTCCCTGTTTACTCATTTTGCACACGTTAACTCCCGAACATACGAAACGCCACTGAGCTCTCTGAGCCGGCGGAAAAAACTTGCCAGCGGCCTAAAAAATGAGGTCTGTATGGTAGCCCAAATACGCAGTTAACTTTACGTACTATAGAAACGGGCACAAAACGCGTTGGCTAACTGCTTTGTCAGCCGACTCCTTCGCAGAAGTGCTGTGTTGCCGTATTTCAAAGGCGATGGTAGACGCGATGATGTAATATGTGTTTTATCACATCGCGTTAAAAATAAATGATAAACAAAAATGGGTAAGTGGTCCCGTGATGCGAGCTTTATTTTTTCGGTATAACAGAGTTCAGAAATTCGGCTTCAATATGATAAAACTTGTATTCGCCAATAAATAACGACTACTCGTATAGGAAATCTCGCAACGATGCCCGCATTCTTTAAAAACGTTTTCTTTCGTGCTTTGGACTATACCAACTCCTGAATTGTGTTAGTTATGTTTCATATATTATGGTGTTATTTTTTCCAATATCTCTGATGGTTGCAAAGAATGCGAGATTTGTAATTTTTTTTAATTTAGTGACACTGTGTGCCTTCAATTTACAATAATATTGTAATATAATAATATGTAATACGGTATTTTACAGCTTCCCTATTTAGGCAGCTCTAGATGGGACTACAAGCAAAATAGTTATCTTATAAATTTTTAGATTCTCAATGCAATACTAGTCAAATATTATGTAAGAGACGTCTGAATATTTATAATTTTATACCAGTGATTTCTGCTGATACATCTGGTATTTTTACCAATAGCAGAGCGTGGTAAATGCTATAAAATACAAATCGCACCCCGTATATCACTGTGTTCCAAGTAAGTTCATTTATACTTTTACCAGGGTAGCTCGAGAACAGGCGCCTCGGCAATAAAATACGAGACAAAACACTTTTTTAACCATATTAAACCAAACCTGACATTAGCAGTAAAAATAGAGGAGACAGAAAACATAGATATTGTAGTAAGAACAAGTGCATGCTCGCTTAATATAATATCACCAATACCTGCATGGGTTACACTGTTCGACGGCTGGCCACTTGTGCAGCGAAATTTCACAGATCTTAGGATATACTTTAGAGACCTTTTGACAATATTATATGGTGCATTACCCTTTACATTGAGTTTGACGACAACCTTAAAAAATATCAAAAGTGAAATATTATGTAGCTTGTAGAATAAGTATGTATGAAAACTGCGTGACGCTTATGTTCTATCTTTTTGTGACGCCAATTAGAGTTTTTTATTCTGTTTGAAGTGACTTTAAAAATACTATACTAGTGTTTTCTAAAGCTGCTCTTTAAATTTTATTTTATTTTTTGTTCACACAAAAGAGCAGTGTGATTTATTATAAAGTGACAAATAAATGAATTTGTTTCGGGCCCAAGCATGCTCTTAAAAAACTGTCCATAATTATTTAACCAGGTAATTTAATTGCCATTGTTTTGTAACAATGCTTATACTTATACTACATTTCCACAACTACTCCGTTAAAGAAATCTGTTGTCTCTGTGCAAAACGCGTCGAAAGAAGCAAATAAAAGTCCTTACCCTTCAAGACTATACATAATCCATCTTGACGCTGTGGTAAATATAACTCAACACGCTCTATATCTATTTTTCCCTTTTTCTCACATTTTCCTAGTTTATTTCTACGAGTCGGAGACGACAGAGAGACGCAGAAGTTTATACTTTGCGCGCAGATTTCAATTGTCTTTATTTAAGATAGGTATGTTTAGAAATCTGTGGAAATAATTTTCCGAAGAATATAAACAAACATATCTTCTTGGTTTTGTCATTTATGTTGGTTGTGTCCGCTCATTAGAAAAGTAAGGATTGTAAAATCGTCGATGGGGCTACGAGCGACTCTTTAAAAGTAAAGTGAGGCCTACTCTTTCCTAATTCTAATGGTATCAGTGATGCCAAGTATGCCACTTTATTGGAGAATCTATGAATATAACAGGTACTTTGATTCTTGGTAAAAACTAATAATGGTTTCCATGATTTCTAAAAATCAGACTTGGCAACTGTCAAATGAGAGAAAGTTATTTTATAGTTGAAATTGATTTCCAGCAATTATTTCCACGAATTTAAGTAATAAGTATGGTAAATCAGTAGTGCCGATTTTGCTTATCGCTATTGCACCTTGTTACTAAGTTCCTCAATCCATTTGTAATACGTATACTTGAACTTTCTTCCCTTGTTGAATGTATCTACCCAAATAACTTTCACAGATTTCGGGATGGACTAATAAGATTAGGTCTAGTAGTTCTAATGATGGTATAGTTTTCTCGGTGCTCATTATAAAATTTTTGTAATTTTATTTCTCTCCCAAGGTACCTCACAAACTTAAAATAAACTTGTAGTTGTAGATAAAAACTCTTTAAAAAAAGACCTGACTGAAGCTACCTGCTTAATAATTTAAAATTTACGAAATACGATTTTGGTTTTAAGCTACTTATACGTAATGCCACGTAATGGGAATTGTAGGATTACTAAAGGTGATTCGGGAAAAATTTGGTTGCAATTATTATTGGGACTACTACAGTAGGTACTACAGGCGGCTGCATTACCTTTAATTGACACATCTGAGTATCTGGAAGTTAGAAAAGTTAAAAATTGTGAATTATGATGGGAAATATTTTTCTTCCTTTAGATTCTATGGCACTCGCATGTTACATAAAACCTCATGGCAGTTGGACACTGACATATAACATAACCTTGTATCAGCCCCCTTGTGGTCTCCTTGGAGTCTACAGTTCTAGAGGGCGTGCCTTGCCTTCAAATTGTCCCAAGAACGTTAAAGCGTGTTCCGAGTATCCTCTCAAACAAAACAGAATTTATTTTAAGATCCAATCTATCGGAGGCGTTAATTTTAGGCTGGCTAATGCCCCGTATTTTGTCAGGTGGGACGTAAGAGCGTTTTTACGGCCTTGATTAGATTACGAATGAGGGCCAGGTATATTGTGAACCCAAGCCGTTTAGATCGGGAGGGAAGATACAGGCAGAGAGCAATAATACCATAATCAGGTGAGTTTTTATGGGGTGCAGCGTGTCTTAATGGGGCTTTAAGCTTTTGTTAACACGGGTTTATAATCGTTGTTTGACATCCTGTTAGCGTTTTCGTGATTTGTGAACTCGGGCTTCATTAGAATATTTTTTTCTGGCAGTGGTCATAATATAGGTATAATACAAAATACAAAATTATACAGGTATGCTATCGCCATATTGTTCCAATCCACACATTTTATCTTTTTTTTATAAAAACTTAAATGTCTTTAGTAGTAAAAATATGTTACAATATTGTCACAAAAACCACGATACATTTACCCACGGTATGTCATTGCGCATCCATATGCCTATCTCTGTCGCTCCTTGCGACGTCAGTTGCGAATCAGAATTTAAATTGCTCCATATGTTTTACACAGCAATAGATACTTTTTTATGGGTTTTTGCTTATTTTAAACGTTTTTTTTAACAAATGTTGTTAAAAATATGTAGATTATATTACTAGATAAATGAATGAATATTCTGTTGATAAAAAACACATTTAATTTGATAATTATAATTTTACAAATAATTTGTTTTCTTTGCGTTTTAGCTAATCGTATGCATGCAAATAAAAGCCATGTATATTTTGTTAAAGTAATAGGATTTTTCTTTTAAAAGACTGTATATTGGTAGACAATAAAAAAATATCATATAGGTATCTAAATAATACATTTATTGTAAGTAAGGTAATCCTGAACTAAGTTTTGGCTTCTATCGACACAAACTCTTCATCGTATTTTACAGATGACTTGTTATAGGCAAAGATATTGATAAATAAAATTAAAAGCCTTACCAAAAATATAACTTTTTCCTTCCAGTGTTTATGTCGGTTTATGTCAATTAAAGCCTTATTTACCAATAATTAATGCACACAAGCCTCGACACAAGCACAACCTGCACAACTAATGCTTAGTTTATAGTTAAACAACATAATAAATAGTGAGTAAAATAGGGATCAAATAATGATTCCCTTTAACCATAACAAGGCTAATTTTTTATTGCACATTCTATATTATTTGCTGTATAAACCAGGCATAAACTCTGTTGAGTCCCCTATTTTTAATGCTCTGTTCTATAAATAATCTGTAAATCTATAATACTCAATTTCCGTTCCCTTACTGCTTCTATTATTATTTGGACATACGCTGACTGCACATCCCGGCATTTTTGGCCTATTTCGAAGCACTGTCGAGCTGGACTAACGATCAGTCAGTTGATTACACTTTTTTCTTGACACATTAAACTGTAAACGATAAAAAATTGTAAAACACAACCGCAGCTGCCATTAAACACCATGTATTATTTATAATTCGTGATTCGCAACTGACGTAGATGCGCATAGTTGCCTTGTTTTCGGATTCGTTAGTGACATACCGTGGGTAAGTGTATCGTGACAAAAACCATACAATTCTTGGCGATCCATAAATCTAGTGTTTTAGCTATAATTATGTTTGCTTTTGGGTCGTTATAGAAGTCTCCCTAGTGACATGTCCCCGATATTTTCTGCTTGATATGACGGGTACAACGATGTTTACTCTGCTAAGGGGTAGATAGGTCTACGCTGTCGATGCGATATCAATTATTGTCGGGAATAAATGTCAGTGGCGTAGAGTGAGAGAAATGAGAAATTTCCCAAATTCAATATTTTCCTTTCGCTCTACTTTGTAAACATTGTGTTGCGCCGATGTTGACAATTTCCGTCCATATCGGAAAGAGTTTTGAAATATTACAAAAGGCGGTGGCACCAATATTTGCACGCGTTGGAGGATATTTACGACCACGCCGGGGTTATTTCGCTTAATCGAACAAGTAGGAATCGATTCGTTTTATATCTGACATCGAAATCAATATTTGTTTTACTCGGCCTTGGATTTGGTAGTCATAAACTTGCCCAGCGAATATCAGGGAAGACGTGACATGGCATGGAACCACATCTTCTATAAACTCCAAACATAAATGTACACAATGGGGAACTTTTTAATTTAATTTGAAAAATATTACTTTCAAACGTAATTTATTGCCACTAAATGAACCACAGTTCACAAAAACTCATTTTTTATTTTTATGTAATATATATAAGCAATTAAAAACTGCATAGTTCAATTCATTCTTGTAACGCGCCCTCCTTGGTTGTGACGTCAAGTAGCTCGTTGGTGGTGGCGCCTCTGGTGGCCTCACTATTCAGTTAAAGTGCTTGTTAAACTTAAACTTTTAGGCGGTTCTTATTTTTGACCTACAACAGATCCCTCATCCCTCTAGAAATGGGTCGCCGAACTGTTTATTTTAACATTAAATTTCCATTCTTCCTTCCCTAATTTTGTGAAGATGTCACACTGTCTTCTGATCAATCGAGCGGTGTGACGTCATAACCATTCTCGCGCTTTTCGTGTCGTTTCAAATGAATAGCGTGCTGTCACAACTTTAATTATTTATTGCAAATTAAATATTGCTATTTGAGGGCTGATATTTGGTATGCGCTCTTTCTATATATAGATAGGCAAATATATTAAATAAATAAAAAAAATTGTTCAAGTTTCTAATTTACTTCATCAGCATAAAAGTAGGTAGCAAGAATCGCCTCTAGCTCTTAAAAAAAACTACCCCAACACCTCAACAGCGCAAAAACAGCAACATTAACTTAGTTCCTGCGGATTTGCATCGGAAAAAGGGTTTGAATATTTATCAGGTCCTTTACATTTCCTGCAGGAACTTCCCTATTACTTATTTAAATTAATACATCGCCCTAATAAAACAAAACCCGACTACTGGCAAGATTTACAAGCCTGGGCGACCTTCATGTTTAATAATTACTAATTTGACGGGGGAAAAAACGCTCGAGATGCGCGGAGGCGATCGCAGCTCGCGCAGTAAATTTTCATTAGGGATATTCACGCGACGAAAAGTCTAGAACGGGGCACGGACTTGATAAATGACTGGTTCTGGGAAGTAAACAGCGGATTAGTTCATACTTAGCGAGCTCCTTTTATCTATAGACATATTTCCCGGCTTTATTTAATCCGCCAAAAAGTAAAGTCTATTGAAGAATTCACGAAAAAATTTAATTTGTCGAAAACAGGACTCTCAAAATTGGATTTGGAAATTTCCAAATGCCTGGAGCAGCACTCTTTCTTGAAAAACAGCTAAAATGGCTGCTTATTTTAATCGTCCTCAGAAGGACTGGAAAACCGACCTCCCCGAAACCAGCCTCCAAATTCAGTTAAAAATTTTCTAAATTGCCGACCAGCAGATATTTTAAAATTGACTTTCTCATGTACCTACGTATCTACTTCGATGCGCAGATGAAGGAAGTAAAGTTCAAAATTTTCAAAACCTCCAAATTCTATTTGTCGAATTATAAAAAATCCTTTTCAACCTCCAAATTAAGTCCTTTCGATGTATATTGCCTTCATGCCCTTCATAAATTTAAAGTACACCCTTTGATGAAGTCCTAGGCATGTGTAAACCTATAACAATTCAGTCAATGAATGTAAAAAGGACGCACACCATAGGTACATATTTTATACACATCTAAATGCAAGTTTAAACTGACGATTATCTAAAATTGCAAGTTTAAGATGACAATCATTTGCAAGTTTAAACTTACACTTATCGATAATTGAAAGTTCACTAACAATTATATAAAATTGCAAGTTCGAATTGACAATTATACATACAAGGTGTCTACTTTTAAGTGTATACAAATCGATAAAAAAAATAATGTATTTTGTGAGATATTTTCAAAAACCTTTTTTTGTTCGAAAGGTCTTCAAAAAACGCTTCTTTTGACGTTTTTACTTTTGTCAAAATGCAAATCCAGGGAAGGCTACGATTTTTTTATATCCCGATTTTCACAAAAACCATTTAGCGATTTTTTATTTAAAATCTGACCCCACAGCGTTAATCAGAACACCCCAAAACTCTTATATACCAAATTTGAATAAAAAATATACAGGGAGTTCCATTCTGCAGGGTGTCAAAGTTGAGCAAAATAGGAATTTTAAAGGCATCTGCCAAGTCAAGTGTGCCATGGAATCCCCTCAAAACAGTTGAATGGTCTACAGGACCACTCAAGGTATTGGTGTGCAAAGGTCCAATACAAAATATACAGAGTGTTCTTATCTGTGCCATCGTAAATTACTGAATTTTTGGAACTTTATACGGGTCAAAAATCGAGTATATCAAAACCGCTCCACATACTATAAACGAACTAAATCTAAAAAATACAGAAGCCTGCCAGTCAGTAAGTCCATATCAGTTAATGTGGCTGATGGGCCACAACAGGAAACGCATAGAAAATGTATCATCTTAGAGAGTGACTTTGTTGAGAAAAGTCCAACAATTGAATTTGTTTTTATTTGTTAGTTATCATTTTGTACAGAAATACATTACTTTTGTGTTTATCAATATTTTTTCAATGATTCCAGTGCACTCTTGATCCATATAAGATTCATAAAATTTCAAAATTTTGACATGGCTCAGAGAAAAATATCCTGTATATTTTTATAGTAAATATTTTCACACCAACATTTTGAGTGGTCCTATTGACCATTCAACTGTTTTGAAGGGATTCCATGGCACACTTGACTCGTCAGATGTATTTAAAATTCCTATTTTGCTCAAATTTGACACCCTGCAGAATAGAACTCCCTGTACATTTTTTATTCACATTTGGTATATAAGGGTTTTGGGGTGTCCTGAATAACGCTGTTGTATCAGATTTTAAATAAAAAAAATCGCTAAATGGTTTTTGTGAAAATCGGGGTATAAAAAAATCGTAGCCATCCCTGGATTTGCATTTTGACAAAAGTAAAAACGTCAAAAGAAGCGTTTTTTGAAGACCTTTCGAACAAAAAAAGGTTTTTGAAAATATCTCGCAAATCGATTTGTATACACTTAAAAGTAGACACCCTGTACAGGTAATTGCAGGTTCAAAATGACAATTACCTAAAATTGTAAGTCTAAGACGACAATAATTTACATGTTTTAACATCTATAATTGCAAGTTCACTGACAAAATTGCAAGTTTAATCCGACAATTATCTAAAATTGCAAGTCCAAATTAACAATTATTATACATAAGTTACTGCAAGTTCAAACTGATAATTATCCAAAATTGCAAGTTTAAACTAACAATTATCTAAAATTGCAAGTTTAAATCGACAATAATTTGCAAGTTTAACATTACAATTATTTATAATTGCAAGTTTACTGACAATTATCTAAAATTGAAAGTTCAAATTGACAATTATACATACGTAATTGCAAGTTAAAATTGACAATTATCTAAAATTGCAAGTTTAATCCGACAATTATCTAAAATTGCAAGTCCAAATTAACAATTATTATACATAGGTTACTGCAAGTTCAAACTGATAATTATCCAAAGTTGCAAGTTTAACCTAACAATTATCTAAAATTGCAAGTTTAAATCGACAATAATTTGCAAGTTTAACATTACAAGTATTTATAATTGCAAGTTTACTGACAATTATCTAAAATTGAAAGTTCAAATTGACAATTATACATACGTAATTGCAAGTTAAAATTGACAATTATCTAAAATTGCAAGTTTAATCTGACAGTTATCTAAAATTGCAATTTCAAACTGACAATTATACAATACGTACACATTTGCAAGTTTAAACTAGCAATTACTTTTCTCTTATTTCTTTCCATGTCTCTTCAGTGCTTTCGTACCTATCTGACCTAAATTTTCGCACCTATACCTTCTTATTAACGACCCACCTGACACGAGTGTCGGCTAAAGATCTCATCTCTTTTTACCCCGAGAAAACGAATCCGTGCCAAGACCAAAACCTCGCGGGTTGCGGGGGGGCGGCCACCCTTAATTATCACATCCCCCTCCTACCATTCATCACAGCGGGCGGGGGGGGGCGGTTTTTATTTGTGAAAAAGCCGCCAAAAGTAATTAATGGCAACCGTGGACACTGGCCGATAAATCGGGGGACAAAGACGCTGGAATTGGGGACCCCGTCCCCAAAAGGGGGTGGGTCAGTTGGGGAGTGGCCCCTTTTGTTGGGGGTTGGCTATACAGTGTGGTCGTTTAAGTGTGCAACATATGGGACTTTTTTTATTAATTGCACAACCAAAATATAGACATTGCCGAAAGTTGATGCATGTTCAGTAATCATATCAGGTGCACTTGGAATGGTTGCAAGTAGGCCTGAGACAAAATATCGATAAAATCGAAAGTATCGATACTATCGATCTTTTCGATTTTATCGATCCTAACGATTTTATCGATCTTTTCGATTTTATCGATCTTTCGATTTTATCTATATTTTTGATTTTATCAATCTTTCCGATTAGGTAGGATCTTTTGAAATTGTTTTTTACCTTTGTGATCCTTCTGTTCTTGTATATTAGAGGTTTAGAGTCAATTCAATTTATACACTTTTTTGTTTACCGTTGCCCGTTACGTTGTGTTACCGTGTGCCGTTGGCAAATATTTCCGTAAAATTAGATGGTTTGCAAAAGTGTCAAAATCAAAAACCTTTGTGAAAATGGATCTGTGTAATAGAGATGGAGCCGCATCTGATCATACTCTTTGCGAAGCTTCTCTGGAAATAATCAAATAAGCCAAATTGCCAATTGATTTGATATTCCAAACAAATCGATTTGATATTCCAAACAAATCGAAAATGAAACATTAAATTAGCGCCATGCCATCTATTGTATAAATCCCTTTTTACATGGACTTCTGTCACTTTTGACAACCGTTGTTTTACCATAAATCTCTAATAAATGATTTTTACATCATTTACATTATTTGTCAAATAAGGTGGATATTATACATTGTATAACAAAGTCCTAGTTTTCTATCTGTATCTGTATGCTGCTTTGTCTTCAATTTGTATTTACTTTATCTATCGATCGTATCGATTTGTTAATATGATCAATTTTATCCGAATTATATAAGATCGATTTTATCGATTATAAGATCGATTTTATTGATTTATCGATTATATAGATTTATCGATTTTATCGATTTATCGATTTTTTCGATTTTTTTTATTTTTTCAGTATCGATTTCCGATACTGAAATTCGGAGATTGAACAGCTCTTGTCGCAAGTTAATCAGCACACAGGGTGCCAGGAAATAGGTCTATTTCTCCCTATCCAACTCTTTAGATAGTGCTGATCTAGGTAATTTCTTACGGGCAAGTAATAATTATGCGGTGGAGCTCCAGCATGATAATTTTTGTTTTATTTAGTTACATTTTGTCACCAGCTAAAAATAAAATATTTGAAAGTTTGAAGTATGTCTTATTTTACGATAGAACGTAATCATGAAAATTTTCCATGGCTGACTATGTAAAAATTAAAAAAAAAACAGAAAATTAGCCATAGCTCTTTTATTTTTTGTAAAAAATACTGCAGCTCGTTCCCCATTTAACCTTTGTTCTAGCTCTGCTAGTTTTCGAGATCCCCATAGTGGGCATCGAAAAAAACTCACCCTGTATATATGAAATTATTTCATTATTATACAAGCCTCAATTTTTCAAATAGTGTCATGGTAACAATTTACCAAAGTGATCTTTCTCAAAGTATTTTGGTCAGAAGCTTTTTTACAAAATTTTTTAATGTTGAAATTTATTAAAAAGACAGTTTTTTTTTCAGAAATGGCAGAAAATTGATGGAATAGGCAAAAATGGCAGAAAATAGATGGAAAGGGGAAAAAAGGCAATTTTCCTAAAATCGGGGCTTTACTTATAATACATCACTTTACTTTTGACATTAACATTTTTAGTGTAATTTTTTGCGTAGAATTCATTCGTGAAGATCGAAGTTTTCTTGACTTTTTTCTATTTTCATTTTCTCCCCGTACATTAAAAGTAAGTGGCCCTATAGACGTTAGAAATCCTGCCACGTCATTACGTAACATCCTACAAAACTACCTATCTAAAATAATGCGCCGATAATTCATTGGGCATTAACGGTGGAGACAAAATAAACACGGATTGTAAGCAGCTTACTTATAGGTCCCTTATATCATTCATCTTAATCCCACCGACTACATTATTATCCGAAAAAAGCAAAAAATAGCGGCGGCTCTCGAGAATTCAGAGTGAAATATAACTGGGAAGTTACAAATCTCGGTGCCTGTGCCCCGAAAAGTAAAATTTATTTGCTTAAGAATCTGCATTTTATTGTAAAATTTACGATCCACTAACTCGGCTCTCGTAAGGCAGCCCTAACTCTTAAGAAGATTCGCAATAACCGAATTTTTCGGACATATCTTGCAGTTTCTGATCGTAAACCATATTCAGGGCGACTCAGTCATGATGTAATAAATTTTAACCACAGGTTGAAAAAATAGCTTAATTCGAATTCAAAATTAAAAAAAAATCAAAGTAAACAAAAAATGTTGCGAATTTAGATAGGGCAAACCCAAGAACGGTAGACGCACAGGATTGCTCGATCGGGCAAATCTCTCCGCCGGCGTGACGTCACCGCTAGACTGCTATCTGCTAAGCGCGCCGGGAGCTACCGTTCAAAATATAGAAAGGGTGGGTTTTCCGTGGATGTTCTGTGTTTTTGAGCTACTTTTGCCAATCCTTTGATTTTTATACAATATTAAGAGTGCAGAGAACTTTTATTTTTTACTTAGAATGTATCAAGACTAAGGGATTAATTTATAAAATTGCCAATATATGGAATAATTGCATAGAAGAAAATTTCGAAAATAGTTATTTATGTACCAAGGCACTGAAGTTCAACTTTTTATGACTCATGTGGAATTTAGTTGCCGAGGCCTCTGGCCGAGGCAAATATAAAATATTATTATTAAGTATACAAAGTATTTTGAACGTTTGAAAGACGGTAAGTATGATACTAATCTTTTACGATATTATTTTATAAATTAATATTAAAAATAATATATGCCAAATTTTGGTTTCAATTTATTACGAGTATACTCTTAATAAACACTATGAAAATTATGTTTCACAAAAGGTTCGATAAAAGGCGCTTATAGGACTTGACATTTGGTTTTATTGCACCTGTACTGGTACACAATCTGTGATGCATGTTTTACATTGACAATTTCTTCATGAATTAATTCATGAAGTCACTTCAAGGGCAAATTATGATAAAAAGTCGTGTATTACACTGGCAATTTCTTCATGAATTAATTCATGAATTTCTTCATGAAGTTACTTCACGAATTAGAGCATGTCCTATTTTCCGTCAAGTTTTGCGTGAACTTCAGGAGTACTAACATTGAAAATTTGAATACAAGGAAGGTTATATTTTGATACTAGTTTTGTTTGAGGCATTAGACGAGAAAGAGGAGAGTACATAGTTTTAAAGATAATATACTTGGATAAAAAGTGTGTGAAATGTTATATGTTTTATTTATGTATTCCGCTGCCAAGGCACAGCTCCCTCATTCACGAAATAATCACAAAACTCCTCTTGGGCAGCAACGCAAGCATGTCTTGGTGAGCATGTTTGGTAAGAAAGTCCAAATTGAAATATATAGTTTTTATCAAGCTCTTCTAGGATGGAAGTAGGACATTCGGGTCTCAAAAATTATGTAATGTGCAACATGCCAATGTTATGGTTTGCACTTTTTCCACATTCAAATTAATTTTAGTCAAAAAACTCTAAATCGTTTGGCTAAAATGCCAAATGCATTTTCAACTACTCTTCTTGCCAGATTTAATCTGTAGTTAAAGAAGCTTTGGATGAAGATGGAAAGGTTAAACTCTTTTACCTAGCAGTTCACTCTGTAAATCTCTTTCATAGTCATTTTCCGTAAAATGACGAGAACAAATATGACTGTTAGGTATTAGGGTTGAAACTGTCCATTCTTTTACATCTTGCCATCCATGCTCTCCTAATCGTTAGTGAAACCATATCTTTTGACTTGGGGAAGGTATGGAACATAATATTTTCGCCTGCTTTTTTTAAAGCGTAAGTTGTATTACAACCATAAACAGCACACCTCGTTCCTGTCATAATATATTCTAAATAAATAATAAAAATAAAGTATAGGGTAAAGTGTATTTAAAATGATAAAATATAAGTACCTACCTATTAAATAACCCAGTACATACAAAAAAATCGAAGACAATGACGAGGAGATCTCAAATCTAACTTCTAACCTATAATGGCACAAAACATTCGATATTAGAGAGATAATTTGACAAAATATATTAGTTCTTGCGTTTTTAATACTAAGCAAGATGTACTAATTTAGTATAAATATTCAATAATAGATTGAAAACTAAAAACAGGTTACATAAAATAAAGAAAACACAGTCAAAACCCGCGTCAAAACCCGCACCGCTGATGTACAAATAACACCGTTAGTCTAGCGCTGACGTCACACCCATCTGCCGACTGGCGAACATTACGCTTACGAGATCGAGCAATCCTGTGCGTCTACCATTCTTGGGGCAAACCCACAACAACGTCTCGGTTCAGAGGCCTATTATAAAATGATGGCTTGACGAGCACTAATAAAGTGGCTGGATATGAAATGGACTGTATATGAATGAAATTATTGGATTTTTAATATTTACCGTTTAATCAGAAGTATCATTAAACATGGGGATTCAAGGCGAGGGGATTACATCTGCTAACAAAAATACATAAAAATAGCTTAATTCGAATTCAAAATTTAAAAAAAATCAAAGTAAACAAAAAAAAGAGAGAAATATTTTCAGAAGTGTGTTAAAGCCCCTTGTTAACAGCGTTCACCAGATCAGCTGTTAAGCTCTCGTAAATTTACTTTTTTTGTACCTTTTCCCAGATATTTCAAAAAATGTATGCATAGTCTGAGTGAATTTATTACCTTTTTGGTTTTTCAATGTCAATCAACAGTAATTAGTGGGTGTGTAGGGGTATAGGGAACTCTTAGTTTCCCACAACAGATGCACGTTGTTTGCAGGGATTGCAATAACAGACAAAACGCAAAACTAAGCGCAAAATATGCATCAAAATTAAAACACTCTGTCACTTTTTTTTCTAAAATTTATTTGTGGCGCAAACAGATCCGTTTAATTTTTAATTGGGTTTTTCGCCACTAAACTGATTGAAAGACAACTTTTTCGTCAACACGTCAAAGTGAAGTGACGTGACATGATCTTTGAGAAAGGAGGAAGATTTATCCTCCGAAAGCTCAGAAAACAAATTTGTTGAAGTTATTTTTTGAGTTACACGTTTAAAGTTTCGTTCATTCAGTGTTAAGAATTTATGAATTTTCGAGGCAACTTGAAAAAGTTGTCTTTCAATCAGTTTGGTGGCGAAAAACCCAATTAAAAATTAAATGGACACTCTATCACTGTTTACTTTCAACTTCAATAGGTACAAGTTCATAGCTTCGTGAATCGCGGAACTCTACACGCCACGGTCCACACACCTGAACCCAAGATATTGACAAGACTGAGTCGCCTAGTCGCCACAGTCGCTAGAGCGCTACAGTCGGTACTGTTTCTTTCTACCGCACACTACCGCTACCACCTGACCATTGCTTTTGTTCTGGGAATAGTTAGTTCCCATTAACGAAACTTTAATAACGTAGGACTAAAACGAATTGAGACTACTTTTATAATAATAACTTGATAATAATACTTTTACTGACATGAATTAGCTGGAGTTAAATAACTATTCACAACACAGTCCTCCTACTTTCCGAGAGAAAAATACTGAGCCCGAATTTCGTACCCAGACCCAACCTACCCAAAAAAATGTGCAGAAAAGCACGACTGAATATTTACTTCTTGACTAAATGTGGTTTCACAGGGCATCGTAAGTCTGGGGGGGGGGGTGAGGTTAGAATAAGGTTACCTAAATCTCAGAACACTTCAGTGATATCACCATTTTGCAAAGAAAGAAGTCTAAAAACTAATTACGTAAATATATTTTTTGCTTGGAAAAATCACAAGTTTTTTAAAGGTACCTAATGGCATTTACAATTATTAATATTCTTATACGAAGTTTTATTGAGACGCGATTCGTTTACGATTGGAAAGTGAATTCTTATTATGGACTACAAGAAGTCCATTTTTCCATTTAATTTACCTGTTTTACAATTTATTGCAGCCACTTAATTTTTTCATGCGTAGGTATGTTAGATCAAACAAATATTAAGAAAGCCACGAATTGTTCTTGCACGGAAACTTTTTAAAATCAAATACATTGTAACTTCTAATATTTATAATTGTACCATGGGAAAACATTCGAAAGGACTGTGCAATGTTTCTACCGAAAATTTTATGATTTTTTTGGAATTGCAGGTACAGAAAAAGGTAAAAAAACTCGCTTGTTGTTGTTCGAAAAAGTAACTATAGCAGTCAGCAGTCATCTATAAGCCTTCTATTGAAAAAGTACAAGAAACACGGGCGTAGGATAGAGACGTGAATCATTATTACTGTCGAAAAATGGAGGGGAAAAAAAGGAAGGGTGGTAAACAACCTAAAGGTATGGACTACTGGAAAAAATGGTGTAGTCAAGGTCAAGGGGTTTCTAATAAAGAAACAAATTTAGCTATCAAAGCTTCAGCTACCTTGCATGCTGATAAGAAGACTGCCTACCGCGAAATCTAGTTTGGAATGCCTAGATATGTGCGATAAAAACCTTTATCCTAATATTTACACATTACTACAAATCTTGGCTACCATTCCTGTATCCACTGCTACCCCAGAAAGGTCTTTCTCGAGCCTAAGGAGACTGAAAAACTATTTACGAAACACTACAAGTGAAAACAGACTTAATGGTTTGGCTCTAATGAACAATGCAGATGAAGTAGTGGATATATTTAAAAGAAAAAGCCGAAGATTTCTTCTTTAATGGTTTTAGATTTAGCGCAGAGGAACGAAATTAATTTATCCATTTCATTTAAAGTTAAAAACTTTATAAATATGGATGGATATATAGATATTAAATTTCATATAAGTATATTTTTGTTGTTTTATTTACTTCTCAAACTAAACCCCCCCCCCCCCAAAACTAAATCCTGGCTACGCCGGTGACAAGAAAGTCCATTAGTTAAAAATATATTAGCGTTTTTAATAGCCAAAATTTTCAAACTTCTCTCCTGAAAACTAGCAGGATCCCATCCGCAGGGTACATAAATAACTATTTACAGAACAATCTGTATAAAACATTTTAACTTATTCCCCACATCATCTTAAATATACGAAGAGAAGCAAAAAGTCTACACTAATTCCCCAGTGCCAGTGTCCCTTCGACAAACTGAAAGAGATTCCAAAGGATCCGTCCCTTTGAGACCCCGCTTATCGCTCGGTTATCACTCCGGCAAAGGCATCGTCAAGAAGACCGCCATCCTAAGCGAAAGCGCGGTATATTGCACCGCCTAGGACGTGACGGGGATGCCTGATCGCCAGAGGGTGTCCAACCATCTCGTTAATACTTTACTGCATTACCGGAAAGCAGTAGATTCCTGCAGTGCGATGTTGGAGATTGCTTTGGCGATTCTGGTCACAAGCAGAGAGAACTTGAGAAATTGATATCTTTGTCTAAGATTAAAACGCTGCAAGCTAAAAGGGCTGTAAGAGCCATCAGAGGTGACGGACTAGGAACTATTACTACAATGATCAAACGTTAAAGGAATATTGACGGACTTACTGTCACGTCTGATATTTTTTGACTCACCATGTGCTTTCCGAGACAAAAATACACTGCAAAATACATTGTTAGCCACTAACGCCATCTGTTTTGCAGGCCATGAAGCTATAGCTGTGAGAAATATTTATAAATAGGACAGTCGACGGTATTATTGGTTACAATGGTTAAATAGTTTAAAATATCATAAACTATTCAAATCCCCAAATGATATTTTTATTATACATCTTAGAAAACACTTTATTTTCTTCTGGTTTTAGCGCACGGAAACAGCGCATGGAAAAACTTTCCGTGCGCTGAATAAAAATACCGAATATATGGCTTTAAAATAGAAATATACAGCAAAGTAAACTAAATTTAAGAAACTCTATATGCTCTCTGATATTTAACATGTACCTATTTTGTATTTTAATTCGTGTTTCAATATTTAGATACATTTCTGTAATATTTTTGATGTTTTATTCACCTTATCTGACAATAACTGTTTTACAACAATGCACCTTTGAAATAATTTGATTGTTTAAATTGCATTGTTTATTTTTTGTCAATTAAATTTATAATAATATGCCGATAAAATGTTTTAAGTTTCCGTTTTCAAAGAAGTATAATAAAAAATATCGTTCATTACACGTCCAGAAATAGATTTTTCCGTGCTTGCATGACTTCCCGTTTTCGGCTGCGCCTCACACGGGAATTTGTCACGCGCGCACGAAAAAATCTTTATTTCCTTACTCGTAATGAAATATACTATTAAATACCTCCACAGGCTAATCTACATTTTATTCTTGTTGACCCGCAAAACACAGCTTCTTACGCTGCCGGTTTTTCGGTCGTCGTCCTTCGTGCCTCGGGCCCTTTTTATACGAGCGTTTCGGGGACCTTTACAAACAGCTCACGAAACAATACAAACAAAAAACGTCCCGTGGCGTACAAATCAGGCTTTTGTTTTCCGAAGGGCCGTTTCCGAAGTTTCAGTGCCGGCCATCTTATCCCGTGGGAAAACAATCTTTAGGCATTTGACGGAAATTCCTATGTTGTGTCTTTCATTATTTTTCTCTGTTATATACTGCGGTTAACATAACATACTATACATTATTGTACAGTAGTTGTTCATATATGAATATAGATTTAAAAACGATAAAGTACCAATCTGCAATTTGGTGTGGAAGGCAAAATAACGGCAGTTCGGAGGGCACTACCAGTTCGCTACAATTCCTGGACACTTGATTAAGAATCCTAAGATCCTACGATTATTTAAAAATAGTTATTTTTGTACCAAGGCACTGAAGTTCAACTTTTTATGACTCATGCGGAATTTAGTTGCCGATGCCTCTGGCCGAGGCAAATAAACCACATGAGTCATAAAAAGAACTTCACTGCCGAGGTACATATTATATATATTTTTTTAAAATCGGAAAAAAAATGTTTTATTAGGCAAGAAAATAATAATAAGGGATCACCCGTCCATGAACCGACTACGCGCGGCGTTGCTTGACTTTGACGATCGCTCTACCTAGGTCAAGTAAGACAAGACACGTCATCTTCGTACGCAGAAAAACCAAACTGCTGCTTCTTGTGCAGCCTACACAACAAATCTATTGATATTCAAATTTACTAAAATATGTATACTGAAGGATTGCGCTTCTATAGGAAACAATTTCGCAATGTGTACGAAAAGTTAAATGGGCCTTTATCGGCCGGGTTTTGAATATTTGGTCACTTTTGACGGGCGATTTCTCCGCGTCTGACGTTTGATGTTTACATCTCGCCAAGGCCTACTTATTGAAAAAATCGTACAATAATGTAGCCCATTATTGTACGATTTCTGTACTTTTAATGACGATTTTGGAACACTTTACTGCCGATTTCAAAAAAAATTGTAACTGTCTATACAACGTAAATTATACAAACTATTGGAATTGTAATTATAACTTTACCGTGTTTTTACAGCTGAAATCGTCCATTTTGTCAGATACCTGCAATGAGATGACACATCAAAAATGTTGAGGAAAAATGCGAAATTTGATAGTTTTGATTTTTATCCAAAAATATCCCGTAACTAGACCCCAGAAATGCGAAAAATTGGAAATCTCAAAATTATCACTTGCAATGTTCTTGCATGCGTGTATCGATATGTAGAATTTAGAAATAAAAAATGATCAATAAGAATAAAAATATCTACTGCGAAAACAAAAACAATGCAATTTATTTGATCAGTTTTGCGAAAAAATCTGCGCATGCAGATTTCTGTTCTTATTTTCTATTTTGTAATAAAGAATAAAAATTGCAACTTCAAATTTTGTTTTATTTGTAAATAAAAGTAAAAAAATATTTTTAAAAAAAGCTTTTATTTAAATGCGCTAAAAAGAATAAAATAATCTTTTCTTTTAAAACTTTTACTATCAACTTATAACGTCATTCCACAATTTATATGATATAAAAGCTTGTCGCGAGATTTAAGTAGTGATATTTACTTAGTTTGAAAACTTAAATCTCGCGACAAGCTTTTATATCATATAAATTGTGGAATGACGTTATAAGTTGATAGTAAAAGTTTTAAAAGAAAAGATTATTTTATTCTTTTTAGCGCATTTAAATAAAAGCTTTTTTTAAAAATATTTTTTTACTTTTAATTTATTTTGTAATTTTTAGTTTGGCCAGGTGTCTGAGTCTATTCATCTCAGTTAACGCATCATTGTTGCAAGGTCGTTTGCCGGTTAGTTTAGAACAGTCTAGCTCTTCAATGAGGAGACCTTCTAATGACCATCTTGGGTGTTCCGCCATGTTGGATTTAGAATGACGTCACACATATAATCATGCATTGTCATCCAAATTAAACGTGTGTACAAAATTTCAGCTCGATCGGTTGAAATTTAACTAGTCCGCCATCTTGAGTGTTCCGCCATGTTGGATTTAGAATGACGTCACACATATAATCATGCATTGTCATCCAAATTAAACGTGTGTACAAAATTTCAGCTCGATCGGTTGAAATTTAACTAGTCCGCCATCTTGAGTGTTCCGCCATGTTGGATTTAGAATGACGTCACACATATAATCATGCATTGTCATCCAAATTAAACGTGTGTACAAAATTTCAGCTCGATCGGTTGAAATTTAACTAGTCCGCCATCTTGGGTGATCCGCCATGTTGGATTTAGAATGACGTCACACATATAATCATGCATTGTCATCCAAATTAAACGTGTGTACAAAATTTCAGCTCGATCGGTTGAAATTTAACTAGTCCGCCATCTTGAGTGTTCCGCCATGTTGGATTTAGAATGACGTCACACATATAATCATGCATTGTCATCCAAATTAAACGTGTGTACAAAATTTCAGCTCGATCGGTTGAAATTTAACTAGTCCGCCATCTTGAGTGTTCCGCCATGTTGGATTTAGAATGACGTCACACATATAATCATGCATTGTCATCCAAATTAAACGTGTGTACAAAATTTCAGCTCGATCGGTTGAAATTTAACTAGTCCGCCATCTTGGGTGTTCCGCCATGTTGGATTTAGAATGACGTCACACATATAATCATGCATTGTCATCCAAATTAAACGTGTGTACAAAATTTCAGCTCGATCGGTTGAAATTTAACTAGTCCGCCATCTTGGGTGATCCGCCATGTTGGATTTAGAATGACGTCACACATATAATCATGCATTGTCATCCAAATTAAACGTGTGTACAAAATTTCAGCTCGATCGGTTGAAATTTAACTAGTCCGCCATCTTGGGTGATCCGCCATGTTGGATTTAGAATGACGTCACACATATAATCATGCATTGTCATCCAAATTAAACGTGTGTACAAAATTTCAGCTCGATCGGTTGAAGATATCTGCTTCAAAATTGAGTTGCAAGATTCCACCCGAACAAATTACATACATACATACATACATACATACATACATACATACATTGCAAGTTAAATAAAAGCTTTTAAAAAGAGGCCGAAGGCAGACTATTGAAAGGGGCCCTAAATCTATAGCGCCCAGGGCCCGAAGTTTGGCTAAACCGGCACTGATAATATCTACCTATTTCGCTTAATCTGTCAATATGTTATCTCACCTTATTAAAATATATATTCTTTACTCGATGATCTCAAAAGCGCTCGTTTTAATATACGTGCACAAAATTTTGTATGCATAACAACCGCTATTATATTATGTAAATGCCAGTTTTAAGCAAAAGCTTATTTATTCCACGAATACGCAAAATACAACGTAATTTATTACGCGGCGAGGGGCATTTCAAGATGTTTACGCCAAATCACGTCGGAAAATCATCGCTGGGAATACAAAAATTCCATTACCAAAAAAAAACCGTAAACGGCAATTTTTATCGTTCAGAGCCAACAAGAATGTTAATTTAGAATTTGTCATCCTAAATATCTACATCAAAGGGCAGGGCAGCAGGGAAAAGTGTACCTTGGCTTTCCATAGGCGTAGGAATGAAACGGGAAGTAAGAAAAATGAACATAATGAATAAACTTTATGATTGTAACTTTTTAAGCAAATCGTACGACGACTTAAATGGATAAAAAATTACCCTCTGACACGTCTTTTAACTTTTCTAAATAAATATTTTTGATATTTTTAAAAACAAAGGAATTTCACACTTGGAAATCAAAAAAATCGGAGTTGGCTGATTTGTTTGAAAAGTGACAATCGGACACATCTTTTAATTCTAAACAACTTTTCTAAGTAAAAGTTTTTGATATTTTTAAAAATAAAGGCAGTTTATTCTTAATCGCACTTCATGTTTTTGTATTTTATGGACACCCTACAAAAATCGAAAATTCTCTTCGTGGACCATATTTTTTCGAGAAGCATAAACTTTTATCAAGAATGACTTTTTGTCGAAAAATGAAATTTTTGGTCCATTTGTCCTCTTGGGATGTCTATCCGTGGACATACTGTATATGGGTATAGGAATTGTATTTTTATTATACTTCTTTGAAAACACCTTATTTTCATCTGTTTTAGCAATAATGAAAGATGGGGTTTTTCGGGCTAGCGCACGGAAACAGCGCATGGAAAAACTTTCCGTGCGCTGAATAAAAATACCGAATATATGGCTTTAAAATAGAAATATAGAGTAAAGTAAACTAAATTTAAGAAACTCTATATGCTCTCTGATATTTAACATGTACCTTTTTTGTATTTTAATTCGTAAGTGTTTCAATATTTAGATACATTTCTGTAATATTTTTGACGTTTTATTCACCTTATCTGACAATAACTAATTTACAACAAATAAGCACCTTTGAAATAATTTGAGAGTAACCATGGAAACGCATCATACATACCAAACACTATATTGTCTGCATTGTTTATTTTTTGCCAATTAAATTTATTATAATATGCCGATAAAATGTTTTAAGATTCCGTTTTCAAAGTAGTATAATAAAAAATATCGTTCCTTACACGTCCAGAAATAGATTTTTCCGTGCTTGCATGACTTCCCGTGGTCGGCTGCGCCTCACACGGGAATTTGTCACGCGCGCACGGAAAAATCTTTATTCCCAGACTAGTAATGAAATATACTATTCCCGTATTATCTAAAATGACAATTATTTCTGCCACTGTCTGGAAAAAGAGTTATGGCTTTCTTGATAAAACCTTCTCACCTGAATGAAAAATGCAAAGACATTTTCTTAACTACTGAATAGCTCGAAAACGGGTAGTTTTTGGTATAGAATGTTATTTACATAAAATGTGGGGCTTGGACGCCGGCATCCAACAAACTATAGAAATATGGGTCATTCCATTTGAAAAAAATAAGTTATTGCTGTTTGAAATTATCTGATTTTGAGAGCCTGTTATGAACACACTGTATATGCAAAAACCAATTTCGACATACCAAACCACAAACGGTTGTGCTGTCATACTTCGGCTAAAATATATCTTTGATATCTATTAAAAGAAAGATACAGCATTCAGTTTCCATAACCTCCACGAAGTCCCTAAATTCCAAGAAAAATTCGATATCTTGACAATTCTGCATCCAAAATATGATACAAAAAAACGGTTCTGTAGCAAATTTCATGGAGAATGCAAATATTCCAAATGATTAATGCAATTATCAAAATCTAAATATTTCATTTTTGTCCTGCAAATACGAATCGCCCTGTATATGTGAAAATAAAAGAGAGGTTACGTCCACTGCCAACCTTACAACTTTTGTATTCAAGTTTTTTTTGTATCTCTTACGGTTCCTGAGATCCAGGGGGTAGGACAAAGTATTTGGGACACGCTGTACGATTCTACGAGGAATCCGAATAAGGTTTTTTATACGGGGAATCGTCAAGCGTATACAAAGAGTAACTCAAAATTGTCGGTTCTTATTTCTGACTTCCGGTTTTACCGGAAGTTAGCATTACTTGGTCAGTTTTTGAGACACTGTATATTTTCTGAGTTTATATCGTTTTTTGGCCTATAAAAACGTTATCCTTCTTTACTTTTCTAACATAACCTGCTATACAAGATGCAACTTCCTAAATATTAAAAGTACGGCCATGAAAGTATTTTTTTAATATGCAGAAAATAAAAAGTTAGGGCGTTCCAGAATTTGAGATTTCAACTGGATTTACAACTGGAACACCGTGTATATGCCATTTGGCTAATCGCACAACAGTAGCATAGACACCATCGGGACACTATCGAAGTTACCGACCGAATTCGATAGCCTATTCCAAACTGCGCCGAAACAATTAGCAAATCTTGGAGGTCGGAATTGCCAGACGAGCATTATAATGGATACCGCACACTCCTATTAATAATTATTATTACATTTCGGAGCGAAAACCGTTGCCCTGCCCCCCCTGATAAAATCCGATCGCCTTCTAATCCCTGGGAGGCTCACAAAGCGCTGGTGGCTACGTTCGAACTCACAAAAGGGCATTAAATAACCGCACTTCTCTTACACAAACAGCGAAGGCGGTCAAAGAAATCAGTGAGTACGCTGCGACAGCGTTGCAACGGCATCGATGTAGTCATTTTGGTTCTGGTTCGGTCAAGGAGTTCTGTGGTGAAAAGTGAAAACAAATTAGTAAAGATTTTAATAGTTTTTCCTGCTCCCTCCCCCGTAAGTTCACTTTACATGCTTGCCACCAGGCCCGAAACCGAAAGTCAAATGTTCGAGGTGCCCTGTTGTACAAAAAGTGGTTGCTAGGTACAAAATGTATTGCCCAGCAAGACGGGCGTAGCCAAGGGGGGGGTTTCGGGGGTTCAACCCCCCCCCCCCCCGAAATAAGCAAAATATTACCTAATATTATACCGAAAAAATACGAGGAGTGAAGAGTTAAATTATTATTACGTTTGAATATATTATGTAGTAATAGTAGCGCCTAGCGCCATCTTTTGACGAGAGGCAGACGCAGTTGCAGCCGAACTATTTTGTATTGTAGGGACACTTTGCGTTGTTTCTCGATTATTCGCCACGCCCCTAGGTCGAAATGAGCGGAACTTTGTGGAAGTTCGTGGAAGTTTCTGGACGGCTACTGGGCTGCTATATAAGCGGCGCCGCGGCGCGTGACCGCGCTTACGGCAGTATTGTTCCATGCGAACTCGAAGCGAATAAAAGTGAAAAGTGGTGAACGAATAGTGAAGAGAATTAAGTGTACCGTGTAAGTGAGTAATTTTAGTGCACTGTTATTCGATGACCTTGTTAAGGATAGATACGTGAATCATTATTACTGTCGAAAAATGGAGGGGAAAAAAAGGAAGGATGATAAACCTAAAGGTATGGACTACTGGAAAAAGTGGTGTAGTCAAGGTCAAGGGGTTTCTAATAAAGAAACAAATTTGGATTTAGCTATCAAAGCTTCAGCTACCTTGCATGCTGATAAGAAGACTGCCTACCCCGAAATCTAGTTTGGAATGCCTAGATATGTGCGATAAAAACCTTTATCCTAATATTTACAAATTACTACAAATCTTGGCTACCATTCCCGTATCCACTGCTACCCCAGAAAGGTCTTTCATAAGCCTAAGGAGACTGAAAAACTATTTACGAAACACTGCAAGTGAAAACAGACTTAATGGTTAATGAACATTCACTATGGAACAGAAATTCATGCAGATGAAGTAGTGGATATATTTAAAAGAAAAGCCGAAGATTTCTTCTTTAATGGTTTTAGATTTAGCGCAGAGGAACAAAATTAATTTATCCATTTCATTTAAAGTTAAGAACTTTATAAATATGTCGTAGTTTTTCGGATGAATATATAGATATTAAATTTCATGTAAGTATATTTTTGTTGTTTTATTTACTTCTCAAACTAAACCCCCCCCCCAAAACTAAATCCTGGCTACGCCCGTGCCCAGCAACGATGCAACGATTTGCAGCAAGGACCTTAAAACCATTAATAAAATATATGTAGCAACTTGAAACTGGCGTCAAATTTAATGTTTCACATCGATTGTTTTATAAACTGGTTTTGATCAAAAAGTGTCAAATACAATGGCTAATTGCAATACAAAGTGTCAAATACAATGGCTAATAGCAAATTCAAACAGCAGTGAACGTGTCCAGCTAGTAAACCGTAGTTCACGGGTTCGAGTCCCGCACAAAACCCAAGTTTTTTTATTTTCTTTTTATTATCGCTGCATTCTACTTCATTCATTTATTACTGATTTTAATTTTTACTAATTGAGGAATGGTTGTTTTGAATATTATTACTCACAATCTACTCCATAGCGTTTAATTAAAGTTACCTATACCTAATATAGGAACTTGTCGGAAGCAGGAAAAATATAATACATTGCAGGATGCGCTTTGGCCTCGGGCGTTGCCTCGGTCCTTAAACAACCTCCTCGGGCAAAAAAGTAGACTTACGCATCTTGTAAATACCTATCGGGGCCGGAAGTTTTATTGTAACTCTCAGTGGTGTTATTCGTTCTTAACTGTGGCGTAGTGTACGGCCAAAGGCGTCAGACACTCGCTCGTGATGTTGAACGGATTCATTCGTACAAAGAGGTTATTGATAACTGTCGAACATCTTGATAGTACAAACTAAACTATAGACCATTGACTTCTTTATTTTACGATTTGAAGTTACGGCATCTTCCGGGAAAATGAAGACATTAATGCCCAAGAAGGATCAATGAGAACAAGCAATGTTTAATATTGAATACAAATAGTAATAGTTATAGAAAAATCACACCTGAAAAGTTACTATATTTTCATCTGCATCCTTTGTTTTGTTTTTTGTATACTTACTAATTTAAACAGTTTAATGTACTTCATTGTGTTTCCTGGAGTATGAAAAATATTTCTTTGGAATAATGTTAATTAGTAAACTGTTTTTATAAACTTTTTTACATTATGCACAATTGTATTTAAAACTATGGTAATCTAGTTTTGGTTGAGGCGGAACTTTTGTATGCATATTTGAATTTTTGTTTGTAATGTTGACATTGAAATAGATAAAAAAAAAAGGGTGTATTTTGCGGTAGGTATGCCAGATAACTTCTTTAAGAAACAAATAAAAAATCAATCAATTATTGATCTTTAGACAAGGAAACAGAGAGGACACCGCGCTGGCCAATCACAAGTTCAGGGAATTTGTTCGAAAGCGCTATTTTGCCTAGAAAGATCACGAGTATAAATTGGTCTTTTATTTTCTGATAAAATCCCTCGAGCTTCGCTCTCGGGATTTTATCTCTGAAAATAAAAGCATACGAGTGGTTTTGCTAATGGGCAAAATAGGGCTTGAGAATAAAATTATCTAGAAAAATTTCCGGCACGAGTGGTATTTGTCGAGATTATTTCTCGAATACGATTTAATAATTTCTGTATTATTTTTTCTATGTTTACATTTCCAAAACGACGCATTTTAAACGAGTTTATTGACAGCTTCGACTCTAGCGCTCGAGTAAACAAACATGACGCTTGGATATCCAAGGCAAATGCGATTATACCTACACCCTGTCAGCGTTGGTTTATTTTCTGAATGTGTCATAAATTTAAACGGGGACGGAGGTTCAATATCAAAAATTTAGCAATGTAAAGTTATATAAATTCATTGATACAATGATTAATAGTACCGCAACATAATTTATAAGTTGCATAATTTAGAACAGTGTGAAACGCACAAACTTTAAGAAGTAGGTACGTGTTTGTATCCAACAGATTCGCGGTTGCTAAGCAACGAAGTGATAATTTGCACAAGTGCAATTACCGCGATAATTTGCACAAGTGCAATTATCGCTAGCAGAGGCATATGATTGGTTGGATTTTTATGGAAGGAGCTACCTTATTGGATGCAAGCAGTATGAGGGAAATAATCTCTGAAAATAAAAGCCCAATTTCTACGAGTGGTTTTGCTAATGAGCAAAATAGCGCTTGAAAATAAAATTATTTAGAAAAATTTCCGGCACGAGTGGTATTTGTCGAGATTATTTCACTAATACGATTTAATAATTTCTGTATTATTTTTTTCTATGTTTACATTTCCAAAACGACTCATTTTGAACGAGTTTATTGACAGCTTCGACTGTAACGTTCGAGTAAACAAACCTGACCCTTGTATATCCAAGGCAAATGCGATTATACCTACACCCCTGTTAATGTTGGTTTATTTTCTGAATGTGTGTCACAAATTTAAACAGAGACGGAGGTCTAATAACAACAATTTAACAATGTAAAAGTTATATAAATTCATAGATACAATGCTTAATAATGCATAATCTAGAACAGTGTAAAACACGCCAATTTTAAGAAGTACGTGTTTGTATCGAACAGATTCGCGGTTGCTAAGCAACGAAGTGATAATTGAACAAGTGGTATTACCGCTTTGCATTTGCACAAGTGCAATTATCGCTAGCAGAGGCATATGATTGGTTGGATTTTTATGGAAGGAGCTACGTTATTGGATGCAAGCAGTGTGAGGGAAATAATCGCTGAAATCATCACCTGATTGGTTGATATTTCAAAAATTATGTCGTTTCATTGGTTCATATTGGCAGGCGTTGAGTTCTCTGCTTAATAGGTTAATATTTTTGCACCAAACATAAAAAAATACAAATAGTGATTGATATAATTCAAGGATACTTTATATAAATAACTTAAAAGATTAATTTAATTTTTTTGAGTTTGTTACTTTGTAAAAGTCCCCGAGAATTACCCTTATCCATCCGTAAAATTACGAAACTTCCCAAACGAAACCGCCCCCTCCCCCATAAAACACACCAGCACCCCCAAAACGCCCAACTTCGCCTCCAGCTTAATAATAATTATTTACCGCCCTAATTAAAAAAAATTGTCATTCAGTGCCGCTGCGTATGCAAATGCTCCGGTCCCTATAAAAACCCCAACCGGAATCCTGAATTGCCGGCCCGGAGCAAGAGCCGGTTATGGCACGGGAATAGCGACCGAATGAAGGGAAACCGACGATTTCGGGGTTTTCAATAGACGGGAGTTCTTTGGAGAATCCACCTGCGTTGAGTCTGGATGCTAATTAGTTGCGGATGCAACTGGAAGTGTTTCGTTTGGGATTGGTTGGAGATAAGTGGGCTGGGGATGAAAGGAGAACATGGAGAATATGTGGCGGAGACCAAATTTGCTGAAAATCCAACCAAAAGAGAAAGATCTAAGTCTATATAAACATACAGGGTGAGTTTTTTTTCGATGCCCACTATGGGGATCTCGGAAACTAGCAGAGCTAGAACAAAGGTTGAATGGGGAAAGAATAATTGCAGTTTTGAATGCTCAATCTAATGCCCCTTTTGGATTTTTAAAAAAGTTCACGGCTCACTAGATATTTTGAAAAAAATGATTTTTTGCTGTTTCTTCAGATCTCTGTAGCTCCGTTATTTCTGATTATACAGAAAAACTGTAGAGACAAAAATTGTAGATAATTTTGGGCTTAATAAGATAATCTTATCCAATTTTTAATGTTATTCCTGATTTTTGAGATATGACATAAACTTGTGTTTTTTTAAATGTAAATCATAGTTGGCTGTGGCCTTATAAAATCGGCCATTTTTTGAGCTTTCCAAAGATATAATACTCGGCATAGTTATTACAAAAAATAAAAGAGCTATGGCTAATTTTCTGTTTTTGTTTTTTTAATTTTTACAGTCAGCCATGGAATATTTTCATAATTACGTTCTATTATATAATAACACATACTTCAAACTTTCAAATATTTTATTTTTAGCTGGTGACAAAATGTAACAAAATAAAACTAAAATTATCATCATGGAGCTCCACCACATAATTACTTGCCCGTAAGAAATTACCTAGATCAGCTCTATCCAAATAGTTAGATAGGGAGAAATAGACCTATTTCCTGGCAGTCCCGATCCCCCGATTTGTCTGTTTTGGATTTCTTTTTGTGGGGAACAGTACAAAATAAAGTATGAGACAATTGTTAAATTAAGAGCAGCTGTTTTAGAGCCAATTGCCAGTATTGACAAGCGCTCTCTAAGAAAGGCGACAAATTCAGCTTTAACAAGATGCAATATTTGCATAAATAATAATGGTGGATTGTTTGAACACCTTTTTTATTTTAAAAGGTGACCTTTTAAATTAATAATAATTTGAATTTGAGTTTTTTAATTTTGGTTTTATTTTCTTACATTTTGTTACCAGCTAAAAACAAAATATTAGAAAGTTTTAAGTATGTCTAATTATAAAATAGAACGTAATTATGAAAATATTCCATGGCTGACTATATGAAAATTTTAAAAAAATCAGAAAATTAGCCATAGCTCTTTTACTTTTTGTAATAACTACGCAGAGTATTATATCTTTGGAAAGCTCAAAAAATGGCCGATTTTATAAAGCCACAGCCAACTGATTTATATTTAAAAAAACACAAGTTTATGTCATATCTCAAAAATCACACACAACATAAAAAATTTGATCAGATTATCTTATTAAGCCCAAAATTATCTACAATTTTTGTCTCTACAGTTTTTCTGTATAATCAGAAATAACGGAGCTACAGAGATCTGACCAAATAGCAAAAAATCACTCTTTTCAAAATATCTAGTGAGCCGTGAACTTTTTTAAAAATCCAAAAGGGGCATTAGATTGAGCATTCAAAACTGCAATTCTTTCCCCATTTAACCTTTGTTCTAGCTCTGCTAGTTTCCGAGATCCCCATAGTGGGCATCGAAAAAAATTCACCCTGTATACTAACAATAGTCCTAGCAGTAGGTGCATACGTCACAGCCGCTAACATTCGCATTTTTACGGTACCTATTGTGGTGTGGTAATATGCGCAAAAGACAGTTTGAGGGACGCGCGCGTTTGCCAATTGAGACAGTGACATCTAAGTAATGAGAGGGCATTCCAGTAATATTATCAACCCATTTCATCGTTATTTGCCTCAAAAATAAAATAAAGAAGAAATAAAAATTAAGGTCACAAGATTTTTATTTCAATATTAAAACAAATTAATTTCAGATCCTTCTAAGTCACCAACTTATGCTGCTGGAGATCCTAGTTGTCGCATTCTTGCAAACGGTTTTTGTCTGTCTGTTTATTTGTTGGTCATCCTTTCTTTTTGACGCTTTTTTAACACGTTATTTTTATTTATTTATCTGTTTTATGTTTTATGTTCAGTTGAAACTCTCAGATATTTCTGGTCATGGCACATTTCCAATGATTTAATCCGGCAGGGATGTACCTAAGCGTATATAGAGGCAGTAGGGCACTATACAGAACTCCGGTTTTGCCTCTTGATTAGCTCCTGATCTGATTAATTCGGCAGTTAATGAGATACTGTGTATTAACTGTGGCAGCGGTGACACATGGCTCTGCAAACAGTTATCATGGAGCCGACAGCACACAGACATCTGTTTCGATTTATCATTATCACCTACCTGAGAATAAAAGTTGACGATTACTCAAAGTTTGTATTGTTTAGTTCTTGTCATATAATAGATTAAAAATACAATAAGTACATTTAAAAAAGAATCTAGTTTCTTTTTGAATTTTAGTCTGCTGCAGTCCTTTACACACTATACTCTGTTCAAATAAAATTGATAGCAGGCTGCCCTCATTATAAATTCAAGAGACTACCTGGGTCCGACAAAAAGCTTTGCCATTTGTTCAATGTATTTATCTGCGTTCTTCCTTGGACCTACCCCGTAATCCCCAAACCACAATAGGAAATAAAATGCTAATAAAGGGAAATTATATGCCATAGGCGGAGGCTCGGTTGCAAAATGGTTTGTTTGGATTAAGAGTCAGATAAAGAAAATAAAAAGTTTATTTATTTATCGCTATATAAGCGGCGCCGTGGCGCGTGACCGCGCTTACGGCAGTATTGTTCCATGCGAACTCGAAGCGAATAAAAGTGAAAAGTGGTGAACGAATAGTAAAGAGAATTAAGTGTACCGTGTAAGTGAGTAATTTTAGTGCACTGTTATTCGATGACCTTGTTAAGGATAGATACGTGAATCATTATTACTGTCGAAAAATGGAAAGGAAAAAAAGGAAGGGTGATAAACCTAAAGGTATGGACTACTGGAAAAAGTGGTGTAGTCAAGGTCAAGGGGTTTCTAATAAAGAAACAAATTTGGATTTAGCTATCAAAACTTCAGCTACCTTGCATGATGATAAGAAGACTGCCTACCCCGAAATCTAGTTTGGAATGCCTAGATATGTGCGATAAAAACCTTTATCCTAATATTTACACATTACTACAAATCTTGGCTACCATTCCTGTATCCACTGCTACCCCAGAAAGGTCTTTCTCGAGCCTAAGGAGACTGAAAAACTATTTACGAAACACTACAAGTGAAAACAGACTTAATGGTTAATGAACATTCACTATGGAACAGAAATTCATGCAGATGAAGTAGTGGATATATTTAAAAGAAAAAGCCGAAGATTTCTTCTTTAATGGTTTTAGATTTAGCGCAGAGGAACGAAATTAATTTATCCATTTCATTTAAAGTTAAGAACTTTATAAATATGTCGTAGTTTTTCGGATGAATATATAGATATTAAATTTCATGTAAGTATATTTTTGTTGTTTTATTTACTTCTCAAACTAAACCCCCCCCCCCCCCCAAACTAAATCCTGGCTACGCCCGTGGTTGGCAATACAATTTCACGTATATAGATAATTTTATTTATTAAAATAATATTACAATTCAAAATATAAAAGATCGTTTTCGGAAAGAGTCGCCATGTTCTAAGAGGCTCAATTTCCAGAGTGTCGTCAATCAATTCATCAAGATTCCTCCTTTTATTTTTTTCCGCAATAACATGTTGTACCTATCGCATTTCGCCAACTTTCTGCAGTAATAATGTCCAGTGAATTGATAATCAGCTGCCGTATATCCTTAAGCTTATAAGTAGTGTTATGTCTTGCAACCTGTCCTTTCATTTGAGCCCATATAAGCTCTATGGGGTTAAACTCACAATGGTATGGCGGCAGGCGTTGCGCAATAATTATGCCACGTTCTTTTGCCATTTCGTCGATTACATACTTCTTAAATCCTGACCTATATTATGCCTGGCTATTTTTAAAAGTTCTTTTTTGACCATTCTTTCTTCACATTGCAGCCCCTTCTGGTTTAGTCACTCAATAATATTCGCTTTTCTCCAAGAACTGGTTGGAAGCGTCTCCACTAGTCTAGAATGATAACTTGCAAATACAAGTATGGAATTATTTGGTATCCGCTCTATCATTTGCTGAAAATATTCGACAAATACATCGACCGTCATTTCCTCGTGATAATCTCTGGTAGAATTGGATTGAAAGTCTAATAAACCGCCATCTAGAAATCCTTTGAATATTTTTGTCTTTCCATACTTTTGAAACAGTATGTCCCTCGTTCAACCAAGTTTCATCCAAGTAAAAAATGTTTCTTCACTAACTTCAAAATCTTCATATCGCCCGTAGGTATTCTCTTCCCTCCAACAAATGATTTCGGGTTTGTCTATGAGAACAGACTTTCGGTTTTGTTTCTCCCAGCGAAAATGCATGTCATAGGAAAATTATTTATGAAAATATGGCTGCCCTTTAAAAGAGATTTTGACAATAAAAAAAACAAAATTCAGCATACGCTACTCATTTGACAACAACCTTATTTTTAAAGATAATTTATCTATTTTACACATTGAAAATAAAAGAGAATAACGCCGCCTATGGTTTACCATCATTGTATGGCCCTGGAACCTGCTCTGTGCTATCAATTCTTTTTGAACACAGTATAAGAGTTATTTTTAAATAGCTGTGAAAATTTAAATATTATTTTTTACTACTAACCTGAGAAATCACCATTATTTACCTCATTCCTCTAATGAGAAGTAATGTTTCTCTACCTCAATAATGATGATAAAAAAATACCTAGGTAAATAATGAAAAATTTTCTATGTGACATTTAAAAATTAGTGTCATTTTATCAGCTTGACAACTGAACTCCCAGGCAACTTGATATTTTGAAGTATTTGAAAAAAGCGAGAAATGACTAAAATATGACAATATTTCAATGTCGCATATTATATCCTTCGGCGCTACGCGCCTCAGGATATAAAAATGCTCGGTAAATAATAGCTCACTTCTCAACCTAGGTGTATAATATACTATTATGTAGTTGATAAAAATAATAGAATAACAGAAATGGTATCTATATACGGTCCCTAATGAAAAATAAAACATAGGATGTGATCCTGTACCTATGTTCATGCTAGTACGTATCTCCCGATTTAAAACTGAAACTCGTGGCAGGATAAGCCATACAACCAAACGTAGGTATTCGAGAATATAAAACCATTTATAGTTTCGCTAATTCCCCCATATAATCCAGCAAATAGGATTTGGATCGTTTGCCATGGAAGACCGCATAGTTGACGTAATTTTCTCGTAAAACTTTATAATCCCTGAAATAATAACCCATCTGGCGATAAAGTTAGATCGTCATAATAGGACGGGGAAGCCAAAACGTAACGACTGGTATTATGCGGGTTTTCTGTTCGATAAATATGCGGTTTCGTCCTTTTTTTCATTCGATCTTCTATTTGCTGTTGTCCACAAATAAATTTTAGACTGCCGTGTTTTATTCTGGCGCGTTCATTGCACAAAACTCACAACAAGTTGCATGTTCTAACATTTGCTATTACGTTTCACATTTTTCAAAGTTCAATGGAGAATCATATTTTCGTTGTTTTAGTTTAAACAGAACTTAAGTTGCCAAATCCTCGGCAATCAAATGGCAGCCCTCTTTATGGCTCCCTCTGGCAGTTAGAGCCGCAGCATTAAAGCCCGACATCAATGCAGACAATGTGGACACAAAGATGATCCTCCGCTCCGAATGTGTACATTATAAATTTAGAGCTAAACTATTCGCATAAAGCGGCTTTTTACTGCCGAAAACGCTGCCGTTGCGTCCCGATTTTTCCACCTACATTTTGGAGCAGCCAAATCCGTTTTAGAACACTTATATACAAAGTCTTCTCTTCAACACTGTTGTGAGGCCCAGGGCACATACACAGCCGACTCTAGGAGAAGCCCTGAAGTAGAGAAACTTGGCAACATGGCTTGCGGGTCTGCGCGGCGTGGCCTGTCACTCCCTGTCAATTGATTTTACAATAAATTTACCGGAATTAATTTGTGTAGTGCGGGTAGTGCTATCGTCGCCAGATTGCTACGACGAGGCAGTGTGTCTCTGGGTGGAAACAGACAGCGCGAAGTGCTGGCGACAGCTTTTTATAAATTTATTTTGTTTGTGCAAAAGTGAAACATTTCTATAAAACTTCGAAGTGAAGAATCGTTCCTTTACAATTTCAAGCCTTAAGATGCCTAGAACCGTCGAGGGAAGCTAGAACTTAGTTATATACCTAGCTGTAAGTCAAATCGTAATAATAACTTTTGGAAAAATTCATTTTTGTTCTAGCGTTCTAGCTAGAAGCTTAGTTATATTATACCTGGCTGTAAGTCAAATCTTAATAATAACTTGAAGTAGCTAGGTTTTCTTTGCTTGACGGCAAGCGGTCAACTTGTATTCGTTTTGGGCATTCCAAAGGACGAAAATTTAAGAATAAAATGATTAAAGGCCAAGTGCATAGGTGCAAAATTCGCACTCCTTTCCCGTAATCTTCTAATGAACCACTTACGTGAATCACCCTGTATAGCACGATTGGTTGTTATAGTAAAATTATTATAAGAAGTCCTTACTAGGACTGTCAGTTGGTAATTTCGAGATCCTAAGTTGGCATCGATGGAGCAAAAAAAATGCAACCGGGTCAAAAGTTCAGGTCAGTAACGAGCCCATTTGCACAATGAATTACTACTAATAACACGAACAAGAACAACACAGATAACGGTAAAACTCACGAAACGTACAAAACCCGCGAATATTTCCACTGCCCAAAGTTTGAACCCTTTTGAACCACAAAATATATATAGGTTATTTTACTTTCACAACACGGAAAACGGAAATAAAATTTGCTTTAGTACGCACCATAGACGCTGTCGCAAGTAGCCGATTTTACCAAAATACCAAAATGAAAGTGTTTCCATGACGTTTGAAATTATTATTAAAATGAGTTGTAGTCATAGTTATTTTTATTTGTAGGGGTGTAATAGTGATTGCAATAGGGTTTTTATGTTATTATGTTATTTTTACGTATAAACTGGTTGCGACGCATATACCAATGTTATACCCATGGTTAACAGAAAATTCCTAGGGACTTTGTGGAGAATGTCATCTGACAAAATCGGGACTTCTTACAGTAATCGGGGTATAAAATTAGTTTCTCGGTGGATGCGCCGCACTGTTTCCACACTCACACACGCTCGCACCCCACCCCTGCGCGAACACCACGCACCCCTACCGTCATCCCCTGAGGCCTGTTCATTAAAAATATGTCTCTTTAATCCCGGCCAGATCTCGCTGGGAGCACCCCCAACGTAAATATGATAAATCCCGGAGTTCGGCGCGTAACTCTGCCCAAACAAGGGGGATGCCGCCTGAATAAGAATGTCCTAGGGGGGTAGGGGGGAGCCGAGGGGGCGGCCCACCTGACACGAATGCCACCTGCGTCCTATGGCGTGTTTAGACTGTGGCGGGACGTTGGGGGCGCTTTAGGTGGCTTTTGGTTAGGAAATAGATCATGCTTTGACTTAACATCTAACGTATTTTATACATCTCGGTTCGCTACACATTTTAAATAAAAGTGAAAAGATTGTTTTGCCTAAGTCTAAAAATCAAGTAATCGTGCTCCCACATACCTTGGTGTACCAGGGAGAATCAGTCAGCTACACGAGAAAATTGCTACCGGTACAATCTTATAGAAATATCTCATCATGGATTCGCAGTTTTATTATACGCCAGCGGTCTTATTATATTACCTCATCATAAGAAATTTCTTATATACGCAACATAGCTTGCGGGTCTGCGCGGCGTGGCCTGTCACTCCCTGTCAGTTGATTTTACAAGAAATTTACCAGAATTAATTTCTGTAGTGCGGGTAGTGCTATCGTCGCCAGGTTGCTACGATGAGGCAGTGTGTCTCTGGGTGGAAACGGACAGCCCGAAGTGCTGGCGACAGCTTTTTTATAAAGTTTTGTTTGCGAAAAAATGAAACATTTTTCTAAAAGTTCGGAGTAAAGAATTGTTCTTTTACAATTTCAAGCCTCAAGATGCCTAGAACCGTCGAGGGAACCTAGAACTTGGTTATATACCTGGCTGTAAGTCAAATCGTAATAATAACATGAAGTAGCTAGGTTTTCTTTGCTTGACGGCAAGCGGTCAACTTGTATTCGGGACGAAAATTTAAGAATAATATGATTACGGGCCAATTGCATAGACAAACTAAAGTTCCCTTTTTTAATTAAAGGAGTTTTCCAACAATTCAACCATTGTTTAATACTGTTGCAAGAGTTGTTTCTTCACCCAATGTTAAAGTCAAAAGATAATTTAGTTGAATGTATTATGAAATTGACTCTAATTGCCTTTTCAATCAGAAGGGATTACTCTCTCTGTTCGCTTGTTTGTATTTTTACGAAAATTTAACCATAATGGAAGATAAGTAACCATTATTTGCCTGATGGCGCACTTTGCGAAAAATTCTCACAAAAATTAGTCTTACAAGATGTAGTCCCCTCTATTTTCCCAAATTTACCATATTATTTGTCGAAAATGTACCTATCCACACCAGGAATCGTACTTATTATAAATACTTCTACTTCTGTGTATATTTTGTTACTTGTTACTGCTTTTATTGTCTGTTAAACAAACGTACTTACTTACTTAGGTGCCCAATTATTGAAACAAAGTTCACAAATGTATCTAATTATAATTAAAAAGAGGGTTGAACATTTATTAGAAAAGATAAACTAAGCCAAAGTGCAGACTGCTCTATACTGCATAGACCTGTTGAACCGTCCCACTGCGGCGTTGCCACATGTTTGACCAGGGCTTGTAAACTTGAGAAGGTTGTGTTCTAACGCTTACGAACAGAATAAACTTGTGCCTGTGCTCAAGTTGCTGGTGGCATTTTTGAACTTTCCCTCTAAACAGTAGGAACTGACTAGGATAAAAAAAGTTTCTAAATTAATCGGGCTATAGAATGGGAGAGAGTGCAAAAAGTAATTCTACCGTAAAGTGTCTTCCACTCGACTGGTAAAGTGTCTCAAAATTAAAATCACACACCATTACGGAACACCCTGTACAGATATTTTTATCGAGGCATAACCACTCCGGTACCTAAACTTTAGAACGCACCATTAAATATATCTCCGTCACCTCTTTCAAAGAGATCGAGTTATTAAAACTGGACTTCCGGTAGTAAAACATCCCCGAACTTGTTTTACGGTTGAGGGGCTGTAAAACCGCATTTTACTATCTTAACACATGATGTAGGCGGTCGGCTAAAGCCAGAAAGCTTGAGACTTTTCACAAGCACTCCCGCTCTCTACATAAAGTGGATATTGAACGCCACCATTTTTCACTTAGCCAAGATTTATAGAAGGATGCGAACGGGATTTTCGCATCAAAGATGATGTAGGTAATTAATTAAGGACAAACGATTTTGTGCTTCATACTGTCGTCTATTTTAAAGAGTAAGTAATAATAATAATAATTATAATTACCACCCTAACAATACTCCAAACTAGAAGTACCCCAAAAGCAACTAAATGCTTCTGCAGAAGAGGGGGCAAGTCTATTATTTCATCTTCTTCGCCATTTGAGGCTAGGGCCGACTTTTTTCCGATAGAACCAGGATAGCATTCGCTCAAGTACTAAGAAAAGCATTAGAAAACCGTAGTGATCCCAGTGAGTGTAGGACAACGAGGAACTTGAATTTTTTTTTATTTCTTTAATAATTTTGCCTATCTATAGAAAGATCACATACCAAATATCAGCCCTCAAATGGCAATATTTAATTTACAATAAATAATTAAAGTTGTGACCGCAAGATATTCATTTGAAACGACACCAAAAGCGCGGGTTTTAAGACCCGAGGCAACACGGGCGTTAAACAACCTACTCGGCCAAAAAAGTGCGCTTACGCATATCGCAATGTAAATAACTATTTAATACAGCACACTCTTTTAAAACATTATCAACAATGTCAAGACTGAGATAGGCTATACTACAAGGATGGGACGTTCTCGTTGATCTTTCTAAACAAAGCTTGTGTGGTGTTGTAGTTTTGAAACATGTGCCGCCTATATTAGTTTATACATGGTGCTGCCGCCCACCAGAGGTGCCACCACCAACGAGCTACTTGACGTCACAACCAAGGAGGGCGCGTTACAAGAATGATTTGAATTATGCAGTTTTTAATTATTTATTACATAAAAGAAAAAATGAGTTTTTTTGTGAACTGTGGTTCATTTAATGGCATTAAATTACGTCTTTCTATAGAGGCATGTGCATGCAGTCTGTCTCAACCTCGATTCGAACCAAGGTCAATCGGAGGCAAAAAAACATGCAGTTATTTCATCCGCTGAACGTTGCGGGGGGGTAGACACAAACCTTGAGTTATTTTACGACGAGGGCGCGTAAACAGGGCGTGTAAATAATAAAACATACCCCTAGTAAACAGGCGCCGCCAACAATGCTCGGCGTAACGTGAATTCCCTCATTATTTCACTTTACGGTGCTGTTAGCGTTATCGCGGAGGAACTGGGGACCATAAAAATTTTAGGTCCCTTTTATAATTCAGGATGAGTCGATAGTTACTAGGGAAACGTTTTGATTGAGCCATAAAATTGATTTTAACGACAGGATATTTCGTCTGCAGACTCGATTGATCGGCAGGAGGAACTATTGGGAAAGATAAAGGACCCAACGGTCCGAAATATCCACGTAATTTTTTTAAATTACATTTTTGCATTCCTCATACAATTCAATATACCTAATTTTAATGTTTGTTGTTTTTAATGTTGCAAATTCAAACACAAGACTAAAGAGCAGAAAAAAGAAAATTTAAATATATTTTTTAATATAACACGTTTTTAAAAAGGGCTAAAAAGTATAAAATAATATAAAAACCTAGAAACTAGAAAGTATAAAATAGTTTTTTATTATACTTCTTTGAAAACACCTTATTTTCATCTGTTTTAGCAATAATGAAAGATGGGGTTTTTCGGGCTAGCGCACGGAAACAGCGCATGGAAAAACTTGCCGTGCGCTGAATAAAAATACCGAATATATTGCTTTAAAATAGAAATATGCAGCAAAGTAAACTAAAATTAAGAAACTCTATATGCTCTCTGATATTTAACATGTACCTACTTATTTTGTATTTTAATTCGTAAGTGTTTCAATATCTAGATACATTTCTGTCATATTTGTGACGTTTTATTCACCTTATCTGACAATAACTAATTTACAACAAAGCACCTTTGAAATAATTTGAGAGTAACCATGGAAACGCATCATACATACCAAACACTATATTGTCTGCACTGTTTATTTTTTGTCAATTAAATTTATTATAATGTGCCGATAAAATGTTTTAAGTTTCCGTTTTCAAAGAAGTATAATAAAAAAATATCGTTCATTACACGTCCAGAAATAGATTTTTCCGTGCTTGCATGACTTCTCGTGATCCGTGTTCGGCTGCGCCTCACACGGGAATTTGTCACGCTCGCACGGAAAAGTCTTTATTTCCAGACTCGTAAGGAAATATACTATTCCCAGCCCCATAAAGATACGAAAAACGTGGGGCGCATGCAACAGATAATTGTTAGAAGATCAGCTGTCGTTGAGGTATTTTTTAGTCCGTTTTTATATTATTTTATATTTTTTAATCATTTTTAAAAACATGGTATATTAAAAAAAGCTATTGAAATTTTCTTATTTATTGTAATTTTTAGTCGACAAGTGGCAGTCACAGTGTACAGGGTGTCCCTATTTGAATTGTCGGTTTTCACGGTTTTCATTTTCCACTTCCGGTTTGAAAGCATCACTTGGTCAGATTTTTGAGACACCCTACCAACCACAGGGCGAGTTTTTTTTTGATGATAAGTATGGGGATCTCGGAAACTAGCGGAGATAGAAGCAAGGTTAAATGGGAAAATGGGAGAGGAACTGCAATTTTGTGGGCCCAATTTAACGCGTCTTGTGGATTTTTGAAAGAGACATGGCTTACTAGATATTTTGAAAAAAGGCGGATGGGGAACCGCCCAGGTGATATTATGGCCGCTCGCGCCGACGCGTGAGCGCTGTAAGGGGAATTCAGAGACACAGACGGGTGAACTGCTTACGAGAGATCCCCGAGTTCAGACGGTCCGGGTGGCTGGAAGCCGTTCCCGTTGACCACGTTCGGGTCTGTGTATTTATTGTATTCACCATTCACCTTGTGCGAAATAAATCAGCGTTGTAACGTATTCGAGGATTTTCGTTGTCGACCCACGCCCTATTCGGCCTTTCACGCTGCCGATCAACTGGGCGTCAATATTTACAGTATACTGAGGTGAGTTTTCATTTTTATTTCGTAAAAAACAACGTAAATACCAAATATTGGGTCTGTTTATATTATATTTATATATATTACAAAAGTCAGGAAGAAAATGTCACCATAACAACATTTGCTTTGCGTCGGGATGAAAATTTGCGCCAAAAATGGAGTCGTCAAATTCCAACTGAGATTTAATTTCTAAAAAACCCTTAAGTTTGTGTGGCTAACACATTTTTAAGAAAGTGAAACAAGTGTGGCAAGTTGAAAATGTTGAAAAAACAATTAGAAAAAGCCTGGATGCACAAAACCAATAATGTAATAGATGAAAGAAAGCGCGCCAAATTGTTGTTTGTTTTTTCTACTTATCTCCAAAAATGCCTTTTATTATATAGGACTAAGTTGGTCACGTGACTACGCGATTATGCGTTAGCGCCATGGCCATCAATTTGTCTCGAAAATTACCGAGAAAATCGACATTGTCGAGCAAATTGGGACACCCTGTACGTTTTCCATATCTCCGGCCAAAAAGCGACGCTGATTCGCCGCGGGACAATTTGCGAGGATCCGGGGTGCAGCGCGGCCCCGGCGTTGCGCCCGGACTTCCGGGCAAAAACGCCAAGTGACGTGCGGGATTATCTCCGCTCCGGGACTCCGGAGGCGGCCGCGCGACGCTGTGTACGTCGGGGGGTGGATGGCGAGTTAGCCCGGGCGAATATTCAATCTGAACCGCGTTTTTTAGTTTCTTTTTAGTCGACTCCAAAAAAGGAGGAGGTTATCAATTCGGTTGTACGTTTTTTTATGTTTGTTACCTCAGAACTCCGTCATTTATTAACCGATTTGGACAATTCCGTTTTTAGTTAAAAGGGTATACAGTGCCAGGTCATGCATAAATATGGTAATAAAATTTGAAAATACCGAAATTTTGACTAAGATGCTAAATTATAAGAAAAAACCTTAATATATAGATTTTAAGAGAAAAGTTCGGATATATAGATTTTATTTTAAGTTTTTCTACCTACCTTGGGAAATAGTCTGTATTATAGCGAGTCTTATGGCGTAGCTTGTGTTTAATGTGTTTAATAATATATTTATCTTGATATTTATATTATAAAATATTTTCCAAACAAATTATTTGTTAAGTACCATATTAAAAGAGAACGTTTTTTTTTAATTAGCAATATTCTTCCAAGCTTTATTTTGCCACTCCGAATAATACAAATACCTACCCTTATCTACTAATTGCCTTAAATATAAAATCTTACCATTGCTAAAATCTGTCTGGTGCTAGTAAAAAACATCACGTAACGTCGTAGAACTAATGTAATAGAATAAAGAATTCAAAATTCCGTTATTTGTCCTAATAATACGCCAATTTTTAAGCTAAAACGAAGCTACCAACGCAGGAAATCTCCTAATCTCAAAACGGCCCGTAACTTGGACGAAAAATAAATAGAAAATTTGCTTTTTAAAAAGTAGCTTTTATACCAGTGTTGTATGAAGTAAATAAATATATATATATATATATATAAATTAATTTCAGAAAAATTTATCTAAATAAAGAAGTGAGAGAATTGACGCTATCTGCTACAAACACACAACCGGGCGGCAAAAGCCGTAAAAATTGGTCAAAATATGTAGGGAGATAAAAAACATGACACATAATAGGTTAATACAAAAAAGCACAAATCTTAATTCGCAGTAACAGAGTGTACAAAAGTACTTAACAATAGGTAGAAGTGAATATTTTTCTTAATAATTACCTCTATATTAGTTTAAAGAAAGAAGAAACATCAAATAAACGCACAAAATTTGACAAAAAATGCATTTTGTTGTGTTTTAGGGGATGTTTCCTGAAACAAAAATCTTCAAAGTCGTTTGGTCGCTACCGATTTTCAGCCTAATAGCGTTAGTATTTTGCAAAAATTAATATTAGTGGATAGATCAGTTTTTAGGGGCCCCTTCCAGAGCTGGGGCCCCCCCGCATGGCGGGCTCTGCGGGCGCCTTATCGCCGCCAGTAAGGGTATACCGTATACCTACAGAATAGTCCCATTTAAAATTGAAGAAAAAATTCCACCCCTAAGGGTGGACAAATAGGGGATGAAATTTCATATTGAACCGATTTCGATGATTCTCTTTTTATTAGAAAGGGATTACTTTAGGAGTGGCCCCATTCAAATTTGAAGAAAAAATTCCACCCGTAATAATACATCATATTCTACATACATCATAACTTACTATCACCGACTCCAAAGATAACTCAATTTAGAAAGAGAAAAATATTTCTAAAATTTTAGTTGAAATGTGCAAACGGGCAAATTTTTGAAGTCGGTTTTAATTTTTTTGTTATTTTTTTTTTGTTCTATGAAACCTAAATAATATACCGAGTGATTTGGGTAGCCCATCCAAGCGAAAAACGTGTGTTACGAGGAGACAGATTAACATAAAATTGTCATTCGAAAAATGACAATGGCAAAAATTATTGGACAGTGATTGGTTGATAAGCAAGTACCTACCTATATGCCAAAGTATGCATTTTTCTTTAAAATTCGCGCGACAAGCTTTTCAATTTGCAAAAACTTGTCACAATTTGGAATTGAATTATCTTAACGAAAACGTAAACTTATTTTGTTCGTTTTAGTACATGACTTAAATTAAAACTTGTTTTTAAAAAGGTTTTTTTTATTTTCAATTTTATTTTGGGCTTTTTAGTATATATTTTGATTCCCATGTCAGGAGGGTGGTAAAGAAATTTAGTCCGCCATCTTGGGGCGGCCGCCATATTGGATTTCGTATGAAGTCATTCACCTTATTGTTTCCTACCCGTCGAGCCCTTTCATTTGATACCCACGTTGGACAGGGGCGTGCAGTCCATGGAAGCAAGGGAAGCAGTGCTTCCCCTAAACCAAAACAATGTAAAATGATAAAATGTAATTTTTGAATTTTTAAAGAGGAAGCAATTAGTTTAGTTACCTAGGTATATCAAAAACGCTAAAAATTATCTTATATATCATATATCAAACCTACAATATGTTATGCCTCTAGCAAATGCGGCGTTGACTCCGACTGCGCCCATCCTACCCAGCGGCAGTACAATGTAAGCTATGCCGGCCGCTAGCTTTTCTGTAGCGTACGAGAGTCGAGAGGTTATTGAACTTTCCATCTCCACCGCACTGGCTGACGCGAATGAGAACGCGTGTTTTAAGCGTGAGTGGAAGCTATCGTTGCAGTAGGTTCTTTATTTAGTTTAGTTGGTTTTGAAAATGTTAAAGTTGAACAATTAAGTAAGAGTGTGTGTGAATGTGTAGTGTGTGCGTTAATAATAAAGGGATTTTCAACATTAAATTTTGTGGATAAGCTTCAATTAATTACTAACTGAAGGGCAAAACCCCCTATGAAAAATTTAACCACAAAAACGAATGAATGGCTTTCACAGATATTCTCTGTTGTCTATCGAGAATATACTTCTCCCGAACATGTTAGAGCATCGATGTTTTTATGATGACGGCATTGACGAATTCTCAAAAAGTGATCGAAGAATCGAATTACATTACAAATAGGTAAGTTTTTAAACATTGCTTCCCTTACTTAAAATGTCACCGCACGCCCCTGACGTTGGGTATCGAATAGGTAGTCCACCATCTTGGAGCGGAGGCCATATTGAATTTAGTGTAATGTCGCTAACTTCATTTTTTCTACTCTTCAAGCCCTTTCATTTGATACCCATATTAAGGGCGTTGACAAAAAATACATCGTCCGCCATCTTGGAGCGGCGGCCATTTTGAAAGTATTACAATATCGAGTATTGAATATTGAGAACACAGATACCTACAGTTTTCTTTGAAGTGCCATAGTGGAAAGTAGGTATAAGCAGAGAAAGTAAACTCTGGCCGAGTTACAGCTCCGAACTGGGGGTGATCATTAAACTTTCATATCTTTTACTTTCCACTGGGGAGGGGAGGCAAACTTACTAGCACTTCGCCTTGCTTGGAGCCCAACTTTATTAAGTGCATCGCAGGGAATTAGTACGTAAGAGACTGGATCCGCTCAATTATTTACACCCTCTCTGAAATGTAAATCATAGGGAATATTTTACACCAAGTGCACTGGCGAAATTTAGTAGAATTTCGGATAATGTCAACACATTAAAATCTCTGCAAGTATGCAACACGTTTTACAAACTCTCACATATTCTTTTAAATTCTTCTAAAGTCCAAGTTTTCCAATACCTCCGACTGTCGGATTATCGATCGGGGGTACCCAACGGGGGGCTTCACGCCTAGAACTTAGGACTTCTCCTTCGTTAGACAGGAATCAAGTCGCCAACTTCCCAAGCGACGGGCATTTGAATATGTCGTCCTCGGACAGTGCAAAACTATGGCAAACTGCATTTGGAACTTCCAGATTTCAATAGTCTGGAAATCTATTTATCCGCTCTTTCTTTATATCGAACGGATAAACTTGTTGAGAAGTAGACTGCATGCTGTAAGAGGGCTGGAAGAAATTTCAAGTCAATAAGTAGGTAGGTATGCCAAACGCTGCATTCTTCCGAAACATTAAAAATACTAGCTTATGTTTTATGTTTTGCCTAATATATTTGTCTATTTAGTTGAGAACAGCCAATGGCCATTTCTCGGTTACTCTTTAAAATAAATAAAGTAGATTTTCTGTGATTCATTCCAACAATTACAATAATATATTGAAAATTCAACAAAGCAAATACTGCTGTAAAAATTTTCCATAAGTTATATTTTATCTGTCATTTTAGTAAAAGGCATATTTATAGATGGAACGTGATACTTTATTATGAACTAAATTAAATTATAGAAGGTGTTCTATAATGCTTCCATCTGGCATAAATAAAAGCCACCTATTGACAGAGATCAAAACTTGGGAAAAGGAACAAAAGGAAGCCTACTGGAGTAACACTCCGGGACAAAGACAAGCGAAAAGATTTTTGACCTATTCGCCTCAGAACGCCAAAGAGCTTCTCACTCTAAACAAGAATGAATTAAGACTCATCACAGGTCTCCTGACTGGACACTGCCCTTTAAGATATCATCTTAAAAAAATGGGCAAAACAGACAATGGACTATGCAGATTTTGCAACGAACGGGATGAGACTAGCGAGCACATACTGTGTGAGTGTCCCCTCTTAATTCGAAACAGACTTAAATACTTCGAAAGGATCAATATAAATCCAAATGAAATTGGCAACTTAGCCCCAAGGAAAATACTAAGCTTCGTCAAAAGCCTAGGTGACCTTGGAATTTATTAGAGCAGGGTCATTCACAAAAGATCTAATTAGGTCGCAGTGAAGAAAGGCCGTAAGGGCAAAAAAAACGACCCCTAAGAAATCTACAATCTACAATCTACAATCTACAATGCTTCCATCTTGTGTAACACAGAAAGCATACCTCCTTAATAAACTTCTCATGTAGTTAGCTACGGTACCTGCCTCGTTCATCTCTCTGATCTCCTGAGATTTTTTTTCTTTAACTTGGTCGATATTATTTGACCTCTCCGCATATACCCGACCCTTCAAAGTATCCCATAGAAAGAAATCGAGTGGGGTCAAGTCTGGGCTTCTGGCAGGCCATAAATAGTTCCATTTGAACCAATCCACTCTACAAAAGTGTCATCTAAATGCCGCTTGACAGCATTTGATTTATGTGCTGGAGCACCGTCTTGTTGCCAAACAATATTTGGCTTATTAACTTGATTCAATAGATCATAAATTTCTCCTCTTAAGAGCTGTCAATATTTTAGTCCAGTTACACCATTTTCAACAAATACTGGACCAATTATGTGATTCCGAAAAATACCACACCAAACATTTATTGAAGTTCGACCTTGTCGTTGAATAGAAATAAACTGTCGTGTATTTTCTGATGACCAATAGTGAGTATTAAAAATGCCACATGTTGTAAAAGTGGTTTCGTAAATCGACAATATAGAATCTATAATAGTAATAACGGTAGGAGTAGTAATAGAATAGTAATGTCTAGTAGTAGTTAGTCAATAGTAGTATAGTGTAATCTTATAGTGATAATTTACAAGCGATAAAAATTCACCCCTCTCCAGCACTAAACGGCAATAGATGTTCTCGCCTTCTATAATTATCATTTTCATCTAGTTTTTGAACTGGGCGATAACAATATGGTCTAAACTCTAAACTTAGGCATTTTCAACACTCTATGGACTGAGCTCCAGATATTTGCGATGCATCTCATGAAGTATTTTCTTTAACAATAATATACCATTCTCGCAGAGCACGATATAGTAACATTACTATTAACACCTGATACAAACTGTCAAAGTCAAGCTCTGATTCTCGTAATAGTTGTTTTGAAATTTCCATGGCAATTTTGATTTTGTCCGACGTTTAATAATTCAAAAGAAGATTTTGTGCAAACCACTGGGGCAAACATATAACTTAAGTTTGGTATATATCTCCAAAACGCGACATTCATTTGTTCTTCTGAATACACAATTAAAATTGTAAAAAAATTATCTATAATTTTCATAATAGTTACATTTGTTTTCAAAATTAAAAACCAAAAAGTTAAGGGGAGTAGAATTTCATATGAATAAGCCTGTAACATACATTTCTATGACTTCCAAATCCAAACTTTGCAGTACACTATTAGACGAACTGTTCCCCACTAGGTACGAACTATGAAGTTTTCGATGCCCACCATACTTCACCCGTTCCAATACTACGTGAAAAGTTCGCGGGAAAACTTTTCCAGAGCGTGTGTCCCCATGAAAAACGCGCCTTTATTTAAGAAACAACGCCGCCGAGGATAAATATTAAAGTTGAGGGAAGGAGGAATCTCTGGAGGGCCCGAAAACGGCGGCAGCCATATTGGGAAGCCCGAAGAAAAATTCTCCGCATTACCATACGAATAGTCGGCCATTGGGAAGATATCCGGGAATGCCTGGAGATTGGGAATTTCCCGTTGTTTTCGGATTTAGGGGCAGATTGTTCGCCGGTAGTTTCGAGCATGAACGTTTAAATAAATTCTAGATAAAGTTCGCATTTAAAAGCACAATATCTCCCTTAATACAGACCTGTTCGCGAAAGATAAAACATAATTTTAAGAGTAGAGTGATAATATCTCCCTATATCGTACGACGAGAAGCTAAAAACAACCATAAGGAAGACTCAATGAAGAAGAAATGTTATTCTTGATTTGAAGAAAGTAGGTGGCATTTTAATCATGAAAATTTATCGCCAAAATATGATTTTTTTTGAAATTTTTATTTTTCCAATTTTAAATTTGTTTGCAAACATGGACAATTAAATTTCCTATCGAAAACGCATAGAAATTAATTTCTGCACGCAGCGATTGTATTTATGGCAGAATGAAATTTTTGCATTAAAGCCATAGAAGGTGTGAAATTCAAGCAATTCGCAAACAAATAAACATCATGTTATTTGTCGTATTAACAAGTTTTTAGTACATAAGGCTACATGCAAATACTAAATACAAAATTATATTGTGATTATTTTAATATAGACAATAAAACTTCCTTATTCTACAATAATATTGTCACCATATAGCATAATAACACCAAAAATTACCTAGTAACTATCATCTTGTAGATTTAACAAATAATATTTTTTTAACTTCCGCTTTAAGTTAAAATAATCACATGGGATCACCCGTCCATGAACCGACTGCGCGCGATGTTGCTTGACTTTGAAGATCGCTCTACCTAGGTCAAGTATGACGAGGCACGGCGCTTTCCAACAGAAACTCCAAACTGCTGCCTGTTGTGCAGCCTTCATGAAAATTAGATTGATATTCAAACCTACTAAAATATTTATACCGAAAGATTGCGCTTCTATAAAAGTTAAATGGGCCTTTATTGGCCGGGTTTTGAATATTTGGTCACAATCGTACAATAATGGGCTACTTCAGTGCCGATTTCTGAGCTTTTAATGACGATTTGGAGACACTTCACTGGCGATTTCAAGAAAAAGTTTCTTTTTTGCGGACACTGTATCATAACAACAAAGTTTTCTAGTTTCAGCACACGATCAACTATACGACAAACTCCCGCATCTCCTAAACGTACCCCTCATAAATATTTCCACGCAAAATGTTGCCCGCATTTGTTTTGCGTCCCGAAAATCCCATTTGTCGGCAAAATAAAAAGAAGCCCTCGGCATATCTTAAAACGTCCATTTTTATATTACCCTGGAGGTCCTCTCGCGACTCTGAACACCCCTCGCGGGGACCGCACGCATTTGTCTCTGGACTCGTAAAAACCAGCCTGCCGACGCGATGCCACCGCATAAAATTTGGGGGGCCCCCCTTTTTGGGGGGCCCGTCCGCGCGGTTACGCAGATAAATGGGGGTTAACCGGGGGAAAATATTCGGCGGGCTTTCCTTGCTCACGCCATTTTTCATATTGGGAAAGGAGATGGGCCTAATGGAAACTTGAGGGGGGGCCATATACGTATGGGTTCTGGTCATTTATACTTGCGGGAGTAATTTTGATGCGAATATAGACGCATATTACGGCCATTTTAAATTTGCTTACAAGCCCTTTGCAAACATGTGGCAACGCCGCAGCGGGACGGTTCAACGACGGGTCTATGCAGTCTAGAGCAGTCTGCACTTTGGCTTAGTTTATCTTTTCTAATAAATGTTCAACCCTCTTTTTAATTATAATTAGATACATTTGTGAACTTTGTTTCAACAACTGGGTACCTAAGTAAGTAAGTATGTTTGTTTAACAGACAATAAAAGCAGTAACAAGTAACAAAATATACACAGAAGTAGAAGTATTTATAATAAGTACGATTCCTGGTGTAGGTAGGTACATTTTCGACAAATAATATGGTAAATTTGGGCAAATAGAGGGGACTACATTTTGTGGTAAGTCGGATTTTTGTTAGAATTTTTCGCAAAGTGCGCCATCAGACCAATGATGATCACCTATCTTCCCTTATGATTAAATTTTCATAAAAATACAAACAACAAGCGAACAAAGAACAGCATGTTGTGAAGGAGAGTAATATCTTCTGATTGAAATGGCAGTTTAGGGTCAATTTCAACTAAATTATCTTTTCACTTTAACATTAGGTAAAGAAACTTTTGCAACAATACTAAACAATGGTTGGATTGTTAGTAAGCTTCTTTAATTTTAAAGGGCACTTTTTTATTCTTAAATTTTCGTCCTTTATGGAAAGCCCAAAACGAATACAAGTTGACCGCTTGCCGTCAAGGAAAGAAAACCTAGATACTTCAAGTTATTATTACGATTTGACTTACAGCCAGCTATATAACTAAGTTCTAGCTTCCCTCGACGGTTCTAGGCATCTTGAGTCTTGAAATTGTAAAGGAACGATTCTTCACTTCGAACTTTTATAGAAATGTTTCACTTTTGCACAAACAAAACAAATTTATAAAAAAGCTCTTCGCGCTGTCTGTTTCCACACATAGACACGCTGCCTCGTCGTAGCAATCTGGCGACGATAGCACTACCCGCACTACACAAATTAATTCTGGTAAATTTCTTGTAAAATCAACTGACAGGGAGTGACAGGCCACGCCGCGCAGACCCGCAAGCCATGTTGCCAGCTTTCTCAACTTCAGAGCTTTCCTACAGTCGGCTGTCCCACAGCGTTAATCAGGACACCCCAAAACCTCCGTATAGCAAATTTAAACAAAAACTATACGGGGAGTTCCATTCTAGAGGGTGCAAAAGATGAACAAAACAGAAATTTAGAGGCATCCGGTGAATCAAGTATGCCGTGGAATACTCTCGAAATAGTTGAATGATTGACAGGACCCCTGAAAGTGTTGGTGTGTAAAGATTCAATACAAAAATATGCAGGGTATTTTTCTCTATGGGCCATCCCAAATTTCTGAATTTTTGTGAAACTTTGTACGGGTCAAGAGTGCTCTGGAATTATTGAAAGTAATTTATTTTACACAAAGGGGATTTATTTATTTACAAAATGCCAAGCAACAAATAAAATACAATTTAAATTATTGGGCCTTTCTCAACAAATTCACTGTCTAAGAAGATACATTTTCCGTGAGTTTTCTTAAGCCATATGGACTTACCAACTGTCAGGCTTCTATACTTTTTAGACGTAGTTCGTTTATAGTGTCTGGGGCAGTTGTGACATAATCGATTTTTGACCTGTATAAAGTTCCAAACAATGCAGTACTTTGAGATGGTGCAGAGAAAGACACCCTGTATATTTCTTTATTCGATCTCTGCACACCAACGCTTTGAGTGATCCTGTCGACCATTCAACTATTTTGAGGGGATGCCACGGCACATTTGATTTGCCAGATGGCTTTAAAATTCCTATTTTGCTCAATTTTGACAATCTGCAGAATGGAACTACCTGAATATTTTTTCTTCAAATTTATTATGTGGGGGTTTTGGGGTGTCCTGATTAACGCCTTGGCGTCAGATTTTAGATAAAAAATTGCTAGATAAATACTTTTCGTGGATATCGGGGCAGAAAAAATCGTAACCGGCCCTGATTTTGCATTTTGAAAATGTTGGAAGGTCAAAAGAAACGATTTTTGAAGACCCTTCAAACAAAAAAGTTTAGGCGGTGCAAGACTATTCTCCGGAATATGATAATGAAAAACTGTAAAAATACTAGTATAAAGTTCTATACAATTTTAAACTTAAGTATGTACTTATATTTCAAAAAGTACAAAAATATGTCGAGTGTTCCATTAAAAAACCTAAGTTTATGTATTTTCTTTACTTTTCGATGCTGATTTGATTTATCTGATGAGATGAGAAAAATCTATCTAAAAACTTTTTATGGATCCAAAAATAATGGCTGTAGTATAATTCGAAATATTCGAAAATAACCTGAAATACCCACAAGAAAAAACACCACGTTGTTATGTGGAAGTATAATAGATACCATATATGTCTCATCAGAAAATATTCTTTAAACATTTTGGAAGGAAATCTCTCTTTAAATCTTTGAAAAAAGGGCGCATGAAATGTATGTACATCAATGACGTCAGAACCTATAGACAGGTTTGTTTTGATAAACGCTCGACGCCCAGAACTAATCACAATCTAAGCGCTCCGTTAAATTATTCCGAAAATGTCGCGAGATTGTCAGAAATTTCCCCTTTTTGTCTTGCCGTAGCGAACTTATTTCGACTCTGGGCTCGGCGGCTGGCGTCGTTAGACCATCCCCCGAGTCTTCAGGTGAGGTTCCGATGCTTCCGGCGCCCCCAAACAAGAAAAAACATGCGATATCTAAGTGTGATTCTGGAGGAACTGTAACCGGGAATCACCGGGTGTGTAGTTGGTTGATGGTTGACTTTCTGTCTTTGTTTGTAGCATGTTTTTAGAGTAGTTTGGATATATTTAATCTTGGAGTCAAAATAAAGGGCATTTTAACAATGGGGCACCACGTCTATAGGTTTTGACGTCATTGATCTACATCTATCCAGAAACGTTTCGACCTTATTGAAATTAACATGGGGAAAGTGTGCTCGTACGCACATAGCTTATCTACTCACAACTCTCTCCAAACTTCTCCCCTCTAACCTCTCTGGCAGGTTAACGATGCAGTTTCACCCCGAGCTCCTTTTCTAGGGGGGCCCAACCCGCACTTATCTTCCGTTCCGGTCCGATAAGTATGTTTACCGCTGGGAAAGTATAAATTCCGTCCAGTCGAACTGGTGATGACAGTCCCGGCGCCCTTGGTGGCATCTAGGGGCTTCTTAACGCATCCCTGGCTCGTTGATAAGTTCTGCAGGGACCAGGAGTTTGTAAGTCCTTCGCCCAGATCAGTTTGGTTGGGTTAGATCGTATAGATTTGGAAATTTTTTTATTTTGGTAAGTTGACAAACAGAATGGGCAGGTTCAAAGTGCGGTTCCTTTATTACGAGAATTGTTGCGATCAATTGTCATTATGAAATTCCAATTGGTTTTGCATAAAAGCAATGAAGCAGTAAGAAAATTGGGCACAATTCAAGTTTTACAGAGTAAAGGTAATACCCGCGCCTTCACCAAAAAGTCTAAAATGTCGATTAAAAACATTTCAAGTTAGACAACCATTTAGTATTTTAAAACTTTGAGAAGCATTTTGTGGTACTAGACTCATTTTGAATAATAATTCTCAGAGTTACTTTTTGCTCAAATGCGCACTGAACACTCAACCACATACCAGTTTTGCAAAAGGCAACCCTTTGGTGAGCTGCAACGAATGCTTGCAAGTTTATCCGCGTATTTTATAATTAGACTAACCCAAATATGCAAGTCGAAACCCTAAAAATATGCACACAAATATTCAAATAATTTACTCAAAATATGCAGGAAAATGTTAAAAATATGTAAATTAAGAAATGCTTTAAAAATATAAATTTATTGTTTCATTTACAAATAAACATATATAATGTATATAATATTTTGTCCCCAATTTTACCTGTGACATTTTGAAAAGCAACCTCGGATTGTTTTACCAGTTCTACACTTCGGGTTGATGGGAAATTAGATTCATTTGTGTTATTGTTTGAGAAAGAAAGCTATAATTTGCTTTTAGAAAGGAAAGTTGTTTCTTTATTTCCTTGTTTTCGAATAGTTGTTACATCTGTAAGGGACTGGGAAGATTCGTTCGAAAATTCTGAAATTAGATCTTTCAGTTGGCAAAAATTCTCGCAATAAAAAAATGCAGCTTCCAACCAAGTGCCCCATCCTGTAATAACAGGTTGAGGTGGAAGAGGAGTGTTTGGTAGTTTTTCTTTGTAGAACTGAACCCTTATAGGCGCTTTAAGGAAGACTTTTGTCATGTTATTAAATAGGTACAAATACCTACTTATTCGGTTTCAGATCACCAGGAATATTTGTGCCCATAAAATTATAATGTACCTCTCTATATTATTTTGGGAAAACCAGGTACCTACCTAGACACCGACCCCTGTTCCCAAAAATGAATGAAACGCCTGCTAAAGATTTAAATTATCCTAAATTCTTTCAGTTATGCACAATATGCCATATTTTAAGGATATATGCAAATATTTAAAAAAATGCATATATAATATGCTAAATATGCAAAATATGCGTGTTGCATATTTGGGTTACTCTATTTATAATCTTCATGAATTATTGTAAAGTTAAAATGACAGTGTCATTCTTAGTGTCAAATTTTCATACTGCTCATGGTTTTTTCTTTACCTCAGACTCATTACTTTTATGCAAAATCAAATGGAATTTCATGATGACAATTGATTACAATAACTCTCCTAATAAAGGGACCCTATAGTTTGAAGATGTTTCCGCTGGTAAAAGTTCAGAAAATATAATTCTGCTGATGATGGCAGAAAATTCGACGATTAGGTTAGGTGGTAATATCTCTTCTTCTTCGCGTTTCTGTGGTACCTACCACTAAACAGCAAATGTTGAAAATAAACAGTGAGTTATTCAAGTCCAAATTACCAAGCAGGCCCGTCTATTACTTCCATGTAAGAAAGCTTCTCTTCTACTATGAAACTTTATTTTCCGCGCTCGCACCCGGCCTCATCCCGTCGGTTTTACCTTCAGAAAAATCCGGTTTCCCGCATATTAAATCCCAACTTCTCCAGGTCCCGTCCGCTATTGAAATATCGTCGTAGTCGCGTGGGGATTTCGCCTCGAGTACAACTATCGCTCCCGTTGGAAACGGGGAAAGGGTGAACGTTTTTCCAGCCGTGAAACGTGATAAATACTCGTCCCTTCCCCCCCGGGAAAGCTTAGGTGCGCCACGCGAACGGCCGGATATGAGGGGAAATATGGAATTGGATTTGGGTGAAATACGATGCCTCTATATAGAAACAATATTTTCCCCGGTATGTGTATGCCGTACATTAGGGTTGATGTATGCCGTAATATACACTTTCGCTTGTGGTTTCGGGGTTGTAAAAATAGGGTGACATTACTAAACGTAATGTTATTAATAAATCGTGTGTATGAGGAGAGGGAAAGGAACACGTGTTTATCCTTTGCGCACGGGCGTAGCCAAGGGGGGGGGGTTTCGGGGGTTCAAACCCTCCCCCGAAATAAGCAAAATATTACCTAATATTATACCGAAAAAATACGAGGAGTGAAGAGTTAAATTATTATTACGTTTGAATATATTATGTAGTAATAGTAGCGCCTAGCGCCATCTTTTGACGAGAGGCAGACGAAGTTGCATTGTAGGGACACTTTGCGTTGTTTCTCGATTATTCGCCACGCCCCTCGGTCGAAATGAGCGGAACTTTGTGGAAGTTCGTGGAAGTTTCTGGACGGCTACTGGGCTGCTATATAAGCGGCGCCGCGGCGCGTGACCGCGCTTACGGCAGTATTGTTCCATGCGAACTCGAAGCGAATAAAAGTGAAAAGTGGTGAACGAATAGTGAAGAGAATTAAGTGTACCGTGTAAGTGAGTAATTTTAGTGCGCTGTTATTCGATGACCTTGTTAAGGATAGATACGTGAATCATTATTACTGTCGAAAAATGGAGGGGAAAAAAGGAAGGGTGATAAACTTAAAGGTATGGACTACTGGAAAAAGTGGTGTAGTCAAGGTCAAGGGGTTTCTAATAAAGAAACAAATTTGGATTTAGCTATCAAAGCTTCAGCTACCTTGCATGCTGATAAGAAGACTGCCTACCCCGAAATCTAGTTTGGAATGCCTAGATATGTGCGATAAAAACCTTTATCCTAATATTTACACATTACTACAAATCTTGGCTACCATTCCTGTATCCACTGCTACCCCAGAGAGGTCTTTCTCGAGCCTAAGGAGACTGAAAAACTATTTACGAAACACTACAAGTGAAAACAGACTTAATGGTTTGGCTCTAATGAACATTCACTATGGAACAGAAATTCATGCAGATGAAGTAGTGGATATATTAAAGCCGAAAATTTCTTCTTTAATGGTTTTAGATTTAGCGCAGAGGAACGAAATTGATTTATCCATTTCATTTAAAGTTAAGAACTTTATAAATATGTCGTAGTTTTTCGGATGAATATATAGATATTAAATTTCATGTAAGTATATTTTTGTTGTTTTATTTACTTCTCAAACTAAACCCCCCCCCCCCCAAAACTAAATCCTGGCTACGCCCGTGCCTTTGCGTAACATAACAAAAAATCAAGGGGGACCGCAATTTGTGACACTTTTTCATATAAAGGGCTTCGTTTTCAATATACAGGGAGCCAGAGTTTTTAAAAAATATTAGGCGCAATGTAAGCATGAAATTTCGAAACGGACTCGTCGCTTTGCCTCGTTTTAATTTTATGTCGGACATATCTGATCAAATATTTCACAGTATGAAACGGTATTATGCTTACGTTATTAATTTACTCAAACCTTTTGCGGTTATATCCAACCCTTTAATTAATGTTTCATTCCAGAACTCTTTAAAAATCCGCTGATACTGCAGTATTTGATGAGTTGCATTTTTGCGTTTCTGTTTTAGGACGATTATTTGTGCCTCACATTTTTACTTATTTCTGTGTTGTTTTTCGTAAGTTTAGTAATATCATAAGGGCATCTAATTTTTCCGAAAAAATCGAAAAAACACGTTGCTAAGTAATATTTTAACAAGAAGCATGAATGCTGGTGTCAACAAAAATCCGAGTCGAAGACGTATTTTGTTAAAAAAAATATTACTTAGCATTGTGTTTTTTTTATTTTTTTCACAGGAAAAATTAGATGCCCGAATGGTATTTGACAAGACTATTTCATGAGTAACAGATTATTTTGCATACACATAGCTTACAAAACATACTACCAATAGGTATAATAATACAACAGCTGTCAAGTTTTGCCGCGGGTAAACTCGAAAAAACTGCTGACAGGTGCTGTCACACAGTTTTTCCATCTAGAAACCATTTGTAATAATTCAAAATTGCGCATTTGTGAATGGTGGAAAATAAGACGAGGGAAATAGTTTGTCAAAAAATAGGTATTTTGATTGAGCCACTTATACAAGGCACCCTGTACAAGTATGTAGGTATTTATATGTGTATATCAACGCGCAGTTGTTATTTTATTGATTTAGTCTCCATTTATTCTATAAGACCTCTTCATTACTATCTCCTATAATATACTAACTTTTCGGAACATTTTCTGATACGGTAGTTTTGCAATAGGCGCACCCTTTGGTGAGCTTCAACGAATGCTTTCTAGTTTAACCCATATTTTATACGTTAATCTTCTTCAATTATTTTAAAGTTAAAGACCCCTTTTTAAGGGAAAAGTGTCCATCAAAAGAGATTTTGTTCCTACACAGTCTTCCAGGGTAAAAGTGGTTTTGGTTTGGACTGTTATACCTATCAATTTTACATGATTAAACGTAACCACCTTAAAATCAGGAAGTTTTGTAGTTTTATTCATTTGAATTTAGTTGTATTTAACCACGCAAATAAGAAATAATTGGCATTTACGAAAATTTTACCGGTAGATATCTAAATGCACCAAAAGCCTGTGACTTTCACTCTCGTAGATTATTAAAATTCCTGTATTGTATTACCCACACTTTTAATGAAGTAAAGTAAGTAATCATTTAGATGACTCAATTCTTCACCATCAATCACAATTACTACCCCGTCAATTACTTTAAAATAATCGCTCCCGTCGCGTTTTTCTCTTCAACCCTTTATTGCGTTGTTTGTCACGTGACTCTTCGCCCCCCCTGGCGTCCACAATGGACAAATCGCGCCAGGGTTGTCACCACTTGGGGCTTTTTTGTCCCGGTGACGGCAGGTGGTGCTTTTTTGGCGATTAATTGAGTCCATAACAAATGTAGTGTGAAGTGGTGTATATACCCCCTGTTCGTTCGACGGGGTGACGGATGCACAATTAAAAAACGGGGGGGAGGGGGGGAGAAAGAGGTCGAGTGATTTCGAACAAAGCTTGGTGCTTATACAGGGTGAGCTAGGGGAACACGCAATAGTAAAAACTTCAATTTACCGAAAAAGCTTACTCACGACAAAAGGTTTTGCTTGTCCTCAAGAGGGGGTTGCCGACAGCGAAAGTGACGTTAGATTTCGTAATTTTTAAGTTGTATAGCATAAAATCTAACAACTTTTTACCTGGCAAAAATTTAGTACAAACATTTCTGTCTGCATTTCAATCATAAGATCTTAAAAGCATATGCACTGGAATTATTATTTTTCCCAAGGTTTTCACAACCTATAAAACAAAACACTGCTAATAAGATCTTATGATTAAAATGAAGACAGAAATGTTTGTACTAAATTTTTGCCAGGTAAAATGTTATTAGATTTTATGCTATACATAACTTAAAAAAATACGAAATCTAACGTCACTTTCGCTGTCGGCAACCCCCTCTTAAAATAACTGACCGACGGTCTAAATTGTAACAAAAATATGAAATGTTCAATTTGCAATATTGATTATAAGTGTCTATATCATTATTAATATATGTTTTATTTCTTTACAGGTATGTTTTCATAGTCATCCAAAGTTTGTTCAAGTAAGTTTAGTAGTTAACATAATGTGCTTAAAATTAAGTAGGTTAGCCGCAAAATTTAGATTCTCGTATCTTTTAATAATTTTGTAAACAACATTTTTTTCATATTTTGTGAAATTTACTCTAATCCTTTTATGTACATTGTAGGTATACAACAAAAATGTTTAGTAGTTTTTCATGAAAATACCGCGCATTTCCTTTAAGTTAAAAACAATGTTAACGCACTTTTCCACTGCACCACTCTCAGCGGGAAACTCCTAAAACCATCTCGAACTTCAGAGCCGCACAATGCAATTTTATGAAACCGTCCACAGGATAAATACCAATATACATCAGCCTCGAGTCTCTGAAGGAACTTTCCGATAGTCCTAGATGGAAAAGTTTCAAAGGGGGTTAACCGCATCAGCTGTGGGAGCAAGGCAATAAGCAAGTTAGAGGCTCGTCGTTTTTTGGGGGATTTTCTGTAATTATGTGCATTATTTGCGTGAACTATATGTATGAAAACGATTACGATGAAACCACTATAATACTCGTTATACTACTTACTTTTATTTTTTTTATGATCTTTTATGTAGTAGTAAGTACATAAGGTCATTCAGTCTCGGCGGTTGTCATTTGTTTTCTATATATTGTCCTAAAGCAAACAATATAATATAAGATACTAACTATTTATTCTAGAATATCTACAGGGTGTTTCATCTTAAGTGCGAACACCTCTGTAAAATTTGTATTCTCCATCCGATTTTAGCTCAGTTTTTTTCTAAAAATAGGCCACAAAAAACTCTATGTTTTATTATTTTTTTTTATTTAAAATCTGACACCACAGCGTTCATCAGAACAACCTAAAACCCCCGTATACCAAATTTGAACATACAGGGAGTTCCATTCTGCAGGGTGTGAAAGTTGAGCAAAATAGGAATTTTAAACTCATCTGGCGAGTCAAGTGTGCCATGGAATTACTTCGAAACAGTTGGATGATGAACAGGACCACTCACAGTGTCGATGTGCAAAGATCCAATAAAAAATATACAAGGTGTTCTTCTCTGTAGCAACTCGAAATGCTGAATTTTTTAAACTTTATACAGGTCAAAAATCGAGTATATCAAAACCACCCCAGACATTACAAACGAACTAAGTCTAAAAAATACAGAAGCCTGCCAGTCACTAAGTCCATAGAAGTTAAGATGACTGGTGTGCCATAACAGGAAACGCACAGAAAATGTATCATCTTAGACAGTGAGTTTATTGATAAAGGTCCAACAATTTGAATTGCTTTTATTTGTTGGTTGGATGATGTAAAGAAATAAATTGCTTTTGTATTTATTAATATTTATTCAATGATTCCAGAGCACTCCTGAACAATATAAAGTTTTATAAAAATTCAGCATTTTGACATCGCCCAGCGAAAAAGACCCTGTACATTTTTGTACACACTTTGAGTAGTCCTGTTGATCATTCATCTGTTTTGACGGGATTCCATGGCACACTTGACTCTCCAGATGCCTTTAAAATTCCTATTTTGCTCAATTTTGACATCCTGCAGAATGGAACTCCCTGTATATTTTTTTGTTAAAATTTGGTATACGGGGGTTTTAGGTTGTTCTGATTAACGCTGTGGTGTCAGATTTTAAATAAAAAAATCGCTAAATGGTTTCCGTCATTTTTTACCCCAAAACACTTAGGAGTAAAAACACGATCCAAAAAAAGCGCAAGTGGCGCCCTCTGTGAGATACAGCAAAATTGATATTTTTAGCTTATTCTCCATCCCCAAAAACACAGCAGTACCAAATTTCAGTTCAGCAGCTTCATTATTTTGGGAGATGTAGCTATAATTCAATTTCAAAAAATGAACTTCAACGCCCTGTATCTCTTAAACAAACAACATTTCTATAAGGCATATTAGCCTCAATCGTCATATTTTGGCCCCAAATATGTGCAGTTGCTCTATGGACCATTATTAACGGGACACCCTGTATATTGCCATTGTTTTGGACTTTCGTTCCCCCGTTTTACATCGTTTGATTGTCCCCTCGATCTCCCGGCAACCAGCAGCCGTTTTCAACGCGCTCGAAAACCGTTCCTAAAGAACCCCCTCATATCCCCAACCCAAGCAGGACGTCGTTTAACTTTGAAACGGGTGCTCGCTCGAACGCGCGTCAATTTGCGTCCGCGCCGTCGTTTCAAAAGAGACTCGGCCGAAAACTTTAAGGCCCGAAACAACCGGAAGTGCGTCTCGCGCCCTCTAATTAATTCCACTTCCTTCCGGTTGTTTATCAACCTGCGGCACGGCGCGCGAAACTTTCGAACTGGGACGGGAGTAGCGTCGGGGTGGAATAACATTCGCCCCCCACGCGCAGAAATTAAGAATTTACATCAGTTTTGATGTGTGGATTGCCGTAAAGTTTGGACTCTCTTAGGCTCTAAAGTTAAATGATCTGTATAAATATTTAAATATGCGTGAAGGCCGCTCGGAAGAGCTGTTTTCTGTCAAAAAATAGCTGAGATATTTTGAGTGAGCCACCTGTATGAATAAGCCACCCTGTATGATATGTTGCTTCAATTTTTACACGCTGAATCTCTGCCTACCGGGATTTACCTGAAAAATTATTAAAATTCAACATTTCTATAAGGCATATTAGCCTCAATCGTCATATTTTGGCCCCAAATATGTGCAGTTGCTCTATGGACCATTATTAACGGGACACCCTGTATATTGCCATTGTTTTGGACTTTCGTTCCCCCGTTTTACATAGTTTGATTGTCCCCTCGATCTCCCGGCAACCAGCAGCCGTTTTCAACGCGCTCGAAAACCGTTCCTAAAGAACCCCCTCATATCCCCAACCCAAGCAGGACGTCGTTTAACTTTGAAACGGGTGCTCGCTCGAACGCGCGTCAATTTGCGTCCGCGCCGTCGTTTCAAAAGAGACTCGGCCGAAAACTTTAAGGCCCGAAACAACCGGAAGTGCGTCTCGCGCCCTCTAATTAATTCCACTTCCTTCCGGTTGTTTATCAACCTGCGGCACGGCGCGCGAAACTTTCGAACTGGGACGGGAGTAGCGTCGGGGTGGAATAACATTCGCCCCCCACGCGCAGAAATTAAGGGTTAATAAGATGGGGATGGGGAAGCCAATTTAATTAGGTTTTTGAGAAGTTTTCGATAGGGAAAATTGTTGGAAAGAACCGACAGAATTTACATCAGTTTTGATGTGTGGATTGCCGTAAAGTTTGGACTCTCTTAGGCTCTAAAGTTAAATGATCTGTATAAATATTTAAATATGCGTGAAGGCCGCTCGGAAGAGCTGTTTTCTGTCAAAAAATAGCTGAGATATTTTGAGTGAGCCACCTGTATGAATAAGCCACCCTGTATGATATGTTGCTTCAATTTTTACACGCTGAATCTCTGCCTACCGGGATTTACCTGAAAAATTATTAAAATTCAACATTTCTATAAGGCATATTAGCCTCAATCGTCATATTTTGGCCCCAAATATGTGCAGTTGCTCTATGGACCATTATTAACGGGACACCCTGTATATTGCCATTGTTTTGGACTTTCGTTCCCCCGTTTTACATCGTTTGATTGTCCCCTCGATCTCCCGGCAACCAGCAGCCGTTTTCAACGCGCTCGAAAACCGTTCCTAAAGAACCCCCTCATATCCCCAACCCAAGCAGGACGTCGTTTAACTTTGAAACGGGTGCTCGCTCGAACGCGCGTCAATTTGCGTCCGCGCCGTCGTTTCAAAAGAGACTCGGCCGAAAACTTTAAGGCCCGAAACAACCGGAAGTGCGTCTCGCGCCCTCTAATTAATTCCACTTCCTTCCGGTTGTTTATCAACCTGCGGCACGGCGCGCGAAACTTTCGAACTGGGACGGGAGTAGCGTCGGGGTGGAATAACATTCGCCCCCCACGCGCAGAAATTAAGAATTTACATCAGTTTTGATGTGTGGATTGCCGTAAAGTTTGGACTCTCTTAGGCTCTAAAGTTAAATGATCTGTATAAATATTTAAATATGCGTGAAGGCCGCTCGGAAGAGCTGTTTTCTGTCAAAAAATAGCTGAGATATTTTGAGTGAGCCACCTGTATGAATAAGCCACCCTGTATGATATGTTGCTTCAATTTTTACACGCTGAATCTCTGCCTACCGGGATTTACCTGAAAAATTATTAAAATTCAACATTTCTATAAGGCATATTAGCCTCAATCGTCATATTTTGGCCCCAAATATGTGCAGTTGCTCTATGGACCATTATTAACGGGACACCCTGTATATTGCCATTGTTTTGGACTTTCGTTCCCCCGTTTTACATCGTTTGATTGTCCCCTCGATCTCCCGGCAACCAGCAGCCGTTTTCAACGCGCTCGAAAACCGTTCCTAAAGAACCCCCTCATATCCCCAACCCAAGCAGGACGTCGTTTAACTTTGAAACGGGTGCTCGCTCGAACGCGCGTCAATTTGCGTCCGCGCCGTCGTTTCAAAAGAGACTCGGCCGAAAACTTTAAGGCCCGAAACAACCGGAAGTGCGTCTCGCGCCCTCTAATTAATTCCACTTCCTTCCGGTTGTTTATCAACCTGCGGCACGGCGCGCGAAACTTTCGAACTGGGACGGGAGTAGCGTCGGGGTGGAATAACATTCGCCCCCCACGCGCAGAAATTAAGGGTTAATAAGATGGGGATGGGGAAGCCAATTTAATTAGGTTTTTGAGAAGTTTTCGATAGGGAAAATTGTTGGAAAGAACCGACAGAATTTACATCAGTTTTGATGTGTGGATTGCCGTAAAGTTTGGACTCTCTTAGGCTCTAAAGTTAAATGATCTGTATAAATATTTAAATATGCGTGAAGGCCGCTCGGAAGAGCTGTTTTCTGTCAAAAAATAGCTGAGATATTTTGAGTGAGCCACCTGTATGAATAAGCCACCCTGTATGATATGTTGCTTCAATTTTTACACGCTGAATCTCTGCCTACCGGGATTTACCTGAAAAATTATTAAAATTCAACATTTCTATAAGGCATATTAGCCTCAATCGTCATATTTTGGCCCCAAATATGTGCAGTTGCTCTATGGACCATTATTAACGGGACACCCTGTATATTGCCATTGTTTTGGACTTTCGTTCCCCCGTTTTACATCGTTTGATTGTCCCCTCGATCTCCCGGCAACCAGCAGCCGTTTTCAACGCGCTCGAAAACCGTTCCTAAAGAACCCCCTCATATCCCCAACCCAAGCAGGACGTCGTTTAACTTTGAAACGGGTGCTCGCTCGAACGCGCGTCAATTTGCGTCCGCGCCGTCGTTTCAAAAGAGACTCGGCCGAAAACTTTAAGGCCCGAAACAACCGGAAGTGCGTCTCGCGCCCTCTAATTAATTCCACTTCCTTCCGGTTGTTTATCAACCTGCGGCACGGCGCGCGAAACTTTCGAACTGGGACGGGAGTAGCGTCGGGGTGGAATAACATTCGCCCCCCACGCGCAGAAATTAAGGGTTAATAAGATGGGGATGGGGAAGCCAATTTAATTAGGTTTTTGAGAAGTTTTCGATAGGGAAAATTGTTGGAAAGAACCGACAGAATTTACATCAGTTTTGATGTGTGGATTGCCGTAAAGTTTGGACTCTCTTAGGCTCTAAAGTTAAATGATCTGTATAAATATTTAAATATGCGCGAAGGCCGCTCGGAAGAGCTGTTTTCTGTCAAAAAATAGCTGAGATATTTTGAGTGAGCCACCTGTATGAATAAGCCACCCTGTATGATATGTTGCTTCAATTTTTACACGCTGAATCTCTGCCTACCGGGATTTACCTGAAAAATTATTAAAATTCAACATTTTCCGTTACTATTGCCTGAAACATGGCAACGCTGCTTAGATTCCCGCCACAGTTAGATCAATAATGAACAGTCATTAGAATAACAGAATTTAATTTTCATTACTTTATTTCTTTGGTTTACATTACGAGGAATCCGTTCACAATGAAAGTAAAAAGTGTTCAACGGCAACCCAGAGAAATAATTTCTGCATATGTATCGCGTCGAAAACAATGGTTAGCAGCCAAACAAATGAAAAACATTTTTTTCAATATTGTGAGGATTATTTTGACAAACACTTCTACCAATTCTTTTTTGCAAATACTGAAGCTCAGCTTTTAGTTTTTCCCACGTTTAATGACTTCCACATCACAGCCGATTCTCTAGGAAACGCCCTGAAGTTAAGAAAGCTGGCAACATGGCTTGCAGGTCTGCGCGGCGTGGCCTGTCACTCCCTGTCAGTTGACATTACACGAAATTTACCAGAATTAATTTGTGTAGTGCGGGTAGTGCTATCGTCACCAGATTGCTACGACGAGGCAGTGTGTCTGTGGGAGGAAACAGACCGCCCGAAGTGCTGGTGACAGCTTTTATATAAATTTGTTTTGTTTGTGCAAAAGTTAAACATTTCTATAACAGTTTTAAGCGAAGAATTGTGCCTTTACAATTTCAAGCCTCAAAATGCCTAGAATCGCCGAGGGATGCTAGAACTTAGTTATATACCTGGCTGTAAGTCAAATCGTAATAATAACTTGAAGTAGCTAGGTTTTCTTTGCTTGACGGCAGGCGGTAGGTAAACTTGTATTCGTTTTGGGCTTTCCGAAAGACGAAAATTTAAGAATGAAATGATTACGGGCCAATTGCAGTGGCGTATATAAGGGGGGGGGTTAGGGGGTTCAAACACCCCCCCCCCCCATGATGGTATATATAAAATTAATTAACACGCCCGGCGCCCCCCAAAATGGAAAAATAAATAATCGTGCTGGCCGAATGCTTGGACGATTGTACTGCTTGGATGAACATGTATATAACATGTAACATGCCATCAAGGTCAAGCGTTTGTGTTTGGCAATATATAGGGTGAGTTTTTTCGATGACCACTATGAGGATCTCGGAAACTAGCAGAGCTAGAACAAAGGTTAAATGGGAAAATAATTGCAGTTTTGAATGCTCAATCTAATGCCCGTTTTGGATTTTTAAAAAAGTTCATGGCTAGTTATTATAAAAAATAAAAGAGCTATGGCTAATTTTCTGATTTTTTTTTAATTTTCACATAGTAAGCCATGGAATATTTTCATAATTACGTTCCATTTTATAATTAGACGTACTTCAAACTTTCAAATATTTTATTTTTAGCCGGTAACAAAGTGTAACAAAATAAAACAAAAATTATCATGGTGGAGGTCCACCACATAATTATTTGCCCGTAAGAAATTACCTAGACTAGCTCTTTCAAAATTTGGATAGGGAGAAATAGACCTATTTCCTGGCCGCCCCAATCCCCCGATTTGTCTGTTTTGGATTTCTTTTTGTGGGGAACAGTGCAAAATAAAGTATGAAACAATTGTTGAATTAAGAGCAGCTGTTTTAGAAGCAATTGCCGGTATTGACAGATGATCTCTAAGAAAGGCGACAAATTCAGCTTTAAAAAGATGCAATATTTGCATAAATAATAATGGTGGATTGTTTGAACACATTTTTTATTTTAAAAGGTGACCTTTTAAAATAATAATAATTTGAATTTGAGTTTTTTAATTTTTGTTTTATTTTGTTACATTTTGTTACCAGCTAAAAACAAAATATTCGAAAGTTTGAAGTATGTCTTATTATAAAATAGAACGTAATTATGAAAATATTCCATGGCTGACTATGTGAAAATTAAAAAAAATCAAAAAATTCGCCAGCTCTTTTATTTTTTATAATAACTATGCCGAGTATTATATCTTTGAAAAGCTCAAAAATGGCCGATTTGATAAGGCCACAGCAAACTATGATTTACAATTAAAAAACAAAAGTTTATGTGATATCTCAAAAATCACAAACAACATAAAAAGATTATCTTATTAAGCCCAAAATTATCTACAATTTTTGACTCTACAGTTTTTCTGTATAATCAGAAATAACGGAGCTAAAGAGATCTGATGAAATAGCAAAAAATCACTATTTTCAAAGTACCTAGTGAGCCATGAACTTTTTAAAAAATCCGAAAGGGGCATTACATTGAGCCTTCAAAACCGCAATTCTTTCCCCATTTCACCTTTGTTCTATCTCTGCTAGTTTCCGGGATCCCCATAGTGAGCGAAAAAAATCACCCTGTATATTTGAGGATAATGCTCAAAAAGTTAACCTTAAACCTAAAACCCCTAGCTACGGCCCTGGCCAATTGCATAGACAAACTAAAGTACCTTTTAAAATTAAAGGAGTTTTCTAACAATCCAAACATTGTTTAATATTGTTGCAAAAGTTTCTTTACCTAATTTTAAATTCAAAATATATTTTAGTTGAATGTATTATGAAATTGACCATAACTGTCATTTCAATCACAAGAGATATATTATTCTCCTTCACAACATGCAGTTCTCTGTTCGCTTGTTGTTTGTATTTTTATGAAAATTTAACCATAAGGGAAGATAGGTAATCATCATTTGCCTGACGGCACACTTTGCGAAAAATTCTCACAAAACTTCGACTTACAACAAGATGTAGTCCCCTCTATTTGCCCAAATTTACCATATTATTTGACAAAAATGTACCTATCCACACCAGGAATCGTACTTATTATTACTTATATTATATTATGTGTATATTTTGTTACTTGTTACTGCTTTTATTGTCTGTTAAACAAACCTATCTACTTACTTAGGTGCCCAATTATTGAAACAAAGGTCAAAAATGTATCTAATTATAATTAAAAAGAGGGTTGACCATTTATTAGAAAAGATAAACTAAGCCAAAGTGCAGACTGCTCTAGACTGCATAGACCCGTTGAACCGTCCCGCTGCGGCGTTGCCACATGTTTGCACATGGCTTGCCAAGTTTGAGAAGGTTGTGTCCACATATTCATATTCATGTTTCTGATTTTTTTTTCAATGATTCTGATTTCAATTTATGAAACAAACAATTTATGGGTTGAAATACTTTTTATTTATAATAACCTCTAACACAGGCTGGTTTGACATTTTTGTGTGATATGTGACGCGCCGAATGCCTAGAAAGAGATCAATAAATGCAGCGTTGCCCGACGCCCGCTCTATCCGAGTGGTTACCAAAGTCTAATTTAAAAAAGTCAAAAATTTCGGTTAAAAATGAGGATTATCTATTTAGTAGGTTTTGTTTAAGTATTTAAAGTATACATACACAGATTATTCTTGTAGTTTTCGTCTACCCAAGGCAAGATAGAGCGATCTTGAATGTGTAAACAAAAAATTAGATATTGTCTAGCCATGTATGATCGATGTGAACTATGTCCGGAATATTAGATACTATAGAAATCCGAAGAGAGGCTTTTATGTTCTCCATCGATTTTGACGTGGACAAAATGCATAAGGAATCGACTAGAGCGAAATCGAGAACTCTAAGCCTAGCTTCGAGAAGGGGTTGAATTGAAGAGGATTTAAGCATTCTATCATCGGAGGTGCTATAGGGGTGAATAAAATTCAATTCGAGTGTCCACTTTGCATACAAACTGTTATTCCAATGGCGTACTCTGAGCGGATAATTTCAGTTGATATATAATACTCACCCACACACCCTTTGCTTAGGATTAGAAACTTCTGAATACCTATACGACAGTAATGAAATAATTAAAAATCTCCCTTAACGCTCAATCAAATTTAACACCCTGTATTTTTAAGTACAGGCGTCTAATTGAAACTGGCATAAGAAAAGTCACATTATTTGAACCCAGGGACTGTTTAAAATAAGGGGACCCAGCATGTCACAGTCTATCACATAGGAAAAGTGAAGCCTTGAGGGGAAGTTTGTTTTCTGTCGACTCCAAGGAGACCACAAGGGGGCTGATACAAGGTTATGTTATATGTCAGTGTCCAACTGCCATCAGGTTTTATGCGACATGCCAGTGCCATAGATTCTAAAGGAGGCAAAATATTTCCCATCATAATTCACAATTTTTAACTTTTCTAACTTCCAGTTACTCTAAAGGTAATGCGGCCGCCTGTAGTAGTCCCAATAATTGCAACCAGATTTTTCCTGTATCACCTTTAGTAATCCTACAATTCCCATTACGTGGGCATTAGTAGGTAGTTCAAAACAAAAATCGTATTTCGAAAATTTTAAATTATTAAGCAGGTAGCTTCAGTCAGGTCTTTTTTTAAAGAGTTTTTATCTAAGACTACAAGTTTATTTTAAGTTTGTGCATGAGGTACCTTGGGAGAGAAATAAAATTACAAATATATTATACTGAACACCTAGAAAAACTACATCATTAGAACTACTAGACCTAATCTTATTAGTCCATCTCGAAATCTGTGAAAGTTCTTTGGGTAGATACATTCAACAAGGGAAGAAAGTTCAAGTATACATTTTACAAAATGGATTGAGGAACCTGGTAACATGGTGCAATAGCGACAAATTCTTAAATAAGCAAAATCGGCACTACTGACTTACCATACTTATTACTTAAATTCGTGGAAAAAATTGCTAGAAATCAATTTCAACTATAAAATAAATTTCTTTCATTTGACAGTTGCCACATTCTGCGCTTGTATACACAACATTGTTAAGTCTAATTTTTAGAAATCATGGAAATCATTATTCATTTTTACTAACAATCAAAGTACCTGTTATATTCATAGATTCTCCAATAAAATTGCATACTTGGCATCAGTGATACCATTAGAATGAGGAAAGAATAGGCCTCACTTTGGAAGGTATAATGCTGGATCCCTGAGTCCCCGTTTTAAACCAAAGAATCTATTTTATTTCTTATCTATTTTTTGTGACACCCCGCTGATTAAAGGATGACCAAAATAAAGGACAAAGGACTGTCATTGATTTATTAATTTCTAATTAAGGTAATTTATGTTGTTTCACTGCTCATCCCTCGTTTTTGCTAGATGCCTTTAGCGAAGTTGCAAAGTGATTAATATCCGATCCAGTGCGTTCGACACCATCAAAGCATATTTGTTGGGCGGCATCACAGGACACTATCAACGACAAATTACTGCTACAATAGCTACAAAGAGGGCACATAGATCTAAAGGTGTTCATGCGTGGGTGTATCAAATTGGTTTGCAACGAGGGACAGAATTTGTAATGTTTCACCTAAAGCTATTTCGATATTCTAACCTAAGTTTTCATCCTAACTGAATCAATGAGGTCTGTACTAATCAACGTCATTGGTATAGTATTTCTAAAGTCACTTGAAACAGCATAAAAAACTGGCGTCACAAAAAGAATATAGGACATAAGCGTCACGCAGTTTTCAAAAATATACATATTCTACAAACAACATAATATTAAGGTTTTTTAAGGTTGTCATCAAACACAATGTAAAGGTTAATACACCATATAATAAAAACTTGTCACCGTTGAATATGGACCATTTCATAACTTGTTGTAGAATATACTATTCTATAATTCCCCTTTCCTTCACGCTTCCAATTAGTACGTAGAATTAGCAGGGAGTCATTGTTTTGTAGAATAAAGCGAACTTTTGTCAATCCCGTCAGGAAATTCCATAGTTAGGCAAGTAATTTAGCTTAACGACTCCTAATGGCAATCTGAAAGGCCGGAATAATTGCTTGGACGGTTGAAATCCCAGGAAAGGCAGGAGACTTTACCAATTTAAGCAATTGCCTTAACAGTTCGGAACAGGGATTTTATTTCGAAACTATCCACCCTGAATAACAAGCATGTACAGGGGGCAATAACAACATTTCTTGTCAACGCAATACTTCAAACTATAGAGGCTCTAAATGATACCAAAATTGACAGTTGGAGCTCAGTAGCTGTCTATTATGGAAAAATTATTGTACAGACCGTAAACAAGGAAAGAGAGAGGACACCGCGCTTGCCTACCCTGCCGTGTATACAGGGTGAGTCGAAGTTAAACCGCCATACTCAAAATTTGAGTAGTATTTTTAAAAATAAATGGGGTTCTTCATATAACATTTTGTCCAAAAACGCTTCGTTTTCGACATACAGGGCGTCAAAGTTTTCTTTTAAAAACAGAAAAAAATTAGTATTTTCGGTTCCATTTATGCTATCGAGTTGAAAATTGGTACTTTTATGTTTTCTCGGACGGCGATTATGAATTTTCTATCAACTTTCTTCTAGCCGCTAGAGGGCGTTGGCTACGTCGTTGCTTTCGAACAAAAGTGTTTTAAACTTTTTTGTCGTTGAAAAATCTGCAGAAAACTTTATTATAATTTTTTCGTTATGTTTTTGCTAATAAAGTTGTCTTGGTTAAAGTTCTTTTTATTACTAATTTCACAAAAATTGTTAATTTAGGACAATACCTACTGTAAATAAAGAATTCCAAATGAATAAATCCCATTTTTCAGCCTACTACGAAATTTTAATTTTTTCGAATTCACGCTCACCGCGACACAAAATTGCGTTTTTCATGAGACATTTTTTGTTCAAAATCGAATGTAATTTAATATTCCGCTGTCTAAAATGCAGATTTTTCAACGACAAAAAAGTTTAAAACACTTTTGTTCGAAAGTAACGACGTAGCCAACGCCCTCTAGCGGCTAGAAGAAAGTTGATAGAAAATTCATAATCGCCGTCCCAGAAAACATAAAAGTACCAATTTTCAACTCGATAGCATAAATACTAATTTTTTTCTGTTTTTAAAAGAAAACTTTGACGCCCTGTATGTCGAAAACGAAGCGTTTTTGGACAAAATGTTATGTGAAGAACCCCATTTATTTTTAAAAATACAACTCAAATTTTGAGTATGGCGGTTTAACTTCAACTAACCCTGTAGATTTTGTTACGTCGTTTTGAACGGCGGCCATTTTATATGTGGCAGACAAAGCGAGTTCGTTGTGAGTTAATTTCGAGAATTTGTGAATTAACAGTGATTTAGGAAAAAAATACACTCATAGCATGGTGAATTGCTCAGCGTTTGGTTGCAAAAGCAGAAGTGAAAAGCAAGAGCCCGGGATTTCGTTTCACAAGTAAATATTTAACAAGCTACCTTTGAAAGACGCCCTAAAACTTTATTTTTTCTCAATATAACTTCTTCAAGTTCCTTCTACCTTTTAGTATGCTGAAGTGCATTGTTTTGTTTGTAAATAGGACCAATATAATTATTTTTTAAGAACGTTTTTATTGAAAATTTCTTAATTAATTATGATAGTTTCATAAAATATGGGCTTGTTTCCATGGGCGTGCATTATTTATTTTATTTTGATTGATTCGAAATCGCCGCAAATAAATATATTTCAGCACTTGACACTAGCTTTACATTTGGTAAATTATCTGCAAATAAATATTTCAAATTACATGTAAGTCAAAATTAATTACCTTTTCATTTTTAACATTTTTGGGATATTGGCTAAGAACGCGTTTCATGCTACGCCACTGGCCTGTCGTGAGATGTGGCAGTCGGTAACACGGCCGCGAGCGCTGTTAGGCGTCCTCTCTTTTTCCTTGTCTAAGATACAGACCAAGTCCACAGATTGCAAAGTCTAAACCATAGCTATAACCTAGATAGACCTGTTATAATTTGTTGTCCAACAAATAACTGTCAATTCAGAAACAAAAACATGAGAGGGCTGACAATAACTACGAGTACTCTCACTTATGCCGTTTTACAAGAAATGTGCCTTCCTTTTGACTTTATACTTTCCAAAGGTAAATAAAGCTGTATTTTAATATTCGGGGAGGAGATAAAAAATAACACCAGGAAGCGCTTTGAAGGGGCTTCTTTTTTGTATTTATGTGCTTCTATTATACGACGGGAGCAGGACTTTATCTTTCAGACGGATTTCATTAAGTTTTACGGGAGAGTGCTTTATCATTCTCAGTGAAAACACTTTTATTAGCGACTTAAATTCTGCATACTAATCACGTAATTATACTTCTGATTTAATGGGCCAATGGCCACAAAACTCAACGCAATCTGCAAATGGAAACATTTTTTTATGCAGGGTGTGACTTAAGTACGTTAACATATTTCAGGGCGGTGATCCTTAGCCAATTCTAAGATAGAAAGTTCGTATAAACAGATGTCTAAAAATTCTTCTTTTTCCATATACGGGGCGTTAAAATTCTCTAAATCGTCTTTTTCCCCTATGATATCTAATATTCGATAATTTTTCAGGATTTTTTAATTTTTGGGGGAAAGACTATGCTCTGGCTATAAATACGGCATGTTCTAACTTGATCGATTTAGTTATTATTTGTAAATGATCTCACTCTCCAATAAAACGAGGCCTACGATAAAGACAGGCCATGACGCACAAAAATCACGTGACCATCTTAGTCCGACGTTACATGTCATTTGTCACATAACTGAAACCGGCAGCTTGGGTTTCGAGAAGTTTTAAATGTTTAGAGTGTTTTTAAACGTCTTAGTTTATATTTTATAAACAAGTTTGGGTCTAGTGCGCCTGTGTCCTGGCGGAGGGGAACCGCCCCAAGTGTTACTATGGCCTCTGGGTGGGAGCCGTGCCGTCCAGGAGTATTGGTGCCGCTCGCGCCGACGCGTGAGTGCTGTAAGCGGAATTCTCCCCCCGGAATAGACAGTGGAGCCTGAGACACAGACGGGTGAACTGCTTACGGGAGATCCGCAAGTTCGGACGATCCGGGTGGCTGGAAGCCGTTCCCGTTGACCACGTTCGGGTTTGTGTATTTTGTATTCACCATTCACCTTGTGCGAAATAAATCAATGTTGTAACGTACTCGAGGATTTTTGTTGTCTACCCAGGCCCTGTTGCGGTTCCTATTCATGCTGCCGATCAACTGGGACCTCGTCAATATCTACAGTATACTGAGGCGAGTTTTCATTTTAATTTCGTAAAAATTAACCTAAATACCAAATATTGGGTCTGTTTAAATTATATTTATACATATTACAAAAGCCAGGAAGAAAATGTCACCATAACAACATTTGCTTTGCCTCTGGATGAAAATTTGAAAATGGATTCGTCGAATTCCAACTGAGATTTAATTTCTAAAAAAAACTCTTAAGTATGTGTGGCTAACACATTTTCAAGAAAATGAACAATTAAAGTGGACAAATGTGTTGTGGGAGGAAAATACCTAAAGGAAGGTGCCGTCCCAACAACTTTTGAGAATGTGCCAAAACATTTGAGTACAGTGCCGTTTAACTCTCAGCCCAAAACAGCTGAGGCAAGTTGAAAATTTTGAAAGAACAATTAGAGAAAGCCTGGATGCACAAAACCAATAATGTAATAGATGAAAGAAAACTCGTCAAATTAGTACGAAATTTGTTTTTTCTACTTATCTCCAAAAATGCCTTTTATTATGTAGGGCTAAGTTGGTCACGTGACTACGCGATTATGCGTTATCGTTGGCCTCACCAATAAAAGAGGCTCAATTTTAGCGAATCCATTAGACAACATCTTCAATAAAAGATTTATAACAGAACTCTATTGGGACGGCATCGTTAGAAACTTTTCCGAACTTCTTACCTTTATTTCGTAATATAAATCAAATAACTTTCTCCCCACGCAGAATCGTCTACTCCCCACGCGTATACCGCATGCAAAAATTTCCGAAAAGACTTTCCCGTTGATTTAGAGGAGGAACATAGGAGTCTGCCAGGGAAAATTGTAGCGATTTATCGTAAATCTCGAATTCGATAAAGTCTTCGACGCTGGAACTGAATAACTATGGGCCTTATTGTGTTAGGGCGAATAAGACGTGACCCTACTGCGTAGGAGGGGAGTGCCCCGTCGGTTCTAAGAGGATTACCCCCCGGTTTCATTTAAAAAAGTGGAGCCTGCTTATGCGCAGATGTGGTTAGGTTAGGTTATCAAGGGATATCTAGCACAGACAAAAATATGACTGGTCAAATTTGTCGTAAGAGATGCATGTGGTTGCTTCTGGGGTACTCCTAGTTCAGAGTATTGTGAGGGTGGGAATTATTATTATTATTATTATTATTATTATTATTATTATTTTACGCTATCAGATATAGGAGTGCTAGATATCGATATTAGTTTGAAATGTCTCCTAAAATTTGTGCGTAAGCAGTACCTAAGTGATTTTTTAAACTTTATCAAATATTTTTATTTTCTTGAAATCGGCAGTAAAGTGTCCCAAAATCGTCATTAAAAGCACAGAAATCGTAAGTACAATAATGGGCTACATTATTGTACGATTTTTTCAATAAGTAGGCATTGGCGAGATGTAAACATCAAACGTCAGACGCGGAGAAATCGCCCGTCAAAAGTGACCAAATATTCAAAACCCGGCCGATAAAGGCCCATTTAACTTTTCGTACACATTGGGAAATTGTTTCCTATAGAAGCGCAATCCTTCGGTATGCATATTTTAGTAGGTTTGAATATCAGTAGCTTTGTTGTGGAGGGTGCACAAGAAGCAGCAGTTTGGTTTTTCTGTACGAAGGTGCCGTGTCTTGTCTTACTTGACCTAGGTAGAGCAATCGTCAAAGTCAAGCAACGTCGCGCGTAGTCGGTTCATGGACGGGTGATCCCTTATTATTATTTTCTTGCCTAATAATAGTTATTTATGTACCAAGGCACTGAAGTTCAACTTTTTATGACTCATGTGGAGTTTAGTTGCTGAGGCCTCTGGCCGAGGCAAATAAACCACATGAGTCATAAAAAGAACTTCAGTGCCGAGGTACATATTATATTTTTTTTGAAATCGAAAAAAATGTTTTATTAGGCAAGAAAATAATATTAAGGGATCACCCGCCCATGAACCGACTACGCGCGGCGTTGCTTGACTTTGACGATCGCTCTACCTAGGACAAGTATGATGAGACACGGCACCTTCTGACAGAAAAACCAAATTGCTGCTTCTTGTGCAGCCTACACAACAAATCTATTGATATTCAAATTTACTAAAATATGTGTACTGAAGGATTGCGCTTCTATAGGAAACAATTTCGCAATGTGTACGAAAAGTAAAATGAGCCTTTATCGGCCGGGTTTTGAATGTTTGGTCACTTTTGACGGGCGATTTCTCCGCGACTGACGTTTGATGTTTACATCTCGCCAAGGCCTACTTATTGAAAAAATCGTACAATAATGGGCTACATTTTTGTACGATTTCTGTGCTTTTAATGACGATTTTGGGACATTTTAATGCCGATTTCAAGAAAAACATATTTTTTTTTCGATTTCAAAAAATAGTATATTATACACCTAGGTTGAGAAGTGAGCCATTATTTATCGAGCCTTTTTATATCCTGAGGCGCGTAGCGCCGAAGGATATAATATGCGAGGTAAATAATGGCCTTCTCAACCGAAGTGTATATAGAATTTTTTTACTACTAACATTGAAATATTGCCATATTTTAGTTTATTTTAGTCATTTCTCGCTTTTTTCAAATACTTCGAAATACCAAGTAGCCTGGGAGTTCAGTTGTCAAGCTGATAAAATGACACTAATCTTTAAATGTCATATAGAAAATTTTTCATTATTTACCAAGGGTGAGAAATATTACTTCTCATTAGAGGAATGAGGTAAATAATGGTGATTTCTCAGGTTAGTAGTAAAAAAATATAATATGTATGTACCTCGGCTCTGAAGTTCTTTTTATGACTCATGTGGTTTATTTGCCTCGGCCAGAGGCCTCGGCAACTAAATTCCACGAGTCATAAAAAGTTGAACTTCAGTGCCTTGGTACATAAATAACTATTCTTCTCGTTAATTTTCTTAGATTTCCAGCAACAACTAGTATTTTCCAGATAAACACTGTAAAACTGTACTTTATCAAAGAAATTATGCAAGAAGAACTTCATATAACATGCCCCTATTAAGCATAAGACAGTCCCTTTAAGACAATTAAAAAAAAGCGAAGACGAAGAATATAAATCAGATTTATGGTTGAATCGAGTCTATAAATTAAGTAATCCTAGTTTAAAAAAAACTAGACTTATTTATTTTATTTGTTTCAGTACATGGCTTTTTTTATATTTTTTAACACACTTAACATAGATATCGACGAAATAATTTCGGTTAACTAAACTTACTTGCGAGGGCAATTCATCACTTAGTTACTCGGAAAGTAAATAAATTTTTAAGAAACACTGACATAAAGACCCCCAGGAAACTCCTCAAAGGGAAGTTTACAGAAAAACTTTCGCAATTTTAAAAACTCTCCGGAGAAGTCAAGTTTCATTAATTATTTAATTACAGATATTGCTTTTAATTTAGTTCATTTGCAAACTCCAGAAAGAAGTTATTAGGTAACGGCTTTTTTTTAAGGGAGTTGTATGTTCACAAAATTTGTTTTTCGCACGCGTCCTTCTAGCTGCTGTCCTTTGTGTATATTACCACAGTGGAAACTTACTATCTCTGCACAAATCGGCTACATTTTCTGTGTTCCCTTTGCATTTATTTCGGATTTATTTAGAGATACGTGTTTCTACAGATAGATCTATAGATGTTTGTCGATCAAACTATTAAATTTCCAGAATGTGCCTGTAACGTCCATATCGGCGGCAAGTATCGGTGATTCCGTAACCAACAGACTTCGAGAAAACAGGAAATCAGGATATTTCCTGGGACATTAGCCGCAGCGTACGGCTTATCGATCCGATCCGCTAATCCGAATTAAAGTTTAATTTGCGCAATTTGCGCAAAGCCGCGGCCGTGGCGCAGTTTTGTAGGTGGCGAATTAATTTAAATTAAACAGCAAGGCACGAAACGCGTTCCGGATATTACCGGTTTCGGTTATTGCAAGAAACGTTTGTGCTTTAGTAAATCGCCGCATAGGTAGGTACCTACCAGGGACTCTTTAAAATAAGGGGACCCAGCATGTCACAGTCACATAGGAAAAGTGAAGCCTTGAGGGGAAGTTTGTTTTCTGTATACTCCAAGGAGACCACAAGGGGGCTGATACAAGGTTATGTTATATGTCAGTGTCCAACTGCCATCAGGTTTTATATGACATGCCAGTGCCGTAGATTCTAAAGGAGGCAAAATATTTCCCATCAAAATTCACAATTTTTAACTTTTCTAACTTCCAGATACTAAGATGTAATTAAAGGTAATGCGGCCGTCATAATAATTGCAACCAGATTTTTCCTGTATCATCTTTAGTAATGCTACAATTCCCATTATGTGGGCATTACCTATAAGTAGGTGGTTCAAAACAAATCGTATTTCGAAAATTTTAAATTATTAAGCAGGTAGCTTCAGTCAGATCTTTTTATAAAGAGTTTTTAGCTACGACTACAAGGTTATTTTAAGTTTTTGAAGTACCTTGGGAGAGAAATAAAATTACAAAAAGTTTATAATGAACACCGAGAAAAACTACACATCATTAAAACTACTAGACCTAATCTTATTAGTCCATCCCGAAATCTCTGAAAGTTCATTGGGAAGAAAGTTCAAGTATACATATTACAAATGGATTGAGGAACCTGGTAACAAGATGCAATAGCGACAAATTCTTAAATAAGCAAAATCGGCACTATTGACTTACCATACTTATTACTTAAATTCGTGGAAATAATTGCTGGAGATCAATTTCAACTATAAAATAAATTTCTTTCATTTGACAGTTGCCACATTCTGCACTTGTATTAACAAAATTGTCAAGTCTAATTTTTAGAAATCATGGAAACCATTATTAATTTTTACTAACAATCAAAGTACCTGTTATATTCATAGATTCTCCAACAAAATGGCATACTTGGCATCACTGAGACCATTAGAATGAAGAAAGAATAGGCCTCACTTTGGAAAGTATAATGCTGGGTCCCCTTACTTTAAAGAGTCCCTGACAGAAACAATAGCCTAGCCATCTGTCTGATATTGTACCCTGTGTTCCATCTAATTATCAATACTAACTTCTTTCAATAACTGGCAATAATATTTTACAGAATTCCACTGAACATTTAGCAACACAGTTGTCCGTTTTTTTTTTAGAGTAAATGCTGATTCTTTAATTTTTCGCCTATTTGCTACTTCTTTGAGAATTGGTTGGGACCTATCCCACAAAATTCTATGATTATTATTAAAAAATTGTTCACATATTTTTGACTTCAAAATTTGATTATGTCTGACATTAAACACATTGCCTATGCATTTTAGTTTGGATATCCGATGGCCCAGGAATATAAGGAAACATTTAATTCACTGGTCGGTCTAACAGATTTATTTTTCTAATTCTATTAGCATTGTTATTTTGTTGACAATCCTGAAAAACTTGTTCAACAAATTCAATAGCATATACAGTGTGTCCCCGGATGGACTTAACTATGAGTATCTGTAAAAATTTCTATTTTCAATTAGCATAAAAGTAAACTGCCTCTATTTGTTGTAGAGATACTGAAAATATAAAGACAATTTGTTCAGCGTGGTAAGTTATTTAGGTGTACATACAAAATAAAGCGTTACCTACTTTGACTTTTTATTTTTTCTTTTTTTTTAATAATGTTCTGTAGGTAGTGCGACAAAACTGCATAAATAAAAGTTACTCAGAGTAGAAAACTGTGTACGATGAAAAAAATTTTGACAATCCTGTCCTACTTTAAGTTTCCTCCAATATTTTCCAAAATACAAAGTAGGTCTAACAATTATTGTTAAATTTTGTCGTCGTGTGCAGTTTTTCATTCTGGGTAACTTTTGTTGATACTGTTTTGTCGTAATATTTACAGAAAACCATTTAATCGAAGAAAAACAAACAAAAAATCAAAGTAGGCCTAACGGATATAACAAGGAGGGTTTTTCGGTTATGGACACTCGTATAGACTCGCAGATAACTAATTAAAAATCCAACTTATGCAAGCTTTCGCATAATATACATATATGCTTCATCAGGCTACAAAATGAAATAATATGGGTACAATTATATTATATTATTATATTGTTATATCTGTTACTATATTGGACAAAAAAAGACAATATATATTTGTAGGCCTAACGCTTTGAAAAAGTTTTCTTTATAACTTTTTTGAGTTTTATAATATTTAATTTCCTCCTCAAATTTTGTGTTATTAGAACAAATAATGGTTTTAGCCCTGTCATACAAACTTTTAATTACTCTTTTTTTACACTAATAATATTAACTCAATCATCATAATATTATGATGATTGGAGTTAAAATCGAGATTATCTATTAGTTGTGCTGGTTTTCTATAGACGGATTTTAGTATAGAAACACCTAAGAAGAGTAATTGATTATTTTATTTTTTATTTCTTATTTTATTTTTTAAACAAAATTTTTCTTGAGTTAAGCGTTCAAAATTTTGTTCATTTACTGTTAAACATTTATGAATTGTCCTGGCAACTTGAATAAGTTGTCTTTTAATCAGTTTGGTTCTGGTTCTGTGGTTCAGTGTCGAAAAACCTAATTAAACATAAAATGGATCTGCTTGCGTCACGAAGAAATTTTCATGTCTCAAAAAAAAATGTTTATGAAAAGTAAAATATATCACTTACCTAATTTAGATTTTCATCATATATTTGCAATGAATGTCCATCAAAATGCTGTTGCTTGAGTGGCCAAGGAGAGAAACGTTTTATTTGTTATTTTACAGCAAAAGTACGTTTGTAATAAAAAGAAAATCCAATTGATATATTAATGGAATTGTATGTTTTCCGTGATTATTTTTTATTGTTGAGAATTTTTTAATATTTAGAAGTCATTGAGATTTCAATATGGAGATTTTTCAACTTTCGTAAGTAATATTATAAGGTTATCTAATTTTTCCGACAAAAATCGGAAAAACACGTTGCTAAGTAATATTTTCAAGAAGCATGAGTGCTGGTGGCACCTGCACGAATGCACTTTGTTAAAAAATATTACTTAGCATTGTGCTTTTTTTATTTTTCTTTCACAGGAAAAATTAGACGCCCGAATGGTATTTGACAAGACTATTTCATGAGTAACAGATTATTCTGCATACACATAGCTTACAAAACATACTACCTATTATACAACAGCTGTCAAGTTTTGCCGCGTGTAAACTCGAAAAAACTGCTGACAGGTGCTGTCATACAGTTTTTCCATCTGGAAACCATTTGTAATTCAAAATTGCGCGTTTGTGATTGGTGGAAATTAAGACGAGGGAAATAGTCATACTTAAAATTATAAAACTCCGTAGAAGATACGGTAAACATTCGTGAAGGGAAACCGGAAGAAAATGTTTCTCACTTGCGAAAATCGCGAATATACATAGAGGGCGCCACTATCTAAGTGGCGCCTCCTTTGACGTATGCCCCGCGAGGCGGACGTGGCAAACGCGCCCCTCCCATTCTTCGTCCGGCGGTCGTTAAATGCACCCACCGACGATTAATGGTGGGTTTAATCGAATGCCGAGGGCGATCACTCAATGAGTGGGGGCGGCTGGCGGCGACAACCGGAAAAACGATAGTGTGGCGGAGGGACATAGCTGGTCTGTTGCATCGAATGCATTGTTTTTATGTGAACGTCACCAGCAGGCAATCGGCAGAAACATTACCTTCAATAATCGAGTAAAAGAACATATATTCTAACCTTTGAATGAAGAACCCCAGGAAGGAGCAAATTTGAGCTTAAAGCTGAGGATGGTGAAGTAAAGTTTAGTTCGAAAAAAACGCCAAGAGAATATGTACAAAAACCAACATACCAAAACGGGAACAAAAGAATATTAGAAACGTCATTTATAATTTTTACAATACGGTAGCATGTCGAATTACTCTGATATAATTACAAGAGAATAAGTAAAGAATACCATATCTCAAAAACAGGACATGTCTGGAGGGTGGGAAGGGAATGGCGGGTATTCAAGTCTTACAGAGTAAAGTTAATACCAGCGCCTTCACCAAAAATTCGGAAAAACGTACCTCCCTGCATACCATTATTACAAAACTTGGATTCAGGTGGAAGGAAAACTAAGAACAATCGGCAGCTGGTAATAGAGGAAGCTGATACTCGCGCTATGAGGCTGAAATATGTGAACAAAATGGCGCAACTAAATGTGGTAATTTATTTAGTCCAGAATTTTTTTTACTAGTGGAATCTCGTGGCCAGATAAGCAGTGGAACAAACCTTCTCAAACTTTACAAGCCCTGTGCAAACATGTGGCAACGCCGCAGCGGGACGGTTCAACGGGTCTATGCAGTCTAGAGCAGTCTGCACTTTGGCTTAGTCTTTTCTAATAAATGTTCACCCTCTTTTTAGTATAATTAGATACATTCGTGACCTTTGTTTCAATAATTGGGTACCTAAGTAAGTAGGTACGTTTGTTTAACAGGCAATAAAAGCAGTAACAAGTAACAAAATATATAAGTAGTAATAAGTACAATTCCTGGTGTGAATTGGTACATTTTCGACAAATAATATGGTAAATTTGGGCAAATAGAGGGAACTACATTTTGATGTAAGTCGAATTTTTCGCAAAATGCGCCGTCAGGCAAATGATGATTACCTATCTTCCCTTATGGTTAAATTTCCATAAAAATACAGACAACAAGCGAACAGAGAACTGCATGTTGTGAAGGAGAATAATATCTCTTGTGATTGAAATGGCAGTTAGGGTTAATTTCATAATACATTCAACTAAAATATATTTTGACTTTAAAATTAGGTAAAGAAACTTTTGCAACAATATTAAACAATGGTTGGATTGTTAGAAAGCTCCTTTAATTTTAAAGGGTACTTTAGTTTGTCTATGCAATTGGCCCATATTCATTTGATTCTTAAATTTTCGTCCGTTGGAAAGCCCAAAACGAATACAAGTCTACCTGCCGCCTGCCGTCAAACAAAGAAAACCTAGCTACTTCAAGTTATTATTATTACAATTTGACTTACCGCCAGGCATATAACTAAGTTCTAGCATCCCTGGCCGATTCTAGGCATTTTGAGGCTTGAAATTGTAAAAGCACGATTCTTCACTTAGAACTTTTATAGAAATGTTTCACTTTTGCACAAACAAAACAAATTTATAAAAAAAACTGTCGCTAGCACTTCGGGCAGTCTTCGCCTCTTCGCCTCTTCGCCTCTTCGTAGAAATCTCAGGAAGATGCCGCTACCCGCACTATAAAACTAATTCTTGTAAGTTTCTTAATATGTAAAATCAACTGACAAGGAGTGACAGGCCACGCCGCGCAGACCCGCAGGCCATGTTGCCAGCTTTCTCAACTTCAGGGCATTCCTAGAGTCGGCTGTGGCAGTGGTCGACGTTCCAACACAGTTTGCGTGAAATTATGCCCGAAACTAAAAGTCCCTCTACCTCTCAAAATCGAATTTATCCGCTGAAATCTCCCCGGGAACCCGTAAATCCCGACTTACGCCGTTAATAACCGATAACGGCGATAGCCGGCGTCTGAGACGGTCGAATCCGCCTTCCCCACGGCCGGTTATTGAGAGATCGCCGGCGCGATTCAATTAAAACCGGCCATTAATCCTGGCCGTAGTGCATTTAATGATCTGCGAAGGCCCGCGACCAATAAAGGAACAATGGGGCTGCCGAGAAAATCGACGCTTCGGCGAAATATTACACAGTAGCACGGAACAAAAATTTGATATATCCAATTAGTGTACTGGATAAATTAAACTTGGATACCTAGTTTATTTTAGCATTTCTTTTATCTGTTACGGGCACAGGGCAAATAAATCATGGTTTAAAATAATAGGTACCTAAATGTTTGTTTAATTTGAACCGATATTTTAGATTTTTGGTGAAGGCGATGGTATTAACTTTACTCTGTAAAACTTGAATACCTGCCATTCCCTTCCCACACCTGGTGACACAGAAATATTCTATCTTGTGGACGATTTCATAAAATTGCATTGTGCGGCTCTGAACTTCGAGATGGTTTTAGGAATTTCCCGCTAGGCCTGGAAAAGTGCGAAAACAATGTTTTCAACTTAAAGGAAATGTGCCTTATTTCGATATAGTTACATGGCAAACCACAAAAACTGGGCTATTTTAAAGACATTTTTGTATAAAGTGTGTCTAAAAAAAATAGAGTAAAGTACCAATATTTTCCCAAATTAAATTTTTTGTTGTTGTTTAGAATTAAAATATGCAAATATACGATTACTAAATTCCTCTGTTAATAAAAAATATACCCTTGTTGCATAATATACCATCGATATGTAATTATAGCCCGAATTAAAAAATGCTGAAGACATTCACCCCAACCTTTTTTGTATAGACGTCGTTTTAATTTGGGAAAAAGCATCCAGCATATATTTTTTTATTATTGTTTTACTCCTCGTTGGACGTATTTCATTACGTTTTATATTGGGAGTGGTTCATTGTTCTCGCCAAACTGCTGAAAGACTTTTACTGGGTATTATAAATTTTACTGTCATAGCGCTCCTCTGATCGTGGCAAAGACAAATCAGACTTAACTAATTAGGACATCGATTTTCTATCTTCAGGGTTGAACAAGGCATAACAAGCTTTAAAAAATGCTGTATAAAAAAGGTATGTAGATAACATGTGATTTTGTTTACGGATAAGTAGGAATCTAAGTTTTTACTTTCTTTAAATATTTGACCAGCAGTGTGCTTGAACACCCTTAAGTAAATATTAAAAATAGCCCCCTACAACATTACATATTTTAGCCGGAAACAGGCTTCTCCGACGCATTTTGGCCCGTAGAAACCGAAAATCCGGTCGAAATTGAACTTGGAAGTTTCTAAATGCCCGGCCAGCGCACTTTTTCGAAAAACACTTAAAATTTCAAAATTTCCAACTTTTTAAACGAACTCAGAATGAGTCCAAAACCAGCCTATCCGACGTAAATTGACCCGTAGAACACGGATCCGGCCTCCAAATTCCTCTAAAGAATTTCTAAGTGCCCGTCCAGCGCACTTTTTTGAATTTCCAAAAATGTTAACCTGCCCCGAAAATAGGTTTTTCTGACGCAGTTCTACTAGTAGATTACGCCCTACGCCTTCGGGATTATGTTAAATCGATTCGGCTAGTCGATTTACTTAGGAAAAGTTCCATTTCACGGTAGAATTACGCTTAATCCGGACGCAGCAACAAAGTTGTAAAAAAAACGAACTTCGAGTTTTCACTTTCGATTTGACTTTGAAGGCCATTTGCGCAGAAACGGTTAGAGCTACGACATTCTGCGTGGCGCCAATCGGCTCAGCGCCTCGCGATGTATAAGATATTGTGAAATAAGACTTGCGAAAAATTTGTTTTCAAACTGTACATTTATCCTGTAGCTTTCTTATTATGCATTTTCGGACCCATGTTTATGGGAATCTTTTTGTTCAAATTACATTTTCTACTTGTCATGAATAAGATTATTGATTTTTAAAATCAGATATTACATGGAGGGTTTTTTAAGTACCTAGTTTAACTGAAAGAGAAAATTATAAAATTACATCACCATGATCTATTTCCTCCTCTTTTTTCTCAATGAGGGGTTTGAAGCCCCAAACCCATCCCTTATCTATGGCCCTCACATTTATCTACATTCGGATTAAGCAGAAATTTATGAAAATTAAACTTTTTGGTAAAATTTGCAAAAAATAGGTAATTTTCAAAATTGTTGTAAATTCCAGTTCAAGGAATTTTTAGCGCGTTTAAGCCATATTTTCGATAATATATGCCGAATAGACTAAATTTTGAGGGCCAAAAAAGTTTTTTGAAAATTCTATCCATCTACTTTGGAGGTTCTGGAAAAATTTTGGAATTTAAATGCGGAATCTTGGAAAATGACTGGACAGAATCTATTGGTTGAACTACGTCTAAAAGAAAAACCATTTTTGGGACAACTTTTATTATTCTGTAATAACATGCAAATAAACTAAAAATTTCGCATTGCCCCGGTCCATTGTAAACTGCATCTGCCACAATTAAATAAAGCTAAAGTTTTCATTTAAAATAATCCGAATAATCCTTCCGGCGTTTTACTAGGAAATGTAAATCCCATTCCGGGTACGTGAAAGCCGACTCTAAAGGGTCCGCTCGGTGCTATTATGCGAAATTGCAAAACATGCGAAATTCATAACGCGGCCAATTTCAGGGCCCGGCCGTACCGTTTTAATATAGCCGGGCAGCGCCGCCGGCCGAAAGAAAATACGATATGGAAATCTTTGCGGTCGCCCCAAAATGCCCAATTAGATTCGCAGATCAATAGCGCCGCTATGAACAAACTGTGGGGAACGACCGAATTTTGTTTACATAGGCAATTAGGTGCTGGGTTTAATGTATGATCGATGGCATTGCGGATAGCGGATTGGTATAGTCCTCAGAAAAATAAAAAACGTTGAACTGGCTTTGTATTGGCAAGTTTGTTCCCATAATAAAAAAAATAATGTTTACAGTTCGGGCGACAGATCTGGTGCTAACGATTACAAGGCAGTGGCGTACCTCTTATTTTTTTAAATAGTTATAAAAATAGGAAAAAATATATTTGCCTTAATATCTCAATTTTATTTTTATAAAAATTGAAATATAACCCCAGGTACAACTAGTACGCGTCAATTCTAAAATTCAAACTTATCAATGTTATTGACAGTTACTAGTTGGGGATTATTCGGTGAACACAATAAAATAAAAACTTTTTTAAGACAAGCTTTTATTTAAGCCATGAACTAAAACGGATAACATAAGTTTAGCGTTGGGTGAAGATTTAAACCTTCAGTCAACGAGTTTAGGTTTTCGTTAAGATAATTCAATGCCACACTGCGGCAAGCTTTTTTAAATCAAAAAGCTCGTCGCGCGAAATGTTCATAAAAGTAGGTACCAATTAATTTTATCGGACAGTCATTGGTTGATAAGCAAGTACATGCCAAAGAATATATTTTCTGTACAGTTTGCGCGACAAGCTTTTTGATTTAATAAATTAAAAGTAAAAAAATATTTTTAAAAAAAGCTTTTATTTAAATGCGCTAAAAAGAATAAAATAATCTTTTCTTTTAAAACTTTTACTATCAACTTATAACGTCATTCCACAATTTATATGATATAAAAGCTTGTCGCGAGATTTAAGTAGTGGTATTTACTTAGTTTGAAAACTTAAATCTCGCGACAAGCTTTTATATCATATAAATTGTGGAATGACGTTATAAGTTGATAGTAAAAGTTTTAAAAGAAAAGATTATTTTATTCTTTTTAGCGCATTTAAATAAAAGCTTTTTTTAAAAATATTTTTTTACTTTTAATTTATTTTGTAATTTTTAGTTTGGCCAGGTGTCTGAGTCTATTCATCTCAGTTAACGCATCATTGTTGCAAGGTCGTTTGCCGGTTAGTTTAGAACAGTCTAGCTCTTCAATGAGGAGACCTTCTAATGACCATCTTGGGTGTTCCGCCATGTTGGATTTAGAATGACGTCACACATATAATCATGCATTGTCATCCAAATTAAACGTGTGTACAAAATTTCAGCTCGATCGGTTGAAATTTAACTAGTCCGCCATCTTGAGTGTTCCGCCATGTTGGATTTAGAATGACGTCACACATATAATCATGCATTGTCATCCAAATTAAACGTGTGTACAAAATTTCAGCTCGATCGGTTGAAATTTAACTAGTCCGCCATCTTGGGTGATCCGCCATGTTGGATTTAGAATGACGTCACACATATAATCATGCATTGTCATCCAAATTAAACGTGTGTACAAAATTTCAGCTCGATCGGTTGAAGATATCTGCTTCAAAATTGAGTTGCAAGATTCCACCCGAACAAATTACATACATACATACATACATACATACATTGCAAGTTAAATAAAAGCTTTTAAAAAAGCTTGTCGCAGTTTGGCATTGAATTATCTTAACGAAAACCTAAACTTATTTTATCCGTTTCAGTAAATGGCTTACTTAAATAAAAGCTTGTTTTAAAAAGTTTTTTTATTATTTATTTTATTTTGTGCCTTTTTAGTATCTATTTGATTCCCATCTCAGAAGGGTGGTAAAGAAATTTAGTCCGCCATCTTGGGGCATCGAGCATCCGCCCTATTGGATTTAGTATGACGTCAGTCACCTTATCGTTTTCTACTTTTCAAATCCTTTCATTTGATACCCATGTCGAGGATGTTGTAAAAAATTAGGCAATCCGCCGTCTTGGGGAGGCCGCCATATTAGATTTATTATGACGTCATTCACCTTATTGCTTTCTACCCGTCGATCCCTTTCGTTTTATACCCATGTTGAGAATTATTATCCCTCTGGTGGTAAAGGTATCTTTTACTGTGCCCCGAACTAGGTACGCCTATGTACTTACGCATGGTATGTAACCTCCTTTGGCGAGTTGCTTGATTTGTAAACAATACCCTTTTTTTGCCCATACCGTATAACTTAATTGCCTATATAAGCATTTTAAACCGACGAATACTTAAGAAACACTTAAAAACAACGAAAAATTGCTTCTGAAAGACACAGCACCAGTTATGTCAAACACAAGGTGAGGCACACTATTGACCGATTTGCGCGTTTGTCAGATTGCGCGATTGGCATTGGTCATTGTAGGTATATTATTGTTTCCTTAGTTGTATCACAGATTAAAGTACTACACATAGTATAGAAATACTGCCTAATAAGTGTCTACATAATTATAAATAGCTTTCACCTATTAGTCAGGCAGACCTTATCTCATCAATACATAAATATCATATAGGCAAACGTATTTGCAACTTATTGGGTATGTCCCTAGTCCCTACATACAACAGAAATCTTGAAGATTATTTTAATTTACCAGAGAAATAAGTTTTTCGTTATGAATTATTGGCAACGCTGTCAAACTTTAACTAGTAAATAAATAATAGAGTATAAAAAGTGCTACCCCTTACAAACATTTCACTCTACAGATGCCATTTCTATGTTTTTTATTTTTCTGAGGTATAGTCCAATGCCGTCATAGGTTTTGACGTCATTGGTATAGTCGGACACAGTGGCAGTGCCATGCATAATTGCTTGGGGGCCATAGGGTCCACCTTTCAATTTTCTACTCTACGAGTCACCCAGGACCGTAGTTATGGTGAGAAAAAATTAGAAAAATGAAAAAAAGAATAAATACATCATGATATGATTTTGTGATTTCTTTTTGTGAGCTTTTTCGCCTTTTTCTCGAACTTTTTTCTTAGAAATGTGTTCTTTCTGGAGCTTTCACGTCAAAATATTATTAAGGAAACTTGATGATCGTGAAAAAATAAAATTTTGACGTGAAAGCTCCAGAAAGGACACTTTTCTAAGAAAAAATTGGGAGATAAATCTAAAAATCAAAGTAGGCCTGGCCTTTTGAAATTTTGCGAATCTACTCAGTTTTCATTCTGAACAAGATTTGTTAATAGCATTTTGTAGTAAAAATATCCCTAATGGGATTTCTTGAAAATTTGCTTATTTTAAAAAATCATAGCAGGCCATGAAACCAGAAATAATTACCCCATCCAAATACCACCGCCTATGACATACTCTCCCTTGGTACTACCAATAAAAAAAAATAGAGACCATTTGTTTCTCTTGCCCTTCATATATTTCTGAGGTGTCCAGTATCAAATTGGGACACACTGTATACTTATTATAGTTACAGCATCCTTAAATCATTATTGTTCTGCAGTTAACAATGAAATAAATTTCCACCAGTTGACTTACATAATAATTTTTGATAATATTATGCTACTTACAATTTTTTTTCATCCGTTTCGACTGTGACCCACAAAATTTGAAAAATTCGACAGAGTATCTACGGCTCTTGTAAATGTCCACTTCGAATTCAATAACATCGAATATATCAGGGTGTTCGAAAAATAGACGGAGATATTTTAGAGGGTAATTCCCTGTTAAGAAATATGAAAAAAAGTTTCTATAAACATGGGTCCGGAAATGCAGAGTTTTCAAGATACAGGATGTTAAATATATTGCATGTCACTGGACAAAATTGGTTTATCAATTTTTGCAAAAAAAATCACAAGTGCCTTGGAAAACAAATAATCAAAAGCATTTCTAGGAAAGAGTGTTATTGCAACTTTTCCAATATCATAACATAAAGTACACTACAACCAATTTTGTCCAGTGACATGCAATAAAACGGTTTTTATTTTTTTTTCTCGAAAACGAAGTGAGATAGGAAAACAATACAAGAGGGAAAGAAGTTGTATTTTTAGATGCTTAATCAAACAAAAAATATTAAAGTTACAAAAAAGGTAGTGGCGTACATTTTTTTGATAATAATATTCGCTAAGGTGCCCCCCGGGACGCCACTGGACTTAATAAATTTAATCTAGTTAGGGCGAAATTAGCCTCTTAATACAACAAATAACATTGCTAAATTTCAACAGAATCGAGTAAATAATTTTTAAGACATTAATAATTTCATGTTTTATTTTTTTTTATTTAACATCCTGTATCTTGAAAACTCTGCATTTCCGGACCCATGTTTATAGAAACTTTTTTTCATATTTCTTAACAGGGAATCACCCTCTAAAATATCTCCGTCTATTTTTCGAACACCCTGTATAGGAGCATATACATTATTATTACACACATATTAATCTATAGGTAAGCCAAACAGGAATTCTGTATACACGTGAGGTTGGCAAACTGAATAGGTTGATTCGACTGATCGGTATGCTCTCCTGACTCTCAATGCCCACGCCGAAATATGCCTTATGGTCCGATGGACTTCCCTGGTTCCGATTTAGGTCAGCTTCAAGGCACTATAATATACAGCGCAGCTTGGAGCTGTATATAAACTTGGGAGATTGAAGCCAGCTCAATTATGAAGTATGCAGCCAGTAGCCAGTTCATTAATAACCACGAGATTTTGTTTGCACTTACTGATAAGTTCTTATGGTTGTATCCGAGTGGGTATTAAAAGTATTTTGACGGAAGACCACAGAAATTCCGTCTTAATTAAATTTACCAAACTAGACGAGCATACTTTGAAACATAATCGCCTCCACTCGACCGGCTAAACACAAACTTCTTCCGCATACCACCGTCCAAAAGATCGAGGCTTTTCTCTAGGGCACTTTATAAATCCGAAGGCCGCTACGGTCGCATTCTGGGACCCTAAATTACTGTCGATATTGAGGATTCTCTGCCTGTTTGGCGGTTTGGTTTAAATTGCACGACCACTGTAATGCAAAACACGCAGACATTGATAACTAGACCAATTTCGGGCTGTGTGGTTGGCTCTTTGTGTTTTTAATACAAACAGTACGAACGAAAGTTGGATAGGGGTTTGTTTGGTATGGGTAAGCAATGAAGTTTGCTGGTTTCAACAGATAACTACACTATAACTCGTTTTGTGCGTTCAAAATATTTCAATTCGCAATCATATCGTAATATTTATATTGCGAATCGTAAAAAAATAGGTAGTAGGTCATTTATTAAAACGATTTTTCCACTCAAGTTGCATTAAAGCCTCGGACTATAGTTTTTGATTTCGGTGCTATGTGCCATTGGAACACTCTAACTGTTTATATAAACATCCTAACTGTTTATATAAATTCAGGATGTAAGTAATTCTTTGGTAAAAATAAGGGTCATTTTTTAAAAGATTGATAAAAATATTTCTTTAAGACCTTCTTTTCGAAAATAGAGGACGTTCAAATTTAATAAATTAGTATATTTCATTACGAGTCTGGAAATAAAGATTTTTCCGTGCGCGCGTGACAAATTCCCGTGTGAGGCGCAGCCGAACACGGGAAGTCATGCAAGCACGGAAAAATCAATTTCTGGACGTGTAATGAACGATATTTTTTATTATACTTCTTTGAAAACGGAAAGTTAAAACATTTTATTAGATACATAATAAATTTAATTGACAAAAAATAAACAATGCAGACAATATATAGTCTTTGGTATGTGTGAATTGTGTGATTATTTCAAAGGTGCTTTGTTGTAAATTAGTTATTGTCAGATAAGGTGAATAAAACGTCAAAAATATTAGAGAAATGTATCTAAATATTGAAACACTTACGAATTAAAATACAAAATAGGTGCATGTTAAATATTAGAGAGCATATAGAGTTTCTTAAATTTAGTTTACTTATATGTATATTTATATTTTAAAGCCATATATTCGGTATTTTTATTCAGCGCACGGAAAGTTTTTCCATGCGCTGTTTCCGTGCGCTAGCCTGAAAAACCCCATCTTTCATTATTGCTAAAACAGATGAAAATAAGGTGTTTTCAAAGAAGTATAATAAAAAAAAATTATCCTATTGTTGATATTGTATTCCTTGTATACAGGACAGGACGGCTTATACAAGTGGCTCACTCAAATTATCTCAGAATACCACTGTAGTATCAATTTTGAAATATTAGATGTGACTAACTTTGGACTTGGGATCAAAAATTAAATTGTCTGGAAAAAATTTTATTGATGAATTTTTTATAAAGCAAAATATCCCATTTAATTTGATATGTCACACTTGCCAGTTTGTTCTGTATTTACTATAAGAAATTAAGAAAAAATATTTGTATGTATATTTGTCATTGGCAGAAGGTCTAATTACACATGAAAATAAATAATCGATTATGACGGTAAATGAAAGTAGGCATAGTAGGCTTTCAAATTTTGAAAATAAAGCCGTTTTTATGCACTTCGTCGAATGTAAACATAAACAATAAAAAAAGTTGAAATTCCTAGACATTATTGTCTGTTATGAAAACAAATTAGAAATAATACTTTATATATAGTTGCAAACAATTTTCATGTTAAACTTTTTTCCACATCGACAAATTTTGATATTTTAATATTTTCTAATGTTCTCATTCTCAAATATTTCAGGTACGTTTGTCAAGTGGCAAAAATCTCAAACCGAAGCGCCATCTGAGTAAGTACATCATTATAAGTTTGTCCCATTTTACATAACAATGTTGGAACACTGTTGAAACTTTTCGCGTAGGAAAATTAGCTCTCGACTCCCACTTACATAGTTCTTAGCATAACTTAGGTACTTGGGTATTATCCACAGAAGGATATATTTTAACTTTAAAAATAAATTTTATAAAGTTTGAGTAGTCTTTGAAGAAGGAAAATACAATGTATAGGCTCTGGAAATTATTAAGCTTGAGGGCAACAAAGTTATCAAATACGCTCTTTTCAAATCAAGTGTAGTTTTTTTTTTAGTTTTTTTCTATACGAATACTCCAACGTCTCTAACGGTTTGTCCACTGGCTAACCATTAGTACGCTAATACGTAGACAAAGCATTGAGTATATACTCGGATCGAAAATAATCGGCACAAATTTCTGTTGAATACCTTTCATTAGTAGATAGACAAGGCTATTGACTATCTGCTATTACCTACCCAACAAAGTTATGTAGGTATTTCAAAATTAGAAAACGTAATTTTCACGATCCTCTCCCACCCCCTTGTACCTTAATTTATGCTAACCACCAAGCGGGGGCCACCTGGTTTAAATTTCGTTGGTGGCGTGGTGGCACACTGTAATTTACCAATTTCCTCTTCCACCTCACGCAAATTGCCTTATTACTCTTCAATGAGGCGAGAAGGGGCGTTAGACAAGGGTAGCAACTAATCAACCCAACGATTTTTCGGTAGGATAAACAAACACGTGCGTTTAAACCATTTAGGTCATTCCATCAACCGACCTTTTGGTTAGAGGTCATTAGTTTGTGTCCTAACGTTGTTTGTGTCTGAGGGGTTAACTCAAAGCGCTCTTTATCCTCTGTTTTCATCTATGGATCTATGACATATTCATACACATCTGTTTTCATCTATCACATATTCCTACACTTTTTCTGATCATTTTTGGATACCAAATTGTTAGAACATGATTTGTTTTTTCCTTAACTTGAAATTAAGTAAAAAAATGTTTATATGCGCAGAGAAGTCTTAATCATAATCACCTGAACTTTTTTATTTGAAAGTCTTAAAAACCCACTTCTTTACTAACTAGTCATATAAAATAGTTTTCTTGAAATCGGCATTAAAATGTCCCAAAATCGTCATTAAAAGCACAGAAATCGTACAATAATGTAGCCCATTATTGTACGATTTTTTCAATAAGTAGGCCTTGGCGAGATGTAAACATCAAACGTCCGACGCGGAGAAATCGCCCGTCAAAAGTGACCAAATATTCAAAACCCGGCCGATAAAGGCTTATTTAACTTTTCGTATACATTGCGAAATTGTTTCCTATAGAAGCGCAATCCTTCAGTATACATATTTTAGTAAATTTGAGTATCAATAGATTTGTTGTGTAGGCTGCACAAGAAGCAGTAGTTTGGTTTTTCTGTCAGAAGGTGCCGTACATCATTATACTTGTCCTAGGTAGAGCGATCGGTAAAGTCAAGCAACGCCGCGCGTAGTCGGTTCGTGGACGGGTGATCCACTATTATTATTTTCTTGCGTAATAAAACTTTTTTTTTCCGATTTCAAAAAAATATATAATATGTACCTCGGCACTGAAGTTCTTTTTATGACTCATGTGGTTTATTTGCCTCGGCCAGAGGCCTCAGCAACTAAACTCCACATGAGTCATAAAAAGTTGAACTTCAGTGCCTTGGTACATAAATAACTATTTCTTGAAATCGTCAGTAAAGTGTCCCAAAATCGTCATTAAAAGCACAGAAATCGTACATGTAGCCCATGATTGTACGATTTTTTCAATAAGTAGGCCTTGGCGAGATGTAAACATCAAACGTCAGACGCGGAGAAATCGCCCGTCAAAAGTGACCAAATATTCAAAACCCGGCCGATAAAGGCTTATTTAACTTTTCGTATACATTGCGAAATTGTTTCCTATAGAAGCGTAATCCTTCAGTATACATATTTTAGTAAATTTGAGTATCAATAGATTTGTTGTGTTGGCTGCACAAGAAGCAGTAGTTTGGTTTTTCTGTCAGAAGGTGCCGTACATCATTATACTTGTCCTAGGTAGAGCGATCGGTAAAGTCAAGCAACGCCGCGCGTAGTCGGTTCGTGGACGGGTGATCCACTATTATTATTTTCTTGCGTAATAAAACTTTTTTTTTCCGATTTCAAAAAAATATATAATATGTACCTCGGCACTGAAGTTCTTTTTATGACTCATGTGGTTTATTTGCCTCGGCCAGAGGCCTCAGCAACTAAACTCCACATGAGTCATAAAAAGTTGAACTTCAGTGCCTTGGTACATAAATAACTATTTCTTGAAATCGTCAGTAAAGTGTCCCAAAATCGTCATTAAAAGCACAGAAATCGTACATGTAGCCCATGATTGTACGATTTTTTCAATAAGTAGGCCTTGGCGAGATGTAAACATCAAACGTCAGACGCGGAGAAATCGCCCGTCAAAAGTGACCAAATATTCAAAACCCGGCCGATAAAGGCTTATTTAACTTTTCGTATACATTGCGAAATTGTTTCCTATAGAAGCGTAATCCTTCAGTATACATATTTTAGTAAATTTGAGTATCAATAGATTTGTTGTGTTGGCTGCACAAGAAGCACTAGTTTGGTTTTTCTGTCAGAAGGTGCCGTACATCATTATACTTGTCCTAGGTAGAGCGATCGGTAAAGTCAAGCAACGCCGCGCGTAGTCGGTTCGTGGACGGGTGATCCACTATTATTATTTTCTTGCCTAATAAAACTTTTTTTTTTCCGATTTCAAAAAAATATATAATATGTACCTCGGCACTGAAGTTCTTTTTATGACTCATGTGGTTTATTTGCCTCGGCCAGAGGCCTCAGCAACTAAACTCCACATGAGTCATAAAAAGTTGAACTTCAGTGCCTTGGTACATAAATAACTATTTCTTGAAATCGTCAGTAAAGTGTCCCAAAATCGTCATTAAAAGCACAGAAATCGTACAATAATGTAGCCCATTATTGTACGATTTTTTCAATAAGTAGGCCTTGGCGAGATGTAAACATCAAACGTCCGACGCGGAGAAATCGCCCGTCAAAAGTGACCAAATATTCAAAACCCGGCCGATAAAGGCCCATTTAACTTTTCGTACACATTGCGAAAGTGTTACCTATAGCAGCGCAATCTTTCAGTATAAATATTTTGGAAGGTTTGAATATCAATCTATTGTTCATGGAAGCTGCACAACAGGCGACAGTTTGGAGTTACTGTTGGGAAGCGCCGTGCCTCGTCATCCTTGACTTAGGTAGAGCGATCGTGAAAGTCAAGCAACGCCGCGCGCAGTCGGTTCATGGACGGGTGATCAGATCCCTTATGATTATTTTTTTCCTAATAAAACATTTTTTTCCGATTTCAAAAAAACTATAATATGTACCTACCTCGGCACTGAAGTTCTGTTTATGACTCATGTGGTTTATTTGCCTCGGCAACTAAATTCCTCAGGAGTCATAAAAAGTTGAACTTCAGTGCCTTGGTACATAAATAACTATTTTTTTACATTTTTAAAAGTCTAATTTTATGCAAAAGTCAAGCTTCAAAATAAATCATTAATAAAAAAAATTCCGTCCATAGTGCGGACTGATTGAAGGACACTGTAAATAAAGACCATTGATTACACTTCTGGTAATCATTGATTTTATGTTTTTAAAACAGTGGCGTGAAATGGTTACAAAATGGCTAACGAAATGAATGTATATGTTTTGGTTGATTCGTTCTAAATATATTTAATTTATCTGTCCCGAAAAATATTTTGCACCGGTCGTAATTATTGTAAAAAAAGCCAAATAAACCGAAATTTTTGTTTATTCTGTTCTGAAATCTATATCCGCAATGCGCAATCAAAATATGCATAACATGTACCACAGGAATTAATCATTTGCCCACTTATTCAATTTTCATATAAAAGTTACATCGTTCCATGTTTCTGTTTCCTGTTGAAGTGATAAAAAAGGGATATACACAACAGTGGGAAATTATTCCGCATTTAACGTTCTGTTTTTATTCCATTTGGCAACAAACAAAAAAATACCAATTCCAAAATGCACACAATACAATGTACGGGGTTAATCATATAATATTCTACCCCCTTAACTTTTTAAACAGAAACAAATCGAGTGGGGTCAAGTCTGGGCTTCTGGCAGGCCATAAAATAGTTTCATTTGAACCAATCCACTATACAAAAGTGTCATCTAAATGCCCCTTGACAGCATTTGATTTATGTGCTGGAGCACCTTCTTGTTGCCAAAAAATATTCGGCTCATTAACTTGATTCGATAGATCAGAAATTTCCCTTCTTAAGAGCTGTAAATATTGTAGTTCAGTTAAACCAGCTTCAAAAAATATTGGACCAGTCATGCGATTCCGAAAAATACTACACCAAACATTTATTGAAGTTCGACCTTGTCGTTGAGTTGAAATAAACTCGTGTATTTTCTGATGACCAATAGGGGTTTCTTCTATTAAAAACGCCACATGTTGTAAAAGTGGCTTCATCAGTCCACAATATAGGATCTGCAATAGTAATAACCGTAGGAGTAGTAATAGTAGATAGTACAGTGTAATCTTTACAGTGATAATTTACAAGTGATAAAAATACGCACCTATAAACTGATCATTTTTCGCTTGCCTCTCCAACACAAAACGGCAATATTCTCGCCTTCTATAATAATTATCATTTTCCACGAAGTATGACAAGACTGCTTCCTTCATATTCTCAGTTAAAACATCGTGCTTTATTTCTCTTTTCTTTATTTTTGAAGCTTCTAGTAATTCTCAATTTGTTATAAATATATTTGTAATACGTGTGATGAAACATAACATTTAACAATATCTATTTACCATTAATATTATAACAATAGTATACCATTTTCACAGCACGATATGGTAACACAACAATTAACACCTGATACAAACTGTCAAAGTCAAGCTCTGATTCTCGTAATAGGTGTTTTGTTTATTTGAAAGTCAGTAAATGTAGACAAAATCACACAAACGGGGGGGCAACACATTTTAATTAACGTCTTCGTTTTTCGATACAGCCCAAAATTGCAACGGGTTCTGCAAATTAAAGAGGCAGTTGCTGTAGCATAGGGGGCTGAGAGGCGGGGGTAATTGGTTTCATTTCGACGGAGCCGTGTTTATATTTTAAGAAGATTTAACGGCATTCTCCTCCGAGATTGGAGGGCTTGCGAAACGGGGCGAATTTCGCAATTCATTTCAGCTTCGATGCAGGCTGACGCGCTTATAACAGCGCTAACACTTTTAGCGACAAGCTCAGAGAAAGAACCAAGGATAGAGGGAGAAACAGCATCAAAATACACACGTTTGTAGTGAAGTAAACAAACATTAGGCCCGTACGTACAACGTTTACCTGAGATAGGTTATATCCTGAGAAATATCAATTTGACCACACACAAAACAAAACATACATACAAAATCAGTCACTATATCCTAAATACTAATAAATAGCCCATAAATTAACAGAAAAACAATTGAAAACACGAAAAATGCCTACGTAAACAATAGGAAAACTTGACTTGCTGGGCAAACACAAAAAAATACCGTCGAGTTAACGAGCGCGGCGCCCGCGGCAGCAACGGCAACTGCAACTGCTTGCATCCAATAAGGTAGCTCCTTCCATAAATATCCAACCAATCATATGCCTCTGCTAGCGATAATTGCACTTGTGCAAATTATCGCGGTAATTGCACTTGTGCAAATTATCGCGGTAATTGCACTTGTGCAAATTATCACTTCGTTGCTTAGCAACCGCGAATCTGTTGGATACAAACACGTACCTACTTCTTAAAGTAGGCGACAAGCAACAGAGTCTGGGGAGGAAGCGTGGCGAGATTTTAAATTAATAGAATAATCTGAAGGGGATTGTTAGTCTGATTTATTAAAATGACGAAAATACCAGACGAAGCACAAAGAGTAAAGAGTCACTCTGAATAAAAAAAAATTCTTCAGTCTATTCCCGTATGTAACATAAGTTTAGAGACCGTTGATTGGTAGCAACATTTTTGATCTGCGCTAGTTGTTAAACAAGGAGGTTACTGTGACACTGACAACTATATGCTGTGCCACGGGCGTAGCCAAGGGGGGGGGTTTCGGGGGTTCAAACCCCCCCCCCCCCCCGAAATAAGCAAAATATTACCTAATATTATCTATCCTTGTTAAGGATAGAGACGTGAATCATTATTACTGTCGAAAAATGGAGGGGAAAAAAAGGAAGGGTGGTAAACCTAAAGGTATGGACTACTGGAAAAAGTGGTGTAGTCAAGGTCAAGGGGTTTCTAATAAAGAAACAAATTTGGATTTAGCTATCAAAGCTTCAGCTACCTTGCATTCTGATAAGAAGACTGCCTACCCCGAAATCTAGTTTGGAATGCCTAGATATGTGCGATAAAAACCTTTATCCTAATATTTACACATTACTACAAATCTTGGCTACCATTCCTGTATCCACTGCTACCCCAGAAAGGTCTTTCTCGAGCCTAAGGAGACTGAAAAACTATTTACGAAACACTACAAGTGAAAACAGACTTAATGGTTTGGCTCTAATGAACATTCACTATGGAACAGAAATTCATGCAGATGAAGTAGTAGATATATTTAAAAGAAAAAGCCGAAGATTTCTTCTTTAATGGTTTTAGATTTAGCGCAGAGGAACGAAATTAATTTATCCATTTCATTTAAAGTTAAGAACTTTATAAATATATGTCGTAGTTTTTCGGATGGATATATAGATATTAAATTTCATATAAGTATATTTTTGTTGTTTTATTTACTTCTCAAACTAAACCCCCCCCCCCCAAAACTAAAACCTGGCTACGCCCGTGTGCTGTGCACAATAATTGTCGCAGTTGTTGTTTAAAAGGAAACCATTTACAACTATCGCTACCTACACGAAATCAGGCGATGCAAGTTTTTCTTTTGGGGATTTAGGAGTTCGAGATAAAGTCACACGCGCTAGCGAAGTTGTGCTATCTCTGGAGAAGCTTGGAACTTTCATATCGTGCAGATGCCATTTGCCACGTGGCAATTCAATATTCGTAATTGGAATTTAAAAATTCAAATAGATGTGCCAAACAATATTTATATACGAGATACGATTCGACCATATCGCACGTATGGAAATCGGGCGGTGAATACTTTGTTCAATTTGCCGCGGCCAGATGGCGCTGATGGTAATTCCCGTCGCGGGAACCATTAATCTTCCTTAGGCGGCCGTGGAAGTCCCCCAGGAAGGTCTGAAGACCGCGAGGTTTTCAGGCGGTGCCAAAAAAACGGCCCGGTAACGACTGTCTCAAGGATTCCTCCGGGAGAGCTCTTAGATTAGTGAGAGAAACTGGGAGGGTGTAGAAAATCTACAATGTCGCGAAATCGATGATAAAAACGAATAAAATTCTCAATGACATTCATAACTTGCATAGGAAATGCGAACATGAACGTGGTAAATTTTGCATGAAACTGGATAAGTGTGGTAAATGTGTGTGATGCATATTGTGCATTAATATTAATGGCTCATATTTATCGTTGGGAATATTGACTTTAGAAACAAGCAGTAAGTAACTGAGGCATATGTGGCTTTTTTACAATTCGGTACGATTGCTACCAAAATATTTATTGGTATGAAAATACAATCACTACCGATCGCAACAAGCTGCAAACTTGCAAACTTCAAAGGAAGGGACAATATGGTGACGCTTGGCCCTCTGTTGTCGTCACATAGATCATATATAGGTAGAATGCTGAAGAAGTCCCGTTTTATGGCAAATTGTGGATTTGCGCATGGGCGTATGGAACATGCGCATTAGACCTTCAGACCGCGCAATTGAAAACAGTGGTTGTTTTTCTGAATTACTATCTCCCTACAAACTTGTATATTGATAATAAATTAAGCTCACCTCAACGTGGACGGGTCAAGACTTCGATAACTACAACTAGGTTCGTTTATACTTACTTGTAAAACTAGTTTCGTCGAAACTACTAGAATTTGCTTCACTGATGCTAGAACTTGACTTGTTTTCATCTACCTTTATAACTTTAACACTAAAACAAATAAGCTACTAATAGTTTCTTACACTACATTCTTGTTAATATATTTAAATGATGGTTTAGGTGGTTTTAATAGAAGAGTTGGTACCGCATTTTCAATTAGCTGCGTTCTGACTCGTTTCGTTTTTAAACACTCTGGAGTAAAATGAGCAGAACATATTCGAGATGATCACTTAATTAGATAAAACACTCAAACAACTAAAACGCGAAGAAACTATTAATAATTAGCTGAAAATCGAAAAAAATATGCCACAAATCGTCTATGATGCAAACAACGGTAGGTTATACTTAGTTTTTCGCTGTCAAATGGCTGTCAAAGAGTGTCAAGTTTCACAAAACACTACCTCAAATTGCAAATGCGCATGTCCACTGGGCCTATTTATTACTATTTTTACTATTTTATGATTTTAAATGCGTCAAAGATTTTCCGCGTATCCTACAGGGTGTCTACTTTTAAGTGTATACAAATCGATAAAAAATGTATTTTGGGAGATATTTTCAAAAACATTTTTTTTGTTAGAAAGGCCTTCAAAAACCGCTTCTTTTGACCTTTCTGCCATTTTCAAAGTGCAAATCCAGGGCCGGCTGCGGTTTTTTTATACCCCCGATTTTTACGAACACCATTTAGCGATTTTTTTATTTAAAATCTGATCCACAGCGTTAATCAGAACACCCGGAAACCCCTATATACCAAATTTGAATAAAAAATATATAGGAAGTTCCATTCTGCAGGGTGTCAAAGTTGAGCAAAATAGGAATTTTAAAGGCATCTGCCAAGTCAAGAGTGCCATGAAATCCCCTCAAAACAGTTGAATGGTCAATAGGACCACTCAAGGTGTTGGTGTGCAAAGATCCAATACAAAATATACAGAGTGTTCTTTCTGTGCCATCTCAAATTACTGAATTTTTGGAACTTTATACCGGTCAAAAATCGAGTATATCAAAACCGCTACACACACTATAAACGAACTAAATCTAAAAAATACAGAAGTCTGCCAGTCAGTAAGTCCATATCAGTTAAGGTGGCTGGTGTGCCACAACAGGAAACGCACAGAAAATGTATCATCTTAGACAGTCACTTTGTTGAGTAAGGTCCAATAATTTAAATTGTTTTTATTTGTTAGTTGGCATTTTGTAAAGAAATACATTACTTTTGTGTTTGTCAATATTTTTTCAATGATTCTACAGCACTCATGACCCGTATAAAGTTTCATAAAAGTTCAGCATTTTGAGATGGCACGGATAAGAACATTCTGTATATTTTGAATTGGACCTTTGCACGCTAACACCTTGAGTGGTCCTATTGACCATTCAACTGTTGTGAGGGGATTCCATGGCACACTTGACTTGACAGATGCCTTTAAAATTCCTATTTTGCTCAACTTTGACACCCTGCAGAATAGAACTCCCTGTATATTTTTTATTCAAATTTGGTATATAGGGGTTTTTGGGTGTTCTGATTAACTCTGTGGGGTGAGATTTTAAATAAAAAAATCGCTAAATGGTTTTTGTGAAAATCGGGGTATAAAAAAAAATCGTAGCCATCCCTGGATTTGCATTTTGACAAAAGTAAAAACGTCAAAAGAAGCGTTTTTGAAGACCTTTCGAACAAAAAAAGGTTTTTGAAAATATCTCACCAAATACAATTTTTATCGATTTGTTTACACTTAAAAGTAGACACCCTGTCTGTATAAAAAACATCGTCCAGCACTCTACCTATATATATGATCTCTATGGTTGCCGTTCCCGAGAAACGATATGCGCAGTAGGACCAAGCGCGTTCTCCCCTCTCTAGTTCTCGAACAGGCGGTTGCGCGCGCACCCGACCACGATTGCCACGTTGCCGGATCGACTCGGACAATTTCGATTGTTTGCGATGACTGCTTGATTCGCACGCTTCCATATGTGCCCAGTCCTTTATCCGGCAAATTATCCCACCTGCAAATGAATAATTCAAAATCCCCGGAGATTTTTATTGGAGTTTGTTTCCGATCGCGCGAATTTATTCGCTTTTGGCTCGGACGTTCATTGGCGCCGGCTTTAAAATGATTTATAAGACGCGAGGGGTAATGCCGTTTTTTTTGCCCGCATCCCCAACGCCGTTCGACGCGTTTTTGTTTTTGTTCGCGTAAATAATATTAGTAGCGAGCGCCGTGTTTAGTTTGCCGCGAATAAATGAATTTTTAGTTGGGGCTTTTTGCAGGTCGATTTGTTTTATTTTAGTCAGGTGCAGAACGTTCGTTTTATTCTGAAACGGATTTAAACTTGTTAGGTCTTGTTTTTATAGATTGGCTTGTAGCAGTGAAATATGGGTTTAGAATTTTAATTTTAAAGTGTTCGTGCTTTTTGTTGTTTTACTAAGGCGGACACATTGTATAAATAAAAATTTGTATCTATGAGGTTAATCCTTGGGCAAAAATATTACGATTGAGCTTAAGATGAGGGAGTTGCCGACAGCGAAAGTGACGTTAGATTTCGAATTTTTTTAAGTTGTATAGCATAAAATCTAATAACATTTTACGTGGCAAAAATTTAGTGCAAACATCTGTCTTCATTTTAATCATAAGATCTTAAAAGCAATTTTTGTTTTAAAGGTTATGAAAACCTTGGGAAAAATAATAATTCCAGTGCATATATGCTTTTAAGATCTTATAATTAAAATGAAGACAGAGATGTTTGTACTAAATTTTTGCCAGGTAAAATGTTATTAGATTTTATGCTATACAACTTTAAAAAAATACGAAATCTAACGTCACTTTCGCTGTCCGCAACCCCGTCTTAACAACTACTCGTATAGGCAAAATCTCAATAGCTACTGAGATACAGAACGTTGAAGTTCTCCTTTTGATATTGAATTTATAACAATATCTCCCAAAATAATCGAGCTGCTGTAGGTAGGTACTGAAATTTGGCACTGCTGTGTTTTTTTGGGGACAACATATCTTTGGTTAAAACTTATAAAAATTCAGATGTAAAAATTAAACACCCTGTATAATATAATGTGTATTATGTTGATTATTGAGTTTTACAATGTATAGAATAAATTAATTAACCCAATTACGTTATTGCCGTTTAGTTAATCGCAGCGATTCCAAAATAATGCCACACTCGTTGTTCTGAATTAAATGCAGCATCCCCACATAAAATATAACCTACAAGTGACAATAATTAATTGGTACATACTGCAAACAATAATTTGCGCATTTAATTGAAAACCGCGCTTATTTATCCATGTTTCGCAAAACAAACATGGATTCCGTTCCATATTTTTCGCGTGGAACGACGATAAATGTTTATTCAGATGTAAAAATTAAACATATCGATGCGACTGATGAAAAAATAATTAACCAAACCTCTGTATGGGTATCTCCATGTTTCGGTATCAATTTTCGACTGGATTTTCGATGTGCATTTCGTTTGCCGTTTATGAAATAATATATAATGTATCAGCATAGAAATAATTAAAATTTTAAATTGGTGTCATGTGAGCTAAAATGTTTAGAAATATAAAATGAAACACAAATGTTGACAACTAACGAAAATGATGAATGAATCATTTATGCCTTGGCTTGGAATATACTAAAATCTCTCCTTAATGTAGGTACACTAGAAATGACATTTCCTAATTTCGTAATCCAAGGTTGGCAACATTGTTTTGGATTCGTTTAGACCAGAGATATAAGAGGGGGAGAATGCTTGTCAACGTGCGCAAGACTGCTAATTTTCCTACCGCCATTTTAACCCACGAAAGTACGACAAATTCAAAATAATTTGCTTTTTCAAATTTTTTTTGCATTTATTTACGTTTAGGTATAATTTTACATTGATGTGGAAGCAACTTTAGTCAAAAAAGTTTATTTTTACCTGGACCGTTTTCGGCGGATCTGCCTTATTGGTGCCTCATTAGGAGAAATCATTGAATCTGTTGAAGTTGAAGCTTGTGGTTGGCTAGGACCACTTTGTTGTTGGTCAGATTCATTTTCCGACGGTATAGAAGTTGATTGGAGGCATTTCTTATTGCCCACCAATTTGTGCATGTTCTTACAGAGCAAGACATGTTAATGAACACAACACGATTACAAAAACACGCCAGCAAAAACGCCAAACGCACGAAAAAGAGCTTAAAAAAGCAATTAAGAAGTAAGCACGTCAAAACGTAAACAAACTACAAGACAAGACTGGGTTAAAATGGCGGCGATCTAAGCGCCATCTGTGTAGCCGAAAAATCGGATGCGCAGTAGGTCAAAGCGCATTCTCTTCCTCCATATCTCTGGTTTAGACGTATTTAGCATATTATTATCTGGCAGAAATGTTAGAACTTGTGACACCAGAGGCCTAACCTGGTTCTTACCTAGTTGTCGTTGAATAATTCACTATTTAGTGCCACTATTTGCGGTTTTGTGGGACCATAAAAATATGAGGAAGAGATATTACCACCTATTCTCACTGTAGAATTTTCTGCGATCACCTCAAATCAGATCCAATCGGGTGTCCTCATTTTTGGAAAGTAGTTTCGATGGTCTAAAGCCGATTGTTTCACAAAATGTCATCAATATTTTGTTCAACGACCACGCACACATTTTTATAAAATTATCAAAGTAAATTGTAAAATCGGTGACAAGGCCAAGTTTTCAGGCCAGTGGACTCTTCTATTCAGAAGCCAAAAAAGATGGTGGCTTTGCCAACAAGTGTATTATTGGTTGACTATTTCTATTTCCCTATAAGCTTGGATAAAAATCAAGACTGAAAAGGCGACAACTGCAGCTAACTTCGGCCCGTGATTAATAATCCGTTGCCAACTTCAGTTCATAGGTTCACCACGCGCTAAAGTTGGCTCCAATTGACGGCTGTCAAGCCTGTTTAAAATGTCATTTAGCCGACATTTTTGTTTTGGGTCATAACCATAGAGATCATATATATAGGTAGAGTGCTCAACAAGTCCCTTTTTAGGGCAAATTGTGGATTTGCGCATGGGCCTATGGAACATGCGCATTAGACCTTCAGACCGCGCAATTCAAAACAGTGGTTGTTTTTCTGAATTACTATCTCCCTACAAACTTGTATATTGATAATAAATTAAGCTCACCTCGACGTGGACTGGTCAAGACTTCGATAACTACAACTAGGTTCGTTTATACTTGTAAAACTAGTTTCGTCCAAACTACTAGAATTTGCTTCACTGATGCTAGAACTTGACTTGTTTTCATCTACGTTTATAGCTTTATCACTAAAACAAATAAGCTACTAATAGTTTCTTACACCACAATCTTGTTAATATACTTACTTAAATGATGGTTTAGGTGGTTTTCATAGAAGAGTTGGTACCGCATTTTCAATTAGCTGCGTTTTGACTCGTTTCGTTTTTAAACACTCTGGTGTAAAATGAGCAGAACATATTCGAGATGATCACTTAATTAGATAAAACACTCAAACAACTAAAACGCGCAGAAACTATTAATAATTAGCTGAAAATCGAAAAAATTATGCCACAAAGCGTCTATGATGCAAACAATGGTAGGTTATACTTAGTTTGTCGCTGTCAAATGGCTGTCAAATAGTGTCAAGTTTCACAAAACACTACCTCAAATTGCAAATGCGCATGTCCACTGGGCCTATTTATTACTATTTTTTACTAGTTTATGATTTTAAATTCGTCAAAGATTTTCCGCGCATCCTATGTATAAAAAACATCGTCCAGCACTCTACCTATATATATGATCTCTATGGTCATAACCTCTAAAAGATTCTGCCTTGTGACTTGTGACGCGCGCGCCGCGGCGGATCTGTAGCAACTATTGACTGGCGTAGCCGTCGCGCGGCGGATCCGTAGTAATTCTTCGATTATCGAGATGTAAAACGTTAGATCCGTTTTGCCCTTCCTCTCGCTGTGCCGTTTGGCATTCCGCGCGACCCCCTTGCGTTAATGAAGGGGGCGGGGGTGCCCCGTTTAATATGCCGGCCGGTGGCCGCCGTTAACGGCAATAGAAACGGCGGCGGCGCGCTCGTTAGCGAGCGGTGGAACGGCGACGGTCGCGTAGTAATTCACGGCCTTAAAAGATGAAAGAATGGGCCGGCGGACAATGGCGTCGTTACGGTCGGGGACGCGGCCATTTTGTAATTTGGCGGGGTTTCTGCATGTATTTTTAAAGAATGGGGTTCTTAAAGTTTGAAAAAAAGCCGACAGAAATTAAATGGGTTGGAACCGCGGCGGTCAGCTAGCAAAAATACGGCAGCCTTCGCGGTGAATGTAGGCACGAATCAAATTTATGCGTTCATTTTGGATTCCACGGGGCGGTCCCACTTTTCTCGATAATACTTATAGAATCAACGAATAATATCGAAAACTCGATTGTGTTCATTGACGTTAATAATTATTGATGGTTCAACAACTAATCTTGTGCAGAACTTTTCGAGGAACTCGAACATGAAGTCAAATTAATATAAAGGGTATTGTTAAAAATGTGTCACATACTGTGTGGCCCGTTTGGAATGGAGACACCTCTGTAAAATTGTTATTTTTGCTCCGATTTTAAAAAACTTTTTTTTCTTAGACGGGTCTCTGAAAATACCATTCGACACATCTTCCAATTGTTTTGAAAACCAAACACCTTGCTAACTGTGGCATTTTTATACTCCCAAAATTGATGAAATCATATTAGGCATTTTTTTATCAAAAAAATTACAAAAAAAGTTGTTTAGAATGAACCAAAAATCCCAAATTCAAAGTTTTATCAAAATCAAAAAATTAAAAATTTAAAAAAAAAATTGAAGGTTCAAAAATCACGTTTTAATCAATTTTTACTGTTAGCAAAGTTAATTTTTTAACTTCTAATATTCATATAGACATTCATTAAAATGTGATTTTTGGACCTTCAATTTATTTTTTTCGGATATTTTTTATTTTTTGATTTTGATAAAACTTTGGATTTGGGATTTTTGGTTCATTCTAAACAACTTTTTTTAGTACATTTTTTTGATAAAAAATGCCTAATATGATTTCTTGAATTTTGGGGGTATAAAAAATGTCGCAGTTAGTCAGGTGTTTGGTTTTCAAAACAATTGTAAGGTGTGTCTAATGTTATTTTCAGAGACCTATCTAACAAAAAAAAGATTTTCAAAATCGGAGCAAAAATAACAATTTTACAGAGGTGTCTTCATTCCAAACTGGCCACACCAATGACGTCAAAACCTATAGACGTGGTGCCCCATTGTTAAAATGCCCTTTATTTTGACTCCAAGATTAAATATATCCATACTACTCTAAAAACATGCTACAAACAAAGACGGAAAGTCAACCATCAACCAATTATACACCCGGTGATTCCCGGTTATAGTTCCTCCAGAATCACACTTAGATATCGCATGTTTTTTCTTGTTTGGGGGCGCCGGAAGCATGGGAACCTCGCCTGAAGACTCGGGGGATGGTCTAACGACGCCAGCCTCCGAGCCCAGAGTCGAAATAAGTTCGCTACGGCTCGACAAAAAGGGGCAATTTCTGACAATCTCGCGACATTTTCGGAATAATTTAATGGAGCGCTTATATAGATTGATTAGTTCTGGGCGTCAAGCGTTTATCAAAACAAACCTGTCTATAGGTTCTGACGTCATTGGCCCACACTCTATTGGGTGTCTATACTTTTAAACATACCTATACAAATCTATAAAATCTATATTTTTGGAGATAATCCCTGACCTTTTTTTTGTTTGGAGGACCTTTAAAAGCCGCTTCTTTTGATCGTTCTAAAAAATGCTAATCCATTTTTCGCGAAAACCATTTAGCGATATTTGAAATCTGAGAGCAAGGCGTTAGTTAGGATCCCATATACCAAATTTGAACAAAAAATATACAGGGAGTTTCATTCTACAGGGTGTCAGAGTTGAGCAAAATAGGAAATTTAAAGGCATCTGGAGTCCCCTCAAAATAGTTGAATGGTGAACAGTACCACTCAAAGTTGTGTGCAAAGATTCAATACAAAAAAAACAGGGTATTTTTCTCTGGGCCATCTTAAAATGCTGAATTGTTATTAAATTTTATACAGGTCACGAGTGCTTTGGAATTATTGAAAGATATTGATAGACATAAAAGTATATAATTTATTTCTTCGCAAAATGGCTAAATAACAAATAAAAGACAATTTAAATTATTGGACCTTCCTCAACAAAGTCACTGGTTAAAATGATACATTTCCGAGAGAATCTATGAGAGTCTATACAGTAAAAATATGTGGGTATATTTTGTTATGAATGTTCAGTATTGTTTTCTATTAAATAATGAATGAATTGGAAACAAAGCCGGTTTTATTTATATTTAACACTAGAAAACAAGGAGCTCATTTGCTTGTCATTCTGTAGGTAGGTGTACCTCAATATTTAAACGCGATTGGACTGACAAATTGGAGGTTGTTGGACACTAATGCGAAGCGGTCAGCGTGAACATTGGGCAATTGACTACCGGCCCATATTATTAATGAAGCCGTGACAGTGCCCAAAAACAACGGTAGATAATTGACTGGTGTCCGAATGTTTAAGGTGATTTTGTGGTGGGTGGTCACGCAGGTATAGTAAGGGCAGAATGTAAAGGCGAAGTCGGCAATAAATCATCAAAGAGAGAGCGCTATATCTATTGCTTTACTTGCACTCGCACAATTACACTCATGTCTCCGCCTTCAATTTGCATTCGACGTACGTCTTAAAGTCCGCTAAGCACCTTTCATGAAAAGAAGAGAGATAGAAAACCTAGTGTTACTTGTCTTGTATTACTAGTTTATTGTTTAAGGCAGGCAGGGTCGGCCTAGAATAAATTATTGCTTTACTACCTGATGTGAACGGACGGATTAAAAATTTGTACTTAGATACCTGTTCTAATTTCATTTGTAATTTTTGAAGATTAATTCCGTAATTAAAAGACAATAATCCTGAAATTCAAAGTAGGTCAGGTATTTAAATAATTATTGTAATGGTTAGGCAAAAAATATATATACCTATTTATATTTTTAGTTACAAATTAAATATCAACATAAAATAAACTTTACATAGTCAGAAGTCAGTATATTATAATAAATAAATAATATATTGTATATTGTCGTAGAAATTGAACTCTTTTTGATGCTATATCTGGCTTTTCCATTAAATATTGTCTTCCATCGTTTATTTTGTACTTAAATCCAAGATTCCTTAAAATTACACTTAACGTTGATTTGCTGCAGCTCAAAATTCCCTTTTTTTTCCAGTTCTTCGCATATTTTTTTCCTAGTTAAGTGTTGCTTGTTAGTTGTCATGTCATAAATCAAACTTCTTATTTATCCTTTATCCTATTCTGTCAAATCTTTAGTTTTCGGGGCTGCTTTACTTTTAGTGTGTACCATTTTAATATGTTTAATGCCTTCTTGCCTAATTCGTGAAATGGACCTTGTACTAATCTGTAACGCCTCCGATGCACATTGAAGTACCGATAAATTTTCACGTGTGTTCTCTTTTTTTTTTCTTGGAAATATTTCACCACATTTAATATTAATTTTCTACTTTGGGCACTGAATACTTCACGCTGCATTGTTATTACAGGAAGTCTATCACCAAAATAAACCAAATATTTAATTACTGCCCTGTTTTATAGGCGAACTCCCATTAGAATATATTATCTTTATTAACATAATGTATCAGACAAGGACAGGCAATAAAAAGTGGGTCTTGCCGTTCTTTAAGCCGAACCCCTCGCTCCAAAACATAAGGGAGAGCAGGTAGGAAAATCATAGCCAGTTATGTTCCGGGGTCGAAAATCTTCGTTTTTAAAAAGGTTTATTGAACGTAGGGTATAAACTATTACTGTTACTATTCGATTAATTGCGGTCGCGATATTTATATAAATTGGAAATGCGGTGTACGAAAAATAAAAAGCTGATTCCGCTGATTCGGGGTTTTCGTCCAGGTCGGTGTGCTGTGGGGTCGATGAACATAACTCTTCCCCCCTTAGGATGGAAGTTCGTCCTCGGGCTTCTTGTTGAGTTGTTGAAGTTCTTGGAGTTCTGAGAGTGATATTCTTGGTTTGAAAAAGAGTGTTTGGAGTCTTTTTCGTTTTCTTAGGATGAAGTAGATGATGACACACATTAGAGTGATGATAAGAAGTGTGGCTGACCAGGTTGTTGTGGAGATGACGACTGGATCTAGGTGTATGGGTTGGATAGCCGACAATTGCGGTGTTTCTTGAAGAGACTGTAAATGATTTAGTTGTAGACGATACTTGGGATTAATTTTGACAGGAACGATGGCTGGGATTTCGGCTTCTTCTTGCGTGGCGGTATACCATTGATTTTCAATTTGAATTGGACAGGGTGATTGGATGATTGCTGGTTGCTTTATGATTTTTTCTGTTTTTGAACATTTTTCGGTGATACGGAGTGGGTGATTTGTGCTGGCAATGAGGCTTCTCTTAGTTTGATGTATGATCGGTTGCAGGAGAATGGCAGTGGTGCAGTTTTCTAATGTGGGCAGTTGACATCTGGTTGTTGACATAGTTTGACAGGTGATTTTTCTTTCTGTAGGTGTGCATGTGGAATACCAACGATTATTCCCATAGTAAACAGCAGGGGGTACCAAAACGATATCTTCTTTGTTATGGATTGGGTAAACTTGGTAGAGTGGGAATACAAGTTCATCAAGGATAGGAATTTTTAGGATAATGAGTATCTGACTTTCTGTAGAGATTATTGTACTTTGAGCAGTTTCGATTAGTTCAAAAGGGTGCATGTTATCGGATAAGAGAGAGGCTTTATTATAGATTGATTTGAGTTGATTTTCTAGTTTAATAATTTCAGAGAGAGAAAAGAGTTCAATGTTCGACTGTTGCAATGCAGCTAAATTAATAGTTCGAAGTAATTTTTGAAGGAATTGATTTAAACGATCGAGATTAAGTATTTCGCTATGAAGTGAGAGATATTTGTCAAATTCGTCGCTGAGGAGATTAATATCTTGTGCAATTTTAACTGTGTTATTATTAATAGTTTCAACTAACATGTTATATCGTTTTATTGTTTGTGAGGCATAAGTTGTAGAGTTATTGAGGGTGCCAATAATTTGAGATTGCTTGTTTTCGATAGCTTGAATATGTTTTTCCAAAAATATACGATCATTCTCGTCGAGATTACCTGTGATTGATTTAATGAAAGTACCTATATAGTTCATAATTCTACGTTTCTGTCTAGGGCGAATTAGTTTATGAAAATTGTCAAGAGTTTCATGATAAAGCAGTTGATATTGATTAGACATTTTGTAATAAGACGAAGTCGTTGAAGTATTAAAAAGAACTAAATTAACGGGGTAAAGTTTAAGGGTATTATCTATAGTGCTTAAGTTGAAAGTAAGTATGTGACGGTGAAAGTGGTCAAATAATTGTGCTTGGCCTACCAATTCTTGATAGTATCCATTATTAGGGATCGGGTGCACTTGAAGGGCCAGGCAGTTGGTTATTAGGAGGGTGTTTCTGTAACAAGGGAGGTTTGCGTAAGCGTTTGATTTTTCTAGGATGAGAGTTAGTGGGTTTATTCTTAGTAGTTTTAGGAATGGGGAAGTTTTGGATTGCGGATATTTTGTTTGGATTGGGTTTAATGCCTTCGGGAGTAATCACGTGGCCAAGGAAAGCTACTTCTTTGTTTAGGAATTCAGATTTGTCGAGTTGAATTTTTAGGTTTACTTCACGGAATTTTTGAAAAATGGATTTTATATGTATAAGATGTTCTTGTAAAGATTTGGAAAATATAATGACGTCATCCATATAGACAAAACATGATTTGTAAAGGTATTCTCTTAGAATTTCATCCATCATGCGTTGGAAGGTCGCTGGGGCGTTTTTTAGACCAAACGGCATTCTTGTATATTCGAAGTGGCCATTGGGAACTGTGAAGGCGGTTTTTTCAACGGAGTTGGGGTGTACTTCAATTTGGTGAAAACCTTGGGCTAAGTCGAGGGTTGTGAAGTATGTGCATTTGCCTAAATTGTCAAGTATTTCGTCGATGCGGGGAAGGGGATATTTGTCTTCAACCGTATTATCGTTTAGTTTGCGATAGTCTATAACCATGCGAAACTTGCGTTTACCGGATGCATCCATTTTCTTTGGAACGATCCAAACGGGCGAAGAATAAGGGGAAATTGAAGGTCGGATTATATTTTGTTCTAAGAGTTTATCAATTTGGGAAGAAATTTCGCTTTGCATGACTTTAGGATGTCGGAAAGAACGGGAAAAAATAGGAGTTTCGTCTTTTGTGCGGATTTCGTGTTTGACAGAACTAGTAAATGACAGATCAGATGATTCATTGTAAAAAATATCTTTAAATTTATGACATAGATCAAGAATTTTTTGCTTTTCTTCGGAATTCAGATGTTTTGTTCGAATAGAGTTGGGATCAAATGAGTTATTGGAGAAGGGAGGTGATAATTCTTCAAAATCGGATAGTGGATAAACAGATATTGGTTCAGGGAAGTCAATATTTAAATTTTCTGGTTGTGGTATTTCTACAAACCCATCATTGGCATGGTGTATTGAAATTGGGAGTACAGTTTGGTTATCAAGGGTAATTTCTGGGAGTACAACTTCACCATTATTGATATTTACTGGGATACGGAGTCGATTATTCGAACGATATATAACTTCAAATGGAACGGAAACGCCTAATTTACGAATAGAAAATATATGAGTTTCATAATCTATATTTGCACCTAATTGGTCGAGTTCACCAGTACCTAAAAGAATATCGAAATCATTGTGCCAGTCGGCAATTCTAACTATAAACGGTTGATCAATGCCAATTTCGTTAAAAACGGGAAAATAAAGGTTTTCGGAGTAGGTTTTAGGAGTTTTCATAGAAATAAGAGTAAAGGGTTCAAAAAATTGATATTTTGGATCGAAATTTTGTGCAGCTTCGGGAGTTATTACAGTATCGGATCCACCAGAATCTATTAATACTTTAAGATTAGAATAAGGGAGATAGAAAAATGGAAGTTTGGTGGCTTTTGAAATATTATTTAATTCGATAATTCGGGATTGGGAGGAGATTCCGAGGCTTGTTCTCGAAAATTTTCGGAAAAGTATTCTTCGGTTTCTAAATTGGAATCGCATTCTATATTATTATGGAAAGTACGTGTGGACATTGGGGTTGGTTTGTAAGTTTGCTGTGACGGCAATTTTGAAGTTATGGACATAGGAGTTGGAGTTGGACGATATTGATTTTGGAAGTAATTATTGTTGGGTCTATTAGATGGTGGGCTGAATACTTGTCTATTAGGTGGAGGGTTTTGTCTTTGAGGAATGGGCCTATTTGTGTTGCCAAAATTTCTAGGTGAGTTTGAAGGACCTTGATTAAAGTTTTGAGGGAATTGTTGATTAAAATTTGGGTTCATATTCGTATTATGATTAGGTTGTGGGTTGCGAGGTGGTTGAGGATTTTGATTAGTAGGGCGATTGGTAGTGGTAGGTTGACTGTTTCTTTGATAATCGCGGGGATAGGTGGTAGATTTAAGATAAGACATATATTGCTGTTGCTGTTTGTGGTTATCTAAAGCTATGCATTTTTGAAGTGCTTCGTCGAGAGAGTTTAATTCAAAATGAGATAAATGATCGCAATAGGGATTGTTTATGCCAGTACAAAATGTTCTAAGGGCTTGTTTTCTGAAAAACGAAGCTTTAAACTCGATTGCCTGAGCGTTATTTTCATGTAAAGAAACATGCTGTAAAAGATCATTAAGTGCTAAAGTTATTCGGTTGTAATAGTCATCATAAGATTCAGAACGCTTTTGAACTGTGGTGGTTAATTGTGTTAATAAAATTTCTTCTGTGCGACGGTCGCCATATTTTTGGAGTAAAAGGGGCTTTATTTCTGCCCAAGAAGTTTTATTGTGTAAATTTAAGAAATCACGAGCCTCATTTTTAATTTTGGAAACGATATGAGTGTTAATTATATATAGTTGAGTGGCATTAGCACCTTGTTGAGTGAAAAAAGCAATTAAATTATCAACTGAATTTATAAATGTGGAGAGGTTATCTCCCGGTTTATATTCTGGAAGAGTGTTGCACAAATTATTAATGTCGGTATTTGTTAAAGCCATTTCTTGAGTTTTTGAAGTTGAGGGCTGAGAAATTAAAATTTGAGGGTTTTTTAAATCTTCAGATAAATTTTTAGAATATGGTTTAAAACGAGGTTTTTGTTTAGGAGCTTTTGGAGTAATAGAAAAATGAGCTAAATCTTCTAATAATGAACCTTCAGGGTAATCAGAACTCATGAGAAAAAGGAAGTGAACTTACAGGACAAGAAGAATCGCTCTGGACATCCCTGCCGTATGGTTCTCCAATCTCTGCACAGGTTTCTTCTCCCAGGTCGTTGATAACTGCCAAATCGTTGAGACGAACCGATGATCCTCCTTTGGATTCCGTGCAGCTATCCTGTTCGCAGCGCCAGTTATGTTCCGGGGTCGAAAATCTTCGTTTTTAAAAAGGTTTATTGAACGTAGGGTATAAACTATTACTGTTACTATTCGATTAATTGCGGTCGCGATATTTATATAAATTGGAAATGCGGTGTACGAAAAATAAAAAGCTGATTCCGCTGATTCGGGGTTTTCGTCCAGGTCGGTGTGCTGTGGGGTCGATGAACATAACTAGCCCATCTCCCTCGATTTTATGGCCGACTTGCCCTTACTTTAGTTATGAAATACATGTCGTATGGCATAACACAAATGCTTCGAGACTGATAATAGTTATTTGTGTATCGAGACACAGAAGTTCGACTTTTTACAATTAATGTGGGACTAATTATTGTCCTACATTCATTGGAATTTAAAAAAATGTAAACCAAATTTGCTACACCTATACTATCTTAACATCAAAGACTAGGTATGCGACTCTACAATCTAAACTGGGATTTGTAACGCGATATATCTATAAATACACCTCGATTTTCCACTGATTTCAGGAAGCATCTGGGTACAACTATAAAGCTCGTTTTCTTCCTGAATGTCTGGAACTGGGAGATCATAAAGTTGCACAATCGTACACTGCTTGAAAAGATCAAGTTTTATTTCTTTGCTATTATACCATCAGATTGACGGAATTGCGTCAATATTGAAACTACGCCAGCATTCTATGGGCCTTAGTTTTCAAGAAATAGGGTGTTGTAAAAATTAGAGTACCTACATATAAAATAATTTTCGTCTAACGTTTCTTTTTAGGAAATATTGAACATTTTTATAATAAGAATTACCAAAAACCGACTTTTAGAGGGAACTGCCCTTTTTATGTCCTGCGGTTTATTTGCCTCGGCCAGAGGCCTCGGCAACTAAATTCCACATGGGTCATAAAAAGTTGAACATCAGTGCCTTAGTACGTAAATAACTATATTATGTGATATTTGTGTGTTCAATAATTACATTAGTTAAAGCTCAAAGGTTGAAACACATTAAATGCCTTTGTTCCACGAATTATTGCAAAGGGGCTGCGGCAACATTGCAATGCCGTTTCTCCTGACGGGCACAGAGGATGTTACGTTTGGCGTTCTAGACAATAAACGACGAAACTGTAGATTTCAGCCTGAAGAAAATTGTGCAACTTCGTAGATATTTAATTATCATAAATAAATGAGGATTAAAAGCCGTTGTTTCATTTATTATGTGTTATGTTGGTGCATCTACTGTAAACCGAGTACAATTTTAGAGCAACTAAAAATATTGTCAAGTACCCTATTTGTAAATTGTCTTTGACAGAAAAAACTTCATTATCAGTTTTATAATCTATTTTCAATACAGGGTGTCCGTTAAGTACCTCCTAATCTCTCGGAAGCATACAGGGGAGGTCAAAATAACCCTAGTTTGTCAAAGGAAAACAATTCCTACAGTGCCCCTTAACGGAGATACAGGGCCCCAAAAGAGTACTTAGCGATTTACTTTTTTGGCTCTAACTTTTGAACCGACTTGTATAATTTAATGAAATTTTAATAGTTTATGTTGGCCATAAAGACTCATAAAACCATACTACCCTAGATGTTTCACATCGTCAGGGAAGTCAGGAACGGACTTGCCACCACACTCGTTGGGCCAAATTTTTGACAGGTGTCATTTTACAGAGCTGAAAACTGTTTTTTTAAATACTTTGGTCATTGCTCTTTAAAAAAGTACTCTTCATTTCTTTCGACCAAATGAGCCGTTTTCGAAAAAATTAAGTTTTTTAACACGTTTACACAATTAACGAGTGCTTGTCCATAAAGGTACGGAACCCTAAAAATAACATAATACAGACTAGGCTGATATGCATTTAATTTATGGTGAAGCGCTGTCCAACTCTTCGAAGGCAAGAAGACTTTATGCTGAAAGATTTCCAGCTCGAAAACCTTTCAAAGGGTTGATCGGAGCTTAATTAATTTACAATGTTATTAAAACACAAAAATAATGAAAACGTTTAAATGTTATTTTGGCAAATGTTCAATATGAGCTCCACGTACTTCAATACATTTTCTTAGTCTTCGAATATTTTCCCGCTGCACTGCAAATAATATTCCGGCATTATTACGAACTTCGTTAGAATGCTGTGTTATTCTCGCTAGTAGTTCTTCTTCTCTAGTATTTACTGGTGTTGAATAAACTAGTTGTTTTAGATTTCCCCAAAAGTAAAAGTCTAAAGGATTTAGATCAGGCGACCTTGAAGGCGGTTTTGACAAGTTCCGTCAATAGTAGGTAATTCATTAAACAATAACCACCTGATTTTTACCTAATTGTGTTTAGCATTAGTAACTTTTGAGTGTTATACAAAAACTTAATTTTTTCGAAAACGGCTCATTTGGTCGAAAGAAATGAAGAGTTCCTTTTTTAAAGAGCAATGACCAAAGTATTTAAAAAACAGTTTTCAGCTCTGTAAAATGACATCTGTCAAAAATTTGGCCCAACGAGTGTGGTGGCAAGTCCGTTCCTGACTTACCTGACGATGTGAGACATCTACGGTAGTATGGTTTTATGAGTCTTTATGGCCAACATAAACTATTAAAATTTCATTAAATTATACAAGTCGGTTCAAAAGTTAGAGCCAAAAAAGTAAATCGCTAAGTACTCTTTTGGGGCCCTGTATCTCCGTTAAGGGGCACTGTAGGAATTTTTTTCCTTTGACAAACTAGGGTTATTTTGACCTCCCCTGTATGCTTCCGAGAGATTAGGAGGTACTTACCGGACACCCTGTATAATTATTTTTTTCATTATTTTCACCATAACTTTTTTTGATCCCAAAATTGTTATTAAAATGATTTTAAGTATATTCCACATTCGTTATAAAAACTGGAACATTATTGTCTTGGTACACAAATAAATAAGTACAACAATCCATTATGCAATACTAGATTCCGATATTTACATACTCCAAACTTAGTCCTGTAAATTATATTATTTCGTGTAATGCGCTGTAAAACTACTTTACCCCAGATGTTGTGAGATTTAGTCACGCCAAAACGCATCATTTGGTTTATAACCCGTAACACGGTCCGCCAGAAATATTTTTATTACTTTTCTGTCACATTTAGAAGCGTTTATAGGGAAAAAGTGATTTTGTCCGTGAAGCCAAGCCAAACACCTAGCGGAAATATTTCTGTGGAATTTGGAAAACGTGAAATAATTATAGAACAGAATTTTGTTTGATCTCGAGAGATGCCTTCCAAATTAACGAGTAAAATTAAGAGAAACATTTTTTAAGTCCGCTGTTGTTTATTTAATGTAGGATATTTTTTTCTGGGCAAGACTAGGAAGTGGAATGTTTTAGATAGCTATTGCCTACTAACAAATATCACAAATTCTCGATACTTCTTTACAGATTGTATTTTGAGAAACTAAAAATAACAGAACTTTCTTTATTAACGCTCCGAGCATTATACGGGTGTAAACTCGGATAGAGATAAAAATGTTGTCAATTTATTTATTTACAACTATAAATTGTTATCCTTTGATATTATTTTAAACGTTTCAGTTTTAGTGTTTGAGTATAATGTCAAAACATTATATCCGCTAGCACAGCCGACTCTAGGAAAGCCCTGAAGTTGAGAAAGCTGGCAACATGGCTTGCGGGTCTGCGCGGCGTGGCCTGTCACTCCCTGTCAGTTGATTTTACAAGAAATTTACCAGAATTAATTTGTGTAGTGCGGGTAGTGCTATCGTCGCCAGATTGCTATGACGAGGCAGTGTGTCTCTGGGTGGAAACAGACTGCCCAAAGTGCTGGCGACAGCTTTTTTATAAATTCGTTTTGCTTGTGAAAAAATGAAACATTTCTCTAAAAGTTTGAAGTGAAGAATCGTTCCTTTATGTGATATATGGTAGGGCTTGTTGAGAATTTACAGAAACACGCACTACGTCACAAAAACATCTATTTAAAAATCTCACAATTTAAGTATACAATCGTACTATGCTATCGAATACCCGTAGCCAACTGTGTCTTCGACACAGTGCAGACCAAAATAAACACCTTAGTTTTTTACATCGTACCTATACGGCGAAACAATAAACTCAATAAGATATGAATATATCACACACCTCCCCCCTACATAAAATGTTCAAATGAAAAAAAATTACAATTTGTCGTATACTAATCTATCAATTTGTTTTCTTTCGCGTTTAGGGCGTTCACCTTGAGCACTACACTGCACATTTTCCACTTTTTCTACATCATCTACTGGACTAGGCATATCATCCACAATATTTTCAGATACTTCAAAATTTTCTTGCTGATTGCCATTTATTAAAGAAGATTCATACAAGTGAATTTTTTTTATTTGATTGACGTGCCTTTTCCAGGATAGATTACCCAACTCAGGAATATTTACAATGTAAGTCGTTTTACCAATTTTTTTTACAATGGTTCCCTTTATCCAAGTAACTTTATTTATTTTTCTATAATCTTTAACAATTACGGTTTCGCCAACATTAAATAATACAACTCGACGACCTTTGTGGTACTTTCTTTGTTTATTTTGACTTATTAAAACTTTATTTTGTAGATCGTTATTACTTATAGACTTTTCGGGTCTAAGCAAATCAAAACGCGTTCGTAATTTCCGGTTAAACATTAATTCTGCTGGGCTAAGTCCTGTACTGCAGTGTTTTGTGTTTCTATAATCGAACAAAAAATTATTCAATGCCCAGTTAATGTCTAATGTACTATTTTTCCCTAACGCATTTTTGAGAGCGTTTTTTATCGTTTTAACTGCGTTTTCCACTTTACAACTTCAAGCCTCAAGATGCCTAGAGCCGTCAAGGGAAGCCAGAACTTAGTTATATACCTGATGGCTGTAAGTCAAATCGTAATAATAACTTGAAGTAGCTAGGTTTTCTTTGCTTTACGGCAGTCGGCCAATTTGTATTCGTTTTGGGCTTTCCAAAGGACGAAAATTTAATAATAAAATGATTAAGGGCCAATTAATAATAATAATAATAATAATAATAATTCTCACCCTGACAATACTCCAAACGAGGAGTACCCCAGAAGCATCCACATGCTTGTGCGGGGGAGGGGGGCAATTACTATTATTTTGTCTTCGTTGCCATTTGCAGCTAGGGCCGACTTTTTCCCGATAGAACTAGGATAGCATTCGCTCAAGTACTACGGAAAACCCTAGAAAACCGTAGTAATCCCAGTGAGTGTAGGACAATTAGTAAATCACACGGATAAAGCTATTTAGGAGCAATACCGTGAACCCACATTTGTCCAGCGCTCTTGGCCATAGCGGTGTTTTTCTTTAAAGACATGTGCATGCACCTGCCTCGAACCAAGGTCGATCGAAGGCAGAAAAACATGCAGTCTAAAAAGTCAGCGCCGGTACGAGCGACGCCACCGCGGCCCCTGAATTGCATAGACAAACATTTTTAAAGTACCCTTTAAAATTAAAGGAGCTTTCTAACAATCCAACCATTGGTTAGTATTATTGCAAAACTTTCTATACCTAATGTTAATGTCAAAAGATAATGTAGTTGAATGTATTATGAAATTGACCCTAAACTGCCATGTCAATCAGAAGAGATTACTCTCCTTTACAACGTGCTGTTCTCTGTTCGCTTGTTGTTTGTAATTTTATGAAAATTTAACCATAAGGGAAGATAGGTAATCATCATTTGCCTGATGGACAAAAAATTCTCACAAAAATTGACTTACAACAAAATGTAGTCCCCTCTATTTGCCCAAATTTACCATATTATTAGTCGAAACTGTACCTATCCACACCAGGAATCGTACTTACTATAAATACTTATACTTCTTTGTATATTTTGTTACTTGTTACTGCTTTTATTGTCTGTTAAACAAACGTACCTACTTACATAAGTACCCAATTATTGAAACAAGGTTCACAAATGTATCTAATTATAATTAAGAAGAGGGTTGAACATTTGTTAGACAAAATAAACTAATTACGAAAAAGGTTGTGGGGAAACTCAAAGTGGTCAAATTTATTAATATTATATTGACTTTACAACTTCATTTTATTTGTGAACCATATAAAAATAAGGTAATCACTTACATTGTATAACTATAATAACATAGTTTCTTGTTATTTTAATATTTCAGGTCTGATAAACTAGTTACCTACTTTATACAATTTTATATACTAGATTATATTATTGTGGTTCAAGACTTTGAATTATATCTTCGTAAAATAAACTAAGCCAAAGTGCAGACTGCTCTATACTGCATAGACCCATTGAACCGTCCCGCTGCGGCGTTGCCACATGTTTGCCTCTAGCGTTGCCAGGTCTAGTCTTTAATGAAAAGTAACTAATAAATGCATACAGCATATAAAGTAGGTCGGTGTAGAGGCCCTGTATGACACAAAAAGTGACAGTTATTCGTTTTAACAGAGGTTGGACAACGATCGGATCTCTCTCTCTGGCGAGGGTCTTATTTTCCCTGTGAAATTCATTTTGTGCAACAGACATATATTTTTTCGCTCTTTCTAGCATTCCCCATAGCAGCATGATGTATCAAAATTTGATTTTAAGGTTAAGCTAACGACAGTTAACTGCCATAAGCCTAGGTAGATGAGGGCACAGTTTAAAATGTATAAAAATATAGATAAAACCAATAAATAGGTAAATAGGTTAGGTAGTAGTATGTTATTTGCAAAGCTTCACTAATAATAATTATTGAAGTTTGAATGGAAAAGTGAAGAAACATATAATTTGTTCCAAAAAAAACAGCAATTTTACGATATCAGGATAAAAACATTTATTAAATGTTTGTAGGAGGGTGGTAGGTAATGTAGATAGGTATGTACATAAAATTAAACAAGGCTCTAGCATACCAACTAACCAAACTTTCGAATATTTCTTCAATAGGAATCGTAGCTGCAATAATAATTTTTATTACTTTTACTTAAAAATAAAAAAGGTCTTTTAAATGGTTTTACTCTCTTCTTATACTTACCATCATAATTTTAAGACATTTAATACTAAAATTTGTACATAACAAAAAGTTGGAAAGTTTGTTTTGGTAATATGAATCAACCACTAATAATAGGAATTAGGCTGAATAAAAAAAATGAGTACCTAGTTATTTAAGTCTCTCATTCTTTTTTTTGTAAATTAAAAGTTAATCACTTTTTAATGCAAGAGAGACCATCTACATTTCAATAAAGAAGACAACAGTATTTTTGTTTTCAAAGATATATTGCAAGTAAATAGGACAAATCAAACTAGTACAAGTTCTCACAAATTTATACATATTTAATAATGGTTCTTTCTTGCTAAAGTCACGTCCATCGAACGTTGCAGGAGATGATCCTTTCTTCAGCACAACCTGACACTCAAAATCCATGTCGGAGAAGTGAACCTGTGAAAGTTAAAGAACTATAAATTTAAGCTACCTAAACATAATAAAACGCTGCCATCAAATGATATTTTGTTATCAGCAAGATATTTGTAATGGAATATAAGCTCACACATTTAACTGACTACACAAAAAGGGTTCTTTATATTCCCACCTGTGTTAACTTCTTTTTTGTCCGATTTTGTTGGTCTTGGTGTAAAATAAAGCTCCTTCAAAACTGCCTCTCTCTAACAGTTATTATAAATTCTAAAATATCATTTGAAGTAAGATTTTGTAAGTATTTTTTGCTATTTATTCGTGGCATTTTTTCCTATAGGACGTTTCGAAAAAATGTATTAAAACAAGTATATTTACGAATTAGGTACATATTACACTCTCTTTCCAAATTTCACGATAGGAAGAATTTTCTAATTGCAAACAACTTTTTTCGTATTTTTTAGTTTTCTCCTTTCGAGAAGCAACGAAAATTTAAAAAAAAATTAACAAAATAGGTCAAAAAATTATGGACGTGGAAGTTTTGATGAGGAAGATCCTGTGTAGTTTTCTGGAATACGTCTCTTCGTTATGAGAATTTTGTAGTAGAAAAATTTCCTTTACGCAGTAACAAAATATTACTTATAAACCAATCCAAAGTTGTCACGCCCAACTTATCTAATATATCCATATACATATACTTACATTTTTATTATTCCATGAAACGAAAAATGCCTATCCCGGTCCAGTAAATATACCTATAACAGGTTTTATCTTCTTGAAGGGCAAAAATTTTAATTTTATCTCTAAACATTGGGAAATTTTCATAGAATTCTAACAAGGGGTTTGTATAACCTTATGGACTTTTATTGAAAACAAATAGGTACCAATATTTAATAGGTATTAATTTAGGTATCTTATGTTATGTTGCTAATGCAAATTAAGAAAATTATTCTGCAGATTAAAATCACAGATCAAACAAAAAATAAAAAGGAACTAGAGATACTTATGTAATTAAATTTACTTACCTCGCAAATTTTCGTATCATTTCCAACTCTCATGTTAGGGTATTTCATTTGCACCATCGTGCTCGTTCTTCTGCGCTTTTTGGAAATTTCATCCTGCTCAGAATTCTTGCAGCTTCTTATTACACAAGACGTTATTTTTAACTGTTAACATTCCTTTTTGCAAAAGAAATTGAGCACGCTCAATAGTTTGTCGACAGTTTGTTGACAAACTGGCACCCGCCAAGATAAGAATATAATAAAAACAATGTTACTAGATCTGCCAAAATCTGTTGTCCAACCTCTGTTAAAACGAATAACTGTCACTTTTCGTGTCATACAGGGCCTCTAGGTAGGTGTATTCACGATACACAGATAATGTATGTGGGTGTACTGCCAGCCCAACCAGACATAAATTCCCTGTTGAGGGTCAAAACCTATTGAAGCGGCTTTTAAAATACCCTCTTCCGTCTCTTGTCTGCTAAAACCGCCAACAAAAAAATAACGGGCCGGTCCTGAGCTTTCTTTGACTTCAAACGTGGCGAGCTTGATCCTGGCAAGGCCCCGTTGAAAAATTATTGGATAAAAATTTGACGAATGTTCCCTTTGTGGGCATTCGGGGCGGAAACTTTCAGAATCGGAAAATAAATAATTGATGAAGGCTGGGAAGAGGGCTCGAAATCCCCATATTGAATATATTGGAACTCCTGTGATTAAATAGTAGATAAAACGATAAAAAGCAACTCGTAAATATTATAGAATTAGTCACAGTTCAGGGACGTAGCTCAATTTTGTGTAACTAACTGACTTAATTTTCATATAATTTAATTTATAGTTAATATTATTCTTAACGGTGATGCCTTAGACTATGGAGGAATTCAAACCCTTATAACATTGGCAATTATTTCTCGTGCTTGAGAATGCAACGTTCTTCCCTGTTTACTCATTTTGCGCACGTTAACTCCCGAACATACGAAACGCCACTGAGCTCTCTGCGCCGGCGGCCAAAGTAGCTGTGTGGTAGCCCAAATACGCAGTTAACTTTTCGTACTTTAGAAACAGGCACAAAATGAGTTGGCTAACTGGTTTTGTCGGCGGCTCGCTGGCAGAAGTGCTTTGTTGCCGTATTTTAAATGCGATGGTAGACGCGACGATGTTGAAAAAAATATAATAGGTGTTTTATCACACCGCGTTAAAAATAAATGATAAACAAAATGAGTAAGTGGTCGCGTGATGCGAGCTTTATTTTTTCGGTATTACAGAGTTCAGAAATTCGGCTTCAATATGATAAAAATTGTATTGGGCAATAAATAACGACTACTCGTATAGGAAATCTTGCAACGCTGCCCGCATTCTTTAGAAACGTTTTCTTTCCTGCGTTGAACTATATATTCCAATATTCCAAAAACATAATCATATCAAAGTGTAGATTGTATTATTTTAAAATGGAAATGGTAGAAATGTAACGCAATTTCATATAAAAGTAATCGGTAATCACATCTTTGATGAGGTTTGCTGTAATGTTTATGTTTTTAACGGGGTAGTAGTTCCACTATAAACTTAATATCAAAAACTAGTTGAGGATACTGTCATAATGTAACGTAACATTTTAGAGATGTTCAATAATTGGTAATACATTGCATGCAATAAATTTATTAATTTTTTGTATAGATGCAATGTAGTATATACAATATGTTGAGCATACTTTTCAGTCCGCATAAATTTAGAGGCTTTTTTCCCTAAGAACACAGAAAATATACTACGAATATATTTTCTGTGCTAAGAATCTTAAGGTAAATGCTTTTTCTTTAAATCGGCAGTGAAGTGTCCCAAAATCATCATTAAAAGCACAGAAATTGGCAATGAAGTAATCAATTATTATTCATAAACATGAAACGTCAGACGCGGCGCCATCGCCGGTGACCAAATATTCAAAACCCGGCCAATAAAGGCCCATTTAACTTTTCGTATACATTGCGAAATTGTTACCTATAGCAGGGCAATCCTTCGGTATAAATATTTTATATATTTTAGTAGGTTTGAATATCAATCTATTTTTCATGGAGACTGTACAACAGGCAGTAGTTTGAAGTTTCTGTTGGGAAGCGCCGTGCCTCGTCATACTTGACCTAGGTAGAGCGATCGTCAAAGTCAAGCAACGCCGCGCGCAGTCGGTTCATGGACGGGTGATCCCTTATGTTTATTTTTTGCCCATTTTTTTTCAATTTCAATATATACCTCGGCCAAAGGCCTCGGCAACTAAATTCCACATGAGTCATAAAAAGTTGAACTTCAGTGCCTTGGTACAAAAATGAATATGTTTAGTTATTTTTGTCCACCGCATTTTTGAAGTATGTTAGGTATCTCAAGTATTTGATTAGAAGTGAAATAGGTATAACCTTTTTTATTTCATTCACATCGGACGATTTTTGAAATTTGTCTCTATTCATTGGAGGCGACAGTAAAGATAGTACATCTTTCTTGCTCAAATAGTAACTTTTTCCTTAGATTCTTTTCCTAAAGGGCTATTATTGGGGTTCACATTCAGTGGGATATTTTAGAGGATATTTTCTCACGTTAAAAAAGTAATATTTAAGGACTAAAGGGCTAATTATTTATCTTTACCATAATATTTTGAGGACAATGGTTGATTTAGTATTTTATGCTGCTTTATCGGTGGACTCTACATCACAGATGGCACGGATTTAAGGTTTAAGTATTAGTATATATTTCACTTACATTCTCTTTTTATTCAGCAGGACATAAAGTTGGTTCAAAAATTCTCTTTAAAATGGGTACGGCAAATAACATCAAATCTTATTGGATGCCAGTCGGACTTTCATTGAAAAAATCGCGTCCAGTCACAAGGTTAGTAGAGGCATGGTAACTCTTGAACCAATCCGCGCAGGACGCGGGAATTACGTCATCAGTGTAATTCCCATATTAAAAAGGAATTCAAACAAAGCGACTATAGATAACTAAGTTTGTGTTTCAGCAAGGATGTGAAACACATACTCCGACATTTCCAAAAAGGCAAGTTGGGTCGAGTGTTCACCCACTCTGGTTTTATCTGCTTCCGCTTTGCGCTTTGCCCAGGGGGTTTAGTTTCGTGAGGGTCAGGTAGCTACCCCGCTGAAATGCATTTGATGTAAAGTTTGCGTGCGGTGCGCAACTACAAGAAATGGGGCGTGATAATACCTCCATTCTCTTGTTGTGGTAATGAAAGTATTGTGCGGGAGTTTTATGTTTCGTATTGTGATGTGTAAAAATAGTCGGGTAGACTTTTACATACCTACATACCGAGGCTGAAAACTGGCAGCTATAGCCCGAGACCGTAATGAGACTTTCACCTAAACTCTATTCAAACTAAATGCAAGTAGCGGGTAAACATTTACACAATGGAATCACGTGAACAATTGCCCCAGTATTAAGAACTTCAAAAACAAACTTTTATGGCACACCTAGACTTCTTGAAAATGTAATCGTAGCTCCAACGATTAATAAACAGCGAAATAATTATATCGGAATAAAAATAAAAGTCCACTTGCAACTCAATACACCTCTGTAAGAAACACGGACTCGCTGCACTCGCACGTCGGTTAAAAGTTTATTGCCGTCTAGCCAATAGCAAGCCGATCACGTGCGTATCACGCTCTAGCCATGGAACAACTTGTGTTTTTGTTTTACTTGCGTTTAGTTTGAATAGAGTGTAGGTGCGTTTATGTCGCGGTTGTAAATATTATGACAAGAACTAACTAATAGCGTTGACTGGCGTATTAATAAAGACTGCTCACGGCTGTCATGTTTGACAGTTCTCTGGCTCACCATGCGCTTCCCGGAGATAAAATACAATGCAAAATACATTGTTGACTATACGCGCCATCTACTTTCCAGGACATGAAACTATAGCCGTGAGAAGTCTTATTAATACGTCAGTCAACGCTAATAGATCAGATGCATAGATGCATATAAACTTCTGATAAGATTCTGCTATAAAAACATTTTCTCGTCTAAATTCATTAAGCTGTTCATATTATGGACACATTAATACCAACAAGGAAGTTTGCTACAAGCTTCGAAAAGTTGGTAAGCAAGAATATTGCTCCACATTTGAGCATTTAACCTCGGCAATCAATTTGTATTCTTGATTTTTAACACTATATTTTTAAGAGAAGAAGAAAAAATAAAAAAGTTTATATTCAACCTAACATTTAAACAACAGTTAAAATCATGAACACCAGAAGATACAGTACTGTAAAGGGTGCGTCCGAATCAGGGACTCTTTAAAATAAGGGGACCCAGCACGTCGCAGTCTATCACATAGGAAAAGTGAAGCCTTGAGGGGAAATTTGTTTTCTGTAGACTCCAAGGAGACCACAAGGGGGATGGTACAATGTTATGTTGAATGCCAGTGTCCAACTGCCATCAGGTTTTATGTGACATGCCAGTGCCATAGATTGTAAAGGAGGCAAAATATTTCCCATCATAATTCACAATTTTTAACTTTTCTAACTTCCAGATACTCAGATGTGTCAAGGTAATGCAGCCGCCTGTAGTACTGTAGTAGTCCCAATAATTGCAACCAAATTTTTCCCATATCACGTTTAATAACCCTACAATTCCCATTACGAGGGCATTAGGTATAAGTAGGTAGTTCAAAACAAAAATCATATTTCGTAAATTTTAAATTATTAAGCAGGTAGCTTCACTGAGGTCTTTTTTTAAATAGTTTTTATCTACGACTACAAGTTTATTTTAAGTTTGTGAGTTATAAAATAGAGTATAAAATTACAAATATTTTATAATGAACACCGAGAAAAACTACATGATTAGAACTACTAGACCTAATCTTATTAGTCCCTCCCGAAATCTGTGAAAGTTCTTTGGGTAGATACATTCAACAAGGGAAGAAAGTTCAAGTATACATATTACCAATCTGGTAACAAGGTGCAATAGCGACAAATTCTTAAATAAGCAAAGTCGTCACTGACTTACCATACTTATTACTTAAATTCGTGGAAATAATTGCTGGAAATCAATTTCAACTATAAAATAAATTTATTTCATTTGACAGTTGCCACCTTCTGCACTTGTAGAAACAAAATTGTCAAGTCTGAAGAAATCATCGAAACCATTATTAATTTTTACCAACAATCAAAGTACCTGTTATATTCATAGATTCTCCAATAAAGTGGCATACTTGGCATCACTGATACCATTAGAATGAATAATAGTATAGTATATTTCATTACGAGTCTGGAAATAAAGATTTTTCCGTGCTCGCGTGACAAGTCATGCAAGCACTGAAAAATCTATTTCTGGACGTGTAATGAACGATATTTTTTATTACACTTCTTTGAAAACGTAAAACATTTTATCGGCATATTATAATAAATTTAATTGACAAAAAATAAACAATGCAGACAATATAGTGTTTTGTATATATGATGCGTTTCCATGGTTACTCTCAAATTATTTCAAAGGTGCTTTGTTGTAAATTAGTTATTGTCAGATAAGGTGAATAAAACGTCAAAAATATTACAGAAATGTATCTAAATATTGAAACACTTACGAATTAAAATACAAAATAGGTACATGTTAAATATCAGAGAGCATATAGAGTTTCTTAAACTTAGTTTACTTTGCTGTATATTTCTATTTTAAAGCCATATATTCGGTATTTTTATTCAGCGCACGGAAAGTTTTTCCATGCGCTGTTTCCGTGCGCTAGCCCGAAAAACCCCATCTTTCATTATTGCTAAAACAAATGAAAATAAGGTGTTTTCAAAGAAGTATAATAAAAAGTATAATGCTGGGTCCCCGTACTTTAAAGAGTCCCTGGTCCGAATGAAGTCTACGTATATTTTTCTGTTTTCGCTTCAACATAAATTTCTTAATGTGGCCCACCCACTTATAACGACCTTTCCCTTTCTCCATATAAATATCCGCCTCATCAATTATTTATTTCCCGATTCTGGGAGTTCTCCGGGCCCATTTTCCGCCCGAGAAGCCCACAAAGGGAATATTCGTCAAATTTTTGCGCGGTAATTTCGCAGGGCCGGACTTTGAGCGGATCGGGAGACGCTGACTGCGTTTGAAGTCGAATTTGGGAGGTCCAGGGGATCGGGCACAAAGGAAAACCTCGGTTGGTCCGTTCTTCAATTATCTTTTCGGGCGTAGCTGGAGTTTTGAGGGACGGTGAAGGATTTTTGCGGTTTTTGCCTTATAGGGTTGTTCTTTGACGGAACGGTTTAGGAGTAAGCAGAGTTTTCTTATTCCGCAATAAAGGTTAACATTTAAATAAAATCACAGAAGAATTCTCTTTCTAAATATAACTCTCTAAATACAGGGTGAATCAGTCACGATGTAAGAAAATTTAACCAAGGTGGGAAAAAATAGCTTAAGAGGAATTCGAAATTTAAAAAATTCAAAAGTCAACAAAAAAAGATCAAATATTTTCAGAAGTGTACTCCGGGGCGCGGAGTTGCCAGTTTCACAACATATCGTAAATTTACTGTTTTGTACATTTTCCCAGATATTTCAAAAAATGTATGCCTATATACTCTAAGTGAATTTATTACCCTTTTGATTTTTGTCAATCAACAGTAATGAGGAACTTGAACAATTTTTTTTATTCCTTTAATATATCTATATATATATTTATATCTATAGAAAGCGCACATACCAAATATCAGCCCTCAAATCGCAATATTTAATTTGCAATAAATAATTAAAGTTGTGACCGAAAGCTATTCATTTGAAACGACACGAAAAGCGCGGGAATAGCTGTGACGTCACAGCGCTCGTTCGATCAGAAGGCAGTGACAGGAGTGACAGCTATATAGAATTAGAGAAGGAAGAATGGAAATTTAACTTTAAAATAAATAGTTCGGCGAATCATTTCCAGAGGGATCTGATGTAGGTCAAAAATAAGAACCGCCTAAAAGTTTACATTTAACAAGCACTTCTTTAACTGAATGGTGAGGTCCCGGGTTCAATCGCACAAGAAGTTTTTTTTTTAATTATCACTGCATTATATCTTATATATTTATCACTGATTATCATTTTTAGTAATAATTGGACAATGGTTATAATGAAGATTATTACTCATAATCTACTCCAATGTTGTTTTTAAATTCAAAGTGCTTACCTACCTAATATGAAATTGTCAGTAGCAGGAAAAGTGTAATACATTGCTCGATGCGTAAGCTCTTTTTGGTCTCGGGGAGAGTTTTAAGACCCGAGGCAACACGGACGTTAAACAACCTCCTCGGCCAAAAAAGTGCGCTCACGCATCTCGCAATGAAAATAACTATTTAATATTTAATGCAGCACACTCTTTTCAAACATTATCAACAATATCAAGACTATAATAAGACGGATAGACAAGGATGGGACGTTCTCGTCGATCTTTCTAAACAAAGCTTGCGTGGTGCTGTAGTTTTTTTACACCTGCCGCCCATATTAGTTTATACGTGGTGCCGCCGCCCACCAGAGACGCCACCACCAACGAGCTACTTGTCGTCACAACCTAGGAGGGCGCGTTACAAGAATGATTTGAATTATGCAGTTTTTAATTGCTTATATTTATTACATAAAAATAAAAAATGAGTTTTTTGTGAACTGTGGTTCATTTAATGGCAATAAAATACCTTTGAAAGTAATATTTTTCAAATTTAATTTTTGTGCAAGTTTCCCAGTAGTGGTAGTAGGAGTATAGAAAGCTCTTAGTAAATAAATCAGCTGATTCCAGCAAAAACCACATAACACAAAAGAGGTGCTTGTCCTAACTTTCTATTTTTGTGTCCTGTGCTTCAAACGAGTTCAAACGTCATTTTAATTTTCCTTCTGTCCCAAGTCCCAATACGAATAGGAGTAATTATTGTATTATTTATATTTGATTTGAGTTCGTGTCGTGGTGGCAGTTTCGTATAAAACGGCGTTGAGTTTTCTTAGTTGGTATTTGGTTTAATATTATTTTTAGATCGGAGAGAAAATTTAATTTAGCTATGTGGCTATATTCTCTCTGTTGGAAATTACAAAAAGAGGGTCAACTCCTGTGTTGTATTTGGATGTACCAAACGGGGCGGAAGGAATAAGAATAGTGGGGTTTCTTTTCATTCGTAAGTCTTAAAAATCTTTGCTAATAACTTTGCAGCTTTCCAAGAGATAAGGTGATATTAGAGACAAGTGGATTGCAGCAATAAAAAGGAAAAATTTTGTACTGTCTACAAGTATTTACTTGCATTTACAAATGCTACTACAGTCAACAATTTATTGAGAGCAATTTCATAGAGAATTTTGGGCAGCGCAGACTTAAAAAGTATGTAATTACTACAGTTTTTTATTTTCCAAGTCATGATAGAAACTCTATCAAGGGAAAAACTGGCAAAATATTACGCTAATAAACCTAGCTCTTCGTAATCGAAGATGGAATTAATCTTGAGGTTCTGGTCCCTTTAAAAAGATAATTATTTGTAATTCTTTTTGTTAGATGCCTAAACATTAAAAATTATATAAAAATATGTAAAAGCTACCTGTCTTACATGCTTTTCCTATTAAATTGAATTTTAAAATTAATAAGTCAGTTAAGATAAGTAATTAAAGTTGAAAATGTATACCTTATCCTAGATATTTTGTCGCCTTTATTTTAAAATAAACTTTTATTTTGGAATTTGTATTTTATTTGTCTCAATTTACTTCCAGGTACATAAAATTGGTAATTTTTTTTAATAAATTCCCTACTTTTTTCTGTGCAATATTTACATAATTGTGGTTACATAGAAATATTCTCATTCCTACAAACAAGCTCCGAATTTCGGAATACAGATCATACAATAAAGAGAATTGCGGAACATGCCCATTAAATTCGCCTATTAATATGCAACATCCCTTTATACCTCCTTTGCCTGAATCAGCTGACACGTTCATTAGGCGTCCTTGTCTTACTTATTGCCATTTGAAACCTATCTCTCTCTAGAGTTGGCTGCCCCAAACAACAATGAAAGTGCATGGTACATGTGCGACTTCCATTGTACTTATCAATTCGATGGTGCAGATCAACGAAACTTTAACGTAGGACTAAAGGGAATTGTGACTACTTTTTTAAGAATACCTGGGCTGAAAGTTTGTCCGCGCGGTTCGGCCTCTGCTCCCGAACGGTACCTCGCCTGTTACTCGTGTAGTGTTCTACCTTACTTGTCATAAATAAACAAAATGAAAAACAGTGTGCAGGACCTTTCGAAAGGTAAATTTTTAAGTCTTTCGTTCGGAAAAAGTTCAAATAATGTCTCTTGGGAGACCAGCACTGGATTTGCAATTATCTCAACCGCACGGATAAAGTTCCGAGTCGCAATTTTCGCCGTAAGGTATTTCTACACGTCCCTTAAACCCCCGGCCTCCTTTGAAACGAACACCCCGCCAAGCCCCCGAACACACATTTTTCCAAGCGGCAGCTACAAATAAAGGGCCGGACCGGCCCGAGGCGCACGTCCGGTTAAGATAAAAGTAATTTCGCCGGCGTGTAGCAATCCGGCTACAATCTAGCGCTCGTGAAAATCAACGCTGCAATAAAACGGAATCGACGACCGGCCGTTTATTTTCGGAGGCCCCCTTTCGCCGTCCTCGGGTGTTTCCGCACAGCCTGCCAGCAAAGTCTGGAAATACTAAAGTCGGCTCACTCCTTTGATTTCTCGGAAAAGCCGACAATTTTTTGCGACCGGTCGTACATCGGCGTCACCTCGCACGCATCGCATTTACGAGGGCGACTAAACGAAACCGCCGTCAAGCTAGTTATACGGGGGCAGGTTCATATTGACTTTCCATTATTTACCAAAATATTAGTATACAGGGTGATTCACGTAAGTGGTTCATTAGAAGTTTACGGGGAAGGAGTATGAATTTTGATTTGAAATTTTGGTTACTTATATAACAGGTTGTAAACTTTCTTTCTAAAATATTTTCAACTTCCGATCACTTCCGGTTATACCGGAAGTTGATAGCAACTTTGATATTTCAAATAGAACACTTTATATATTATTACACCATTTGGTTCCCTATTAAATTCCAAATATTTTTTCTGAATATAATGTGTACCCTATTCCTAACCCTTTTCGAGATATTCACAAATTTTTGATTTTTTTGAGTGTTGCAGCTATCAACCATAGTGATGATAACTTTGAAATTTATGAATCTGGAAAACTGAAATTTTGGACTGTCGTAGGCGAAAGTCAACTTTATTAAGTGGTCGGTATGCCATTTCAAAATGTTGTACAGGGTGTTCGGGAAAAAATTCCCAATATCAACATCGAAAAATTTAAAAATCTCATTTTTTTCAAATGGAACCCATATTTTTTTATTGCACCATTGAAATGCTTGTGAAAAGACAGTTCAAAAAGATATAACACACTATATGTCTAAATGAAGCGGTTGCTTCGTTATTACGGTGATTCACGTAAGTGGTTATTACGAAGTTTACAACCTGTTATATGAGTAACCAAAATTTCAAATCAAAATTCGCACTCCTTCCCCGTAAACTTCTAATGAACCACCTACGTTAATCACCCTGTATACCTATTTGTAGACTTTGGTATACAACATTATTTGTGTAGGTAAGTGTACCGTTAGTTTTTGGTAGGTACAGTTAAATTAAAATACAAGGTAGCTATTACCAGAATCTACATAATTAGTAGGTAGATATATCTGGAAAGTTTGGTTGGAACATGAATAAAAATGCAATTTTTTTATGTTTTACGTTCATTTTTAATAAAGCCTTACAAAACATAGAGCAGACAAAAACATAAATAACAAATAAATATTTAACGACAAAGAGTTAAACTAATCATATCTACTTTTTCTTCCTGTAGTAAATATTTTGATATTTAAATTGACATAAACAATACAGAACAAAATATTACGCATACGTATCTACACTTACCGTAAGCTTCTGGCAATAATCTTATAATGGGACAGCCGAGGGGACAGCAGTTTTTACTAAACGTTTTCCGGACGAAGTGAATGACTGATCATCAAAATGTGCCTTGCAAATTCTTATAGGTTTATATGCCTCTTCAGGTGAATTATTCGCAAATTTATGTTCTCCGATGAACCCTAAGGCATTCTTCTATTGCACGCACCTTTAAATTTTCAATATTTTAATATTATATCTATATTATTCTTCAATTAATACCTAAGTATTCAAATGTTACATAAAAATGTCTTAATTTTTGTAGTTTCTTTAGGAAATGTAAAAAAGGTAATATAGTCTTTTGAACTAGTTTACAGCCGTCCACACTGCAGTAAAAAGCGTTACTAGGCATCACTACACCACAGACACGGTCGGTCGGTAATATTTTGCGCGCACCCGGTAGAATGCGAACGAACCGCTCTCAGCTACACTGTGTACAGCTTATTTTCTTGTATTATAAGATATCGATCGGCTCGATGAGGAGGGGAGCGGGAGAGGGCAATAGGGAAACGTTTGTTTACACAAGGCCGAGTGCCCGGACTTATTAGGTATATCTCTGGAGGCTGCTGCCAGCACGAAATTTGCATACGGGGTGTCCCAGTATTTTTTCTTTCGAAACTCGATTTGTTCGGAGCCAATTCGCGTCTTCGAAGAAGGCCTTACGTCGCTACCGGCAACACCGTGACTCCGGAAATATTTTCCCCTTCCCGGATAATCCTTATCTCGAAGCCAGCCGGCGGGCGGGCGATAATCCCAACTAACAAGGCTCGGCACAAACGGAGCTTTCGGTCTTTTATAGTGGAAGGCATCGAGATTGCAGCTGGATGCAGCTCCGAGCCTGCGGAGCCTCCCCCGATATATGTGGTGGTTATCTGGAAAGGAAAGATGGGATTGGGTAGGTGGGTAGTTGGGAATGAGGTTTGGTTTCGATTAGATAAAACTCGAATTTCTTTTATTGACAAAGAAATATATACACTGTGTTCATTTGAAAACAGTCCACCCTTAATATTTTTAAAACTAGGAACAAAATCAGAAATCGCCGGGACCCGTCAATTTTTGTTCGGAGGGGGAACTTCTTTGACGTACAGGTCATGTTGACAAATTCACCCCTGTAACCCCCAACACCCCTAACTTTAAAATTTCAAATGGGAATACCCCCTTTGTGATACATCATTTTAAAGCTGATGTTATTGCGAATACAACTCATTTTTATTTTTGAAATCCGATGATGTTTGAAGAAGTTATGGGTAAAAAACGGTTTTTTCATAATTTAAAATAAATTACTTTTTACCCTAGATTTTCAACAGCATTGACATGGGGGAATAAAACAAACGTGTATAAAACCCCTCCCACAAAAATTGAGGATCTGAAGAACAGAATAACAGAAGAATGCCAACGTGTTTCTCGCGACACATTTGTAAAAGTAAGAGCGGAATGTGAACAGAGATTGTACTACTGTCTAGCGACTAATGGAGCTCATTTTGAAAATTTAATAAAATAAGGAGCCACACAATCATTGTGTATTATTTCCCCATGTGAATGCTGTTGAAAATCTAGGGTAAAAAGTAATTTATATTAAACTATGAAAAAATCGTTTTTTACCCATAACTTCTCCAAACATCGTCGGATTTTAAAAAATAAAAATGAGTTGTATTCGCAATAACATCAGCTTTAAAATGATGTATCACAAAGGGGGTATTCCCATTTGGAATTTTAAAGTTAGGGGTGGTGGGGGTTACAGGGGTGAATTTGTCAACATGACCTGTACGTCAAAGAAGTTCCCCCTCCGAACAAAAATTGACGGGTCCCGGCGATTTCTGATTTTGTTTGTAGTTTTAAAAATATTAAGGGTGGACTGTTTTCAAATGAACACAGTGTATATATATATATATATACCGTGTGTCCCAGGATTAGCGAATTTATACGTATAAATGACAAAAAATATCAGAGTTGAAAATTGAGCTTCTGTGGCTCCGCCCTGCTTAGTTTGAAACTAATTTTTGATATAATTTTACTTTCGAAAAATCAAGTAGGTACGCCTTGGAAATTTTGAAAATACTGATTTTGTACATTAGTAACGTGCCCCCTCTGTAGCTTTTACGACAAAATGCTATTAAAGAAAGTTGTTCGGAATGAAAAACTGAGTGTTTGTGCAAAATTTCAAAATCCTAGGCGGCCTCCTTTGATTTCTGTCCCTTTTTTATTGGAAAAGTTATTGGAAAAACTGGTGTTTTGGTAAAAGATATTACAAAATATTATTAAAGAAAGTTGTTCAGAATTGAAAATTGTGTACGTATGCTAAATTTAGTAATAATCGGCTACATTAATTTTTTGACTGTTATTTTGTCATTAGGTGTGCTTGGTTTTTCTATTGTCTTGTAGTTAGAGTTACTGTATTAAATTTTATTTTAATGCATAGGTACACAATTTTCAATTCTGAACAACTTTCTTTAATAATATTTTTTAATATATTTTACCAAAATGTCACTTTTTCCCACTATTCCAATAAAAAAGGGACAAAAATCAAAGGAGGCCTAGGATTTTGAAATTTTGCACAGATACTCAGTTTTTCATTCTGAACAACTTTTTTTAATAATATTTTGCCCTAAAAGCTACAGAGGGGGCACTTTAGTAGTGTACAAAATCAGTATTTTCAAAATTTTCAAGGCGTACTTGATTTTTCGAAAGTAAAATTATGAAAAAAATTAGTTTAAAATTAAGCAAGGCAGAACCCCAGAAGCTCAATTTTCAACTCGAAATTTTTTTGTCATTTACACCTATAAATTCGCTAATCCTGGGACACACTGTACACATTTACCCTTGGTATGGTATACAGGCCTTGCAAAACTCCTTAAAACATGCAGATACGTCTTAAAAATTTCTTTCATTGAGGGGTTACTCCTTGCAATTACCAATTATCAGCACCGTACATTTCTGTTGGTTATAAACTTGTATCATAACACAAAATCCTGTATTATCATCTCATTATAGTTTAGGCTGGACCCACACTATATTAAAGACCTGTGCATAGCGCTGTTTCAAGCGATCGCCACTGGCGCCACACGACGAAACAAATTTACACGGTGGTTCAATGTTAAAGCACCATTGTTGCAGAATCTTTTATAAAAAATAAAATAAAATAAAATAAAATAAAATATTTGTTGGTTATGTTCCTCTAATTTGACAAGTTCGCATGGCATATTTCCATACATTTTCTTAAGAAAAGCTAGTCTAAAAAGCGAGCAAGAGTATTTGGTACCTTTTGGTTTGAAATGAAGTCCATGGCTAGTTGTAGTGTAAGTAAGCATAAAACGCATTAGATTTTTCAGTTTCTTCTTTATACGGAGGACTGTTGGTTCGCTTTGGAGCTATAAAAAATTTCTATTTTCATTCTTGCATAGGTTACAAAATACTCTACAAAAAAATATCTAGATTTTTCGCTTCTTCAGCTGGTTGATCAGATCATCCCATAATTCCAAAATAGTGTTTATTCTTCTGCAATTCACCTAATGGTCTGTGCAGTGTGCATACCATTTCCTTCATGTGCATGGAAATTTCATGTTATCGCAAAATAATCTATCTATAAAAGCTGTGTTAATAGGATATAACTGCTAAATACTGGACGCAAAGACAATTCGTTGCCGTAAAAAGAAGGCAAATCGTAATAAAGCTGTATATTTAAAATTTGGGACATTTTAAACATCAGTAACTGAGATACCAATAACCACAGAATACCCCCCTATAACCTATAATAAGTCGCCAATTTTTTCGTCATGGCGCCACCCCCAGTCCGTAAACAACAGTGAAATATGACGTCATGCTCGGGTCTTTAATATAGTGTCGGTACAGGTTTAGGTAATAATATAAAAAGTTATAGAAGTAGAAAAATTGAATCAGGTAACGTTGCGTTATCCACCGCACCAGCCACCTAATTAAGAAATAAGCCCACGGCAACGTCCACACATGCAGTATGTGGTAGATTATCCTGGAACATTAATTAAATGACAAAGGACTATTTGGACTACTAAATCCTGCGAAACGGTCAACCCAGCTGGTCTTACCTATTTATCTTCTACCAGGAATTGGAGGGGTTGGTCGCTTAGAAATTACAAAGCATATAAGCACACGAAATGGGGAGACAATAGGACACTAGTTAGAGGCGCTTGGTCAGAAGTTACATGCAGTACATTTAAATATACAGGATGATCCAGCCATGATGTAAAAAAATTTGACTACAGGTGAAGATATTAACCGTCAAATACATTGATGAAAAAATTTAATAACTGAAGTAAATTATTATGCTTTTTTTCTCTAGAAACATTTTCATGTTTTCTTATTTTATTAACAATATGTACAATGTACATGACTACAATATGAAAATATATCATTAGTAAAATTACCTAAAAATTCAGAAACAAGTGTTATGAAGGTGTTAGATAATTAAAAATACTTTCAAGTTTTTATAAGTTGTATTATACATATAAGATATAATATACAATAATAATTATAATTAGATCTCTTTGTGATGATTAAATGTCATTTTGATTCAGCTGTATGATTTCTCAACCTATAGTTAATTGTTTCGTTTAATCTTGTACCTCTGTCACACTTTCAATTAAGATAATTTCCATTTTACACAAAATGACAATCTTATTTATGGAACCCGCCCGTACAAATTATTTCAAATTTCCCGCCACATGTAGTGTTAAAAATGGCCGCCCGGTCAAACGTCTCCTTTTCGCGGTATCTACTGTGGTAATATGCATAAAGGACAGCAATTCGAGGGGCCATTCACGGCCAGAAGTGTCCATTTGCAACATTAACAAAACTACGCCACGATTAACTGCTTTAAAGACTTCTAGACGTCCCTAAGTGCGCGTAAAACTGCTCCCGCCATAAAGTTCTTTCAATTTTAGGCAACAGCATAAACATACTTAGTTGCAGTGCAATGCAAATTCTCGTTGCCGAGGTCGTGGCGAGATTAGAGCGAATCCGGTCCTATTTATACCAACCGTAAAATGATTTAAGGCGAAAATTCGACAATGTTGCCGCGAATGCACACCTATACATACCGCGACTTCGAATTCTCGACGGACCGACTTTCCGACAGGCCTGCCGACTCATCACCGGCGCATTCGCCATACTATATTACCGTAGTCAGTTTTGTTCTACACCAAAAATCCAGCGGTCCCAGATCAAAGTCTAGAAATACTATAGTCGGCTCACTTCTTTGATCTCTCGGAAAAGCCGTCACCTCGCACGCTTCACATTTACGAGGGCGACTAAACGAAATCGCCGTCAAGCTAGTTATACGGGGGCAGGTTCATATTGACATTCATTCCATTATTTAGCCAAGTCTACACATATTAGTAAGTATATACCTATTTGTAGACTTTGGTACAACATTATTTATGTAGGTGAGTGTAACGTTAGTTTTTACAACAAGGTAGGTATTAAGTACCAGAATCTACATAATTAGTATGTATATCTGTAGACTTTGGTTGGAACATGAATAAAAATGCAATTTTTTATGTTTTACGTTCATTTTTAATAAAGCCTAACAAAACATAGAGCAGACAAAAACATCACTAACAAATAAATATTTAACGACAAAGAGTTAAACTAATCATATCTACTTTTTCATCCTGTAGTAAATATTTTGATATTTAAATTGACATAAACAATACAGAATAAAATATTACGCATACGTACCTACACAAGGATGCGTCTTACCATAAGCTTCTGGCAGTAATCGTAATGGGACAGCCGAGGGGACAGCATTTTTTACTAAACGTTTTCCGGACGAAGTGAATGACTGATCATCAAAATGTGCCTAGGTTTATATGCCTCTTCAGGTGGAATATTCGCAAATTTATGTTCTCCGATGAACCCTAATAGGCCAGGGAAATTACGGTAAAAAATAACGAAACCTAGACAAAATTCATAACCGCATTTTTATAATGCCATCACAAAATATTGGTAATAAATGGACGCCAAAATTGTTTTTTATACAAAATAAACATACGGGTGTGGGCGTTTTTTAGAAAAATACATTTTCTTGTTGTAATAAAGACGGCATAAATATTAACTGCGAATTTTAAACTGCATTTATTAGTAAGTAAGGTATATAAAGTTGAGATTGATAAATTAAACAGATTACGTTTGCGCAAGTATCCGAATGATGTAAAAATGACATTTTGATAATATTTTGTTGGGCAAAAATATTAACTACGTTTTTATTATTTATAATTACCTTAAAAATCAAGTATTAACAGTTTGTTCTGAAATAGCCGGAAATAGCATTTTAAAGAAATTTGAAACTCTCCTTGAGAGCAAAATTATTAACTGGCTGATTTTTGTTAAACTTTGTCTTGTTAAATTTTTTGAAATTAAACAAAAATTGGTAACGGAAGTATTTTTGCGTTTCCTAAAGAAATGACAAGTGACAGTTGACCTATATGCGCCGTAAATAAATGTTTAATTTCGCTATATATGATTCAATATAGTTATATTGTAAAAAGTTAAACAAACAAAAAACAGTTAATATTTTTGCCTATTCTATACCAGTGAGAATTGACAGCTGACGTACATGCAACTCAGATAAATGTTTAATTTTGTATAAGTTACATTCTATTTGTAAAAGAGAATGATCATCTGCAATAAAAACGTAATTAATATTTTTGCTTTTGCCGAAATAGAAAATTATCCGATTTTTATCTCTCTTTGTCGATCTAAGTTACTTAATATACTTAATATATGTTACTAAGCTACTTAATATATGTTAGCAAGGGACGTTTTTTATCTAAAGAGTCTAAAAAAAGCCAGTTAACATTTTTGCTCGAAATTTCTAACGAAAAATAGGTGTTTTTTGAGGTAACTCAAGGTTCCGTTTTTTCGGAATGTTTCATTTTTGGTTTCTACCAAAGTATTTATTTATAACTTTGATATGGTAAAACAAAATTGCAGTTAATATTTTTGTCTAGGTCAAATTCTATTTTCCCTGGCCTATAAGGCATTCTTCCATTTCTGGCACCTTCAAATTTTCACTATTTTAATATTATATCTATATTATTCTTCAATTAAATGTCACATAAAATGTCTTAATTTTTGTAGGTAGGTATCTCAAACCACAATCTTACCTTTCAAGGTCTTTAGGAAATAAAAAAAGGTAATATACTCTTTTGAACTGGTTTTACAGCCATCCGCACTGCAGTAAAAAGCGTTACTAGGCATCACTACACCACAGACACGGTCGGTCGGTAATATTTTGCGCGCACCCGGTAGAATGCGAACGAACCACTCTCAGCTACACTGTATACAGTTTATTTTCTTATATTATAAGATATCGATCGGCTCGATGAGGAGGGGAGCGGGAGAGGGCAAGAGGGAAACGTTTGTTTACACAAGGCCGAGTGCCCCGACTTATTAGTGTATCTCTGGACGCTGCCCAGGCTTACCATGTCGCGATCACCTATGGTCACTTTGTGGAAAGTCTGAGACCTGGGATTTGGCTTTCGTGAAAAGTCGGCCTTGTGGGATGGCTCGAAATGCATCATCTCGCAGTTTGCGCATGCGGCTCGTATCGCCGGAGTTATTGCGTATCGTAAAAATGCAGGGGCGAAATCTTTCACACTTCGGTTTACTGCTATTTTAACAAGGACAGCTTTATACTGTTGTGCGCGATCGAATTTCCCCGTATACATTAAAGACCTGCAAGTGGGGCTGTATCTGCAGACTTAGGGGCTTTCCCTGAATACCTGACACTTCTGTGTCTAGACGTTGGGTGTAACGTTAACTTATCTGCCAATGCCTGACACCTTAAGGATTGATTTATCAAATTTTAATCTATAAAAATCAATTTGGCGCCTTTATTGATGATTTTCAATATGAAGTAAGTAGGAGACACATCACTGGAAATAGTTACCAACAGCCCAAATCAAATCTGCAATATATATTTTTTTATAAACAATATTTTAAAATTTATATTTTTTTATCCAGTAGCTGACATAGTGATTTTTGACTAGACCCTTAGCCTGAATCTAGTAAGCACAAAACCTGACACCCTATAGAAATTGTCGTATGTAATATCACAAGTGCCGGAAATTTTATCGATATTTTTTTCGAAAGCGCTATTTTGCCTAGAAAGATCACGAGTATAAATTATTGGTCATTTATTTTCTGATAAAATCCCTAGATCGAAGCTCGAGGGATTATATCTCTGAAAATAAAAACCCAATTTGTACGAGTGGTTTTGCTAATGGGCAAAATAGCGCTTGAGAACAAAATTATTTAGAAAAATTTCTGCACGAGTGGTATTTGTCTAGATTATTTCACGAATACGATTTAATAATTTCTATATTGATTTTTTCTAGATTTATATTTCCAAAACGACGAATTTTGAACGAGTTTATTGACAGCTTCGACTGTAGCGGTCGAGTAAACAAACATGACGTTGGATATCCAAGGCAAATGCGATTATACGTTGGTTTATTTTCTGAATGTGTCCTAAAAAAATTAAACGGAGACGGAGGTCTAATGGCAACAATTTAGCAATGTAAAAGCTATATAAATTCATTGAAACAATGCTTAATAATACCGCAACATAATTTATAAGCTGCATAATTTAGAACAGTGTAAAACACACCTATTTTAAGAAGTACGTGTTTGTATCGAACAGATTCGCGGTTGATAAGCAACGAAGTGATAATTGCACAAGTGGTATTACCGCTTTGCTTTTGCACAAGTGCAATTATCGCTAGCAGAGGCATTGGTTGTATTTTTATGGAAGGAGCTACCTTATTGGATGCAAACAGTATGAGGGAAATAATCACAGCAATTTTTGAAAAGGAAAACACAAGTGGTTATTGTATGTAGAAATGTTTATTTATTCGTACATTCTCATTTCTGGAACATATAGTAACTTATTCTTGAGTAGAAAACTTTGGGTTTCAAATTTTGGAAATTGTTATTTGTTCATAATATCTTAAAAAATAATATTCGCTTTTATTTACCTACTTCTTTTATTTTTCTATGATAATATTGATTCTCGTAATTGTATTCCCATTTTATTTAGCTCCAACTGTTTTTTTTTCTCATTTAATATTTTCTATCTGTTTTCTATTTATTGTTCTTCTCTTCCCCTCCCTCTTTTCTTCTCTCTATCTTTCTCTTTTTTCTAAAAATACTGTTTCTTCTCTTCCCCTGAAATGACAGACGCCATAAATTCCCTATAGAGTCGTTTCTTAACTATACATCTTTGAACTTATTTTGAATACCTAATTGAATTTAATTTGACATGGTAAACTTGTAAAGATCATAATAGTAGTTATTGGTCTTGTTCAGCACTTTCGATAAGAAGAAGACATGGCTCAGAATCGTTGAGTGACAAATCTATACATGTTTTTATGCTCTTGGTCTGCCATAGTCAGTGCCAATAGTTGACACATTGTATAGCCAATGGCTGACAGTGGTATCAAACATTGAAAATATTTAACCCATTGACATGAAATTTGTACACCATTGTAAGGTTTATTGTTAGAGGCTTTAGAGAACATTTTTGCATGGCTTGTAATTTTCCCAGTGACTGACACCTATGGCAGGCATTGGGTTAGCATACACATAACATAAGCCAATAGCTGACACCCCAACCAAAATCTTCAAAAACTTGAAATAGTTCTAAATTATCATCTTACCTTGTTTGCTTAGAAATAGAAGCCACAAACATTAAGACAGTTGAAAAATCTACACTAAAAACACATAATTACACTCTATTTTTTATAAATTGGCAAGTCGGTAAAAATAGAGAAACCGAGATAACTAACTTAGGAACATACATAACTCGGCCAGAGGCCTCGGCAACTAAATTCCACATGAGACATAAAAAGTTGAACGTCAGTCCTTTGGTAAATAACTGTTTTACTTCTATTGTGAGAAAGGATTTGTCGCAATGAAAACTAAGAAATGAAAATTATGTTTATTTTATAACTGGTTTTGCTTTTGAAAAATAAGTGCCAAAAAGTTTATAGTTGTATTGTATTAGTGTAACAATTTTAAATAGTGGGACACAAAACGTATACAATGCTGAATAATTAGAATGCCACTTGTTGGTTGGCCTAGTTATGTTTTGTCCGGTGCTAGGCTCCCTAAGGCTCGGCCCGTAGGGGAAACTGAAACTCATCGAGGAAATCGGAAGAAGTGTTGTTCCCAGCAACATCAAAGCTCGCAACCGGATCCTGGGCCTTTGCCCCGGCATGTGAAAGGCGAAACGACGCTGCCCGCCATTGTTCGTGGGCGTCTAGAGAATGCGATTACAGAAAGGGGATGAAGGACGGGAATATATACGGTGGGCTTGGAATTTTTGGGATGGGATGGTTACTGTGTAGTGGGCGGGCAGCCAGTATTGGACTCAAAATTAATGTGAAATTACTGCCTTCTTCCAAGGCGAATGAGACAAAACAGGAAGCTACGTAACCAATGACGTCAAAACCTATAGACGTGGTGCCCCATTGTTAAAATGCCCTTTATTTTGAGTCCAAGATTAAATGTATCCATACTACTCTAAAAACATGCTACAAACAAAGACAGAAAGTCAACCATCAACCCACTATACACCCGGTGATTCCCGGTTATAGTTCCTCCAAAATCACACTTAGATATCCATGTTTTTTCTTGTTTGGGGGCGCCGGAAGCATCGGAACCTCACCTGAAGACTCGGGGGATGGTCTAACGACGCCAGCCTCCGAGCCCAGAGTCGAAATAAGTTCGCTACGGCTCGACAAAAAGGGGCAATTTCTGACAATCTCGCGACATTTTCGGAATAATTTAATGGAGCGCTTCGATTGTGATTAGTTCTGGGCGTCAAGCGTTTATCAAAACAAACCTGTCTATAGGTTCTGACGTCATTGTACGTAACTCCGAGGCCAACGATAAAGACAGGCCACGGCGCTAACGCATAATCGCGTAGTCACGTGACCAACTTAGTCGTATATACCTAATAAAAGGCATTTTTGGAGATAAGTAGAAAAAACAAATTTCGTAACAATTTGGCAAGTTTTCTTTCATCTATTACATTATTGGTTTTGTGCATCCAAGCTCTCTCTAATTGTTTTTTCAAAATTTTTAACCTACCTCAGCTGTTTTAGGCTGAGAGTTAAACGGCACTGCACTCACAATATTTTGGCACATTCTCAAAAATTGTTCCTTTAGCTTAGGTGATATTCTCTATAGGTATTTTTATCCCACAACACATTTGTCCACTTTAATTGTTTCACTTTCTTGAAAGGGTGTTAGCCACACATACTTAAGGGAAATTTTCATCCCGAGGCAAAACAAATGTTTGTTATGGCGACACTTTCTTCCTGGCTTTTGTAATATGTATAAATATAATATAAACATACCCAATATTTGGTATTTAGGTTATTTTTTACGAAATAAAAATGAAAACTAACCTCAGTAGGTATACTGTAAATATTGACGAGGTCTCAGTTGATCGGCAGCGTGAAAGACCGAATAGAAACCGTATCAGGGCGTGGGTCGACAACGAAAATCCTCGAGTACGTTACAACACTGATTTATTTCGCACAAGGTGAATGGTGAATACAATAAATACACAAACCCGAACGTGGTCGACGGGAACGGCTTCCAGCCACCCGGATCGTCTGAACTCGCGGATCTCCCGTAAGCAGTTCACCCCTCTGTGTCTCAGGCTCCACTGTCCAATACTGTCCATGTCCATAATAGTCCATTCCGGGTTCCCTATTCTGTCGTTCGGGGGAGAATTCCCCTTTACAGTGCTCACGTGTCGGTGCGAGCGGCACCAATACTCCTGGACCGCACGACTCCCACCCAGACGCCATAATAACACCTGGGCGGTTCCCCTCCGCCAGGACACAGGACACACGCGCACTAGACACAAACTTGTTTCTAAAATATAAACTAAAACGTTTAAAAACACATTAAACATTTAAAACTTCTCAAAACCCAAGCTGCCGCTTTCAGTTATGTGACAAATGACATGTAACGTCGGGCTAAGATGGTCACGTGATTTTTGTGCGCCAGGGCCTGTCTTTATAGTAGGCCTTGACGTAACTCTTAAACCAAGCGAGATGCGAGATAAATGAAGTGTAAAGCAGCAACTCAATCGTTGGAGTTTAAAATAGAAACCTTAATTTTTGACAGGATACATCGGAAAATATAAAAGGTGGTTTGGTGTAAATGTCAATGTCTTAACGTTTTAATTTTTAAGGTTAGAGAAAAGTTTTATACAAATTTTAAAGATTAATTAGACCGGGAGAGAGTGACAGATTTTTGGACATGATTTTACTCAGTATGCCCAGTATGTTGCGTATGTTCTCCCAATAATAAGGTATGAATCAGAGAGTCATCCTGGGTTCTTCATATTATGAAAAACTGAGTGTTCATTTATTCGAAAAAGATGCGTTTTGATATGAATTTAGACAGACTGCCATGTGTTTTATAATGAAGTTCAAAATAGAAAATTCCTCGGAAAACCATAGGCATACCGTTAGCGTGGGCCCAAAGGGCTATTATTGTCACGTGAACTTGTATTTTAATCATTTATTTTTTCACGTTTCTGAACAGGCTGCCAATGAGAAGTATTGCAAGTTCTTGTTATGAAACCGGTGGGAAAAGGTTGGCAGTTTAAATTGAATGTTATTTAATCATTTAAACGATTTATTCGATGTAAAGTGTACTTGGATATGCGCAAATGGTATGCCATCTTTTCTTCAGCAGTGTTTGACATTTGCAGCCTGTACAGAAACGTGGAAAAGTTAAGTATAAATTTCCTGCACGTGACAATAGTAGTCCTTTGGGTCCACGTTGACGGTATGCCTATGGTTTTCCGAGGAAAAATAAAGCAAAAATAGTTAATAAGAAGGGTAAATAGTTACATGATAGATAAATGATATTTATGTGCAACCATTGATCAAAGGAATAATGCTATTGCTATTAGTATTTTTTTATTTGCAAACAATTTTTACAGGCAAAAAGTCACTAAAAAATAAAAATGAAACTTTTAGAAGATCTTCCTTGTAAGGTTACTTTAAGAATTTGAAAATAAACTCCTGGACAAAATTAACGCACCATCATAAATTTGCCACTTATTTGATGCTATTTATTTTCTGAATTTATCATCCGATTTGAATGATTTTTTTTGCATTGTAGGTTGGTTCTTTGACAATGTCATAGTTTTCGCTGTTTATGATAAAAAGTTCATTTTCGATTTATACCGGGTGTAACAAAAATGTTATGTTTTTTTCCGAAAATTCGTATCACCCTGTGGAGTATACTAGCAACCGAAACAAATAGCAGTTGACATTAGACGGTAGGTCCATCTTTCTTCAACGTTTTCTTTTTTGGTTTACTTCATTATCTCTGTTATTAAAGGAGATACACTGTTTTATAGCGTAACATGTTTTTATAGACTTTATTATTCAACACATTCGTTGTTAAATGTTTTCAAGTAGGCTATGGAACTTTTCTAACATTTCAAGCGATGTGTCAACAGATGTAGTGTTTTAAAGTTACAAAGGTCAAATAAAATTCGCCATACTGATAAAAAAAACTGTTCGAAAACTGCTTATTAAACGTTCGTTTCATATGCCCAGTTGCCCGACTATTCTGTCGTTTAAACCAGCCTCATTTAAACGTCTTCTGATTGTTCGAGACGATATTGTATGATGGCGAGCAGTTCTAAGCTCACTTTTTAGCCTAGTACTAGTGATATTCCTGTTTCTTAGAACACTTTGCCTAATAAAACGCTCATCCCTTAGATCGGTACATCGGTTTCGCCCTTGGCCTGACCTTCGAGAGTAAGATCCTGTCTCGTTAAATCGTTCAACCATACGACTTATAGTCGAACGATGTCTTCCTATCACATTAGCAACATGACACATCGAATAGCCTTCATCCACCAAAGTTAAAGCTCTTACTGCTTCTTCTGCCGATAAATTTTTTGGTCGATTCCTTTTTCAAGTTTAAAATACTCGTAGGGCAACTGGGCATATGAAACGAACGTTTAATAAGCAGTTTCCGAACAGTTTTTATCGGTATGGGGAATTTTATTTGACCTTTGTAACTTTAAAACACAACATCTGTTGACACATCGCTTGAAATGTCAGAAAAGTTCCATAGCCTACTTGAAAACATTTAACAACGAATGTGTTGAATAATAAAGCCTATAAAAACATGTTACACTATAAAACAGTGTATCTCCTTTAATAACAGAGATAATGAAGTAAACCAAAAAAGAAAACGTTGAAGAAAGATGGACCTACCGTCTAATGTCAACTGCTATATGTTTCGGTTGCTAGTATACTCCACAGGGTGATACGAATTTTCGGAAAAAAACATAACATTTTTATTACACCCGGTATTAATCGAAAATGAACTTTTTATCATAAACAGCGAAAACTATGACATTGTCTAGGAACCAACCTACAATGCAAAAAAAAATCATTCAAATCGGATTATAAATTCAGAAAAAAAATAGCATCAAATAAGTGGCAAATTTATGATGTTGCGTTAATTTTGTCCAGGAGTTTACTTTTAAACAAAAATTACGCTACTGAAAATATTTCATTACTAAAATATAACCTGTATATTATTATATTTTATTCTACTGTATACTGACGAATTTCCTTTTGTTCCAGGTTGGTATCCCTTTCACAACTTTATACTGGTAAGATTTTTCCGAGGACCCTCCGTACAAGATATTCGCGACGGAACTTCTCGAACTCTCGTCCATAAGTGAATTCTCGTGTAGTAGTTTGATCCGTACGATGATCCTTTATTAAGCCCTGTCCGGATCGGGTATAAATCTATGTGAATAGCCCTAGTGTCAACTGCAAATGCACCTTTAAAGGGCCCTCCTACGAATTGCCACTGCGAATTGAGGCAAGCGCTCGCGAGGCTGTTCCAAATGAGATGCATTCGGTCTACGAGTTGGCAAACTAGAGAGAAGTTGTGTCAAGAAAAAGCATCAGGGTGGACTTGGAGAATGACTCGTTTGGGCCTTTCACGGTGTAACGTAATGAGTTTCATTTGTAGATGTCATGGACTCTTTAAAATAAGGGGACCCAGCATTATACTTTCCAAAGTGAGGCCTATTATTTCCTCATTCTAATAGTATCAGTGATGCCAAGTATGCCATTTTATTGGAAAATCTATGAATATAACATGTACTTTGATTGTTAGTAAACATTAATAATGGTTTCCATGATTTCTAAAAATTAGACTTGACAATGTTGTGTCTACAATTACAGAACGTGGCAACTGTCAAATGAAACAAATTTATTGTATAGTTGAAATTCTTTAATTGTCACATCTGAGTATCTGGAAGTTAGAAAACTTAAAAATTGTGAATTATGATGGGAAATTTTTTGCCTCCTTTAGAATCTATGGCACTATCTATCACATAAAACCTGAAGGCAGTTGGACACCGACATATAACATAACCTTGTACCAGCCCACTTATGTGGTCTCCTTGGAGTCTACAGAAAACAAACTTCCCCTCAAGGCTTCACTTTTCCTATGTGATAGACTGCGACGTGAAATGCTGGGTCCCCTTATTTTAAAGAGTCCCTGGTAGATGTATACAGGCTGTAACTTTGATTAGTAGGTACTTTTTTAAGCGGGCGTTTGCCTGTAGCCCTATATCATCCCGCATAAAGGATAATAATATCAAGACTCACCTAGTAGCTACAGAAGCTCTCACCACAACTTAATAATAATCACATTGACTACTTCACTAATATGTTTTGAGCACTACACTTCTTAACTATGTAACTCTCAGACAAATAATAAACATATACTAACCTAAAAGCTGCATTGTAATCAGCCAACATAAAAAAATGCCTACTTAAAACAAAAACAACAAATTTGACACTTAAGCCTGCATTATATGATAACCAGAGCTTACATTTCCTATTCTCCAGGAAAATAGGGGAAAATGAGCGAACTTTTTCGCTCTCCGATTTTTTTATAGAAAAGTGTAGGTTTTGAGGTAAGAAATCATGTCACACACGCAACCACCAACAACATACAGCGTTTTGAGATATATATACGATTTTTCGCGTTTTTTGACTAAAAACTGCTAATATCTTAAAGAAGATGCATTTTTTCGAAAAAAAGTTTAAAATGAAAGTAGTTCAAAATTAAATTTCCTATAATATCTCTCCTACGAAAAATTTCGATTTCCCAATCGTTTTCCCGTAAATGCGGAAAAACCACATGTATATATTTTAAATGAACTACAGAAGTGAAAATTTATGTTTTGGAGCCAAAATAATGGTCAATCCATTTATAAATAACAAAAGTGAATTAAAGAAAAGAAAATTGTGGAAAATTCTTGGAAAAACTTATATAGTTTTCCGAGGTTTGAATATTTATGAGCATCAAACGTATCATTTTATAGATTTTCGAGGGTATACGTTACGAAATTTTGACACCCTGCAGAATGGAACTCCCTGTATATTTTTTGTTCAAATTTGGTATACGGGGGTTTTAGGTTGTTCTGATTAACGCTGTGGTGTCAGATTTTAAATAAAAAAAATCGCTAAATGGTTTTCGTCATTTTTTACTAGAAAAAAAAAATTGTAGTAGGCCTTGAAAATTGACATTAAGACCTGAAATTTTGCACCAACGTAGAGTTTTTTGTGGCCTATTTTTAGAAAAAGACGAGGCTAAAATCGGATGGAGAATACAAATTTTACGGGGGTGTTCGCACTTAAGATGAAACACCCTGTATATATCTCAAAACGCTGTATGGTTGCGTGTGTGACGTATGTTTTCTGAGCTCAAAACCTACACTTTCCTATAAGAAAATCTGAGGTCGAAAAGGTTCGCTTATTCTATCTTTTTATGTCTATCTTTCCCGGACTACTATGTCACAAATCCAACACTTGAGTCTTCCCATTATCGTTGTTAAAACTATACTCATTCACTAATTACTAAATTAACTATATGTCTTTTGTCCAATAACCCCAAAATTTCATCAAAAAAACAAGAATAACGCAAAAGTAAACATTCGAAACACATCAACACAGCGGCGAAATCTCAACGAACTCTGGATCAGCTGTTGGGGCATAATAAAGCAAATGCGCAACGTTGCCACGTTAGCAAGAATAAGCAACTCATCAAGGATATTATTTATAGATCAAGTATAGGATCAGTAAATTCACAAAATCAGTAAAATTTATTGTTAAACGATAACTGTCCAAATTTTTATATATATATGTAGATTGTATGTATCAACTAATTGTTCCAAACTGATGTTTTTTAACATTGGTTATACATTTATTTCGTAAGTACAAGATAAATTTATGAGGAAGTTTGGCAATGGTGCAATCATTGCATTGTTTTGTTTTAGATTTTTATTACTAACTCAGACAAATGATGTTACTAAACATTTTTTTATCTTAGCAGGGTCTGTATTGTATTGAATTATTAGTCTGTTTATTATTCGTCTGAAACGTAACGAAGTGCAATTAAACCGCGCATTAGCCACTAGCAAACCTCCATTTTTCGGCTGAAACCCCAATCGGTTTCGCCTCCAACACGAAATATCACTCCCAAATTTGCGCATCCTGTTATCCATGCCCAGCTGAATGTTTGATGGGGCTCTCAGAAGGTGGTGAAATATAGATGCGACGACGCGCGCCCCGACGCCGCCGCTCCGGGCTGGTACGCCGTCGTCCCCGGAAGATTCCGGGGGGGGGGGGGGTCTTACCTAAATGCTTGTCTGCGTCGCCGAATTACTTTGTGGTGGAGTAAGTAATTCAAACTGAGATGCGACGATAGTGCGAAATCGGTTTCTGGGGTATGATGCTTCTTGAATTAGATATACGGGGTGTCTCAAGGATAAGTGAAACGAGTGGCGAGATTTGACCCAGTGGCGTACGCAGATTTTTTTCTAAAAAATTTATGAAAAAAAATGGAACTTATGAAAATTTTGCTCCTTAAAACTAGCGTGGTTAGGCCTTGGATTTTATATGAGAGGTGGTTTTTGCTCAAAAAATTCACCTTTGGCGTTTTATATCGAGAAGTTGGACCGCCCTGTACAGTCCCATCTTATTTTAAAATCTTAAAATATTACCAACAGCTCTGACTAGCGTCGTGGGACTTTATTTGCGCCGAACAGGCAGTTTTAATATTTTATTTCGCCTGTCTTTTATCCGAGAAGTGCAACAAGTGCCCCCGGCTGAAATAAGAGATGGCTACGTTTCCCCAGGGCAACCTGTTATCCTTATTACATTTTAATTTAATAGCTAAATATATCTGAAGGAGATCGGTCTCTTGCAAAAGTCCAACGGAGAATATCTTGGTAAATAAATTAACTGTGGAAGTTTTTTATTTATCGATTTGCTTACGTTAGTTAGGTATGTATTCAGACAAAATATAAGTAGACCAATAATATCAGAAGGCATTGTCATCATTCAAGATTCATTTATTCGGCACATTTTCAATCTACATTTTTATTAGGAGACTTCAGCAACTACTAGAAGGGGTTAAAAGCTGGGGGTAATCATCCATTGTTGTTGGTTAGGTGATCTTCCTATATTATTATTTCTTCTTTTACCCACAATATTGGAAATAATGTAGCGACTTAACGCAAGTATCGAATGTAGACGTACTAAACCTATAATGTCAAGCCAAAAATAAACAAATCATGAAAACATCCCTGTTGATTTATTTTTACGATTACAAAAATGCATCCTTATTATATATTTATTAGATACCTATTGAAAATGTGACATAATTTATCGCTTATTTCGTGAATAGTACAATTAGGTGTGCACGCGACAAATTTACAAACCGTAAACAGGTTGATGAAAAGTTAAAGAATGCATTGTATATTTTTGCTGTAACGTGACTATTAGTCCCTGATTAAGCTGTAAATGCCCAAAATTGGGGCCATTGTCAAGTGGCCAAATATTTGCTTTGCACTAGCTAGGACTGATATTAGCTTAAATTAGAAACTGAAGTGTTTGCACATACCCCCACTCCAATAAGCGCGGCACAAAATAATGCGACTATGCTTTGCATGCGAACATGAACGTCCGCAAAAAAAATTCCAGGGGATAGCAACAAAAATTCTGTGAACAATAAGGAAATGTTCGTCCTCGTTGAGGGCTTGTAGTTTTTGATAATGTTGTAGTTGATAGTAGGGGAAAGCGGGGTAATACCGCGCGGTGAGGCAATATCGCGCACCCAGAAATATAAGTGGTGGGACTCAAAACGCGGAGTATGACCACGTGTACGTTATTGCGCAGGTGCGGCAACTATGCTACGAAGGTTGGCAGCCATTCCAGAGGATTCAGTGGGATGCAGTAATAAAAAGTGTACTTGTGCTTCTATCCGTATTAATTTTGTGCCGCTAGGAAGTAAGCGAGGTGAGTTGCAATTTTTAGCGAATCTAAATGTAGTAGATACATATATTTTCATACATTTTTAAGTAATCTTTTTATTAGTGGTTTCTTTATTTTTCGTGATAAATAACTGAACTATGGTTAGAAAACACATTCAAGGTTGAGGCGGGATAATATCGCGCGGAACTGCGCGGTATTGCCCCACATCTAGTTCAATAGTAAAATTTCTTTTCATTCCAGATGGTCTGAAAATACAGCCGAAAGACCCAACGACAGAGCTAGTCGATTGAACATCTTAGCAATGCTATAGCTGCAATTCATTCAGGCGCTAAAATACGTGCTGCTGTTAAGTTTTTCATAATTTTTGTAAATACGTGCTTCTGTTAAGTTTTTCATAATTTTTGTATTATAGATTAATATATCAAACTATCCCCAAGCAGTTTCTATTATTTTCCGGCCTCAAACAACAAAGACGATATTACCCTATCGGTGCGCGATATTGCCCCAGTGGGTGGGGTAATACCGTGCATAGCAACTGCTGGGTGTTTTCAAAAATTGTAAGCGATGTGTTAATTTTCTTGAAATAATTCATATACTATCTTAAACTAAAAATATATGAGAAATGTTTACCACGTTTCCAACCCTACACTATAACAGATGTACATTTTCGAAAAGATTTCGCTTAAGTGCGTGGTATTACCCCGCCTTCCCCTACCTACTATAAGTTTGTCCATGGAATACCGTAACTTCTATTTTCGTTATAGTGCCTACAAAAAAGTTTTCATCATATGGGAAACTTTCTATTGTTTCTTTTTTTTTCTAAAAATAGCGGGGGGATCAAAAAATTTAAAATAACATATTTTCTGTTTTGCAAGACCCATATTATCGACTCTTTTTTATTATAAATGATGCGTAGAGACTAGAGACGAAAAATTTTTTGAAAAAAGTGTACACTAAGTATATGTTTCATTTTTCAATGGGTTTTTTCACAAAATCCAAATTGACTGGCGCTGTCAAATTTGAAGAGCGCCAGAACTTTTTTAATCGACTCAACGGTAGTATATTATGAGAAAATGGAAAGTTTTTTTCCAATTTCGACCGTAACAATCCCAGTGTAGGATAGTTAGTAAACCACGCAGATAAACTGTGAATCTACATTTAACTTGATCTGTTAGTTAGTATGTACTTATTTAACTTCACCTGTTAGAATGTGTGGGTCAAATCTTGCAACTGAATTTTAAACTAGTCCCACCCAACCGATTGAGCTGGCATTTTGGTGCTGGTAACAATGTAATCTAGTAAGTATACGCCATATTTTAATTTCTTCAAAATGGCCGCCACTCCAAGATGGCGGATTATCTGTTTTCTTTACAACCCTCTTGATGTGAATATCAAATAAAAGGGTTTGACGAGTAGAAAACGATAAGGTGAGTGACGTCACATTAATCCAATATGGCGGCCGCCCCAAGATGGCGGATTACCCACTTCGTCCCAACCTCCTTGACATGGGTATCAAATGAAATGAAAGTTTTTGACGACTAGAAAATGATAAGGTGAGTGATGCCATACTAAATCGACACTAAAAGGCACAAAATACAATTCGGTCTACAAACTTTTTGAAAACAAGCAATTCAGCGTTTGACATTGAATTGCCTTTAGGATTTCGATGGGTTAAAAATACCCAAAATTTTTTGTGTACTTTTTTCCTTGAATTTTTCCTTTGCTCGTTCTCGAAATATTTAGAAGAAACCGTTTGCCGAAGTGTCAATTTCGGGGGCTATTTATATCCTCCTTAAGGGGCATTTTTGAGGCTATGTTTATAGGAACTTGTTTCGTGTTTTTTTTTTTTGGGTCGCAGAACGCGCTGGTAAATTATGGCGGGCCAATTTCGGGACACCCTGTATATCGTAGGAACCAGGGACTCTTTAAAATAAGGGGACCCAGCATGACACAGTCTATCACATAGGAAAAGGGAAGCCTTGAGGGGAAGTTTGTTTTCTGTAGACTCCAAGGAGACCAAAAGGGGGCTGGTACAAGGTTATGTTATATGTCAGTGTCCAACTGCCATCACGTTTTATGTGACATGTCAGTGCCATAGATTTTGAAGGAGGCAAAATATTTCCCATCATAATTCACAATTTTCAACTTTTCTAACTTCCAGATACTCAGATGTGTCAAGCCTAGTCCCAATAATTGTAACCAAATTTTTCCCGTATCACCTTTAATAATCCTACAATTCCCATTACGTGGGCATTACGTATAAGTAGTTTAAAACCAAAATCGTATTTCGTAAATTTTAAATTATGAAGCAGGTAGCTTCCGTCCGGTATTTTTTTAAAGAGTTTTTATCTACGACTACAAGTTTATTTTAAGTTTGTGTACCTTGGGAGAGAAATACAATTACAAATATTTTATAATGAACACCGAGAAAGACTACACGATTAGAACTACTAGACCTAATCTTATTAGTCCATCCGAAAATCTGTGAAAGTTCTTTGGGTAGATATATTCAACAAGGGAAGAAAGTTCAAGTACACATATTACTAATCGATTGAGGAACCTGGTAAGAAGGTGCAATAGCGACAAATTTTTAAATAAGCAAAATCAGCACTACTGGCTTACCATACTTATTACTTAAATTCGTAGAAATAATTGCTGGAAATCAATTTCAACTATAAAATAAATTTGTTTCATTTGACAGTTGCCACATTCTGCACTTGTAGAAACAAAATTTTCAAGTCTGATTTTTAGAAATCATGGAAACCATTAATAATTTTTACCAACAATCAAAGTACCTGTTATATTCATAGATTCTCCAATAAAGTGGCATACTTGGCATCACTGATACCATTAGAATGGGGAAAGAATCGGCCTCACTTTGGAAAGTATAATGCTGGGTCCCCTTACTTTAAAGAGTCTAGGGTTGCCACCTGTCCTTTTTTGAAAAGGATAGTACTTTTTTCAAACAAATTGTCCTTGTGACTTTTTTAGCCCTAAAATGTCCTTTTTAATAACCTTAGGGTTGACGGGGTGGGTATAGTTCGAGTTCGGAAAGCGGCATATGCTCTACTAGCTCCTGGTGACCTGACTCCTCGATTATCGTTTTTACCATCGTTTTCGACTTTACTGGATTACTGGAGCCCAAGTCCATTTTACTATATTGATATCATCAAAGATCTATCCAACCTAGATATTCAGAGAATTTGTTTGACAAGGGAAATGAAAATGTAACCCAATTTTCGCCCACTTTAGTGATTTAATTACTTAAAAACTTTTTAATGTTATCTTATAATTTAATTTGTGAGAAAATTTCTAGAACTGTTAAACTGTTAAAACATTGTAACGCTACTTCCAATATTTTTGCCTGGAATAATCACGAGTTTTTTAAAGGCAATGGCATTTACAATGTTGTTACACGAAGTTTTATTGAGACACGATACGTTTACAATTGGAAAGTGAATAATTATTATGGACTAAAAGAAGTCTGTTTTTCATTTTCACCTGTTTTACAATTAAATATTTTAATTTTGAAGGCCTCCGAGAATATTATTCATTAGGTACTCTTCGGAAGGTGCTGGGTGCGTTTTTGAGAGAAAATGGCATGCTTTTAAATTGATAGGTACCGATGTCTGTAGAAAATGCCGTTTTGGGTATACCTTCTGGTGACATTACTTCGAATTTTGACAAAATTTAAACTTTTTAATGTTTTCTTATTTTATCTTTAAGAAATATTAAATGTCATTGGTCAGTTCAAATCAACGGACAAATGCCATTGGTTATTTCTTAAAGATAAAGTAAAATTAAAAGATAAAGAAGCTGCATGAATCAGCCTTTATAATTTGTAAGAAAATTTCTAGAAGAATTTTTGGCAATGTCCTTTTTTCACTTTGCAAAAAGGTGTCAACCCTGAAAGAGTTCCTGGTAGGAACCAATATCTGTGCATATCCCAAACTCCGCCGACCAACATCAAGAAGGCCGAAGCGGCCAATCGCCGCCGTCGGCTAAGTTTCCAGGTCCGGAATCGTCTTATTGTTCCGAAGTTGGTTGCCGCAAATTAATGTAATGGGGATTTAATATGTATTGTGTTCCGGCGAGGCGGGCACTCGGCGCCCACCCGAATTTGCCGAGTTTATGGACTGGGGGTGTAGCGGAATCGCTTATTGCGGATACAATGGGAATATTCGGGGATTACGTGGTTATAGGGGTTCTAACGGATTTGTATTTTAGTAAGAAAAATTAACTTATGCCTATTTCTTACATCAGGTAGACTGCTACTGACTTTTGAATTGTAACGAATATTTCCCTCATACTGCTTGCATCCATTAAGGTAGCCCTTTCCATAAAAATCCAACCAATCATATGCCCCTGCTAGCGATAATTGCATCACTTCGTTGCTTAGCAACCGCGAATCTGTTCGATACAAACACGTGCTTCTTAAAATTGGCGTGCTTTACACTGTTCTAAATTATGCAGCTTATAAATTATGTTGCGGTATTACTAAGAATTGTATCAATGAATTTATATAACTTTTACATTGCTAAATTGTTGTTATTAGACCTCCGTATCTGTTTAAATTTATGACGCACATTCAGAAAATAAACCAACGCTAACAGAGTGTAGGTATAATCGAATTTGCCTTGGATATCCAAGCGTCGTGTTTGTTTACTCCAACGCTACAGTCGAAGCTGTCAATAAACTCGTTCAAAATGAGTCTTTTTGGAAATATAAACATAGAAAAAATTAATACAGAAATTATTAAATCTTATTCGTGGAATAATCGCGACAAATACCACTGGTGCCGGAATTTTTTTTTAATAATGTTATTCTCAAGCGCAATTTTTCCCATTAGCAAGACCACTCGTACAAATTGGTCTTTTACTTTCAGAGATAAAAGACCAACTTATACTCGTGATCATTCTAGGCAAAATAGCGCTTTCGAAAACAATTATCGATAACATTTCCGGCACTTGTGATATATACGAAAATTATGTCTAGTTTTTGTTACGACGTATATTATCACGCATTTTAAGAATATTGCCCTACTATCTGCAACCCCTTATAATATATAATATATTGCCCACTCGATAAAAACAACTTGTTATTTCAAAACAATAATATTAAACGTTATAAAACACCTAATAGTGTCAGAGTATTTCTTATTATCGTTATTAAATGTTTGACTAATTCGAGGTATGTATATTAGAACAAATAAGATTTGTTGCTAACTTGTCTGAAACAATAGTACTTGCTATACAGTCAGAGATATGGAGGTGGGGAGAATGAGCGTCATGCTGCGCCAACATCGTAAACACCTGGGCCGCCATTTTCTAAGTTAAGCTTAGAAGGGATAGTATATATTCCCAGGGTCGCTTGTAAAATAAATATAAATAAAATAAACTTTTAGATAAACGCATAAAAATTAACGTTAATGGAGCACTGCAAAATCGAGTTCAAGTGTGAAATCAACCTTCAAAACACTACAAGAACGATACAAATAATATAATAATATAAATCCTAAAAGTTAAAAAATATAGATATTGTTGTGTCATTGTGAGAGTTTGGAATGTTTTGGTCAACCTGAAAATATTTTGGTTACTTAAGGTTAAGCGTATATGTAAAACCACACAACCCTAAGTAGACTTGTGAATGAATACGTCAGAAGTTCACGTTTACATTATCTGGATGCACTTCAACTCTAAAAATCCAATGTTTTCATTGGTCGAACGTAACAAGTTAAAAATTGACGAACTGCTTACGAAAATGTTACTATAGAGCATACTTGGGCATACCTAATGTGTTATGTTGATATTTTAATTCCCTTATCTATTTATAATACCTTTCAACTTCTTAAATCTGAAGTCCTTTATGAGCTTTTCTTACCTGTAGTTATGAATGGAAACTTTCTATTATTTTACAGTCCTTCACCGCTCAACTATAATAAATATACTAACAATAATAAACTATACTATAATAAATTATACTAACACTTAATATCATTAATCACTAATAAGCTATACTATTACTTAACAAAAAACACTCAGATCCTTAAAATATTACACCAAAATGCCATAACCAGCCACTCCAACCAGTCGTAAATAAGGAGAACGAGAGGAATCTTTTGACGTTATTACTCGAAAATGGCGGACTCATAGAGTCGGGCAAAATTAGGCTGCGCACTCGTCTAAGCGCTACGTTGCTAACTCAACATTTTGACAGTTCATTCCATATAGTCCTTATCTATGGTTCATTCTTTCGGCAGAATGTGTTAGGATATCCGTACTTTTGAATTTTTTCTTTACAAATTCAAACCGTTCCACCATGTTCTAGATGCAGGAAATTCGTTCGTTTTGAAAAAAAAGCCTATAATAATAGTTATCTGTTTTTTCTATGTCCGTGAAGCTAGCTCCCTATCGTAGTATTGTTGCCGAGTATGCGGGAAATTGCGAAAGGTCTTCAAGTGAATACCGCTGTTTGTGATGTTCACACAACATTTTCTCAGTGTTCCGTTTCTGAATATCCAGCTTGTTTCTTCACGGCCGAAACTTCCCGCCCGACTATACACTTAAACACATCATAAAGACCGCAACATACGTGACGTGAGCGGTTCTGCGGCCGATATGCGTTGCAATGTGCCTGCCGAATGTCGAAATAACCCATCAAAGGCGGCCGAGGCGAGGAAGGCGATAAATCGCGGCGCTTTTTACGACGTCGTTCGCCGTCCGACGCCGCCCGGTCGGATTAATTGAAATGCGCGTTCGACGCCGCGACGCGACGCGTCGCCGTATTTCAGCCGCCCTTTTATTGCGCGGCGCGATAAAATTTCGAAGTCTAAAACGTGGGGCAAATCGACCTTAGTACCCCGGTAACGCGGCTCTCCGGCATGCGCTGTTGCCGCTTGAGCTCGCCGCGCAGTTACGGCGTACCAATAACCAGCCCACTAGCCGCCGACGGCTGTTCGGGCAGTAATGCCGAGTCGAAGACAGGGGGAAGAACTCTGCTTCTCTCGTTGTTTCGCGCTGTGGGCCGTAGAAGCCGCTGTGGCCGGACTCTACTCGCAGTTTGTGCTCTTGTATACCTTGTTGCTTGGTGTAGCATAGTATAAGTGCTACACGAGAAAATTACTACCGGTACAATCTTATGGAAATACAAGGTAGTGCGTTTCTACGTTTTGTGCACAGTTTTAATTGATGCTCGATATTTTTGGCCATTAGGTACAGGCGCGGCGCCATAAATGTTTCCACTAGTCACTAGAAATGAGCAAGATCAAAAAGTTCGGGTACGTGCGGCAACGTTGCGCCAATTCTACGGCTTCTCAAAACAACAACTTCCCCTACATTCCCTCATACCACCTCGTTTCTCCCCGTAGAAAATAAAAATTGCGTTGACTGACGTATTAATACGTCAGTAACGTAAATTTACTTTGATTTCTTTGATTGTCAAAGTGGTATTAATTAAATAAGGTACATATATCTAAGTGTGATTGTATTATTATAGGAGAATTTCGTAGTGGTTCTCTACATTGATTTATTACACTTCTTTGTCTTAAATGCGAACTAAAACTTTGATTTGAGCTTGTCGAAAGACTTTTGCGAAAAAATCCTCCAATGTTCGTGGGCACGGTTGTAAGATTTTTCACTATTGTTTAGACAATCTAAGGCCCAGCGTCGAATTTACTGTTTTTCGCACTGTAACTGGCAATGTCGCGTAAGGCAATGCGCGTAATTTGCCGGCACTTACGCCTTTGAGGTTATGGCTGGCTTTCTAACCGCGAGAGAGGAGAGAGGTAATTGCATCGTTGTTGATCGCACGTATTGGAACGATTTCAAGGGCCGCGCCTATACATTAATATTTACAAAATAAGAAAATAAATAAGCGAGTCAATTAACTTGGACCATATGAGGTTTTTACCGTCCGAAAGCTCAGAAAACGTAGTTGTGGTTTTTTTGACACAAACGTTCAAAGTTTCGTTCATTTACATTTAGGCATAGATTAATTTTCCTGGCAACTTGAAAACCAAAACCTAAAAAACGCAAAATATACAGGGCGTCTCAAAAATCTGACAGTGTGATGCAGACTTCCGCTCAAACCGGAAGTCAGAACCGACAATTTTTTGGTACTCCCCATATATTAATTACTAATATTCCGTGTTAAAATTAAACTCCACAATTTTTGATATAGAGTATTTTTTTAAATAAGCGAATGCATTGTCGAATAACTTTAATAAAACTAATGGCACGGCACACTTCCCCAAATTAAACCTCCACCCACGGGCTGGCCTCCTTTGCTTCTCAAAAGAATGACGGACATACAGAATCCTCCCTCCGAATGTAATCCTTCCCAAATCCGTCGCGTTCTTCCCGGATCCCAACAAAGCGGGCTTATCGAATAAATCTGTCTGGGGTGGGGGTGGGAAGGGGAGGGGGAAGGTCCCCCGTCCCCGCTTTGACGGCGACACTTCGGGGCCTTTGAAGACGCGCGGGCGTAAACACGTTTTTAAAAGCCAGAAAACTGTAACGAGATCTTAGAGCTCAAGGAGCCGCCGCGGAGTGTTTGTTTTGCAGTGAGACCGGGTGGGTCGTGTCGCTGAAGAGGCCCCTTTGTGAATCCATCCGAATCATTTAACGGCGTTATTTTCTTTCTTTGCCCTGGGTTGGACTGGCGAACGGTTTTTTACCTAAAATGATTTTTTTCCTTTATTTTTTAACAACTTTTTTTATAATGATGATGCTACAGCCTATCCATACAGGTTGTTCCGGATAAGACGTTACTCTCGATTTTCTCGCTAATTTTTAACACAAATTGATGTTTCAAAAACTAAACTTGTGTAGAATATTCCGCGGAATTCGAATATGAAGTCAAATCTAATATACTGGGTGTTGTTAAAAAGTTATGTCAAAAATAAACTTGAATTTCACGATGAAATGTTACAAATGAGTTAAGCTAGCTACCCCTAATAGTACAAATACTTTAGTGTTTCTTTTCCAACGAAAAATCTCAGCTTCCATTTCGATAATTGCCTCTTTTTGCGCCGCGGAGGCATCACGATTGTGTCTCGGAATATTCTTAAGGAGGTCCCGCCGCGCCGGGCCGAACACAATCGGGAATAAAACTCGGAACACAAAAACCCAAACAAGCCCTCTCGGGGCCCGCCGCCACGTCCTGGCGCCGTCCTAACCAAACAGTGGCCCCTGATTGTGAGGCGAATCGAATCCGAGGCGCGAGTGGCCGCTGATCAGGGCCGGATTTCGAGGGGGCCCCTCCAACGAAATAAGGGACCTCGCCTTAATGTTGTGCGACGGCAAATGTGAGGAAGTTCCTATTGTTTAATGCGATTTACGCAACAGTTATTTATGTACCAAGGCACCGAAGTTCAACCTTTTATGACTCATGTGGAATTTAGTTGCCGAGGCCTATTATACAAGGTTTAACCGAAGTATACAAGATACTTTCTTCAAACTTGGCGTGTCACATGAGCGGATAAGCCGTAAAACTTAAAGTTGATATGAAGCTCTTGAGGGTCCCAGTTGCGGAGATCCACGGTGTTATTAAAATTAATTAGTTCATTTTTTAAATTGCGTTTCGGCATATTTATTGTTGCCATTGGCAAGTCCATAGAAAAAATTTCATGTCAGTCAATTCTTCGACTGAGAATTCAACGCCTGCCAATATGAACCAATGAAATGATATGATTTTTGAAATATTAACCAATGTGGTGATGATTTCAGCGATAATACCACTAGTGGTATTTTCGTATGTAATATCACAAGTGCCGGAAATTTTATCTATAATTTTTTCGAAAACGCTATTTTGCCTAGAAAGATCACGAGTGTAAATTGGTCTTTTATCTCTGAAAATAAAAGCCCAATTTCTACGAGTGGTTTTGCTAATGGGCAAAATAGGACTTGAGAATAAAATTATCTAGAAAAATTTCCGGCACGAGTGGTATTTGTCGAGATTATTTCTCGAATACGATTTAATAATTTCTGTATTAATTTTTTTATGTTTACATTTCCAAAACGATTCATTTTGAACGAGTTTATTGACAGCTTCGACTGTAGCGTTCGAGTAAACAAACATGACGCTTGGATATCCAAGGCAAATGCGATTATACCTACATCCTGTCAGCGTTGGTTTATTTTCTGAATGTGTCTTAAATTTAAACGGAGACGGAGGTCCAATGTCCAATAACCAAAATTTAGCAATGTAAAAGTTACATATATAAATTCATTGATACAATGCTTAATAGTACCGCAACATGATTTATAAGCTGCATAATTTAGAACAGTGTGAAACACACAAACTTTAAGAAGTAGGTACGTGTTTGTATCCAACAGATTCGCGGTTGCTAAGCAACGAGGTGATAATTTGCACAAGTGCAGTTACCTCGATAAATTGCACAAGTGCAATTATCGCTAGCAGAGGCATATGATTGGTTGGATTTTTATGGAAGGAGCTACCTTATTGGATGCAAGCAGTATGAGGGAAATAATCGCTGAAATCCTACTCTCTTAGTTACGTCCTAGTTACTCTAAACCACAAACATATATAGCGAAGCTATATATGTCTGTGGCTATATATGGCTATATATGTCTGTGGCTAAACCAATATTGTGGCAGCTAAAACTGATAACCCGATAACTTCTTCACATTACCAAATTTAATATGGGACTAGAAGGTATGTTTTCAGTTAACACATTGATCTTTAAACATCTATTAGCACAAAAAACATATTCAGAACCGAAAGTTCAATTTAAATGACAGCTAGCTGTCAAATTAACTATTTACAGTTGTTAAATTCTCTTTTTAAATACAACTCGTGGTATGCCAATAATCCCAATGCTAAGAAAATACCACTCCTGCTACGCAGTCGTGGTATTTTCAGCTTTAGGATTATAATTCGTAAAATTAACGAAAGGTATTATCGATAATAGGCAGACCACTTGTTATATTACCCCTGAATATATCATTTTTCATAATATTGATTCTAAAGTGCAAAGTTGACAGCCAAATGATTCAAATAATGACAAGTTTTATTGACTTTCTAAAAGGTGACTGAATTATCTTCTGAATTATCTCAATATTAGGTATTATTTTTTATAATAATTGTCTAATGGATATCTCAAAGTATATATATTTTCTTTGCTCTATTTAAAAAAAATCCAAAACCATAAAAAATACATAAAAGTTAATTTGCGCAGTAGAACTCCAAAAAAATTTCGACATATCCACCCCGATTTGACCCACCTCTACAATAACTCACGTGCCGCGCCTGAACACCCTGTTACTTTGTTATAAGGTCTCAAAAAGTTACAGTTTATACAAGAATGTGCGGTTATTTTTTGAAAATCTATCAACTTAAAAGTGAACCACCCTGTATGTGCTATTTACTAAACCATTTACGTACAAAGATTTTTTCTATTTCTATACATACGTTGGTCGGAGGTTTCCATTGTAAGCACGTATAGAAATTCTGCCTGCGTGTTAATTTCGGATGCGAGGCGAGTACCAAAGCTGCCCAGATTGTACAGAGGGACAAAAATAAATCTCTGCTTTATCTTTTAGCAGGTTCATTAGCGGCGCAATAATTCGCCTGTTTAATTCGTAGGGACGGGAAACCGAACTGCGGCGAAACTGTGAAATAGCGCTGAAATATGCGACGAGGTAATTGCAATGGTGTACACAGTCCGGCCACGGTGTATCTTGATTGTGGAAATATTGTTTATTTTACATTCTGGTCTCGTTCGCGACCGCGGTGAAATGTGATCAAGTAGGATGGCTACCCATATTTCCGCCCTAAAATTACAGGTAGATGGATTGTTCTATTGCTAAAAAATGTGCTACTACCACGGAAATTCCTTGACACTTGAGTGTAACGTAACGATTAAGGAAAAATGAAATGAGGCATTTTCATGTTGTTTTCAAATTTATTTTTCTGCTTGATATTTTTTGTATTTATTCTAAAACTATACTAAATTGGAGTTCTCCAACTGACAATATATTTTTGATATAATTTTTTTTACCTACATTAAATTTTCCAGTACTAAATTGTGGTTTATTTCCCTCGGCCTTTTCACATTCCTTATAACAAGTTGAACTTAAGTGCCCTGGTACACAAGTAACTTTACAAAGTTAAAAACATTTCAATTTTTCACAAATATTAATTTAATACATACCTAATATAATTTCCCCATGATGCGAACTTTTTGAGGGACACCACTGTATAATATCCCACAGATAGAGAATAATTTTTGATATTCACCCTTTTAATAACACTCAGCTTCAGAAATAGAAACGAAGCGTTTGTGGAACCATTTTGATAGGAAAGGCCTCAGCTGTACAACGAAAATTTAGTAAGTTTGTGGGTATGATATTGTAAATAATTTTAAACAGCGCAAAAATGGTCTTCTTTGGTAAACATATTATAGTGCCACAAATGCTGGCACAAATGCACAAAAATTGGGTAATTTTTTTATTAATTAGTATTAATCTCAAAAGTTTTTTGCACTATTGTAATTTTCCATATTTTTGTTTATTGACCTTTCATCGTAATTTCAAACTTTTTTTAAAATATTTTGTTCTGTCTTAAGCTCGCCGTCAACTTTGAGTCTAAATAGTAAATAGGAACAACCCTTCCAACAAGACTTCGCTCATACTATTCCAGAGTTGCTAAAAAATAGCAATGGCAAAATAGGTACGACAATTCAATTTTATGACTTGGTTTTATTTAGCAGTAGCTTTTTTAAGTAGTAGTATTATTACCTAATGGAATATTATTAAAAATAAGCCAAATCAAATAAACAAAAATTTGCCATAAGAAGGGGATGATGTTTGGTTTAAATATTATGGATATAACAGAACCACTTAGACTTTGTTTGGATCAAAACACTTCTACTCGCCGCAATAAGTCTAAAAGTAATGAAGATATCCAGGAACTTCCACTGCTTTACTCTCAAACATTAGGCATTGATGAAAAAAAAGTTAAATGTACTTAAATAAATACGCAGAAAAAATCTTATACCAAAATCGTATCACAATTTCTATGATTCCTGGGGAAAAATTATCAAAACTCACTCAAAGCAAACAGAAAAACAAGCAAATTGAAGAAACCAGTTCAAGTTATGATACAGAAGATGATAAATAATAGGTTCCTTTCAGGATGATTTTTTTAGGTCTACCGCCGCGATTTTCTCGCTCATTTTGCGGCCTACAAAAAAAAAACGTAAGAATCAAAAATGTGGCAATTTTGGACAGCTAAGTGGTGCTGCAAAAGAAATCGGCATCCATGGCCAACTTGTCGCGCAATATTAAAAAACCTCAAATTGAGCAAAACTATTAATGGCCGTGGAATGTTTATTTTAAGTGACAGAGAAAAACTTTTATATTGAAAATTGATGGCACTAAGAAGCTTTATGCAAAAGGGTACTCAGATGGTTTCAGAAAATTACACAGGGTCTTCGGCTCTCTTGAAGCTATGAATTTTTTTGTTTATTTCTTATTAAGCGATTTTCTTGCTTATTTTGGGCCGCACAGAAAATATGTAAGAAAACAAAATATGGCAACTTTGGTCAGCGAGGCGACATTAAAAAAGGAATGGGCCTCCATACCCAACCTTTCGCGGTGTACTAAAAAAACCTAAAATCGACAAAAATTTTCATGGTCTCAAGAGAGCCGAAGACCCTGTGTAATTTGCTGAAACTATCTGAGCACCTGGGTGGATAAAGCTTCTCATTGCCATCAATTTTCAATATAAAAGTTTTCCTCTGTCTCTTAAAACAAACATTCCACGGCCATTAATAGTTTTGCACAATTTGAGGTTTTTTTTAATAATGCGCGACAAGTTGCCCTGGTAGACCTAAAAAAATCATCCTGTATATCCTGTATTTTTCTTAAAAATCAGTTTGTTTCAATTTTGTTTTCTTTTTAGACCTAAGGTGTAGATTGCTAAGAATCCGATTACTGAGAATACAGAAACTCTAAAGTATCTCCCAGCACTCTTGTGAAGTTTATTTTTGAAAAAAAATTAGCATCATACCAGTACCTACATTGCTTTTATTCGATAGTTAGACTATCACACACACAATTTTACTGGGGGTGTCGGTTTAGATATATCTGATTACGTTTAGAACTATAAACGTTTCCCTTTTAAATCCACGTCGCTGGAGCCTATGGCCTCGATTTCCCTGATTCAATGATTTAAATTGATGACATGTAGGAACGTCAACATTCCCGAATCTTATTTTAAATCCAGCTAGGTTAATTCCCTCCACTTATTAAAATATTATACAGGGTGTTTCATTAATATGGTAAAAAAATGAAACTGGGAGTAGAGGGGACCAAAATATGACGATTGAGCGCAACATCGCTTATACAAATGTTGATGGTTAAAAAGATACAGTTGAAAATTTCTTAATAACTTCGACAGTTTTTATGATATCGGCTTAAAAATTGGTACATTGGGTTTTTTAGGACGGCAAACAAGAATATTTTATCAGTTTTAATGTAGTCCCTAGAGGGCGCCACTTACTCCCTTAAAAAAAGTTGTGCGTACTTTTAAATAATTCTAAGGGAGTAAGAGGCGCCCTCTAGGGACTACATTAAAACTGATAAAATATGCTTGTTTGCCGTCCTAAAAAACCATAATGTACAAATTTTTAAGCCGCTATCATAAAAACTGTCGAAGTTATTAAGAAATTTGTAAATAAAATTTTAACTTTGAACACCCTGTATCTTTTTAACCATCAACATTTGTATAAGCGATGTTGCGCTCAATCGTCATATTTTGGTCCCCTCTACTCGCAGTTTCATTTTTTTACCATATTAATGATACACCCTGTATATTCTCTTAGTCTATGCCCATTGTGTAAAATCCAAAACATTTACATTTCCACGGGTAATTGAACTTTCGCGCAGAGTTTCTCCTTTCAAACCCTCCCCCCCCCCCCCCCCCCGTCCCCCACGTGCATCTCCGCCCTCCCCGAAAACCGGAAGCATCTGCAGAGCACGGGTAATTACAGATTCAACCCCTTGGCCGATAATTAATACCTGGCGCGTCCGGGGGCGGCGCACGAGGGGTTGCCTCTGCCCCCCCTGGGGGCGGAAACTCGTCCGGTGGCGGTGCCGTGCTGCGGAAAAGCGGCAACGCTCGGCAGTGGCGGCCCGTCCATAGGACACCCAGTGTATCGTGCTTACAATTCATCTTCGTGGGGATGCGGCGCCTTCTATCGCTATTGACGGCAAGATTGTCAATTATACGACATCTCATGTAAATTCATACAAGTGAATATGAACGATTCCTATACATTTGGCAACGGTGGTCGGCTCGTGGTCTGTTGTCTCCGTCTGTTATTCTAAACAGCGCAGCGCGAAGTAGGATTGTAGAATCGTCGCTTGGGGGCACAGAGATCATATTATATAGATAGTAGTTAGAGTGCTGAACAAGTCTCTTTTATGGCAAATTGTGGATTTGCGCATGGGCCTATGGAACATGCGCATTAGACCTTCAGACCGCGCAATTCAAAACAGCGGTTGTTTTTGTGAATTACTATCTCCCTACAAACTTGAATATTGATAATAAATTAAGCTCACCTCAACGTGGACTGGTCAAGACTTCGATAACTACAACTAGGTTCGTTTATACTTGTAAAACTAGTTTCGTCCAAACTACTAGAATTTGCTTCACTGATGCTAGAACTTGACTTGTTTTCATCTACCGTTATAACTTTAACGCTAAAACAACCACAATCATGTTAATATACTTACTTAAATGATGGTTTAGGTGGTTTTATTTTAATAGAAGAGTTGGTACCGCATTTTCAATTAGCTGCGTTTTGACTTGTTTCGCTTTTAAACACTCTGGTGTAAAATGAGCAGAACATATTCGAGATGATCACTTAATTAGATAAAACACTGAAACAACTAAAACGCGAAGAAACTATTAATAATTAGCTGAAAATCGAAAAAATTATGCCACAAAGTATCTATGATGCAAACAACGGTAGGTTATACTTAGTTTGTCACTGTCAAATGGCTGTCAAAGAGTGTCAAGTTTCACAAAACACTACCTCAAATTGCAAATGCGCATGCCCACTGGGCCTATTTATTACTATTTTTTACTATTTTATGATTTTAAATTCGTCAAAGATTTTCCGCGCGTCCCATGTATAAAAAAACATCGTCCAGCAACTCTACCTATATATATGATCTCTATGCTTGGGGGCTACGAATCTTATGAGCCTCGATTTCGCCAGAAAAGGGTCGCGAGGGGAGCTAGTGCACGAGAAGAGATAATACGTGAAAGATTTAAGCTCACAAGAGGACTCCATTGGAAGAGTTAAGAAATGTATTTTATCGGTGTATATAACAATTCAAGTTTCCAAGTTGGGCGGACACAGCAAAATCTGGACATATCCGTCCCAACGAAGAGATGGCGCGGGCCCCATATTGGCTAAATTGTTCGCAAGAGCAGAGGCCATGAAAAGATGGGAAGAAGAAGAACTAACCTAACAACAGTAAGTTGTATCCACAGAGATCATATATATAGGTAGAGTGCTGGACGATGTTTTTTTATATATACTTTGGATGCGCGGAAAATCTTTGACGAATTTAAAATCATTAAATAGTAATAAATAGTCCCAGTGGACATGCGCATTTGCAATTTGAGGTAGTGTTTTGTGAAACTTGACACTCTTTGACAGCCATTTGACAGCGACAAACTAAGTATAACCTACCGTTCTTTGCATCATAGACGCATTGTGGCATAATTTTTTCGATTTTCAGCTAATTATTAATAGTTTCTTCGCGTTTTAGTTGTTTGAATGTTTTATCTAATTAAGTGATCATCTCGAATATGTTCTGCTCGTTTTACAAAAACGAAACGAGTCAAAATGCAGCTAATTAAAAATGCGGTACCAACTACTCTTCTATTAAAACCACCTAAACCATCATTTCAGTAAGTATATTAACATGATTGTGGTGTAAGAAACTATTAGTAGCTTATTTGTTTTAGTATTAAAGTTATAAAGGTAGATGAAAACAAGTCAAGTTCTAGCATCAGTGAAGCAAATTCTAGTAGTTTGAACGAAAATAGTTTTACAAGTATAAACGAACCTAGTTGTAGTTATCGAAGTTTTGACCAGTCCACGTTGAGGTGAGCTTAATTTATTATCAATATACAAGTTTGTAGGGAGATATTAATTCAGAAAAATAACCACTGTTTTGAATTGCACGGTCTGAAGGTCTAATGTGCATGTTTCATAGGCCCATGCGCAGATCCACAATTTGCCATAAAAAGGGACTCTACCTATATATGTGTATATGATCTCTATGGTTGTATCAAAATCGGCCAACAAATAAAGATTTTACAAGGGTGGTAAGCCCTTGACGTGGACACACATTGCATTCATCATGTGCCCACCATTCCTTACATTCTTCTGTACGATTCCATTCGTGGCAAAAGGAACACAAAAAGGAAACGCGGAAAATACATATTTGCCGCACAGGAAAAAAGCGGACGGGCCGCGTGTTGGCGATTCCGCCCCCGCAATCAAAAGAACAGTCTAATTACGGAGGCTTTGTGCGGGGCCCGAAAGATTAAGCGCCGTCCCGCCGGGGCAAAAACGGAATTTTGTAGGGACAAAAGCCGGGCCCGGTCCTGGCGGCCGGTGATTTATCGGGACTTTTTTGCGCGGCGAAAGGTGCGACCGGTGCGAGTTAGTAATTGTCGAGCAGAACGGTCGGAATTAAAGGCCCGCTAAAAAAATATCATACAACCGGATGCGGTAGCCAGAAGTACAGAAGAGGACAGTGGCGGCTCATCCATATGGACTGTGAGGCTAGAGCCTAACAGTAGAAAATGGGAAAAAATAATTTAGTTCCTTGTTCCTTCCTAATTAAATTCACGCAACGCCCGCCGCCGATAATGTACAGGGTGTCCCATTTTGGGTGTTTTTGGGTGTTTTTCTCAAAAATCTCGGTTATTATTAAAGCTAGAGGGTTGCGGTTTTCACGTCACTGTACTACTTTTTGAGAGGAATTTGGTGGACCAATCAGATTTTAGATAAGTTTTATAGTTTTCGCGCATTGATGCAGGACTGAAATTTTCGATTTTTTGGAAACCTCTCTCCTGGCTACAACTTATATATATCGACAAATTTAAACAAGTATTTTTATAGATTTTTTGGCGTAGAATCGAATGGAATAATTAGTTTTTTGGTAGCGTTAATAGTTTTTGAGATATGAACTATGGTTTCCATTTAAAAAAATATATAACTTTGGTTCATATCTCAAAAACTAATCTATAAAAATAGTTGATTAAATTTGTCGATATATATAAGTTGTAGCCAGGAGAGAGGTTTCCAAAAAATCGAAAATTTCAGTCCTGCGCCAATGCGTGGAAACTATAAAACTTATCTAAAATCTGATTGGTCCACCAAATTCCTCTCAAAAAGTAGTACAGTGACGTGAAAACCGCAACCCTCTAGCTTTAATAATAACCGAGATTTTTGAGAAAAACACCCAAAAAGACCCAAAATGGGACACCCTGTACTAAGTACTACTACTACTACTTAAACGCCCTAAACGGATCGTCGCTTGACGGCTGCGAATATTTGAGCCGCGATTCCCTGAGAAAACGTGCGCGATGGGGCCGAGTCGGCTGCTTCCGCTATAGCTACGCGATCGTAGCATACGAGAGGGATGTCGCCTCTCGAGCCCCAGTCCCAGCCAGTCAAGCGCGTGGCACGCGTCACCGCGTCCTTAACAAAACTTCGTTGAAATAAAAACTCTTGGGAGGCCAACTCCAGATGTGCAATTATCTCAACCGGAAAAAGTTGCAACTCGCAATTTTACGCGATACTTTTATAAAAAATAATATAGCTGGTTTACGGCTGTGTAGTTATACTTAGTATATAAAATAACGAGTCTTTCAACCAGAAAGGTAAATATTAAACTTCTTTTTATAATAACAAGCTTTCGGTCTACTTCGTGACCTTCATCAGGGCTAGAAAAATTTTAAATTAGAAGAAAAATATTGAAAAAAGGTGGAAAATTTACTTACAATTATGTTGAAGTTTTATCAATACCAAAATATACATATTTCGGGATGAAAAAGGCCAGAAAAAGTTTTTTAATTTCGTTTGAAATTTCTACAGTCAATTTTGTTTATAATTGTTTATTTGTTAGTAAGGATATAATAATTATGCAGCTTATAAATTATGTTGCGGTATTATTAAGCATTGTATCAATGAATTTATATATCTTTTGCATTGCTAAATTATTCTTATTAGATCTCCGTCTCCGTTTAAATTTATGACACACATTCAGAAAATAAACCAATGCTAACAGGGTGTAGGTATAATCGCATTTGCCTTGGATATCCAAGCGTCATGTTTGTGTACTCGAACCAGGGACTCTTTAAAGTAAGGGGACCCAGCATTATACTTTCCAAAGTGAGGCCTATTCTTTCATCATTCTAATGGTATCAGTGATTCCAAGTATCCCATTTTATTGGAGAATCTATGAATATAACAGGTACTTTGATTGTTAGTAAAAATTAATAATGGTTTCCATGATTTCCAAAAATTTGACTTGACAATGTTGTGTCTACAATTACAGAATATGGCAACTGTCAAATGAAACAAATGTATTGTATAGTTGAAATTCTTTAATTTTCACATCTGAGTATCTGAAAGTTAGAAAACTTAAAAAATGTGAATTATGATGGGAAATTTTTTGCCTCCTTTAGAATCTATGGCGCTATCTATCACATAAAACCTGATGGCAGTTGGACACTGACATATAACATAACCTTGTACCAGCCCACTTATGTGGTCTCCTTGGAGTATACAGAAAACAAACTTTCCCTCAAGGCTTCACTTTTCCTATGTGATAGACCTTATTTTAAAGAGTCCCTGACCAGTCGAAGCTGCCAATAAACTCGTTCAAAATGAGTCGTTTTATAATAATTTTATTCTCAAGCGCTATTTTGCCCATTAGTAAAACCACTCGTACAAATTGGCCTTTTATTTTCAGAGATAAAATTCCAATTTATACTCGTGATCTTTCTAGGCAAAATAGCGCTTTCGAAAAAATTGTCGATAAAATTTCCGGCACTTGTGATATTACATACGATAATCGCTCCTAACGTCTTAACTGGGCAACCGCGTACCTAGAGCGACGCTGTGTAAAAAAATTAGGGTAATAATTATTTCAACTCTAGACCAGTGTATTTTTGGATAATTACGCTACGTATAAACGCCTGCCCGGCGCTAGAATATGAAAACTAACTTAATTAGATCCGGTAATCATTCTTCCCGAAAAAATCGGGCGCTGTCACCGGTTGGGGTAATTAAAAATTGTATAATAGACCCGCTGCGGTAACTTTTAATAATGAATGACAAATTCTCGAGGTATGATGGATGGAGTTTTAAATACAGGTAATCTTCTCAAAGCGCCGTCATAATAAATTATGAGGAAAACGGAAGTGACTAAAAATAAATCAGGTTTTCTATAAAAAGAGGGAACGTAATTAATTAAATTGCATTTTAGCATTTCTTTTGGAAGGCAATGTTAGAAATTAGGTTCGTTTTATAGAAGATGTTTCTGAATACAAGATTAAATTAAGACGCATGACAAGGCGAAAATAAGTTGTTGAAATCGGATATTTATCTGTACTTGTACTTCTACTAAACTAAGAACTTACCTATAGCATTTCAATTAACTTAATTCTGCCAGCAGTAACTTAATATTCAACGATAATGGGATAAAAGCTCATACCTTTAGCGTAAATACCTAATATTCAAATGGCCCATTTCAGTGCTCTAGATAGAGCACTTAAAACTTTGATATGTTTGAAAGAGGTTTATTATTTCCAAGAAATAAGTATACAAGGCCATCCTTGTGTATTTGTGGGACTAGTAAAAATTATTTTATACTTTTTAGTCCATTTCTTATATTTTTGCTTTTTAGTCTTGTGTTCGAAATTTTGCAATCGATTTTAAAACATCTTGATGAGGTTATGACAGACATATGTGTCATAATAATAATGTGTTTGTCATCCTTTCTTCTTAACACATTTTTAACACATTATTTTTATTACCAGCTTATGGCATGTGCTTATCTGGTCATAAATTTCTACTAGTCAAATATTTTTTATTTAATATTCATGTATTTTTTATAATAACAAATAACATAATATGTAGTTCTGCGTTTAAAAAACCTGGTAAGAAAACGTTAATATTATTTAGAAACTTGACTTTCAAAATACAGGGTAATAATTTTTTTTTCGTCGACCATGTATACAGTGTGGATAAAAATTGTGGAATATTGCTTATATTTCTTAAAATATTCCTCATATGAAAAACTTGTTTTAATAAAAGTGTTAGGGGAAATTATTTCCCGTTTAGTGATATCAAGCAATCTTTCGTAGCACAAAAAATGTGGTTGCCATGGTAACCGACTTGATTTTTTTAAATGGCACCATATACGTTTTTTGGTGAAAATTGATACATTGGAACTTTTTGAATACGATACAATACAATTTTAATGGGGTCGCATAAGAAAAAATACAAAAAATTAATCCATTTAATTTTTAATTGGGTTTTCCGCCACCAAACTGATTGAAAGACAACTTTTTCAAGTTGCCTCGAAAATTCATAAATTCTTAACACTAAATGAACGAAACTTTAAACGTGTAACTCAAAAAATAACTTCAACAAATTTGTTTTCTGAGCTTTCGGAGGATAAATCTTCCTCCTTTCTCAAAGATCATGTCACGTCAAAGTGAAGTGACAGATTAATAAATTTCAGGTTAAAATGTCATGACAACAGAAACAATAGCCTAGCCACCTGCCTGATATTGTACCCTGTGTTTTATCTAATTATCTATACTAGTTACACGTTTAAAGTTTCGTTCATTTAGTGTTAAGAATTTATGAATTTTCGAGGCAACTTGAAAAAGTTGTCTTTCAATCAGTTTGGTGGCGAAAAACCCAATTAAAAATTAAATGGATCTGTTTGCGCCACAAATAAATTTTAGAAAATATACAAAAAAATAAGTTTTATATTACGCTATTGACAATGTTTATCAAAATAATTATTAACATCAAGTTAGCCATGCCAAAATCAGAACAATGGGAAACTGTCACTAGCTGTCAGTTGCTTGTAATTGTGTTCATTGTTCACAGTAAACGTACTTTTTTACTCAATTTTCTGTGTACTTAAGTACTTAGTAAGTTATAATTTCGCTTGAATTAAGTGAAACGGAAAGAATACAGGTTAACATACTAAGTACTTAAGTACACAGACAATTGAGTAAGAAAGTACGTTTAGTGTAACAATGTACACAGTTAGTGACAGTTTCGCATTGTTCTGATTTTGGCATGACTAACTTGATGTTAATAATATTTTAAGAAATATAAGCAATATATTCCACAATTTCTATCCATACTGTATTAGTTGCATCCATCGCTTATCCAGTTTTAATTCCTTGTCCGCATTCTTTCTGTTCAGCTTAGAATCCACACAATATATAAAAGAAACACGATCGAGTGATAAGAAAATATCAAACCGATTCTAAAAAAATACCCAACGCTTTTCTTTCTGTATAGCCCAACATCCCCATAAAGAAATAAAGTAAGAGAACAATGGGAAAACGGTCCATTCCTTACGAAGCTTTGGCCGGCCTGGCCGAAACAGAAAATGTGCTAAGTCAGGGCCAGAAATAACACAGTAATCCCAGGCACCTTGGCCGCCCATAATTCTCTTAAATTGGGACCCTAAAAAATACCCCGGGAAGCCTGGGTAAAATCCCTCCCGAAGGTCGCACATTCCCCCCTCCCCGCGTGTGTTCGTGATTAAGTACAGGATTCCGAAGTAATACCACCCCTAATTTCTTTATACTTTCATATTTTTACCCAAGAGATATTATGTATTTCTACAGTTTGTTCAGCGAATGTTCGGCCCTACGTCACAACTCCCGTCCTTGTCTGACTCGTGAATATACGACCGATATCCATCGGTCAACATTCGCTGAACAAACTGTATGTAATTTTTCCTAGATTGTTAAAATCTGCACTGAACACACTGTATATTTTCACTTTTTTTAAATCTACGCTTCTCTCCGATTACAACTATGTACATACCTATGTCATATATTGGCTCCAATCGTTATTAAAATATAAGCGATTAAATTGTAGAACAGGGTACCTACTTGACGAAATTTTACAGACTTGTTAAAGCAATTCCTGGAAACTTGCATAATAGACCCTGCGATTATTTCTGTAAATATATTTACGTAATTAGCATTTTCTTTTGCGGGAAAGCACTGATGACGTCGCAAGTGTTTTAAAAAGGCAATTTGGCAACATGGTGATACCATTGAAGTGTTCTGAGATATAACCTTATTCTGCGGTAAAAGGTGCAAGAAGAGTTTAAATTTCAAAATTCTAACCTCAAACCCCCAGGCAGATATCCCGTGAAATATTAAATAATAGATATTCATAATAGGCAAGTTGGAAACATTTTAATAGAAAAGTACAATTTGCCTTTGTTCCACGAATTATTGCAAACGGGCACGGCAACATTGCAATGCCGTTTCTCCTGACATGCACAGAGGTTGCCAAGTTTAGCGTTCTAAACAAGAAAACGACGAAACTGTAGATTTCAGCGTGAAGAAAATTGATAAATAAATAAGGGTTAAAAGCCGTTGTTTCATTTATTACGTGTTATGTTGGTGCATCTACTGTAAACTGAGTACGATTTTAAAGCAATTAAAAATACCATCAAATACCCTATTGTTAGAAAGCGCTACTAGTAAAATTTATTACCAGGTTAACAGAACTTTGAAATATTCATTATAACAAGAATAAATATCTTTTGTTTTCTGCAAGATATATCTTTCTGTGTTGAAAACGAATTATTAATAATAATTTAAAGCCGAGCTACAGCAATGGAATTACTTCCGTCAAAGCGGTTTCTGAGGTCTCGTTCGTCGGTCTAGGGGTCCTTCGCAACGGGACAATTATTTCTTTGATCGTTATTTTCTTTTCATGTTCCGAAAACAAACCGGAATTGCTCTGATGCCGAGGAACGACAGCTGAAACAACTGAATTAATTGTGTTCTAGGTCTTTATCCTGTTTTCTCCTCGGCTTCATCCCGCTGTTATTATGAAACACGTTAATAGATAGCAGACGTGTCTTCGTTGACGATATACAGACCGAAAAAAAAAACGTTTTTTTCGGAGCTATGTTATGATAAGTAACTATTCATTTCCATGTTGCTAAATAATTATATAAATAACCCAACGACTGTCTGCATAATCTGGCAATTTACCGGCATAAAATACACATCGCCTATCCATACAGATTTTTAACGTCTAGGTATATGATGTATTTGGAGGGATCGCTGGCATCGTACTCTTCCATTATACTTTTTATTGTCTCGCAGGAAGCGCTTACAACACTGACCCAGTCCACCTCAGACCAATGACAGTTCTGTCCTTTTATAAACTTTACTGTGAAATATTTGTACTTTCCCTACTCAGCACTATATGGCAGCACGCTAGCGCTACGTCACATGTCTACTGGCAACGTCGTAGGCGGAGTAATAAGTATACTTTACTTCTTATACAGTCTACAGTTAATATAATTTCTGCTAAATTTGCCTCCAAATCTAGACATAAATAATATAAGTACCTAGAAAGTTTATAAAGTGATAGAACTGTCATTGGTCTGAGGTGGACCGAGTCAGTGTTGTAAGCGCTTCCTGTGAGCCAATAAAAAGTATATGGAAGAGTACGATCCCAGCGATCCCTCCAAATACATCATATATCTACCTAGACGTTAACAATCTGTATGGATGGGCGATGTGTATTTTATGCCGGTAAATTGTGTCTAAAGCTCGAAAAACACAATTGCGATAACACACCAGTGGTGTGTAAGACCACCCCGAAAAGCAACGAGTTATTCCTATACCTAAAACTGGAGGATTTTTGCCGTCGATCCCTTTATCAGCGTTAAGTGCTGTATGTTATTTCTGACAACAGACTGTTATTAATTAATTATAAATTATATTATAACGGAACTTTTTATTGGGTTATTTTTGATGAGTGAAATTGTCTGATATTATTTATAACACTTAGTCAACGCTTGTTATCTTTGGTAACCGACTATTCTTGATTTACAAATAACAAGGTTTTCCATGCTTGTTTAAATATCAGCTGCTTATAATCTCTTTGCTCTTTGCCTAGAATGTCTGACGAAAATATAACGTGTTATCTTGACGCAGGCTATCGATTATGTCCTCCTTGCACTTCCCCCTCACATAATAAGACAATATTCTTGTCACCGAGATACTGATTAACCGCAACGCCATTTTTCAAGTTCCCCTCAGAGACCTTGACGGCTTATCGGACGCCATTTTTCTTGTCATCTTCCTGAAAACGGATGCCAGGGCGGAACGCACCCAGATGCCGCTACGAAGTGGATTGGAGAAATAAAAGTGCGTGTTTTTGCCCGGTTTAAATTGGTTTTTAAATGCGTTTTCGGGAGAAAGTTTGAACGACGCGAAGATTGATGTACCTGTGTGTTTGGTAAATGTTTCGGAAAGAAATTGAGATAGTTCGGATATTTTATTTTTGACAATAGGAATGTAGAACGTTTGAGCTATATTTCATGATAAACTTATACATATATAAGATACAGGGTCTTTGAAAGTACACGGGTAGCTACAAATAAGCAAATATATAGTCCTCCTTACGGCAGAATGCGTGCGACGTAAGGGGGAAGAACTCGCAAATATTATAGAATTAGTCATAGTTCAGGGGCGTAGCTCAATTTTGTGTAACTCACTGACTTAATTTTCATATAATTGTTATTTAATTTATTGTTAATATTATTCTTAACGGTGATGCCTTAGACTATGGAGGAAGGCAAACCCTTATAACATTGGCAATTATTTCTCGTGCTTGAGAATGCAACGTTCTTCCCTGTTTACTCATTTTGCACACGTTAACTCCCGAACATACGAAACGCCACTGAGCTCTCTGAGCCGACGGAAAAAACTTGCCAGCGGCCTAAAAAATGAGATCTGTGTGGTAGCCCAAATTCGCAGTTAACTTTACGTACTATAGAAACAGGCACAAAACGCGTTGGCTAACTGCTTTTGTCAGCCGACTGCTTGGTAGAAGTGCTGTGTTGCCGTATTTCAAAGACGATGGTAGACGCGACGATGTTGAAAAAAATATAATAGGTGTTTTACCACACCGCGTTAAAAATAAATGATAAACAAAAATGGGTAAGTGGTCCCGTGATGCGAGCTTTATTTTTTCGGTATAACAGAGTTCAGAAATTCGGCTTCAATATGATAAAACTTGTATTCGCCAATAAATAACGACTACTCGTATAGGAAATCTCGCAACGCTGCCCGCATTCTTTAGAAACGTTTTCTTTCGTGCTTTGGACTATAGGAATATAGTATTTTTGGCTTTCGTAGTCAGCCACCGTCCAGTGTCGATGAAATACTAGCTACCCCACTATTTGATAACCCAAAACCTCAGTTCATAAATTATGCCTCGATTGTCGGGCCACGCCGCCAAATAACCAGGACACATTTGTAGGCACAAATTGAATTAATTCGTAACCGAGGTCAGCGGCCGTCTCAGACCATAAATTTTTCGGTAGAGAAATGGTAGAGAAAATTAAAAGGTATTTTCATAAAGGCAGAACAGCCCAGTCGCTTTCGATCGAAAAATATGCGTAACTAGAAGTAATTCCGTTAAATACTACTAATTATTTCAATGTTAACGTCAGCTATTAGTGACTTCATGGAAACATTATTAAAAAATGAATTTGGATTGTCCTGGAAAGGAAATTTAAAGAAACTTCTGTTATAGAATATATGGTGAAAATTTATTTTCAGCGTATACTGAAAACTATCTAGTATAGACACGTATGAAATAATCAAAAGGGGAACTAAGGGGAACGTTTGTTCTCTTAATACTGGTGTCCTAGAGTCGCCCTAGCAAGCTCAGTCCCTTTTTAGTGTCCCCAAATTTGTTATTTCAACATTAGTTTGTGATGTTTCAACCCTATACTAAATTAGACGAAAAGTTATTGTTACAACAGATGCTCCCTTAATTTGAAGGGTTATTTACGTCTACCCGCTGCGGAATATTTTACCACGGCTTTATTTTTGGTATTAAACAGTATAACCTTTTAAATATACCACAGATTTTGTTCGTTTTTCCCTATATGATCCACCACCGAGAATTTAAAAGTCATGATTTAAAAAAAAATAGTTGTTAGTTAAGTTTATTTCATTTGTAAGACTTTATAGGAAAGTACGACTAGGTTTCAGCGAGGATATCGAAACTAGAAGCTTACCAAAGGTAAACTAACAAACCTCAGGTGATTTCACGTCTAATTTCAGTTCTGAAGCTGTATTTGGTTGGAAGTCAAACTGATTAGTTCACAGTTAATGGTTTGTTGACGTTGCAATGTACGCTAATGGAATAATTTAGCTTCGAAGCACTGAAATGTTTTCAGTATGGAAATTCTTTGAATATTTTGATTCCGGTTGTAGGGAATTACGTTTCGATGAACCGAAAAATTCGCTTTTCCTCATTGGACGGTAGAGAAGACAGCTAAGGAATTAAAGTTTTTTTTACAAGCTTTTATTTAGCTTGCAATGTAATGTATGTTAGTTTGTTTAGGGCAAATATTGCAAGGTGAATTAGAACAACTTCTTCACATCCGATTGAGCTAAAATTTTGCATACACCTTTAGTTCTGGTGACAATACAATATGCAATACTCGATATATAAATATGGGTATCAAATGAAAGAGCTTCAAGAGTAGAAAACGATAAAGTTAGTGACATCACACTAAATTCAATATGGCCGCCGCTCCAAGATGGCGGACTAAACTTCTTTACCACCCTCCTGACATGGTAATCAAATAGGTACTAAAAAGCACAAAATATAATAAAAGATGAAGAATGAAGACAAATCAAAAAGCTTGTCGCGTAAAGAAAATACATACTTTGGCATGTAGGTACTTGCTTATCAACCAATCACTGTCCAATAAAATTAATTGGTACCTACTTTTATGAACATTGCGCACGACAAGCTTTTTGATTTATAAAAACTTGAATTATCTTAACGAAAACCAAAACGTTTTAGTACATGCCTTAAATAAAAGCTTGTTTTTAAAAAGGTTTTTATCTTTCATTTTATTATAAAAGACATTTCAATAGGTTGCAACTAGTGAATTTTATTTACTACTCCCACATTGGAGCTGAGTGTGTGTGTGTGTGTGTGAAAGGTTATGTTGTAACGTTAAATTTGATCCTATTTTTTTATCTTCAACCATTAATGTTTACTATTTTAGGTGGAAAATTATCTTTCTCTTTTTAGGTTTATTTTCTTGTAAAGTGAAGCTCAAAATGATTCCCATTTAGTTCAAGACTAATGTCAAAAGTGTGTAGTAAAATAAAAGGTAACTAGAAAATTTACAGAGCAAATAAAACTGCAAGGCTTTTTTCGTTCAAAATTTGCTAGCGGAACTTCGTGACCAGATGAGCTGAAATAATGGGAGATTTTTTTTTTTTTCAATGAGTTTTTCACTTAATTATTGTGAAAACTACAATTTTGAATTATACACTCATTTTAATATACAGCGTGATCCATTTATTTTTGGTTCACTCTGGTTTGTTAGAGTTGATAAAGTATAATTTTATTTGTTTTACAAGTGGCTAACTATGAATTTTCTACAAAATAGTATATTTCATCTGGAAATAAAGATTTTTCCGTGCGCGCGTGACAAAGTCATGCAAGCACGGAAAAATCTATTTCTGGACGTGTAATGAACGATATTTTTATTATACTTCTTTGAAAACGGAAACTTAAAACATTTTATCGGCATATTATTATAAATTTAATGGACAAAAAATAAACAATGCAGACAATATAGTTTTTGGTATGTATGATGCGTTTCCATGGTTACTCTCAAATTATTTCAAAGGTGCTTTGTTGTAAATTAGTTATTGTCAAATAAGGTGAATAAAACGTCAAAAATATTACAGAAATGTATCTAAATATTGAAACACTTATTAATTAAAATACAAAATAGGTATATGTTAAATATCAGAGAGCATATAGAGTTTCTTAAATTTAGGTTACTTTGCTGTATATTTCTATTTTAAAGCCGGTATTTTTATTCAGCGCACGGCAAGTTTTTCCATGCGCTGTTTCCGTGCGCTAGCCCGAAAATCCCCATCTTTCATTATTGCTAAAACAGATGAAAATAAGGTGTTTTCAAAGAAGTATAATAAAAATATTTATTCATGAAATCCTGTATAATTTTAATACCCTGTATCTTGGAAAGGAAGGTCAATATTTATAGCAAAAAGTGACCCTAATTTTGACCAAAGAATGACCGGAATTTATGACCATCGCTGTATATCAATTGCCAAATAACGACCATTCAGTTATCGCCAAATGTGTAAACAAGCGTTCCCGCACCGACATTCGCAAAACACACAGAACCGCGAAATTATAGCGTTCCCATTTATCGACCGGTCCTCGCTTGTAATTGTCTGTCGGGCCCTCTCTCCCAACTTATTTGCGTAAAACGGTCATTAATTAAAAAACGAACAATCGACATTGTGAGGGAATAATCAACCCGAAAACAATTGTTCATTTCTGCTGGCGCAAATTGTTTTTTTGCACCAGTGCAATTGATACCGATAAGGTAGAAAGGAACGGTTTGTTTAACCGGAGTGTTGTGTTCTATTCTGACTGGAAAAATGCAACACAAAAATGCATTTTTGCCGGTTTCTCTTAGTTTTTAGAAAAAAAAATATTCCAAAATTTAAAGGTATTGGTCCTTTTGCTTTCAAAAGCTAGCTAGCTACAATGAGTACGCTTAAAGTTCTCTCTAGCTAATTTCACACAATCTTCCTATTTATTATTTGTGAATTGTCGATTTTTTACAGATCTAACCTAACTACCTATCTATACTTTCTCCAAACATTTCAAACTGAAATAATTTTTATTTGGAGATTTTAATTTTAACGTTATACCTAATTATTAATATCTATATCTATTAAAACCAAAACTGACTGTATTATCGGCTTACCAAAATAATAAACCTATGTATAACTTATAGGTAGGTAAGAAACATATATATAGAAAAATCTATTATAAGTATAAAATCTGGTTGATATATTTAGATACCAGATACTTCCAAGATTCCTCTGCTGAAGATATTAATGATTTGTGTTCTATTTTTTGTGCTGTTTGCTGTATCAAGCCAATAATGAATAGTGAATGTGAAATAACTACCAAGGTTCACGTATTCGCCTTCGATTAACCTGAGGTTCTGTCCCATATTTTTTTTACCAAAATTAGCATCCCAAATTTCAAAAGAGGAAAAAAAGCTTTTTAATTTTATTTTATTTAATTTTAAAAATAGATAGATCAAATATCCATGCTACTTAGTGTCATGGCAAATGTCTATATTTATATAAGCAAGAATATTTACTAGCTAATCTAATATTAAAAATATATCAATTTACCCACCCTTGTACTTTCACTGTTCTATTTTCTGGTGAAAATAGATCTAAATTGTTTATACAGGGTGAGTCACATCTAAAGGCAGAGCCGAAAACACAAGGTAGAATTCGCTAAAATAAGCATAAATGCTTAATAAACATTAGCTCAAAAACGCTTGGTTCTCCATATACAGAGTGTTGAAACTTTTCCAAATATTTTTTAATTTTTTTCTAGCCCGTTTAGGAATTATTTTATACATATTATGGGTTGTCATTTTGTGCAATAATTTGGCCCTGTTCAGATGAGCAGCGGCGTAGATACAAATAATTTTATTTTAAATGCCAGCATAATCACCTTGACACTAGTTTAAAAAATCCGAAATTACGAAGATACCAGAAATAAAAAAATACCAAGAGGCACTTTTTGTTCCAAATTAAATGGGCTATCCAAAAAAGGCAAAATTTTTGGTTTTGCACGGGGCCGTACTACTTTTTTTACAATTATTTACAGTAACTATTTGTACCTACGCCGCTGGTGATCGGAACGGGGTCAAATTATTCCACAAAATGGCAACCGTCCAGTGTATAATGTGTACCAAATTTGGTTGGAATTCCTAAATGGGATCGAAAGAAATTAAAAAAATATATTATTTTTGGAAAATTTTCAACACGCTGTATATGGAGAACCAAGCTTTTTGGGCTAATGTTTATTAAGCATATGTGCTTATTTTAGCGAGTTCTACCTTTTGTTTTCGGCTCTGCCTTTAGATGTGACTCACCCTGTATAATATCAGTGCAACACATCTATTGTATGTATGTAATATCACAAGTGCCCGAAATTTTATCGATAATTTTTTCGAAAGCGCTATTTTGTCTAGAAAGATCACGAGTACAAGTTGGTCTTTTATTTTTTGATAAAATCCGGAGAGCGAAGCTCGAGGGATTTTGTCTCTGAAAATAAAAGCCCAATTTGTACGAGTGGTTTTGCTCATGGGCAAAATAGCTCTTGAGAATAAAATTATCTAGAAAAATATCTGGCACGAGTGGTATTTGTCGAGTTTATTTCACGAATACGATTTAATAATTTCTGTATTAATATTTTCTATGTTTACATTTCCAAAACGACTCATTTTGAACGAGTTTATTGACAGCTTCAAATGTAGCGTTCGAGTAAACAAACAACATGACGCTTGGATATCCAAGGCAAATGCGATTATACACCTTATTAGCGTTGGTTTATTTTCTGAATGTGTGTCATAAATTTAAACGGAGACGGAGGTCTAATAACAACAATTTAGCAATGTAAACGTTATATAAATTCATTGATACGATGCTTAATAATACCTGAACATAATTTAGAACAGTGTAGAACACACAAATTTTAAGAAGTACGTGTTTGTATTGAACAGATTCGTGGTTGCTAAGCAACGAAGTGATAATTGCACAAGTGGTATTACCGCTTTGGTTTTGCACAAGTGCAATTATCGCTAGCAGAGGCATATGATTGGTTGGATTTTTATGGAAGGAGCTAAGTTATTGGATGCAAGCAGTATGAGGGAAATAATCACTATAATAGGAAGATTGTATAGGAATAAGCTTTTTCAAAACTCTACTCCGTACTTTCTGCAGCTTATTATTAAACTTCAATAGGCTACTTTCACAGGCACTAAAAGGAAAATAGTTTTCAAATAAACAAAATAAGTGTACGGAAATACTGTGGGATTTAAGTACTTATTATTTATTTATAAAAGGTATTAATGGCTACCTAGGTACTTACCCTCCAGGCCTTTGTATCTAACAACAGGGAAACTTGAAGCAAGCAAGCAGAATACTGTCAAGATATTTCCAAGTGTCCCTCGGCCAATAGACGCCCTGTATATGTAGAAATCGAACTTGCTATTTTTTTTGAGTTTTGTTCGGTAAATATTTACTCTAGCGGCCTTTATAGGTGAAAAACATTTCCCGAGGGAAACTTCACGTTGACGGAATGGCTGCTCAGCCAACTGCCGTTAAGCAGCGCGTCGAGAATGAAGATATCTGGAGGTGACAAATACCGCTCGACTTTCCAGTGGTGTGCATGCATAATGTATAACCGAAACTGTCTTTTTTTGGACATCAACATTCCTTTAGATTTACTATGATTCTATACAAACATCGGGCAATATACTGGTCATATACCCGCAGGGAGATAACGGAGGTTTAATACATTTCCCTGGCGTATTTCATTTTTCAATTCATCCCAGTTTTTAAATAAAATGTATAAACAAAAATTTTAAGGTATTACTCCTTTTGGTATTAAAAGATGGCACTGAATACAAGTAATGTGATGAAATGAGCTTGAAACCCCCGAAAAACTTCTAATAAGATAGTTTGAGCTTCAAATTATCGATATCAGTGTTTGTACCCATGCGGGCAATATTTACAATGCCTACAAGAAGAAACCTGTAGTCCTAAGCTTATCTTAGACAGAAGTTCCACTAGCCAAAAAGTTTTAATACCGGAGACTAAGTGGTAGCACAAAAATATGCAAACGTAGTACATGTTTGTGCAAGTTGCAAGATTCAAGACTATATTTATTTGCGATCTATAGAGATAGGTGTTTTGATTTTGTGGATTTCATGAACCCCCAAAACATTAAAATCTGATTTTACTCTAGAAGAAGCTAGAACTCTAGATATTATATTTTGGAAGAATATTTTAAAGTATGCAAGAATGAAAATAGAAAAATTTGTTTAAAAACCCCAAAGCGAACCAATAGTCCACTATACAGTGTGGTCATTTAAGTGTGCAACATATGGGATTCTTTTTATTAGTTGCACAACGAAAATATAAATATTCCCGAAATTTTCTTGCATGTTCGATAATCATATTAGGCTAGAATGGTTGCAAGTCAAACAGAATACAGCGTAGGTAAAAAAATATATATAAAAATTGTACAAGAGTAAAGTACCTACCATTATTTCAGAAAATTTAGCAAAATGTTATTAAAAAAGTTGTCTAGAATTAAAATTTATGCCTAAGTACCAAAACAAGGCCACCTAAGAAAGACAATTTTTTTTAAGAACATTAATAACTTCCTAAAAAAATGTTTTAATATTCACCCTAAACCATTACATAAATCAATCAAAATTATTTTGTAAAATTAACTTAGATTTTTATTTTTTTAGGGAATTACAAAATTCATGTTTGTTGCAACGATATTAAACAAAACTTTAAAATTTCGTAAAAATTCTTCTGAACAAGGTAAAACATTAGTAATGATAGTGTGTATATTAAAGAACTCTCATTTAAGGTGCAAAATTTTTATTTTAAATGTTTATTTACAAACTGTGGAAATTAATTGACGATATTTTTTTTCTTAGGAGGCTATGTTTTGGTATTTAGGTATACCTTTAATTCTAAAGAACGTTTCTTAATAATCTTTTGCAGAGTTTTTTTAAATAAGGGTACTTTACTCTTGTAAAATGTTTGTATTTTTTTACCTACCTTGTATGCTGTTTAATTTGTAACCATTCTAAGTACACCTAATATGATTATTGAACATGCATCAACTTTTGGCAATATCTGTATTTTGGTTGTGCAATTAATTAAAAAAAAATCCCATATGTTGCACACTTAAATGACCACACTGTATAAAGAAGAAACTAAAAAATCTAATGCATTCTATACTTACCTACACTACAAACATCATTTCAAACCGAAAGGCAGCAAAATACACTTGCTTGCTTTTTAGACTCGCTTTTCTTAAGAAAATGTATGGAAACATGCCATGTAAACTTGTAAAATTAAAGAGACATAAGCTCAGAAAAATAACCAAGGAAAGAGGGAGCAAAAGCATTAAAATGGGCTAACATTGTTCTACTCCATCCATCCTTAGTTATTTCTCTATGGACATAACAAACGAGCATTTTATTTTATTTTCGTTATTACATTCTCCCTTTGTGTGGTTAAAATTTTTTATATCATGACTGAATCACCCTGTATGCACAGGTCTTTAATGTAGTGTTGGCCGATCTGTATCTGTATTATCTTAAAAAGCCCACTTACCTACATCCGGTAATAATTTACTACATAGTCGTTCTGTAACGACCAAGCGACCGAACGAGGCCTCGAGACCGACAAAAAGCGGCTCTTGGTTTTTGCGACGCCCGACACTGGCGTCGTCCAGGCAAGCGGAAGAGATAAACGATAGATTCGGCGCCCGGAACAAACAACAATCATTTTTCTCCGGGTGCCGTCGGCGACGGCAGCTAAGTTTAAATATGGGGACTCGCGGAGGCATGTCCCAGAGTAAACAATTTCGTTATGTCATTTTTCCACCCCTCTTACATTAATTACATGTATTAGATATGTACCTGTACTATAACAAGGTTCATTATAAAACAGATTTTTCATTAAGACACAAACTTACAGCCAATAGAAAGTATAGAGGGAGTAATAACAAAAAGTAAACGGGGCTAACATTATTTTGAGTGATGCCACGTACTGCATTGTTTACAGCATTTCATTTCAAAATAGCCCATAACATTAAATAAACAAATGTAGCTATTAATTCCTTGTATGTGACAATTTTAAACTGAAACTAAATTGCGCTGTAATTATAATATGATAATTATCACTTTAATAAAATCGTCCAGAGACACTTCAAACCGCCCAACATGGCAACGCCGCCGTCCGCCGCCGCGTTCAATCTCTCTCCATTATTTGTGTTGTTTGCCCCAGTGTGTCATTTTCTCTGACTGTTTATGTGTGTATTTTTCGTGTTTTAATTTTTTTTTGTTAATTTATAACTTTTTATTAGTATTTAGGATAATAGTGACTGATTTTGTATACAATGGGACGCAGAAAGTGTACCTATCACAGGTAAACGTTGTAACTTAGACCCTGCCGTGTATAGATTTTGTTACGTCGTTTTGAACGGCGGCCATTTTATATGTGGCAGATAAAGCGAGTACGTTGTGAGTTAATTTCGTGAATTTGTGAATTAAAAGTAAGGGTGATTAAGGGGAAAATATACTCTTAGATGATGAATTGTTCAGCGTTTGGTTGCAAAGGCAGAAGTGAAAAGCAAGAGTCCAGGATTTCGTTTTACAGGTAAATATTTAACCAGCTACCTTTGAAAGATGCCCTAAAACTTTATTTTTTCTCAATATAACTTCTTCAAATTCCTTCTACATTTTAGTATGATAAAGTGCGTTGTTTTGTTTGTAAATGGGACCAATATATTTTTTTAGCATCGTTTTTATTGAAAATTTCTGAATTTATTATGATAGTTTCATAAAATATGGGCTGGTTTCCATGGGCGTGCATTATTTATTTTATTTTGTTTGATTAGAAATCGCCACAAATATATATATTTCGGCACTTGATACTAGCTTTACATTTGGGAAATTATCTGCAAATAAATGCCAATATTTCACATTACGTGTAAGTCAAAATTAACTACCCTTTTATTTGTAACATTTTTGTGTTATTGGCTAAGAACGCGTTTCATGCTACGCCACTGGTCTGTCGTTTGTTTATTTCTGTAAATTTCCGTTATATTATGTTGGTTGACCACAAACGTCTGCATTTTGATCCTTTTGCTCCCTCCATCCTTTGGTTATTACTCTGAGTTCCAACCATAAACAACCTCCTCGGCCAAAAAAGTGCACTTACGCATCTGGCAATGCAAATAACTATTTATTTAACTGATAACACAGCGTTAATAAAGACAAGGCTGTGAAAAAAGTTATAGCACAAAATAGTCTCATTGCATGGTTTTCTATCACCCTTTTGAATTATCCTTGAATAAAACTGACGGTTTAAATGTACGCCTGCTTACAGAGCGAAATAAATTATAATGGTTTAACAGCAACCTAGTAGTTATGACCGAGCAAATCCTTCTAATCCCCCCCCTCCTTTGCCAAAAACTTAGGGTCGCTGACGCTGACTGTAATTTGGCAGAGAAACGAGGCTCATAACTCGCGTCCGCTCTTAGTAAAGTTTTCTCCCGATAGGTGGCGAACGTTACTATTTAATTACGTTAGTTGTGGAACGCCTAAATCAAATCCTTAACGGCTTTTGGCCGCGGCTTTAGTGCCTGCCGTTAGAGTAACAATAATGTTACCTACCACCTACCTACGGCAAATGACAGGTTTTGGGATACTGTAGTTGTTGTTACTATTACTTCCTTAATTATACTCTAAAAGGACGTAAAAATGTGATAAAAAGTCCGTAACTAGACTCCAACTATCGTGAAGTAGGTAGGTTTGAATTCGCGCAATTCTGTTTCATTGGCTTAAGGTCACTGCCTTTGTGCATATTACCACAGAAAAACCTTAACAACTTAACATAAACAAAGGTTTCGATCCACGCCGCAAAATAAACAGTTGCCTGCTCCCTGGCAGTTATGGGAACGTATTAATTTGTAATTGTCCAATAGGAGCCTCCCTTATTTACATAAAACGGCCATTAATTAAAAAGCAAAACAATCGTCACCGAGCCGCAGGTATTAATCGACTGGAAAACAATTGTTCGTTTGGGGTGGTGTACAATGGTATCGGTGTTTTCCGGAAAATTCGTTTTTCAAACTGGTGAGAAGGAGTGTTGAGAATATTCAATAACAACGCTAAAAATTTGCGCAAACGGTATGCCATCTTTTTTTCAGCATTTTCATAATAAGAACTTGCATACTTCTCATTGGCAGCCTGTTCAGAAACGTGGAAAAATTAATTATTAAAATACAAGATCACGTGGCAATAATAGCCCTTTGGACCCACCCTAACGGTATGCCTATTCTTTCCGAGGAATTTTTTATTTTGAAGTTCATTATAAAACACATGGCAGCCTGTATAAAATCATATCAAAACGCATATTTTTCGAATAATTGAAAACTCAGTTTTTCACATGAAGAACCCAGGATGACTCTCTGATTCATACCTTATTATTGTGACAATATGTGCCACATAATGCCCTTTGCAAGGCATACTGAGTAAAATCACGTCCAAAAATCTGTCACTATCTCCCGGTGCATAAATACCGCGGTTTATTGTCGGTTATAACGATGACGTATGAAGGGCTTCTTTGTGACGTCAGAGAGCTATAACCAACAATAGGGTACTTGACGAAATTTTACAAACTTGATAAAACAATTCCTGGACACTTGCCTAAGACCCTACGATTATTTAAAAAATATATATTTACGTAATTAGCAAGTTATTAGACATTCTTTGAAATTTGGCGGGAAAGCACTTATGACGTCACAAGTGTTTTATAACGGCAATTTGGCAACATAGCGATACCACTGAAGTGTTCTGACACATAACCTTTTTCGGCAGTGAAAGTTGCAACGAAAGTTGAAATTTCAAAATTCTAACCTCAAACTCTCAGACTTATGATTCCCCGTGAAACCACTTTTAGCGTTGATTGATTCCTTCTTCCATCGACGATTTTAGTCAAGAAGGTTTTTTTTTCGTAAATACTTATTCAATCGTTTTTCTGTCAATTATTTTGGCTAGGTTGGGCCTAAAGTACGGAATTCGGGCTCAGTCGGTACTTCTAAGCACTATGGCGTCTTCATAAACGCGCCTTCAAGATGGTCCCTAGGCGGAGGTTCTCTCTTTATTATGATAACTCATAATACTGTATTCTTACTACAACGTAGGTACAAACCTTTGCAGTTTTATCCCATGGATTTCGGCAGACGCTAACAGCATCCAATTTCGGCAAATTACAGATTGTCCTTTCAGGGTCCATGTCCATATGATACCCCACCTTACACATCACAACACGATAACTAGGTCCGCAAACAATATATAATAGTTAATATCAATAACAAACTATAATAAATGGCACAGATATTATCTACTAATATTTTGATTTAGCGAGATACGGAATGCACACGGAATGACAGTTGGCATCACGGGATGTCATTTGCCGATCAGAAAACCATACGTGTTAGATGACATGTGGATATATGAATAGGGTTAGATGCCTAGGTGGGCGGGTAACGTTGCCGAATATGCGAATATTTCCCCCATTATTGGTACCTGAATATTTATAGTATGTTCCGTATACAGATATTTTAACTAAAGTGTTACGTGGCAGAGATGAAGGATATAGTTTCTAGCGTATGCAGCATAAACAGACACCATTTTGATATAGAGGAGTCAATATACGGAACATATTCGTAATAAAAAGTCTTTATGTGACAAAATTTGTGTATGCAATTGCGTTAGTTAAAGCTCAAAAGTTTCATTACATTAAGTAACAGATATTCATAGGCAAGCTGGAGATACTTGAATAGAAAACTGCAATTTGCCTTTGTTCCACGAATGATTGCAAACGGGCACCGGCAACGTTGCAGTTCCATTTCTCCTGAGAGGCACAGAGTTGCCACGTTTGGCGTTCTGGACAATAGAACGACGAAACTGTAGATTTCAGCCTGAACAAAATTGTGCAACTTTGTCTTTAATTATCATAAAAACTAAGGGTTAAAAGCCGTTGTTTCATTTATTACGTGTTATGTTGGTGCATCTACTGTAAACAGAGTACAATTTTAGAGCAATTAAAAATATTGTCAAGTACCCTATAACCGAATCGCGTAAACTGTAACCGGTTATTCGCCTAAAATCGACTACTGTGTACTGGTGAAATACCGGAACCTCCAACTCCCCTATTTCAACGACGGACCACTCCACGGTTCACAGCTACGAACTATCAATTTCGCCGACCGTAGAAGGAAAAGACAACGGCGATTCTTAAGTAGAACTCGGGCGCCGAAAGTTCGCCGACATTGATTAATAAAACTGCGGCAGCGGCGGCGGCACATCCCCGAATCGGGGCGCAATAAATAAGCGGGTTGTTTTCCGGCGGCGGCGGCGGCGTTCTCGGCGGGTGTGATTTAGTTGCCGGCGCCGCGGCGCCCCCCGACGTAATTAGCGGCGACCGTCGGGCCGAGAGGTGCGCCGGCATAAGTTGGAAAGTTGAAGAAACGGAGGTCCCGGCTGAAACGTTTCGGTGTTCCACAAGCTGTATTGAGAAAAATTCGATTTGGTTTTGACGTTTAAACGGGGAGTCGGCAATTTCGAATTTTGGCGAACGCGCCAGTATTATTGGGGTGTATTTCGAACTCCCCGCCTAAAATTATATATCCGCGCATGTCTGTATCTGTGTCTGGGCCAGTCTCATTGGATACAAATGTCGCGGAATATTTAATTTATGCTGCAAAAAGTTTGGGTACTAATAAAAAAATTTAATTGTTTCTTTTTTTTAAACAATAGTCGCTTCTTAAATTACAGGATGTGTATTTCTTTTTAGAATATTTAGGCTACTAGTCACTAATCACCATAATAATTGTTCTATTATTGGGACGTGTTGGATAAATTCATTTTTTCTACGATCGTACAAAAAGTCACTGCTTTTTGCTCTATCCACTGTTTTCAAGAAATACTCTCTCGAGCTGCAAACTTTATGCATCGTGCAACAAATACAAACATTTCTCACCAGCTACACAAATAACTATTTTTTAATGAAATTTTATTATAGTTGTTTCTCAACAAAGTGCGTGCAACATATTAGTATTATCGCATCAAAATATCTAAATATCTAAATATCTAAATATCTAAATATCTAAATATCTAAATATCTAAATATCTAAATATCTAAATATCTAAATATCTAAATATCTAAATATCTAAATATCTAAATATCTAAATATCTAAATATCTAAATATCTAAATATCTAAATATCTAAATATCTAAATATCTAAATATCTAAATATCTAAATATCTAAATATCTAAATATCTAAATATCTAAATATCTAAATATCTAAATATCTAAATATCTAAATATCTAAATATCTAAATATCTAAATATCTAAATATCTAAATATCTAAATATCTAAATATCTAAATATCTAAATATCTAAATATCTAAATATCTAAATATCTAAATATCTAAATATCTAAATATCTAAATATCTAAATATCTAAATATCTAAATATCTAAATATCTAAATATCTAAATATCTAAATATCTAAATATCTAAATATCTAAATATCTAAATATCTAAATATCTAAATATCTAAATATCTAAATATCTAAATATCTAAATATCTAAATATCTAAATATCTAAATATCTAAATATCTAAATATCTAAATATCTAAATATCTAAATATCTAAATATCTAAATATCTAAATATCTAAATATCTAAATATCTAAATATCTAAATATCTAAATATCTAAATATCTAAATATCTAAATATCTAAATATCTAAATATCTAAATATCTAAATATCTAAATATCTAAATATCGAAATATCGAAACATCCATACATCCAAACATCCAAACATCCAAACATCTAAACATATAAACATATAAACATCCAAACATCTAAATAGCAAAATATCATAATATCAAAATATCAAAATACTGATGCCCTATCATTCAATCAATTATCGGTCTTTAGAAAGGTAGGCCTGCGGATCACACAGGGTATATCGTAAAAGTGGTATTGCTTCCAAGTCCACATGACACTGTCAGACATGGCCTAACCGGAGTAAGTATCCATAAAGAAGGCTAGTAGAAAGAAAATTTCAGGATTTTTCCTTTCGTTGTCATAGAAACTATTCAAAATAAAAGCGTCCAATATATCTAGTGCCAAAACTCCGTGACTTAATTCTCCCACGCTACCAAAGTTCGTGTGAGCGAACGTCGACGGTTGTTATTCTAAAATCGTGGCTGGCGATGGTGTTTTCGATACTAAAAGTTGTGCACTGCCTGAAGCAAAGTTTTTGTTTACATTTGAGCCTCTCTCCCCACTATTTTCCTGTATAAAGAACATACATCGTCGCCCCAACTCAAGCGGATTCGCCAGCTTTTAGAGACTCTGTGCAGATGTTCAAGATGCGCAAAGCGAGGGTGATACGCGGAAACAAATTAATGTGGGGATTGAGGATGCATATGAGTATGCATACGCTCAATATTATGTTTGTTTTATAAACAACAATTTCAAAAGATAGACTGCATCGCAGATGTATAGGGGGTAAGAAAAAAGCAAGTTTTATAATAGAGTGTCTATGAACATAGGATCATTCAGATTTACCTTTGCATATTTTTTACCCACTTGGTTATTTTGTTTATTAAAAATAGTAATAACAATAACACGTAAGCAGGTTAGTTAAAATATTATGTATCATAACAGTCATATCCATTTAGTTATTATCTGCTTTTTTTCTGTATATGGTGTGCGAATAAAACTCTTTCGGGAAAAGATACAATTAAACTTTTTTTGGTTATTTGGCCCTTTTTACTAGAATACTTTTGCCATAAAAATAACTCAAGACGATCTCCATATTATATTTTCTCCATAAATTCACATCGAAGGTCTTAAATCGCATCGTGACCATATAAAATTTCTGAAGGTTTTGAATATGAAATGTTATATGTCTGGGAAACTTATTTTACTGTTGAAATGGAAGATTTTCAAATTTATGATTGCAGATTTTACTACCTATAAACAAATGTTATTAAAAATCTGTTTTTATACAGGGTGATTCAGTTTTATTCTGAGAGACTTCGACAGGCAACAGAAGTCCATATTTTGTAGTACTTATAACAATTTACGTTCTTTTTCAGTTGTTATAAAAAGTGGCTTCGACTTAGATAATTTTGAGACTTTGTAGTGTCTTTGTAACTGTATTAGATGTCAGTGGCGGATCTACGGGGGGGCTACAGGGGCTATAGCCCCCCTTGGCCTAATACCGTAAGGTAGGCACTTAAAAATATGTCAATTAGAGATGGTGTGAAACTGCGTTTTCTTGGAACAGGTACAACCTGTTCCAGTTCCAGGCAATACCTGTTCTTAGAAAACCTGTTCCAGTTCCAATATTATTAACTTCTAGTCTTCTAAGGCCGTGGTCCGAATCGCGCTGTCAGTGCTTACAGCGCTCAGATCGTTTACAACAGGTACGATTTGATTCACTCGCTGACAACTCATTTCGGACCAGTTGTAAATGCGCTGACAGGACATGCCATTTTGAGGTTATGTGGGCATGAAGGTCGCAAAGTAACTATTATTATTGAATATTGAATCATTGATAAATATTGCTTCCGTTTCTAAAAAGGGTACGCTAAATAGTTTTTATAGTACAAATTTAAAAATTTGGTGAACGCAATGGGATTGGGACAGGGCCCGGCACAGAACACAGGTCCAGTCACCGCCTTCACCGATCGACAGTTCACGTTGTTGTCACAGTTGTTATATTCTATTACTACGAGTAGACCGGAACTGGAACAGCGGAACGGAACTGAACGAAACTAAGAATATTAATGTATTAATAGTATTGTATTTTAATGAATAAAATGAATAAAAAATGTGTTTCCTATTTTATTACAAAATTTCGGAAATAGAAGCCCCTCCCTTGACTCCAGCCTAGATCCGCCACTGTTAGATGTAATATTTCGATTATGTATTAAAAATACAACATTTTAGCGGACAGCACGGGTCTGTCCAAGCTTCACTTGATCCTCGTTAAACAGCAAACCCCTCCCAAAATGCTAATTGTATGTAATATTTATGATCCACCTAATTTTTTACGGCGGCCGAGCCTCGAGCGACGGCCAGCGTATAAATAATGCAACGTCCGACGTGGGAGGTGGACCAATCTTCCATCCCCACCCCGTTTTACCGCAGAGATCTATTATTCACCCTGTCCGTCGCCCGGGGGTAAGTAGATCAGTTGTAAAGAGCAAACAGCATCGGAACTGACCGTCGAATGTTTACTTGTGATTTCCTTGTGTGGTTTGGGCTGTGGGGGTGTGGCCACTTGGCCATCTGTGCACAAATACACATAAATAAATTGGTTGAGACACTACTTGACATAGTGAGGAGAAGAAGAAATACTTTTCCACACAATTGAACATCCCATACACATCCAACATTTTGGTAAAAAAGAGGCATTATTGTAATGATGTTCATGTAGGTATTTTATATGTCAAAACCCTATTTATTACGAACTGAAATTATCTGTAATAATTGTCGGCCTTTCAGATGTGTTGCCAGAGCTAATACAAATGTATTACATTTTTACATTCAATATACAAAAATACATTTTCGATAACTCTAGTAGATGTTTGCAAGTTGCAAGGTTCAAGCACAGAATACGGGGGCTATTCTGTGGTTTTCGACAATGTAATTTCCATTGTCGACTATTGTGACGTAGGGATCATCGTTCAAGATATTCACTATAAATACGAGTAGTTGTTTAATTCGAAACGTTTTTAACCGATATTTTAGATTTTTGGTGAAGGCGCTGGTATTAACTTCACTCTGTAAAGCTTGATTACTCGCCATTCCCTTCCCTAACCTCCAGCCGTGTTCAGTTTTTTAAATGTCGTGATGCCACTCATGACTCATGAGTGTACGTTGCCACAAAAATATTCTAAACATTTTCCCCCCAAAGGATACAAGATATATATCTAATTCGTAAATTACATTTTTGTAAGTTGGAGAAAAACATTTTGGAATATTTCTGTGACAATAAGAATAAGAAATATCACTTACTCTTACTTTTGCGCCGGCAAGGGCCTCGGCCCCCCCCCCCCCCCCCAGCCCTTTCATATTTTAAAAATTCTCGAGGATGGTATCGTAGATATACTGTTCGTTGTGCGACCCTCTGCGCACTGACTGGCTAATATCTGTTTTTTTTTGTTATTTTCTAATATACCTGCCTTTATAAAAGACAGTTTAGAAATTTCTTTTTATCTGCCTGGCAGAATGTTTGCCCTGTCTGAGCCACAAGTTCACCTCACCTCACCAGAGCCGTAGATAAGACGCTGCTCCATTGAGAAAAAAAGGAAGAAAAAAGACATCATGATGATTTTTTATATATTATACTTCATTTAAACTGAATTAGCCATTAAATTTTCAAAAAAAAAAATTTGCTTGCGGCGCATTTTAGTGTGCAGACACCTCCTAAGTACACTTTTTATTGCCCGCTTAAAAACAATAATCTCTATTGCCCGACCTTCAAACAAATTTCAATTTACCTACACCTACTACACTGGCCAGAAAATGTTATAAAATGTTGCAAAAATTATAAACATAATCGGGCTCTTTGAGAGAATATGATAATTTATAGGGAACTATGAGCACTATAACTTTTATTTTTACTTCCACATCACAAAAGGGTGTTCAGTGTTGTTTTTGACAATTGCTGGATTTTTGTCAGTTAAAAAGTATTCTTGCTTACTGCACAAATGATTAGGTATGGGCCCACATAATTAACAAAAAAAATTACCTTTGGCGTCAAATTGTATTTTCTTATTACATTTGACCTTGAAAATTTCACAAAATTTCGCCTGCGGCGCGATTTGTAATAACGAAGATTTAATTCCATTTTTTACCCCCCCCCCTTTCCCCACCGACAAAGTACCGCCCTGTAGGTACCTATATCCACGGGCGTAGCCAGGATTTAGTTTTGGGGGGGGGGGTTTAGTTTGAGAAGTAAATAAAACAACAAAAATATACTTACATGAAATTTAATATCTATATATTCATCCGAAAAACTACGACATATTTATAAAGTTCTTAACTTTAAATGAAATGGATAAATTAATTTCGTTCCTCTGCGCTAAATCTAAAACCATTAAACAAGAAATCTTCGGCTTTTTCTTTTAAATATATCCACTACTTCATCTGCATGAATTTCTGTTCCATAGTGAATGTTCATTAGAGCCAAACCATTAAGTCTGTTTTCACTTGTAGTGTTTCGTAAATAGTTTTTCAGTCTCCTTAGGCTCGAGAAAGACCTTTCTGGGGTAGCAGTGGATACAGGAATGGTAGCCAAGATTTGTGGTAATGTGTAAATATTAGGATAAAGGTTTTTATCGCACATATCTAGGCATTCCAAACTAGATTTCGGGGTAGGCAGTCTTCTTATCAGCATGCAAGGTAGCTGAAGCTTTGATAGCTAAATCCAAATTTGTTTCTTTATTAGAAACCCCTTGACCTTGACTACACCACTTTTTCCCCTCCATTTTTCGACTGTAATAATGATTCACGTATCTATCCTTAACAAGGGCATCGAATAACAGCGCACTAAAATTACCCACTTACACGGTACACTTAATTCTCTTCACTATTCGTTCACCACTTTTCACTTTTATTCGCTTCGAGTTCGCATGGAACAATACTGCCGTAAGCGCGGTCACGCGCCGCGGCGCCGCTTATATAGCAGCCCAGTAGCCGTCCAGAAACTTCCACGAACTTCCACAAAGTTCCGCTCATTTCGACCGAGGGGCGTGGCGAATAATCGAGAAACAACGCAAAGTGTCCCTACAATACAAAATAGTTCGGCTGCAACTGCGTCTGCCTCTCGTCAAAAGATGGCGCTAGGCGCTACTATTACTACATATATTCAAACGTAATAATAATTTAACTCTTCACTCCTCGTATTTTTTCGGTATAATATTAGGTAATATTTTGCATATTTCGGGGGGGGTTTGAACCCCCGAAACCCCCCCCCCCTTGGGTACGCCCGTGCCTATATCCCTCACTTCTCAAATAATGTGTACTGCCCTGACTGGAAAGTCGTTTGCCCTGCCTGAAGTTTCTGTCTGGCTACAGCCTCGAGTTGGCCCCCCCCAATCATATTTTCTGGGTGCGCCACTGCTCCTCATGATACTTTTAACCCCATGATGAATTATGATTTGCCACATCGATAACTGCTACCCCCCATTACCCCGTCGACGATTCATTTTTGTACGGGGGCGCGCGGATCTGGTTACACCCCCTGATCGCGCATTCACGGTGGGAACTGTGAACGCAGACGGGACAAACACGCCAATTAAATTGTCCCCGAAATTGCGAAATGGCGCGCGGTCGCGTCCCGATTAATTATTTCGTTGAAATTTAATTGGTTTTTTGGAATCCGCGCCCCGCGATTTTTTCAGTTTTAATGGCTACAGAAGCGATTTCATTAAAACCATTACGCGACTCCCGTAAATCGCGGACGACAGGATTATTAGGGCGGGAGTTATGGGAGCTGCGATTTGCGCATTGAAAAAGCGTACGTTACGTTGACGGTAATTGACATGGTTTTCTGATGCTATCGCTCGTGGATTGGCAGGGTGCAATTTATTGATAATAAGAATAAAGCTGCAGAATGTCGTAATATCGTTGAGTAAAGGATATATACAGGGTGATTCAGTTTTATTCTAGGACACGACTTTTTATCCACAGCCTTCTCGTTTTCGAGTACAGGGCGTTTAAGTTCTCCTAAATTTTGACGTTTTATTTTTATTTTTACAAGCTTTTATTTAACTTCACCTATATAATATGCAATACTCGATATTGTAATACTTTCAAAATGGCCGCAGCTCCAAGATGGTGGATAATGTATTTTTTGTCAAGTAGAAAACGATAAAGTTAGTGACATCACACTAAATTCAATATGGCCGCCGCTCCAAGATGGCGGATTACCTATTTGATAGCCAGGATGGGTATCAAATGAAAGGGCTCGACGAGTAGAAAGAAAACAATAAGGCGAATGACTTCATACGAAATCCAATATGGCGGCCGCCCCAAGATGGCGGACTACATTTCTTTACTACCCTTCTGACATGAGAATCAAGTAGGTACTAAAAGGCACAAAATAAAATTGAAAATAAAAAAAACCTTTTTAAAAACAAGCTTTTATTTAAGCCATGTACTAAAACGGATAAAATAAGTTTAGGTTTTCGTTAAGATAATTCAATTCCAAATTGCGACAAGTTTTTGCAAATTGAAAAGCTTGTAGAGCGAATTGTTAAAAATAGTTACCTATTTGCATATCAACCAATCACTGTCTTACTTTCATCAACATTTCAAGCGACAAGCTTTTCAATTTGCAAAACTTGTCGCAATTTGGAATTGAATTATCTTAACGAAAACCTTAACTTATTTTATCCGTTTTAGTACATGGCTTAAATAAAAGCTTGTTTTTAAAAAGATTTTTTTTTATTTTCAATTTTATTTCAATCGTTAAAGATAATCAAACGAAATTTGGTACGCAGCATGCACTGATCAAGGGTCACAAAATGTGATAATACCAAGTTCCCCAAATAGCTAGTGGCGGAGATATGGGAGTTATGTCTGAAAAATCAAATTTCCGTGAAACTGTGGCAGATACAAAAAAAAAATGTCAAGTGACTGTTTTTGATTAGAATAAAAAAAGTTATCCAAATTCTGTAAAGCGCCGTATTAGTATTTTTCTTGATGAAACAAATGTAGTGTATACCCATCTCTCCGCCACTGACTATTTGGGGAAACTTGGTTTTATCACATTTCATGACACTTGAGCACTGCGTGCTGTGTACCAAATTTCGTTTAAATATCTTAAAATTTTTGGGAATTTAAACACCCTGTATCTGGAAAACGAGGCAGCTGTGGATAAAAAGTTATACCACAAAATAGTTATATTTTATCTTAGACAAGGAAAGAGGACACCGCGCTTGCCTACCCAACCGTGTACGAGACCAGAATCATATCATTTGGCCCAGCTAATACTTGTTACATTATTTAATTTAGTGTCCTAAGCATATATATCTAGTTTTCTAATTATAATCTTAGTAAAAATTGTTTATAAAAATGTCTCAAATTACAATAATTATAGTTTGATTTAATAGTTTTCTTTTGTTTTTACTAATAGTGTCTAAAATAAAACAAAAAATAAAATATTGGCTGGGTCAAATGATATGATTCTGGTCTCGTATATGTAGATTAACAAAATAACATCGAATTGATAAGTACAATGGAAGTCGCACAGGTACCACTTTCATCGTTGTTTGGGGCAGCCAACTCTAGAGAGAGATGGGTTTCAAATGGCAATAAATAAGACAAGTACGCCTAATGAACGTGTCAGCTGATTCGTGCAAAGGAGGTATATAGGGATGTAGCATATTAATGGCCGGATTTAATGGGCATGTTCCGTAATTCTCTTTATTGTATGATCTGTATTCCGAAATTCGGGGCTTGTTTGTAGGAATGAGAATTTTTCTATATAACCACAATTATGTAAATATTGCACAGAACAATGATAGAGTTTCTATCATGACTTGGAAAATAAAAAACTGTAGTAATTACATACTTTTTAAGTTTGCGCTGCCCAAAATTCTCTATGAAATTGCTCTCAATAAATTGTTGACTACAACTGCAAGTAAATACTTGTAGACAGTACAAAATTTTTCCTTTTTATTGCTGCAATCCACTTGTCTCTAATATCACCTTATCTCTTGGAAAACTGCAAAGTTATTACCAAAGATTTTTAAGACTTACGAATGAAAAGAAACCCCACTATTCTTATTCTTTCCTCCCCGTTTGGTACATCCAAATACACAACAGGAGTTGACCCTCTTTTTTGTAATTTACAACTTAAACAGAGAGAATATAGCCGTATAGCTAAATTAAATTTTCTCTCCGATCTAAAAATAATATTAAACCCTACACCAACTAAGAAAACTCAACGCCGTTTTATACGAAACTGCCACCACGACACGAACTCAAATCAAATATAAAAAATACAATAATAATTACTCCTATTCGTATTGGGACTTGGGACAGAAGGAAAATTAAAATGACGTTTGACAACGGAACTCGTTTGAAGCACAGTACACAAAAATAGAAAGTTAGGACACACACCTCTTTTGTGTTATGTGGTTTTTGCCGGAATCAGCTGATTTATTTACTATTTCACTTACTCAAGTTTGGCTGCCAGTGTCTCTCTCTACACTCCTTCCATCTACTTGTCAATTCAATGCAAAATAATAATTATTAACGACGTTTTGAACGACGCGCGGCGGCCATTTTATATGTGGCAGATAAAGCGAGTACCTACGTTGTGAGTTAATTTCGTGAATTTGTGAATTAAAAGTAACAGTGATTAAGGGGAAACTATACTCCTACGATGGTGAATTGTTCAGGGTTTGGTTGCAAAAGCAGAAGTGAAAAGCAAGAGCCCGGGATTTCGTTTCACAGGTAAATATTTAACAAGCTACCTTTGAAAGAAGCCCTAAAACTTTATTTTTTCTAAATATAACTTCTTCAAATTTCTTCTACCTTTTAGTATGATAATGTGCATTGTTTTGTTTGTAAACAGGACCAATATAATTATTTTTTAACATCGTTTTTATTGAAAATTTCTTAATTAATTATGATAGTCTCATAAAATATGGGCTGGTTTCCATGGGAGTGTATTATTTATTTTATTTTGATTGATTCGAATTCGCCCCCAATAAATATGTTTCAGCACTTGACACTAGCTTTACATTTGGGAAATTATCTGCAAATAAATACCAATATTTCAAATTACATGTAAGTCACAATTACATAACTACCTTTTAATTTTTAACATTTTTGTGATATTGGCTACGCCACTCGCCGTGCGATGTGGCAGTCGGTAACACGGCCGCGAGCACTGTTAGGCGTCCTCTCTCCTTGTTCCTTGTCTAAGATCTTGATAATTATGCATTTATATAAAATTATAATATTTATAATATGCTTCGGCTTGTAACTTTTTTGTTGTGTTTTTTTGGGAAAAAGGTTACCTACTTTATAGTTTTCGGAATATTTGCACTTTAAAATTTTCATGTAGTAAACAGTAACATTTCTGTCAAAGGTCGGATACATTCCGAGTATTAAGCTCTGAAGGGAATATAAAGGGTGTTCATTGAAAAGCCATAAGTTTGGTTTATTGCGGATTTATGGAACACCCTGTATAACATCGAAGGGCACCACAAAAACTTTGAAGATACAAAACTTTTTTTGTAACCTCAAAAATAAAAAAAAGGTGTAACAATATACGTGAATACTGTATAAAAATAACTATGATATAAAATAGTTTCTACGAAATTACAATGCGAATTTGAAATACCATTTTTTAACACCAGCGAAAGTCGCGTGATCACGATTGGGTGGGCCATTCTTCATCTTTTTTAAAGCAAATGTTAACGCTAAAGTTAAATTTCAAAATAAATCATTAATAAAAAGTCTCCTCGCGATGCCAATTTTTCAAGGAAACTTATTTGCGTTTTTTAAGCACCTAAAAACCGCAGACCTTTTTTTAATCTCTGAACCCGCACCTTTCAAAACGTTTACCTTTCCACCACGTCGCTGGCCAGCCGGGCCTAAGCACTCCGTAATCACCGGGATTCCTGGGATCCCGCACATTTTATTCCCCAATATCTTCCGTTCTTTTTATTTTTCCTGCGGCCAAACTGCCGTAGGGCGATTCTCGCTTTCCCCGGCGACAAGACTCCGGGAAAAACCTCCCGATTTTCCGGGGCGCCGGCACCCGTAGTAATTTCATGGATCGACGGTTGAAAGCTCGGCACTGTGGGGAAAGTCGACCACTGGCAGGGACGTAGATACCGAAAAAAATAGAAAAAACGCGTCAATAGTACAATAGACAGATATATTTTCTTATCTAGCCACTATATTTATGTTGGATGAGCCTAGAATTTCCCAAGGCCCCTTTAATGACAGGTGATGGCGGATCCGAATTCAGAAAATTTGATGTTTGGTTAGGTTAATAATAAATTTAATTAATTAGGATTAATTAATACAATTAAACTGTTCTTTAAGTTAGGTATGTTAGAACCACAGAAAACCACTGTTAAAGTTAGGCCTGTTGTCACAAATTCTTACATTTCTGCCAGATATTCTGCCAGATATTCTGCCAGATATGCTAAGTACCCCAAATGTCGTCTCTAGTGACCAGATAAACTAAAAACGGAAATGACATTTCTTAATTTGGTAATACAAGGTTGGCAGCATTGTTCTGGGCGCCTCCAGGGGCGTATAGTCAAATTATTTTAAGAAGTCCTTACTGGGACTGTCAACTGGTAATTTCGCCATCCTAAGTTGGCATTAATGCAGCAACCGGGTCATAAGTCCAGGTCAGTAACGAGCTCATTTGCACAATGAATAACTACTAATAACACGAACAAGAACAACACAGATAACGGAAAAACTCTCAAAACGTACAAAATCCGCGAATATATTCACTGCCCAAAGTTTGAACCCTTTTGAACGATCTGGAAAACCTTCACGGTCACTTCACAATACCGAAATAAAATTTGCCTGAGTACGCACATAGACGCAGCCGCGAGTAGCTGATTATACCAAAATACCAAAATGAAAGTGTTTCGGTGACGTTTGAAATTATTATTAAAATGAGTTGTAGTCATAGTTATTTTTATTTGTAGCGGCATAAACGTGATTGCAATAGGGTTTTTATTTTATTATGTTCTTTTTTTCGTATCACTTGGGTAACTTTTCACATCATAAATCAATGAGTAACGTCACTAACTGGTTGATACACATATACCAATGCTATACCCATGGTTAACAGAAAATTCGTAGGGATTTTGTGGAGAATGTCATCTGACAAAATCGGGACTTCTTACAGTAATCGGGGTATATTTAGCATGTCTGTCAGAAATGTCAGAATTTGTAACAGATGCCTAACCTTAACCTTGATATTCTGTGGCTCTAACCTAACGTCAAACACAGAAACTCTAACTGTGGCCTTTTTCTGTGCTTCAAAGAACAGAGTTTAATGTTAATTTCTATCTATTCAAATTTAGGATTCGCGTGCGTAAAATGTAAATTCTGTTGGTTACGGCCCTGTCCTCCGTCACCTATCAATAATATCAATATGGCCGCCGCTTAGGGAATTCTAGAGTTTTTAGTATATAAAGAGACTATCGTATACAAACACATGGAGAGGAAATGGAAAAAAAAGTAGAAACATTTAGGAAAACGGTACTAGTTTAGAAGGAAAATACACATGTATTTTTTACTTACATAGTTTGGAATTATTTTTTATATAAATTATTCCAAACACCCTTTGTGATAATTAGTTACATAGGGAGAGCTTCCACTGAGTTTGTTCTTAGGGTAATGTATTAGGTATTGCTTTATATTTTTAAAATAAAATTTGATGTATGTAATAACTCTTTTGTATCTTTTATATCCACATGTTGAAATAGTATTAAGTGTCTATATGTCTACAAAAAATTCCGACAGATGGGGCTACCAGCAAAATTTGCAAATTTCGGCTGCTGCATTAAACACTATGAGATTATTGAAATGTTCGTTTTAATTTTGTTTAATAATTAATTATTACCTAAATATTTTAGGGCCAGATGTTTAAAAAATATGATCAAAATTATAACAGAAAAAAGCTTCGAAGTTATTTTCTGATAAACAAAATTACAAACATTTTAATATTCTCATAGCGTTGGGTGAATTCATGGCTAATCGTTTTTAATGCACAGCCGAAATTTGCAAATTTTTGGCCTCAATTGGTGAGATTCTACGTAGGGTTCAACTTGAAAGTACAAATATTCTTAAAGTGAAGCTATTCAGTGTGGTCATTTAAGTGTGAAATATATGGGATTTTTTTTTTATTAATTGAAAGTTGATGCGTGTTCAATAATCTTAGGTGCACTTAGAATGGCTGCAAGTCAAACAGCATACAGGGCAGGTCAAAAAATATAAAAATTGTACAAGAGTAAAGTACTCTTATTTCAAAAAAATCAGCAAAAGGTTATTAAAAAAAGTTGTTTAGAATTAAAAGTTATACATAATGTGTTATATAATGCCAAAATATGGCCACCTAAGAATTTTTTTTTAAACATTACCTAATAATTTCCTAAATTTTTTTTTTATATTCACTCGAAACAATTTCATAAATCAATCAAAATTAAATCAATTTCGCATAACTTTGTTCAAATTCAACAATGGGATTTGTAAAATTAACTTAGATTTTTAATTTTTTAGGGAATCAATAACTTCATGTTTGTTGCAACGATATTAAACAAAACAAGGTAAAACGTTGATAAAATGATAAAACTCTCATTTAAGGTGCAAAATTTTTATTTTAAATGTTTATTAAGAAATTGTGGAAATTAATTGACGAAAAAAAATTTTTAGGAAGCTATGTTTGGTATTTATACATATCTTTTAGTTCTAAACAACTTTTCTTAATAACCTTTTGCTGAATTTTTTGTACAATTTTTATATTTTTTGACCTACCCTGTATGGTGTTTAACTTGCAACCATTCTAAGTGCACCTAAGATTATTGAACACGCATCAACTTTCAATTAATAAAAAAAGACCCATATGTTGCACACTTAAATGACCACACTGTGTATATAATATATACACAAAATGCCTTATGTTTAATAGAACTCTAAAAATCACTTTTGTCAAATATTCTTTAAATATTTAAGTGCTTCTTACGTATATCTGTGAGGAAATTCGAGGGAAATGAAATATTTACCTGTCACAACATCTCTCTTATCCTTATTCGATTTCTTATTATGGATAAGTATATATTCTTACACACTGTTCGCTAGAAGACACCTTTTGCACTGCCAGATTAGTATATGCATTTCGAATATACTTTCCTTTGTGGATGTCCAAATGAAAATGAAACAATTTTAAAGCCTTTTCCACAGCAGGGCAGCCCTCAGTTGAATTTCCCGGTGAAATTTTCGCGGGGACGTCCCTGCTTTTTCGTCCGCTCAGTTCGGCGGTAGATTTACCTTCTGGGGCCGGGGGACCGTCTCGTTGGCCGATTATGTGACATCTGCAGCGCAGGGAGGCCGCGCCCTTCGACCCCCGACTCTAAATAAGAAGCCGAAGGTAGCCAAGCGCGCGGCTTTATTTTCCGTTCTGTAATTGGAAAGGGAATAGTGGGGTTTAAGCCGGTGAGCCCTGGTCACAGACAACCTCTTTAGGTAGTTTGCCCAGTTTTAGTCGCTAGGCCAATAATAACAAATTGCATTGTAATCATTCAATATAGTGTAAATAACTGAATCTGTATCTTGCTTGACGTTACCTCAACTATGCAACAAACAATAGAATTTTAAAGCATTTATATCATTTTCTTTTGAAAATAGTTATTTATATACAGGGTCCGCCAAAAAGTCTGCACCATATGGGAAAAATTTTTAGTAAATAACTTACGGAAAATTTGTTTGCGGCATCAGGTTTTGCTTGCTCTAGAACCAAAATTGACATAATCAAATGTTGTGACGTAGTCTCTTTTATGTCAAATTTGACATTAATGAAAAAAATCTCCGAAAAATGGGCTTATTTAACCGAATTTCGAAAAAAAAGTCATAAAAAAATATGTTTCTTTCGTAATTTTATACCCCTGTGCAAAATTTCAGGAGCCTACTACGATTTTCATATTTTGCCCTTTGTTGCCCTTTTCCGTTTTTGTTAATCCATAAAAGTCGATGCTATGTAATTTAAAACGCTTATTGACTGAATACATAGTTTACGGTGTAAATATCCTTCTTTTCCTTTTTTTGCAACAAAAATAAAATGAGGGCTTGTTGAAGAAGCACGCTTGGTGCGAAACTGATCTCATATTTACAGATAAACACATAAATTCGATTTACAAACTTCTTTCTATAGTAAATAGTTGTAAAAACATACAAATATTTCTGTCATGCTGATCTGATCAGAAATATCTAGAAAATTTAAAATACTGTGTCCAATAATATCCAACAAAGGGCAAAATATGAAAATCGTTGTAGTCTCTTGAAATTTTGCACAGGGGTATAAAATTGCGAAAGAAACATATTTTTCTTATGACTTTTTTTCGAAATTCGGTTAAATAAGCCCATTTTTGGGACATTTTTTCATTAATATCAAATTTGACATATAAAAGAGACTACGTCAGAACATTTGATTATGTCAATTTTGGTTCTAGAGCAAGCAAAACCTGATGCCGCAAACAAATTTTCCGTAAGTTATTTACTAAAAATTTTTCCCATATGGTGCAGACTTTTTGGCGGGCACTGTATACCAAGGCACCGAAGTTCAAATTTTTATGACTCGTTTGTAATTTAGTTGCCGAGGCCTTTGGCCAATACAATAAACTTCAGTGTCATTACCTACAGTAATAAAAAAATTTTAACAAAAAAATTAAAACCGACCTAAAAAATTTGCCCGTATATGCACATTTCAACTATAAAATTTTAAAAATATTGTTCTCTTTCTAAATTGAGTTATTTTTGGATGGTGACAGTCAAGGCAAGGAATTCAAAACTATTTAGATATTAATACATCATATCCTACATACATCATACCTTACTGTCACCGCCTCCAAAGATAACCCAATTTAGAAAGAGAAAAATATTTCTAAAATTTTAGTTGAAATGTGTATACGGGCAAATTTGTGAAATCGGTGTTATTTTTTGTTATTATTTTTTTTTTATTTTTAGTGGAGTGTGCATATACGGGCAAATTTTTGAAGTCGGTTTTAATTTTTTTGTTAAAATTTTTTTATTTTTTATTTTTTAGTTAATTATTAAGAATAATTATCGAAATTGGTCCAATATTAAATTTCCTTCCCCTATTTGTCCACCCTTAGGATTGAAATTTTTCTCTTCAAATTTAATTTCTCTTAAAATTTAAATGTGACCACCCCTAAAGTAACCCCTTTCTAATAAAAAAAGAATCCCCTATTTGTCCAACCTTAGGGATGAATTTTTTTCTTCAAATTCAAATGGGACCATTCTGTAGGTAGGTAGGTATACCCTTTCAAATAAAAAAGAATTGTCCAAATCGGTTTATAAATGACGGAGTTCTGAGGACAAACATAAAAAAACATACATAGCGAATTGATAACTTCCTCCTTTTTTGAAGTCGGTTAAAAACTTACTTATTTGAACTTATCCATTGTTACGTTGCCATCACATAACCTGAAGTCCGTAAAAAAATCACCTAAACCACTCCAATTGTTTACTTCAAAATTGTCTGCGGTGTTCGGAAACAGCTGCAAAAAAAATCTCATTTGTCCAGTCCGAATTCGAGGTCGAACTCGAATGCGCAACCGTTTTTTTGTTCAAAATTTCCCAACCATTTAATTTGAACAAAGTTCGGTCGTTTGTTGTGAGTTAGGGGGGGGCGGGCGGTAAACTTGTAATCAATTTGTAATCGGAGAGAGGGCCCCGCACATCTGTGTGTGTTCGACGAATAAAAAACGCAATCAGAAATTCGATGCCTCCGAGGGTACTGGGGGGCTTAAAATTCGCCGAACTTCCCGACGGAGGCGTATCAATATTTCTTGGGGCCGTGCATGATGAAGCTATCACGCATGGCTAATTTCTATTTGGAGTTTGAATCCGCAAGAGGGCGCCCCAGGCGAGAATAATTGACGCATTCTCCGTTTCGAGAATTCCTAACCGAGGTCTCTCCTTTCCAGATTGCCTGCACCTGCAGCTGTACAGGGACTCCAAAGACAGATACAAACAGGGTCAAACGAAGGCATCACTGTCCCTCCAGCATTTCCTAGGGTTAGAGACTGGGTTTACGTTAGATAAGGAGTCGCACACGGTGGCCATCTTGTGTCAAGATGTGGTGGTGGTTCTGGCTTTTGACAATCGGGAGCGACTGATGCAATGGCAGGTAAGGATATATCTATACATTTCCCTGCCTGAAGTCACCAGTATTTTTTCTACGTGTGATATACCCCATATATACACTAGAAATGACATTTCTTAATTTGGCAATCCAAGGTTTTTTTGTTTTGGGCGCGTTCAGGGGCGTATTTAGCATGTCTGGCTGAAATGTCAGAACTTTGTGGCAGATGCCTAACCTTAACCTTGATATAGCATTCCCAATAAACATTTTTGGTTTTATTAGAGTAACCGCAACTATTAGATTACCTAAGTTGCGGAAATATTTCGGTTACCTTTATAAACCCATTAAAACACTTAAATGGAGCAATTTATAAAGGTCACCAGCACCTATTTTAGTACCGTTATACGACTTTAAAGTATATAACCAATAGTAGAGTAAATGTTTCCATCACCTTTATATAACCTACTTATACAACCCGGCTACTTTTAGTGTTAAATTTGGTTCTATAAGGTTTGCAGTTACCCTTATAAACTTTGCCTATAATGGTGTTAGTCACGGGCGTAGCCAAGGGGGGGGGTTTCGGGGGTTCAAACCCCCCCCCCCCCCCCCGAAATAAGCAAAATATTACCTAATATTATAACTTTGTGGCAGATGCCTAACCTTAACCTTGATATTCTGTAGTTCTAACCTAACTTCAAACACAGAAACTATAGCCTTTTTCTGTGCTTCAAAGAACACAGTTTAATGTTAAATTCTATCTATTCAAATTTAGGATTCGTGTGAGTAATAATTGCAAGTCAAACAGCATTCAGGGTAGGTCAAAAAATGTAAAAATTGTACAAGAGTAAAGTACCTACCCTTATTTCAGAAAGTTCAGCAAAATATTATTAAGAAAAGTTGTCTAGAATTAAAAGTTTCGCCTAAATACAAAACATGGCCTTCCAAGAAAAAATTTTTTTTTTGAAAAACATTAATTATTTCCTTTTTTTTAATATTCACCCTAAACACTTTCATAAATTAATCAAAATTAAATAAATTTCGCATAACTTTGTTCAAATTCAAGTATATTTGCAAAATTAACTTATATTTTTAGCTGATTACAAAATGTAACAAAATAAAACAAAAATTATCATGATGGAACTCCACCACATAATTATTTGCCCGTAAGAAATTACCTAGATCAGCTGTATCTAAATAGTTTAATAGGGACAAATATACCTATTTCCTGGCCGCCCCGATCCCCCGATTTGTCTGTTTTTGTGGGGAACAGGAAACAGTACAAAATAAAGTATGAGACAATTAATGATGAATTAAGAGCAGCTGTTTTAGAAGCAATTGCCAGTATTGAAAGGCGACAAATTCATTTTTAAAAAGATGCAATATTTGAATAAATAATAATGGTGCATTGTATGAACACCTTTTAAAATAATAATAATTTGAATTTCAGTTTTTTAATTTTTGTTTTATTTTGTTACATTTTGTTACCAGCTAAAAACAAAATATTAGAAAGTTTGAAGTATGTCTAATTATAAAATAAAACGTAATTATGAAAATATTCCATGCCGACTATGTGAAAATTAAAAAAAAACAGATAATTAGCCATAGCTCTTTTATTTTTTATAATAACTATGCCAATTATTATATCTTTGTAAAGCTCAAAAAATGGCCGATTTTATAAGGCCACATGCCCACTATGATTTACATTTAAAAAACACAAGTTTATGTCATATCTCTAAAATGACAAACAACATTTTTATGTTGTCATTTTTGACAAACAACAAAAAAATCTAATTGAATTAGATTTTCTTATTAAGCCAAAAATTATCTACAATTGTTGTATAACTACAGGTTTTCTGTATAATCAGAAATAATGGAGCTACAGAGATCTGATGAAATAGCAAAAAATCACTCTTTTCAAAATATCTAGTGAGCCATGAACTTTTTTAAAAATCCAAAGGGGCATTAGATTCAGCATTCAAAACCGGAATTGTTTCCCCGTTTAACATTTGTTCTAACTCTGCTAGTTTCCGAGATCCCCATAGTGCATGCTCATCGAAAAAAACTCACCCTGTATAATAATTATTCCATGTATGTAAATCAAGAATATATTCATTATAGTGTATTAGCCCATTACAAGTTGCTTCTTTATCGTTGACGTAGGTATATTCTAATCCGTAAGTTTACACAAGGAATCTACGTTCGAAAATTCTTTAACGCGCGTGCGTAGCTGTCATTTTCTACGCCTACGTCTACATAATATGGGAATAATCATAGAGATCATATATATAGGTAGAGTGCTGGATGATGTTTTTTATACATAGGATGCCCAGAAAATCTTTGACGAATTTAAAATCATAAAACAGTAAAAAATAGTAATAGATAGGCCCAGTAGACATGCGCATTTGCAATTTGAGGTAGTGTTTTGTGAAACTTGACATTCTTTGACAGCCATTTGACAGCGACAAACTAAGTATAACCTACCGTTGTTTGCATCATAGACGCTTTATGGCATATTTTTTCGATTCTCAGCTAATTATTAATAGTTTCTTCGCGTTTTAGTTGTTTGAGTGTTTTACGAGTATCTAATTAAGTGATCATCTCGAATATGTTTGGCTCATTTTACACCAGTAGGTATTTAAAAACGAAACGAGTCAGAACGCAGCTAATTGAAAATGCGGTACCAACTCTTCTATTAAAACCACTCTAAACCATCATTTAAGTAAGTAGGAATATTAACATGATTGTGGTGTAAGAAAGTATTAGTAGCAGTAGCTTATTTGTTTTAGTGTTAAAGTGATAAAGGTAGATGGAAACAAGTCAAGTTTTAGCATCAGTGAAGCAAATTCTAGTAGGTAGTTTGGACGAAACTAGTTTTACAAGTATAAACGAACCTAGTTGTAGTTATCCAAGCCTTGACCAGTCCACGTTGAGGTGAGCTTAATTTATTATCAATCTACAAGTTTGTAGGGAGATAGTAATTCAGAAATACAACCACTGTTTTGAATTGCGCGGTCTGAAGGCCTATGCGCAAATTCACAATTTGCCATAAAAAGGGACTTGTTCAGCACTCTACCTATATACAGGGCGTAACTAAACTGATGGTCAAAATAAGGGCACTTCTTCACATATTTTTTTCTCCTACGGGCCATAGTTTTTTTTATACAGAGCGTAGAAGTTTGGAGAAAAATACACATATTTCTTAGTATTTCTAGAAGTATACGAGATATTTTCTTCAAACTTGGCGTGTCACATGAGCAGATGAGCCGTTAAACTTAAGGTTGACATGAAGCTTCTGAGGCTCCCAGTTGCGGAGATACAGGGTGTTAGTAAAATTAATTAGTTCAGAAAAATATGAATACCCTGTATAATCGCATTTTTTAAATTTATTTTGAATGGTAAATTCAATGGTTAACAAAAAGTATCTCTTAGTATTTTTTCATATTCGCAGCCGTTTCTTAATTATTTTTAAAGAACTGCAACGCTGCAATTAACAATAGTCATTTTAAGAATAAATCTAGCAATCTGTGGTTGTCGATTAAACTTTATTTAACAAAATACAAAAGCAAAAACGATAATACAAGAAACGTATTGCTATTAGAAAATTAAATTATTGAATGTTCGAAATGACCGCCGTCTCTTTCAATACAGGCAACTACGCGTTTCCGCATGTTTATTATTGCCATTGGCAAGTCCATAGCAAAAGTGCATATCGGACAATTCTTCAAATGAAAATATAATTTTTCAAAATATTGATACTAAAGTGCAAAGATTCAAATGATTCAAATAATGCCAAGTTTAATTGACAACCACAGATTGTTAGATTTATTCTTAAAATGACTTGTTTATTGCAGCATTGCCGTTCTTTGAAAATAATTAAAAAACACCTGCGAATATGAAAAAATACTAAGAGATACTTTTTGTTAACCATTGAATTTACCATTCAAAACAAATTTAAAAAATGCGATTATACAGGGTATTCATATTTTTCTGAACTAATTAATTTTAATAACACTCTGTAGTCTCTGGAGTCTCAGAAGCTTCATGTCAACCTTAAGTTTGACGGCTCATCTGCTCACGTGACACGCCAAGTTTGAAGAAAATATCTCGTCTACTTCTAGAAATACTAAAAAATATGTGTATTTTTCTCCAAACTTCTACGCTCTGTATAAAAAAAAACGATGGCCCGTAGGATAAAAAAATATATGAAGAAGTGCCCTTATTTCGACTCCAAGAATACGTGGTTTCATTTTTGACCATCAGTTTAGTTACACCCTGTATATGATCTATATGGGTTTCGGGCCGGGAGGAATGGGAGTTTTTAAAAATAGTAGTAGTAATAGTAGTAGGAGTAAACCCATCACTAATTAACACATACAAACGCACGCCCCCCCACCCCCAGGTGAAGCTGAGCTCCCACCTGAACGACGGCCCCCACTTCCTGGTGCTCGTCTCGGGCGCGCCGCCCAAGTCCCGGCTGCCGCTCGGGCCGGCCAGGCTGCACGTGCAGGCGCGCGGCGGCTTCTGCCTGACGGCCGGCGTGCCGCCGCGCGTCGCCGGCCAGTGGCTGGTCGCGCACCTGCGCCGCTACGGCACCGTCGACGGCCGCTTCTGCTTCGAGGGCGGCAGCAGGTGCCTGCCGGCCGAGGGCCTCTACGTGCTGGTGACCGACCAGGGGGACGACATCGCCGCCGCGCTGCGCGCCGCCGCCGCCGGCCAGCTGCACCAGGGGGCGCGCAGGCGGCCGGTGTCGCGGAACATGTCGGGTGAGTGTCGCCGCGTGTACCGACTACTGATCTGGCGAACAATGCGCATGCGTAAGAATATATCTATAGATGGCTGGAGCATTTATGAGCAGAAGCATTCCCAATAAACATTTTTGGTTTTGTTAGAGTAACCACAACTATTAGATTACCTAAGTTGCGGAAATATTTCGGTTACCTTTATAAACCCATTAAAACACTTAAATGGAGCAATTTATAAAGGTCACCAGCACCTATTTTAGTACCGTTATACGACTTTAAAGTATATAACCAATAGTAGAGTAAATGTTTCCATCACCTTTATATAACCTACTTATACAACCCGGCTACTTTTAGTGTTAAATTTGGTTCTATAAGGTTTGCAGTTACCCTTATAAACTTTGCCTATAATGGTGTTAGTCACGGGCGTAGCCAAGGGGGGGGGTTTCGGGGGTTCAAACCCCCCCCCCCCCCCCCGAAATAAGCAAAATATTACCTAATATTATACCGAAAAAATACGAGGAGTGAAGAGTTAAATTATTATTACGTTTGAATATATGTAGTAATAGTAGCGCCTAGCGCCATCTTTTGACGAGAGGCAGACGCAGTTGCAGCCGAACTATTTTGTATTGTAGGGACACTTTGCGTTGTTTCTCGATTATTCGCCACGCCCCTCGGTCGAAATGAGCGGAACTTTGTGGAAGTTCGTGGAAGTTTCTGGACGGCTACTGGGCTGCTATATAAGCGGCGCCGCGGCGCGTGACCGCGCTTACAGCAGTATTGTTCCATGCGAACTCGAAGCGAATAAAAGTGAAAAGTGGTGAACGAATAGTGAAGAGAATTAAGTGTACCGTGTAAGTGAGTAATTTTAGTGCGCTGTTATTCGATGACCTTGTTAAGGATAGATACGTGAATCATTATTACTGTCGAAAAATGGAGGGGAAAAAAAGGAAGGGTGATAAACTTAAAGGTATGGACTACTGGAAAAAGTGGTGTAGTCAAGGTCAAGGGGTTTCTAATAAAGAAACAAATTTGGATTTAGCTATCAAAGCTTCAGCTACCATGCATGCTGATAAGAAGACTGCCTACCCCGAAATCTATTTTGGAATGCCTAGATATGTGCGATAAAAACCTTTATCCTAATATTTACACATTACTACAAATCTTGGCTACCATTCCTGTATCCACTGCTACCCCAGAAATGTCTTTCTCGAGCCTAAGGAGACTGAAAAACTATTTACGAAACACTACAAGTGAAAACAGACTTAATGGTTTGGCTCTAATGAACATTCACTATGGAACAGAAATTCATGCAGATGAAGTAGTGGATATATTTAAAAGAAAAAGCCGAAGATTTCTTCTTTAATGGTTTTAGATTTAGCGCAGAGGAACGAAATTAATTTATCCATTTCATTTAAAGTTAAGAACTTTATAAATATGTCGTAGTTTTTCGGATGAATATATAGATATTAAATTTCATGTAAGTATATTTTTGTTGTTTTATTTACTTCTCAAACTAACCCCCCCCCAAAAAAAACTAAATCCTGGCTACGCCCGTGTGTTAGTAATATTTCATGGGATTTAGATATCGAATGCCTACTTCCCTCTCTGTTTAACTATTGTTGAGCGCCTATCCTTTCCACTCACTTCAAAATGTTATAGTTGGGCATGTCACAGGGCATGTGAATATTTTTGCTAAGTATAATAATAGATGTTTCGCTAACCATACTTGAAATTGTGTGTGGCAAGAAAATTTTTCCGCAAATATGAACAAGATACCTTCAAAAAATTCACGGGCCTTCAAAATACTCCTAAATAAGCAAGGTTGTTTGTATTAAAAAAAAAAATTTTTTATTTGCAAAAATTACGAGAAAAAAGTTTAAAAAAATATGACCGTGTCACATAAAAGTATATTTTGTTAAAATTTCCGCGGAATAAAATAAAATATGCTAATAAATTTCGTAACTGTGGGTCGTGTCGATCCTGTTCTATATTTGCTTCATGGCGTCTCTTCGTAGATTACCGGCGACAATAATATCACTTAGAGTAACGTTACAGAAATTGAAACAATGCTATAAACCTTCTGTAGTATTTTTTTATAAAACTATAAGTTTCCTATATATCCTTAGGTAATATAACGCTACCAATAGTGTTACTATAAAACCAAAGGTAATATAATGCTACCAGTAGTGTTACTATAAAACCAAAGCTATTTTAAAGACCTCTCGGAGATGCAGGGCTGCAATAATTTCATAACCTTCGGTAGATAACCCGTTAAACACTAATTTTCACGTTCTGAACTAAATTTGTGTTTGTTTTTGTTTTTAATAAAGGTATGTGTCACTAGCACATGGGGCTCATTTATACCGGTGGATAGATCGACAATGATTTTCAATTTATTTTAACCCGTTTCACTTTTACACAGTTTCAAACAATTTCTTCTCATTAACAACACATACTTCACTTATTTTTACTCTCCTCCTGTTATACATTTTTCATTCGTTTTTTAATATAATGCTCTACATCATGCCGGTATCAACAATAATAAGTGCTTAATCAGCCATCTTTAAAATGAAAACATATTTGTATAAGAGTAATTTATATCACTAAAAGTTGTAAAAGCCTATAAAGGTTATTTTGGTACGAAATTGGCAACCAAAGGTATATAATGTGTTCAGTAAAACACCATTAGCTCCAGGGTTTTATAGAAGTAATTAGGAATGCTGTTATATAACTCGGGAAATCATAGTTTTATAACATAGGTATTGGAAACTCTTATACAAACATGTTATATATCTTGTAGTAACGGTCACTCCAAGTGCTATAAAATGGTGTTGGAAACATTTACACCACTTAATTATAACCCTAGTACCCATATTGATATTATATAACCCTTATAAACTCCAATTACTGGAGGTGATAACCGGTTCCTTTCAAATAAAACTCCGAAACCTTTATATGGCATTTATATAACTAGGTATCACTTGTGGTAACGAAAAATGTTTATTGGGTTTTGTAGCATTTATGGGCAGGACATTTTTAAAAGTGTCTTGCCATTTTGGTACTAGAGTCTCCGTACACCCCCTTTCAGGGTAATATAACAAGTGGTGTGCCTATTATCGATAATACCTTTCGTTAGTTTTACGAATTATAATCCCAAAGCTGAAAATACCACGACTGCACAGTAGGAGTGGTGTTTTCTTAGCATTGGATTATAATAAGTGATAAATGAAGGAAAGGTATTATCCATTATTAAGGATACCACGAGTTGTATTTAAAAAGAGAATTTAACAACTGCAAATAGTTAGTTCATTTGACAGCTGACATTTAGGTTGAACTTTCGGTTCTTAATATGATTTTTGTGCTAATAGATATTTAAAGATCAATGTCTTAACTGTAAACATATCTTCTAGTCCTATATTAAATTTGGTAATGTGAAGAAGTTATCGGGTTATCAGTTTTAGCTGCCACAATATTGGTTTAGCGTAACTAGGACGTAACTAAGAGAGTAGGATTTCAACGATTATTTCCCTCATACTGCTTGCATCCAATAAAGTGGCTCCTTCCATAAAAATCCAACCAATGTTATGCCTCTGCTAGCGATAATTTGCACTAGTGCAATTACCGGTAATTGCACTAATTATAATTTATGACACATTCAGAAAATAAAACAACGCCGACAGGATGTAGGTATAATCGCATTTGCCTTGGATACCCAAGCGTCATGTTTGTTTACTCGAACGCTATACAGTCGAAGCTGGCAATAAACTCGTTCAAAATGAGTCGTTTTGGAAATGTAAACATAGAAAAAAAACAATACAGAAATTATTAAATCGCATTCGTGAAATAATCTCGACAAATACCACTCGTGCCGGAAATTTTTCTAGATAATTTTATTCTCAAGCCCTATTTTGCCCAAAATCCCGAGAGCGAAGCTCGAGGAATTTTATCTCTTATCTCAATTTATACTCGTGGTCTTTCTAGGCAAAATAGCGCTTTCGAAAAAATTATCGATACAATTTCTGGCACTAGTGATATTACATACGAAAATATCACTAGAGGTATTATCGCTGAAATCATCACCTGATTGGTTAATATTTCAAATATCATAATTATCATTTCATTGGTTCATATTGGCAGGCGTTGAATTATCATTGAAATCAATGATGAAAAGCTTCACCTGTAGTAGGTATACTTATGCAACCAGCATTTTCTGTGACTTTAACCACAGCTTAGTTAGTGCAAAATAACAGGTTTTTAAACATTTGGAGAAAAATCTACCTAATGTATTTTATTTTTAGCAAAATGTAAATTTTTTTAGTTGGTTGAGGCATTAATAGTTATTATTTACATTGCCAGAAGCGTAAGTGCACTTTTTTGGCCGAACAGGTGATCATTATTTTAATACCTATACTGGATTAATTAACCTCCATGTTTGTCGTATTGTTAATAACAATAATACCTAAAGTATAAAAAAGAATTTCAAAATACGACAAACATGGAGTTTAATTAATCCAGTAGGTATTAAAATAATGATCACATGTTATAATTGGAATAGCTTTGAAAAAAAAAGAGAGAAAAATGCATAGTCCAAGACCGTTTTTTTTTCTTAGTAAATGTGCAATTTAGCGGCTAAAGCGAGACTTCTAAAATCCATAGGTACTATAAAAGAATCTGTATTTTTATTTTGTATAATACCTACTCGTATTTACAATTAAAAAGTATTTTATTGTGTAACATTTATTTGCATTTATTTAAAACCATTTATTTCCATGTTTCCAAACTGGTATTAAATATCTAATACCATGTAAATTTTCACTAATAGGTACCTCAAACATATGTATTCTGGAAATTAAGTAACACACAGACTTTCGCAGCATCACATATTGCATCACAAGTTTTTTTCTCTTATTCGTGCAACTGTAAATATTTTAACCTTATGAAATAAAAAACTCAAACATGGTTCATGAAAATTTTTAAAACTTCAAGCTTTTGCCTCCAATTTTGCCTTTGTGAAATTTTAAAATGTGTTGCTGGTTGCATAGTATACTTACTACAGGTGAAGCTTTTCATCATTGATTCTAATGAAAGGGTGTGTACGGAGACTCTAGTATTTTTGGTCACTCTCCGGCAGTTTTGGAGCATTTATGATCATTTATATAAATGTCGTCAGTACTTTCCAAATGGTCAAACAAAATTCAATAGTCTGGAATTATTTCAAGAAAAGAAGTGACCAAAAATTAAAATATGCTATTTGTGAATTTTGTAAAGCTGAATATTTTGCCCATGCAGGAAGAATGAGAAAACATTTAATTCAATGTTCAAAGGCTCCAGTACAGATAAAGAAGTTATTTAGATTTAGTAGTAACAAAAATGTAAAAAGTATTTCTGATAAAGATGTAAGTATTGAATATTGAATATAGCTCTCATTGTTAATTAATTTAGGCAATTTTATTGCAATAATTATAATTACTGCGTTGAACTTCAGATCAAAACTTATTTTAATAATTTTAAATTTTAACAATACTGGAATATTTTATTGATTGCTAACCTAACTAACTTACATCCTACATGTACCTACGCGTTGGGTCTTCTAAATCTGTCTTCAGTGTGTAACTGGATTTTTTTTAATTTTACATATTTTAATTTTTTTATTTTTGTTTTACTTATACTTTTTTCATCAAAAGTCATACATATGGGTCTTGTTTTAAAGGTCTTTTCACAAGCAATCGAATGGCACCGTTTTCAAAAATGTCCATAAATGCTCGAGGCTTCGGCGGACATTTTTAAAAGTGTCCTGCTCAAAATCATAAATGCTCGGACATTTGCCATCTATAAATATATCCATAATGAGAATCAAGTCAGTAAAAATGAGCTAAGTATAAATACGACGTTGGTACTACTTGCAAGCAATAAAACATATATGTACAACCATTTTAATTAAGTAGGCAGTCTTTTTTTTGTTTATAGCTCATAAAATATTATATATTTTGTTTACTTTCTTAAAACAAAAAAAATAATACTTTTTTGCGCCCTTAAAATAGCCCCCCTCCCGCCTTTTTTTGCTACGGCAGGCTACTGAGGCGTGAGGCATCTTGTAAATTTAAAAATAGTTATTTATGTACCAAGGCACTGAAGTTCAACTTTTTATGACTCATGTGGAGTTTAGTTGCTGAGGCCTCTGGCCTCTTAAATTCTTTGTAGCTATTTTGAACGACTTGAAAAAAGAGTATGCCATGGAAACAAAAATAAAAGTGATCCGTCTTTGTGTTAGAATAATTTATTATTGGCGAAAGAGGGGTACAATCAATGACGTCAGAACCTATAGACAGGTTTGTTTTGATAAACGCTTGACGCCCAGAACTAATCACAATCTAAGCGCTCCATTAAATTATTCCGAAAATGTCGCGAGATTGTCAGATATTGCCCCTTTTTGTCGAGCCTTAGCGAACTTATTTCGACTCTGGGCTCGGAAGCTGGCGTCGTTAGACCATCCCCCGAGTCTTCAGGTGAGGTTCCGATGCTTCCGGCGCCCCCAAACAAGAAAAAACATGCGATATCTAAGTGTGATTCTGGAGGAACTATAACCGGGAATCACCGGGTGTATAGTTCGTTGATGGTTGACTTTCTGTCTTTGTTTGAAGCATGTTTTTAGAGGAATATGGATATATTCAATGACGTCAGAACCTATAGACAGGTTTGTTTTGATAAACGCTTGACGCCCAGAACTAATCACAATCGAAGCGCTCCATTAAATTATTCCGAAAATGTCGCGAGCTTGTCAGAAATTGCCCCTTCTTGTCGAGCCGTAGCGAACTTATTTCGACTCTGGGCTCGGAGGCTGGCGTCGTTAGACCATCCCCCGAGTCTTCAGGTGAGGTTCCGATGCTTCCGGCGCCCCCAAACAAGAAAAAACATGCGATATCTAAGTGTAATTCTGGAGGAACTATAACCGGGAATCACCGGGTGTATAGTTCGTTGATGGTTGACTTTCTGTCTTTGTTTGAAGCATGTTTTTAGAGGAATATGGATATATTCAATGACGTCAGAACCTATAGACAGGTTTGTTTTGATAAACGCTTGACGCCCAGAACGAATCACAATCTAAGCGCTCCATTAAATTATTCCGAAAATGTCGCGAGATTGTCAGAAATTGCCCCTTCTTGTCGAGCCGTAGCGAACTTATTTCGACTCTGGGCTCGGAGGCTGGCGTCGTTAGACCATCCCCCGAGTCTTCAGGTGAGGTTCCGATGCTTCCGGCGCCCCCAAACAAGAAAAAACATGCGATATCTAAGTGTAATTCTGGAGGAACTATAACCGGGAATCACCGGGTGTATAGTTCGTTGATGGTTGACTTTCTCTCTTTGTTTGAAGCATGTTTTTAGAGGAATATGGATATATTCAATGACGTCAGAACCTAGAAATGACGTCAGAACCTATAGACAGGTTTGTTTTGATAAACGCTTGACGCCCAGAACGAATCACAATCTAAGCGCTCCATTAAATTATTCCGAAAATGTCGCGAGATTGTCAGAAATTGCCCCTTTTTGTCGAGCCGTAGCGAACTTATTTCGACTCTGGGCTCGGAGGCTGGCGTCGTTAGACCATCCCCCGAGTCTTCAGGTGAGGTTCCGATGCTTCCGGCGCCCCCAAACAAGAAAAAACATGCGATATCTAAGTGTGATTCTGGAGGAACTATAACCGGGAATCACCGGGTGTATAGTTCGTTGATGGTTGACTTTCTGTCTTTGTTTGAAGCATGTTTTTAGAGGAGTATGGATATATTTAATCTTGGAGTCAAAATAAAGGGCATTTTAACAATGGGGCACCGCGTCTATAGGTTTTGACGTCATTTATAATATTTATAATATTTAAAATCATTTATAATATTTAAAAAAAGTTATAAATAAAAAAAATTATTTAGTTCTGTAATTTGATACGTCATATTTTTTAATTCTGAGCAAGCAGAATACAAAAAATTGTGTTTGTAATGCAAAAAAAAATGTCATATACACGCTTTGCCGTGGACACATTGTATAAAGCATATTGTAGAACATTTACTCCTTTCCAACTTTTAATAAGGTCATTTTTTTTAAATATTTACACCAGCCCTGCAGCATGCGCAATTTTTGTCACATAATGCTATGTAACTTGTTAAGTATTATTTGATCCCCTATAGCTTTTATTTTGCTCTAAAAAATGTTTAGAAAACCACCCCCATGGCGCAATTTCGAGTGCGATCTTTTGGTTGGACACTCGGGAGGCAGTGCCCAAGCAATCATCTTGTTTAGAATTTTTTTGCGGCCCCTAGCACCACTTTATTGGTTAAGGTGTCGAATAACAAGAACAGTGATCGTACGGGTTCAATGATTAACAAAAAAAAACGACAATGTTTCTTTCAGTGATGGACAGTCCAGCGAGGAGACCTCCGATGAGGGCGACCGGTGGACTAGGCTTGGATCTGAGCGAGGTCTCCCTCATCTCCAGAGCGGACTCCCCCTATACCGACCTGGAAAGCAACTATGGCTGTGGTGATAGTATATCGAACGACGGTTGGGGTGCGCCACCGATCGAACGCTGCATGAGCTGCATCAGCAAGTTAGGTGAGTCCAAGTTCCTCCTTCTCCAACCCTACAGGACATTCCCAACACAGACCTTCGTGGGGAGACATGGTCCCCAACTAATAGTAGAGTCAATCTGGGGGTTAGGGTGTAACAAATTAGTAACAAACTGATTTTAGCGGGAATCTTTAGATAATAATCTCCTATTTAACCTCTCAAAAGTCCCGTTCAATCCCAGTGGGGGAAGGTCGAAAAAAATCGCCGCCATCTTGGATTTCTTCCTTTTTTAAATATCCCCATTTGCAACAAATTTTTTTTATATTATACTTTTTCTCTAAGTTTAATAATAAAAGAGATAGGGCTAATTTTTAAACTGAGCCATCCCAACGCATTCATTTTAGCGGAGACATGATCATGTTTTCTCAAATTACAAACCAGTCGACAACAGATATTTTGAACTTTTTGTATTCTAAATTTACTAGCAAGATCAAGTGAAGGCCAATAATAGAAGTTATAGTAATTGAAGTAAGACATTACAAGAGCCTCACACAGATTCTTTCTAATATTTTGGCTAAGAAAGTGTTTATTAGAATATAGAGTAATAATTTTAGGAAGCAATATGATTTCTGTATAGCCTTTTTAACATGATCTCGATATCTAAAATCTTTGTCCATAATGATTCCCAAATTTCTAGTTGAGTTAACTTTTGATAAAGTAATACCCTCAATATTAATATTAAGGTTATCTGACAAATCCAGTCAAGATCTTTTTGAGCCGAATAATAAAACACAGCATTTGGAAGGATTCAGTTGGAGGTTCAGTTCAGAGGGAGAGAAGTATCTCTATAGCGACCTAAAGAACATGTACAGGGTGGCCCACCACGAATTGCATCGATCTATATATGGAAAACTAAAAGTAGGAAAATTCTGAAAATTTGGCACGTCACCAATGCCGATGGGCGCTGCTCAACTAAAATATTTTGGTGAATCTGGCACTTCCGGTTATACCGGAAGTCGATATCAACTTTCTTATTTCAAATGGAACACCCTGTATATTATTGCATTTTTGTATTCTAGGCATCATTTTGGAACAAAAACATGCAACATGTCCTATGTCTAAATCTAACCGTTTTTGAGATATTTGTATTTTTCCGAAAAAAATTACAGGTGCAGACCTAAAGTCAATTAGCAATTTATACGAGGAAACCCCAAAATTTCAAAACGAATTTTTGGCATCGTGTAACAGAAGCCCTGACCTAGTGATCTCTGCTGAGAAATAAATCCGTTCTTATACAGGGTGTTCACAAAATATGAATAAAAATTACAATCAAAATGTGCTTAAATCTCGAAATTTTCAAATGGAAACCCCCATTTTTTTTTAATGCGATCTTATTCACCCCTAAAAATGATGACAACTTTGTGTAAGGTTTCCTATACCTAAATGCAGTAATTTTCGATTAATTTACGAAAAACCCACTTTTCGCCCATAACATGCGGGGTTTGCTTAACGCTTGGAAAATTACATTAGCCGTGGACGTTGAAAAGACAATCGCGGCTGAGGAAATGCTTATAAATTATTGTCAACAATAATTCCGGCGCGCTTAAATTACACAAACGAAGATTATATATCGCACGTTCTTGATATTACCTTGTTGTATTCTACGTAGATAATAAAACATTTAAATAATTCTTCGTTTGTGTAATTTAAGCGCGCCGGCATTATTGTTGACAATAATAATTTATAAATCAAGTGACATTTCCTCAGCCGCGATTGTCTTTTCAACGTCCACGGCTAATATGATTTTCCAAGCTTTAAGCAAAACCCGCATTTTATGGGCGAAAATTGGGTTTTTCGTAAATTAATCGAAAATTACTGCATTTAGTTATAGGAAACCTTACACAAAGTTGTCATCACTTTTAGTGGTGCATAAAATCGCATTAAAAAAAATGGGGGTTTCCATTTGAAAATTTCGAGATTTAAGCACATTTTGATTGTAATTTTTATTCATATTTTGTGAACACCCTGTATAATAACGGATTTATTTCCCAGCAGAGATCACTAGGTCAGGGCTTCTGTTACACGATGCCAAAAAGTCGTTTTGAAATTTCGAGGTTTCCTTGTATAAATTGCTAATTGACTTTAGGTTTGCACCTGTAATTTTTTTCGGAAAAATGCAAATATCTCAAAAACGGTTAGATTTAGACATAGGACATGTTGCATGTTTTTGTTCCAAAATGATGCCTAGAATCCAAAAATGCAATAATATACAGGGTGTTCCATTTGAAATAAGAAAGTTGATATCGACTTCCGGTATAACCGGAAGTGCCAGATTCACCAAAATATTTTAGTTGAGCAGCGCCCATCGGCATTGGTGAGGTGCGAAATTTTCAGAATTTTCCTACTTTTAGTTTTCCATATATAGATCGATGCAGTTCGTGGTGGGCCACCCGGTATAATAATACATGTTCTTTAGGTCGCTATTTAAAAAAAAAACAGCATCACTGCAAGAGACAAATATAGGTTCAATTAACTTAATCGATGTTCCTGTTACTCTTGTCGGCTCATTCAAAATCGGCACCAAATTATAAGACGCTAGACATGTGCTGACTAGATTGTTAAAATTCAAAAAGTCTGTGTTAAAGTCGCCTAAACATACTATTTTATCAAATGATGGTGAGATATGTGAAAAATAGTGACTAAACTTGGAAATCCCTTGAAAGTCACCTAAACTGTCTTTTCGCCATTGTCTTTCTCACAAATACTACATAATATGTTTCTTAACAAAGCCACAGTCACTTTTGTACTTATACAGTTAGAAATCGTCCTAACACGTAAGTAATATTTGCATACATATAGCAGACTAAAATATCGTCTATCAATTCAACCTGCAACGTAATGTTCTCTGATGGTACTTCGTCGATCGTCGGTTTTTAGGAGGGTGGGGCGGGCGCTCAAGTTGCCAATTTGGGTAAATTTTATGTAGAAATAGGTATACTCTCGGGTATACTTAAAACTCGGGGGATATATAAATGTGGGGGTAAAATACTCGGATGATTAATTATTACTTATTATTTTCGTAGGATAAAGTTGTACATAATATACAGGGTGTATCTAAACTGATGGTCAAAAATGAAACCACGTATTCTTGGAGTCAAAATAAGGGCACTTCTTCATATATTTTTTTCTCCTACGGGCCATAGGTTTTTTATACAGAGCGTAGAAATTTAGAGAAAAATACACATATTTCTTAGTACTTATCTCTAGAAGTCTAAGAGATATTTTCTTCAAACTTGGCGTGTCACATGAGCGGATGAGTTGTCAAATTTAAGGTTAATATGAAGCTTGTGAGGCCCCCAGTTGCGGAGATACAGGGTGTTATTAAAATTAATTAGTTCAGAAAAATATGAATACCCTGTATAATCGCATTTTTTTAATTTATTTTGAATGGTAAATTCAATGGTTAACAAAAAGTATCTCTTAGTATTTTTTCATATTCTCAGCCGTTTTTTAATTATTTTCAAAGTACGGCAATGCTGCAATAAACAAGTCATATTAAGAATAAATCTAACAATCTGTGGATGTCAATTAAACTTGGCATTATTTGAATCATTTGGCTGCCAACTTTGCACTTTAGTATCAATATTTTGAAAAATTATATTTTCATTTGAAGAATTGACTGATATGCACTTTTGCTATGGACTTGCCAATGGCAATAATAAACATGCGGAAGCGCGTAGTTGCGTGTATTGAAAGAGACGGCGGTCATTTCGAACATTTAATAATTTAATTTTCGAATAGCAATACGTTTCTTTTATTATCGTTTTTGCTTTTGTATTTTGTTAAATAAAGTTTAATTGACATCCACAGATTGCTAGATTTATTCTTAAAGTGACTATTGTTCATTGCAGCGTTGCCGTTCTTTAAAAATAATTAAGAAACGGCTGCGAATATGAAAAAGTACTAAGGGATACTTTTTGTTAACCATTCTATTCACCACTCAAAACAAATTAAAAAATGCGATTATACAGGGTATTCATATTTTTCTGAACTAATTAATTTTACTAACACCCTGTATCTCCGCAACTGGGAGCCTCAGAAGCTTCATGTCAACCTTAAGTTTGACTTGAAGTTTTTTGACTCCAAGAATAGGTGGTTTCATTTGTGACCATCGGTTTAGTTACACCCTGTATATAATGTAAAGTTTAATTATATTATTATTACACATCCGTTTAAATAAGTAGGTATTCATATTTTCTGCAAAAAAAAAAAAGTGCAAAATGTATACAACCGTCTCTAATTAATAGCTCTCTCGCTGTTACCATTGACTTTAGAGAAAAATGTTTACCAGATGAAATTTTTAAAATTTTATTCTCTACAAAAAATGCCTCTTATTCTTTTTTGAAAAAAACTGTTGCAAACGGAGATATTTCAAAAAAAATCCAAGAAGGATTAAATAGGAGGGTATTATCTAAAGATTTCCCGCTTAGATCAGCTTGTTACTAATTTGTTGCACCCTCCCCCCCCCCCCCACGTATAATACTCGGGTACGTTTACCGCACGGGCGTAGCCAAGGGGGGGGGGTTTCGGGGGTTCAAACCCCCCGAAATAAGCAAAATATTACGTAAAAATACGAGGAGTGAAGAGTTAAATTATTATTACGTTTGAATATATGTAGTAATAGTAGCGCCTAGCGCCATCTTTTGATGAGAGGCAGACGCAGTTGCAGCCGAACTTGCCTATCCCGAAATCTAGTTTGGAATGCCTAGATATGTGCGATAAAAACCTTTATCCTAATATTTACACATTACTACAAATCATGGCTACCATTCCTGTATATCCACTGCTACCCCAGAAAGGTCTTTGTCGAGCCTAAGGAGACTGAAAAACTATTTACGAAACACTACAAGTAAAAACAAACTTAATGGTTTGGCTCTAATGAACATTCACTATGGAACAGAAATTCATGCAGATGAAGTAGTGGATATATTAAAGCCGAAGATTTCTTCTTTAATGGTTTTAGATTTAGCGCAGAGGAACGAAATTAACGAAATTAATTTATAATATATAGATATTAAATTTCATGTAAGTATATTTTTGTTGTTTTATTTACTTCTCAAACTAAACCCCCCCCCCCAAAACTAAATCCTGGCTACGCCCGTGGTTTACCGTACTATAACCGTTCTTTATTCCGCCAGGCGCAATGTCCAGGTCATCGACGGCGACGGTGACAGTCGGAACGCCTTGCTGGGAGCACACGTGCGACCGCCACTCCATCAGCAGTTCCAGCGACAGCAGCGGCTGGAGCCAGGCGGTGACCAGACCGCCGACCAGGCCTCCCAAGCCGGCCGGCTCGCAGCCGCAGTCGCCGAAGAAGCCGGCTCCGCCGCCGCCGCTGTCCCCGCCGTCCTTCGACAACTACGACGTGCCCAAGATACCGTACCCGGTGGTGAGTACGGGTTGGATTGACCAGGACGTACGCAACAGTGACCCGTCACCAAAAAACTCAAATCTATTTATCGCTAAGATAAAATAATGTAAACAAGTCGCTCTGTGTGGTTCCCATGTGATCAGGCGTTGCCCGCCTTAACTGCAAACGACTCGATACTTTGCGATCAATGAATTAATAAGTAATATGAAAGTTGCACAAGGGACAAATTCTAAATATAAACACAATTAGAAAACTAAACAGTTTAGTTAGTTAGTTCATTAATTTATGTACAGCTTGGCATCCGATTCCAATTATGGGAATTTTGGTGTTAATGTTTGGTGGGGAATCCTTAATGAAACGTAACTTTGATTGGTTCGCATTATTTTAATTCACTCTTACGAGTGAAATATACTACTTATTTAAATTGTTTAATGTGGCGTCAACAAGATCGAGCACCAGTGCATAATGCAAGAAGGGTAGAGGAGTTTTTAAATCATAATTTTAGAAATATAAAAACAATAGGTAAAACAAAACATTCAACGATCGGCGCCACAGTCAAAAGTAGCCGCGTTCTTTACTATGGGATTCAACAGTCTCTTAGTCTGTTGTCCCTGACTGGCAGTTTCTCTCTTTAGACTTCTTCCATACTACTTATCAGTTCAATGTTTTTGGTATTATCGAGGCCAACGATAAAGACAGACCATGGCGCTAACGGATAATCGCGTAGTCACGTGACCAACTTAGTCCTATATAATAAAAGGCATTTTTAGAGATAAGTAGAAAAAACAAATTTTGTAACAATTTGGCGAGTTTTCTTTCATCTATTACATTATTGGTGTTGTGCTTTCCCTAATTGTTTTTTCAAAATTTTCAACCTGCCTCAGCTGCTTTGGGCTGAGATGAGTTAAACGGCACTGCACTCAAATATTTTGGAAAATTCTCAAAAATGGTTGGGAGAGCACCTTCCTTTAGCTTAGTTGATATTCTCTAAAGGTATTTTCCTCCCACAACACATTTGTCCACTTTAATTGTTTTCATTTCTTGAAAATGTGTTAGCCACACATACTTAAGGGTTTTTTAGAAATTAAATCTCAGTTGGAATTTGACGAATCTATTTTTGGCGCAAATTTTCATCCCGAGGCAAAACAAATATTTTTATGGTGACATTTTCTTCCTGGCTTTTGTAATATGTATAAATATAATATAAACAGACCCAATATTTGGTATTTACGTTATTTTTTACGAAATAAAAATGAAAACTCACCTCAGTATACTGTAAATATTGAGGAGGTCCCAGTTGATCGGCAGCGTGAAAGGCCGAATAGGAACCGTATCACGGCGTGGCTCGACAACGAAAGTCCTCTAGTACGTTACAACACCGATTTATTTCGCACAAGGTGAATGGTGAATACAAAATACACAAACCCGAACGTGGTCAACGGGAACGGCTTCCAGCCACCCGGACCGTCTGAACTCGTAAATCTCCAGTGAGCAGTCCACCCGTCTGTGTCTCAGGCTCCACTGTCCATTCCGGGGGGAGAATTCCCCTTACAGCGCTCACGCGTCACCAATATTCCTGGACGGCACGGGTCCCACCCAGCGGCCATAATAACACCTGGGCGGTTCCCCTCCGCCAGGACACACGCGCACTAGACACAAACTCGTTTCTAAAATATAAACTAAGACGTTTAAAAACACTTTAAACATTTAAAACTTCTCAAAACCCAAGCTGCCGCTTTCAGTTATGTGACAAATGATACGTAACGTCGGACTAAGATGGTCACGTGATTTTTGTGCACCATGGCCTGTCTTTATCGTAGGCCTCGGGTATTTATATGATGACGTCAGAGCAAGTTTTGCTTGCAGCGTACCGCCCTGCAAATATTTATATCGATTTCACCTTGGAAATAAATATGTAACGTAGTCTGAATTATCTTCTACAGGTATTTAAACGTGGTCTTTTTGTTCCAGGAACCAAAGCAGGACGAACTCTACGACACGCCGCGCAAACTGAAGGAATGCCTCGCCTTCGAGACGGTCCAGAAGCCGTGCGGCTGCGTCGTCAGGGTCCGTCAGCCGGACCCCGTCGAACGTCCGTGCGTCTGCCAACGCCTGATGTCCTGTTGGTCGGCGACGGACGACGTGCACGCCGTCTACGCCACGGTCGACTACAGCAAGAAAACGCACCGCCCCCAAGCGAACCCCGCCACCCCCGTCGTACCGGACGGCGCCAACTACGCCAACCTGACACCGGTCGAACCTACAACGAACGCCGCAACGACCACCGCCCAACCGTCTTCCAACTACGAAAACATGGAATTTGCTCAAACGTTGCAACTGTACGAGAACAGCAAGGAGATCGCGGAGAAGGCGCGGGCGCTGTGCAGGAAGTGCGGGCACGCCCAAGACGACTACCTCATGATGGAGCCCAACAAACAGAACCCACCGTCGCATCCGGGTTATATTCCTATGTCGCCGGCCGTGAAACAGAGGTTAGGAAAGGTGCTGTCGAACAGCAACCCCAACCTGGGTCCCGTGTTGGACCGTTCGAACAAACCGTCGGGCTCCGCGATGCTGCACGCCAACATATACCAAAGGAAGATGATACTGGACTCGACGGACAACCTGGAGGGCGTGCGCAGGAAGCGGTCGAACAGCGCCGACTCGTCGACCAGCCGGTGCGAGCCGGAGCCGGAGACGTCGCCGTGCCACTGCGCGCAGTCCGCGGCCGCCGTGCGCCGGTCGTCGTCGGTGCCGTGCAAGTCGAACAGGGACTCGTCGAGCTCGAACGACTCGGGCGTGTTCGAGCTGCCGCGCAGGGCGCAGCCGCCGTGCGCCAACCTGACGACGCTGCCGCGCAGGTCCAAGTCGTCGGACCCGCTCAGGGACCTCACGTTCCAGTTCAACAGGCCGGAGGGCAAGTCGGCCAGCGCCGAGGCGGAGGTGCCGGTCTGCCCGAACGGGTCGACGAGCAGCGGCACGTCGGACATGTCGGACTACTTCGAGACGCTGTCGCTGTCGTCGCACAGTTCGGGCGGCGACGCGGCGCCGCCCAGCTGCACGCTGAGGCCGCGGTCGGGCAACGAGTATCTGAGCCTGCAGAGGCTGATAGCGCCGGTGCCGGAGGAGCGCCACTAAAACTAGTCTACTTAGAAAGCAATAAACGATAGCGGTTAGCGTACCATAATATATTATTAATATAATTATATCTGTAATCATTTTTCTGTATAAAGGTATTTACTTTATAAAATAAATTATTCGGTAATATGTCTGTGTTTTTTTTTTCCCAGCGAAGACATTGGAAACTGCTTGGTGATTAAATTCAACAGGATCATTGAATGTAACTCTTTACTATTTAATAATAAGTCGTCGACTTTTCTTTAAAAAGTTATGTTTCGAAACCACTAGCCATCTCAAGTTTCAACGGAATTTTATGTCATCTGCTGTGACGTCATCCACCATTAGGTCGAGGCCCACGATAAAGACAGGCCATGGCGCTAGCGCATAATCGCATAGTCACATGACCAACTTAGTCCTATATAATAAAAGGCATTTTTGGAGATAAGTGGAAAAAACAAAAATTTCGTAACAATTTGGCGAGTTTTCTTTCATCTATTACATTATTGGTTTTGTGCATCCAGACTTTCTCTAATTGTTTTTTCAACATTTTCAACCTGCCTCAGCTGTTTTGAGTTGAGAGTTAAAGGGCACTGCACTCAAATATTTTGGCACATTCTCAAAAATTGTTGGGACAGCACCTTCCTTTAGCTTAGGTTCTCTATAGGTATTTTCCTCCCACAACACATTTGTCCACTTTAATTGTTTCACTTTCTTGAAAATGTGTTAGCCACACATACTTAAGGGTTTTTTAGAAATTAAATCTCAGTTGAAATTTGACGAATCCATTTTTGGCGCAAATTTTCATCCCGAGGAAAAGCAAATGTTATTGTAGTGACATTTTCTTCCTGGCTTTTGCACTATGTATAAATATAATATGAACAGAACGAATATTTGGTATTTAGGTTATTTTTTACGAAATAAAAATGATAACTCACCTCAGTATACTGTAAATATTGACGAGGTCCCAATTGATCGGCAGCGTGAAAGGCCGAATAGGAACCGTATCAGGGCGTGGGTCGACAACGAAAATCCTCGAGTACGTTACAACACTGATTTATCTCGCACAAGGTGAACGGTGAATACAAAATACACAAACCCCAACGTGGTCAACGGAAACGGCTTCCAGCCACCCGGACCGTCTGAACTCGCGGATCTCCCGTAAGCAGTTCACCCGTCAGGCTCCACTGTCCATATTGTCCATTCCGGGGAGAGAATTCTCCATACAGCGCTCACGCGTCGGCGCGAGCGGCACCAATACTCCTGGACGGTTCCCCTTCGCCAGGACACACGCGCACCAGACACAAACTTGTTTCTAAAATATAAACTAAGACGTTTAAAAACACTTTAAACATTTAAAACTTCTCAAAACCCAAGCTGCCGCTTTCAGTTATGTGACAAATGACATGTAATTGTGCGCCTTGGCCTGTCTTTAAGTTTAGGAATCCTTGATAATATAGCCATTCTAATTTTAAATTTCCAATTATGAAGAAGTAGGTACTTACACAAACGCCTATGCCACTTTGATGTAAATGACCTCAAAAGTTAATTTAAATTAAAAAATGCGTACCGATAGATTATTGTCCTCAAACATTTTACACTCTATTCAAACTAAATGCAAGTGGCGCGTAAACATTTACACGATGGAAGCACGTGAACAATTCTGAGGGCTAAGACGAGGCAGGGTCGCATTAAGGACGATCTCTATGTATTTTATTATATAAAATATTAAAATAATATGCCCCAGTATTAAGAACTTTAAAAACAAACTTTTATGGCACACCCTAGTCATTCACTTACCTGCAAATTTCCAAATTTCTATTATTAATCGCACAAGCCGCACATCTAAGTATAATCGAAAAGGTATCTAAGTACCCCATACTGACATCTATCACATTGTCAGATTCAAGACGAAAAAATCTACAGGATGGTTTAGTGTTTAAAACACCATTGTTGCAGAATCTCTTATAATATAAAAACATGCCGATGTGTCTGTTACAACGAATTTAATATCCATTTTCTTAAGAAAAGCCCATTCAAAATACCTAGTGTTTATCCTTTTGCAATCGAAAAATTGACAAAAAGAAGAGAACAAAAGTCTATAAATAGTAGCACCACAAAACCCCATGCTAATTGCTAGTAACAAATCCTCAAGTATTTTTGCTTTCTTCTGCGGTACAGATCTTCAAGTTCCTCATTCAAAAATAGAGGCATTTCTAAAAGAATGTTAATGTGAACTTTTTATTATGTTTTATGATGGATTGGTGGTACGCATTTTGAAGCACCCAATAATGTAAATACCTAATAGAAAATCCCTATGAATAAAGAACCCCAGGAAGGAGCAAATTTGGGCTTTACGCTGGACCGGTCCAGTCTCTGAATATGGCGGCATGCCGTTTCCGGTTTACAAAAGTACTTACCGATGGAATGTTATCCCCCAAACATTTTGTTCTGGTAGTCACGGAATAGCCGCAGGCTGCACAGCTAACCATAATGGATCTCCAAAAAGTACTTATCGAAGAACTACACAAACATCTAATAGCACAGACCACCGTGACAACTGTCAAATATAAAAATATTTTGTCAAAATTCAGTCTCCATACAGAGCGATTTCCGTCTCACGTATTTTGTAATGCCCATAGAGCTTTGGCTCCTTCCTGGGGTTCTTTATTCATTGGAAAATCCACATTACCTATCGTATTCCATAGCACCCGATGTATTCACAAATACAAACACCACTGAAACTGTAGGTAGGTAGGTATATTGCTGCTATGTTGTACAGAGCAAATATTAATATTACGAATTACATAATCAAGTAAATGTTGTCAATTAATTAGCAAATCGGAAATTGAATCAATAAAATCAAAAAGCTTGTAAATACCGCATAACAGTGAATATACTGGACTTATTGTTAAAAATTGCACGAAAAGAAAACAGCTTTATTATATCTTCAAAAAATATTATAAAAACGTAAAACCAATATACAGGGTGTTAGTAAATAAGTGCGACAGGGAGTAAAAGTTAAAAAAAAATGATAATTTATTTATTGCGCTGAAAGGGATTAAGATATTCAAATGAAATTTGGTGGGTTTTAAGAGGACTAGAAAGCGCATTTTTTGACACCCGATTATAAATTTTATGTTAATCAGTGGCGTGCATAGGGGTAATGGCCTCGATATTTTTAAGAAAATAAATGATACGCCACAGAGAAAATTTAAAATAAAAATTATTTTTAAAATCCACGTTTAATTAGTGACAAAAAAACTTTTTTACCTTTTTTTCGCAGGGGCCGTCATTTTTATGCAAAAAAAATAAAACAACATAACGCGTATTTTTAATTTCTATTACAACAATATCAAAAACCTATCCTATACAGCAACAATAAATCAAAACAACAAATGAAAATAAAAATATCTCGAATAAAACATTTTTAGTTAGGTGCGCATAGCTATAACAATAAATAAATTATCATTTTTTTAAAAAAAAACTTTGACTCCCTGTATATCGGAAACGAAGCATTTGCGGACCTACATTTATATAGCAAACTGTCATTATTTTTTCATGTAGAATCACCCCTTAAAGTTTGTCGCACTTATTTACTAACACCCTGTATATTTTAAAACATAAAGCTTCTTTCTTTACTTTAGTCAACACATTTTAAGTAAAACCATCCTGTAGGAACAATGGAATCCATTTCGCATGCGGATAAAATTCTTAACTGCACTTCCCCATATCATCCATTAATCGAAACTTGTAATGATCGTTTCTTTACCGTTGGCAGAAAGACAGACCTAAATAGGTTTATGTCACCGCGATACGCCCAAACCATGTATTCTTTATTATCGCATGTTATTGTAATTTGTTATCTACTTTCATTTTCAGCATTACAACGAAATTAATAACACCGATTATATTATGTATGTAGGCGATGCCCATTTGAATTTGGTTCATCGAGATGTGCCTAGTTTTGTAATTCGATTCGCCGAAAAACAATATACAGCTGGATTCCTTCCTGGCACACTTGTGACTCTGATTGTGTTCTATGCAAAAAGCATTCTTGCTTCTACGAATCACTGAGTGATCCATAAAAAGCGTACAAATCAATAAAGCAAATGTGCCCTAAAAATTATAGTATGCTGAATACAATAAGGTGTCAAACTCAAGAAGTAATAATCATGTTAATGGGATCACTATTATGTGTCAATGATACCTTAGAACAATGATTGATTTTAATATGATTCCAAGACCGAAATCAAGAACTCGAGAATGAGTCAGTCACTTATCTATATCTAGGACAGGGCATAATGAGTTACAACACCTGCCTAGTTGAAAAATTCTTTATTGACTATTTATCTTTAATGGAATCTTTTACTATTTCTCTGTAAGTATATTATCAAGAAGCCAACGCAAATCGACGCGATGCTAAGTATGCCATAAGAAGGATAGTTCACAAGTTTTATTTAAAAAAAGTGGTACCAACATTAAATAAAATCTTACAAGCTGTGAATAAAGACAACGACTTGCTCGAAGTGAGAAGAACCACATTATGGACAGTCCTTAAGGACATGAATTTTCGCTGGGAGAAACAAAACCGAAACTCTATTCTCATAGACAAACCCGAAATCATTTGTTGGAGAAGAGAGTACCTACGGGCGATAAGATTTCGAAGTGAGGGAAGAAACAGTTTTTACTTGGATGAAACTTGGTTGAACGAGGGACATACTGATTCAAAAGTATGGAGAGACAAAAATATTCAAAGTTCTCGGGAAGCTTTTGTGGAAGGGTGGTCAAGAGGTATAAACCCTCCCTCTGGAAAAAGGTCCTAGATTAATATCAACACACGTTGGGAGCGAAGATGGATTTCTAAATGGCGGTTTATTAGACTTTCAATCCAATTCTACCAGATATTATCATCAGGAAATGACGACCGATATATTTTAATAATATTTTCAGTAAATGATAGAGTGGTTACCAAATAATTCCATACTTGTAATTGATGATGCAAGTTATCATTCTAAACTAGTACGAGTTCTTGGAAAAAAGCGCACTTTATTGAATGGCTAAACGAGAAGGGGCTGCAATTTGAAGAAGGAATGGTCAAAAAAGAACTTTTAAAAATAGCCAGGGAACATTCATAGGTCAGGATTTAAGATGTATGTAGTCGACGAAGTGGCAAAAGAACGTGGCATAATTATTGTGCAACGCCTGCCGCCATACTATTGTGAGTTTAACCCCATAGAGCTTACTTAAGGATGTACGGCACTGGACATCATTAATGCAGAAGTTTGGCGAAAAAATAAAATTGAGCCTCTTATTATTGCCTTAGAATATGACGACTCTTCCGAATTTTCAGAAGACGCTGCTTCACGGGCGTAGCCAAGGGGGGGGTTTCGGGGGTTCAACCCCCCCCCCCCCCCCCCCGAAATAAGCAAAATATTACCTAATATTATCTATCCTTGTTAAGGATAGATAATATTACCTAATATTATCTATCCTTGTTAAGGATAGAGACGTGAATCATTATTACTGTCGAAAAATGGAGGGGAAAAAAAGGAAGGGTGGTAAACCTAAAGGTATGGACTACTGGAAAAAATGGTGTAGTCAAGGTCAAGGGGTTTCTAATAAAGAAACAAATTTGGATTTAGCTATCAAAGCTTCAGCTACCTTGCATGCTGATAAGAAGACTGCCTACCCCGAAATCTAGTTTGGAATGCCTAGATATGTGCGATAAAAACCTTTATCCTAATATTTACACATTACTACAAATCTTGGCTACCATTCCTGTATCCACTGCTACCCCAGAGAGGTCTTTCTCGAGCCTAAGGAGACTGAAAAACTATTTACGAAACACTACAAGTGAAAACAGACTTAATGGTTTGGCTCTAATGAACATTCACTATGGAACAGAAATTCATGCAGATGAAGTAGTAGATATATTTAAAAGAAAAAGCCGAAGATTTCTTCTTTAATGGTTTTAGATTTAGCGCAGAGGAACGAAATTAATTTATCCATTTCATTTAAAGTTAAGAACTTTATAAATATATGTCGTAGTTTTTCGGATGGATATATAGATATTAAATTTCATATAAGTATATTTTTGTTGTTTTATTTACTTCTCAAACTAACCCCCCCCCCCCCCCCAAAAGTAAATCCTGGCTACGCCCGTGCGCTGCTTTATATTTTGAATTGTATAAATAAAATTCTCTATGTGAAATTGTATTGGCAACATTATTATAAATATTTTGTTTGTTTTATTAGTGTCTCAAAATTTAATATTTTTGCAAAATAGTTCGGTTGGTTTTTAGGAACAGTAAAAAAACGATAATAAATTAATAAACTTTTTATTTTCTTTATATTTTTTTATAACTTCCATTATTAGCATTTTATTGCCTATTGTTATTTGGAGATTACCGGGTGCGCCCCAGGAAGAAGGCAGATAAATACATTGAATAAATGGCAAAGCTTTTTGTCAGACCCCGGAATTTATAAGGAGGGCAGCGTGCTATCAATTCTATTTGAACAGAGTATAGTTCTATATTAAATTTGGTAATGTGAAAAAGTTATCGGGTTATCAGTTTAGCTGCCACAATATTGGTTTAGCGTAACTAGGAAGTAACTAAGAGAGCAGTATTTCAGCGAAAATACCACTAGTGGTATTATCAGGGGTAATATAACAAGTAGTGTGCCTATTATCGATAATACCTTTCGTTAATTTTACGATGAAAATACCACGACTGCGCAGCAGGAGTGGTATTTTCTTAGCATTGGGATTCTAATGAGTTGTAAATTAAGGAAAGGTATTATCTATTATTAGGCATACCACGAGTTGTATTTAAAAAGATAATTTAACAACTGTAAATAGTTAGTTTGACAACTAGCTGTCATTTATTAGATTGAACTTTCGGTTCTGAATATGATTTTTGTGCTAATAGATATTTAAAAATCAATGTCTTAACTGTAAACATATCTTCTAGTCCTATATTAAATTTGGTAATGTGAAGAAGTTATCGGGTTATCAGTTTTAGCTGCCACAATATTGGTTTAGCGTAACTAGGACGTAACTAAGAGAGTAGGATTTCAGCGAAAATACCACTAGTGGCATTATCGCTGAAATCATCACCTGATTGGTTAATATTTCAAAAATCATACCATTTCTTTGGTTCATATTGGCAGGCGTTGAATTCTCACTTATAATCTCCCTAGAGCATGAATTATTTCCGGAAACTTTTTTCGAGGTGCGAATTTTCTTAAAAAATTCGCAACCGAGAAAAAATTTCCGGAATTTTAATTCATGCTCGCGGGAGATTCGGTACGAAAATTTCATGTCAAAACTATTTGAAAATACAATTAAATTGGTGACATATGGTGACTGGTGTTATTGTTGTATATAGGAGGGAGATTTCCACTTATTAATCTTACAGCTAGGTGCTTATGGGAGGGTGATTTCCGAAAAAATACACAAGTTGCCATGGCAACGTTAAGAAATGCTTGTGTTTTATTGGTTGTACCTTGTCGACATGAAATTTTCGCTGAAATCATCACCTGATTGGTTAATATTTCAAAAATCATACCATTTCATTGGTTCATATTGGCAGGCGTTGAATTCTCACTTATAATCTCCCTAGAGCATGAATTATTTCCGGAAACTTTTTTCGAGGTGCGAATTTTCTTAAAAAATTCGCAACCGAGAAAAAATTTCCGGAATTTTAATTCATGCTCGCGGGAGATTCGGTACGAAAATTTCATGTCAAAACTATTTGAAAATACAATTAAATTGGTGACATATGGTGACTGGTGTTATTGTTGTATATAGGAGGGAGATTTCCACTTATTAATCTTACAGCTAGGTGCTTATGGGAGGGTGATTTCCGAAAAAATACACAAGTTGCCATGGCAACGTTAAGAAATGCTTGTGTTTTATTGGTTGTACCTTGTCGACATGAAATTTTCGCTGAAATCATCACCTGATTGGTTAATATTTCAAAAATCATACCATTTCATTGGTTCATATTGGCAGGCGTTGAATTCTCACTTATAATCTCCCTAGAGCATGAATTATTTCCGGAAACTTTTTTCGAGGTGCGAATTTTCTTAAAAAATTCGCAACCGAGAAAAAATTTCCGGAATTTTAATTCATGCTCGCGGGAGATTCGGTACGAAAATTTCATGTCAAAACTATTTGAAAATACAATTAAATTGGTGACATATGGTGACTGGTGTTATTGTTGTATATAGGAGGGAGATTTCCACTTATTAATCTTACAGCCAGGTTCTTATGGGAGAGTGCTTTCCGAAAAAATACACAAGTTGCCATGGCAACGTTAAGAAATGCTTGTGTTTTATTGGTCGTACCTTGTCGACATGAAATTTTCGCTGAAATCATCACCTGATTGGTTAATATTTCAAAAATCATACCATTTCATTGGTTCATATTGGCAGGCGTTGAATTCTCACTTATAATCTCCCTAGAGCATGAATTATTTCCGGAAACTTTTTTCGAGGTGCGAATTTTCTTAAAAAATTCGCAACCGAGAAAAAATTTCCGGAATTTTAATTCATGCTCGCGGGAGATTCGGTACGAAAATTTCATGTCAAAACTATTTGAAAATACAATTAAATTGGTGACATATGGTGACTGGTGTTATTGTTGTATATAGGAGGGAGATTTCCACTTATTAATCTTACAGCCAGGTTCTTATGGGAGAGTGCTTTCCGAAAAAATACACAAGTTGCCATGGCAACGTTAAGAAATGCTTGTGTTTTATTGGTCGTACCTTGTCGACATGAAATTTTCGCTGAAATCATCACCTGATTGGTTAATATTTCAAAAATCATACCATTTCATTGGTTCATATTGGCAGGCGTTGAATTCTCGTATGTAATATCACAAGTGCCGGAAATTTTATCGATAATTTTTTCGAAAGCATTATTTTGCCTAGAAAGATCACGAGTATAAATTGGTCTTTTATTTTCTGATAAAATCCCGAGAGCGAAGCTGAAAATAAAGGCCCAATTTGTATGAGTGGTTTTGCTAATGGGCAAAATAGCGCTTGATAATAAAATTATTTAGAAAAATTTCGGGCACGAGTGGTATGTGTCGAGATTATTTCTCGAATACGATTTAATAATTTCTGTATTAATTTTTTCTATGTTTACATTTCCAAAACGACTCATTTTGAACGAGTTTATTGACAGCTTCGACTGTAACGTTCGAGTAAACAAACATGACGCTTGGATATCCAAGGCAAATGCGACTATACCTACACCCTCTTAGCGTTGGTTTATTTCTGAATGTGTGTCATAAATACCAATGTAAAAGTTATATAAATTCATTGATACAGTGCTCAATAATACCTACCGCAACATAATTTATAAGCTGCATAATTTAGAACAGTGTTAAACACACCAATTTTAAGAAGTACGTGTTTGTATTGAACAGATTCGCGGTTGCTAAGCAACGAAGTGATAATTGCACAAGTGGTATTACCGCTTTGGTTTTGCACAAGTGCAATTATCGCTAGCAGAGGCATATGATTGGTTGGATTTTTATGGAAGGAGATACCTTTATTGAATGCAAGCAGTATGAGGGAAATAATCCACAAAATTCATCTTTTAGACTTAAATGTACACTGTACACCTGAAGTTTGACGCAATACTCAAAATAATGCCGAGATACAGAGTGGTAAAATCGACTTTTCAAAATTTTACAACAAAATGTATGGTGTGAAACTCACTTTCTGTTTTGTTTATAGCCCAGATCCAATTAACATTGTTCTTATTTTTGTTACTTATTTGGCCTCAGAGTTTAAATTTAACTTTTCTTTAATGTTGTAAACATGTCGTTTTTGGCGCATAATCTGTCCACGAAATAATATTGCAGTAATAAATTATCAGAGTACGTACCACCCACGTGTATTTTTGGCATGGCTCGAATAACTTTCGTGAAAGATTCAAGGCCTTCTAAAATACAAGCCAACCCTTAGTTTTAGCATGATAATATCATTGACGTTGCTAACTCTGCACTCGTTGATAAAAACATTTAGTGAAGACGAAATTGATGTTAGATGGCAACCGACTTTAGTCACAAAACTATGACAGATAGGGAAGTTTTGGCTTTATATTAAAAACTGCATTAAATAAATGAAATTTCTTCATTCGCTTTATAATACGTATGTATGTATGTCTATGAAACTAAGATATATTTTTTGGAAAACAAAAAATTCTAGAAAACGGTATTAATCTCAGTGAATGTAGAACAGTTAACCCTAAATCTGATATAACGCTGGATCATATACTTAGAGTGTACTGTACACGCCGTGTAAGCAGGGTACAACGTTTGAAACAATATCACTTTCAGTTCCAAAAGAGAGCGAAATCAAGAACACCGAAAATAAAAACAAAAACAAAATTTATTTCGCAAAAGTTTCGACAACGTGACGCCAGAACATACGGGCTTCACTTTCGATAAGGCCTCTCTATAAGTAGGCCGTGGAAAGTGAGATGGGCGACACGATGTGTTCGTATCAATTTGGGCCGTACGTGGTTGATGTAATGGTTTGCCAAGTTCGGGCTTCATTTTTTATATTAAATTCCTCCGAACATACAGAGTGAAATAGATTGCACCAGTGACTATAGAAGGAATTCTATAGTCACTGATTGCACTTAGTAGAATCTATAAAACTTTTTTCTGCGTAGGTATATTTGCAGTTTTCTTTACAATCTACGGGATGGTCCGCCAACGGACAAAAAAGTTCTGTCGCATTTTTAGGGTGCATCACTCTGTATCAACCCTTTAAAATGGTACAATTGAACTATGATTTCTGTCGATTAATGCCCTTGGTACACCCACAAGGTGTACCAAATTTGGTTTTTCCAAGTTCAAAAATTACTGAGATATTGACTTATTTTTCGAAATTTCAAAGCCCACTTTCGAGGCCTATAATTTTAGGCTTCCCTGTATGCTCCTGCTCTGTGCCGGTTCTTATGCGGAACACCCGGTATACATATATTTCCATAGTATTTACTGAATTATAGGTTATGGGTATGGTATAAATGAAGTCACTCGGAATAACATAAAAACGCTAGGGCGGCGTTTGCTTTGTAAAACAAGACCGAGTCTTATAGTCGGCGCGCGGTCCTTAATAATAATATCAAAATTTTATTTAAATGCTCTAAAAAAAATAAAATAAACTTTGAAACAATTCAAACCGAAGCAAACCAATAATTTTGTTTCACACAAAACAACACCACACAAAAATCTATACACAAACAAACTGGAATACGTCGGCCCCTGCTCCGAGGATCTCGCTTTCTTATTGGCTGCCACCTTGACTAGGTCGACGTCGACCACATAAAAATCTTTGAATTTTATACGGATGATTTCTGCTGATAAGTCTGCTATTTTTACCTGTAGCAAAGCGTAGTAAATGCTATGAAATAGATGGCACCGTGTTCCAAGTGAGTTCATTTATATTTCACCAGGGTAGCTCGAGAACAGGCGCCTCGGCAATAAAATACGCGACGAAACACTTTTTAACCATATTAAACAGAACCTCGTATTTGTAGTAAAAAGAGATTAAGAAGACAGAGAAGATAGATATTGTAGTAAAAACAAGTGACTGCAGACTCGCCTAATATAATATCAAGGTTACACTGTTCGACGGCTGGCCACTTGTGCAGCGAAATGCGGTGGATAGCCATGCCTTAATTTCACAGGTCTTAGGATGTACTTGCGTAAATAGTTAGGGTAGACTGGGGTAAGTGTCAAGCCAAAATTAAGAGTGTATATCATTCAGTAGGGAAACAAATATTTACAGTTTACTTAGAACATTTGTTTTTGCTGGACGGACTTCTTAGGGATTTATATGCCTTATGCTGCAACATGAAAGAACCAGCTAATATTGAGTTCAAGTTATGATAAAAAAAATATTTTGGTGTCGGACATTTTACACTTACCCCAACAAGGGGTAAGTGTAAAATGGGTCAGGAAACACTACAGAGTGTGTTTCTATTTTCACTGGGGTAAGTGTAAAACATTGCCATAATCAACACAAACACATAACACGTTGAATCAAACAAATATCTTTATTAGAAAATAAGTTACAAACTTTTCTGTCGTATAACAGAGCTTATCCATTTCGTCTCAAAAATAAAATAACTCATTTCTGTCCTAAAAGGCAATTATTAATATTTAAGTATGTTAAAAATAAATTAAAAAAATTAACTAAGTAAATAAAAATTATAATATTTAAAAATAATGTCTCTTAGGTACCTATATAATAAGAACTTCGTGAATTAGCAGTGTAGAGAAATTGGTTCTATAGCATGTTGTTCTATAGGTAGTACGTTTACACTTGCCCATTGAATTATATTTGAAGGGGTAAGTGTAAAACTACCTAGAATGCTTCTAAATTCTAATTTAAATGGACAATTTGTTATTGAGCCTCTAAAACATTGTTTGTTAGATAATATGAATACAAGAAACCAAAAAGAACTTGCCTTTTTTTACTTTAAAATTAATGATTTTTGAAATGCTCGAAGTGACAGCTAGAGGTTAGTATTTACAAGAAAATGCTAGGCAACCAAAAATACATATTGATGTTTTGCGTGTTGATAGGCTTTCAGGGCGTATAAATTAATGCTATGGGTAGCTCATCTGTTTCCTATTAATATTTTTCTTCTTTTGGCACACCTGTTTTACACTTACCCCATTTATACACTTGCCCCAGTCTACCCTATAATCGATGTGGCTTTTTAGAGATCTTTTCACAATATTATAACGTTGTGTTGTGTGACGAAATATTATGTTGCTTGTAGAATATGTATATTTTTGAAAACTGCGTCACGCTATGTCCTATATTCTTTTTGTGGCGTTCAAGTGACTTTAGCAATACTCTAATTGTGTTGAGTGTTACCGAAAACTGACGGAGAGCCGCGTATGGAATCCTACCTACTTTTCCAATGACAGGTCCGAGAACTGCCGATTTTTTCAGAAACCGCAACCACTGACACAAAATCAGATACCTACTCCCATGATTTATGTTGATGGCCCACTTATTTATCGAGGTTCCGTAGGTAGCAGGAGATATTTATGATTATCCTTAATATGTTACAGTAATTATCGAGAACATCGTTCGATCTGATCGTGACAAGCGTGACAGCTCCTACGCGCTTGGGCCGCATATCGGCACTTTGATCGAGCGCTAAACCGCATACCTAACGGCAGGCCCGGGGAGTGCATTCCCCAATTTGAATATGGCCCATATTATTGTTGTAAACTCGATCTGCGACGGATATTTTTGTTTTGTTTTGTGCGCGACAAAAGGCAGATTGAGGAGGTCATTATCACTATTTCAACAAGGTGATTTCAAGGCTAGTTTGCCTCCAGCAATAATTTTTGAAATACGTACCTACCCTTTGGCATGTCTGTATTAGAAATAAGTGCCAAAATATTAACTATAAACTCATCAAATTTAGGATTCGTGTGCGTAAAACGTAAATTCTGTTGATTACGGCCCTGTCCTCCGTCCCTTATCAATAATGTCAATATGACCACCGCTTAGGGAATTCTAGGGACATGAAATATTTACCTGTCACAATCTAGTGTACAATGAAAGAGCGTTTTTAGATTAGTACCCCTCTCAGGCACCGGTATCCAATTATAGGAGCCAAGCAGTAACTTGTTTGTGATTTCTGTTGGAACAGAATGTGTGGAACCATTTTATTATTTTATTACAGATGAATCAGTTTTTATACAGTCTGCTTTATTTTTAATTGTAGTTTTGTATAGGTACTGCTTATAGGAAAAATTTTTGGATAATCAATATGTTTCAAATCATATCAATATTATAAAATTCATATAGATCGTCCTTAATGCGGCCCCGCCTCGTATTAGCCCTCAGAATTGTTCACGTGCTTCCATCGTGTAAATGTTTACGCGCCACTTGCATTTAGTTTGAATAGAGTGTAGAACATGCACATCCAAACAATGTCTTCAAATATAGGTAACCTCTAGTTTCTGTCCAGTTCCAATAATTTTATCAGCTATTGAAGATTGCATGCTCTACTACTTTTTTGATACAATCCAAAATAGGTACATAGTTTATTGGTGGTTGTGCTTGAGCACTACGATTTGCAATTAATTTTTATTCTAAAATACGAGATAAAATACATATTATTATGCAGACACTTAATTATCATTATCATTATCCATTTATTATATGTATAGGACATCTTCTGCAGAACATTTTGTGATACTGGAGTCATTTGAAATAATTTCCAGAGCTTTTACACTTCTTGCTAGTCAGTATATATATATCTATGCGCTAAACGCGCCAAGCTAAACCATATTAGTTTCTCCATATCAGGTATTTGGTTATTTATAATAATCAAGCACCTGCATCTAGTGCTTGATAAACGCTAATGTGCAATATTTTACATTTTTATTTTGAATTACTTTAAAGTTGAAATGACAGTGTTATTCTTTATTTTTCATGTTGCTATTTTTTAAACTATCCGATAACCGATAACGTTATTCATATATTTACGCCTAATCAGTTTTCTTATCGAGGGCAACCAGACATACACTGTTTCAGTTTCCTATTAAAAAAAACACTCCGCCCATGAGTTCCCATCATTTTCGTTTAATTTGTCATAAATACAAAAACCTCTCATTTGACATACAGTTAGGTATCTCTATAATTCCCAAAATCGGCGAATAATATTATTAATAGCTGCGTTTTATTGGTGTGTCGCTAGTAATACTGGTAAATCTAGTGACAGAAAAACAAGAGACATTAAAACGGGTTAACAGATGTCACCACATTACAGAGACACCAATAAAACATACCTATTGACACCATAGTCATCGTATCCACGATAACTATGAATGACACTAATGACTTTATTGTCCCAACTTTACCTCGCCAGGAATCCTATAATATTCCATAATATATTAAATATGTCCAGCTTATTAATATTGCGGTAACGGATTGTCTTTGTGGTCAGTATTTCGTAGTTTTGTCATGTGTTAACAAAGTTTTTATAGGTATGTACCTATATTTCTTTCTGATAAAATGATATTACGTTGTGCATGAATCGTGCAGACAGACCTGGACCAACACTATATTAAAGACCTGTGCATAAAGCTGCTTCAAGCGATCGCCACTGGCGTCACACGACAAAACAAATTTACACGATGTTAAAACACCAACGAATTTAATATCCAAAATAAAATAAAATATTTGTTTGTTATGTTCATCTATTTTAACAAGTTCACATGGCATATTTCCATACATTTTCCGAGTCTAAAAAGGAAGCAAGAGTATTTGGTACCTCTTGGTTTGAAATGAAGCCCATGGCTTGTTGTAGTGTAAGTAAGCATAAAACGCATTAGATTTTTCAGTTTCTTCTTTATATGGAGGACTATTGGTTCGCTTTGGAGCTATAAACAAAATTTTCTATTTCCAATCTTGCATACGTTACAAAATACTCATCCAAAATAATGTCTAGAATTTTCGCTTCTTCAGCTGGTTGATCAGATCATCCCATAATTCCAAAATGGTGTTTATCCTTCTGCAATACACCTAACGGTCTGTGCAGTGTGCATACGATTTTCTTTATGTGCATGGAAATTTCATGTTATCACAAACAAATCTACCTATAAAAGCTGTGTTAATAGGATAAAACTGCTAAATACTGGACGCAAAGACAATTCGTTACCGTAAAAAGAAGGCAAATCGTAATAAAGCTAGATATTTAAAATTTGGGACATTTTAAACGTCAGTAACTGACATACCAACAACCACAGAATACGCCCCTATAACCTATAATAAGTCGCCATTTTTTTCGTCGAGTGGCGCCACCCCAGTCCGTAAACAACAATGAAATATGACGTCATGCTCGGGTCTTTAATATAGTGTCGGTCCAGGACAGACTATTACCAGAGAACAGCCAATATACGTCAGTTGCTGAGGAATAACGACGAAGAAGAAGCGGGAATTCCCTCTTGCTTGCTTTTTAGACTGGCACAGGTCTTCCTTACAGTGTTGGTCCCTCAGACTCATGAATAAAGGGGACACCGCATTATAGCGTCGTTATACAGATGTAAACAGTAAGCTGAACCCTCTCACTTTATGAAAGAGATAAATGTATTTACAAACACTACCTATGGAACGAAATATTCTCTTTTTTCACTTTAGAGGAAAGACACTTGCACTTTATGCACCTTTTTACCATTTTTAAACTTGGAACGGCACGAAAAACTCGATTTTAGCGTTTGTTTTCCGGTAAAACTAAGCAAATACCGAAGCACAAACCAAAACAAACAAAATGGAAAACAAACAATTTGAGTAAACGCTAACTTTGGTCCCTGTCAAACTGCCGCAACGTTGCCGATTAGTGCGAAAAGCAATGGGTATGTTCTCTACTAAAACCATTTTGTCAATAATAAAACACCTACATAATCTTTCTTGAACACGAAAAGGTTATGTTTTACTTTACTGTTCCGCCTGAATTTTATAAGTGGGGGTAATTTAACGTTCAATGCATCTACTAAAGAAATTGCCGGTTTTATTTATGATATTCCTAGTTATTGTTACTCTTAAATGTGACAACATGTTTGGGGCAGGTCAGTAAAGGACCAATATTTGTAAACATGGGGATAGTAATAAATAACTACCTGTCAACAATTCACTTAAATTTGTAAACAAATTCGTCCCCTTTATTCATTAGTCTGAGGTTGGTCCCACCCTCAGAGAAATAACCAAGGATAGAGGGAGTAAGGACAAAAAGTAAACAAAGCCAACATCTTTTTGAGTGATGCCACGTACTCCATTGTTTACAGCATTTCATTTCAAAATACAAGGGTTTAATAATGGGATTCAATGAAGGCGCACCTCCCATAACGCTAAATTAACAAATGTAGTTATTAATTTCTTGTATGTAACAGTTTTAAACTAAAACTAAATTGCGCTGTAATTATAGTATCTAATTACCACTTTAATAAAATCTTCACAGATACCTCAAACCGCCTAACATGGCAACACTGCTGTTGATGCCCCGCCTCCCGCTGGCGCCGCGTCCGTTAACTCAGCGGTATTTGTTTTGTGTATGCCCAGCATGTCAAGTTTTCCGATTGTTTACGTATGCATTTTTCCCGTTTTTAATTGTTTTTCTGTTAATTTATAGGCTATTTATTAGTATTTAGGATATAGTGACTGATTTTGTATACAATGGGACGCAGAAAGTGTGTGGTATGTGGCTAAATTGATATTTCTCAGGATATAACCTATCTCAGGTAAACGTTGTACACACGGGCCTAATGTTTGTTTACTTCGGTAAATTTGCATAAGATGTTGGTTGACTACAAACGTATGTATTTTGAAGCTGTTGCTCCCTCTATCCTTGGTTATTTCTCTTAGGCACGGGCGTAGCCAGGATTTAGTTTTGGGGGGGGGGGTTTAGTTTGAGAAGTAAATAAAACAACAAAAATATACTTACATGAAATTTAATATCTATATATTCATCCGAAAAACTACGACATATTTATAAAGTTCTTAACTTTAAATGAAATGGATAAATTAATTTCGTTCCTCTGCGCTAAATCTAAAACCATTAAAGAAGCAATCTTCGGCTTTTTCTTTTAAATGTATCCACTACTTCATCTGCATGAATTTCTGTTCCATAGTGAATGTTCATTAGAGCCAAACCATTAAGTCTGTTTTCACTTGTAGTGTTTCGTAAATAGTTTTTCAGTCTCCTTAGGCTCGAGAAAGACCTTTCTGGGGTAGCAGTGGATACAGGAATGGTAGCCAAGATTTGTAGTAATGTGTAAATATTCGGATAAAGGTTTTTATCGCACATATCTAGGCATTCCAAACTAGATTTCGGGGTAGGCAGTCTTCTTATCAGCATGCAAGGTAGCTGAAGCTTTGATAGCTAAATCCAAATTTGTTTCTTTATTAGAAACCCCTTGACCTTGACTACACCACTTTTTCCAGTAGTCCATACCTTTAGGTTTATCACCCTTCCTTTTTTTCCCCCTCCATTTTTCGACAGTAATAATGATTCACGTATCTATCCTTAACAAGGTCATCGAATAACAGCGCACTAAAATTACTCACTTACACGGTACACTTAATTCTCTTCACTATTCGTTCACCACTTTTCACTTTTATTCGCTTCGAGTTCGCATGGAACAATACTGCCGTAAGCGCGGTCACGCGCCGCGGCGCCGCTTATATAGCAGCCCAGTAGCCGTCCAGAAACTTCCACGAACTTCCACAAAGTTCCGCTCATTTCGACCGAGGGGCGTGGCGAATAATCGAGAAACAACGCAAAGTGTCCCTACAATACAAAATAGTTCGGCTGCAACTGCGTCTGCCTCTCGTCAAAAGATGGCGCTAGGCGCTACTATTACTACATAATATATTCAAACGTAATAATAATTTAACTCTTCACTCCTCGTATTTTTTCGGTATAATATTAGGTAATATTTTGCTTATTTCGGGGGTGGGGGGGGGTTTGAACCCCCGAAACCCCCCCCTTGGCTACGCCCGTGCTCTGAGGTCCCACCAAACGCACTTCCATCTAGCCCACTCCTCTCTTCTTCTTCTTCTTCCTGTTCACCCTACCACCGTCAAAAAAAAACGCATAAAAACCTGCGCGGCGTCCGGCCTTCCGCACACCGCTGTCGTCAAGTGCGCGCCTCTCGCGGTCCCACCCCGCCCTCCCTCTTCTCTCGCGATGCCGCTGCGGTCCTGCTGGTGGTGCCTGGTGGCGCTGGCGAGCGCCGCGCCGGAGGTGGCGGCGCGCGCCTTCGGCCAACCGGCGGCGCCCGCGTCCGGTCTGGACGCGTGCGGCAGCAGAGCGGTGAGATGGAAGCCGGGGCGGACGCCTCGGGTGGTCGGCGGCGAGGTGCCGCCCTACGGCGCGATTCCCTGGCAGGTTGGTACCGTGGCACTGTTTTGTAGTTTCGAATAGCCGATATAATCCACTCAATTTAATCGAATTTCTATGGACACGGAATAAATAGCTTTGCAACAGAAGCCTCCTTACGGATAGGTGTTGAAAATAAGCGAGTCGCCATTTCAATTTACAGAAAGACAAACAGTATTTTAAGCATAAATTTTGTTGTAATACAATCTTTTTGCTATGTAGATTAACGTAAAATCAAGTAAAATGCACATTATTCATGTCTTTAGAAGATATTTGGCCAAAAAAATAGTCTTCTTTTGACACATGTCGCTAAGGAATTGTCTGTATTACTCGTTAGTCTGTGATATGGGTAATAATGCAATCATTCATTGGATAAGATGCAAATTTTTCCATCGATAGTACACCATGAAAAGCTTAAATCCGAGTTTTCGATCAACCTCTTGCAGGTTTTCATCTTGAATTTAGAGTAAATTAGTTTCTCGCAGATAACAGCTGTATTTTTAATTTTACCAAAAAATATCCGACACCATTTTTGAATAAAAAACGGTGCTTTATAAATTTGTGTTCTTGCCATTTTCTTAAATTTTGCATATACAGAGTATTTCACTTAAGAGTGAAACAACCCTATAACTTCTTTAATTTTTAACCGACCAGAACGGAATTTTTACCAAAAGTAGATGACATTGTTGCCTACTTATTTCCAAAAAATTAGTTGCCTACTCCAAAGTCGAAGCCACCTGCGATGCCACAATCGATGCTAAAAATCCGAAAATCACATTAGGCATTTTTTTTTCAAAAAAATTTACTAGAAAAAGTTGTTCAGAATCAATTCAGAACCCTAAATCCAAAATTTTGTCAAAATCAAAAAATATTAATTCAAAAAAATTAAATTCCAAAAACAGGAATTTTGCGTTAAGAAAAGTGTGCCATGGAAGTTTTGAAGGCAAGTTGTTTTCATAAAGTAATTATTTTAAAATAAAAGCTACAAAACAAATTTTAAAAATTTAAATTTTAAATTTTTACTTTAATTTTATTTATTTCATATTTTTTGATTTTGACAAAATTTTGCGTTTAGGGTTCTGAATAAAATCTAAACAACTTTTTCTAGTAAATTTTTTGGAAAAAAATGCCTAATATGACTTTGGGATTTTTAGCCTCGTTTGTGGCATCGCAGGTGGCTTTGACTTTGAGTAGGCAACTAATTTTTTGGAAATAAGTAGGCAACAATACCATCTACCTTTGGTAAAAATTTCGTTCTGGTCGGTTAAAAATTAAAGAAGTTATAGGGTTGTTTCACTCTTAAGTGAGAGACTCTGTATAACAATTTATAAGAAGATAATCGAAAAAAAGGGGTTGCAATTTTCATCACATCTAATATCTTTTTTTTTTGCTAACGACAGCGTGAAATTTTCGAAGTAATATCATAAGGGCATCTAAAAAAAAAACAAAAATCCGAATCGAAGAAGAGGATTTTTGCATCTGCACGAATGCATTTTGTTAACAAAAATTGCTTAGCCCCAATGGTATTTGACAAGACTATTTCATGAGTAACAGATTATTCTGCATACACATAACTTACAAAACATACTACCTACCTATTATACAACACCTGTCAAGTTTTGCCGCGGGTAAACTCGAAAAAACTGCTGACAAGTGCTGTCATACAGTTTTTCCATCTAGAAACCAATAGGGAAATAGTCATAACAAAAGTTGTTCACTACAAAATCACCTATGATATTAATTTGTCTGAACAACTTTTTTCCATCAGCAATAGTTTATTTCCGGTAGCGTCTCAAAGTTGCGTGCAACGTCTCCTGGCACCTCGAAGCGCCCAAGCACACACGCTCTGCCTTGCCTGTGCCTTGCAAAATTTTCCAAGTTTATTTTATACCTAACTGTACTTTGACATATTATTGTGAGGCCTGAGGCCTAATAATTAATTTTTGTCATACGCTCCCAAAAACAGCTATTTTACGGACTCATTTAAGTCCGTAAAATGCTTCTTTTAGGCCTAGTCCCTAAACGAATGAATGTCATGACAAAATTATCAAATAAACAAACTTGTAGCTACGATATCAATTTCTAAGCCAACTTTTTCGAACATTATGATTTCAAAAATTAGGGAAAATTTGCAAATTTAAGCGTTCTGAAGAATTGTTAAAAGCGTATAACAAAATTTTGGGAGCGTATAACAAAAAATAGTGTTTGTCACACGTACCTATAAGTGTAGTTTTTAGGTACTTGTAACAAAAATAACTATTTGGCTATAATTTTTTATCGACAACCGTATAAAAAAATCCATACAAAATCCTCGAATTCCCCTTAATTTTTACCACAAACTCATTTTTTGAATGACGATTTTATGTTAACCTCTGTCTCCTTGTAACACACAATAAAAGATGTAGTTGAACAATATTATTTCTGATCTTAATTTTCTACTTTTTAGTTTTTCCTCAGGCAAGGTACAGCGCGAGTACATGGTCACTACGAGGTGCCAGGAACTTTGAGACACTATCGTAAATAATAACTAACCATTTTTGTTAAGAAAATTTCCCGCTGTCGTTAGCAAAAAAATATATTAGATGTGAAAAAAATTAAAAATACAGCTGTTATTCGCGAAAAACTAATTTACCCCTAAATTCAAGATGGCGGAAAACTTGCAAGAGGTTGATGGTCGAAAATTCGGATTTAAGCTTTCGATATTATGTACTATCGATGGAAAAAAATTTCATACCCAATGAATTTCAATATTAAACCTTAAATTTACTGGACTAATAGCGTTTTAGAATAAGTGTGGTTTATATGGTGTTTGAAAAACAGTAAATAGACTTCTAGGGCTGAAATAACACCGAATATAAAGGTGGGGTCAAAAACGCATATCTAAAAAGATACAGGGTGTCAAAATTTTAACTTTATTTTATATTTTTCCAAATAACTTTTCAGCTAGTCGAAATATTTGCACGGAGATAATACCTTTCACTGTCGTTTTTATGCTAAAAAAATACTTTATATGTAGATGTTTCTAGGAGCAACCATTTTCGAGATATTTGCACTTTAAAATTGTTATGTAACAAACAGTAACATTTCTATCAAAGCTCGCATTCATTCATTTTGTTACAGTATACAATTATTCTATGTGATATAAAAGCTTGTCGCGAATTCTGAATAGATCGTGTATTTTTCTATAAAAGAAATTTACACACGAAAATCTCGCGACAAGCTTTTATATCATATACTATGTAATGTAATGTATAGTACATATATATGATGTATCAAAATTATGGGTTTTCTAGCATTTAAATAGAAGCTTGTTTTTTAAATTTTTTTTTACTATTATTATTATTTATTATTTTTTTAGTTCAAGAAAATGTAATCCGCTATCTTGGAGCGGCGGCCATATTGAATTTAGTGTGATGTCACTAACTTTATGGTTTTCTACTCCTCAATCCCTTTCATTTCATACTCATATTAAGGGGGTTGACAAGAAAATACATCATCCGCCATCTTGGTGCATACATACATATATACAGGGTGAGTCACATCTAAAGGCAGAGCCGAAAACACAAGGTAGAACTCGCTAAAATAAGCACATATGCTTAATAAACATTAGCCCAAAAAAGCTTGGTTCTCCATATACAGGGTGTTGAATTTTCCAAAAATAACATATTTTTTTAATTTCTTTCGAACCCATTTAGGAATTCCAACCAAATTTGGTACACATTATACACTGGACCCCGTTCCGATCACCAGCGGCGTAGGTACAAATAGTTACTGTAAATAATTGTAGAGAAAAAGTAGTACGGCCCTGTGCAAAACCAAAAATTTTGCCTTTTTTGGATAGCCCATTTAATTTGGAACAAAAAGTGCCTCTTGGTATTTTTTTATTTCTGGTACAGTTTCTTCGTAATTTCGGATTTTTTAAACTAATGTCAAGGTTTAAAATTTAAAATAAAATTATTTGTATCTACGCCGCTGCTCATCTGAACAGGGCCAAATTATTGCACAAAATGGCAACCCATAATATGTATAAAATAATTCCTAAACGGGCTAGAAAAAAATTAAAAAATATTTGGAAAAGTTTCAACACCCTGTATATGGAGAACCAAGCGTTTTTGAGCTAATGTTTATTAAGCATATGTGCTTATTTTAGCGAATTCTACCTTGTGTTTTCGGCTCTGCCTTTAAATGTGACTCACCCTGTATATATATATAAAATAATATTCTACATCCTGAATCTTTTTAGGTATGTGTTTTTGACCCCGCACCCGCAAAAAAAACAACAGATTGAATCACGGGTGTAGCCAGGATTTAGTTTTGGGGGGTTTAGTTTGAGAAGTAAATAAAACAACAAAAATATACTTACATGAAATTTAATATATATATATTCATCCGAAAAACTACGACATATTTATAAAGTTCTTAACTTTAAATGAAATGGATAAATTAATTTCGTTCCTCTGCGCTAAATCTAAAACCATTAAAGAAGAAATCTTCGGCTTTTTCTTTTAAATATATCCACTACTTCATCTGCATGAATTTCTGTTCCATAGTGAATGTTCATTAGAGCCAAACCATTAAGTCTGTTTTCACTTGTAGTGTTTCGTAAATAGTTTTTCAGTCTCCTTAGGCTCGAGAAAGACCTTTCTGGGGTAGCAGTGGATACATGAATGGTAGCCAAGATTTGTAGTAATGTGTAAATATTAGGATAAAGGTTTTTATCGCACATATCTAGGCATTCCAAACTAGATTTCGGGGTAGGCAGTCTTCTTATCAGCATGCAAGGTAGCTGAAGCTTTGATAGCTAAATCCAAATTTGTTTCTTTATTAGAAACCCCTTGACCTTGACTACACCACTTTTTCCAGTAGTCCATACCTTTAAGTTTATCACCCTTCCTTTTTTTCCCCTCCATTTTTCGACAGTAATAATGATTCACGTATCTATCCATAACAAGGTCATCGAATAACAGCGCACTAAAATTACTCACTTACACGGTACACTTAATTCTCTTCACTATTCGTTCACCACTTTTCACTTTTATTCGCTTCGAGTTCGCATGGAACAATACTGCCGTAAGCGCGGTCACGCGCCGCGGCGCCGCTTATATAGCAGCCCAGTAGCCGTCCAGAAACTTCCACGAACTTCCACAAAGTTCCGCTCATTTCGACCGAGGGGCGTGGCGAATAATCGAGAAACAACGCAAAGTGTTCCTACAATACAAAATAGTTCGGCTGCAACTGCGTCTGCCTCTCGTCAAAAGATGGCGCTAGGCGCTACTATTACTACATATATTCAAACGTAATAATAATTTAACTCTTCACTTCTCGTATTTTTTCGGTATAATATTAGGTAATATTTTGCTTATTTCGGGGGGGGGGGGGGGTTTGAACCCCGAAACCCCCCCCCTTGGCTACGCCCGTGGATTGAATCCATAACAGCACCTCCGTTTCATTTTTGTTTTTTATTTATGTTACGACCTTAACTAAATTTTACGGCTGGTCCCTGCCTGTTAATAATTTTATTTCTCCAAAAATGTATTGGCACCAGTCTGTTATAACTTACAAATTCAAAAATCAAAGTCAACGCAACCTGAAATTTCTTCTCTAGGTAGAACTGAAACAAGGAGGGGCCCACATGTGCGGAGGCTCTCTCCTATCCTCCAGACTGGTCCTTACTGCCGCCCACTGCGCAGAACTCGAAGGACTTGTGGTGGTGGCGGGAGCGCACGGACCTTCTGGAACTGCGCCCTTTGAACAATCTGCCAGAGTTGAGCGCGCCGTCATACATCCGGAGTTCAGGAAGATGGGACCCTACAGCCACGACATAGCCATACTCTATTTGAAAGCACCAGGCAAGTATATATAGGTACCGTTGAGTACAGGAAGATCTCGTAAATATTATAGAATTAGTCACAGTTCAGGGGCGTACCTCAATTTTGCGTAACTCACTGACTTGATTTTCATATAATAATTGTTATTTAATTTATAGCTAATATTATTCTTAACGGTGATGCCTTAGACTATGGAGGAAGGCAAACCCTTATAACATTGGCAATTATTTCTCGTGCTCGAGAATGCAACGTTATTCCCTGTTTACTCACACTAAGCTCCCTGCCAAGCTTGCCGGCGGCCGAAAAAGTGAGCGCTGTGTGGTAGCCCAAATACGCAGTTAACTTTACGTACTATAGTATATATGTAAAGCATTTGATACAGTTAACCATACAATTTTTCTTAAATGTTTATGTAATATGGGTATAAAAGGCATACTTCAATCATGGTTTCAAAATTATTTATCTAAACGTAATCAATTTGTCCAAATTGGAGAAATCAAAAGTTCAAAGAGATATATAAATTGTGGAGTTCCACAAGGATCTACATTAGGCCCAATTATGTTTCTAATATATATTAATTCTGTGTCGAATTTAAATCTGAAAGGCAGTATTAAACTTTTTGCTGATGATACAACAATTGTCTATTTTGCTGAAACTATCTCTGAAATATTTTGTCATATTGAACATGATTTAGAGAAACTTTTTAAATGGTTACAGTTATATAAACTCTCACTGAATTTTGATAAATCCAAATATATGTTTATCACGAAACGTAAATTAATTGAAAATATTAAACCAAAGCTTTCATTTAATAATAATGAAATTAAACATACAAATTCTATTAAGTTTCTAGCACAGAAAATATACGCTACGCGTATATTTTATACGCGTAGCGTATATTTTCTGTGGTTTCTAGGTTTACATCTCGACTCAAATTTTAGTTGGAAATCACATATTAAATATCTTAGGAACAGTATTTCTCCAATAATAGGTATTTTATATAGAATAAGCAACTATATTGCATTGAAATACTTGAAAAATATTTACTTTTCATTAATATACTCAAAATTACAATATTTAATTTCAATTTGGGGATCAGCAAGTTTGGATGCAAGAAAACCTTTGAAAAAGTTGCAAAATAAAATTATTAAATGCATCCATAAACTACCTTTCTTGGAACCAACAATAAATTTGTATAAACCAAAAGGATATCTAGATATTGAAAGTTTATATAAATTAAAAGTATGCATTTTGATTCATTCAGTTGTTAAAAAAGAAAAATATTCCAGCATTGCTATTCAAAAAGTTTATTCCAAAATTACAAGACAAAATAGTGATTTTCAGATTCAAAAATTTAAAAGTAATTTTGGGAAAAAATCAATTCTTTGTGATGGAGTTTTATTATATAATAAGATTCCAAAAGAAATCAAATGTATAAGAAATACCACCAGATTTAAAATGAAGCTAAAAAAAATATTTCTGGAAAAAAAATCATAAAGGGAAAAAGTAAGAAAAACATGTTGCAGTAATGTTATTTTTTTTTTAGTAATTATCTATATAATTCTCTGTAATAATCTACTGATTGTTGAGAATTTAAATAAATAAATAAAATGCGTTGGCTAACTGGTTTTGTCGGCCGGTTCGGTGGCTGAAGTGCTTTGTTGCCGTATTTCAAAGGCGATTGTAGACGCGACGATGTTGAGAAAAATATAATAGGTGTTTTATCACACCGCGTTAAAAATAAATGATAAACAAAAATGAGTAAGTGGTCGCGTGATGCGAGCTTTATTTTTTCGGTATTACGGAGTTCAGAAATTCGGCTTCAATATGCTAAAACTTGTATTCGCCAATAAATAACGACTACTCGTATAGGAAATCTAGCAACGCTGCCCGCATTCTTTAGAAACGTTTTCTTTCGTGCGTTGAACTATATCACTCATCTTCATAGACTGTCCTAGAAGTACTGCCAAACGAATGAGCAGTCATACTTCCAACTAATAAACTCCTGGACAAAATTAACGCAACATCATATTTGATGCTATTTTTTTTTCTGAATTTATGATCCGATTTGAATGATTTTTTTTGCATTGTAGGTTGGTTCCTTGACAATGTCATAGTTTTCGCTGTTTATGATAAAAAGTTCATTTTCGATTTATACCGGGTGTAACAAAATGTTATGTTTTCTTCCGAAAATTCGTATCACCCTGTGGAGTATACTTGCAACCGAAACATATATTATATCAGTTGATATTAGACGGTAGGTCCATCTTTCTTTAACATTTTCTTTTTTGGTTTACTTCATTATCTCTGTTATTAAAGGAGGTACACTGTTTTATATCGTAACATGTTTTTATAGACTTTATTATTCAACACAGTCATTGTTGAATGTTTTCAAGTAGGCTATGGAACTTTTCTGATATTTCAAGCGATGTGTCAACAGATGTTGTGTTTTAAAGTTACAAAGGTCAAATAAAATTCGATAAAAACTGTTCGGAAACTGCTTATTAAACGTTCGTTTCATATGCCCGCAGTTGCCTGACGAGTATTTTAAACTTGAAAAATGAATCGACCAAAAAATTTATCGGCAGAAGAAGCAGTAAGAGCTTTAACTTTGGTGGATGAAGGCTATTCGATGTGTCATATGTTGCTAATGTGATAGGAAGACATCGTTCGACTATAAGTCGTATGGTTGAACGATTTAACGAGACAGGATCTTACTCTCGAAGGTCTCATCCAAGGGATGAGCGTTTTATTAGGCAAACTGCTCTAAGAAACAGGAATATCACTAGTACTAGGCTAAAAAGTGAGCTTAGAACTGCTCGCCATCATACAATATCGTCTCGAACAATCAGAAGACGTTTAAATGAGGCTGGTTTAAACGACAGAATAGTCGGGCAACTGGGCATATGAAACGAACGTTTAATAAGCAGTTTTCGAACAGTTTTTATCAGTATGGCGAATTTTATTTGACCTTTGTAACTTTAAAACACAACATCTGTTGACACTTCGCTTGAAATGTCAGAAAAGTTCCATAGCCTACTTGAAAATATTCTAAAATGACTGTGTTGAATAATAGTCTATAAAAACATGTTACGATATAAAAGAGTGTATCTCCTTTAATAACAGAGAGAATGAAGTAAACCAAAAAAGAAAATCTTGAAGAAAGATGGACCTATCGTCTAATGTCAACTGCTATATGTTTCGGTTGCTAGTATACTCCACAGGGTGATACGAATTTTCGGAAAAAAACATAACATTTTTGTTACACCCGGTATAAATCGAAAATGAACTTTTTATCATAAACAGCGAAAACTATATGACATTGTCTAGGAACCAACCTACAATGCAAAAAAAAACATTCAAATCGGATCATAAATTCAGAAAAAAAAAGCATCAAATAAGTGGCACATTTATGTCGTTGCGTTAATTTTGTCCAGGAGTTTATAAATAGACTATAGACATTACAAAAGTCTGTTCTCCGTAGGTTTGAGGATCAACGTTCTGGTGAAGCCGGCTTGTTTGGCGTCATCGGCTCCTTCACCAGGTGCCTGGTGCGAAGTGTCAGGTTGGGGGGCAGCAGATGCCGACATTCCGGGAAGTCCCTCGCCGATTCTGCGCGCTGCGGCGGTGCCGGTGCTGGCGCTGGAGACCTGCAGGAGGAGAGGCGTCTACGGGGACGACGAGAGGAGGCAGAAGATCTTGGACTCGATGATCTGCGCTGGGCATTTGTCCGGTGAGTAATCACTTGGCGTCGATGTTTTTATTAGGACATTAGGTGAAGGTTTTACGCCGGTAAATCAAAACCGAGACGGTTGAATCTAGAAACTTGGATTTTCGGGACACGTTACCAGCAAGTTAGAATACACTTTACGATAAAATTACTTTTTGTACCCTACGCATCATAAGGGTAGAAACCCGAAGCAGCTAGTCGCCTTTTTTACAGAACTTATTTCTGAGTTCGTTTATTTAAAAACATTCTGTAGCCCAATTAATGTAGAAACTTTTTTTACTCTTGTTTATTTTTTCATTGATAGTTGACGGGAATAAGTTTATTAAATCACTTTAATAGATCATGACTAGAGAACGGATAAAAAATCGAAAAAAAAATAAAAAAGTGCTTAAAAGCAAAAAAATTGTCAAAAAAAGCATCAAATAAGCAAATTATGCAAAAAGTAAATATTTAAAAATTATGTACACATACATAGAAAAGTTCAAATAAGCACGAAGAGGAAAAAGCATAAAACCTCAAGAGAAGCAACAATAAAGCACCAATAAAGCACAAAAACTCTCGCAATATATATTTAGTTTTGCGTAAGTCTTATAGAAATTAAATATGTCGGTTGCTTATAAAATTCAGCAATAAGCATAATCCTGTCTAGTAGAGACTGGATTAAAATGAGGAAAAATTTTTAAAAAAGCTTAAAAAACATAAAAATATTGATCAAAAAGTGCTTAAAAAGCACAAAGTTTGCCAAAAAAGCATCTAGAAAGCAATTTAAGCAAAAATAAATTTTTAAAAATTATGTAAACATACGTAAAAAAGTTCAAATAAGCACGAAGGAAAAAGCATAAAACCTCAAACAAACTTAAAAGCACAAAAATAGCTATCGCAATATACTTAGCTTAGCAATATACCTATCATATGGCTGCTTATAAAAATCGGCACTGAGCATAATGCTTAAAATCCTGTCTACTAGAGGCTGAATAAAAAAGCCGAATTTTTTTAAAAAAAAGAGCTTAAAAAGCATAAAAATATTAAACAAAAAGTACTTAAAAAGCACAAAATTTGACAAAAAGCATCTAATAAGCAAATTAAGCAAAAGTAAAATTTTAAAAATTATGTTAACATACATAAAAAAAATTTCAAACAAGCAGGAATTGGAAAAAACATAAAACCTCAAGAAAAGCAACAAAAGCACAAAAACAGCTATCGCAATTAATATTTAGTTTTGCGTAATTCGAGTAGAAACTAAATATATCGGTTACTTATAAAATTCAGCAATAAGCATAAGTATATAATGCTTAAAATTTTGTCTTTACTAGAGATTGGATAAAAAAGCGCAAAACAAACTGAAAAAAGTGCTTAAAAAGCATAAAAATATTAAACAAAAAGTGCGTAAAAAGCACAAAATTTCTCAAAAAAGCATCAATTAAGCAAAAATAATTTTTTTAAAAATATGTAAACATACTTTGAAAAGTTCAAATAAGCACGAAGGGAAAAAATCGTAGTGGTCTCGAAGTTCCTGAAATGTATGTTAACAATTTTCATTTATTTTTATACAGGACTTATATTCAAAGGATTTGTTCTTCTTCTGAGACACCGTTCCTTACATCTTCTATAGCTTTATTCGATTTTTTTTTTCGGAAAAATCATAGTATTTCCGGCTAACAACTTTTCTTTTGAGTTCTTGGCATTTTGGCGTAAGAAAGGGTACCTACTTGTAAAATGATTTTAACGAAAATTATATGAACAGAAGGAAAGAAGGGGTTATTTGGGACCAATCATATAAGTAAAATGTCTGGATGTAGCCTGCCACTAACCTGAACAATTGTTTGTTATATATACCACAAAATATATAGGTTAATATATACCATTGAGTTAGGATGGGGGGAGGCGTCACGACATTTTTTTACATTACAAAGTCGCATATAGCAAACGGGTTCAGGGGGTGTGGCTAAGTCTGTGAGCCACTCTATGGTCTGATTAAACAGTATTCCTAGTAAAATTATAAAAAATGTAAAAAAACGAAAACTAACAACGACGAAATCAAAAGCTGGGTTTAGTCAGTGAAATACATACATAGAGTAGTTATAAATGTAATATTTTTCTTTTCATAAAGTACCAAAGTGGATATTATAAATTATATTGATACGGCTCTGTCTACTGTTTACATTACCTCTGAAATGTAATTCCTCTGAATTTCTTTTTGTCCACGTTAGAATTGCTACTGCAACAACGTACAGAACATGACATATTTATTTCCAGAGGTGAATAGCTCGCAATAACACGGAAAACTGCACTTTTAGCCACTTTTAATGCACTTTTAGCACCGAGTCGACAAATTGACGTTGTTCTGGTAGTCTATCACGTGGGTGAACCCATTTTGGGTCACGTGACAGCTTCTCCCCCCCATCCTAACTCAATGATATAGGTATACCCATACAAAGTTTTTTCTTGTTATTTTTTGGGGTTACAATCGGCACCGTGGCAAAAACGCGACGGTGCCGTTACAATACCATCATCTACCATAAAACATAAAAAAGTTTGTGATAAAATTTGATGGCAGGTCAGGAGTACGTTCAAAGTTGGCTTTGCCCTAAACTACCCAGAGAAATGGAGGAGGGAGAATGAGCGTCCAACATGCGCAAACTTTCTAATCAAGAATCCGCCATATTATACACAGATCAGAGGCGTCCGCAATTTTCTTATAGGGTATCGAGAATTTAAATTAAAACAATAAAATTATCATTCTTTATTTTATTTTTAAATAGGTATTGAGAATATCGAACAATTCATATTTGCACAGTACTAAGTTAATTTTCTATATAATTTGTAGATATATTTCTAAATAATCGCGATTTTCATTGGCAGTGGTTTGAACACAAAGTTATCGGAGTTTGAACGGTACCTATCTATTTTATTGTGCATTTTTATTCTAATGGTAATAATTTTTAATAACAAAAATAACAATAACATTGCATTCTACATATATTTAAAAACTATTTTAACTACAAAAATATGTTATTAACACAAAAACAAAAATCATCGTTGATGGTGAAATAAAACCAATTTATGTAGTTCTCTCCTAACTAAGGGTCCTTGAATTTTTGCAGTATACTTTTTTGATAAATTATATAGTCTAATTTTTGTATAGGCTGCTACTATTTCTTTTATTAAATTGTAACTATGATTTTCTTCATTAGGCGATGACACAATATGTTCTTTTAACTCTGGGACAAAGGGTCGCTACCAACTTGGAATTCTAAAATTTATCTGCATTACTATTGGTCAGATTTGAATATCGCGCAAAAAAATATACCAATAACATTCCGACATGCTCATCTAAAAATTTAAGTTGGCAACATAAGTGTAGAACAGGCTTCCATTAAATTTGCTTGGAAATAGGATGCGCAGTAGATCGAAGCGCGTTCTCCTCCTCCATTTCTCTGAAACTACCTCAGTGTCCCAAGTATCACCTTTTATATATTCAAAAATTCTACAGTCAAGGCCGCTTTTAGCTGCGACAAAATAACCCTCCGAGGTGCACTTAATTCTCCCCAATAACAGAAAGAAATCTGCCGCCCGATATCAACCCGCAAACGAACCATTCTTATTAATAACCTCCAGGATTTAGTGCGATCGTTATGTCCGTCACGTTCCCAACGGCTCCGGCCATCCAACGTAACGAAGTAACCGACTAACCTCCCTTGTTTCCGGGTCCTTCCCTTATTATTGCCATACGTCTTATCGCGAGTGGCAACAAAGCCGTTACCCCCCCCCCCCCCCTCCCGTCAACCCTTAAGTATAACACGGGGGGGGGGGGCGTAACGAGGAATGCCCTGGTAAAGTAGGGAAGAAATATTTATGTAAGTTTGTCGTGTAGGGCCATGTTCTGCGACCTATTTTAAGAAAAACCCCGTTAATTTTTAGTAATTATTGAACAGACCTTATAACCTTACGTTGGAAAGCAATTCATATAACACTAAAGATAGGTATACAAAAAATCTAGGTTAGGTTAGCAGAAACAGAGTTAAAATTTTAATTTTTTTTTTTGGTTTAGTTTAGTTGGGAAAAGGGTCAAAACGCTATTAAAAACACTATTTCTTCGCCAACGTTTCGATTAATGTATAATCTTCATCAGGGCTCTAAAATACAATACAATCTGGTATATAAAATGAATATAAACTAAAAATAAGAATTTAAGAAGAAAGGTTTTCTGGCACATGTTATAAATTTAAAAATAAAAAGAAGACTTACCAGAAATAATATTGATGATTTTAAATTGTAAGTATATTAACGTTTTAACTGTCTAGTTTTTACTGCCTAGTTTGTTTCTGTTATGTAAATATTTAGTAAAAATTTATAATATAATATTTGTGTATTCAAAGTCAGTGTCAAAAATATTAGGTATAGGTAAAGGTATAATTAATAACATGATGTTAAATGAGAAATGGGTATTTATTTGTTCAGAATGTTGAAATAAGCTGCATTAAGATTTTCTATATCTACCCTTTGGTTGACACTATTATTTCGTTTTATTGTAATCATTTCTTGTAGTAGTCTTTTATTTAAATTGGTTTGAGTACCTAAAGCTTTAGTTTCATCAAAATTAAATGTATGGTTAAATTCACGACAGTGTTCAACAAGGGCAGTAGGATTAATAATGTTGAGTTTCTTGCAGTCTCTTTTATGTTCCGCTACTCTAGTTTTTAAATATCTTTTTGTTTGGCCTATGTAGCATTTAGGACAGTCTTTGCAAGGTATTTTATAAATAACATTAGATTTTAATTCTAGGGGAGTATTAGATTTAATTTTAGTGAAAACTACTACAAGAAATGATTACAATAAAACGAAATAATAGTGTCAATTAAAGGGTAGATATAGAAAATCTTAATGCAGCTTATTTCAACATTCTGAACAAATAAATACCCATTTCTCATATAACATCATGTTATTAATTATACCTTTACCTATACCTAATATTTTTGACACTGACTTTGAATATACAAATATTATATTATAAATTTTTACTAAATATTTACATAACAGAAACAAACTAGGCAGTAAAAACTAGACAGTTAAAACGTTAATATACTTACAATTTAAAATCATCAATATTATTTCTGGTAAGTCTTCTTTTTATTTTTAAATTTATAACATGTGACAGAAAACCTTTCTTCTTAAATTCTTATTTTTAGTTTATATTCATTTTATATACCAGATTGTACTGTATTTTAGAGCCCTGATGAAGATTATACATTAATCGAAACGTTGGCGAAGAAATAGTGTTTTTAATAGCGTTTTGACCCTTTTCCCAACTAAACTAAACCAAAAAATATTTAATATTTGGGTCACCAACCTTTACTAATTAAAATTTTAAATCTGGTGTTACCGTTATTCAAAAACCTCATCGTTTTAGAAAGAGTATGATTGGCTGCCTATTTCTATTTCACTATAAACCTTAGGCTTAGGTAAAAAATCATAATGTGACAGAGTGAAAATCGGACAATTGCAGCTAACTTCAGCCCATGATTAAAAATCCGTTGCAAACTTCAGCACGTGGATTCAGGGACTGAAGTTAGCTACAGTTAAGTGAAAGCAGTGACTATAGAAGGAATAAGACGGTCGACGAAGCCTGGCATAGCGTGCCGACACTGCTCGCCGGCCCGGTCGTCTCCCCCTCCAACCGCCGCTGAAAGTGACCCGTTAGGTGGCGCACCCTACTGGCATTTCTGGACAACGCGTAGTAGCTGGCGGTTCACGGGATGTGGTTCATTTATAGGACTGGGCGCTGTTGCCAGATTTCCGTATAGAGGCATAATGAGATAATGCCGACTATATTATAATAATTATTGCTGGAGTTGTATCAGGCGATTTGTATAAGAATAAGGAGTAAGGAGATGACTGCAGTCTGCAGACGTACCGGCTGTGAAAAATACTTTGGAACCCTGTAAACATTCTGTTTAAGTACCATTATATTATAATATGGTATAAGTTTCATACGTAGAAGGTATCTCAGAAACAAGAATGAAAACAGAAAACTAATATTTTATACTATAAATACTATACAAATATTTTATACTATTTTACACAAACAGGTAAATACTGTGTTTTTATAAAAAAAAACACATAGTAGCGGTTATTTTTTGATCGATTTTGACAAACATTTTTTTAATTGTATCCCTTGAAAAACTGAATTTTATAGCAAGTTTACAGATACATACTACAAAAACCAACGTCCACTTTGCAATTTATCTCGATATGTATATTACAATAATATTTGTTTGTCTCTTTGGATATTCGTGTTAGTGTCGGCTAACGTCAAAATGAATCACGTCGAAGAACTTGATTCCTTGCGAAATCCGCGATGAGCGCGATACCATTTCACACTATGTATAATCTTTTCAATTCTCACCCGACAAAACCAATTCCAATTTAGAGATCCGGCAACGTCGCGATCCCTCCGGCCGCAAGTCGCCTTGCACCGAACGAACGTCCGGCTGTGAAAACACGCCGGACGATTACAGGTTTCTCAAAACTCTAGCTACTCTGGCTTCCCGTCGGGATTTCTCGATTCATAGATGGCGCACCCCGAGCGGATGAGAAAATTTTTAGACATGATATTTAATACAGCGTCGACAGTCTTATCCTTTCTATAGTCACTGGTGAAAGTTATTTTAAAAGTAATTTCTAATTTCCTCGTATCTTGCAGGTGGTGTGGACGCGTGCGGCGGTGACTCGGGGGGACCCCTGGTGTGCGAGAGGGATGGTAGACTTGAACTAGCGGGGTTGGTGTCTTGGGGTGACGGGTGCGCTCGCAGAGATCGACCTGGGGTCTACACCAGGGTGCACAGTTTCCTCCCGTGGATAAGGGAGGTCGCTGGCAGCATGGGGGTGCTCATATCGATACACCGGTAACAGGAATATCGATATTCCGATTAATGGAATGCTAAGATTTACAAGTAAAAGCGTTGAGTGAATTATTCCCTCACTCAACGGTAAAAGTGAGATTCTTCACTATAAGATCGCCACTTGAAAGTACCTATATTAGGTACTTGCATTCGTTAAAGAATAGGCCATTGAGCTATATTTTAAATATTTGTACATGTAGAGAGGCGCAAAGAGAGTACAAACTTCATGTATTTTTCTGCAGAACTCTGTACATTATTTTTAATTCTATTGTATTAATAAAAAAAATTATTTGACTTCATAGTAAAATTTTGGAATGCAAAATTGCAGTACTTACCATTGCTCCTTAAATTAGGCAGGTATTATTATTGAATAATTAATTTATTCTGTATCGAAAGTATTAGTAAAAATTAGTACAAACAATTAAAGGGATCCTTCAAAATAATTCTTCTTTCTTAGATATAGGTATTGTAACTGAATTGTAGACTGAAATAAAATAATATTTAAGATATAAAAACTGCTTTATAATTTTTATTCCCTTAATCATGAAGTGAACTTTAAAGCCCGGCAATGAATAAAATATATTAGGTAAAGTATAAATGAACTCACTTTTAGGGGGCGAGATCTATTTCATAGCATTTATACCGCACGCTCTGCTACTGGTAAAAATAGCAGACTTATCAGCAGAAATGAACGTAACGATTTGATTGGTCGGCGTTTCGGAGATCCACGGAGCAGGTGTCGACGTGGGCCAGTTAGGCCAGTATAACCAGTGCCGTGCACGGAAATAAGGATTGCGCTTCATTTTACGAATTTTGGTTTTGTGTATAGATTTTTGTGTGGTGTTGTTTTGTATGTAACAAAATTATGGGTTTGCTTTGATTTGAATTATTTCAAAGTTTATTTTATTCTTTTTTAGAGCATTTAAATAAAATTTGTAGGTATAATATTATTAAGGTTTTTTTTTTAAGCAAACGCCGCCCAAGCGATTTCATGCTGTTCCAAGTGAGTTCATTTTTATGCCATACCATTGGGTAAAATAATATATATTTTAAAAATAAAATATATTTTAATTATTAAATATATATTCTTTTACTCAATGGCCATACCTAAGAATTTATTGTTTGGATTTGGAATAAAAACAAAATAAGAAATGTGTAGATATGTAATTTTTATTAACTTATTTTTCGAGTCAATCGAAATACATTTTACAAGTCTTTTTGGGCTCTTAATACTGATTTAGTATTTTGACAATAATTGAAATATTTATCATTAAAGTTTCATAAGGATATAATAGAAACATATTATAGAGTTTCAGTAAAAATATAGAGTTTTATGAGGAAAATACAGACAAAATCACCTACGATACTTTATTATTTTGTAACTTTTTATAAAATATCAACAACCTTTCTTCACAAGTCGATACCTAGGTATAGGTAGATAGGCCATATTTTGAGAAAAAATGAAGGTTTGGTCATTTGCACACAAGATCTTTAAGTACATTTTCTACTGACAATGATTAAGTTTAATATTAATATTAGTAGATGACCGAATTAAAATAAAAAAGAATCAATCTAATACCTAATAAATTAATTCCCAATCAATTCCTTTATAGCCTGCTGTCAGAAGTCACAATTTCTGTCCACTTTACAAAACTTATTATTTTCGCTATTTTTTATAAAGTTGAACAGTTGAACATTTCAGAGAGAAGAAGCTTATACATTATTACACACACGTTACATTTAGCAACCCTGTTTTCAATAAAATATTTCTCCAAAAACCAATTCACAACTTGTAGGTAAATAATATTTTAGATAGGGCAGAACTGTTCAATTAAATTATTTAAAGTTTATAACAATCGCATCAAATAACAACCTTATTCTACAGTTGACTAGATCTGAACATGAAACATATTTTTAATATTCCTCCAGAAGTGAAAGTATGCCACATTTGTTTTAAAATTTACTTTAAACATTTTTTAACATGAAGTGCAAAATAAATGTGAAACACTTTCTCATGGCACATTTTTATGAAGTATATGTATTATACAATCAACGGAGAGCATATATAGGTCCTATTGGGATTATGTTTTATATACAATTGTAACATGTCTTAGGTTTACTATGGTCTCCAACCCATGATGACTTTTCTAAATGGCACAAATATCCCATGATATGGTTCACTGAAAGAAGAAACACAGCTGACATTACCAAATTGAAATCTAGTAGGTGGGTATGGTATAAATGAAGTAACTTGGAACAGCATAAAAAACGCTTGGCGCGGCGTTTGCTTTGTAAAACAGGACCGAGTCATAGGCGACTCGCGGCCCTTAATAATATTATACAAATTTTATTTAAATGCTCTAAAAAAGAGTAAAATAAACTTTGAAATAATTCAAACCAAAGCAAACTAATAATTTTGTTACACACAAAACAACACCACACAAAAATCTATACACAAAACCAAAATCCGTAAAATAAAGCGCAATCCTTATTTCCGTGCACGGCACTGGTTATACTGGCCTAACTGGCCCACGTCGACACCTGCTCCATGGATCTCACAAACGCCGACCAATCAAATCGTTACGCTCGCTTTCTTATTGGCTGCCTCCTTGACCTTGACTATAGGTCGACGTCAGCCGCATAAAAACCTTTTAATTTTATACGGGTGATTTCTGCTACGTCTGGTATTTTTACCAGCAGCTGAGCGTGGTAAATGCTATGAAATAGATCGCGCCCCATAATATATATCACTGTGTTCCAAGAGTGAGTTCATTTATACCGTACTTTCACCGTTTTAGTAGACATTGCCATGGCTGGGCGGCGCGCCGCCGTGTATTCGGCTAGGTTCGTCAGGCGTTGGCGGGGGGCGGGGCGTGTTTTTTGCTCGCAAAACCAAAGTCTAGAGAATACTATAAGTCGGCGCACTCGGCCTTGTGTAAACAAACGTTTCCCCCCTGCCGTCTCCCGCTCCCTCGGCTCGCCGTCATCGGAGTACGGCGATCGATATCTGATTTGATAAGAAAATAAGCTTATAGACCGGGAGATAGTGACAGATTTTTGGACCTGATTTTACTCAGTATGCCTTGCAAAGGGCATTATGTGGCACATATTCTCACAATAATAAGGTATGAATCAGAGAGTCATCCTGGGTTCTTCATGTAAAAAACTGAGTTTTCAATTATTCGAAAAATATGCGTTTTGATATGATTTTATACAGGCTGCCATGTGTTTTATAATGAAGTTCAAATAGAAAATTCCTCGGAAAACCATAGGCATACCGTTAGGGTAGGTCCAAAGGGCTATTATTGCCACGTGATCTTGTATTTTAATAATTAATTTTTCCACGTTTCTAAACAGGCTGCCAATGAGAAGTATGCAAGTTCTTGTTATGAAACTGCTGAAGAAAAGATGGCATACCGTTTGCGCATATCCAAGTACACTTATTAACATCGAATAAATCGTTTAAATTATTAAATAACATTCAATTTAAACAGTACTTGGACAAGCGTAAAAGGTATGCCATCCTTTTTTCAGCATTTTCATAACAAGCACTTGCATACTTCTCCTTGGCAGCCTGTTCAGAAACGTGGAAAAACTAATTATTAAAATACAAGTTCACGTGACAATAATAGCCCTTTGAACCCACGCTAACGGTATGCCTATGGTTTTCCGAGGATTTTTCTATTTTGAACTTCATTATAAAACACATGGCAGCCTGACTAAAATCATATCAAAACGCATATTTTTCGAATAAATGAAAACTCAGTTTTTCATATGAAGAACCCAGGATGACTCATACCTTATTATTGTGAGAATATGTGCCACATAATGCCCTTTGCAAGGCATACTGAGTAAAATCACGATCTCCCGGTCTATATGTAGCTGAGAGCGGTTCGAGGCTGATTTACGACCAGTCGCAAAAAATTGTTGTTTTCTCCGTGAGAACAAAGAAGTGAGCTGACTTATAGTATTCTCTAGACTTTGGCAAAACTCGACTGATAAGCGGTTCGGGACTACTGTGTACCCCCTTTGCCGACGACTGACAAACCTAGCTGGACTCACGGCGACGCGCGGCCTATTCCCCTATGTCTACCGAAACGGTGAAAGTACGGTATACTTTACCTACCTATTATCACAGTAGCACAGATAAACAGTATAATAAACAAACATTAGGCGTTAAACCTTATTTCGTTCAAATTTACTTACCACTGAAAATACCTTCTTCCTGCGCAAGTCCCATCCCCCACTCCGTCTGGGGTGCTTAGTTGCACCCCTACACAAGGTTCTGTATGCCCTGCAACTGAAGCACAACATATACAGTGTGTCCCACGTAAAATTTTTATTTATGGCTCGATTTCCATAAACTTTTTTTTGTTGGATAGAGCTTCAAAAATGGCATTAAATGTATAATTCAGGTACCTCGTGCCTTAAATTCATGGCCCACTGCGACGGTGTTTTAGTGCTGAAAATTCTAAAAGTACTATTAGGGATTTTTTTCGAGGAAAATCAATGCCGGATTCTTATTCAGCGTTGTTCGAAACCCAAACGTACCAATTTGCATTACCATAGCTCTACAGAGTGTTTCAAATTTTTTAGTGTCCCACTTAATTAGTGACCACCCCTGTAAAATTTTTATTTTTAGCAGGATTTCATAAACTCTTTTTTTGTTGGATAGAGCTTCGATAATGACATTAAATGCATAATTCAGGTGCCTCGTGCGTTACATTCATGGCCCACTGAGACGAAGTTTTAGTGCTGAAATTTCGAGAAGTACTATTAGGGACTTTTTTAGAGAAAAAATAATGCTAGATTTTTATTCAACGTTGTTGGAAACCCAAACGTACCAATTTGCATTAGAAAATGGAGGACTAATTGAAATGATTGAAATTTGAGTTTATGTTATGTTGTGTTGTTTATTCATGTATTTGATGATATTAAATTAAATAAAAAAATTTGTTCGCTAATAAATTTTTGAAAGAATATGAGTTCCTCATGAATATTTTAGTGACCAACTTAAAATTAACTTGAAATTAAGAAAATTAATTACAAATTAGTACGTTTTTGTTTGGAACCTCTCACTGCATATAAGAATCCGGCCTTACTTTTCCTTTTAATAACACCCTGTGGAGCTTTGGTAATGCAAATTGGTACGTTTGGGTTTCCAACAACGCTGAACAATAAACCGGTATTAATTTTCCTCCAAAAAATCCGTAATTGTCTCGAAATTTCCAGCACTAAAACACCGTCTTAGTGGGCCATGAATTTAACGCACGAGGCACCTGAATTATGCATTTAATGCCATTTTTAAAGCTCTACCCAACAAAAAAAAGTTTATGAAAATCGAGCTATTAATAAAAAATTTACGGGGGTGGTCAGCCCTTAAGTGTGGCAATAAAAAATTTGAAACTCCCTGTAGAGCTACGGCAATGCAAATTGGTACGTTTGGGTTTCGAACAATGCTGAATAAGAGTCTGGCATTAATTTTTCTCCAAAAAAATCCCTGATAGTACTTCTCGAAATTTCAGCACTAAAACACCGTCTCAGTGGGCCATGACTTTAACGCACGAGGCACCTGAATTATGTGTTTGATGCCATTTGTGAAGCTCTATCCAACAAAAAAAAGTTTATGAAAATCGAGCCATAAATAAAAATTTTACAGGGGTGGTCAGTCCTTAAGTGGGACACACTGTATAACTCAATTTTTTATCCGATATTTGTTACCGTTAAACTAACGCTAACGAGTCGAACTTGAATGTAAACCCTGAAGCTAGATTCGCAGATCACAGAGGTTAGCTATGTTCGGGTCGCCGAGAATAAACAATATCGTCCTGGTCCATAACAAGAGGACTTACCAGGACCCACGTACCGCACCCGTCCGCCTCTGACGCGGCCTTCCGGGGTGATCACCTTGACCCAGTGGTCGGGACGCAGGTCTCTAGGTGCGCGAGGCAGGAAAGGTTGCCAGCCGAGCGGGGGCACACTGCCCCCGTCGGGTTCTGGAGCCGATGCGCGCCTGGGAGGCGCCTTGCGGGTTGCGGACGAACCCGTTGTCGTCGACGTGGTTGTACTGCTGATAAAAGGAACGTAAATAGAAAAAAAATGTCAATAAAATAGTTATTTATGTACCAAGGCACTGAAGTTCAACTTTTTATGACTCATGTGGAGTTTAGTTGCTGAGGCCTTTGGCCGAGGCAAATAAACCACATGAGTCATAAAAAGAACTTCAGTGCCGAGGTACATATTATATTTTTCTTGAAATCGGAAAAAAAATGTTTTATTAGGCAAGAAAATAATAATAAGGGATCACCCGTCCACGAACCCACTACGCGCGGCGTTGCTTGACTTTACCGATCGCTCTACCTAGGACAAGCATAATGATGTATGGCACCTTCTGACAGAAAAACCAAACTGCTGCTTCTTGTGCAGCTTACACAACAAATCTATTGTTTTTCAAATTTACTAAAATATGTATACTGAAGGATTGCGCTTCTATAGGAAACAATTTCGCAATGTGTACGAAAAGTTAAATGAGCCTTTATCGGCCGGGTTTTGAATATTTGGTCACTTTTGACGGGCGTTTTCTCCGCGTCTGACGTTTGATGTTTACATCTCGCCAAGGCCTACTTATTGAAAAAATCGTACAATAATGGGCTACATTATTGTACGATTTCTGTGCTTTTAATGACGATTTTGGGACATTTTAATGCCGATTTCAAGAAAAAATATTTAAAAACAAGCTTATATTTACCTAAATGCTCTAAAAAGAAGAAAATAATTGAAACCAAAGCAAACCCATAATTTTGTTACATTATACAATTGTATATGATATAAAAGCTTGTCGCGAGAATATATACAGTGTCCTCCAAAAAGTTCGCACCATATAGGGGGAAAGTTTTTAATTGACGTTTTATTTTGAAATTTAATTTTGGGGTTACTTTTTGCCTTAAAAAAGATGAAAACTGACCCACTCAAAAGTGATCATGGGACTTTCGTTATCTGTCAAAAATGACATTTAAAAAAATATATCGAAAAAAATGGGTTTAGTTCATAGACTTATATTGTTCATAAGTCTATGGAAAAGTTGTTTGTTTTTCAATTTTACGTAAGTGTGTAAAATTTAAACGCTCTACTAAAATATTTAGTTTTTTGCCAGTTTTTAATATTTATGAAATTTCTGAAAATTTTAAGAACTCGAAACTTCGTAAATACTATTTTATATCACTAGCTTTATCATTCTATAATTTTTTTATTACTAATTACCGTTAAGAATAAGTATTTTTCAAAAGAAAATTATATTTGCGCTTTAAAATTCTGTTATGTTTGTTGCAAAGTTGATGTACCGTCTAGCATTTGGGGTATAAATTTAGTTACATTTGCGTTTTCCAGTTCTAAATTGATGCCAAAATAATAATAAATTAAAATATCATCAAACTATTTTACGTATCTAAGCAAAATTCTTGACTTTTATCTTTATGGAACAAATAATTATTACCTTTAAGTTTAATTTCACATTAATCGATATTGATGAGTAGGCCATGGAGAGAATAGAAGCAATTGTTTTTATTTGACAGTTTAATTAATGCGGAGAATGGTAAAAACAACTGCTTGAATTCTCTCCATAGCTTACTCATGAATATCGATTAATGTGAAAATAAACTTATGTTCCATAAAAGTCAAGAATTTTGCTTAGATACGTAAAATAGTTTGATGATATTTTAATTTATTATTATTTATTAACTGAGAAACGTAATGTAACTAAATTTATACCCCAAATGCTAGACGGTACATCAACTTTGCAACAAACATAGTAGTAACAAAAAATTAATAGAATGATAAAGCTAGTAATATAAAATAGTTTTTACTAAGTTTCGAGTTTTTAAAATTTTCAGAAATTTCATAAATATTAAAAATTGGCAAAAAACTAAATATTTTAGTAGAGTGTTCAAATTTGGTACACATACGTATAATTAAAAAACAAACAACTTTTTCAAGTAAAACTTTTTGATATTTTAACAACTAAACCCATTTTTGGCGATATATTTTTTTAAATGTCATTTTTGACAGATAACGAAACTCACATGACCACGTTTGAGTGGGTCATTTTCCATCTTTTTTTAGGTAAAAGGTAACCCCAAAATTAAATTTCAAAATAAAACGTTAATTAAAAATTTCCCCCCTATGGTGCGAACTTTTTGGAGGACACTGTATATCTTGAAAGTAATTCTAACTAGAAAATATATTTTTCTATAAAAGAAATTTACACACGAAAATCTCGCGACAAGCTTTTATATCATATACAATTTTATAATGTAACAAAATTATGGGTTTGATTTTTTTTATTATTTTCTTCTTTTTAGAGCATTTAGGTAAAAAAGCTTGTTTTTAAAATATTTTTTTTATTAATAATTTTATTTTCAACTTTTTAGTTCTACTATTCAAGCCCTTTCATTTAATGCCCATATTAAGGGAAAAGAAAATGTAATCCGCCGTGTTGGAGCGGCGGCCATATTGAATTTAGTGTGATGTCACTAACTTTATCGTTTTCTACTTTTCAAGCCTTTTCATATGATACCCATATTAAGGGAGTTTACAAAAAAAAGAGGTACATTATCCGCCATCTTGTGGCGGCGGCCATTTTGAAAGTATTACAATATTGAGTATTGTATATTGTATTGTCACTGGAACTAAAGGTGTATGCAAAATGTCAGCTCAGTCGGATGTCAGGAAGTGGTTCTAATTCAGCTTGCAAGATTTGACCTAAACATACATACATAGTTCACCACACATTGCAAGTTAAATAAAAGCTTGTAAAAAAATACACGAAGCTTATTTGGCTTGTAGGTACTTATGACATGAACTATAAACTCCAGAATCCCATTGGAATAGTGTGGTCATGTATAAAACAACATGCAGGCAAATAATAGAGGTTAATTAAAATCCCTTGGCATAGGTATTCCTTTTTTTTGAAGTTGAGAAAGCTGGCAACATGGCTTGCAGGTCTGCGCGGCGTGGCCTGTCACTCCCTGTCAATTGATTTCACAAGAAATTTACCAGAATTAATTTGTGTAGTGTGGGTAGTGATATATAAATGTCAAATAAATATATGGAAGTATAAAACAATAATTAATAACTTACCTATAAGATGAAATCATCTCTCTTCCAGTCATTATGCAGTCAATCGATCTCCTGAGATAATTTTCAGCTTCTTCCACTAGTGAATCAGTACTATCACCACTATCTACTGTGCTAGTCCAGTCGGTTCTTAGTTCTGGAAGTGAACCATTTGCAAACCTCACCTAAAAACAAAAGATAGTATCAGTTGGTATATTCTCAAAACTTGCTAATCAAAAGTTTTGAACGTTAATGTCTTCATGGAAAGATTGTGAATCAGTAAGGTCGTGTTACTAATATTCGTCGCCCATTCTCTTACCTTAGAAGGAACAGGTTTCATCATCATTGCCCTCCTCGATGGTGAAACAGGAGCTGAGCATCTTCTAGAGGGCGCTGGAGGTGAAGACAAAGGGTAAACACTGCTGTATCTTGATTGTGTTTGACTTGTTTCACTAGGTGTTGCCGTAGCCGCTGTCCACGTGAATTTTTGAGATTGGTAGTTCTATAGAAAAGAAACAAATAAACACTCTTTTCCGTTTTATTTGGAGAATTTTGTGACGGAGATGTATTTATTTAAGAATGTTTACCAAGACCGTCCCTTTCTTAATAAGCCCTTGAAGTAAAGAAACGGAAAATATGTTTTTCTTGCTATTTTCTTTGTATATCTCAATTAAAAATATGTATTCGTTAAGTATGAAAAACACGATCAAAGGAACGATCTTTTTATAATAATCTAAAAACTCATTTTAAATTAGGCGGCCATGAACACTCACAAACAACTTAACAAATTGGTGGCTGAAATTAATCTGTTCAATAATAATTCTCAATTCAAAAGTAAGGTGGGCGAAAATAAAAAAAACTGTAATTGGCAATGTTAGGTTTACGCGGCTTTGCCAAAATTGCCTTTTAAAGATTTTATGGTACACATAAAAAGTATATAGGTGTTTACTGTACACAATGAATCTTAGACAGATAAAAAAGTTTAGGGTTGCGCCCGATACAAACGTACAGGGTACAGGGTATCACTAAAAGATCTTTACAATCTGGCCCTGAAGTTTTCATTTTAAAATGATTATTATTTGAAAGATGCAGGTTGCAAGTTATAAACCTTTCAAGACATCGACATTTTAATGTTGTTCGAACATATGTGGTGGTATAAGTCAGTGCTGCAATCGATATTCCTAATGAACCTTCCAAGCACCTATTATACTTAGATGTTAACAACTTGTACGGTTGGGCGATGTGTGAACACCTTCCTTACGGTGGGTTTCAATAGGTACATAGAACTTTCACAGATTTCGGGATGGACTAATAAGATTAGGTCTAGTAGTTCTAATCATGTAGTTTTTCTCGGTGCTCATTATAAGTACCTCACAAATTTAAAATAAACTTGTAGTCGTAGATAAAAACTCTTTAAAAAAGAGCTGACTGAAGCTACCTGCTTAATAATTTAAACTTAATTAATAAAAAAACATACGGGGTGGTATAAGTCAGTGCTGCAATCGATATTCCTAATGAACCTTTCAAGTACCTATAATACTTAGATGTTAACAATTTGTACGGTTGGGCGATGTGTGAACACCTTCCTTACGGCGGGTTTCAATAGGTACATGTTACCACTATTCCAGATGATGGGGGGTGAGGGATACATTTTACAAGTTGTTTTGGACTACCCTGAATACTTACACGATTTACATAGAGATTTACCTTATTGTGCCGAACATGGTGTACGTCCTGTTCAAAATTATCTATACTTATGACAACCTTATATCCAAAAGAGAAATATGTTATACATTATAGAGCACTTAAAGAAGCTCTGCGAAATGGTTTAATCTTTAAAAATAGCGCCTTATATTAAATTTAATACACAGAGTGTTGCAAATTGGTCCATAGGCGTAGAACTCGGTTTTTTCTGGGGATTAGATCTGTTCAATTTTATCAAAATGTCGTTCAAAAATTATAACACATAAAGCATTTTAAAATAAAAACTTTAGAGCCGGATTGGGCCCAAACGGAAGCAACTTTGCACTAAGTTTAGTTTAGCTAAGATCTAGCGATGATATATCACGGTCTTCATTTTCTTGACGCTCACCGTGCAACCAGGCGAATACAGATCAGTAGTCCTCAAGAACTGTCCGTAGGTTGTGGCCGTAGGCGGCTTGAGGTTGCCTGGACACAAGTGATCCGCAGATCGCGACAGCTCGGGCACCATGCTGGTGAAACCGATGTCCGAAAGTAACACCCTTCTCGCCTCCACAGTCTTCTCCGATAGTCTCAGTCTAGAACCTGGAAGTGGGAATTTTGATGGAAGGGTTGTGAAGTTCTCTCCCGTCCTGGCCTGGAACACAGAGATACGCCCTGTATATAATATTATGTATATTGTTTCTTTCAACATTCAGTTGTCTGTTTATAAAAATACTATTGCGAAAATATTGACTTTATAACGCATTTCCTGATTTTTAGTCAACTGTGTACAATAAATCAAATATCTGGAAACGATAGATCCATTTCCATTCGGAAATTACTTGAACTAATAAAATCGGATAAAACGAACATTATTTTCTGCAGCTCAATAGGTCGGCTCGAACTCTCAATAGCGAGGAAATGAAAATCTAGGTATATCTATCTATTCATATCACAGAGAATATACGTCATAGGATGTGAGCATACAGCCTTTCACTGAAATCTTTCAAAAATACATGCTGGGGAAACCAATAATCAGATATAATGATGCAAAAAATGTTTAACTCTATTAAGTTTAAGTAGGTACCTAATAGAAACTCGAAATTATTGTCCGTACCTTATTCGCCAAACTGCTCTCCGATCTCCATGACGAATTTGGCAACGCAGTTATGTCAGTCTGAGCACCAGAATCTTTTCTTATTGCATTCGAATGGGTTAGAATCGGTCTGCTCTTTCTTGAATTTATACTTCGTGCTAGGGCATCCCTAAAAACAAAATGAAAGTAGGTACTCTTTATAGCTTGACACTATCAAATTACAAAGTAGTAGGTACAAAGATTTTATTTAAAAAAAATGAATATAGAAGGATCTTACCTATGCATTAGAGGCCTATATTGTATGGGATTGGGACACGTATTCCTCCTACTGCCAGCATATTCAACTTCTTGAATGCCACACTTCGAAATATCAGTCTCAACAATTCTCACTCTCTCCTCAAACCTGTCAAAGCTCTCATCTTTTTCGAGCGACTTGTTTTCGAAACTCGAGTCTTGGTACGAGTAGTAACTCTTCAGACTTTTTTCCTCGTGGTTGATTGAATTATCGGATTTCGAATTAAAAATCTGGGAGTTTTCTTTCTTGGAATCGAAAGATTGAAAGTTTCTTTCCTGATTGTCATTCTCTGTTGCATCATTGAAGACATCGTCATCCAGTTCCCTATCAGACACGTCAAAGTTCTGATCCAAGTCACTTAAGGGCAACTGAAATAGGTATATCAATACATGTAATATCAATTCCTATAAACTTACCTGTAAAGCATTTGAACCGTCAGCATTGCCTTCTCTGGTATCGATTGAAATTAGTTGTTCCTTAAAGTCGGAATCTTTAGTATCGTCTGTAGTAAAAATCAACTCAATATCGTCAACTTCTTGATCTTGATCAAGATCAGTTTGTGGACTTAAAGCCTCATCAGTACCATCATCTTTGGAGTCTCTCGAGTCTTTTGAATCTTGCCTTTCCGTAAATTCTTGTTGTTTGTCAGACATTTCTCTATCTTCGTCTGCAAAGTAGAAATCTCTTGAAACTTTCGGTATGTTAGAAAAACTGATGGTTTTGGAGAATTTTAATTTTTTTGAAGATTTCAATGGAGACCTTAGGATCGTTAAGCTTTCTAGAGATCTTGTTATGTTTCTAGGACTTGTGCATTCAGCTTTTATGAAGATTTTTGTCTCTAGTTTTCCCCTACAAGCCTTGGGGCTTAGTTTTGGCGATATTATTGTTACTTTCTTAACTTTTTCTGTATGTTTATTTTCTTTTGAATCTTTTTTTAATCCTTCTTCATCATTATCTTGAGAAGATTCCTTCTCATCTCTGCCAGCTTCTTCTTCTTGGGAAGAATCTTTCTTTTCTTCTTCGGCTTCTTCTTCTGCCAAAATTCCTTCTTCTTGCTTTTCTAAACCTTCAAGCTGGCTTTCAATAGCCTTCCCTATCAGCTCTTCTTGATCTTCGCTCTCTTCAAAAGCACCTTCCGATTTAGGAACGTCTAAATTTGAATCGACAATAAGTTTCTGTCTCAAGACGTGGTTTTCGATGGAAAGGCTTCTAAGGGCGCCTTGCACGGAATTCAGCGGCCAAACTTTCGACTTCAGCTCTAAGACCTCGCTCTTACTCTGTTCTAAAGCGGCTCTAAGCGCGACTACGGTCTGGTGTAGGGCCCTCACCGTGTCAAGACCTAAATGTGAGGAGAAAGGACGAAGATTATTTATATGGTTTTGGCTGCAGACTATACGGGATGGCCCACTTGAAATGGAAACACCCCCGTCAAATTTATCTCAACATTGACTATTTTCAAAAACCATATAAAACCTGCTTACATACAGGGTGATTCAGTTTTAAACTGCAACACTTCAACAGGTGATAGAAAACCAAAAAATAACCGCACTTTCTTCTATAAACTATATAATTTTAATGCCTTATAAAAAAGTTACAGGGTGTTAAATTTGTAAGAAGTATGTGGAATTTATTGAATATTTTACAAACTAGTTGAGATATTTAAGTCATATTTGGTACACGTTATAACGGTATGGGTTAGCATAAAACCTGTTAATATCAACAATCTTGAACAACCAGTGGCGTAGAAATGGGTAATTAGTAGAATTTATTTTAGAAAAAAAATAGAACCACCTTGTATAGCAATAATAAATTTTTATTGTAAACAAAAACGTTCTCTAGGCATTTTTTCATATGTGTCATGGTTTCATAGCAAATTTGATTTTTTCGTATTATTTCGGGGTACTTCTGAAAAATTAACTTAAAACTTTTCTCCATAAGTAACACTCAAAGTAGAAAAAAATGTGTTTTTTACTTTAAATACAGTAACTTTTCCCAATAAACTTACAAATTCAAGGTTTTACTTTTCAAGATACAGAGCGTAACATTAATTGTATCCTCCTTAAATGTTTTAGACCCTGTATCTTCAAAAGTATATCCTTAAATAGGTGAGTTTATTGGGAAAAGTTACTGTATTTAAAGTAAAAAACACATTATTTCCGCTTTAAGTGTTACTTATGGAGAAAAGTTTTAAGTTAATTTTTCAGAAGTACCCCGAAATAATACGAAAAAATCAGATTTGCTATGAAACCATGACACATATGAAAAAATGCTAAGAGAACGTTTTTGTTTACAATAAAAATTTACATAAGAATTTGAATACATTTTATTGCTATACAAGGTGGTTCTATTTTTTTTCTAAAATAAATTATACTAATTACCCATTTCTACGCCACTGGTTGTTCAAGATGGTTGATATTAGCAGGTTTTATGCTAACCCATGCCGTTATAACGTGTACCAAATATGACTCAAATATCTCAACTAGTTTGTAAAATATTCAATAAATTCCACATATTTCTTGCAACTTTAACACCCTGTAACTTTTTTATAAGGCCTTAAAATGATATAGTTTATAGAAGAAAGTGCGGTTATTTTTTGGTTTTCTATCACCTGTTGAAGTGTTGCAGATTAAAACTGAATCACCCTGTATAGTTTAACATTTATTAAAAATTCATCATGTATGAAACTCCAAAAGTTATCGCAAAAAATATTTTTTTGCAAAATAATAAAAAAAAATTACCTTCACATCATTAGAGAAACTTTAAGTAGTGCTCCTGTATATATTCAGTTCTTGAAATAACTTCTGGTTAGCGGAAATAAAAGTGATTTTCCGTATTTTACAACTTACTCATTTCATTTAACCATTAATATAGGATTCCTTTTTTAATTCTGAATCCAACGTTATAAATTTGACCTATTTATCTCCAACCGTTTCCTAGATATTTACCAAAGAAGCTCCATAAAACTAGATAAAATGGTCTCTTGTGTCAGGGTCTGATGTTATCCTAGTAGGCCAAATATTAGAATCAGATTTATGAAAATCAAGTCAGCCGTGACAATAAAACTGTAGCTGTCACATTTCTACACTAGTTAAAAAATGTTTTTGAAAGAAGATTGTTTTGATATTTTAGAGATCTTGATAAAGGGTAGGTATAACTTTGAGGGCGTATTCTCGTAAATAATATCCAAATGGATATGTTCCGAGTGCTTCATTTATAATGTAAGCTGTATCGAAGATTTAGATCGATAGGAAGTGAAATGAATTTGACAGGTAGGTAAGTGGAAATATTGAATTGACAGCCTCTTGACTGCCGGTTTTAATGTCATGGCTACGACTTGATTTTTCATAAATCTGGTTCCAATGTTTGGCCTATACTTGGATCGAACATCAAACACTGAAGCAGGAGACCATGTTATCTATTTTGATGGAGTTTCTTTAGTAAATATCTCGAAAACGGTTAGAGATAAGTAGGGCAAATTATAAACAGGAGGTTATTTATAGAAACTGAATACTCAGCAACACCTATACTACTTAAAGATTTTCTAATGGTTGTGTAGGTAAAAAATTAGATTTTATTATTTTACAAAAATAATATTTTTATTATATTTTTATACCTATTTTACGGACTCATATTTAAGTCCGTAAAATGCTTCTTTTTCGGCCTAGTCCCTAAATGAATGTATGACATGATAAAATTATCAAAAAAACCAAAAAATTGTAAAAAGCGTATAAGAAAATTTCGGGAGCGTATATATGACAAAAAATAGTGTTTGTCACACGTACCTATAAATGAAGTTTTTCAGGACTCATCTGCTATTCCGGACTCGGCTAACGCCTCGTCCGGAAACAGCAATGATTTGTCACTTGTAACAAAAATAACTAGTTGGCGATATAAGAATATTTGACAAACGACGCTCTGCGTCGCGGCGCCCTTTTTTTGTAACGAACGCACATTTTTTATTTGATATTTGGATAGACCTGCTTTTTATCTATAAGTTTTATTTTAGACGTTTTGTCAAATTTTGTTTCGTTTAACAAATATAGGTAATACATCCTTGGGTGTATCGTGGGTAATACAATATTTGAAAAGACAACGTTTTTTTCCAAACCGTCAGATTAAGAAAATCCCTCCAAATATCGTCAGATTATGGATCAGCACGACCAGGACATCAAGCTGAACCGTCTATATAAAAATCTGGCGCGCTCGAGTATGTCAAAATGGCGTCTTTTTTTGCATTTTCAAAAAGCCGCCACGAGCTGGCGTCACATCCGAATCGTCAGTCTATTGGTATAATCTATTGCCGTGGTCTATTGAATGGGAGCTTCTTTCGGGTTCACTTAACATATCTTCTGAATATCTGACGCGCTCGAGTATCTCCATTCTCCATGTGACTATTTTTTTACATTTGTGAAAGCCTGTAGACGCTCCCCCCACCGGTGGAAGGGTATATCCAATGACGTCAAAACCTATAGACGTGGTGCCCCATTGTTAAAATGCCCTTTATTTTGACTCCAAGATTAAATATATCCACACTACTCTAAAAACATGCTGCAAACAAAGACAGAAAGTCAACCATCAACCAACTATACACCCGGTGATTCCCGGTTATAGTTCCTCCAGAATCACACTGAGATAACGCATGTTTTTTCTTGTTTTGGGGGCGCCGGAAGCATCGGAACCTCACCTGAAGACTCGGGGGATGGTCTAACGACGCCAGCCTCCGAGCCCAGAGTCGAAATAAGTTCGCTACGGCTCGACAAAAAGGGGCAATTTCTGACAATCTCGCGACATTTCGGAATAATTTAATGGAGCGCTTAGATTGTGATTAGTTCTGGGCGTCAAGCGTTTATCAAAACAAACCTGTCTATAGGTTCTGACGTCATTGGGTATATCATATAACCTTTTTTTCTTTCTACCGTCTAATCTTCAAAATCCAATAGGTCTCCACGACGCTCGAGTAAATCCCCATTTAGCATCGTGGGCTCCCCTACTATAAAGGAGGCAAAAAATTTCCCATCATAATTCACAATTTTTAAGTTTTCTAACTTCCAGATACTGAGTTGTGACAATTAAAGAATTTCAGCTATACAATAAATTTGTTTCATTTGACAGTTGCCATATTCTGTAATTGTAGACGCAACATTGTCAAGTCTAATTTTTCGAAATCAACGAAACCATTATTAATTTTTACTAACAATCAAAGTACCTGTTATATTCGTAGATTCTCCAATCAAATAGCATACTTGGCATCACTGATACTATTAGAATGAGGAAAAAATAGGCCTCACTTTGGAAAGTATAATGCTGGATCCCCTTATTTCAAAGAGTCCCTGACACAGTGGCGTATTCAGGGGGGGGCAAAGGGGGCAATTGCCCCCCCCCCAGACCTGTCGAGATAAACGAGATTGGTAATATCAAAATTAATAATACCAAAAATTATATACTCCTGGCCTAATCTGAAAATGCAGTGAACATCACACATCTACAATTTGTTATTTGTTTCATCTTGTCTTCTCGAAATTAAAACCTGTGCAGTAGATTTGAGAACGCGCCGCCGTATATATTATGCACACACTCCGTCGGTCGCAGCGCGTAACCGTAAATTAGGCAAAACAACCTACTAAACATATTTTGCACAATTACAGTGTGCACCGCCACGCCAGAAAGAACATTTTCAAAACTGAAAATTTTAAAAATTTATATTAGAGACAATATTAGCGAAAACCCACTGAATGGGTTGACATTCCTTTATGTGTACCCTGAAATACCCATATCTCCATAGGAGATATTTGACGAGCTCAAGACCAAAAAAAGAATACTTGATTTTGTGATATAGATTTTACTGGTTTGAAGAAAAATTATTTTTATGTTATACAGGGTGTCCGGTAATAACTTAAAAAATTTAAAAAAAGTGGAAAATATGACGAAAAGTTCATATGAACAGGTCCGCAGATGTTTGGTTTTCGAGATGTAGGGTGTTGAAATTTAAATTTTATTTTCGATTTTTTTAAGTAACTTTTTGAGACGACAAAATTTAGTTAATTAAATTAAGTTAAGTAAATTAGTTAGTTAAATTAAGTTAATTAAGTAAACTGTCAAAAAATAAATGTGCTTGTTTATTTAAATTTTATTTTTAAATTTCTCGAAAACAGTCACCTTTGGCGTTATTCACCAAGTATACCTTTTTTGCTTAGAAAACGTTTGGGAAGAGGATACATCCACAAAATGGTAGTAAAAGTTTACTGTCAAAAAAGTTAGGGCAAATTAAATTAAATAATGATAGCGTATAGCCGAGCGTATAGCCCTCTACGGATTGCACCAAAAATAATACCAAATTATGACTTCCCTTCCCAAAAAAAACTCCGGCTACCAAACTTTGCAAGAAAATTTTGTCGTCTCAAAAAGTTACTTAAAAAAAAATGAAAACAAAATTTCAATTTCAACACCCTGCATCTCGAAAACCAAACATCTGCGGACCCATGTTCATATGAACTTTTCGTCATATTTTCAAATTTTTCAAGTTGGTTCATTTATTTCCGGACACCCTGTATTTATTTATTTCAGAAAATATGTTTTTGTTCTGTTTTTATTCGTTAAAATTATGGACAGAGTTTTGTTATTTATAACCGATTGCCCCTCCCAGACGTTAATCCTGGATACGCCACTGCCCTGACATAAATGAATGTTTCATATCGCTCAGAAAAAACAATGCTTGTAAACTTGACACCAACTATCTAACTACCATGCACTAACCTGGCAGATTTCCAATCGCCTTACCCCCGATATCCATGTTAGCTCCAAGCCATCCATACTGCCGCGGGTTGGTCGGCCTTCCCCTCAGCCCACCTGACTCGCACTGCCACTGCCGAGGCACAGAATAGGGGAATCCGAGGGCACGGTCTCCCTACAACATCCCACGCCGTGCCAATTAGGCGTACGCCTCCGTAGTATCGAGCAGGCCCGCCGAAAAGTTACCCAACATCGTTCCCCGCCTGGTTTGCGTTACGGAGATCCGATCGGCGCCTGGAAACTCCATAAACAAACCATTTAAGGCTCGGAAATCACCCCATCGATACAACGATATCCGAATCCAACGTAAATCGATACGCGTTTTTGTACAACCCCGGGAATGGCGGGGGTAGTTACGACGTACGTCGCAGCCGGGGACCTCCCGATGCACGGGCGTAGCCAAGGGGGGGGTTTCGGGGGTTCAAACCCCCCCCCCCCCAAAATAAGCAAAATATTACCTAATATTATACCGAAAAAATACGAGGAGTGAAGAGTTAAATTATTATTACGTTTGAATATATTATGTAGTAATAGTAGCGCCTAGCGCCATCTTTTGACGAGAGGCAGACGCAGTTGCAGCCGAACTATTTTGTATTGTAGGGACACTTTGCGTTGTTTCTCGATTATTCGCCACGCCCCTCGGTCGAAATGAGCGGAACTTTGTGGAAGTTCGTGGAAGTTTCTGGACGGCTACTGGGCTGCTATATAAGCGGCGCCGCGGCGCGTGACCGCGCTTACGGCAGTATTGTTCCATGCGAACTCGAAGCGAATAAAAGTGAAAAGTGGTGAACGAATAGTGAAGAGAATTAAGTGTACCGTGTAAGTGAGTAATTTTAGTGCGCTGTTATTCGATGACCTTGTTAAGGATAGATACGTGAATCATTATTACTGTCGAAAAATGGAGGGGAAAAAAAGGAAGGGTGATAAACCTAAAGGTATGGACTACTGGAAAAAGTGGTGTAGTCAAGGTCAAGGGGTTTCTAATAAAGAAACAAATTTGGATTTAGCTATCAAAGCTTCAGCTACCTTGCATGCTGATAAGAAGACTGCCTACCCCGAAATCTAGTGTGGAATGCCTAGATATGTGCGATAAAAACCTTTATCCTAATATTTACACATTACTACAAATCTTGGCTACCATTCCTGTATCCACTGCTACCCCAGAAAGGTCTTTCTCGAGCCTAAGGAGACTGGAAAACTATTTACGAAACACTACAAGTGAAAACAGACTTAATGGTTTGGCTCTAATGAACATTCACTATGGAACAGAAATTCATGCAGATGAAGTAGTGGATATATTTAAAAGAAAAAGCCGAAGATTTCTTCTTTAATGGTTTTAGATTTAGCGCAGAGGAACGAAATTAATTTATCCATTTCATTTAAAGTTAAGAACTTTATAAATATGTCGTAGTTTTTCGGATGAATATATAGATATTAAATTTCATGTAAGTATATTTTTGTTGTTTTATTTACTTCTCAAACTAAACCCCCCCCCAAAACTAAATCCTGGCTACGCCCGTGTCCCGATGCGTGGGCGTGAAGCAGGGGCGTGCTAATTGGGCGGGTGGGTGGGTAGAAGCTGAAACTTGGTTGTTGATCCATTTAATTTTTAATTGGGTTTTTCGCCACAAATCTGTACTAAACTGATTAAAAGACAACTTATGTTCAAGTTGCCAGAAAAATTCATAAATGGTTAACAGGAAATGAACGAAACTTTGAACGTTTAACTAAAAAAAAATTTAACAAAAAAATTAAAACCGACTTCACAAATTTGCCCGTATGCATATGTAACTAAAATGTTAGAAATATTTTTCTCTTTCTAAATTGAGTCATCTTTGGATTTGGCGACAGTCAAGGCAAGGAATTTAAATCTATTATTTAGATATGAATACGATCATATCCTACATACATCATAACTTACTGTCACCGACTCCAAAGATAACTCAATTTAGAAAGAGAAAAATATTTCTAAAATTTTAGTTGAATAATGTGCATACGGGCAAATTTGTAAAGTCCGTGTTGTGTCATGTTTTGTTACTTTTTTTACATTTTTAGTGGAGCATACGGGCAATTTTTTGAAGTGGGTTTTAATTTTTTTGTTTCTTCTTCTTATTTCTTATTTTTAGTGAATTATTAAGAATTATCGAAATCGGTCTAATATTAAATTCTAGCCCCTATTTGTCCACCCTTAGGAATGAAATTTTTCTCTTCAAATTTAAATGTGACCACCCCTAAGGTAACCCCTTTCTAATAAAATAAGAATCATCCAAATCGGTCCAATATGAACTTCCATCCCCTATTTATCTACACCCTTAGGGGTGACATTTTTTCTTTAAATTTAAATGGAACCACACCTAAGGTACCCCCTTTCCAATAAAGAAAGAATCATCGAAACCGGTCCAATATGAAATTCCATTCCCTATTTTCCACCCTTACGGGTGGAATTTTTTCTTCAAATTTAAATGGGGCCATCCCTAAAGTAATCCCTTTCTAATAAAAAGAGAATCATCGATATCAGTCCAATATGAAATTTCATCCCCTATTTGTCCACCCTTAGGGGTCGAATGTTTTCTTCAAATTTAAATGGGGCCATTCTGTAGGTATACCCTTCAAAATAAAAAAGAATTGTCCAAATCGGTTTATACGAGTAAATCACGGAGTTCTGAGGTAACAAACGTAAAAAAAATAAAAATACAACCAAATTGATAAACCTCCTCCTTTTTTGAAGTCGGTTAAAAAAATTACTTAAGAGGGGGTTGCCGACAGCGAAAGTGACGTTAGATTTCGTATTTTCTTAAGTTGTATAGCATAAAATCTAATAACATTTTACCTGGCAAAAATTTAGTACAAACATCTCTGTCTTCATTTTAATCATAAGATCTTAAAAGCATATGCACTGGAATTATTATTTTTCCCAAGGTTTTCATAACCTATAAAAGAAAACACTCTTGTAAGATCTTATGATTAAAATGAAGACAGAGATGTTTGTACTAAATTTTTGCCAGGTAAAATGTTATTAGATTTTATGCTATACACCTTAAAAAAATACGAAATGTAATGTCACTTTCGTCCTCCTTTCTCAAAGATAATGTCACGTTAAAGTGAAATGACAGAATAATAAATCTGGAATCTGATATCTCCATTTTAACTCCAATCATTATGTTAAATAAAAAAGGAGTGATTAGGTAAAAGTTTATATGATAGAGCTAAAAAGATTTGTTCTAATAATACAAAATTTGATGAGGAAATTAAACATAAAACATGTTTTTCAAGAAGAATAGTTATCTTTATTGAATTTGTTGAGCAAGTTTTTCAGGATTGCTAACAAAATAACAATGCTCAGCTAATAGAATTATTAGGAAATAACTCTGTTGGACCGATCAGTAAATTTGTTTATTCCTTATATTTCTGGACTATCTATCATAGACAATTTAAAACGCATAGGCAATCGTTTTAATGTCAGAACAGTATTTGAAACCAAATATACATTAAGATCGATGTTAGTCAAAAAGGAACCATTTAATGATATAGAAAGTTCAAAAAATTGCATTTATAAAATAAATTCCTTGTAAATGTGAAAAGTTCTATGTTGAGGAGACTTGTAGGCGGGGTTGAAAAAAAAACGGGTTTTATATATATAAAAAAGCAACCTATATAGTGAGTTTTTATGGGTTTAATATGCGGTTGTTTAACTGAGGTAAAAATCTGTTAGGTTTGTTTTCACTTCTATCATAAAAATGTGATATAATAAGGAGTTTTTATTATTTTGATTTAAACTAAACGCAAGTGAAAGCTAAACAAAAGTTGGTGCATGGCTAGCATGTCTTGCTATTGGCTAGACGGCAATAAAGTTTTTCCTGGCGGGCGACTTCAGCCAGTCGTTATTTATTACAGAGGTGTATTGGGTTGCAAGTGGACTTTTAATTTTTTCCGATATAATTCTTTCGCTTTTATTCATTGTTGGAGCTACGATTTGTGTTAATAGTAGAAATTTGCAGGTAAGTGAATGACTAGGTGTGCCAAAGTTTGTTTTTAAAGTTCTTAATACTGGGGCATATTATTTTAATATTTTATATTATAAAATTCATAGAGATCGTCCTTAATGCGGCCCTGCCCCGTATTAGTCCTCAAAATTGTTCACGTGTTTCCATCGTGTAAATGTTTACACCCAACTTGCATTTTGATTGAATAGAGTGTAAGTCTTTGGAAGATTTTATTTTTACAACTAAAAAATAAACATTATTTTTTGTGTTCCTCACTAATATGCGTCTTACTTAAAAAAACCAAAAATGTGTGTTTTTTAGATGGGCTTTATCCAATAAAACCCACTGGGTTTTTTTGGGTTACCCACTTTGCAGCCAACCCTGCTTGTAAGCCATTTAACATTCGTTTAAAAGAACATAAAAATTACCTATATTAAGCAAAATCAAATTTCAAAGTAAAAAATATGTGAACATTATTTTAATAATAATCATAGACTTTTGTGGGATAGGTTCCAACCAATTCTCAAATAAGTAGGAAATATGCGAAAAATTAAGGAATCAACATTTATTCTAGGAAATACGGACAACTGTGTTGCTAAATGTTGAGTGGAATTCAGTAAAATATTATTGCTACTTATTCAAAGATATGTTTAGTAGGTATACCTATAGATAATTAGATAGAACACAGAGGGTACCTACAATATCAGACAGGTGGCTACAGGTTTTTGTTTCTGTTGTCATGACTGTTTAAACGACATTTATTATTCTGTCACTTCACTTTGACGTGACATTATCACACCTCAAGGTCTATATTCAATAGACCTTGATGACCTTGACCTTGATGACATTGTCATCTTTGAGAAAGAAGGATAATAGTGTACGAAAGCTCAATTTTTTGTTATTATGTTTTTTAATCACACGTGCATTGGTAACGTGCGCGATATGTTACAAAACAATAATTGCCGCAATATTATTTACATGGCAAAGGTTAGTGCAAGATGGGTACCGCGAATGCTATTTGGCCATTTCAAATACGTGTGTCCGGCTGAAGACATAATGCGAACAATTTTCAATGCTCTGTGGAGATTACCCAGACTTTATTATCAATATCTACTTGTCACTGTGTTCGTCATTTGTATCCTGAATACCTAGAAACAAGAATCGATTCAGTGGCATATTGTGAGTTCCAGCCCTCCCAAGAAATTCAAATTAAGTCACCCCTTCTGCAGGAAAAACGATGACAACCATTTTTGGGTTAGTCAAGGATAATAATTTTAATGATTAATTATCAGGACAAGGGTAGCAAGGTAACAAAGAGAGTATTATGCGATCCCTCAGAGAGTCTATCAATAAAACTGACGAATGGCATCATAAGTATGTTGCTCCGCGACAATGCACCAGTGCACAAGTCAAGAAATTCGAAAGCTGTCATTGCTGAATGTTCTGTATAAGATCATCCTGTATTTCAGTGTCTCAAGAAGAAAATGATAAAACTAAATTTATATTGAAAAGATGTTTTTATTATACTTCTTTGAAAACACCTTATTTTCATCTGTTTTAGCAATAATGAAAGATGGGGTTTTTCGGGCTAGCGCACGGAAACAGCGCATGGAAAAACTTTCCGTGCGCTGAATAAAAATACCGAATACCTATATCGTTGACTGAAGGTTTTCTTCACCCAACGCCTATATGGCTTTAAAATAGAAATATACAGCAAAGTAAACTAAATTTAAGATCTAGGTATATAAATTTAAGATCTAGGTATATAATGCTCTCTGATGTTTAACATGTAGGTACCTATTTTGTATTTTAATTCGTAAGTGTTTCAATATTTAGATACATTTCTGTAATATTTTTGACGTTTTATTCACCTTATCTGACAATAACTAATTTACAACAAAGCACCTTTGAAATAATTTGAGAGTAACCATGGAAACGCATCATGCCATACCAAACACTATTGCCTGCATTGTTTATTTTTTGTCAATTAAATTTATTATAATATGCCGAAAAAATGTTTTAAGTTTCCGTTTTCAATAAAAAAATATCGTTCATTACACGTCCAGAAATAGATTTTTCCGTGCTTGCATGACTTCCCGTGTTCGGCTGCGCCTCACACGTCTTTATTTCCAGACTCGTAATGAAATACACTATTCTCTCTACATAATGCTGAAGTGAAGAAGAGTAATTCAATTATTATGATTCACGTCAAGTGATGATTGTCCAGAAACGCTACTGGTGGGGGTTGGAATGACGTCATACCGGCGTATTTCTCTGATACAACGAGTTGTCCCGAGTTGAACGGATAGCGTGATGGGGCGTAATTATTTCACGAGAGGTTTTTGATATGCAGATGGAGTAGGCGGGCTGGGATTGTGTGTTTTGTTCCTTTGGCGGATTTTCTGCGGTAAACTGGGATGTAGCAACTAGAAACTTGGCCCAATACTAAGACTGCAAATAAATGATTCAGTAAAGGGGTAAGGGGTTGGAACACGATACACAGATAAGTGTATCGTGGGTTAGAATATTTTGTAGTGCGGGTGTGCGGGTATTTATTATGATATTTATAAAGTCATATAGGTTTCAATAAAAAATTTATTATCCATATCTGGGTAATTTCTCTTACACTTAAGGAAAATTATCTGCAAATAAATACCAATATTTCAAATTACATGTAGCTAAGTCAGAATTAACTACCTTTTCATTAATAATTACCTAATTTCAAGGAAAAGTAGGTATAGCGATGCTAATAATAGAGTAATAAGTAGGTAATAAAATTAGGTAGGTATAATAGGAGTAAGAAGTAAGTAGTAACATCAAAAGGAATAAAGATTGAAAGTAGAAAAAGACAAAGATTTCTTCATGCAAAAGACTTGTTAATACGAAACATGAAACATATTAGTAAGGAAAATAATTAAAAACAAGAAAAATCTAACTAAAAATCAACAGAAAACAAACAAAATAACAACATAGCAAACGTATTTAGTAAAAGAAATTAAAGAAACCAAAACTCATCGCAGATATGTAGTATCATTTTTTCCATTGGTACTTCAGTCTTGTTTAGTGCCCATCGTCTAGTCTAGTGTTGAACTGGGAAATCGGCGTACCACCCGAAAGCCCCATGGTCCCCTGTATGGGCCCCAAAGTCGACAGCATCGTGATGTTGTCCGTGATGGCCCCCTTCGAAAGCCTGCCTTGATGTTCTTGAAGAGGCCGGGATTTGGGCTTCTTCCTCGCCGGCTGGGTAGGCAACCGCCAATACAGCGGCATATGCCAGGATGCAGAACAATATTCCAAACTGAAAGAAATTTACATTTTAGGCGAAAAATATGTCACATATTTACAAGAGATTAACAACATTCCAAAATTACTAAAAAAAATCTTGTATCAAGTTGAGTGGTGCCATAAAAAAATAAAAATTGAAAATAAGCGCTATATTTTTACTTACGAACTTCATACTGAATATTTTTCTGGTAAACGTTCTCTTTCGAAGCTGAAAATTGTTGTGGCAAAGGAAACAAATCTGAGAGAGTATTTATAAGAGAAAGATCCACTTTCTCCAAAACCGCAAAATACGATACTGGTATTAATTTTATTTTTTTTATACGTATGGTGGCTGCAGATACCTATTTCGCTATTTATTCATTTAACTTCTTAGAGTTCCGATTTTGCAAAAAAATATTATCAATTAAACTTTTGTAATAAAGAAAGCAGAAAAGTAATCATCCACATAATCTGTGTTTAGAAAGCGTCAAGAGTGTATAACAAAGCACCTTTTCCGGAGAAAATATTTTCTTGGACAATTTGAATTTAAATTTGGCGCTTCAACCAGCTTCCGTCATTGCTACCAATCACTCGCAAAAGTCACCAAAATCAATATGACAGAATCAACTTCCTTTTCATGAAGTGTCGTTGTAAAAAGTGACAACATTATGGTAAATTTTGTAGTTTTTACTTATAAAATCTACTTTTACAATGAAAAAATATACTAAATCTCATAAAACGAGTAATGTTCTATGTAGAACACTAGTTTATAAAGCTACAGCTACGGAAACAAGACGATTATTATATTCTAACCTCGAAAATTTTCTCCACATGTTAATTTGGCTAAAAAGGTATTTTTATATATTTTTTAGACGTGCAAACGTAGAAACGGAGGACGTTCCAAGCACGGACGTGGCCACGTGAAGCCCGTCCGTTGCACCAATTGCGCCAGATGCGTACCAAAGGACAAGGCGATCAAAAAGTTCGTTATCAGGAACATTGTCGAAGCGGCTGCCGTTAGGGACATTACTGAAGCTTCAGTATACACCTGTAAGTAGTCTCTTGAACATATAGCACTGAGGTGTTTTGAGCCATTTTTTTGTCGTTTTTTAGCGTACGTTCTGCCCAAACTCTACGCCAAGCTGCACTACTGCGTCTCGTGCGCGATCCACAGCAAAGTGGTCCGCAACAGGAGCAAGAAGGACAGAAGGATCAGGACTCCACCTCAGCGAAACTTCCCTGGTAGGGATCAGAACAGGGGACCCCAGGCGCAGAGGAAGTAATTTCTAATTTTTTTTTAAAGTGTACCGCTAAGAAATAAAAAGTACCCAACATTTTGGCATTTTTGTTTATTTTTAACTAACGACGTTAGGCATAGATCAGGGACCCTTTATTTTAAAGAGTCCCTGGCATAGACCAATATTTTCGGCTTACATACAGTGTGTCCACGGATGGACTTAACTATACTTGTAAAATTTTTTATTTTCAATTCTTCGAAAAAAGTCTGCTTGTTCTTAAAATAAAATTGACATGGAAAAAGTTGACATTACTTATACTGGGTGACCAGAAAATTAAAGAAACGTTAATTAGCATGAGAGTAAACTACCTCTATTTGTAGAGATAATGAAAAAAGTTATAAATAAAATTTCTCAGCGTGGTAAGCTACTTAAGTGTACAAAATTTCAAAGCGTTAGGCCTACTTTGATTTTTTGATTGTATTCTCTTTTTTTTTGTCAAATAAATGGTTTTCTGTAAATAAAACGACAAAACTGTATTAAGAAAACTTCCCCAGAATGGAAAAGTGCGCATGATGACAAAATTTTACGATTCTAGGCCGACTTTGTATTTTGGAAAATTTTGGAGGAAACGCAAAGTGGGCCTAGGATTGTCAAAAAATTTTCCATCATACACAGTTTCCTATTAATAATAATAATGGCCTTTTATTTCCCAAATTCTCTTCCCAATATTCCTGAGTAACTTTTATTTATAAGTTTTGTCTTACTACCTACAGAAAATTATTTAATGGAAGAAAAACAAGAAAAAAATCGAAGTAGGCCTAACGCTTTGAAATTTTGTACACTTAAGTAGCTTACCACGCTGAGCAAATTTTCTTTATAATTTTTTTCAGTATCTCTACAAATAGAGGTAGTTTACTCTCATGCTAATTAACATTTCTTTAATTTTCTGGTCACCCAGTATAAGTAATGTCAACTTTTTCATGCCAATTTTATTTTAAGAACAAGCAGACTTTTTTATAAAGAATGGCTTTTTTCGAAGAATTGAAAATAAAAAATTTTACAAGTATAGTTGGACACACTGTATATGTGCGAGCACTCGATGAAGTACGGGAGATTTAAATCCCAACTTAAATTTTGTTTAAAATAAAAGGGCGCTGCCGTAGGAAAGAAGAAAAGTGCATTTGCCGACTGCCACAATATGGGGCGAATAATGCCAGTGCCCCTTTGTTTTAAATAAAATTTAAGTCGAGGTTTAAATCTCGCGTACTTGACTGAAAAATGAAGCTCATTAGGTATAGAGGACATCACGAACGATGATCCCTGCGTCACAATAGTCGACAATGGAAATTACATTGTCGACCATTTTGACTCAGGGATTATCTTTCGTGATATCTATTATAAAATAGATATTTTTGTGATCATTATGTATGTTGTTAAATTTTAAATAGATGGTAAAATTAGACAAATTTAAATTCAAATATTTTAGAACAGATTGTTAAAAACAATAGCTATGAATGTCAAATTGACTACAGACACAGACTAATGAGTAATACAGACAATTCCTTAGCGACATATGTGTCAAGAGGAGACTTGCTTTTTAGCAAAATCTCTTCTAGACATGAATAATTTGCATTTTATTTGATTTTATGTTAATCTACATAGCAGAGATTGTGTTAGAACCAAATTTATGCTTAAAATACTGTCAGTCTTTCTATAAATTGAAATTGGGGCTCCCTTATTTTTTATTTTTGACACATGCCCATAAGGAGGCTTCTGTTGCAAAGCAATGCTACAGAAAAATAAATTTGAAACTGTTTACTATTTTTTCTTATTACGACATGGCATATTAAGTATCTACAAGTGAAAACGAATAGCATACTTGCTAAAATTGTACTTTATTATTGCAAAAAATCAATTTACACCTAATTTCTAATACGTCAAACAAAATTTACGTTGTACTAGCACCAATCGACAATAAATATTAGTCGTCCGCTCTAGCGCTTTCCATTGCTTCCTTTAAATTCTTCTCAAACATTTTTTTGGCATCCGAGAATCCGTGTTTCGTTTTCCCAAACGAATTTGGCCCCGACGACGTGGGCGTATCCCTAAAATCACAAGGACGCCAAAACAACAGGTGTACGATACAATTTTTTCGCGGCATACCTTCCGATGTTTCTCATTCGCATCCTGGCCTCCGGAGGCATTTCTTCTGGCTCCTCGTCGCTGTCTTGGTTGAAAGCCGCGGCCACCGAAATTTTAGGCTTGTTTTGTAAAACGCTTTTCTTCGTACCTAATTTCATTTGAATACTCAAACTTTTCAATCTGTTCTTGGCGGCTAATCCAACATTGTCCGCTTTTTTCTCTTCTTTAATATCGGTTTCTTTCTTGACCAAGCCCTCGTCATACTCTTTGATTTTCACACTGTCCCCTTCGGTTTTCCTCTTCGGGGACCTTGATCGTGACCTGGACCTGTCCCGCCCTAGTAAACACTGACAAATTTAAGGCCTTCATTAAAAAAACTAAAGATATGCAAAATTTTAAGCAAATCATCTAGATGTTTGATAAATTAACAGATTTTGATAGAACTAGCATGACGTGGAGCTGTTTAAATAGTTACCCTGTGTGTTACGACTACTCTTGTGTCTTCTTTCGCTCATTGTTTGAGAAATGGACACTGAAAAATACCTATTTTGGGATTATTACGTGTAAAATTATTAAATAATTTCACAAATTAGACAGGATCATAATTATATTTTTATTTATTTATTTTTATTTTATAACATTTGTTGACAAGAATCGACAAAGTCGATTTTGTCCACGATACACATTTTGACAAGACAGACCATTGACTGATAACTAAATCTGACAATTGACTGGTTATTAGCGTTCGCTTGAGATCGAGCTCAGTCACAAACAGGTTAAGTAATGTTAGTGCATGCAAACAGGCCAAACCAACAAAATTAAAAATACAAAATATATTCCCCTTGAGTCCCTGTGTAAAACTAAAAGAAATCTCGTTATACAGAGACTTTATATTCAACTATTATTTTTTTAATATCCTTTTATTTGATGCTGTTTTTTTCTTTATTTCGTTCTACACCAAAGCAGAGTGTAATCCGGGGTGGGTGTGATAAATCGAAATCTATTATAGAATTATAGACAAAATATGTAAACTAAACTGTCTTCTTCGTCTGATTGAGCATGGTTTTTAAGTATTCATTGACATTGACTAACCTTGTGGTTTTTCAACTTGGTGTTTTTTAGCGTTTGCAACCTAACTTCATCTAAATCTTCAGGAAGAAGACGAAGACGGTACGTCACGTATGTTTTGTAGTTGTTAAAGAGAGGTTATGCTAATTTTAAATTGAGGTAGTACTAACTCAATGTAATTTTAAGTTTAAAATAATTAGAAAAATAATGTCTTGGAGCCTTTTAAAACATATAAAACTAGTAAATAAGACCTTTGTCCGCTACAAACATCCTGCGCATCACTGGGTAAAGTAGAATTACGTTTCATTTTTTCTCAAATACCTAATTCATCTTCATTTTATTAGTCAGTAATTAATAAACAAACGTACATTGACAAAGCTTTGGCACATTTCGACGACTTCTATCAGCAAGTTTTCTCGAAACGATGGCCAGATTTAAGAGAGGGGCTTCTAGGAAGGCAAAAGTATATGGCCATTGTAAATAATTTTGGAGACGACGAAGAAACAGTTAAAAAATTGGAGTTAAGTGGTGCGTTAAATGTTCGGACATTGTTTCAATTAGAGAAACAGTATCTCAAGGAGGAATTGGAGAGTAGGAAAAGGAGTAAAGCGTTGAAAAAGATTTGGAGGACCGATCCGGAGTTCAAAAAAAATGTAGAAAGCGAACCTGAAAAAATTGAAGTCGACCCAAAGCAGTTTTCGTTAGAAAGAAGCCTAAGTGGTGCAGAAATAGACACAAGACGATTGGTAGATTCTGACAATGCACTATCGTCGGAAATTTTGTATGAATATGTTCCAACAACTAAACTAAAAGGTAAGGAGGATTTTGTAACTGAATCTGACCATTACAAAATGTACGATAACACCGAGTTTTCTGTGAAAATCGAACGGGAATACGACATAAAATTCCCCGAACATTTAAAAATTTACTGTTATGAAATGGGCAATTTCAGCGACTTTGATCCTCCAGTGAAATGCTCTACAGGAGTCTTAAACTATTATCTTATGGATGGGGGTTCGATTCTTCCTGTTCTAGCACTAGGTATAGAGCCTGGGCAAAAAATTTTGGATATGTGTGCCGCACCAGGTGGGAAAAGTTTGCTGGCGGTTCAGACCATGTACCCCGATTGTGTTACGGCAAATGATAAAAGTAAATCCAGGTTTAATAGAATAGGGATTGTTTATAAAAGTTTTTTGTATGATTTTAAAGAAAAATGGGTAGATACGGGTAGGGTTAAATTGACTAATTATGATGGAAGAGCAATTCCTGATGGTGACTATGATAGAATACTTGTGGATGTTCCGTGTACTACAGATAGACATTCTTTAAATGACAATTGGAATAATTTGTGGAAACCTTCAAATACAAGAGAAAGGTTGCAACTACCGATATTGCAAGGGCAGCTTTTAAGTAGTGCATTAAAATTAATAAAAGTAGGAGGCTATGTGGTTTATTCAACATGTACTTTAAGTCCTATTCAGAATGATGGAGTAGTTCATATGGTGTTGAAACAGCTTTGGGAAGAAACCAAAATTGAAGCAGTAGTAATGTATGATAGTTTAAAATTTTGTGGATTATTTGTTGTAGGTAAAATGATTTCTTATTTTTTAGTGATATGACGCCAGCATTATTGCAGGCGAGGAGCGTTTTTGAATTTGCCGATACGAATTTGTTAAAATATGGACATCTGGTTTTGCCAATATTGTCTCAGAATTATGGACCCATGTACTTTTGTAAATTAAAAAGAATTAAATAAAGAATATGTTAAAATGCCTTGGTTGGTCCCCTATTGAGTGAAATGATGAAATTGAAATTATTTGCAAAATAATTATTTTTATTCAAAGGAAAAAGTAATAAAAACTATACTGTAGGAAGAAACCCAAAAAAAATGCTAACTTCACGCATGTAATCATTTTTATTTTCTGATTAATAACAAAGTCTAGTTATTTATGTTCTATGTTATTAACATCGCCTCAAAAATAAATAAAACTGGTGCAACTTGTATAAATAATAAATGTTAAATATTTGTTCTCTGGAACTAAGGAATATAATGGATAGACTGCAAATTTGATCAATTTTGCAAGTATCTGGTTATAGTCAAATACGAAAACAAGAAATCTAGCTCCAGTAGGCTAACTTCACAGTTTTTGTTAGTATTTTGTAATCTAACCTCAAATTTGTTCTGACAGCTACTGTCTACACCAGAGAAACTACTCCATTTCTCTGGTCTACACCACAGAAAATATACGATATTTTCTGTGGTCTACACACCACTTCACTTGAAAAAGTTCTTGTCAACAAAAAGATTTGAACCACTTGTATATTTCTAAAAACATATTTCGGAAGAATGAATCAGCTATTCTTTTAATATGTAAATTAATTCAAATTTTCATAAGAAAGTGTGGCATTACCATAAACCACATTTCATTGTTATTGCAGAATGCTTTTGTTCCTTGCAAGGAAATGGCAGATTTAGCAGCTAGAAGAGAAGCGCGGCGACGCAAAATATTAGAACAATCTGAAAATAGGCTGAATCGAATAAATGGTGTCGAACAACGAAGTACAAAAAGTGAACTAGACGGTAACGTAGATCACAATTGATTTTTGTAAAAAAAATTAATTGTTCCTAATTCTAGGAATTGTTAAAAATCATGTGGTTGAAGAGCCCGAGATCAGTTCATTTAGTGACATCTTCGCAAATCATGTGTCAAACATAGATGTTAGTGCGTTTGCTTCAATAAACAACTTGTTAAATTCGTCAAATCAGGGAACGATCAATGCACCAACAGTTCATAGTGAAGCTGAACGTAGGGCTGTACAATCAGACGAAGCTTTAAAAACAGTGTTTTCCAAATACCGACTAAAATTCATTTCAGTGATAGCCTTGCTTTTAAGTTTTGTTCTTGTAGTCCTAGACATAAATTTCTTTGCGTGGGGAATTGACAGTAAATCGATTTACCTTAACAAAATTTTCGTCCCATTGCTATGCCTTGAAATGTACGATTTGTATTATAAAAATGTCGATTCAAACACGCCGGACATTTTTACATCATTATTATTGATGGCGAATAACAATTCTGCGACTCCAAGGGTAGTACTGTTCGTGACGAGATATATGAGGTGTTTGACGCAAGTTATAAAGGATGTTATGGTGTACTTTTTTGTGTTTAATTTGAGCCATTATGTGTTTCAAATGGTGCTTTTGTGAATTCAAATAATGTAAGAAAAACGACTAGTAACAAAAGTTTATCAGTTACTTTATTAAAAAGTATAAAGCTTTATAAAAGTTTACATTTCCAAACTTTACAAGCGTCATCTCTTAAAGTATAACTGAACTATTTCCGTAACCTAGACCATAGAAGAATCTACGTGTCGTAGTAGATTCTTCTATGCCTAGACTCATTTAAAATCCATTGTAATTAAAAAATACAATCGTTCACAAAATTGTCGCATGTTTTTAAATTTTCATATATTTTTCTTCTAAAAATGACAGCACAAGACACTTTTATTATTATTATTTTTTACCATTTTGTTTTCCATAGGCTATGTTGTTTTCATTAATCTTTTTTCCGCAAAAAATTACATTAGCTAAAATTGACAAAATTTAGCAGTTTTGTCACTTTTGTCCATGAAAGTACCAGCAGGAGGTTACCTACTCTTATTTATTTTATGTTCACAAAAATGTTTGTTTAAAAATTGTATCCTCTATTTATTGTCACTAGTTGTTTTTAATCAAGGTGATCTGAAATTCAATATAAAATGATGTGAATGGTGAATTCCTTGGACAATCTCATTTTTATTATAATAATAATTGTGAAAGTGCCTTATTATTTTTATACTTACTATAGTTTGGTGTTAAGTTTTAATTTACTCGAAAAATTATTAATCACATACAATGTAAGGTATTCACCAATGGAGGAAAACATTAAATTATGTCAAAAGAAACATAGTTTAATTAATCATTGAATTTATAGTACTTTATCAATTCGATGGTTTTAATAGTTTGCAACAAATTGATCTTGTGCATGTTTGACAGATCTTAGAGGTTAAACAAACACTGTTTTTCTCTGGAAAATTTTGAGTTTGGAGTAATCTATTGTTGTGCGTAATTAGTTGTAACAGTTTTGGAGTGAAATAGTTTGCTAGAAAAACTAACAGTTAGTCAGCACACAAAACAAAACTAATTTACACACAAAAAATATGTCCAAACTAAAAAAATGCCCAAGAATTAAAGAAATATCAACTAATCCAACTGATAAATATAGAATAAGAGTTTATATAACTGTAACATAACAACAAACTTTTCCAAAGAAGTCTACCGCACCTGATACTTATTTTTCCAGAAAACAAAAGGGTAGTTCACTAAAGTCCATTGGTGAACATAATTCGCCTCTGATTATAAATTTTAAAGGGATATTGTATGTAAATAAAATCACCTTGAATAAAGTATACAAAAAGTTTATTAAATCATATATTTGTTTCACTCAACTTATAACAAAACTACCTTTAAACTAAACTTATCATATTAAAACAAAAAAGTGTTTAATGCTTAAAAAACTTAAGTAACTTCCTCACCAACCCTTTACTCTCATCTTGGGCAACTTCGGGGTTTTTCATTTTTTCACTACATATATCCGCCTCTTCAATCCGAGTAGAAACAATCGGTTTTTCAGTCGGTTGCGAACTTTCGATACTTATATTTACAGATTCATTATTTTTGTGGTTGTCCTTTGTTTCCGTATAAAATGACGTGCCTTCACCCCCACTGGCGGATGGAGTTGAGCAAAGACACCTTAAAAGTTTAACAACTACTGAAAATTTTAAATATGCTTCAAAACTGTATTATGGAAAAAAAACTACAATTTTTCCAAAATATCAGTAAAATGAATTTTATCTTTGGTATTCTTAAACAAATAATCTTATTTAATATAAGGTATTTTTGAAGTAGGTAGATGATAGATACACACTTTTGTATACAGGGCATTCATTTTCAAGATACTGGCAGTTGGATATACAGTGTGTCCACGGATGGACTTAACTATACTTGTAAAAATTTTTATTTTCAATTCTTCGAAAAAAGTCATTCTTCATAAAAAAGTCTGCTTGTTCTTAAAATAAAATTGGCATGGAAAAAGTTGACATTACTTATACTGGGTGACCAGAAAATTAAAGAAACGTTAATTAGCATAAGACTAAACTACCTCTATTTGTAGAGATAATGCAAAAAGTTATAAAGGAAATTTGCTCAGCGTGGTAAGCTACTTAAGTGTACAAAATTTCAAAGCGTTAGGCCTACTTCGACTTTTTGATTTTTTCTTGTTTTTCTTCGATTAAATAATTTTCTGTAGGTAGTAAGACAAAACTTATAAATAAAAGTTACTCAGAATAGGAAACTGTGTATGATGGAAATTTTTTTGACAATCCTAGGCCCACTTTGTGTTTCCTCCAATATTTTCCAAAATACAAAGTAGGCCTAGAATCGTAAAATATTGTCATCATGCGCAGTTTTCCATTCTGGGGAAGTTTTCTTAATACAGTTTTGTCGTACTATTTACAGAAAACCATTTATTTTACAAAAAAAGAGAATACAATCAAAAAATCAAAGTAGGCCTAACGCTTTGAAATTTTGTACACTTAAGTAGCTTACCACGCTGAGCAAATTTTCTTTATAACTTTTTTCATTATCTCTACAAATAGAGGTAGTTTACTCTTATGCTAATTAACGTTTCTTTAATTTTCTGGTCACCCAGTATAAGTAATGTCAACCTTTTCCATGCCAATTTTATTTTAAGAACAAGCAGACTTTTTTATGAAGAATGACTTTTTTCGAAGAATTTAAAATAAAAAATTTTACAAGTCTAGTTGTCCATCCGTGGACACACTGTATAAGTGTGTCCACGGTTGGCCTTAACTATTGGTGTAAATGATAAAAAATAAGATTGCAAAATATAAATGTGACACCCACGTAACCTAGAAACTTACTCGTCTCCCTATTGTGATCGTTTATGCTTAATCTCATGAAAAGTCTTTGTCGGAACTGCATCTTTCAAAGTTTTCTCCCTGACGACATCCAGATTTCCCTTCTTGATCATTTGCACTTCCCACTTTTTCAGATCGTGCTCATACTGTTCCCTTTCACCCTGATATTGCAGAATGTACTTTTGTTTCTGTTCTTCGGGCATGGCCGCCCATTTATCTTTCACTTCTAGCGACAGTTCCACAACACCCTTGTTTGTGGTTTTGTGTTGCTCAGCCAGGTACCGAAAGAACGGTGGGACCGGTTGCTTCGGACGACCCGTTTCCTGGTATAACTTGAATAAACAATTGTTAGGTATATCAATTTAAAATATAAAAACAACTTTTACTTTCTTCAAGGCTCTCCTTTCTTTTGCCTTCTTCTTTTCTTCATTTACCATATTCAAGATACCTTTCTGTTCGACGGAAAGCTCATTAGTGTACTTCGCGAGCTTCTCGTAATATACTGCGTTTTCTTTCTTGAAATCCTCTTCGTACTTTTCTTTTCTTGCCGCGTCTACCTCCTTCCATCCTTCGGCGACTTTTTTCAATAGTTGTGATGGTGGCAACTTTGGATTATTCTTTGCAAAGGTATCACGGTTATCTTTTACAAATCGCATATATGCATTCAAGGGTCGTTTTGGCTTCTCTGGTACTGTTTTCAATTTTTCTCTGGTGTCCTTTTTTAAATTAGCAGTAGCTTGGACGTTAACATGATTTATCCTGAAAATTATCCATAATATTCCATTTATGGTCACAAATATATATGGCCCTTCCTACCTATTTGTTAAAATCACTCTTGTGTTTCCAACGAGATTAAATGTCTTCCAAACTATTCCTTGGGTAAATACATTCATTTTTAGAGGAATACACTTTCTTTAAAACACTAAAATTATAAGAAATCTGAGATTTTCCAGCTCAGGCTCAGGGCTCAGTACAAAAATAGAGGTTAAAAATTTGAAAGCCCAAATTTCAGTTTTCGATTGTTCGATACCACAAAACAAAAACTAAAGAATGAAGTTAGCGAAGAGAAGCTGAGTCAAGAGCCGCGTTCCTTTTGCCCCTACACAAAAAACTTTAGCTCAGTAAATATTTGGGAATATTTGATACTCCGCTCCCCGTAATCTCTTAAAGGTTGTTGAACCTTCCTGGTCTCAACTATGAATGGTGGTTGATTTCATTCATGATACAATTATTTATTGTATCATGGATTTCAAACATTAACGAGGATTTTAGCATTGCATCACAGAATTCTGTTCATTGCATACATCTCTTCATATCGTATCGACAATTATTGTGCCATCACAGAATTAATTCTGTGCGTGCAATATATTATGACAGATAATGGAGTTGTCATTGTCAAGGAAATGTCATAATTGACATCTTAATTTTATTACATAAAACATGTTTACATTTTTAATTCATAAATAAACCATGTTAAAATAATAACCTTTATATTTTGTGATAATATTAATCAGTAATCAGTAGTCAACATAAACAAAGTATGTGTGGTGGTGTGTGCGGCATGGATCTATAAAATTATTCGTTAGTAACTTTGAAGTTAATAATTATTATTAATAATTCTTATTTGCTTTTATCAGAGTTCGGTATAACCTTTCATTTTTTATCTATTATCAAAGTACCTACTTATGTTGTATTGTATGTCTGAGGGCTTTTTGTCATGCAAAATTTCCTCTGTTTAAATGATTTAAAAATATCATTTGTAAAGGGGTCAGTCTTTTTTCCTACGTACTAAGTATAAGTTCCCGAGCTGCGAAAAAATGTTTTTAGAAGCTTGCCAAGTGATCAGACACTATTTTTGAAAATCTCGTAAGATTTTCGTTATTTTATTGCTTTGATTTCCTGGAATATAAGTATTAGAAAATAAATATTGCGACACACATAATTAGTGGAAATTGTTATAAACTGAAAGCAGATGATCACTGTGAAAAGAGAAAGTGTGGTTATTATTCGCACAGGTGCCTGAATGTTTCGTATGTGATAAAATAAAAGAATCTAAAATATGGCCCTTAAAAGTGAAACATCCCCGGCTTACAGCCTGGAATTTGTCTGCAAGAATCTGCTTTGTGGTGGTAAGTTAATTTTCTTTGGTAGGTACAGGGTCTTCGAAAATTTCGACCCCTTTATCTTATCTTTAATTTTTGAAGATTTAATAAAAAATTAAAAGTTGTTAGGTAACTATATAGGTATATCCGCGATCGGGCTTTAGGTAGGTATTTAGGTATAAAGAAAGGTGAAAGCTAGGCTTTCGGATTATACAGGGTGAATCGTAAAAGTAGGACATTTTTTTTATTTTATAATAATAAGCTATTAGGTATCTTATGGTATCACATTAATTTATCAAATAAAGTATAAAAAACTTGATTTACCTATTTAAGCTTTGGATTGTATAAAATACAAAAAAATCTAGTTCCGTATTATAATAGGTACCTACCTACATAATAATATACTTAGTAGGTACCTGCTTGTAAGTAATAACTAATAATTTGAATTGTTAATAGATCTTTTAACTCATTATTTAGGTAAGTACCTATACGTAGGTAGGTAGGTACTTATAAATTTAACTTTTATAAAACTGAAGTGGGAAATTTTAGGTTAAAATCTGGGTTAATACCTCAGACTAATGAATCATTAGTCTGAGGTTAATATCACAAAGATCGTATACATAAAGTGCTGGAGCTTAGCCATTATGGCTAATTTTGTACGACGCGCTGGGGCCTGCGGAGTTTGCGCGCTGTTTCGAGAATAGGAGGGAAACATTTTCGAGAGAAAGAAGAAAACTTTTAGCTTGCATTCACTATATAGGTATGTTGCATTCACTCATTCCGTCTCTATCCAGAAATCCCGTGTCTCTCCCTTGATCTAGAAAATGCGCATGCACTCTGGGCCATAAGTCAACTAGATATTAAATGCGCATGTGTAATGGGCCCCAATATACCGTACTTTCACTGTTTTAGTAGACATAGGTGAATAGGCCGCGCGTCGCCGTGCGTCCAGCTAGGTTTGTCAGCCGTTGGCGGGGGGAGTTTTGCGAGCAAAAAACACGCCCCGCCCCCCGCCAACGACCGACGAACCTAGCCGAATACACGGCGGCGCGCCGCCCAGCCATGGCTATGTATACTAAAACGGTGAAAGTACGGTATATTATACAATGTGTCCACGGCACGGCGTTATATGACAATTTTTTTTGCATTACAAACACAATTTTTTGCGATTTTTTGTATTCTGCTCTTGCTTCACCCAAAAATTATTTTTAGTACCTTGGACTTTAAAAAATTTATAGAGGGCGCTGGTGGCAGCTTGAAAATAAAAATCGCATCAGGTAAAGTGCCTTTTCTGTGCGAAATATTGAAAAATTTTATTATAAAAACTTGCTCAGAATTAAAAAATATGACTAGGTAGGTAGGTATCAAATTACAGAACTAAATAAATTTTTTTAATTTTTTTATTTATAATTTTTATAAATATAAATGTAATCATAATTTCAACTTATTTATTCTACCCATGTCCCTCCTTTTTCAGCACACATCTCAACTCTATTCTTAAATTCTTTGTAGCTACTTTGAATGGTTGAAGGTCAATTGAATAAATATAAATAAATAAATAAATAAATATGAATTTTTTAAAGTCCAAGATAGTTTTTGGGTGAAGCAAGAGCAGAATACAAAAAATTGTGTTTGTAGCAAAAAAATTGTCATATACACCTATAATACCACTTTGCCGTGGACACATTTTATATTCATTTTTGGTCATTAATTTTCCGCTCACCCTATTCATAAAAAAACACTATTCAGCACTCTATGTATTATACAATAGACCGTCAGACAGTGACAGATTTTCCTTACTGATTTTCTCATTTATGCCTTGGAGAGAGTTGAAAGGTAAATCGATGCCGAGTCGGAAAATAGTAATTTTAAGTTTGGCCCCCGGGGAAAACATGGAAAATTCGATTTTTCAAAACAGAAAAAAATTTACTAATTCTCATTTATGCCATGTTCACCGTATGATTTCTTATACTATTTATGTTCGTTATGCCGTTCGAAATTGTGAAAACTTATATCCTCACTAGCCCAAAAATTGATTGGCAGAAGTGACGCGTGGGGAAAAATGTACTTTTGGGTCGGAAAATAAGTCGGAAAAAAATTTTTTTTTCGTCAACTGATTTCTGCACTATAGAAAGTTTTATTGCAATTCATTTTATCCCGAACAAAATCAGTTAACGAAAAAAAAATTTCCGACCAATCCATTTTTGGGCTAGTGAGGATATAAGTTTTCACCATTTCGAACGGCATAACTGACGGAGTCAGTAAACCAAGTAATTTTTTGTGTGATCTGCCAAACCCTTAATTCAACCCTTTTTCCACACGCTACACTTATGCCTTTGGGTTTTCGAGGTCGGAATTGTATAAGAAATCATACGGTGAACATGGCATAAGTGAGAATTAGTACTTTTTTTTCTGTTTTGAAAAATCGAATTTTCCATATGTTTTCCCTGGGGGCCAAACTTAAAATTACTATTTTCCGACTCGGCATCGATTTACCTTTCAACCCTCTCCAAGGCATAAATGAGAAAATCAGTAAGGAAAATCTGTCACTGTCTGACGGTCTAATAGATCTCTGTGGTTAATACTACAGAGATCGTTATATATATACGATCTCTGTAGTTAGCTATTCAATTATTATTAAGTAATTATTCAATATGGAGTATCCCTCCCGATTTTTTTTTTAATATTTAGCAGCCCTCTATTTTCGAGATCCCTGAACACGAATCTGACCTTAGTTTTTGGCGGTCGGACGTAGTCTCCTAGAAATTGAATTTTCAAATTATTTCCTTTTGACTGTTAGCTTTTCACGGTCGTGTGCCATATTTATGGTTATAATGGGGATGAATGTTTATTGTACGCCACTAAAACTAAAGTCTATCCAAGTTACAGAGGCAGTGGATCAAAACATTGGCCACTACGTGACTTATTCTCTCATTGGTCTGGCCGTCATAAAATGTCAAGTGGTTAGGCGGCGAGCAGTATATTCTGTAAATTTATTTTGCTACTTAATTTAAGGACATTTATAAAGATCCACGAAAGGTAAAAACACAGTTTTTAGAACTACTAAAAGAATTAGTTCAGAATTACAAGCCACTGGGAATCTCATATTAGTCAGACCCTGGTAGGTAATCGATCGCAATGCGGTCATGTGACTTTGTTTACATCTACTGCCGTCGTAACTTGGATAGACTTTAATCACCACAATTTTGCACCTTTTGCAACATCGAAACTTTGCGAAATGTTCGCGTATTTCGAAGAGAAATAGACCGCAATCGGGGGGACACAGTGCCGAATAATAATGATCGAAAATCCCGTTCCCCATCGGCCCAGGCGTGGCGGGGATGGTGTCCAAGACCGCCGTCGCGCCCCTCGACCGCGTCAAGATCCTGCTGCAGGCGCACAACCGCCACCACCGCCACCACGGCGTGCTGGGCGGCCTGCGGCGGATCGTCGGCGGCGAGGGCGCGCCCGCCCTCTACAAGGGCAACGGGGCGCAGATGGTGCGCATCTTCCCGTACGCCGCCTCCCAGTTCACCGCGTTCGAGTTCTACAAGCGGTACCTGGACGGCGTCTTCGGCGAGACGTCGCACGGGGCCAAGTTCGTGGCCGGCGCGGCGGCCGGCCTGACGGCCGTCACCCTGACCTACCCGCTGGACACGATCAGGGCCAGGCTGGCGTTTCAGGTAGGCGGTTGGTGGGAGCCAATGACGTCAAAACCTATAGACGTGGTGCCCCATTGTTAAAATGCCCTTTATTTTGACGCCAAGATTAAATATATCCATACTACTCTAACAACATGCTACAAACAAAGACAGAAACTCAACCATCAACCAACTATACACCCGGTGATTCCCGGTTATAGTTCCTCCAGAGTCACACTTAGATATCGCATGTTTTTTCTTATTTGGGGGCGCCCGAAGCATCGGAACCTCACCTGAAGACTCGGGGGATGGTCTAACGACGCCAGCCTCCGAGCCCAGAGTCGAAATAAGTTCGCTACGGCTCGACAAAAAGGGCCAATTTCTGACAATCTCGCGACATTTTCGGAATAATTTAATGGAGCGCTTAGATTGTGATTAGTTCTGGGCGTTAAGCGTTTATCAAAACAAACCTATCTATAGGTTCTGACGTCATTGGTGGGAGCCTTTTTTTTGGAAGATTTATTTAGTTAATTATAAATACAGTGTGTCCGCGGATGGAGTCCCCCAGAGGACAAAAAAATGGACCAAAAAATTTTCATTTTTCGACAAAAAGTTATTCTTGATAAAAGTTTCTGCTTCTCGAAAAAATATGGTCTACGGAGAGAATTTTTGATTTTTTTTATACAAGGTGCCCAAAAAATACAAAAACGTGAAATATACCTACCTACCATCAAGAATAAACTACCTTTATTTTTAAAAATATCAAAAACTTTTACTTAGAAAAGTTGTTTAGAATTAAAAGATGTGTGCGATTGTCACTTTTCAAACAAATCAGCCAACTTCGATTTTTTTGATTGCCAAGTGTGGAACTCCTTTGTTTTTAAAAATATCAAAAATATTTATTTAGAAAAGTTGTTTAGAATTAAAAGACGTTTCCGATTGTAACTTTTCAAGCAAAAAAAAAAACAAAAAAATCAAAGTCATTCGAATTGCTTAAAATTTACAATCTGAAACGTCTTTTAATTCTAAACAACTTTTCTAAGTAAAGGTTTTTGATATTTTTAAAAATAAATGTAGTTTATTCTTGATGGTATATCATGTTTTTGTATTTTTTGGAGAAGCAGAAACTTTTATCAAGAATGACTTTTTGTCGAAAAATGAAATTTTTGGTCCATTTGTCCCCATTTGATGTACCGTCTAGCATTTGGGGTATAAATTCAGTTACATTACATTTCTCAGTTCTAGACTGATGCCAAAATAATAATAAATTAAAATATCCTGAAAGTATTTTACGTATCTAAGCAAAATTCTTGACTTTTATAGAACAAATAATTATTACCTTTGTGTAAGTTTAATTTCACATTAATCGATATTGATGAGTAGGCCATGGAGAGAATAGAAGCAATTTTTTATTTGGCAGTTGTTTTTATTTAACAAACTATTATTTTGGCATCCATTTAGAACTGAGAAATGTAATGTAACTGAATTTATACCCCAAATCACAGAATATTTAGTTATTCTGTGCCCAAATGCTAGACGGTACATCAACTTTGCAACAAACATAACAGAATTTTAAAGCGTAAATATTATTTTCTTTAGAAAAATACTTATTCTCATCGGTAATTAGTAATAAAAAATTAATAGAATGATAAAGCTAGTGATATAAAATAGTTCTTACGAAGTTTCGAGTTTTTAAAATTTTCAGAAATTTCATAAAAATATTAAAAATTGGCAAAAACTAAATATTTTAGTAGAGCGTTCAAATTGGGCACACTTACGTAAAATTGAAAAACAAACAACTTTTTCAAGTAAAACTTTTTGATATTTTAACAACTAAACCTATTTTAGGCGATATATTTTTTTAAATGTCATTTTTGACAGATAACGAAAGTCATATGACCACGTTTGAGTGGGCCATTTTTCATCTTTTTTAAAGCAAAAGGTAACCCCAAAATTAAATTTCAAAATAAAACGTTAATTAAAAATTTCCCCCCTATGGTGCGAACTTTTTGGAGGACACTGTATACCGTATACCTACCCACATTTTACATATTATTCCACTGTGTTATTTTTGTTAAATAAATCTCAAATTGATGTGTTACAGAAGTTACAAAATAGAGCTTTGAGAGTAATTTTAAATAGTGATAAATATGCAAATGTTTTCAGGATGCATGAGAAATTAAACTGTTTTAGTGTGTACCAGAAAATAGTCGAAAATACATTAGTTTTTGTTTTTAAATTAATAAATATCTTGATTCCAAGTATTTCCCATAACAACTGTATTAAATATAATAATGAACTTCACAATATTTATAATGTCAGATGCAGGAATGATTTTAATCTAATTAATTTTCGGACAACATTTGGACAGAATCAGTTATGTTACAAAGGCTTAAAAATGTTTAATGAACTTCCAACAGATTTAAAAACTATAAAAAATTAAAAATGTACATTTAAACAAAAGTATCTTTTAATTATTAATGAAGCTATTATAATATAATCAAGGGTATAATATGTATTCAATTTAGGTATTGTAGCAAATTGCTAAATAAAGCCTTGTTATTATTATTATATTAGGCATATTTTTATAAAAATTCTGACTACGCCACTGGATTGAACTGTAACTTACTTTACTACAAAAAATAATTTTAATGTCACTAGGTATACCTAAATACAAAAACCCTAGTGTACAAATCTTAGACAAGGAAAGAGAGAGACACCGCGCTTGCCTACCCTGCCGTGTATAGATTTTGTTACGTCGTTTTGAACGGCGGCCACTTTATATGTGGTAGACAAAGCGAGTACGTTGAGTTAATTTCGTAATATACTCTAGTACAATAGTGAATTGTTCAGCGTTTGGTTGCAAAAGCAGAAGTGAAAAGCAAGAGCCCGGGATTTCATTTCACAGGATTTATTAACAATAAGTTACCTTTGAAAGATGCTCAAAAATTTTATTTTTTCTCTATATTTTCTTCAAATTCCTTCTACCTTTTAGTATGATAAAGTGCATTGTTTTGTTTGTAAATAGGACCAATATAATTATTTTTAACATAGTTTTTATTGAAAATTTCTTCATTGATTATGATAGTTTCATAAAATATGGGCTGGTTTCCATGGGCGTGCATTATTAATTTTATTTTGATTGATTCTAAATCGCCGCAAATAAATATATTTCAGCACTTGACACTAGCTTTACATTTGGAAAATTATCTGCCAATAAATATCAATATTTCAAATTTTTTGTAAGTCAAAATTAACTACCTTTTCATTTTTAACATGTTTGTGATATTGGCTAAGAACGCGTTTCATGCTACGCCACTGGCCTGTCGTGCGATGTGGCACTCGGTAACATGGCCGCGAGCGCTGTTAGGCGTCCTCTCTCTTTCCTTGTCTAAGGTAAAAATTATGAGGGATGAAAAATTTATCGAAGTAAATGAGAAAAAAATTGAAATTTCATTTTTACTTTAGGTTTTTTCTATTTAGGTACTACATACCTATACCTATCTTTTGTAATAAAGCAAGTTACAGTTTCAATTGTTTTCAACCCCCATGCAACTTGAGAGTAAGCTGGTAAAATAGGTAGGTTGACTGCCAATCCAACAAAACGGAAATTGTTTGAAGGCCACAACCTATTGAAATGGCTTTTAAAGGAGTTCATAAAAAACCTCGTCATAGACCTGGATATCTAGAAACACCACAGAGCAGATAACAGAAAAAAACTCTTCTAGATCAGTGGAGAGCACGTCTATACCGGCATCTTCCATACCGCCACCACCATCTTCAAACAGGAGGGCGGTGTCCGCGCCCTCTACCGCGGCTTCACCCCCACCCTGATGGGGATGGTACCGTACGCCGGCCTTTCCTTCTACTGCTTCGAGTACCTCAAGTACGGGTGCATGAAGTACCTGCCGCGGTGGACTTGCGTGCCTTGCAAGAAGAATACAGGTGAATTGTGTCGTGGCTTCTCGCGCCGTTTTACTTATGCCGAGCTAACTCCCCAGGTGGTCTGGTACTGATGGTACCGGCGAAGCTCATCTGTGGCGGTTTGGCCGGGGCGGCGGCGCAGAGCATCAGCTACCCGCTTGACGTCACGAGGCGGCGCATGCAGCTGGCCATGATGAATCCGGAGACTCACCACTTCGCCAAGGGGATGATATCCACTCTGGTCCATACATACAGGTAGGACGAAATGTTTGGGTTCCGGGAATTTTTTTGTTTGAAAGATGATAAGAGGATGGGCTAATACGGGGTGATTCAGTTTTATTCTGCGACACTTCCACAGGTGATATTTTAAGGCCTTATGAAAAAGTTACAGGGTGTTAAAGTTTTGAGAAACGTGGTCTTAATTGCATATTTACCAAACTAGTTGAGATATTTAAGTCATATTTGGTACACGTTATAACGGCATGGGTTGGCATAAAACACCTTGAACAACCAGTGGCGTAGAAGTAGGTAATTAGTATAATTGTTTTTAGAAAAAAAGAACCACCTTGTATAGCAATAAAATGTATTCAATTTCTTATTAAATTTTAATTTTAAACAAAAATGCCCCCTTGGTAATTTTTTGTATGTGTCATGGTTTCGTGGCAAATTTGATTTTTTGTATTATTTCGGAATATTTCTGAAAAATTATCTAAAAAATTTGCTCCATAAGTATCACTTAAAGTGGAAATAATGTGTTTGCTACTTGAAATAAATTAACTTTTTCCAATAAACGTACCTATTTAAGGCTATACTTTTGAAGATACAGGGTCTAATACATTTAAGGAAGATACAATTATTAATGTCACGCTCTGTATCTTGAAAAGTAAAACCTTGAATCGGTAAGTTTATTGGGAAAATTTACTGTATTTAAAGTAAGAAACACATTTTTCTGCTTTGAGCCTTACTTATGGAGCGAAGTTTTAAGTTAATTTTTCAGAAGTACCCCGAAATAATACGAAAAAATCAAATTTGCTATGAAACCATGACACATATGAAAAAATGCCTAGAGAACGTTTTTGTTTACAATAAAAATTTACATAAGAATTTGAATACATTTTATTGCTATACAAGGTGGTTCATTTTTTTCTAAAAACAATTATACTAATTCCCCACTTCTACGCCACTGGTTGTTCAAGGTGTTTGATATTAACAGGTTTTATGCTAACCCATGCCGTTATAACGTGTACCAAATATTACTTAAATATCTCAACTAGTTTGGTAAAAAAGGCCTTAAAATGATATAGTTTATAGAAGAATGTGCGGTTATTTTTTGGTTTTCTATCACCTGTTGAAGTGTCGCAGAATAAAACTGAACCACCCTGTATATCAATTTGTTTTTTAGTTGTTTATTTGATTGTATAAGATATCGAAAACAATATTTTTTTCAATACCGCCTATACATTGTGTCCCGGATAAGAATGAACAGCATGGGGATCTTGCAAACGGTGAGAGATAGAACAACGGTTAAATGGGAAAAAAGTTGCGCAATTTTAAGGTCAATAAAGTAGTACAAACAGATTTCTAATACCTTTTTTCGTTTTTGAGTTATTTTGAAAAAAGTAAAATTTTCCGTTTTCGATTTTATTTTTTTCTGAAGTTGTTATCACAGATAGAAAAATGAAAACCACTTTCTTATGGCACTTTTTAACGGGCTTTAAGATGGCGTTTTTAGATTTGTTCTATAACATTTCGTTTTTTTCTTTAATTTAATTTTTTAAAATACGGACCTGGATTTTTTCCGATTTTGAAAGCACTTTTCATTGCAAATACCATGATGTATGACACGAAATATTTTTAAAATGTTTTGAGACAATTATACTGAAAATTCCTTTTTCCATTAATTTTTTTTTATTGCGGCCCTGTATTTAATAATAAGAAGTCTAAATATTAATCAGTATTGTCAACAATTTAACTTACAGTTTATTTTTACTTCTAAAACTTAATATTTTTAAATACGGCCCTGTCTGGTAAGTGTTTTCCTCTGTTGTTGTACAGCAAACAGTGTCGCGTCGCATTGTGCTTTAAGCTTTAAGAGGGGGTTGCCGACAGCGAAAGTGACTTTAGATTTCGTATTTTTTTAAGTTGTATAGCATAAAATCTAATAATATTTTACCTGGCAAAAATTTAGTACAAACATCTCTGCCTTCATTTTAATCATAAGATCTTTTAAAAGCATATGCACGGGAATTATTATTTTTCCTAAGGTTTTCATAACCTATAAAACAAAACCCTGCTTAAGATTAAAATGAAGACAGAGATGTTTGTACTAAATTTTTTCCAGGTAAAATGTTATTAGATTTTATGCTATACAACTTAAAAAAATACGAAATCTAACGTCACTTTCGCTGTCGGCAACCCCCTCTTAAGCCAATGAAACCATAATAACTTTTGCCATTTATCAATTGCAACAATACATTCGTTTGGCCTCTACACTATTTCTGTGACACAAAAAGCACCCTCCATTTGTAATAATACAAACTATTAACTAAATAATACAGTTGGAGTTATGACAAATGACAAGGGGTTGGTTTCGTTGTTTCAAAGCCTTCTAGGTGGAGGATTTTTATTTATTTTTTATTATCGTATGTGACTGTTATTAGTCTTTGCCGTCCTTTTTTTGGTTCTCCGATTGCAGATAAGTTGTAAGTTAAATACTGATTAATATTTAGACTTCTTATTATTAAATACAGGGCCGCATTAGAGAAAAATGAATGGAAAAAAGGTTAGAAGTCTAAAAACATTTTAAAAATTTTTCCTGTCATACATCATGGTATTTACACTGAAAAGTGCTTTCAAAATCTGAAAAAAAAATCCAGGTCCGTATTTAAAAAAATAATGTTGAAGATGGTTTTTAAAAAACAAATGTAGAACAAATCTAAAAACGCCATCTTAAAGCCCATTAAAAAGTGCCATAAGAAAGTGTTTTTCTTTTTTTCTATCTGTGATAATGACTTTAGAAAAAAATAAAATCGAAAACGCAAAATTTTACTTTCTTCAAAATAACTCAAAAACGAAAAATATATTAGAAATAGGTTTGCACCATTTTATTTACCTTAAAATTGCGCAACTTTTTCCCCATTTAACCGTTGTTCTATCTCTCAACGTTTGCAAGATCCCAATGCTGTTCATTCTTATCCGGGACACATTAAAGTGTAAATTTCAATAAAAGCCGTTTAGGGCATTTGTCTTAAAATCGGCCAAGCAATATTGAAGTTTGTCTACAAACTGGGTGATTCAGTTTTATTCTGGGATACTTCAGCAGGTGATAGAAAAATAGTCATATTTTATGGTTTTCTATCACCTGTTGAACTTCCCAGAATAAAACCGAATAAAACAACAGTAAAAAATAAATAAAATCACCGATTTTCCCGCTAGGGAAAATGGAATTGTCAGAGGACTCTACAGAGGTATGAGCATCAACTACATGAGGGCGATACCAATGGTGGCAGTTTCTTTCTCGACATACGAGACATGCAAACAAATTTTAGACTTAGACACGGGACTGAAGGTATAGCTTTAAAATGTAAATGTACTCTACAGGGTGTTCGAAAAATAGACGGAGATATTTTAGAGGGTGATTCCCTGTTAAGAAATATGAAAAAAAGTTTCTATAAACATGGGTCCGGAAATGCAGAGTTTTCAAGATACAGGATGTTAAATAAAAAAAAATAAAAAATGAAATTATTAATGTCTTAAAAATTATTTACTCGATTCTGTTGAAATTTGGCAATGTTATTTGTTGTATCAAGAGGCTAATTTCGCCCTAACTAGATTAAATTTATTAAGTCCAGTGGCGTCCCGGGGGGCACCTTAGCGAATATTATTATCAAACAAATGTACGCCACTACCTTTTTTGTAACTTTAATATTTTTTGTTTGATTAAGCATCTAAAAATACAACTTCTTTCCCTCTTGTATTGTTTTCCTATCTCACTTCGTTTTCGAGAAAAAAAAATAAAAACCGTTTTATTGCATGTCACTGGACAAAATTGGTTGTAGTGTACTTTATGTTATGATATTGGAAAAGTTGCAATAACACTCTTTCCTAGAAATGCTTTTGATTATTTGTTTTCCAAGGCACTTGTGATTTTTTTTGCAAAAATTGATAAACCAATTTTGTCCAGTGACATGCAATATATTTAACATCCTGTATCTTGAAAACTCTGCATTTCCGGACCCATGTTTATAGAAACTTTTTTTCATATTTCTTAACAGGGAATCACCCTCTAAAATATCTCCGTCTATTTTTCGAACACCCTGTATGTATTCCAGGTTATGTGTAAAGGATGATCGGTAAATAACAATAACCCTTCTATAAACAAGGGTTATCCCCAATAGTATCAATATTTGTTTTTTGATAGATGCGTACACGAATATATGTATATTATTTGTAGCGTTGCGGGTAAATTTAGAAATTTCAACCGTTATTTTGTATTTTTGGGTGAAGGTAATGAGTTGACTGACCGGGATATTGATATTGATGACTGTTTTATATAAAACAGAGACATATAAAAGTTTTTTTTTTGTTTTGGGAGTCTAGGCCTGCTTGATTAGAAAGTAATTTCTTGAAAAATCAAGTAGGCACTTTGTAGAAATTACTGTGAAATCACGCAGGCTTATCAATAATCTGGAATACTTATTCCTTTAATCAAATATATTGTTATTTTTAAATATTTTATAAAACATTGTGTACTGTGAACAAAATCAAAGTTACCGAAAGATGTGGTAGAGAAAATATTTTTTTGTATTTATTAAATATGTATATTCTCAACTCGCTGTCAATTAATATAATTTACTTTAGCACTGGGTAAAGAAATTTAAAAGTTTTTTTACAAATATAAATAAGTACCTATGTATTTCTTTACTTAATGATGTAAGGTATAAAGGATGCGGTTACATGACATGTATTTTTAGTGCTCTTAATGATATTATATTGTTATCTTTGATAGATCTGTTAAAAACAGATATATGAACAAGATAAGACATCTACAGTAAAATATAAAATAGACATGTCTAATAGTAAAGTTCAAGATTTGAAAATAAACCAAATACATGTTAAAGTTTAGCACAATAAAACAATGAATGTTAATGTTTATTATTTGTTTCATTTTTGGCCCTTTTCCCATATAAAATATTTTTAAAAAATCAGTGTGACCCATTTATATTCTGGTCGTCCTGTAAAAAGTTTATAAATTGTGTTATATTTAATATTTTGTTTAAATTTTTGCTAATAATTAGTAAATCACAAAGATAAAGCTATTACGGAGCAATACCGTGAATCCACAATTTGTCCAGTTAAACTTTTTTAAACTTTAATTGCTGTTTATTTTAAATAGAATTACTATAAGTACCGATAAAGAGCAAATTTACCTACTGACGAATCCAATGGTGATAATAAAAGCAAGTTCGTATTTGAAAAAAATGAGGATTTCTACTTTATTTTATTAAATCAAAAATAAAAATTAAAAAATAAATAAAATTATAGAAAAAATAAATAAGCAATTAATAGCTCTAATTCATGCCAGATTCCAAAACCAGTTGACTTGATATATGTAATCAAGCTGGCCAAAATAAAATAAGTCATTTAACATTTCCATGGCTTACTGTGATCACCTGGTAAGGGTAAGTACCTATTTGTTTTGGCGGTTTCATAGCTGTTAGAAAAATTATAAAAAAAATATAACTTATGATACCTACATCAATAAAGAGCAAATTTAATAACAAATTTTAATGCAATTATTGTGATAATAAAAAATAAGTTCACATTCGAAAAACTACGATTCCCACAAAAAAACGAACCTTTTCGCTACCGCAATTCGCGACTTTATGTATGAACTTAGCTTATGACCAGTTTATTGACATATATTGTACAGGGTGATCCAAACTCGTCGCCCCTGGCCTACTGCGGGAACACGAAAACTGAAAATAAAATTTCGAACATATATTGAAAGTTCCTATCATTCTCAACAACTTTTGTAGGAAAAGATTTTCAGTATCAGATACAGAAAATCTTTTAATGCAAAAGTTGTTGAGAATGATGGGGACTTTCAATATATGGAGAAAAAATTGTATGTTTCTGGGGAAAAATATCGATGACGTCACAGCGACTATTTTCCCAAACAGCAAATTTTCAGTCATAATTGGACCTAAAAGTCCCATTTATACAAAGGGACACTCGCCTTCTAGATCCGCTCCTAAAATTTCGACTTATTAAATAGAATCTGGAAAAAATAGGCGAGTGTCCCTTCCAGGCCTTCCTAAGATGCGGAAATTAAAAAGGCAGTATTAAATGAATCTTACTTTGTCCCTATTAAAACCGCAAGACGCCTCTGGGAGAGAATGGATTTTGCGAGACCAAGCAACCTCATTTTGTCACACTTCTCAGTAGGTACGATGAATTCATCACGTATACACACATCCATAACATCTGTACTCATTGCTTATTATTTCGCAAAGTTGCATGAACATTTTCGTGAAATTTAGCACTCGCACATTACACCAGACTCCGCTAATTTTAGCATATATTTAACATATTCGGCGTCCATATCATTATTTGTTTCCGATTGGGACAATTCGGTCTAAAAATACTTTGAAAGCCTGAAAAGAATCGCATATATTGATCATCAACATCAACAATTAGTCGCTATGAGAAATAAAAACACTTTTGTGCATTTTATTTTATACAAACTATATGTATTTTTCAAAAAGTAGCCCAGTATGTACAAGACCACAGTCACGTCTGCGTCTCTGCGAGAAGATTTCCCCCCATTTCATAATATTACTCCAAAACGCTTCATACGCAACTCGCATCTCGAGAGGTGTGGTCGATGAACGCGCATCTACAAATTACTAATCAATACGGTGTATTTTTAACCAGGTAACGCCGTCAAATCTAAGAGTAATCCAATCAACAGGTACCTTCCTAATACCTCGATATCTAATTTTCTACATACAAGCACCAAACTGGACTGACAATTTTTTGTCACACCCCTTATATAGGTACAGCATATTTAAGTTTGATTTCATATTCGAATTCTTCGGAAAGTTCTACGCGAGTTTAGTTTTTGAACCATAAATTTATGTTAAAAATTACCGAGATAATCGAGAGTAATATCTTATTTGGGACACCCTGTACCTACTTATTTTTGAATGAAACTACGTAATGCCATACTTAAATGGTTTTAGAAAATGGTACTTTATTTCAAGGCGACCAAGTACAAAATACGCTATGCACATGCACAAGAAGTATACCTAGAATGTAAAAAAAGAGTAGGTAAGTAGGTAATTAATATCAAATTATTCCGATAGTTACTGCAAAGGAAAATTACCAAATTAAATTAGTTGAAAAGGAAAAGATTTAAAATGGTGTAAAATATTCACCTCTACACACACATTAATAAAGCATTAATAAATTAATTACACTTGTCAAATCAACCTTTTTAGCAAATAATTTATACCTACATGGCGTGCCAAGTTACCTATAAATTTAACAAACAAATTTTTGAGATGAGATGATAAAAAAAGTAAGTACCTAATTGTTTTTGAAGAATTAAATAGACCTTGACACGCGCGAAGAATTGATTTCCTGTATAAGTGTCATTTTCATTAATTAAATTATTAATTAAAACCCCCGACCGTGTACCAAATTTCACACGGACAATGGACAAACCTTTAGCCGTTATAAATTTAAAATCGAAATTTAATATTTTAATTTTTGTTCCAGATAATTTGACTCAACCTAACCTGATGCCAATATTGTTTGTTAAACTAGAAATTCTTTTGCTTCAACAAGCAATGATTATTTTGACGATATCTGTGTCCTAAATTATTTTGTTTTCGCTTACTACGATCAGTGCGCGTTTGGCCCACTGAGGATAATGCGGGTGATGAAAAAATCCGCAAAGCTGGCTGTGGGTAATGCAATATTCAACATTCAACTCGTTTTGTAGCCACACGGAAACTTTTATTTTTGGAACGTTGCCAAGGCAACGTTTGGGCATTTTTTCTTTTTTTTTATGAGCCTCTGGCGCTACCCGTAGCCCTCCCGTCGCCCGAGTGACCCCAAGATGGGGTCACCTTCGACTTCCACCGCCTCCAGAGTGTCCAGAGCCTACTCCGCTGAAAAATGAAACAGTTGCCGGCAGGCGCACCTCTGAAAAGCACCGGCTGAAAGGAGTATAAGTAGGCGCGCGTTTCGTTTGTTTAGGCGGGTTCATGAATGAAAAGTTGTTTTTGGGAGGTTGACTAGATAAGGTGAGTGGAAATTTTTTTGGTAGAATGGGATTTTTGGAGAGGCATTGGGGTTTGCTCGGGTAGCATATGGTTAAGGGTGTGAGGGAGGAAAAGTGGGTAATAGTAATAATAAGTTTCGGGTACATACCTATTTTATGCTTTTGTGTATAATTTTAAAAAGTAGATAATGCATCAATGTTACCTACATGATATTTTTGAAAAAAAAATTTAGAAAACAACTCGGAGACTGATAGTTAACTAAATTCTAGTGGCAATTATTTAATTTCCTTTCTTATATTAGGTATACACGATAAAGTGTGCAATTTATTTTTAGCGGTCTTATTCTGTCTTTGACATGTACAAAGGTCACCTTGACTTCTTGAAGGAAGAAGGTCCTTACATTTTTGTCCCCAATATTAACGTCTTATTAATATCTTTGTAATTTTGTTAATATTTTTGGAAATTGCACACCTTTATTGTAATAACCAAAAAACCGAGTCTACAAAGCAATTTTTATTATTTGTTTTACTGTTTTACTTAGAAAGTCTAGCTCTCTGATTCTTATCTTTATTAGTAATACTTATAGTGGGTATCGTATATAAGTTATTGTCCCCGCACAGTGTCAATAATTTAATAATTACAGAATAAGTCTAATTGCGTAAGCGTGTGAGGAAAATAAAATACCGGAAACGGAAATCATTTAAATCTGAAAGAATTCTCACAATATCGCACCTGTGGTTTTGGTGAAACCTTTTCCATTGTTTTTCTTTTGATAGACTACACTAGGGGGATACGCTTATGGATTTTAACATGAATATTAAAAAGTAGGACTATTACATTTCCTGGGCTGCTAGCATAATGAAGAAATATTTTGCGTACGCACTTGGTAGTATCATTTACTGTCAAATAAAGTCAATGATTTTTTTACGATACTGTCACTAAAATGTTCGAATTTTTTTAATTATTCTATCTTAATTTGGTATGTTATATTTACAGTTTTTTGTTTTGATTTCAGCCAACTTTAATTTTTCCTGAAGGGTGTCTTCTACATTTTGGAAAATGGCTGACGAGGTTAAAGCAAGAGGGAACCCATGTGGTAAGCGATTTTTTATAAAAAAAATATTCATTGACATCGACAATTTACCCACCAATCATATTAGATATACCGGTAGTTATTCTATTGTACATAATGGCATGTTATTATCAATTTATTTATATCAAATATACAGTGTGGAGCTATTTAGTTGAAATTCTCAACACCCATACTATGGTCCAAAACACGAAAGAAAACGTTTCTAAAGAATGCGGGCAGCGTTGCGAGATTTCCTATACGAGTAGTCGTTATTTATTGGCGAATACAAGTTTTATCATATTGAAGCCGAATTTCTTAACTCTGTTATACCGAAAAAATAAAGCTCGCATCACGGGACCACTTACCCATTTTTGTTTATCATTTATTTTTAACGCGGTGTGATAAAACACCTATTATATTTTTTTCAACATCGTCGCGTCTACCATCGCCTTTGAAATACGGCAACACAGCACTTCTGCCAAGGGGTCTGCTGACAAGACCAGTTAGCCAACGCGTTTTGTGCCTGTTTCTGTTGTACGTAAAGTTAACTGCGTATTTGGGCTACCACACAGACCTCATCTTTTAGGCCGCTGGCAAGTTTTTTCCGCCGGCTGAGAGAGCTCAGTGGCGTTTTGTATGTTCGGGAGTTAACGTGTGCAAAATTAGTAAACAGGGAAGAACGTTGCATTCTCAAGCACGAGAAATATTTGCCAATGTTATAAGGGTTTGCCTTCCTGTATAGTCTAAGGCATCACCGTTAAGAATAATATTAACAATAAATTAAATAACAATTATATGAAAATTAAGTCAGTGAGTTACACAAAATTGAGCTACGCCCCTGAACTGTGACTAATTCTATAATATTTGCGAGTTCTTCCCCCTTACGTCGCACGCATTCTGCCGTAAGGAGGACTATAGTACATATTATCTTTTTTAGTTATATTTATAAAATAACAAAATAATTATGAAAATACGCACAACTATATAGGGTGGTTCAGTTTTAATGCCGAAAACTCTAATAGCAGATATATTTTTATACAAAATAATGATATTCGGTGGTGTAAACTTTTTGTATTACCTAGTTAAATTATTTTTTATTTCAAATAATAATGTTCTGTATCAAAACTGGGTCGCTCCGTGTATAAAACTATAAATAGACATATAAAATGTGGCGGAAATTTCGTAAATAAGATTTTCGCACAGAAAGCATGTGGTAAATTGAACAATAATCGTCCTCAAACTCAAAATATTCGGTAGGTATGCGGTTCTTAAAAATATAAAGCAATAAAATTCCGTACAAATTTAGAATAATGGTATCAATAAAAACGAAAGTATTGTGCTCGAAATACATACCTACCTGGCCTGGGTTTATTGTATATACAGGGTGAGTCAGAGAATGTATATAGTAAATACTTTAAAGGGGCGTTCGGCAGGTGGTTATAAAATTTTTCGATTTGGGCTTTCCTTGCCAAGTTATTCGGGTCTACAAGGTGACCCAGAAGTATTTTTTTATTTATATCTCAATAATAACGGCGCTACTTAAAAATTTGAAATTTGGTATATGTTATCTACTTACTGAAAGACGCCTTAGGGTTTTTTACACAGTTTTTACACAGGGCCAAAACTAACAACCCCTATTAATTTTTTTGCTCAAACTTTTTTGAGGTTATCTTTTTGGTCTTGCAGGTCCATCATTTTAGTGTATCTTTTAATTTTGCAACAAAAGTGTACTCTTGTTTCATAACGATAAAATCAACCGTTGGCGTTGAAATTGGCAAAACGTGCCCCAAAACAACTGTTGACTTCAACATTCGAAACATAAAATTTTTACCTACCGCTTTCAAACGTTACAGATCGACTGTACATTCAAAATAAGGAAAAAAAAATACCAATTGGACATTGGTTAAAACAGCCTTGAAATAGGGTGTTCAAATTTTGTAAAATTCAATCCTTTCCATTTTGAAAGCTGATAAGTTTTGGTACATTGTTCATAAGAATTTTTTTCTCAGTTTAAATGGTACAGTCGATGTGTAACGTTTAAAAGCGGTAGGTACAAATTTTATGTTTCGAATGTTGAAGTTAACAGGTGTTTTGGGGCACGTTTTGCCAATTTGAACGCAAACGGTTGATTTTATCGTTATGAAACAAGAGTACACTTTTGTTGCAAAATGGAAAGATACACTGAAATGATGGACCTGCAAGACCAAAAAGATAACCTCAAAAAAGTTTGAGCAAAAAAATTAATAGGGGTTGTTAGTTTTTACCCTTTTTTAGGGCCCTGTGTAAATGAATAAACTATACTAAGACGTCTTCCAGTAAGTAGATAACACATACCAAATTTCAAATTTTTAAGTAGCGCCGTTATTAAGATATAAATAGAAAATACTTTTGGGTCACCTTGTAGACCCGAATAACTTGGCAAAGAAAGCCCAAATCGAAAAATTTTATATGAAAGACCCGCCTTAAAACCACCTGCCGAACACCCCTTTAAAGTATTTACTATACATTCTGACCCAGCCTGTATATTTAATATTTCCAAAAAAAACTCACAAGCATATGGACAAGATACAGGATGATTTGTAACACTTACAAAAAATGAAATCTACTAGGTAGTAGGCGGTACCTAGGTACTCTTAAAAATAATAATTTCTAATATTTTTTATTTTTCAAATAGGGAAGCTCTCAACTCGATATATGGTGGCCATTTTGTCATCAGTGGGAATGGGAATCATCTACGGCTTGAAAGTAAATCTGCACGTCAACATTGTCAGCATGGTAAACCATACGGCTATCAAGAGTGAAAGCAATATCACGCACGCCGTATCTTCAGGGCAGTGCCAAGATAGAGACTCTATTAATAGTACAGACACACCGGAGGTACGTTGAAAAAATCATATTTGAATATTTGAATAATTTGAATACGCATACTCTAGCATGTTTAGATTTATAAACATATGTTATGGAATTAATTATTGTCATATCTGGTATCTAGTTATTGCAACTTGCTTAATTTGAGTTACACTAAATTCTAAATTTGTTGCTTAGAAAGAATACCCGGTATATTGGTACAACCTGTATACGTATATTTGACCAAGGGGTCCTCCTGCAGACACTTCTGAATCTGCATAATTCATTTGTAATAAAAGCCGTGATTTGGCTGCCAAATTTTATTAACTAATGTAGGTTAAGTTTTTGAGATTTGAGGTCGCTATTCTTAATAAATTTATTATTATGGTCATGTCCATGTGTCGTGTTGCCATAGCATATTATACGTTGGGCATTTTGGCCAGTGGAATACAATACATATATACCTATACCTATTACCGTATGGGCTGTTTTTACAAGCTTTTATTTAACTTGCCCTGTTAGTATGTATATGTGTGGATCGTATCTTGCAAGCTGAATTAGAACCACTTCTTGACATCCCATAGAGCTGAAATTTTGCAGAGGTACACCTTTAGTTCCGCTGACAATACAATGTGCAATACACTAATACTTTCAAAATGGCCGCCGCTCCAAGATGGCGGATGATGTATTTTTTGTCAACCCCCTTAATATGAGTATCAAATGAAAGGGCTTGAAGAGTAGAAAACGAAAAAGTTAGTGACATCACACTAAATTCAATATGGCCGCCGCTCCAAGATGGCGGATTACATTGTCTTTTCAACCCGCTTAATACGGATAACAAATGAAAGGGCTTGAAGAGTAGAAAACGAAAAAGTCAGTGACATCACACTAAATTCAATATGGCCGTCGCTCCAAGATGGCGGATTACCTATTTGATACCCAACATGGGTATCAAATGAAAGGGCTCGACGGGTAGAAAACAATAAGGTCAATGACTTCATACGAAATCCAATATGGCGGCCGCCCCAATATGGCGGACTAAATTTCTTTATCCCCCTCGGACATGGGAATCAAATACTTAGGTACTAAAAAGCACAAAATAAAATTGAAAATAAAAAACCTTTTTAAAAAACAAGCTTTTATTTAAGCCATGTACTAAAACGAATAAAGTAAGTTTAGGTTTTCGTTAAGATAATTCAATTCCAAATTGCGACAAGTTTTTGCAAATTGAAAAGCTTGTCGCGCGAATTGTAAAGAAAAAAATGCCTACTTTGACAAACAGGTACTTGCTTATCAACCAATCACTGTCAATAAAATTAATTGGTACCCTACTTTCATCAACATTTCGCGCGACAAGCTTTTCAATTTGCAAAAACTTGTCGCAATTTGGAAGTGAATTATCTTAACGAAAACGTAAACTTATTTTATTCGTTTTAGTACATGGACTAAATAAAAGCCAAGAAGAAATTAGGCAAGAAATCGCGAAAATGCAACTATTGTAATAAACAGTACTTGAACTTTATAAACATCAATATCATGTCTTTGACCTTATTGCCCGTTCTCGCGTGAACACTCTGTAGGCACCTAACAAAAAAAAAGTTTCGTTCAATGTTTCGTCTCTACTTTGCGATGCTCATTTGTGTTAGCAGATAGTAGATTCGGATTATTCAGAAAAAAGCTACTCTTGTTGGCGTTTAAATTTAACAAACTAAAAAATCTTTGTTTCTACAGGATGGCCCCTTCGTCTGGGACAGCCAAGTCCAAGGACTTCTCCTCAGCGCTTACTTTTGGGGTTACCTCGTAACCCAAATACCGGGTGGACGTCTGGCCGAAATGTTCAGCGCTAAATGGGTTATGTTCTTTGCCGTTGCCATCAATGTTGTGTGTACCATCCTTTCCCCGCTCATGTCCAAGATACACCCGTGGGCCCTCATCGCTATGAGAATTGGGGAAGGTATAACAAGAAATATATATACAGCGACATTTTTTTTTATACATCTTCAAAAACATTTTTATAGGTGTCGGCGGGGGAGTTACATTCCCAGCAATGCACGTAATTTTGGCACGTTGGGCCCCACCGAACGAACGGAGCGTTATGAGCAGCATAGTGTATGCCGGGACGGCTTTGGGTTCTGTAGTAAGTATAGTTTTTGTAGGATTTTATAATTATTTTTCTTGTACCTACATCATACAATAATGTGCGATATTTTCTCAGATTTTCATGTTGGTTACCGGTCTGATCGCAGCTGGTATCAACTGGGAAAGTGTGTTTTACATAGAGGGCGGTGCCAGCGCCATATGGCTTATACTGTGGGCTATTTTGGTAGCCGATAATCCAAATAAACAGAGGTTTATAAGCGCCGAAGAAAGAACATTCATAACCGAATCTCTGCACCAAGGAAATCAAAATGTCAAACATGAGGTAAGCACAAAGTTAGGATATAGGGAGTAAGGCACATATTCAGGGACTCTTTAAAATAAGGGGACTCAGCATGTCACAGTCTATCACATAGGAAAAGTGAAGCCTTGAGGGGAAGTTTGTTTTCTGTTGACTCCAAGGAGACCACATAAGTGGGCTGGTACAAGGTTATGTTATATGTCAGTGTCCAACTGCCATCAGGTTTTATGTGACATGCCAGTGCCATAGATTCCAAAGGAGGCAAAATATTTCCCATCATAATTCACATTTTTTAAGTTTTCTAACTTCCAGGTACTAAGATGTGTCAATTAAAGGTAATGCGGCCGCCTGTAGTAGTCCCAATAATTGCAACCAAATTTTTCCTGCATCACCTTTAGTATTCCTACAATTCCCATTATGTGGGCATTACGTATATAAGTAGGTAGTTCAAAACAAATTGTATTCCGAAAATTTTAAATTATTAAGCAGGTAGCTTCAGTCAGATCTTTTTTTAAAGAGTTTTTATCTACGACTACAAGTTTATTTTAAGTTTGTGAGGTACCTTGGGAAAGAAATAAAATTACAAAAATTTTATAATGAACACCGAGAAAAAGTACATCATTAGAACTACTAGACCTAATCTTATTAGTCCATCCCGAAATCTGTGAAAGTTCTTTGGGTAGATACATTCAACAAGGGACGAAAGTTCAAGTATACATATTACAAATGGATTGAGGAACCTGGTAACAAGGTGCAATAGCGACCAATTCTTAAATAAGCAAAATCGCACTACTGACTTACCATACTTATTATAAATTCGTGAAAATAATTGCTGGAAATCGATTTCAACTATACAATAAATTTCTTTCATTTGACAGCTGCCACATTCTGCACTTGTATACACAAAATTGTCAAGTCTAATTTTTAGAAATCATGGAAACCATTATTAATTTTTACTAACAATCAAAGTACCTGTTATATTAATAGGTTCTCCAATATAATGGCATACTTGGCATCACTGAGACCATTAGAATGAGGAAAGAATAGGCCTCACTTTGGGAAGTATAATGCTGGGTCCCCTTACTTTAAAGAGTCCCTGTACATATCAAACGAAAATCCCATTTTTATCCCAAATAATCTATGGTAAAAACATATTTTCTCTAAATCTTCAAAACAAAGCATTTTCGCACCCACGTGTTTCTCTTATCGTCGCTGAGATCACACAACCTCCAATGTACAAAAACGAAAATTTTACAGAAGCAAAAAACTGTTTATTGTAAGATGTGTACAAAAAATGAAAAAAAAAGTGTTTGACAGAGTAATCTTGTTAAGACGAAATTAAATTCTGCTAAAAGTCGAATAAAAAAATATGCATTTTGATCTGATATTATTTAAATTGTTACATCGGAGCTATTACACGTTTTTGAAAGATTACATGGGTGCAAATTGTGCCCCCGGGTGATATTTAACTGGACTGATATAAATAACTCACACATAACACTTTGGGGAAAGCGAAATAAATAAATATGTACAGGGTGTTTCATTATGTGGGAATTTCCGGAGAAATTTATATTTACTCTTCAATTGTGACATCTTGATGCGGAACTTTAAAAAAATTTCCAGAATCTTCCCATGGCCACTTTAGTAATCAAATTTTTTTCCCTGAATTTCTGAGCCTCGTAGTTTCCAAGATATGGCCGGTGGGCACCATTAAGGCTCAATGTAGGTACAGCACGTGCGTGGTGATTCAATATTTTGACCCATAATATGGCTTTTTTTGATCTGTAGCGAGCAACAGGCATAATTTAAAATTTTTGCCAATACAAATTTTAATCTAAGTAATTACTCACATTTTGAGACAAAAATTATTTAGAAATATTTATCACAATTGCAGTTATTAGCATTTCCGCAATAAGCCTAATAACTGCCATTGTGATAAATATTTCTAAATAATTTTTGTCTCAAAATGTGAGTAATTGCTTAGATTAAAATTTGTATTGACAAAAATTTAAAATTATGCGTGTTGCCCGCTACAGATCGAAAAAAGCCATTTTATGGGTCTAAATGTTGAATCACCACGCACGTGGAGTACATTCAGTCTTAATGCTTCAAAATATCTCCAATGTACACAAAGTACAAACGTCATGTTCTAGGTAAGTCACGGAATACCTCCAATACAGTACCATAAGAATTTACATGGGAGTTATTGTATGCTTAATAAAACAGCTCTAATGTAAAATTGCGAGACATGGGAGATATTACGTCTCTACTTTGAATGAGTTGCTACATTGGAGAAAAAAATCAACGTTGTTAACCGTTTTGTATTTTTGTCAGACATTGGAGGTGTTTCCTACTGTTAGAGGACCCTCTATACAATTAATTGGAGTCAAAAACCCAGTTTACCAAAATCCTTTACATTGGAGGTATTGTGATCTCAGCGACGTTATGTCGAGTTAACCTGAAAAATTAAATGTTCTGCTTTTTTCCCATAGGAGCACTATAAAATGCCATGGAAGGCAGTGTTCACCTCCCTCCCATTCTGGGCGATACTCATCGCGCACGTTTGCTCGAACTGGGGTTGGTACATGGTCCTCATCGAATTACCCCAGTACATGAAGAGCGTGCTCAACTTCAAGATATCGCAGAACGCCGTCCTCACTTCCATGCCGTTCCTGTGCATGTGGCTGTTTTCGTTGCTATTCGGCAAGGCGCTGGACATCCTGAGAGCCAAGAACGTCATATCGACTACCCTTGCTAGGAAAATCGCTACCGGAGTTGCTAGCGTTATTCCGTTGACTTGTTTCATCGCGTTGTGTTATATCGGTAAGTAGCATCTTTGAAATTTCCAAATATTTTGAATAACATTTTGCATAAAAATATACCTATACCTCAAGGTAGTATCGGGTCATGATAAGATTGTATAATAGTATATTTCATTAGATCCCAATCCATTTTTGAACTAATTTGAAATATTTTTATTAATCAAATAGTATATTTCATTACGAGTCTGGAAATAAAGATTTTTCCGTGCGCGCGTGATAAATTCCTGTGTGAGGCGCAGCCGAACACGGGAAGTAATGCAAGCACGGAAAAATCTATTTCTGGACGTGTAATGAACGATATTTTTTATTATACTTCTTTGAAAACGGAAACTTAAAACATTTTATCGGCATATTATAATAAATTTAATTGACAAAAAATAAACAATGCAGACAATATAGTGTTTGGTATGTATGACGCGTTTCCATGGTTACTCTCACGATAAACTTACCCACGGTATGTCATTGCGCATCTTGTGATGCGTCAGTTGCGAGTCAGAATTTAAATTGCTCCATATGTCTTGTCTGCGGCATGCAGCAATCGATTTTTTGGCAAGATTATTGTCCTTGCGAAATCTATAGTACTTAATTTCCGTTCCCAACTATTTCTGTTATTATTTGGACAAACGCTGACTGCACATCCCGGCATTTCTGGCCTATTTTAAAGCACTGTCGAGCTGGACTGGCAGTTGTTTACACTTTTTTCTTGACACATTAAACTGTAAACTATAAAAAATCGTAAAACATAACCGCATTTTGAATTCGTGACTCGCAACTGACGTAGATGCGCAAATTTGCCTTGTTTTCGGATTCGTCACTGACATACCGTGGGTAAGTCTATCGTGGTTACTCTCAAATTATTTCAAAGGTGGTTTGTTGTAAATTAGTTATTGCCAGAAAAGGTGAATAAAACGTCAAAAATATTACAGAAATGTATCTAAATATTGAAACACTTACGAATTAAAATACAAAATAGGTACATGTTAAATATCAGAGAGCATATAGAGTTTCTTAAATTTAGTTTCCTTTGTTGTGTATTTCTATTTTAAAGCCGTATATTCGATATTTTTATTCAGCGCACGGAAAGTTTTTCCATGCGCTGTTTCCGTGCGCTAGCCCGAAAAACCCCATCTTTCATTATTGCTAAAACAGATGAAAATAAGGTGTTTTCAAAGAAGTATAATGAAAAAGTATCTTACAGAGCATAAAAGTTGTTGTATTTCCGTACTCAGATTTTTTCAATCGTATAATTTTTCAGGATGTCAGAGAGTGGTTGCTGTGGCGCTTATGACAATAGCCATAACGGCAGTAGGAGGAATGTTCAGCGGATTCTTGTCGAATCACATCGACATAGCGCCAAATTTCGCGGGAACCTTGGTGGCCATCACCAATACGATTGCGTCGGTTCCCGGAATTGTGGTGCCGATATTCGTTGGAAAACTCACCCATGATGACGTAAGTAATGTTAACAAATCATTTTTGGTGCTTACTTTGAGACATCTAGCATCACTTATCCTAACATTTTTTTCAGCCATCTATAAACTCGTGGAGGATAATATTCTGGACGACGGTGGTCCTATACGTGGTGGAAGTAATTGTATATTCGATATTTGGCTCCGGAGACGAACAGAAATGGAACCAAATCGAGGACACCCCCGGTGAGGCCCAGCCTCTTAAATCTCCAAAGGACGAAAAGAAAATCGAGGATAACAAAGTTTAATTTTGTCATTTTAAATTTTAGGCACTTAGCGGGAAGCTGGCAAAGAGTTTAGTTTTGTATCGTTGACAAGAGGGAGGCATTTACCATACAAAAGAATCATTTAAGATAGGTTATTTTTGCATTTGTGTGATTATATTATCGATATTTTATATAATATAATATTTTATGAGGATGACTCTGGATGGCTTTAAGTAGAGTAGATGTGTTTTAAAAGTTGTTATAAATCTACAATTATACTTTTAAGACAAAATTGATAATTTAAAGTGACCAGGGACTCTTTAAAATAAGGGTCCCTGAAAGTGACCAAAATGATATAACCTAAATAACCAAGTGGTTGGCGACTGAAAAAATGTATCTTTGTTATTTTATTTAAAGGAGGATAATCGTGAACTTTGCTGGTTAGTTAAACAAATTGACATAATCTCTCAGTAAAAAATTGAAAATAAAAATAACATTTATTTAGATGTTTTAGGAAGACTTTCAGAAGATATTGTGTATCCTTTTTAGGTAGAAGTACCTAGGTACCTATTTAGTTCATACATTTTCAGACTGATATTAACAATTATTAAGACTTTAGTTTTTTATATATTTTATTTATATTTCTGAGCTAGTGTTTGCATGTCAATTATTATATATTGATGAGTGTAACAAACAAACAAAAAATAAAGAAAAGTCCTGCCTGTTTTTAAAACTTTTAGAATCCTTCAACAGTAGTATCCTTCTTAAATCTTTATATATTTTTTATGTAATATTTAAATTAGTTTCCAGATAAGTCAGTTTAAAATAAATAATTATTTGTGTGAAAGCACGGATTTTATTTACAACCTTTTGAACCCTAATGATTTTTTATTTTTTCTAACTATAAGAAAATGCAATATTTCTTACTTACATGGCATATATAAATATGTTATCACAAAGCACTAAGAATAATGTTGAACCAATTCTTACTGAGGCTTGAATTTTTTCTTCTTTCTTTTGTCACTTTTACTCAATTTCAGTTGGTCGATTTTTCGTTTGTTTCTATTTGGGTCGCCTCTCAATACCTTCACTTTAAGCGGCCTATATTTTGATTTTGGGGTCAAGCGAGTGGCATCCATTTTATTTACAGTCGTTGGTACATCTTCTGGAGTATCAACAATCATTGTTTCTTCACATTTTGGTTTAAACACTCTTTCAGTCTCATTAGTTCTTTTCAGATATATTTTTGACCTTATCGCTTTGTGATCAATAATCGTTTGAGGCTTTTTTGATGAACTTTCCATTTCTTCTTCAATAATTATACAAGAACTTTCCAAATTATCATTTAAGTTACTTTCGGGCATTGCGTAATTTTTAGAGATTCCCAAAACAGTTTGTAAAAGCACGTAAAGTTTACTACCAATATCTATATCGTTTTTTAGGGTCATGCAAGTCCCGCTGAAGCCACATCTTTCCTTAAGCACCCTACGTAACTCCGATACTTCCAAAACGGGAATCCTACGTGAAGCTGCCAAGTTAAAAATATGATCTGTTAAAAGTTTTGGCTTAACGTCGTCAGCAATCAGGACAACGGCTGCCGAGTTTGTTTCCAAAACTTTCGTAACGTTGTTTACCCCTATCACCAAACCTTTACTAAAAAATAATGCCGGGATTTTATTTCAAACAACCTGGTAAGTTAAGATTATTACCTATCTGATTTGTTGACTACTATGCCCCTATATTTGTAATAATTTTCACGGAATTCTCGTCTTTTTTCGACTGGCACATTTTTTATTTGTTTATACGGAATTCTAATCCTATCTTCTTTGATGCGCGGCAAATTTCTGTCCAATTCGCTCAGCAAGGTTTTGAGGTCTTCAGAAGACACTTGAGGACTTGAGAATAAAAAATAAATAAATTAGGTTATGTTGTGTGGCTTTGGACTAGAACCGTCGATGGAGGAAGGAATCCTCAATCAACGCTAGAACCCTAATAATAAAGGGAGTGGATAAAGGTCCGCGAGTCGCGGATCTTTAGTGTATTTTTTAAGAAAATCGGGGGAGGGTTACACCATTGGAAATAATTACCCCTTCTTTTTTTATAACGCAGCGCCCATCGTTGCCGACTACCACGCATAAATAACCACTGCCTAAAAAAAACTCTTGATGTGGGATTCGAACCCGAACCTTCCGACTAGTTTTCCAACGCTCTACCACTGCTCTAACTATTCTTTGACGAATCTCCTGTTGTACATGAAGACGTCCGACGACTCGCGGACCTTTAAAAAATACTCTAAAGATCCGCGACTCGGGGACCTTTATCCACTTCCAATAATAAATCACCGTAATAAATAAAACTTACATAGGATTTCTGGTGTAAGGAGTTGCTAACACATGTTTTGTTGGAGCCGATTTCAACTTTTTCTTTTTAGCAGACAGAGTAGTTTTTTGTTGTTTTCTGTTAAATGTAGGATTTTCCATTATATTGTTGATATGCTCTATGTGCTCTTATCACTTTTCACATAGAAAAAACAACATAAGTAAGGACTCCAGGACTAGGACTGTTCTCATTCATTTTTCTTTATCAACGTTTTATTCGTTTCAATTCACCTAGGTATATATTTTGTGGTTTCAATTTCAATTAAAAAAATTCAAAATATATTTTTTGAGGTTTGAGGTTAGGGTTAGACTACAAAATGGAAAGATAGAGATGTAAGATGTTGGCTCAGATCCACAGATTACTAATACGTTCTCAGATCCATATGATCTCTATGCTCAGATCAAGAAGGTATCTAGAGCCCAAGGATGGTGTATAAGACACACCATCCTTGTCTAGAGCCAAGAACTAATACTGTTCTTGGTTTGGATAGAGATCATATTATATGATCTCTCTATGCTCTGGAGCTAGATCACTCTCGTACCTCTCGTATCACAAAACAAAACAGCAAATTCCGGCGGGCGGTGAAGTTAGCAATTTAACGCTAAAAGGTTTTCAAGCTTTTTCTTTGGTTTCCTTGAAAATCCCATATAAATCATTATGGAAAATCCCTAAATTTCGTTTTTTTTAGTCGCTTTTACCAAGGATAAATATAACCGGTAATAAAATGCACAATGTGGCAAATTGCAAAATAAAATATAACATTTTGAATACTTCTATGGGAAATTGCTATTCCAAGGCATTCTGAACAATCTACCGAATCAACCTTGAAACTGAAACCGGTTTCAATCCCACAAAACAAATGGTGTCTACATGATCAGTGATTAGTTCGTTCGAATTGAATATCTCATGGAAACTTATAAATGTTTATCCATCGAATTGATATCTAGTTGATAACTCCTTGTCACTTCAATGGTTTATTCTAACCCACAGAGATCGTATCCAACCCACGATAGACTTACCCACGGTATGTCATTGCGCATCTTGTGACGCGTCAGTTGCGAATCAGAATTTAAGTTGCTCCATAATGTCTTGTCTGCGGCATGCAGCAATCCATTTTTTGCAAAGGCATCGTATCCACTAGACCCAGCAACTCATTGTTGAAATACAATTAGACTGCGGCAAACATAATGTTCCGTTTATCTCTCTCCAATGCATATGATGTCTCTGTCTTTTTTGTTTACATCAACTAGCGATTCATTGACCCCAGTCAAATCTCTCACCAGTGGCGTAACATGAAGTTGTAAGAAAATTATTTGTTGTGTTACTATCTTGGTTAGATATTTTTTTGGTACAACAGGTATTTTTTCAAATCTTACATTCCGCAATTTTTTCGTTTTATTGGGTTTTTGACATACTTAATGTTTTCTTTCGACACTCCCCATGCAACGAGAATGACTTCTTATTTTTTAAATATACAAAAAGTACCCAAGTATGACATTTATACATTTAACAACACAGTTTTTAAAACCACCACCAACTCATAAAAGTCTATATTACCAAATGGAACTATTCTCTAAAAGTAGGTATCTATGGTTTGTACAAAACAAATTCCGATTCACGTCATCGTATACGGCATTGGAAAATACTCGTCATAGGGACGCAGCGTTGCCGTATCGTGATAAATAAAGATATAAACAATAACCGTCGCGTTCACCATATTTTTAAACCACAAGCATAAAATGTATTTTATATGATAAAAGATTGAACTTTTAGTGGGTTTGCAGTCAAGTTGGTCTTTAAAGAAAACTATTGGTTAATTGCCAAGCTTTCGGAATTGTTTATTCCAATGCAAAACACGTGGAAACGTTGACGTGCGCGTCCACGAGGTTATAACTTATAACTCGGGCTCTGGCGGTTGTAAATTCGGAAACGTCGCCCGTAGCGTTAACAGCGGTACCAACATAATACTAGGCCAAATTCAAATATCAACACACAAAATCACATATGTTTTCATATAAAACGTTGGTAACACAATTTTCGTCATTAATTGTTATTGATGACGTGCAACGGAATTTGTGTTGTACGAACCATACCTCTTTTGCGTATTAAAAAAAGGACGGCAATTGTTACATCCCTTATTAGGAAACAAATGGTACTATACGACCATATACCAGCATAGGGATTTTTTGCCCCGAATTTCCACTTTGTCCCACCTTCCCCTACTTAGAACACATCAGCTGCTACTCCAGAAAGAGAAGCCTAAAAAATAAACATTGAAACAGAAGAAAAAAACACTACTAAAATACCTATATTCCTTTAAACCCGGATTTAGGGCCGATTAAATCATTTGGGAAATTATCAGGGTCTTCTCTATAGTTGCTTCAATATGATGGCGTCAGTTTCTGAAGCTGTTAACGTTGAACTGGTAAACTCATTAACTTCGGTAGTATCTACTTCAACAGAAGAAGTTCTGCTACTGTTATCAGAGTCCTTTCTCATTTGTCTATCGAAATAAAATATTATAAATTTATATGAAGTACCTATACGGAGGCATATACTACAGTCTCGGCTTTGATTTTTGACCTTTATTCCACTTTTTTTTTAGAAAAGTGCCTTTTCTGTAGCTTTCTCGTGGATATGGTTTTAAGAGGGAGTTGCCGACAGCAAAGTGACGTTAGATTTCGTATTTTTTTAAGTTGTATAGCATAAATTCTAATAACATTCTACCTGGCAAAAATTTAGTGCAAACATCTCTGTCTTCATTTTAATCATAAGATCTCTCAGGTAAAATGTTATTAGATTTTATGCCATACAACTTAAAAAAATACGAAATCTAACATCACTTTCGCTGTCGGCAACCATCTCTTAAGGGAACTTGTTCATGATGAAAAACTGCGTAGGTGTAAAAAATTTTAGAAGCCTAGGCCTACTTTGATTTTTTTCTGCTAAAAAACTGAAAACGCTTAAAAATCAAACTAGAGGCTTAGGCTTTTGAAATTTTCACACGTACCTACGCATTTTTTCATCATAAACAAGTGCCCCGAAAGCATTTTGATGTGAAAGCTACAATAAAGGCACTTTTCTAAAAAAATGGAAAAAGGTCAAAAATCATCGAGTAGCCGATGAGACTTATGAAATTTTGCATTTCTACTCAGTTTTTCATTCTGAACAAATTCCCTTTATAATATTTTGTCATAAAGCCTACAACTTGACTGATTTTAATAACGATACGCTCACGGCACTGCAGTAAAGAAAAAAAAAACAATTAAGTAGCTCGACTCTGAATTATTTAAGGGACACTTACGATATCCCTGATAGGCCAGGCAGATTATGGATGGTGCCATCTTGGTCTTGATCCCTGTCACCAATTCTAAAAAGGTTTGAAATTTTCTTTATTTTGTTTTACTTTGACAACCCTCTTGCATTTAATCACATTCGCAAATATTGAAAATAAAATGTATATACTATACCTATTTACTTACACTTACGTCATATGAGATGGTCTTGCTTGGGGATCTAAATTTTCCTTTCCCATTTGATGACTACTAATTTGATGATCTACAAAAATATGAACATTAAATTAACATAGGGGTAAGTTGCTCAATGTTGCTCCAGTAAAAACGACTCGCTTTACACCCTTATGTAAGCATTTTTTATTGAAGGATGGTTTTATGGACGATTTTAATGAAAGATATAAGATATAGATAGGTACTGTAATATCTAAAATCGTACTGATAAAACAGGTGTATCAATCACGGGTCAGGCTCCAACAATAATTATTATACTTATTACTTGGGACTTGCAAAATCACTGGTTATCTTCATAAAATGCCAACGGATTGGCATGGGAGGCTAATACCCTGACACCAATTTTATTTTTCTATAAAAATCTTTCTCTAAAAAATGATCCGAGCATATTAATTCTCTCTGAGGTAACTTTTTGTTTGGCTTAAATCCCAAAATTGCAATGTTTTCCTTTGCGTGTAATCTGTTGGAAACCTGAAAATGAAAATATATAAATTAGGATAAGATAAAGGGTTGTAGTTATTTAAAAAAAAAAAACATGTCAAAACATGTAGTCAAAAATATCTGATAAAATAAAAATCACTTTGTACTCTATACCTAATTGCTATAGGAATTTATGTATATTTTTTGAATAAAAGGACGCTACTGCTCGACAACTCTGACCTCTGATAATAATACCTACTTGCCTATGAAATGACCGATCCTGACCGATCCTCATCTTGGAAATCCGTTCTTTTGCACCCGCAACACCGTCTCATCATCGTGTTCTTTTACTTTTCTGACACAAGCACTATTTTATAGATAACCCAAAACTCACTTCTTGACGTCTTTGCGCGGTCATTTACAAGTTGGTTTTTATTGTTACCAGACAACAATCACGGCATTGTCGGAACCGCTAGACATAGACAAACTAGAGGCCCTGTATGACACGAAAAGTGACAGTTATTCCTTTTTAAAGAATAACTGTCACTTTTCGTGTCATACAGGGCCTCTAAGACAAACCATTTGGGTTTGTCTATGCCGCTAGAGCGTTGACTGAAGGTAAATCTTCACCCAACGGCTAGAGGTTTAGAATGTGAGGCATATCTTGGAAGCGCAAAATAGGTAAATAAAGGGGTCTAGTGATACGATGCCTTTGATTTTTTGGCAAGATTATTGTCCTTGGGAAATCTACAATGCTTAATTTCCGTTCCATTACTGTTTCTATTATTATTTGGACAAACGCTGACTGCACATCCCGGCATTTCTGGCCTATTTTAAAGCACTGTCGAGCTGGACTGGCAGTTGTTTACACATTTTTCTTGACACATTAAACTGTAAACTATAAAAAATCGTAAAACACAACCGCATTTTGAATTCGTGATTCGCAACTGACGTAGATGCGCAGATTTGCCTTGTTTTCGGATTCGTTACTGACATACCGTGGGTAAGTGTATCGTGATCCAACCAAGAACGGTAGACGCACATCGTTTTTGGTAACTACAGAATAAAGTGGTTTAGAGGGGGGGGGGAGAAGGGAAAAGGTACTGTAGTTTGACAGCATCTTGTGCTGTTCTCTGCTTGCACTCCAGAATGCACTCAGAAAACTCTTAACATCTCTAATATTAATATCTGTAAAATATCGTAAATAATAACATTAACCAAGCCATATCCGTTTTAGAGCGTATCTTGTCCACTCATCATATAATATATAACACTTCGAAATTAACGTTTAATTCTCCCGTTGAGTGAAGGCATACAAATGATTCTCCCCCCCTCTAATTCTGTGTGGCAATCCGTAGGGTACCCCAAATATGCAAAACGCATATTTTCCATATTTAGCATAGGTATGCCATAATGTTAGGATATATGCACATATTTAAAAAAAAAATTAGGTTTTCGACTTGCATAATTTGGGTTTCTCTGCAAAACATATGAGTCATTTAACCTAGGACCTTGGGGCGTAGTATTCTAACCTTGATTTTCAAGTGTGGTGGTGGAGAGAGACAGAAAAATAAAACAACGGAGACTAGAGGGAAGTGGAGATAACCTTCCAACCTTGATGTTCTGTGATGTGGAGAAAAAAGTAAATTTGCTTAGAAGGTATGGTATCGGCGCTATCGGTATCGGATTGTTAAATTAAATAGTGTTATTGTTATTATTGATGATAGGTGATCTATGCGGACTGCATATTATATAATATTTTTATGTTTTTACTGCTTTCAATGTAAACTTTAAACTTAAACTACTTTTGGATTTGAATCCTAAAATAATCATGATGCCGTCTGAAAATTCTGCTGAAACCAGCATAAAGAAGGTAATAAAACCGTAAAACTTGGCTTTTACAATTTGAATTATTTTACTCTATTATATGTTATATCTTCCAGGTTTGTGTAACCAAAAGAGGCAACAAGTTATATTATCCAAAGTCGCTGCCAAAAATACGAGGAGTGCAGGCAAGGTGGTTTATGTTCTTCATCCTTGTTTTCTTGTTTTTAGGTAAGCCAAACATTTTTTGTTTGTTTTTCGTTTAAAAAACAAGAAAGAAATTCTAGTGATTCTTCCGAGGATTCTTCTAAACAAAAAGAGATTGTCTAATTTCAGCATGATAACTTGGCACCATATTCTATAACTTCCTCCCAGTTTGATCGACTTTGAGTCGTAAAATAATCAAGATGCCCATACCACAGACATATATAGCGAAGCTATATAGGTCTGTGCCCATACCTAATTGCGCACAATATAATATTCATATTCATGCACGCTGCAAAAGAAAAAAATATTTAGAATGAGCCAATAAAGTTTATACTTCATACTCTTTTAAAATTACACCTTTTATTTTAGTCTTAACTCTATGTATTTAATATAACATTTTTATTTATTTCAGTTAACGTTTTATGTAGCAAAAATGCCGTCCTGGTTGAAATAGGTAATTAAAAAGCAATGTAAGCAACATTCAATACTTTTTAGTGCTACTATTTTCAGGGGTACATTGTATGTCTATATGGATAGTTTATATTTACGAAATTATCATTAGATGTTGTTTGTTCACCGAAGAAATGAAACATTTAAAATCTCGTTATGAGGATGGCAAGGATCCGAATTCAAGCAAATATTCATCTCTTTGGAAAGCTTTCAAAGACACGTTCTGGCTTACTCAAAATACCTTCATATGCCTTGTAATAACTGCATTATACTTGGTGTATTTTGTTTCAAACAATTTCTCTGATTACGAGTACCAGGGATGGAGACTGATTTTTTGTATTATTCCTGTTACTTACATTGGTTGCTATCTGTTAGAAATGGTATGTAGAATTACAATAATACTCCCCATATTTTCAATGCCCCTTATAAATTTTTTTCCATTACGATAAAAATGTATAATGATAATGTATACGTAAGCCTCTATGAAATTAGTAGTTATCAGAAAAAGTGATTTAATTTGAAGTGATTTTTTCCACTCAACATTTTTTTTTTATAAATATTAGCCCTGTTTGCAGAGCAATCCCAAACTTGTTCCCCACTAGTAAGCGTCAATGTGATTGGCTCTAAGTTCTAAAATTCAAACCCACCAATGATATTGACAGTTACTAGTTTGGGATTGCTCCGCAAACATGGCTGTTATTTCGTAACGTTTATTTTAAGAACTCCTGCCCGTTGAGTGACGCCTACTGGATATCCAAAGACAATGGCTTGGACTACGGCTCGGGCATGGCCTACTCGTTTTTCTATGGTTATTTGAAGTTGGTTGTGGAGAAGACGGGCGACAGCGAAAAAAACTTGAAGGAACTGATCGAAGTTTACGAAGACGTTAATGGCATCAAGTTCGCTGCCTACAAATTATTTATTTTACTTCCCAAATCGATGGTCTGTTTCGTCAGTTTGGGAGATTGCTTGCCACATTCGTCGATTGAACATCGAAAGGTAAGTTTCAATAGCGGCATTTTATAGAATGCTAACTGTAAAACAGATGTGCACCCTATTTTTTGAGGTTAGATTTTAACCGATGACCACATTTCAATAACTTTCATTGCAACAGTTTTCTCCGTAGTGGAAAACACTATCACACATACTGTGGCGAACATCGCCTCAGTGTGATGTCCTCACTTCAATATATCCTTAACAAAATAAGATTTTTTTACTTTTTGTAGTCGCTCGATGAAAAATTTAAAACAGTCGCTGGTGTCAAAAATAGAGTATACAAAAACTCGGTTTACACAATAACCAACAACAAAGGAAGAAAGGTTTATGTTTGTGCGGAATATGCCACCCCACTGAAAACATTCAGGGATGTTACGAATTCAAATGGAAATCATGCCAGTAAGAATTTTGTATTTTTATGTGTTGCTTTTTATTTTTGATTTTGGATTTTAGAATATTACAGGAAATACAAAAACGAGATACTTTCACAGTTTTATTTGACTTTGAAAAGTGTGCTTGAGGAGCAAGATCTTGATCAGTTCTGTGAGCTTATTTACTATGATGGTAAGTTTTATAAATTTTTATTTTAGGCAATTTTATAATTTAAAATAAAGTTCAATATTAAATTCAAAAGATTGCCTAAATTGTATCATTGTTAATTGTTAGCAATGGTTAATATATCTTTATTCTTGTTTCTAGACAAAGATGATAACGGCAAATACCATGACGTTGGCGAAATAATTTTGAACCGATTGAAAGAGCTCGAAAAGGAAAATAAAAGACAAAAAGCGGATTGAGTTTTTTTAATTCCGACAAATAATAATCACATTATATTTTACTATGCAGTATTTTTTTATTTTTATTTTATTCTGGTTAGTGATTTTATTTTTGTTTTTTAGGTACGTTCGTTCCAATTTGTAATGTTTTCAAGTTATATTGTATCGAAATACCAAAGTGCCATTGCCATGGCTGTGACAATTTTTGTTTTTATGGTGCAATAATGTTGCAATAATATATTTTGACAATTTTATAACATGTTATTTTATTTGCAGTGGTCAAAACAGACAAAATAGCCAAGAAGAACAGTGCTGTCAGATTTAATCCCTATTTATAACTAGTTTTTCGCCATCTATTTTTGTAACAATATACAGCGTGTCCTGCTCTGATGACCGGAAGAGGGAAAAGTTTTTTATTCGTGGGTGTACGACAAAAAGTCACTCTTTATAAAAACTCCTGCTTGTTCCAAAAAGCCGAAAACTGTTAAAATATTTTTGATTTTTTATAGGGTGTTCAGTATTTCGAAAAATTTAGAATAATATTTGTTAGTCACCAAGAGTAAAGGACCGTTGTTTTTGACAATATCGAAAAATAGTATTATTATCATGGATGTCATTTAGAATCCACAGGGGGTTACAAATTTGAGGTTTCAGCAATTATTTATGTTGAATTTTTTTTAACATGGATGATGAGGTTTGGGCTCAGAGAAATAACCAAGGATATTTCTCTGAGGGTTTGGGTATTTTGCCGCATTGCCGCCATATTTAATATTTACACCACAAAATGCAAAAATGTATTGCTGCTTCTTCAAAAGTTGTTTGCCTGAGCGTATAGACAGAAACATACAAAATAGATCGGCTCAGTTTCGTTTCATTTTTTGCAAAGGGCAGAAAATTCAGCTTACCTAATACGTCCATGGTTTTTCCTGTCATTCCCAGAGAAATGGATTTCTCTGGTCTCTGGTCATTCCACACAAAATATATAGGTTATCAATCATTCCATGCAATCTTAGGGAGTTTGAGTTTGGCAATGTCAAATAAACTGTCAATGTCATCGCGCTCTATTGGCGGAACGACTAAAGTATATCTTTTACCATAAAAATTCAGCATAAATATAAACTATAGCCACCTATAGCGTTGACTGACGTATTAGTATAGACTTTGTCAATAATGTATTTTGCATTGTATTTTGTCTCCGGGAAGCGCATGGTGAGCCAGAGAACTGTCAAACATGATAGCCGTGAGTAGTCTTTATTAATACGTCAGTCAACGACTATAGACTTCGAGGCGTATATTTTCTGTGGCCTATAACGGATCTCACCAATCTGAAGGTTGTTTTTGGCCGCCATCGTGTGCTGAATTTTAGGGTTACTGTTGGTTATTTAATTTTTTCCATTCCATTTCAAATAACCTGCCAAAAACGCAGCTTTCTTATTGGCCTCCCCTCTACTATGAGTACAACATGGCGGCCGCATGTTACGGAAATTTTTAAAATTTAGGAATAGCAGTCCATCTTTGTTTAACGTTTTTATTTTTCTGAGATTTAAGAGATCTGTTTCTATAACAGATTTTATACAGGATGCAACAGAATTGCTTCTTTTTATCAGAACATCATGGAGATAATACATAATAAGAAAAAAATTCTCACGGAAGGGAAAGGGTAGGTAACTGATTGCCATTTTCAATTTCAACCACCGAAAAAAATTCTTGATATTACAAAATGTTTCACAAGAGTAGACCGCTATTGGTAATTTTGTGTCACTCTGCTCCGATCCGATCCCCCGTGGATTGTTCGGTCACGTAGGCGCTGCGCGGTGAGCTGTCGGTCACGTGACCCCACGATCGCTTTTTATCCTTTGCTTCGCCCTTCAAACGACATTCCCTCTGCCGACATTTGTGAGACCGGTCGCCGCTGCAAAAAATCGTAAGTTTCCACCCAAATTATTTAGGTGCAACGTTCAATTTTTCATTGTAGCGTTAGTTTACATTTTATAAAATGATTTCAAGTTGTCGGAGGTTTTCCAGCGGATTTTCGCTTTGACAATGGCGGCATGTCAATATTTCTCGTTATGTGCAAATATTTATTAATAGATGCGAGGGGAATGTTTGTTCTATTACGATGGCGGCATGTGAAAATAGTGGGTTGAAAAAATGATAAGAATTTCATTTTTTTACGGCTGTAACTTTTGTAAATCAAAATGCCGGCCGCATGACGATGACCTTAGGCGTGACCTTCAGGGACAGCCTCACGGGATGCATCTCCGTGTTCCATTTGAAAAGATCCAATTAGAATAACACTTTTAATTGCTGATTAATTTTAGAGGTCTTATTTTAAATATTGAACACAAAAATTATTACCTAACGAACAACTTTCTAAAAAACCTTTTCGTGTCGCCAGACTAACCAACCAACGAAATGGCAAAAATTGGAATCAACGGGTTCGGCCGTATCGGCCGCCTGGTCCTCCGTGCTTCTATCGATCACGGGGCGGAAGTCCTGGCGGTAAACGACCCGTTCTTGAACGTCGAATACATGGTCTACTTGTTCAAGTTCGATTCGACGCACGGCAGGTTCAAGGGGTGTGTCAGCACCGACGGCACTAACTTGATCGTCAACAACAAGAAGATCGCCGTGTACACAGAGAAGGACCCCAAGGTAAGTCCGTTTTTGGAAATATCGGCGAGAGTTTATTTTTTTGGTTCTTTAATGGCATTTTTCGGTAATATTAGTGATTGAGGTCTTCTCAGGCCAGCGTTATCATTTTTAGGTACCTAAATATAGCTTGATTTTTGTAATACTTGTTTATAAATGATTTTTTTGTAAAGAGATATGAAGAAAATTATCATTTTTGTTCAATAATAGCATATTTGTTTGTTAGAAAAAAGGCCAGTGGGTTATAAAAACTGTTTTAGAATACCTAGTAGCGTTGACTGAAGGTTTAAAAAGACCTCTCACGGATCCAGATAAAATGCCGAGCGCTTTTGGAGGCGAAGGACTATGGATATTCGAACTTTTTCCAATGATCGTAGTCATTCGCCTCCGCGCACCAACTCCATCTACTGGTGTATAGCGGTATTATTATTTCTATTTAGCTCTCGTCCAGTACTACTGTTTAGCACCATATATTTTCGATAATTACAATGACTCTAACAAAATCGATAATTAGTGGTAGGTTTCGTACTCGACAATTTCGTATTCCAAAAGGCTCGTTTGTGTTCGGGGCGGGGAAAACAAGTCTAAAAATAGACACGGGGGGAGAAGGGAGAAGGGGCCAGTGAAATAATTCTACGATTTGGCTTTTATAAAATTAGGAATAGATTCAGGGTTGGGCGTATTTCAGTTTGATATTTGACGATTTTAACGGATTGGCAGATTTTTAAAATTCTCTTTTTTAGGATATAGTGATCTACATTATGTTGCTTCACTTTCTTACGTTGATTTGAAAAACAAAACATATGTCCAAAATGAAAACTTTGAGAAAAGTGAAAAAACTGATTGCCTTCCCTCTATTAGGGAGTATTTTTTAATGTACCTAGGCGTTTTTCTGGAAAAATGTTGAATACAGAAAGAGGTTGTTATTTATTTTTATTTTTTTAGCTTAAGTAACTAATAAAAATATATACTGTGTGTCCGGCGATTCAGTGCCCAAGGGGTGTAAACGATAAAAAATTCTAATTGTAAGTTGACATTCTGTTTGGTGTTGCCCCAATAATTGGCCGAACCTATCAGCAAAGTCTAGAGAATACTAGACTTTGCTATCAGTACACAGTGTATACAGGGTGTATTTTTGTCGAAAAAAAAACAAGGCCGGAGTAAACTGTACCCTCAATTTTAAAAGCTAGCTAGCTAGGACATTAAAACGATATTATTGCTTATATCTGCCAAACTATGATACCACACCACTTAATCAGTGGCGGCTCGTAACTATTTAAACTTAAACAGGCGGGGCCAAATATCGGAAGACATTTAAAAATCAATGTGCCTAACTAAACCGGTGTAAAGTTAGTAGCCGATTTTCTGGCAGCAAAAAATTTTCCTCGCCCTTATTTCCACAAATTTATTTTGATAAAAATAAAGTAGAAAGGGTAACTATTATTAAACCTTCTAAGCAGATTGAACTGGAGAATGAAGAAAAATATTCATCAAAAAATAAACGTTGAAATTTTTGGCTCCTAGAAAATTGGCTGCTAAGTGCTAAGTTCAGTTTTAAGTAGACACTTTTGTTGAATTTACGTGATCGCGTTTTTTATGTTCTGCCGTTTGATTTTTCTCTATAGTTAAATCAAGGTAACGGCCTGCCCTCTATAACTGTTTAATTTGCAGTTTTTGCTCAAATTACATTGACGAAAATGAATTTCTTAATAAAAAAAACTAACACTGTTTTATGAAATGCTACTTTTATTAGTGATATAAACAAAAATAGTAAAAGTAGGTAAATAAGGATTTTTTAAACTGTTGACTATGTATGTACCTACATGTAGGAATTGAGATTTTTTAAGTAGGTATTGACTGAACACGCCAGAAAGTAATTACCCATTTTCAGTCAGAATTACCTTTGAACATTTTTTGACAGAGAGGAATAAAATAAAATAGTTAAATGAGAAAACACATTTATTAAAAAAACACCTAAATACCAAATCCAGAAATATTGTCAACATAAATAAATTATATAAGTAAGAACATTTTAACGCATATACAATTATTATACAGGGTGTCCAACTTTAAAACTGTACAAATCCGTAAAAATCTTCATTTTTAGAGATAAGAGCCTAAACTTTTTTTGTTTGAAAGGCCTTCAAAAACCGCTTCTTTTGACCTTCCTGCTATTATTAAAATGCAAATCCAGGGCCGGCTACCATTTTTTTATACCCCCAATTTTCTCGAAAACCATTTAGCGATTTTTTTATTTAAAATCTGACCCCACAGCGTTAATCAGAACACCCCAAAACCCCTATATACCAAATTTGAATAAAAAATATACAGGGAGTTCTATTCTGCAGGGTGTCAAATTTGAGCAAAATAGGAATTTTAAAGAAATACATTACTTTTGTGTTTATCAATATTTTTTCAATGATTCTACAGCACTCATGACCCATATAAAGTTTCATAAAAATTCAGCATTTTGAGATGGCACAGATAAGAATACTCTGTATATTTTGTATTGGACCTTTGCACACCAATACCTTGAGTGGTCCTATAGACCATTGAACTGTTTTGAGGGGATTCCATGGCAATCTTGACTTGGCAGATACCTTTAAAAGTCCTATTTTGCTCAACTTTGACACCCTACAGATTGGAACTCCCTGTATATTTTTTATTCAAATTTGGTGTAAAGGGGTTTTTGGGTGTTCTGATTAATGCTGTGGGGTCAGATTTTAAATAAAAAAATCGCTAAATGGTTTTCGTGAAAATCGAGGGTATAAAAAAATCGCAGCCGGCCCTGGATTTGCATTTTGAAAATGACGGGACGGTCAAAAGAAGCGGTTTTTGAAGGCCTTTTAAACAAAAAAAAAGTTTGGGCGATTGTCTCCGAAAATGAAGATTTTACGGATTTGTACAGTTTTAAAGTTGGACACACTGTATGTTATTTGTTTTGGCAATAATAATAGTCCCCCACTAGTCAATAGTTTCACAATGTGTAAAAAGAGTTTCAAGGCTAAAAAAAATTCGAAGTCTCGCCCGCAGCTCTAGGGTTTACTATAGATCCCAACGTACCCGTTGAAAATAAACACCATCTATGGAGCTGGAAATATAAAATTTTGTGTCTGTATTTTCTGCTCGTGTGTGGTTGATGTAATATACGATTTCTATTAAAGGGAAAAGGATGGAATGATACCCCTGTTTAATAAGTGTATTTGGGCGGGTCCTTTCCCCAAGTAAATTTCTGGTCGCGAAAGGGAGCAGTGAAAGGGGCAAATAATATTGTAATGAATCTCAAAAATCACAGTCCAAACTCGTTACCTTGGTTACCACCTTTATTGTTTAGCCTTCAAAAATCACAAATAAACTTGTCAGATTACTGTCACTGCCCAAGAATATTCTTTCAGCTCCAAAATTCGCACAAAATCGCTTTCTAACCTTTCACTTTCTCCAGGCCCAATTCCCAGGTCTTAATGTCAAGTAAAACCCTGTCAAAAGTCAAAATCAAGATATTGCCAGACTCAAAATGTCCCATCTGTAATTCCCACCGAGCTATCCCAGTATACCCCAGAAAACAGTGTGCTGTTTTCTAGACTTTGCTTTCGAGTCAGCGACACCGACTGTGAATAATTGTTACTTCCGCTAGCCGCAAGATGGCTCCGGCGAAAATGCCAGAAGATTTTCGATATCGATCTGCTTTAATTTCTGGTCCGGAATGTAGAGGGTGCCAGCGGGCTCCGGAGATGTTTTTAAATCGGCACGCTGTTCCATGGGCGTAGATTCTCTTTTTAAATCTTCACCCAACGCTAGTAGTTAGATAATAATGTTGAAATGGTGTTACTTTCGGAACAAGAAAAATACGTTCTACCAATTTTTAGCGCATGGGGGGAAATAGTTACATACCTACAGGGTGAGTCAGTAAGCGGGACTTTAATGTTATACGTAAAGTGACATTTTAAAACGAAAATTTGTTATCGATAATATAAGTTCACAAATGCTTTATTTGGAAGTTAAAAAATATATATCGAATTATTTTTCTATCTTCCCGACAAATAGAGATATTGAAATTAATTTTTGTATGAAATATTCCCTGGTCCTGTGGTAGATGGCCACATTGTGTGTTAGTGTTGTTATTTCCATGCACACGTGGCACACCCATAGTGCCAACACAAGTGTGTTTTTGGTGTGTGTTTTTAAAATTTCTAGGTTTTCAGAAAACCAATGCTCAACTCAAATACCACATTATCTTGCGCATATTTGGACAAAAAATCAGCCAAATCTGATGTCTTGTTTGCGAAAACAATATACCTGAAATGTATTTACTTCTCTGATTTATTGTAGTATTCCTGGTAGATTTTGTTTATTGATCAATTTCCTGGGTTACTACCATATAAAACATTGGAATTATTCAATAGTTTTTACTTAAACGTACGTAGAAATTAAATAAAAACTATTGAATGGTTCCAATGTTTTAAAATATGGTAGTAACCCAGGAAATTGATCAATTCTTCTCTGATATAAAATTACCAGAAACTTTACGTAGGTATATTGTTTGTCCAAACGAGACATCAGATTTGGCTGATTTTTTGTCCAAATATATAAGTATTTGAGTTGAGCATTGTTTTTTTTTGAAAAACACAATGATTTTCAAAATAAACACAAAAAAACTCACTCGGGTTGGCAGTATTTAATGCCCTGTGTGATGAATGAATCCATGAATGGATTCCATGCACTTGAAATAACAAATTGACTTGAAATGTTACATCCGATTGAACTTTGAACAGAAATTCTAATGCCTTTCAATCTTATCGGAACGCATCAAGATAAACATAATCAATCCATGATGACAAAAAGATCAGAAGACTAGAAGCCTTTTCACTAGGTTGTGACACTCAACTTGCCAGTAGAATGTTTTTTTTTTCAACTACACTGCCCTGTATGAAAACGCCGTATATGCAAAAACATGGTTTTGAGGTACTTAATTGAGGTTTTGTGTTTTGCCTTATGCCATCCACAATTTTTAAATATCGTAAACAATTTTTTTGGAAATTTAACAACAAATGCACCAAAAATTTCCCTCATTGAATAGTTTGCTAATTTATTTGAAACTTTTGTAGAAACTGCATATATTTATTCCTTTACTCAATGATATATGGCAATTTTTTTATTCAATATGTTAAATTGAATTTCCATATCTGTGTGATGGGAAACTAAAAACAAAAAAGGCAGGTAAACAGAAAACCTATATTTATGAATTTTTATTGCTATAATATAATACAATATTTCTGTGATATTTTGGTTAAATTTGCAAATAAAATACTATAAAAAAACTTTTGAACTTTTATTTTAACTTATTCATTCATTTTTTGAAATACATGGCGTTTACTTATAAAAATTGTAATATACGGCAAATGATCTTAACAGTTTGCAAGATTATTGTGCCATATATGCTACAGATATGGTAACTACTTCTAACAATTGTACCATACGGCAAATAATCTTACAAGCAAAATCGAAAAACTGCATATACGGCAAACAAAAAATTGATATAACTTTTCACATGGCTGGAGATACGGCTTTGGAAGTAAAATAAGTAGTTGCATAATCACCAAGAGTGTCCAATTTTGTTGTAAAAATCACGAAAATGTTTTCATTGCACAAGGTAGTATATCGACTATTTCCCGTTGATTCCAGAACATCCCATGGGGCAAAATGGGCGTCGAATACGTCGTGGAATCCACCGGAGTCTTTACCACCATCGAAAAAGCCAACTCTCACATCGAGGGTGGTGCCAAGAAGGTCATCATCACAGCTCCGTCTGCCGACGCTCCGATGTACGTCTGCGGTGTCAATCTCGACAGCTACAACCCGGCAGACAAAGTACGTATTATACCTTTGTTATTATTTTATCTTATTGTTAAATAATCCTTACTGTAACCACAGATAACACATCGTAGGCCGAGTTTTCCCCTTACACACACTTGAGCAATAGGTCCGTGACCGAGCGGCATGTGTGCCTATACTCAAATTATTTTAAGAAGTCCTTACTGGGACTGTCAATTGGTAATTTCGATATCCTAAGTTGGCATCAATGCAGCAAAAAATGCTACCGGGTCATAAGTTCAGGTCAGTAACGAGCCCATTTGCACTAATAACACGAAAAGTAACACAAACAAGAACAACACAGATGACCGTAAAACTCACGAAACTTAGAAAACCCGCGAATATTTTCATTACCGAATGTTTGAACCAGTTTGAACGATCTGGAAAACCTTCACTGTCACTTTGACACACCGAAGCTAAATTTGCCCGAGTCCACCCCTAGACGCTGCCAAAAGCAGCTGATTATTACAAAATACCAAAACGACAGTGTTTCCATGACATTTGAAATTATTATTAAAATGAGTTGTAGTCATAGTTATTTTTATTTGTAGCGGCATAATCGTGATTGCAATAGGGTTTTTATTTTATTATGCACTTTTTTTCGTATCACTTGGGTAACTTTTCACATCATAAATCAATGAGTGACGTCATTAACTGGTTGAGACACATATACCAATGTTATACCCTTCGTTAACAAAAAATTCCTAGGGATTTTGCGGAGAATGTCATCTGACAAAATCGGGACTTCTTACAGTAATCGGGGTATACCTAAGCTTTCTCGGTTGAGTTATCTGTGCAGTTATCTTTCACATGATGCATTTTTCTGTCTGAGCCTCTCTTGATGACTCCAGATTACCACTACCCATTAACTGATCTCTCCCCCGACGAATTTCGACCTCGCCTTTATCTGTTGTCGAGTCGTGACGTGGGCGATTGGTTTCTAGGTCATCTCGAACGCGTCGTGCACGACCAACTGCCTGGCGCCGCTCGCCAAGGTCATCCACGACAACTTTGAGATCGTCGAGGGTCTCATGACGACCGTCCACGCCACCACGGCGACCCAGAAGACCGTGGACGGGCCGTCGGGGAAGTTGTGGAGGGACGGGCGCGGCGCCCAGCAGAACATCATTCCGGCGTCGACCGGCGCCGCCAAGGCCGTCGGCAAGGTATGAGCGAACGACAAGACTATTCCCAACTAGCAAAGTGGCCGTATTAGTTTTTTCTTACCGAACGGAAAAGTTTTATTAACGTTTTATAAGTGCTTAAAAATAGTTAACTTGCTGTGTTATCGTCTCGAGTATTACCATTTTGCTGTGTGCAACTAATTTGTTCCGTAATATAGTTCTTAGAACGTTATTTCAGCTAAATCATAGAACGTTTATAAAATAGTTTTTTAATTGTTCTATAAACGTTTATAGTACTACGTATACGACTGCTACATGCCTGTTTAGTGCGTACAACTAAATGGTTCGGTTAGTTTTGTGTATATAACTGTTTTATAAGAACTTAATTAAGCACTCTAATAAATCAGCTTTGTAAAAGTTTGGCAAATCACAGTTCAGTTTCTTCCAATATATTTTTACTTCCAAAGATGCTTTTAAAAAACTATTTTATAGAAGTAATTACCAAGTATTTAAATTAACAGCATTTAAGCAAGCATAAATACCAAAAAGCGTGCATTGCAATTATTACAGAACGGTTTAGGTGTGTTCTCAACACTACGATGTCGTTTTCAGGAGAAAATAAAAAGAATGGGCGCATTTCGCAGAAAATTAAAGAAGAATTATCATTTAATTCAGCAAAATATTATTCCAGTAATGCTAATGATAAAATCACTTCCACCTTCCACCAAAGAAGATTTAAAATCAAATACCGACAACTCTTTCAGCTGTGTTGCATATGCTGCCGATGATTGTAATTTTCACCAAAAGTCTTCAACGTTCAATGAAACAGAGAAAATAGAGTAACGTGAATGTCAACTATCTTAAACATCCTAAAATAAAATAAAAATATGTTGTCTATAATAGCAGCAATTATAGGTACATACGTAGAAAATAAAATTTTACACATTTATGTTATCAACGGCTTCTGCAAAATTTTATCATGGAATAGTATATTTCATTAAGAGTCTGGAAATAAAGATTTTTCCGTGCACGCGTGACAAATTCCCGTGTGAGGCGCAGCCGAAAACGGGAAGTCATGCAAGCACGGAAAAATCTATTTCTGGACGTGTAATGAACGATATTTTTTTATTATACTTCTTTGAAAATGGAAACTTAAAACATTTTATCGGCATATTATAATAAATTTAATTGACAAAAAATAAACAATGCAATTTAAACAATCAAATTATTTCAAAGGTGCATTGTTGTAAAACAGTTATTGTCAGATAAGGTGAATAAAACATCAAAAATATTACAGAAATGTATCTAAATATTGAAACACGAATTAAAATACAAAATAGGTATATGTTAAATATCAGAGAGCATATAGAGTTTCTTAAATTTAGTTTACTTTGCTGTATATTTCTATTTTAAAGCTATATATTCGGTATTTTTATTCAGCGCACGGAAAGTTTTTCCATGAAATAAATAAACGTTTTTTCAAAAACGCTACAACATTTATTTCGGCTGTGTAAAGCTTCTGCAAACGTCTATAAAATGGTTATACAGGGTGATTGAGTTTTATTCTGCGACACTTCAACAGGTGATAGAAAACCAAAAAATAACCGCACTTTCTTCTATAAACTATATCATTTTAAGGCCTTATAAAAAAGTTACAGGGTGTTAAAGTTGTGCTAGTTGAGATATTTAAGTCATATTTGGTACACATTATAACGGCATGGGTTAGCATAAAACCTGTTAATATCAAACACCTTGAACAACCAGTGGCGTAGAAGTGGGTAATTAGTATAATTGTTTTTAGAAAAAAAATGAACCACCTTGTATAGCAATAAAATGTATTCAATTTCTTATGTAAATTTTAATTGTAAACAAAAACATTCTCTTAGCATTTTTTCATATGTGTCATGGTTTCATAACAAATTTGATTTTTTCGTGTTATTTCGGGGTACTTCTGAAAAATTAACTTAAAACTTCGCTCCATAAGTAACACTCAAAGCAGAAAAAACGTGTTTCTTACTTTAAATACAGTAACTTTTCCCAATAAACTTACCCATTAAAGGTTTTTACTTTTCAAGATACAGAGAGTAACATTAATTGTATCTTCCTTAAATGTATTAGACCCTGTATCTTCAAAAGTATAGCCTTAAATAGGTAAGTTTATTGGAAAAAGTTACTTTACTTCAAGTAGCAAACACATTATTTCCACTTTAAGTGATACTTATGGAGCAAATTTGTTAGATAATTTTTCAGAAATACCCCGAAATAATACGAAAAATCAAATTTGCCACGAAACCATGACATACAAAAAGTTACCAAGAGGACATTTTTGTTTAAAATGGAAATTTACATAAGAAATTGAATACATTTTATGGCTATACAAGGTGGTTCTTTTTTTTTCTAAAAACAATTATACTAACTAATTAATTACCTACTTCTACGCCACTGGTTGTTCAAGGTATTTGATATTAACAGGTTTTAAGCTAACCCATGCCGTTATAATGTGTACCAAATAATTATGAGTTAAATATCTCAACTAGTTTGGTAAATATTCAATAAAGACCACATGTTTCTTAAAACTTTAACCCCCTGTAACTTTTTTATAAGGCCTTAAAATGATATAGTTTATAAAAGAAAGTGCGGTTATTTTTTGGTTTTCTATCAATTGTTAGTTGGGTTCGATGTCGACGACGTAAAACGAAAAACCGTCCCTATTTCCAGGTCATCCCGTCGCTGAACGGCAAGCTGACCGGCATGGCGTTCCGCGTGCCCGTCGCCAACGTGTCGGTCGTCGACCTGACGGTCCGCCTCGGCAAGGGCGCGAGCATGGACGAGATCAAGAAGAAGGTGAAGGAGGCGGCCGACGGGCCGCTCAAGGGCATCCTCGGCTACACCGAGGAGCAGGTGGTGTCGTCTGATTTCATCGGCGACACGCACAGCAGCATCTTCGACGCGTCGGCCGGCATCTCGCTGAGCGACAACTTCGTCAAGCTGATCTCGTGGTACGACAACGAGTACGGCTACTCGACCAGGGTGGTCGACCTGATCAACTACATCAAGACCAAGGATTCCTAAGGAGCGTTTAATTTAAGTGGGAAATTACGTGCGCGGCCGGCGGATCGCTGTGTAGGTTAGAAGGTGTCCGCATGTGTTTCTGCGATTTGTACCGTTTTTATTTAATAAATTTGAAGTATTGTGCGTTTATGAGAAAGTAATACCGTAATAAAAGTGTATCTCCTACCTAGCCTGGTGTTTTACTTAAAAACCTTCATCTGTGTCTGTGTCTAACATTCTACAACATTCCTAGGGCCCTCAGACCTTTTCATTTTTCCTTTTTTTTCGGTATTTGTGGTTTTTAGTACCTATTTGATTCCCATGTCATTAAAGAAATTTAGTCCGCCATCTTTTTTTACCCGTTTTCTACCCGTCAAGCCCTTTCATTTGATACCCATATTAAGGGGGTTTACAAAAAATACATCATCCGCCATCTTGGAGCGGCGGCCATATTGAATGTAGTGTGATAATGTCACTAACTTTATCGTTTTCCACTTTTCAAGCCCTTTCATTTTATACCCATATTAAGGAGGCTAATAAAAAATACATCATCCGCCATCTTGCAGCGGCGGCCATATTGAGTTTAGTGTGACCTAACTAACTTTTACGTTTTCTAATTTTCAAGCCTTTCAAGTGGTTCTAATTCAGGTAGCAAGATTCCACCCACACATACCAACAGCTTGTAAAAATAAAACAACCACAATTAATTTTTATTCATAAAATAATTTATTTACATCTTAGTACCTAACAATACATATCACAACAAGTAAGTACACAACTTAAACATAATACGTAATTGGAACTGGTAATTTTTATCTTTTTTACCTTTGCTAGACTTAACTACTTATCATTAAAATTCAAGAATTATGTACAAAGATATCGTAAACATTATTATATTTATACAAATTACAATTGTCATAAAGAGATTACAACAATAAAAATACTATAATTACATTACACTGTTAATCAAATCCAAATATTATGGAGAAAATACTGAAAAATGGCACCAGAAAGAAGGAAGTATGAATATTACAACTCGATATGTACAAAAATACATTATGCATTTTTACAGACACAACACAGATATGTAAAAGGAAGTCTATTAGAACCCTCTCCTATTAAAATAGGCATTGGCAGTTTCAACTCTATATAAATATTGGAATCCATTTATATAATTGTGTAAATCGTTTCTTAATCGAAATGAATTCTGATAGTATAGTATAAGGAATCAGTCACATAATAGTCACATGGATAAACTAGACACTCTTTCTTAATGAGAATCAAGTAATATAATGTCAATATAATTTTTGGCACATTCACAAACTTGTATCCTTTTTAGTTTTTTCTGTCAAGAAAATTATTTTGCGGTTAGAATTATTGTCATTTTTTTTATTTTTCTGAGCATTTTATGTCAAAAACTGCATTAAGAAAAAGAGCCACGGTTATCAAGTTGACATAATATAACCATCTACACTCTATTCAAACTAAATGCAAGTGGCGCGTAAACATTTACACGATGGAAGCACGTGAACAATTCTGAGGGCTAATACGAGGCAGGGCCGCATTAAGGACGATCTCTATGAATTTTACAATATCAAATATTAAAATAATATGCCCCAGTATTAAGAACTTTAAAAACAAACTTTTTTGGCACACCTAGTCATTCACTTACCTGCAAATTTCTACTATTAACACAAATCGTAGCTCCAAGAATTAATAAACGGCGAAAGAATTATATCGGAAAAAAATAAAGGTCCACTTGCAACTCAATACACCTCTGTAAGAAACACGGACTCGCTGCACTCGCCCGCCGGGTCAGACTTTATTGCCGGCTAGCCAATAGCAAGCCGATCACGTGCGTATCACGCTCTAGCCATGCAACATAACTTGTGTTTATGTTTCACTTGCGTTTAGTTTGAATAGAGTTTAGACTGTTCATTTGTTTCGTAATATATCTGGCACGAAATTGAGTGAAGGTTATCACTTTGACATTTTATTACCCGAATCTTTTCGATGAAAGGTATAAAAATAAATAACACCACGACACTTTTGTGGCAACCTATATACACGGCCGGCTTCTAGTCGTTTTTCTTTGAGAGAAACAACGGAAACCGCCTCTAGATCACCGTCTCCCCCGCCAGCCCCCTCATGTGGTGCACCCTCGGCTTCCTGTGTTGGTGCGCCGAGTGCCTCGAGCTCGCGCTCATCGTCTGATGCGGGACGTACCGTAGCACCGGCATCGCCTGCACCTTGGTCGGCAGCTGTTTCCTCGGCCCCAGCCGCCTCGCCACCGCCTTCCACGCCGTCACCGTCTTCATGGACCACACCCAGAATACTGCGCTCACCCCCACGAACAGCGACATGAAGTGGCGCAGCAGGAACGCCCACAGCGCCGGCCGTCTCGTGCCGGCGAGCCAGTCGGACCTGTTGTTGTACTCGTAGTAGAGGCTGGCCACAACGCAGAAGGTGGGCACGGCGTAGAGGGCGCATATGGCCCCGAGGAAGTCGCTTTCCTTCCTCGGGGCTAAGGCGGTCAGCGGGGTGGCCGCGACGGGCCTGGGACGCTTCAGCACGCGGCTGAAGCCGAAGGTGAGGAGGACGGTGCCGCAGACGAAGTAGAGGACGTAGGGAACGAGGACGAGAGACATGAGGGTGGTGTCGTTGCGGTTGCCTATGTAGCAGGTGCCTGGAACGAAAAGGCGGTCTTAGTGCTTTGTTTAGTTTCAGAAATGGTAATACCACAGAATACATAGCCTACGGCAATAGCGCTTTTTATTCTGTGGTAATACTGAAAAAGAGCAAACAAAAATCTAACTTAAGTACGTTAAAATATTTCAGGGTAGTGATCCTCAGCCAATTCTAAGAAAAAAGTTCATATAAACGTGGCCAAAAATTCTTCGTTTTCGATATACCGGGTGTTAAAATTCTACTAAAAAAATCGACTTTCCAATAACTTTTTATTTGTGAAATTTTCTAACCAAATTTGGTTCACTTTGTACTTGGTTAGGATCCATTTAAACGTGTATTTTCAAGCTCTAGATTGAACCAGCAGTGGTGGAGATATGGGTGAGTGGTAAGACAAATTCAAGAAAAAAATTAATACCGCCCTGTACGAAATTAATGTGGGTAGCAGTCTTGGATGGTGTATTTAATCTGAACAAAAAGTGTCTCTTGCCTACTTTTTGTGTATATCGCCGTTTCGGTGCAAATTAGTTTCTTATATTTATTTTATTATATTTGCAAAAAATATATCGGGTATTTAAAAAGCATAGGACGTTGACTGATATATTATTATAAATACGCCCAAGGCGACGAGCGAAACGAGGCGCCAAAATTGACGCGCGAGGCCGTAGGCCGAGTGCGGCAATAATAGGAGGGGTATCAGTTGCGAGGGGGACGTGAGGCCGCGAAGCGACCGAACTTCCATGGTGGCGAACCACGCGCGAGTTACCTAAAAGAAGAGGTTACGGCGGCGCTGGGATACGCCCACCCTACGCGCCAGCGCAGGTGGGCGAATCGCTAGTTCTCAATTAAATACACACTTTTGGAGGTTTTAAGGCAACACAACTAATTTAAACTCAAAATAAAAATGAAAAAGTTATGGGAAAGGCGATTTTTTTAGAAAATTTTAACAGCGAGTATATCGAAATCGAAGCATTTTTTGGACACATGAACTTTTATTCTTAGAATTGGCCGGGGATATCGACCTTGAAATATTTTATCGTACGTTAAGTTACACCTTGTATACAGGGTGAGTTTTTTTATGATCAGAATGGGAGATAGAAGGAAGGTTAAATGGGGAAAGAATTGCAGTTTTGCGGGCCCAATTTAACGCGCCTTGAGGATTTTTGAAAAAAGTCATTGTAGATATTTTGAAAAACGAAATGGCAGCTGCCATTTTAGAGATGTGGCACAATAACCTTTTGTTTTTTAATGGAAACATAGTTGGCCATGGCCAACTATGGTTTCCATTAATCTTAATCCCCATACCTACCGATCATAAAAAACTCACCCTTTATAATCTATAGTAACAACCATGACAAATTTATGGTACTTTAAATTACATAATATATATTTATCCCGTGAGCTCTATTTATATCTTCCGCGATTTTGGCATGTATAATGCCAACGTTTCGATCTATTAACGCTCCATCTTCGGGGCCCAACATTACAAGTCGCAGATCTAAACTGTTAAAAGGCGAATATGAGGTTATTTAAGGGTGCTGTTTGTGAGTAAGAAAATACCAGTGTTTCGCCAGTCAAAATCGAATCGAAAACTCGTTCCACGGCTTTTAATAAGGGCCCGGTGGGGACAACGGACGGTGCACACGAATTTACTGTCCATTTTGCATTCCTCGAAATAACATAAAAGGCAACTTTACGAGCCACAACGTAGCATTTAAATTGGTCAAGTCTGGCTCCTGTCTCGCGTGCAGCGATAAACTGCGACTTTACTGCTCGCGACCGTTATTAGTTCGATTCCGAAACAGTCAGCCACTATAAAACAAAGATAAGGTATATACAGTGTGTCCCCGGATTGAGTTCACATAAGGTGTAAATAACAAAAAAAAAATCGAGTTGAAATTTGAGCTTCTGAGGATCAGCCCTGCTTGGTTTGAAACTAATTTGTGGCATAATTTTAGTTTCGAGAAAACACGTACACCTTGGAAATTATGAAGAAACTAATTTTCCACATCAGTAAAATGCCCTTTTAGAAAAAGGGCCCTTTTTGAAGGTTTTAGGGCAAAATGTTATTAAGAAAACTTGTTCACAGTGAAAAACTGTATAGGTGTGAAAAATTTCAAAAACCTACGGCTTTTTGAGTATTTTAATTTTTTAGCAGAAAAAATCAAAGTCGACCTTGGCTTTCGAAAATTTTCACACCTATACAGTATTTCATTGTCATTGTGAACGAGTTTTCTTAATAACATTTTGCCATGAAACAAACAAAAAGGGCACTTTTCTAAAAAAAAAGTGGGAAAATGCCAAAAAATCAAAATTTCGCAATTAATAAAAAAATCCCATATGTTAGACACTTAAATGACCACACTGTATACTGTATTCAGTGTGGTCATTTAAGTGTGCAACATATGGGCCTTTTTTTTTATTAATTGCACAACCAAAATACAGACATTGCCGAAAGTTGATGCATGTTCAATAATCATATTACGGGCACTTAGGATGGTTGCAAGTTAAACAGCATACAGGGTAGATCAAAAACTATAAAAATTGCACAACAGTAAAGTACCCTTATTTCAAAAAATTCAGCAAAAGGTTATTAAGAAAAATTGTTTAGAATTAAAAGCTATGTATAAATACCAAAACATAGCCTACTAAATTTTTTTTTCCTCAATTAATTAATTAATTTCCAGTTTCTTAATAAACATTTAAAATAAAAATTTTGCACCTTAAATGAGAGTTTTTTAATATACACATTATCATTACTAATGTTTTACCTTGTTCAGAAGAATTTTTGTGAAATTTTAAAGTGTTGTTTAATATCGTTGCAACAAACATGAAATTTGTGATTCCCTAAAAAATTAAAAATCTAAGTTAATTTTACAAATATGCTTGAATTTGAAAAAGTTATCCGAAATTGATTTAATTTTGACTGATTTATGAAAATGTTTGGGGTGAATATTAAAACAATTTTTTTTAGAAAATTATTAATGTTTTTCAAAAAATATTTTTTTTTGAGGAGGCTATGTTTTGGTATTTAGGCATAGCTTTTAATTCTAGAAAACTTTTCTTAATAACCTTTTGCTGAATTTTCAGAAATAAGGGTACTTTATTCTTGTACAATCTTTATATTTTTTACCTACCCTGTATGCTGTTTGACTTGCAACCATTCTAAGTGATGATTATCGAACATGCACCAACTTTCGGGAGTATTTGTATTTTCGTTGTGCAATTAATAAAAAAAATCTCATATGTTGCACACTTAAATGACCACACTGTATGTAAAGGCCAACCCAACTGTATAACAAAATCGGCTTTCCCAGAATTTTTTCGATCTCCAATGACCGACTGACTGTACTTAGATACTAGTAAGTCATAAGGAAATTTCATTTAGGTAACTGGTTAATCGTTGAGGCTGATGATAATCTTCAAAATTCTTCAGGCGTTGTCGGCACGCTGGGCAGCGCTGGCGCGCCCATAAAATCTCGTCAAAACGGCGACACGAGCGATTAAGATTCTTCACGAATTTTCGCGCTGGTTAATAGCTCTATCAACGACATCAACGTCGGCTCTGGCATGCACCACCACACCACTCTATATATTGCTACGAAAATAAAGCGACAAGTCGCACCTTCAGATCTGGACGAAAATTGTTACGTCTAGATCCCATTTTCATTATTCATTGGAGCTAAAAAAAATCCTGAAATTGCCCTATACCTAGTTGCTAGTTGTAATTATACTGGAAATTTAAGAGCAAAATTTAAACAGAAACGTATTTTATGTTTTACTATTACATGTTTGTATGTAATAAAGTAAGTTAAAGTTTCAGTTGTTTTCTTAATCCACAATCACATGCAACTTGATTTAAGCCAGAAGGCAGGAAAAGTAGGCACCTAACCTATATAAAATGCTTCTTTATTGGTCTCTGCATTAGAATTTTTATTGTTGGATGTTTTTTAACAAAATTTGGTGCAAATACTACAAACACGTTTTGAGGAATGGACAATCCAGCAATCATAATTTTTATAAAAAAAAATCCCTAAGATGATTTCTCCAATTTTGGCTCCAACAATTCGTCGCAGTAGGCTTCGTTTTTTTTTAAGTAAAATGTGACGTTTTGCCCTATCGTTTAAAAAACGATCATATCGAACGATAAATACAAATTTTATGGAGGTTTTCGGTTTGAAGTTGGCTACAGTCCACACTGTATAGTAAAAATACAGGGTGCCTCAGGTTTTAATCCGGAAAATTTAACAGGCGATGGAAGAACTCTCAAAAATAAAACGAAAAGTTATGAACTTGTATGTTGTTTTTTTTCTTCAAAAATTCAAGATACAGGGTGTTAAATTTAATTAAAAAAATAATAGTTTTTCGTCGTTGTAGAAAATGTGTAATCAATTCGAGCAAGTAATGTAATTTATTTTAATTAAAAGCACCTATGTGTTCCCTTTTTGTCGTTTTACATGTATTTGTCAAACAAAAAAGTTTCGTTTTTATTTATTATTCAAAATGTAACGTAGGTACCTATATATTTATAGAACCGTCGATCTCAATCAACGATAGAACTACAAATCGGTTGAATTGGGAGAGCAAAAAAACCGCAAAATAAGGGTGTTTCATAAAACTGATCAAAGTAATTATCAATCCTACTTAAAACTCACTTAAAAAATAAAAATAACGAAAATAATGGGAAGAGTTCCTTTTAAATTGGGACACCCTGTGCATGGCAAGATGTCATAAAACGTGCCTTACTGGAAAAGAACATAATAAAATAAAAACCCTATTGCAATCACAATTAGACCGCTACAAATAAAAAGAACTATGACTACAACTCATTTTAATAATAATTTCAAACGTCATGGAAAACACTTTCATTTTGGTATTTTGGTATAATCAGCTACTTGCGGCTGTGTCTATGGTGCCGTAGGTACTCGGGCAAATTTTATTTCGGTGTTGTGAAAGTGACAGTGAAGGTTTTCCGGATCGTTCAAAAGGATTCAAACTTTGGGCAGTGAAAATATTTGCGGGTTTTGTACGTTTCGTGAGTTTTATCGTTATCTGTGTTGGCCTTGTTCGTGTTATTAGTAGTTATCCATTGTGTAAATGGGCTCGTTACTGACCTGGACTTATGACCCGGTTGCATTTTTTGCTGCATTGATGCCAACTTAGGATGGCGAAATTACCAATTGACAGTCCCAGTTGAACGAACTCAAAGCAAGAACTTCTGTCATGGTTTGATTTTTGCGTATTTTCGACAAATTGGCAGCTTTTATTTTAATCTTCGACCGTCATCCCGAACGCCGCGAAAAGCCGGGCCAATTACCGGCCAACGAGCGCATAAACGAATGGGCGGATCTTGATAGCATAAATAACGTCCGTTCGAAAAATCGCCGATGACGCCACACAGTGCCGAGATGTGTTCTCGCCAATTACATCGCGAAACGCAAGACGGACCGCCGAAAGCGGCACATAAATCCAGCAGGCTTAATTATTTTCTTGTCTTCTTCTTCGTTTCGGCGAGAGACGCATGGGTCTCGTGATTGTTTACGATATCGAAGGGCCCAGTTTGCCATGGTGGCGGAAAAGCGGCAACGCTGTACGATACGAAATGCCAAATCATTTCTGTTAGGTTAGGTTAGGTATTTTCATATTTCGCAAAATTCATGATGGAAATACTAGCACAATATACAACCAGAGCATATAAAACAACCAGCAGTATAGCTTACTCTTGAGAAATCATCCGCAAATTCAATGACCTTTGGGGGGAATAGAAGTCAGAAGTGTATTCGGAAAAATCAATTCAGAAATACAGAGTAGTATTAGTAAAGTATATAGTGTGTGGTAAGCACAAGCAGCTTTGACTCCTTCCTGGGATTCTTTATTTAAAGATACTAGCAAAAAGCACAATTTACAAAAAAGCACACTCCACGGCACTGTAATATTCATACACCCAAAAAATAACTGCCCAATCGCCCCGACACTGCATCTATTTGACAGAATCTATTCCCAAATGGCGGCTGAGCGAACAGGTGCGCAGAATTTCCCCGCCATGGGGAGTAATACCAGAGCATATAATAAAACCTGGACCAACCAGGGACTCTTTAAAATAAGGGGACCCAGCATGTCACAGTCTATCACATAGGAAAAGTGAAGCCTTGTTTTCTGTATATCTCCAAGGAGACCACATAAGTGGGCTGGTATAAGGTTATGTTATATATGTCAGTGTCCAACTGCCATCAAGTTTTATGTGACATGCCAGTGCCATAGATTCCAAAGGAGGCAAAATATTTCCCATCATAATTCACAATTTTTAAGTTTTCAAACTTCCAGATAGTCTGTTAAAGGTAATGCGGCCGCCTGTAGTAGTCCCAATAATTGCAACCAGATTTTTCTTGTCTCACCTTTAGTAATCCTGCAATTCCCATTAGGTACGTGGGCATTACGTATAGGTAAGTAGTTCAAAACAAAAATGGTATTTCCTAAATATTAAATTATTAAGCAGGTAGCTTCAGTCAGGTCTCTCTTTAAACAGTTTTTATCTACAACTATAAGTTCATTTTACGTTTGTGAGGTACCTTGGGAGAGAAATAAAATTACAAAAATGAGCACCGAGAAAAACTACAAGATTAGAACTAAGTACAAGACCTAATCTTATTAGTCCATCCCGAAATCTGTGAAAGTTCTTTGGGTAGATACATTCAACAAGGGAAGAAAGTTCAAGTACGTACCTATTACCTATTATACCTACATATTACAAATGGTTTGAGGAACCTGGTAACAAGGTGCAATAGCGACAAATTCTCAAATAAGCAAAATCAGCACTGACTTACCTTACTTATATTACTTAAATTCCTGGAAATAATTGCAGGAAGCCAAATTCAAATATAATATAAATTTGATTCATTTGGCACTTGCCATATTCTGTGTTTGTTGACAGAACATTGTCAAGTCTAATTTTTATAAATCATATTAATTTTTACTAACAATCAAAGTACCTGTTATATCCATAGATTCTCCAATAAAATGGCATAGTTGGCATCATTGAGACCATTAGAATGGGGAAAGAAACGGCCTCACTTTGGAAAGTATAATGCTGGGTCCCCTTACTTTAAAGGGTCCCTGGGACCAACACTATATGTTGGTCCAGATAAAACAACCGGCAGTATAATTCCCATGGCGGGAAAATTCTGCGCACCTGTTCGCGCAGCCGCCATTTGGGAATAGATTCTGTCAAATCAGGGACCCTTTTTAAAGGGTCCCTGTGTCAAATGGATGCAGTGTCGGGGCGATTGGGCAGTTCTTTTTTGGCTGTATGAGAGATATTACAGTGCCGTGGAGTGTGCTTTTTGTAAATTGTGCTTTGTGCTAGTATCTTTAAATAAAGAATCCCAGGAAAGAGTCAAAGCTGCTTGTGCTTACCACACACTATATACTTTACTAATACTAATCTGTATTTCTGAATTGATCTTCCCGACTATACCTCTGACTTCTATTCCCCCAATATGGCTCAAGGTCATTGAATTTGCGGATGATTTCTCAAGAGTATACTGCTGGTTGTTTTATATGCTCTGGTAATACTGCTGGTTGTTTTATATGCTCTGATACAACACGATACGTTACTATCTATATACTATCTGCATTTCCGAATCGCGGGATTCGGCGCGATAATCAACTTCCCTGCGATTTTACCCATGCACACTGCACAGCCCACGCGACGCTGTCGCTGCATTTCCTGCCTGCCCACAGGACATAAACATGGCCGCCTCCGAATGCAAAACCGACCGCCTTCAAGAAACAAATCGAGCCGCCCGCCATTATGCTAAAACGGGGAGACCCGTAAATTCGGCCGAAATCTAGATGGCGGGGGACCGGAGCACCCAATTCAAATGTCAGATTTCGGAATTTTAATGCCGACGCTCGGGCTTAAAAGGGGCAGATAGTGCGGGAGATATTGCGTCGATGTAGAAAAGGGTTTCGGATTTTGCGGGTCTGGCCCGCCGGACAAAAGGACAAATGAACGCGAGGCGGTTTTGGCCTCTGTGGTGAGATAGTTGACAGTTTGCCGGTATCACGACAGGATTTTGTCTTATTATCCACAGCACCCTCGATTTACGTGTCTGTGTGTGACTTCACGAGTAAAATACAGACAAATACGACATTATTGTGTCAAAAGGATACCCCTTTACATAATGGTATTGTGCATACGAGAGGGCTCGTTCTTGAGCCCCAGTCCCAGTACCATGTGTCGTCGCGTCCTTTTACAAAACTTTTCTCGGTGCCTCGCGTGTTCTATGTAAACAAAATGAAAAATAGTGTGCAGGACATTTTGAAAGGTAAGTTTCCAGACTTTCGAAGTTGAAATAAAAGCTCTTGGGAGACCAACTCCAGATTTGCAATTACAGGATAAAGTTGCAACTTGCAATTTTACGCGAAACCTATATACAGGGTGAGTCAGAATGTATAGTAAATACTTTAAAGGGGTGTTCGGCAGGTGGTTTTAAGGGGGGTCTTTCATATAAAATTTTTCGATTTAGGCTTTCCTTGCCAAGTTATTCGGGTCTACAGGGTGACCCAAAAGTATTTTTTTTTATTTATATCTCAATAACGGCGCTACTTAAACATTTGAAATTTGGTATGTGTTATCTACTTACTGAAAGACGCCTTAGGGTTTTTTACACAGTGCCCAAAAAAGGGGTAAAAACTAATAACCCCTATTACTTTTTTTTGCTCAAACTTTTTTGAGGTTATCTTTATGGTCTTGCAGGTCCATCATTTCAGTATATCTTTTCATTTTACTACAAAAGTGTACTCCTCTTTCATAACGATAAAATCAACCGTTTGCGTTGAAATTGGCAAAACGTGCCCCAAAACACCTGTTAACTTGCAACATTCGAAACATAAAATTTTTGCCTACCGCTTTCAAACGTTACACATCGACTGTACCATTTAAACTGTGCAAAAAAAAAATTCCTATGAACAATGTACCAAGACTTATTAGCTTTCAAAATGGAAAGGATTGAATTTAACAAAATTTGAACACCCTATTCCAAGAAAACCAATGCTGTTTTAACCAATGTCCAATTGGTATTTTTTTCCTTACTTTGAATGTACAGTCGATCTGTAACGTTTGAAAGCGGTAGGTAAAAATTTGTTTCGAATGTTGAAGTTAACAGGTGTTTTGGGGCACGTTTTGCCAATTTCAACGCAAACGGTTGATTTTATCGTTATGAAACAAGAGTACACTTTTGTTGCAAAATGAAAAGATACACTGAAATGATGGACCTGCAAGACCAAAAAGATAACCTCAAAAAAGTTTGAGCAAAAAAATTAATAGGGGTCGTTAGTTTTTACCCCTTTTTAGGGCACTGTGTAAATAAATAAACTACCCTAAGGCGTCTTCCAGTAAGTAGATAACACATACCAAATTTCAAATTTTTAAGTAGCGCCGTTATTGAGATATAAATAAAAAAATACTTTTGGGTCACCCTGTAGAATATATGAAACCACCTGCCCAACACCCCTTTAAAGTATTTACTATACATTCTGACTCACCCTGTATATTATGTACTTCAAGAACAAGTTGATATGTGGATGCGAAAAATTAAATGCCCTATTTTGCGATATTAACTTAACGGGAATTAAGTATTGTTGTGCATATTAATTATGCAGAAATGACGATGATTACTCCCATTATTTATTCAGAGCATTTGCCAAGCCAGTTCTTAAGAGTTTTGGAAATCGCAAATAGTTGATTTTTAGATTAGGCCCCTACCTGTGAGTTCGTCGCTGTCGACATCTCTCCGTACCAACGCGGCCACAGTTTGGGCCGCCGGGAAACCCCAGGCGAAGACGTGCAGGACCGAACTGAGCCCCCTCAACCTCTCCGGGGGCCAGGACAGTCCGACCCTGGCCACCCACCATCCGCACAGGCAGACCCACCTGAAAGGAAAATAAGAAAACTTAAGTACCTTTCAAAAGACAACAGGCATTTAGATTCCATTATCAACTGTGCACGCGACTACAGTTGTAGAGCGGGAACTGTAGCGTACCCGACTAGCGTGGATTCCAGCTGCGAGCGCAAATTGAAAAAGCGTAATCAAATTTAAGCATTTATTTACGACTAGTCATGAATTGTCCAGTTATAAAATTGTTTAACCCCATCAGAAAGACCTCACCATAAGTCCTGGGCGGGGGTTAATACCCTAGCCAAACGCGGTCCGTGTGTGGAGATCTTTACGACCCCAAACTCTCCTTCAACCTGGCAATAGGTATACTGTCTGTTCCCCGCTAGGCCACTGCCAAAACACTCCCAAATACTGTGAGATGCACCAACAGCCTTGGCGCATTCGGATTACTGCTTCAGTTGACTTCGTTCTCGTCTTCACCGTCGAGGTTCCTGCCAGCCAACGCTCTGGAATCCCTTACAGCGGCCACGCCGGCCACACACTATACTGTCACGAAGAATCAGTCGGTAGTCGGTACCAGTCAGGCTCCACTTGATTTCCGCTGTCGCGATGTCGCGATCGCCCGCGGTGCGCCCACAGGCACTCACTTCCTTGCCCGGCCGCCTCGCTCCGACTGTCCCCGACCTCCCCCGGTCGCTCCGTTGGTTTCGTCCAAAGCGGCCGAAAACATCCGCCCCTCTGGGCACTCCGCACTACCACATCTGTGGCTGGGCACTCCGCACCACCACTAATATCTATTTACTATCTAGAACTAGGTTTTATCCACAAATAACAACCCACTAAACTATAACTATAAACTAAAAATAACGATTAGGGATCCTTAGGTCGGGCGCGGCACATCACCCCCCAGTTTAAGTAAACCTAACCATTAAGGGTTGAGGGAGCTTAAACTAAATTAAGTCAGCTCCACCACTAGCTGGTCGATACGGCTTTATGTTTTGGATATTATGATTACCCAAGAAAGTACCTGTTACTTGATCAGTTATAGCGTAAGAGTTTGGACCGACTACTTTACTTACAGTAAAGGGACCCTTATAAAGAAGGAAAAACTTCTTAATTTCACGATCTGCTGCTGAAGACGCCTCATGTGCCTTTATCAATACCAAATCTCCGACAACAAAGCTTGCAAACGTTTTCCCTTTATTTTGACGCGCCTGGCGTCTCTGAGCCTTGGAAGTCAACCTTTCATGTGCAAGGAAAACAAAATTCCCCACATTCTCTGGACATTCAGGATAGGGAATAAGTTTAAGGAACTTATTCTCCCGTGAATTCTGAAAATGCACCTCATTTGGAGTAAACCCAGTCGAATCATGGGTGACATTGTTAAGCCAACCTTCCACTTCAGTTAAACAGGTAGCCCATTTAGTATGTTTGTGATAACATTGAGACCGCAACAACCTCCCTATTTCTTTGTTAACTCGCTCGGTTTGGTTACCCTGTGGGTAATACACAGAAGTATGCGAAATCTTTATCCCTAAATCCCTTAATACTTTATACCACGACTTACTCGAAAAACATGTTGCATTGTCACTAAGAATGGTCTTAGGAACCCCTATTTCAGGAAAATATTTATTAGTGAGAACACTCAGTATAGATCGAGACGTGCCTCGTTTTAGAGCATATAGCCTCGTTAACTTGCTAAAAGCGTCAACAATAACTAAAAGAATTGTGACACCTGCACTTGACACTGGTAGAGGACCAACTAAATCGAGACAAACCACTTCTTTTGGACCTCTAGGAACCACACTGTGTGCTTCGCCATGTAAAGTAGAAGAAGTCTTACTTCTTTGGCACAGGTCACAAGTACTTATTATATTTCGGACACGTTTCCTCATTCTCGGGAAGTAATAGTATTTTACCAAATAGTCGAAACATTTTGACGAACCGAAATGACCATTAGATTCGTGCTCTTCCCTTACAAGAGAGATAATCATACCCTTAGGGATAACAACCCTAAAACTAGGAAGTTCAGTTGAACCCCGTCTAAATAACACACCTTCATGTACCATAAACCATTTCTTAAATCTGGGTGGACACCCTTCATCTCCTAACCACCGTAAAACCTGTTTACAGAAGTCATCTTCTTGTTGTAAAGGTATTAGCTCACGAAATTGACACTTAAGAACCTTTTCCAACTTTTCTGTCTGAGTCACAGCAATCATAATCTTTTTGTTCCCCCAATCAGGAACTTCCTCTAGTTTCGAATCCTCACCTTTAATGGGATACCTACTTAAAATGTCTGCCATAACATTTTCTGATCCTTTACAATACAACACATCGAAACAATACTCTTGGACATATAGGATCCATCGAGAAATACGCGCGTTCACTAACCTACATGATTGCATAAAAACTAAACTTTTATGATCTGTAATGACAGTGGTTTCACGACCTAAAATGAACACACGCCACTGTTGGAGAGCAGCAATAACAGCTAATGCTTCCTTCTCTGTCACAGTATAATTTAGTTCGGCGCCTTTGAGAGTCCGACTATAAAAAGCAATAATATTTTTTTCACCTTCGTCACTTAGCTGGAAGAGGCATGCCCCTATACCGTACGCTGAACTGTCAGTTTGTACAAAATACCGTTTGGTAGGGTCAGGATGGTGTTGCATTACGACATCACAAAAACCCGCTTTAATTGCCTCGAACGCCTCTTGGTGCTCGGGTTTCCAGCTCCAACGGCTACCCTTCTTCAACAGGGGGAGTAAGGGAACGGTCAGATTCGAAAATCGCTCACAAAACCTGCGATCATAATTAACAAACCCTAAGAAGGATCTAAGTTCCTTGAGATTTCTTGGATTACGAAAATCCTGGATAGCCTTAACTCTATTTGGATCAACACTAATCCCATTGGGTGTTAGGAGGTGACCCAAAAACCTCAACTCTTCTTTAGCGAATTCACATTTCCGCAACTTGACAGTAATGCCCACTTCTCTAAACTTTTTGAAAATGATATTCAGATGAGCCAAATGATCCTTGTAACACTCAGAGTAAACGAGTATATCGTCGACATAAGCCAGTACAAACCCTTTGACTTCTTCGCCGAGAACTATGTCTAAACCTCGTATAAAACTACCTACCGATGTGCTTAAGCCGAAAGGCAAAACCGTGAAGACATAGGTGTAGCCTCCGTACGCAAAGCCCAAATACTTCTGGTGAGGGCCATAAACGGGAATCTGCCAGTAACTAGCAGTCAAATCGATTAAAGTTAAGATCTGCCCAGGCGTAAAATGACCAATGAACTCGTTTGGATTCGGAGGTGTGACGTGGTCCCGAACCATCCGTTTATTTATGTGTCTAGCGTCCAAACATACGCGAATTGAATCATCCTTTTTGCGCACCACAACCAAAGGGCTAATATACTCGGTTTGGGCCCTCTTTACAACCCCCCACTTTACCATTTCCTTCACCTGCCTATCAACTTCTTCCTTATAGGCATGTGGAACGGGAAACGATCTCAGATAGAAAGGAGACTCGTCCCTGAGCTCAATTTTATGTTCATACTTCGAAATTCTACCTGGATTATCGGAAAATATGTCTTGAAAAGACATTAGAAAACCTGACAACTCATTTTTCTGTCTATCGTCCAATAAAGGAGACTGATTTGCAACCTCTTTAATTTTACATTCATCATAGACTTGAATAAGAGGGAGCGAATAAATAACATCCCTCTCACTACTCGATTGAACCTCGTTCACGGCGACCTTCAGCTCACACGATTCCACAGAGCTAGTTCCACCAAATGGTAACGAAACTAACGTTCCCTTCAACATAAAGGAAAGGTTCGATCTAGGGACATCCATTGTAACCGGGGAATTATCGCCAATCCAGTCCCACCCTAAAATCACTTCTCGCAATAGAGATGGCACGACTATGCAAGGGTAGTCGAAAACCACATTACCAAACTTAAAAGTAAGAAAAACTTGCTTATTAACCGTTACAGAAGGCGCTTTAATCGAGCCTGTCACAGTTACACTATTCATTGGCAACACTGGGAGTGGTTGATCACCCTCTGCCTTAAGATACTTATAAAAGTCCTCGCTTATTGCCGACATATCGCAACCACTATCGACTAAGACACTTTTCCTAATACCACAAACCTTTATATTCAAAATCGGTCGAACGCGCGATTTCTTAGAACTCATAACCTGTGGTTCGCTTTCCTGCAGCAATTCATCAGGACTGCTGTTAAATAAAGTGAAAATCGACCTATTAATTGCCCTAGGCGCACCCTGTTCATTTCCTGCCTCATTCCTAACATCATTCCTAACATCATTCCTAACCGGTCCCGCACGTCCCTGATTTCCACTACTAATCGGATTCGGATTTGCTACTCTACGATTTTCCCGCCAGTTACTCTGATTACTAACATTGCGCCTAACCTGCTCTTCGCGGTCAAATGCGTCCATCTTGCGCAGGTACGCCTCAACTTCATCGACTGTCTTAAGTCCGGCACTCAAAATTCCTCTGCGAATGTCCAAAGAAAAGTGATTGGAAATCATATCAACAATTTCCCTTTCATTTGGAGGGCTGTTTAGAAAGGTGGCCTCCATAAACAATTTTAAAAAGTAGTCGGCTCTAGAACCCGTGTTACATTCGCTATACATCAATTTTTGGTACATATTTCGCTGAGTCTCAACACCCCAGTACCGTTGCAAAAATAATTCCTTAAACCTTCCAAAATCTAGGAATTGTTGTTCCTTGATTTGACCCCAGTCGGCCGCAGAGCCGCGAAGCGCTCCTACTGCTAGTTGTACGCGTCTATTTTCCGGCACATCAGCGTCCTCAAACATAACCTCTAACTTTTTTACAAAGGCAACCGGATGCAAATTTCCGTCAGGTTTAAATTGTAAATTATAACCCCCCAATTCCTTCCACAACAAAGAATAATGCGAAGTCTGAGAAAGGGCAACAGATCTTCTCCCCAACGATTCATTTAAAACAGAATTTTCCACCTCATTTTGAAAAGAAACGGTTTTAGCTGGGGGTCGTGCCGACCCTAACACCCCATAACCTAGATCTCCCGAATCGTTATTATCTTTGTCAGATTCTAATTGTTTTACAGTTTTCTTAATGGAATTTACATCAGTCGAAATTTTACACATAGCTTGGTTCAAGTTTAGGCTGAGACTTGTAACACAAAAAGCTAATTGGCTCAGATAGTCTTCAACAGTACGTGGTGTATCAACATTTGGTACTTGGTCCGATGACGGTTCTTCAACCCCATTCCCCCTATCATTATTTTCATTCGGCATTTTGTTGAATGAAATTAGACTTCACATAAAACAAATAAATGCAGAATTATCTCTAATTCAAATTTATAAAAGGAAACCTAACAACACTGATCCAACCTGCAGCTTCGCAGCCACGTTGGGCGCCAAATGCACGCGACTACAGTTGTAGAGCGGGAACTGTAGCGTACCCGACTAGCGTGGATTCCAGCTGCGAGCGCAAATTGAAAAAGCGTAATCAAATTTAAGCATTTATTTACGACTAGTCATGAATTGTCCAGTTATAAAATTGTTTAACCCCATCAGAAAGACCTCACCATAAGTCCTGGGCGGGGGTTAATACCCTAGCCAAACGCGGTCCGTGTGTGGAGATCTTTACGACCCCAAACTCTCCTTCAACCTGGCAATAGGTATACTGTCTGTTCCCCGCTAGGCCACTGCCAAAACACTCCCAAATACTGTGAGATGCACCAACAGCCTTGGCGCATTCGGATTACTGCTTCAGTTGACTTCGTTCTCGTCTTCACCGTCGAGGTTCCTGCCAGCCAACGCTCTGGAATCCCTTACAGCGGCCACGCCGGCCACACACTATACTGTCACGAAGAATCAGTCGGTAGTCGGTACCAGTCAGGCTCCACTTGATTTCCGCTGTCGCGATGTCGCGATCGCCCGCGGTGCGCCCACAGGCACTCACTTCCTTGCCCGGCCGCCTCGCTCCGACTGTCCCCGACCTCCCCCGGTCGCTCCGTTGGTTTCGTCCAAAGCGGCCGAAAACATCCGCCCCTCTGGGCACTCCGCACTACCACATCTGTGGCTGGGCACTCCGCACCACCACTAATATCTATTTACTATCTAGAACTAGGTTTTATCCACAAATAACAACCCACTAAACTATAACTATAAACTAAAAATAACGATTAGGGATCCTTAGGTCGGGCGCGGCACAACTGTTTTAACACTTCCTATTCATCGTCCCACCTAGCCCGCTAGATTTTTATCCGCTTTCCAAGTGATTCATGCACGCCCCGCTGTTCTATGCCGAACCCAAACACATTTTTCCATTGCTATGTAAAACAGGGGCTGTACCTACGCTGCGAGGAATCTCCCACGCCCCTTTATGTTTGTAAAGCTGTTGTATACGAAATCAGCCGATATGGTAATGCTTCTAACTCCTAACGACTCATTTCCTCGATTACCATCACGATATTAACAGGGATGTAAACACGAAACTTGAAACACGAGGACTCTACGCGGTAACTTCACGTTGTTTACACACCTGTTGACCGTTTGGTTAACTTGTGGGCATGTCCGATGCCACCCAGATAGAAGCTCGGGTTTGTTTGCGTTTCAGCGAGAAGTGGCCCGGACGAGATGGCCGGTTAAGTGTGATCCCGGAGGCTAATGAATGTTGTTTTGTCCCACCAAAACTAACAGAACGACCAATAATAACAGAGGTAAAAGCTATTTTTACGATCGCGAAGAAAGCGGGTACCTTTTGTATGCATTTTCAGAGACAAAGAATGTTTCTTGTACAAGGTGTCCCATTTCCCTTTTGCGTGTTTTTCTCAAAAATCTCGGTTATTATTAAAGCTAGAGGGTTGCGGTTTTCACGTCACTGTACTACTTTTTTGAGAGGAATTTGGTGGACCAATCAGATTTTAGATAAGTTTTATAGTTTCCGCGCATTGGCGCAGGACTGAAATTTTCGATTTTTTGGAAACCTCTCTCCTGGCTACAACTTATATATATCAACAAATTTAATCAACTATTTTTATAGATTTTTTGGCGTAGAATCGAATGAAATAATTAGTTTTTTGGTAGCGTTAATAGTTTTTGAGATATGAACTATGGTTTCCATTTAAAAAAAATATAACTTTATATTGATATAGTGATATAAATATGAAATTCCCCCGGAATGGACAGTGGAGCCTGAGACACAGACGGGTGAACTGCTTACGGGAGATCCGCGAGTTCAGACGGTCCGGGTGGCTGGAAGCCGTTCCCGTTGACCACGTTCGGGTTTGTGTATTTTGTATTCACCATTCACCTTGTGCGAAATAAATCAGTGTTGTAACGTACTCGAGGATTTTCGTTGTCGACCCACGCCCTGATACGGTTCCTATTCGGCCTTTCACGCTGCCGATCAACTGGGACCTCGTCAATATTTACAGTATACTGAGGTGAGTTTTCATTTTTATTTCATAAAAAATAACCTAAATACCAAATATTGGCTGAAAATAGGGTTGATTTCCCGATGTTGTACGTTGTACCAGCGTATTTTCTTTTATAAAAACTAGCTAAAGTAGCTGTATAAAATTAATCGAGAATGGTTTAAGAATAAGTTATATATTTTTGACAGTACTTATGTGGTCTGCAAGTATTTGTTTCTGATAATAGCTCAAAATTTTTCACCGAGGCCAAGCATTTTTTAAAATTCTGAAATGACTAGGTACTCCTTGAAGATGACACAATATTTGATTCGGTTCCAATAGGTAACACCAAGATGCGTAAAAACAGCAGCAGAGGGTCATTCTACTCTTGGATATTGCCGTTTTAGAAGAAATAACCTAGATATCGAAAGAAATTATATTAGGGTGTTACAAATATGTGAAAGTTTTTCATAAATGTCTGGAACATATCGTCGCTAAAATGATGTTGTAATTAAATAGTTGTCATACAACACATATTTGATAAATATTATTAGGTACCCAACCATTAATGATAGAAGGTATAAGTAATTTACCGTGTTTAAATTCATTATTTTTCGGCCATAAAAGCTTCAATCCAACCAATTCTGGCTACGGCATTTTATTTTCGCAACATCAAAATTCAATACTCTTTCTTATAAGTTGGCCGTGGCCGTGCCATTGTCGAAGTGACGTAGGTGCGCAGAAGAGCAGCTGACATGCCGTTATCTGTGTACCGTCATTCCGCAGTAGGTACTGAACCTCAGAGAAATTATCCTTGGTTATTTCTCTGAGTACTGAACCCTCCGCATTCATACGCCACCGTGGTGCTGCGCGCGCATAACGCGACGTGTAAATCGCGGCTGCCGCGACCGCCGGACGACAATGGCGCTGGAAAACAAAAGCCGCGGCCTCCCAATTAATTTCGCCTGCCGCCGCCTCGAATGCAAATCTGGCGCGGCGGCGGCGGCGGCGGTCGCAAAGTCGCATCGGTTGCTGCGATCTGCGGGCCGCCGGCCGGCCGGTCGTTATAAGACGCTCCATTGTTCTCGGGGATATCGGTCCGTATTGTTGGCGAGGTATGCGCTGGGGCCGCAGAAAACACGGCTACCTACTCGGCAGAAATCGAAGTCTGGTCCAATGCATGCTATTTTATTATTGGAGTGCAGGACTTATGTCCATGTGCCATCTGCGCAGGCGCAAATTAGAATGCAGCTAATGCTAGTCTCTGATCACGACACGGGCGTAGCCAAGGGGGGGTTTCGGGGGTTCAAAATAAGCAAAATATTACCTAATATTATACCGAAAAAATACGAGGAGTGAAGAGCTAAATTATTATTACGTTTGAATATATGTAGTAATAGTAGCGCCTAGCGCCATCTTTTGACGAGAGGCAGACGCAGTTGCAGCCGAACTATTTTGTATTGTAGGGACACTTTGCGTTGTTTCTCGATTATTCGCCACGCCCCTCGGTCGAAATGAGCGGAACTTTGTGGAAGTTCGTGGAAGTTTCTGGACGGCTACTGGGCTGCTATATAAGCGGCGCCGCGGCGCGTGACCGCGCTTACGGCAGTATTGTTCCATGCGAACTCGAAGCGAATAAAAGTGTAAAGTGGTGAACGAATAGTGAAGAGAATTAAGTGTACCGTGTAAGTGAGTAATTTTAGTGCGCTGTTATTCGATGACCTTGTTAAGGATAGATACGTGAATCATTATTACTGTCGAAAAATGGAGGGGAAAAAAGGAAGGGTGATAAGCCTAAAGGTATGGACTACTGGAAAAAGTGGTGTAGTCAAGGTCAAGGGGTTTCTAATAAAAAAACAAATTTGGATTTAGCTATCAAAGCTTCAGCTACCTTGCATGCTGATAAGAAGACTGCCTACCCCGAAATCTAGTTTGGAATGCCTAGATATGTGCGATAAAACCTTTATCCCAATATTTACACATTACTACAAATCTTGGCTACCATTCCTCTATCCACTGCTACCCCAGAAAGGTCTTTCTCGAGCCTAAGGAGACTGAAAAACTATTTACTAAACACTACAAGTGAAAACAGACTTAATGGTTTGGCTCTAATGAACATTCACTATGGAACAGAAATTCATGCAGATGAAGTAGTGGATATATTTAAAAGAAAAAGCCGAAAATTTTCTTTAATGGTTTTAGATTTAGCGCAGAGGAACGAAATTAATTTATCCATTTCATTTAAAGTTAAGAACTTTATAAATATGTCCGTAGTTTTTCGGATGAATATAAGTATAGATATTAAATTTCATGTAAGTATATTTTTGTTGTTTTATTTACTTCTCAAACTAACCCCCCCCCCCAAAACTAAATCCTGGCTACGCCCGTGGATCACGATACACTTACCCACGGTATGCCATTGCGCATCCATATGCCTATCTCTGTCGCACCTTGCGAATCAGAATTTAAATTGCTCCATATGTTTTACACAGCAATAGATACTTTTTTATGGGTTTTTGCTTATTTCAAACGTTTTCTTTTAAATAAATGTTGTTAAAATAATGTAGATTATATTACTAGATAAATGAATGAATATTCTGTTGATAAAAAAATACATTTAATTTAATAATTATAATTTTACAAATAATTTGTTTTCTTTGCGTTTTAGCTAATCGTATGCATGCAATTAAATTGATGTATATTTTGTTAAATTGACAGTATTTTTCTTTTAAAAGACCGTATATTGGTAGACAATAAAAAAATATCATATAGGTATCTAAATAATACATTTATTGTAATTAAGGTAATCCTGAACTAAGTTTTGCCTTCTATCGACACAAACTCTCCATCGAAAAAAAGTATTTTACAGATGACTTGTTATAGGCAAAGATATTGATAAATACAATTCAAAGCCTTTAACTGTTTCCTTCCAGTGTTTATGTCGGTTTATGTCAATTAAAGCCTTATTTACCAATTAATATGCACACAAGCCTCGACACAAGCACAACCTGCACAACTAATGCTTAGTTTATATTAAACAACAAACAAAACATCATAATAAATAGTGAGTAAAATAGGGATCAAATAATGATTCCCATTAACCATAACAAGGCTAATTTTTTATTGCACATTCTATTTTATTTGCTGCATAAACCAGGCATAAACTCTGTTGAGTCCCCTATTTTTAATGCTCTGTTCTATAAATAATCTGTTTCCTTACCAGATTATTGTCCTTGGGAAATCTATAATACTTCATTTCCGTTCCCTTACTGTCTCTATTATTATTTGGACACACGCTGACTGCACATGCACATATTTCAAAGCACTGTCGAGCTGGACTGACGATCAGTCAGTTGTTTACACTTTTTTCTTGATACATTAAATTGTAAACTATAAAAAATCGTAAAACACAACCGAAGACACCATGCATTATTTGCAATTCGTGATTCGCAACCGACGTAGATGCGCATAGTTGCCTTGTTTTCGGATTCGTTAGTGACATACCGTGGGTAAGTGTATCGTGGTCTTTGATAAGAGATCGCGTTGTAGTTACTTACAGATGGTTAAATGCTATGCGTATCATGTTGCAGGATTGTCCAAAATTAATGGGCACTATATTATACCTTATAAAGTAGGTATTGTTTGTCCTTTGACTGCCTGAGAACATACGAGCCCTGTCTCGGTGAAGTTGGCCCAACCATTCAAAATGTTAAATTTATGAATTTATAGCATGTCGAAGAAGACGTTTTTGAAAATGTGCTATTTTTTTTGTTTCTTTACAGGTTTTAGAGAATGTTTAAAAACATTTTTAGATACATTTAGCGTTAAGTTGGTTGTTATGTATAACAATTTGATTGTAACAAAATACATGACGAAAACAGCTTAAGTTAGATAGTCTGTTTCTATTATAGAAGTTTAGTAGGCGGCTCTGAAATAAATCACAATATTTAGTTTCAATAAGTTTAAACAAGGTGTTAGTGACATTTCACAACATATTTGTGCATTCATTGTTGTTGACAAATAAAAATGTCTCGTGGTAAGGCTGTTTCTGGAGAAATAAGGAATTTTATAATTCACTTCCATTCAAAAGGCAGGGTTTTATTTATTTGCGAAAATAAATGTTGTCATATTTTAGGTTAAGGTAACATTGTTGTTAAACTGACATTTTAAACAAAGTCAATCGGGGGCAAAGTAACAATAAATAATTATTTTCTACTCCTATGCTAGTAACATACCTATTAAGTGACGGTTTAGGTTATAAGTAAGTCCATTGTTACGAACACTGACACGTAATGACTGACACGTAATAAAAAAATTACGTATCTGTTCTTAATTAAAACGCAATTATCACGGGTGCCTTGATAGCGCGGCATCCGCGTCACCATAGCAACTAACCAACATACTAATTGTTGCCTGTCAGATAATCACAAGTACAGTTTATCTATTATAATAGTTTTTCTTTCGTCGAAGAAAAATTATAATACAAAACTCGAGTTGTAAGCTTATTACATACTCGTGGAATTACAGCACTCGCCGCTGCGCGGCTCGTGCTCAGCTTTTCCACTCGGCTGTCATGTTTGACAGTTCTCTGGCTCACCATGCGCTTCCCGGAGACAAAATACAATGCACAATACATTGTTGACCATAGGCGCCATCTACTTTTCAGAATATGAAGCTATAGCCGTGAGAAGTCTTATTAATACGTCAGTCAACGCTTTTTAGTGCCTTTTTTTATATTATTTTATTATGCTTTTAGTCCTTTTTAAAAAGGCACTACTTAAAAAAATACTATTGAAACACGTTACACATAAATTGTCGATAAAATTGAAGTTTAAAAGTTTAAACGCAAAGTTCTCTCCAGATATTTCTGGAAGCGGGGCTATTATAGCCTCTGTGACTCTACGTCACTGTCCCTAAGAATGGGACCCGACCTGAAAGCAAATTCAAACCGGCACATGGCCGCGGAGGACGGCGTGAAATTTATTTTTTCTCTTTTGTATATAAATATTTTCACAGACGAAACGAGAGCGGCGAGATTGGGTTACGGCTGAGGGCTGGAGGTAAAGGCACAAGGTGTGTGGTTTGTTTTGCTTGTGTTTGCTTGCTTAATTCAAAAACTGTAGTAGTTTTGAGTGAGTTCCTATTTTGATACCCTAGTCTTCTGCTTTTGTTCACAATTAATGACTCTAAAATAAATAGACTATTAGTCCCCAGAACAGCGTCCTTTTTTCATCATTATTACAAAAGTCGTAACAATTGTATTAGGGGTTTCATTTTAACGAGTCTACCGCACTGTATAATTTTCAGAGTGCGGGATGGGCGCTTTCCCGCACAGCACCTAAACCTGTCATTCTAGCATGGTTTCGATTTTTTTATTACGAAAAAACTAAAAATTTTTGTTAATGTGTCTTGGCGGAGGGGAACCACCCAGGTGTTATTATGGCCTCTGGGTGGGAGCCGTGCCGTCCAGGAGTATTGGTGCCGCTCGCGCCGACGCGTGAGCGCTGTAAGGAGAATTATCCCCCCGGAATGGACAGTGGAACCTGAGACACAGACGGGTGAACTGCTTACGGCAGATCCGCGAGTTCAGACGGTCCGGGGTGGCTGGAAGCCGTTCCCGTTGACCACGTTCGGGTTTGTGTATTTTGTATTCACCATTCACCTTGTGCGAAATAAATCAATGTTGTAACGTAGTCGAGGATTTTCGTTGTCGACCCACGCCCTGATCCGGTTCCTATTCGGCCTTTCACGCTGCCGATCAACTGAGACCTCGTCAATATTTACAGTAAGTATAAATAAATAAATAAATAAATACCCTCTTTATTTTCCAAAAAAACGAACACACAAAGGTATTATGGAAAACGTCATATTATTATTGTACACATTAAAAAATATACATTAAAAATATACATAGGTATACAAACATACACCAAGTGTAACATATTAAAAATACGAATAAAAAAGAAGAAACCTATCAAAATACATCCTTTATTTTAAGAAATTCACTTAGGCTATACACACTGTGTCTCAACAAATAGGATCTTAAGCGTCGTCGAAAAATATTTATGTCAGGTGAGCCTACAATCTCCAAATTCAATCTGTTGAAAAGTTTAGTACCTAGAAAGATTGGAGATTGACGCCCTATTCGGTAGCGGAAGAAAGGAGTTCGGAGCAAACCCTGGGTTCTCGTATTAAAACTGTGCACGTCAGAGTTAGCCAGAAAATTATCTCTATTTTCAAATATGTAAGAACAAAGTTCAATAATCAGAAGTGAGGGGAGCGTCTGGATGTCAAGCTTCTTGAAAATATCTCTACAGGATTTTCTTGGAGAAGCACCCACAATACATCTTAATATTCTTTTTTGACATATGAAAACATCTTCAGCAAAAGAGGAAGATCCCCAAAAACATACGCCATATCTTAACCGTGATTCTATATGGGCATAGTAAACTGACACCAATTGACTAACTGTTAAAACTTCTCTTAGGTTTCTAATTAGATAGCACATGGAATTAAGCTTTGTGACCAAATATTCACAGTGCAGCTTCCAGTTTAGGTTTTCATCTATAATAACACCAAGAAATTTAGTGGATCTAATTCTATCAATGTTAGTACCATTTATACTTAGTTTATAATCTAAATTTGATTTATTATTATAATTGTGAAACGAAATATAATTGGTTTTTGAGCTGTTAATATATAGGGAGTTCAAACTGAACCATCTATACAACGAATCCAAATTAGTGTTTCCTCTAAATTCAAGTTCATTTTTATTTTTTGCCGAAACAACTATGGAAGAATCATCCGCATATAATGAAAAACTGCAGTCAAGCTGTAATCCAACGTCATTTATGTACAAGATAAACAGTACAGGGCCCAAAATGGATCCTTGAGGCACTCCAACTGTCGTTGCCAGGGGCTCGGAAACCGAAGTACGCGTTACACCATCACTTGAAATGTCAATTGAGACATACTGAGTTCTGTCAAGCAAGTAGCTTCGCAGCCAATTCAAGGCCCCTCCTCTAACTCCATATGTCTCAGCCAGAAGCCGCCCGTGATCCACACAGTCAAATGCCTTGCTGAGGTCGCAGAAGACCCCAGCAGGGCATTCACCCTCCTCCACATGTTGCACTACCTTTTCCAAGAAACAGTGAATTGCATCACTTGTAGAACACTTTGAGCGAAAACCGAATTGGTTTTTAATGAAGATATTGTTCCTATTTAGAAATGATTCGAGTCGGCTGAGGTAACAATATTCAAAGATTTTCGAAAAAATTGGAGACAGTGCTATTGGGCGATAGTTTTCAAGAGCATTCTGGTCACCTTTTTTATGTAAAGGTATGATCTCGCCGACACCCCGTCAAATCCCGACGAATGTTTGGATTTTAGTTTTCCACTTATCAACGAAACAAATTCCTCCTCCACGAAAGGAAACAAAAATATACTACTATCATTGGGAGAAACGTTGTTGCTGATACAATTAATTTTAGGAATTTTGTCGATGATATTCTTTACAGAGTCCCTAAAGAACTCATTGAAACTACTTGCAATTTTTACTGGATCTTCAATGGAACGACCCTCAACATTAATACTAATGTTGTTATTAACTGATTTATACTTATTATTCATTCACTTAATTGAATCCTCTGTAGAGGAGATGCTACGCTGATAGTAGGATCTTTTTTTATTCTTCACAAGGAGAGAGTGTTCCCGTTTACGTTCTAGGTAAAGGGGTTTCAACTCCGGAAACTGTTTGCTAAGATTAAAAAGGCTCTTTAAATCGTCACTAGATAATTTAACATCCTGATCTACCCAAAGTTTGCCCTGTCTTTTGTAAAACTTTTTGTAGGGAAAGTTCTCATTAAAATGAAACATAAAGACACTGTAAAAAACATTGAATGAATCGTTCAAGGTATCTTGAGAGTACACAGTGGCCCAGCTCTCAGACATCAGGGCAGCCTTAAAACGTTCTAGATTATTTCTACTAAAGTCTCGTTTATAGTGGGCAAAACCTTTGCACACCTTATTACACTTAACTGTTAGTAAAACAGCACTATGGTCCGAGAAATGAACATCTATGACACTACTTAGCAAGTTTTCAGTGTTTGAAAACACATAGTCTAAAATATAACCCCGGCGTGTCCCTTCACCAAGAATCGTTTCCATATTAAAACCAGATAAAACACCCACCAACAAGTTGTAATTCAATCTATCCCTTACGGGGTCAACGTTAAAATCACCGCACAAATATATATCTACATTAGGTTTATATAACAGTTCTAAAACTTCGGTTAGTTTATCACAGAATAACTTAAAACTAGTATCAATTGGTGATCTATAACACGCCAAAATAATTATTTCTTTTCTATCTTTTTTGCATGCAATGCCACAGATCTCGAATTCTTTTTCTAAACAGAATTGATCTAACGGAATTGGTCTCGCGCTAATCTCAGTGCTACACCATATTCCAACCCCTCCATGTTTAAAGCTGTTTCTGCAAAAAGCTGAAACTTTGTAAAAATTTGGAAAATAAAAAGTGTCAACACTCGAGCTCGAGCACCAAGTTTCCGTCAGACAGATAAATTGTATATTACTAGAACTAATAAAATCACTGGTAATAAAATCCACTTTTCTGTTTGTTAGGCCTTGACAATTTAACAGAAGGAGATCATAAGTTTTATTTCTACCTATTAAGTTGCTTGTGACGGCAGCACCCTCCTCTGAAAAAACGTTGAGACGTAAGCACCAGTGGGCCACTTATTAGGATCCATAGCAGTTTCGTAATTGCTTTGATTGATAATAATCTTGAAAGATGCATACGAGTCCGGGTGCCTCGAATTTAACTTTTCACACTTTACCTCGGGAAAATGTACTTTAAGAATAGTCACTAAATCTTCACATTTAGTTACGGGTTCCAGTCTTGACACAAATATGTAAGCCTTTTTGGGATTAGCCTTAACAGTAAGAAGGTCAAGTGCTTGTCCTACAAAACCAGCTGTTTGCTTCTTTGTGGTTTTCTTTTTTCGATTTACTGTTTGCCAGTTAGTCGCCTCGTTCCCAATTTCTGTTTTCTGGTCACTGTGTATGCTGCCTGCGCTGCCGCGAGCATTATTTGCACTTTTTGCGGATACAGGCGATACCGCCTTGATACGAGGTTCCGCAGTGATTGAAATTGCAGGTTTATTCGCTCCTTGGTATACAGGTTTCTTCCTGTGTGTTAATGTTGTGTCGGCTGTGTTTACAGTGTTTGATATCTTCACATTTTTGGCAATAGTGTTTTTAGTTTCCGTTGTTGTTTTCATGTTTAGTACATCTACTGTTTCTGCAGATGGCAGTAAAGTTTTATTTACATTTTGTTGAAGAAATTCTTCAATTCTTTTTACAGTCTCATATAGCGAGATCTGTTGTTTAAGAGACAATACCAGATCTTCTAGATGTTTAATTGTTGCATCCTTTTGCTTCAACAAGTCTTTCAATTGCATTACCTCAATTCTCTGCGTACTATCCGTCGCCGAACCGAAAGATAGGTCAAGGTCATCTTCTGTCGCTGTTTGCTGTCCATCACAGCAATTTATTAGTTCATTTTCGTATTTCACTATGTGTTTAAGATATTTTACACAACCCTGATGAGTTAAGGCACCACACTTTATGCACTTTAACCCTTTAACAGGGACTATATTGCATTTCTTGCAGGGTTTGTTGATAGCGCTTTGAAAAACGTCTGCACTGGTCGCCATCTTGCTTGCTCTACCTCTACCTACTGACGTTAGTTTTCATTTCCGACACCCGCAACACGTCACTCTAGCGCGGTATTGTTTTTTTATTGCACAACACCTAATTTTGATTGAAATTGCTCATAATTGCCCAAAAAAGATAGTCGATAGCTTGTCCGACAAACTTTCAGCCTCGTTTCTTCAGTCCGACAACCTGAATATGTCAGTTATGACAGGTTACGTTTTGCGATTACAAAAGGTATAATCTTAATTTTTTTCACTTTCAAATAAAATATGTGTATTGAAAAAATAGGTGTCTGACAAAATAAATGACGCAACTTATAAAATAAAAAAAAAATTTTTGATAGCGCGCGCGCTCTACTGTATTACACAGTGTGCACGATAAAAAAGTTATTATGATTCAAAGGGTAGAATTGTACCGTGGTTTCATGGTCCGCCAGGCTCCACAAAATTGGGTGGAGCGAAAAAATTAAGTTTTTTCTTTTTTTGGAAATTCGGGATAGGCTATTAACCACAAGTTGCTACTTATAAACGTTGTTTACTGTACAAAAGTGAGTAATAATGTGGTAGGTACATACCAATACCAATGACGTCAGAACCTATAGACGGGTTTGTTTTGATAAACGCTTGACGCCCAGAACTAATCACAATCTAAGCGCTCCATTAAATTATTCCGAAAATGTCGCGAGGTTGTCAGAAATTGCCCCCTTTTGTCGAGCCGTAGCGAACTTATTTCGACTCTGGGCTCGGAGGCTGGCGTCGTTAGACCATCCCCCGAGTCTTCAGGTGAGGTTCCGATGCTTCCGGCGCCCCCAAACAAGAAAAAACATGCGATATCTAAGTGTGATTCCGGAGGAACTATAACCGGGAATCACCGGGTGTATAGTTGGTTGATGGTTGACTTTCTGTATTTGTTTGTAGCATGTTTTTAGAGCAGTATAGATATATTTAATCTTGCAGTCAAAATAAAGGGCATTTTAACAATGGGGCACCACGTCTATTGGTTTTGACGTCATTGGGCATACTTACAAGGCTATAAAGACAGGCCCTGGCGCACAAAAATCACGTGACCATCTTAGCCCGACGTTACATGTCATTTGTCACATAACTGAAAGCGGCAGCTTGGGTTTTGAGTAGTTTTAAATGTTTAAAGTGTTTTTAAACGTCTTATTAGTTTATATTTTAGAAACAAGTTTGTGTCTAGTGCGCGTGTGTCCTGGCGGAGGGGAACCGCCCAGGTGTTATTATGGCGTCTGGGTGGGAGTCGTGCCGTCCAAGATTATTGGCAGAGAATGTTGTCTGGTATTGGTGCCGCTCGCACCGACGCGTGAGCGCTGTAAAGGGGAATTCTCCCCCGAACCACAGAATAGGGAACCCGGAATGGACTATTATGGACATGGACAGTATTGGCAGAGAACAAGGAAGGAGGGGTGAACTGCTTACGGGAGATCCGCGAGTTCAGACGGTCCGGGTGGCTGGAAGCCGTTCCCGTTGACCACGTTCGGGTTTGTGTATTTATTGTATTCACCATTCACCTTGTGCGAAATAAATCAGTGTTGTAACGTACTCGAGGATTTTCGTTGTCGACCCACGCCCTGATACGGTTTCTATTCGGTCTTTCACGCTGCCGATCAACTGAGACCTCGTCAATATTTACAGTAAGTATACCTACTGACGTTAGTTTTCATTTTTATTTCGTAAAAATAACCTAAATACCAAATATTGGGTTTGTTTATATTATATTTATACATATTAGAAAAGTCAGGAAGAAAGTGTCGCCATAACAAACATTTGTTTTGCCTCGGGATGAAAATTTCCGCCAAAAATGGATTCGTCAAATTCCAACTGAGATTTAATTTCTAAAAAACCCTTAAGTACTTATGTGTGGCTAACACATTTTCAAGAAAGTGAAACAATTAAAGTGGACAAATGTGTTGTGGGATGAAAATACCTATAGAGAATATCACCTAAGCTAAAAAACAATTTTTGAGAATGTGCCAAAATATTGTGAGTGCAGTGCCGTTTAACTCTCAGCCTAAAACAGCTGAGGCAGGTTGAAAATTTTGAAAAAACAATTAGAGAAAGCTTGGATGCACAAAACCAATAATGTAATAGATGAAAGAAAACTTGCCAAATTGTTACGAAATTTGTTTTTTCTACTTATCTCCAAAAATGCCTTTTATTATATACGACTAAGTTGGTCACGTGACTACGCGATTATGCGTTAGCGCCGTGGCCTGTCTTTATCGTTGGCCTCGGCATACTTAATATGTTATGTCCATATTAATTGTCTCATAACAAAAATCGTACAATGTGTACTAACTTCACTGGCTAGTTCTTGAATTTTTTTGGCAAGCCAAGGGTTCTTCGTTGTCCGTTCGTCTGTCCGGCTCACGGTTCATCAATATCCGAAGAAACCAATCAGTTCCCGTCAGTCAATCATGGGGACTCGTTTATCAAGGAGATAAACATCGAGTCAGTGGGTCCCTTTTCCTCGTTGCCCCGCCGGTGTAATAATAATTATTGTGATGTGTACGGGCCGGAAAGATAAGCGTTCGAAAAGGTACGGCGTCGTTTGAAGCGGTACGTATCTGATCGGAGGCGTTCCTTCTTTCGTTGGCGGGGCGATATTGTGTCTTGTGTTATGGAAATATCCTTTTGTCTATATCGGTGGATCGTGGATCGATGCTTTGGTGGAAATAGGAATATGGTTTCTTCACAAACAAAATATTAGTAAATATACACCCTGTGCCATATTGATCATAGGTTAATTTGGGAGAGGAATGTTATTTTTTAGTGCTAATTACGATGGTGAAAACAAAAAAGAAAACAATAATGTTTTGGCCCGAAAAAAGTATTCAACTTTTTCTTTTTAAAAATAAGAAAGTTGGCAATAGTGAGAACTTAATTTGTACATACAAGGTGTTAAAAAATGCGGCCAGTCCATTGCACAGGCGATTCTAGGGACTAAAATAAAGTGACTTTTCTTGTACCATTCTTCATTTGGACGTCTCTACTTCAAAATACAGGGAGTTGAAATTGAATTAAAAAAACTAACTCCTCTGTTACTTTTAAGATATTTAGTAGAAATTTTGCAGGGATTTGTTTGTTTTCTATAAAAACATATTTTTTTGTGTAAGTTTAGACAAAAAAATCGAAGAATAAACGTAACAAAAGGAGGCTATTGTTGTACTCTTTGACCCCCCTGTCCTTTGTTAACAAAATTGTCATGTTATTGTGCTCTTGCATTAACAAATTTAAATTTGGCATTAGACTCTTTTGAGTTTTGACAGCGACTTGGTTTAGCGATTAGTGAAAATCTCTGTTGGAGACTGTGATTAAGAGTTTGCATTTTTATTATACAGGGTGTCTACATATATATATATATACAAAACAATAAAATCATTATTTTTGGTGATAAGCGCCCAAACTTTTTTTGTTTGAAAGGCCTTCAAAATCCGCGACTTCTGACCTTTCTATCATTTTCAAAATGAGAATCCAGGGCGGACCACAGCGTTAATCAGGACACCCCAAAACCCCCACATGTACACCAAATTTGAACAAAAAATATATATTCTGCAGGGTGTCAAAGTTGAGCAAAATAGGAATTTTAAAGGCATCTGGCGTGTCAAGTGTGCCATGGAATCTCCTCAAAACAGTATACTGATCTGGTAGTTCTAAAAGTGTAAGAATATATCCGTAATGGGAAATCAAGTAAGTAGAAAGGTATAGGTATAAATGGTACCGAGGCCAACGATAAAGACAGGCCATGGCGCTAACGCATAATCGCGTATCCACGTGACCAACTTAGTCCTATATAATAAAAGGCATTTTTCGAGATAAGTAGAAAAACAAATTTCGTAACAATTTGGCGAGTTTTCTTTCATCTATTACATTATTGGTTTTGTGCATCCAGGCTTTCTCTAATTGTTTTTTCAAAAATTTCAACCTGCCTCAGCTGTTTTGGGCTGAGAGTTAAACGGCACTGCACTCAAATATTTTGGCACATTCTCAAAAATTGTTGGGACAGCACCTTCCTTTAGCTTAGGTGATATTCTCTATAGGTATTTTCCTCCCACATTACATTTGTCCACTTTAATTGTTTCCCTTTCTTGAAAATGTGTTCGCCACACATACTTAAGGGTTTTTTAGAAATTAAATCTCGGTTGGAATTTGACGAATCCATTTTTGGCGCAAATTTTCATCCCGACGCAAAGCAAAAAATGTTGTTATGGTGACATTTTCTTCCTAGCTTTTGTAATATGTATAAATATAATAGAAACAGAACCAATATTTGGTATTTAGGGTAGTTTTTACGAAATAAAAATGAAAACTCACCTCAGTTACCTCAGTATACTGTAAATATTGACGAGGCGCAGTTGATCGGCAGCGTGAAAGGCCGAATAAGAAAGAACAGTTTCAGGGCGTGGGTCGACAACGAAAATCCTCGAGTACTTTACAACCCTGATTTATTTCGCACAAGGTGAAGGGTGAATACAAAATACACAAACCAGAACGTGGTCAACGGGAACGGCTTCCAGCCACTCGGACCGTCTGAAGTGGTACAACCTTCTCAAACTTCTCCTAGAGTCGGCTGTGGTAGTGGTATGTGCGAGGGGATGTGGATACATTATTGATATATTCTTACACATTGTTCCCCATGCGACACCTTTAACATTGCCAGATCAGAATGCGGTGCGCAGGTTTGAAATTCCAACTGCCTGTGCTGGTGCGGGTCCGTCCGTCCGCCTCGTCATCCGCAGACTGCGTTCACGGAAATTTTTATGGCGGCAGTTTTAACGTCGAGAAAAGGAAGAGGGCATTCGTCGTGGAACGAAGGCAAATAAACTGGTCTTTAAACGGGGTTTATGGTGGTATAAAGGCCTGGAATAAATCGACGTGCAATTAAATTTATAAATAAAATTCCCCTGCCTGACTTTTAACGACGGAGCAGCCCGGCTGTAAACTGTTTAAGGCCTATTTGGTTTGACTTATCGTCCAGACGCATAGCAGAAGTTTGACATAGGATTGTCTAGCGACACATCATTAGGAATAATAATTATTAAAGAAATAAAATACCATAATATCTTGTCGTCTATCCTTCAAATAAAAAATCCCAGGAAGGAGTCAAAGCTCGTATTATAAAATACGTGAGGCAGAAATAGGGTATTTAACCGTTTTTCAAATTTTATTTTGTTGAAAGCCTGTATTGATGCAGACTACACTAGTAAAATTCTAAATTAAAAATTTTACCTCCTTTGGGAGAAAATTGAGTTCAAAATTATTTCCTTTTTTAACGGTCTTCATTTTGACGTCATAATAATTTTGAGCTATGTGAATAGGACCGCGAAGCCTTGAAGCTTTATTAGCTTATTGTACGTTGCCAACTCGTGTGATTTTTCCTTGCTGGTCGAATATTTTGTTATTAGAACAGCAGTGTTCTAGTATGGAAACTCAAATTGTCAACATAAAGTTGATTATACAGTTGAAATTCTCTGACTGTTTTTAACTCTGGTTATTGGTTCGGACTAGTTTGAGATTGCTTCCTAGAACAAAGCTATTAATTGCAATAAATAATAACAGCAGTTAACTTTATAAAAAAAACACTATATTCCGTAAAGATATAATATACTTTCTCAATGTTTGTTGAAGAATAGTCGGTCTTTGGAGTACAGGATTTACTTCTGAATACAAGTCCGAAAGGGGATCTGGCAACGGTGCAGCAAACTAGTAACGATAACGGTGCCGTCCTAACCTAATCTTGATGTTTTGTGGGTATCGAAACCTAACCTAGCTTTCTAGCTTTGCGGTTTACGCGTTTCGCGAGATTGTTTAGCTTTGGCATCTCGCTTTAAAAATTGTGAGAGCATAAATAGGTATGTCAATTTCCGGAAGATTGTCTGAACTTGCTTTAACAAAACCCACATTCACTACAGGAGGAGCCATTACTTTACTCTTTGTCAACTACTTCGCACTGAAACAGAAAGCAAATTAAACACTCTATCTACTCTGATACCTATATAAATGCATCAGGTAGGTAGGTATTTCTTGGAATTTAAATGATTACCTATTTATATTCTTTAGGTAAGTACCTACCTACAATCAAATTGAGAAAGACTGCTTACTAAATTGTACTTTGCTCTCAAACACTTTTATCTGGGGATTGAACTACCCACTACCAATATCAATTTTATGGTACCTATTCATTTTTCTTTGTAATGAAACTATAGGGTTTAGGATTGTACCATGTACATAAGTTAAGATTTGCATTTGTAATTAATTAGATTTTATTACACTATCTCTCTCAATTTCAAACACAAGTACAATTTTTAATTATATTATAAGAAAGGAGCAATGATAAAAATTTACATTGCCTACTTGCTAACCTTATTTTAATCGTTGATTTGTGAACACTTAGGACAGGTATAAAAATGAATTAATACCTCATTTAGTCCTTTACTATTATGACGAGGCGGTAAACAATGGTTTTAATAAAATATAAAATTCAAAATCCTTTGGAACCCCTCAATAACTTTGATAAAATTACAAATTTTGAAATGTAAACAAAACTCCAGCTGATATTATTTGACTAGTGACATATCAAATCACAAAATAATAAGATTAGGTCTCCAGTCCAAGTCCGTACCACATGATAAAAAAACGAATGAAAATGTTCGGCTCGTTATTATGACGTCAATACGCGGTCGGGTCCCGAACGCAAATTAAAATAAATTCAAATTTTATTTTGAAAATTCTAACTTCGTGGATACTTATTCGGGAAATAAAAAATAGTTAAAGCTATCTTAGGACTTGATGAATCAAGTTAATATGTGCAATTTATTTGAAAATTTGATTAGAGGAAACTACCCTATTGCCATAAGTAGTAACCAAGACACAATATAATAATATACGCCATCTACTTTCCAGGACATGAAACTATAGCCGTGAGAAGTCTTATTAATACGTCAGTCAACGCTTTTAGATTCTATTACTGTCATCCTTCTTATTGCAACATAACCTTAAAGGGGTTGGAGATCATAGACATAAAATTTAGACTGACCGCATACCAAGTAGAGACGTTTAAACAATAAAACCTCCAAATCTTTCAAACTAAAGCGAAACAATTTTTTTCAAAGCTATTTCGGTACTCCCCTGACGAACCAAACTATAGTTGCAAGCTGCTTTTACAAAATAGTGAAGTACCATATTGAATATTCACCTAAGCTACAACTGGGTTACATGTCCCCGAACAAAAACTAGAGTTGAAACTCTGCATTTCAGTGCGTCGCTCCTATCTCGGACCTTATTAAGCCATCACATGCACTCGTCTGGTTTCCGAGGGGCTACAAAGTGTCTTTTTCAACTTCTCGCCGCATATGTTTCGTGTTTTTTAATCGGTCGACACCGGCCAGGAATTATTAAAATCCCACGTCTTTATTAGTGTTTATCCACCATAGTCCCACTTGTTATTTGCACATTCCGATAACCGCTTATCACCGACCTAGCGGCGCTTTAGATGTTTTTAATACCGGTCCCGCTGCCGCAAATAAACACAGAAAATTTTTGGTCGAATTTGCGTTATCTGCCGGTTGATTATGCATCTGTGATAACTTATGAAAGCCGCTGTGCGGTACTGGCAATAAAATTTTGTGATCTAATCTAGATGAAAATTGGAGAATGTTATGAGTTTTCAACATATTTATATTTTTTAAATAATTTTCTCGTGTAGCAATCCGATTCTACTTATACTATCGTACACCAAGCAACAAGGTATACGAGGGCACGAACGGTGCGTAGAGTCAATATTTTTAATTGCTCTAAAATTGTACTATGTTTACGGTAGATGCACCAACATAACACGTAATAAATGAAACAACGGCTTTTGACCCTTATTTTTTATGATATTTAAAGACAAAGTTGCACAATTTTGTTCAGGCTGAAATGTACAGTTTCGTCGTTCTATTGCCCAGAACGCCAAACGTGGCAACTCTGTGCCTCTCAGGAGAAACGGAACTGTAACGTTTCCGGTGCCCGTTTGCAATCATTCGTGGAACAAAGGCAAATTGCAGTTTTCTATTCAATTATCTCCAGCTTGCCTATGAATATCTGTTACTTTGTTACCTTTGAGCTTTAACTAACGCAATTGCACACACAAATTTTGTCACATAAAGACTTTTTATTAGGAATATGTTCCGTATATTGACTCCTCTATATCAAAATGGTGTCTTTTTATGCTGCACACGCTGGAAACTATATCCTTCATCTCTGCCACGTAACACTTTAGTTAAACTATCTGTATACGGAACATACTATAAATATTCAGGTACCAATAATGGGGGAAATATTCGCGTATTTGGCAACGTTACCCGCCCACCTAGGCATCTAACCATATTCATATATCCACATGTGATCTAACACGTATGGTTTTCTGATCGGCAGATGACATCCCGTGATGCCAACTGTCATTCCGTTATCTCGTTAAATCAAAATATTAGTAGATAATATATGTGCCATTTATTATAGTTTGTTATTGATATTTACTATTATATATTGTTTGCGGACCTAGTTATAGATGTGTAAGGTAAGGTATAGATGTGTAAGGTAAGGTATCATGGACATGGACCCTGAAAGGACAATCCGTAATTTGCCGAAATTGGATGCTCTTAGCGTCTGCCGAAATCCATGGGATAAAACTGCAAATGTTTGTACCCACGTTGTAGTAAGAATACATAGTATTATTAATAATGAGAGAACTTCAGCCTAGGGACCATCTTGAAGGCGCGTTTATGAAGACTTAGAAGTACCTACTGAGCCCGAATGCCGGACTTTAGGCCCAACCTAGCCAAAAAAATTTACAGAAAACGATTGAATAAGTATTTACGAAAAAACCCTTCTTGACTAAAATCGTCGATGGAGGAAGGAATCAATCAACGCTAAAAGTGGTTTCATGGGGCATCATAAGTCTGGGAGTTTGAGGTTAGAATTTTGAAATTTCAACTTTCCTTGCAACTTTCACTGCCGAATAAGGTTATGTCTCAGAACACTTCAGTGGTATAGCTATGTTGCCAAATTGCCGTTATAAAACACTTGTGACGTCATAAGTGCTTTCCCGCCAAATTTCAAAGAAAGTCTAATAACTTGCCATTTACGTAAATATATATTTTCTAAATAATCGTAGGGTCTTAGGCAAGTGTCCAGGAATTGTTTTATCAAGTTTGTAAAATTTCGTCAATTACCCTTCGACTCGGCATTATTGGCGATTGCGCCTCGCCGCGCGCCGTCCGCCAGGGTCATTCACCCGAACAGCCGTCGGCGGCGGGTGGGCTGGTTATTGGTAAAATAAGGTTGATTCGTCCCATGTTTTAGACTTTGGAAAAAAAAACGCATTTTCCTTTTTAGTATGCCTCCCCCACTGTGTGGTTAAAATTTGCTACATCATGACTGAATCAACGTGTACAGTTTACCCAAAATACCTGGCATTATAGGCGCCTTTTTTGACATTTTTGTCTGCCTTTAAATCCGGCCTTTACTCGTATTTCTTTCAGTTGAACAAAATTTTGTCGTTATTGCTGAAAATAGAAAAAAATGTGACGTTAATGTTAATGGCAAAATTTGAATACTGTTGTTATCCGAAGAAACAAAAACTTCGGACAATTATAATTTTTGCTCCCACGCAAAAACCGACATCAAATTAATTGGTTCAGAAGTTTATACCAACAAAAACGACGACTATGTAGTCGGCGTGATACAAGCCATTTTGAACGGATATTTCGCAGAAGCCAAGGATGGTTGAGAATTTCTTTTATTGGAAAGATATGGGGGCGAATACGCTTTAAATCAGGAATTTGTATTACGTGAATCTATTTAATCCGAACGAACCCCAACAAATTATTAGGTTTGTAAAACAGAGATAGAGGGGGATAAGGGAGAAAGCAAAATGCAGGACGGTGCTAAGTTTAAGTAAATTTTTACCCTATAAACACTTTCAAATTATTTAAAAATAAAACGACTAAAACTCTACAATATTATAATACATATAAGTGTATTTACTTAGGGCTTATGCGGATTGTAGATATCAATTAATTGTTCAAAATTGATGTTTTTTAAAGTTAGTTATACATTTATTTCGTAGGTACAAGGTACAAGATAAATTTATGAAGAAGTTTGGCAATGGTGCAAAAATTGCATTGTTTTGTTTTAGATTTCTATTACCTGGACCGACACTATATTAAAGACCCGAGCATGACGTCATATTTCATTGTTGTTTACGACTGGGGTGGCGCCATTCGACGAAAAAAATGGCGATTTATTATAGGTTATAGGGGGGTATTTTGTGGTTAATGGTATGTCAGTTACTGACGTTTAAAATGTCCCAAATTTTAAATATCCAGCTTTATTAAGATTTGCCTTATTTTTACGGTAACGAATTGTCTTTGCGTCCAGTATTTAGCAGTTTTATCCTATTAAAACAGCTTTTATAGGTAGATTTGTTTGTGATAACATGAAATTTCCACGCACATGAAGAAAATGGTATGCACAGTTATATTCATAGATTCTCCAATAAAATGGCATACCTGGCATCACTGATACCATTAGAATGATGAAAGAATAGGCCTCACTTTGAAAAGTATAATGCTGGGTCCCCTTATTTTAAAGAGTCCCTGGACATAACAAACAAATATTTTATTTTATTTTGGATATTAAATTTGTTGTAACAGACACATTTGTATGTTTTTATTTTATAATAGATTCTGCAACAATAGTGTTTTAACATTAAACCACCGTGTAAATTTGTTTCATCGCCAGTGGCGATCGCTTGAAACAGCGCTATGCACAGGTCTTTAATATAGTGTTGGTCCAGCTATTACTAACTCAGACAAATAATTTTTTAAAAAATTTTTTATCTTGGCAGGGTCTTGCAGTATTGAATTATTAGTCTATGTTTATTATTTGTCTGAGGTCCTCATTAAGTGCCATCTTCCTTCTCTCTTTTATTTTTTTTTTGTGGTTTGTAATGAATTTGAATTTATATTGTTTTGTGGTTTTCTCCAGGCATTCGGGCAGTAATTTGCGCGGAAAATTTGAAATTCAAAATTTTCCCAGCGCTGTTTCTCATAAAATTATACAGCATAAGTAATTATTAAAACAGCAGGCTGAAGGTGAAGAGTCCCCATAAAAGGAAACACGACAAGTTGACAATAAAAAAACACTTGCATTAACTTACATGGTCTCGAACGAGCTTTAAAGAAAAAAATGTGGCATTTTTGTGTCACGTGCGTGCACATGAAGTTTTTTATATTGTCCCCTAGCAAGTGCAAAGTGAGTGCAACGTGTTATTTTTACTCTAAAAGAAATAATTATAGTTGTAAAATCAACCCCTGCACCTATACCTGGACCAACACTATATTAAAGACCTCGCGCTCTTTCAAGCGATCGCCCCTGGCGCCACATGACGAAACAAATTTACACGGTGGTTTTAGTTAAATCACCATTGTTGCAGAATCTTTTATAAAATAAAAACATGCAAATATGTCTATTACAACGAAGTTAATATTCAAAATAAAATAAAATATTTGTTTGTTATGTCCCTCTAATTTGACAAGTTCACATGGCATATTTCCATACATTTTCTTAAGAAAAATGAGTCTAAAAAGCAAGCAAGAGTATTTGGTACCTTTTGGTTTGAAATGAAGTCCATGGCTAGTTGTAGTGTAAGTAAGCATAAAACGTATTCGATTTTTCAGTTTCTTCTTTATATGGAGGACTATTGATTCGCTTTGGAGCTATACACAACATTTTCTATTTTCATTCTTGCATACGTTACAAAATACTCTTGCAAAATAATATCTAGAATTTTCGCTTCTTCAGCTGGTTGATCAGATCATCCCATAATTCCAAAATAGTGTTTATTCTTCTGCAATTCACCTAATGCTCTGTGCATACCATTTTCTTCATGTGCACGAAAATTTCATGTTATCACAAACTAATCTACCTAGAAGAGCTGTATTAATAGGATAAAACTGCCAAATACTGGACGCAAAGATAATTCGTTACCGTAAAAAGAAGGTAAATCGTAATAAAGCTGGATATTTAAAATTTGGGAGATTTTAAACGTCAGAAACTGACGTCCTAATAACCACAAAATACCGCCCATAACCTATAAGTCGCCATTTTTTTTTTCGTCGAGTAGCGCCACGCCAGTCCGTAAACAACAATGAAATATGACGTCATGCTCGGGTCTTTAATATATGTAGTGTCGGTCCAGCCTAAACAAATATTTCCTTGTGATTTGCCAGCGTAAATGTCGATCTACGGGGTTAACAGCCTATCTATACGCCTCAAAGCTAAGTAATAATAATTATCACACCTCGGACTCCTGTTAACGGCTCGGTCGCGTTAACCGCGCGAACAAACAGAAGTGTCTTCGTCCCACCTACCGCGCCCGTTTTTAAAAAGTCAAATATTTAAGATGACAGAGCCGGGGCCCCGGCCTGCGCGCTGTCCCGCAGCACGCCCGGGGTCTTCTGCAAACAAGCAGCTCGTAATTATGGTGATTTCACACATGCCACGGCGGTCCACCGGCCATTTAATCGGAAATCGGGGCCAGTGGCGTCGTTAAGTAAATAGACGGGTAAGTGGTTTATCCCACGGTGGAGCTGATCTTCGAAAGTCCACGTTTTTGTACTAAGGGGTTCGCTAAGCGTTGCCCCATCTCTATACCTATAACTGAACTATAACCTGAACTACAATAACATATATAAATATGTAAATATATATAAATCCTTTATCTATGACAATAACCGTTTAAGTGTGACAGTTTTAGAGTGACATTTGAGTGTGACTGTTTCGGCGCATTTTCATTTATTTGATGATAATCCAGGATATTAATCCATTGTGCAAAAAAATAAGTGCTGGCAAGTTGATTTTTTTAGGGTTGGTCGGGGACTGCCTCCTGAGTATCCAACCAAAAAATCACACTCGAACCCCTTCAGGGTTTTGTGCAATAGGGGTGGTTTCTTTTTTTTTAATTTTTTTCCAGCCTGTGCATAATAATAAGCTCTACAACTTTGCCTTATAAAACTTTTTTTATAACTTGTTAGTTGTTTCACGTCCTTCAGTGTTCATGGAAGGGCCATCTATTTGACTATGACAATGCCAATATTTTAGATAGAGAAACAAACTGGTTTAAGAGAAATGTTAGCGAGATGATACATATTAGACTTAATGAGACTGTAAACTGTAGAACGGATACACAAAATTTGAGCTTAGTATATAGTAATTTGTTGGATTTATACAAAAAAAACCGCGAGAATAACGAACTAATATTTGAGGTGAGATCGCCACTCACATGCGGACACACTGTGTATATGAACGTACCAATTGTATTAATTTTTTTTACCCATTCAATTTAAAGAAACTATCCTCATTCTACCTTTCCTGCTCGAGTGTGTGGTTCCATTTTCGCTTTATTTATTTATAACTGTGCATTTACGGTAACAATGTGTCTTTCAATTGTCTATATGGTCTTTAACAATGTTTTCATAAGTGCTATAATATTCAACTGATTTAACTTGGTGAGTTTTTTACTTTTTTACTTTCTTGTTCGGTTTGTATTGTATTTCGTCTTTTTTCTGTAGTTCTTACGACATTGTGTTTTTCTTTTTAGCCTTGAAAAAGTCAAAATATATTGACGAAACGTCGGCAATTGTTTTAAAAGGTTGCATTTATTTATTTATGTCCTATCCCTGTGAATTTTCAACATTTTTTTATAACTTTCATATCTCACCAGTTTTCAAACATTGAACGAAGGAAGCATTCGTATTAAATATTGCATTTTTTTAAAAATGAAATGCGCTGTAACTGGTGAGATATGAAAGTTATAAAAAAGTTTTATAAGGCAATGTTGTAGAGCTTATTATTATGCACAGGCTGGAAAAATTAAAAAAAAAATAATAACTAAATATGAAACCACCCCTATTGCACAAAACCCTGAAGGGGTTCGAGTGTGATTTTTTGGTTGGATACTCAGGAGGCAGTCCTCGACCAACCCTGAAAAATTCAACTTGCCAGCATTTATTTTTTTGCGCCCCTTATAAGACGGATCTAATTATCTTGGACTATGATGTCGCAGCCAACGAAAAATATCGTTGGCTGCGATGATGCTATATGAAATGATATAGTGCCCAGTCCTACAGCGTCCTTTTTTCATCATTATTACAAAAGTCAAAAGTTATTGTAACGAGTCTACCACACTGTAGAATTTTCATAGTGCGGGATGGGCGCCTAAACCTGTCATTCTAGCGCGGTTTAGATTTATTTTGTTATTACAAAACTACAATTTTTTTGTTACACCCGCAACATATCACTCTAGTGCGGTATTGTTTCTTATTGCACAACACCTAATTTTTAATTGAAATGCTCATAATTTCCTAAAAAAGATAGTCGATAACTTGTCCGACAAATTTTCAGCTTCGTTTCTTCAGTGCGACAAGCTGAATATGTCGGTTATGGCAGGTTACGTTTTGCGATTACAAAATTTCGGACAACAGTCACATGTGATAGATTGGTAGGTACGTTTTTGACCCAAATATAGCACTGTCCGGCAAAAATAGTGGATCAGATTGCCAGTCCGGCAAAAAAAGGTTAAATCGATGCACCCTTAATCGAATTTTTATTTCCATATTACGTAAATTAATTTTTGCACCTCAGGGACTAAAGTGATCACTCTACTTCCTTGGGACTAAAATATTTTAGTCCCTTGATATTAAAAGTAACAAAAACAATAGAAACTGTGGCCAACTATGTACTTCATTCAATATAACATTAATTAAGTTTTCATATAATAATTTTATACAGGGTAAGACAATAGTGTGTGGAAGTACCAAAATTTGCATAAGAAAAGAGATATTAAAGAAAAAATGTGAGGAATTAGGGGAAACAAAAAACCAATTTTTAAAAATATTTTCAGTTATACATGATGTACCTACCACGAAAGTGTGGTGACAAATGCGATGATTTTTTTAAATGGAACACCCTGTATATTATTATATTTCAGGATTCTACATCTGAAGATTCTGAGTTATGACCAGCTGAAAATAGGCATTTTGACTACTTTGGGCCATTGTAACAAAACTAACTAGTCCATTAACGATAATTTTTACGCGTTTATCTAAAAGTTTATTTTATTTATATTTATTTTATAAGCGACCCTGCTAATATACTAAAGAAATATTAACTATCCCCTGTAAGGTTAACTTAGAAAATGGCGGCCCAGGTGATTACGAAGTTCGCGCAGCTTGACGCTCATTCTCCCCACCTCCATATCTCTGAGTTTGACAGGGAAGGTTTGCTCCACAAAACAGGTTAGGTTCGGAGATTCAGAGCACTCCAGTGTATGTCAACATCAGGGGTATGCAACTGGGTCCGGGGCATTGGCAACACAGGTCGGCCATTACGTCGGGTTGTGAAGGCCAAAGGGTATGATCGAAGGTAGCAAAAAGTGAGCTATATTCGCTCTGAACGCGACCCTATGTTAAACGGGTTGCCTATACATTACGGGTTGGAGGGTTGGACCAATAGAATCGCCGGATCAGACGCCTTGGCGATCGATGAATTTGCAAATTTTGAAGTTTTAATAAAAAAAAATATATCAACAATATCGAACAAGGCAAGTCAAATATGTTGTTATTTATTAATGCCATAACTCATAACAGTTCTTCCCGAATTATTATTAATGTGTTATTCGAGGAATATTCCAAATATGAATAGGCAGTGTGAAAAGTATGGTTAGGGGGCTGTTTTTAGAGACACTGTTACAAGTTATATTTATTCCCTTTATTCCTGTTGTTTCTTCTTGTCTATGTTATTACCACTAGATTAATAACAATAGTCAGTAAAAGCATAGTCGAACCAGTTTGGTTCGACTGCTAAAATGACTCGTACCATTGAGTAAAGGAATAATCCCTCACTCAACGCTCGTACTGAAAGCTCCGTCTACTTAGTAGTCGTTGTTTTTCAGCAGTTAATATTTTCTGTGTTTTAATGTGTTTTTCATTGTTTAACTCCAGTAGTAGTTTTCTGTTTGATTTAAAGATATAGGTGGTACCGATATAAAAAAATAACACATTATTTTAGATACAATGGAAACTGTTGAAACGGAGAATGGAGGCAACTTAATTTGAGAATAGAAGACACAGCATCATCGACAATAGGTCAAATTGCTTTATTCAGGGAGAAAAAGGGTACGAAGCGAATTAGTGAGGGTCATACTAAAAAACTCAAGAAGTTTAAAAATTTCTAACTGTTTTCATTATTTCCTATCTAACATATTTTTGCTTCCCTTACTTGTAGCTATTGCGATCTGCTGATAAGGAACTTACTAATCGATTTTACCTTTATTACATGTTTCCGGATTGCCGAACCAAGTTCGGTAGACTGGGAATATTAACAATGACCAAGACTGTTTATCTGTGATTTATCCGGACTGAAAGAGGACCAAGGACCTGTGATATTTATTTTCTAAATAGGAGTTAATTTTTACTTTGTTTCTATTCATTAAGTTTTTGTATATTGTTTTATTGGTGGTGGTGACAACAATAATCCTAAATAATAGTAATTGCCATCCCTCCCTCCACAATACTCCTAGATTGGAGTATTGTGAGGGCGAGAATTATTATTATTATACCTGCCTGATATGTTTCTTTGGTTTTTGTTTTATATTTAAAATGGTTTTTGTTTTAAATATATATATAAAAAAGAAAATGCTTTAATATATCCCTATAGTCCTTTTAATTGTTTTATTTCTGAAAAGGAACACATAATGTGGCGGAATATCACATTAAGCGTTCTTTTTTTGAAATAAAGCAATAATTAAAAGTAATTCAATATTCCAGTGGGAGATCCCAGTTGAAATTTCCCGCTTCTCCCCCTTTGCCCCTCCCCCCCCCCCGCAGAATTCCTTACAGAAATTCCAACCAAGGTTCATCCAACCCGGTAAGGTGGCGCTGACCGTTCTGCCTCCTGTCAGCGGTGTTGCCAGGCAAAAGCATTGACGCCGCATTTCTTAACCTATATATTTTGTGGTCAACATTACTGAACTCAATTCAATTTTTGGGAACGTTAAATTTAAATTTCCACAAATATTCTGATTCCGTGCATTTTTATTTATGGGTGCATTCTCGAATAAATCAGTTTTCTTGAAATCGGCATTAAAATGTCCCAAAATCGTCATTAAAAGCACAGAAATCGTACAATAATGTAGCCCATTATTGTACGATTTTTTCAATAAGTAGGCCTTGGCGAGATGTAAACATCAAACGTTAGACGCGGAGAAATCGCCCGTCAAAAGTGACCAAATATTCAAAACCCGGCCGATAAAGGCTCATTTAGCTTTTCGTACACATTGCGAAATTGTTTCCTATAGAAGCGCAATCCTTCAGTATACATATTTTAGTAAATTTTAAAATCAATAGATTTGTTGTGTAGGCTGCACAAGAAGCAGCAGTTTGGTTTTTCTGTCAGAAGGTGCCGTACGTCATTATACTTGACCTAGGTAGAGCGATCGGTAAAGTCAAGCAACGCCGCGCGTAGTCGGTTCGTGGATGGGTGATCCCTTATTATTATTTTCTTGCCTAATAAAACATTTTTTTTCCGATTTCAAGAAAAATATAATATATACCTCGGCACTGAAGTTCTTTTTATGACTCATGTGGAGTTTAGTTGCTGAGGCCTCTGGCCGAGGCAAATAAACATAGAAAGTTGAACTTCAGTGCCTTGGTACATAAATAACTATTACAACCGAACAAATTTTACGAGCCATTATTAAAATCCCAATAAATTCCATCCGGTACAGAACTCGTTTAAAATGTATCTTGAAAAGATGCCTAGTAATGCTGTATATTCAAAAGTTGACGAAGCACAAATACCTAAAAGCAGTTTCTGCCGCTGCAACAAATACTGTGTGTGTACAGGGTGGGCCAAATTGGACGCTTTTAATAAATATTTTTGACGGAGATAGACGAAAGCTGATAGCGGTGTCTGAGCCTCATTTTTTATGATAGACTTAATGGAGAAAACCGCAAATCGATATCTGTCACCGTTCTTGAGTTACAGGGCGTTTTTCGAAAATGTGCGTTTTCGAAAAGTGGCCGTAAATTTTTTCGGGTTGAAAGTTTTGTGTCTTTAAAAATTTTCCTAAAGCACTTTTTTACGTAGAATCCAATGCTATTACCAAATTTTTTTTCAAGTCAATGTTTCAAGAGTTACCGATGAAAAAAAGTATTTTTTAAATGGAACACCCTATATATTTTTGCATTTTTAATAGCAAAAAATTACCATTCCAAAAATATATAACATGTAATGATTTACTTAAGTAGTAATGATTTTATGATTTCATGTGAATAATTATTGGAGGCGCGCTCTTTCAAGAAGTAGGCTTTGGACGGTGAGACAATGTATAAAACAGACTATCATGTCCCATTTTTTATAACTTTCAAATATCATTGTAGGCATGTTATAAAGTTTATAAATTACACAAAAATATAAAAATCTTTACACTGCCTAAACAGCTTAACTGAAAATTTGACAGGTAACAGTAAACATTTTTCCACGGTTGTTTCATTGTCTCACCGTCCAAAGTCTATTTGGTGAAAGGGTGCGCTTCCAATCATATCTACACATGAAATCATAAAAGTAATTGATAACTACTTAAGTAAATCATTAAGTGTTATATGTATATTTTTGGAATGGTAACTTTTTGCTCAATTAAAAAATGCAAAAATAAACAGGGTGTTCCATTAAAAAAATATTTTTTTTCATCAACTTTTAAACCATTGACTTGACAAAAAAGTAGTAGCAGCATTTACAGAAACACGCCCTGTAACTCAAGAACGGTGACAGATATCGATATGCGGTTTTCGCCATTAAGTTTATCCTGGACCGACACTATATTAAAGACCCGAGCATGACGTCATATTTCATTGTTATTTACGGACTGGGGTGGCGCCACTCGACGAAAAAATTGGCAACTTATTATAGGTTATAGGAGGGTATTCTGTGGTTATTGGTATGTCAGTTACTGACGTTTAAAATGTCCCAAATTTTAAATATCCAGCTCTATTACGATTTGCCTTCCTTTTACGGTAACGAATTGTCTTTCTGTCCAGTATTTAGCAGTTTTATCCTATTAACACAGCTTTTATAGGAAGACTTATTTGTCATAACATGAAATTTCCATGCACATGAAGAAAATGGTATGCACACTGCACAGACCATTAGGTGCATTGCAGAAGAAAGAACAATATTTTGGAATTATGGGATGATCTGATCAACCAGCTGAAGAAGCGAAAATTCTAGATATTATTTTGGAAGAGTATTGTGTAACGTATGCAAGAATGAAAATAGAAAATTTTGTTTATAGCTCCAAAGCAAACCAATAGTCGTCCTCCATATATATATATAAAGAATAAACTAAAAAATATAATGCGTTTTATGCTTACTTACACTACAACTAGCCATGGACTTCTATTCAAACCAAAAAGTACCAAATACTCTTGCTTGCTTTTTGACTCGCTTTTCTTAAGAAAATGTATGGAAATATGCCATGTGAACTTGTCAAATTAGGGGAACATAACAAACAAATATTTCATTTTATTTTGGATATTAAATTCGTTGTAACTGACACATTTGCTTGTTAAAAGCTTTTATTTAACTTGCAATGTATGTATGTATGTATGTATGTATGTAATTTGTTCGGGTGGAATCTTGCAACTCAATTTTGAAGCAGATATCTTCAACCGATCGAGCTGAAATTTTGTACACACGTTTAATTTGGATGACAATGCATGATTATATGTGTGACGTCATTCTAAATCCAACATGGCGGATCACCCAAGATGGCGGACTAGTTAAATTTCAACCGATCGAGCTGAAATTTTGTACACACGTTTAATTTGGATGACAATGCATGATTATATGTGTGACGTCATTCTAAATCCAACATGGCGGAACACTCAAGATGGCGGACTAGTTAAATTTCAACCGATCGAGCTGAAATTTTGTACACACGTTTAATTTGGATGACAATGCATGATTATATGTGTGACGTCATTCTAAATCCAACATGGCGGAACACTCAAGATGGCGGACTAGTTAAATTTCAACCGATCGAGCTGAAATTTTGTACACACGTTTAATTTGGATGACAATGCATGATTATATGTGTGACGTCATTCTAAATCCAACATGGCGGAACACCCAAGATGGTCATTAGAAGGTCTCCTCATTGAAGAGCTAGACTGTTCTAAACTAACCGGCAAACGACCTTGCAACAATGATGCGTTAACTGAGATGAATAGACTCAGACACCTGGCCAAACTAAAAATTACAAAATAAATTAAAAGTAAAAAAATATTTTTAAAAAAAGCTTTTATTTAAATGCGCTAAAAAGAATAAAATAATCTTTTCTTTTAAAACTTTTACTATCAACTTATAACGTCATTCCACAATTTATATGATATAAAAGCTTGTCGCGAGATTTAAGTAGTGGTATTTACTTAGTTTGAAAACTTAAATCTCGCGACAAGCTTTTATATCATATAAATTGTGGAATGACGTTATAAGTTGATAGTAAAAGTTTTAAAAGAAAAGATTATTTTATTCTTTTTAGCGCATTTAAATAAAAGCTTTTTTTAAAAATATTTTTTTACTTTTAATTTATTTTTATTTTATAAAAGATTCTGCAACAATGGTGTTTTAACATTAAACCACCGTGTAAATTTGTTTCGTCGTGTGGCGCCAGTGGCGATCGCTTGAAACAGCGCTATGCACAGGTCTTTAATATAGCGTTGGTCCAGGTTTATCATAAAAAAATGAAGTGTCCAATTTGGCCCACCCCGTACAGGGTAATTCAGATTCGGTGGGAAGTTAATGCGAGAAAATGAACATACCTGAAAAAAATTACGCGAGGAAACCAAAAGTGACCGAAGCTTGTTTCCATCCAAGCGGGCCGGACAAAAGGGCATCGCCGCCACGGGGACATTCGAATAACTGGCGGCCGCCGATACCATCGGCTACAAATCATCTCTTCCGAGGGTCCTGCGGAGTCAAGGTCCCCAGCCCGGCTGGCATGCCGCGCTTACCATTTCAAATGGCCGCGGAGGCGGCGGCCGAGAGAATGCCTGGGATTGTTGTTGCCGGCTGGGAGAGCCTACGTAGGAACCACGTCCGTCAGAAATAATGGCTCGCCCTTAACGAGATCCCAATCTGAGGTGATGTGGGTTACGCCCGAGAAGTGCGCTCATATGCCCGTCATTCTCAATCTCTCGATAAGTACACCTTGTATAATATTTAAATCGATCAGGGTCTTTCGGTGTAAATTTCAATTACGGACAAAAATGTCCCCTTCACGGGCGTAGCCAGGATTTAGTTTTGGGGGGGGGGGGTTTAGTTTGAGAAGTAAATAAAACAACAAAAATATACTTACATGAAATTTAATATCTATATATTCATCCGAAAAACTACGACATATTTATAAAGTTCTTAACTTTAAATGAAATGGATAAATTAATTTCGTTCCTCTGCGCTAAATCTAAAACCATTAAAGAAGAAATCTTCGGCTTTTTCTTTTAAATATATCCACTACTTCATCTGCATGAATTTCTGTTCCATAGTGAATGTTCATTAGAGCCAAACCATTAAGTCTGTTTTCACTTGTAGTGTTTCGTAAATAGTTTTTCAGTCTCCTGAGGCTCGAGAAAGACCTTTCTGGGGTAGCAGTGGATACAGGAATGGTAGCCAAGATTTGTAGTAATGTGTAAATATTAGGATAAAGGTTTTTATCGCACATATCTAGGCATTCCAAACTAGATTTCGGGGACCTTGACTACACCACTTTTTCCAGTAGTCCATACCTTTAGGTTTATCACCCTTCCTTTTTTTCCCCTCCATTTTTCGACAGTAATAATGATTCACGTATCTATCCTTAACAAGGTCATCGAATAACAGCGCACTAAAATTACTCACTTACACGGTACACTTAATTCTCTTCACTATTCGTTCACCACTTTTCACTTTTATTCGCTTCGAGTTCGCATGGAACAATACTGCCGTAAGCGCGGTCACGCGCCGCGGCGCCGCTTATATAGCAGCCCAGTAGCCGTCCACAAACTTCCACAAAGTTCCGCTCATTTCGACCGAGGGGCGTGGCGAATAATCGAGAAACAACGCAAAGTGTCCCTACAATACAAAATAGTTCGGCTGCAACTGCGTCTGCCTCTCGTCAAAAGATGGCGCTAGGCGCTACTATTACTACATATATTCAAACGTAATAATAATTTAACTCTTCACTCCTCGTATTTTTTCGGTATAATATTAGGTAATATTTTGCTTATTTCGGGGGGGGTTTGAACCTCCGAAACCCCCCCTTGGCTACGCCCGTGGTCCCCTTGATATTTATGCGCATCGTGGCATTTTTTTATTATTATTAAGTGTCCACATGCCACTATAAATATCGTGTACTAAGAATTGGCATATTTCCGCTGTTAACCACAAATTATATAGGTTAGCTGTGAACATAGTTAACGGAGGTTACGCCCATAAAACATTAAAATTAGGTTTGAATGTTTTTCCGCTCATCATGGCAGATGCAATGAGAGGAAAGGTTGTCTACGTCACGTCAATATCTATTGGCTGAAATTTTGACCTGCGCATTCATAGGCATGAGACCAGGGACCCTTTACCTGGGACCCTTTAAAGAGTCCCTGCATGAGACAGACTTACGGGAAATTATATTGGCTATTGGCTGGTATACAGGGTGAGTCAGAATGTATAGTAAATACTTTAAAGGGGTGTTCGGCAGGTGGTTTTAAGGGGGTCTTTCATATAAAATTTTTCGATTTAGGCTTTCCTTGCCAAGTTATTCGGGTCTACAGGGTGACCCAAAAGTGTTTTTTATTTATATCTCAATAACGGCGCTACTTAAAAATTTGAAATTTGGTATGCGTTATCTACTTACTGGAAGGCGCCTTAGAGTAGTTTATTCATTTACACAGTGCCCTAAAAAAGGGTAAAAACTAACAACCCCTATTAATTTTTTAGCTAAAACTTTTTTGAGGTTATCTTTATGGTCTTGCAGGTCCATCATTTCAGTGTATCTTTTCATTTTGCAACAAAAGTGTACTCTTGTTTCATTACGATAAAATCAACCGTTTGCGTTGAAAATGGCAAAACGTGCTCCAAAACACCTGTTAACTTCAACATTCGAAACATAAAATTTTTACCTATCGCTTTCAAACGTTACACATAGACTGTACCATTTAAAAAATCCTATGAACAATGTACCAAAACGTATTAGCTTTCAAAATGGAAAGGATTGAATTTAACAAAATTTGAACACCCTATTTCAAGAAAACCAATGCTGTTTTGACCAATGTCCAATTGGTATTTTTTTCCTTCTTTTCAATGTACAGTCGATGTGTAACGTTTGAAAGCGGTAGGTAAAAATTTTTATGTTTCGAATGTTGAAGTTAACAGGTGTTTTGGGGCACGTTTTGCCAATTTCAACGCAACCGGTTGATTTCATCGTTATGAAACAAGACTACACTTTTGTTGCAAAATGATGGACCTGCATGACCAGAAAGATAACCTCAAAATAGTTTGAGCAAAAAAATGACTTACCCTACCCTGTATATCTGACTCAAATTATTTCGACACGGGCATCGCAGTAAAGCGCGATATATTGTTTATATATAAGGTGTAGAAAGAAAACAAAAAATGTAACCTAAGCTTGCAGCTTGCAAAAACATACTAGAATTATCAAAAATGCATTTTCGGATCCATGTTTATAGAAAACTTTCTGTTTAAACTAACATTTTCTACCTGTCATATTACGTCGGTACCATAATTAAGAAACACCGTGTATAAAGCACGGGAACTGGTCCAAGTTGAGAATCCTGAGTATGCCGTTGGCGATGCCACCGTTTTGGGCACTTTACCAGTCATAACCGAGCGTGGCATTCGGCCAGTTGCCGCGTCGACGGCCTGTTGCCGCCATAGTAGGCCCCACCTTGAAGTTTAATGTCCGCCCAGCATCTCCGGACCGCGTACCTGCTTAACACCTTGTTACGGCGCACGACAAAAAACGTTACGATATTTTTGTCGGGGTCTCCCAAGCGTGACAAGTGCTTCGGAGATCGCCTGGTGTTATGTAAATTGGAATATTACAAGATTGATATTAGGGTAGCAGCAATAGCTGAGAACATTGGATTACCTAGCATTTTTTTATTGTTAGCAACAAAAATATTTTCAAATTGACCATATTAGGTCCTTTTTAAAAATATTACCAGTTCGTTAAATAATAAGTAATCATTCTATAGTAAGGGCAGAATGTAAAGGCGAAGTCGGCCATAAAATCGAGAGAGATGGACTATGATTTTCCTACCTGTTCTCCCTTATGTTTTGGAGCGAGGGGTTCGGCTTAAAGAACCGCAAGACCCACTTTTTATTGCTCTGTCCTTGTCTGATACATTATGTTAATAAGATAATATATTCAAATGGGAGTACGCCTATAAAACAGGGCAGTAATTAACTATTTGGTTTATTTTGGTGATAGACTTCCTGTAATAACAATGCAGCGTGAAGTATTCAGTGCCCAAAGTAGAAAATTAATATTAAATGTGGTGAAATATTTCCAAGAAAAAAAAGAGAAGACACGTGAAAATTTATCGGTGCATCGGAGGCGTTACAGATTAGTACAAGGACCATTTCACGAATTGGGCAAGAAGGCATTGAACATATTAAAATGGCACACACTAAAAGTAAAGTAGCCCCGAAAACTAAAGATTTGACAGAATCGGATAAAGGAGAAATAAGAAGTTTGATTTATGACATGACAACTAACAAGCAATACTTAACTAGGGAAAAAATATGCGAATAACTGGAAAAAAAGGAAATTCTGGCTATGTAAATTTTATTTTATGTCGATATTTAATTTGTAACTTAAAATATAAATATATTTTTTTTTGCCTAACCATGACAATAATTATTTAAATACCTAAGACCTACTTTGAATTTCAGGATCATTATCTTTTAATTGCCAGTCTAAATTACGGAATTAATCTTCAAAAATTACAAATGAAATTACAACAGGTATTTAAGGATAAATTTTTAATCCGTCCGTTGACATCAGGTAGTAAAGCAATAATTTATTCTAGGCCGACCCTGCCTGCCTTAAACAATCAACTAGTAATACAAGACAAGTACTAGGTTTTCTATCTCTCTTCCTTTCATGAAAGGTGCTTAGCGAACTTTAAGACGTACGTCGAATACAAATTGGAGGAGGAGACATGAGTGTAATTGTGCGAATGCAAGTAAAGCAATAGATATAGCGCTCTCTCTTTGATGATTTATTGCCGACTTCGCCTTTACATTCTGCCCTTACCATAGCTGCAGAATTGAAGCGTTCGAAGAGAAATCATCAAGGATAGAGCCGATAGAGGGAGTAAGAACAAAAAGTAAACAGAGACAACATCTTTTTGAGTGATGCCACGTACTCCATTGTTTACAGCATTTAATTTCAAAATAGACGGGGTTTACTAATGGGATTAAATGAAGACACACCTCTCATAACATTAAATTAACAAATGTAGCTAGGAGTTATTTGTATGAGACAATTTTAAACTAAAACTAACTTGCGCTGTAATTATAGTATGCTCATTATCATTTTAATAAAATGGTCAACAAAAACTTCAAATCGCCCAACGTGGCAACGCCGCCGCCGCATTCAATCTCTCTGGAATTGTTTGTGTTGTTTACCTCAATGTGTCATTTTCTACATGTATATTTTTCCTATTTTCAAGTTATTTTTTTGTTAATTTATGACTATTTATTAATATTTAGGATATAGTGACTGAATTTGTATACAATGGGACGCAGAAAATGTGTGCGGTGTGTGGCCAGATTGATATTTCTCAGAACATAACCTATCACAGATAAACGTTGTACACACGGGCGTAATGTTTGTTTACTTTGGTACATTTCCGTTATATGTGGGTTGAGTACAAACGTGTGCATTTTGATGCTTTTGTTCCCTCTATCTTTGGTTATTTCTCTGAGGTATAGGTACTTTCTTCATTTTTGTGTTCATTTGTTTTCAGTTTCAGGGTAAAGAGTAATTTTAGAGGTTCTCTCTTGGCCTTTTCCAGTCTAAACTTAATTTTGCCAACATGAATTGCTGGGGAATTACTTATTTGTAAGTTTGTACCTAGCCGAAAAATAATAATAAAAGCCAGGAAAGTATTATAGTAGTCTCAGCAAGAGTAAAGTAATATATTGGCACGGAATGCTATTATTATGGCGTTGCACTATATTTACCAGTACTTGCTCCGATTTTCTAATTGGCATCTCTCCTTATAGAGCAGGGATAATAGCATATTAATATACCGATTGTCCCATAATAAGTGATTCCTTGTTTTTGTAACTCGCCTTCTATGAGGCAATGTATCATCAGGACATGATTGCACTTTCGTTGTTACAGTACATTGGCGGAGATAGAAGTTATTTTGTTGTATATTATGTATTTATTTTCTTAGACAAGCAAAGAGAGCGGACACCGCGCTTGCCTACCCTGCCGTGTATAGATTTTGTTAGGTCGTTTTGAACGGCGGCCATTTTATATGTGGCAGACAAAGCGAGTACGTTCGTACGTTGTAAGTTAATTTCGTGAATTTATGAATTAAAAGTAACAGTGATTAAGGGGAAAACGTACTCTCACGATGATGAATTGTTCAGCGTTTGATTGCAAAAGCAGAAGTGAAAAGCAAGTGCTTTCGTTGCACATGTAAATATTTAACAAGCTACCTTTGAAAGATGCCCTAAAACTTTATTTTTTCTCAATATATCTTCTTTAAATTCCTTCTACCTTTTGGTATGATAAAGTGCATTGTTTTGTTTGTAAATAGGACCAATATAATTATTTTTAACATCGTTTTTATTGAAAATTTCTTGATTGATTATGATAGTTTCATAAAATATGGGCTGGTTTCCATGGACGTGCATTATTTATTTTATTTTGATTGATTCGAAATCCCCACCAATAAATATATTTCAGCACTTGACACTAGCTTTACATTTGGGAAATTATCTGCAAATAAATACCAATATTTCAAATTACATGTAAGTCAAAATTAACTACCTTTTCATTTTTAACATTTTTGTGATATTGGCTAAGAACGCGTTTCATGCTACGCCACTGGCCTGTCATGCGATGTGGCAGTCGGTAACACGGCCGCGAGCGCTGTTAGACGTCCTCTCTCTTTCCCTGTCTAAGAAGTATTTGTTGTTATTTTCCTGTTTGGTATTTGTAGTTGCCTAGAAAACGACTCATAAAGCGGCGTTGCCAGACGTTCGGAGATTGACGCAAACACGAGGCATTGTATCAGGGTGGACCACAAAGTAAATCGAATTGCTTTACAGAACAACCTGCAACTTTTGTTGCCTCGTTTAGATTGGCCTATGATGCTTCTATCTTATGTTAGTCGGATATGCACCTGGCCTACCTACGACGTATTTGTCGGCTTGTTACCTCCCAAACCAATCATCCTTCCCGACTTGTCAGAATTTGGAAAATTCCTGGTCCGCAATCATTAATCATTTCGTGTTATTTGTATAGGATTACCTGGTACGCTGTAGATACACGGACCGGCATATTTACATTTTACATCAACGTCAACAGTTAATGTTCTAGTCGAGACAGTGTGGGATAATCCTTGTTTACGGCCGAGGTACGAAAAGCTTTTAAAACTAGAAGAGATAACAGAAAGGTCCTACCTTTGTCTTGTGACTTGCGGGCCCTTATCTTTTCGGCAGGTAAAATTATGTAGATAACCATAATGAGAAACTTTTTTTTGTTGGCAAAATAAAAGAGTAGATTCCAATGAATGCAGGCCAATTTTGTTTGCCTTTCTCGTCTTACGGGAGATAACCATCACCTCGTTTAAAATTGCAAGAGGATTTTAATTAACTGCCATAGACTCATTAAATTGGCGGGATACAGGCTAAATCGAAACTTAATGGGATTCTTATTCAGAGTACTCGGGGATTTTTCACTCAAGAACACCTATAGACTTTTAAATGCCTCATTTGACTAATTTGATCGTATAATTGTACAGAATGTTCTTGCCCGTTTTTTCAAATGATGAACTAACGTGGTTCAAACGATAAACAAGGGCCCTCGATATTGTCTCTGATAAAGTGCTATTGATTTACTGACTTGTTTATACAATACAATTATTATTGTTATCTTTACAACTCTGTATTATAGTTTCGAGTTAGCGACCTTAACTATTATCAAACCATAATCAACATGTTCTGTTTATTTAGTTTCTTCTTCATTCTGCATTATTTTGCAAAACTAAAGTAAACAAAAGTGGTTATACCAGGGAATGAAAGTCTAAAAAAGTGAAAATATGGTATTCTTGTTCTGTATTGGAATTTACTACAAAAATAATGAATTTAAAGAGAGTGATGTAGATGTAACGATTCCATTGGCAGCACTTTTTTTTATTTTCTTTTACTCAATGTTCTAACTTAACAAATAGGCCCTAGAGGTTATCTGGGAATGGGGAACTCGAACATTTTCTTTTAATTCCTTTAATATATCTATACGTCACAACTTCCGTCCTTGTCTGACTCGTGAATATACGACGGATATCCATCGTATATTTATAAGTAAGACAAGGACGGGAGTTGTAACGTAGGTATGAACATTCGCGAGGCAACAATAAAGACAGGCCATGGCGCTAACGCATAATCGCGTATCCACGTGACCAACTTAGTCCTATATAATAAAAGGCATTTTTGGAGATAAGTAGAGAAAACAAATTTCGTAGCAATTTGGCGAGTTTTCTTTGATCTATTACATTATTGGGTTTGTGCATCCAGGCTTTCTCTAATTGTTTTTCAAAATTTTCACACTTCCCTCGGCTGTTTCGGGCTGAGAGTTAAACGGCACTGCACTCAAATATTTTGGCACATTCTCAAAAATTGTTGGGACAGCACCTTCCTTTAGCTTAGGTGATATTCTCTATAGGTATTTTCCTCCCACAACACATTTGTCTACTTTAATTGTTTCACTTTCTTGAAAATGTGTTAGCCACACATACTTAAGGGTTTTTTTAAAAATTAAATCTCAGTTGGAATTTGACGAATCCATTTTTGGCGCAAATTTTCATCCCGAATGTTGTTATGGTGACATTTTCTTCCTGGCTTTTGTAATATGCTTTATATTACATCCTACAACAATACAGTGTCGAGGCATTTTAATAGTCCCAAAATTATATTTATAATAATTTAAAAACACTTTATTCAATTTGTTGTTGTATTCCAAAAATTTGGAAAGACCATCGCATTCCGCATCATGTTTTGGTTTATTATACTGGTCGACAAAAATTGTAAAGAAGATCAATCTCACATATTATTTATAAAATAAAAAGAACATTTATGATGTTTTTAAAATGTTACACGTAACAAACAAACGTTGCTGGCTGATTTTAAAATGTTAAATGTTCGTAATTTTAATAAATATTGTATAACCTGAAGATGGCTATTATCAGCCGAAACGTATGTAGAAATTAAATAAAGACTATTGAATGGTTCCAAATGTTTTATATGGTAGTAACCCAGGAAATTGATCAATAAACTTTATTCAATGATAATTTTTACGGAATTATTTAATAAAACTAATATGAAAAAAATATGAGATATTTATGCAAAATATACCAGTAAAAGCAAGTGAAAGCTGCAAATAAAACGAGCATTCGAGTATACCTACAAGTGAGCTATTTTTTTAAGTGGAACTTTTTTATTCAAAAATCAAAGAGAGTACTTAAGCAACAGAATTATGGAGTTTATCATTATCCATATACCTTAGTGGCATGATTCATTTAACTAGTTTGAATTGAATATCAGCATACTTATTGTACAATATACAGGGTTAACTATCACTTAGTACAAAAATTTTTATGGCAGATAAAGAAAAATTAGACTTGCCAAAATAAATTTTCAAAAATTTTCTAACATTTGTCTTAAGCCTAAAAAAATTTTATAAATTTTATAGGAATACATTACAGAAAAAAATAAAATAATATAAACAGACGCGATATTTGGTATTCAGGTTATTTTTTACGAAATAAAACTCACCTCAGTATACTGTAAATATTGACGAGGTCCCAATTGATCGGCAGCGTGAAAGGCCGAATAGGAACCGTATCAGGGCGTGGGTAGACAACAAAATCCTCGAGTACGTTACAACACTGATTTATTTCGCACAAGGTGAATGGTGAATACAAAATAGGTACACAAACCCGAACGTGGTTAACGGGAACGGCTTCCAGCCACCCGGACCGTCTAAACTCGCGGATCTCCAGTAAGCAGTTCACCCGTCTGTGTCTCAGGCTCCACTGTCCATTCCGGGGGGAGAATTCCCCTTACAGCGCTCACGCGTCGGCGCGAGCGGCACCAATACTTCTGGACGGCACGGCTTCCACCCAGAGGCCATAATAACACCTGGGCGGTTCCCCTCCGCCACGACACACGCGCACTAGACACAAACTTGTTTCTAAAATATAAACTAAGACGTTAAAAACACTTTAAGCATTTAAAACTTCTCAAAACCCAAGCTGCCACTTTCAGTCATGTGACAAATGACATGTAACGTCAGACTAAGATGGTCACGTGATTTTCGTGCGCCATGGCCTGTCTTTATCGTAGGCCTCGGAACATTCGTTGAATAAACCTTTAGTCTCTCTTCTCCGCAAGTTCTATGGAATGACGATAAATTACCACATCGTCTGGTCGCTCGTGGTGCTGTTAGCCGCGTCCGCATTAGCAAACAATAAGTGCTGATTGTATTTAACAACTGGCCCGACGTCCCGATAATTACCTACCCGGCCTGGAAATACGATCGGCAGAACTTGTTTTATGAAGGACGTCGAACCGTATAAACGGCACTGCAATAACCGCCTGCAGTTTATATGGTTGGTCATCTCTCAACGGACGGCCCAGCGGGATCCGATAATAATAATCAACGCCCTTTAACAAGGTTGGTTATGGTTATAATAAAGATGTCAGTTTTGCAAAAAAAATTCGAACAGGATGATATTTTTAGGGTTGCTTGGGGACAGTCTCCTGAGTGTCCAATCCAGGGACTCTTTAAAGTAAGGGGACGCAGCATTATACTTTCCAAAGTTCCACTTTATTGGAGAATCTATGAATATAACAGGTACTTTGACTGTTAATAATGGTTTCCATGATTTCTAAAAATCAGACTTGACAATTTTGTTTCTACAAGTGCAGAATGTGGCAACTGTTAAATGAAAGAAATTTATTTTATAGTTGAAATTGTTTTCCAGCAATTATTTCCACGAATTTAAGTAATAAGTATGGTAAGTCAGTGCCGATTTTGCTTATTTAAGAATTTCTCGCTATTGCATCTTGTTACCAGGTTCCTCAATCCATTTGTAATATGTATACTTGAACTTTCTTCACTTGTTGAATGTATCTACACAAAGAACATTCACAGATTTCGGGATGGACTAATAAGATTAGGTCTAGTAGTTCTAATCATGTAGTTTTTCTCGGTGTTCATTATAAAATATTTGTAATTTTATTTCTCTCCCAAGGTACCTCACAAACTTAAAATAAACTTGTAGTCGTAGATAAAAACTCTTTAAAGAAATACCTGACTGAAGCTAACCTGCTTAATAATTTAAAATTTATGAAATACGATTTTGGTTTTAAACTACTTATATGTAATGCCCACGTAATGGGAATTGTAGCATTACTAAAGGTGATACGAGAAAAATTTGGTTGCAATTATTGGGACTATTACTATTGGGACATTTTATACCTAAATCATATAATATTATCGTAACGACTTATTTGTCTTTATCTTTTGTATATTAAGAGTTGGAATTCGTAAAATAACGATTTTCCCGGACGATCGAACTATTTGGCAACGCCGCGAGTTATTCTGTCTCATGTTCTTCGATTTGATTGGGTGCACCTCCAATGCTCTATATTGTTTCCATAGAGATCATATACATAGGTATAGAGTGCTGAACAAGTTCCTTTTTATGGCAAATTATGGATTTGCGCATGGGCCTATGAAACATGCGCATTAGACCTTCAGACCGCGCAATTCAAAACAGTGGTTGTTTTTCTGAATTATTATCTCCCTACAAACTTGTATATTGATAATAAATTAAGCTCACCTCAACGTGGACTGGTCAAGACTTCGATAACTACAACTAGGTTCGTTTATACTTGTAAAACTAGTTTCGTCCAAACTACTAGAATTTGCTTCACTGATGCTAGAACTTGACTTGTTTTCATCTACCTTTATAACTTTAACACTAAAACAAATAAGCTACTAATAGTTTCTTACACCACAATCATGTTAATATAGGTACGTACTTATTTAAATGATGGTTTAGGTTTAGGTGGTTTTATTTTAATAGAAGAGTTGGTACCGCATTTTCAATTAGCTGCGTTTTGACTCGTTTCGTTTTTAAACACTCTGGTGTAAAATGAGCAGAACATATTCGAGATGATCACTTAATTAGATAAAACACTCAAACAACTAAAACGCGAAGAAACTATTAATAATTAGCTAAAAATCGAAAAAATTATGCCACAAAGCGTCTTTGATGCAAACAACGGTAGGTTATACTTAGTTTGTCGCTGTCAAATGGCTGTCAAAGAGTGTCAAGTTTCACAAAACACTACCTCAAATTGCAAATGCGCATGTCCACTGGCCCTATGTATTACTATTTTTTACTATTTTATGATTTTAAATTCGTCAAAGATTTTCTGCGCATCCTATGTATAAAACACATCGTCCAGCACTCTACCTATATATAGGTATGATCTCTATGATTGTTTCTCAGCAAGTGCGAAGTGAGTGCAAACCTGTTGTTCTAACTCTAAAAAAAGTGTTTAGTTGTGTATTATAACTGTAATCATTTTGAACATTGGAACATAACGATTTTGTACTGTATAATACATGTAGAATGATTACGATGCAATTGTCATTAGTTTGTATCGGCGTTGCCAGATCGACGGGAACGTCGAGCGCCATCTACAGCGCGGCAGGCCGCATTCAATCTGGAATTGCGCCGGTGACTGTTTATTTAAGACGGTAATCGGCCGGCCGGACGGAGGGTGCTTATTTTCTGGCCGATTAACATAAAACAAACATGACGGACGAGGAGAGGAAAATCTAGTTAGCCGAGGCGGACCACCGAGGGGCACTTGGCGATTTCGTGCCCGGCCCTCCGCCAATCTCCGCCGAGATACAAATTATTATAATGCGACGGGCTCGCCTGAAAAACGAGACCGCAGTTGTCCAGGGCTATGATCGCGAAGGAAAAAAGGAACGGAAAAAGATGCGGTCGACCGCCTGTGCAAAAAATTAAGTTTCAATCGTGACGGTGTTGTACGATAGTAGTTTATGATACAACGATGAAAAGTTGAGACTACTTTTCATCCGTGTGTCAGAATCTATAGTAAATACTTTAAAGGGGTGTTCGGCAGGTGGTTTTAAGGGGGTCTTTCATATAAAATTTTGGGCTTTCCTTTCCAAGTTATTCGGGTCTACAGGGTGACCCAAAAGTATTTTTTTATTTATATCTCAATAACGGCGCTACTTAAAAATTTGAAATTTGGTATGCGTTATCTACTTACTGGAAGGCGCCTTAGAGTAGTTTATTCATTTACACAGTGCCCTAAAAAAGGGTAAAAACGTTAACAACCCCTATTTTTTTTTGCGCAAACTTTTTTGAAGTTATCTTTTTGGTCTTGCAAGTCCATCATTTCAGTGTATCTTTTCATTTTGCATCAACAGTGTACTCCTGTTTCATAACGATAAAATCAACCGTTTGCGTTGAAATTGGCAAAACGTGCCCCTAAACACCTGTTCACTTCAACTTTCGAAACATAAAATTTTCCCTACCTCTTTCAAACGTTTACATCGACTGTCCCATTTAAACTGATCCAAAGGACGATAAACATTACTTTCTGTCAAGTTTTTAAGGTCAATATGACCTATTTTCATATGATAGTCGAAAAAATAATAAACAATAATATTTAAAAAAATCGCAAAAAAGTAAGTAAAGGATGTTCGACAATTGGACCCCCATACAGCATGCCGTTTTCATTGGTCCCCTTAACGAGATCCGACTCGAAGAAAACCAATAATCGTTAAGCGTTTAATTTCGTGCAACAGGTAATTAGGTGGCCCCTAAAATAAACAGGCGACCCGGTCCTGAAATATAAATTATCGGGAATTATTAATATTTCTTTTTTTTTGGGACGGCCGGCTCCCGTTGTTATAAATTATCTTTGGAATATGGCTTGTCACGGCTAGGCCCCTGGGCCCAGTTCGGCTCTTTCTTTCTCGAACGACCCTCGTTCTTCATCTTTCTTCATTTAAATGGTTGGTAGTTCGACCAGTGGCGCAGGCACCGAAGGCACTCGCATTGTCAGAAAGGGAACCAGAGATTTTGAGAAGATTATTTGCCTCGTACAGCTTGTATTCAATAAGGTTGCTTGGCAACCACGCATATGCTCAATACACACACCGACTAGCCAAAATTGGTCTGTTTTGCACTGCATAAATGAATTATTTATATAATTTATACATTGCTAAACTTTTTATATTAAGTTTTATACCCTAAATTTATGGCACACATTCAGAAAATAAACCAGTGTTAAAATGTGAAAAAATCGCGCCTCTCTTGGAAATCCAAGCGTCATGTTATTTGTTTACTCGGACGTTCCAGTCGAATCTGGCCACTTTGACCATTATTCAAAAGAGTAAATTCGTTCAAATCGTTTTGGAGATACATATATTTATATTTTTTGGGTTGATAAAGGAATCTTATTCGTGACAATATTCCCAACAAAAACCACAAATAGGTACTCTAAAAAAATAAAATAAACTTTGAAATAATTCAAACCAAAGCAAACCAATAATTTTGTTACACACAAAACAACGCCGCACAAAAATCTATACACAAAACCAAAATCAGTAAAATAAAGCTCAATCCTTATTTCCGTGCACGGCACTGGTTATACTGGCCTAACTGGCCCACGTCGACACCTGTTCCGTGGATCTCCGAAACGCCGACCAATCAAATCGCTACGCTCGCTTTCTTATTGGCTGCCTCCTTGACTAGGTCGACGTCGGCCGCATAAAAACCTTTGAATTTTATACGGGTGAATTCTGCTGATAAGTCTGGTAGGGTATGACTGGGGTAAGTGTCAAGCCAAAATTAAGAGTGTATCATTCAGTAGGGAAAAAAATATTTACAGTTTACTTAGAACATTTGTTTTTGCTGGACGGACTTCTTAGGGATTTATATGCCTTATGCTGCAACATGAAAGAACCAGCTAACATTGAGTTCAAGTTATGATAAAAAAAATATTTTGGTGTCCGACATTTTACACTTACCCCAACAAGGGGTAAGTGTAAAATGGGTCAGGAAACACTACAGAGTGTGTTTCTATTTTCACTGGGGTAAGTGTAAAACATTGCCATAAACAACACAAACACATAACACTTTGAATCAAACAAATATCTTTATTAGAAAATAAGTTACAAACTTTTCTGTCGTATAACAGAGCTTATCCATTTCGTCTCAAAAATAAAATAACTCATTTCTGTCCTAAAAGGCAATTATTTATATTTAAGTATGTTAAAAATAAATTAAAAAAATTAACTAAGTAAATAAAAATTATAATATTTAAAAATAATGTCTCTTAGGTACCTATATAATAAGAACTTCGTGAATTAGCAGTGTAGACAAATTGGTTTTATAGCATGTTGTTCTATAGTACGTTTACACTTGCCCCTTGCCTTATATTTGAAGGGGTAAGTGTAAAACTACCTAGAATGCTTCTAAATTCTAATTTAAATGGATAATTTGTTAGTGAGCCTCTAAAACATTGTTTGTTTAAAATTAAGGATTTTTGAAATGCGTTATCCTTAAAATCGAAGTGACAGCTAGAGGTTAGTATTTACAAGAAAATGCTATGCAACCAAAAATACATATTGATGTTTTGCGTGTTGATAGGCTTTCAGGGCGTATAAATTAATCCTATGGGTAACTCATCTGTTTCCTATTAATATTTTTCTTCTTTTGGCACACCTGTTTTACAATTACCCCATTTATACACTTGCCCCAGTCTACCCTATTTTTACCAGTAGCAGAGCGTGGTAAATGCTATGAAATAGATCGCGCCCCGTATATCACTGTGTTCCAAGTGAGTTCATTTATACTTTACGTGCATGGTATATATTGTTCGTTTTAGAATTTTTTAAATTTCTGATCCGTATTAAACTATTTTTTTCCACCTTTTTACATCATGACTGAATCTGAATCACTTTGTATATGTGTTATTTTATCATTTATGTGAACCTGTTAGAAAACCAAGCAGATGATATTATCCTCGAATATTTTTCCATTTCTAATTTTGCCTCTTGTCCAACCGCCGATCCCAGTTGCCATTTCCTGTGGTTTCGTGTCCGTCCAATAAGCCTCTTTGTGAATTAATTCGATCCGTCAATCCGAAAACGACCACGACGGCCGTTTAGCATGTTTGTTTAGCCTTCTAAATTGTGGAGAAAAGCGGCACGCAACATTATTGTTACCTTCATATATTTGACAATCTTCTGCATTGAATACTACTTCAAAACCTCGATATCGACAAACAATTTTGGCAACAAAGCACATTTGTCGTGAGTTCTACAAACATTTGCATGTTTACTCTATCTTTTCCTGTTACTAGAAGCTTAGAAACATTTGCAACCAAAAATTCTTGAATTTCTGATTCTTCAAAATATTCAAGCCAATCTTTTCTCATTGTCATAAATATGACACAAAGCACCTTGACCTTGGTCATTTCCATTCTTTTTACTTTCTTTTATACTTTCATTTTTCTTATCTGTGTTCTTTTTTGGACAATCTGGAGCCTTCGGCGTCACTTATATCATAATTACTATTGTCCTCTTTTCAACTCCATCTGTATATATTTTTGGTTTGCCCGTTTGTCTCCTTTTTGCTTTCGGCATTCCTTGTGGAAAGATGGATGAAACAGACTAGCTTTGAATTTATTAGTTTATTTGATTTCCATTTAAAAACCATCTACATCAGACCATGGATCTAAGCCACGATCCAATCCCTGAAAACCACCAAACAAACGTCACTGCAATTAGTAATGAGGTTCCTACAGGTACGATTCTCTGAATCCGCAAGTTTTTGTTGGCGAGGCGTTCGTTTTCACACGTTTAATCTTCATCACTTCATTTTATTGTTTGGTATCGATACATTTATTAGCTGCGTAACGAATCTCGACTTCCCACCCGTTAATTTTCTTCACGTATTCAGGCATAAGAAGATGTTCGCTTCTCAGTGATATCCTACCTAGTTAGGTTAGAAAACCAAGCAGATGATATTATCCTCGAATATTTTTCCATTTCTAATTTTGCCTCTTGTCCAACCGCCGATCCCAGTTGCCATTTCCTGTGGTTTCGTGTCCGTTCAATAAGCACCTTTGTGAATTAATTCGATCCGTCAATCCGCCAGAAGGTACTAATTACGCGTTTCCGCACGAAAACGACCACGACGGCCGTTTAGCATGTTTGTTTAGCCTTCTAAATTGTGGAGAAAAGCGGCACGCAACCCGAAATTCCTACCTACCTACCTACCTACCCATGCCGTGTGCCTTTCTGACCTGAGCGTATGCGCTGAGAGCTCATTTCGGATTCGTCTTATTGTTGGTGTCTGGCGAGACCAGCTCGAAACGAGGGACTGAATCAGTGGCAGTGGCGCCTCGTCGAGGAAAGTTTGAATAAGAAACAACATGTTTTCTAGTGGGTTGTTAGCCCAAAACAAAAGTAACTTAGAAACTGCCAAAATATAACTTTTTGTACATATTGCGAAATTGTTACCTGTAGCAGCGCAATCTTTCAGTACCTAGGTATAAATATTTTAGTAGGTTTGAATATAAATCTATTTTTCATGCAGGCTTCACAACAGGCAGCAGTTTGGAGTTTCTATCGGGAAGCGCCGTGCCTCGTCATACTTGACCTAGATAGAGCGATCGTCAAAGTCAAGCAACGCCGCGCGCAGTTGGTTCATGGACGGGTGATCCCTTATGATTATTTTTTGCCTAATAAAACTTTTTTCTGAGTTAAAAAATATACAATGTGTCCCGGATAAGAATGAACGGCATGGGGATCTTGCAAACGGTGAGAGATAGAACAACGAACAACGGTTAAATGGGGGAAAGTTGCGCAATTTTGAGGTCAATAAAATGGCCGAAACAGATTTCTAATATCTTTTTTCCTTTTTGAGTTATTTTGAAAAAAGTAAAATTTTGCGTTTTGGATTTTATTTTTTTCTGAAGTTGTTATCACAGATAGGAAAAAAGAAAAACACTTTCTTATGGCATTTTTTAAAGTGCTTTAAGATGGCCTTTTTAGATTTGTTCTACAACATTTCGTTTTTGAGAAACCATCTTCAACTGAATTTTTTAAATACGGACCTGGATTTTTTTGCAGATTTTGAAAGCACTTTTCATTGCAAATGCCATGATGCGTGACACGTAATATTTTTAAAATGTTTTGAGACAATTATGCTGAAAATTCCTTTTATTCCATTCATTTTTTTCTATTGCAGCCCTGTATTTAATAATAAGGAGTCTAAATGTTAATCAACATTGTCAACAATTTAACTCACAGTTTAATTTACTCCGAAAACTTAATATTTTTAAATACGGCCCTGTCTGTTTAGTGTTTTCCTCTGTTGTTGTAAATTCTTCGCTTTTTTGATTGTGAGAAGAATGCTTTAAGCGTTGAGTGAAGAATAATTCACTCAACGCTTTAAGCCAATGAAACCAATAACTTTTGCCATTTATTAATTGCAACAATACATTCGTTCGGCCTCTACACTATATATTTCTGTGACACAAGGTATAACATGCTAACATGTAAAATTTGTCGTCATTTGAAAAAGCACTTTCCATTTCTAATAATACAAATTATTAACTAAATGATACAGTGGGAGTTATGACAAATGACAAGGGGTTTGTTTCGTTGTTTCAAAGCCTTCTAGGTGGAGAATTTTTATTTATTTTTTATTATCGTATGTGACTGTTATTAGTCTTTGCCGTCTTTTTTGGTTCTCCGATTGAAAAATAAGTTGTAAGTTAAATTGTCGACAATAGTGATTAATATTTAGACTTCTTATTAATAAATACAGGGCCGCATTAGAAAAAAATGAATGAAAAAAAAAAGGAATTTTCAGTATACTTAATTGTCCCAAAACATTTTAAAAATATTTCGTGTCATACATCATGGTATTTGGAATGAAAAGTGCTTTCAAAATTTGCGTATTTAAAAAAATAAATTTGAAGATGGTTTGTTGTAAAACAAATCTAAAAACGCCATCTTAACGCCCGTTAAAAAGCGACAAAAGAAAGTGTTTTTCTTTTTTCCCTATCTAACAACTTCAGAAAAAAATAAAATCGGAAACGCAAAATTTAACTTTTTTCAAAATAACTCAAAAACGAAAAAAGATATTAGAAATCTGTTTGTACCATTTTATTGACCTCAAAATTTAACCGTTGTTCTATCTCTCACGGTTTTCAAGATCCCCATATGCTGTACCTCGGCACTGAAGTTTATGGTTTATTTGCCTCGGCCAGAGGCCTCGGCAACTAAATTCCACATATAAAAATATCGAGAGCCAAAGCCAAATTAATTGGGCTACAGAATACAATTTTTTTTTACATAAACTAACTCACGAAAAAGTTTTGTAAAAAAGACGAATACCTGTTTCGGGTTTCTACCCTTAGGATACCTGTAGTGCAAAAAGTAATTCCATCGTAAAGTAAAGTTTCTTTCCACTTGCTGATATTAAAAAATTCAAGTTTCTAGATTTAATCGTTTTTGAGAGAAAAAATCAAAACCGAATTTTTCGTCCCTCTTAAAAGGCTGGAATAACTTTGCAGAATTTTAAATGAAAGACCCCTATTTTTCGAAAATAAACGACACAACCAGTAAATGAAATCCAGTCGAATCTCAAATCAAGATCATACCGGATGATGCCAAAAAGCCCGAAATAGGCGCCCGTACTTAAACGATTTAAATAACAGCTTTGCGGCAATTTGTTCCGTGTAGATAAAATTAACGAGCGTGTCAAAGGCGTGCTTAACAAAACCGTGGCATTTTTAACGTTCATGAAATTTATAAATGTGGGGAAAATGCAAATGAGCGCCCCGTTTAATTGGACCCTTAACTTGCCGGAAAAGAGGTAAATGTGGCCGATGTAATCTGGTTTGTCTGGCGCAGGTGGTTAACAGAGGCAAGGTGTACGAAAACAATAGGGCCAGTTCAACTCGAGAGAAATTAATAGTCTGCTTCAGGCTTCTACCAGCGTCCAGAGATAAGACTTTGCTTCTACGTCGCCACATGAGTTTAAGTATTGTTCGACTAAAACGCAAAAAATAAAACTACGTCTATAGCCTATGATATTCCTACCTAGATATATTTTTTGCCTTGTTTTTTAATTTGTGGACAATTTGAAAATAAAGTTAAAATAGGTAGGTATAGTATTTAGTCACTTTAAACAGCATAAAAAACTCTAATTGGCATCACGCAGTTTTGAAAAATATACATTTTCTACAAGCAACATAATATCTCACTTTTAAGGTTGTCGTCAAACACAACGTAAAGGTTAATGCAGCATATAATATTGTCAAAAAGTCTCTAAAAAGCCTTATCGATTATAACTAGTAACGCAAGTATATCCTAAGATCTGTGAAATTATACCACGGCTATCCACCGCATTTCGCTGCACAAGTGGCCAGCCGTCGAACAAAAGTATTGGTGATATTATATTAGGCGAGCATGCAGTCACATTCTATCTGCTCTGTCTCCTTCATCTCTTTTTACTACTTGTACCAGGTGCGGTTTAATATGGTTAAAAAAGTGTTTTGTCTCGTATTTTATTGCCCAGGCGCCTGTTCTCGAGCTACCTTGGTAAGATATAAATGAATGCACTTGGAACACAGTGATATACGGGGCGCGATCTATTGCATAGCATTTACCACGCTCTGCTACTGGTAAAAATACTAGAGACTTATTAGCAGAAATCATCCGTAAAAAATTCAAAGGTTTTTATGCTGTTCCAATAACTTCATTTTTACCATACCATATAAAAACGAGTCAACGATGATTTATAGAACGATTTTTTCATACTACCACAGAAAATATATTCAGAACAGAGAGCTCCTTAATGACAGCTGTCAAATGGACTCCAACTTTGAGGCTTAATATTTTCCAAATGCATTGATATTGAGGTCTACTATTAAATGTTGGCTAATCTGCGAATTGGGAAGATTATATTTTGGGAAAATATCATTTCATAAGAAATCCAATCTGCTTGTTTTTGGAGTCTGTAGTTGGAGTCCATTTGACAAGTATTGTTAAGGAGCTTTCTGTTTTGGAACTATATTTTCTGTGATACTACCCTCCCATTTGTTGAGGTTTTGAACAATTTTGGACTTTGAATGTGAAATATTCAAAAACGACTGGAGTAAATCGAATTTAAGCTTCATTTCAATCTGAGGGTCGACTATGTTGAAAAAACCCAATTTTCGGGGTAGATTATAATTTTTGCAAATTCAAAAAAGGCCGCGAAAGCCTAAATCATTTCATATCAAAAAAGGTAGCTGACCGTGAATTTAGAAATTTTTTGACACAATTTGTCAATTTACGTCGGATAGGTTGGTCCTTTTGGACTTTTAATGCGTAATAATTCTCGAAAATGACTGGACAAAAGCTTCATTTGATTGGAGTTTAGTTGCCGAGGCCTCTGGCTGAGGCAAATAAACCACATGAGTCATAAAAAGGACTTCAGTGCCGAGGTACATATTATATTTTTATTGAAATCGGAAAAAAAAAATGTTTTATTAGGCAAGAAAATAATAATAAGGGATCACCCGTCCACGAACCAACTACGCGCGGCGTTGCTTGACTTTACCGATCGCTCTACCTAGGACAAGTATAATGACGTACGGCACCTTCTGACAGAAAAACCAAACTGCTGCTTCTTGTGCAGCCTACACAACAAATCTATTGATTTTAAAATTTACTAAAATATGTATACTGAAGGATTGCGCTTCTATAGGAAACAATTTCGCAATGTGTACGAAAAGTTAAATGAGCCTTTATCGGCCGGGTTTTGAATATTTGGTTACTTTTGACGGGCGATTTCTCCGCGTCTGACGTTTGATGTTTACATCTCGCCAAGGCCTACTTATTGAAAAAATCGTACAATAATGGGCTACATTATTGTACGATTTCTGTGCTTTTAATGACGATTTTGGGACATTTTAATGCCGATTTCAAGAAAAATAATATAATAATATTAAAAAACGGACTAAAAAGTATAAAATAATTTTCGTAGACCCAGAGTCAGGAAACTTGGGAATTGCATGCAATAGTTGTAGTAAGGAGTGTAGAGGACTAGCGCTGTCGTTGAGAAAACATTTGCGTGCACTTACAATAATTGTTAGTGACTTAAGAACGTGAATAAATTATCTATTATTTTCTACTTTTTAGTCTTGTGTTTGAAATTTTGCAATCGATTTTAAACATCTTGATGACATTATGACAGAGACATGTGACAAATTTCATGAATCATATTTGAAATAGAAAATTGTTATACCTACCTACACCTTCCTCTCTACACGTTTCTATCCAACTTGTACATATTGTTTACCTCAGAAAAAGCAGCAACATTATTGTTACCTTCATATATTTGACAATCTTCTGCATTGAATACTACTTCAAAACAAAATCGATATACAATTTTGGCAACAAAGCACTTTTGTCGTGAGTTCTACAAACATTTGCATGTCTTTTCCTGTTACTAGAAGCTTAGAAACATTTGCAACCATAATTTCTTGAATTTCTGATTCTTCAAAATATTCAAGCCAATCTTTTCTTGTCATATGACACGAAGCACCTTATTGCAAAACCAAAACGAGCACAAAGTCCTATATTTGATTTCTTCGAATTACCTTGACTGTGGTCATTTCCATTCTTTTTACTTTCTTTTATACCTTCATTTTTCTTATCTGTGTTCTTTTTTGGACAATCTGGAGCCTTCAGCGTCACTTATATCAATCATAATTACTATTCTTCTCTTGTCAACTCCATCTGTATATATTTTTGGTTTGCCCGTTTGTCTCCTTTTTGCTTTCGACATTCCTTGTGGAAAGATTGATGAAACAGACTAGCTTTGAATTTATTAGTTTATTTGATTTCCATTTAAAAACCATCTACATCAGACCATGGATCTATGCCACGATCCAATCCTTGAAAACCACCAAACAATCGTCACTGCAATTAGTAATGAGGTTCCCACAGGTACGATTCTCTGAATCCGCAAGTTTTTGCTGGCGAGGCGTTCGTTTTCACACTTCAATCTTCATCACTTCATTTTATTGTTTGGTATCGATACATTTATTAGCTGCGTAACGAATCTCGACTTCCCACCCGTTAATTTTCTTCACGTATTCAGGCATAAGAAGATGCTCGCTTCTCAGTGATATCCTACCTAGTTGCTAATAAAGGAGCGCTTATTAGAATCGAGGATTTACGATTGAGATTGAAGCAATTAGAACAGTTCATTTATTTGACTTGTTTAATGTAGCTTTAATTAGTAATTAGGTGCGTTGTTATTTATAGATCTTGTGGGTATGTATAAATATACAGGGTGAGTTTTTTTCGATGACCACGATAAGATCTCGGAAACTAGCAGAGCTAGAACAAAGGTTAAATGGGGAAAGAATTGCAGTTTTGAATGCTCAATCTAACGCCCCTTTTGGATTTTTAAAAAAGTTCATGGCTCGCTAGGTATTGTGAAGAGTAATTTTTTACTATTTCATAAGATCTGTGTAGCTCCGTTATTTCTGATTATACAGAGAAACTGTATACAACAATTGTAGGTAATTTTGGGCTTAATAAGATAATCTAATCCAATTTTTTATGTTGTTTGTGATTTTTGAGATATGACATAAACTTGTGTTTTTTTAAATGTAAATCATAGTTGGCTGTGGCCTTATAAAATCGGCCATTTTTGAGATTTCCAAAGATATAATACTTGGCATAGTTATTATAAAAAATAAAGGAGCTATGGTTAATTTTCTGATTTTTTTTTAAATTTTCACATAGTCAGCCATGGAATATTTGCATATATTACCGTTCTATTTTATAATAAGATATACTTCAAACTTTCAAATATTTTGTTTTTAGCTGGTAAACAAAATGTAACAAAATAAAACAAAAATTATCATGATGGAGCTCCACCACATAATTATTTGCTGGTAAGAAATTACCTAGATCAGCTCCAAATAGTTGGATAGGGAGAAATAGACCTATTTCCTGGCCGCCCCAATCCCCCGATTTGTCTGTTTTGGATTTATTTTTGTGAGGAACAGTACAAAATAAAGTTTGAGACAATAATTGTTGAATTAAGAGCAGCTGTTGCCAGTATTGACAGGCGCTCTCTAAGAAAGGCGACAAATTCAGTTTTAAAAAGATGCAATATTTGCATAAAAAAATAATGGTAAATTGTTTGAACACTTTTTAAAATAATAATAATTAGAATTTGAGTTTTTTAATTTTTGTTTTATTTTGTTACATTTTGTTACCAGCTAAAGACAAAATATTAGTTTGAAGTAAGTCTAATTATAAAATAGAACGTGATTATGAAAATATTCTGCTGACTATGTGAAAATTAAAAAAAAAATCAGAAAATTAGCCATAGCTCTTTTATTTTTTATAATAACTATGCCGAGTATTATATCTTTGGCCGATTTGATAAGGCCACAGCCAACTATGACTTAATTTAAAAAAACACAAATTTATGTCATATCTCAAAAATAACAAACAACATAAAAAAATTAATTAGATTATCTAATTAAGCCCAAAATTATCTACAATTTTTGTCTCTACAGTTTTTCTGTATAATTAGAAATAACAGAGCTACAGAGATCTGATGAAATAGCAAAAATCACTCTTTTCAAAATATCTAGTAAGCCATGAACTTTTTTAAAAATCCAAAAGGGGCATTAGATTGAGCATTCAAAACCGCAATTCTTTCCCCATTTAACCTTTGTTCTAGCTCTGCTAGTTTCCGAGATCCCCATAGTGGTCATCGGAAAAAACTCACTCGTATATCAATGTTACAATAAATCGATGGCTGCAACGTGAATTGAATCCATCACATTCACAATCATAAATAGGCATCAGTAATGGGTGCCGGTGCGTTAGCAAAATCCTCTATAGTGTCAAAAACCTTCTATTCCCCAGCAAAAGACTACAAAAGCCACGAGCGTAAATCCCCTAATCTCTTAATACCATCGTCTGACGGTAAAATACCGAACAGGCCGTTCCCTTGTGGTACCAGTACCATCCGATAAGGTCCCCCTTTATTCATTGCGGCCGGCACCGACCGCATCTGATTGCGAACGAGGGAAACAAGCCAGTTTTCGCGTCCCGAATTATATAGGCGGCGATGCCTCGTTTATCATCCGGCGGAGGCCTGTAATTTCGCCAGAAAAAACGAGGCATGCAAATGAGTGCACGCCCGCATTTGGTACCGGTACCATACAGGGTGTTCGAAAAATAGACGGAGATATTTTAGAGGGTGATTCCCTGTTAAGAAATATGAAAAAAAGTTTCTATAAACATGGGTCCGGAAATGCAGAGTTTTCAAGATACGGGATGTTAAATAAAAAAAAATAAAACATGAAATTATTAATGTCTTAAAAATTATTTACTCGATTCTGTTGAAATTTGGCAATGTTATTTGTTGTATTAAGAGGCTAATTTCGCTCTAACTAGATTAAATTTATTAAGTCCAGTGGCGTCCCGGGGGGCACCTTAGCGAATATTATTATCAAAAAAATGTACGCCACTACCTTTTTTGTAACTTTAATATTTTTTGTTTGATTAAGCATCTAAAAATACAACTTCTTTCCCTCTTGTATTGTTTTCCTATCTCACTTCGTTTTCGAGAAAAAAAAATAAAAACCGTTTTATTGCATGTCACTGGACAAAATTGGTTGTAGTGTACTTTATGTTATGATATTGGAAAAGTTGCAATAACACTCTTTCCTAGAAATGCTTTTGATTATTTGTTTTCCAAGGCACTTGGACAAATTGCAAAAATTGATAAACCAATTTTGTCCAGTGACATGCAATATATTTAACATCCTGTATCTTGAAAACTCTGCATTTCCGGACCCATGTTTATAGAAACTTTTTTTCATATTTCTTAACAGGGAATCACCCTCTAAAATATCTCCGTCTATTTTTCGAACACCCTGTATAAGCACAGAACAACCGGAGACACGGAATCTGCCGAAAAAACGCGCGTAAATAAAGCGCATCTTTTCTTTTATATAAACAACAGACCCGATGACCCTAGTTGATGAACGATGTTGGCGCGCCTCGCTGAAGGCTGAAAATTACCGCGGCCTCCGGTGATCCCTTTGAATGGCCAGCACCGCCAATCAAAGGACTTATTACCGGCCGGGCACGGGCAACAAGAAAACGCGCCTTTTAATTGCTGTTTTACGAATGGTGGACGCACCGAAAGCAGATAATAAACTCTGGTCTTCTCTTCTTCTCCGCCCGCTTCGCTTGAGCGCCCCAGTGACGTATTGTGACGGCGGTGCTAGTTAGCGTTCCACTCTCAGAGAAATAACCAAGAAGAGAGGGAGTAAGAACAAAAAATAAACAGAGCCAACATCTTTTTGAGTGATGCCACGCACCCATCGTTTACAGCATTTCATTTCTAAATAGAAGGGTTTAATAATGGGATTAAGTGAAGACATACCTCCCATAACATTAAATTAACAATATAATAATAATAATAATTCTCACCCTCACAATACTCCAAACTAGGAGTACCCCAGAAGCAACCACATGCTTGTGCGGGGGAGGGGGGCAATTACTATTATTTTGTCTTCGTTGCCATTTGCGGCTAGGGCCGACTTTTTTCCCGATAAAACTAAGATAGCATTCGCTCAAGTACTACGGAAAACCCTAGAAAACCGTAGTAATCCCAGTGAGTGTAGGACAATTAGTAAATCGCACGTATAAAGCTATTTAGGAGCAATACCGTGAACACACATTTGTTCAGCGCTCTTGGCCATAGCGGTGTTTTTCTTTAAAGACATGTGCATGCCCCTGCCTCGACACCGGTTCGAACCAAGGTCGATCGAAGGCAGAAAAACATGCAGTCTAAAAGTCAGCGCCGGTACGAGCGACGCCACCGCGTTATTAATTCCTTGTATGTGACAATTTTAAACTAAAACTAAATTGCGCTGTAATTATAGTAGGCTAATTATAATTTTAATAAAATCTTCATCAGATACTTCAAATTACCCAACCTGGCAACGCCGCCGTCGCATTCAATCTCTCTGCATTGTTTGTGTTGTTTACCCCAGTGTGACATTTTCTCTGATTTTTTTACTTGTGTATTTTTCGTGATTTGAGATATGAGCTATGGTTTCCATTTAAAAAAAATATAACTTTGGTTCATATCTCAAAAACTATTAACGCTACCAAAAAATTAATTATTCCATTCGATTCTACGCCAAAAAAGCTATAAAAATAGTTGATTAAATTTGTCGATATAATATAAGTTGTAGCCAGGAGAGAGGTTTCTAAAAAATCGAAAATTTCAGTCCAGCGCCAATGCGCGGAAACTATAAAACTTATCTAAAATCTGATTGGTCCACCAAATTCCTCTCAAAAAAGTAGTACAGTGACGTGAAAACCGCAACCCTCCGAGATTTTACTGTATCTAGATACTTTTTAGGTACCTAGATACATATCTAGATACTTACAAAAATCAGGATCTGCTTTAGTATCTAGATCCTTTTGAAAGTATCTAGATACTTAGATACTAGATACATTTTTAGCCAAGATGCCAAGTGGTGCCACGTGCCTATATTTAATTTAAAAAAATAAACAATACAAATAATAAAATGGGTTGTGATTTAGTGATTTTTTTAAGATACCGTACATAAAGTACCTACTCAATGCTCACTTTGGAGTGACGTACAGGATAAACTACTAACTCACAACTTGTTTTGATTAGTCACAATCTAAACTTCAGATTCGTCTAAACAATTCTACTTTACCTACACACACACACTTGTTTTATAAAATCTATAAGTAGATAAGTATATTGATTGCCTTATGAGGTCTGAAAATTTTCTTAATTAACTGATAGTATCTGGAAGTATCTAGATACTTTTTTAACGTATCTGTATCTGCACCCAGATACTTTGAAAAAAATGTATCGGTATCTGTATCTATAGATACATCTGCCAGACAGTATCTGTATCTAGATACCGAAAAAAATGTGTCTGTTACATCACTAACGCCAACAAATGGTTGCAATGAGAAAAAGTGATCAAAGTAAATGTTTGTAGTTACGATATTCAAATTCGTTAATACTCGGCGACGACCATCTTTTCGCACGCCACTGGCCGAAGAGTTTCGCTCACCTCGACTAATTGCACCCCGTCAGGTAATCACCGCCGTTATTTATGACTGGGCGAGCTGGCAGAGAATGAACGAGCCAAGACGCCCGGATAATTCACCTAGCGAACGCTGGCGTCGGGGATCAGATACACTCTGTATAGACACGCGAAGAAATACGGCGATGCTCGGCTAGCCGACGGTAGGTGGCGATTACCGCCTGGGGTTCGTTTTTCGCGGGGAGAAGTATTCGCGCCATGCAGGCAGTTTGAAAACGGCTCTTGGTCTTGCCAACCTTCTAATTTTAATTTCTGTATTCAAATCAAAGTTGTTTTTATAATATTTTCCATCGAATTTACGTGTCCACCTTTGGAACAGTCACAGCTCGCACCATCCATGCCGTTCATGTATAAAAATCTATACAAAGATCAGGCACTGGATGAGGGACCGCGACAGCACGACTTGGCCGCTCGTCGTGCATGTACAGTGCGTCGCTCTGTCATGAAAGTGGGAATAGTAAGGGCAGAATGTAAAGGTGAAGTCGGCCATAAAATCGAGAGAGATGGGCTATTATTTTCCTACCTGCTCTCCCTTATGTTTTGGAGCGAGGGGTTCGGCTTAAAGAACCGCAAGACCAACTTTTTATTGCTTTGTCCTTGTCTGATACATTATGTTAATAAAGATAATATATTCAAATGGGACTACGCCTATAAAACAGGGCAGTAATTAAATATTTGGGTTTATTTTGGTGATAAACTTCCTGTAATAACAATGCAGCGTCAAGTATTCAGTGCCCAAAGTAGAAAATTAATATTAAATGTGGTGAAACATTTCCAAGAAAGAAAAGAGAACACACGTGAAAATTTATCGGTACTTCAATGTGCATTGGAGGCGTTACAGATTAGTACAAGGACCATTTCACGAATTAGGCAAGAGGGCATTAAACATGTTAAAATGGTACACACTAAAAGTAAAGCAGCCCCGAAAACTAAAGATTTGACAGAATGGGATAAAGGAGAAATAAGAAGTTTGATTTATGACATGACAACTAACAAGCAACACTTAACTAGGGAAAAATATGCGAAGAACTGAACAAAAGGGAATTTTGAGCTGCAGCAAATCAACGTAAAGTGATTCATATTCGGATGATAGTATTTTATATTAGTATTATTTATTTATTATGTATATACTGACTTCTGACTATGTAAAGTTTATTTTATGTTTATGTACAAATTTTTAATCCGTCCGTTCACATCAGGTAGTAAAGCAATAATTTATTCTAGGCCGACCCTGCCTGCCTTAAACAATCAACTAGTAATACAAGACAAGTACTAGGTTTTCTATCTCTCTTCCTTTCATGAAAGGTGCTTAGCGAACTTTAAGACCTACGTCGAATACAAATTGGAGGAGGAGATATGAGTGTAATTGTGCGAGTGCAAGTAAAGCCATAGATATAGCGCTCTCTCTTTGATGATTTATTGCCGACTTCGCCTTTACATTCTGCCCTTACTATATATAACATTCGGGTGAGCTACACATAGTAATTACGTAGCCTAGACCTATATGCTAGATCTGTGAATATAGAGTGCGCATTTCCTGTAGGGACATTTCCAGCCTACGTGAAATGTCACGCACGGGATAGTTGAACACCGAACCCAAGCAATTAAGAACTTCAATTTATACGTACGCGTTCCAACTGCACTTTCAATGTGCGATTTGCGGCACGACGTCGCCCATTTATAGATTATTAATAACTCCGAGATTCCTGAGATTGTCATCGGAGTCGGTTTAATTTCAAGTTCCACCAGCTAGACGGCATTATTAGCGGACCCCGTTAGGAATAAATCATTTCAGAAAGTGCGGTCTTGTTTTATTCTCAATCGATTTGAATGTAAATAGTTAATTAAGAGACTGGATGTCATCCGGCAAGAGTTATACCTACTTATTTTTGCAAAAGAATTAACCAAGATTGATTTGGTACAAAAGACTCTCACTGTAACATCGAACGTATCTGACCAGGACAAAAGTGTTGGCCCATTCCCTAGAAATCTCAGCAAATCTCTCATGCTACTATGATGCTATCAAATTTGACAGATCAATTTATGAGATAAACGTATTAAAACACAATGCAAAATAAATTGTTATCTCCAGGGGCTCTTTAAAATAAGGGGACCCAGCATGTCACAGTCTATCGCAGAGGAAAAGTGAAGCCTTTAGGGGAAGTTTGTTTTCTGTCGACTCCAAGGAGACCACAAGGGGGCTGATACAAGGTTATGTTATATGTCAGTGTCCAACTGCCATGAGGTTTTATGTGACATGCCAGTGCCAGAGATTCTAAAGGAGGCAAAATATTTCCCTTCATAATTCAGAATTTTTAACTTTTCTAACTTCCAGATACTCAGATGTGTCAAATAAAGGTAATGCAGCCGCCTGTAGTAGTCCCAATAATTGCAACCAGATTTTTCCTGTATCACCTTTAGTAATCCTACACTTCCCATTATGTGGGCATTATGTATAAGTAGGTAGTTCAAAACAAAAATCGTATTTCGTAAATTTTAAATTATTAAGCAGGTAGCTTCAGTCAGGTCTTTTTTTAACTAGTTTTTATCTACGACTACAAGTTTGAGGTACCTACCTTGGGAGAGAAATAAAATTACAAAAATTTTATAATAAACACCGAGAAAACTACCATGATTAGAACTACTAGACCTAAGCTTATTAGTCCATCCCGAAATCTGTGAAAGTTCTTTGGGTAGACGCATCCAACATGTGAAGAAAGTTCAAGTATATATTACAAATGGATTGAGGAACCTGGTAACAAGGTGCTATAGCGACAAATTCTTAAATAAGCAAAATCGGCACTGACTTACCATACTTATTACTTAAATTCGTGGAAATAATTACTGAAAATCAATTTCAACTATAAAATAAATTTGTTTCATTTGACAGCTGCCATATTCTGAACTTGTAGACACAACATTGTCAAGTATAATTTTTAGAAATCATGGAAACCATTATTAATTTTTACTAACAATCAAAGTACCTGTTATATTCATAGATTCTCCAATAAAATGGCATACTTGGCATCACTGATACCATTAGAATGAGGAAAGAATAGGCCTCACTTTGGAAAGTATAATGCTGGGTCCCCTTTAAAGAGTCGTTACTCGTCTTTACGATGTTATGATGTCGTTACTCGTCTTTACAAATATTTTTACTCAATGCAATTGATTGTTATCTACTCCAACGTATCCAATGTTTTATCTATCGATTAACCCTTACCTAGAGTATGTTAATAGGTATTTTAGTTTTTGAAATGTAAAGGCAAAAGTTGTCTAAAATGAATCTGCGAGTTTACCGAATCTGACAAAAGTTCAATTAATTGTACAGGATGTTTTCGAGACACGCACAAACCTACATTTTTTAAAAATTGAAATATATTTTCGCTTTTTTAAATCTTTAGCTTATGGTGATTACAACAATATTCCTATACTTACCAACCACCTATATCTAATATGTTGTGTGTTTCTCGGTTTGCTAGAGCCGTTTTTACAATACAACACATAATAATAACGCATTATAAGTGGTTTTAAAAATGATAAAGCAGGAGAACCGTTGCGACTGAAACGAAGGAGGAATGTGCCGTTTTGCCCACAAAACATGTTTTGCCTATTTCTGTGTTATGTACTCAAATTTGGCTGTCAGATTAGACTCCTTATTAGTTCAATGCTCAATGCTAATCCGGTACTTACCACGCGTTTGCAGCCATCCCAAAATAGTAAATCAGCAGGAACACGAACGCGCAGTTGACGTTCGAGAGTCCGTCCTCGGGCATCTCGGAAGACACGGCCGCGTTCTTTTGACATGCCGTCGACATGCGGCCGGCGAACATCCTCAGCGTCCATCCGGCGCTGACCAAGCAGTAGCAGAGGGCCAAACTCACGAGAGGGTGAGCTTTCACCCTTCCCCCGCCGATAGTGAGGGTCAGGACGGCCGCCAGGCTGATAACCAGGCAGATAAGAGCCCACACCGTCGTCCAAACCTGAAAAGGAAAACGGGAGAATCAGGCAAAATTTTTGGTGCAAGATCCCACGCGAATTTGTTTCTACGGTCACGGTCGTGGATTTTCGTCGCTCGAAATACATACAAAAAGGCCGTGAATGACTCTCAAACAAAGGAAATCTTTACAGCTTACAAGATTTACGGCTGGACCGATACGCACTATATTAAAGTTCCGAGCATGACGTCATATTTCATTGTTGTTTACGGACTGGGGTGGCGCCACTCGACGAAAAAAATGGCGACATATTATAGGTTATAGGGGGTATTCTGTGGTTATTGGTATGTCCGTTACTGACGTTTAAAACGTCCCAAATTTTAAATATCCAGCTTTAGCACGATTTGCCTTATTTTCACGGTAACGAATTGTCTTTACGTCCAGTATTTAGCAGTTTTATCCTATTAACACAGCTTTTATAGGTAGATTTGTTTGCGATAACATGAAATTTCCATGCACATGAAGAAAACGGTATGCACACTGCACAGACCGTTAGGTGAATTGCAGAAGAATAAACACTATTTTGGAATTATGGGATGATCTGATCAACCAGCTGAAGAAGCGAAAATTCTAGATATTATTTTGCAACGTATGCAAGAATGAAAATAGAAAATTTTGTTTATAGCTCCAAAGCGAACCAATAGTCCTCCATATTAAAGAAGAAACTGAAAAATTTAATGCGTTTTATGCTTACTTACACTACAACTAGCCATGGACTTCATTTCAAACCAAAAGGTACCGAATACTCTTGCTTGCTTTTTAGACTCGCTTTTCTCAAGAAAATGTATGGAATAATGCCATTATATAGACCATCAGACAGTGACAGATTTTCCTTACTGATTTTCTCATTTATGCCTTGGAGAGAGTTGAAAGGTAAATCGGTGCTGAGTCGGAAAATAGTAATTTTAAGTTTGGCCCCCGGGGAAAACATATGGAAAATTCGATTTTTCAAAACAGAAAAAAAGGTACTAATTCTCACTTATGCCATGTTTACCGTATGATTTCTTATACTATTCCGACCTCGAAAACCCAAAGGCATAAGTGTAGCGTGTGGAAAAAGGGTTGAATTAAGGGTTTGGCAGATCACACAAAAAATGACTTGGTTTACTGACTCCGTCAGTTATGCCGTTCGAAATGGTGACAACTTATATCCTCACTAGCCCAAAAATTTATTTGCAGAAGTGACGCGTGGGAAAAAAATGCACTTTTGGGTCGGAAAATAAGTCGGAAAATTTTTTTTTCGTCAACTGATTTCTGCACTTAAGTATGTGCACAAAAGTGCATTTTTCCCCACGCGTCACTTCTGCCAATCAATTTTTGGGCTAGTGAGGATATAAATTTTCACCACTTTCGAACGGCATAACTGACGGAGTCAGTAAACTAAGTCATTTTTTGTGTGATCTGCCAAACCCTTAATTCAACTCTTTTTCCACACGATACACTTATGCCTTTCGGTTTTCGAGGTCGGAATAGTATAAGAAATCATACGGTGAACATGGCATAAGTGAGAATTAGTACCTTTTTTTCTGTTTTGAAAAATCGAATTTTCCATATGTTTTCCCCGGGGGCCAAACTTAAAATTACTATTTTCCGACTCAGCATCGATTTACCTTTCAACCCTCTCCAAGGCATAAATGAGAAAATCAGTAAGGAAAATCTGTCACTGTCTGACGGTCTACATGTGAACTTGTCAAATTAGAGGGACATAACAAACATTTTATTTTATTTTGGATATTAAATTCGTAGTAACAGACACATTTGCATGTTTTTATTTTATAAAAGATTCTGCAACAATGGTGTTTTAATATTAAACCACCGTGTAAATTTTTGTTTCGTCGTGTGGCGCCAGTGGCGATCGCTTGAAACAGCGCTATATGCACAGGCCTGTTGGTCCAGTTTAGGGTAATCGTCAAAAAAGTATCTTTATCTTTAATCTTCTACTCCGATATTAAAATGCTCGATCCATCACCGTCAATTTCAGATAACGAGGTTCTAAATATTCACAAACGGTTACTTCCGTGCATGATTTGTGTTTTAAATCAAACGTTTGCATTTAATATTCTCCATGGACGATAAGGTTTCATAGTAATGCCGCTTCTAATTCTGGACGTGCACATAATTTTTAGATTAGTAGGATTATGACTGGGTACACAAATAATAAATTTCTTTTGCCTGTTCCCTCCCCCGTAAGTTCACTTTATATGCTCGCCAAGAGGCCCGAAAGCGAAAGTGAAATGTTCGAGGTGCCCTGTTGCTAGGTACAAAAAGTGGTTGCTAGGTACAAAAAGCATTGCCTAGCAACGATGCAACGATTATGCAGCAAGGACCTTAAAACCATTAATAAAATATATGTAGCAACTTGAAACTGGCGTCAAATTTAATATGTTTCACATCGAATGTTTTATAAACTGGTTTTGATCAAGAAGACTACGAATTATGCCAAATAAAAATTAAGAATATGGATATATTTTTCAGTGTCAAATAAAGTGGCTAATATAGTTCAACGCACGAAAGAAAACGTTTCTAAAGAATGCGGGCAGCGTTGCGAGGTTTCCTATACGAGTAGTCGTTATTTATTCGCGAATACAAGTTTTAGCATATTGAAGCCGAATTTCTGTAATACAGAAAAAATAAAGCTCGCAGCACGCGACCACTTACTCATTTTTATTTATCATTTGGAGTATTGTGAGGGTGAGAATTATTATTATTATTATTATTTGTTTTTAATGCGGTGTAATAAAACACCTATTATATATTTTTAAGATCGTCGCGTCTACCATCGCCTTTGAAATACGGCAACAAAGCACTTCTGCCAGCGAACCGGCCGACAAAACCAGTTATCCAACGCGTTTTGTGCCTGTTTATATACTGCGTAAAGTTAACTGCGTATTTGGGCTTCCACACAGCTCACTTTTTCGACCGCCGACAAGCTTGGCAGAGAGCTCAGTGGCGTTTCGTATGTTCGGGAGTTAACGTGCGCAAAATGAGTAAACAGAGAATAACGTTGCATTCTCAAGCACGAGAAATAATTGCCAAGGTTATAAGGTTTTTCCTTCCCCTATAGTCTTAGGCATCACCGTTAAGAATAATATTAACTATAACTTAAATAACAATTATATGAAAATTAAGTCAGTGAGTTACACAAAATTGAGCTACGCCCCTGAACTGTGACTAATTCTATAATATTTACGTCGCACGCATTCTGCCGTAAGGAGGACTATAGCAAAGTCAAACAGCAGTGGACGTAGCGCTGGGTTAAAAGCCTCCGGATAGTAAACCGTAGGTCGCGGGTTCGAGTCTCACACAAAACTCAAGTTTTTTTTTTATTATCGCTGCATTATACTTCTTATATTTATTACTAATCTTAGTAATTGAGGCAACGCGGGCGTTGCCTCGGTCTTTAAACAATCTCCTCGGCCAAAAAAGTGGACTTACGCATCTTGCAATGTAAATAACTATTTATAATTACTCAGTTAAACTTCAGTGCCTTGGTGCGCAAATAACTACTGTTTTGGTACAGACAGGAACACGTTTTTTCCGAGTTTTTTCTCCTTAAAAGTCGGTAGGTATGCTTCATATTTCCATTTTCGGCACCTAAAACGTTTAAGGCCATATTATATATGCCATCTTGTTCCCACCAATAAATACTCAAAGCCCTCAAGCTTGAAAAAATAAAAACGGAGAAAAAGGGGGGGCAGGACTGCAAGTTCGGTGGCATATGGTACCTATTATACATATGTTCGGGATCGGGACTGCTTTTAATGAAAACAAATGATCTGCGGAAACAGGCGCGCTGATTGTTTGTAGGGAATATTTTGACGTGCTTAATGCCGCGTTTGTTTTCAAAGCACACGGGACCCGACGTAAAAATAGAAGAAATATTTACAGTAATTACTTAGAAGATTAAAGAGTCTATTTTGGACGATGTTATAGAACAGATAACGTGCGTCAATTAATTAATTTTGATCGGCGATTCCTTATGGTTGTCGTTCTTAAGTGGGGTTCGTGATTTTGCTTTGTTTCTTATGGTTAGCAGTTGAAAAATCACATCTTCATAATATTGGTGCAATCACATTATAAAATGCCAATTCGCAAACAAGAAATTTCGAAGCTGAAAAATCGGCACTGAAGTACCTAGCCCATTATTGAACGATTTTTTCAATAAGTAGGCCTTGGAGAGATGTACCTACTTAAACATCAAACGTCAGACGCGGAGCCATCGCCCGTCAAAAGTGACCAAATATTCAAAACCCGGCCAATAAAGGCCCATTTAATTTTTCGTACACATTGCGAAACTGGTACCTATAGCAGCGCAATCTTTCAGTATAATTTTAGTAGGTTTGAATATCAATATATTTTGCATGGATGCTGAACAACAGGCAGCAGTTTAGAGTTTCTGTTGGGAAGCACCGTGCCTTGTCATACTTGACCTAGGTAAAGCGATCGTCAAAGTCAAGCAACGCCGCGCGCAATCGGTTCATGGACGGGTGATCCCTTATGATAATTTTTTTGCTTAATAAAACTTTTTTTCCGATTTCAAAAAAAATATATAATATATGTATCTCGGCACTGAAGTTCTTTTTATGACTCACGTGGTTTATTTGCCTCGACCAGAAGCCTCGGCAACTAAATTCCACATGAGTCATAAAAAGTTGAACATCAGTGCCTTGGTACATAAATAATTATTTTCCAGATTAAAAAAAATAATGTGTCCTTGGCACTGAAGTTCCTTTTTATAACTCGACGTGGTTTATTTGCCTCGGCCCTACAGGTCTCGGCACTAAATTCCACATTTTTTTTATAAAAAGTTGAACTTCAAAGCCTTGGTAGTAGGTATATGTATAATGTGTGGTAGTATTTAACAAATAACTATTAATTTAGAGTCTAGGAAATAAAATCCAGGGAAAAAATCCAAAGGAAAAAATCCAGGAATAAAAATTCAGAGGAAAAAAGGCAGGGAACACAAATCCAGACGAAAAAAGATCCAATTTACAAACAAAACATTAATTATAGGTGTTTAATAGTATGTGCAATGTGCAATTAATAGCCTCTATAACGTAACTTACCTATAACCTAACTTTCAGGTTTTAATTTTAAGCTGGTTTAGGGGTACCTACTAAGCGTAAAGTAAGAAAGCTGCCTACTCCTGGATTTTTCCTGGATTTTTTCTATGGACTTTATTTCTGTTTAGCGTTAATTTGGGTACCTATACTAAAGTCAAGTAAGTCTTACGCCTGGCGTAAATAAAAACACGTGTTCGATGAAATAAGGCGATTGGTCAATAGGCCATAAAATATCAGCGCGCCTGGCAACAGGGATGTACTCGATCGCATTCATCGATCGTATTTATGCGGTTATATCTTGTTGTTTTCAGCTTTTAGACACCGCCACAAATAATTTTATCGATGTTTTGAATCATTTTAATTAAGACAATAATTTTTTTCCGAAATATGTTGACGTAAACAATAATAATTGTAAAAGTCAAATTACATAAAGGTCGTGCCTCAGTGCGGCTCTGGCGAATATCTCAAACGCACGCACGTTCTTCTTGTTTACATCAGGCGTAAGAGTTTTTTGATTTTAGTACAGTTAACTAAACTCTATTCAAACTAAACGCAAGTGAAAGATAAACAAAAGTTGTTGCATGGCTAGCACGTGATCGGCTTGCTATTGGCTAGTTGGCAATAAAGTTTTTCCAGGCGGGCGAGTTCAGCGAGTCGTTATTTATTACAGAGGTGTATTGAGTTGCAAGTGGACTTTTAATTTTTTCCGATATAATTCTTTCGCTGTTTATTAATTTTGGAGCTACGATTTGTGTTAATAGTAGAAATTTGCAGGTAAGTGAATGACTTGGTGTGCCATAAAAGTTTGTTTTTAAAGTTCTTAATACTGGGGCATATTATTATAATATTTTATATTATAAAATTCATAGAGATCGTCCTTAATGCGGCCCTGTCCCGTATTAGTCCTCAGAATTGTTCACGTGTTTCCATCGTGTAAATGCTTACGCCCAACTTGCATTTTGATTGAATAGAGTTTAGGTATGTATTTAAAATCTATTATAGAGTTGGCCTTATCAGAACGCAACAGTCGAGGCAACAGTGCAAACATATTGTTCTACCATCAAATAGGAATTCACTTTGTAATATCCTCTGCCCATAATATCGGGACACACTGCATATTGTGTAGTAAACAATAGCACAGACTAACGAGTAATACAGACAATTCCTTAGCGACATGTGTCAAAAGGAGACTCGCTTTTTAGCGAAATTTCTTCTAAAGACATTAATAATGTGCATTTTATTTGATTTTACGTTAATCTACATAGCAAAAAGATTGTATTAGAACCAAATTTATGATTAAAATACTGTCTGTCTTCCTGTAAATTGAAATGGAGACTCGCTTAATTTTGACACATGTCCGTAAGGAGGCTTCTGTTGCAAAGCTATTTATTCTGTGACAATAGTAAACAAAAACAAAGGTACAAGATACCGGGTTTCGCATCTCGCATCAAACCTCGCTCCGCTCATAATAATGGGATTTAACCTGCCCCGCGCGCATGGGCGTAGCCAAGGGGAGGGGGGGTCTCGGGGGTTCAAACCCCCCCCCCCCCGAAATAAGCAAAATATTACCTAATATTATACCGAAAAAATACGAGGAGTGAAGAGTTAAATTATTATTACGTTTGAATATATGTAGTAATAGTAGCGCCTAGCGCCATCTTTTGACGAGAGGCAGACGCAGTTGCAGCCGAACTATTTTGTATTGTAGGGACACTTTGCGTTGTTTCTCGATTATTCGCCACGCCCCTAGGTCGAAATGAGCGGAACTTTGTGGAAGTTCGTGGAAGTTTCTGGACGGCTACTGGACTGCTATATAAGCGGCGCCGCGGCGCGTGACCGCGCTTACGGCAGTATTGTTCCATGCGAACTCGAAGCGAATAAAAGTGAAAAGTGGTGAACGAATAGTGAAGAGAATTAAGTGTACCGTGTAAGTGAGTAATTTTAGTGCGCTGTTATTCGATGACCTTGTTAAGGATAGATACGTGAATCATTATTACTGTCGAAAAATTGAGGGGAAAAAAAGGAAGGGTGATAAACTTAAAGGTATGGACTACTGGAAAAAGTGGCGTAGTCAAGGTCAAGGGGTTTCTAATAAAGAAACAAATTTGGATTTAGCTATCAAAGCTTCAGCTACCTTGCATGCTGATAAGAAGACTGCCTACCCCGAAATCTAGTTTGGAATGCCTAGATATGTGCGATAAAAACCTTTATCCTAATATTTACACATTACTACAAATCTTGGCTACCATTCCTGTATCCACTGCTACCCCAGAAAGGTCTTTCTCGAGCCTAAGGAGACTGAAAAACTATTTACGAAACACTACAAGTGAAAACAGACTTAATGGTTTGGCTCTAATGAACATTCACTATGGAACAGAAATTCATGCAGATGAAGTAGTGGATATATTTAAAAGAAAAAGCCGAAGATTTCTTCTTTAATGGTTTTAGATTTAGCGCAGAGGAACGAAATTAATTTATCCATTTCATTTAAAGTTAAGAACTTTATAAATGTATGTCGTAGTTTTTCGGATGGATATATAGATATTAAATTTCATATAAGTATATTTTTGTTGTTTTATTTACTTCTCAAACTAAACCCCCCCCAAAACTAAATCCTGGCTACGCCCGTGCCCGCGCGCGACAGGTGCGGAAGATTCTCCAACCACCAGCCCCATCTCACCTCTGCGAACTTCTTCTCCGACTCGTCGAACATCAGGTCCGCATCGCAGACGGGCACGCACCCGCCGGCCACCGCGTTCCTCACGTACCGCGGGCCGCAGTCGAACCCCCTCACCGCCGGGTCGACCGGCGCCCTCACGTCCACCGCCTTGTCCTTCGGCCCCTCCATGCACATGTGCTCGTGGTTGTTCTCCGCCGGGAACCTGGCGCAGTTCAGCGCGTCCGGCCACGGGAAGCCGAACCCCTTCAACACCGGGAAACACCTGGAGCGCACGCCCTCGCACAGCCCCCGGCACGGCCCTATCGGGTTGGCCACCTTCTCCGTGCACATGGGCACGTACACGGAACACAGGAACAGCTTCAGGTGGGGGCTGCAGCCGTACTGGATCAGCGGGGCGAACGACTTGAGGTTGTAGTCGGCCTCTTGCTGGGCCTCGTTGCCGCCGAGGTTCGGCATGCCGGTCATGTTGTAGCCCAGCCCCGAGCAGGTCTCGACGCGGATCGGTTCGCAGGTGCGGAGGAGGGGTTCGGCGGACGCGCGGGCGAACAGTAATAACGAGGACGTCGCGAGGAGCATCGCGTACCTGCGCCGAGCGGGGTCTGCCACGGAGTGAGCCGGAATATCGGGAGGTCGGCTCGGCCGGCGCGGCGGCTGGAATGCCGATCCGAAAGCTCGGCGGAGACGGACGAGCGCTAACGACTATTCAAATAAGCTCCGGGTATTTTGGAGCTCGTTTGACGGAGCCCGGGGCGGCGCGCGCGGTCTTATAAACAATCCGGATTGTTTACACGCGGAGGGAGATCGGCAGATAACGGTAGCGGGCGGGCGGAGTTTTTTATTTGATCGACAGTAATATACCGAGCCACGGGCGTAGCCAGGATTTAGTTTTGGGGGGGGTTAGTTTGAGAAGTAAATAAAACAACAAAAATATACTTACATGAAATTTAATATCTATATATTCATCCGAAAAACTACGACATATTTATAAAGTTCTTAACTTTAAATGAAATGGATAAATTAATTTCGTTCCTCTGCGCTAAATCTAAAACCATTAAAGAAGAAATCTTCGGCTTTTTCTTTTAAATATATCCACCACTTCATCTGCATGAATTTCTGTTCCATAGTGAATGTTCATTAGAGCCAAACCTGTCTGTTTTCACTTGTACTGTTTCGTAAATAGTTTTTCAGTTTCCTTAGGCTCGAGAAAGACCTTTCTGGGGTAGCAGTGGATACAGGAATGGTAGCCAAGATTTGTAGTAATGTGTAAATATTAGGATAAAGGTTTTTATCGCACATATCTAGGCATTCCAAACTAGATTTCGGGGTAGGCAGTCTTCTTATCAGCATGCAAGGTAGCTGAAGCTTTGATAGCTAAATCCAAATTTGTTTCTTTATTAGAAACCCCTTGACCTTGACTACACCACTTTTTCCAGTAGTCCATACCTTTAAGTTTATCACCCTTCCTTTTTTCCCCTCCATTTTTCGACAGTAATAATGATTCACGTATCTATCCTTAACAAGGTCATCGAATAACAGCGCACTAAAATTACTCACTTACACGGTACACTTAATTCTCTTCACTATTCGTTCACCACTTTTCACTTTTATTCGCTTCGAGTTCGCATGGAACGATACTGCCGTAAGCGCGGTCACGCGCCGCTGCGCCGCTTATATAGCAGCCCAGTAGCCGTCCAGAAACTTCCACGAACTTCCACAAAGTTCTGCTCATTTCGACCGAGGGGCGTGGCGAATAATCGAGAAACAACGCAAAGTGTCCCTACAATACAAAATAGTTCGGCTGCAACTGCGTCTGCCTCTCGTCAAAAGATGGCGCTAGGCGCTACTATTAGTACATATATTCAAACGTAATAATAATTTAACTCTTCACTCCTCGTATTTTTTCGGTATAATATTAGGTAATATTTTGCTTATTTCGGGGGGGGGGGGGTTTGAACCCCCGAAACCCCCCCCTTGGCTACGCCCGTGTACCGAGCCGTGTTATCAATATCATAAGCACGAGAAAATTCGAAATGGTAATTTCATTTATTATCTGATACACCTATGACCAGAGAGCTTTATTACCAAAGTCTTTTATTACAGCTGATTATAAACGAAAATACTGAGCGTGCTGAAAGTTACGCTATCGCGCGTTCGCGCGCGCTGTTCGATGCGGAAAGTAATACTTTTCCGCACTAGCGTGGAAAAGTAAAAGTTAAATTTTATATGACTAAATACATTAATTAATAAAATAGTCCATATTATGTTAGCATTAGCTATATACCTACATACAGTGTAGAGACCCATGTAGGTATAATATGTTTCTACAGGTGCGGTTGATACTGGACACCTCATCAGAAATATAATGAAGGGCAAGGAAAACAAATGGTCTCTATTTTTTTATTGGTAGTACCAAGGGAGAGTATCTCGTAGGTGGCGGTATTTGGATGTGGTAATTATTTCATGGCCTGCTAGGATTTTTTAAAATGGCAAATTTTCAAGAAACCCTATTAGGGATTTTTTTACGACAAAATGTTATTAAAAAAACTTGTTCAGAATAAAAACTGAGTAGATTTGCAAAATTTCAAAAGTCTAGGCCTACTTTGATTTTTAGCTTTTTTGTCTTTTTCTTCCACTTTTTTCTTAGAAATGTGTTCTTTCTGGAGCTTTTACTTCGAAATATTATTAAGGAAACTTGATTATAGTGAAAAAATAAAATTTTTACGTGAAAGCTCCAGAAAGGAAACTTTTTAAGAAGAAAGTGGGAGATAAATCTAAAAATCAAAGTAGGCCTAGACTTTTGAAATTTTGCGAATCCACTCAGTTTTTCATTCTGAACAAGTTTTCTTAATAACATTTTGTCGTAAAAAATGCCTAAGGAGTTTCTTGAAAATTTGCTATTTTAAAAAATCATAGCAGGCTATGAAATAATCTCAATCACCCCATCCAAATACCATACCGCCTATGAGATAGCTACCCTCCCTTGAGACTACCAATAAAAAATAATAGAGACCATTTTTTATTTTCCTTGCCCTTCATATATTTCTGAGGTGTCCAGTATCAAATTGGGACACACTGTATATTATACAATGTGATTCAAAACTATGCGGCACCCTTTCAGGGGCGTACGTAATTTACTCGTTAAAATAAGACGAAAAGTTCATGTTCATATCAACATGGGTCCAAAAACGCTTCGTTACGAAGATACAGGGTGATTGAGCTTGCAAAAAAATATCGATTTTTGTTTATACTTTCCAAACCAATAAGAATATTTAAACCAAACTTGGTACACAATAATGCCCTCATAGGGTGACATAACACATGTTAATATCAGGTCTCCAAAGTAACCAGTGGCGGAGAGGAGGTATTGGTAATCAGTACCATTAATTAAACAAAAAAAAAATAGTAAGGCCCTGTACAATACAAAAATTTATTATCTTGTTGAATAAGCAATACAATATGGAACAAAAAATGTCCCTTTCGCGGAGAATTGGAGTTTTTCCTATTTCTCATCTTTTTTGGACTCTTTACTTTGAGAAGTAACTATTATCAGTGACTATAGATAGTCACTGCTATTATTTTAAGTAAACGAAATGATTTTCAAATGGAATTGCAGTAGGAGTAGGTACTTTTTGATTATTATTGGTTTGGAAGGTATTGTAACGAAGTTACTAATTTCCTGTTTTCATTTTTATTTTTAACACCCACTTATTTCCTCGCCGCGCTATTTTTAGCGGCCGGCTATCTGCCGTCAGGGGCGGATGGGACCACCGGGACACCGGGCAAATGCCCGGTGGGCCGGTCATTCGAAGGGCCGGAAGGCCGCTCATCGGCTATCGCACCCTCGTGTCTTAAATTTTAAGACAGTCTTAACTACTTGACAAAACAAAAGACCGCCGTTGTTACAATAATCGTTGTCAAGTAATTAATTTACGGTGCAACTGGCCATAAGTATTTTTGTTTTGTTATTGTTTGTTTTATTATTTCTTTACGTGTTTTTACGGAAGCGTAGAAGGGCCACACCATTATTTTATTTTTATTGAACTCGAAATTTCGAATTTTAAAGTCTAAGTCCGACTTTTGAAGTCGAAATTCCGACTTTGAACTCGAAATTTATACTTTGAAAAGTCGAACTCCGACTTTGAACACGAAATTTCGACTTTCAACCTGGACGGACACTATATTAATATAGTGTTGGTCCAGTTTCAACTCAAAGTTTCGACTTTTAACATTGACTTTGAAAGTCGTAATTTCGACTTTGAAACTCGGACTTCGATTTTGAAAGTCAAACTTCGACTTTCAAAGCGAATTCTCAGAAAGATATTAGAATGTTTGTTTTTTCTTCATTATTCATAAAAAAAATTGTCCCCACGCCATTGCCCTGTATATTTCGTATATTGCGATTTCGAATCAAATAAGAAATTTTCAATAAAAACAATGTTAAAAAATAATTATATTGGTCCTATTGATAAACAAAACAATGCACTTTATCATACTAAAAGGTAGAAGGAATTTGAAGTTATATTAAAAAAAAAATAAAAATTTAGAGCTTCTTTATGCAACTATCATCAATTAAGAAATTTTCAATAAAAACGATGTTAAAAAATAATTATATTGTCCTATTTACAAACAAAACAATGCACTTTATCATACTAAAAGGTAGAAGGAATTTGAAGAAGTTATATTGAGAAAAATAAAGTTTATAAAGTCTACTAAGTTTGTCTACTAAGAAGTGTAATTTTTGAGCTATTAATTTATCTTAAAACTTACCGTGGTAATCGAGCGGAACGTTTATATGGGACACCCTGTACATTGCGATCTTTAACGACTTATTTTGACAGAAACACAAGTTGATGGGAGGTGTTTTTAACGAGAATCATCCTCATTTGATTTGTGTACTCCCGAGACAGCATAAGCCGCGTCTGGGCATTCATTACCACCGACCGAGCGTCGTTCTTTTTAGCCGACCGGGTACTTACCGGCTTTTTATCTGTGCCGGTGCAGTAAAAACGTTACAATGTTTTAATTTTGATTTATATTTATTGTGTTCCAAGAGTGCGCACACAGCACACACACACACCGCAACGCCGGGCGGCGGCTTTTTTTTCTGTTGCGAGCGACCCCGCGACAAACAATGTTTGTCGTCCGTTGGGGAATGGTAAAAAGTGCGGTCTTTGTTGAGGAAAATCAATATTTGCGTACTGGTACTACTGGATTAACTTTTATTGTGTTGATACAACTGCGGGTGAAGCGCGGGGTACTGAGGGACTTCTCTAGAAGAACGCGAGATAATACAAATTAAACAAAAGCATGTTGCACCAAGTTTGCCTCCTTAAGCTTGACGAAGGCCTCCAAAAGCTTACATATTTGTTAGTCAACCGTTTCTGTTGCAATAGGCCAAACGAACCCCAAAACAAATTAATCAAATTTTACGTTTCGTATTCGGATGGCTGGGAGCTTATTTTCGACATAGCGACATTAGCCACCCATGATTTTTATTTAAAAAATTTGTACACGGATCCGGCCTCCAAATTCCCCTAAAGTGCCCGGAGAGCGCACTTTTTTGAATTTCCAAAAATATTAACCTGCCCCGAAAATAGGTTTTTCCGACGTAGTTCGACCAGTAGAAGAGGGTTAAATTCGGTTAAATTCGGTTTCGTCCAGTCGTTTCCGAAATTTCGTATTTAATGTCCAAAATTGTCCAACGCCTCCAAAATCGTGAGGTCAATTTTCGAAAATTATTTGCTCGAAACCGGTTAGCCCTACGCCTTCGGGACCATGCTAAATCGATTCGGCTGGTCGATTTACTTCGAAAAAGTTCCATTTCTCACGGTAGAATTACGCTTAATCCGGACGCAGCAACAATGTCTTAGAAAAAAACCGAACTTTTCACTTTCGATTTGAATTTGAAGGCCATTTGCGCAGAAACGGTTAGAGCTACGACATTCTGCGTGGCGCCAATCGACGCAGCGCCTCGATATGTATAAGACACTGTGAAATCAGACCCCTGGAAAATTCCCTGCGCGCGTGCCGAATATTTCCCCGAGATGTTCGGGGGGTTCACCCCTTTGGAATTTGACGATTTCGCGAAAAAAATAACATTAGCCGGAAACGGGCTTATCCGACGCAGTTTGGCCCCTAGAAACCGAAAATCCGGTCGAAATTGAACTTGCAAGTTTCTAAATGCCCGGCCAGCGCACTTTTTCGAAAAACACCTAAAATTTTCAAATTGGCAACTTTTTAAACGAACTCGGAATGAGTCCAAAACCAGCTTATCCGACGTAACGTCATTCATGTTAAAAAATGTTTAGTTAAAATTTAATTTCCAATTAATAAAAACGGTTTTAATAATTATAAAAAAATAAATATAAACTTTTATTTAACAAAAACATAAATGAAGTAATACAAAAAACAAATAATATTTAAACGATACTTAAACAAAACTTCCAATTGGGAATTAATAACACAACAAAAAATAAATAAAAAACTCTGCTTCTGAGGAACGACGAACAAAATAAAGAATTAATAATAAAAATAAATAACTAATTATTGCGCCCCCTACCGAAAAAAAAAGAACTTGTTCAGTTCTTTACAAAGAACAGTTCACTGAACAAGCTACCTCTAACCTCTTCCGAAGAACCTGTTCCGTTCTTTTCTTAACATCTCTAGAATTAGCAAGGTGTTGAACAATACAAATTATATACGTGTATCAATATCAAATCATTATTATACCAATCTAAGCCTAATTTTATTTAATTTTCTTTATCAAATGCGGCCTTTTTTATTGGAATGCTTTATAACTTTTTCAAGCGCCTTTTTCGGGCCCTTCTCCTCCGGGCGGGTGGAATTTAGTTGCCGAGGCCTCTGGCCTAGGCAAATAAACCACATGAGTCATAAAAAGAACTTCAGTGCCGAGGTACATATTATTTTTTTTTTAAATCGGAAAAAAAATGTTTTATTAGGCAAGAAAATAATAATAAGGGATCACCCGTCCATGAACCGACTACGCACGGCGTTGCTTGACTTTGGCGATCGCTCTACCTAGGTCAAGTAAGACAAGACACGGCACCTTCGTACAGAAAAACCAAACTGCTGCTTCTTGTGCAGCCTCCACAACAAAGCTATTGATATTCAAATCTACTAAAATACGTATACTGAAGGATTGCTCTTCTATAGGAAACAATTTCGCAATGTGTACGAAAAGTTAAATGGGCCTTTATCGGCAGGGTTTTGAATATTTGGTCACTTTTGACGGGCGATTTCTCCGCGTTTGACGTTTGATGTTTACATCTCGCCAAGGCCTACTTATTGAAAAAATCGTATAATTTCTGTGCTTTTAATGACGATTTTGGGACACTTTACTGCCGATTTCAAGAAAAACAGTTTTATTTTGTCTAGATCATGCAAACCTTAAACTTTAAACTTCTGAACATAAAAAGTTTGTTACCATAGCGAATACGAGTATAAAGAAAAACAAATGCCCTAATCCACTTGTCAACAAAAAAAAAACTAGGCCGCCCCCTGCTCCCACGGCAAGAACTGTCCTCACAAAGGCGTCGGCTCCCTTTCTCATTTTTCAAATTCGGTTTGGAATAAAGCGGCCGCTTTATTTTCTCGAAACGAGCCATTGTCGGGGCATTTCGGAGGATTATATTTCAGGTTGATTAATAAATAACGCCGGCGTACACCTACACAAATAAAGTAGCAAACGCCGACGGTTCTCGGCAAACATTTGCACTGGCCCGTCTCGTACGGCTTGTTATGTAGAAAAATTAAATATTGCACACGCAGATGCGCTTTACCTAACCGCCTCTCCGGATGTGTTGTTTTTATATTTTCTTTAAAACGGGGGCTCGGTTCTGTTTGCCAAGATTGTATTAGATGGCTGGATAAGTTTTTCTTGTACAGGGTACATAGGGGCTCTGGGGCTAGAGCCCCCCAGTAGAAAATAGGAACAAATAGTTTAGTTCCGCGACCTTATTATAACAAACACTTAAAATCGTCGCTTGGCGCGCGCTATCGGGCCGAGTCGGGTGCTTCCACTATACGCGATTGTAGCATACGAGACGGCTCTCGGTTCTTGAGCCCCAGTCCTAGCCAGTCAACTGCGTGGCACGCGTTGCTGCGTCCTTACAAAACTTATCTCGGTGTCTTGCGTGTTCTAAGTAAACGAAATGAGAAATACTGTGCAGGACGTTTTGAAAGGTAACTTCTTAAGACTCATTTACAGAAAAAGTTGAGATGCGACAAATTAAATGCAATGTTTTGCGCTGTTAACTTCTTAAAAAACAGGAATTCTTGCATTATGCACTTTTTATATTAATTATGCAAAAATGCGTAATTTTGTAATTTTAATGTAACCACCTACATATTTTTTGAATTGACAATAGAGTGTGTTATCTTCAAAACGAAGTGATAGACAAAAAGTAGCTAAGGCGATTTCCAAGGAAAGCTGAATGTTGCAAAGCGCATCCTGATATTCGTTGATACAGAGATATTTTCTTTGGTTAAACGTTTTAAAGAAAAAGGATCCAAATGTATTTTCAAAAAATGTTTCTAAAAACTACAATCGCTTTCCAATAGACTTGTCACGATGCTGCGCGATTGTTGCTAAATTACGTTCAAATTATAAAATAATTATTGTTTGGGTAACTAATTTGAATGTAACGATTAAGTCTTTAACATTGTTTGATTTACTAATAAATACAATTATAGGTATTAAACCTTTGTCGATTTCTCTGTGGTAATAAAATTATATAGCTGTCTCTAATGCCGCATTAAATTATACTGAGGTATTTACTTCTTGAACAGAGCTAGCGTTTCAATAATAATAATTCAAAAAATACTTAAGTTCATGATGGAAAACAAAACGAAAATAACACAAGAAAAGCATCTAGTCATATGTCATGGCTTAATAATTTTACATTTCCCTTTAACCCCCCTTTAGTTTTGTTCTGAGCATAGACTGTCGTCATCGTTTCTTGTTCAGCGATCCTGCCACAACAAAATTATTAACTGAACCTTATCGTAAATCACCGAGTAATTTTCTGTGCGCAAAAAAAAACAAGGCATTCGATTATCTGGCTCCTCAACCAGATCTATTTAGAAAGTAGATTTAAGAGAAAAATGGAATGTTAGTATAGGGACAATTTTTTTGGTTTAGTCGTTTCATTCCCTAATTCTCCCAGTCATGGTCTCGGGTCCGGGTGTTCTATTGTGACAAGCTGTCCTAGGTGTTGCTGCGGATCTTGTTAAAATGTGAAATTCAGAAAATTGGGAAAGTATTGTGCGAAATAGCAATAATAAAATTTAAATAATTTTTTATACAGTGAGCAAGCAAAGGTTGGAATAAATTCGGTAAAAAAAACGCTTCGACACGTTCAACGTAATTTTGAAAGCCGCATATTTTGACATCTACTTGTAGTTCTTGTGACGTCATTACTAACCAAGCCAAGGCCTACTATAAAGGCAGGCCCTGGCGCACAAAAATCACGTGACCATCTTAGCCCGACGTTACATGTCATTTGTCACATAACTGAAAGCGGCAGCTTGGGTTTTGAGAAGTTTTAAATGTTTAAAGTGTTTTTAAACGTCTTAGTTTATATTTTAGAAACAAGTTTGTGTCTAGTGCGCGTGTGTCCTGGCGGAGGGGAACCGCCCAGGTGTTATTATGGCGTCTGGGTGGGAGTCGTGCCGTCCAGGAGTATTGGTGCCGCTCGCACCGACGTGTGAGCACTGTAAAGGGGAATTCTCCCCCGAACCACAGAATAGGGAACCCGGAATGGACTATTATGGACATGGACAGTATTGGACAGTGGAGCCTGAGACAGAGGGGTGAACTGCTTACGGGAGATCCGCGAGGTCAGACGGTCCGGGTGGCTGGAAGCCGTTCCCATTCAAAACGTTCGGGTTTGTGTATTTATTGTATTCACCATTCACCTTGTGCGAAATAAATCAGTGTTGTAACGTACTCGAGGATTTTCGTTGTCGACCCACGCCCTGATACCGTTTCTATTCGGTCTTTCACGCTGTCGACCAACTGAGACCTCGTCATATTTACAGTATACCTACTGAGGTTAGTTTTCATTTTTATTTCGTAAAAAATAACCTAAATACCAAATATTGGGTCTGTTTATATTATATTTTTACATATTACAAAAGCCAGGAAGAAAGGGTCGCCATAACAAACATTTGTTTTGCCTCGGGATGAAAATTTTCGCCAAAAATGGATTCGTCAAATTCCAACTGAGATTTAATTTCTAAAAAAAACCCTTAAGTATGTGTGGCTAACACATTTTCAAGAAAGTGAAACAATTAAAGTGGACAAATGTGTTGTGGCATGAAAATACCTATAGAGAATATCACCTAAGCTAAAGGAACAATTTTTGAGAATGTGCCAAAATATTGTGAGTGCAGTGCCGTTTAACTCTCAGCCTAAAACAGCTGAGGCAGGTTGAAAATTTTGAAAAAACAATTAGAGAAAGATTGGATGCACAAAACCAATAATGTAATAGATGAAAGAAAACTTGCCAAATTGTTACGAAATTTGTTTTTTTCTACTTATCTCCAAAAATGCCTTTTAATATATACGACTAAGTTGGTCACGTGACTACGCGATTATGCGTTAGCGCCGTGGCCTGTCTTTATCGTTGGCCTCGTAACCAAGCTATGACATCATCTATATTTTTTTAAATGGCAACCACTATTTTTGATAGCGTCATTTAAAAGTACTCACTTTTCTAGTATCGGTGTGCAAAGAATAATAATATATTAGACAAAAAAATTTTCGTACATTTTAAATTTAACATAACTTATTAAGTTTCTAGACATTTCTTTATTAGGCGACTGTATCTACATTGTAGTGCTTATTTTTTGCTCAGTTCCATTTTTAAGCAGGCTTAATTCTTACTGAATTTATTCCAATCAAAGGAATCAAAATAATTAATGTGATAAGATTAAAAATTAAATATTCAGTATAAAAAAATAAATCAATTCCAGATCCTTCTTAGTTATGTACCAACTTATGGTGCTGAAGTTTATAGTTGTGGCACTGTTAAATAACTGGCTTTCTTGTCTGTCTGTTTGCCATCCTTTCTTCTTAACGTGTTTATTTTTCTTCATTATCAGCTTATCTGTACACAAATTTCCACTAGTCAAATCTTTTTATTTAATATTCATTTTTGTATACCTAACAATAAATAACATAATAATATGTATAGAGCGAGTTAATATTGCATTGTCGTCCAGTTTGAGCTATGTTTAAAGTTTTAAGTCTGTAGCTCATCGAGAAATTAGTTTAAAATCGATTGCAAAATTTGACGAACATAGCTAGCTATAACCATATAAGGATAAGAAAGCAGTTTTTATAGTTTTCGGACCTACACCTAAAAAAATAATTATTACGTTGAAAATTCACAGGGATAGGACATAAATAAATAAATGCAACCTTTTAAAACAATTGCCGACGTTTGCTCAATATATTTTGACTTTTTCAAGGCTAAAAAGAAAAACACAATGTCGTAAGAACTACAGAAAAAAGACGAAATACAATACAAACCGAACAAGAAAGTAAAAAACTCACCAAGTTAAATCAGTTGAATATTATAGCACTTATGAAAACATTGTTAAAGACCATATAGACAATTGAAAGACACGTTGTTACCGTAAATGCACACGTTATCAATAAATAAAGCGAAAATGGAACACACACTCGAGCAGGAAAGGTAGAATGATGATAGTTTCTTTAAATTGAATGGGTAAAAAAAATTAATACAATTGGTACGTTCATATACACAGTGTGTCCGCATGTGAGTGGCGATCTCACCTCAAATATTAGTTCGTTATTCTCGCGGTTTTTTTTGTATAAATCCAACAAATTACTATATACTAAGCTCAAATTTTGTGTATCCGTTCTACAGTTTACAGTCTCATTAAGTCTAATATGTATCATCTCGCTAACATTTCTCTTAAACCAGTTTGTTTCTCTATCTAAAATATTGGCATTGTCATAGTCAAATAGATGGCCCTCCTCAAAATGATGTGCTGCCAGAGCTGTTTTTTCTTTTTTATTTTCGAATTTGTCATTACAGTCATATTTGTGCTGTTTTATTCTGGTCTTCAAATGTTGTTTAGTTTGACCCACGTAGGACTTTGAACACTCACTGCGGTATTTTATAAACGATATTAGAACATTCACCTTTAGGAGTTTTGTCCTTGAGTCGTGAGAATAATGAATTCGTGGTTTTTGTATTATAATATGCTAGTTGGGTTGATTTTGACATATTTCTAATCATGTGAGCAATTTTGTGAGAAAGACCCGGAATGAAAGGAATTTTGAAATATCTGTGACCAGTGGTAGCGCCGTTGGACGTAGTTGTTAATATTTGTGAGTTGTTGCTGTTACTAGGATTATATTCATTTATAATATTATTTACAAACGTCGTAGGGTAATTGTTTAGTTTTAATTTTTTTTTTTAATCTTCACAAGATTTTCTTTGTGGTATTCTGGGCTACTAAGCTTGGTTGATCTAAAAATTAAAATTTTAACTACTGCAATTTTTTTTTACTTGGGGTTATTAGATTTATAGTTTAGTAACGGGGCGTTTTTTTGGGACCCTTTCAAACTTTTAAGGAATTTCCCGAAAATTTTGGTCTTACCACTTGATTTTATAGTATATTTCCTAACAAGTGCGGAAAGTGCCATTTTTCCGTACGCGATTGCATTGGCTGAACGACGCGACGCGTAGCGGAGTTCAGCCAAGAAATCGAGTGCGGAAAAGACGCTTTCCGCAAGAGTTAGGAACACTATTTTTTCTACAAGCGTGCGGAAAAGTAAGACACTTTTCACTAGTGCACTAGTGCGGAAAAGTACTTTTCCGCACTAGTGCGGAAAAGTGACACTTTCTAAACTAAAATGCGTGAGGAAAAGTGTACTTTTCCACACGCTTGTAGAAAAAATATTTTTATTTTAAACGATCCTGAAAAAATCAGCTGTGAAAAACAATCAGCTGTGACACGCCTAAAATGGGGTTCATAAAATTTCGCAGCTGATTTTTCAAGATCGTTTCTCACAGGAAATCACAGAAGAGGTGGATAATCTGTACAAAAAAGGAAAAGCAACAAGTTATAGAATAGAAAGGAACAATAGAAAATGAAAATTAATTGGAGGTTATCTGGAAATTGCTTTCCGATCGCACTATTGCGCATGTAGTTAGCAAACCGTTTGGATAGTTAGAAAACTGTCCAATATATTTGTAAGAACAGAAAACTATTGGTTTCCAAACTGTTAGGAACTCCTTTTTCAGGCACCGCTTCTCCATAAGGTCATTCATGGTCAATGACCCACCTTAATTTATTTCAAATTTTCTTCAATTTTTATTTTTAATAATAAACTATATTTAAAAAAATGCAATTATATTTCCATGCAAAAACTCCACAATTATTACTAATGGAGTCAAGATTAATAATATCACGGGTTGGAGATAACAGCATATGCGCCCGCTCTGAAGGTGAAAAGAGACAAGTAGAGTCTCCGTCATCGACGGCCGACCACAAAATGGCGCCGAAGAAAAGAAAAGTGTATGCTATTAGGTGCCTTTTCATTAAAAAAAGTTGATGGTAAATATTAGATGTATAAATATAAGAAGAAAAGGTATTGGATGGAAACACTTTTATAAGGCAGACCACGTTTTGACTGAATTATATTAACAGTATTCGGGGAATTCCAAAATTTTACACGTCTCCCATACGAAAAATACAGGGTGACTGGTAATGAAAGGTATTCCTTTTAAGTAGTGATAGACGTAGTATATCTGCGATAACAGTGTACTCCGATCACATCGACATTCGCTTGGCAGCGGAACCACGCCCAACAGTCACTGCGATCGCAGTCGAGTGCTATGTGAAACCGTTTCCATAGGCTTAATTAGAGAGTAATAAAGTAGAGAGAGTAAGTACGTCGGCGCGCGCCGAATGTCGGGCATGAGCGAAAATAGCGTACGTAAACACGTCAAAATTCTTTCCAAATTTCGTTTTTTCAGGGGTTTTCCGCCAAATTTAGATGTCGCAAAAGGTGCAAAATAGTGTGATTAGTTTGAGCTGCGTACTGTAAAAATTCATTGATAATTCATTTTCTCGAAAACTACGTCCGACCGAGAAAAACCAAGGCCGGATTCGTGTTCAGGGACCTCGTAAATAGGGGAGGCAGCCAAAATTGGGGGTGGATTACACCATTGGAAATAATTACCGAATTTCTAAAAGGTGCGAGTGAATTATCGTATGTAATATCACTAGGGCCGGAAATTTTATCGAAAATTTCATGTCGACAAGGTACAACCAATAAAACACAAGTATTTCTTAACGTTGCCATGGCAACTTGTGTATTTTTTCGGAAATCACCCTCCCATAAGCACCTAGCTGTAAGATTAATAAGTGGAAATCTCCCTCCTATATACAACAATAACACCAGTCACCATATGTCACCAATTTAATTGTATTTTCAAATAGTTTTGACATTAAATTTTCGTACCGAATCTCCCGAGAGCATGAATTAAAATTCCGGAAATTTTTTTCGAGGGAAATTTTCTTAAATAATATAATAATAATTCATGCTCTAGGGAGATTATAAGTGAGAATTTTTTCGAAAGCGCTATTTTGCCTAGAAAGTTCACGAGTATAAATTGGGCTTTTATTTTCTGATAAAATCTCTGAAAATAAAATAAAAGCCCAATTTGTACGAGTGGTTTTGCTAATGGGCAAAATAGGGCTTGAGAATAAAATTATCTAGAAAAATTTCCGGCAAGAGTAGTATTTGCCTAGATTATTTCACGAATAAGATTTAATAATTTCTGTATTGATTTTTTCTATGTTTACATTTCCAAAACGACTCATTTTGAACGAGTTTATTTTTATTGACAGCTTCGACTGTAGCGTTCGAGTAAACAAACAAGACGCTTGGGTATCCAAGGCAAATGCGATTATACCTACACCCTGTCGGCATTGGTTTATTTTCTGAATGTGTCATAAATTTAAACGGAGGCGGAGGTCTAAATAACAAGAATTTAGCAATGTAAAAGTTATATAAATTCATTGATATAATGCTTAATAATACCGCAACATAATTTATAAGCTGCATAATTTAGAACAGTGTGAAACACACAAACTTTAAGAAGTAGGTACGTGTTTGTATCCAACAGATTCGCGGTTGCTAAGCAACGAAGTGATAATTTGCACAAGTGCAATTACCGGTAATTGCACTAGTGCAAATTATCGCTAGCAGAGGCATATCATTGGTTGGATTTTTATGGAAGGAGCTACCTTACTGGATGCATGCAGTATGAGGGAAATAATCGTATGTAATATCACAAGTGCCGGAAATTTTATCGATAATTTTTTCGAAAGCGCTATTTTGCCTAGGAAGATCACGAGTATAAATTGGTTTGTTATTTTCTGATAAAATCCCGAGAGCGAAGCTCGAGGAATTTTATCTCTGAAAATGAAAGCCCAATTTGTACGAGTGGTTTTGCTAATGGGCAAAATTTGAGAATAAAATTATTTAGAAAAATTTCCGGCACGAGTTGTATTTGTCGAGATTATTTCACGAAAACGTTTTAATAATTTCTGTATTAATTTTTTCTATGCTTACATTTCCAAAACGACTCATTTTGAACGAGATTATTGACAGCTTCCACTGTAGCGTTCGAGTAAACAAACATGACGCTTGGATATCCAAGGCAAATGAGATTATACCTACACCCTGTTGGCCTTGGTTTATTTTCTGAATGTGTCATAAATTTAAACGGAGACGGAGGTCTAATAACAAGAATTTATCAATGTAAAAGATATAAAAATTCACTGATACAATGCTTAATAATACCGCAACATAATTTATAAGCTGCATAATTTAGAACAGTGTAAAACACACCAATTTTAAGAAGTACGTGTTTGTATCGAACAGATTCGCGGTTGCTAAGCAACGAAGTGATAATTGCACAAGTGGTATTACCGCGATAATTTGCACAAGTGCAATAATTATCGCTAGCAGAGGCATATGATTGGTTGGATTTTTATGGAAGGAGCTACCTTATTGGATGCAAGCAGTAGGAGGGAAATAATCGTCGGTATTATCACAATATTAGGTATTACTTTTCATAATAATTGCCTAATGAATATCTCAAGGTATATAATATTTTCTTTGCTCCATTTAAAAAAGTCAAAAACATAAAAAATACATAAAAGTAAGTTTGTGCGACTATTTCTGACCACCACGTCTGCAGAAAACGCAACGTATATAAGCGTGACCCTTCTATCTGTTATATCTTTGGTGGTACGGCGGTACGGGGAGATTTCACAGCTTTGCATAATGCGAAAGCAAACAACGAAAATAAGAACAAAAATCGGCGAAAATAATGAGGCTGCATACTCGCAGCACCGCCCCTGTCTGCTACACTATAATCCGACCATACATATTTACGACGCGATGTTAATATCGATATGAAATTGAAAATTTATGCCGGTTTTTACAGTTACAAGACGCGCGGTGTAGCTTGTAATCCGTTTTTAAATCCGGACCAGACAGTTTTTAATTAATGTCTGTTGATTTAATCTCGACGGTTTTATGCGTCCAGCGATAGCCCCGTAATTATTTTATCTTGTTACGGCCCCAGTTGTTGCATGTCATTATTTTAATTACTATTGTTTGTTCTTGTTGTGCGGCTAGAAATTGGAAAATGGTCATAATAAATAGATTCACGCCGTCCATGGGGGATTGTGCATGATAGGCGCTTAAAATTCAAGACTATTTTTTTCTTAATTATTTCTATTCAAACTGGTGCTCGATATTTTTTCCCACAAATAATCTAAGACACTTATTTACTGGTTGATTTCTTACAAAATCATAACAATACACATAAATTTCAACGCAAAATTAAGGAGAAATATGAGATTTTTTAAAATCTAATAATAAAAATTTTTAACAAAGAAATATGGATTTTTGCACCTGTAATAAATAAAGAAGGATTTTTTTGTGGTATATCAGGATTATAATCCTGATATGACACAAAAACATCCTTCTATAAACACAGTTTTTGTTCAAAATTAAATCTTGAATTTAAGTAAGGATGGGTTGAGTTTTAATTTTATATAGCACCGTACCATATTTTTGTGGACCTACTATATATCTACTTATACACAGTGTGTCCCAGGATAAGTGAAACGAGAGGTGTAAAAGACCAAAAATTTTCAAGTTCGAATTTGGACATTTGGGGTCCAGGCCTGTTTGCCAAGAAAATAATTTTCACCATATTTTTAATTTTGAAAAATAAAGTAGGCCCTGACAGGAATGATTTATTTATTTTCTGTGTAGGTTAAGTGCCCTTTCTCGACAAGATATCGAAAAATTGTATGAGAAAAAGTTGCTGAGAATTGAAAATTATGTCCCTATGCCAATTTTCAAAATAATTGGCCTACTTTGATTTTCGTCCATTTTATTTCCTATAGGTAGGTGAACTATCTTTGTCGTTTAAAATGTCGAAAAATTTCATTAGAAAAAGTGGCTTAGAATAATTCTAAGCAACTTCTTCTAGTTTTTAATTATTGAAAACTATGACCCTGTGTGAATTTTCAAAATAATTGGCCTACTTTGATTATTTGCCATTATTTCAAACAAATCATTGAGTCCAAATTTCGCATTCTTGCATACTTTTTTATTCTGAATAACTTTTTCTAATGAAATTTTTCGATATTTTAAGCGACAAGGATAGTTCACCTACTTATAGGAAATAAAGTGGACAAAAATCAAAGTAGGCCAATTAGTTTTAAAATTGACACAGGGTCATAGCTTTCAATTCTAAGCAACTTTTTCTAATGAAATTTTTCGATATCTTGTCGAGAAAGGGCACTTAACCTATGTACAGAAAATAAATAAATCGTTCCTGTCAGGTCTTACTTTATTTTTCAAAATTAAAAATATGGTGAAAATTATTTTCTAGGCAAGCAGGCCTGGACCCCAAATGGCCAAATTCGAACTCTTATTCAGGGACACACTGTATACCTACATCCTTGTCGACCTTGTCTTTGGGAATAAAAATGTATTATTTATTATTATATTGATATGAAATTAGTGTTGCTTGCTACAAGAAACTGACTCACCCTGTATATACATCATAAATTTTGTTTCCTAAAAAAGTTCTGATGAATACTTGAATAAATGAAGAAATACTAATGCGTGTGCATATAGCATAAACAGCAAATATTCAGCTTGTCTAAAAGAGTAGGTGGCGTTTTTGAGTTTTAACAAAATTTCCACCGATTTGAACTAATTAATAATACCTACTGGAAGTTTTTTTTTACAATTAGACCGTCAGCGTCAGATAATTTCCATGTGTTATCCCCAGGGGCCACTCGTAAATTTCCGTTCATCCTACACAACATCCATGTACTTTTCCACCCTCTTCGAGGCTTGTATGCGAAAATGGGGCACTTAAATCTGTGGCTATGTGACGGTCTAAATAATTGGAAATAATTATTACTAGACATGTATAGATTTATTATTTCAGAATCCAGCTGTAAAATGTGAAATGCGTTTAATTAAATTAAAATACTCGTGAGAGATTCGATGTCACCCCTCTACGCTAGTAGTAATCTTGACCTGATTCTGAGGCGTGCCCTATTTTGCACATTGGCGTCACAACCGTTCTCAGGAGGCGTAGATAATAGCTTCTTTTTATGTTTTTTTATTAATGTAGACGGTACATTAAGTCCAAAAAATTTTTTCCAATGTTTTTCGGCCGGGAAATACCTAAAATTGTTATTTATGTACCAAGGGCATTGAAGTACGACTTTTTACTCGACTTTTTATGACTCATGCAGAATTTAGTTGACGAGGTCTCTGGCCGAGGCAAATAACACAAACCACATAAATCATAAAAAGAACTTCATAAGGGATCACCCGTCCATGAACCGACTGCGCGCGGCGTTGCTTGACTTTGACGATCGCTCTACCTAGGTCAAGTATGACGAGGCACGGCGCTTCCCAACAGAAATTCCAAACTGCTGCCTGTTGTTCAGCCTCCATAAAAAATATATCGATATTCAAACCTACTAATACTAAAATACTGAAAGATTGCGCTGCTATAGGTAACAATTTCGCAATGTGTACGAAAAGTTAAATGGGCCCTTTATTGCCGAGTTTTCAATATTTGGGCACTTTTGACGGGCGATGGCTCCGCGTCTGACGTTTGATGTTTACATCTCGCCAAGGCCTACTTATTAAAAAAATCGTACAATAATGGGCTACTTCAGTGCCGATTTCTGAGCTTTTAATGGCGATTTTGCCGACACAATATTTCCTACTCATGTAGTAATATGGAAGCACAGCACGGGCGTAGCCAGGATTTAGTTTTGGGGGGGGTTAGTTTGAGAAGTAAATAAAACAACAAAAATATACTTACATGAAATTTAATATCTATATATTCATCCGAAAAACTACGACATATTTATAAAGTCCTTAACTTTAAATGAAATGGATAAATTAACTTCGTTCCTCTGCGCTAAATCTAAAACCATTAAAGAAGAAATCTTCGGCTTTTTCTTTTAAATATATCCACTACTTCATCTGCATGAATTTCTGTTCCATAGTGAATGTTCATTAGAGCCAAACCATTAAGTCTGTTTTCACTTGTAGTGTTTCGTAAATAGTTTTTCAGTCTCCTTAGGCTCGAGAAAGACCTTTCTAGGGTAGCAGTGGATACAGGAATGGTAGCGAAGATTTGTAGTAATGTGTAAATATTAGGATAAAGGTTTTTATCGCACATATCTAGGCATTCCAAACTAGATTTCGGGGTAGGCAGTCTTCTTATCAGCATGCAAGGTAGCTGAAGCTTTGATAGTTAAATCCAAATTCTATCTATCTATCTATCTATCTATCCTTTTTTCACTTTTATTCGCTTCGAGTTCGCATGGAACAATACTGCCGTAAGCGCGGTCACGCGCCGCGGCGCCGCTTATATAGCAGCCCAGTAGCCGTCCAGAAACTTCCACGAACTTCCACAAAGTTCCGCTCATTTCGACCGAGGGGCGTGGCGAATAATCGAGAAACAACGCAAAGTGTCCCTACAATACAAAATAGTTCGGCTGCAACTGCGTCTGCCTCTCGTCAAAAGATGGCGCTAGGCGCTACTATTACTACATATATTCAAACGTAATAATAATTTAACTCTTCACTCCTCGTATTTTTTCGGTATAATATTAGGTAATATTTTGCTTATTTCGGGGGGGGGGGGGTTTGAACCCCCGAAACCCCCCCCTTGGCTACGCCCGTGAAGCACAGCCCTAGATAAGTGCTTTGGCTGAAATATTGCGGAGTTGCCGTCTTTCTACAAACTGTATTGAGAAAATATCGATTTGGTATATGGGAGGCTGGTATAGTTAGTTTTGTCGTCAGGTTTAATTTAGTTACATTATCAAAATGTCTGGTAAAAAATCCTGCATTATGGTTTTTAATAAAGCATTTTAATGAACGTATTATGCATGTTATTCCGTGCAGTCTGCGCCCATGGTTTTTAGGACTGCGGAAAAGGGACGCTGGCGGGCACGCGCCGCCACCTGGCAGCGTGTCTGCACCGTCGCGGCGGTGAGAGCCCGCGTCGTAGGCGTCGCGGCGCCGCGCCTGCGCCGTCGCCTTGTTTATCGACTGCCGTCTGCTCGCCGCCACCGTTGCCACGCTTCTCGAACAATCGCGAAGTCTACACTCTATTCAAACTAAACGCAAGTGGCGCGTAAACATTTACACGATACACGATGGAAGCACGTGAACAATTCTGAGGGCTAATACGAAGCAGGGCCGCATTAAGGACGATCTCTATGAATTTTATAATAAAAAATATTAAAATAATGTGTCTCATTATTAGGAACTTTAAAAACAAACTTCTATGGCACACCTAGTCATTCACATACATACCTGCAAATGTCTACTATTAACACAAATCGTAGCTCCAACAATTAATAAACAGCGAAATAATTATATCGGAAAAAATAAAGGTCCACTTGCAACTCAATACACCTCTGTAAGAAACACGGGCGTAGCCAAGGGGGGGGTTTCGGGGGTTCATACCCCCCCCCCCCCCCCCCCGAAATAAGCAAAATATTACCTAATATTATACCGAAAAAATACGAGGAGTGAAGAGTTAAATTATTATTACGTTTGAATATATTATGTAGTAATAGTAGCGCCTAGCGCCATCTTTTGACGAGAGGCAGACGCAGTTGCAGCCGAACTATTTTGTATTGTAGGGACACTTTGCGTTGTTTCTCGATTATTCGCCCCTAGGTCGAAATGAGCGGAACTTTGTGGAAGTTCGTGGAAGTTTCTGTACGGCTACTGGGCTGCTATATAAGCGGCGCCGCGGCGCGTGACCGCGCTTACGGCAGTATTGTTCCATGCGAACTCGAAGCGAATAAAAGTGAAAAGTGGTGAACGAATAGTGAAGAGAATTAAGTGTACCGTGTAAGTGAGTAATTTTAGTGCGCTGTTATTCGATGACCTTGTTAAGGATAGATACGTGAATCATTATTACTGTCGAAAAATGGAGGGGAAAAAAAGGAAGGGTGATAAACCTAAAGGTATGGACTACTGGAAAAAGTGGTGTAGTCAAGGTCAAGGGGTTTCTAATAAAGAAACAAATTTGGATTTAGCTATCAAAGCTTCAGCTACCTTGCTACCTTTATCCTAATATTTACACATTACTACAAATCTTGGCTACCATTCCTGTATCCACTGCTACCCCAGAAAGGTCTTTCTCGAGCCTAAGGAGACTGAAAAACTATTTACGAAACACTACAAGTGAAAACAGACTTAATGGTTAATGAACATTCACTATGGAACAGAAATTCATGCAGATGAAGTAGTGGATATATTAAAGCCGAAGATTTCTTCTTTAATGGTTTTAGATTTAGCGCAGAGGAACGAAATTAATTTATCCATTTCATTTAAAGTTAAGAACTTTATAAATATGTCGTAGTTTTTCGGATGAATATATAGATATTAAATTTCATGTAAGTATATTTTTGTTGTTTTATTTACTTCCAAACTAACCCCCCCCCAAAACTAAATCCTGGCTACGCCCGTGGTAAGAAACACCGACTCGCTGCACTCGCCCGCCGGCCAGACTTTATTGCCGGCTGGCCAATAGCAAGCCGCTCACGTGCGTATCACGCTCTAGCCATGCAACAACTTGTGTTTATGTTTCACTTGCGTTTTGTTTGAATGGAGTTTAAGTTTGGCCATCGAAATCCGTATCACATATCAGGCCCTTATCTCGGGAATTTCGGGAGCTACGGAAAAGATATTCTCTCCTATTCTGTATGTTTGGGAATATACAGGGCGTTGTGAAATTAGCGAAAAACCGCAAAGTTGCGTTTTTTAAATGGAATGGCCCTATGTTTTATACACTATGTTACTTATCTTTAAGAGAGAATTTGACTGTTTTTTTTAATATTGGTATCTATAAGTTCGTTTTAAATTTCTAAGATAATTTTGACGATCTAATATCGTTTTCAAAGATTGTATATCTAACACAAAATTAGGCCAAACCCAAACATAAAAATAAGTCCTTTCTAGCGCGAAATAGTTCCATACCCTCCTAAGAGTTAGTACTAAAAAGTTACACCACCACCAGCGTCGGGTTTCGGGGGGAGGGGGTGAAAGGGGCAGGAAATTCTTATTTTTCACAGTTTTGCGTGAATATCTAGTAAACTATGAGGTTTAGCGCAAACGTCATCCTATACGCAAATGATATACATTAAATTCCGAACAAGAATTGTTATATACAGAATTATGGTAAAGTGAACGGTTTCCATGATATGGAGGGGTAAAGATTTCTTTGTTTTTATTTCACGTAGTTTTTGTTGAAAAAACTTAAAATGATTACAGTTTAAGTATATGACTGTAAATATGTTAAATACAAGTTAGTAGCCTTAGTTAATTTTTATCTACTCACTTTTTGCCCTCATTCATTATAGCGTTCTGATTTCCATTCGTTCTTTTATGTCAAATCATTCCCATATCTAATTTGTCCTTAGCTTGTAAAAATGAGAAAGTCATGAATATGAAGCTCATGTGGAAAACAAGAAAATATATATTAAACAATCCTCATCGTATGCTTCTGCAGAGATGGATGCGTCCAAAACTGCGAGTGTCGAAGAAGTGGTCTCAATTGTTCAAGTATATATGCAGCAATTGCTTAGGACTTGCATGTCTCAATAGAGATACTGTAATCATCGACGACGATTTAAATGATGATTCTCAAGTGGACGAAGAACACGAAGATTTGTTTCCTCTCACCAGCCCGAGTGAACTATTTGGTGCTGACTGAGAACGCAATTAATGATTCACCTAAAACTTATAACCTTTTGTATCATTTTGATTTCCCTCCCATTTTTTCAATATAGATTGTTTAATATATTTTCTTGTTTTTCACATGAACTTCCTATTCATGACTTTCTCATTTTTACAAGTTAAGGACAAATTAGATATGGGAATGATTTGACATAAAAGAACGAATGAAAATCAGAACGCTATAATGAATGAGGGCAAAAAGTGAGTACAAATTTACTAAGGCTACTAACTTGTATTGCACATATTTACAGTCATATACTTATGAGGTTATGTTGTGACAAAAAATAACAATCTATGGGTGTAATATGTATCTATATATGCATAGATATATCTATATATATTCTACATATATTATTCAGTTACTAATTTATACTGTAATAATTTTAAGTTTTTTCAACAAAAACTACGTGAAATAAAAACAAAGAAATCTTTACCCCTCCATATCATGGAAACCGTGCACTTTACCATAATTCTGTATATAACAATTCTTGTTCGGAATTTAATGTATATCATTTGCGTATAGAATGACGTTTGCGCTAAACCTCATAGTTTACTAGATATTCACGCAAAACTGTGAAAAATAAGAATTTCCTGCTTTTTCACCCTCTCCCCCCGAAACCCGACGCTGGTGGTGGTGTAACTTTTTCGTACTAACTCTTTGGAGGGTATGGAATTATTTCGCGCTAGAAAGAACTTTTTTTATGTTTGGGTTTCGGCCCAATTTTACTGTACTATTAAGGCAATGTCACCGCCGGAACTGCGGCAACCCCGCCGCGGCCCCCGCAAGGGACGCGCGTGGGGCCCGCCACATTCGCGCGTCGGCCGCCGACGTCATGGCAGCCGCCCTGCGCCGCGACGCCCAGCGTCGGCTCCCGCGATGACCGGCAAGGATGAAGGTGGAGGGCGACCAAGACGGTCCGGCCGGGCGGCAATCCGCCCGCCCCTGGGTACGTCTCGAAATAATTCCGGTTTGTGTTTTGTTAGAACAGATTTCCACCTCATGAATTTGCGAATGTCCCACCTACAAGCATGCCCAATATTATTTGCCTTGGATGCACGAAAAATTAGAAAGTAAGTAGACACCAATGACCAATGTCGTCAAAACCTACACCGTACTTTCACCGTTTTAGTAGACATAGGTGAATAGGCCGCGCGTCGCCGTGCGTCCAGCTAGGTTTGTCGGCCGTTGGCGCCCAGAACTAATCACAATCTAAGCGCTCCATTAAATTATTCCGAAAATGTCGCGAGATTGTCAGAAATTGCCCCTTTTGTCGAGCCGTAGCGAACTTATTTCGACTCTGGGCTCGGAGGCTGGCGTCGTTAGACCGTCCCCCGAGTCTTCAGGTGAGGTTCCGATGCTTCCGGCGTCCCCAAACAAGAAAAAACACGCGATATCTAAGTGTGATTCTGGAGGAACTGTAACCTGGAATCACCGGGTGTATAGTTGGTTGGTGGTTGACTTTCTGTCTTTGTTTGTAGCATGTTTTTAGAGTAGTATGGATATATTTAATCTTGGAGTCAAAATAAAGGGCATTTTAACAATGGGGCACCACGTCTATAGGTTTTGACGTCATTGATAGACACTTAGAGCAGACAATCGAACTCTCCTCGTGCATGCTTTGTTTTGTATAAGATCAAAATACAGACGTGCTTATTTTGTGTTTTCACAAAAGGTTCTTTTTGATACTCATACTAGACACTACATACTATAGACTTGATACTACATACAAGATTCTAGATAGTCAAATAATACTATAAATATGTTCTTTTTGATACTACATACTAGATTTGATACTACATACAAGATACTAGATAGTCAAATAATACTTTGCCTTATTATATGCAAGAAAATATTAGATAGTATCTATCTTACAAAAAGATTTTTCAAAGGCATTTTTTACTACTTTTTTTTGGTGTTGTTATGTGAAGTTTCAATCATCAGTATCACTTATATTACCCATTTGCTTTGTTTTCGTGATTACGATTAAATTCGAAGGTAGGTAAATGCAAAAAAAAATTAGACCAAGATCAGAACGTGGTATAGGCACTATTTTGTAGGACCAAAAGTGTATATTGCATTCTTTATAAACGAAACAAACGATGTTTCTAAATCCCCATTAAAATTGTGCAGTCTAAAAAGAGAGGGACATTTCAAAAATGCAAAGAAAATATGTGATGCCACTAAAAAATTCAAAAGATTGAAAAAATTTTCGCCAATTTATGGAAAAAAATACACCTAAAAACTTGTACTTATTAAAATACGTTATTAAAATAAAGTACCTACATTAGTTACAAATATACGTTTATTTAGAAAATTTTATTCTTAATAACAGTTCATGCATTCCTGTAAACTCAAAACGCAATTTTCACAATTTGAATATCTCATTTCGTATACAGGGTAGGTTCGAAAATGTGAAAAAGTTTCGAGATGAGTATAGCATCCTCATTTTTAATTTTAGAGAAAACGTGTAGGTATTTACATATGTGAAAAGTTGTTTAGAATTAAAAGCTAAGCCCAACAATGAAATTTCAAGTTTCTATTCCATAAAACACTTCTTCGGCATTTTTTATGATTTACCCCGTATAGAAAATAAAATTTGTTTGAACCTTTGAATAAAGATTCCCAAGAAGGAGTCAAAGTTCTCTGTGTATTATAAAATACGTGAGATGGAAATCGCCCTGAGTAGTAAGTAAGTTTTGACACAGGTGATAGGTGTCAGTATGTGGTATTTAGATTAGATACTTTTTCGAGTTATTAAGCTTAGCTGTGCGGCTTATGGCACTTCCCTGACCGCCAAAACTAAAATGTTTGAAGATAATAATCCATCGGTAAATAATTTTGTAATTTAAATGAACTTTTGAGGCCATGCACCAAAGTGGCATAGGCGTTTGTGTAGGTACCTACTTCTTCATAATTGGAAGTTTAAAATTAGAATTGCTGTATTATCAAGGAAAAAATTACAATTTTTTTGGTGCAAAACTTTCCGCCGGTCACTGTGTAGACAAATTTACATGCTTTTTATTTACCATGTAAAGTATTTTATTTGAAAAATGTAATTCTCATAAACAATATAGAGATATAGTTAAATTATCAATACCTTGTAAAAATAAATTAAGCAAGCGATTTTATTTATAGAAAACAAAATGGGACGCTCTTTATACAGTTTACAGGTAGCAGGTAGCACACCTTGATTATTACATCTATAAATAAGTATTTGTTAGTAGTAGCCCGAGTATACACTCATATTAAAGTTATTAATGGCACTTTTAGATCTTATACGCTTGACGGCGCTCAGACTATGTGCATAAATGCGCTTTATGTAAGGTTTGATCATACGGAATTTCATTGACAATATTATCCAAATATTTGCAGGTGTCCTTCTCGTGCGTTATCCTGGGCCTTGGAATACTCGCTCTAGCTGTTTTCTGGATACGGAGATGCAGGTGAGTAGTATAGAGGATAATTTGAAATATGTACTAATACTTATTTTTGATTTTGAAATATCAAAAAAACTATCAAAACTCAATCGCTGTTTAATCCGAAACACCCTATACAGGTCATGAATAGACCCTTTTATGTTTTTTTTTTGTAGTATAGGGGTCAATTAAGCTGGTAAATGAATACAAATAATTATTCAAATTAGCTTTTTGTTTTCAAAATCGATTTGGAATAAACAATATAACTTTGCATATTTTATAACCGTGTGAATTATACAAAAGATGGATATTGATTCAATTCTAATTCAAATATGATGGACGGATGTTACACATAAAAGAATAGAGGGAGTTGAATAAATTTAAGGGTGCGCAAGGCACCCTAACATAGTACTCTTAAGACTCTATGTACAGCACGTATACGTGGTGATTCAACATTTTGACCCATAAAATGGCTTTTTTCAATCTGTAGCTAGCAACACGCAAAATTTTAAACTTTTGGTAAATACAAATTTTAATCTAAGTAATTACTCACATTTTGAGACAACAATTATTTAAAAATATTTATCACAATGGCAGTTGTTAGACTTATTGCGGAGATGCTAATAACGGCCATTGTGATCAATCTATTTAAATAATTTTTGTCTCAAAATGTGAATAATTACTTAGATTAAAATTTTGTATTGACCAAAAGTTTAAAATTATGCGTGTTGCTCTCTACAGATCGAAAAAAGCCATTTTATGGGTCAAAATATTGAATCACCTCGCACGTGCTGTACATTGAGCCTAAATCATCAGAGACGCTTTAAAATAAGGGGACCCAGCATTATACTTTCGAAAGTGAGATCTATTCTTTCCTCATTCTAATAGTAACAGTGATGCCAAATATGCCATTTTATTGGAGAATCTATGAATATAACAGGTACTTTGATTGTTAGTAAAAATTAATAATGGTTTCCATGATTTCTAAAAATTAGACTTGACAATGTTGTGTCTACAATTACAGAATATGGCAACTGTCAAATGAAACAAATTTATTGTATAGTTGAAATTCTTTAATTGTCACATCTGAGTATCTGGAAGTTAGAAAACTTAAAAATTGTGAGAATTATGATGGGAAATTTTTTGCCTCAATTAGAATCTGTGGCACTCTCTATCACAGAAAACCTGATGGCAGTTGGACACTGACATATAACATAACCTTGTACCAGCCCACTTATGTGGTCTCCTTGGAGTCTACAGAAAACAAACTTCCCCTCAAGGCTTCACTCTTCCTATGTCATAGACTGTGAAATGCTGGGTCCCCTTATTTTAAAGAGTCCCTGTCTTAAATAATTTCTGACTATCAATTGATTCCATGGCTAGCTAGATTTTGGAAATTGATTAGAAAAAAGTCCATGTTTTTTTACATATTCGACCCTGTAGATTTTGAACAATAAAAGAAAAAGTTGTTGAGAATGATAAGGACTTTCAATGTATAGAGAGAAAATAGTATGTTACTGGGAAAATAATATCGATGACGTCACAGCGGCCATTTTCCCAAACATAAAAAAAGCTCATTTTTCGGTCGTAATTGGACCTTAGTATGTCCCATTTAAGAACTCTTTCGAAATTTTATTTTGAGATTTCGTGTTCCCGCTGTAAGCGTTAATTTCGTTGTAAAACCGAAAATTAAATTTGTACCAAACGCTAAAAAAATCAAAATCCCTACAAATCTACTTGCTATAAATATAGTACCAGTTTCATGCTTTAGTGTGTAATTTATTGTGCGCTTCTTTTCTAGTTTTATAGGTAGGTCCCATGACTTTCAATATTTTTTCACTAAAAAAACTCCACTTTCACTCACATCATTTCGAGCTGGTAATTTGTCTTCATCATGGCCGTTATTATTTTGCAGGCACTCCTTGCACATTCTGATAAATTTCCCCAGGACCTTAAAGACTTCCATTATACATTATACAGATTGGGTTAAATGAAAGTGCAAATATTTTAACTGAACCTGCCCAATGTATCTATTGTAAGCGAAGTCTCCCTTGTATAAGTGACATCTATAAAAGTAGCCTCCTCCCCAAGGAATTTCTTATTATAAAATTTTGACATCTTGTCGTTATTCGGCGAGAAAAAACTGAAGTTAAATCCCAAGAGAATTAGTTATATTGGGAAGAGTATAATGGTTTGGCCTTTTTATACATCTAAAATCAATTTATTTTGCAAATTTCTATGGTTTGGAAATGTAAAATTGTCCCGTTAGAAAAAAGTTCCCATTCTAATTAACAATACGTTCCACTTTGATATGTAAAAGAGTAAATTACTACAACTCTGATGGACACAGCTGCAAAAAATATTTTTATACAGGGTGAGTCAGAATGTACCTATAGTAAATACCTACTTTAAAGGGGTGTTCGGCAGGTGGTTTTAAGGGGGGTCTTTCATATAAAATTTTTCGATTTGGGCTTTCCTTGCCAAGTTATTCTGGTGTCCAGGGTAACACAAAAGTATTTTTTTATTTATATCTCAATAACGGCGCTACTTAAAAATTTGAAATTTGGTATGTGTTATCTACTTACTGGAAGACGCCTTAGGGTAGTTTATTCATTTACACAGTGCCCTAAAAAAGGGTAAAAACTAACAACCCCTATTAATTTTTTTGCTCAAACTTTTTTGAGGTTATCTTTTTGATCTTGCAGGTCCAACATTTCAGTGTATCTTTTCATTTTGCAACAAAAGTGTACTCTTGTTTCATAACGATAAAATCAACCGTTTGCGTTGAAATAGGCAAAACGTGCCCCAAAACACCTGTTAACTTCAACATTCGAGACATAAAATTTTTACCTACCGCTTTCAAACGTTACACATCGACTGTACCATTTAAACTGAGAAAAAAAATCCTATGAACAATGTACTAAAACTTATTAGCTTTCAAAATGGAAAGGATTGAATTTAACAAAATTTGAACACCATATTTCAAGAAAACCAATGCTGTTTTGACCAATGTCCAATTGGTATTTTTTTCCTTATTTTGAATGTACAGTCGATCTGTAACGTTTGAAAGCGGTAGGTAAAAATTGTATGTTTCGAATGTTGAAGTTAACAGGTGTTTTGGGGCACGTTTTGCCAATTTCAACGCAAACGGTTGATTTTATCGTTATGTAACAAGAGTACACTTTTGTTGCAAAATTAAAAGATACACTAAAATGATGGACCTGCAAGACCAAAAAGATAACCTCAAAAAAGTTTGAGCAAAAAAATTAAAAGGGGTTGTTAGTTTTTACCCTTTTTTAGGGCACTGTGTAAATGAATAAACTATCCTAAGGCGTCTTCCAGTAAGTAGATAACACATACCAAATTTAAAAATTTTAAGTAGCGCCTTTATCGAGATATAAATAAAAAAATACTTTTGGGTCACACTGTAGACCCGAATAACTTGGAAAGGAAAGCCCAAATCGAAAAATTTTATATGAAAGACCCCCCTTAAAACCACCTGCCGGACACCCCTTTGACGTATTTACTATACATTCTGACTCACCCTGTAAATTTGTCGGAAATGCAAATAATAGTAAGCAATTCAAAGAGACCTAATTGTTTAGTCTAATAACGTATAATGGACTCAACAAAATTATTGTGCTCTACCTTGCACATATCGGAATCATCTTCTTATCAAAACATTGTGTAATGGCTTTGTTGATACTAAATCAAAAATATGTTTCACTTGCATATTTCCCCTGTGTGATTCAGGAATCAACTGCTATCCAGTTAAACGTGATTCTTGTGCATACGTTCAAGTTTGTTTAAAGCAAAATTAATAATATTATTAGATAACAACAATATATTTACACTCTTTAAAAATACAACTACATATTATAGTTTTACACTGTAGGTTAGTGTAAGTAAAACAGTATACACAGGTAAGTGCTTAATTTCTCTAGAACAACATACCTACCTAATTTGCAATTTTAACATTATTTTCAGGGAATATGAAACCAAAAAAATGTGCCAATAAAAAGCCAAAGAAACACAGCAGATTGCAAGATCTTAGATTGAAAGTAAAGGTATGTCAAATTTACAAATTTTTCCAATAAAAAAACAAGTTGAAGCTGCGAACACTAAAGATGAGTGAGTATTTTCTTTTCTACTATACTTTCAGAAATACATGAATCTATATAAGCATTCTTCACAATGTACCAAAAAAGACTGCTCAATTGCCAAATGCCAGCAAGCCTCCAGAATAATTTTACACACAAAAATATGTTACTGGAAAAACAAGAAGTGCAGCCTTTGCAGAGGCGTGTTGGCAATGACGGCGTATCATTTTCCCAAGTACTGTAAACGGAAAAAGTAATTTTTCATCTTGATATATTTGAATTTTGTTAACTAAATCGGTTCTCTAGGTGCCAGTTTCCGTTTTGCAGAAGAAATGGACTAAAAAATGATCTTGAAGGCTACAAATATAATCTAAGAAAAACTGTTTCTAGAAAAAAACGAGTCCTGTGTTGTGAACCGAAGTATTAGAGGTAAGGATTTTTAGTAACACGACTTCAAAATCAAGTGGCAATAAAGTACATTATATTTATTTATATATACTTTTTGTTTTTAGAAATACAAAAAGTTTAGTATATCAAGTGACGTCACAAACGAAGATGGCTACATCGCGAAGGTTTGGCGGGAAATTTTAAAAAGTAGGCAGGGCGCAAGTGACGTCACAAAGATGGCTACCATATCAACATGGATTGGCGTCTCTAAATATCAGTATTATAGTTATACAGGGTATTCCGAAAATAGGTCTAAAAATTAACTTACGTAACCTTTGACAGATGTTGTAGAGTGCGTTTGATGTACTTAAAGTTTTCAGCTGAATTCCTATTATACAATGTGGCTCATTTGAAATGGAAGCATCCCCGTAATTTTTTTTATTTTTTATTCGATTTTAGCCGGATAGGTCACAAAAATCTCTTTTTTTACTTTGGTGCAAAATTTCAGGTCTTAATCTCAATTTTCGGGGCCTACTACGACTTTTTTTTCTAGTAAAAAATGACGAAAGCCGTTTATTGATTTTTTTTATTTAAAATCTGACACCTCAATGTTAATCAGGACACCATATACAAAATTTAAACAAAAAATATACAGGGAGTTCCTTTCTGCGGGTTGTCAAAGTTGAGCAAAATTGGAATTGTAAAGACATCTGGCAAGTCATGTGTGCCATGGAATCCCCTTAAAACAGTTGAATGGTTAACAGAACCACTCAAAGTGTTGGTGTGTAAAGATCCAATAGAAAATATACAGGGTGTCTTTCTCTGTTTCATCTCAAAATTCTGAATTTTTTGGGGTCAAAAATCGAGTATATGAAAACCGTCCCAGACACTATAAATGAACTAAGTCTAAAAATTCAGAAGCCTGAGAGTCCATACATGCGTTAAAGGTGGCTAGTGTGCCACAACAGGAAATGCACAGAAAATGTATCATTTTAGACAGTGACTTTATTGAGAAAGGTCTAACATGGTTTTTTATTTGTTGGTTGGCATTTTGTAAAGGAATAAATTACTTATGTGTTTATTAATGTTTTTTCAATAATTCCAGAGGACTCTTGGCCAGTATAAAGTTTCATAAAAATTCAGCATTTTGGGATGGCCCAGAGAAAAATACCATGTAAATGTTTTTATTGAATCTTTGCACTCCAACAATTTGAGTAGTCCTGTTGATCATTCAACTGTTTTGAGGGGATTCCACGACCCACTTGACGCCAGATGCCTTTAAAATTCCCATTTTGCTCAATTTTGGAACCCTGTACAACAGAACTCCGTGTATATTTTTCGTTCAAATTTGGTATGTGGGGGTTTTGGGGAGTCCTGATTAACGCTGTAGTGTCAGATTTTAAATAAAAAAAATCCCTAATAGGTTTCCATCAATTTTTACTAATAAAAAAAATTCGTAGTAGGTCTTGAAAATTGAGATTAAGACCTGAAATTTTGCACCAAAGTAGAGTTTTCTGCGACCTATCTTCATAAAAAAACGGCTAAAACCGGATGAAAAATAAAAAAAAAATTACGGGGATGCTGTATGTAATGGTAAGAAATAAGTTTTCCTAGATTTGTTCAGAACCACTTTAAACAAATTTTATAGGAATGCACAACTTTTGCTAGAACTTTTTACTTTTTAAGTGGTCTAAGCAACAATAAGGAAATAATTTTATATAGGTATTGAAGTCACAATAGGGTTGTCATTTATTATTTTATCAAAGTAGGCTTATGCCAGTTTGTCAGTTTGGCTATTTGCTATATTTGCATCGAGAAAATCTAGCAAAATGTGACTTTAATATTTCATCTATTTCCGGAACATTTTTTTTTCATATTGTACCTATTTGGGAAAAAAGTTAATTCTGACCTGTATAATAGATTTTATTTGCTTTTTTATATGATATAGTACAAAACACTCTTATTGGTTGATTTTAATGTTTTTCTGTATTAATCTCATTCATAATAAAAGACTATGATAAAAAACAGATGCCTTTTAATAAAAAAATGCTAATTATATACGATGAACAGAGGATTCATACACGATCTGAATTAAATACTTTGTGTGGCGAATTCCTACAAATACGAGGTATTCCTTACATTCCCTAACAAGATTAACAAAGCCATATAACATTATTATACCACAGTTCCTAGCTGTCTCTCAAAAAACGTGGATGGCTTTTCGCCGTTAAATACATTTAACTTTCCTAGATAAGCTATAGTGCATTGTGCAGTGCGACATGATTAGAGGTGACATTCTGTTCACGCTTTGAACATATTGATGTGTTTGTCTCGCTACCCGTTGCGTGTGCGTAATTAATTCGACAAAACATAAAATGTTAATCATCTAATGAGAACGTATCAAACACGGACATCTAGGGCGCGCGGTTGTAACATATATAGTTTTTATCCTACGTTATATGAAATTATTTTTGTTCGTATCTAGATATTTTCGCTCACTTAAATTCGTAAGGATGTTCAACTTGTACCAGAACATCAACAAGAAGGAAGATGATCAAAATAAGGAATCGCAGGTAAGTAGAAGTTTCCTTGCTGGTTAAACTGAATCACCCTGTGTAGATTTTTCCCAGGCACATTTTGTCTACCCTGGGAGTTGTCCAATGTCCAATATCTACCAGGATCCCCAATAGTCTGGAATTAACTTCCTAAATCTTAACTAATTTAAAACTGCATCACAAACTTTTATTTTGAGGTCACGTCGCTAGAGAACTAGCCACGCTCCTCTCTGGATAAGTTTCCCCCTTAGATATCCGAGCATTTTGTACGTGTGTGTCTCTATAATAAAAGAAAAAGCTTTTACAAGAATTGCCACGGAAGAGACCCAAGTACTTTACTACAACTTCGTTTTACTTTGTCTTTGTTCTGAGTTGTTAGGTATGTGATTTAGGTCTCCTGCGGGATCTGCTTTCGTTTGAAAGTTTGTAGGTAACCGTTATGAATGTAGGAAGTTAGAAGGATTTTAAAATGAATATTACTGTAATTTTCTGCGTGCTAATGAAAGGCAATAAAAGAATTTAATTACCTATCAGCCAAGTGCCCATACTGTAATTAATGGAAGTTTACCTACTCACTCACGCAAGAATATAAGTTCGAATTTATATAGTAATATATACAGGGTGATTCAGTTCCGGTGCTCAACATGGGGATCTCGGAAACCCATGAAAATATTTTAACTTTCTCAACAGCATATTGTTAGGCACCCAAAGGCGCAAGTCTGCCTCCATTTGACCGACAAATCATTGATTATTTTACGCAGAAAGTTAGAAAACGATCAGACTTCAGTAGAAAGGAGAATTTTGAATATAGATGCAATATCAGAACTAACAACACTTAACACTATATGTTAGAACCACTTATTTTCAACTAGGAAATGAATTTTACCAGCATTAATTTGGAATGTCTATGGGCTATGGGGTCTCCTTTGTCACCATTCATAAGTAATTTATTCATGGAAGATTTTGAACAACCATGAGTTAACTAGATATGTTCACCAACCTAATGTTTGGTGGAGATATATGTAGAAGTAGAAGACATATTTTTTTGTTATATGGGAACATGATTTAAATTCATTATTAAATTTTATAACAAGAACCTTCTATTATGTTTACCCTAGAAATCGAAAATAATAATCAATTACCATTCTTTGATGTTTCTATACTGAAATCAGATAGTATAGAAACTATAGTGTCTATAGAAAACTAACACATATACTAATATCACAAACCTATATATGTATAGCGAAGCTATGTAGGTCTGTGCTAATAGATATCTGTATTTTAACTCCAATCGTCATATTAGTGTTAAAAAAGGAGTAATTAAAAGTTTATATGATAGAGCTAAAACGATTTGCTCTAATAACACAAAATTTAAGGAGGAAATTAAACATAAAAAACATGTTCTTGAGAATAATAGTTATTCTATTGAATTTGTTGAGTAAGTTTTTCAGGATTGGCAACAAAAAACAATGCTAATAAATCTGGTGGAAATGAAACCATTTATTGAGGTACAAAGTTCAAAAAATTGCATTTATAAAATTCCTTGTGAATGTGGAAAGTTTTGATGAAACTTTTAGGCCATTAATGTTCCTTTAAAAGAACATAAAAATTATATCAAGCAAGGCTAGTTTATTTGTTATATTGTCATGAAACTTTGACTTGACATGTATTATTCTGTCATTTCACTTTGACGTGACTTTATCTTTGAGAAAGGAGGAAGATTTATTCCCCGAAAGCTCAGAAAAAAAAGTTGTTGAAGTTATTTTTGAGTTAACGTTCAAAGTTTCGTTCTTTTAATATTAGACATTTATGAATCAATCAATCAGTTTGATTCAGATTTCTACGAAGGCGTCCTGGGGCCACGTACCTTTTTTTCCTTAAAAATTTAGGTACACTTTATTCTGACATTTTTACAGATTACTCTCTAAATTTTACACTTTCTTTTCTGTAAATTTTAAAAATTTTTCTTGAATTGTTCATTTTTTTGTAAATTTTACATTTTTTCTGTAAATTTTACACTTTCCTTTTTGTAAATTTTACACTTTTTTCCGGTAAATTTTACACTTTTTTTTGTAAATTTTATACTTCTTGTGTACAGAAGAAGTTTGCAGAAAACAGTGTAAAATTAACAGAAAAGAAAGTGTAAAATTTACAGATAAAGTGTAAAATTTGCAGAGAAAAATGTAAAATATTCAGAATAATTCGTAAAATTTACAAAAATGTGTAAAATTTACGGAAAAAAGTGTAAAATATACGGAAAAAGTGTAAAAATTACAGAATAATCTGTAAAATTTAGAGAAAAAAGTTTAAAAATTACAGAAAAAGTGTAAATTTACAGAAAAAGTAAAATTTACAGAAGTAAAATTGTAAAATTTACTGAATAATCTGTAAAATTGACTGAAATAGAGTGTAAATTTTTAAGAAAGAAAGCACTTATCGAAAACCCCAATTAAAAATTATTGAATGGTTCTGTTTTCATATGGGGGAAAATAGACCCCGGGGTCCCTAGGTATCCATCACTCGGCCCATTCAAAATGCCACGCCGGTCTCTCCCGCAGGTCATAGGCCACGAGCGCTTCTACCAGGAGCGCTCGCCGCGCAGCGGCTCCCGCAAGAAGCGGCGCACGACGAGGCGCACGCACAGCGCCGCCGAGTTCCCGGCGGCCGCGCTGTGCGCCGCCACGAGGCGCGCTGCCTTCCGCGTGCGCAGCCACAGCTCGGAGACGAAGAGCGACGGGGAGGCGGGCGGCGGCGGCAGGGCCACCCCGGTCGGCGTCGACTCCCTGGCGAAGGTTTTCTTCGGGGTCAAACGGTATACAGACCATAGAGATCATATAATGTAGGTAGAGTGCACAACAAGCCCATATACATAAAGATACATATACCGCTGATGAACCCACTGCGCAGCGATTTGCGCTGCGGACTAAAAAGAGATGCAAAACGCGGCCATTTTGATGGCCTATGCGACGGTTGCCATGGTAACCGTGCAAACTCGTGTGCCAACGACGCAAATATGTTTCCTTCCGCACAGGCTGGTAAGTTTAGTTGCCTACCTGCGCGTTGCCTAGTGCAAAGGTAGGCAACTGGACTTACGGGCCTGCTGGCAGGAAAACATATATGCGTCAGAATTCGCGTGGTTCCCATAGTAACCGTCGCATAGGGGCATCAAAATGGCGTTTAGATAAGTTTGGAAAAGTCCGCAGGTCGGCCCTCTCTCTTCAACAGTATAATGTATCTTTATGTATCTGAACAAGCCCCTTTTTATGGCAAATTGTGGATTTGGAACATGCGCATTAGACCTTCAGACCGCGCAATTCAAAACAGTGGTTGTTTTTCTGAATTACTATCTCCCTACAAACTTGTATATTGATAATAAATTAAGCTCACCTCAACGTGGACTGGTCAAGACTTCGATAACTACAACTAGGCTCGTTTATACTTGTAAAACTAGTTTCGTCCAAACTACTAGAATTTGCTTCACTGATGCTAGAACTTGACTTGTTTTCATCTACCTTTATAACTTTAACACTGAAACAAATAAGCTACTAATAATTTCCTACACCACAATCACGTTAATATACTTACTTAATTGATGGTTTAGGTGGTTTTATGGTACCGCAATTTCAATTAGATGCGTTTTGACTCGTTTCGTTTTTAAACACTCTGTTGTAAAATGAACAGAACATATTCGAGATGGTCACTTAATTAGATAAAACACTCAAACAACTAAAACGCGAAGAAACTATTAATAATTAGCTGAAAATCGAAAAAAGTATGCCACAAAGCGTCTATGATGCAAACAACGGTAGGTTATACTTAGTTTGTCGCTGTCAAAGAGTGTCAAGTTTCACAAAACACTACCTCAAATTGCAAATGCGCATGTCCACTGGGCCTATATATATTACTATTTTTTACTGTTTTATGATTTTAAATTCGTCAAAAATGTTCCGCGCATCCTATGTATAAAAAACATCGTCCAGCACTCTACCTATATATATGATCCCTATGGTACAGACGGGTAGACGGCTAGAGTCTGTAGGAGTGCTAGCGAAACGGCCTTTTTTCTGCGGCTGCAAAGCAATATCCTCGAGGAAATGTACTACCAGCGTCCAGAGATATACTAATAAGTCCGGACACTCGGCCTTGTGTAAACAAACGTTTCCCTCTTGCCCTCTCCCGCTCCCCTCCTCATCGAGCCTATCGATATCTTATAATATAAGAAAATAAGCTGTACACGGTGTAGCTGAGAGCGGTTCGTTCGCATTCTACCCGGTGCCCGCAAAATATTACCGACCGACCGTGACTGTGTTGTACTGATGCCAAGTAACGCTTTTTACTGCAGTGCGGATGGCTGTAAAACCAGTTTAAAAGACTATATTACCTTTTTTTCATTTCCTAAAGGCCCTGAAAGGTAAGATTGAGTTTGAGGTAGCTACCTGCAGAAATTAAGACATTTTTATGTGACATTTGAATACTTAGGTATTAATTGAAGAATAATATAGATATAATATTAAAATTTTGAAAATTTGGAAGTACCAGCAATGGAAGAATACCTTAGGCGTTGACTGAAGGTTTTCACCCAACGCCTTAGGGTTCATCGGAGAACATAAATTTGCGAATATTCCACCTGAAGAGGCATATAAACCTATAAGAATTTGAAAGGCACATTTTGATGATCAGTCATTCACTTCGTCCGGAAAACGTTTAGTAAAAACTGCTGTCCCCTCGGCTGTCCCATTAAGATTATTGCCAGAAGCTTATGATAAGACGCATGCTTGTGTAGGTACGTATGCGTAATATTTTGTTCTGTATTGTTTATGTCAATTTAAATATCAAAATATTTACTACAGGATGAAAAAGTAGATATGACTAGTTTAACTCTTTGTCGTTAAATATTTATTTGTTATTTATGTTTTTGTCTGCTCTATGTTTTGTTAGGCTTTATTAAAAATGAACGTAAAACAAAAAAATTGCATTTTTATTCATGTTCCTGTGCATAATGCAAAGTCAACACGGGTGCCCCCGTATAACTTGGTGCAACCAGCTTTACGGTGTTTTGGATAGTCCACCCTCGTAAATAACGGAGTGGTGTATCCGTTGCGGGCATTTAAATAGTAATATAGTACAAACGGAGGCGGGCGTTGCGGCAATTTAATTAGGAAGGAACAAGGAAGTAAAATATAGAATATATAGCAGTCGCGGAACTAAATAATTTTTTCTCATTTTCAACGCGGGGCTCTAGCCATTGCGACGAGCCGCCACTGGGCGGTAGCTAGAAACCTGGTGGGCGCTCAGAGAAATAACCTATTTCTCTGAGGGTGGGCGCTTCCATTATTCCCTTTATTCCGTTTCCGAGAGAAAATGTGGGCATAAATCGCAGTTTAGCTTTCATTGAATAGAAATATGCGATGTTCGCCATTTTTCACCGTTACCCCAGTCATGCTATATTTTCATTTTCTTTTTTATCTCGACCTTACAAAATTCGTATTTTCAATGTAGTCTGTCATTAGAATCCTTTTGTTTCGTTCGTCCAAAGATAATCTGATGTCTACTCTTTTTGCCGAATAATCTGACTTGGTAACAATTTGTTCATACCAACCAACAAATCTGGGGTGTCAGGCCTGTATTTCATGTTTGTCGCAATTTTTCGATTACACTAGAAAACGCAGAAATATATTGCTGTTTCTTCCAAAGTTGTTTGTCTGGGCGTCTAGACAGAAAAAATACAACAATAAATTGGTTTTGTTTCGATTAGACTTTTTGTAAAGGTCCGAATGTTCAGCTTACACAATACGCTCTAATACGTCCCTGGTTTTTCCTGTTGTTCGTGTCACAACCTTCTCAAGCTTACAAGCCCTGTGCAAACATGTGGCAACGCCGCAGCGGGACGGTTCAACGGGTCTATGCAGTATAGAGCAGTCTGCACGTTGGCTTAGTTTATCTTTTCTAATAAATGTTCAACCCTCTTTTTAATTATAATAAGATACATTTGTGAACTTTGTTTCAATAATTGGGTACCTAAGTAAGTAGGTACGTTTGTTTAACAGACAATAAAAGCAGTAACAAGTAACAAAATACGTATACAAAGAAGTATAAGTATTTATAGTAAGTACGATTCCTGGTGTGCATAGGTACATTTTCGACAAATAATATGGTAAATTTGGGCAAATAGAGGGGACTACATATTGTTGTAAGTCGAAGTTTTGTCAGAATTTTTCGCAAAGAGCGCCATCAGGCAAATAATGATTGCCTATATCTTCCCTTATGGTTAAATTTTCATAAAAATACAAACAAGCGAACAGAGAACAGCATGTTGTGAAGGAAAATAGGTAATCTCTTCTGATTGAAATGGCAGTTAGGGTCGATTTCATAATACATTCAACTAAATTATCTTTTGACTTTAACATTTAGGTAAAGAAATTTTCCAACAAAACTAAACAATGGTTGGATTGTTAGAAAACTCCTTTAATTTTAAAGGGTACTTTAGTTTGTCTATGCAATAGGCCCTTAATCATTTTATTCTTAAAGTTTCGTCCTTTGAGCCCAAAACGAATACAAGTTGGCCGCTTGCCGTCAAGCAAAGAAAACCTAGCTACTTCAAGTTATTATTACGATTTGACTTACCTACAGCCGCAGGTATATAACTAAGTTCTAGCTTCCCTCGACTGTTTTAGGCATCTTGAGGCTTGAAATTGTAAAGGAAAGATTCTTCACTACGAACTTTTAGAGAAATGTTTCAGTTTTTCACAAACAAAACAAATTTATAAAAAAGCTATCGCCAGCACTTCGGGCTGTCTGTTTCCACCCAGAGACACAGTGCCTCGTCGTAGCAATCTGGCGACGATAGCACTACCCGCACTAGACAAATTTAATTCTGGTCAATTTCTTGTAAAATCAATTGACAGGCAGTGACAGGCCACGCCGCGCAGACCCGCAAGCCATGTGGCCAGCTTTCTCAACTTCAGGGTTTTCCTAGAGCCGGCTGTGTTCGTGTCCTCCATCATTCGCTAAGTACTCCAGCCGTTTTTTTTTAATATTGCGTTACATTTTTTAACATGTTTCTGGTTATATTGTTATACAAGGGTTCCTAATTTTTTGTTTTAAATGATTGACATTCCTTGAAGGTGTTTTATAGACCTCATTTTTTAATTTTCCCCATAAGAAATAGTCTAGTGGCGAAAGAATCTATAGACAACGCGGGTGTGAGCATCTTGCCTGATATAAATTTATAGTTTTATTGAGAATTATGTCAATAACAACATTGTTGAGGGCAAATTGCATGGCATCTGTGATTTTCTCCCTCCCATCAGCAAAAAATAAAAGATAAGGTCCCAAACGAGAAACCCTCGAATCCACTCGGTTACCCTCAGCTTTGTTAAGACTCCCCTGACAGACCTGCTCCCAAATGTTACCCAAAAAGAGAAATACAAAAGAGGAGCTCACGACCAAATTGAAACCGATACCTACTCCCTTGAAGTCGATATAAAAAATCCCGGGTTACAATAAATCACTTTTAATGGACAGTTATGTTCCCGGTTGTGACTATAAATTTGTAAGTCGGATATGGTGTCCTTCCGGTGTATTTTTTGCGCATATTTTTTAGTTTTATTTCCAGATATTTTGTATTGCTGAAATGTAGGATATTTTCGCGACGTCATTCGTCATTCTTATACTGAAGATAAATAAAATATCGTCCCGTTTTCTTGACATATTTTTGTTTTCCGTTTTCAAATTTCCTGTACCCAATTTTACCAAATCGACGTCGCGCGATCGATGCGTAATTACTAGGTGAAGGAAATGGGTTTTCCCCGCCAGGCTGCATAAATTATAAGGGCTTATTTTCGTCGCTGTCTTGTCCGCAATTTAACGTGTCTATTTTTGACTGTAACATGTAGCGTCGATCAAATACTCAAGGCCCTTTATTTTGGAGGCGGCGATACACTTCTTAGAGGGGGGGAGTCGTGGAAAAACTGACAAGGATATTATTTGATGTGGAAGGTTTTATACTCAAATTATTTTAAGTAGTCCTTACTGAGACTGTCAATTGGTAATTTCGATATCCTAAGTTGGCATCATGCAGCAAGAAATGCAACCGGGTCATAAGTTCAGGTCAGTAACGAGCCCATTTGCACTAATAACATGAAAAGTTACAAGAACAAGAACAATACAGATAACGGTAAAACTCACGAAACGTAGAAAACCCGCGAATATTTTCATTGCCGAATGTTTGAACCAGTTTGAACGATCTGGAAAACCTTCACTGTCACTTTGACACACCGAAGCTAAATTTGCCTGAGTCCGCCCATAGACGCTGCCAAAAGCAGCTGATTATACCAAAATACCAAAATGAAAAGTGTTTCCATGACGTTTGAAATTATTATTAAAATAAGTTGTAGACATAGTTTTTTTTTATTTATAGCGGTATAATCGAGATTGCAATAGGGTTTTTATCTTATTATGTTCTTTTTTCGTATCACTTGGGTAACTTTTCACATCATAAATCAATGAGTGACGTCATTAACTGGTTGAGACGCATATACCCATGGTCAACAGAAAATTCCTAGGGATTTTGTGGAGAATGTGATCTGACAAAATCGGGACTTCTTACAGTAATCGGGGTATATTGCAAGATGCGGAATTTCCCTCTATAAAATATGGAGAGGCTTTTGCAAGCAATCGCAATTTCATTTTGTAAAACGGACGCGGTAAAATACCTGCAGTCTATTTTTTTATATAACAAGTTGTTAATTTTTGTGTCTGGTACGTAACAACAGTGTGGCAGTTTAGCTTAAGATTGAGGTTACAGTAATTGTTTTGATTTAATGACCAAATCAAAAATATTGAACCAACAAAAAGCGTCTAATTTCGAGATCATCGAGTATAATTATTATATTAACGTTGTTATAGAGTCCTATTCACATAATCGGAATAACATATATATTTAATAGTCATTAAAATTAACTAATTTTTAGCTTAATGGGCCCCTACATTAAAAAAATTATTCATGAAAGAAACATATTCAAATGCTTATCTGTACACCTAATTCCACTAGCCTTTTTACGAACTGTTGAAATGTAATGAACTATTTACGAACTATTGAAAATGCAGGGTTGCTGATTTTCTTTTATATTTTTAGAAAAAATCAAATTATTCAGATTTTTTTTATTTAAATCGGATTTAAATAAAAAAAAATCGGATTTTTTTGATTTATATATAGAATTTTTTGTTTAAAGTGGTTTTCTTTTTATTATTTTATTAGAAAATTATATTTGATTTTTTTAACGTATAAATAGATAATGAAAACGTTTTACTTATGTTTTTTATTTAAGGATTTCAGCAGAAAGACAAGTTTTGCACACTTCTCGGTACCTAGCTTATTTCCTAATTTCCTATGAACCAAATTAAAAGATGAAATGATACGCTCTACTCCTGCTGAAGATGCTACTGCATTATGCAGTTGCTTATGTATGCTCATTTCCTCTTCAGTTACACAGCCAGTGGCGTGGTTTTTTACATAATGTAACTACATTTAAATTTTGATTTAAATCAAATGTTTTTTTTTTATTTTAATCAAACGATTTAAATCGCGATTTAAATCATTTATTTAAATCAAAGCAACCCTGTGAAAATGTAATGCTTGTCTTTTATTTTCTCCTTGACGAAAATGGAAAAAGCTAAAGTGAATATTTTATGGTTAAGCTAGTGTAAATAAAACAATTGATTGCTTTACCGAGACCCTTGAAAACCAATAGCCACCGTCCTATGTATCTCTTTTTCGAAGAACTAAATTGAATAGTTATGTTATTAATAACAAGCTTACGTGGAATATCTTTACAAATTAACATCCACTTTTCCGAACTTAGGTAATCAACCTAGGCCATTTTGCTTACAACGCTCACGCAAACTGATATCCTGATTGCTTTCCATACTGCCAGGAAAACATAAGTTATATAACGCCAAGAAATTGGATATTTCAAATTAACTAACATTGTAGGTTTACTCATTTATGATTTGTGGAGTGTAGTAAGTACAAACTTCAAGAGACTTTTTATGTAAATATATCATCAATCATTTTGCCTTGCTCTGTAAACGTATAAATGAATGTTAATAATTTACTCAATTTTCTTAACATTACCTACAACGATACAAGCATCATTAATGGAACCAATTTTAATTTTAATAAAAACACCATGGTTTATTACGGAAGCGTAGATGGGCCACACAGTAGATTTTTCTCAAAATTTTGACTTTTTTCTCCGAATTTTAAAATTCAGACTTTTTTCTCCGAATTTTAAAATTCAGACTTTTTTCCCCGAATTTTAAAATTCGGACTTTCTTCTCAAAATTTTGAGATTTTTCTCAAAATTTTGACTTTTTTCTCCGAATTTTAAAATTCGTACTTTTTTCTCCGAATTTTAAAATTCAGATTATTTTCTCCGAATTTTAAAATTCGGACTTTCTTCTCAGAATTTTGAGATTTTTCTCAAAATTTTGACTTTTTTCTCCGAATTTTAAAATTCAGACTTTTTTCTCAAAATTTTGACTTTATTCTCAAAATTTTGAGATTTTTGTCAAAATTTCGACTTTTTTCTCCAAACTTTAAAATTCAGAGTTTTTTCTCTGAATTTTAAAATTCAGACTTTTTTCTCAAAATTTTGACTTTATTCTCAAAATTTAGAGATTTTTCTCAAAATTTTGAGAAAAAAGTCTGAATTTTAAAATTCAGAGAAAAAACTCTGAATTTTAAAATTTGGAGAAAAAAGTCAAAATTTTGAGAAAAATCTCAAAGTTTTGAGAATAAAGTCTAAATTTGGAGAAAAAGTCTGAATTTTAAAATTCTGAGAAAAAGTCCGAATTTTAAAAATTCTGAGAAAAAGGTCAAAATTTTGAGAAAAATCTCAAAATTTTTGAGAAAAATCTCAAAATTTTGAGAAGGAAGTCAAAATTTTGAGAGAAAGTCTGAATTTTAGAAAAATTTATTGTGTGACCCTTCTACGCTTCCGTATCTATGGGTAATGAATAGACAAGGCTATTTCTGATCGCCAAGAATTATTCAGCCTCAGCCACCTTAACATATTTCCGTTTTCAGACAGTCATCAGGTGTGGGTAAGCACGAGTACAGCGCAGTCAGGACCGAGGGAGGCAACGAAAAGTACAAGGGAGAGAACAAGGCCAGAAACGGGGCCTACACGACTTGCAAGCGCCATCTGTCGAACAACCGAAGATTCGAGCTAAACGCTCAACTCGGCGATATAGGAGCTAGAGCTGATAAATACTGGTAAGGATCTTTGGTTCATTCGTCACTGTTCATTCGTACGAGGCCCACGATAAAGACAGGCCATGGCGCACAAAAATCACCTGACCATCTTAGTCAGACGTTACATGTCATTTGTCACATAACTGAAAGCGGCAGCTTGGGTTTTGAGAAGTTTTAAACGTTTAAAGTGTTTTTAAACGTCTTAGTTTATATTTTAGAAACAAGTTTGTGTCTAGTGCGCGTGTGTCCTGGCGGAGGGGAACCGCCCACGTGTTATTATGGCCTCTGGGTGGGAGCCGTGCCGTCCAGGAGTATTGGCGCCGCTCGCACCGACGCGTGAGCGCTGTAAGGGGAATTCTCCCTCCGGAATGGACAGTGGAGCAGCCTGAGACACAGGCGGGTGAACCGCTTACGGGAGATCCGCGAGTTCAGACGGTCCGGGTGGCTGGAAGCCGTTCCCGTTGACCACGCTCGGGTTTGTGTATTTTGTATTCACCATTCACCTTGTGCGAAATAAATCAGTGTTGTAACGTACTCGAGGATTTTCGTTGTCGACCCACGCCCTGATACGGTTCCTATTCGGCCTTTCACGCTGCCGATCAACTGGGACCTCGTCAATATTTACAGTATACTGAGGTGAGTTTTCATTTTTATTTCGTAAAAAATAACCTAAATACCAAATATTGGGTCTGTTTATACATATTATATTTATGCATATTACAAAAGCCAGGAAGAAAATGTCACCATAACAACATTTGCTTTGCCTTGGGATGAAAATTTGCGCCAAAAATGGATTCGTCAAATTCCAACTAAGATTTAATTTCTAAAAAAAACCTTAAGTATGTGTGGCTAACATATTTTCAAGAAAGTGAAAGAATTAAAGTGGACAAATGTGTTGTGGGAGGAAAATACCTATAGAGAATGTCACCTGAGCTAAAGGAAGGTGCTGTCCCAACAATTTTTGAGAATATGCCAAAATATTTGAGTGCAGAGCCGTTTAACTCTCAGCCCAAAACAGCTGAGGCAGGTTGAAAATTTTGAAAAAACAATAATTAGAGAAAGCCTGGATGCACAAAACCAATAATGTAATAGATGAAAGAAAACTCACCAAATTGTTACGTAATTTGTTTTTTCGACTTATGTCAGAAAATGCCTTTTTTTATATAGGACTAAGTTGGTCACGTGACTACGGGATTATGCGTTAGCGCCATGGCCTGTCTTTATCTTTGTCCTCGTCATTCCTACAGTCAATCCATATTAAAATTCGACATTATATGCAAAAATACCAAGTAGATATTACGTCCAGTGATTATTGTATTGAGAACACATCCGACCACATTCAAGCGACATAAGCTGTAAGCTATACCTCGTGTCGGGAATTATTTGTCAGTCGTATATTGCTAATTGGTAAGGAATCTTGTACAATACTATCATCACTGGTATATCCGCTCTTATTGTTATACAAACTACTGTTCTGCTTTTGTATATGAATATATATACATATATATCTATATATATATATATATATATATATATATATATATATATATATATATATATATATATATATATATATATATATATATATATATATATATATATATATATATATATATATATATATATATATATATATATTTTTAATTAGAAGATTCTTGAATCCGTTTACTATACCAAAATTATGTCGATACAACTAAATAATTAAATATCTAAATAATTGAGTAACCTCGGTATTATAGAACCCAGCTGAACTTGCAGCTGAGAATATTGTTCTGTGTAAACACTACACACGAGAGGGTTGTTTTTCTATTATTTGCCTAGCTATAAATGGATATAGATTGCATCGACGATGAAAGGAATACGGCATCATTGTTGGAGGCTAATAATAAACCTGAAGCATAACTACGTTGAGTATGGAAAATAAAAAGTGTACTTAGGTTTCTATTTTTAAACTTCGAATCGATTTTTTAAGCGATTCAATACTTTATGAAACTGTCCTTATTTCAGTTGTTTATTTGCATTATAATTCTGGCACAACAAGACTCTCTCTGCACATTGTGCAAATTAAGGTTTAAATGCGCACTCTCTGTTATTTTCGTTATTTGTGAGCTAAAAAATAAAATTAAAAGTAGAATTTTATGAAGAATCCGAGTGCGCCTGCCCATAATTTATTTCAGAATAATGAAAATAGAACATAGAACTGCAGAAAAGTTATAAAGGCGGAAATGGGATTCTTTATTAAGGTCACGGTCAAGCACATTTATGCTATGGGGAAGAACATTTGGCGACTGTCCCAAAAATGCCAAGAATACCCAAGCGGGTCGTACGGTTTTTTACTTTATTAAAAAAAAAAATTCGTCGCCTCGAACAAAAGTTCGAGGCGACGAATTTTTCAATGCAGCCAAAGAAAACTTGGCCAAAATCCTAGGTTAGGATAGTTATAAGGTGAATAGAAAATACCATGAAAAACCAAGAAGATGACCATGATACTATCATGTTTTGATTTGTTTATACATTTTTATAACTAACACCGCTGACTGGCGTATTACATCTCACGCTGTCTGACCACCATGCGCTTTTCGGAGACAAAATACAATGCAAATCGCATTGTTAGGCAACAGCGCCATCTGTTTTCAACTATAGTTTTGTTGTAGCCCATTAAGACACAACTGAAGAACAAAAACAACAGAAAGAAATGAACATTTTTTAAATATTCTTTCAGGTTCACCGTCCGAGATAATACTTTAGGAGCTGAAAGACTGTTAACGTTGGTACCTTTGCCATCTACGTGTCCCATTATTCCGTCCCCTGAGACTAGAGAGACGATGTTGGAATTATTCAGAGGGTAAGAAACCAATAATACCTACTTAACACTCCATTTAGCCGGCGAAGAATTACCTGAAAAGATTCCACGCGTAGGTACAGATAGATCGTGACAAAAATTTTAACGTGCTGTATGTGAGCAAATATAGGTTGCAATTTGAAGAAATTACCGATGACGTCATACCCGGAACAGTGATGATGTCACAAACATTGACGTGTTCTGGGATTTTTACGCCAAATTAATTTATTCATTACTTTACGCTCTGCTGGTATCTAGGTAGGTACCTAGTGTCTGGTCACTAATGATACTGGCGATTTCACCAAAATTTTAATGCGGTATTTCTAATGATTACAACTAACCATACTAATATTATTTATGTACAAAATTCATTGAATATTAAATACACTAAAATATATTATGATCTTGAATCGTTCGAAAAACATTTAACCGCCAAACCTGGGTAAATAGTATATACAGTATGGAACAGCCAAATGGAATAAATTCAATATCTCCTTACAGGGTGATGCTAGAAAAAAGTTTTAAATTCAAAAGTATTTGATAGATCGAGGCGCATAACATAAAAATATAGTGGTGTATACAGGGTGCTCCATAAGTGTGATATTATATGCAACTTTGTTTTTTTAAATCGCACACGCTGTATTTTGCTTGATTTTTATATTACCCTTTACCCTAAGGATTACACATCTTCTATACACCCATATCTATGCCCAAACCCAACCGTTTTAGAAATAATCCATCATTTCATTTAAATATCGTCAAGTGCGAGTTACTATTATTTTTTTAATGTTAGCGACGAAAGCAGTATCGTTTGCAAATAAATAGTAGATACCTGTTATTTTTCCGCTAACGAAATCGTGCTACATTATACAGGGTGATAACAACAAAATTTACAATTTGATAAATTTCGAGTGATCGATAATGTTTAAATTCGATGTAGTATGAGGTTGTGGTATCTCATTTGAAAGGTTTTTTCATTCTCTTGTCAAACATTGTAATTATGTTTTTAAACTTTATTTAGAAAATTCACAGTTCCTGATATTAAAAAAATTAATACAAAATAAATCAATATCAACGTATGAGATGTTCAAAATGCATGCCTCGAACGTCTTGGCAGCATCTTAATCTTAAAGAAAAGTTTCTTCTAACATTTGTCAACATCAGAGGTGTGACCGACCTAATCGATATTTAAATGAAATGATGGATTATTTCTAAAACGGTTGGGTTTGGGCATAGATATGGGTGTATAAAATATGTGTAGAATCCTTAGGGTAACATAAAAATCAAGCAAAATACAGCGTGTGCCATTTAAAAAAACAAAGTTGCATATAATATCACACTTATGGTGCACCCTGTATACACCACTATATTTTTATGTTATGCGCCTCGATTTATCAAATACTTTTGTTCTAGCATCACCCTGTAAGGAGATATTGAATTTATTCCATTTGGCTGTTCCATACTGTATAATAAAATGTTTTCTATAAACCCTCACACCACCCGCCTGTTTGTTTTATCGAACCCCAACGCTGGTGGAATTATTCAAGGGCTGCGAAAAGGGAGTCCTAACAGCTTTTATATTTATATAACGTGTCAATTTTCCGCTATAGAAGATGAATAAAGTTATAGGGTCCTTCCAACCCAAAATTCACCATATTTGCAATTTAATAAAAATATTATTATGATGTTCAAAAGGGTAATAATGTTTATAACACAGTTTTTTTTATTTTTAGATCATATTTGTTTAACTAAGCAAGAAATTATATATCTCATAGGGAATAGTATATTTCATTACGAGTCTGGAAATAACGATTTTTCCGTGCGCGCGTGAAAAATTCAAGTGTGAGGCGCAGCCGAACACGGGAAGTCATGCAAGCACGGAAAAATCTATTTCTGGACGTGTAATGAACGATATTTTTTATTATACTTCTTTGAAAACGGAAACATAAAACAGTTTATCGGCATATTATAATAAATTTAATTGACAAAAAATAAACAATGCAGACAATAGTGTTTGGTATGTATGATGCGTTTCCATGGTTACTCTCAAATTATTTCAAAGGTGCTTTGTTGTAAATTAGTTATTGTCAGATAAAGTGAATAAAACGTCAAAAATATTACAGAAATGTATCTAAATATTGAAACACTTACGAATTAAAATACAAAATAGGTACATGTTAAATATCAGAGAGCATATAGAGTTTCTTAAACTTAGTTTACTTTGCTGTATATTTCTATTTCCAAGCCATATATTCGGTATTTTTATTCAGCGCACGGAAAGTTTTTCCATGCGCTGTTTCCGTGCGCTAGCCCGAAAAACCCCATCTTTCATTATTGCTAAAACAGATGAAAATAAGGTGTTTTCAAGCAAGTATAATAAAAAAATATTTCCTTTATAAACCTAAAAATTACAAACTTTTGGATATAGTAATTAAACACCATAATTGCCACATGGAATTTCAAGGAAGATTTTAACTAGTGGAACTGCGTGACCAGATGAGCAGCGAGAATATCCTAGCAGGGGAAAGGTATAAAAATGGCTTTAAAAATTACTAAATATAAATGGTTCAGGGAGTTATGGAAACACAGTATTTGCGTAACATTAGACAATAATATTGTATTCATGGTCAAACCGTTAAAAATTAAAAACTCTTTATAATACAGTGTATGAGCATAGACGTAAATGTATTATGTATTTTATAACTGATACAGTTAAACACTCGTTTTTTTTACACGAATAACGGTTTGCCAGCCAGGAGAACGAAAATTGATCTCTTCTGCGCACCTACGTCACTTTGACAAAAGCGCGGCCAACTTATAAAAAATAGTCCTGAAATTATAGTCTCAATGACATAACGTCAGTTATCAATTTCACGACAGGTTAAATCCAAAAACAGAATGTAGCCAACTTGAGACACCTTGGTGTATATGTGGTTGCCTAGCTCACTATAAAGGAGTCAAATTTCCGTTCAAAAATAAAAGGTAGCCATGTTTTTGTGGAATAATGGACACCGTTGACGTCACAGCACCTGCGCGCGGACACAAATACCGTTGTCTGTGTATCGTGGTTAAATACTCATAGATGTCACTAGCATACAAGATATTTTGGCTGTGTCGTTTTACCCAACTATTTCATTGATTAGTACACCTCTTCCCTAATATTTTTCGTTATTCACAGGCTGCAGCACCCCTATATTCATCCCATCTTAGACATAGAATTCTGGGATGACAGTATAGCCACCATAACGCCGTTAAATCCAGCAGGAAGCCTGCGAGACCTGATCTACGGGGCAATGTGGCACGAAGACTATGATCAGAAATACGTCAACAGAGGGGAGGGGTTGCCACTCAAAACGGTAAGATTTGTTCTTGATTTTTTTTTTCAATTAGTAATAATTTTCTTGTTTCAGGTTCAGTGCTTAGGCAGGCAAATAATAGAAGGTTTGCTCTTTTTGAAGAGCAGACACTTCCCACCAGTGTACCACTTGCACCCAGGTAAATGATGTAGCTAGAGTATGTTTCGGTAGAATTTAAAATCAGTTTTGAGCTATCAGGAGCATGCGCAGTTTCATTTTGAGGTTCCAAAAACGAAACCGCGCATGTTCCTGGCAGTTTCAAGCTGATTTAAAACAGTTTGGAGTTCTACTGAAATAGACCTATATTTGTTTGTTTAATTTTGTTGATCTCGTATTTCCATAAACTACCAAGTTCGTTTACATATAATTAAGCTATATTTAACTGTTGTGGTGGGGTCTAAAATTAGCTAGTCAACCCTATATATGCATAGATCCTTAGTAAGATTAGAAAAATTACATTTCATCGTCGCCCGTGAACATGACTAAAATATCCCTCTGTTTTTGTTTTCAAAGTGGATTTTAATATTTTTCGGGCAAATACCAGTCGACGATTAAAAAAAATGGTCATACAAATGGATAAACATCGAATAAAAGCGATGTATTAGTCCATTAAAACGACAATAGCTATTTACGCAACCAGTTAGGCAATGTGATATTTTGCGTAACGTACAAGCTTCAAATTTCGTAGTTTTCAAAAATGGCATTTTTTAAGTTTGATCTTGAAATTAAAATTATCTATAAACTAGCAACATTCATAAAATTATAAAAATTCGCAGAGAGAGAGAGGGAGAACTATCAATAACAATAATAATATGCTGGCTAAGAGTTTGAAAATTTGCTATAAAATCATAATTTTCAATGAAGAGCAACTATTAAAATGAATGTTTACCGAATCTCAGATAATAAGACCAACTAAATACCAGGTTGATCCCGAGGAATCTGAATTTAGCTTTAAAATCAACGTACATGTTGTTCTCGAAAAGCCAAAACAATTTTTTCGAAAAATAACAAATTGGTTTGCATTTTTGATATTAATAACGAACACAAATAAAAAAAACTGCTCATTTATAATTTAAATGTCACCTTCTGTTTTAGCGGAAATTGTTATTTTTCTGAAAACTAAAAAGGCATTAAATAGACCTTAAAATTACCTTTTCAATTATATGTACTGTTATTGGATTATCTCTTACCGTTTTCGAGATGTTTATTTTAAGGGCTATTTAATAACATTAATTTGAATCTACGTTTTCGAATAAACTTGTTTTTGCTTTAACTGAACCTAAAGTATTTCTACTTCTTCTCAAATATCAAATCACGCTTTTCCTAACTGGTTACGTAAATAGTTATTTCGCAATTGTTATTTACTACTGTGCGTTCTGAAATATATGGGCAACAAACCCTAACCTCCTAATAAAGCTGGACCTCTATTCCTATATACAGGGAGGTTCTCACTTTTAAGGTATCAAACTGTAACAGGTGATAGATCTTCAAAAGATAACCTCACTTTCTCATATAAACTTTATATAATTTGTAAGGCCTTTTAAAAAGTTACGGGGTGTAAATTATTAAAAAAAGTATTAAGGGCATTATTGAATACATATTTACCAAACTAGTTGAGATATTTAAGGCGAATTTGGTACACACGTTATAACGGCATGGGTTAGCATAAAACCTGTTAATATCAGACCAGTGGCGTAGAAGTGGTTGTTTTTAGAAAAAATTAATCACCTTGTATAGTAATAAAATGTATTGCTTTTTATGTAGATATTATTTGTAAACAAAAATGTCCTCTTGGCAATTTTTCGTATATGTCATGGTTTCATAGCAATTTTGATTTTTTTTTATAATATTTCAGTGTATTTCTGAAAAATTAACTAAAAAATTTACTGGACTTAAAATAGAAAAAGTGTTTCTTACTTTAAATAAAAAAATTTTTTTCCAATAAACTTACGCATTGAAGGTATTTACTTTTCGAGATACAGAGCGTAGGTAACATTAATTTTATCTTCCATAAACTAGTTTGGTAAATATTCAATAAAGTCCGCATATTTTTTAAAACTTTAACACCCTGTCACTTTTTTATAAGGCCTTAAATAGATACAGTTTACACCTGTTACAGTAGTTTGGTCGATTAAAAGTTAACCATCCCGTATTAATTATGTCCGGCACATACACCGCCGCCATATCGTGCTGATTGACAGTACATTGAAAGCCAATAAGAAACTGCGTTTTTAGCGGGTTATTTGAAATGAAGTGAAAATCAGGAAGAAGAAGACTTATACCTAAGTGATTCCAACCAAGGTTATTATCATGAGAAGGTTTGGGCATTGCCGCCATATTTAAAAGGTACCCCCCACCATTTTTACTTCTTCTATTATATTTCAATATTTCAAAAGCAGAGGCGTATCAAAGTATCGAGTGTACCATGGATTTTCTACTGTTTTCTTGGTGGACTCACTTTGTATTTCCTATTATTTACGCAGCTAGTTACTGCCATTGATTAAGGTACGAATTCCTTATTCAATGATTGTATTTTATCTCCGGAAAGCGCATGGTGAGCCAAAAATGTGTCAGAGGTGACAGCCGGTGAGCAGTCTTTAATAATATATCGCAGTCAACGCTAATACCATAGTTTAGGTATACAGGGTGGAACTGAATCATGGTACACCCCACTTTTTTCCCTTGTTTTTTGAGATACAATTTTGAAATTTAGAATGTCGATGTTACTTTATAAATGTCACTTTTTGACGTGTAAATTCATTTATTTCCGCTTCCGGTTTTACCGGAAGTGACATTCACTTTTGTTTTTTAAATGGAACACACTGTATATTATTTAAGTTTCGGATTCTCCTCGATGTACTGAAACCAACGATGCATCACAAGTGACATTTTGGCCGACAGAAAGTGGTTTTTCTTTAAGTTATTTGGATTTGCAATAATAAACTAAAGGTGGCTATGAAACAAATGAACTTCGACAAACTGAACATCTTTAATGAACTGTCAAACCGTCTGTCTACAGAAAAGTACTTCTCTTATAATAAACTACGGTATCAATGTGTTGTCAATTGAAACAACTGCAAAAATAGTGTTTGCAAAATGCCGCAAACTTACACAAGATCAGAAAAAGTTAATATGTTGAATCCAAAAATGCATTCAAGTGAATGGCGGGCATTTCGAACACTCACTATAAAATCGGTGCAGAGTTGCCATTTGTTTGTATTGACATTGTTTTCAATAAATATTTGATGTTAAAATTTCATAGCCACCTTTATAGTTTATTATTGCAAATCCAAATAAGTTAAAGAAAAACCACTTTCTGTCAGCCAAAATGTTACTTGTGAGGCATCGTTGGTTTCAGTACATCGAGGAGAATCCGAAACTTAAATAATATACAGGGTGTTCCATTTAAAAAACAAAAGTGAATGTCACTTCCGGTAAAACCGGAAGCGGAAATAAATGAATTTACACGTCAAAAAGTGACATTTATAAAGTAACATCGACATGCCAGATTTCAAAATTGTATCTCAAAAAACAAGGGAAAAAAGTGGGGTGTACCATGATTCAGTTCCACCCTGTATATCCAGTTGTTTATTTTGCTGTCAGCGTCTTTGATCTCGGAAGTAGTGACTTTCGTTTTTTTTTATACAAACGTTAGATTCTCACGATATTTCTTAATTTTAGACCACGCCCTTCCAATCTGGTAAAAAAATAAGTGCCATATACAGGACCGGATTAAATTATTTTTTTTACATTACCTAATGGTTTGGAGATTGAATAATTATTTGCATGATTATTGTTATAAATATAAAGGACGGGGGTAATTTGATTGATGATGCAGAACGGGTAGGTGTAGGCACGATAAACTTACCCACGGTATGTCATTGCGCATCTTGTGACGCGTCAGTTGCGAGTCAGAATTTAAATTGCTCCATACCACGGGCGTAGCCAGGATTTAGTTTTGGGGGGGTTTAGTTTGAGAAGTAAATAAAACAACAAAAATATACTTACATAAATGAAATGGATAAATTAACTTCGTTCCTCTGCGCTAAATCTAAAACCATTAAAGAAGAAATCTTCGGCTTTTTCTTTTAAATATATCCACTACTTCATCTGCATGAATTTCTGTTCAATAGTGAATGTTCATTAGAGCCAAACCATTAAGTCTGTTTTCACTTGTAGTGTTTCGTAAATAGTTTTTCAGTCTCCTTAGGCTCGAGAAAGACCTTTCTGGGGTAGCAGTGGATACAGGAATGGTAGCCAAGATTTGTAGTAATGTGTAAATATTAGGATAAAGGTTTTTATCGCACATATCTAGGCATTCCAAACTAGATTTCGGGGTAGGCAGTCTTCTTATCAGCATGCAAGGTAGCTGAAGCTTTGATAGCTAAATCCAAATTTGTTTCTTTATTAGAAACCCCTTGACCTTGACTACACCACTTTTTCCAGTAGTCCATACCTTTAGGTTTATCACCCTTCCTTTTTTTCCCCTCCATTTTTCGACAGTAATAATGATTCACGTATCTATCCTTAACAAGGTCATCGAATAACAGCGCACTAAAATTACTCACTTACACGGTACACTTAATTCTCTTCACTATTCGTTCACCACTTTTCACTTTTATTCGCTTCGAGTTCGCATGGAACAATACTGCCGTAAGCGCGGTCACGCTCCGCGGCGCCACTTATATAGCAGCCCAGTAGCCGTCCAGAAACTTCCACAAAGTTCCGCTCATTTCGACCGAGGGGCGTGGCGAATAATCGAGAAACAACGCAAAGTGTCCCTACAATACAAAATAGTTCGGCTGCAACTGCGTCTGCCTCTCGTCAAAAGATGGCGCTAGGCGCTACTATTACTACATAATATATTCAAACGTTTCACTCCTCGTATTTTTTCGGTATAATATTAGGTAATATTTTGCTTATTTCGGGGGGGGGGGGGGGTTTGAACCCCCGAAACCCCCCCTTGGCTACGCCCGTGGGGCGTTGTTTATGTTCGTGCTAATACTTCCCCCTGCGCTCTCCCGTCTAGGCAACGTGATCATCCAGAACGGCGTGGCCCGGCTCGCCGCCCTGGAAAACGCCCTGGCGGGGCTGCCGCCGCGCGCGCCCGCCGCCCCCGAGACGCTCGCCCTCGGCCACCTGCTGTTCGAGATGGCCGCCGGCTACGGGCTGGGCAGGCCGCCCGCGCCTGCGCACCTCCAGCTGGAGCTGGAGCGGGCGCCGCAGGTGGCGGCCGCGCTCGAGCTCATCTTCCAGCCGGCCAGGTGAGCGCTAGCAGTTATAGTCCGCCTTACGGCAGAATGCGTGCGACGTAAGGGGGAAGAACCAGAGAAATGGAGTAGGGAGAACGCGCTTTAAACTACTGCGCATCCTATTAAAGTTGAGCCGTTCTAAGAAGAACACCCCTACGCCATCGTGGCTTGCGCCAACCGAGTTTAGAACCGCCTCCGAATTTTACGTACCAACCGACACAGCGGCGTGCGAAATTAGTACGTCCAAACCACTGAAAATTCAAGTTATTTATATTCTTGTTTTGCTTTTTGAAAGTATGTAGAATGTTAGATAAGTAGGTAATTTTTGTAGACCTGTAGTATTTATAAACTACCAAAACTGTTTATTAATTGTCTCCCTGCATCGTCGCTCCTGGGTCTGAATTTACCTGCCATTTTGGGTTTGGATTTACAGAATCATAAGAATTAAGAATTTAACTGTTTGGGAACTTTCCATTCAATAATATTTAATGCTATTTGGAGAAAGAAATAATTACTACTACTGGATTACAGGTATTAAATTTGAAATGTAAAAATAATAAAACTGTAATAGAATAAAGCATATTATATGTCAACAAAAGCTTTTTATTTATTAGAGCTTAAAGTTATAACATTTCAAATAATATAAAGTAGGGTGCTGGTCTTGTTGGTATAAATAATTTACGACGGACCTACCGACACTTTTACGATTTCAGTCAAATTCTGCTGTATCGATCTCTACTTTATAAACGGAAATATAACATAAGATGTTTCATTTGGTATAACCGACCTCTGTGCGTGTTTCTAGTGAAGTTTCTATCTAGTGTTTAGTGGTAACAATATGAAAATTCCTCCGAAAAGAACTGGTATTCGAGGGAGTCATTAATAACATCAAAAAATGTATGGCAATAGATGCTGCAAACGGATTACAAATTCCACTAGAGAATTCCCGATATGGATTTTCATTTTTTGTTTCTAGATAAACGAAAGTTATGCAACACACATTATAGATTCAGTGTAGAATGAGAAAAAAATTCATAAATAACAAATAATATTATAATGTACCTAGATAATATAAGTTTAGTAATTATATTTATTAAATTTATTAATCCTTGACAGGTGTTTTTATGTATACCTATACTATTACGCTAATAGAAAAATACATTGTTTTATAATTAACATTTTTATCGCTAGCATAGGGATACGCCAATGATGCCCGTTGTTTGCCCGTCGTTGCCATGCAAATACCCTGGTTGCTAAGGGGTGGAGCTAATATGTTCTACTGCGCAACTATCTAATAATGGCTTCCCGGTGTTCTTCTTAGGCCGGCTCAAGTTTCTACCAGGCAAATGTAATGGCCGCCATATTGTCCTCACTTTGACGTTTGCAGTTTGTTCTCAGCGGTAGTTGTTGTATTTTCAGCAGAGAAATGATCAGTGTTTTTGGAAAATGTCGTGTGCAGTACCAAGCTGTAAAAATTATAAGTCTAGGAGACCTCCGGGAGTATCATTTTTTCGGTAAGTTTAGTAAAAACAATCGCCGAAATTTTGGGCACCATAGGCGCGCATCTGTATAATTTTAATGATTGAATATGTGGTTAAAAATTCTTAACTTGGGGACTAATCGGACTTTGAGTCCAAATAAATTTATTTGTTCAAAACATTTTACTGCTGATGCCTTTACTGTGCATTGTGGCGAACGAGGACGAAGACCTCTAAAGCAGTCTGCAGTGCCAATGATACGCCCATGGATGAAGTTGGTTTAATATGGCCGCCACTTTTATTAGTCAGTTCGCGCAGCTTGTAGCGTATTCTCCCTACTCCATTTCTCTGGGAAGAACTCGTAAATATTATAAAATTAGTCACAGTTCAGGGGCGTAGCTCAATTTTGGGTAACTCACTGACTTAATTTTCATATAATTGTTATTTAATTTATTGTTAATATTATTCTTAACGGTGATGCCTTAAACTATGGAGGAAGGCAAACCTTTATAACATTGGCAATTAGTTCCCGTGCTTGAGAATGCAACGTTCTTCCCTGTTTACTCATTTTGCGCACGTTAACTCCCGAACATACGAAACGCCACTGAGCTCTCTGCGCCGGCGGCCGAGCTTGCCGGCAGCTAAAAAAGCTGCGCTGTGTGGTAGCCCAAATACGCAGTTAACTTTACGTACTATAGAAACAGGCACAAAACGCGTTGGTTAACTGGTTTTGTCGACGGCTCGCTAGCAGAAGTGGGGCGATGGTAGACGCGACGATGTTGAAAAAAATATAATAGGTGTTATATCACGCCGCGTTGAAAATAAATGATAAACAAAAATGAGTAAGTGGACGCGTGATGCGAGATGCGAGCTTTATTTTTTTGTGTATTACAAAGTTCAGAAATTAGGCTTCAATATGCTAAAACTTGTATTCGCCAATAAATAACGACTACTCGTATAGGAAATCTCGCAACGCTGCCCGCATTCTTTAGAAACGTTTTCTTTCCTGGTTTAACTAAAGCACAATCGACTAACTGCGGCGGGAATATACGAGCAGCGTTGCCATATCGACACCTGGCAACGAAGACGAAGACTACAGTAACTCATTCTGGGAGATTTTGGGAAAAACTGTTTTGAACTTATCACATTTTTTGAATGCTTAAATCAAAGGGTAAAAATGCTAGATGCTTTTAAAACTTCTTGGTATTGATTTTATGGACGACTAAACACTATTTTCTTAATAATCTTTGAAAAAAAGTGCTTTTTTTATTTTTTAAACTGAATTACTATATACTTTTCGTCGGACAATTTAAATAAAAAATGGGAGATACTTTAGAGTTTCTGTATATCCTCAGTAGTTGGATTGTTAGTAATCTACACCTTAGGTCTAAAAAGAAAACAAAATTGGAACAAACTGATTTTTTAGGGTTTTTACAAGCTTTCACCTGTGCTTTTATTTAACTTCACCTGCTAGTACATATGTATGGGTCGAATCTTGCAAGCTGAATTAGAACCACTTCTTGACATCCGATTGAGCTGAAATTTTGCATACACCTTTAGTTCTGGTGACACTACAATATGCAATACTCAATATTGTAATACTTTTAAAATGGCCGTCGCCACAAGATGGCGGATGATGTATTTTTTGGCAACCTCCTTAATATGGGTATCAAATGAAAGAGCTTGAAGAGTAGAAAACGATAAAGTTAGTGACATCACACTAAATTCAATATGGGTATCGAATGGAAGGGCTCGACCAATCACTTCATGACTTCATACGAAATCCAATATGGCGGCCGCCCCAAGATGGCGGACTAAATTTCTTTACCACCCTCCTGACGTGGGAATCAAAACGAATAATTAACGAATAAAAAAAACGAATAATTAACATAATTCAATTCCAAATTGCGACAAGTTTTTTGACAAGTTATAAAGAAAAAAATGCATACTTTGGCAAATAGGTATCTTGCTTATTAACCAATCACTGTCCAATAAAATTAATTGGTACCTACTTTCATCAACATTTCGAAACTCAAGAGACCTTTTCTGTCATGTACAAATGAGAGAATAAGAGTGTGCAGATAAAGTTCCATTTTCTTCACTGGCGTAACATTTTTCTCAAATCAAATATCTACCCCAACCCCCCATCTACGCTACTGGTGAGAGCAGGAGCTTTAAGGCAACTCACCAAATTTCAGCGAGATACCTCGACGGATTATTCCACAGTAACAAAAACGCTTTTTAGGGAAAAAATGTAAATATGAAGAATTGTAATTTTTAATTCTAGAACACGCCATACCTAATATTGACCATTCATTGTATTTTTCCTACAGAACTCCAAGCCTAGAGGAGGTCATCCGGTGTGACCTCTTCAGGGGTGTTGAACTCCGTGAACTTCGTGGAGCCACCATTCCCTCCACTGTGCCTCCGCCCAACGTCCTTGAACTTCTAGATCTCGTCATGAACCCCGTGCTCCCTTCCCCACTTCTGAGACGGTAAGTCACACATCCATTTTAGAAAAAAAAATTGGTTTTGCAAAAGTGTTTCAAATAATTGAAAGACTAATGACTATATACTGGACCGACACTATCAAAGGGTTGGTCCAGCTATATAGAATTCCACATTATTCATCTGACTTAAGCCGTATTTTTGAAACACCTTTGTAAAAGCCGTTTCAATAGGTTCTGACCAGTGAATTTTATTATTTTAAAGATTTTTTATACTTATGTTCATACAAAGGTCGCAAAAACTCTTTTTTTTACTTTAGTGCAAAATTTCAGGTATTATTCAGTTTTCAAGGCCTACTACGAATTTTTTTCTAGTAAAAATGACGAAAACCATTTAGCGATTTTTTTTATTTAAAATATGACACCACAGTGTTAATTAGAACACCCTAAAACCCCTGATTCAACTCAAAAATGTACAGGGTATTTTTCATATTAGGCCTTGATAATTGAAATTAATACCTGAATTTTGCACCATAGTAGAGTTTTTTTGTGAATTATCTTTAAAAAAAACGACTAAAATAGGAATAAAAATTTTACGAGGCTGCTTCTATTTGAAATGGGTCAACCTGTAGATATACCGTTTTTTAGAATAAATTATGAATAATGTAAGAAAAGCTTAAAATGAATATTTATTATTATATTGCTGTTATTTACTTGGATGAACGATGATTTCATTATTCACTACTCACTAAAGTTTATCCAAGTTACAGAGGCAGCGTGGATCAAAACATTGGCCACCACGTGACCTATTCTCTTATTGGTCTGGCCGTCATAAAATGTCAAGTGTTTACGCGGCGAGCAGAATGCAGGGCCGGCTCTTCCCTCAGTCGAGTTTCCTGCATATTTTAGATCGGATCGCGAGCAGTATATTCTGTAAATTTTTTTTGCTACTTAATTTAAGGAAATTTATAAAGATCCACGAAAGGTAGAAACACAAATTTTAGAACTTCTAAAAGAATTAATTCAGAGTTACAAGCCACTTGGAATCTCATATTAGTCCGACCCTGCTAATCGATCGCAAGGCGGTCATGTGACTTTGTTTATATCTACTGCCGCTGTAACTTGGATAGACTTTTTTTAGGTAGGTACTGAATTTATTTTTACAACCGAAATAATGCAAAACGTTAGTGAATTCATTATTCAATAATTCATTATTCAGTATAGTGAATAATAACAGATATTCCCTACATAGAAATCATTCTAAGGTTTTGCATTATTTCGGTTGCAAACAAATAATCGAAGTAAATACTATTATTAGTAGGTAGTATTTTCCTACCAACGTCTTCAAAAATGATCAAAAATTTAATATCCTATCTCATATGTTTCAAAACAAAATTTTCTGTCGCAGGTCACAACCTACTGAATCAGTTTTTATTTCCTAGTTATATTTTATTTTATATTTTCTCCCCCATTCTTACAATAATTAATTAATGATAATATCTTGCCTGAAACTCGAATATACTTTCCTTAAAAATTCTGTGAAAATGAATGAATAAAGAAGTTTATTCTTTTGGCACGAATGAATAAATGAATGAAGAAGTTTATTCTTTTGGCACGATTTACATAATACCTTTTGGAATAATCTAACCAGAAACTAGAATTACTTAGTTCTCCTTTGTCTTTCAAGTTTCCATTATCTCTGCCTAGTCCAATTGCATACCAAAGTCGTGTTATTACATCGACAGAGACCAGAGTTTGCCAAACTTCAGTGACACGTGCAAAGGGAATCGTACACCTCTGACAAAACGAGCTATAAAGAATTTCAAAGTTCTTGCTTACAAATTTAAAGGAAATTATAAGAATTTGTTATTTGTACGAATTTTCCGTCTACAGTCGTCATTTTTCTGATGAGTTTGACCATTGGTTTGCATGAATTTAGAGGTAAGATGACAAAAATGATACTTTCCTGAAGAGTTATAGTGTTCACTGCTTTCTGCTAGTTTTAGTTTTTCTTACGGAACGTTTTTTCGAGGTCCTATTATTTTTCAAACATACAAATAAAGCCTTAATTTCCAAGACACATAGATCCTTTTCTAGATACGGATTGTAATGGGTTCGTTTAATTTCTATTTCCGACCAACCTCGGAAAAACGGGTCCTTCCCCACCAAATTCGAGACCAGCCTGTCTAGATCTGAATTTTTTAGCAAAGATGTAGTAGTGGTGATAGAAGAAGGTTACAGGAAGCTAGAAGACATTCTAGAAGAAGACAACGAAAACAGTGATTCTAGCATAGAAGATTCATCATTAGACATAGATACAACTAAACTTATTGTAGAAGTAGATGTAGAGCCAATTATAGAAAGATAGTATTCCACTTTGTTTTCTACGCTTATTAGGTATTAGAGTTTTGGCGTTATTATTTGAAAAGAGTTGTGGATTATATTGTTTGTTATAAAGTTCTTGAAGAAATTAAGCAGTATTACACGATCTTCAAATATTTTGTTACTTTCATTATTACAAAGAATAAAATATTCTAAGAACGTTCTCGAGAGTCGTGGCCAAATATATTTGAACCAAACTGCTTTTAAAAAATAGTCAACTACCGTATCTATTGTACATTTCCGTCTATAATTCATTCTTCCTACATAATCTTCACATCTAAATATAGTATCATCAGGGTCTTATCCTCAGAGAAATATAACCAAGGATAGAGGGAGCCACAGGATCAAAATACAAAGTAAACAAACATTACGCCCGTGTGTAGGTTATTACGTCCTGAGAAATATCAATTTGGCCACACACCACACATTTTTTGCGTCCCACTGTATCCAAAATCAGTCACTTTATCCTAAATACTAATAAATAGTCTAGAAATTAACAAAAGAACAATTGAAAACACGAAAAATACATACGTAAACAATCGGAAAACTTGACTTGCTGGGCGAACATAAAACAAATACCGTCGAGTAATGAACGAGGCGGCAATGGCGGCGTTGCCATGTTGGGCGGTTTGAGATCTCTGTTAACGATTTTATTAAAGTGGTAATTAGCTACTATAATTACAGCGCAATTTAGTTTAAGTTTAAAACATTTGTTAATTTAGCGTTATGGGAGGTGTGCTGTAAGCTGTAAACAATGGAGTACGTAGTACGTCACTCAAAAAGATGTTGGCTCTGTTTACTTTTTGTTCTTACTCCCTCTATCCTTGGTTATTGCTCTGAGGTCTTATCGCAATACGTAAATCGCAAGACAATTCTATAAGGCAGAAACTATACATTTTTTTACTATAAAGTGTCAATAATCAAATAAAATAAAAACAACAGTTTTTATTTGCAAATATGCTTATTCCTAATAAGGAAGCTGTAATGTTGAGCTTGATATAGAAGCAAAATAATCAAGAATCAAACTTGTAAATTGAGTATTTTCGTACTATGAATCTAAAATATTTCTCAAACAGAAAATATATTTCATACATAATATCTAATACCTAACGTTCAAAATAATCTTAATGTAGATAAGCTAGAAGTAAATTTAGATTACCGATAGATATTTTTAGTTTTGTATAATAAATTGTAAATTTCAATAGTATAAACAGTAGAATTTTATTACTTTGTACCTTTGCCAAATTATCAACTTTTTTCACAATATATATTACTTACAAAATTGTTCTAGTATGGTCCTACATTTTTAATTCAGTTTATTTTGTCACTGTAAATTCAACAATGAGAAACAGGTTATATTTATTAGCGTGTTTAATCAACACCACTTCTTTTAGGTGGCGTTGGTTTAATCAACACCACCTATATGTTGTTTTTAAGCAGAAAATATTGACTGATTTACATTCATTCATTGCCATTTGAAATACTTTTAATATCAAATCAAATTAAATATATTGATCTATTAGAATATTGTCCCGAATGACAATACAATTTTGTCTAAGAAGAAGAAACACATGCCCGTAATTTTTCCTACATTTTTTGCTCATCAACTTTCCTAACAATAAAATCAAGTAGACTCAAGGTTAGTTTATAGGTTAGGACATTCGACGACTTGGAAGGGAAGGGGGGGTGAGGGAGGCAAAGGGGGGAAAGGCCGCAATTTAAGTTGGTAGCATTTACACGTGAATTGGCGATTTAGTAACTCCCTAAATAGATAACGCTTCCAGCCATAGGCGCACACAGACGTTTTTGACATGTACTTTGTTAATGGTGTATATTTATGTTTGGCTGTTTTCGGTTATTTCTTCATTTTAATGTTTGTGCAATGAAATAACGGAACTTTGTGGTGTATGTTGGTGCATCGCATTTTTGTTTTATGTTTGTGTTTTTACTTTGTTTTCGGTTTTCAATACCCGTGTTGTCCCTTTTGATACGCCATTGGCATCAAGCTGAAGGGCAGCTGGTGAGAGCGGCACCGTCGCGCGATGTTGCCGGTTCAAAGGGACGGCCTTTGGTTTTGTTTAAGAGTGGGGGAATGTCCTAACCTTCCTATAAACTAACTAACCTGTAGACTGAAAAAATGACGGGCATAAATTAGATTGTCTCTCGCATAACCAACTGTCAATTTTTCAGAAAATCGCATGCAATAAAATCGTAATCAAAAAATTGTTAGACCGTCCGGAAAAGTGAAATTCGCGTCAATTTTGTAAAATAGATCTGTGTTTCTGTTGTAGCTCCCCAATAAAAATCTTATGGATTAAAATATCAAGACGAAAAAAGAAGTCGAAGTACGTATGCGTTTGTGTGTACGGCCGTAGCACTTTCGTGAAATTGTCAAAAGACAATATCATTAAGTAGTTGTTAAGTTAATCTGATATTTCGCAATAATTACTACAGTCTAGTGATTTTATGTTAGGGTTGTTAGGTTTGTAGAAAGTTTGTATTGTCGGGTTACCATAAAGAAATAAATATTTAGGTACTATATAATACTGTTTATTTCATTTCATTTATTTCCATCTAGAAAGTGTGTGGTGGCAACGCTGAAACTATATTTTCGGCATCTGCGAATATCTCGAAAACGGTAAGAGACACCTCTGTAATATTACATATAATTGAAAAGGTGATTTTTAAGGGCTATTTAATGGAAGTTAATCTACAGAAAAATAACAATTTCTAAAAATATTTATTTACTTTCGGTTAAACCGGAGTTTTTAAATTTTTTCCTTGATATCAAAAATGCAATCAAACAATATGACAACACACTGTATGTCTTTTCTGAAACTAGATTCGGATTTCCCGGAAAGAACTAGGTACATCACCGTGGTTTTTAGTTGGTATTTTTATCTCAAAAACTAAGGAAATAATCGGACTTCACATTTTATTTGAGATATCCTGTATACATTATAATATGTAGGTATACATACAGGGTGTTCACTTTTAAGTGGACACAAATCAATAAAAAATTGATTTGTTGGGATATTTTCAAAAAAAATTTTTTGATACAAAGGTCTTCAAAATGCGCAACTTTCTACGTGAACACATTTTTCAAATTGCAATTCCAGGGCCGGCTAAGATTTTTTTTTAAACCCCGATTTTCACAAAATCTATTTAGGCATTTTTTATTTAAAATCTGACCCCACAGCAGAACACCCAAAAACTCCTATATACCAAATTTGAATAAAAAAATATACAGGGCGGAGTTCTATTCTGCAGGGTGTCAAAGTTGAGCCAAATAGGAATTTTAAAGGCACCTGCAAAGTCAAGTGTGCCATGGAATCCCCTCAAAACAGTTAAATGGTTAATAGGACCACTCAAGGTGTTGGTGTGCAAAGGTCCAATTCAAAATATACAGAATGTTCTTATCTCTGCATCTTAAAATGCTGAATTTTTATGAAACTTTATACGGGTCATGAGTGCTGTGGAATCATTGAAAAAAATATTGATAAACACAAAAGTAATGTATTTCTTTACGAAATGCCAACTAACAAATAAAAACAATTTAAATTATTGGACCTTACTCAACAAAGTCGCTGTCTAAGATGATACATTTTCTGTGCGTTTCCTGTTGTGGCACACCAGCCACCTTAACTGATATGGACTTACTGACTGGCAGGCTTCTGTATTTTTTAGATTTAGTTCGTTTATAGTATGTGGAGCGGTTTTGATATACTCGATTTTTGGCCCGTATAGTTACAAAAAATGCAGTAATTTGAGATGGCACAGATAAGAGCACTCTGTATATTTTGTATTGAACTTTTGCACACCAACACCTTGAGTGGTCCTATTAACCATTTAACTGTTTAACTGTAAAATTCCTATTTTGCTCAACTTTGACACCCTGCAGAATGGAACCTTCCTGTATATTTTTTATTCAAATTTGGTATATAGGGGTTTTTGGGTGTTCTGATTAACGCTGTGGGGTCAGATTTTAAATAAAAAATTGCCTAAATAGGTTTTGTGAAAATCGGGGTTTAAAAAAAATCTTAGCCGGCCCTGGAATTGCAATTTGACAAATGTGTTTACGTAGAAAGTTGCGCATTTTGAAGACCTTTGTATACCTTGTAATTTTTTTTTGAAAATATCCAAACAAATCAATTTTTTATTGATTTGTGTCCACTTAAAAGTGAAGTAAAAATTATATTTTTTATAAAAGTATTTTATTTATAATATAAATGCATTAATTATAGTCTCTTTGGTAAAAATTTCGTAGCTTTCTGCCCCATACCAGTCCTGTGCCCCACTTTTGCAGTTCCATTTTTCTTTATACCGATATACCAGTCTGGATAACATACGGATCTATAAGAATTATATGATCCAAGAAGTTGTTCTCTAAAGACTGTTGCTGGATTTTCTGCATCAGACTGAAAAAACGCAAAACATTTAAAAATATCTGCAGGCTGGACCGACACTATATTAATATAGTGTTGGTCCAGCTGCAGGCCATGATTTTTTTTAGAAATTTTCAAGATAAATTTATGGTTGTATGTATTTTGACATATGCATTTGCGACATTACTTTTGGAAGGCGCGATTTTTTTCACCTTTTTAACAATAAAATATAAATAGTTATCAATGTTAAAATTATAAATTATAAATTTATCGCGACGTTAAAAAAGAAATGGGCCTCCATGCCCAACTTTTCGCGCTGTACTAAAAAAATTTCAAATCGTCAAAAATTTGCATGGCCTCAAGAAAGCCGAAGACCCTGTGTAATTTGCCGAAACTATCTGAGCACCTGGATGGATAAAGCTTCTCAGTGCCATCAATTGGAAATGTTTAGATGTTAATTCCGGCTTGCTTGATGGTATCCAAGTCAGCTGGTTTCGGAAACTAACATTAAAGTTTCAAAATAAAGTGGGATTCCGCATTTTTTTAAAATGGAAACCTTTTTTATTATATATAAAATTCAATGGTGACAACTTGTTTTTTCCGAAATCGGAATATAGACCGGGAGATAGTGACAGATTTTTGGACGTGATTTTACTCAGTATGCCTTGCAAAGGGCATTATGTGGCATACGAGTATATTCTCACAATAATAAGGTACGAATCAGAGAGTCATCCTGGGTTCTTCATGTGAAAAACTGAGTTTTCAATTATTCGAAAAATATGCGTTTTGATATGATTTTGTTCAGGCTGCCATGTTTTTTATAATGAAGTTCAAATAGAAAATTCCTCGGAAACCCATAGGCATACCGTTAGCGTGGGTCCAAAGGGCTATTATTGCCACGTGATCTTGTATTTTAATAATTAATTTTTCCACGTTTCTGAACAGGCTGCCAATGAGAAGTATGCAAGTTCTTATTATGAAAATGCTGAAAAAAGGATAGCATACCTTTCGCGCATGTCCAAGTACTGTTTAAATTGAATGTTATTTAATCATTTAAACGAGTTATTCGATGTAAAGTGTACTTGGACATGCGCGAAAGGTATGCCACGTCCAAAAATCTGTCACTATCTCCCGGTCCAATACCACAGCTTACATGTTAGGGTAAGCTGTGCCAATACCATAGATCTAATCCATAACTGCTACCGAAACCGTACAAATTTACATGGTCTACTGTTTCCTGAGAGCCTTTTTTGAAATATTTCGGTATTGAATATATTTTTTTCTAATAACTCCATATATCTCGACGCTCAATTGTTTTTCTTCATATTCTAAAGGTTCAAATCGAAGAAACTGATGGCTTACCTCCCCATAGAGTTGTCCACAAGGATCAAAACCGACATACAGATTTGTTTCGGTACCTTGAAGTCTCACTAAACCTATATCTCCACCCGACGAAATATCAAGATAGGCTAAGAAACAAAAATACTTGCTTACTAAATTAAATTTAAACTAAAAATCCCTAGAATTAAACTTACTAAATGGAGAGTCCAATTCTTCAGTGCCACAAACTTCCCCGCAAGGTGTGATTTGAAGGAAATAACCGTTTTTGTTAACTAGTTGTAGTTTACTACCAAAAGGGGTCCCAGCTCCGTCCATATTTCATAATAAACCTTTAACAAAGATTACACTTACACTTATTACACACTAAGGTTGTCTATACATTCTACATTTCACAGTCTTCAAATGTAAATTCGAAATTGAAAGCATACCAATAACATACAAAAGTCGTACATACTTGGTACTTACACATCATACATATCATATTATATTACCTACTTAATCAAGTTAAAACAAATTACATATTCGACTCGGCTCACACTTAACAAGCCTTTATATAGGAACAGAATATTTAAAATGAGTAACAAATTATATATGAACACAAAAAGTCGCTTTAGTATAGGTACTATGTCACATTTCAGCAGAGAAATGCTGTAAAAATAGTTTTATGAGAGCAAACAAATAAATATTTAAACTAAATTTTGCTATTATAGTAAAGTCGAGCCCATCGTGTTCATTCTAGACGCGAATCCCACACTACACATAGTTTACACGTCAAAATGATCAAACTTGTATCAACGATGTACAGAGTGTCCCCAGACTGGCTGCACTTTAGGTGAGAATGATAAAAAATTAAGTGTACCTAGTGTAAATTTCGAAAAGAAGTTCTTAAAAGGTCCAATTATGACCGAAAATTAGTTTTTTTGCTTGGGACAATGGCCGCTGTGACGTATTGATATTATTTTCCCAAAAACGTACCATTTTTGCCTATATATTGAAAGTCCTTATCATTCTCAACAACTTTTGTACGAAAAGATTTTCTGTATTTTTTATTGTTCAAAATCTACAGGGTCAAATACTTAACTTGTTAATCATTCTCACCTATAGTGCAGGGAATCTGAGGATGCCCTATAAACACAAATATATTTAATAAATTAAACACCATGCATTATAATATGTCTTAATAGATATCATTAGTACCTATCTGTTTTAATCTATTGAGAATTAGGTATAATAATTGATAAAAAGATAAAGAAATAATATGTTGTATTGGGCAAGTAAAAATAAGTTTAATTATGTTAACATTTACAAAACTATTTATAAGTTATTTATACAAAAATAAATGCATCTTTGTTACCACATCGAATTTTCTTATAATACTAGAACGTCTATATTTATTATAGTTTTGGTCACTACATAAATAAATAAAACATATTATTAAGATATAGGGTGTTTCAAATGCCAAGCTCACAATACAGGAAGACTCTGTTTTATTCCGGAAGACTTGTGACAGTAATAGAAAACCCAATGAAAAATTATATTTTTGTTCTGAGTAGAAAACCATAAAATAAAACTAAAACCATGTATCTCAATAAAAAAGAAGGCGGCTGTTACACCACAAAATAGAAATAGTTTACTTATTTTATGGTTATTACTCTTATTAAAACCTGCTTTTATATAAAAATGTTCATTTTATGTTTAGAATCCTGTGTTTTGAAGTATAATAAAGTCCTGCATGCTATGATTACTTTTAATTGTACTGTACAATACCTAATTGGTAAAATAGAAAAATAAGGATGAATAAGAAATAAATTATTCAAATTTTGTTCTTCTCGGCAAAAACTTGATAGCCTTCTGGCCATATCCAGTTCTTGGTCCCCTTTTGAATTTTCCAGACTTTTTGATTCCGATATACCACCCTAAGTGTGCCCATTTTCTGGATAAATAGGAATTGTAAGATCCTTGAAACGATTCTATGAAGACTGCGGTTTCCGCCATTGGATCAGTCTACAAAATATTTTGTTAGAATTAAAAAACACCTAGAATTATATTTATTTACTTCTGCATATAGACGGCCTTGATTATCCATGGCTACATACATATTCGTCAGCATCCCTCTTATTTTCACGTGACCAGGAATGTAACTAGCTGTCACTATTTCTAGATAAGCTATAAAAATAATCAATTTTTAGGTAAGTACAGGGTGTCTCATTTTGGGTGTTTTTGGGTGTTTTTCTCAAAAATCTCGGTTATTATTAAACCTAGAGGGTTGCGGTTTTCACGTCACTATACTATTTTTTTGAGAGGAATTTGGTGGACCAATCAGATTTTAGATAAGTCTTATAGTTTCCGCGCATTGGCGCAGGACTGAAATTTTCGATTTTTTGGAAACCTCTCTCCTGGCTACAACTTATATATATCGACAAATTTAATCGCATGGCGTAGAATCGAATGGAGTAATTAGTTTTTTGGTAGCGTTAATAGTTTTTGAGATATGAACCAAAGTTATATATTTTTTTAAATGGAAACCAATGAAAAACTATTAACACTACCAAAAAACTAATTATTCCATTCGATTCTACGCCAAAAAATCTATAAAAATACTTGTTTAAATTTGTCGATATATATAAGTTGTAGCCAGGAGAGAGGTTTCCAAAAAATCGAAAATTTCAGTCCTGCATCAATGCGCGAAAACTATAAAACTTATCTAAAATCTGATTGGTCCACCAAATTCCTCTCAAAAAAGTAGTACAGCGACGTGAAAACCGCAACCCTCTAGCTTTAATAATAACCGAGATTTTTGAGAAAAACACCCAAAAACACCCTGTACACTCATTTTTTATCATGGTTTTGATTATTTTTTGTTGGCTGTTGACTCACTATGTAAATCGTTGTCGTCCCTAGTCCCGGTGACTCTACCATCAGGATACACCCCGAGGAAGAACCCAGTCTTTGAGTACAGCTGCATCTTGGAACCGTACAAGGGGTTGCCATATTCCGGATTGCCGAACTGAGGGTATTGAGGGTAACGGTGAGGCCTCCCGAACGGCACGTGCCTCAAATCTACGTGGGAGGTTGAAGCTGCTCCCGCTGAAGAATTCGACGGCGGGGGCCAGACCACCCTCCTCGGGGGAGGGGGTGGGGGGCCGAAGCCGCTCGGTTGGAGGGGTGGGGGGTCTGTGTTTGCGTCGCACCTGCCATGAGAAAATTTTTGATACGAGTTTTAATTTACAAATAATTTTTTGGAGGCTCATATTTTTCTCAAATACTTATAGGACGATTACTTATATTTCCTAACTATGGCACAGCTGGTTAATCTGTGACTATATGGTCTAAATTCGACTTTAAAGTAAGTACCTGGAGATGAGGCTGTAGCAAGTACCTACCTTTCTTAAAAGCAAAACAGAAAAACCCATCCAAACTTAAAAAATATGTTCCATGCTCCAAAATATATAGTAACTTACATTACAAGACCGGTAAGTACATAATCTCCGGTCAAATTAAAAAATATATATATTCAATCAAAAATCCATTAAAAGGACCTTTGTGGTAGAAAGAATATTATAGAGGGTGTAAATGAATAAGTGCGAAAAAATTCAAGGGGTGAATCTTTGAGTGATTCTAAGACCAAAAGTCTATATAAACATAGGTCCGCTAATGCTTCGTTTTCAAAATACAGGGTGTCAAACATTTTTTAATAATTATTATAATAAAACAATTTTTTTATAGCTAGCATTACCGTTTAAAGCAATTTTTAAGACTAGAATAAACTATTAACATGGAAAAAATATCGGGTATACCCTAGTTTTTGTTAATTGGTATATCTCCCGATCTCCCTATATTTGAAGTCAACTCAATTAGCAAATTAATAAAACTTCTGAGTATCTAACTCATACAAATAATATATTCTCTATATACAACGGGTTACTTTATATTCGTTAAACTAGCGGAAAACCCATTTATTCAATTATTTTTAAAACAATCTATTTTGGTCTGGCAATATGGGACTAACTCAATGTTTTCGAATAAACCGAACAGTCAATAAATAATCTAGTTTAAAATGAGCTCTATAAATAAATCACAGAACTTCCTAAATTCTTGGGGAGCTTAAAATAGAATGCTTAGGTATGATTTAAAAAAATAAAATCCCTAAAATGTTATATCCCTTTACCTAAATATATATAATTTGAAGAAAACTTTAATAAATAAACTTTTATAAAAAGCTCATCGCATTGCACTTACCAAGACTCACTTTGAATAACTGTTCTAGTATGGCGCACATGCCTTTTTTCTCTATTAGTATTATCAAATTCATCTTGCGGATCTACAGAATCATCATCAGAACTAGATTCTTCATTCCCAACATTATTTTTCATTTTATTTTCGACCAATATTTCTCTGGATTTTTAGTGATGAATTTATGAACTTATTATGAAACGAAAACAAGATTTACTTATGAATGCACCTCCCGCCACTTCTCTGACTGAAACTTAATGGATTGCTTTCAATTTCAAATTTTAAATTTTCTAAAAATAGATTTTTATATGGGGGCGCGGAACGAGAGTAACGCTATAATAACAGTATAATATTAAAATTTTATTAGCCAATTTCCTTTCTCGATTACACGGCCATAAATAATATTGCAAACTTACCCTTTGATGAAATACTACGATACGCTTTGTTTTATCAAAACTGTGGAACGCTGGAACTACCTTAATATTGATCGGTGTATATCTGGTTGCCTACATGTTATATCAGAGCATAGTCCCTTTATATGCTCTGGTTATATTATCTAATTTTGTAGTTGACTGTACATCGGTGTGAAGTTGCAGCTGAACCGCTAAATAACCTGTAACTACAAAACACTAAATTAAATTTCCATGTTGCCAACGCCAAGATTCAAACATTTCAAAGCTGCCAATATAAGCGACAAAATAAAGAAAATGCTGTGTCGCCAACATTAGCATCTTTAATCTGTGATTATCACATTTGAAGGTTAGAGTTGTTTTTGATATTTTGATGCTTGCTGAACGAAACAGTTCGTTTTCAAATTTATAATAATTTTGAAATATAATAAAATCAAATGGCCGAAGAACTAGACAACGTAAGTTTTATTAACTTCATGTTTGTAGTTAGAATAGGTATAGGTACTTGAAAATATACATTTTTTTAGATTCCGTCTATCGCAGTAAAAGAACCATTGGACCTTGTGCGCCTTAGTTTGGACGAACGGATCTATGTTAAAATGAGGAATGATAGAGAGTTAAGAGGAAGATTACACGTAAGGATTTTAGGAGGTTTTAAAAAGAAACTTTACATTTAATTTTTACAGGCATACGACCAGCACATGAATATGGTACTCAGCGATGCAGAAGAAACAATAACTACTGTGGAAATAGATGAAGAAACGTATGAAGAAGTGTATAGAAGTACCAAAAGAAATATCGCGATGTTGTTTGTTCGTGGGGACGGTGTAATTTTAGTTTCACCGCCCATGCGTACATCGTAAAGTTTTCTCGATTACAATATTTAAAATCACTAGATTATAATCAGTATGTGTACTATTTCTGACTTTTGAATGTTCGTGTACTAATTTGTAATAATAATAAATTAAAAAACAAAAGTGATTTATTACCAAAGATCATGATTTATGATCTTTGTTATTACAAAATTTTGACGATTGTGGTGGTGTGGTAGCCCTGCTTAATTTGGTGACTTGTTTAGTGACTTTCTTTTCAAGGGTGTGGTATGGTATGGTTTGGTATTAATCTGATTCTGTCGACTGTCAGTCTGATCAAGAATCCGTAGTTGGGTGTTTCGCGTGTCGCCATTTTATCTAATATTTATCTAATTGGTTGTTATTTTTCGTTATTCTCTACTTATGTATACTATTTTAGAAGTGTTTTATGCAGTGCGCGATAATATGTACGTTTTTATTCATCGAAACGTAAGTACCACATCTCTTAATTTTATTGACGTTTGTTGGTCGATTCAGCTTTCTATCTGACATTTAAAAAGTTCAAAAATATTGCAAAACGCTTTTTATATCTGCTAATATTGCTATTATAAAAGGCGTTGGTAACCAAATGTTTATCGAATTGATTGGAATGTTTAACTATTAAATTGGTTTAACGAGATATAATTATTTTGTTTATTTACCTATCTGGTCGTCATTTTTGGGTTCACCTAAGTACCTATGTTTTAACAAAAGTATTTTTAATTTTTAGCTCTATCATCACAGTCTATAGATTGTCAGAAGGGATAAAATGCTGGGGAACTGATAATACCTATTATTAATATTTAACTTGAAAAATATGTTTGGAATGAAACTTGACTACTCCCCAAAGTATTGACAGCATGTGCAGGGTGGTAAAAAGTAAAAATCAGGTTTTAGCCCATAGAGAAATTTTTGTAGGAACATTTTTATTCCATTTTTTTAACTCTGCAATGTATAGGTCTGATATTTCAATTAGAAATACAATCAATTTTTCCGTTCATATATACAGGGTGTAAATTAAAAAAATCTTTTTTTTAGATATTCGCCTGAACCATTATTTCTTTCATGCCTGAACTTTTTTATTTGAAAGGTCTTTAAAAATGGTTTCTTTTGCCCCTCCTACCGTTGTGGAAACGCAGATTTATCAGAATCGGCTACCATTTTCACTAGAACCATTTAACGATTTTTTATTTCAAATCTGACACCCCATGCAGTGCTAATCAGGACACCCCCAAACCCCTAAGATATGCCAAACTTGAACAAAAAAGATACTGTGAGTTCAATTCTACAAGTTGTCAAATTTTGAGCAAAGAATTTTAAAGGTATCTGACGAGTCACCACTCAAAGTGTTGATAACTTTATAGGGGTCAAAAATTGAGTACCTAATATCCTATTACCTAAATCACTCCAGACATTATACAGGGTTATTGGTAATTCGATACATTCCTTTGAAGATGTGATATGGGAGGAGGTAAGGATTAAATTTAATCCTATATGCATTATGCAAAACTCATTTTTTTTTAAATATTTTTGACAACTTTTTATTTAAAATTTTCCTATGATCTGAATGTTTCCGGACTTTTTTTATTCCAAACATAAGACCATACTGTTGGTCAAGTAATCCAGATGAAAAGTGTAAAAAAAGTTCTGTAGATTTTTTTATCTACTAAGAAAAATTGAAATAATCTCAAAAACTATTGAGTTTTGCATAATGCATATTAGGATTAGATTTATTCCTTACCTCCTCCCTTATCACATCTCCCAAAGAAATGTATCGAATTACCAAGCGAATTACCAATAACCCTGTGACCAACAAATTGCAATAAAGATGTCAGTTAAAAAAAATCCAAGCATGGTTGCTTGGGGTGTGCCTCCTGAGTGTCCAACCAAAAGGTCACACTCGAACTCCTGGTACGAATTGGGCTATATAGAGTGGTTTCCTAAACAAAATAGGGGTGGTTTCCTAAACATTTTTTTAGAGCAAATTCACCCTAATACAATTTGTAGGGGATCAAAGTATGAACAACTTTTCCTCATAAATTTTTGTTGTAGGTATCTCTAATACATAACGAGTTATACAGCGCATTACCACAAGAATAGAAAACAACCTATTCCGCACGCTGCAGGGGTGGGCTTGTAAAGATTTTTTACGAAAAAATGACTACAAGTTTTAGGTATAGGATGATGGACCGGGGGATAGTGACAGATTTTTGGACGTGATTTTACTCAGTATGCCTTTCAAAGGGCATTACGTGGCACATGTTTATTCTCACAATAATAAGGTATGAATCAGAGAGTCATCCTGGGTTCTTCATGTGAAAAACTGAGTTTTCAATTATTCGAAAAATATGCGTTTTGACATGATTTTATACAGGCTGCCATGTGTTTTAGAATGAACTTCAAAATAAAAAATTCCTCGGAAAGAATAGGCATACCGTTAGGGTGGGTCCAAAGGGCTATTATTGCCACGTGATCTTGTATTTTAATAATTAATTTTTCCACGTTTCTGAACAGGCTGCCAATGAGAAGTATGCAAGTTCTTATTATGAAAATGCTGAAAAAAGGATGGCATACCTTTCGCGCATGTCCAAGTACACTTTACATCGAATAACTCGTTTAAATGATTAAATAACATTCAATTTAAACAGTACTTGGACATGCGCGAAAGGTATGCCATCTTTTTTTTTTTCAGCATTTTCATAATAAGAACTTGCATACTTCTCATTGGCAGCCTGTTCAGAAACGTGGAAAAATTAATTATTAAAATACAAGATCACGTGGCAATAATAGCCCTTTGGACCCACCCTAACGGTATGCCTATTTTTTCCGAGGAATTTTTTATTTTAAAGTTCATTATAAAACACATGACAGCCTGTATAAAATCATATCAAAACGCATATTTTTCGAATAATTGAAAACTCAGTTTTTCACATGAAGAACCCAGGATGACTCTCTGATTCATACCTTATTATTGTGAGAATATGTGCCACATAATGCCCTTTGAAAGGCATACTGAGTAAAATCACGTCCAAAAATCTGTCACTATCTCCCAGTCTATGAACTTTTGGTGTCTCTAGAACCTACTTAATGATTTAAAAATCATTTTGTTTTACAATTTTTTCATTATCTAGTTACAGCGCATTTCTGACACTCCCAATAGTGTTTCTGCGCTGTGTAACAGACTCCGAAATTAGGACATATTTTCTGCAACCGGTCATTTAGCTTTGATCATATCGCGTACTTATTTATTTCGGCAAATGGCCGAGTTCGGCATATGGATTTAACACATATACACATCCATAGATAAGTTTTACTATTTTTAGAAATATATCTACTTGTTTATTTCGATTTACACCTATTTATTATTCCCTACAGGCTCAGAAAATCCAAAAGGTTTATATCCCCTGGAATACCCCCCTTTCTATATTTAAATATCACCCTAAAATGACTCTGACTCACTTCCTCATTGGCTATATAAATAATTGGACTTGCGTGTACGATACAGTTATTATATTATTAGGATACTGACTTGCTGATAATATAAAAATAATACAAATATTTGAACTATTTGAAATAGTTGAACTTTTTTATGTTTTGGTTACATAATATTTACATAATTATTATAAATAATATATTCGGTATGCCTATACAATACATACAGTTAACTAGTTGGTACCTATATTATAGGTACTAGCTAGTTAACTGTATGTACTGTATGCTAGTTAACTGTATGTATAGGCATACCGAGAGGTATACGCTACCTACACTGCCTGCCTAATTTGAAATTATGAGGTTATTTTACTCATTATTCATTATTCTCCTAAATATTTTACTAGTAATATGCGACAATATTTACCTATGTGTTAAATGTTAAATTGAAATATACAAACTTTTAAACAAACAACGAACAAAAGGTTCTCTTCAAAACGCAAATTCTGCAACATTTTTCATTATTCGCATTACTATATCAAACAAAGCCAAGCAACTTATTATTCGGGCTGAATGTTAGAGAAAACATGTTTTTTAGCTTGCAATTATTGTTATTATTGAGTGAGCAACACCTCGAGCATCCTTTGTATCATTAAGTAAGAAAAGGCAATGATCTCATGATACTGACTGCAGCAGCCCAGTAATTGTACCTATAGTTGTTGCATTTTATAAGACAAAAATAAATGTGATTTTTTTAAATAATATTTATTGCAAATATGGCAAACTCGCATTTACTTAAAATAGTTATAGGTAGGGCATTCTATTATTTATTGTATTGCTCCTTAATAGATTTATCTGTTAGCTTCATGTGTGTGATTTACCAATTAATTATTGTCCTACACTCACTGGGATTAGTGCGGTTTTCTAAGGATTTCCGTAGTACCTACTTGAGCGAATGTTATCCTAGTTCTATCAGGAAAAGTGGGCCCTAGCCGCAAATGGCAACGAAGATAAAATAATAGTAATTGCCCCCTCCTCCCGCATAAGCATTCAGTTGATTCTGGTGTATTCTTATTTTGGAGTATTGTGAGGGTGAGAATTATTATTATTATACAGTGTGTCCACGGATGGACTTAACTATACCTACTTGTAAAAATTTTTATTTTCAATTCTTCGAAAAAAGTCTTTCTTCATGAAAAAAAGTCTGCTTGTTCTTAAAATAAAAGTGGCATGGAAAAAGTTGACATTACTTATACTGGGTGACCAGAAAATTAAAGAAACGTTAATTAGCATAAGAGTAAACTACCTCTATTTGTAGAGATAATGAAAGAAGTTATAAAGAAAATTTGCTCAGCGTGGTAAGCTACTTAAGTGTAAAAAATTTCAAAGCGTTAGGCCTACTTTGATTTTTTGATTGTATTCTCTTTTTTTGTAAAATAAATGGTTTTCTGTAAATGGTACGACAAAACTGTATTAAGAAAACTTCCCCAGAATGGAAAACTGCGCATGATGACAAAATTTTACGATTCTAGGCCTACTTTGTATTTTGGAAAATATTGGAGGAAACGCAAAGTGGGCCTAGGATTGTCAAAAAATTTTCCATCATACACAGTTTCCTATTCTGAGTAACTTTTATTTATAAGTTTTGTCTTACTACCTACAGAAAATTATTTAATCGAAGAAAAACAAGAAAAAAATCAAAAAATCGAAGTAGGCCCAACGCTTTGAAATTTTGTACACTGAAGTAGCTTACCACGCTGAGCAAATTTTCTTTATAACTTTTTTCATCATCTCTACAAATAGAGGTAGTTTACTCTTATGCTAATTAACGTTTCTTTAATTTTCTGGTCACCCAGTATAAGTAATGTCAACATTTTCCATGCCAATTTTATTTTAAGAACAAGCAGACTTTTTTTTTATGAAGAATGACTTTTTTCGAAGAATTGAAAATAAAAAATTTTACAAGTATAGTTAAGTCCGTCCGTGGACACACTGTATATTATTCCGTAAAAGCGTTCGTTGGCTAAAATGAATGTTTAAAGAGAAGTAAGGACTAAGGAGTATAGATATAATATACAGCGTGGTTCACTTTTGGCTAGCTAGATTTCATAAAATGATTAAAAAAATCCATGTTTATTTACATATTTGACCCTCTAGATTTTGAACAATAAAAGATACAGAAAATCTTTTCCTACAAAAGTTGTTGAGACTTTCAATATATGGGGAAAATGCCATATATGTTTCTGGGAAAATAATATCGATGACGTCACAGCGGCCATTTTCCCAAACATCAAAAAAGCTAATTTCCGATCATAATTGGACCTTAGTATGTCCCATTTCGAAATTTTATTTTGAGTTTTCGTGTTCCCGCTGTAGGCCTGGGGCGTCGAGTTTCGATCACCCTGTTTTTAGGTAAGTACAATACTTATGAAATTAATCTAGGTACCTAGCCTACTTTCTTCTTATTCTCATATTAGGAACTGTTACTATGATAAATCGACAATACACATTACCAAATTTATTCGTGATTCTATTCGTTTGTGTCGGTCGCTTTGTTCAATTATTGTGACCTATTTAGACAGGCTTAAGACGGATCTTGCTTAATGTTGATGGAAATTTTACTATTGAATAGTAGAGTCTACACATAATCGTTCTTTGTTCTAATGAAAAATACCAAGGAGCATTTAAACAATGGAAAATTCGTAAATTGCACAGAAACTTACTTTTTTGAGTAAAAAGTTCATTATAGTATTGATTGACTATCCGGGCTTAGGTATATACCTATCATATCAGTAAATAATAAGGAATTCTTACTTCTTTATTTAATAGGTATCCTTTAATATCGAATAAAATGGACGTGTGAAAAAAAAAAACTCGTGAAAATACGAGGATAGATATGATACTATGTATAAGTGGTAACAGGAACAGGTCTATTTTACACTGGTGTTTTGTTCCTGTTTCAGTGAATTATCAAATTCCAGGCCATTTGTTCACCGTTAGGACATGGTTGGAATCTTGGAATACTTGAAATATCAGGTTAAAAATTCAGTGAACCAAAACGTTGTCGACAGGCGACAAGGCTTATTCCCTCTAAAACCAAATTTATAAAATTAAAAAATTTGGTAAATTACCCAAATAATAGTTAGAAATAATGTAAAGAATTAAACTAAATTTTAGACGTTAATTTGAAAAAAAAAAACATGAAAGTGCCTACCTGCGTAAGGTTAATCAAATGCTATGAATTATTATAATATCAATTATATAAATTTCATAGAGCAGGATTCTGATTCTTGTTTAGATAATAAAATTTCCAAAAAGATATCGAACATTTTGAATAGCGTTTCTGTAAATAATGAATAAATTGTGACATACTTATTAACAGGCTGTATAAGATAATTATTTCCAATGGTGGAACCCTCCCCCGATTTTCTTGAAATTTTGGCTGCCCCCCTATTTTCGAGGTCCCTGAATACGGACTTGTCCAAGGACGGATTCGTCGTCCTTGGTTTTTCCCGGTCGGACGTAGTTTTCGAGAAAATGAATTTTCAAATTTCCTTTTGGCTCCCCGTATTTCACGGCGATATTTGTGGTTATAATCCGGATGAATTTGTACTGTACGTAGTTCAAACTGATCACCACACTATTTTGCACCTTTTGCAACATCGACACTTCGCGAGAACCCGCGGAAAACCCGAAATTTTGAAAGATTTATGCCGTGTTTACGTTTGCTATTTCGATTTCGGCGTACAGTAAAAAAATTATTCCAATTGCAACCACAAAAATACGGGGTGTTAAAAGGAAATTTGAAAATTCATTTTCTCGGAAACTACTTACGCCCGACCGGGAAAAACCAAGGCCAGATTCGTGTTCAGGGAAAATAGGGGGTAGCCAAAATTTCAAGAAAATCGGGGGTGGGTTCCACCATTGGAAATAATTACCCTGTATAATATCAGTCATTGTGCCCAAGCAGTTTAAAAAGTTTTCTATTTAAAATTCATTCAAGCGCACTAATGTACGTGGAAATACGATAACGATATTTAAATTCCATTGATTTTCTTCCGGCAATTGAAATTCAGAGTATGGTTTTTGTTTTTTATAAAATATTATTTGCATGTAAAGTCCTCCAACCACAGATATCTATCTCAACTTAAATAGATTCACGGATCTTTTGCTTTTGGAGGTATGTACTATCTGTGGTACTTTCATCACAGATGACGTTATCTGTAGTAACAACTGTGTAATTTCAGCTATCCTTTCACAGAACAAGGCGCAAGGTTGCTTTCAGTACTATTATACAAAAAGAACCTATAAAATAATACTTATTGGGAATAGAATACAGTCACAAAAAGTCACTTCTATTCCAATATTGTATAATTATTATTATCCTTAAGTTTAATAGGTCGTAACTTTTTAAGGAGGCCTATAGGTACTTCCTGAATATCCTGTACATGTATCTAAGTACTACATGGAATAAAATTTGCCTAAAGATTTCACAAAGTGGAACTTGATGTTGAATCTTTGCAAACCCATTTGCAGTATCTGCCTACTAGAAAGTGTTACAGTTTCGATCAGTGTATGTTACGGAGAATGTAAACTTTCTTTAAGGATGCATGGCAGTTTTTATAACCCGACGCATAAACCTGACATCAAATTATAGGTGTATAAATAGACAGGTAAATTTTACCCCAGAAAAATTTTACTCTCCGGAGGCAGTCTATCATCGACAGGTTATCTTTGGGATAAAATTAGATTTATATCTTGATATTAAACACGTTTTTTTCATCCTGCGTTCTACCAAAGATCATATTATGTTCTACACAAATCGAAAACGCAACTAAGAGCCTTGTGGAATGAACTATTATCGCATCGCCATTCACGATATGGCATATGGGTTTCAATCTGGATAAATATGAATTGAGTCATGCACAATAAAATAAGTCCATATGTTTTGTGTGAGAATTCCTGTCGGTGCTTTGAAATTGAAACACTTTTATGTAATTAGGCACCTAAAAATATTTTAAATTATTCCAAAAATGGATTGGGTTATCTTACTAGAGGATATATTGTACCATTGTACCTATAAATCTTTTTTTTTACTTTCAGCGTAGCGTATATTTTCTGTGGCCAGAACATAGCATTCCTACTACTATTATTCATGATGCAACAAATTAAATATATATATATACCTCTACCTTTTAATGTTTAGAATGCAGAGAATTGAGCACAAGGAACGATTGTGATAGCGAAAATGCGAGAGCAGTGCGTGGTAATACATTTTAGGAATTTTACAGTAAGTGCTAATATGTTTGCAAATCAATCATTATGACGATTATTACAGTGATATAAAAGTTTATACCAATATATTTTACTGTGTTTGAAATATTTCATTTTAAATTTTATACTAAACTCGATCTTAAAAGCGTATTTTCGAGAGCAATACCCGACAAAATCTTATTAGGTTTATCCCAAAAGTCAAGAAAAAAATCCGAGTACGAGTTAACAGCTTTCCAATAACACTCGTTTTCGTGGCATAAGAAATTTGCTTGAAGGGGGAACATTTTCTTGATGCCAGACTTAAATTAAACCGTTGTCAGGGAATTATTCCCTCATTCAACTCACTTTGATTTGTAGATTTTGTGATAAAGACTAGACGATAGATACACTGACAAAAATGCTTTGTAACAAAATGGAAAGGATTGAATTTAACAACATTTGAACACCCTATTTCAAGAAAACCAATGATGTTTTGACCAATGTCCAATTGGTATTTTTTCCTTATTTTGAATGTACAGTAGATCTGTAACGTTTGAAAGCGGTAGGTAAAAATTTTATGTTTCGAATGTTTAAGTTAACAGGTGTTTTGCGGCACGTTTTGCCAATTTCAACGCAAACGGTTGATTTTATCGTTATGAAACAAGAGTACACTTTTGTTGCAAAATGAAAAGGTGCACTAAAATGATGAACCTGCAAGACCAAAAGCATAACCTCAAAAAAGTTTGAGCAAAAAAAATTATAGGGGTTGTTAGTTCTTTTTAGGGCACTGTTTAAATGACTAAACTACCCTAAACCGTCTTCCAGTAAGTAGTAACACAAGTAACACATACCAAATTTCAAATTTTTAAGTAGCGCCGTTATTGAGATACAAATAAAAAAAATAGTTTTGGGTCACCCTGTAGACCCGAATAACTAGGCAAGGAAAGCCCAAATCGAAAAATTTTATACGAAAGGCCCCCCTTAAAACCACCTGCCGAACACCCCTTTAAAGTATATATACATTCGGACTCACCCTGTATAATGATCCGGAAAAAAATGATTACCTAGTGTTTCTGATAAATGAATTTGAGTTTCCTACTAACGGATTAACAGTTTTAAGTAAATATTTTGCTAACGAATGACATGGTGGATTTATTGCATTTATTACAATGGGGCGAAGAGGAATGTTAGTTTTGTGTATTTTTGGTAAACTATACAAAAATTTTAAAAACAATAAAGATTTTATGGTTTTTCACGGTAGAATTATGCTTAATCCGGACGCAGCAACAAAGTTGTAGATATAACCGAACTTCGAGTTTTCACTTTCGATTTGACTTTGAAGGCCATTTGCGCAGCAACGGTTAGAGCTACGACATTCTGCGTGGCGCCAATCGACGCAGCGCCTCGAGATGTATAAGATACTGCGAAATCAGACCCCTGGAAAATTCCCTGCGCGCGTGGCGAATATTTCCCCGAGATTTTCGGGGGGTTCACCCCTTTGGAAACTGAAATTTGACGATTTCGCGAAAAAAATAAAATTAGCCGGAAACAGGCTTATCCGACGCAGTTTGGCCCGTAGAAACCGAAAATCCGGTCGAAATTGAACTTGGAAGTTTCTAAATGCCCGGCCAGCGCACTTTTTCGAAAAACACCTAAATTTTCAACTTTTTAAACGAACTCAGAATGAGTCAAAAACCAGCCTATCCGACGTAAATTGACCCGTAGAACACGGATCCGGCCTCCAAATTACCCTAAAAAAATTCTAAGTGCCCGGCCAGCGCACTTTTTTGAATTTCCAAAAATATTCACCTGCCCCGAAAGTAGGTTTTCCCGACGTAGTTCGACCAGTAGAAGACGGAAATAAGGGTTAAATTCGGTGTCGTCCAGTCGTTTCCGAGATTTCGTATTTAATGTCCAAAATTGTCTATTGTTTTTATTTAAAAGGTCTTAAAACCCACTTCTTATGACCTTCCCACGGTTGTGAAAATGCAAATTCAGGGCCGGCTGCGATTTTTTATACTCCCGATTTTTACTAAAACTATGACAATATTGTTGCAAAACAATATTGAAACAATGTTTTGATTGTTACAAAAGCTCCTTTAATTCTGTAAAAGGTATTTTGAATATGGAATTGGTCCTTAATTGGAATAAAAGATGCAGAGAATTTTTAATTTCTGAAACAAATATACAGGGCGTTTCTTAAACATGCGGCAAAAATTTAAGGGAATATTCCTTGGGTCAAAAAAATTTCCAGAATTGGTTCATTTCTGAAATACAGGGTGTTAAAGTTTTGAAAAAAAAAATTATTACTATCTAATAAGAAATGCTTAGGTCGATTTCATTAAATTTTTTTGCGAAAAAATCAAGGGGCAAAATAGTTGTATTTTTGGTTGTTTATTCTTTATTCAAAACAATTCTTAGATTGTAATAAAAAAAAGTTTTTTACAAAACTTTAACACCCTCTATTTCGGAAATGAAGCAATTTTGGACATATGCAGGAACTCTTTTTTAATTTTGACCCAAAGAATATTCCTTTAAATTTTTGCCACTTGTTTAGGAAACACCCTGCATAAAACAAACCATAGGTATCTATCGTTGACACTGAATTGTGGAGTGTGATTCATGTACAAATATTTGTAGATTATTATCATTATTTGTAAAGACCCATCCATTTGTGATAAAATTTCGAACCATTCCAGTTTATAATTATCTTCGACACTAAACTTTAAACTTTTTTTCATATAGTCACCGTCACAAATTGAAATTATACTCGTTTTTACAACAATTTCCAATTAAACTACCAATCACACTGTTTGTATTTTATTCTAGACCGCCGACTTAACCTCAAAATAAACATTCCGCCAAACAAACACAGCCATGCCTCTGCCGAAGAGGGGCGTGGAGCCCGTCTACATCTCTAGGGGCACTCTGCCGGAAGACTACCCTCTACCATCCGAATTAGAAGCAGTTACAAACGGGACATTAGCGAATATTGTTAGGCAGCTTTCGTCACTGTCCAGGCATGCTGAAGACATGTTTGGGGAGCTTACCAGAGATGCCCAGCAACTGTACGATAGGTAAGATACTTTTGCAATATTAGGCTTTTCTTTGTACCCTTTGAAATTTGGCCAGTGTCCCCCTAGTGTTAAATTGAGGAACTTGGGAGTGGCGACCGAATGTTGAGGTGTCAGGTTGGAGTGGTAATAGCGATCAAGTGCGACTAGCATCGTTTAGATTCCAGATGTATATAAATTTCTTGTCTATACCCGACTCTTATAGATAGTAGTGACTACTCGTACCTATTGTATGTTAACAAACCGTACGGGGTTCCTGATTTGCCGATTTGTTTTAGGTCAAATTCTTTGCAAGCAAGAATAGATAGGTTAGCTATTAAGGTGACCCAACTGGATAGCACAGTTGAAGAGGTCAGTTTGCAAGATATCCACATGAGAAAGGCCTTCAAGAGTGCAAGTGTATTCGACCAACAGGTAATTCTCATTTATATAAGTAGAATTCTATAATTTTTCCATGGCAATATTTCACACATTTCAACAACAAAAGAGTAATGTGTGCTGTTGTCTATCAGTCGGTATTTTATTTTATTCATTATTAATTAACTGTATACAATTTTGCATGTGTACGATTAGCGGCTCGTCACAAAAGATGATAAAAACTGTGTTGTTGACTGCTTATAAAAATCACACGTAGAATGGGGCAAAGTTGAAATGCCTTCTTCCTATTTAATAGGATTATAAATTGGCTTTGTGTTGTTTGGTATTCGTGACGCGAATGTAGTGCTGTTATTTATATAAAATAATTGCGGTCTTTACAGGATGTAATAAACGACAGGACAATTATTTTGTTAAGAGAGTGACTATTAATATGAATTAAATAAATATAAAAGGATAATGTACGGTAGTTTTGATGTACAGGATGGTGTATTTTAAACAATATTTTTATTTATTTTTGAAAAAGTAGTATTTTGTCTTTAACTTTTTGAGAACACCCTATATGTCATTTCTGAAGCTAGATTCGGATTACTCGGAAAAAACTGCATTACCCTGGTATTTAGTTGATCTTTTCATCTAAAATTAAGGAAATAATAATTGGATTTAACACTCTGTACATACTATTTCCTCCATCGACGATACTATACAGGGTGTAACTGAACTGATGGTCAAAAATGAAACCACGTATTCTTGGAGTCAAAATAAGGGCACTTCTTCATATATATTTTTCTCCTACGGGCCATAGTTTTTTTTTATCCAGAGCATAGAAGTTTAGAGAAAAATACACATAGTTCTTAGTATCTCTAGAAGTATACGAGATATTTTCTTCAAACTTGGCGTGTCACGTGAGTGGATGAGCCGTCAAACTTAAGGTTGATATAAAGCTTCTGAGGCCCCCAGTTGCGGAGATACAGGGTGTTATTAAAATTCAGAAAAATATGAATACCCTGTATAATCGCATTTTTTTAATTTATTTTTAGTGGTGAATCCAATGGTTAACAAACAGTAACTTTTAGTATTTTTTCATATTCGCAGCTCTTTTTTAATTATTTTCAGAGAACGGCAATGCTGCAATAAACAAGTCATTTTAAGAATAAATCTAGCAATCTGTGGATGCCAATTAAACTTTATTTAACAAAATACGAAAGCAAAAACAATAATAAGAGACCGCCGTCTCTTTCAATACACGCAACTATGTGTTTCCGCATGTTTATTATTGCCATCGGCCATTGGCAAGTCCATAGCAAAAGTGCGTGTCAGTCAATTCTTCGAATGCAAATATCGTTTTTCAAAATATTTATACTAAAGAGCAAAGTTGACAGCTAAATGAATCAAATAATGCCAAGTTTAATTAACATCCACAGATTGCTAGATTTATTCTTAAAATGACTTGTTTATTGCAGCATTGTCGTTCTTTGAAAGTAATTAAGAAACGGCTGCGAATATAAATAAATACTAAGAGACACTTTTTGTTAAACATTGGAGTCACCACTCAAAACAAATTTAAAAAATGTCATTATACAGGGTATTCATATTTTTCTGAAGTAATTAATTCTAATAACACCCTGTATCCCCGCAACTGGGGGCCTCAGAAGCTTCATTTCAACCTTAAGTTTGACGGCTCATCCGATCATGTGACACGCCAAGTTAGAAGAAAATATCTCGTATAATTCTAGACATACTAAAAAATACGAGTATTTTTCTCTAAACCTCTACGCTCTGTATAAAAAAACTATAGCCCATAGGAGAAAAAAAATATATGAAGAAGTGCCCTTATTTTGACTCCAAGAATACGTGGTTTCATTTTTGACCATCAATTCAGTTACACCCTGTATATAATTTTAACATCATGTATTTTTGTAAAGAAGCTACATATTTCACCTTTACATCAACTTACTGTTTTTTTTTAAACAGCATAATGTGTAAAATTAGTTCAATTGTCCAAACAAAATTTTCCGAGCGACCGCAAAGTCTCATCCTTGTAAATTCGTCGAACCCGTTCCAGATATTCTCGAGGGCCACCATGCCGACGGCGATGCTCGAAACTTACAAGTCGTGCGACAAGCCGCCGCCGCTCGACAAGCTGAACTGTTACCGCGACGACGGCAAGGACGGCCTGAAGTTCTACACGGACCCGAACTACTTCTTCGAGCTGTGGCGGCAGGAGATGCTGAACGACACGGAACGGATGATGCACGACAGGGGCAAGAAGCCGCACCGGCCGCGGACCGAGGGCGGCCAGGGCAACAGGCACAAGAAGAGGGTGCGGCAGCCGCACAACACGCGCGAGCGCCAGAAGCAGATCGCCAGGGAGCACGGCGAGTACATCATGCCGCAGAACGCCATCTACAGGTGACCGGGGGGGGGGATTTTTGATTCTTTGAGTCTTGGTACCAAGACTCTTGTTAGTAAGACTCTTGATTATTTATTACGTGCAAAGCTTGCCGAGATAAATTGGCACAGCGATGTAGAGCCGTGGAGCGGAAGGGGTCGGGGTCCAGAGTATGTTATAAAACAAACCTCAATTTTGTTTTAATGTCTTCATGATTAGAAATTATGATTACAGATAATGGTTTTTGCAAGATTTCTTGCAACATTGCACGAGTCTTGCAGAGTGATTTCTTTAAAGAGTCTTGTCTTGTTCTTGCAGCGACAACAAGACACGAGCAAGAAATTTGCAAGACTTTCGTAAAATACTATTTTAGATAACTATTTATAATTCGCTATATTTATTTATTTATTTATTTATTCACGGGGCGAACCCATTTTTGTATAAAACAAAGTACAACAAATCAGGCATGTGCAAGCACCAATCCAATATACAAATGTTTAAAAAGATATTTAACAAAGTATAGTCTATTTTAAGACGGCACAAAGTAAAGTGAAAAAGCGCAAGCACAGACACAGATAATGAGTAATAAATTAACAAATTTTTTGAGTAAGCAAAATTTGCTTTTTGATGGTTAATATGGTTTCCGCAAATATAGGGATACAGAAATAGCTGCAATTGATTTAATTACCAACATAACAATAAATATTGACCAGAATAAGAAGTGTTGTTTATTATCTCTTGATTTGCAAAAGGCTTTTGACACAGTTAATTTACTAATGTAAATTCTTTATAATTTTGGTATTCGAGGGAATATATATATAATTGGTTTAAAAATTATTTAACTGGTAGAAAACAATTTGTAAGCATTGGAAACCATGTAAATTCGCAAGTTGACATTGTTTGTGGAGTTCCACAAGGTTCAATTCTTGGACCAACATTATTTCTGATGTATATCAATTCAATTTCTAAATTACAGATTAATGGAAATCTAAAATTGTATGCAGATGACACAACAATAATTTATTTTGGTGATGACTTTAATATTATAAAATCTAATGTTCGAGAAGATATTAAATTTATTTCTATTTGGTTACAATCTTATAAGCTTTCATTAAATACAGAAAAATCTTCATTTATGTTTATTTCAAAGCACCAATTGAATTATAATAACTTTTAACAATAAAATTATCAAATACTCAAAGTCAATAAAATTTTTAGGACTGTATATAGACGAAAAATTAAATTGGAAAATTCATGTGGAACACATAAGAAAATCGGTTTCTCTGCTCATAGGTATACTTTTTAAAATTCATTAATATGTACCAACAACAATTTTAAAAATTATAGGCACTAATTTTTTCAAAACTACAGTATTTAATTTCTGTTTGGGGTTCTGCCAGCATTTCAGTTCTAAATCCTTTAAAGAAACTACAAAATAAAGCCATTAAATGTATCCATAAGTTACCATTTTTAGAACCAACAATCAATTTATATAAACCTGGACGATATCTTAATATTGAAAATATTTATAAATTAAAAATTTGCGTACTAATACATTCCATAAATATCGGAACTAAGGCCTCAACTATAATATTTCAAAAAGTTAGTAAACAACATAAACACGATACTAGACAAACTGATCTCCTACAAACAATAGCAATTAAAAGCAATATTGGCGGAGGGTGTTTATTATAAAAGGGTATTTTAATATACAATGCTTTGCCAAACTATTAAAAAAAAATAAATATCATTTATAAATTTAAAAAGGTCTGTGAAGACTTAATTAGAAATCTATGAAATAGTTGAATTTTGACTTTTTTGTTGCTATTTTGTTTTACTTGAATTTGCAAATAGTTTTAAGATTCCCTGTAATCAACTTTTAAGTTGGCTGTGGAATAAACAATAAATACAAAAGAAATTATCCTTTTCTTCCAGAACTCCCCAACAGATGCAACTGCCCCCCGAAGACCAGATGCTGTTGGAACAGCAGCGCCCGCCCCGCCCCAACTCCATCGAGATCCGACGGTCCTACCAACAGGAGGTCCCCGACGGCCTGCATTCCCCCACGTACCCGCCGTACGAGGACAACCCGTACCAGCACGGCATGTACGGGCAGGGCCCGCTCAGCTCGGAGTCCCTTTACGCGGGCGGCACGCCCACCCGCGGCGGCAAGGGCAGCCGGCCGAGCCATCCGCCGCCCGCCCCGCCCAGCAACCAGAGCACGCCGTCGGCCAACACGCCGACGCGCGGGCGGAGCACGTCGGCCGGCAGGGACAACCTGCCGCCGCCGCCGCCGCCGCCCGAGGGCACCGCGAGCCCCCCGAACGGCATCCCGGCGCACGTCGTCCGCCAGACGAGCCACTCGCGGTCGAACAGCCCGCACTCGAGCGGCCCCACGCCGGAGCCGGCGCCGCAGGACCTGTTGCCGCCGCCGCCGCCCGCCCCCGTCAAGCAGGCGTCCCCGCCCAAGCAGCAGACGCCGGTCGCGCCGCCGCCGCCGCCGCCGCCCCCCATGCCGAACGGGCCGGCCGGCGGCGGCGGCGGCAACGTCCCGGTGATGAACGGCGACCTGGCCCGCGTGCTGATGACGTCGCCGCCCAAGCTGATGCCGGTGAAGGACCGGGTGCTGCCGAAGCAGGCCGCGCCGGTCGTCGACTCGCGCAACGACCTGCTGAAGGCGATCCGCGAGGGCATCAAGCTGCGCAAGGTGGAGAAGATCGAGCAGAAGGAGGTGGAGAGGGGGAACGGCCTGCACGACGTGGCGAGCATACTGGCCAGGCGGGTGGCGATGGAGTTCAGCGACTCGGAGTCGGGCAGCGAGTCGGAGTGCGACAGCGAGGGGTGGGGCGAGAACGAGACATCGGCGTGACACGGGCGCAAGGCCAGCACGTCTAGTCAGGTGTATTGACGTGGGGGCGGTGACGGGCGGGGGTCATGGCCGGCCGGCGGGCGGGCGGGAAGGTTTGCGACGTCGGTACGGGCGTAGCACGACGTGGGCGGCTCTCGGCGACACAACCAAGAGTGTACATTGTGAGGTGGACGAGTAGAAAGACGAGGTTTGATCGGCGGTGGAATTAGGCCACGTAAATTTGAGAGAAAGGGTTGAATGGAACAGGTTGTTGCTAGAATATCATCGGGTTGTGAGATTGAGACAGGTGAGAGCTTTCACGATTATTTCTCTTCAAACTCGTCAATTTTTTAACGGAAACGGATAAACGGTCTTCATAATGGTTGGAAGTGTAACGAATGTTCAAACAAAAATTAGAAATAGTATTGAGTAGTCTCGTAGGGTTCAGATTCGGCAAGTCTGACAGACCCTGAACCATATAGATATTGTAAAAATATTCATTGAAAAAATCGTTTAATATTATTTTCAACGGAAATTTATTTCTTAGGTGGTTGTTCGTATTTATTTGATGTGTCAAAACTGTAGCAACAATCGCCACTAGCACCACATACCAAAAAAAAATCGAGGGTGGTTTAATATTGTTAGTAATTTCTTTGTAGCACAAACAGATCCATTTAATTTTTAATTGAGTTTTTCGCCACAGAAACTTGAATCAAATTGATTAAAAGACAACTTATTCAGGTTGCCAGGAAAATTTATAAATTCCTAACATTAAAAGAATGCAACTCTGAACATTAACTCAAAAAATAACTTCAACAAATTTGTTTTCTAGGCTGCTTTCAGAGAATCGGCATCCAATTGGCTTAAAAAAAATTAATCCTTCCTGGGGGTCAAAGTTTCAAAGAAAAGTATATAAACCGGAATCTTTTATTTGTCTCCAATCAGAAAGCGTGAAGTTCTAGAACAAATAAAAAAAACTTAAAAACGGCGTTTCTTGTAGAAGAAAATGGATTAGAGGTAATGAAATATAATTATAAATACTTGCTAGAACCAGAGTGACAGAACAAATTCTAAAATGCTTGGATAGCAAAGAAAGAGTTGTTGCCATATCTATATCCAAAATAAAAATGCTTAGTTGTTATGTCCCTTTAATTTGACAAGTTTACATGGCATATTTCCATAAATTTTCATAAAGAAAAGCCGGGCTAAGTTAACAAGCAAGGGTATTTTGGTACCTTTTGGTTTGAAATGAAGTCATGGCCATTTGTAGTGTAAGTAAAGCATACAATTCATTCGATTTTTCAGTTTATTTGGTTACCGATTTTAAAGAAAAATAATTGCTAAATGTCTCAAATTTGAGCCACGTTTTTTTTTAAACCGCCAACCAGAGGAAATATCTAAACCACGGCCCTCGTAAAATAAAATGGACTGCTTTTCCAATACAATCATTTGTCCCACCTATATACATATATATATGTCCCACCGATAGGTCGGCCATATTGGGCGCACATGTCTTGGCTGTCAAATGTCAAATACACGAGGGCTGTGGTTGGCCATTGTCAAATGTCATATTGTGTTGCCACCAGAAATTTTGCTTTTCCCCTAGAATGCACTCTAAATCCCCTAAAATGTACACAATATGGCGGCTATCCAGGCGGGCACCAGCGCCCTCTGCCGGATGACTAAAAATTGGTGGAGGAACTAGGGCCCAATGGCAGCGGTCCAGTTTATTTTACAAGGGCCATTATTTAAACCAATAAATTCTACGTAAAACGAAATTTTTTTACCAAAATCGAAAATATTCACCGACAACATACGACAAATTTAAGAAACTCGACAATATAAGATTTAATCCAATAGGGCAGTCCAACAAACTGTTATAATCAACTCATATCCTCCGGGGTCTGTCAGACATGCACGAGACCTACATTTAGAGATTACTATGACTTGGTTAGTTTGTCAACCTTCAAAACACGACAGACATAGGCAACCCTCAATTCAGATTGGAACTAGTGAAGTTCGAAATGATTGCTAACGTTCTTTTTAGCTTATCGCATGCAGTAATTTTTTGTTTTGGCTTGAGCGGAAAAGTTTTGTGATATTTGTGATATCGAGAGACTTGAAGAATTTGCCAAGGGAGAGATGTTTTTTATCGTCGGTGTTTGTGTGTTTAAGAAATATGCCTATAATTTCAGAAAAATGCCCATAAATAGTTGACATATAAAAATGTGTATCGAATTTGTACTATTCACACCCACACCTATATGGGCCTATTAGAGTTGCGTAATGAAACAAAATTATTTATTTTTTAGTTGTAGAAATGTATTATACACGATTATCACGAAATATTGCAATTTCAATGCTAGTAAAATGTACAACAGAAAAATCAAATAATGTAATGAATTAATAATAATTGTAGGGGTAAAGTTACTATTTATGTGGTATGTCAATAATTATTTTCCAAGATTAACACTTAGGCCTACAACTCAAGCCAAACCCTCAGTATTATACCAAGTTCTAACGTTTTTACACTTTTACGTGAGATATATTTATGTTCTAACTATGAAATCCAGATAAGAATTTTTATGTATATATTGTAAATGATTTTTTTTGTATAATTTGTAAGCTTGTTTTAAATTATCCTAGTGTATAATAATTGATGTAGCTAAGATGTACTATTTGAAAATACTCCGCTAAATAATATTTTAACTAATTATTATTCTTGAGCCTTTGTAAAATATTTAATGGGTAATAAATGCAAATGCTATATGTGCCTTTTTGATTTATTTCAAAGGGATAAAAAAACAAAAACTTCCTGTAAAATAAAATGTTTACAATATATTGTAAAATAAATAAGTAAAAGGGTTAACAACACAATAGAAATATAAAACATTAATTTACATAATATAAACAGTTTTTTTATTGCTGGCATTACTTTATTATTATGAACGAACTATTGTTCACCATTGATGAGTATTATAATAACAACAAACTTTAAAAGTGAGTCCTGCTCTCCTTTTAAACTTCCGAATCGGAAGGAAATAGTTTTCTTAGCTCCAGTCTAACATCAAATAGTTTATGCTTACGTTAATATTATAAATCTGCATCTCTTCTACATAGATTTGTTTTGTTAAAAATAATAGTACTTTTATCGATACATTGCTAGTAAACAAATAGTAAGCATATATTCGACAAATTTCAACAGAATAATCGAACTTTCTCGAATGTACGCCTATCATTCTTAAATATACTATACTATAATTCAAAAATTGTAACAATTTCACTAGAGATACATAGTATCAACTTATACACATAAAATTAATATATAATATCGGTAAATAACTACGGTCGTTAGCACTTTACTCTCTTCAATATGAAGTTAAAAATTGTCTAACCTACGAACTCCTGGGAACGGTACGTTATGATTAATTTCGCATTTCGTCATATTCTTAGATCGGACTAAGAGTATGGAAGCATGCAGCGAGATTTCACACCTCTGCGTCAAGTTTAACAAAGAAACTGCACCCGTAAATTGTGACAAAAATTCGGTACCTCTTCAAACGGATAGGGCACTTGGCGCCCAACGTGGGGCCATAACTTGCACGTTGGTTAAATTTTGCAATAATACAAAGTTATTTCATCTTCATCTTACCATCGGTTTTGTATTAGAAATTTGTATGGCATGTCTGTAGGTTTTTGCTTACTATGTTTGGCTTACTTCTTGATGAAAATTTGTATGGAATAAAAACGCTTTACAGCTAGAATGCCTTTGCACTATTTGAAATTGCAAAAGCACAATAATTAAAAAAGCTAACATTATATAATTTATTTTTTTGAAAGGGTTTTTAACCACCTGTAAAGTATCTTTGGAACTGAATTTGAAAACGGTAACTTCCTGTCACAATTTACGAGCGAACAAACTCGTCCCAACCATAAACCTGTCGATAAACAACCACATAAATCCTCTTCAACATTAATTTAAACATCTAAACTCGAAATACTACGAGTGCACAACATCGTTTACTTAACACAGACAGTGGGGGGGGGGGCTCCCCGCGTCCCCATTCTTACCGCTACATTGTAACTGACCATAATCGCCCGACGTCTCCCGCCTACGTCTTGGGAAACATCGACAGGATCGCCGCGCAGATTTTCTGCGGGTTCGTCTCGTCCGGGTACATCTGCATCGCCTGCCGCACCTGCTCCTCGGGGAAGATGGCGGCCAGGTGGTAGTGCAGCTTCCGGCGGGCCTCCTCCTGCGGACTGGCGGCCGCCGGGTGGGGGACGGGGCCCGCCTGCGGCCACGGCGGCGGCCACACGTTGAGCTGCGTGTCGGAGCAGCTCGACATGCGCTGCTGCGCGTGCCTGTGCGGCACGGTCTGCAACGACGGGCCCAGTTTAGAACGGAGGGCGAGGAAGTTCGAGTGTTTTCATTTAAATGACCTTTTTGTACATATATGACACATTTTGCGAAATTATGATGACCCAAAGCGGGAGAATTCGAAGAGAGAGAAGAGGTAAGAAAAACGAATAATTTTTAAAATTTAATATCTAATGGTTTATTATTTTAAGGCTGGACCCTGGTAGAAATTCGATATTTGGTGGTTAACATAAATAAGTACAGTCCAATTTGTGGATCTTTGTACATCAAGCTCCCAAAATGTGTAGAAAACAAGAAAGCTTTTCTCGCCTCTATGAATGGGGAACTTGAACAATAATTTTTTTTAGTTCTTTAATATATTTGCCTATCTATAGACAGAGCACATACCAAATATTAGCCCTCAAATCGCAACATTTAATTTGCAATAAATAAAGTTGTGACCGCGAGCTATTCATTTAAAACGATACGAAAAGCGCGGGAATAGTCGTGACATCAAATAGCTCGATCGATCAGAAGGCAGTGACAGGAATGACAGCTACACAGAATTAGAAAAGATGAGAATGGAAATCGAACGTTAAAATAAACAGTTCGGCGACCCATTTACAGAGGGCTCTGATGTAGGTCTCGGTACGTGGGATTTCATTTGCTGTCAGAAATGTGACACTTGCTGCTCAGGACAAAAAATTAGTACGCTTACGCATCTCAATGTAAATAACTATTTAATTCAGCACACACTTTTCAAACGTTATCAACAATATCAAGACGGACAGACAAGGATAGGACATTCTCGTTTGGTCTTTCTAAACAAAGCTTGCGTGGTGCTGTAGTTTGTTTACATGTGCCGCCCATCTTAGTTTATACATGGTGGTGGCGCCTCGAGCTACTTGACGTCACAACCAAGGAGGGCGCGTTACAAGAATGATTTAAATTATGCAGTTTTTAATTGCTTATATTTATTACATAAAAATAAAAAATGAGTTTTTTGTGAACTGTGGTTCATTTAATGGCAATAAATTACGTTAGAAAGTAATATTTTTCAAATTTAATTTTTGTGCAAGTTCCCCATTGGGACCAGCATTGTTTTATGGGGGCTGTTACTTCAGCAATGTTGACGGCACCCCAGAACGTTAATAATTCCAGATATGATCCCGCATTTTTCAACGGTGCTCAACACGACAGATTTGAATTTTCCCATGAAACTCGAAGATATTTGCAAATTCGAAAATTTAAAGAATATTTCTGTAAATGAGTATGGTCAGGAGCGTATTTTTGAAGATAACAAAGTAGGTTAAAAAATTAGTCAATCATGTAAATTTGTGGCTTATAGACAATGAATCGGGAAATAAGCACTACTGTTGGATCGAGGATATGTCGCGATTGCTTTCATTCTCTTTCATTCTTCTTCATTCTCCTTACGGGTTTTCGAAGCCGATGTAAAATATCCCGAGAATCTACATGACGCCCACTCGAACTTGCCATTTTTAGTAGAAAACATACCCCAAATTCAAAATCAAACACTAGGTTATAGTTTCAGTAGTGTTTGGAATAAATAGAAGTAGGTGTAACCGTTGGTGTGACGTCATAAGTGACCAATGCAATATTTTTTAGAACCAAACTATGTTCATCAGAAGTACCCACTTCAATTAATATTGGTTCAGACGATATAAAATTGAAAACTATTGCAAAATTTTTGGGAGTATACAGTATACATTGATGAATTTTTAGATTGGGACAGTCACATAGCTAACTTAAGTGTGAAACTAAATGCTGTAACTTATGGAATTAGAGTGGTATCAAGATATATGAACAACTCAACTTTAAAAGTGGTTTATTTTGCAAAATTTGAATCTACTAAGATATAGGATTTTGTTCTTGGGAATGAATCAGTTCAGAAATTAATGGAATATTTATAACTCAAAAAGGGCAATTAGAATAATAAATAAACTGGGTTTTCGAGAAAGTTGCCGTGGTGTATTTAAAGCTTTAAGGATAATGACGGTATGTGGAATTTATATATTTGAATGTTTACTATTTATATTCAAAAACATAGATAAATTATTTGAAACAGAAAAATTTCATTCGTATGAAACTAGAACACAAAACATTAGTTATCCGATCCATCGATTAACTCTTACAGAAAAAAGTTCTTATTATATGTGCATCAGATGCTACAACAAATTACCAGATTTCATAAAAAATATTAAGAGCCTCAAAAAATTTAGAAAAAAGATTAAAGGAATGATAATAGAAATAGAACCATACACACTAAATAAGTTCTTTAATAAAAATTTAAGTAGTATGTAAGGAAAAGGTACATAGGTAGTGTTCGCTTGACGTCATTTCACTTCATGTGACTTATTGCAAGTTTCATTATTTGAACTAAAGGAGTATTATTATTATTACTAGCTACCTACTAAAAAGACGTACCTGCTGCTGCGGCGGCCACGGCCTGTACGAGTCGGGTGCCGACGCGATCCTCGTCACGTGCTGGTGGACGTCCCAGGCGGGCGGCGCCATGTACGGCGGGGCCGGCACGGGCCCGATGGGGCTCACGGCGTACCGCCTCGCCAGTCTCGGGTCCGAGTTCGGGTTGAGCGTCAGCTGGCGCTGCAGCTTCCTGTGGAGGTTCTCGGGCGCGGCCGGGTGCTGGTAGGTCGAGCCGACGTTGTCGACGCTGCGGCTCTTCGAGACGACGGCGTGTTGCGCCTCCTTCGACGGCGGCACGTTGGAACGGGTGCGGCCGAGCGGGTTCTTGCGGACGTCGCCTGGGGACGAGGCGCGAGTTGTTAAAAAGGTGGTTTCATTGTTACGAAGATAGGGAAGTTTCCTCTAATCGAATTTCGAGATAAAATGCTAATCAGCGGATGAAGTATCAACAAATTACACTAGTAGCACATATAACTTTCTTCAAAAGTGTTTCATTAATTAATAATTTGAAAATAAAATGAAGATTTTTTTAAATCTCCATTCGTTTTGCCGACAGGGGTTTCTACGTCACAATAGTTCCCGAAAATTGCTGAACGCTAGCTCAGAAGAAGAAGAAATAAAAATAATTGGACATTGTGAAATATCCTTCAGCAAACAGCGGACAACATAACCAGCTAGGAATGAGCAAATTTAACTTTTCCAGGGAAAGTGAAATTTCACTTTGAAATTTTCGTGAAACTTGAAATTTATGAAATTTTCGCGAAACTTTCGAAATTTATGAAATTTAAAGAAATTTTCGCGAAATATTTGAAACTTTCAATGTGATGTTGAAATTTATAAAATTTAAAGAAAGTTTCACATGAAAATTTTGCAATAATTTCCTATAGAAATTTTCGCAAAACTTTGAAATATTTGAAACTTTCAATGTGAGGTTGAAATTTATGAAATTTAAAGAAAGTTTCACGTGAAAATTTCGCAATCATTTCCTATAAACAGTCCCCAACCAAGCCCAAAAATTATGTATGTATATGAAGTGGCATAGGTATAGAGTTTCTCAGATAGAGATAGAAGTAGTAGTATTTATTAATCATAAAACATACAGAGTGTATAGGTGACAAGTCAGATAAGACGTTACGTTACGCTCGATTATCTCAGCAATTTTTAGGCTAAGTTGATGGTTCAAAAACTAAACTTGTGTAGTTTTTCCAATAAACCGAATGCAGTAAAGAAAAAACAATCGAGCAAAAATTTATGAAGTGAAACTTTCCCTTGAAACTTTCGAAAATTTCACTGAAATTTTACTTCATGGGATAAGCAAAATATTTCACTTTTGAAAGTTTCAAATGTGAAAATTTCAAATGAAACTTTCAAACGGCACAACTAACCAGCAAATCCAAACTTTGGACAGTTTTGTTTTTGATGATAGTTTTTGTTGTAGAAACATATTATTTATTATTATCTTCCAGTCTAAACAATAATAAAGAAGAGGAAGGCAGGAGTAGAAAAGAAATACACACAAATACAACTCCTGTCGATGATTCTCGGTATTCTTCGTCATCGAAATAGTAAAATATCTTATGTTATTGGTGTGTCCACGTCCACAGTGGTGTGGACTGTCGAACGTCAAGCCTTTATTTCCTCAGTTGTCAGGTTTACTCCGGGTATGACATTAGAAAGATGCTTTATGTTTATTTTAGTTTTACCAGTACTAAATCATTTTACTTTCATGTCACAAAAGTAACTAGAACTAGGTATTCTAAATATATGAAAAATCGATTATACATATTTTTAAAAAGTAAAATTATAACTAATGAAATAGGTATCATAGTTCAATCTGCTCGAAAACGTACAGCCTGACAACAGTGGAAATTCCAATCTGGGCATCGTTCTGTGACTTGCTTCACGGCGGTTTACGGCATAACCGATACAGCCAGGTTGGAAGAAGAAGAGATCGCAGAGTACGTTTACATAGGGAAAAACTATTGACATAAATTTTTAAAAAACAGGAAAACAAAAAGTGGATTTTCTCTCTAACAAAGCTGCAAAATAGCAAATTACATGTATTACGATATTGTTGAAGGTAAAAAGAATCCACTGGCACTAAATTTGTAAAACCGTCAACTTCCCTATTGTGGCAACTGTTTATGCAGTAGCGGTCGGCAGTGTAACAATAAAAAAAAGCTCGGTTCGGTCAAAAAACAATGCCGCAGCATATCTGTTTGCAGTTTAATATATCTGTTATAGGCAAGTCCTATAATTGAAGGTTGGAACGTGGCAAATGCATTATTCGAAGGAAGTAAAAGAAATCGATATTCACTCACCGCTCTCCCTCGCCTGCAGGTGCCGCTGCGCGTGCTCCGACAGCCTCTCGGTGACGCTCTTGTGCGGCAGCGGCCCCCTCTCCGGATGGTGGTACTTGCACTTGTTGCCGTACGTGCACTTCTTCCCGTACGGGCACGGCGGCGGCAGGTCGCCCCTCTTCGGCTGCGTCCGCAGGAAGTTGTCGAGCGTCGGCCCCAGCTTGCCGAGCGGGTCGTCAGGCGGCATGAAGTGGTCGTTGACGAACGTGTACATCAGTACGCGCTCCTCGACGACCCTCTTGAACTCGGCGCTCTCCTGGCAGAGGTCCCGGTAGTTGTCGTTGCTGACGACGATGCCGTCCATGTGGACGGCCAGCCGCAGGACGTAGCGGTCGTCGTAGCAGGCCATCCGCTTGCCGCCGACGAGGCGCGACGGCGTGAACACCAGCAGTCTCTCTTTCTCCAGTTCCGCCAGAATGTCCTGGTCGCGGATGGGGTTGTCGGGCCGCGGCGCCTCCTTGCGCCACTTCGGGACGAACACGGTGATGTCCTTGTGGCCGCGCGCCTTGAACCAGTCCACGCAGATCTTTATGCCTGGAACGGAAGTCAAAATCGAATCGAGTTTTATTTATTTTTATTTATTTATTCAGTATACGGGATCAACCCCATTACAAAGAAAACAGTTAACAATATCAATAACCAACCATCAACAATACTAAGTAATTACATATAAATTATATATCTAAACTGAACATTCCATCAATCATAAAATTACGGTAGAAATTCAAGTGTCAGGCACTTAGTGTCTCTGAATAATAATAAACAAGGCACAAAAATCAAATAAAAACAACACAACAGAAACACTTTATAACAGGTAAAATCAAAAAACCCATAATAATAAAGTAGAACTGAAAGAAATACGATAGAAAACATATAAAATACAAATATATAAGGGAAACGTCAATGTTATCGTCTGAGAACTTTTGTAGCGCCCTCCAACGGGTGTTGTGGAAATTAATGAACTTTTTTAATTGGGCGCTAGGTGTCGCCAGCGTATTATATTTAGCGCGAAATTTAAATTAATGATCACACTGCCCTTTTGCTTTATTTTGTTAAACTAGGATTATCTGTAATCCAGGATTTTTATAGAAATCATAGTTCTAACAATCATTTCTATAAAAATAATAATCTTGGATTACAACTAATCCTGGTTTAACAAAATGTCGCAAATGGGCATTATGATCATTAATTTAAATGTCACATGCAACGAACTGTTCACTACCAATTTTATGCAATATATATGCAAAATAATTTGTCTTTATTTTTGACCGCGTTTTACCGGTGAAAAAATGGAAGCGAACAATTCTGTCATGCCGTCATACCACTTCGACATTTTAATAAACAGTTTTACTCGTATTCTACAGTGGTGGGATTTGCACTGTTTCTTATTGCTGTGTAAAGAAATCAAAGAAGCGACTGTCTTCATTTACACATTTATTACATTCATATTTATAAAAATACAAAAAAGTACATTGACAATTTTGTAATAATATGCACTACTATAAAAACAAAACTATAAAAGCATTCCATCAATCATAAAATTACGGTATTACCCAAAGTGAAACAAGATCAAATCAACCAACAAGTTATGTACATACACATATAATCAAAATAATTCCCTGATAATCCTCCTAAAGTGAGACAAGGAAATGCCCAAAATCTCAAAACCATGAACATCAACAAGTCTCAATGTCCTCTCAACAGGAGAGTGCATAGCGTAATTTGTGCCGTGATGAGGCAGAGTGAATAAGCGGTTAACCCTCAAATTCCGCGACAGAATACAGAAACAAATCTTACCGAGGAGATCAGGTGAAGCCACCTGACCATTCAAAAGCTTGAATACAAACAAAAGATCACTATAAATGCGCCTCTGATGTAAACTCCTCAAATTCAGCATCACCCGTGCATCAACATAATCATGATCATCAGGAACTCTTAAGTGAAGTTTAAAAAGACAAAATCTAATGAATTTATTCTGCACTCTCTCCAGAGCCAAGGAGCTATTCATATAATAGGGAGACCATACAACTGAACCATATTCCAAAAGAGAAACGACTAGAGACTTATATACGCTCACACAAGTCACTACGGACAAGTTTTGCAATTTCGAAACACAAAACCGAGGACTTTCGATGATTTCATAATAACAGTGTTGATATGAGCACTGAAGTTCAAATGCTCGTCAAACATTATGCCCAGATCTTTGACAACACGACTATATTCAAGATTAACACTACCCAAACAATAAGAAGAATCCACCTTTTTATTTCCCCTAAAGAAACTAATGTAATGACATTTGCCGACATTTAGAGATAATTCATTGACAACACACCACTCACTAAGCCTATTCAAGTCATCTTGTAATAGGACCATCTCCAAGTCCGATTTAATTTCCCTAAAAAACTTGACGTCATCGGCAAACAACAAAAATTTAATGTTTTTAAAGCATAATAAAATGTCATTAATAAAGATATTGAAAAGTAAAGGCGAACAATGACCCCCCTGAGGTACACGGAGGATGCACCAATAAGGCGAGACCTGAAGCCACCCAGTTGCCAGGTTTAGGTGATTACTTGTTGGTGTGAGGTGCAAAACCCGTATTTTTACTATGTAGTGGAAATTTTCCATAATATGAACATTTTCCGGAAATGGAAAATTTTCGAAATTTAAATTACTCGCCACAATTGATCTAAAACTCGCCAACGATGGCAATAATATCAGTCCTACTTTATCCCTGTCAACGATTTACTATGAGAATTTTATAAAAATGTGTGCATGACCGTTGTACGGCAACAAAATGAAAATATTGATGATGCTTTGTGGTTACAATCGGCTTTAGAACATCGAAAATACTTTGAGGACCCCAACTGGATCTCGATCAGAAAACGGATCTGCTGCTGATCGCAGGTGGTAATATATCTTCTCATATTTCTATAGTACCACAAAACAGCAAATAGTGACACTAAATAGTGAATTATTCGATGCCAACATAAAATATTACTTTGGCAGGACTGACAAACGAGGATAGCACTAGGTCGGAACATTTATCTTTTTTTCAAATTTTCAGTACACTCGTCTATTAGTGAAAATGACAAAAAAAAATCGGATTTTTGGGTTTTATGTAAGAAAAAGAACCTAGACATGAAAAATTTGCAAAATGTAGTTTTGCAATAAACATTACTTGAAATTTTAAACACATCAAAATAGTGTTGGGTCGGGCTAATTAAACCACTCAGTTTAATTAGCATTTTTAACCAAAATTAGCCACTGGTTAAAAAAATTCAAAATAAGCGATTCAAACAAAAGTGAGGTTATGTTAAAAAATTGTCCGCTATTTCTTATTCCATGAGTGATCTCTTTTTATTTCACAGTTTGTACAGTATACATGTTTTGGTTTGGTTATTTTATCCTTGGGAGTGAAAGTACAAAATAAGAAATTTAATGTGCTATGTAGTTTTAAGAAAATTTTCCGCAAATTTTACATCAATGGTTGTCTCATTTGGGTCATTTGGAATTTAGATGTTGTAGAATAAGTTTATTTCGAGACACTTCAACAGGGACTGAAATGGTATAACCGCAGAAACGTTCTTTTCAATAGATACCTACATGATGTTCAAATTCTCAACAATTTTAACACGTATTCTTAATTTTTTTTCAGCCGATAACGGAAATTGGAACACATTGTGCATTGGTTAAGTGTCATAAACGTGCCTAAAAAGCTATTTTTTGAAATTCGAAAAACAAAATTATTTCTTTAAGAAAATTACATAGCGAAGATACCAATCAAAAAGTTCGCACGATAGGAGGAAATTATTAATTAATGATTTATTTTGAAATTCAACCTTTGCTTTAAAAAAGATGAAAAATGACTTACTAAAAAGTGGTCGCGAGACTTCCGCTATCTGTCAAATATGGCATTTGAAAAATAAAGTCGTAAAAGGGTAATTTCAAAAAGTTTTACTTAAAACAATGTTTCTTTTTCAATTCAAAGTGTAGGTTTGAACGCTATATTAAAAGAATTTGTTTATTTTTGAACTTTCTAAAAATTTTATAAACTTTTAACTGCGTAAAAACTATTATTATATCACTAGCTTTTATCAGTCTACTTACTTTTTGTTGCTAAATATGCAGATGGAATGTGTATTATTCAAAAGATGATATTGGCGCTTTAAAATTATGTTATGTTTGATGCTTGATGCCCTGTCAGACATTTAGGACAAACTTATTTACGTCTGTTCCTCAACTTTGCATCAAATATAACAGAATATTAAACTGTTAATATGATCTTTTAAAAGGCATATTGTTATCGGTATTTAGCAACAAAGGTTAATAGAATGATAAATCTTTTTTAAAAAAACTAAATCAAAAACAATTAGGCACAAAGCCACAGAAGACAAACTTCTGTGCTTTTACTAATAAAATATCAACCTATGTGAAAAAAATGCAAAGCACATAATTTTTGTTATTATCAAAATTCATTCATTCATTCAATAATAATAATATAATAATAATAATATATACAATAATAATAATAACAATAATAATTCTCATAATACTCCAAACTAGGAGGCATAAATATATAAATAATACTTGGCGATATGTAAGTTTTTTTTATATATTTATTAATAATTATTATCTATGAGAACAAGGATGTCACATCGGCATTGTTTTACTTCTACAACATTTTTTCTATCCGGCATTCCATAAAAATGTGTTAATAATTATAACGAGTATATTTTTACCTTTCTAATTAACCGGGTAAAGCCAAAGCGTAAAAAATTAATATTGAAATTATTAACAACTTAATGAATGGAAAGTAATTCCGTGAACAAGTTAAATGCAGGTGATTTTTAAGAAACATCAACTAAAAACAAACGGATCTTACGGAAATTATTTAAAAGCATTAATTAAAGTGTAATAGCGGAAAAACACTATGCTAAGAACGAGAACAAAATAGTGTTATAAACACTTAGTCTGTGGTTATAAATCAGGTTTGATAAGTATAGGTTTACTGACAACAAATTATTGTTATCGGATTTTTTTTTCAAATTCCAAAACAATCCCGTGGAGCTAGAATGTGTACACATTACAGCGTGTTGCGACAGGAGCAGTTCATTTGTTTCCTCCATAAAATTTGTATTTTTCGTCCGATTTTTGGACTGAAAATGTATGGATATAAATAGTAGATTAGTAGAAACGAATTAAATTTTTATTGTAGTTTTTTTTTCTATTTACGTATACCTAAATTGACATTATTATTATTTGTAATAAAGCAGGTAAGTCACAGTTTCAATTATTGCCTTTTAATCAACTTACAACTTGATTTAGGCGAGTCGAGTAGGCACGAAAAGTAGCTAATTACAATTTTTATTGGTCTCTACAATTTTTATCGATCAATGTTTTTTTTTTAACAAAATTTTGTACCAACCCAATCCAGTGGCATAGCCAAATTTTTTTATAAAATATCACCAAAAATGTGTCATAGTAGGCCTTGGTTTTTTAAAGTAAAATGTGACGTTTTGCCCTAAAGCATTGAGTAAAGGAATTTTACTCAATGCCTAAAGTACAGTTGTTGATGCCCTGTTAAAAAGAAACGATCAATATCGGACAAGAAATATGCCATTTTATAGGGGTATCTGTTTGACGTATCCATACAATTGTTTGCACTTTGTTTTTTAAATAGTTTGAAAGAAATAGTATATTATACACAGGTTGAGAAGTGAGCCATTATTTACCGAGCATTTTTATATCCTGAGGCGTGTAGCGCCGAAGGATATAATATGCGAGGTAAATAATGGCCTTCTCAACCGCACATATTCTCACAATAATAAGGTATGAATCAGGGAGTCATCCTGGGTTCTTTATATGAAAAACTGAGTTTTCAATTATTCGAAAAATATGCGATTTAATATGATTTTAGTCAGGCTGCCATGTGTTTTATAATGAAGTTCAAAATAGAAAATTCCTCGGAAAACCATAGGCATACCGTTAGGGTGGGTCCAAAGGGCTATTATTGCCACGTGATCTTGTATTTTAATAATTAATTTTTCCACGTTTCTGAACAGGCTGCCAATGAGAAGTATGCAAGTGCTCGTTATGAAAATGCTGAAAAAAGGATGGCATACCTTTTGCGAATGTCCAAGTACTGTTTAAATTGAATGTTATTTAATAATTTAAACGATTTATTCGATGTAAAGTGTACTTGGACATGCGCAGACGGTATGCCATCTTTTCTTTAGCAGTTTCATAACAAGAACTTGCATAATTCTCATTGGCAGCTTGTTCAGAAACATGGAAAAGTTAATTATTAAAATAAAAGTTCACATGGCAATGATAGCCCTTTGGACCCACGCTAATGGTATGCCTATGGTTTTCCGAGGAATTTTCTATTTTGAACTTCATTATAAAACACATGGTAGCCTGACTAAAATCATATCAAAACTCATATTTTTCGAATGAAAACTCATTTTTCCATATGAAGAACCATATGACTCTCTGATTCATACCTTATTATTGTGAAAATATACGCAACATAATGCCCTATGAAAGGCATACTGAGCAAAATCACATCCAAAAATCTGTCACTATCCCACGGTCTATTATTAACTTATTTAAATACGGGAATTATTCTTTTATGCACTTTTTATATTAATTATGTACGTAATTTCTACTAAAAGTAAAAAAGTCCATGCCGGAAGTAGGAACGCACTAACCTATTTTTTTTAGTTGACCACGAGTGTTTTTTTTATTTTCAAAACGTAGCCCCCCTATGCATCAACCCACGAGCCGCCACTGATGGCGAATCGAGTAAGCCAACGCTTCGGCGGTAATTTTTTTTTTTTTTGATCGCCGAAAACTCACCCCTGCACGAGAACACCTCCTTGTTGCCGTGCCCCATCGCCACGTTGCTGCCGTCGATCACGATGGGCCTGAGCGCCGCCCGCCTCGCCGCCTCCAACGCCTCCAGCTGCCCGACGACCGCCCCCGCCTCCGTCGGGCTCGGCCCCCTCGACTGGCGGCCGCCGCCGCCGAGCCTGATCAGCTCGGCGAGCAGCTCGTTCTGCGTCGGCGACGGGCCGAGCTTGGCCAGGGCCGCCTGGACGTGTCGTTCGGTGTAGCCGAGCTTCAGCGCGAACTCCACCCTGCGACGGGGATGGTTTGTTTTCGTTTTTCGGGGGGAACACTGCGGCGGTGGTTTCGGGCACGATTGGCTCTATCTCACTCTCGGACCGAGATGCTGAGATGCGAAAATGCGCCAAGTCGACCAATACACGGTGATTCGGTCGTGATGTAAAAAAAAACCTTAGTATCCCAGTAACTCTGCGCCCCGGGGGAGCAATCGCCAGTAATGCCGAGTCGAAGATAGCGGGAAGAACTCTGCTTCTCTCGCCGTTTCGCGCTGTGGGCCGTAGAAGCCGCTGTCGCCGAACTCTACTCGCAGTTCGCGCCTACCTTCTTGCTCGGTGTACGATAATACAGGGTGTCCGGTAATTATGCGGCAATCTCCCGTGAGCAGGTAGAGGATATCAAAATATTACGATTGAGTTTAACAACTAGTTACAGAGATACAGGGCGTTGTAATTATTTTTTTGAGATTGAATTATGGCAATAACTCCCACAATAATCAAGCTGCTGAACTGAAATTTAGTGCTATTATGTTTTTGGGGACGGAAAATAAGCTGAAAATGTCAATTTCTACGTGTCTCACAGAGGGCGCAACTTGCGCTGTTTTTGGATCGCGCATTTATTCGTAACTTTTTTGAAGTTATCTTTTAGGGCCTGCGGGTCCATCATTTCAGTGCATCTTTTCATTCTACAACAAAGAGGTACTCTTGTTTCATAAAGATAAAATCAACCGTTTGCGTTTAAATTGGCAAAATGTGCCCAAAAACACCTGTTGACTCCAATATTCGAAACTTAAAATTTTCACCGACCGCTTTCAAATGCTACAGATCAACTGTACATTTAAAATGAAGAAAAAATGTTAAATGGATAATGGTGAAAACACCATTGGTTTTCTTGAAATAGGGTGTTCAAATTTTGTCAAATTCAATCCTTTCCATTTTGAAAGCGAATAATTTTTGGTACATTGTTCGTAAGGATTTTTTTCTTCATTTTGAATGTACAGTTGATCTGTAGCATTTGAAAGCGGTTGTTGAGAATTTTATGTTTCGAACATTGGAGTCAACAGGTGTTTTGGGGCACATTTTGCTAATTTCAACGCAAACGGTGGATTTTATCCTTATGAAACAAGAGTACCTTTTTGTTGCAGAATAAAAAGGTGCACTAAAATAATGAATCTGCAAGACCAAAAAGATAACCTCAAAAAAGTTACGAGTAAAAGCACGATCCAAAACAGCGCAAGTGGCGCCATCTGCGTGAGACACGTAGAAACTGACATTTTCAGCTTATTTTCCATCCTGAAAAACATAATAGTACCAAATTTCAGTTCAGCAGTTTGATTATTTTGGGAGATATTGCCATAATTCAATTTCAAAAAAAGAACTACAACGCCCTGTATATCAGTAACTATTAAGATTTGACCCGTAGTTGTTGAACTCAATCGTAATATTTTGACGTCCTATACCTGCTCACGCGAGATTGCCTCATAATTACCGGACACCCTGTATAAGTAGAATCGGCTAGCTACACGAGAAAATTACTACCGGTACAATCTTAAGGAAATATCTCATCATGGAGCGCCGTTTTATTATACCCCACTGGCCAGTGGGCCCATTACCGTATCATAACGGATTTCTTACACGCGCTAGGGGGTGCCAAGTTCTGACGTTCATGAACGGAATAAAGTTGTGTGTGTAGTTAAGTTGCTGGTGGCATTTTTTAAGACAGGTAGTTCCTTTGTACGTTTTGTGCACAGTTTTAAGTGATGCTCAACATTTTTGGGCATTAGGTAGGTATTTACATTGATATTTGCAAAATAAGAAAGTATCGACATTGGAAATCGAAAAGCGAGTCAAAAAGGTAAGAAATTAACTTAGACCATGATGTTTTTATACTCCCAGCAAAAAAATTCGACATTTTTTGAGATTTCTGTAAAAACGTAAAAAACTACATTTACGATATGTGGTGCAACTGGCAACTGCGTATCAACCTCGACGAGCAAGCTTACCAGCTGACGAGGCAAGCGCCGTTAGGTAAGGGTTTTAATGCACTTAATTTTTTTCGTTTACTTTAGATTTTTTTAATTACATATTCGTATTAAGCTATTTTTTCCACCTTTGGTTAAATTTTTTTACATCATGACTGAATCACCCTGTATAAATGTTAGTAAAAATTATAAAATACCTATCAAACCAACTTCTGATAGCAATTTACAATACAGCAAACTGGGGACAGCACAATATTTTGCAATAGTAATATTTGGATATTATCAATTTTAGCCTATTATTTTTAAGTCAAGGAATTTACCTGCTCTTATTTTATTGTGATGATGATGATAGCAGATGAAAATACCTGTTAATTATTGTTGAAATGTCCCAAAGCCATGCCAAAAAGAAAATAAATGGGTATGTAGTTATATTGTGGAGAATAGCTATTAAATATTACTTCAGCGTATACAGTATGTCCACGGATAGACATCCCAAGAGGAGAAATGGGCAAAAAATTCCATTTTGGGGCAAAAAGTCATTCTTGATAAAAAAAAGTCTGCTTGTCCTTAAAATAAGATTGGCATGGAAAAAGTTAACATTACTTATACTGGGTGAGCAGAAAATTGAAGAAACGTTAATTAGCCTAAGAGTAAACTACCTCTATTTGTAGAGATACTGGAAAAAGTTATAAAGAAAAATTTTTCAGCATGGTAAGCTACTTAGGTTTGCATAATTTTAAAGCGTTGTTTTTATTCGATTAAATAATTTTCTATAGGTAGTACGACAAAATTGTATGAATAAAAGTTATTCAGAATAGTAAACTGTATTGTGATTAAAAAAATTGACAATCCTGGGTCTACTTTGAGTTTCCTCCAATATTTTCCAAAATACAAAGTAGGCCGAGAATCGTTAAATTATGTGATGCGTAGTTTTCCATTCTGAGTAAGTTTTTTTTAATACAGTTTTGTCGTACTATCTACAGAAAACCACTTAGGTATTTGAAAAAAAAATAGACTAAAATAAAAAATCAAAGTAGGCCTAACGCTTTGAAATTTTGCACACGAAAGTAGCTTACCACAGTGAATAAATGTTCTTTATAACTTTTTTCAGTGTCTCTACAAATAGAGATTGTTTACTCTTATGCTAATTAACGTTTCTTGAATTTTCTGGTCACCCAGTATAAGTAATGTAAACTTTTTCCATGCCAATCTTCTTTTAACGACAAGCAGACTTTTTTCAAGAATGACTTTTTGTTGTAAAATGAAATTTTTAGTCCATTTGTCCTCTTGGGATGTCTATCCGTGGACATACTGTAGATTCCAAATGAGTAGTGTCAGAAAACAGTGTCAGCAAAGAAAAATTAAAAACTAGTGAGACGGCTCTGAGCAAAGCATACCCAGCCATTACAAGACTAACATACAAGGTTAACAGGGACCTTATGCTGTGGATGCCGTGTTCTACAAAAGAAGGAGCTGGAGGGGGGACTGGTGGGAGAGCAGACAAGTCTATTCCTGAGAAAAGTAAAATTTACAACAGGTGTACATTTAGAGTACATTTATTTAGAGTCCATCAGTGTCTTAAAAAAAACGAATCAAGTAACTCTGACGCCTGCTGTAAATAAAAACACGTGTTCGATGACGTTCCGCGAAATGAGACGTCTATAGGCCATAAAATATTACGCTCGCTTGACAACAGGGACGCAACGCACTCGACCGCAAGTGTATTTATGCGGTTTTATCTTGTTGTTTCCATATGCGTCTAAGCTATTTAGACACTGCCAGGAATAATTTTATCGATGTTTTGAACTATTTTAATGAAGCCAATATATTTTCTTCCTAAATATTTCGAGGTAAACAATTGTAAAAGTAAAATTAAATAAAGGTTGTGTCTGAGTGTGGCTCTGGCGAATATATCATCACCACGTGCTCTTGTTTACATCAGGCTTCAGAGTTATTTGATTTTGGTATAGTTTGGAGTAGAGGCCCTGTATGGAGCATTGCGACGGTGACAACTGTTATTATTTATATTTCTTGGGAAAGACTTGTTGTGTGGGGGTGTTCAACGTCCTCACCTGGCAGTGTAGCCCGGCACGGCGGCCTGCACGTACTCCGCGTACTCGGCGGCGAGCGTGTCGCTGGTCGTGCGCGACACGTCGTGGTGGTGGTGCGGCGGGCGGCCCATCAGGGAGGCGGAGGCGGCGTCCGCCTCCGGCTCGCCGTCCGAGTCGTAGCTGGAGTCCTCGCCGGCGGCGATGGCGGAGGCTAGCGCCGCCGCCGCCGCCGCACCGCCGCACGCCTCAACGCACAGGTCGTCCACGTACTTCTGCAACGGGGAGGACGATAAGAGTTTGTAGTAACGATTATGCGGTGTAAGTACCGCGCAACAAAAATTCCAATTTTGCCTTTTTCATAAATTCTGATTTGTTACTGTAGGATTACATTTCCGAGCGTTCCAACCTCAGACTAATGAATAAAGGGAACGAATTGGTTTACAAATTTAAGTGAATTGTTGACAGGCATAGTTGTTTATTACTATCCCCATGTTTACAAATATTGGTCCTTTACTGACCTGCCCCAAACATGTTGTCACATTTAAGAGTAACAATAACTAGGAATATCATAAATAAAACCGGCAATTTCTTTAGTAGATGCATTGAACGTAAAATTGCCCCTACTTATAAAATTCAGGCGGAACAGTAAAGTAAAACAACCTTTTCGTGTTCAAGAAAGATTATGTAGGTGTTTTATTATTGACAAAATGGTTATAGTAGAGAACACCCATTGCTTTTCGCACTAACCGGCAACGTTGCGGCAGTTTGACAGGGACCAAAGTTAGAGCTTGCTCAAATTGTTTGTTTTCCATTTTGTTTGTTTTGGTTTGTGCTTTACCAGAAAACAAACGCTAAAATCGAGTTTTTCGTGCGGTTCCAAGTTTAAAATATTAAAAAATGGTAAAAAGGTGCATAAAGTGCAAGTGTCTTTCCTCTAAAGTGAAAAAAGAGAATATTTCGTTCCATAGGTAGTGTTTGTAAATACATTTATCTCTTTCATAAAGTGAGAAGGTTCAGCTTACTGTTTACATCTGTATAAAGACGCTATAATGCGGTGTCCCCTTTATCCATTAGTCTGAGGTTCCAACCTCAGTATACCGTTTTTGGGCTCAACCTCTCTGGCTTAACCTCAAAACTAAATCCTTGCCGGTTATCGGGTTCATCCTCGGAGAAATAACCAAGGATAGAGGGAGCAAAAGCATCAAAATGCACACGTTTGTAGCCAACAAACATCTTATTCAAATTTACCAAAATAAACAAACATTTCCGTCCGATTCAAAACAATTTGCATTGGCGTGAATCGAGAAAACTTTCTTCTTCTGGAAGATTCAATGCCTTTAACCATTTTTACGTTTGTTAATTTAGTGTCAATGAGAGATGTTTCTTCATTTAATCCCATTCTTAAACCCGTCTATTTTGAAAATGGAATGCTGTAAACAGTGGAGTGTGTGGCATCACTCAAATGATGCTGGCTTTGTTTACTTTTTGATTTTACTCCCTCTATCCTTGGTTATTTCTCTGAGGGTTCGTCATTCTTATATTATAATAACAACAACTAATTAAGATTTTCATGTTAATATATATGTTTATGAGTTGAAAACTTTTTAAAAATATGTAAGAGTAGTTATTTCTGGTGAACGGCTCTTAAATAATTCTGTTACATTACGAAATGTCATTCTTATTACAGTTTACTTTACATTTATTTTCCTGAATGCAGCCCAGGAGTACAGGGTGGCTCATTATAATTGACACCCCCCCCCCCTTAACTTGCCAGTTTTTGAGATTAGAAAAAAGTTTTTTTACAAAAGTTTTAGATACTAATACGAAGTTTTTTGTGACGCTATTGGACTTTATACAGTGTGTTCTAGAAAGCCGTGGCAGACATAACTTATGTTTTTTTAAATGGAACACCCTATATATTTTTGCATTCTTGAAATCTGCTCATCAAGGCAATCAAAATGATATTAAACTTTGTGGCATTATCTTTTTCCGTTTTTGAAAAGATAGACGTTCAATGTAATAACGAAAAATATTTTTGTTAACATAGTGAAACTCCAAAATGTTTAGGAGCTTTTACGATTTTCCTGAAATTCTTTGAAAAGGCTCCTAAACATTTTGGAGTTTCACTATATTACTCTCTTGTTTAAAACAAATATTTTTTGTTATTACATCGAGCATCTATATCACGAGATCCACAAATTCGAGTTAAATAAAAAAACGGAAAAAGATAATGCCACAAAGTTTAATACCATTTTGATTGCCTTGATGAGCAGATTTCAAAAATGCAAAAATATATAGGGTGTTCCATTTAAAAAAAAACAAGTTATGTCTGCCACGGCTTTCTAGAACACCCTATATATAAGGTCCAATAGCTTCACAAAAAACTTTGTATTAACAAAGTTTACAGAATAAATTCTGTAAACTTTGGTATTAGTATCTAAAACTTTGTAAAAAACTTTTTTTCTAAACTCAATAATTAGCAAGTTAAGGGGGGTGTCAATTTATAATGAGCTCTATATCTGTAAAACTCAAGTCTATTTAAGACTAAATAGTTTAAATATAAAATAATAGTTTAAAAATTACAAAAAACACTTCTATTGTTGACTAAAAAATAAAAAATAATTGATTTCATAATCTTGATATTTCTTAATATAAAATTATTTAATAGATAGTGTAAAAGTTTTTCCTAAAAAACGTTTGTTCTTATATCTTTAATATTTGATGGCTAATGTGTGATCGTTTTGAGCATTGTTGTGGACAGTGACGTACCTATGGGTGGGCAGCACAGTATTTTTAGCGCAATTGGCATAAATTGAATCGCTATACGAAAATGTTAAGTTTCTGTCTCTCATTCTTTTCTTTCTACTACGGGTTCGGTTGAAAGTTGAAACGGTTGACGGTCTACTTGATTTTATCCAAGTGGTACCTCCTGAATAACCAGGGACTCTTTAAAATAAGAGGACCCAGCATTATACTTTCCAAAGTTAGGCCTATTCTTTCCTTATTCTAATAGTATCAGTGATGCCAAGTATGCCATTTTATTGGAGAATCTATGAATATAACAGGTACTTTGATTGTTAGTAAAAATTAATAATGGTTTCCATGATTTATAAAAATTGGACTTGACAATGTTGTGTCTACAAGTACAGAATATGGCAACTGTCAAATGAAACAAATTTATTGTATAGTTGAAATTCTTTAATTGTCACATCTGAGTATCTGGAAGTTTAAAAAACTTAAAAATTGAGAATTATGATGGGAAATTTTTTGCCTCCTTTAGAATCTATGGCACTACTATCTATCACATACAACCTGATGGCAGTTGGACACTGACATATACCATAATCTTGTACCAGCCCACTTATGTGGTCTCCTTGGAGTCTACAGAAAACAAACTTCCCTCAAGGCTTCACTTTTCCTATGTAATAGACTGTGACATGCTGGGTCCCCTTATTTTAAAGAGTCCCTGGTATAAACATTTCTATAAAATCGATAATTTGAAGGTTACACTGTCACCACGTTGGGCACGCTAAAAGGAAGGTTAATTATTAACTCTTCTTCTTGGTTAAATGGGTTGCAACCTCATTTTATCACATTACTTGTATTCAACTCCATCTTTTGAGAGCAAAAGGAGTACTACCATAAAATTTCGGATTCTATTTTTTCTGTGAATAACCAACCCACCGAACGCCATCTATGAAACGATGTGACCACTGACGGCGTTCTCCGGGTCGATCGTTGTCCTTGGAAATGCGCGTCATTCGCGACGGAGAAACATAAGAACCATCCGCTGATAATTAATAACTTTTATTTTGTCCGTGCCGGATGCGGTGACGTCAAACGCCGACTCCAAATAATAACCATAAAATCAGAACCGGGCAATTACTGGCGATCTGATAATGCAGAATATAAACAACAATTTCGAATACATCTTTTTTTAATTAGGGAGGAGTTATGGCCTGGAAAGAGATGTCGTTAAACTTGTTTTCGCCGTTCCGAGAAAAGAAGACGCCTTTGCGAGAAAAGGCGACGGATCGCTTATCGGAAGATTGGCCAACTTACATTAGAACAATCAACACCGCATATTTGTGTCGTAGCTATTAGTTCCGTAATAAAAAAATATATAATAACGATAACATTGCCAACTTATTATCCGGGTATCAGTGAAACACTTTTCCATTTTAAAAGCCGGATGCGTGCTATCTAATAACTAGTAACATTATTAGAAAGTTATAAATAATGTAAATGCATGAACTTGAAGAGGATAAGTAGTTTCAACAGCGCTTTCAAAATTAAAATTATTGTCTGATTATTCCATTAAACAGAAAAAATTTGCAGAAATAATTTATTCGATGTCCAGTTGCCGTGACCTGTGTTATTCATACTCTGACTTTTAAACTAAAACTGTTGAAATATGTAACAGTTGTAACACCTTTCGTCAACACAAAATGAAGGTGATATCCCACTCAATAGTTGTATAGTCGATAGAAGTCTATAAAAACATGTATCAATTATAAAACGTTTTAAATACAGGGTATCCCAAAAATCAAATATTGCCAATAATTGTTAATTAATTTCGTGAAAATCGGCACCTTAGATAAGTTTTCCGAGTGCCACAGCTACAAAATTTCATATTCTAAAAACAATAGTGCGATACTTCACATTTTCCTAATGCAAATTTCGGCCTCGGTGGTCAATAATAGTTTCTCCAAAATATCACGAAGAATCTATCAAGAGCCTACAAGTTACAGTTTGTAGGTTTGGTCGGTTAAAATAATCATGATGTAACACAAAATATTTTTGCAACATCCCATATTATTATTGTAGCACGGCATTTTTTCACCTCCAAAACGATTTACAAATATCGAAATCCGCTTATATCCTATTTGCATTTGAATAAACTCTATTATTGTGATTTCCCAGAAACCGCATTTTTTCTATTTTGCCATTGGTCATTGGCACCACTCCCATTTTTATGTGGATTTCCTTGGTTATTCCCGCAAAACAACTGGAAATTTCGCTAGAGTAATAACCCGATTATTTTGGTATGACGAGGTCAGTTTTTTTTTTCGAATTTACGGTTCACATCCCTAATGAATTTAAACAATGGACGGTGAAACACGAGTAAACAATACCACGGTCGGTTGAGTATCGATAATTTTTGACAGATATGCAAAATGATAAATCTAGCACTAGTTTTTGAAAAAAAAAAAAGAAACAATTTAATTTTTTTATGAAGTCAACTTTTTGCAGTACCTATACATTAATAATAATATACGTATAGTATAAATGAACTCAATTGGAACACAGTGATATACGGGGCGCGATCTATTTCATAGCATTTACCACGCTCTGCTACTGGTAAAAATACCAGACTTATCAGCAGAAATCACCCGTATAAAATTCAAAGGTTTTTATGCTGTCGACGTCGACCTAGTCAAGGAGGCAGCCAATAAGAAAGCGAGCGTAGCGATTTGGTTGGTCGGCGTTTCGGAAATCCACGGAGCAGATGTCGACGTGGGCCAGTTAGGCCAGTATAACCAGTGCCGTGCACGGAAATAAGGATTGAGCTTTATTTTACTGATTTTGGTTTTGTGTATAGATTTTTGTGCGGTGTTGTTTTGTGTGTAACAAAATTATTCTCCGTTTAAACGTTAAAACCAAATCCATATTTTCTCAATACAGCTTGTAGAAACACGACAACTTCGCAGTATTTCAGCCAACCACTGCTCCAGAGCCGTAACAATATTTTTTTTAGGCATTTCCGCCCTAAAAATAAATCAAAATTTTTTTTGGGTATTTAATGGACAACTAGGTACATTTAAAAATCATGAAAAATTACTATTTTATTTTACCATAGTAAAATGATAAACATTGGTTTCAACGATATACAGGGTGGTGAAAATTTCGATGCCCACGATTGGTATCTCGGAAACTATGAAATATACAAGATCGGTCAAATTAGACCTACCCTCTACAATATTCTGTCATTAAATCTCAGATACCTTGATGATTCGTTTGTGATTTATACTCAAAAAGCGAAAAAATTAGCTTTGTTCAAAACATTGTACCTGTCGCATCGGTTATGCGAATTTATTGAAATTTGGTAGATATCAGCAGGATTTTAACAGGTGATAGATCTATAAAAAATAACTGCACTTTTTCGTATAAACTATATCTTTTTAAGGCTTCCTAGAAAAGTTACAGGGTGTTAAAGTTGGAAAAAATATGTGGACTTTTACCAAATATTTACCAAACTAGTTGAGATATTTAAGTCATATTTGGTACACGTTATAACGGCAAGGGTTAGCAAAACCCTTTTTTAGAAAAAATCACCTTGTACTGTAATAAAAGGTATTGAATTTTTTATGTAGATTTTAATTGCAGACAAAAATGTCCTCTTGGTATTTGTTCGTATGTGTTATAGTTTAATGGCAAATTTCATTTTGTTGTATTATTTCCGGGTATTTCTGAAAAATTATCTAAAAAATTTGCTCCATAAGTATCACTTAAAGTGGAAATAATGTGTTTGCTACTTGAAATAAAGTAACTTTTTCCAATAAACTTAAATATTTAAGGCTATACTTTTGAAGATACAGGGTCTAATACATTTAAGGAAGGTACAATTAATGTTACGCTCTGTATCTTGAAAAGTAAAACCTTGAACGGGTAAGTTTATTGGGAAAAGTTACTGTATTTAATGTAAGAAACAAATTTGGTCCATACGTAACACTTAAAGTAAAAATAATGTGTTTGCTACTTTAAATAAAGTAACTTTTTCCAATAAACTTACCTATTTAAGGCCATACTTTTAAAGTTACAGGGTCTAAAACATTTAAGGAAGATACAATAATTATTAATGTTACGCTCTGTATCTTGAAAAGTAAAACCTTGAATGGGTTAGTTTATTCGAAAAAGTTACTTTATTCAAAGTAAGAAACACGCTTTTTCTATTTTGAGTCTTACTTATGGGTATGGGGCAAATTTTTTAGTTAATTTTTCCGAAACATTCTAAAATAATACAAAAAATGAAAGTTGCCATTAAACTATAACACATGCGAACAAATACCAAGAGGGCATTTTTGTCTGCAATTAAAATCTACATAAAAAATGCAAAACCTTTTATTAAAATTCAAAATGATTCATTTTTTTTCTAAAAATAATTTTATCAATTACCCACTTCTCCGCCACTGGTTGTGCAAGATGTTCAATATTAACAGGTTTTATGCTAACCCATGCCGTTATAACGTGTACCAAATATGACTTAAATAACTCAACTAGTTTGGTAAATATTCCAATATTCGATAAAGTCCTAATATTTTTTCCAACTTTAACACCCTGCAACTTTTCTATGAAGCCTTAAAAGGATATAGTTTATACGAAAAAGTCTGGTTATTTTTTGAAGATCTATCACCTGTTATCGTTGGTTTCCATGAAGTCATTCATATACAGTGTTTGGCACAAAGTAGGCACCATATGAGATTTTTTTTATTTTACATTTATCCGAAACCTTTATTATTGATAAAAGTTTGTGCATTCCTGAAAACTCAAAACGTAGTTTTCACAACTTGAATATCTCATTTCGTATACGGGGGAGGTTCGAAAATATGAATCGATAGGTGCATAAATAATACCAAAGGAATTAAATTAACGTTTCACATATAAATGTGATCTAGACTAAGGTGTTTTTTTTTCAGACGTTCAAAATATTATACCTATCTAATGTTTACAAGTTTGCGTGCAGTCCAACAAACTTTCCATCGCTTCGCGCCGATTTTCAACTCGGCATTAATTTATTCTGATACGTTCCCGTTCGTGCGCACTTATCTACGAACGTCGATTGATTGGAGAAATTGATTGCTGCGGTTTCCGAACAAGTAGCCCGGCTTGACGATTTTCGGAATCGTTGCGAAATGCCGCGAAAATGGCGAATTAAGGATGGGCCAAGTGTACTGCATTGTTTCGGGCTGGGTATTTTGTCGCTCGATGGGTTTCTAGGAACAGCTGGATAAGACCCTGAAGAGCGTATAAAAGTGAATCGACTATTTCATCGAAAATAAACCAAACATGCAGCTGTGACTAATTTTCTCCACTCGTCCAGAGATATACTAATAAGTCCGGGCACTCGGCCTTGCGTAAACAAACGTTTCCCTCTTGCCTTCTCCCGCTTCCATCCTCATCGAGCCGATCGATATCTTATGATATAAGAAAATAAGCTATACAGAGTGTAGCTGAGAGCGGTTCGTTCGCATTCTACCGGGTGCGCGCAAAATATTACCGACCGACCGTGTCTGTGGTGTAGTGATGCCTAGTAACGCTTTTTACTGCAGTGCGGATGGCCGTAAAACCAGTTCAAAAGACTATATTACCTTTTTTTCATTTCCTAAAGAGCCTGAAAGGTAAGATTGAGTTTGAGGTACCTACCTACAAAAATTAAGACATTTTTATGTGACATTTGAATAGTTAGGTATTAATTGAAGAATAATATAGACATAGATATAATATTAAAATATTGAAAATTTGAAGGTGCCAGCAATGGAAGAATGCCTTAGGGTTCATCGGAGAACATAAATTTGCGAATATTCCACCTGAAGAGGTATATAAACCTATAAGAATTTGCAAGGCACATTTTGATGATCAGTCATTCGCTTCGTCCGGAAAACGTTTAGTAAAAACTGCTATCCCCTCGGCTGTCCCATTAAAGTTATTGCCAGAAGCTTATGGTAAGACGCATGCTTGTGTAAGTACGTATGCGTAATATTTTGTTCTGTATTGTTTATGTCAATTTAAATATCAAAATATTTACTACAGGATGAAAAAGTAGATATGATTAGTTCAACTCTTTGTCGTTAAATATTTATTTGGTATTTATGTTTTTGTCTGCTCTATGTTTTGTTAGGCTTTATTAAAAATTAACGTAAAACATAAAAATTGCATTTTTATTCATGTTCCAACCAAAGTCTACAGATATACCTATTAATTATGTAGATTCTGGTAAGAGCTCTGCAGTTCTGTTACTTTATAAACTTTCTATTCCAATTGTTTAAAATAATTATGTCTAGATTTGGACACTACAATATGCTATTTTTTGCTTTATAAATTTTCGTTTGAACGAAATATTAAAATATTCTGTTTGTCGCAAAATCACAATATTATGCTTTTGCTTTATTATGTTAATTGGGACGACGCGGCTGATTTGCGACATTTCTACTTTTAATTTAATGCAGAAATCGCAGTGAAAGTGTCTGAAAATAATTGTACCATGGATAGCAACTACATGAGAAAGAGATAATACTTGATTAATATCAAGTTCTAATAACACAAACATCCGACAATTTATTTATATAAAGTAATTTATATTTGTGTTTAAAAAAAACGTTTGTAAATTTCTTCCTTCACGGATCTACGACCTACTAGCTTTACCAAAGTAGGTCCAATAAACTGGCCAGTCACGAACACAACTTCATCTAATTTGGTAAAAACAAATTATATCATCGCATTGAAAATATACAAATCTGGCGGATATTGTATATTATATAATATTTCCTTGCTTTTCTAAAAGCCTATGGCAAAGTGGAGACTGGCACAACGATACTCATTTCGTGATGCTATTACAGACAAGACGCAATAATTTATGAATTATTGACATCTAGACAATTGTTATGATCCCGATCTATTTATAGCAACAGAATAAAAATGTTAAAAGGTCATTCCCAGGTCCTAGTAAATGAATTCAACCAAGTTTGTTCACACAGGGAAAATTCCGCTACTAAAATTTTTGGCAACTGGGAAAAAAACCCTTATTGCTTATTGACAGTGGGCATTGCTTATTTTGGCATTAACCATGAAGATATTCTCATTGACTTTGACAGTAAATAATAAGTTTCTGCACTTAATATCATACCCTGTAAAACTTTTGTAAAAGTTTGAGTGCGTAAGCCTGAAAGTGCGATCTAGAATAATTATTTACTTTCTCATATTTTGAAACGTTTAAATTGAATGCTTTATTCTGAGACAAACGTGTTTTTGTAGATAACTAAATCACAAAACAATACAAAGTTCTCGAGGTGACCTTTTGCTATTTTTATTCCTGACAAGAAAGCTGGGAAACTAGTTTGCGGTGTCATCTTATTATTGTTACTCTTGCCTATTGTTACAGTTCGTTTGCTTGCTTGATCATAATATTATGCATTTTTCTGAAAATTATTTATTTTATTTATTAATTAATTAGGATTAATGAGACTTTGAGACTTTTTTTATATTTATTTTTTATTATCCCTGCATTCTGCCTCTTATACTCGCTCTTATATTTATCACTGATTATCATTTTTAATAATCAATCAATAAATAACGTCAATTGAATTGTTGGATTCATGCCAAAAATAACAGATCTCTTTATTATTACATTTTTTGCGGACGTTTCGACGATATTTATTTCGTAATCTTAAAGACAAGGTAAAATTATTAGAAATCTGTAATACGATTACTGGCTAATCAGTAAAACGATTACTGATTTAATCCCGTTTCACTATGAAGATTATTACTCACAATCTACTTCAGTGTATTCAGAGTTTAATTATTCAAAGTACCTATAAACTGGAATAATTATTGTTGGTAGCAGGAAAAATGTAACACAGCTCTTTTTGGCCTCTAAGGTATTTTAAACAACCTCCTCGGCCAAAAAAGTGCACTTACGCATCTGGCCATGTGAACAACTTATTTTCAACGATCCATGTAACTTTTTAAAACTTTTATAATACCTTGTGAGCAAATCCGAACAATCAAAACAATTCCACCACCTCCGCAAAGTTTAAAAACAAATAATTAGATTTAACATCCTGTATCACGAAAACGGATCTTTAGAAGTTCATATCCCTCGCACAAGCTTGCTTCGGGAGTAAGTACTCCTAGTTTGAAGGGAGTATTGTGAGGGGTGAGAATTATTATTATCACACAATATGAAATTTAATTTTTACCTTTACGAGTTCTATCGCTTATTAAGTTTTCCCGATTAAACCTGAGACACTCTGTATTGTATCATTTTAAGGTGTTTTTTAGAATGTTCTAACATGTAAATAAGCATTAAAGTTGCAATTTGTAATGAACAAGAATCTTAACCTTTTCATCGTTCTCTCATTCAATAAAGTTACTGCCTCCTTATATTATAAGTGTCCAACCAGGAGATCACTCTCGCACTCCTGGTTCGAATTTCGCTATAAGTTTGGTTCCTAAACATTTATTTAGAGCAAAATGACCTTAATAAAAGTTGTAGGGGATCAAATCATGAACAACTTGTTCTTATAAAAAAATTGTCTCTAATACTTGAAGATTTACAGGGCATTATAGGTAGGACAAAAAATTCAACTCTGTTTAAATCGTCCAACACAGATGGAAAAAATAGTGTTGTAAGCAGTCGAGATAATAAACAAATTTTATAAAGCAAAATGGTAAATGGGGTCAAGATTACTAATGTTTAATAATAATTCATTGATATCCGCAGCCGCCTGGCCGTATTTTAAATTGACCTCACGGGTTATTATGGCGATCCACAAGGATAAATGCATTCCAAGTGAGACAGAGACAACAGCATACGCGCCCGGTCTGAAGCCGAAAAGAGACAAGTAGATGACGAAATCGTCGACGGCCGACCATTCATAATGTAGGTATGCTACAGCATCAGTCAACTGCAATCGCAGTTCAACTGTAGAAAAGGTATTGGGTGAAAACGCCTTTTATTAAACAGACCACATTCTGACTAAATTATATTAACAGTAGACGGAGATTTCCAAAATTTTACACGTCTCCCATACGAAAAATATATTGAGGTGACTTTAAATGTCCCATAGACATTTATTGCATCGATATAATTCGATACATTTTTTATCTGAAAATTAGAAATATTTCTGGTTATAACAGCATCTGCGATAACAGTGTACTCCGATCACATCGATATTCACTTGGCAGCGGGACCACGCCCACCAAACAGTCACTGCGATCGCAGTCGAGTGCTATGTGAAACCGTCTCCATAGGCGTAAGTAGAGTAGAGGCAAAACGGCAAAAATCTTTCAAAATTTCTGTTTTTCCGTGGGTTTTCATGAAATTTCGATGTTGCAAAAGGAGCAAAATAGTGTGGTGGCTAGTTTGAGCTGCGTACAGTAAAAATTAATCCTGATTACAACCACAAATATCGTCGTGAGATCCGGGATGTCTCAAAAACTAAGCCGGATTCGTGTCCAGGGACCTCGAAAATAGGGGAGGTAGTTAAAATTTCAAGAAAATCGGGGGTGGATTACACCATTGGAAATAGTTACTGAATTTCTTAAAGGTGAGTGAATTATCGTATGTAATATCACAAGTGCCGGAAATTCTATCGATAATTTTTTCGAAAGCACTATTTTGCCTAGAAAGATCACGAGTATAAATTGGTCTTTCATTTTCCCTCGCGCTTCGCTCTCGGGATTTTATCTCTGAAAATAAAAACCCAATTTGTACGAGTGGTTTTGCTTATGGGCAAAATAGGGCTTGGGAATAAAATTATCTAGAAAAATTTCCGGCACGAGTGGTATTTGTCGAGATTATTTCTCGAATACGATTTAATAATTTCTGTATTAATTTTTTCTATGTTTACATTTCCAAAACGACTCATTTTGAACGAGTTTATTGACACCTTCGACTGTAGCGTTCGAGTAAACAAACATGGCGTTTGGATATCCAAGGCAAATGCGATTATACCTACACCCTGCCAGCGTTGGTTTATTTTCTGAATGTGTCATAAATTTAAACGGAGACTGAGGTCCAATAACAAAAATTTAGCAATGTAAAAGTTATATAAATTCATTGATACAATGCTTAATAGTACCGCAACATAATTTATAAGCTGCATAATTTAGAACAGTGTGAAACACAAACTTTAAGAAGTAGGTACGTGTTTGTATCCAACAGATTCGCGGTTGCTAAGCAACGAAGTGATAATTTGCACAAGTGCAATTGCCGCGATAATTTGCACAAGTGCAATTATCGCTAGCAGAGGTATATGATTGGTTGGATTTTTATGAAAGGAGCTACCTTATTGGATGCAAGCAGTATGAGGAAAATAATCCTCGGAATTATCTCAATATTAGGTATTATTTTTCATAATAATAATTGCCTAATGGATATCTCAAGGTATATATCTTTTTTTTGCTCGCTATACATATTTAAAAAAAGTCAGAAACATAAAAAATACATAAAAGTTCGTTGGTGCGTAGCAGAGATTGCCGGAAATATTGCCGAGTACATTGCACAAGTACCGTACCTCTCCGACGGTCATTTCTCGGCTCTGCTCAACTCCCCCTGGCGATGTTATCCACTACAAGCATCGCGCCACCTGCGAACTCCAGGCTATCCTCCGGACGCGGCACCTCCCGTCAATCCGCGCACAATCCGTCAACAGAACGACACCGGCGCAGCGCTACGCGGGTACTGGCGAGTGGCGGCGGCGGCGCGGCACGACGGCACCGACCTCGAGGGGGGACCCACGAAATCCGGCGGCGGAGCATCGCGTGTGCCACATGCGGCCCAACCGGATGGGCCGTGCTCCGGCCCGGCCGCATTCTCATATGTTACCGACAAGAAAAAGCGCTCGGCTTGCCGAACACCTCTGTATAAGTTACAGACGTATTTATTCGTTTTCGTCTGTAACATAATATACCGCCAAGGGCATGCTCTCGGCCCTTGATTTCCGAACACCTCTTTTTAACTGACAGATGTATTTATTCGTTTTCCTGTGTAACATAATTACTAGACATTACCTACCTAGTCGTTAGTTGAGATATTTAAAAAATAAAAAAATGAGCTTGGATAATCTCCCCGAAGATTTTGAATTCATTAGTGACGGCGATAACAAATTTAAAACAAATATAAAGAATATAAATTCGAGGTTGAAGTAAGTATTTTCATATTTATTTATAGGTTAGAATACGCTAATACATAACGTCAACAGTGTCAACACTGGCATAAAGGATATGGCAGAAAGACAGTAGATACAGGAGACAGATTTTTCAAAAAATTAAGTTGCCCAGGTATTTTGTGGTAGATTTAAATAGATAAGTATAAGAAAATTAGTAGGCAATGACTGGGGTCACTTTTCACTTTAATTTTTGGAGCCATCTGTTGCTTGTATCCAATATTGCTGTAATAACCGTATGTCAGTGTCACACATTGGATAACTAGGGCTTAAAGTATCATTTAACGCCTCATTGCGGAATTGTGAATTTATCTAATACAATGTGAACATTACCTTTATAAATAGGGTTTATATTTTTTAATTTCGGTACCTTATCAGGTTTCATTCATTAGTGCGCATTGTTTAGACATCTATTTTTTTAGTTTTCTTTGTAAACAGAAGATATCATAATAAACTGGTCATTTAAATCGGTTTTTAACACACGTTTTTACTTCTTGTTTGTCTGTTCGGAATATTGTGATCGATTTTAAACAAACTTCCCGATGAGCTAAAGACTTGAAACTTTAAACGTATCTCAGAAATGGATCACAATACAATATACATATACATGCGCATGTCGCGCGCATGCGCCCCACGTTTTTCAGCTACGAAAATTTCTCGATAATTTTAAAAATAAATTATAGATGGTTCAAAAATTAAACCTTTGTAGAATTTTCCGATTAATTCTAATATTTATGTCAGACTTAATATACCTACAGGGCGTAAAAAGATGTTTCTCGGCAATTTTAAAGATAAACTGATGGTTCAAAAACTAAGCTTGTCTAGAATTTTCAGAGGAATTCGAATATGGCGTCAGAGCGTTGTTAAACTAACTCATATGATCAAACTATAACAAATGATGAAAATATCAACACAACTAACTCAAATGATGAAAATATCAACACTAATCAAATATTGATTACGATGCGTTACCTGTGTTACCTCCTACTGAAGAAATTTTTTATGTACAACAAAAAGGGAATGCTTTTGACGACGAAATTTTAAATAAATTAAAGGAAAATCCTACAACATTTGTGGCAGCAGTGCAGTCATTTTTATCCAATAAGGAGAAATATGGAATGGATGAATATGGAATATGGAAGAAGTGAGAACTCCCTCGTATCTGGTTTATTTACTGCATTTAAATATCAACATTTCAACTCTTCGAAAACATGCTAAGAAATTTAAGGGTATAAGAAAATACCCCTTCAGCCAACTGCTATCGGCAGATGAAAGTCAAAGGTAAATTATTGATCTTTTCACTTAGTATCTATTTAATTAATATCGTGAAACTATTAATTTTCACAGTTAAGTGGCAAGAGATAAGACTTACATCTGGAGTTTCTGGGAAACATAAGAAAAAAGCACCCCATAACTTAAGTGTATGTGTGGACAAAAATATAGGATTGGGTGATAACAAAAGAAAAAAATGATTAATACCTGCGTATTACTCCGGTTGCTTATGTTAGAGTGTAGGTATATTTATTTTACAATAAAAAAATAAAAATGACCCGTTATAAAAAAAATATGTATGACCGGTTTTCCTACCTCTTAACAATCTTAACTATACTATACTCTTCCCGCCATCAAACCAGTTACCTATACTTGTCTCCTATGTAGGTTACGCAGCGTAACCGCTCTTATTCTATATGTTACAGACGAAAACGAATAAATACGTCTGTAACTTATACAGAGGTGTTCGGCAAGCCGAGCGCTTTTTCTTGTCGGTAACATATGAAAATGCGGCCCGGCCACCGAACCGGACCTGGGGGGCCGGGGGAACCGCCGCCCGTTCGCCGTGAACAGGCGGGGTCGCAGTGGCCTTCTTTTTTCCAGTTGCCACACTTCGAAGTTTGATTTAGGGGCCATTTTTGCCTCTTCGTAAACAATTTTGTATAATGCCGGTTTTCCACCTAACGAAAACACAACAGACACTCAAGAAACGAAGGGAAAACTGCAATTTTTTACGAACTTTTCGAAATAAACTTTTGTAAAGAAAATACATAGTTTGGCAAGTAAGTATGGTATACATGAAGTTACTTGGAACAGCATAAAAACCTTTGAATTTTATACGAGTGATTTCTGCTGATAAGTCTGGTATTTTTACCCTCAGACAAATAATAAATATAGACTAATACAGTCCAATCGTTGACTGACGTATTAATAAGACTTCTCACGGCTATAGCTTCATATTCTGAAAAGTAGATGGCACTTATGGTCAACACTGTATTTTGCAGAAATAAAGTGATTGAATGTCAAAAAAATCAATCAATGTCGGCCATGCGCAGATACATTCTTTTAGGGGGAGGAATTCAAAATACAATCAGTATTTCAGCCAATCACTGATCTAGGAATAATAAAGAAAAAAATCGATTTTTTTGTCCTTAATGGAGAACTTGCACAAAAATTAAATTTGAAAAATATTACAAACGTAAATTATTGTTGTCATTAAATGAACCACAGTTCACCAAAAAACTCATTCATTCTTGTAACGCGCCATCGTTGACTGACGTATTAATAAGACTTCTCACGGCTATAGTTTCATGTCCTGGAAAGTAGATGGCGCCTATGGTAAACAATGTATTTTGCATTGTATTTTGTCTCCGGGAAGCACATGGTGAGCCAGAGAACTGTCAAACATGATAGCCGTAAGCAGTCTTTATTAATACGGTACAATACAATACAGACCCTGCCAAGACAAAAAAATGTCTAAAATCAACTAACTCTTACGCCTGGCGTAAATAAAAGCATGTGTTCGATGACGTTCCGCGAAATAAGGCGATTGGTCAATAGGCCATAAAATATCAGCGCGTCTGGCGACAGGGACGTACTCGATCGCAAAAGCGTATTTATGCGGTCTTATCTTGTCGTTTTCGGCTATTTAGACACTGCCACAAATAATTTTATCGATGTTTTGACTCATTTTAATTAAGCCAATAAGTTTTTCCGAAATATTTTGACGTAAACAATTATTGTAAAAGTAAAATTAAATAATACGGCTCTGGCGAAAATCTCAACGCACTCGTTCTTGTTTACATCAGGCGTAAGAGCTATTTGATTTCAGTATACAGTACAGTCTCGAAAACGTGAACTAATTAAGGATGGCCGTGTTCATGTTTTCGAATAATTCACGTTACAGAACATGGTAACTACAATAAATATTAAAACGTAAGAAATATAAAAATAAACCTTCATTATTATGAAAAATGCATAAACTAAAAATATTAATTAAAAAATGGCGCGTATTATAGTGCACACAACTTATTTTTTAGTAAAAAAGTCCAATAAACTCAATTGTCGGGACGATTTTTTGAATTGTCTTCGTAAGACCTGAATATCGTCATGGTCAATATTATTCTGTTCAGCCTATTCCAACCCTTTATTAAAGAAGCTAATTGCTTCATTGTGATTTACTCTATTTTTGATTGGAAGAAATGCAATTGTATTAACAGAATTCAACCCAAACACTAATCTGTCCCTGCTGCAGCTTGTTTCTCACTATTGCCTAACAATAATAAAGCGGAATACAAAATGCGATTCGATCATTTTTTCCGTTTTTTTTTTTTGGCGAATGTTCACGTTTTAGAATACGAAATTTTTATCGTTTACGTTTTAGAGTATGCAGGGGAGCGAAACCAAAGGTTCATGTTTTTGGATGTTCACGTTATGGTATGTTCACCTTTTAGAGACTCTACGGTAGTAACATTATTTGTCCGTAGTTGTTAGTAACAGAAATCAAAAACAAAACAATGCAATGATTGCACCTTTGCCAAACTTTTTCTTAAATTTATCTTGTACTTACGAAATAAATGTATAACCAACGTTAAAAAACATTAATTTCGAACAATTACTTGATATCTACAATCTACATAATATAGTAAACGTTTGGACAGTTATCATTTAACAATAAATTTTACTGATTTTGTGAATTTACTGATCCTCCTTGGTCTATAAATAATATCCTTAATAAATTGCTTATTCTGACTAACATGGCAACGTTGCACAAGCTCTTTGTGATGGATGCGCAATTGCTTTATTATGCCCCAACAGCTGATCCAGAGTTCGTTGAGATTTCGCCGGTTTGTGTTGATGTGTTTGAGGAGATTTTTGGGTTATTGGACAAAAGACATACAGAGTTAAGTTAGTAATTAGTGAATTAGTGTAGTTTTAAGAACGATGGGAAGAGTAAAGTGTTCGATATGTGGCATAGGAAACGTAAATTCTGGTTATCGTATGATGCAGGCTTAAGTGTCAAATTTGTTTTTGTTTTGAGTAGGCATTTGGCATTTTTTATGTTGGCTGATTACAATGCAGCCTTTAGGTTAGTGTGTTCATTTATATTTTACCAGGGTAGCTCGAGAACAAGCGCTTAGGCAATAAATTACGATACAAAACGCTTTTTTAACCATATTAAACCCCACCTGGTATTGATGAAAGAGATGAAGGAGACAGAGAAGATAGATATTGTATTAAAAACAAGTGACTGCATGCTCACATAATATAATATCACCAATACTTGCATGGGTTACACTGTTCGACGGCTGGCCACTTGTGCAGCGAAATGCTGTACTTGCGTAAATAGTTATAATCGATATGGCTTTTTAGAGACTTTTGACAATATTATATGGTGCATTAACCTTTACGTTGTGTTTGACGACAACCTTAAAAAACCTTAAAAGTGAAATATTATTTTGCTTGTAGAATATGTGTATTTTTGAAAACTGCGTGACGCTTATGTCCTATATTCTTTTGTGACGCCAAATATAGTTTTTAATGCTGTTTCAAGTGACTTTAGAAATACTATAAGCGTCCAGAGATATACTATACTTGCTTATCAACCAATCATTGCCCAATAAAATTAACTGGTATCTACTTTTATGGACATTTCTCGCGACAAGCTTTTTGATTTACAAAAACTTGTCGCAATTTGGCATTTAATTGTCTTAAGAAAACCTCAACTTACCCAAATTACTCAAAGGTACGTGTAGCCGAGCACGTGGTTAACGAGTTATAAAATGAAAGCACCCAAACATTCTGTAAATTTCCATAAAAGGCCAATTACCTTTATATTATACAAAACATACTATACCTTAGTTGCTGTAAACAAACAATAAATTCAAAATTACTTCAAAAAATCGTAAACTTTTTTTACAGACAATAATAATAGTTGTTTCGTAAATTCTTAAAATATGTTATTTCATTTACGTGAAAAGAACTTGGACAGCTTTCATTGCTAGCTATACAAAAAATTGATCGCTGCCATCACAGGTAATAAAAAAAGAGATCATACAATTTTATGAACCATAAAAAATGAACAGCAATTAGCATCCCCATTTTTAGTCGTCTGATCTGTTTTTGACAACGTGATCTCATAGTTAATTTAAATACACCAAAGATTAAGATTGCTAAAATAGATGAAATCGCCATATTCGACATTTGACATAATCGATTATCACGAACTGGCCTAAAAATCGGCAAAATATTCTGTGATTTTTAAATAAATCAAATAGACAACGTTCAATATCTCTTTCACTAAAAAATGTACCTTATTGTAGTAAGCTGTTGTCAGCCTGAATAATACTAATTGACAAAGGTCAAGTTTTCGAGTATAGCTAAAATAAAAGATTCGTCGGAAATAAACGAACGCACCTTGTAATAAAACAACACATCGCAGTAGGCAAGATATATATATATATATATATATATATATATATATATATATATATATATATATATATATATATATATATATATATATACATATATACATATATATATATATATACATATATACATATATATATAATTCTACAAGATATTATATAATTCTGTTCAGGAAATGCGAATTTATAACGGTAAAGCTACGTGCAGTACGTTACCTATATGTATTCATAAACGCAATAATTATTTTTATGAATGGACGTTAATTTGATATGCCGGGTAACCTTTTAATTTACGGGTGGTTTACTAATCAGCCCGTCATTTCGTTGTTTATTGCCTATTGTCTACGAAAAGTGTGGAGCTGTTACTTAATCGTCCGTACACAATCAGTGGAAATGCTAGAAACTACATACATCCTCTTTACGTAAGATTTGGACACCACTTGTTCTACCCAAGGTGGTATTTGAACCGATAATGTGTTGTCAGTTACAACATTTACAAGTACACACATACATATACATAATTGATTCCAAAGCAAACAAGCTAACTGAATGTAAGGATAAATTTTTCGAAAATATTTCCATACTTGCGTTTTATAAAACATGTCCTAATTGTTCAACTTGACCCTTGTATTGATGCTCTGATGACAGCTTAGTTGAATATATTGGGAGCAATCCAGGGATTCTCTAAAGTAAGGGGACCCAGCATTATACCTACTTTCCAAAGTGAGGTATATTCTTTCCTCATTATAATGGCATCAGTGATGCCAAGTATGCCATTTTATTGGAGAATCTATGAATATAATAGGTACTTTGATTGTTAGTAAAAACTAATAATGGTTTCCATGATTTCTAAAAATTAGACTTGACAATTTTGTGTATACAAGTGCAGAATGTGGCAATTGTCAAATGAAAGAAATTTATTTTATAGTTGAAATTGATTTCCAGCAATTATTTCCACGAATTTAAGTAATAAGTATGGTAAGTCAGTAGTGCCGATTTTGTTTATTTAAGAATTTGTCGCTATTGCACCTTGTTACCAGGTTCCTCAATCCATTTGTAATATGTATACTTGAACTTTCTTCCCTTGTTGAATGTATCGACCCAAAGAACTTTCACAGATTTCGGGATGGACTAATAAGATTAGGTCTAGTAGTTCTAATCATGTAGTTTTTCTCGGTGTTCATTATATAATTTTTGTAATTTTATTTCTCTCCCAAGGTACCTTCACAAACTTAAAATAAACTGGGACTACTACAGGAGGCCGCGTTAGCTTTAATTGACACATCTGAGTATGAGTAGGTATCTGGAAGTTAGAAAAGTTAAAAATTGTGAAATATGTTGGAAAATATTTTGCCTCCTTTAGAATCTATGGCACTGGCATGTCACATAAAACCTGATGGCAGTTGGACACTGACATATAACATAACCTTGTATCAGCCCCCTCATGTGGTCTCCTTGGAGTCAACAGAAAACAAACTTCCCCTCAAGGCTTCACTTTCCCTATGTTATAGACTGTGACATGCTGGGTCCCCTTATTTTAAAGAGTCCCTGGACCAAACAAAGTACTACTGCATCGTTTAACAATCTGTTTGTGAATTATGATACGTTGAGAGCCGAGATATGTATCAAAAACTAGAAACTACTGTTTTTACTCCGACAGCCTACGCATACCTAGTGGCCGGTGGCTGGTCAACCCACGCGGATGCCATTGACTAGAGACTAGACCAACCGCAAATCGCTTCCGCATCTCTAGACCGTTATCATTGGCCCGCAAACAAAATGATTCTCGCACGCGAGTTTGCGGTCGAACAAACCTGCAGTCTTTCTCTGCGCTTTCTTTCTCGACGACCGAAGCGGATCTCGGGCTTTGCTTTTCACCTGGGCCCGTTGCGTTCGTGGGAATATTAAATAAATGTACTCGACTATTCCACAGAATAAAAACTAGAAACTGAGTACCAGTCAGGCGCGGATCGTGAGTTATTGTAGAGGTGGGTCAAATCGGGGTGAATAGTCCCGCAGTCGAACAATTTTTGGGGTGCTACGCACTAACTAACTTTTATGTTTTTTTTAATGATTTTTTACTTTTTTTAAATAGAGCAAAGAGATATATCCATTAGACAATTATTATGAAAAATAATACCTAATAATGAGATAATTCCGAGGATTATTTCCCTCATACTGCTCGCATCCAATAAGGTAGCTCCTTCCATAAAAATCCAACCAATCATATGCCTCTGCTAGCGATAATTGCACTTGTGCAAAACCAAAGCGGTAATACCACTTGTGCAATAATTATCACACCCACACCGTTGCTTAGCAACCGCCAATCTGTTCGATACAAACACGTACTTCTTAAAATTGGTGTGTTTTACACTGTTCTAAATTATGCAGCTTATAAATTACGTTGCGGTATTAGTAAGCATTGTATCAATGAATTTATATAACTTTTACATTGCTAAATTGTTGTTATTAGACCTCCGTCTCTGTTTAAATTTATGACACACATTCAGAAAAAAAAACCAACGCTAACAGGGTGAATGTATAATCGCATTTGCCTTGGATATCCAAGCGTCATGTTTGTTTACTCCAACGCTACAGCTGTCAATAAACTGACAAGCTGTCAATAAACTCGTTAAAAAGGAGTTGTTTTGGAAATTAATGTAAACATAGAAAAAATTAATACAGAAATTATTAAATCGTATTCGTGAAATAATCTCGACAAATACCACTCGTGCCGGAAAATTTTCTAAATAATTTTATTCTCAAGCGCTATTTTGCCCATTATCAAAACCACTCGTACAAATTGGGCTTTTATTTTATTAAAAAATTGTCGATAAAATTTCCGGCACTTGTGAAATTACACATATTACACATATTTTAGAAATTCGGTAATTATTTCCATGGCGTGATCCAACCCCGATTTTCTTGAAATTTTGGCTATGAATTTTCAAATTTCCTTTTGACATCCCGGATTTCACGACGATATTTGTGGTTGTAATCGGGATGAATTTTTACTGTACGCAGCTCAAACTAATCACCACACCATTTTGCACCTTTTGCAACATCGAAACTTTGCGAAAACCCGCGGAAAAACCGAAATTTTGAAAGATTTTTGCCGTGTTTACGTACTCTATCTACTCTACTTTATTACTCTCTACTCTACTTACACCTATGGAGGCGGTTTCACATAGCACTCGACTGCGATCGATCGCAGTGACTGTTTGGTGGGCGTGGTTCCGCTGCCAAGAGAATATCGATGTGATTGGAGTACAGTATGATCGCAAATACTGTCTAGAACTAGAAATATTTCTAATTTTCAGATGAAAAAATGTATCATCTAATCGAATTATATCGATGCATTGAATGTCTATGAATGGCACATATTTTTTGTATGGGGGACGTGTAAAATTTTGGAAATCTCCGTCTACTGTTATCATAATTATGTCAAAACGTTGTCTGCTTAATAAAGGCGTATTCACCCAATACCTTTTCTTCTTATATTTACGTCTAATAAATTTCTTTTAATCAAAAGGCACATGATAGCATACATTTTTCTTTTATTCGGCACCATTTTGTAACTACTACTGTCAACACACTTTTGCAAATATTGTGAAACACCACATAACAGTTCTGCTATAGCAGTATAAGCCTCCCCAACCGAACAGTTGAACTGTGATTGCAGTTGTTGACTGCTATGTAAACTGCTTTGTAAACTTAAAGTTGTTTCAACCGGTAGCAGGTACGAGAAAATGTCAAGAATAGTTTATACATTAAAATTGCTGTATCCGATCGATAACAATATTTGAGTTTACTTTTTACAGGGTCTTAACATGTTTCTTAGCAAATAATTTGTCGAAAGTTCATTAAAGTATATCAAACGTTTCAAACAGAAAGAGATGAAATCAATTTTTTAGAAACTTTGGCGCCATATAGGTATCTCGGAAACGAAGGCTTTGAGTTTTACCTCGTTGGTCTTGGGACATGCGGAAATATCCTTAATGTAAACAACAATAAACCAGCAATCCTTGGATGCGCTTTTAAGATACAACCGAATCAATCACCCAAGTGACTTATCGCAACATTGAAACTGCATCAGAATCGAATATCTTGCCTGGCATTTCGATTTGAATAAACAGCGATGCTCATTAATAATTTAAATAAAATGACGTAACCTCTTTGGAAAATGGTCAACGGCCATTGAAAGGAGCGAAAGCAAGACAGTGTCGTGTAATAAGTGCGTTTTTTTTTTAAATAAATAAAGCGTTTGGTATTCATTTTATATGTCAAGGCCCCCTTTCCTAATTTTTGTTTATCCTGGGTACATTTTATACATTTCTATTTGACAACTGCATGTAGAAATGAAAAGAATGAAATGGCATTTATTTTATGGCTGTAAATTGTGCTTCAAGAAGTATGGACCCACTTCTAAACTAAACTAAAGAAGAACCCTGGTAGATGTCAACAAGTAGTGATAAAACAAAATCGACAATTGCGATAACACACACCTAAGAATGGGCTGTAATTGGTCGAAAAAATAGAAAACGAAGCTTTTTATTGGTTTATTTTTGATCAGTGACACTGAAAGATTGGTTATATTATTGGTCCAGATTTTGACAATCATGTGTCATGTTCTTTGATTGGATATTTGTTCCAAAGTAAAAGAATATTTTGAATGGTCAAATTTTTTTAAAAGCTGTCAATTCATCGGTTATTTTATTATATTGTGAAATGAACAGTGGAGTGGATTCTTTAGAAGCCAACGCGTTGAACAAATTTGTCTTGACAATATTTTGAGGAACTTAATTAAGGCAAATTACACGCTGGATTATTGAAATTTTCACTGGTTTATTTATAGAACACGCCAGCTATTTCTAGGCGGTAAAATTTTAGTGTCGAAACAAAGGAATTGCTAATTTTGCAATGAAATGTCCGTTTAAATAATTAACATTTCAACTTGCTGATATAAGGAAACAATAGCAGTGATTATAGTATTGAGAAGATATCCGACCGCTGTGCATTCATGCGGCTAAACGGCAAGCTCCATGTTACTGATTAGAATGCTAGTAATCACCGCTACATGCCACTCTAATGCAAAGTTCTTGGCACGTTACATACCGCCCTCTACGGACGATAGCCTGAAGTTTAATTTGTCCCGCCATAGTAGTTTCGCTATTGGTATTACCAAAAAACATTGAAATGACAAGTAGATCAATTCGATGCCAAAAAACAGCTGGACAACTTTATTTTTTGCAAAATCTGTCCCCTGTATCTACTGTATTTCTCTCATGTCTTTATGTCAGTGTCAGACATTGGCTAACTAGATTATCCATAAACAAATTGACAGGGTGGTTTAATGTTAAAACACCATTGTTGCAGAATCTTTTAAAAAATAAAAAGATGCATATGTATGTCTGTTATATCGAATTTAATATCGAAAATAAAATAAAATGATTGTTTGTTATGTCCCTTTAATTTGACAAGTTTACATCACATAGTTCCTAAGATTTCTTAAGAAAAGCGAGTCTAAAAACAAGCAAGAATATTTTGGTACCTTTTGGTTCACTTTGGGGCTAAAGACCAAAATTTCTACTTTAGTTCTTGCATGCCCGAATGGTATTTGACAAGACTATTTCATGAGGAACAGATTATTCTGCATACGCATAGCTTACAAAACATACTACCTATTATACAACAGCTGTCAAGTTTTGCCGCGGGTAAACTCGAAAAAACTGCTGACAGGTGCTGTCATACAGTTTTTCCATCTAGAAACCATTTGAAATTCAAAATTGCGCGTTTGTGATTGATGGAAATTAAGACGAGGGAAATAGTCTTCTACAATTTACATAATGGTCTGTGCATATGATTTTCTTCATGATCGTGGAAATGTCATGTTATCACAAACAAATCTACCTATAGAAGCCCTTTTAATACGACAAAATTGGGAAATATTGACCGCAAAGGGAATTAGTTACCGTAAAATCAACGTAAATGGTACTAAAGCATGATATTTAAAACAAGGTACATTCTAAATGTCAGAAACTTACATACCTCTAACACTGAATACCCCCCTATAACCTATAAGTAGTCATTTTTTGCGTCGAGTAGCGCCACCCCAGTCCGCAAACAACAATGAAATATGACGCCATGCTCGGTATAGTGTCGGTCCAGGTTAAACATTACAACCTGCACATCGTGTAACATGGAATGTTTTAGTATTTTTTCGTAATAATCTATATGCGTATTAATCATCGTAGTAGGGATAGGTACTTTGTGTGTTGTGGCTTTGACGGGTGACAAGGTTATAACACTCTTATTTGACACGGGTGTCAATTATTATTATTGTTCTTTTTTTTTCTTAATAGGTACGCATATCCTGCAATATCTACAGAAGCTGCTTTCGCGCTTTCCCATAAAAACAGTCTTGTTACGTACATTTACGTACGTGTTGTGTTGGCTGACAAGTTGATTAACACTGTGCATTGTGTGGGTGTCCCACTCACTTATTTAAAAAAACTGCGCTCTTGCTTATAAGACGCTGGCTAATGGTTTAGGAACGTAGAAAATGGAGAGAGGTCAGGTTTGACGAGTCACTTCGCAGAAATCCAAGAATCGACGTCTTTGTGTTGTTGGAAACTGGGGAAAAACATCGGTAAACATTGTAAACGTAATACGTTCAACATTCCTAAAATCGTAGATAACAAATTACACTATAAAAGGTATACCTACCTGAAATGAAAGACATTAAGATATTATAGTTACTATGGCTGAGATAGGATATTCCTATTCCGGCATCTTTCAAAAACAGAAATTTGAGTTCGAGTCGTCCATATTTGGCTTTCTGACGTAACTATACATATATATACCTAGGAGAAGAAGCAGGGAAAAATATAATATGTCCAGAAAAAAATAATCATTGGCATGCAATGTCTAATTACTTACTAATTACGGTTAATTAATTAGTAAGCAATACATGATGATTGATTATAATGTATAAGGCGGGCAGGAAAAAACATTCTAGTAACACCTTAGTAAGCACTTAGTATTTTAAATCCATATTATAACAACTTGATACTATTGAAGACAGAATACTATAAAATTTAATTGATATTACTTTTAATAAATTTTACATTTTACTGTGGTGGCGAATAGGTTTCATTACTTTGCGGATGTAAAATAACATATCTATTTTATTTCTTTGGTACTGTTTTATTTGTTCCTACTTAAAAAGAAACCAAGCTAAATAGTGTCAATGAATTAAAATTTAAGAAATAAATTTGTGAATCGGGCCATCCTTTTTTTGACACAAGCCCACAAAACAAACATATAACAAAATAATGTTGTTATCAGTTAGAGTTCCTGTATTGGGAGTTTTTTTACAGAAAACATAATTTTTCAAAAGTCACATCTATTTTGTGGATGAAAAATAATTTGGGATAGATTCCAGTTCACACAGTATAGGTATTAACAGCATGCAAGCAGTGACTATAGAAGGAATATAGTCACTGATGCAAGTTGATTTTGAATTCTTCTTCTTCTTCGAATTTTCTCTTGGGTTTCAACCCCAAAAAGAATAGTAACTTAGGCCCCTAAATAAAAACCTATAACCCTCAGATATATGTTTCGTGCGGAATCGGCGTTTTGTGCCGTTTCGTTTTACTTCGAGAGAAAACGCAGCGGGCCTGGGATCTGGGTCAGGGACCGTCGAAATGCACACATCCTCCTTCCCAAGGTTTCGCCCGCCAAAAAAATATTGTTGGCACCCGAACGCACCGGCATTGGCCAATCAAAAGTACGATTCGTGTTTGTTATTTTACGGTTGTCGGTGTTAGCTAATAGCGTGGTGCTATGCCATGAGTGCAGGGTCGGCGCGAATTTTTTGGTCTACTCACAAAAATAATGTAAAATGAGGAATGCCGTTTTGTGTTAAATTTAACCTTTTGTAATATGTTAATGTTACTAACGAAAAGTGTAAAATATATTTTTAACTATTATTGAGTTAGGACAATAATGTCACTTTTTAACAGAAAATAGTTATTTATGTACAAAGGCACTGAAGTTCAACTTTTTATGACTCATGTGGAATTTAGTTGCCGAGGCCTCTGGCGGAGGCAAATAAACCACATGAGTCATAAAAAGAACTTCAGTGCCGAGGTACATATTATATTTTTTTTAATCGGAAAAAAATGTTTTATTAGGCAAGAAAATAATCATAAGGGATCACCCGTCCACGAACCGACTACGCGCGGCGTTGCTTGACTTTGATGATCGCTCTACCTAGGTCAAGTAAGATAAGACACGCGGCGTCTTCGAACAGACAAACCAAATTGCTGCCTGTTGTGCAGCCTACACAGCAAATCTCTTGATATTCGAACCTACTAAAATATTTATACTGAAAGATTGCGCTTATATAGGTGACAATTTCGCAATGTGTACGAAAAGTTAAATGGGCCTTTTGTGGCCGGGTTTTGAATATTTGGTAGGTAACTTTTGACGCGCGATGGATCCGCGTCTGACGTTTCATGTTTACATCTCGCCAAGGCCTACTTATTCGTACAAATCGTACAATAATGGGCTGCTTCAGTGCCGATTTATGAGCTTTTAATGACGATTTTGGGACACTTTACTGTCGATTTCAAGAAAATCTATATATGACATTATCAATACAAATAATAGGTTATTCAAACTTTGTCTAAATATGTTAAATAACATAAATGTTAAAATTAACTTTTGTGGACATTTTTTTTGTAAAAACTGTTTAGAAGACCAATCCTATAGTAAACAAATTTTTGGTCATATAATGCCCCGTAAATAATTAAGTATTAGAGATACAAAAAATGTTTAAGGAAAATTTGATCCTATAAAACTTTTAGAGTAATTAAAAAAAAATGTTGCGGAATTATTGTCATATAATGCGCTAGTGTACAGCACGTGCGTGGGGATTCAACATTTTGACCCATAAAATGGCTTTTTTCGATCTGTAGCGAGTAACACGCATAATTTTAAACTGTTGGTCAATACAAATTTTAATCTAAGTAATTGCTCACATTTTGAGACAAAAATTATTTAAAAATATTTATTACAATGGCCGTTATTAGCATTTGCTCAAAAATCCTAATGACGGCCTTTGTGATAAATATTTTTAAATAATTTTTGTCCCAAAATGTGAGTAAAGAGATTAAAATTTGTATTGACCAAAAGTTTAAAATTATGCGTGTTGCTCACTGCAGATCGAAAAAAGCCATTTTATGGGTCAAAATGTTAAATCGCCACGCACGTATTGAGTCTAAGTAGGTATTTGAAATACAAAAAAAATTTACCCTGAAAATTCCATACCTACCTTTTTTGACCAATCAGATGCTCGTTTTTTGCTTCGTTGTCATGGCAATTCAAAAAATTTCCGGAAATATTCTCACTTGCTCTAGGCAGCAGGAGGTGATTACAGCGGAATTTTTTTTGACAAATGTCATTATTATAATGTGACATTTTAGCAATTAGATACCCGACAAAAATTTTGATAATAATTTCGTTTAATTTACGTGTAGGTATGGAATTTTCTTACCGAATCCCCCACGTTCTTGAATTAATATCCGGAAATTTTTCTCTAACACGAATTTTTTAAGATTAACACTTTGGCACTTTTAAGAAAATTCGTGTACTCGAAAAATTTCCGGCAATAATTCAAGCACTAGGGCGATTATTAGTGATTATTTCCCTCACAATGCTTGCATCCAATAAGGTAGCTCCTTCCATAAAAATCCAACCAATCATATGCCTCTGCTACCGATTATCGCGGTAATTGCACTTGTGCAAATTATCACTTCGTTGCTTAGCAACCGCGAATCTGTTGGATACAAACACGTACCTATACTTCTTAAAGTTTGTGTGTTTCACACTGTTCTAAATTATGCAGCTTATAAATTATGTTGCGGTACTATTAAGCATTGTATCAATGAATTTATATAACTTTTACATTGCTAAATTTTTGTTATTGGACCTCCGTCACATTCAGAAAATAAACCAACGCTGACAGGGTGTAGGTATAATCGCATTTGCCTTGGATATCCAAGCGTCATGTTTGTTTACTCGAACGCTACAGTCGAAGCTGTCAATAAACTCGTTCAAAATGAATCGTTTTGGAAGTGTAAACATAGAAAAAATTAATACAAAAATTATTAAATCGTATTCGAGAAATAATCTCGACAAATACCACTCGTGCCGGAAATTTTTCTAGATAATTTTATTCTCAAGCCCTATTTTGCCCATTAGCAAAACCACTCGTACAAATTGGGCTTTTATTTTCAGAGATAAAATCCCTCGAGCTTCGCTCTCGGGTCGCTACGCGACTCGTGATAATTTTCAAAAAATTCGCGTACTCGAAAAATTTCCGGCAATAATTCAAGCACTAGGGCGATTACTAGTGAAAAGATCATCCTGTTTGGATGTTTTTTTGCAAAACTGACATCTATATTGGAAATAAAAACAAATGCGATCGCGAAAGCTCGGAGCCGCCTCTGTCTGGCGGAGGCTGGTTCAGCGACCGTCCGGGACGGGGGGGGGGAGGAGGGGGGGCGGCCCCCCGCTAGACCCGGATCTCCGTCTCGAGGAGGCCGAGGCCGACGCGGTGGCCCGGCCACCCATCCTCGGACGATGCTGCCGGTGCCTATGCCAACACAATTTCTATAATAATAAATAATGTTCACTTTTCCTTGTAAATAATAGTTGGTAGTGCGAAAAATACTCGGTTACGTTCAGAGCTGGGCAGATCTACTTAAACAAGATCGTTTTAAAGAACGCAATCTTTACCTTAGATCTAGATCTTTTTTGTTTCACTAAAGAACGATCTTTTTTAAAAAGATCGTTTAAAAAGATCTGATCTTTGATCTTAATTTGACGATCTTAGATCATTTTAGAGATCTAAGATCATTTTAAAGATCTATGATCAAGGATCTAAGATCGTAATAACGATCTAAGATCTTTTCCTCATTTGTTTTCGTTCATTTTTGAAATGTTTCTGTGATTTTTTTATATAAAATAATGTTTTATTTTTGAAGAATAAAAAATAGTGCTCTAAGTTGTTGTAAGAATAAGAGTTTTTGTTTTTATATCTATATGTATTTGTAAAATATGTTCTCATTTTGACCTCAATTGTTGTAAGTAGTTCGTTTTTGAAACGTTTCTGCGATCTTTTTATACAAAATAATGTAGGTAGAAAGGTAGGTATATATTTTTTAGAAGAATGAATAGTTTTGTATGAACAAGGATTTTTCTTTTTATACATAAATATATAATCTACATATTATTTCTAAAATATATGTATTACGAATTCAGTTACTTACGTTACTAACGAGCGTTCATTTAAAGCAGTTTACCTCAGGAGATCTCTGGGTCTCAGCTAAAGTGCAAATTGTCAGAATTCGCGAAAAATTACAAATAATATAAACAAACTGACGTACATTTTACCTACAACTACAAGAACCTATTTTGAGGTCTTTAAATGAATGCTTTATGTTAATTTGTATTTTATTTTCAATTATCTTTTTCTCAAAATTCCGAATTTTATAATTCAAGTAGGTAAAATTCACGAACGGCGGCCATTTTATATGTGGCAGACAAAGCGAGTACGTTGTGAGTTAATTTCGTGAATTTGTGAATTAAAAGTAACAGTGATTAAGGGGAAAATATACTCTTACGATGGTGAATTGTTCAGCGTTTGGTTGCAAAAGCAGAAGTGGAAAGCAAGAGCCCGGGATTTCGTTTTACCACACTATATTTTCTGTGGTTTTACCTTACATGTAAATATTTAACAAGGTACCTTTGAAAGATGCCTAAAACTTTAGTTTTTGTCAGTATAACTTCTTTAAATTCCTTCTACTTTTTAGTATGATAAAGTGCATTGTTTTGTTTGTAAATAGGACAATAGGACCAATATAATTATTTTTAACATCGTTTTTATTGAAAATTTCTTATTTGATTATGATAGTTTCATAAAATATGGGCTGGTTTCCATGGGCCTGCATTATTTATTTTATTAATATATTTAATATATTAATAAATATATTTCAGCACTTGACACTAGCTTTACATTTGGGAAATTATCTGGAAATAAATACCAATATTTCAAATTACATGCAAGTCAGAATTTAATTTTTAACATTTTTGTGATATTGGCTAGGAACGCGTTGCATGCTACGCCACTGGCCTGTCGTGCGATGTGGCAGTCGGTAACGCGGCCGCGAGCGCTGTTAGGCGTCCTCTCTCTTTCCTTGTCTAAGGTCACAACCTATTCAAACAGAGATGGAGCGAATGGAGCCGCGTTTTTTGGATTTAATTTGTTTTAATATTGAAACAAAAATCTTACATTAATTTTTTTTACTTCTTTATTTTATTTTTCCGGAAAATAACAATTAAACAGATAGATAGATTGATTAATGATACAAAATAATTTATGCAAGCACTTAAGTACTGTATTGCACTGCAAATGTTTTCTCAACGACAGCTACTCCTTTACACTCTTTACTCAGAAAAATCCGAGACTCCTTACTATTAGCTTGCGCATGCGCCCCATCTTTTTCAGATCTTTATGTTATAATACTTTTTAGTCCGTTTTTTTATATTATTATATATTATTTTTCTTGAAATCGGCATTAAAATGTCCCAAAATCGTCATTAAAAGCACAGAAATCGTACAATAATGTAGCCCATTATTGTACGATTTTTTCAATAAGTAGGCCTTGGCGAGATGTAAACATCAAACGTCAGACGCGGAGAAATCGCCCGTCAAAAGTGACCAAATATTCAAAACCCGGCCGATAAAAGCCCATTTAACTTTTCGTACACATTGCGAAATTGTTTCCTATAGAAGCGCAATCCTTCAGTATACATATTTTAGTAAATTTGAATATCAATAGATTTGTTGTGTAGGCTGCACAAGAAGCAGCAGTTTGGTTTTCCTGTCAGAAGGTGCCGTACGTCCTTATACTTGTCCTAGGTAGAGCGATCGGTAAAGTCAAGCAACGCCGCGCGTAGTCGGTTCGTGGACGGGTGATCCCTTATTATTATTTTCTTGCCTAATAAAACTTTTTTTTTCGATTTAAAAAAAATATAATATGTACCTCGGCACTGAAGTTCTTTTTATGACTCATGTGGTTTATTTGGCTCGGCCAGAGGCCTCAGCAACTAAACTCCACATGAGTCATAAAAAGTTGAACTTCAGTGCCTTGGTACATAAATAACTATTATTATACTTATAGTACTTTTTAAAAACGTGGTATATTAAAAAATATATATTCCAACTTAGTGGGTATTTTCGAATTCTAATTCCTCAAAATTCCGATTTATTATCTGGGAATTAATTTAGAATTCTGACTTACTAACTCGGAATACCGAGAAAACATCTCGGAATTCCCAGATAGAACCACGAAATTCTGAGTTGACTTATAGTACTTTTTAAAAACGTGGTATATTAAAAAATATATATTCCAACTTAGTGGGTATTTTCGAATTCTAATTCCTCAAAATTCCGATTTATTATCTGGGAATTAATTTAGAATTCTGACTTACTAACTCGGAATACCGAGAAAACATCTCGGAATTCCCAGATAGAACCGTCAGAATTCTCAGATAAATCGAAATAAACGAGAAAAAAACTGACTAGAGAAACATTTTTTTGCAAGTGGCCCTTTCACACCTCCATATACACCTAGTACAAATTCGTTAATTTTTTGAGGGGAGGCATTTACTTCTCGATGTACATCCTGTTGAATTTCTGTGGTTGGATCGTGACGCAACCTCTTATCTTCGATCTGTCTGCGTTTTCGCTGTTATTTTGTTATTGGAACGGGAGTCGGGCGGTTGGCGCGTCCGTTTTTTTAGGAGCGAATGGAATGGAGCCGCGTTTTTTGGATTTAATTTGTTTCAATATTGAAACAAAAATCTTACATTAATTTTTTTTACTTCTTTATTTTATTTTTCCGGAAAATAACAATTAAACAGATAGATAGATTAATGATACAAAATAATTTATGCATGCACTTAAGTACTGTATTGCACTGCAAATGTTTTCTCAACGACAGCTACTCCTCTACACTCCTTACTCAGAAAAATCTGAGACTCCTTACTATCAGCTTGCGCATGCGCCCCATCTTTTTCAGATCTTTATGTTATAATACTTTTTAGTCCGTTTTTTATATTATTATATATTATTTTATTATACTTATAGTACTTTTTAAAAACGCGGTATATTAAAAAATATATATTCCAACTTAGTGGGTATTTTCGAATTCTAATTCCTCAAAATTCCGATTTATTATCTGGGAATTAATTTAGAATTATGACTTACTAACTCGGAATACCGAGAAAACATCTCGGAATTCCCAGATAGAACCTCGGAATTCTTCTCAGATAAATCGAAATAAACGAGAAAAAAACTGACTAGAGAAACATTTTTTTGCAAGTGTCCCTTTCACACCTCCATATATACCTAGTACAAATTCGTTAATTTTTTGAGGGGAGACATTTACTTCTCGATGTACATCCTGTTGAATTTCTGTGGTTGGATCGTGACGCAACCTCTTATCTTCGATCTGTCTGCGTTTTCGCTGTTATTTTGTTATTGGAACGGGAGTCGGGCGGTTGGCGCGTCCGTTTTTTTTTCGGCTTGCGGGACCGACCGGAGTGGAATACGGGCCCGGTGAAAGGTGATCGGTTGCCGAAGGCTGGGATCGCGGACAAGGCGCATCCTGGTCCGAAACCGATCGTCGGAGGACGAAGATCCGTTTTTTTTTATTTTATCGCCTTTTAACGATGATTTTTAGAGTCCTAACATATTTTTTCTTGAAATCGGCATTAAAATGTCCCAAAATCGTCATTAAAAGCACAGAAATCGTACAATAATGTAGCCCATTATTATACGATTTTTTCAATAAGTAGGCCTTGGCGAGATGTAAACATCAAACGTCAGACGCGGAGAAATCGCCCGTCAAAAGTGACCAAATATTCAAAATCCGGCCGATAAAGGCTCATTTAACTTTTCGTACACATTGCGGAATTGTTTCCTATAGAAGCGCAATCCTTCAGTCTACATATTTTAGTAAATTTGAAAATTAATAGATTTGTTGTGTAGGCTGCACAAGAAGCAGCAGTTTGGTTTTTCTGTCAGAAGGTGCCGTACATCATTATATTTGTCCTAGGTAGAGCGATCGGTAAAGTCAAGCAACGCCGCGCGTAGTCGGTTCGTGGACGGGTGATCCCTTATTATTATTTTCTTGCCTAATAAAACATTTTTTTTCCGATTTCAAGAAAAATATAATATGTACCTCGGCACTGAAGTTCTTTTTATGACTAATGTGGTTTATTTGCCTCGGCCAGAGGCCTCAGCAACTAAACTCCACATGAGTCATAAAAAGTTGAACTTCAGTGCCTTGGTACATAAATAACTATTTTCTAACACTATTTAAGACACTACACATTCCACTACTAAAAGTTATCTCTAATTGATTTTCGAAATATGAAATATGACAATCCGTGAATGCATTTAGTAATAAATAGTAGGTACCACAGAGTAAATAGCTTCACAACAGAAGCGTCCATAAAGACATGTGTCAAAAATAAGCGAGCCTCCATTTCAATTTACAGAAAAATAACCAATACCTTATACATAAATTTGGTCTTAATACAATCTCTTTGCAATGTGGATTAATGTAAAATCAAATAAAATGCACAATGTTTATCCCTTTAGAAGATATTTCGCGTCAAAGCGAGCATCCTTTTGACACATGTCTTTATGGACGCTTCTGTTGTGAAGCTATTTATTCTGTGGAGGCACAGAATAAATAGCGAAATATCTTCTAAAGGGATAAACATTGTGCATTTTATTTGATTTTACATTAATCCACATTGCAAAGAGATTGTATTATTGTGAAGCTATTTATTCTGTGGAGGCACAGAATAAATAGCTTCAAAACAGAAGCGTCCATAAAGACATGTGTCAAAAGGATGCTCGCTTTGACGCGAAATATCTTCTAAAGGGATAAACATTGTGCATTTTATTTGATTTTACATTAATCCACATTGCAAAGAGATTGTATTAGGACCAAATTTATGTATAAGGTATTGGTTATTTTTCTGTAAATTGAAATGGAGGCTCGCTTATTTTTGACACATGTCTTTATGGACGCTTCTGTTGTGAAGCTATTTATTCTGTGGTAGTACATAGGTAATTGGTAACAGGAAAACATGCGTAAGTTCTTTTTAACCTCTGAGGTACTTTTAAAACAGTAAATTCAAGCTTATGCTTATGACAAAATGTGTACTGCGCGTGTGCCATTATGGATGGAGCCAAAAAAGGTCAGAAACATCTGCTGCCAGTTGTTTTTCTTTTAGAACCAAAAAAAATTGATTTATGAGAGCACAGAATGAGTTTTTAAGGGAATTATTTTCTGTCTAATGTTGTAATGCCAGTTTTAATGTTATCTTTTTGACTAAATTAAAATGTATAAACGGTTTCTTTATATTATTACTAAAACTATATATTTATGACTTAGGCACAGATTATCTGTGACTTAGGTATGTCTGTATTAATAATTATTAGGTACTAAATCAAGTCGACTAAACCCACCTTTAATTACATACCTACTTGATAATAATAATAATAATAATAATACGTTTATTCACGCAACTAATATTAGATACGCATAAAATATAAATAATAGTGAATAAACAAAGTGATACCTACTTATATTACAATATTATTCAAGAGATCACACTCAAGCCACTAAATTTGAAAAACCGTCAACTATAGATAAAAGTTAACAACAAATCCCTATCAAGTGATTTCTTGAATTATGCAAACCATTGGCTGTCAGAACTGTTGTTGAAATTTTATTATGGCAATTTGATTATGGCAGATTTTGGGACACCCTGTATCTTGCCTATACAATCATTACGAGGAAATTTTTATTTGAATATTCGAGTATTCAAGTAAGTACTTTTTCCCTTTTTTTCAAACATATATCTGTGTGGTAGAAGAATATACCTCGCAGTTTGTACAACAATGAGGGTTGAGCACAAAGCCGAAATGCTCAATTGTTCGAGGGTATACCACCCTCGAGTCGTACACTTACACTACATAATATTTTTTCTATGTGTGATTGCTGTTAAACGGACATTTGGATAAAGGGTGAAATTAATTTGACCCATCACACTTGCTTTTTGGAATATAATTAGGTAATTCAAGGGTATCTTGATTGTCAACACGCACGGGAGAAATCTTTTAAACTGCGATTGGTTGAATCGGATCTTATATCCTACCTAGCAGTGGCGTACCCACGGGGGGATAAGGGGGATATATCCCCCCCCCCCCCTAAGAAGTCTCACCCTACTAATGAATACCTACTGAATGATTCGTGTATTGCAGGTCTTATTAACCATTTGTAACACAACTTTGTATTGATAGAACTGAGTGGAATCTAGCATAACTCAGAAGCGTAAAACGTTTGGTACATAGGCTCTCAATACGTTCGGCTATGCTCATATACACAGATAACATAGGTATCTTTACCCAGTTCAGGACATACGTTCACGGATGTAAACAATCCTCCTCGAATCGAGAACAAAGGACAGCCGCCTTCTGAAACCGGAACAGCCCGCCCCGATGCCCCGCAACCAAAAGTAAAAGTGGCCGCGTTCCGGCTGGCCCACTTCGCACCTACCTGCAGCCTGCCGACGAAGTCCGCGCTGAGGGGGCGGTCCACGTCGCCCGGCACCGACAGCGACACATCGTACACCGTGTACCCCTTTTCCAGCTCCCCCTTCTCGCTAAGCACGGCCGAGAACAGCACCAGGATCTTATATCCTACCTAGCAGTGGCGTACCCACGGGGGGATAAGGGGGATATATCCCCCCCCCTAAGAAGTCTCACCCTACTAATGAATACCTACTGAATGATTCGTGTATTGCAGGTCTTATTAACCATTTGTAACACAACTTTGTATTGATAGAACTGAGTGGAATCTAGCATAACTCAGAAGCGTAAAACGTTTGGTACATAGGCTCTCAATACGTTCGGCTATGCTCATAGACACAGATAACATAGGTATCTTTACCCAGTTCAGGACATACGTTCACGGATGTAAACAATCCTCCTCGAATCGAGAACAAAGGACAGCCGCCTTCCGAAACCGGAACAGCCCGCCCCGATGCCCCGCAACCAAAAGTAAAAGTGGCCGCGTTCCGGCTGGCCCACTTCGCACCTACCTGCAGCCTGCCGACGAAGTCCGCGCTGAGGGGGCGGTCCACGTCGCCCGGCACCGACAGCGACACATCGTACACCGTGTACCCCTTTTCCAGCTCCCCCTTCTCGCTAAGCACGGCCGAGAACAGCACCAGGATCTTATATCCTACCTAGCAGTGGCGTACCCACGGGGGGATAAGGGGGATATATCCCCCCCCCCTAAGAAGTCTCACCCTACTAATGAATACCTACTGAATGATTCGTGTATTGCAGGTCTTATTAACCATTTGTAACACAACTTTGTATTGATAGAACTGAGTGGAATCTAGCATAACTCAGAAGCGTAAAACGTTTGGTACATAGGCTCTCAATACGTTCGGCTATGCTCATAGATACAGATAACATAGGTATCTTTACCCAGTTCAGGACATACGTTCACGGATGTAAACAATCCTCCTCGAATCGAGAACAAAGGACAGCCGCCTTCCGAAACCGGAACAGCCCGCCCCGATGCCCCGCAACCAAAAGTAAAAGTGGCCGCGTTCCGGCTGGCCCACTTCGCACCTACCTGCAGCCTGCCGACGAAGTCCGTGCTGAGGGGGCGGTCCACGTCGCCCGGCACCGACAGCGACACATCGTACACCGTGTACCCCTTTTCCAGCTCCCCCTTCTCGCTAAGCACGGCCGAGAACAGCACCAGGATCCTGTCGAGGTTCTCCTTCAGGGCGTGCGCGCACGTCGACCTGATGTGCACCGAGCCGACCGTCCGCCTCGACATCTTCGTGCGTGCCCATGCTTGCTTACATCGCGACGTGAGGATTTTTGTTGTTAACAACGGCCGAGATTTCGATATCAAAATATCAAGTTTCGGAGCGGTGACGTCTCGCTGACAGCGACATGTTTTGAAACGGGGAATGGTCGAGTGTAGAGGTGGAAATGTATCGATAGTTTTTGACTGTCGACAATATCGACAAATAGTGCCATCTGGACACCTATTGGGTTTGTTCTAACAGCAGTTCTGAACCGGTTGTCAGCGATCTAATTGATGGAAAGCTCTCAGACTAATGAATAAAGGGGACGAATTGGTTTACAAATTTAAGTGAATTGTTGACAGGCATAGTTGTTTATTACTATCCCCATGTTTACAAATATTGGTCCTTTACTGACCTGCCCCAAACATGTTGTCACATTTAAGAGTAACAATAACTAGGAATATCATAAATAAAACCGGCAATTTCTTTAGTAGATGCATTGAAAGTAAAATTGCCCCCACTTATAAAATTCATGCGGAACAGAAAAGTAAAACAACCTTTTCGTGTTCAAGAAAGATTATGTAGGTGTTTCATTATTGACAAAATGGTTATAGTAGAGAACACCCATTACTCTTCGCACTAATCGGCAACGTTGCGGCAGTTTGACAGGGACCAAAGTTAGCGCTTGCTCAAATTGTTTGTTTTCCATTTTGTTTGTTCTGGTTTGTGCTTCGGTATTTGCTTAGTTTTACCAGAGAACAAACGCTAAATTCGAGTTTTTCGTGCGGTTCCAAGTTTAAAATATTAAAAAATAGTAGAAAGGTGCATAAAGTACAAGTGCCTTTCCTCCAAAGTGAAAAAAGAGAATATTTCGTTCCATAGGTAGTATTTGTAAATACATTTATCTCTTTCATAAAGTGAGAGGGTTCGCTTACTGTTTACATCTGTATAAAGACGCTATAATGCGGTGTCCCCTTTATTCATTAGTCTGAGGGAAAGCTAGAACTGGTTCAGAACTATTGTTGGAACAAAGCTATTGTTAAATGGGAGTATGAGCCATTATACATGTATATGGTATGAGCACAGCCATTGAGTAAAAGAATATATATTTTTATATGCTCTGGTATGAGCTCGTTCTTTCTTTTCAAAATTTATTCAAAACAATATTTGGGAGCCCTCATAGACATATAAAAATATATTTTTTATATCTAGGGTATCCCTCTTGCTCTTGCACAAGATCAGTTATTATGTATCGCGCGTTTTTTGCAACTCCGCATGCGCGAAATGGTTCCGGACTAGTTCTAACGTTGATAGATCAATCAGCGAGTTAAACAAACCACGGTGTAAATTTTCTTCCAATAGGAAGAATAATACCTAGTATTAATAAATTCAATAAATTCTTGTTTTAATTGTTTTTTTTAGATTATTTTTGTGAAGACCATCAAATCAACTCCAAATGCCACGTTTTGTAGTTTGTACGTTTGTAGTTTTACATAACGGTATGTCCGGGCGCTGTGAGCTAGGCAACCACATATACACCAAGGTTTCATCAAGATGCCTTCATTCCAAATTGACTATTTTTTATAAGTTGGCCACGCTTTTGTCGGAGTGACGCAGAAGAATTTGATTTTTGTTCTCTTAGCTGGCATACCGTTATCTATGTATCGTGGTTTTTACTGTCTTTTTTTATGTTATAAAAGACTAGGAATGTTCCGATAGTACCCAAGGTCCATAATTCCTCTATGGACCTTGGATAGTACCATCGATAATTTTTTCAAAAAATATCGAAACTATCGATAGTTTCCACCTTTAGTAAAGTAGAAGCGCCACCGGGCGGTGACGCGTCGTAACACGGTGACATCATCAGAGCATAACCACAGACATATATAGCTATATATATGTCTGTGGCATAACCAATCGCTGGCGAATTTGAAGAAGTCGATTCGATAGCTACGTTCGGCGTTGTCATATACAGGGTGTTCAAACATCAACACAACTTTCAATACTTTTTGACAATTTTTTTATCCCTCGGCTAAAAACCTAAGTTTTCCTAATAACATTTTGACGTGAAAACTACAGAAAAGGCACTTTTCTAAAAAGAAGTGGAAAAAAGGTATAAAAAATCTACGTCACAAATTTCTTTCAAACCAAGCAGGGCTGATCCCCAAAAACTCAAATTTCAACTATTATTTTTTGTGTAAAAATAATATACTTACCGACAGATGAAATTACTTTTTTGCTATTTCCTGTATATTTCTAGAGTGATACAAGGGAACAGACTTTAGAAATACTGCTTATTTTTTTAATAGATATATTATTAAAACAATTAAATTTTACAAAAAAATATATACTTTTTTACCTTTTAGAATTATTAAGCAACATACTTTTCTTCATAGGTTCAATAATGGTACCCATTTTGGTAATAACGGCGGGTTGAATAAGCTTCTTAAAAGCAGTTTGTGGCAAGAACGTGCTGCCTATCGGAGCTCTTATGCTTGCCTCATAATCTTTGACGGACTTAAATGGAAAAGGTATGTCCGATACTTGATATTCCCTTATTTTCGCTTGCGCCGTTTCGTTTATTATTAACAAACCTTTATTTTTGTCTTTTCTGGGTAATTCTTCCGGCATTCTTATTATAAACCGTTTCCTTTTTCTTTTATTTGGATTTATCATTGCTCCTGCCCAAGAGCCCCAACCTGGTAGGTTCAAGTCGATGTTTTTAGGCTTGTCTTTATCAATTTCTTCTTTTTTCTCTTTATCGAAATCTTTTACTATGTCGTCATCTTCGAATGCTTCCATTATCAGGTTTCTCTGAGTAGTTTCTTCAATATTTTCATCTTCTACAAGAATATCTGGGACGGCAGTGTCTAAATTTGTCGATTTAACATTCATATATTTATTTGGATCAACATTACTGTCTGATTTTTGTTCTGGTATTATAGCTGAATCGAGAATTTTCTGAAGTTGGTCAATGCTTGAACTATCATTGTTTTCTTGAATTCGGTGTGGTTGTTCTATCATTTCTTCATCTATTATTTGTTTCTTTGATTTTTTGGGTATTGACAAATCTAATTTAGAAGTTTTTGTCTTTGTCTTATTTTTTCCATGAACTTTTTTATTTTTTACAATAACTTTTTTATTTTTGGTTTTAGACTTTTCTTTTGCAACTTTTTTTGATTTTTTCTTCGCCTTTTTATTCAACCGGTTTTCTAGTTCATCAAACAACTCATCGATGTCTTTACCAACTTGCCACTCACCAGAAGAATTCTTTATTTTCATTTTTTCCTTTTTCCTTTCAGCTTTCTCTGGTTTTTTAAGTTTCTTTTTCTGTATTTTCTCAACCTTTGAATTTTCAGCAACTTTATCAACAACCACTTCTAAACTGTTAGCTTTTTCTTCAACATTTTCTAATACTTTCTCACCATCTTCCTTTTGTATATATTGATTCTTCTCATTCCAATAACTTCTGTATTCACCCACAAAATCTGCAACTTCTTTGCCAGGTTTTATACCACTAACCCAAGGATTGTTTGGGTCATTTTTTGAAGTGTTTGCTACATTTTCTTGACCTTCAATACCTTCATCTTCGGAGTCTGAGTTAGCTTTTAATTTCTGAGTTAAATCTCTGCTTACTGCAAGCTGTTGAGCCAAAGCTTGCCTACTCTAGAAAGAGATGGTAATTAATTACTTTAAAATATTTTAAAAAACAGTTATATGTTATAAGTATCTGTCCAGCCATGAATGTTTTTTAAAAACAAAAGTTGTATTGTGTTTACGTATATCTAATTCATTTTCGTTTTTTACCTGTTTATCATATTTTGCCCGTATCTGCTTACTCTTTGCCCACTGCCCTGTAGATTTATGTCGTAAACTGAATCTTTCCTGTGCTCTAGCCTTCTCAATATCTTCTAACTTTTTTAGTGCCTCTTCGGGATTTGTTTTTTGGAGTTCCTCAAATTCCTTCAGTTTTTCCTTAATTCTTTCCCGCCTAAGTATCCTGTGATACTTCTTACTTTTAATTTTATTCTGCTGTCTTGCCTTAGCCTCTATGAAGCCCTGACGTGCCCGCAGTTTTGCCGTTTCCTTCCGTTTTTCTTTCAATTCGGCAAGTGTCAACGAGTAACTTTCGCCTTCTTCCTTCTCTATATTAAAAACTTCAACTTTCGGCTCTAACTCATCCAATTCCTTCTGAAGCTCCGACTTTATGCGCCACCGTTCAGGCATAGTTTCCGCGTCTTTGAGTTTTATTCGCTTCGCACTTTCCAATGGAAATACCTGTTGGATTTGGGCCCTGTTGGACGTCACCATAGCCTCCCATTTGTCAAAATCAAGCCTGGACTTTTCATAATTCACGGCTCTCTTGATTCGTTCGGCCTGCGGCTTTTCAAGGGGTTTCGGAAGAGTTTGCCCCTTCTTCTTCGTCAAGTGAACTTTCTGATTTATCGGGGCGAGTTTTTTACCCTTCAAGGCCTTCGTTAGCTCGGTCAATTGTACGGAGCCTTTGTTTCCTGTGACGGACTTCACCAGGTCAAATTCTGAAATTTTTAGCGATGGCTCACTACGGGCAGGTTTTTTTATGTGTTGGATTTTGTTTAGATTTAGAAGGGTTTCGACAAGTTTTTCATGCTTTTTGTCATCTATTTCGCTGTCTGAATAGACGAAATTATCGGAATCGTCACTCATTTTGAATAAAATATCTAAATTAAACACGATTAACACGATTCAAATATTATAGGTTAATTGGTGCTATTCGAGGTTATGATATTCTTTTATGTTTTGTGGTTTTCATCTCTTCTTCTTCTCCAAACTGATCGTTTGTCATACTCATTCGAAGCCAGTTTTGCGATTCTGAACTTTGATCATTGGGCGTGGAGCAGGCCTCATACAACAATGGGAATGTGGGAAGAATATTCAAATTATTTTTTTAAATCGATGTAATAAGTAATAATTAATATTATAGAATAATAAATATAGACTTAAAATTGTATTTTATGTTGCTATTTTATAGTACATAACTTATATTAAACTTACACAAGCAAAAAGAAATACATACATTTTACATTAAACTTTTCTCGAATCGGAAAGAACTCGCACGATACATCCAACACCACCTACATTGTAAACTTTTTCATGCCACAATAGAAGGTGCCCGCTGCTGCCCTCTGACGGAATTTCAAATCCTTTGTAAACATACTTCATTAAAATATCCAACAAGTCGATATCCAGCGTCTTCACGGCCTCTTCGATCTGCGATGGCTTTATAGACAGCAATACCCGTAACGTAAGGTTGAGAGCGTTGTCTTTTATTTGCTGGTTTTTGCTTCCTAGCGGTGCGTTCGACAGAACGACCTTAAGGGCTTCCAATAGTTTGCCCTGTTGGAGTAAATTGTTGACTTCGGTTTCGTCGGGGCCCAAAGGTCCGCTCTGCTGATCCGTTTCGTCTTCGTTGAAGTTGTCTTCGAAGAACTGATCGACGTCTATCTTTCTAAATGCAGAACTGAGTGTGTTTTTCGCCATTTCGTTTACAGGGATTTAAAAAAAAACGTAGTCTAAAAATAAGAGATAGGTTTTGTTAAACAATCTAGTACATTGGAAATATTTAATAGTATCTTAATGCAAATAATATGACTCACTTTCTTATTGTTTTCAATCTTTTAACAATTTTTATATCTCTTTCCACTTGAACACTGAGAAAAATCTAACCTCAATATGTCAAAAACCACAAACATAAAAAATAATCATCTTCTTCTTCTCTTTATTTTAGCTTTTTTTTTGTCCTGGTTTTGGTTGTTTAGCGGTTATTTGCTAACTTTAAAACATTGAATTTTGACGTTTATGTCCTTAACGTGACAAATCTAATCTGACATTTCATTCAACTTTTTTGGTTGGTGGTGGTGGTGGTGAAAAGTGAAGAATCAGGAAATATCCAAAGAATATATTTATAATCCCGTGGAAAATCGTGATTTGGCGCATTTCTTTAGTCTCAAATTTAATATCAACTTCCATATTATAATTGGGACACTTTCCAATAATTTCCCAAGGCAAAGACAGGCTCTGAACGGCCATTCATGTGCAGCGAAAAGGTTACAACGTGTGTCAAGAAAATTTCTAGTTATTGACAGAAATCCCATCATGAGTAATAAAAAGAAACACCAAAACGACCCCAACGGGGACGAATCGTCAGAGTCTTGCGACGAGAACCAAAACAACATCGAGTGCATCCACATAAACAAGGCTGTAGATTTGGGTAGGGTGAAGAAGGCCCTTATCAAGACTGGATTCCTGACGGAGTGTGAGGAATGTGGAAAGCTGCCCCCTTCGAATGATATCGAGATAGATGGGTTCGAGTACGATTTGTCGCTTTGGTTGTGCCTCAAGTGCGGGAACCAAGGATGCGGTCGTGGACATAATAAGCACGCCTTATACCATTTTAATACTCCTCACTCCGATTCGCACACAATGTGCGTTAACACCACCAACTGGAGCGTGTGGTGCTATGACTGTGATGCCGAAGTGAACATTACTTGCAGGTAAGGCATATTTCTCATTCCTAATGGTAGGACGTTCAGTTTTCCCCGAGGTTTTCCCAGTTAGTTGTTTCATAAAAGAACATTGAACAAAAAGCTCGAATGGCTGACTATTTCTTATTCCTACGATGTTTACTTATAAAAATTGTAATATAAATGCCAACTGACCTTAACAATTCGCAAGATAGTTGTGCCGTATATGCTACAGATAGGGCCACTACTTCTAACAATATAATTGTATCAAAAGGTCAATCTTACAAGCGAACTAAATAATATGAATAACATTACTTACTAAATATTATTCGTATTTTAAATTTTGAGATGAGGAAAATAGTCACCATGTTGGACTGTTGGACATTTTAATTAAGGAAGTGGCTATTTATACGTCCTACGGATACAAACGTCAGTATACGTCTTGCGCTCTCATTGGTCGATTGAGTCACGCGACACATAACCTTACTTCTACCGTCCGATGGATTATGCATCGGCTTGTTTACTAAGTCGATTGGATGATGTCCGAGATTATTCAGACCTATCCCATCTCATTTTATATTACGTATGCCCTACTTTTTCCGCGATGGGCGCTGCGGAATGAAAAATGAAGTGGTTATTTTATTATTTACAATGATGTAACCCACCCAACATTCGGCGCCGCGGCGAATGTCGGGGGGTAGCCAAAATTTCAAGAAAATCGGGGGTGGGTTACAACGCCGAACGTCGCATCGGGCGAAAATACGGGGTACCTACCTAGCCAAAATTTCAAGAAAATCGGGGGTGGGTACACCATTGGAAATTATTACCACTTCTTTTTTCATACGGCAGCGTCTATCCCCCAAAAATGAGCAGTGCATACGCTCCTTATTACAAAGATGCTTGAGAAAAATGCACTTCCGACGTATCTAAATATTAGTTTACTTCGGCTTCGGACGTGTACGGAGTTAAATGCACGTCCAAAGAAGTCACGTGACTCAGCCCGCCAATGAGAGCGCAAGACGTATACTGACGTTTGTATCCGTCGGACGTATAAATAGCCACTTCCTTTAATTAAACAACAAAATGCAAAGCAATAATTAATATTTATTTTCATATTTGAAAATAAACTATTAAAACATACTTATGCTATGATACAATAATAATTATGAACTTAACTATTACAAAAAACAATAATGTTATAAAAATTTTATTTGTATATGTTTTTATTTGTTTATATTTTTATGTGTATACAAATAGATTATATTTTTATATGTACGAGCCCTAACAACTATATATTGGGACAAAATAAATACTTACATAATTCGGAAATGTGATTGTTATTTTTATTTTTTTAAATAATTTTAATAATAATGCTGAATTGGCAATGGTTTAAGGGACAATTAATTACAAAATATAATTATTTTCTTCATTAACAAACCTTATAACGTGTAAAAATATTCAAAATGTGCGATAACTAGTGGCAACTAAATATTGGGACAAAATAAAGTAACAGTCAAAATTGAAACAAAACAAGACAAGTAGGCTGTGAAAACAACGCAGGCTGGAACTAGAAGAAACGTCAGATTGTTTTTAAGTTTATTTTATTATCATATTGAGTGAATCACTGCAGTTATTGAACAAAATGGTCCGTGGTATCTCTACAAGTACAAAAATTCGTGAGTTGGTGATTAAAAATTATTGTCGGAATAAAACAATACGTGAAGTGGCAGATGAACTTGATATTCCTAAAACTACAGTGTGGAATATAATTAAGCATTATGGAGAAACCGGTAGAATTCTAGATAAAAAGGGTAAAAGTCCGGGTCGTCCGAAATCGGTTTCTGATAGGAATAAAAGAATACTAGTAAAATTATGTAAAAAAAGGCCGAAGAAATACTTTAAGGCAAGTGACGGCTGAATGGAATCAAGAAACTGGACTCCATTTATCAAGGGAATGCTGTCGCAAGTGGATACATAAATGTGGATTAAAGTTTTATAAGGTTGAAATACGGGTAACTTACAATACGTACATTTTAAAAATTTATATTTTCTTATAGGCTAAAGAAAAGCCATTATTAACGGCAAAACAAAAACAAGCCAGACTAACTTGGGCAAAATCTAAACTATCTTGGTCTATAGAAGATTGGTCGCGAGTAATTTTTAGCGACGAATCAAAGTTTGACGTATGTGTTGGTGATTACCGAAAACGCGTAATTCGCACTAAAGAAGAAGCATTCCACAAAGATTGCCTAAAACGCACAGTGAAATTTCCAAAAGGAGTGATGATTTGGGGTTGTATGGCAGCTTCAGGATTAGGATATTTTGAATTTATCGACGGTACCGTAAATGCTGCAAAATATCAGCAAATACTTCAAAATAGCCTTTTACCGAGTATTGAGAAGCTAAACATTGGCGACAATTACATTTTTCAGCAGGATGGGGCAGCCTGTCATACGGCCAAAACCACAAAAAAGTGGTTTGGAGAACATAATCTAAATATTCTTTCTTGGCCTTCAAACAGTCCTGACCTTAATGTCATTGAAACGGTATGGCATAAAATGAAACAGGCATTAAGAAACGACCCCCAACGGACACTGCCGGAACTCAAGGCCAAAATAGAGCAAATTTGGGATGAATTTATCCCTACACAGTGCAGATCCTTAGTAGAATCAATGCCTAATCGAGTTCGTGCGGTCATAAAATCCAAAGGTGATGTTACCCCATTTTAAAAATGAAAATTCGTACTATGTCCCAATATTTAGTTGTCACAAAAAATGAACATTTTTGATTATTATAGAATAAATATTTTGTTTTGTGTTGCTGCTTGGCCTCATTTATCATTGAATAACTAATTAAGTATACAATATTTCATTTAAAAAAATAATTAGAAAAAATAAATGGCCAAAATACCGGAATTATGCATGAACTTTATTTTGTCCCATTATATAGTTGTTAGGGCTCGTATAAGGATCAAAAATTAGTTTTTGCTGTAATATGAATACTTTTACTTACTGCAGCGTTGACCTAGGCACTATTTTTTGCTTGAAGTACAGTAGATAGGCTATGTGCGTACGAGCCCACTTTCTCCATGTATTTCTTATGGGGGCTAAAACGTGGTCAAAACGTGACCAAATTTCTCCGGCCCGACTTTCTCCGACGCGACCGAAGGTGCCCGAGCTCGCCGACCGTTGACCTTCGCTCTCAACCCCAGGGTGCCCGTCATTATCCCTCAGACCGTTGACCTTCGCTCCAGCCGCGACATGTCACGACTCGCAACTAATAAAAACCCTAAATCATAATTAAGCCATGACGTCCCCCTGTCGACCTTTAGCCGCGGCCATGCATGGATTTTTGCTACCACCTCTGCCTGCGTATTTTTGCGTCCGCGACGCCGAGACACGTCGAGACTCGCAACTAATAAAAACCTAACACCTATAGAAAAAATATCAGCTTGCAATATGTACGTGATGTAATTCCGCTGAAAATAAATTAAAAGTAAAAAAATATTTTTAAAAAAAGCTTTTATTTAAATGCGCTAAAAAGAATAAAATAATCTTTTCTTTTAAAACTTTTACTATCAACTTATAACGTCATTCCACAATTTATATGATATAAAAGCTTGTCGCGAGATTTAAGTTTTCAAACTAAGTAAATACCACTACTTAAATCTCGCGACAAGCTTTTATATCATATAAATTGTGGAATGACGTTATAAGTTGATAGTAAAAGTTTTAAAAGAAAAGATTATTTTATTCTTTTTAGCGCATTTAAATAAAAGCTTTTTTTAAAAATATTTTTTTACTTTTAATTTATTTTCAGCGGAATTACATCACGTACATATTGCAGGCTGATATTTTTTCTATAGGTGTTAGGTTTTTATTAGTTGCGAGTCTCGACGTGTCTCGGCGTCGCGGACGCAAAAATACGCAGGCAGAGGTGGTAGCAAAAATCCATGCATGGCCGCGGCTAAAGGTCGACAGGGGGACGTCATGGCTTAATTATGATTTAGGGTTTTTATTAGTTGCGAGTCGTGACATGTCGCGGCTGGAGCGAAGGTCAACGGTCTGAGGGATAATGACGGGCACCCTGGGGTTGAGAGCGAAGGTCAACGGTCGGCGAGCTCGGGCACCTTCGGTCGCGTCGGAGAAAGTCGGGCCGGAGAAATTTGGTCACGTTTTGACCACGTTTTAGCCCCCATAAGAAATACATGGAGAAAGTGGGCTCGTACGCACATAGCCTATCTACTACGTTCAATCTCAAGTGACAAAAACATGTCTTTAACTGAGAGTGATTGTATTATCAAAGGCTTATATATCTTTCGATCACAGAGCATCGATCACGGATAATTTCCTTTTATGCTCTCCCCGAGGCAAATTTTTTCACAGGGATATCCAAGACCATTTATGGTATTCCGTGGTTTTCGATAGTATTCCATGGTCTTTGATGGTATTTCATGGTATTCGATGGTATTCCATGGTATATCGCTTTTTCAAGTCGTCTAGTCGTTTTTCAGAATCGTCTAGTCGTTTTCCAGAATCGTTTAGTCGTTTTCAGAGTCGTTTAGTCGTTTTTTCCGAATCGTCTAGTCGTTTTTCGAATCGTCTAGTCGTTTTCCAGAATCGTTTAGTCATTTTCAGAGTCGTTTAGTCGTTTTTTCCGAATCGTCTAGTCGTTTTTCGAATCGTCTAGTCGTTTTTACGAGTCGTCTAGTCGTTTTTTAGAGTCGTTTAGACGTTTTTAGAGTTGTTTTTATAGTCGCTTAGACGCTATAAGCTTTTTCTTGGTAGGATAATGGACAGTCAAAAATGAACATTGTTTTAATTTTCATTATTGAAGAACATGTTGCATGCCCTCATTTTATTCCATATATAGACCGTTTAAGGGTTTTAAACCCTTAATTCCACCTTTTTCCACACGCTACACTTATACCTTTGGGTTTTCGAAGTCGGAATAGTATAAAAATCATACGGTGAACATGGCATAAGTAAGAATTAGTACCTTTTTTTTTCTGGGTGAAATTTTAAACAGGAAACGCGTTGTACAAAATCCGATTTTGCAGCTAGTCTTTCAACTTGATAATCGTGTGACGGGATATTTTTAAAAACTGGTGAACTTTGCACCTATTATATTTTAGTCAAGTAATTTAAAACAGGGCCTGGCTTTCTCGGAATTAAAGAAATTTACTTACCTAGATGGTTATAAACTCAACTAAAAATGGTTAATTTATGCCCCAAATGTAATGTCCACTTTCCTTTGAGAAGCAGTCTCTAAATATAGGAAGATAGATTTTTGATACATCCTTAGGTAATGTAGTCAAGAAAATGTATACACTCATATGTATCTCATATCTATTCTTTATTACACTTTTCCTACAAATTGTTTATCGCCAGTACCGATGAGATCAGCGTGCTCGTTTCATAGGCGCTTATTCCGACAAAGAGAAAGTACTTTTTTTCAGCGGAATTACATCACGTACATATTGCAAGCTGATATTTTTTCTATAGGTGTTAGGTTTTTATTAGTTGCGAGTCTCGACGTGTCTCGGCGTCGCGGACGCAAAAATACGCAGGCAGAGGTGGTAGCAAAAATCCATGCATGGCCGCGGCTAAAGGTCGACAGGGGGACGTCATGGTTTAATTATGATTTAGGGGTTTTTATTAGTTGCGAGTCTCGACATGTCGCGGCTGGAGCGAAGGTCAACGGTCGGTGAAAGCCGGGCACTTCGGCACCCCTCGCTGTCAAGCGGTCTCGCGAAGGTCGCGGCAGGGGCGAAGGTCAGCGAACTCGGACATCTTCGGCACCCCTCGGGCTATCGCAGGGTTCAGAGTCGGTGCGATTGGCTGGGGGGCGTGGTTTGGGAGTGGAGGGGGTAAGTTTGGTCAAAAAAGTGCAGGATTTTGCTCCCATAAGAAATACATGGGGAAATTGCGCTAGAACCGGCATAGCTATACTACTAAGTACATACATTTAATTTTAGCAAAATATGTCATAACATGGAAAAAGCAAAAGTGGTTAATAATTTTCCTAGTATGTTTTGACATGTTGGTAATAAATTGGACTCGAGCACTGTATTTTTATTTTATAGAGATTTAAAAAGTATTTTGAAATGGCAAAATATGCTACAGTGATGGTGATGGTGCAAAATGTGCCTAAAAACTTTTGTCGATAACGAATACTCCAGGAAATGCCGTTCCATACTTTTCACTTACCCTGTATTTTGTTTATTACCGATAGAAGGAAGCTGTTAGAATCGGTGGAATTCCTGCGAAAGCAGGCCGAATCGAACAAGATCAAGCAGCAATCGTCCAACTCTCAGCTGGTCGACAGGGTGGTCGAGATCGCCCAGACCCTGTCGACCGTCAATAGCACCGGCGCCTCGCCGAAGGTGGCCGGCAACGCCCAGCCGTCCCCCAACAGCCTGCCGAGGGCGCGCGGCCTGTCCAACCTCGGCAACACCTGCTTCTTCAACTCAGTCATGCAGTGCCTGGGCCAAACGCCGTACCTTCTGCAGCTGCTGGAGGAGACGGCGAATCCCGGGCAGGACTTCCGTCTGCCCGGGGGCAAGCTGCAGAAGGACGATAAGGGGATGCTCGAGGTGCCTCCCTTGGAAGGTAAGAACGATATTGAATTTTGCAGGAGATCATTCCACCGTGAATTTACCTTTCTTTACTAAAATGAAATGGCAAAAGGTTAGGTTCATTAGGGCTGGAGAGAGTAAAATTGTAATTATATTTTCTATTCATCGTTAATAGAAAATATAATCACAATTGTAATTACAATTGTAATGCCGTAATTGTAATATAATATTACAATTGTAATGCCGTAATTGTAATATAATTGCAATAGGGTACTTGACAATATTTTTAATTGCTCTAAAATTGTACTATGTTTACAGTAGATGCGCCAACATAACACGTAATAAATGAAACAACGGCTTTTAACCCTTATTTTTTATGATAATTAAAGACAAAGTTGCACAATTTTGTTCAGGCTGAAATCTTCAGTTTCGTCGTTCTATTGTCCAGAACGCCAAACGTGGCAACTCTGTGCCTCTCAAGAGAAACGGAACTGTAACGTTGCCGGTGCCCGTTTGCAATCATTCGTGGAACAAAGGCAAATTTCAGTTTTCTATTCAAGTATCTCCAGCTTGCCTATGAATATCTGTTACTTAATGTATTGAAACTTTGAGCTTTAACTAATGCAATTGCACACACAAATTTTGTCACATAAAGACTTTTTATTACGAATATGTTCCGTATATTGACTCCTCTATATCAAAATGGTGCCTGTTTATGCTGCACACGCTGGAAACTACATCCTTCATCTCTGCCACGTAACACTTTAGTTAAAATATCTGTATACGGAACATACTATAAATATTCAGGTACCAATAATGGGGGAAATATTCGCGTATTTGGCAACGTTACCCGCCCACCTAGGCATCTAACTATATTCATATATTTTATTATCCACATGTCATCTAACACGTATGGTTTTCTGATCGGCAGATGGCATCCCGTGATGCCAACTGTCATTCCATATCTCGCTAAATCAAAATATGAGTAGATAATATCTGTGCCATTTATTATAGTTTGTTATTGATATTTACTATTATATATATGGTTTGCGGACCTAGTTATAGATGTGTAAGGTAAGGTATAGATGTGTTAGGTAAGGTATCATGGACATGGACCCTGAAAGGACAATCCGTAATTTGCCAAAATTGGATGCTGTTAGCGCCTGCCGAAATCCATGGGATAAAACTGCAAATGTTTGTACCTAAGTTGTAGTAAGAATACAGTATTATGAGTTATTAATAAAGAGAGAACCTTGGCCTAGGGACCATCTTAAAGGTTATGTCTCAGAACGCTTCAGTGGTATCGCTATGTTGCCAAATTGCCGTTATAAGACACTTGTGACGTCATAAGTGCTTTCCCGCCAAATTTCAAAGAAAGTCTAATAACTTGCTAATTACGTAAATTTATATTTTTTAAATAATCGTAGGGTCTTAGGCAAGTGTCCAGGAATTGTTTTATCAAGTTTGTAAAATTTCGTCAAGTACCCTATTGTAATGCCGTAATTGTAATATAATTACAATTGTAATATAATATTATATTACAATTGTAATATAATTACAATTGTAATATAATATTATATTACAATTATGGCGTTACAATTGTAATTATATTTTCTAATCATTATTAATAAAAAATATAATTAACTCTCTCTGGCCCTGATGAAGTTCTAAAACTAAGAACGAAAGCTTGGAATTTATTAAGAATGGTGTTGTTTCTGAAAAATATATCTGTTGAAAGGACCCATGATTTACATCATACAATTTCAGGAAGGTTAGAAAAATGGCGCCCGCTTACCCAAACGCTAGCGGAAACCCTTAGGGAACTGCAGAGCGGTAGATCGGAAGTTTACGTGCCGAGACATCTGCTGGCGCGCCTCACCAACCGTATGCCGCAGTTTGGCGGCGGAGACCAACACGACGCCCACGAATTGCTTCGGCACCTGCTCGAAGCTGTCAGAGAGGAGGATCTCAAGAGGTACAAGAGCGTCATCTTGGAGAAATTGGGTGAGTTGCAAACGGAAGAAGGTCGGCTCCGGTTACAAAACAAATCGTCAACTTGACAATCTTTGGTTAATTTTTCTACGTGTACCATAGGATTCAATTGTAAAACGGACCCGACTACCGTGGACGAGGAGAAAAAGCAAGTCATAAAGTTCTATGGTCAGCAGGCTTCCGAAATGCAGCTGGCGACAGAACAAGTTTTCAGGGGCGTGTTAGTTAGTATCCTTCAATGCCAAGTGTGCGAACATACGTCTACTAGAGACGAATTCTTCCTCGACTTAAGGTAGCTACACTTCCCGTTAAATTAAACACGCACCTTTTCTAAACGATCCTTCTTAGTTTGCCCCTTTCCGAGAAACAGCTGCCGCCGGTCCTCAGGCGAAAGGCCGAGGACCTCGACGAGAACAAGCCGTCGAAACACCAAATGAAGAAGGAGAAACGCGCCGAGCGGAAGAAGAACAAGAAGCAGAGGGGCAGGAATCCGTCAAGGGGCCCCAGCGCGGCCGGCGACGACGCCAAGTCGGACAGCGAGTCCGATGCGGACGTCGAGGACAACGGCGAGGTCAGTATTAGAGGTTTAAAATTTCCGGAAAAATTGATCGTCGGAAAAAAAACGGTTTTTTCCCGGAAAATTTGGAAAAAAACGGAAAAAAACAATTTTTTTTAATAATACATAATAATAAAGAAATAAAATAAATATTTTTAAATAAAATAATTTATATAATATACAGGGTGTTTCAGGGTGAAGAGGTACCATATCTCAGGAATTGATAGTCCTGGAGCTTTGGGAAAAAAATCTTCTTATGTAATGTGGTCACGAAAAATCGCTGGAAATTATTTTTAAATTCGTAGGTCGGCCGCTAGGGGGTAAAGGTAAAGGTATATCAAAAATAATTTTATTGCACTCTTCAGCAAATTATGAACAATTTTCGTTAAGGATTTTTTGCTCTAGCTCTTCAAATAGAGGTGAAAAGGCGGATAAACCTTGAATTGAAAAAATGCCTGTAACTCCGGTTTGGCTTAACCAAATTGGTCTAATTTAGGATTGTTGAAGAGAGCGTTCCTTCCTCTATCAAATGATTGTCCAGTAAGGTCATTTCGAATTTCGTGGTCACCGCTAGAGGGCGCAATTTGAAAAATTCCCCTTTTATTACTTTTATTACAGTTTTCTCCGAAATTTTAAATGCAATGACATATTTATTCTGTTATAATCGAAAAGTAGATAAAATTTACAACAAAAAATACCCAAGGTTCAAATCGATATCTTCATTACTTTCGGAGTTATCGCCAAAAGAATAATTATTAACATATTATTTGAAAGAAGTATTTGTTATCAAAGATTTCCGTGGTCAACTATTACATGAAATAAATAAAAATATGCTTGAGTTTTTCGTAAATTGGTATTTTTCTCACTTTTTATTCCGTTAAATGTATTTCTAATTTACTTACCTTACCTGTCGTATCTCATATCAATATGAAATTATCTCAGAAATTATCTAGTAAGCCATGAAACAAATTCGTTTGGTAGGTACCTGACAGCGTATTCACGTTCCGCAAGTGGAGCATGTTCAAAACATTGAAAATATACGGCAAGCATATCGTAAGCCTCGGCATTCTATAAGGATTTTTTTAATAAATGCAACACACAATTTTAACTTAAAATTTACAAAAATCAAGTTTTGACACAATACTTATTAAAGCTTGATTCATGTGACATTTACTTTTTTGCTTCCCTAGAAACCAAACGATTTTGTTTCATGGCTTACTAGATAATTTCCGAGACAATTTCTTCCGCCCGCAGGAAAGCTCGACGAACGGCGCGCGGACCGGCAAGTGCCCCGAGTCCGGCTACAACTCGGACAAGGTCGACAACGGCAGCCCGGACCCGAACGACGGGGCACGGTCGCCGGACGGGCGGGCCGCCGACAGCGGCGTGCCGAGCCCGGCCGTCGGGGCGTCGGGCGCCGCGCCCGACGACAGTCCCGCCTCGAGCGAGACCAACGTCAACATGGGCAGTCCGATCAGGGGGCGCAACAGTCCCAACGACGAGTGAGTACCGGAAAATGCTAACCTAGATATTCGGTTTCGGCGGAAATGAACGAGATTTTCTGTATTTTACAACTTACACATTTCATTTAATCCTTTTTTAATTGTAAGTCCAACGGTATATAATTTGGCCGGTTTGTCTCTAACAGTTTCTGAGATATTCACCAAAGAAGCTCCATCAAACTAGATAACATGGTCTCGTGGTGTATGATGTTCGATCCAAGTAGGCCAAATTTAAGAAAAATCAACTCTGCCATGACAATAAAACTGACAAAACATTTCTACTATGGAGCACGATACACTTACCGACGGTATGTCAGTAACGAATCCGAAAACAAGGTAAATCTGCGCATCTACGTCAGTTGCCAATCACGAATTCAAAATAATGGGCGGCTGCGGTTGTGTTTTACGATTTTTTATAGTTTACAGTTTAATGTGTCAAGAAAAAAGTGTAAACAACTGTCAGTCAAGAATAAATAAACAAGGACGGGTTAATAATTTATTATTGATAAATAAATCTTTGCAGTGAAATCAGTGAAATTCACCTTACTTGCTATAAATGTATTATTTAGATACCTAGGTATATGATATTTTTTATTGTCTACCAATATCGGTCTTTTAAAAGAAAAATCCTGTTAATATAACAAAATATATATCAATTTTATTTGTATGCATACGATTAGCTAAAACACAAAGAAAACAAATTATTTGTAAAATTATAATTTTCAAATTAAATATCTTTTTATCAACAGAATATTCATTCATTTATCTAGTAATATAATCTACATATTTTTAACAACATTTATTTGAAAGAAAACGTTTAAAACAAGCAAAAACCATAAAAAAGTACCTATTGCTGTGTAAAACATATGGATCAATTTAAATTCTGATTCGCAACTGACGCGTCACAAGATGCGCAATGACATACCGTGGGTAAGTCTATCGTGCTATGGAGGGTAGAGGTAAGGAGCACCTTATATGGGTGTTGGGCTCAAAAACTGTCATCTAAAAGCATTAAATAAGGATGGCGCTCGTGTTCTCCCCGGGTATGACCCGAACTTAGCGGTTGCAGTAGAAATGGGTAATTCGTTCATTTTACTACGACCAAATCGATCGGTGACCGATTTCAAAAAATATCGGATCATTTCATTCGGTCTTAGTTCGTTCGATCGTCGGCCGTTCGATGTGTGGACTGTGGAGTGTCGGTAATAACCGACTGCTTCATGATTGGATCATTTCGATATGTTGAGATTCGATCAATCAATACTTTAAAGTGATCGATTCACAGTGATTCACGATTGACACATCTCTAGCAGAGTGGAAAGCAGCAAAGTTCGGAGTATAGATTTGGTTTAGGACAATTTTATAACACCTGTCAGATTTATTTCACTGCCTGTCAATCTAAATCTTCGATACAGCTTACATATATAGTGTGTCCCAAAAAGCTGGAAACATTGGGAAATTATTTGTCATAAAATTTTATTCTTGATAAAAGCGGGTGCTTGTCTTGAATGAAAAATGATCCAACAAAAGTTGTGTGGGATAGATGTTTTAGCCGTCAATGTCATTTTTTGCAATTCCTTTCTTAAATGACCTTATTTAATTTTTGAAGATATGAAAAAGTTATAAATAAAAATTGTTTTAATTTAAATTAATAATTATGTTTAACGTTTTTCTCTAGATCTAAAATTTAAAGTGTAAGCAGTCTTTAAATAATATCCCTGTACAGGGTGTTCCAGTTAAGACGTTACCATTGATTATCTCGGTAATTTTAAAGATAAATTAGTGGTTCAAAAATTAAACTTGTGCAGTTTTTTCCAAGGAATTGAATGCCGCCAAGAAAAAACAATATACAAACAATACAAGAAAAATTAAAATTATTATACCTGAATCGTTACATAAATCGTCTGCAAAAAAATTACGACGTCCTTAAGTAGACTCTATTTATTTCATATTATCTAGAACCAATTATTTAATTCTCTTTTAATCAAGTTCACGTTTCTTGGAAAGTAGCTTAGTTCTTATGTTGTATAATAGGTGCGCCGGCTAATTTCACTGATGGAAATGAAAAACATCACTTCCAGAAGTGATATTCAAAAATTTGATATTTTGCAATAACTTTTTTGTTTTAAATCCAATTATTTTTCTTGGCAACATTCAATTCCTTGGAAAAAATACAGTCATTCAGTTTGTGAACCACCAGTTTCTCTTAAAGTTTGTCGAGATAATCGCTCGTAACGTCTTAACCGGGACGCCGTACGGGGTGTCCGAGAAAAGGAGGCCGCCAGACTAGCCTGGTCGCTCTTTGTTTTTAAGCTTGTTCGACGAGTTCGAGAGGCCCCAGTCCCGGCTGGCGTTTGCCGGCGACGACAAAAACAAGATGGACCTCAAGGCCGGCTTGGCCAAATTGAGTTTGCTCAACGACGGCGATTCGAGCAAAGTCGATAATTCCTTCGATCGGGACGACAGCATGGAGGGCGCCTGCGGGCCCGCCGACGTTGACGACGAGAAGGTAAGACTTACGCGAAAAACGTTTACACGGACGTAGGGTGTGAAAGTTCGTCTAGAAAAGTAGTTTTTCCTGGATAAGCGACGAAAGTAATTTTTCTTGAAATCGGCATTAAAATGTCCCAAAATCGTCATTAAAAGCACAGAAATCGTACAATAATGTAGCCCATTATTGTACGATTTTTTCAATAAGTAGGCCTTGGCGAGATGTAAACATCAAACGTCAGACACGGAGAAATCGCCCGTCAAAAGTGACCAAATATTCAAAACCCGGCCGATAAAGGCTCATTTAACTTTTCGTACACATTGCGAAATTGTTTCCTATAGAAGCGCAATCCTTTATAGTATACATATTTTAGTAAATTTGAAAATCAATAGATTTGTTGTGTAGGCTGCACAAGAAGCGGCAGTTTGGTTTTTCTCTCAGAAGGTGCCGTACATCATTACACTTGTCCTAGGTAGAGCGATCGGTAAAGTCAAGCAACGCCGCGCGTAGTCGGTTCGTGGACGGGTGATCCCTTTTTATTATTTTCATGCCTAATAAAACATTTTTTTTCCGATTTCAAGAAAAATATAATATGTACCTCGGCACTGAAGTTCTTTTTATGACTCATGTGGTTTATTTGGCTCGGCCAGAGGCCTCAGCAACTAAACTCCACATGAGTCATAAAAAGTTGAACTTCAGTGCCTTGGTACATAAATAACTATTTCCTCGTCTTCAGATGGAGGAGGACGGACGCGAGGGGGCGGAAGAGGACCCGAACTCGTGGACGGGTACGCTGGCGCCGAGGTGTCAGTGCGAGGAGGGGAAGTGCACGGTGCAGTCGTGCCTGAACCAGTTTACCGAGTGCGAACTGATGGTCGGCAACAATCGGGTCTCGTGCGATCTGTGCACCAAGAGGCACGGGGCGGGGGACAAGAAGTCGGTGTACACGGACGCCTCGAAGCAGCTGCTGTTGTACAACCCGCCCGCCGTGCTCATACTGCACCTGAAACGGTTTCAGGTGAGTTTTTCGATTGTTGACCGTCATCGGCGAGACGGCTTTTGAAATTATCACCCACCAATGTAACTTCTAGGAAAATATCGCGTCTAGAGTATTTACGGTAATACCATAATCGGCAAAGCTACACAACACACACTTAACGAAATTATCCTCTATTTTCATTTTCAAAATATTCTTTACTTCGGTAAAATTTCGATTTTGGATTTGGTTTACGAGAAATTGCAACTTATCTGGCTATTCATTGGGAGTTTTTGTTGAGTGGCTGGTATTCGAGTTTTACAGAGTAAAGGTAATACCCGCGCCTTCGCCAAAATGTCTAAAAATATCGATTAAAAACATTTCATATTAAACAAACATTTACATTATTTTAGACTTTTAAAATAGTGTCATTATTATCATGCATATCTTAAGAATCCCCTTATTTTTTGTAAACCTATAAAATTCACTAGTTTTTTTTTCAGGTAGCTGTAAATAATATTCTCGATACAGGCAACCGAACATACTTTTAATGACGTTTTATTTCCAGCCTTAAGTTACTAAAAATATAGTAATAACATCCTAAATATTAATGTAAAAGAAGCGAAAGAAACATACAATTGTTCTGCAAAATATGCATAGACTTCATGACTGTCGTCTATTAACCAGAAAGTGATTTAAATAAATTTAAATTTTAAAGACAGTAGCCAATAATCTTTAATGTTCAAAGCAAGTGTTGTACTCCCTCTATAGTCATAGAGCAGGAACAGTATGATATGAATTGTTGGAATTGGAATTGGAATATTCTGAGATTTTACGGTAACTTAAAAAGTTATATACAATACCTGTGGATGTTTGAAGTAAAATCAATAATCAAAAACAAACAGTAAAATGAAAATGTATGAACCTTTAAAAAAATGGCGACATAATTTATAATTGTAATTCTCATTATATCATAATAATTATAATTCTCATATAAAATATCGAATAAATGATAGAATTATTATGCATATTTTAAAAATCCCCTTATTTTTTTGTAAACCTTTCAAATTCACTAGTTTTTTCAGCTAGCTGTAAATATAATTCTCGATACAGGCAACCGAACATACTTTTAATGACGTTTTATTTCAAGCCTTAAGTTACTAAAAATATAGTAATAACATCCTAAATATTAATGTAAAAGAAGAAAGAAGCGAAAGAAACTACACAATGGGGAACTTGAACAATTTTTTTTTAGTTTAATATATTTGCCTATCTATATTATTATATTATATACTATATATTATACCAAATATTAGCCCTCCAATCGCAATATTTAATTTGCAATAAATAATTAAAGTTGTGACCGCGAGCTATTCATTTGAAACGATACGAAAAGCGCGGAAATGGTCGTGACGTCAAATAGCTTGATCGATCAGAAGGCAGTGACAGGAATGACAGCTACACAGAATTAGAGAAGATGAGAATGGAAATCGAACGTTAAAATAAACAGTTCAGTGACCCATTTACAGGGGGCTCTGATGTAGGTCTCGGTACGTGGGATTCCATTTGCTGTCAGAAACGTGACACATGCTGCTCAGGACAAAAAATTAGTACGCTTACGCATCTCGCAATGTAAATAACTATTTAATTCAGCACACACTTTTCAAACGTTATCAACAATATCAAGACGGACAGACAAGGATAGGACGTTCTCGTTTGGTCTTTCTAAACAAAGCTTGCGTGGTGCTGTAGTTTGTTTACATGTGCCGCCCATATTAGTTCATACATGGTGGTGGCGTCTCGAGCTACTTGACGTCACAACCAAGGAGGGCGCGTTGCAAGAATGATTTGAATTATGCAGTTTTTAATTGCTTATATTTATTACATAAAAATAAAAAATGAGTTTTTTTTGTGAACTGTGGTTCATTTAATGGCAATAAATTACGTTTGAAAGTAATAATTTTCAAATTTAATTTTTGTGCAAGTTCCCCATTGTTCTGCAAAATATGTATAGACTTCATGACTGTCGTCTATTGACCAGAAAGTGATTTAAATACTTCTTTGATTTTTAGGCCTTTGGTACTAGATATTACAAAATAAATGAACACTACTCGAATACAGCCTCGCAGTTTTGTTGTTTTTTTTTTAAATATCGATTTGTTATACCAGAAAATAGTCCAACCAAAACAGAACTGTGAAGTTGTTTCAGGCTTTTATTTAAAATTAAAAATATCGATTAAAAAATTTTCAAATTAAACAAACATTTACATTATTTTAGGCTTTTCACTTCTTACACAAAATTACACAACAGAAACCAGTACACTGCTTTCTGAAACACCATGTATAGTTGTTAGGACTCATAAATTGGCTTGTTATATAACCCACCCGTTTTCGTAGGTGTACAGATTCCGCTCGGCCAAGGTGTCAAAGTTCGTCAAGTTCTCGAAAATGCTGGACCTGGCCCCGTTCTGCTCGCGGAGGTCGCAGGGCCTGCCGACGTTCGAGGCCGGCCAATCGAGGGTGCTGTACTCGCTCTACGGGGTGGTGGAGCACAGGGGCTCGATCCACGGCGGCCACTACGTGGCGTACGTGAAGGTGCGGCCCCGGCTGGACACGGACAGCTACCGCTGGCGGTTCCTGCCGAAGAACCAGGACAAGGGGGTGCGGGAGGCGGGGGCGGGCGGCGAGCCCGAGCCGCCGCCGGGCAAGTGGTACTACATCAGCGACTCGTACGTGCTGGAGGTGCCGGAGAGTAAGGTGCTGGCGGCCGAGGCGTACTTACTGTTTTACGAGAGGATATTGTGAATTGCCGTTCGCTAGACGGCGTGTAATTTATGTTAGATTTAATAATGGAAGACTTTCTTGATGCGAGGAGTGGCGCGAGGCGTGAGTCGTAAAGGGTTTAAATTTTCAAAGCATTGGGCCTATCGGGAGATGTTCGTATGCCAATTATTTGTGCAATTGTTTTACTCCAAATTTTTGCATGCGGTTTTTTTTAAGGTCGAGATTGTTGGGGGTTTTAAATGTCGTGCATCCACTTTTTTATTTACAGGAGTGTACAGACTACCAGTGTTATATATTTAAAATTGAATTCAAATGTATTGATAGAAATAAATTGATTTTTTGCCTGGAAAAATTGTGTTAATATAAACATCCCACCTTTCACGAGTGTTTTACATGTGGCATTGAATCTCAGAAATGGTAAGTGAAATATTGCATTTTGATTCCATATACGATGTATTATTGACTTTAAATTTAGCATATATAATTTTGAAAGTAGTTCAAACGTCCGCAGTTTTATAAAATGTTTAAAATTTATAAAGACACTAGCCAATAATTTTTAATGTTCAAAGTTGGCTAATAACAAGTGTTGTACTCCTATAGAATCATGGAGCAGAAACAGCTCGATATTATTTATTGGAAGCTTTAATCTAGAATTTGAAAAGTACTTCAGATGTCCTACAATTTCCCTGGTATTCGAGTTTTACAGAGTAAAGGTAATACCTGCACCTTCACCAAAAAGTCTAAAATATTGATTAAAAACATATTGTTTTAGGCTTGGCACCTCTTACACAAAATTACACAACAGAAACCTATACACTGTTTTCTGAAACACCATGTATAGGACTCATAATTGGCTTTTAATATAACCCCCCATTTTCGTAGGTGTACAGGTTCCGCTCGGCCAAGGTGTCGAGTGTTTTATATTATGTGGCACTGAATCTCAGAAATGGTAAGTGAAATATTGCATTTTGTTTCTATATACAATATATTATTGACTTTAAATTTAACATATATAATTTTGAAAGTAGTTCAAACGTCCACATTTTTATAAAATGTTTAAAAACACTAGCCAATAATATTTAATGTTCAAAGCAGAAACAGTAGAAGCTTATTGATAATAATCTAGAATTTGAAAAGTAGTTCAAATGTCCTACAATTTTATGAAAAGTTTAAAAATTAGAAAGACTAGCCATTGAATGTTCAAAGTCAGCTAAATGAAAGTTTGTACTACCTCTACAGACTTGTGGGGTAGAAACGGTAACGATCATATTCAAGTAACTATTTTGGCATATTTCTGAGATTTTACGGTAACTTAAAAAGTTATATCTGTACTCTAGAAGTCACAAAACAAAGTTTCGAGAAAACCGAATTGAAAGGTATGTTTTGAAGTGATTTCTAAGTTACTCAGTTATTTTTAAACCTATGATTTTAATATTTGGCATATGAAAGATTTTTTTTGTTACTTAATAAACTGGAAAAATTTTTTTCTTAAATAAGATATTTTTTTCTGAGTGACTTAACTTATGTGAAGTCCCTACTTCAGAATAAATAAAGCAAAACCATTTTAAGTCCAAATAAAATATGTATTATTCTATAAAAAAATAAACAGTTATCAAAAAAATGTAGAACAATATTGGCAGTTGCATTTTAGAACCAATTTACTCGGCTAAATAAGTTTATTTCGTCTAATCTACAGTTTGTTCAGCGAATGTTCGGCCCTACGTCACAACTCCTGTCCTTGTCTTACTCGTGAATATACGATGGATATCAGTCGTATATTCACGAGTCAGACAAGGAGAGGAGTTGTGACGTAGGGCCGAACATTTGCTGAACAAACTGTATGGCCGGAGTTTCTAAATTCATCAGAAATGTCATCAATGCAATTTATTGGACCGTTCAAAAAGTTCTGAACTTAACATTGTTTTGATGAATTATATTAGACATTTTTTATGAATTTAGAAACTCAGCCTATCTGTCTCTTCGTTTGCAACTGGTAAGCACAACAAACCATGTAAGCATTACCTACTGAAAAGCTTAAGTCTATAACTTTCTTCAGGATTTACCTCTCGACCTTCACCATGCGGGAAATCTGCATAAAATGAATGAAACTGGGTACCTACCACCTATTTTAACAGTTTTTGTAAATGCTAAATTTTTTTGGTTTAAATTTTTTTCAAACCGTCTCTCATTTGCGGCAAAGATTCAGGCGTATTCTGAAATGAAATTGGTTACTTCCGTTTACCACTTACATTGTGTTTTTTCGGGTGCTTTTGTTTAAGTCGTGAAGGGAAAAACCATTATTAAATTTGGTTTTAAAAAATAAAATTCCTGGTGCATCTCGCCTAACTCGAAAATGTACAACTTGAGAAATAAGAAAATTTTCACCAGAATCAGCTTTCTTGCGTATGACAAAAGGTGCATGCAGGACTTCCTTCAAATAAGCTTCTAAAATCTAGAAGCATTGATTAAGGCCTTCAATGCTAGAAGAAATGCTCTTCCATAACTTTCTTAAAATAAGCGGAAACTTAAACCCGTAGCACAGACATATATAGGCGAAGCTATATAGGTCTGTGCCCGTAGAAACAGGCGAATAAAAACTAATACACTATACTGCATAAGTTAAAAATCTAGGCAATGTTTCAAACTGAAAATTCAAATAATGTTAAGTCACATTCTATACGAGATCTAAATAATGTTAAGTCCAAAAATAACTTGAAGCGTGTATTAAAGTGAAGAGAATTTAAAACCATATTATACAATGTTATACATAAAAGTTAATTAGCACCAAGATAAAAAAATGCTACTTATGTTAAAAAAATAAAAATAAATAACACTTGGTTAATAAATTAGTTAATGCTTGTCTGTTACTTTTTGCAGCGGGATTTTTCATCTTGGTCTCCTTTTTCTACAGCTTTCACAAGCTTCCGGGTTGTCACACCAAACTAAACTAAGAATCTAGAGCCAAACCTGTGATCATGGGACTTAACCTCGTTTACCTTTGGGGCCACTTCAGACTTAATTTGATTTAAAATAGGCTATTTTCTTTGTTTGTACAGATATCGTAAAACGAGAAAGATCAAAGGACATAACATAAAAAGATAAGTAACTTAACATATTTAACTCAAATTTGACATTTTTGGACTTAACATAGTTTACTTCTACTTTAAAATATCCACATCGCTTGTGGATATTTGAAGTAAAATCAAATAATCAAAAACAAACAGTAAAATGTATGAATCTTTAAAAACATGGCGACTTATAATTTATAATTAAATGTAATTCTCATATAATCCTCATATAGACTATTGAGTCGTTACTCAATGTGTAAACTCATCAGCTGACATCACGATATTTCAAAACCTGAACATGGCTGGAGACGTGGAAGGGAATGGCTGGTATTCGAGTTTTACAGAGTAAAGGTAATACCCGCGCCTTCACCAAAAGTCTAAAAATATAGATTAAAAACATTTCAAATTAAACAAACATTTACCTATTTATTAATCCATGATTTAAGTTTTGTTTCGTAATTTGGTATCTTTGGGAAGTTCTTTCAAAATATATAAAAATTGCATTTAGCTGCACCGTACAATTTCATAAGAGCTCTTCTTTAATTTAGAAAATATATCCAAACAATATCAAAGCCAAAGTCTATTGTATAGCCTCTGCTGTGGTTTTAATTTACATTTGTCCAGTTCCAATTGTTTTTTCACTATTGAAGACTGGTATGAGTAAATTGCTGCAATGGGATCTTTTGCTTTTCATATATCATCCAAAATAGTTACCTATGTACCAAGGCACTGAAGTTCAACTTTTTATGACTCTTGTGGAATTTTGTTAACGTGGCCTCTGGCCTAGATCAAGTTCGACGAGGCACGGCTCTTACCAACAGAAACTCCAAACTGCTGCCTGTTGTGCAGCCGCCATTAAAAATAGATTGATATTCAAACCTACTAAAATATTTATACTGAAAGATTGCGCTGTTTTAAGGGGTAAAATAAAAGACATTTTGTATATCTGCACATGGCCATCTTTATTAAATTTTTCATTTGTCCATATTCAATGTTCAAACACAAAATATGTTGTTTTGTAAAAAATAATAAAGCGGCGATAGTATTTATTCAAGAGAAGTTTTAACAGTAAAAAAATAAATACTAAATACAAAAAAGGACGTTAACGAATAAATATGGCAAATAAATAACATGTTTTTCCGTTTTCTTATATTATCTGAATAAATCGAGCAACTACTGGCTGGGTACCATTGCATGAAGTCACAACCAATAAGCCGTGAAATTTGTAAAAAAAGAGACCTGCAGAAACCGTTTTTTTTTTTATACAATGAAACGTCGCTTTACTTAAAAATAGGTAACTTTACATTAAGTACAACTTTTTACAAATTTGCGCCCCACTTTCTAATAAAAAAAGCAAAACTAAAAAAGTATTCTCTCTTAATGTATCACAACAAAAAAATATCCCTCCCAGTAGCCAAAAATTCACCCACCATTTAAAAAAATATTTAACAAATTCTGTTTTTGAAACCAAACGGGATACTCGAAAAAAATCATTTATTTTCACACAACGTTAATGTCTTAATGTTTTAAAAAACAATTAGTAAAATCTTTTACTACCCTACCACTACTCTTGACAAACACACATCGATTATTTCCGATTTTTTTTTAGTTTCCCTCGAACAAAAAAAAAACCCTCGCAGAAAAACTTGTGATGTCGCAGAGGTTATCTTGTATGAGATCAAAAATTCAGCCAATAGTACCCACTATTCAGACGCAATAAATCAGTACCCTTGCGCTAACATGTACTAAAGATAGAGAGGGGCTAATCTCAATCAAGTTTTTAGGTACCACTTGCGGCAGCCCCACTGTTCGTCGACCGGTTAAAAAATGTTTCTCGCCGAAAAATGAACAAAAATAAGTCTGTTTTAGCTAAACAATTCATAAGTCACGATTTTTTTTTTAATTTTTAATTAAGGTTGGAAATGAAATGTCATCAAAAGTATGTTTGGTTGCCTGTTACAACTAGTCGGAAATATGTATAGATGCTAATGACAATTTTAAGTCATAGCTGCTAAGTTAACTATATATTTTTTTAATTTTTGGCAGCTATAACTTTTAAAATAGTGTCATTATTATCATGCATATTTTAAAAATCCCCTTATTTTTTTTGTAAACAAATTCACTAGTTTTTTCAGCTAGCTGTAAATAAAATTCTATCGATACACGCAACCGAACATACTTTTAATGACGTTTTATTTCCAGCCTTAAGTTACTAAAAAAATAGTAGTAACATCCTAAATATTAATGTAAAAAGAAATGAAAGAAACATTACACAATTGTTCTGCAAAGTATGTATAGACTTCATGACTGTCGTCTATTAACCAGAAAGTGATTTAAATACTTCTTTGATTTTAGGCCTTTGGTACTAGATATTACAAAATAAATGAACACTATTCGACAGCCTCGCTGTTTTTTCTTGGAAAATATCGATTTGTTATACCAGAAAATAGTCCAACCAAAACAGAACTGTGAAGTTGTTTCACGCTTTTATTTAAAATTAACTCTTACCGAACTAAAAAAAGCCCGATATAATATTTTTATTAATTTTAGACAGGTACAAACAGTTATCGAAACATTAGTGTTTGGTTTATCGAGGAACTTAAATTATCAATTTTAAATTGACATTTTTCCCATTTCCCTAAAATTATTCGTGTCCAAGTGGGGCCACCACTCTTATAAAAAACAATCATATCACAACTTTTAAGCTATCAAATCAAAACAGAGTTAAAGGAAACTTAGCAAAATGTGACTCGGGTGTCATTCTCTCAATGTTTAATAGAATTTTTTTAGATCACGCGGCAAAATTATTTGTTGCATTTGACCTACTGTGAGATTTTCATTGTCACGATTTATTTGTAGTATTGCCAACTTAAAGTCGATTTTTTTCTATGCCAAAGGGTGACAAAAAAGTTAAATTGTGGTTCGTTGTACAATGTTTTTGTCTGAAATACTCCCGTATCGGAATTGAATAAATTTTGGTATAAATCACAATAAATATTCAGTTTAAAGCAAGTAAATTATCTTCATACTCATGAAAGCGTAATACTTCTATTTGAAACTGCTTTGCAGTAACTTTGTTATTTTTTTTTTGTCATTTTCATTTTTGTCCTTTCGTAAACCCCAACCCTATAGTTTTGGCAATGCTACACGCAAATCATAAAAATGCATCTTTTATTATAAAACTGGTGCTTTATACAAAATATAATATTGGAATAACATTTCGGAAGATTTCAACAAATTTACCAAACCCGCAGCAATTTGAACCTAAACGAAAAAGACAACAACCACTTTCAAAACAACAAGAAATATATTAGCTTTCTTTTAAGGTAGAGCAACTGTCCCAAGACCGTCGAGAACGACACCCACCAAACAAAACATCAACAACGAAAAAAAGAACGTTCGTATTTGTGAGAATTCGGCCTCTGGCGAAGGCTCAGTACAACTCGGGAGAGAAACTGGGAAGGGGTTTAGATTCGAGACGATCGGGGGCCCGGCGGTTCGGGTATTTTTCGTGTCAATGAAAAATCGTACGTTCGTACAAAGTGCCGAGCCAAGACCGTCGAGAATGACACCCACCAAACAAAACATCAACAACGAAAAAAAGAACGTTCGTATTTGTGAGAATTCGGCCTCTGTCGAAGGCTCAGTACAACTCGGGAGAGAAACTGGGAAGGGGTTTAGATTCGAGACGATCGGGGGCCCGGCGGTTCGGGTATTTTTCGTGTCAATGAAAAATCGTACGTTCGTACAAAGTGCCGAGCCAAGACCGTCGAGAATGACACCCACCAAACAAAACATCAACAACGAAAAAAAGAACGTTCGTATTTGTGAGAATTCGGCCTCTGTCGAAGGCTCAGTACAACTCGGGAGAGAAACTGGGAAGGGGTTTAGATTCGAGACGATCGGGGGCCCGGCGGTTCGGGTATTTTTCGTGTCAATGAAAAATCGTACGTTCGTACAAAGTGCCGAGCCAAGACCGTCGAGAATGACACCCACCAAACAAAACATCAACAACGAAAAAAAGAACGTTCGTATTTGTGAGAATTCGGCCTCTGTCGAAGGCTCAGTACAACTCGGGAGAGAAACTGGGAAGGGGTTTAGATTCGAGACGATCGGGGGCCCGGCGGTTCGGGTATTTTTCGTGTCAATGAAAAATCGTACGTTCGTACAAAGTGCCGAGCCAAGACCGTCGAGAATGACACCCACCAAACAAAACATCAACAACGAAAAAAAGAACGTTCGTATTTGTGAGAATTCGGCCTCTGTCGAAGGCTCAGTACAACTCGGGAGAGAAACTGGGAAGGGGTTTAGATTCGAGACGATCGGGGGCCCGGCGGTTCGGGTATTTTTCGTGTCAATGAAAAATCGTACGTTCGTACAAAGTGCCGAGCCAAGACCGTCGAGAATGACACCCACCAAACAAAACATCAACAACGAAAAAAAGAACGTTCGTATTTGTGAGAATTCGGCCTCTGTCGAAGGCTCAGTACAACTCGGGAGAGAAACTGGGAAGGGGTTTAGATTCGAGACGATCGGGGGCCCGGCGGTTCGGGTATTTTTCGTGTCAATGAAAAATCGTACGTTCGTACAAAGTGCCGAGCCAAGACCGTCGAGAATGACACCCACCAAACAAAACATCAACAACGAAAAAAAGAACGTTCGTATTTGTGAGAATTCGGCCTCTGTCGAAGGCTCAGTACAACTCGGGAGAGAAACTGGGAAGGGGTTTAGATTCGAGACGATCGGGGGCCCGGCGGTTCGGGTATTTTTCGTGTCAATGAAAAATCGTACGTTCGTACAAAGTGCCGAGCCAAGACCGTCGAGAATGACACCCACCAAACAAAACATCAACAACGAAAAAAAGAACGTTCGTATTTGTGAGAATTCGGCCTCTGTCGAAGGCTCAGTACAACTCGGGAGAGAAACTGGGAAGGGGTTTAGATTCGAGACGATCGGGGGCCCGGCGGTTCGGGTATTTTTCGTGTCAATGAAAAATCGTACGTTCGTACAAAGTGCCGAGCCAAGACCGTCGAGAACGACACCCACCAAACAAAACATCAACAACGAAAAAAAGAACGTTCGTATTTGTGAGAATTCGGCCTCTGGCGAAGGCTCAGTACAACTCGGGAGAGAAACTGGGAAGGGGTTTAGATTCGAGACGATCGGGGGCCCGGCGGTTCGGGTATTTTTCGTGTCAATGAAAAATCGTACGTTCGTACAAAGTGCCGAGGTAGTTATTTCCGTTTATTTGTACTCGAAGTAAATATGGAGCACGCATGGGGTCAGGCTGACGGCAAACCATCGATGAAATTAGCTGGCGCCACCTATTATCCGCGATAAGAACTAAGCTACTTTCCAAGAAGTGCGACTCGATTAAAAGAGCCTTAAATATTTGGTACTAGATAATAATATGAAATAAATAAAGTCTAGTTATTAACTTTTTTAGAAAGTAACTTTAGTTCATATACAGTGTGCCAAAAAGTTGGACACAAATGGGAATTTTCTTTATTTGAAGTTTCTCAGAGAAAAATATTCTTTATAAAAGTTGGTGCTTATACTTAAACTCAAAATCCACCCTCAAAAATTTTGAAATTTCTATTCGTATACAGGGAAGGTTGAAAAATATGAAAATTCCTCAAGAGTAAAGTACCCTTATTTTTAGAACTACAGCAGGGTGGCACTTATAAGAAAAGTTTATTAGAATCCCAAGACAATGTCAAATATGAATTCAAAGCCACCTACTCAAAAGAAGAAAAATAAACACACTTTCGCATTTTTTATTCATAATGTTGGATATGTATTTTGAACCGAACTATATTCAAAATAGTTCGGTGTTTGAGGCACATCTTCGAGCACAACAGTACGATACTAATGAATGTTATTTACGTTCAACTAGCATCTTAAAAACACTTAATAACTGAAAGTTCTGCAAAGTTTGTCGTTTTTTTGTGTCCAGGTAAAATACTCCTACAATTTCAAACATAACATAGCAACTAATCTGTGGAACATATGTTACAAAACGTACATACCGAAATGAACCGAAGAACAATAGTCTGCATAGAAAAGGAAGGGGCACATGTAGTCACTGAAATGTTTATTCTCATAATAATTTTTTTGTTGTGATATTTTTATTGTTGAATTATCATTATTTATTAAATAATTTTAAATTGTTGCTGTATTAAAATATTTTTATGTTCCACAGATTAGTTGCTATGTTATGTTTGAAATTGTAAGAGTATTTTACCTGGACACAAAAAAACGACAAACTTTGCAGAACTTTCAGTTATTAAGTGTTTTTAAGATGCTAGTTGAACGTAAATAAAAATTATTGGCATCGTACTGTCATGCTCAAAGATGTGCCTCAAAATACATATCTAACATTATGTATTATACAGCACGATGAATAAAAAATGTGAAAGTGTGATTATTTTTCTTCTTTTGAGTAGGTGGCTGTGAATTAATATTTGACATTGTCTTTGGATTCCAAACAACTTTTCTCAGTGCCACCCTGCTGTAGTTCTAAAAATAAGGGTACTTTACTCTTGAGGAATTTTCATATTTTACGAATAGAAATTTCAAAATTTTTACGGGTGGATTTTGAGTTTAGCACAAGCACCAACTTTTATCAAGAATAATTTTTTTTTTGGGAGACTTCAAGTAAAGAAAATTTCCATTTGTGTCCAACTTTCTGACAGACACTGTATGTTAGGTGATAGGTGGCAATAGTGAGTTTCGGAGAGGTATTTATCGACAACCTAACAGAATTTCCAAATGTTTTCGAAGTGACACTGGTATAATAATTTTGTTTCTTCTTGTATATTGATTTTTCTTGGCGACATTCAATTCTTTGGAAAAAAGGACACAAATTTAGTTTTCGAACCACCAATTTATTTTAATGTGCGTGCTCTCAAAGTAAACTTTCTTGCATCAAATCGGAAATCGGTACTCGTTTTAAATCGGGCTTGTTTTAGAGTGTAACGACTGTAACCGGTAGTAACCAGTTACAGTTACGGCGTACCCCCGCCACCCCGAACCGCGGGCCCCCGACCGAACGGTACCGCGCGGATCGCCCGTCGCTCAGGCCTCCGTCGAGGCGACGAGCGACCCCTTGGGCGTGTAGGCCGTCGCGTTGGGATCGAGCTTGGACAGCGACGAGCCGGGCGGGCTCTCGGCCAGCCGGACGCGCGACACCGGCGTGGCGGCGGCGGGCGGCGCGAACGTGTCGTTCGGCATCACGGCCAGCACCTGCGCGATCTTCCCCTTCAGCTCCTCGATCTCCTTCTCTTGGGCCCGGTTCGCGTCTATAACGTCGTTCAAACTCACGACGGGAAGCTTATATAGTGTGTCCCAGACCGATACTGTATTAAAGACCTGGGGTGTTTGAAACGATCGCCACTGGCGCCACATGACAAAGTGGTTTGTTGAAAACGCCATTGTAGCGATATACATATTTTATGAAATAATAATAAAGGAACCCTAGCTATAACTAGGCCTGGGCGATATTGAAAAAGTTATCGAAAATATCGATATTCATAAAAATATCGTTAGAGCGGATATATATCGATATTCCGATATATCGATATTCCCAGGGACTCTTTAAAGTAAGGGGACCCAGCATTATACTTTCCAAAGTGAGGCCTATTCTTTCATCATTCTAATGGTCTCAGTGATGCCAAGTATGCCATTTTATTGGAGAATCTATGAATATAACAGGTACTTTGATTGTTAGTAAAAATTAATAACGGTTTCCATGATTTCTAAAAATTAGACTTGACAATTTTGTGTATACAAGTGCAGAATGTGGCAACTGTCAAATGAAAGAAATTTATTTTATAGTTGAAATTTTGATTTCCAGCAATTATTTCTACGAATTTAAGTAATAAGTATGATAAATCAATGCCGATTTTGTTTATTTAAGAATTTGTCGCTATTGCACCTTGTTACCAGGTTCCTCAATCCAATTGTAAGATGTATACTTCAACTTTCTTCCCTTGTTGAATGTATCTACCCAAAGAACTTTCACAGATTTCGGGATGGACTAATAAGATTAGGTCTAGTAGTTCTATGATGTAGTTTTTCTCGGTGTTCATTATAAAATTTTTGTATTGTTATTTCTCTCCCAAGGTACCTCACAAACTTAAAATTAACTTGTAGTCGTAGATAAAAACTTTTTAAAAAATGAGCTGACTGAAGCTTCCTGCTTAATAATTTAAAATTTACGAAATACGATTCATTTTTGAACTACCTACTTACACGTAATGCCCACGTAATGGGAATTGTAGGATTACTAAAGGTGATACAGGAAACATCTGGTTGCAGTTATTGGGACTACTACATAACAGGCGGCCGCATTACCTTTAATTGACACATCTGAGTATCTGGAAGTTAGAAAAGTTATAAATTGTGAATTATGATGGGAAATATTTTGCCTCCTTTAGAATCTATGGCACTGGCATGTCACATAAAGCCTGATGGCAGTTGGACACAGACATATAACATAACCTTGTACCAGCCCCCTTGTGGTCTCCTTGGAGTAGACAGAAAACAAACTTCCCCTCAAGGCTTCACTTTTCCTATGTGATAGACTGTGACATGCTGGGTCCCCTTATTTTAAAGAGTCCCTGGATATTCCGATATAAATAATAAAGATTTGGCTACATACAGAGACAATATAGGTTTGCTATTTGCTGCCAACAACTAGCAAAAAAAAAACGTAGTCATGTGATTCTCATATCTGTCGTGTTGAGTGCTGTCTTGCTTATTATTGCGGTTGTGGAGGTGGGTAGTACTGGACGTTGGGTGGGGTGTGTACAAGTAAAACAAGAAAAGCAATAGGCAGACTGACGGAAAACAATAAAACTTTTTCATTTCTCTTTCATTTTTTAAATTATAAATCGATACATCAACATATCGATACCTATATAGGAATGTTGATATATCTATCTTCTCTAAATACCAATATATCGATATATCGCAATGTCGATATATCGATATATTACAATATCGATATACAGGGTGATTCAGGTTTAATCTGCAACGCTTCAACAGGTGATAGAAAACCAAAAAATAACCGCACTTTCTTCTATAAACTATATCATTTTAAGGCCTTATAAAAAAGTTACAGGGTGTTAAAGTTGCAAGAAATATGTGGAATTTATTGAATATTTTACAAACTAGTTGAGATATTTAAGTCATATTTGGTACACGTTATAACGGCATGGGTTAGCATAAAATCTGTTAATATCAAACATCTTGAACAACCAGTGGCGTAGAAATGGGTAATTAGTATAATTTATTTTAGAAAAAAAATAGAACCACCTTGTATAGCATTAAAATGTATTCAATTTCTTATGTAGATTGTAATTTTAAACAAAAATGCCCTCTTGGTAATTTTTCGTATGTGTCATGGTTTCGTGGCAAATTTGATTTTTTGTATTATTTCGGGGTATTTCCGAAAAATTATCTAAAAAATTTGCTCCATAAGTAACACTTAAAGTAGAAATAATGTGTAACTTTTTCCAATAAACTCACCTATTTAAGGCTATACTTTTGAAGATACAGGGTCTGAAACATTTAAGGAAGATACAATTAATGTTATGCTCTGTATCTTGAAAAGTAAAACCTTGAATGGGTAAGTTTATTGGGAAAAGTTACTGTATTTAAAGTAAAAAACACATTTTTTCTACTTTGAGTGTTACTTATAGAGAAAAGTTTTAAGTTAATTTTTCAGATGTAGGTACCCCGAAATAATACGAAAAAATCAAATTTGCTATGAAACCATGACACATATGAAAAAATGCTGAGAGAAAGTTTTTGTTTACAATTAAAATTTACATAAGAAATTGAATACATTTTATTGCTATACAAGGTGGTTCTATTTTTTTTTCTAAAATAAATTATACTAATTACCCATTTCTACGCCACTGGTTGTTCAAGATGTTTGATATTAACAGGTTTTATGCTAACCCATACCGTTATAACGTGTACCAAATATGACTTAAATATCTCAACTAGTTTGTAAAATTAAATGCCACATATTTCTTGCAACTTTAACACCCTGTAACTTTTTTATAAGGCCTTAAAATGATATAGTTTATAGAAGAAAGTGCGGTTATTTTTTGGTTTTCTATCACCTGTTGAAGTGTTGCAGATTAAAACTGAATCACCCTGTATAACGATTAACGATATATCGCAATATCGATATATCGCAATATCGATATATTAAACTATATATCGCAATATCGATATATCGCAATATCGATATATTACAATATCGATATATCGCATAATCGATATGATATTTAGAAAAGAAAATATCGTTCAATATATCGATAAAAATATCGATATATCAAAAAAAATCGCAGCCCTACTTGTAACCACAAACAACAATGGCATTATGACATCATGCTCGGATCTTTAATTTAGTGTTGGTCCAGGTTTGCCGCTTATTTGCCGACTTACTTTCTCTGATTTCCAGCTGCCGCTTGGCTTCGCCCAGCGCGCTGAAGAGATCCAATTTGACTCGGTTTTCAGCCGACAGGCTGTTCTCCAGGTGGGAGTTTTTCTCCTGCATGGCGCTCAGTGCCGACATCAATATGTCTGTGTCCCTGTCGAACAAATTATATGTCCATTTGTTATTTACATGGATCAAGATAAAATTAGTCTTATTTTCCCAGCAGAAAAATAACGTTCGATTTTATGGCCAAAAATTTGATCAACAATTTGATCAAAATTGTTTTACGAGAGGCAGTTTTAACTTTTTTTTTCGAAGTATTTAAGCCTTTAAGTATTCAAATTTTTGTTACATAATCTGTTTTACTGTGTAGACTAAAGACGGAAACCGCAATTAGAAAAAATTGTATATAATGTGTAGTAAGTATCTCAAAAATGATTGATTTTTGGTAATAGATATTTGGTCAAAATTGATGGCAAGCTCCCTCATTCAAAGAAATGCATAGAGTATTCTCTGGCAATAAAGTTACTCTTTATAGTACTACAGGACCTAACAACTAGCAGTTATTTTGGGAACAATAAGCTGTCTAACTAAAATGTATCGATTAATTGTTTTTTAATTTTAAGGAAGCAATTAATAGTTATTTATGTACCAAGGCACTGAAGTTCAACTTTTTATGACTCATGTGGAATTTAGTTGCCGAGGTCTCTGGTCGAGGCAAATAAACCACATGAGTCATAAAAAGAACTTCAGTGCCGAGGTACATATTATATTTTTTTTTGAAATCGGAAAAAAATGTTTTATTAGGCAAGAAAATAATAATAAGGGATCACCCGTCCATGAACCGACTACGCGCGGCGTTGCTTGACTTTGACGATGGCTCTACCTTGTGCAGACTACACAACAAATCTATTGATGTTCAAATTTACTAAAATATATATACTGAAGGATTGCGCTTCTATAGGAAACAATTTCGCAATGTGTACGAAAAGTTAAATGGGCTTTTATCGGCCGGGTTTTGAATATTTGGTCACTTTTGACGGGCGATTTCTCTGCGTCTGACGTTTGATGTTTACATCCCGCCAAGGCCTACTTATTGAAAAAATCGTACAATAATGGGCTACATTATTGTACGATTTCTGTGCTTTTAATGACGATTTTGGGACACCTTACTGCCGATTTCAAGAAAAAATATATTCGATACTGTTTTAAAATATTTTTAATGCAGATTTTTGTTCCCTTTTTTTGGTGCAACTATTTGTTCATTTGAGGTCGAAATAAACCGCCACCTGACAACTAAATGTTGGAACAAGTTGTGCCTCACTTCATATTGCTGTCAGTGTAAGCTGATCAAGTAGGCGTTAAAACAAAAACAAGCAATGTTTTTAAAGTTATTGTTGTAGAGAACTGTCGATATCATTGCCGAGTTTGAATTTTAGAATTTCTTTGAGCCAATCACATCGACGGACACTAGTTCGGAATTGCTCCACAAACATAGCAATTATCAATATTTATTTATTTATTTAAATTCTCAACAATCAGTAGATTATTACAGAGAATTATATAGATTAATTACTAAAAAAAACAAGATTACTGCAACATGTTTTTCTTACTTTTTTCCCTTTGTTTTTTTCCAGAAAAAAATTTTTTAGCTTCATTTTCAATCTGGTGGTATTTCTCATACATTTGATTTCGTTTGGAATCGAATCTTATTATATAATAAAACTCCATCACAGATAATTCATTTTTTTCCCAAAATTACTTTTAAATTTTTGAATCTGAAAATCACTATTTTGTCTAGTAATTTTGGAATAAACTCTTTGAATAGCAATGCTGGAATATTTTTCTTTTTTAACAACTGAATGAATCAAAATGCATACTTTTAATTATAAACTTTCAATATCTAGATATCCTTTTGGTTTATACAAATTTATTGTTAGTTCCAAGAAAGGTAGTTTTAATTTTATTTTGCAACTTTTTCAAAGGTTTTCTTGCATCCAAACTTGCTGATCCCCAAATTGAAATTAAATATTGTAATTTTGAGTATATTAATGAAAATTGAGAAGTAAATATTTTTCAAGTATTTCAATGCAATATAGTTCCTTATCCTATATAAAATACCTATTATTGGAGAAATACTGTTCCTAAGATATTTAATATGTGTTTTCCAACTAAAATTTGAGTCGAGATGTAAACCTAGAAACTTAATAGAATTTTTATGTTTAATTTCATTATTATTAAATGAAAGCTTTGGTTTAATATTTTCAATTAATTTACGTTTCGTGATAAACATATACTTGGATTTATCAAAATTCAGTGAGACTTTATATAACTGTAACCATTTAAAAAGTTTCTCTAAATCATGTTCAATATGACAAAATATTTCAGAGATAGTTTCAGCAAAATAGACAATTGTTGTATCATCAGCAAAAAGTTTAATACTGCCTTTCAGATTTAAATTCGACACAGAATTAATATATATTAGAAACATAATTGGGCCTAAAGTAGATCCTTGTGGAACCCCACAATTTATATATCTCTTTTAACTTTTGATTTCTCCAATTCGGATAAATAATTTTGAAACCATGATTGAAGTATGCCTCTTATACCCATATTACATAAACATTTAAGAAAAAATGTATGGTTAATTGTATCGAATGCTTTACATAAATCTAGTGACAATAAACAACATATTTTAATGTCATCAACATTATGCTGTATATTTGTAATGACATCAGCAGCAGCAATTTCTGTGTCTCTAGATATACAAAAGCCAAATTGGTTAGAATAAAGTAGCTGTTTGGATTCAAGAAAATCGGTTACTCTGTTGTTCATTACTTTTTCCAAAATTATGGAAAAAACTGGTAAAATAGAAATTGGTCGATAATCATTACATTTTTAACGTTCTCCACTTTTAAAAATTGGCAAAACTTTAGCAATTTTCATTTTCTCTGGAAACTGACCATTTTGAAAAGACATTTTTATAAGTTGCAGTAAAATTGGAATTAAGGAATATTTAACATTTTTAACAATCTTGACTGAAACATTGTCATAACCAGTTGCTTTATGTGGATCCAACCTATCTATAATTTCAATCAAGAGCTTCTTTTGATAAGCCCAGTTCCAGAACTGTAATTACAAGAATGGAGAGCCCACTGATAAAAAAGTGCACGAAATTATTATCAAACAATACCATAAAGGCAAGACAATGTCTCATGTTGCCAGTGAATTCGCTATAGCGAAAACAATTCGAATCCGCTCACCTGAGCTGGTCGGCCAGCGCGGCGTTGTCCCTCTCGAGGGCCGAACACCGCTCGTCGGCCCACCGCCTTGTCTGCCGCAGCTCGGCCACCTCTGTCTCCAGCTCGCGCCGCCTCGACCTGCACTGCTCCGTGCAGTCCGACCTGGAGGACTGTTGCGCCACGACCTGAAACGACGGCCGCGACGTCAGACACGTTCGTCGCCTTCGGCCCCAAGAATGATGGACGCACAGGATTGCTCGATCGGGCAAATCTCTCCGCCGGCGTGACGTCACCGCTAGACTGCTATCTGCTAAGCGCGCCGGGAGCTACCGTTTAAAATATAGAAAGGGTGGGTTTTCTGTGGATGTTCAGTGTTTTTGAGCTACTTTTGCCAATCCTTTGATTTTTATACACTATTAAGAGTACAGAGAACTTTTATTTTTTACTTAGAATGTATCAAGACTAAGGGATTAATTTATAAAATTGCCAATATATGGAATAATTGCATACTGAAGAAAATTTCGAAAATAGTTATTTATGTACCAAGGCACTGAAGTTCAACTTTTTATGACTCATGTGGAATTTAGTTGCCGAGGCCTCTGGCTGAGGCAAATATAAAATATTATTATTATACAAAGTATTTTGAACGTTTGAAAGACGGTAAGTATGATACTAATCTTTTGCGATATTATTTTATAAATTAATATTAAAAATAATGTTTGCCAAATTTTAGTTTCAATTTATTACGAGTATAATACTCTTAATAAACACTATGAAAATTATGTTTCACAAAAGGTTCGATAAAAGGCGCTTATAGGACTTGACATTTGGTTTTATTGCACCTGTACTGGTATACACTCTGTGATGCCTGTTTTACATTGACAATTTCTTCATGAATTAATTCATGAAGTCACTTCAAGGGCAAATTATTATAAAAAGTCGTGTATTACACTGGCAATTTCTTCATGAATTTCTTCATGAAGTTACTTCACGAATTAGAGCATTTTCCGTCAAGTTTTGCGTGAACTTCAGGAGTACTAACATTGAAAATTTGAACACAAGAAAGGTTATATTTTGATACTAGTTTTGTTTGAGGCATTAGACGAGAAAGAGGAGAGTACATAGTTTTAAAGATAATATACTTGGATAAAAAGTGTGTGAAATGTTATATGTTTTATTTATGTATTCCGCTGCCAAGGCACAGCTCCCTCATTCACGAAATAATCACAAAACTCCTCTTGGGCAGCAACGCAAGCATGTCTTGGTGAGCATGTTTGGTAAGAAAGTCCAAATTGAAATATATAGTTTTTATCAAGCTCTTCTAGGATGGAAGTAGGACATTCGGGTCTCAAAAATTATGTAATGTGCAACATGCCAATGTTATGGTTTGCACTTTTTCCACATTCAAATTAATTTTAGTCAAAAAACTCTAAATCGTTTGGCTAAAATGCCAAATGCATTTTCAACTACTCTTCTTGCCAGATTTAATCTGTAGTTAAAGAAGCTTTGGATGAAGATGGAAAAGTTAAACTCTTTTACCTAGCAGTTCACTCTGTAAATCTCTTTCATAGTCATTTTCAGTAAAATGACGAGAACAAATATGACTGTTATTAGGGTTGAAACTGTCCATTCTTTTACATCTTGCCACCCATGATCTCCTAATCGTTTGTGAAACCATATCTTTTGACTTGGGGAAGGTATGGAACATAGTATTTTCGCCTGCTTTTTTTAAAGCGTAAGTTGTATTACAACCATAAACAGCACACCTCGTTCCTGTCATAATGTATTCTAAATAAATAATAAAAATAAAGTATAGGGTAAAGTGTATTTAAAATGATAAAATATAAGTACCTACCTATTAAATAACCCAGTACCTACAAAAAAATCGAAGACAATGACGAGGAGATCTCAAATCTAACTTCTAACCTATAATGGCACAAAACATTCGATATTAGAGAGATAATTTGACAAAATATATTAGTTCTTACGTTTTTAATACTAAGCAAGATGGTACTAATTTAGTATAAATATTCAATAATAGATTGAAAACTAAAAACCGGTTACATAAAATAAAGAAAACACAGCCAAAACCCGCGTCAAAACCCGCACCGCTGATGTACAAATAACACCGTTAGTCTAGCGCTGACGTCACACCCATCTGCCGACTGGCGAACATTACGCTTACGAGATCGAGCAATCCTGTGCGTCTACCGTTCTTGTTCGGCCCGACGTTGCCGCCCGCCCACCTGCGTCAGCCTGGCCTCCTCCTGCTTGCGGCTCTTGCGCTCCTGGCCGAGCTGCTGTTCGGCGGCCGCCCGCAGCCGCCGCTCCTCGACGACGCGCCGCTCCAGCTGGCCGATCGCCTGGCGGTCGCCCGCCCGCTGCGCGCCGACCGCCTGCAGGCGCTCCTGCAGCTCGTCGGCCTGCCGCTGGGCCGCCGACAGCTCGCCCCTCGTCACCTTCTCGGCCGTCGTCAGCGACGCCACCTGCGCAACAGACGGCGGTGCGTGGGAAGCACGGCGACGAAATTCGAACAAGATAAGGCCGCGGGCTTGACGTTAAAAGGGAAAGTAACGATAGATGCGGTCAAACTGAGTGGCGGGACCACGGAATTAAAGAATTTATTGTACGGTCGAACTCGGCTATATCGGCCGCAGGATATACGTTGTAAACATGGGGCAAAAATTATTACCTAATAATTTTATAGGGTGTCTTTTAGATATATACAGGGTGTAACTAAACGGATGGTCAAAAATGAAACCACGTATTCTTGGAGTCAAAATAAGGGCACTTCTTCATATATTTTTTTTCTCCTACGGGCCATAGTTTTTTTTTTATCCAGAGCGTAGAAGTTTAGAGAAAAGTACACATAGTTCTTAGTATCTCTAGAAGTATACAAGATATTTTCTTCAAACTTGGCGTGTCACATGAGCAAATGAGCCGTCAAACTTAAGGTTGACATGAAGCTTCTGAGGCTCCCAGTTGCGGAGATACAAGGTGTTATTAAAATTAATTAGTTCAGAAAAGTGTGAATACCCTGTATAATCGCATTTTTTAAATTTGTTTTGAATGGAAACATCAATGGTTGACAAAAAGTATCTCTTAGTATTTTTTCATATTCGCAGCCGTTTCTTAATTATTTTCAAAGAACGGCAACGCTGCAATGAACAATAGTCACTTTAAGAATAAATCTAGTAATCTGTGGATGTCAATTAAACTTTATTTAACAAAATACAAAAGAAAAATCGATAATTAAAGAAACGTATTGCTATTAGAAAATTAAATTATTAAATGTTCGAAATGACAACTATGCCATTCCGCATGTTTATTATTACCATTGGCAAGTCCATAGCAAAAGTGCATATCAGTCAATTCTTCGAATGAAAATATCATTTTTCAAAATATTGATAGTAGTTCAAAGTTGGCAGCCAAATGATTCAAATAATGCCAAGTTTAATTATTAACTTCCACAGATTGTTAGATTTATTCTTAAAATGACTTGTTTATTGCAGCATTGCAGTTCCTTGAAAATAATTAAGAAATGGCTAATAATATGAAAAAATACTAAGAGATACTTTTTGTTAACCATTGAATTTACCATTCAAAACAAACTTAAGAAATGCGATTATACAGGGTATTCATATTTTTCTTAACTAATTAATTTTAATAACACCTTGTATCTCCGCAACTGGGGACCTCAGAAGCTTCATATTAAGCTTAAGTTTGACGGCTCATCCGCTCATGTGACATGCCAAGTTTGAAGAAAATATCTCGTATACTTCTAGAGATACTAAGAAATATGTGTATTTTTCTCTAAATTTCTACGCTCTGTATAAAAAAAACTATGGCCCGTAGGAGAAAAAAATATATGAAGAAGTGCCCTTATTTTGACTCCAAGAATACGTGGTTTCATTTTTGACCATCAGTTCAGTTACACCCTGTATAAGAGTTGATTCGGAAAGTCCAGTAGATTTTGCAATTTTCATAATAAAGCAACTAAAAATACAACTTTTTTGTCCCTTGATTTTTTTTCATATGTGGCATCATTTTCGAGAAAAAATCCTAACTTTTGCATGTCTCTTTTTGTCCCTTGATTTTTTTCATATGTGGCATCATTTTCGAGAAAAAATCCTAACTTTTGCATGTCTCTCAAGTTTAATTTTTTTTTCTCGAAAACGAAGAAACATGCAAAAAATCAAGGGACAAAATATTTGTATTTTTAGTTGCTTTATTCAAAACCATTCTTAGATTGTAATAAAAAAAATATTTTACAAACTAAAGTTTGTATCCTTGTATTTTGGAATTGAAGAAATTCTGGACATATGTTTATAAGAACTTTTTTTTATTTCGACACAAGGAATATTCAATTAAATTTTTTGCCGCATGTTTAGGAAACGCCCTGTATAACAAACACTCAGTTATATCACGTGTTTGCAGCAAAATAGTTTAATATAACGACTTTACACTATATTTGTAAAATTCCAAGCTTTTGTTCTTGTTTAAGAACTTCGTCAGGGATTTTAGTTATAGCAAAATCATTATAATAATTAAATTTAAGATGTTCAAGAGCCAAAATATAACTAAGAGGTATGTTAGCTTCAGATTTATTTTACAAATAGCACTAATTGCGAGATCTTTCTTACAATTAGCACCAATTGCAAGATCTAATCTATGCAAGATAAATCTAACAATTAGCAAGAAAAAATTACAATTTACACGATTTGAGAATAAATAATAAAAACATCAAGCTTACTTGCTAATTGCAAGATTTATCTTGCATTTAAAGCTAATTGCAAGGCTCATATTACAATTAGCACTAATTGCAAGACATTTCTTACAATTAGCACCAATTGCAAGAACTATCTTAGCAATTAGCACCAATTGCAAGATCTATCTTAGCAATTAGCCCCAATTGCAATCTTACAATTATTAGCAAGACAAAAACGAACAATTTACACGATTCGAAAATAAATAATTAAAACATCAAGCTTATTTGCTAATTGCAAGATCCAATGACGTTAAAACCTATAGACGTGGTGCCCCATTGTTAAAATGCCCTTTATTTTGACGCCAAGATTAAATATATCCATACTACTCTAAAAACATGCTACAAACAAAGACAGAAAGTCAACCATCAACCAACTATACACCCGGTGATTTCAGGTTATAGTTCCTCCAGAATCACACTTAGATATCGCATGTTTTTTCTTGTTTGGGGGCGCCGGAAGCATCGTAACCTCACCTGAAGACTCGGGGGATGGTCTAACGACGCCAGCCACCGAGCCCAGAGTCGAAATAAGTTCGCTACGGCTCGACAAAAAGGGGCAATTTCTGACAATCTCGCGACATTTTCGGAATAATTTAATGGAGCGCTTAGATTGTGATTAGTTCTGGGCGTCAAGGGTTTATCAAAACAAACCTGTCTATAGGTTCTGACGTCATTGGCAAGATCTATTTTACAATTAGCATTAATTACAAGATAGAGCTTACAACTAGCAAGAAAAAAATGAATATTTTACACGATTTGAGAATAAGTAACGAAAACATCAAGCTCATTTGCTAATTGCAAGATCTATCTTGCAATTAGTGCTAATTGCAAGTTAGATAAGCACTAAAAGTTAGATAAACACTAATTGCAAGAAAGATGTTGAATTAGTGCTAATAGTTTGTTATTGATATTTACTATTATATATTGTTTGCGGACCTAGGTAAGGTATTATGGACATGGGACCCTGAAAGGACAATCTGTAATTTGCCGAAATTGGATACTGTTAGCGTTAGCGTCTGCCGAAATCCATGGGATAAAACTGCAAATGTTTGTTTGTACCAACTTTGTAGTAAGAATACAAGTATTATGAGTTATTAATAAAGAGAGAACCTCGGCCTAGGGACCATCTTGAAGGCGCGTTTATGAAGACGCCATAGTGCTTAGAAGTACCTACTGAGCCCGAATTCCGGACTTTAGGTCCAACCTAGCCAAAAAAATTTACAGAAAAATGATTGAATAAGTATTTACGGAAAAAACCTTCTTGACTAAAATCGTCGATGGAGGAAGGAATCAATCAACGCTAAAAGTGGTTTCACGGGGCATCATAAGTCTGGAAGTTTTAGGTTAGAATTTTGAAATTTCAACTTTCCTTGCAACTTTCACTGCCGAATAAGGTTATGTCTCAGAACACTTCAGTGGTATCGCTATGTTGCCAAATTGCTGTTATAAAACACTTGTGATGATGTCATACGTGCTTTCCCGCCAAATTTCAAAGAAAGTCTAATAACTTGCTAATTACGTAAAGTCTATACAATTAGCACTAATTCAACATCTATCTTGCAATTAGTGCCTATCTAACTTGCAACTAGCACTAATTGCAAGATAGATTTGCAATAGGGTACTTGACGAAATTTTACAAACTTTATAAAACAATTCCTGGACACTTGCCTAAGACCCTACGATTATTTAAATATATTTTTTAAATAATCGTAGGGTCTTAGGCAAGTGTCCAGGAATTGTTTTATAAAGTTTGTAAAATTTTGTCAAGTACCCTATTGCAAATCTATCTTGCAATTAGTGCTAGTTGCAAGTTAGATAGGCACTAATTGCAAGATAGATGTTGAATTAGTGCTAATTGTATAGACTTTCGCACCAATGTCCCTGTATTGGTAATAAAATACGACTGTGTAAATGAAAAAAGGTAGAGTTGAACGATGATATTCTGTTTGCTTTCGTAGTAAACTACCCGTAGTAAAGTCATTTGGAATGTCTAACGATATGTTCTTACCTGCAACCGGAGCTCCTGTTCGCTGCCCCTGCTCTGCTGGAGGTCGGCGCGCAATCGCCGCAGGTCGAGCTCGACCCGCTGCAGGTACTCCTGCACCTCGCGGTCACGGTCCTGCTCCCGTCGTTCCCGCCGACGGTTGCCGCCGGACGGCCGCGTCGTCTCCGCCTCGGCGGCCGGGGCGCCCTCCTCCGGGCCCACCGCCGAGCCGTTGCTGTGCGCGTGGCTCAGCTGCGGGGGGGGGGGGATTTTTTCCCTCGTTAACTCGCGAAAAGGCATCGGTTACGTTTCCGTCTTTCGATTATCATGCAAGCGACACGGTACTTTATGTCAAGTACCCATTTTAATATGAACGTAAAATTGAAAGAGGCAACTGATGGAGTTTTCCTTCAGCAGCAATATTCAGAGGTGTCAAAATGCCACCCTAAATGTTTGTATAAGCCATTGAATATAAGAAATACGCCCCCTGTAGGCTCAATGCTACACTAAGTCTATGGGCCATGCCATTTTGTTGATTCGTATATTATGTTTTCTGTTTTGTTCAAAATCAGTCAAAAAAGCTTTATTTTCTAAAGTTGACTATTATAATAATGTGGTAAATAACAACAGTTGAATTCAAATGTTTAAATATTCCCGCCACGCTTGTGCCAAAAAAGAGAGAAGAGTTAAAGAAGAGTTGTTAGAAAATGAAATAAAGCAAGTAAAATGTGATTTTTATTATGATTACCACGCCCAAAAGGCCTCCCACAGTTATCAGAAGTGGAATTTGAACATGCTAAAGTGTTATGCAGTGTAATTACGAAGTTTTAGTGCGAGATTCGGACGAAAAACCGTCTTGATTCGATCGCCGAGGCCCTAACCTAAACATTTTTTGTTCGTTTGTTCCTAAAAACATTTTCGAGATGGAACAAGTTTCGAATCAATTTAATTTAACCAACAGTTCTCTATTTCGAATTCTGCTTTTAGTTCATTTTTAGTTGCCTGTTGCCTTTGCAATTACATAAATCATAAACAATAATGTTTAAACTTTGTAATAACCGGTAAGTACAGTTTCCCGCGGTGTATGTCTGCCCCGATTTTTTTGAAATTTTGGCTACCCCCCTATTTTCGGGGTCCCTGAACACGAATCTGACCTTAGTTTTTGGTGCTCGGGAGTAGTTTCCGAGAAAATGAATTTTCAAATTTCCTTTGACACCTCACTTTTCATGGCGATATTTGTGGTTATAATCCGGATGAATTTTTACTATATGCAGCTCAAACTAATCGCCAGACTATTTTGCACCTTTTGCAACATCGAAACTTGGCGGAAACCCGCGGAAAATCCGAAATTTGGAAAGATTTGTGCCGTGTTTACGTCCGGCCCGGCCGCTGTTTTCGCCCCACAATCGGCAGGCACCGATTGTCGGGGGGGACTTTTACTTAATAACCAAATAACTATATGAAGACGACCACAAAATATTATTATATAGAAGACTACAAGAACAATGAACAAGAACAAAGAACAACGCAGTGTAAACCCAAAGTGTGCCCAAAGCTAGAGGTGACAATGGCCCATATAGTTAGTTCGCATAGTGCCCGTCGGGACGTTGGCATCTTAAATTCAGTCGCTTATACACTGTGTCCCAGATAAGAATGAACAGCATGGGGATCTTGCAAACAGTGAGAGATAGAACAACGGTTAATTAGGGAAAAAGTTGCGCAATTTTAAGGTCAATAAACTGGTACAAACAGATTTGTAATATCTTTTTTCTTTTTTCGTTTTTGAGTTATTTTGAAAAAAGTAAAATTTTGTGTTTTCGATTTTATTTTTTTATGAAGTTGTTATCACAGATAGAAAAAAAAATAAAAACACCTTCTTATGGCACTTTTTAACGGGCTTTAAGATGGCGTTTTTAGATTTGTTCTACAACATTCGATTTTTGAGAAACCATCTTCAACTTTACTTCTTTAAATACGGACCTGGATCTTTTGTTGCAGATTTTGAAAGCACTTTTTATTGCAAATACCATGATTTATGACACGAAATATTTTTAAAATGTTTTGAGACAATTATACTTAAAATTCCTTTTTTCCATTAATTTTTCTTTATTGCGGCCCTGTATTTAATAATAAGAAGCCTACATATTAATCAGTATTGTCAATAATTTGACTTACAGTTTATTTTTACTTCGAAAAATTAATATTTTGAAATATGGCCCTGTCTGCTAAGTGTTTTCCACTGTTGTTGTACAGGGTGTCCAGATTTGCTTGTAAATGCGGGGTATCTCAGTTATTTTTAGAGACAGGGAGTTGCGGTTTTCGCGAAAAGTTGCTACTTTTTTGTGAAACGAAAGATACCGTAAACAGATTTTTCATAGCCACCTTCGTTTTTAAGATACGGGGCGAAATTGAAAATTTGCGCTTTTGGGGCATATCTCGTATCTTGGGAATGGTTAATGATATTGAAATGGCAAAAACTGTATCTTATAGACATTTTCACGTAGAATTCAGTGCCGTATTCAGTTTTTTACTAAAATTGATAGTGTTCGATATATGGACCAAACTTAGTTTTTTTTTAAATAGAACACCCTGTATATTTTCTACTAGCTATATTCAGATTGTCGTAAGCTTTACAAAAATATATAATACTATGTAGTTATTATCTATATTGGGCTCAAAAAGATACCCCGCATTTACAACCAAATCTGGACAGCCTGTACAGCAAACGCAGTGTCGCATTGTGTTTTGGAGTAAATTCTTCGCTTTTTCTAATTGTGAGAAGAAAACTTTAAGCCAATGAAACTAATAACTTTTGCCATTTATTAATTGCAACAATACATTCGTTCGGCCTCTGCACTATTTCTGTAAGATATAACATGCTAACATGTTAAATTTGTCGTCATTTGAAAAAGCACCCTCCATTTATAATAATACAAATTATTAACTAAATGATACAGTTGGAGCTATGACAAATGACAAGGGGTTGGCTTCGTTGTTTCAAAGCCTTCTAGGTGGAGGTTTCTTATTTATATTTTATTATCGTATGTGACTGTCATGCCGCATTTACACATTCGTACGAGTCGCGAGGCGAATGGCGAGGCTGGGTGCGAACGCGAATGTGTGAACAGTTGGCGCGCTATTCGCCTCGCGATTCGCGCGCTCGCCTCGATGGCGGTATTTCGGACGCGAGTCATAATTATTAGTATTTAGGTAGGTTTTTGATTTTGGGGTTAGGTATGGCTATGCACACGAATGTTTCGACAAACTGTTCGACGATTGTATAAATGGTAGTCCGCGTGATCAATATGCACACGAACGTTTCGACAAACGAGTGCATGTGTAAATGCGGAGAGTCATTAGTCTTTGCCTTCCTTTTTTTGGCTTTCCGATTGAAAGATAAGTTGTAAGTTAAATTGTTGACAACACTGATTAATATTTAGACTTCTTATTATTAAATACAGGGCCGCATTAGAAAAAAAAATGAATTGAAAAAAGGAATTTTCAGTATAATTGTCAAAACATTTAAAAAAATATTTCGTGTCATACATAATGTTATTTGCAATGAAAAGTGCTTTCAAAATCTGCAAAAAAATCCAGGTTTGTATTTAAAAAAATAAAGTTGAAGATGGTTTCTCAAAAACGAAATGATATAGAACAAATCTAAAAACGCTATCTTAAAGCCCATTAAAAAGTGCCATAAGAAAGTGTTTTTCTTTTTTCCAACTGTGATAACAACTTCAGAAAAAAATAAAAACGAAAACGCAAAATTTTACTTTTTTCAAAATAACTCAAAAACGAAAAAAGATATTAGAAATCTGTTTATACCATTTTATTGACCTTGAAATTGCGCAACTTTTTCCCCATTTAACCATTGTTCTATCTCTCACCGTTTGCAAGATCCCCATGCTGTTCATTCTTATCCGGGACACATTGTATAAAATTAGGTTTTTAGTCACTTACTTTTTGTCTCTCTATGTGCTTGTCCGAGTGTTTACTGTGATCGTGCTGTTCGTTAGCGTGATCGTTTTTACTCTTTTCGGACTTTTTGTGCGATTTCGACCCATGGCCGGCATGGTTTATGCCGTTGGGCACCGTTCCGTTCAAAACGTGCCCGTTTTTCTCTTGTTTACTAAAAAAAAACGCCGTTAAAACAGAGTTCTTAACATATCGAACACGACTACTCACTTATTATGTAATTTACTACTACTTTGTACAGTCGACACAGGTGCGACGGGGCTGACCGATTGCTCGGCTTTGACGCTGGCCTCTACGGGCAGCGCCTGGTGCATCAGCTGCATGTAGAACTTGTTCTCTTTGGCCACGATTTGCTGCTTCCGCTGCCGTATCTTGCCGCTCAACTTATTTTTACAATTAAATCCTGAAAAACGGCAAACACGACATTTAAACATGGCGCGCTGACGACACTCTTAACACAGAATACGTAGCTTCACAGCAGAAGTCTAGTATTAAAGTGGTGAATTGCAAAAAATTAAATTCAACTGAACGCTAACAGACGCACTTCTTAATGTAAATTTAAATAATTCAGCTTTTGCCACGATTTTGTTAAGAATAATTTTAAAAATATTGTTCCTCAGAAATCCGGTAAAATCACTTACCTAATGTGACTATGGGGTAACCTATACAATGTGCCGCAAACGGCCGGCACAGGTCCAAATGACCCGGCATGTGTTTCACGTCTCGCAACCGTACCGCCGCTTCTAAGTACACAAACAACACCCATAACACTATCGTGGGTGCACATATACCTAAAATTTTAGTCGTCGATCACAAAAGCATCGCGAACGTACCGAAATCGAACCTTTGTCCATGTGCCACACATACTGCACCCACACGTACGTGCTGGCCGCGAAAAACAGCCAATGCACTGGTATAAAGAAGTAACAGAGCATGTCGGAAGTGAGCGCGATTAACATGAAGAAGACCGAGAACGCAAGTCCGTGCATCCTGCAAAAATATATACAAAAGTTAAGAGATGTTGAGAGATATATATATAAAATGTATATATAAAACTTACTTGAACGAGTCATAGATGGAACGGAGGAGAAGATAGAACGGCCAAAGGAATTCAAATCGGAATTCTAGTAGGAAGTCAGCTATTATGACCAGAATCCACAATAGAAGAAACTTTATGTATAATACTGTGCTGCTGAACACGAAAATTAAAAACATTATTGTAGGACGCAATAAAAATAGAGGTGTTTATGAGAAACGTTTTATTTGGTAGTAAAATAAGACTATTAAAAGTTAAATTTTGGACCGAAATGTTTTACGCATAGCAAAAAATGATTGAGTATGTCAGCAATAAAACCCACAGGCACCCGAAGCCAATCTTTGTTTTTGTCAGTGTGTCAAAACGATATATTATCAATGAAAAATAATATTTAAAAATACCCTTAAAGTGGTGTTTTGAACTTGTATAAACAGAATTACTATCATGTGGCAAATGCTTTGGTATAATAACAAAATATGTTGTATTTTTAGCCACACATGATAAAAATTAAACGTTTTGACAGTTGGTAATATAACCTTTTCCAAGGAATAAGATTCTATTTGAATGCAAAAAGTTATAAATTAACCGTTCTATAGTTTTAGAACATTGCCTACATCGAAAATAAACAAGAAACATTCAAAATAAATGGAATTTCCCAAATTGTTTGTTATATCCAGCCATTTTGAAACACATATGGGACGAACGGCGAGCGCGCTTAGAATGTGATTTGTTTATGTATAAATAGGGAAAGTTACTTCACAGTCCATTGCGGAAATGTACCTTCCGTAAAATCCCTCTGCGATTTTGTTCCTTTTTATAGGTCTTCTCATCTTGGCCAGCTCAACATTTCGCCTCTTCATAATTTCATACAGGACCTACAAACTAAAAACGATTATTCAACTCAGTTCACACAAATAATCGCAGAAATCGCTGTTGTCTCATGGATCTCGAATGACAAAAAAACTTTTGCCTTTGCGGTAAAATGACGTTCGCGCGACGTTTGTTGTGATTAAATTGTCAAATTGACAGTTGTCAGTTTCGGTAGTTGCGAATTTTGACCACAGATGGCGGTTCATCTTAAGGTTCGCCAACCATGAAAAACAAAAAGAACCTCTTGAAGTTAGGGTTGAAACGCTGAGGAACAAACTAATCTTTGAATATAGGTGGTTCTTTATTATTCAATCAAAGAAACCTCAGACTAATGAATATAGGGGACGAATTTGCTTACAAATTTAAGTGAATTGTTGACAGGAAAAGTTGTTTATCTATCCAGATGTTTACAAATATTGGTCCTTTACTGACCTGCCCCAAACAGGTTGTCACATTTAAGAGCAGAAATAACTAGGAATATCATAAATAAAACCGGCAATTTCTTTAGTAGATGCATTGAACGTAAAATTGCCCCTACTTATAACATTCAGGCGGAACAGTAAAGTAAAACAACCTTTTCGTGTTCAAGAAAGATTATGTAGGTGTTTTATTATTGACAAAATGGTTATAGTAGAGAACACCCATTGCTTTTCGCACTAACCGGCAACGTTGCGGCAGTTTGACAGGGACCAAAGTTAGCGCTTGCTCAAATTGTTTGTTTTCCATTTTGTTTGTTTTGGTTTGTGCTTCGGTATTTGCTTAGTTTTACCAGAAAACAAACGCTAAAATCGAGTTTTTCGTGCGGTTCCAAGTTTAAAATATTAAAAAATGGTAAAAAGGTGCATAAAGTGCAAGTGTCTTTCCTCTAAAGTGAAAAAAGAGAATATTTCGTTCCATAGGTAGTGTTTGTAAATACATTTATCTCTTTCATAAAGTGAGAAGGTTCAGCTTACTGTTTACATCTGTATAAAGAGGCTATAATGCGGTGTCCACTTTATTCATTAGTCTGAGAAAGAAACTAATCATGATGGTGTTTTGTGAAGGGACTCTTCTTCTTCCATGTCTTCCCTGAAGTTATGGTGGAACCGCTGCGAACAGTCTACTCTTCTTCTTCTTTGTTTTGTCTTGGGTTTAGCTAGTAGGATATTTTCCTATAGTCAAATTATTTTAAGAAGTCCTTACTGGGACTGTCAATTGGTAATTACGCCATCCTAAGTTGGCATTAATGCAGCAACCGGGTCATAAGTTCAGGTCAGTAACGAGCTCATTTGCACAATGAATAACTACTAATAACACGAACAAGAACTACACAGATAACGGAAAAACTCACGAAACGTAGAAAACCCACGAATATTTTCAATGCCCAAAGTTTGAACCCTTTTGAACGATCCGGAAAACCTTCACGGTCACTTCACAATACCGAAATAAAATTTGCCTGAGTACGCACCAGTCGCACCACAGACGCAGCCGCGAGTAGCTGATTATACCAAAATACCAAAATGAAAGTGTTTCCATGACGTTTGAAATTATTATTAAAATGAGTTGTAGTCGTAGTTATTTTTATTTGTAGAGGCATAAACCTGATTGCAATAGGGTTATTATTTTATTATGTTCTTTTTTTCGTATCACTTGGGCAACTTTTCACATCATAAATCAATGAGAGACGTCATTAACTGGTTGAGACACGTTATACCAAAGCTATACCCATGGTTAACAGAAAATTCCTAGGGATTTTGTGGAGAATGTCATCTGGCAAAATCGGGACTTCTTACAGTAATCGGGGTATATTCTGTTTCTTTTCTCAACCTGTTGTTTTGTAGAAGAACTTTTCTTCTACGTATTCTTAAAATTGGGATATAACCGCGGACCACAAAATTGCCTTACCTAATTATTCTGTGCCGCCGACGAGCAACCTAACTTTGGTGTATTGTTGTCCACTTGTCCCTGTCCCCTGTCCCAGAACGATAATATCGTTGACTGAAGGTTTCACCCAACGATAATATTTTAAAAATGATTGGTTTCATTTTTTTTATATTCTCTTTAAATAAAACAAGCCTAAAAAATTATCGCTTTTTAATTAAATTGACCTAGCAAATTATTAAATATTCTCGTATTATGTTCAAAATTTTGTGGGCCGGTCACTCACTTATCTCTCTATCACTCTCACTCACTCACTATCCAGCTGTTTCGTACAATTGTGAAATTTTTTGCTGTGTCGGGGATTTTTGGAAGCACTTCCTAATTAATCAAAAAAGTGCGTTAATCTGAATTATTATAATGGACATAGAAAAAGCTTTAAAAAGTGTTAATTTAAGTGATGATTGTAGTAACGTAAGAAATCAATTTATAAACGTTTTCAAGGTAGGTTCCTTAAAAATTTCTAACCTCAGACATCCCCATTTTTTTATATTTTCAATTTATAGAATCCATCTAAACTTCCAATAACTCAAATTCACCTAGAGAGAACATGGAGGGAACTTAGGAAAAATATCAGCAAAGACTTGGTAGGTACCTAAAAGTTGTTTTTTGGTATAGTTTTGTACTACCTTCAATATTTCAGGATTTTCTTCAAATATCCGCAAAGGACATACGCAATGGATATTTCGAAATGAAATCGGAAATTATCCCCGCTTTAGATAAGCGATGGCTACCTAAATGTGTATTGTACAACTTCGAACCGTACACATTTACATTATCCGAAGAAGAAAATTATTCTTTTATTACGAACAACATATATTTCATAGAAAGTTTACAGTTTCTTCTTCAGTGCAACTTCCACCAATTTTGGTGTATAATTTTATTCGAGCCTACATCAGCGCATTCATTGAGAAGTTTCCTTTTAAATCTCACGCCTCCGTATGAAGTAAAATACCTAAAGAACGAATTTAAAGAAGTTTACAGTGGAGTATTCAATCATTTTCTGTTGGTGTTTGAGAGACTTATAAACTTTGCAGAATCTGAAGTTAGCTAATCAGGTGTAAGGTTGTTTTTCGATTCTATTTTCGTTCTTTTAGGATGAATATATCCCGCCTGAGTATGCTATTAGAAGATTAGTAGACAAAAAACTACTGAACTTACCAATTGTGATATCGTTAGCATTTTTGTACAAAAATAGTAACTTAGAATTTGCGAATAACGTAACAAACTGTTACTTCAGTGATACGTCTCAGCTTGAATTTCAGATTAGAGAAGTTGAGGAAATGATTAACCAATCGGTTTTGGTAAGTTTTGTAAAGTTTGTAAGTTTTAGTGGAAGTAATAACTAACTGTTTATAATATTATGTACCTAGGAGGGTTGGATAACACTTAAAATGTTGTACAAGTACCGACTTAGTATTACAAGGCTGTCAAACATCGGCAAAAAAAAACGATGCTTGGTAGTTTCTAATACAACTATTACCCAAATCGATGAATTATCTCTTTTAATAATTACCTGTAATTAGTTTATTATGTTCAGGTTTTAGAAATGATTGGTGGCTATGTCTGTGGCTTTGACAAAGACGCTGTAGTTATTCCGATAGCATTAGAAAAACGCCCACCAGTATTTAACTTAAATTGGGTCTATTCTGTGGTCACGTATCTCATGAATACCATAAGCACCGTACATGTCCTGTTTCAATTTTATAAGCCCGCCACCGAGGTAGCTTTAAATAAAGAATTTCCATATAGGTATCTCACGTCTTTAAATTTTTTGTTTTTATATTATTAATATATGTTATATTGTAGAATCCCTTTTATTTATGGTAATATCTATAAGGAGTTGTATGGCATGTTATGTGAAAGAGAAGAACTAAAACTGAATAAAGACCTTAGTGACAAGATATTCGAGATAATAAATTTGGGGAGATGTGAATTTGTTGATTTATTTCATACGTTCACGTCATTCTGTTTGGATGAAACTTTAAAGTATTTGTAAGTTTAATAATAATTGCAAAAAGCTCTATTTCCCTAAAGTTTTAAAATAGAAACTAACAGTAATGGAAAATTTATACAAAATCAAAATAATATCACTTTTAGAGGCGACACAAAAAAACAGGAAGACGTAGTAGAAACATATTTAAGACTACTTACTACAGCGTTGGAAGATGACTACTTTATATGCGATTATAACCTAAAATATAACGTAGCGAATCAAAACGAGATGTTTGAAAGCTGCTACCCCTTGTATCCTTAAAATTTCCAAACTATTTCATGTTGCAAATTTTCCTTAATGACAATTTTAGGGATCCCACACGAACCGAATTCATAGTATCTTGCATAAAGAAGCAGCCGAGAAATAAAAAATTAGAAATGCTGTGTCAGATAAATCCAAAGACGGTAGAGGCGGTATTCAAGGAATTTGAACCGCCAGTTACAGAACTTGAAATTATAGACGATCCCCAACCCTCTACATCCGACAGTGCCAAAGAAATTCAGGATTCGGAACTTGAAGCTAAAATTAATGATATTATGGATATGTTCCCCCATTTAGGTGATGGTATGTATTCACAATAAAACAAGCATTTTAAATGTACCTTTATTTTTTATGCCGGTTTTCCACCAAACAGACTAGTAGAGTTTCTGTTCTGTTCAGGTTTTTTTGGAACACAGAAAACTGAAAACAGAACTTTGACAACTTCGAAACACTGTCATACAAAGTTGTATGAAACCATTTATAACTAGTAGTAATCCACCTCGATTATCACTGCATTTTAGTGTATTGTATATTGTATAAACCATATATTACCATAGCTGAACGATACCACCCGTTCGGCTATACATATTACCCTATTTACTAATGTACTATTGATTTTTTAACCATACATAACATCCTCAGCTATTATAGGTAAAAAGTTAAAAAGAAACTAGAAACGTGACTTGTTTCCATTAGACAGACTCAGTTCCGAAACTCTTTGATCTTACGGCTTCCGAACAGTGGAAAACCGGCATTATAATCCATAAATTTCCAAAACCAGCTTGCACGATACCATTCTGGCCAAAATAAACTAATTTTGAGCAGAAATTCATATACTGAATCAAAATTACAGTGTTCCATTGAAAATAAGAACGTTAATGTTACTTCCGATTAAACTTTGTGGTTACAAGAGTAGGTATATTTTCGAAATTTTTAGGATTCGTTCTACAGTGTTTGGAATGTTACAACTTCAATGCACCAGACGTGATCAACGCAATATTGGAAGAAAATTTGCCTCCGCACTTATGCGACATCCCGTTTGATACCATAAGGATACCGCCAGAGCCTGAACCCGAAAAGCCGAAATTGGCGTACAAGGGCAAGAAGCCAGGATACGATGAAGCTTTGAAATTGCTGAATGATAAGAGCGACATGAAGCAGATCAAGACTTTCGTTCTGGAAGGAGTGTAAGTAGACAAAACTTTGGTTTTTATTCGTGTTGAACATATTTGCGGAACTTTTTAGAAGTAGGTAAAAATTGTGTAGGTGCTATTCAGGTAAATACCACAGCCTATATATATCAACTAGCAATAGTAATAACTGTTTATGAAAATTTGGTCTTGAAAAAAAGAGACGAAAGTTTCGCTCTAGCGCTATCCTTCTTTATCAGTGTAGCCAAAATAATATTTATGTTTTCCCTGTCAACTATTTACTATGATTATTTCCCTGCTTGCATCCAATAAGGTAGCTCCTTCCATAAAAATCCAACCAATCATATGCCTCTGCTAGCGATAATTGCACTTGTGCGAAAGCAAAGCGGTAATACCACTTGTGCAATTATCACTTCGTTGCTTAGCAACAGCGAATCTATTCGATACAAACACATACTTCTTAAAATTTGTGTGTTTTACACTGTGCTAAATTATGCACCTTATAAATTATGTTGCGGTATTATTAAGCATTGTATCAATGAATTTATATAACTTTAAATTGCTAAATTCTTGTTATTAGACCTCCATCTCCGTTTAAATTTATGACACATTCAGAAAATAAACCAATGCTAACAGAGTGTAGGTATAATCGAATTTGCCTTGGATATCCAAGCGTCATGTTTGTTTACTCGAACGCTACAGTCGAAGCTGTCAATAAACTCGTTCAAAATGCGTTGTTTTGGAAATGTAAACATAGAAAAAATCAATACAGAAATTATTAAATCATATTCGTGAAATAATCTAGACAAATATCACTCATGCTGGAAATTTTTCTATATAATTTTATTCTCAAGCGCTATTTTGCCCATTAGCAAAACCACTCGTACAAATTGGGCTTTTATTTTCAGAAATAAAATCTCTCGAGCTTCGCTCTCGGGATTTTATCAAAATATAAAAGGCCAATTTATACTCGTGATCTTCCTAGGCAAAATACCGCTTTCAAAAAAATTGTCGATAAAATTTCCGGCATTTGTGATATTACATACGATAATTTTATATGCCATTGAATATTGAATGGATCTGCTGCTCATCGCAGAAAATGTGGTAATAACTCTTTTTCTTATTTCTATGGTCCCACAAAAGGCAAATAGTGACACTAAATAGTGAATTATTCAATGCCAACATAAATATTGCTTTAGCAGGTTTTACACGGGAACAAATTGTGATCAAATTTGTTCAAAACAGCAGGCAGACAACATGAATTTAGTTGTTTTTGTACATTTCCCTAAGAAATTATCGAAGGGTGTGTTGGTTACCTGCTGTTATGTACAAATTTGATCACAACTATATTTTTGTGTAAAACCAGTTTTGAGAGCCCTAGAAGGGAATTTTCTTCTTTTTTTTTCAAGGCCAAATTTCCAATTTTCAGTAGACTCCTTTTATTTGGGACCACAAAATATATAGGTTATTTGGGACAAGCTAAGATTTTACTGATATTCGATATTCCTCCAAATGAAATAAGAATTTAAGAAGAATTTAAAATAAGGAAAATCTTAAAAGCTCCTAAATATTTTGGGATTTTATTATGCTACTGCATTGGTCATCATCTTTATCACGAGATCCACAAATTCAAGTTAAAATTTAGTATAAAGATAATGTAGAAAGTTTTACAATTTGATTGCCTTGAGCAGATTTCAAAAATGTAGAAAACATTAAATTAAAATTTTAAACATTTAAAATTTTCTACTATTCCAGAAAACTTTTATCTAAAACTTGTTTTGCTATCGCCAAAAATCTAAAAAGTTACATTGGTGGTGGACACCCCGAAAATCCCTTTTGTCTTTAGCCAATACTCAAACGACTATCTCTACGACGACGAGTACGACGACCGCGACGACGACGTTCCGGTCCGCGTCACCGACAACCACCTGTCCGAGGACCTGCCGGCCAACCCCAACCGCGACGACCTCGCCAGCGACACCAGCCACAGCACGGACGACGAGTACGACGAACGGGGCAAGTCGTCGGTCGTCGCCGACCCGACGGACAAGAGGCCGTACGACAAGTCGAGGGTGGCGTTCTGCGAGGACCCGGCGCTGGTCAGGGAGCGGCGGGAGGCGAGGTACGGCGCCGGCCGGCCGCCGAGGAAGCCGGCCAACGTCGTCGGCAACGCAAAGGGCCAGGGGCAGGACAAGGGCGTGCTCCTGAGCAGGCAGAAGAAGAACGCGAACAAGTCGAGCAGGGCGAACCACAGCAGGAAGGGGGGCGCGTCGTGGAAGAGGAGCAAAGGGATGATACCGTCGTAGGACGGGACGATCGGGCGATTATCAAACGTTACAGAATAATTCGATTAATTTGTTGTTTTTTTTATTTTGAAAGAATGTAATGAAAATATAATTTTGAAAACGTTAGGCAAATGACTTACTTTTTACAACACCCTGCAGATTAAGGAATGATACCGTCGTAGGACGGGAGGATCGGGCGATTATGAAATGTTATAGAATAATTCGAATAATTTGTTTTTTTTTATTTTGAAAGAATGTAATGAAAATATAATTTTGAAAACGTTAGACTTATTTTTACAACACCCTGCACATTAAGGGATGATACAGTCGTAGGACGGGAGGATCGGACGATTATGAAATGTTATAGAATAATTCGATTAATTTGTTTTTTTTTATTTTGAAAGAATGTAATGAAAATATAATTTTGAAAACGTTAGACTTATTTTTACAACACCCTGCACATTAAGGGATGATACAGTCGTAGGACGGGAGGATCGGGCGATTATGAAATGTTATAGAATAATTCGATTAATTTGTTTTTTTTTATTTTGAAAGAATGTAATGAAAATATAATTTTGAAAACGTTAGACTTATTTTTACAACACCCTGCACATTAAGGGATGATACAGTCGTAGGACGGGAGGATCGGGCGATTATGAAATGTTATAGAATAATTCGATTAATTTGTTTTTTTTTATTTTGAAAGAATGTAATGAAAATATAATTTTGAAAACGTTAGACTTATTTTTACAACACCCTGCACATTAAGGGATGATACAGTCGTAGGACGGGAGGATCGGGCGATTATGAAATGTTATAGAATAATTCGATTAATTTGTTTTTTTTTATTGTGAAAGAATGTAATGAAAATATAATTTTGAAAACGTTAGACTTATTTTTACAACACCCTGCACATTATGTTTAATGTCATATTTGCATTCCTCAGAAAACATACACAAGCCAATGACGTCAGAACCTATAGACAGGTTTGTTTTGATAAACGCTTGACGCCCAGAACTAATCACAATCTAAGCACTCCATTAAATCATTCCGAAAATGTCGCGAGATTGTCAGAAATTGCCCCTTTTTGTCGAGCCGTAGCGAACTTATTTCGACTCAGGGCTCGGAGGCTGGCGTCGTTAGACCATCCCCCGAGCCTTCAGGTGAGGTTCCGATGCTTCCGGCGCCCCCAAACAAGAAAAAACATGCGATATCTAAGTGTGATTCTGGAGGAACTATAACCGGGAATCACCGGGTGTATAGTTGGTTGATGGTTGACTTTCTGTCTTTGTTTGTAGCATGTTTTTAGAGTAGTAGATATATTTAATCTTAGAGTCAAAATAAAGGGCATTTTAACAATGGGGCACCACGTCTATAGGTTTTGACGCCATTGACACAAGCATAGTTTTTGAACAATTTGTCTTTAAAATTACCGAGAAAATTCCATACCTACGTTTTTTGACTAATCAGAGGGTAGTTTTATGCTTCGTTGTCGTGGCAACTCAAAAAATTTCCGGAAATATTCTCACTTGCGCTAGGCAGCAGGAGGTGATCACAGCGGAAATTTTTTGACAGATGCAATTATTATAATGTGACATTGTAACATATACTCTACAAAAATTTCGTTTAATTTACGTGTAGATATGGAATTTTCTTACCGAATCCTCCACGTTCTTGAATTAATATCCGGAAATTTTTCTCTAACACGAATTTTTTAAGAAAATTATCCCTCGTCGCTACGCAACTCGTGATAAAAAATTTGTGTACTCGAAAAATTTCCGGCAATAATTCAAGCACTAGGGCGATTACTAAAGTCTATCCAAGATACAGAGGCAGTGGATCAAAACATTGGCCACCACGTGACTTATTCTCTCATTGGTCTGGCCGTCATAAAATGTCAAGTGTTTACGCGGCGAGCAGAATGCAGGGCCGGCTCTTCCCTCAGTCGAGTTTTCTGCATATTTTAGATCGGATCGCAAGCAGTATATTCTGTAAATTTATTTTGCTACTTAATTTAAGGAAATTTATAAAGATCCACGAAAGGCAGAAACACACATTTTAGAACTTCTAAAAGTTGAGAATTACATGCTACTTGGAATCTCATATTAGTCCGACCCTGGTAATCGATCGCAAGGCGGTCATGTGACTTTGTTTATATCTACTGCCACTGTATCTTGGATAGACTATAGTGAAAATCAGCTTTATTCATACAATATTTTTTAAACAGAATTCCTATAATTAAAGTTTTATTGTAACCTACTATGGTTAAGAGAAATTAGGAGGAAATAAATTAAACAACAGAACACACTTTTTAGAAATGCCAGATAAGTTTTCTATTAAATATCATAACAATGTGATTTTTGTCAATACAGGCTGTCTCAAGCGCGATCATTATAATCATTATAATTTTATAATAATTTCTTTACTCAATGGTGTAATTTAGTTTTGAAATTAATATATCGCCTTTCATTGAAGAATGAACTACATAATACATGACCGGAAGTTTCAATTTCCATATATTTATCGAATAAAAGAAAAACCATAACTTTCATCCCAAACTTATTTGTTCTGCTGTCATCCAAGTCCTCAAATCCCTTTCTGTGTTTTTTTTTTTAATATTCAAGACATTTTTTTATTTTCATTTCATGTACTACTTGTGCTGTATTTTTCTGATTCTTGCGTACCGCTTGCCTTTTTATATCACTTCAGAATCAAGCCAACCTCTTATAGTTGAAACACTGGGCAAAATAACACCTAAATTATTTCTAAGACATTGATATACACCAGGGGCTTTATAATAGATAAGCAAAGAATGATTCTTGTCGTCTACGTTCCACCGATGATGGCGCTTCAAGTGTTTCCTGCTGAACTTCTGAAGAGGTTTTCCTTTTCCCTTGAGGAATCTAATATGTTCTCTTAATTTTCTTATAGTCGTTGCTTGGTGTCGTATCTTTTCCTTCTGCCGCCGGACTGTAAGTCTTAAGATCATGGAATTTACTTGGGATAATCCCTTATGTTTAAAACTTCTCTCTGTAGGGCTTGCTTCTGATACACTGGTAATATTGGCTGATGTCCGAGGACTAACAGTAGGATTTGGGTCGAAATTGGCAAGACAAGTTTGTTGGAGTTTGGGAATTAAAACATGTGAAGATGTAGATGATTGTGAAGACTGTAAATCGTAAGGTTGTGGTATAGCATATTTCCTTAGCAAACTTTTCCTTACATCAGTAAAATCATCATCTTTAGAACGTTTATTACATAATATAACTACTCTGTTGTTGAGGGATTGTGGCGACAGGCAGTGCAGAGTTGCATTACCTAAAAGAAACCAGTAATGGGTATGTGAAACCAGGTTAGGTATGCCTAAAATAAGACGAAACAATAGAAACTTGACAAGTTGGAAGACACTTTAACACGCCCTAAGGGTAAAAGCCCGCCACACCTATTCCTCTTTTGTATGGCCTTTTTGTAAAGTTACATTATTCAAAAAGAAAAAAAAAATTTTACTCTTGATATATTTCTTCGTTTCTCTGAAATAAAATTAAAATACTTTTTTGTTCCATATTTAAATAATAGATATTTATGTACCAAGGCACTGAAGTTAAACTTTTTATGCTCATGTGCAATTTAGTTGCCGAGGCCTCTGGCCGAAGTAAATAAACCACACGAGTCATAAAAGGAACTTCAGTGTCGAGATACATATTATATTCTTTTGAAATAAAAAAAAAATGTTTTATTAGGCAAAAAAATAATCAAAAGGGATCACTCGCCCATGAACCGAATGCGCGCAGCATTGCTTGACTTTGACGATCGCTTTACCTAGGTCAAAGTATGAGCTTTATATATCATTCATGATAATGGCAATAATAAAACAAAAATAATTAGTAACCTACCACTATTTATGCACCAAAATATCAGGTAATGATCTGATAAATATTTTTTATATGCTTACCAGGATATTTTGAGGCTGATGGTTCATTGCTAATGTGTGTAGGGAGTTCTTGAGCTCCTTTAGTGGAATTCATTAGTGATGGCATAACTGAAAGACAATAAAGACACCTAATTACTTTAATAATATTGAATACAGAAGTCACTACGGAAATAGAGATTTCCTGTAAAAGTTGAATGCACAAGAAATCAGCAGAGCCCTAATTATAAAAATTAAACTATTGCAACTAGCCCAATAATGTGACCTATGTGACTTTTATTACCGTTTCTTTTTAGTATCTTTTTTTTTGAAAAGCCAGCAGGTGCTGGTGTTAGCTGTTCAAAATCATCTGCTTTAAAGTGTTCCGAGCATATAACACTAGAGTTGGTCTTTGGTTTCCAATCAGAATCTTGCTTGCAAAATCGAGTCCATACATTTTTAATTGCAAAATCTTTTGGGAAATAATGAAAACTAAAGATTTTTAGTATATTATTAGCGCTATTATTCTTGCAGTTTTTCACAGAACACTTTTTCCATCCCATTTTGCATTTTATTTTAGGTTAATGTTTGACCAAAGAAAATTGACGTTTGGCTGGGCTGGCAGCCCGTGGTCGCCATGTTGTCCGTTTGGAAGACAGGGCCGTATTTAGAATTTAGTGGAGAGAGTGTAGGTCTGTACTCGGATATTTTAAATCATTCGTTATTTATAAACACAAAACAAATCATACATACTGAAATGATCAGGAACTCTTTAAAATAAAAGAGTCCCTGGAAATGATGATTGGAATAGACCAACACTTCATATAGTGTTGGTCCAGAATAGACAAAATAAATGTTACATATATAATTTACTATTTACTATACCCCGATTACTGTAAGAAGTCCCGATTTTGTCAGATGACATTCTCCACAAAATCCCTAGGAATTTTCTGTTAACCATGGGTATATATGTGTCTCAACCAATTAATGACGTCACTCATTGATTTATGATGTGAAAAGTTACCCAAGTGATACGAAAAAAAGAACATAATAAGATAAAAACCCTATTGCAATCTCGATTATACCGCTATAAATAAAAAAGACCATGTCTATAACTAATTTTAATAATAATTTCAAACGTCATGGAAACACTTTTCATTTTGGTATAATCAGCTGCTTTTGGCAGCGTCTATGGGCGGACTCAGGCAAATTTAGCTTCGGTGTGTCAAAGTGACAGTGAAGGTTTTCCAGATCGTTCAAACTGGTTCAAACATTCGGCAATGAAAATATTCGCGGGTTTTCTAAGTTTCGTGAGTTTTACCGTTATCTGTGTTGTTCTTGTTCTTGTAACTTTTCGTGTTATTAGTGCAAATGGGCTCGTTACTGACCTGAACTTATGACCCGGTTGCATTTTTTGCTGCATAGATGCCAACTTAGGATATCGAAATTACCAATTGACAGTCCCAGTAAGGACTTCTTAAAATAATTTGAGTATATTTCATGTATTCTCGGAAATACCCTCGTATGGACCGTAACAGCGATGGCAGTCTGAAAATTAAAATTTTCATTTTTGGCTTAATTACTTAAGGCCCAAAAAATCGAATAACTGCCCTTTTCTATATGTCAAGAGACTCCAAATCCAAGTGAGAAATCAATGAATTTTTATTTAGTGTATGCATTATGTATTACTATTCTTTTATCTCAAAAACTAAAACTAAAACAATGAATAGAATTGATGTAACACTTCAAATAAAACTACTCGCAGAAAAGATCATAATAATGTAAATATTTTCTAGAAAATTGTCAATCTCATCAACAAAGCGCAGAATCTTAAAGAAGTTCTGAAAATGTTTATCTTGCCTTTTGTAAGTAGCCTGTTCGTCCCAGTAGATTCCTGCTGGCTAGAGCCCTCCATTGATGGAAAAATTGTTGGCACTGCTTTAGGTAACAAACGATTCTTCAAGTCGCTGAGGTACATAGTGTCTTCAAAATGAGCTGCACATAATCTATAGCTGCTCAAATTTGGTATCTTGTCTATCAAGTCTTCTCGTCCACAAGCCGATATCCAAATTTTAGCTCTAGAATATAATTTCGAATTTTTGTGATTATTGAAGATATAGTTTTGTTATCAGAAAAACTTAAAAAGGTGCTCTTATTACACACTATATTAAGCGTGTTTGTCGCTATCACTTTAGAAAAAAAACTAAGCAGCATCCATAATATGTGACGTATGACCACAGGTAAAAATAACTTATTTGGCCTGTTTATGCAGACTTAATTTAAGGACAGGATTTAAGTATGTCTTACTTTAACCCTTTAAATAAAATTACTTATTCTATTTATCCACATTTATTGCTTCATGATTAAAATTTAGCCCATTTAACCCCCTTTTGAAAGGTTTTTTGTTGTTTTTGTACCTTTTTGTCTTAAATTACATGCAAGTTCAATAATTTTATTTTATTTATTACTAAAATATATCACATTATTCTTAAATTTTCAGTGTTTTAACTTAAGATTTTTAAATTAAATCCTTAAATTAAGTCTTGCCTTCAGATATTTGCACCTGAACATCAACTAATCCCCAGAGATTTCACAATTAATTATCTACCAAAATTAACTTACCTTTCATGTTCTTTTGGAAAGGAGAAGAACGATAACCTGCAGTTGTAACTTTTGTTCACGCAGCCTTTCGCTGCGCACACAACGCCCGCTTTTGTCTTACTCATGATCATGATCAGAAGACAAAACACTGAACAAAATAACACACTCGCGATAAAGAAAACTTTAAATTAACGCCGCCACTGAAGATCTGTCCGCTCGAAACGCTAAACTGAAACTGACGCCGACGCCTCTGTCTAAAATGAAAACATGGCTGGCTAGCTCCGCCCCCTTCCCATTGTTCTATTATTTACAAAATATACAAGATTAGCATATAGCCTTAGCTAAAAAGCACTATTTTACAATATGAAAACAAAAACAAATATAACATGTGTCATATATTGAGAAAGGAATATATTCCTTTGTCTATGACATGTGTGAGGCGAATTTCTGTGCAAGAAATTTTCTACACTGTTCTAACTTCTAACCAGCGATCACGTGACAAAATAACCGCACGTCACCAGTTCAGACCAGAGACTGGACCGACACTGACACTATAGCATAGCGCTGTTTCAAGCAATCGCCAGTGGCGCCACACGACGAAAAAATCGACAGGGTGGTTTAATGTTAAAAACACCATTGTTGCAGAATTATTGTAAAATAAAAACTTGCAACGAATTTAATATCCAAAATAAAATAAAATGTTTGTTATGTTCCTTTAATATGCCACGTCTACATGGCATATTCCCATACATTTCTTTAAAGGAAAAGCTAGTCTAAAACGCAAATAAGAGTATTTTGGTACCTTGGAATGAAGTTCATGGCAAGTTGTAATGTAACTATATACTTATCTTATAGAACGCATTTGATTTTTCAGAATTTTAATTTTTAGAATTCTCGCTTCTTCGACTGGTTGAATAGATCATTCCATTAATATAGTTTCAAAATAGTGTTTATATATTCTTCTTCCGCAATTCACAATTCACGTAATGGAAATAAAGCTTGATATTTAAAATAGGTATGCGACATTTTACACGTCAAAAACTGACATTACTTTTAATCACAGAATACCCCCTCAGAAAAATAGTTTTTTTTTATTTTGCTCGGGTCTTTAATATAGGATATAGTGTCGGTCCAGCCATAGATAAGGAATATGAGAAATATAAGAATGTTAGTTCAGACAATACGGACCTCACTGCTATTCCTATATGTTAAAAATGTCCGGAACAGGCTGTCGCCATGTTGTGCTGACAGTAGAGGGAAGCCCATTTGCGTGTTATTTGAAATAACGGCGCTCCTAAAATAAATACCCCGATTGCTGTAAGAAGTCCTCCTCTATCCACAGACACAGATGGAAGTCCGGATTTTGTCAGATGACAATTCTTCACAAAATCCAGAACCCCCGGTATTCTCTGTTGTCGGTGGGTATAACATTGGCATATATGCCATATGCCTCGCAACCAGTTAATGACGTCACTCATTGATTTATGGTAGTAAAAGTTTCCCAAGTGATACTAAAAGAGCGTAATGAAATAAAAACCCTATCCCTATTGCAATCACGATTATACCGCTAAAGCTAAATCGCTTTTTAATTGTACACTAGAAATGACATTTCTCAATTTGGTAATACAAGGCTGTTTGGGGCGCCAGGGGCGTATTTAGCATGTCTGGCAGAAATGTCAGGCCTTGTGACAGAGGCCTAACCTTAACCATGATATTCTATGCTTCTGCTCCTAACCTGCTTCAAACACAGAAACTACAACCTACAACACATAGCTTACCCATCACTCTGTCATGGAGAACGCATATTTTGGCAGGCTGTAGCACGGACTCATCCTTAGTGTCTTTAGAACTCCCTTCAATGGAAGGGAAAATAGTAGGTAATGCATTAGCATTTAATCGCTCCTGAAGATGATTTGTATACATTTTTTCTTCAAAATGGTCTTCACATAGTCTGTGAGACTTATGCAGATGATATAATTTCTCCACAAGATCCTCCCGATTGGCTTTCATTGCCCACATCCTTGCCCTGGAAAATTCATTAAAATTGAAATACTTCATTGTAATGAGATTAAAATAAATAAACGATCTCTTTATGCCAGACACAGCTGTTGTTAGGTAGTAGATAGGTGATATAAGTAGGTACCTATATTCATTATAGAAAATTATAGGTAAATATCTGAGAAAACCCGAGCTTCGTCTAAATATAACAAAAGTAAAAGTAGGTATAAATGGCAGCATGTAGATACTCATATTAGTAAGCAAATCCTGTAGGGGGTTTGTAGAAATATTAAAAATATACTTAATTTATACCAGAAGTACAGGATTTGCATTTATAATGAGCCATAAACCTTCCTTTCATTTCCAAACAAACTATAACAAATTGAGAGCAAGTTCAAACCAAAGAGTTAAACATAAATAGGCAATAATTAATAAATGAATATTTGAATCGCCTTAAGTCTTGAAAGAATTAGAAATTATTCTTCATTGATACTGTATTCACTATTCATCACTTATTCTGTAAATAATACAATGGCCTTCCGGCCCTCGTAAAATAAACTGGACCGCCATTGGGTCCTTACCTATTAGATTTAGAGTGCATTCTAGGGTAAACGCGAAATGTGTGGTGGCAACACAAAATTACATTTGACAGCGGCCAACCACGGCCCTCGTGCCTTTGGCAGCCAATGACGTGTGCGTCCAATATGGCCGACCTTTCGGTAAAACAACTGTCCTGTTAAAATAAACTGGACTGTAATTGGACCCTAGTCCCTCCGCCAAATTTTAGCCATCCGGTAGAGGGCTCTGGTGCCCGCCTGGATAGCCGCCATATTGTGAGCATTCTAGCGGATTAGTCTAGGTCTAGGGGAAAAGCGAAATTTGTGGTGGCAACAAAAAATGACATTTGACAAGGGTCAACCATATATATATTCATTATAGAAAATTATAGGTAAATATCTCAGAAAACCAGAGGTTCGTCTAAATATAACAAAAGTAAAAGTAGGTATAAATGGCGGGATAATGGCTGCATGTAGATACTCATATTAGTAAGCAAATCCTGTAGGGGGTTTGTAGAAATATTAAAAATATACTTAATTTATACCAGAAGTACAGGATTTGCATTTATAATGAACCCTAAACCTTCCTTTCATTTCCAAACAAACTATAACAAATTGAGAGCAAGTTCAATATATATATATATCGCTATAATAATCGCTAAATGAATATGAATAATTATTAATGTGATTTGAAAAAATACGCAGATCAAAAATTATTAAACAGCAAGCCTTAGTAAATAGCATTTAAATAAACCACACACACCACATAAATGTTGGAAAAAATGGAGGGTACTTACCGGTCAGGTTGCTTGGGAAAGCAAAAGAATTTCTTCTTGCAGTTATATCGTTTACTACAACAGCTTTTTACAGCACATACATGCCCCGATTTTCGCTCGCTCATATTTCACCACACCACTATAAATTCCGAAAAATAACACTGATACGCCCGTGACCACCGATCGAATAATAGTCCATTAGACCATTAGGCTGCCCGCCCACCCGATTCTCTCTTTTAGAACAACATCAAGATATTTTACCTACTAATTCTCTCCACAAAATATATAGGTTATTCTCTCCTCAAAGGCGGGGCTAAAGGCGTGGGACGAATCTCATCCTCCACTACCGGAGTTTCGTACCAAAATGAAAAGTGTTTACATGACGTTTTGAATTATTATTGTTATTAATTAATTATTATTGTTATTTGTATCGGTATAATCGTGATTGCAATATGGTTTTTATTTTATTATACGATTAATACTCTTTTAGTATCACTTGTAAAAATTTTACCACAATAAATCAATGAGTGACGTCATTAACTGGTTGCGACGCTATACCAATGTTATATCCATGGACAACAGAAAATTCCTAGGGATTTTGTGAAGTATTGTCATTGTCATCTGTTCAAAATCCGGCGTTCTTTCTTTTCTTACCAAATCTGTGCCGTATAGTAAAATTATTTTAAGAAGTCCTTACTGGGACTGTCAAATGGTAATTTCGCCAACCTAAGTTGGCATCAATGCAGCAAAAAATGCAACCGGGTCATAAGTCCAGGTCAGTAGCGAGCCCATTTGCACAATGAATAACTACTAATAACACGAACAAGAACAACACAGATAACGGTAAAACTCATGAAACGTACAATGCCCGCGAATATTTTCACTGCCCAAAGTTTGAACCCTTTTGAACGATCCGGAAAACCTTCACTGTCACTTCCACAACACCGAAACAAAATTTGCATGAGTCCTCCCCATAGACGCTGGCGCAAGTGGCTGTTTTTAACAAAATACCAAAATGAAAGTGTTTCCATGACGTTTGAAATTATTATTAAAATGAGTTGTAGTCATAGTTATTTTTATTTGTAGCGGTATAATCGTGATTGCAATAGGGTTTTTATTTTATTATGTTCTTTTTTTCGTATCATTTAGGTAACTTTTCACATCATAAAGGAATGAGTGACGTCATTAACTGGTTGAGACACATATACCAATGTTATATACAGAAAATTTCTAGGGATTTTGTGGAGAATGTCATCTGACAAAATCGGGACTTCTTACAGTAATCGGGGTATAGCCGTATCAACGATCTGTGCTTCTTACTAACCTATATATTTTGTGCTTCTTACAGCAATCGGGGTATAAATAAGGACTTTATTGACTCTAGTACGCACTACGCATCATAATATACAATAGGTACTTATGGCTAAATAATCTAAAAACGCTCTTTAATTATTGTACATTGTACACTAGATTGTGACAGGTAAATGTTTCATGTCCCTAGAATTCCCTAAGTGGCAGTGGCGGCCATATTGATATTATGATATACTCAAATTATTTTAAGAAGTCCTTACTGGGACTGTCAATTGGTAATTTCGATATCCTAAGTTGGCACCAATGCAGCAAAAACTGCAACCGGGTCATAAGTTCAGGCGTCGATGGAGGAAGGTTCAGGTCAGTAACTAGCCCATTTGCACTAATAACACGAAAAGTAACACGAACAAGAACAACACAGATGACGGTAAAACTCACGAAACGTAGAAAACCCGCGAGTCCGGCCATAGACGCTGCCAAAAGCAGCTGATTATTACAAAATACCAAAATGAAAAGTGTTTCCATGACGTTTGAAATTATTATTAAAATGAGTTGTAGTCATAGTTATTGTTATTTACAGCGGTATAATCGTGATTGCAATGGGGTTTTTATTTTATTATCCTCTTTTTTTCGTATCACTTGGGTAACTTTTCACATCATAAATCAACGAGTGACGTCATTAACTGGTTGAGACACATACCAATGTTATACCCATGGTTAACAGAAAATTCCTGGGGATTTTGTGGAAAATGTCATCTGACAAAATCGGGACTTCTTACAGTAATCGGGGTATAGGTGACCGAGGACAGGGCCGTAATCAATAGAATTTATGTTTTGCGCACATGAATCCAAGTCCTAAATTTGAATAGATCGAAATTAACATTAAATTATGTTCTTTGAAGCACTGAGAAAGGCTATACAGGGTGGAACTGAATCATGGTACACCCCACTTTTTTCCCTTGTTTTTTGAGATACAATTTTGAAATTTGGCATGTCGATGTTACTTTATAAATGTCACTTTTTGACGTGTAAATTCATTTATTTCCGCTTCCGGTTTTACCGGAAGTGACATTCACTTTTGTTTTTTAAATGGAATACCCTGTATATTATTTAAGTTTCGGATTCTCCTCGATGTACTGAAACCAACGATGCCTCACAAGTGAAATTTTTTCTGACAGAAAGTGGTTTTTCTTTAACTTATTTGGATATAGTTTCTGAATATCAAGGTAAAGGTTAGGCATCTGTCACAAGCTCAGAAAAATACTATTTTACTGAGGTCACAAGTCCGACATTTTTAGGTTAGAAACCTAACCTAAACCTGACCCAACCTAACTTAGTCAGAACAATGCTGCCACTCTTGTATTAACAAATTAAGAAATGTAATTTCTAGTGACTTTCTACTGAGCGTTTTTAGATTATTAGTAATCTCACTCACCTGAATTTACAACCCATTTTGTGCACTTGTCTTCTTTCTTCTTGTTTGGGAAATCGAAAGAGGTTTAAATCGGGTATAACCTGTATTAGTATTCTGTATGGTATAACAGATTTGCTGTTTTTACAATTTTTGGAAGAGCATTTATTGCTGCGATGCATGCGATGGTTTTGATCATGTAAAAGATCAAATATATTAATATGGAGCAATAAAAAAACAGATATCTGTCTTTGTCTTATTATATGCAAGGTACGAACGCACTTGCGTTCTCCCATTGAGCACCATCGAGTAAAGGAATGATAGGGCAAACTAAAAACTACTGGCAGTAGGATTGATAAGGTAAAAAGAAAAAAGAGAAATTCTACTTCTAAATGCCTTTATTTGACGCTAAACTATAAATTATTTTAAACATCAACGATCTGTACGTTACGCACCGACAACTAAACCTAGTTTCTTTAAAATTAGAAAAGTAACTATTGACATTTCCGCTATGGTCTTTACAATAAAATTTCTCCCAAATATAATCGAGTCAAGTAAATCCTATAAAAAATTAAGGGCAACCGTTACAGGGGTAACGATTTCTTCGAAATGTATAAACGGACTGCTACAAATGTGGTTAAATTCGCTTTAAAAATATTCTATTCGTATTTGTCAACAAGTTCTCATTGGGAATTTATAACAGCCCTCCAATTGTGAGATCACAGATACAATAACACCAAATAACACATTTACTAAGTTTTTTCTCTTTCATCTCATTAACCTGGCAACAAACTAAGTATATAATATAAAACACACTAGATCCTAGGTCATTTAATTTTTTTCTATATAATTTGTACTATTTCTAGATATTGGTAATAATCCTAGTGTCTTTATGTTGCTGCCAAGTTATAACTATTATCGTTATTGGAGCAAATTGAAAAAAAAAACAATCGTCGAATTTTCACAATAATTGCTCCTTCTTCCAAAATCTAACCATTATTATTTTACAAGAGATTGCAGTGTTGAAATTACAGTAACAATATTATGATACTAGCAGTACTTTTCAAGAAATGCAAGTTTATAACCTAAGAATTGGTTATAAATCTCTTTCTTCTTTAAATCCATTTTGACAGTATGACGTTACCTAGTTAGAACAAAAAATTATGAACTTGAGACATCAAAAACCATGGTGCTACCTACAATGTCACAATATGAGAGTACAGATAAAAGAAGCATAATTTGACAGAAACATTTTTTTGTGTCTGAGAAACACTAATTAGCTGGAAAAAAAACTTGAAATATTTGTCATGTTTGCTGAAGCTAAATTCTGTTTATATTATAAAAGTTGAACTTTTTATGATAAAATGACAAACACATATTGAATCAACACTTTTTTACCGTCACGTCAGATCTTTTTGAAAATTAATTGAATGACACAAGGTTCATATACAATGTGTCCCAAATTCGACCCCTCCAATGGAATATCTGTAAGTACAAGAGCTATAGAGAGCCGGTAAATGGGGAAAGTTTTACACAATTTTATGGCCATTCTCATTTTCGTTTTTGTTAATATTTAAGAAAATTGATGGTTATGGAAAGACAGGGCTTCGACATTATTAAGGCACTCTCAGTTTTAAAAAAGTTTTCATTTTCGAGATATGACACACAATTTTTGATTATCTTACGGAGGCCATCTTGGATTTGTAAAAATTCGAAATCTACATGAAATTCTCTTTCCAATGATGTTCACACTAACGATTTTTATTAGTTGTAAGTTTTAACATTTAAAAGCATTGTTTTTACCTAACCTAACACTAAGTAGTAGCCCATGATTTAGTCTGGCAAAACAAATGCAACAAACTGTCAACTGTGTTCTTATGTAGCTGTGTTCCGTGAAATCTGTAAAAATGCTGTTTCCTTATAGTGAAAATCACTATTAGTGATCGGTATTTTTACACAGTCACGGAACACAGCTGAGAGCTACATAAGAACACAATTGACAGTTTGTGGCATTTATTTTGCCAGACTAAGCCATGGCCTACTTCATGTTTAGTAAAAAACGACACTTTAAGTATTACAAATAATAAAAATCACTAGTGTGACACATCATTGGAAAGAGAATTTCATGTACATCTCAAAGTTTTATAAACCCATAAGAAAATCAAAAGTTGAGTGTCATATCTCGAAAACTAAATTCTTTTTTAAAAAAAACTGGCATTACGGTTAAGAGGGGGTTGCCAATAGCGAAAGTGACGTTAGAACATCTCTGTCTTCATTTTAATCATACGATATTACAAGCAGTGTTTTGTTTTATAGTTTATGAAAACCATGGGAAAAATAATAATTCCAGTGCATATGCTTTTAAGATCTTATGATTAAAATGAAGACAGAGATATCTGTACTAAATTTTTGCCAGGTAAAATGTTATTAGATTTTATGCTATACAACTTAAAAAAATACGAAATCTAACGTCACTTTCGCTGTCGGCAACCATCTCTTAAAAAGGGTGGATAAAAATGCCTTAATAATGTCAAAACTCTGTAGTTGCATAACTATCGGTTTCTAAAATATTTATTATTTAACAAAAAAAGGGAAAATTCATTTCTTTGGAAATAACTCGAAAACTATCGCAGTTAGCCTTGATTTCTCGGCGGCATCAGATTGGCCATAAAACTGTCCCTACTTAAACTACTTTCTATCTCTTGTACTTACCAAGATACCACAATAATTTTAGTTATTATACTTTAGTAAATTTTTTAGTACATTTTATTTTAAAAAGTTCACGTCCTGTACCTAAATCAAATTCCTAATCAGAGCTAGCCTGAAATACAAAAAGCCATTCAGGTTCCGGATCAATTCTATCCATTATCATTTAACTGTGAAATTTGCCTATGGTAACCTATGATCTCAGTGTCCTCTTTCGAGATATATATATATATATATTTTTTACACTTTTTGTATTGTTTTATTTTTCAATAGCTAACTCTACACTTTTTACAAGAAGTGGACCTTTTTCAACCCTGATTGTACAAATCAAACTGAAAAATATGTACTTGTAGTTTTAAAGGCCCCAAAACTGTTAAAATATTTTTTTACGCGGCGCAACCGAGTTGCCACCCTACCTTTTACACAATTATTATTTAAATTGAAAAAGGAATCATGGAAAACTGCTAAAGTAGCACAGGCATAGGCGATGGTCGAATATTTCGGACATCCGACAAAGGAAACAACCCACAGGCTCTAGGTGTGCGGGGTGGATTCTTCTTTGCCAAATTCCCCGAGATACGCTATATGTCCACCTAACCCTCATAGGTTAAAAGGAAAAAACATACACGACCACTACGACCTATCTACTTTAGTAGTTGGCTTCTTTGATTCTCACGATATTTTGTTGCGCCACCACGAGAACAGGACCAGCGGCGACTCGAAATCCGTGAACGTGAGGACGGGCGCGAACAGCGTGAAGTATATGTGGAAGAACGAGAACGGCCCCAAGTTCACGAACGAGCGCTTGACGGACTTCCCCGCCTCACCGTACGGGCGGGGCGCGCGCTTCGCGCAGAAGTAATTCTTGTTTTTGCGCACGAAGCTCAGGACCTTCTCGGAGACGAAGAAACGCGGGGCGGAGGGGGCCGGGCAGCAGGAGAAGAGGGAGGGGAAGGGGGCCGGCGGGTGCTTGGCGGCGCGGGCGCGCCGCTTCGCCGGACACCCTCAGCTCGGGAATTTCGAGTAGAACGCGTAGGTCAGGTCGTAGTTCTTGAAGCTGCACACCTGCAGGTCGCAGCGGGTCCACTCGCCGACCTGCTTGAGGCGGAGGAGGTCCCGCGTGGCCTCGCTCGTCGGGGACACCTGGAAGGACGCGTTTCTTCCCTCAGATTTACGTCGGTTTTTTTTTAGCAATGAACATGTTTTTCTGGTGTTAATGATTTTTTACCTTAATTTTTATTCTTGTGATGTATTTCAAAACAGTTTTTGTGTATACTATTAGTGTTACAAAATCTTTTAATAGTTATTTATGTACCAAGGCACTGAAGTTCAACTTTTTATGACTCATGTGGAGTTTAGTTGCCGAGGCCTCTGGCCGAGGCAAATAAACCACATGAGTCGTAAAAAGAACTTCAGTGCCGAGGTACATATTATATTTTTTTTGAAATCGAAAAAAAAATGTTTTATTAGGCAAGAAAATAATAATAAGGGATCACCCGTCCACGAACCGACTACGCGCGGCGTTGCTTGACTTTACCGATCGCTCTACCTAGGACAAGTATAATGACGTACGGCACCTTCTGACAGAAAAACCAAACTGCTGCTTCTTGTGCAGCCTACACAACAAATCCATTGATATTCAAATTTACTAAAATATGTATAATGAAGGATTGCGCTTCTATAGGAAACAGTTTCTCAGTGTGTACGTAAAGTTAAATGAGCCTTTATCAGCCGGGTTTTGAATATTTGGTCACTTTTGACGGGCGATTTCTCCGCGTCTGACGTTTGATGTTTACATCTCGCCAAGGCCTACTTATTGAAAAAATCGTACAATAATGGGCTACATTATTGTACGATTTCTGTGCTTTTAATGACGATTTTGGGACATTTTAATGCCGATTTCAAGAAAAATATATTTCATATTTCATAATTTTTAGGTTATGTCATGAATCTTGGCCAGGCATTTATGACGGCAAATTTAAAATTTCCACATAAATTCCCGGAAACTTTCCGTGAAAGTTTCCCGGGAATGTTTCAAAAATCCATTTTTGCGAACTTTGACCTTGAATAACTTTTTTGCACAGGCGGGATCGATGGGGACTTTTGACATTTCTTTTATATTGATGAATGATATAATTGATATGAATGATCAATAGAAGAAAGTAAAATTGGCATGTGCTACACTATTTTTGCAATTGTTTTAGTTGACAACACATTGATACCATAATTTATTATAAGAGAAGTACTTTTCTGTAGACAGACGGTTTGACAGTTTATTAAAGATGTTCAGTTTGTCGAAGTTCATTTGTTTCATAGCCACCTTTAGTTTATTATTGCAAATCCAAATAAGTTAAAGAAAAAACACTTTCTGTCAGCCAAAATGTCGCTTGTGACGCATCGTTGGTTTCAGTACATGGAGGAGAATCCGAAACTTAAATAATATACAGGGTGTTCCATTTAAAAAACTAAAGTGAATGTCACTTCCGGTAAAACCGGAAGCGGAAATAAATGAATTTACACGTCAAAAAGTGACATTTATAAAGTAACATCAACATGCCAAATTTCAAAATTGTATCTCAAAAAACAAGGGAAAAAAGTGGGGTGTACCATGATTCAGTTCCACCCTGTATATCATATAACCTTTTTTTCTTTCTACCATCTAATCTTCAAAATCCAACAGGTCCCCACGACGCTCGAGTAAATCCCCATTTAGCATCGTGCGCTCCCCTACTATAAAAAAAATGAAACGAAAATGGTATAAATCGTGAGGTACTCACGTCGCTCGCAAAGACGGTGATGGTGAACTTGCCGGGCAGGAAGGTGTCGAGCACCTTCATGATGATGTCCCTGTAGGAGCCAGACGGTACGTTCGTCTCGAAGCTGACGTAAGAAAAGTCTGGTTCAGGTGTTATGTGAATTGTCATATAGCAACCCTAACAAACAAAGGTAGGATCGCATGAATCACACCACCCCCCCCCGGGTCGATTAGTGTGCTCTCCATGGACTGATTCATGGACAGAAACACAACGTAGCACAATCTGGTGGAGTTTTCACATTTGACGGGCATGCCAACTTGGGTTATAGAAAAGCGTAAACATATTTTATATGCGCATGTATTTAGAAGCTGTTCTTGATCAGTGGATTTTATAGAACCTGTTTCGATAGGTGTTGTTAACTTGCAGGTAATTGTCGTTTTGTTAAGTTGACAACACTGACATTTGTTTAAAAATTTCAATGACATCTGTCGAAAACTTCAATTTCACATTTATTTGTGCTTTTCAAAATAAGTAGCAAAAATAAAGGAAAAGGACCAATAATAATTATTGTGAATAAAAATGTGAACAAAAAAGGTGGAGTGATTATTGTTTACCTGATATGCCACAAGGGCGGAACCACAGAATAAATAGCTTTGCAACAGAAGCCTCCTTACGGACATGTGTCAAAATTAAGCGAGTCTCCATTTCAATTTACAGGAAGACAGACAGTATTTTAAGCATAAATTTGGTTCTAGTACAATCTCTTTGCTATGTAGATTAACATAAAATCAAATAAAATGCACATTATTAATGTCTTTAGAAGAAATTTCGCTGAAAAGCGAGTCTCCTTTTGACACATGTCGCTAAGGAATTGTCTGTATTACTCGTTAGTCTGTGGCGGAACTTTCATCTCTTTTTTTTTCAAGTCCAGATTGTCAGTGGACTTGTCTATTTAAAATGTAAAGTTGTTCATAAAATCGTATTTTTAAATATTTAAAAAATATATTATTTATGGCAAATAACACTTTTTAAAAATGTTATATTTCATTTAGTTATCCAATACATATAACTAAAGCGAAAAACAAATTTTCAAAGCAATTTTGGTAACCATCTGAAATCTGACAAAAAACTATAGCTTCAAGATAATACTTTTAAAAAATAGTAAAGTACCCTGTTTGTGTATAAATTCCACCATCATGTTCTAAATACACGTAAATTTGTTTAAATAGCACTTTCAGCAATTTTAAGCATTTCCATGATATTTTTACGGTGCCAACATTTAGGATGATATAATTTTACAGTGGACTCTCATACCCATAAAAAAAGAAAAATAAACCCATAAAAATGATAACAATAATCATTTATACAAGGTGAGTTTTTTTCAATGCCCACTATGGGGATCTCGGAAACTAGCGAACTACAACAAAGATTAAATGGGGAAAGAATTGCAGTTTTGAATGCTCAATCTAATGCCCCTTTTGGATTTTTAAAAAAGTTCATGGCTCACTAGATATTTTGAAAAGAGTGATTTTTTGCAATTTCATCAGATCTCTGTAGTTGTAGTTTCGTTATTTCTGATTATACAGAAAAACTGTAGAGACAAAAATTCTAGATAATTTTGGGCTTAATAAGATAATCTAATCCAATTTTTTATGTTGTTTGGGATTTTTGAGATGACATAAACTTGTGTTTTTTTAAATGTAAATGATAGTTGGCTGTGGCCATTTTTTGGGCTTTCCAAAAATATAATACTCGGCATAGTTATTATAAAAAATAAAATAGCTACGGCTAATTTTCTGACTTTTTTAAAATTTTCACAGTCAGCCATGGAATATTTTCATAATTACGTTCTATTTTATAATAAGACACTTCAAACTTTCAAATTATTGTAGTTTTAGCTGGTAACGAAATGTAACAAAATAAAACAAAAATTATCATGATGGAGCTCCACCACATAATTATTTGCCCGTAAGAAATTACCTAGATCAGCTCTACCCAAATAGTTGGATAGGGAGAAATAGACCTATTTCCTGGCAGCCCCGATCTCCCGATTTGTCTGTTTTGGGTATCTTTTTGTGGGGAACAGTACAAAATAAAGTATGAGACAAATTGTTGAATTAAGAGCAGCTGTTTTAGAAGCAATTGCCAGTATTGACAGGCGCTCTCTAAGAAAGACTACAAATTTAGTTTTAAAAAGATGCAATATTTGCATAAATAAATAATAATGGTGGATTGTTTGAACATATTTTTTATTTTAAAAGGTGACCTTTTAAAATAATAATAATTTGAATTTGTTTTTTAATTTTTGTTTTATTTTCTTACATTTTGTTACCAGCTAAAAACAAAATATTAGAAAGTTTGAAGTATGTCTAATTATAAAATAGAACGTAATTATGAAAATATTCCATGGCTAACTGTGAAAATTAAAGAAAAAAAGAACATTAGCCATAGCTCTTTTATTTTTTGTAATAACTATGCCGAGTATTATATATCTTTGGAAAGCTCAAAAAATGGCCGATTTCATAAGGCCGCAGCCAACTATGATTTACATTTAAAAAAACACAAGTTTATGTCATCTCAAAAATCACAAACAACATAAAAAATTGGATAAGATTATCTTATTAAGCTCAAAATTATCTACAATTTTTGTGTTTACAGATTTTCTGTATAATCAGAAATAACGGAGCTACAGAGATCTGATGAAATAGCAAAAAATCACTCTTTTCAAAATATCTAGTGAGCTATGAACTTTTTTAAAAATCCAAAAGGGCATTAGATTGAACATTCAAAACTGCAATTCTTTTTCCATTTAACCTTTGTTCTAGCTGTGCTAGTTTCCGAGATTCCCATAGTGGGCATCGAAAAAACTCACCCTGTATAAAATACATAATATGTATATTGGAATAAAGTTGCAAAATGTGATTTGAATGTAAAAATTTACAAAAAAATAAAGAATAATAAAAAAATAATGAATATTTATAGAATATAATATTTTCTTTATAAATTAAAGTTCATACTTTAAAGTAGGTATGTGAGCCCACTGCTACAGTGCACACAACGATAAACTATAAGAAAACCAAAAGGAAAATATCTTAGCAAAAACTGAAGTATTAAAAAGGAAATATATATGTTGACTCACCCTATATCTAAACGGATATAGAGAAAAACTTGCAAATTATATTGCTATTATTTGGTTGCTTTTTGTTTACTTACATCTAAAACTTCGTTAGTCTGCAGGCATGAAAAAGTAAAAAACTCATTTTTGCTAAGAAGAAAAATCCGAAACATTAGACAATAAAACACTTACGTTTTTAGTCACCCCGTTCATTGAATAGCCGCAAGGTTCAAATAGGAAGTCATCTATGATCATATTCGGAATTATTTTATCTATTCCGGATTTCTGGAAAAAAAAACAAAAATAATCCTAAAAATTAAAAATTAAAGGGCGATGACTGATAAGTTTAACTACAACCTTAATAAAACAAGGTTCGAATAGGAAATCATCTATGATCATATTCGGAATTATTTTTTTATCTATTCCGGATTTCTGGGGAAAAAAAAACGAAAATATAATCCTAAAAATTAAAGAGCGATGACTGATAAATTTACCTACAACCTTGATAAAACTTGAGAACCAGATAACATCTCATAGTAAATATTAGTGGAAAAATAAAATATTGATTGGCAACTTATTCGAGCGAGAGAGCAACAAACGGATTTTCAAATTTTTTTACACATTTTTTAGGAAACATAGTGTCAATGCCATGACAAAACAGTTTTGAAAGGTTATCGATAGTTGTCAAACTGACACATAAAGATATTTTCATCATTTTTGATCAATAGCCTCTAATCAGGGACCCTTTAAAATAAGGGGACCCAGTATGTCAAAGTCTCCCACATAGAAAAAGTGAATATTTCCCATCATAATTCACAATTTTTAACTTTTCTAACTTCCAGATACTCAGATGTGTCAATTAAAGGTAATGCTGTATCACCTTTAGTAATCCTACAATTCCCATTACGTGGGCATTACGTATAAGTAGGTAATTCAAAACAAAAATCGTCTTTCGTAAATTTTAAATTATTAAGCAGCTTCAGTCAGGTCGTTTTTTAAAGAGTTTTTACCTACGACTACAAGTTTATTTTAAGTTTGTGAGGTACCTTGGTAGAGAAATAAAATTACAAACATTTTATAATTAACACCGAGAAAAACTACATGATTAGAACTACTAGACCTAATCTTATTAGTCCATCCCGAAATCTGTGAAAGTTCTTTGGGTAGATACATTCAACATGGGAAGAAAGTTCAAGTACATAATATTACAAATAGATTCAGGAATCTGGTAACAAGGTGCAATAGTGACAAATTCTTAAATAATCAAAATCGGCACTGACTTACCATACTTATTACTTAAATTCGTGGAAATAATTGCTGGAAATCAATTTCAACTCTATAATAAACTTCTTTCATTTGACAGCTGCCACATTCTGCACTTGTATATGTTACGGCTAATACGAGAAATTAGCTAATTCGCGATTTAGCCGGCTAATTCGCGAATTAATCAATACAGCCGGTTAAAATGGGAAGAAATAAATATATTTTAAGAATTTTCGCAAATTATCCGGTTAGAACGCGAATTATGCAATATGATCGGTTATACCCGACAACACTTGGCTCTTTCGCGAATTAGCCGGATAATATGTTAAGCAATCAAGACTCTGACATTCATAAGCGTGCGTAGACATTGAAATGTAATTTTAATACATAAGTGTATTTTTATTCAACTGTTTTCTTATATTCATCATTGCTTAAATAAGCGGAATTGGCACTTTTTGCTGCAATTCTCAAAAATTCTCAAAAATTCTTCATTAAAACGCGTTTTAAAGTTGTTTACATTTTCAATACCACCAGCCATGTTGACAGATGATGCTACACTGAATCAATAAAACATTCTATATGGTTGCTCTTGGATAATTCGCGATGTAACCTGTTTACGCTGGACAATACGCGAAACTAAGACACATTCGGGTTTTATCCTCGGCATCTGGCTAATTTCTCGTATTAGCCGTAACATATACACGACATTATCAAAGTACCTGTTATATTCATAGATTCTCCAATAAAATGGCATACTTGGCATCACTGATACCATTAGAATGAGGAAAGAATAGGCATCACTTTGGAAAGTATAATGCTGGGTCCCCTCACTTTAAAGAGTCCCTGATCTAACTTAACGCAAAACTGGATGTCAGAAATTTCGGCAATCGACATTTTTTCATTTATATCGACATTCATTACATCATGTTGTCTTGTACCTTGGTCGCTTCCCTGGCGTTCAGACACTCCTCCTTGGTGAACACGGCCATGACGTCGGGATCCAAATCGGTCATCAGGATTTCCAACGTCTGGTCGCCCGGGTGATGGTCGCCGTTGTTGGTTGTCTCTGCGGCGGCCGGCCTCCGCCCCCTCGGCAACGGGTTGAGGGTGTAGAGGTACCAGCAGTCGCGGTTTATCGAGCCCAGGCAGTAGGCCGCCCCGTCGGGGAACAGGGTATCCAGGAGGGCCACCTGTGACGGAGGTTCAATTGATTTTTCGGTCGTGGTCGACAAGGAGGGATTCGCTTACCTCCTGATCGAAGTGCTGGTGCGGGGTAACCTGCAGGTCGGGCCTTTTGTAGTTCTTTCTAGAGTAGAACAGGTCTTCGACTTCCGTGAATCCGGCGTATTGTTCCGCGAGCAGCAGAAGCGATTGCAGGCAGAGCAGGGGCGTGGTGGTTCCGCAAGTTTTCAGGATGAAGCGGCGCTTGGAAACGAACATGGAACTCTCGCTGGAAAAAATGTATACAGTGCGCCTCACTTTTTACAATAACGAGATACTTTCGGCCCCTTAATGGCCATCATCAGGTTACAAAACAAATAGTATTATTAAGATTTAGTTTCGTTAAGAAAGAGTAAAATAATTCATCTAAAATCGAGAAAATACAACAATTAAAAAAATCATGAAATTTTATACAATCAGAGCTTTTTTTAAAGGAAACAGTTTACAAATAAATATATTTTATGATTTGAGAATACTTACATAATTTCGCTTAAAATGTGTATAACATGATTTATTATTATTATCTATATTTAACATGGTTTATTATTTATATTTATACAGTGTGTCCACGGATGGACTTAACTATACTTGTAAAATTTTTTATTTTCAATTCTTCGAAAAAAGTCATTCTTCATAAAAAGTCTGCTTGTTCTTAAAATAAAATTGGCATGGAAAAAGTTGACATTACTTATACTGGGTGACCAGAAAATTAAAGAAACGTTAATTAGCATAAGAGTAAACTACCTCTATTTGTAGAGACAGATATTTGGACGAGATTTTACTCAGTATGCCTTTCAAAAGGCATTATGTTGCTTATATTCTCACAATAATACGGTATGAATCAGAGAGTCATCCTGGGTTCTTCATATAGAAAACTGAGTTTTCATTCATTCGAAAAATATGCGTTATGATATGATTTTAGTCAGGCTGCCAATGATAAGTATATGTAAGTTCTTGTTATAAAATTGCCGAAGAAAAGATGGCCGTTTGCGCATGTCCAAGTACACATTACACTTTACATCGAATAAATCGTTTAAATGATTAAATACCATTCAATTTAAACTATACTTGGGACATGCGCAAACGATATTCCATCCTTTTTTCAGCAGTTTCATAACAAGAACTTGCATACTTCCCATTGTCAGCCTGTTCACGTGACAATAATAGCCCTTTGGGCCCACGCTAACTGTATGCCTATATGGTTTTCCGAGGAATTTTCTATTTTGAACTTCATTATAAAACACATGGCAGCCTGACTTAAATCATATCAAAATGCATATTTTTCGAATAAATGAAAACTCAGTTGTCCATATGAAGAACCCAGGATGACTCTCTGATTTAAACCTTATTATTGTGAGAATATACGCAACATAATGCCCGTTGACTGAGTAAAATCACGTCCAAAAATCTGTCACTATCTCCCGGTCTATAATGTACGTGTTCTCAAATCATAAAAATATGTTTATCCTTCCCAAACTTTAACAACATTGTCTTTTTATTTGTAAAATGTTTCCTTAATAAAACTGCAGGTATAACATTTTACGATTTTTTAATTGTAGTATTTTCTCTCCTTTAGATGAATTATTTTACTCTTTCAAATCTTAATAAAAGTAGGTCGTCATTGACTAGATATCAATACATGTGGTACAATCCGAGGAAGTTTTTATTATTCAATTGAAAGAAATTTATCAAGAATATCACAATAGCGCTTTAAGTGTCACTTGCTTTGAGTTTCATTGTTCATTGTTCACTGTTCCTCACAATACTCCAAACTAGGAGTACCCCAGAAGCAACCACATGCTTGTGCGGGGGAGGGGGGCAATTACTATTATTTTGTCTTCGTTGCCATTTGCGGCTAGGACCGACTTTTTTCCCGATAGAACTAGGATAGCATTCGCTCAAGTTCTACGGAAAACCCTAGAAAACCGTAGTAATCCCAGTGAGTGTAGGACAATTAGTGAATCACACGGGTAAAGCCTATTTAGGAGCAATACCGTGAACCCACATTTGCCCAACGCTCTTGGCCATAGCGGTGTTTTTCTTTAAAGACTTATGCATGCGCCTGCCTCGAACCAAGGTCGATCGAAGGCAGAAAAACATGCAGTCTAAAAAGTCAGCGCCGGTACGAGCGACGCCACCGCGGCCCCAATAAATAAAATAAATAGCGCATTAGAAAAGAAACACCATTAGGTGTTATATTTCAATATTTATTGCGTTTAGAAATTCCTAAAAAAATATATGTTTTATCAAGTATGAAAAAATATTGAGAACTGAATCGAAATGAATCACTGCTGATATAAAGAACATAACCGTGATATGGGAATGCATTATGAGTGGTACATACATTTCAAATTTCTATGAAAAAAGCAATTTTATTACTACGTATGAATGGAAAATTCTTAAACCTTATGTGAATTTTATCATTTTTCTATAACACCTGGAATGGAGTTAAGCAATTAAAAAAAACATCAGCCGTATTTTCGCCAGCAGACTTTAAGTTTAGGCAGGTGGCAGGCATTTTGTTTGAATTAGGTCTGAACTCATGAATATATTCCCCCTCCAAATAAATTTTCTTATATATTGCAAAAACGGACGTTTTTGGAAAGCTGTTTTGACTCGTATTCATTATATTAACATTCCACATTGTTACAAAACAATCAACAAAGAACAAAACGATACCTTCCTTCTGATAAAACCGCCTGGAGAAAACGAAAGAAACCTAAAAAGATTATGCTCCTGAAAATACGCTTATCATCTAAACCAGTGAAAACTGAAAATTACCGATTCGTTATTGTGTTCTTTTTGATCCACATTCGACTGTTTTTATAAACTAAAAAGCTATATTATTCTCCCTGAACTATTCGACCTAGGTAACGATAATTATCTATCAGCAAAAGAATATTCATCCAGTGAATGGTATCAGGAGCAAGAGTAATAAACGATAAGATAGACTGTGTGCTGTTATTTTGAACGTTATTTTTCTCTTTTCGTTTTTGAATCATTCGGTGCCTGTTGGCCAGGATTAAAGCCAAACTATTGCCAATTTAATCATACACGTGAAAAGTGGCAATAACCATGAATTCTAATTAGTCAAGGACACCACCGCAATGAGGCAGTGCTGCTTTATTTTCGTCTTTACAGCCGTCATAATATGTACTTATACTTTATTTCAATGCACCCACAAACGTATTTGTGCAAAATATATGTAAGTCTGCTGTGATTTTATCGCACGAAGGAGAGGAAAATTTACAATACAAACTTTTACTTTTGTGTTACAGTAAGTAAATAGGTACACCCTACAATTTTTGACAAAATATATTTAAAACACCCCGTATATTAGTCTGTGGTGAAGTAGTAGGAGGCCGTGAAAAACAAACGCGACTATACACGGTGCGAACGTGATAGTTCAGCTTTGTCGATTTATGTCTATAGGAATTTGTGTACCTATATTTTTAAAGTGAAAACATTAAATTAGTTACTTATAACAATAATATAGAATGGACACTCTTGCATATTTTGGAAGATGCAAATGTGACGCCAGAAAATTTACTTAATTCCAGAAAATTTTCCAAAGATTTTTTATAACTGTAAGTACTAATATACAGGGTGAATCAGTTTTTTTGTAGCAGAATTTTAACAGGTGATAAATCTTCAAAAAATAACCGCACTTTTTCGTATAAACTATATCTTTTTAAGGCTTCTTAGAAAAGTTACAGGGTGTTAAGGTTAGAAAAAATATGTGGATTTTATTGAATATTTACCAAACTATAATAGTTGAGATATTTAAGTCATATCTGGTATACGTAATAAAGGCATGGGTTAGCATAAAACCTGTTAATATCGAACACCTTGCACAACCAGTGGCGGAGAAGTGGGTAATTGGTAAAATTATTTTTAGAAAAAGAAACGAATCACCTTGTATTGTAATAAAAGGTATTGAATTTTTTTATGTAGATTTTAATTGCCCTTGGTATTTGTTCGCATGTGGCAAATTTCATTTTTTGTATTATTTCGGGGTATTTCTGAAAAATTATCTCAAAAATTTGCTCCATAAGTAACACCTAAAGTAGAAATAATGTGTTTGCTACTTTAAATAAAGTAACTTTTTCAATAAACATACCTACTTATTTAAAGCTATACTTTTGAAGTTACAGGGTCTAAAACATTTAAGGAAGATACGATTCATGTTACGCTCTGTATTTTGAAAAGTAAAACCTAGAATGGGTTAGTTTATTGGAAAAAGTTACTTTATTTAAAGTAAGAAACACGTTTTTTCAATTTTGAGTCTTAGGTACTTGTGGGGCAAATTTTTTAGTTAATTTTTCCGAAATACTCTAAAATAATACAAAAACATGAAATTTGCCATTAAACTAGGTATAACACATGCACTGATTCACCCTGTATAATTTTAATATTGTAAAAGTATAGATAAGCAATATTTTGTTAAAATTTGTCTAAAATTTAATATATCTTGTTTATGTTCAAAATAATTAAATTATAAAAAACCTAAAAAGACAAAATTTCAACTCAAACACTATTTATAATAACAGTCGTAGAAAAAGTATAGCGCCTATAACTCGCACGGAATGTTTATTTCCCACTCATATGACTTACTGTCATACCTACTCATGGGAAATGAATGCCATGCATTGCGTGCTAGTTATTACAATATATACTATTTAAATACTAAAGCCCTGTACAATCAATCCATGTTGTAGATTATATGGTAATGGGAATGAGGTTAAAGACGATCTTTTTATCATAGGCGCCGGATTAAACATATCAAGCCGGAAGACAATTCTAACTATTTCTAATCGTCTGCGTCTGCTACAAATATAAATATTATGTGCTTTTCGACTAAGAGTTGTTATCAGGAGATTTCATTAAATCGATGTCAGAAATCAGAAATCTAAAATTGTTATCGTTCCTATAATAGAGGTCATGATCCATGCCTGTCTATGCTAAAATCGTTAACATTAAGATTGTTCCGTTGTGAAGGCGCCTTGTACAGGGCGTTACAAAAAAGTAGGTCAATTAGGTAATAATCGACCAGAGGATGCAACGGATTCTTTTTGGCTAAAATAGTGTGACTTTTCTTAAGGCATTTTCATTTTTCAAAATATATTGACGATTAAATGATTAACGATTGACGATTAAATTTTAAATTTTCAAAAAATCAAAAAGTTCAATGTTTACGGAGTAAGCCCCTAATTATCAGCCAACTCTAAGAATATTTTAGCAGACTGAGCTGACTTCCAAACCGATAGGTCGGTCACAAAAGGTATACCGGACACAAAAATCACGCAGATAAAATATGTATACCCATCGGCAAGGTATGTGAAATTCATGTAAATTTAAATACCTAAATTTACCTGTCCTCTGATATCAGAGGGATGAGATAGATAGACTAGGGATAATTAGCTATAAATGGCAGGTATACTAAACATATTATATTGTAATTAAAACACTAGAATAAAATTCTAAATTTATTTCCTTCAGGTATACAAATAGAGAGACATTTTTAATTTTCTCTCTCTGAAAATTAACGAATTGAACGACTCTGAGAGCACTACAGATACAAATATGCTCATGCTGAATTGATAAAATAATTATTAGTCATTTTGGATGACTCATGGAAAATTGTATGAATTTAAAATACATGAAAGACGAAAAACTCTTTTAAAACATTCATACTGCATCCAAACAATACTTCTAAAGTATATTTTATAGAGGATGTGCCCCAATTACTTAAAAACATCAGGTCAGTTTTAGTTAATAACAATGTAATCATACTTCAAAATTGTTCCGGATAAAAATATTTAAAAAAATAATATGTAGCTGGCCACTGCAGTTTCTCTTTATGACTCATGTGGTTTATTTACTAAACTAACTACTAACTAAATTCCATAAGTCATAAAACGTTGAAGTTCAATGTCTTGATACATAAATTAACTATTATTACTGATGACAATTGACGGGTAAAAAGCCAAATCATAAGGTATGAAATGTGAAAGTTCCTAAAAAAATTTTCGGGAAATTTAAAATTTGGTTAAACTGGGACACTTGACCGGCCAAGTGGCCATGTTGCTCAATGACCTGACCGCCGTACGTTGACCTGACCGGTAAATTACCGGTAATTGACCAGTCAAGATGACTGCCAACACTAATATAAACATAAACAAACATTCATAACATAACCTAAACAATAATCGGAAGAAAACCGGAGCTGTATAGGAACTCTGATGGCCATAATACAACCGCTTCGTCTGTCACGATGAACCGCAGAAGTCGCAAACTCCAAATAAATCAAATGCTCCGGCGCAGTCGAAAATTCTAAAATTAGAAACAAAAGCGCGATCGTCTTGTGCTGCTGTGTGCGTCGCTTGACGCTCCTAACTTCTCAAGGAGGAGAGGGGGGAGGGGGGAGGGGGTCAAGGAAAACCTCCGACCTTGCCCTTGCCTCTCCGGAAAATCGATGGTCCGCGACACTACGGCGGATTGCGCAACTAAGAGTTACCCGAAAAAAAAGAAAATCAAGAGGTTACTAGTCATGGCCATTTTGGAGCGCAAAAAAATAATGTGTCATCATAAAACAGTTTATAGCCATATAGTAATATCACGGGCGTAGCCAGGATTTAGTTTTGGGGGGGGTTTAGTTTGAGAAGTAAATAAAACAACAAAAATATACTTACATGAAATTTAATATCTATATATTCATCCGAAAAACTACGACATATTTATAAAGTTCTTAACTTTAAATGAAATGGATAAATTAATTTCGTTCCTCTGCGCTAAATCTAAAACCATTAAAGAAGAAATCTTCGGCTTTTTCTTTTAAATATATCCACTACTTCATCTGCATGAATTTCTGTTCCATAGTGAATGTTCATTAGAGCCAAACCATTAAGTCTGTTTTCACTTGTGGTGTTTCGTAAATAGTTTTTCAGTCTCCTTAGGCTCGAGAAAGACCTTTCTGGGGTAGCAGTGGATACAGGAATGGTAGCCAAGATTTGTAGTAATGTGTAAATATTAGGATAAAGGTTTTTATCGCACATATCTAGGCATTCCAAACTAGATTTCGGGGTAGGCAGTCTTCTTATCAGCATGCAAGGTAGCTGAAGCTTTGATAGCTAAATCCAAATTTGTTTCTTTATTAGAAACCCCTTGACCTTGACTACACCACTTTTTCCAGTAGTCCATACCTTTAAGTTTATCACCCTTCCTTTTTTCCCCTCCATTTTTCGACAGTAATAATGATTTACGTATCTATCCTTAACAAGGTCATCGAATAACAGCGCACTAAAATTACACACTTACACGGTACACTTAATTCTCTTCACTATTCGTTCACCACTTTTCACTTTTATTCGCTTCGAGTTCGCATGGAACAATACTGCCGTAAGCGCGGTCACACGCCGCGGCGCCGCTTATATGGCAGCCCAGTAGCCGTCCAGAAACTTCCACGAACTTCCACAAAGTTCCGCTCATTTCGACCGAGGGGCGTGGCGAATAATCGAGAAACAACGCAAAGTGTCCCTACAATACAAAATAGTTCGGCTGCAACTGCGTCTGCCTCTCGTCAAAAGATGGCGCTAGGCGCTACTATTACTACATATATTCAAACGTAATAATAATTTAACTCTTCACTCTTCGTATTTTTTCGGTATAATATTAGGTAATATTTTGCTTATTTCGGGGGGGGGGGGTTTGAACCACGGGCGTAGCCAAGGGGGGGGGCCCTTGGCTACGCCCGTGAGTAATATCACTAGGGTAATAAGCTATAGTAACATGGCAAGGTGTTTGTCCCCTTTTTAGGAGGGTGGGGGGGGGCTGAACTTTGGCGCGAGAGGAGTAGTAGTAGAGGGGATAGAGTTGACTCTATGGCCTCATCGGGGTAGGAGAGGGTGAGAAAAATTATGCCAGAGCCAGAGCAGCACCTGATCTCACTAAAAACTGTGGAAAAAATGGGTTGGGTAATACCGTTGATTGTCCATCGACGGTAATAGGAAACGCATTTAAAGCGATTGTAATATTGCATTTTTTGACAGATGTCTCAAATTTTCCAACGAAATTCTGTACTGTCAACATAACAAAATAAAAATTCCCTGTACCTACGTCAACAAACCGATTTTGGAGTAGGTTCCATGAAAGAGGAAAAGTTCTGTTTCAATAGGTTTAGATTTTAAATAGAGCACATTTTTTATTAATGATTTATTTTGAAATTCGCTAGGTATCTGTGAAAAATTACATTAAAAATCGCTAAAAACGGGTTTGTAAAATTTTTAAAATGTTTTAATTGAAAAAGTTGCTTTCTTTTCGGTTTTACACAAGTGTACAAACTTCAACGCTCTATTAAAATACTTTTTGCCACTTTTTAACTTCGTAAAACCATTTTATTTCACTAACTTTTTATTATTTACGATGAAATATCGAAAAAAAGTCTTTTTCAACAGAAAATTATATTAAAGCTTTAAAATTCTGTTATTTTTGATGCCAAGTTGATACCAAAATAATAATATGTAAATTAACATATATCATCAAACTATTTCGGGAATATAACAAAAATTCAGGGCTTTTACGGAAGAATTTACCTTTCGGCATTGAGTACAGGAATAATAGGGGTTTCATCTTAATTATTGAATTCCAGCCGGAAATAGTGGTGAATCTTGGGTTAGATACGTCAAACAGTTTTATTACGTTTTAATTTATTATAATTATTTAGTATTGGGAAATTTAATGTAAATTTTTAAGAAGTTACAAGGTTTGAAAAAATATATTAAATAAGGTTTTATCTGCAAAAAATAACAGTTCTACGTATGTATGTACAATGTATATTGTATGTACCTACATACTAAATAAAGTTCTATAAAAATATATAAAATATAACATAACATTTTTATGGAAGATGCGTGAAAAATTACGTGATTTTGGATCGTTTAAACTTATACCTATATAAAATAAAATTATGTATTCACTCTACAGTGTATAGTTCACACGAAGCGGAGTTCACTAAATTGCGAACTTACTGTATTAAAAATATGGCAAAATACCAAATCTGTCTTTTCAAAAGTAAAAACAAACTTTTTCATGCAAACTTTTTGAAATTTCAACAAATAATCACATTTTTAGCGTTATTTTTTTTAATACCATTTTTGCGTTGACTGACGTATTAATAAGACTTCTTACGGCTACAGCTTCATATCCTGGAAAGTAGATGGCGCCTATGGTCAACAATGTATTTTGCATTGTATTTTGTCTACGGGAAGCGCATGGTGAGCTAGAGAACTGTCAAATATGACAGCCGTGAGCAGTCTTTATTAATACGTTAGTCAACGATTTTTGTCAAATCACGTGCATGACGAAATTATAAAACATTAAGACTTAATGTACAGCACGTGCGTGGTGATTCAACATTTTGACCCATAAAATGGTTTTTTTCGATCTAGCGAGTAACAAGTACAATTTTAAACTTTTGGTCAATACAAATTTTAAGTAATTACTCACATCTTGAGACAAAAATTATTTAATAGTTATTTATGTACCAAGGCACTGAAGTTCAACTTTTTATGACTCATGTGGAGTTTAGTTGCTGAGGCCTCTGGCCGAGGCAAATAAACCACATGAGTCAAAAAAAGAACTTCAGTGCCGAGGTACATATTATATTTTTTTTGAAATCGGAAAAAAAAAATGTTTTATTAGGCTAGAAAATAATAATAAGGGATCACCCGTCCACGAACCGACTACGCGCGGCGTTGCTTGACTTTACCGATCGCTCTACCTAGCACAAGTATAATGACGTACGGCACCTTCGAACAGAAAAACCAAACTGCTGCTTCTTGTGCAGCCTACACAACAAATCTATTGACATTCAAATTTACTAAAATATGTAGACTGAAGGATTGCGCTTCTATAGGAAACAATTCCGCAATGTGGGGGTTTTGAATATTTGGTCACTTTTGACGGGCGATTTCTCCGCGTCTGACGTTCGATGTTTACATCTCGCCAAGGCCTACTTATTGAAAAAATCGTACAATAATGGGCTACATTATTGTACGATTTCTGTGCTTTTAATGACGATTTTGCGACATTTTAATGCCGATTTCAAGAAAAAAATTTATCACAATGGCCGTTATTAGCATTTGCGCAAAAAGCCTAATAACGGCCATTGTGATAAATATTTTTAATAATTTTTGTCTCAAAATGTGAGTAATTACTTAGATTAAAATTTGTATTGACCAAAAGTTTTAAATTATGCGTGTTACTCGCTACAGATCGAAAAAAGCCATTTTATGGGTCAAAATGTTGAATCACCACATACGTGCTGTACATTGAGCCTTAAATTTCGGTGTTCATGTTTTCAGTGTGACGTAACACAACACAACCAAACAGTAAATTATAAAAAAAATCGCGACGTCAAAACAGGCGTCTGGAACTGAAAATATTTGATTGAGAAAACCCGCATATATATTTGTTGGCAAACGAATTTCAAGAAAATAAAAATATTTTCAAAGTTTAAAAACCTTGCAGACTTGTCGGTCTATTTTTTATAATGTAGGAAACCAGATGGTGAGCATTTATGTTCCAATTTAGAATAGAAAATTATAGTTACCTACTTTAACGTTAAGGTTTAAAATATCCATTTTATGTCCATCTTTCTGATAATTATTTTTTTACAACGGATACAAATGATGACAATATTATCAGAGAACTGAATTATGTTATGCATCGGCCCACAAAACAATATGGTGTAAAAGCAATTACCATTTTATTGATCATAAAAAATACAACTTATTGTCATCTCTAGTATTTCTTTTTACAACTTTATACAAGCATTTTAATAATTTGATCTTTTTTGACAGACATTCAAATTCAAATTTCCAAACAGATTGTGTGTGTCTAATCTGGACCAACACTTAATATAGTGTTGGTCCAGGTCCAATGATCGGTATACAAATCATTGTGTGTGTCAATGTGCCAAAACTTTTTTTTTTAATTAACAAATTCAATTGAAACGATTTTAAACTTATTATTTGTATTATTGTGGATACTGTTCTTGCTAGTTCGTAATTTTTTGACTAAAACAACTTCATAAGCAAATATGCACATCATCCCGTTCAATACTTATTACTGAGACGCAGTTCCCAAGCGGAACTGAAGCTATATATGCGATCTTTTATGTCCCATATCGGTTGTTATGGTAACGAGCTACCTTGTTCAGCTTCAGGGCTTCACAGCTTCAGCTTCGAAAGCTTTTATTGCGCGTCTACAGTAGCAGACAGTTTAAATTTAGATCTCGCGTCCACTGAAAACGGAGGTGGGAATATTATTAGAATACGTTAAAAGGGTTCGTTTGGGCTTGTGGAGTTTTCTATGCCCGTTAAAAAAGTAAACGACTGCATGTTTTTTTAAAAGCTTTTATTTAACTTGCAATGTATGTATGTATGTATGTAATTTGTTCGGGTGGAATCTTGCAACTCAATTTTGAAGCAGATATCTTCAACCGATCGAGCTGAAATTTTGTACACACGTTTAATTTGGATGACAATGCATGATTATATGTGTGACGTCATTCTAAATCCAACATGGCGGATCACCCAAGATGGCGGACTAGTTAAATTTCAACCGATCGAGCTGAAATTTTGTACACACGTTTAATTTGGATGACAATGCATGATTATATGTGTGACGTCATTCTAAATCCAACATGGCGGAACACTCAAGATGGCGGACTAGTTAAATTTCAACCGATCGAGCTGAAATTTTGTACACACGTTTAATTTGGATGACAATGCATGATTATATGTGTGACGTCATTCTAAATCCAACATGGCGGAACACTCAAGATGGCGGACTAGTTAAATTTCAACCGATCGAGCTGAAATTTTGTACACACGTTTAATTTGGATGACAATGCATGATTATATGTGTGACGTCATTCTAAATCCAACATGGCGGAACACCCAAGATGGTCATTAGAAGGTCTCCTCATTGAAGAGCTAGACTGTTCTAAACTAACCGGCAAACGACCTTGCAACAATGATGCGTTAACTGAGATGAATAGACTCAGACACCTGGCCAAACTAAAAATTACAAAATAAATTAAAAGTAAAAAAATATTTTTAAAAAAAGCTTTTATTTAAATGCGCTAAAAAGAATAAAATAATCTTTTCTTTTAAAACTTTTACTATCAACTTATAACGTCATTCCACAATTTATATGATATAAAAGCTTGTCGCGAGATTTAAGTTTTCAAACTAAGTAAATACCACTACTTAAATCTCGCGACAAGCTTTTATATCATATAAATTGTGGAATGACGTTATAAGTTGATAGTAAAAGTTTTAAAAGAAAAGATTATTTTATTCTTTTTAGCGCATTTAAATAAAAGCTTTTTTTAAAAATATTTTTTTACTTTTAATTTATTTTTAATCCAATCCAATTCATTCACTGATTCATTCATTTTTTTAGACCAATGCAATAACAAAAAATATTTGAATAACACATAATAAAATCCCAAAATGTTGATGGGCCGCCTCTTCCAGTGTTATCCTAATAAAAGCTGTGTTAATAGGATAAAACTGCTAAATACTGGACGCAAAGACAATTCGTTACCGTAAAAAGAAGGCACATCGTAATGAAGCTGGATATTTAGAATTTGGGACATTTTAAACGTCAGTAACTGACATACCAATAACCACAGAATACCCCCTATAACCTATAATAAGTCGCCATTTTTTTCGTCGAGTGGCGCCACCCCAGTCCGTAAACAACAATGAAATATGACGTCATGCTCGGGTCTCCAGGTAGGTGCATGTGGATAAATCCCAAATTTCACAATTGAATTATTCATTTCATTTGCCTGTGACTAGTGTGACTTCTCGTTTATCTGCATGCGCCAGGGCGATAACATCCGTGGAATAAAATTTCCTTGCACAGGAGCGGTCCATAACGATTATTGACCTTTATCGGATATTTTTAGCCTTTGCGGAAAACTCGAAACGATAAATTCAATGAAAGGGACTCGGGACCTATATAACCTACACCTACTACTACACAAGTAAATTGTAAATTCATACTTATAGAGTAATTGAATCATGGTATTTTGTTAACAAATTTGTGTAATTTGTGCAGAGACCGGGTATAAAACAAAAATTTTTGAGTCTACAAAAATTGCTCAAACTATAGACATTCCTCATGTGTTTATTTAATGAATAACTAAGTATCTCAAATTAGCATAGTTTATTTGCTAACTATTTTATCTATAATAGTGTAAGATTAAAGATGTAACAAGACAAAACAAGATAAAAATATCACTCGATATACCGATATACGGGGTGTCACAAAAAAGTAGTTCAACTGCAGATTGGGGCAAAATAATGGGCCTTATAGTGTTTTTTAGTTATCAGTATTATCATTAATATAATCTGTTTTTAACATTCCATGATGCAAATGCAAATATCGATATTTTTTATTTCGTTGGAATCAGGACAAAAGGAAACTAGGAAATACACAGGATGTGTCAAAAACTGACCAAGTGAAGCTCACTTCCGGAAGTTTGAAATGGGAACTGACAATTTTTATACATACTTATTGTAGGTGGGCTGTGGGGTCAGATTTTAAATAAAAAAATGCCTAAATAGATTTTGTGAAAATCGGGGTTTAAAAAAAATCTTAGCCGGCCCTGGAATTGCAATTTGACAAATGTGTTCACGTAGAAAGTTGCGCATTTTGAAGACCTTTGTATAAGTGAACACCCTGTATGTATTTCAAGTAGACAACATTTTTGCAAAAAAATGTAAATCTTGCTATTTATTTTCCAAAAAAATGTGTAATTTATCAAAAATCGAATTGAATTGACTCGCCCAATAATTGTCAATGCCGCAATGCCCAAAAAATAGCCGAATATTCGATGAAGTATTCGGCCTGCCGAATATTCGGTCCATCCAGAAATAAAATTGGTCTTATGCTTATACGCAACAAAAGTAAACAAAAAATTAAAATTCCATCACAAAAACTACAATTTTTTTTAAAAAATTATATTTAAATTTAAAATTTGGTACAGGTCCAGTGGCGCATGGCCAGATTTTTTGAAGAAAAATCGATAATGTGATTTATTAAAATTTGTTCTCTTCTCCACAACATAATCCTTGCTTAAACCTGCTATTTATTTTACTGAATCATACGTAAATTTTAGGTAGACCGAGATGTAATTATTGTAGGTATGTATACTGTACGTACATAGTATACTGTACATAGTAAGGTAGGGGTTATATGGTAAAATATGTTGTAGACTAGACATTTAACTATTTTTTACAATCAAATTAGATATTTATACATATAGCTCATTTAGCTTTCGTTTTAAAAGGATTAAATTGGTCAGTGATCAGGGCCGTAGTTAAGGAGGGGAGGGTTTGGAGGTTCAACAATCACCTCCCCTTTGAAAAAAAAAAAGGAAAAGAGAGCACGATGATTTGATTTTGTCATTTCCTATAGGTATGCCTCATTTAAATAATTACCAAAAGATTCCGCCTAAGGCACTTCTTCATATATTTTTTTCTCCTACGGGCCATAGTTTTTTTTTATACAGAGCGTAGAAATTTAGAGAAAAATACGCATATTTCTGGAGGTTCAATAATCACCTCCCCTTTGAAAAAAAAAAAAAGGAAAAGAGAGCACGATGATTTGATTTTGTCATTTCCTATAGGTATGCCTCATTTAAATAATTACCAAAAGATTCCGCCTAAGGCACTTCTTCATATATTTTTTTCTCCTACGGGCCATAGTTTTTTTTATACAGAGCGTAGAAATTTAGAGAAAAATACGCATATTTCTGGAGGTTCAATAATCACCTCCCCTTTGAAAAAAAAGGAAAAGAGAGCACGATGATTTGATTTTGTCATTTCCTATAGGTATGCCTCATTTAAATAATTACCAAAAGATTCCGCCTATGGCACATTTTAGTGAACAAACTTACCTAACTTTTTAAAATAAAATAAAAGTCATACCTTATATGTATACAGGGTGTAACTGAACTGATGGTCAAAAATGAAACCACGTCAAAATAAGGGAACTTCTTCATATATTTTTTTCTCCTACGGGCCATAGTTTTTTTATACAGAGCGTAGAAATTTAGAGAAAAATACGCATATTTCTTAGTATCTCTACAAGTATACGAGATATTTTCTACGAACTTGGCGTGTCACATGAGCGGATGAGCTGTCAGATTTAATCTTAATATGAAGCTTCTGAGGTCCCCAGTTGCGGAGATACAGGGTGTTATTAAAATTAATTAGTTCAGAAAAATATTAATACCCTGTATAATCGCATTTTTTAAGTCTGTTTTGAATGGTAAATTCAATGGTTAACAAAAAGTATCTCTTAGTATTTTTTCATATTCTCAACCATTTCTTAATTATTTGCAAAGAACTGCAATGCTGCAATAAACAAGTCATTTCAAGAATAAATCTAACAATCTGTGGAAGTAAATTATTAAACTTGGCATTATTTGAATCATTTGGCTGCTAACTTTGCACTAGTATCAATATTTTGAAAAATGATATTTTCATTCGAAGAATTGACTGATAATATGCACTTTTGCTATGGACTTGCCAATGGCAATAATAAACATGCGGAATGGCATAGTTGCGTGTATTGAAAAAGACGGCGGTCATTTCGAACATTTAATAATTTAATTTTCTAGTAGCATTACGTTTCTTTTATTATCGATTTTGCATTTGTATTTTGTTAAATAAAGTTTAATTGACATCCACAGATTGCTAGATTTATTCTTAAAGTGACTATTGTTCATTGCAGCGTTGCCGTTCTTTGAAAATAATTAGGAAACCGCTGCGAATATGAAAAAATACTAAGAGATACTTTTTGTTAACCATTGAAGTTTCCGTTCAAAACAAATTTAAAAAATGCGATTATACAGGGTATTCATATTTTTCTGACCTAATTAATTTTAATAACACCCTGTATCTCCGCAACTGGGAGCCTCAGAAATTTCATGTCAACCTTAAGTTTGACGGCTCATCTGCTCATGTGACACGCAAAGTTTGAAGAAAATATCTCGTATACTTCTAGAGATACTAAGAAATATTATGTGTATTTTTCTCCAAACTTCTTCGCTCTGTATAAAAAAACTATGGCCCGTAGAAAAAAAATATATATGAAGAAGTGCCCTTATTTTGACTCCTGGTTTCATTTTTGACCATCAGGTCAGTTACACCCTGTATATGACCTTTTGAAAGAACATGATCATTTATTATGGGATGGGTGATGGGTAGTCTAAAAATTGTATAGGCAATAACTTTATATATTTTTACTTTCACATCATTAACAAAAAAAAGTGTATTGATTGAGTGTTATTATAAATATTGTTATTATAAATATTATTATTATTATAAATATGTATATGCTTTATTTAGATTTAAAATAAGTATAATTAAAAACTGGAAATTTCAAATAGATAATTTTGTCTAATTAGTAGCAACTCTGCTGAATAAATCTTTTATTATTATTATTATTATTATTATTACAATAACTGAATTCTTGTTAGATAAAAATCAACAATAAATAATAACTTTATTAAAACTTTTTGTCTTTTCTAAGATAAGTCACTGTAGACCTCTTCATCTTGGCCTATGTACAATAGAGGCCCAATTAGTAGTAACTATAGTAGTGTAGTTAACCATCAGTCAACTTATGTAATATTTTATGCTATTATTAGCCTTGCTTATGGATACCCTAGTTAGCCAATGTCTGACACTGACATAAGGACATGACAGATATAAAGCAGATACAGGGGACAGATTTTGCAAAAATAAAGTTGTCCAGCTGTTTTTTTGTAGATTTTAAGAGAAGAAAATTAGTAAGGCAATGAGTGGGCCACTTTAATTTTTTGCACAATCTGTCTGTATCCAATATTGCTCTCTATCCTTATGACTCTGTCACACATTGGCTAACTGATTCCATAAACAAGGCTATTGGATGGATATGTTTGATCATTTTTCCTTCATTTAAACTGTTTAACCTTGAAAATTTTAAATTATTTGTGAACCCCCCCCCCCATCAACAATAAAATAAGGGTTCTGTCTGTGATGAAAGTAAATATTTGCGTATACTATAATAATAATTATTATTTGTGGTGGCGTGGTGGTATTTTTTGTTACTTCCAGTAACTCAACATTGCTTTTTATTACACACCACAGTGTGCTTATTGTTTCAACTTGGTCTTGCTACTGCAGCAGTTTATGAAGACAACGGCCAAAAGCTAACTGGCAATGAATGAGCGAATGAGGTAATCATGATTTTAACCATTTGAATTTCAAGGTTAAGCATCTACTTGTTGCAAAAAACAATGCAACACATGAGCAACAACCGGTTCACTGGGATTTGGACGCCAAATGTAATAACAATAAATTTAAGTGATAAGTACCCACTTAAAAATTAGTTAAAAAAATCAACTCACCTCAAAACGTACGCATCGATTTGATCGTTTTTTACAAACGAGATGATTTCACACCGCACGATTTTCAACAGAGACTCCAATTTGGCTCTAGAACAAGCAGAAAACCAACACGTATAGAAATAGAAACATAGAAAGTCGTTAATCGGCACAATTCACATAAACTGAAAACAAAAATGAACAACAAAGTTGTTGCGGGAGCAAAGGGATGCTGTGGGACAAAAAAACCCAAATAAAAAAACACGAAAATCGATGTGGATCAAGTGTGGAGTAGCTGGTCGAAACCGGCAAAAAGACAAACCTTGGTATTTTTCGCAAATCGGCCGTTTTCATGTTGGTGTCATTGGTGGTGAACCAGATCTCGAGGAGTTTCTCGACCCCCTCGAAAAACTGACCGCTCTCACTCATCGTCTCTTCGGAGGCCATACCACCGTGCACGCCGTCTAGCCGAAAATTTCTGAGCCACAGCGGTTTTTCTTGCTGCCGACGGATCGGTATCGGCATGCCGGTACGGCCTCTGCGCAGAAGCGGCCCCAAACACCGACGATACCGACTATCGATCTAATAACTGTTCCCTCGCGTAGAACTCATGTCGCGGCAGTATATTTTAACCTTTATGAATTATTGCCGGCAATAAAACGAAGGTTTTTCATTGATTTGCGGGCACATGACAATAAGGCGGACTTTTTCAAATTTATTGTCAACTTAAAGCCGACACGGCACACTTCCGAAACCAGCGCTTTCCAAAATGTGTCTGGCATTATCGATATCGACTTTTTTCGAGACGGTCGAGTGGCTTGTGGTCACTTGTTGGATCACTTGTTCAAAAAGGTTACCTAATCACACTACATACTTATAAAAAATAAAATAATAAAATAAACCGCCCGGCGGTATTTGTATTTTATATGCCCGGCGGTTGCGTAGTACCCGCCCTCAAAGGTTGTAGGTTAAGTTGCAAAAAAAGACAACAAATAATCCTGAAAATGGGCAAATTAAGCTTACAAATTAAAGCCACTTTAGAAGGAATAGAAGAGCTGCAAACAAATCACCCAGATTACACTTTTTTGTTAAAACTGAAGTGTACGAGTTGCGGAGAACTATCCGACAAATGGCACGATGTTTGCGAGTCTCAGACCTTCCCTGGGAAAACTGGAAAATCTGAGAATAACTATATTGCCAAGTGCAAGCTTTGTGGCAGAGAAAATAGTCTGGACATTGTACCCGGCAGTAACGGTAAATAACTTTAATTATTTGATTTCTTCGTGTGTTTGCTAAATTCGTGACATGGTGTCCTGTTTTTTTAATTATTTTAGGGAAATATACGAGTGAAGATCAAAACAAATTCAAGACTATAGTGATGTTCGACTGTCGAGGAATGGAACCGGTTGAATTTTCCCCATCTGAAGGTTGGATTGCTAAAGCCGAAGAAAGCGGAAAAGTTTTTGATAATATAGACTTATCGGAAAAAGAGTGGGTAGAATACGATGAAAAAAGCAAGCAGTCTATTGGTGTATATGAGCTTGAGTCAAAATTGATTCCTACAAAATAGAATTAAAGATTAGTTTTTATTGCACTTTTGACTAAGTATTATAATATAATGTCATTATTAACAATTTAAGTAATAAAAAAAATGTATTAATGATTTTGTTTCTTAATATAAATAACTATTTCATTAAACGAAATATTAGAAAAGATAACAAAAATATTTTATTCAATTGAAAGTCCAAACTTTTTAAGTCGTGGACAAGGTTATTAAAAAGTGATATCACTATGCAACAAGAAAACTACTTTATTTTTATTGTTTTGTGGTATTAGACATTTTTCAATTGCCATTATTGTTTTGTGGGAAGTTTTTGGCAACATCTCGACATCTCAACGAAGTATTTTCTCCTAAAAATAAAACTAATAAAGAAAAATATCACACATTCAACATGGATTTCGCTCGGAAACAACTTGAAAGATACGGCTGGAAAGAAGGTATTCGTATTTATTTACGCCCAAAACTTCCATGTAGATGTAGCTAATATTTTGATTGTTTTACAGGCATGGGACTGGGCAAAAACGAAGACGGTATATCAGCCCCTGTTAAAGCAAAGTTGAAATTCGACAACTCCGGAGTTGGCCACGATTCTGGCGCGCAATTCACGAATAATTGGTGGGAGAAAGTTTTCAACACGGCAGCTCAAAACATAAACATTGAGGTCGACGAATCCGAAGACGTCCAAATGAAAGTGAAAGATAAGGATTTAGTGGAAATAACGACCAAGTCGTACTCTGTAAGAGAATTCCAGAACAACAAACACTTGGCATATGGAACGTTTTTGAGAACTTCTAAATTAACTCAGGACGGTATCGAAGAATATGGGGTAGTTCCTCCGCCGTTGCCTGAAATAGATGGCAAATTTCAAGTGTTAACTGATGAAGAATTATTCGCTGCTTGTGGTGGTAGGACTGCACACAAAGGTGCTAGGCACGGTTTGAAACTCACTGGAAAACTATCGCGAATTGAAAAACAAGAAAAAATGCTACTTAAGAAAATGAAGAAAGTGTCACTCTCTGACGAGAACAGCTGCAGTGTAGAGAAAAAGCTGAAGAAACTAAAAAAACACAAAGAAAATACTTTTGAGAAGCAGCCAGAAGAATGTTCAAGTAGCACATTACCATTTAAAAAGAAGAACAAGAAACGCAAATCTGTCTCATTTAGCTCAACTGTAACCCAGATTTACACGGCGGATCTCGACACAAGCTTAGACAGTGAGTTAACAGGACAAGGTGAAAACAGCAACGAACCAATCTTTGATAATATGAACAGTGGATCTGATGAAGGTATCGAGCAAGATTTTGAAAATAACAATAACACACTTGAAGACAATCACAAAGCTTTCGAGGAAGCACGCCTTTACATCAACGATCTATCAAAAGCCGAACGCAAGAAATTGAAGAAAAAACGTAAGTTGGAAGCTAAATTAAATTCAAAAACTAACGTGTTTTTGGCGGAATTAGAATCAACCGAAGATGACGCAATGGTAGAAGATAAAGATGCAAATACTAAGAAAAGGAAACATCTAGAAGAAGCAGAGCATATGGGGTGCAAACGTAGTCAGTATTCCGAAACTGAGTCACCTGGAAGAATCAAGAGCAAGTCGTTAAAAAAGAAGAGGAAAAAACAAAGAAAACTGGAGGAGAAACAGCTAAATTCTATAGCAAAGTCGTTGGATAGTGTTTGCCGCATATCTGACTGTGAATGAGCATTTAGTTTTCGTGTAATTTATGATATACTATTCTTCTAGTTTGTAAGTTGTTAAATGTGTTGCTTAAAATAAAACTTAAGCTGGATTTTTTTGGTAAGGAATAAAAGGGTTTGGTCAAATAAAAATTTGTTAAAATCTATTGATTTGCTTTATTTAAAATGTAAAAGTACATTTGATGCCCATAAAAACTTTGAAAATAGTTTTTGATATACTGGATTCTAGAATAACAACCTTGGTCGTTATTTCAGGCTGGATTAGTGCCCCAGGCCCAATACCGAAATAACCTAACTTTGATGTTTTATGGCCTCCGCGATAGCGCTAGAGCTAATTTCAGACGATACTGTCAAAAAGTAAGGTTAAACTAAACTTTTTCCAAACTTATCAAACATAAAAAGTCAGAGTTACTGGTTCCTCAAGAAGACTATTATCTTGGTTCTCTAGCTATTTAACAAGTAGTAAATAAATTATAAAAATGGGTAATGTTAATGAGAAAGTGGAAGCAGTTTCTTTAACCGAACAAAAAACCGAGGAAGCTCCGAAGAAATTGAAACCATGTTGCGCTTGTCCTGAAACGAAAAAAGTTAGGGATGCATGGTAAATATCACAATCAAATAATTATTTAACTGTTATTTTTAAAATCTCTATTTGCAGCATTATAGAAAATGGGGAAGAGAACTGCCAAGATCTCATTGAAGCGCACAAGGAATGCATGAGAAAAGCTGGGTTCAATATTTAAAAATGAAACTCGTGTAGTAGCTTCTTTTAGATTTGTAAATATTCCCCAATATATTTATTTATAATATAATAATTACGCAATTAAAAATTAAAGTACACTACCAAAAGTAAACTTTTTTTTTGTTGGCGTTGGCATCCCTACAGTAGTCGATTTTTGGCGAATAACCATTAATAACCGGTAAATATCAAACACGTTTACGCGATTCGGTTATTGTTGGTTATAGCTCTCTGACGTCACAAGTCACAAACAAGCCCTTCATACGTCATCAAAACAACAAATGTCATTTGCTAGATTTGCCAATTTGTTGAGTTTGAATTTTTCAGAACTGAAAAATATATTTGCCATATAGGCAAGTGTAGTGATTTGTTGGCTAGTATAAATAGTAAAAGTATTATCGTCGATAACGGTATTATTGATGTGAAGGATAACCTTTGATGTGGATGTGAAGTTGTTTCATTCGTCTTATTGGATTTGGTAACTAGGACCATTTTCCATTCTCATCCCATAAAAAATCAGAACCATTTATTGTTAGAGGAATAAATGAATAAAGAAATAACAAATTCACTTGAATGAAATCGACTTTTATTACTCAGAGTTTTCTGAGTCCGGCCCTGTACTCATTCTGAAGTGCAAGCAAAGAACCATAATATACATACAAGTCGATTTTAGGCGAATAACCATTAATAACCGGCAAATACCAAACACGTTTACGCGATTCGGTTATATAAACTAATGACACATATACCTAGGCGATTCGGTTTTTAAATAAATTAATGACATACCTAATCTAAAGAAATGATATTTCTTCTTAAACAAAACAGCAAATAGTGACACTAGAATAGTGAATGCCAACTGATGCCAACATAAATATTACTTCGGCGCCTCTAGACAAGGATAGCTAATGCGAAACCAGACAGAGAACAAGTGTTCTCTGGCGGAACTGTCCTCTTTTTCTCAAGGCAAAATATTTACATTATTTACTGAATTCCTTCATTTTTTAATTCTGTGTTCAGCGTTCAGCATTCGTTTTCAATGAACTGTATTATTCCACTTTGTTTTATGTGATTCAAATAATGGGTGCTTCTAGTGCTTCTACAAAATATGAAGATGCGTCGCAGATGATAAATCTGTTGAAGAAAGTCAAAAAGCAAATGCATTCCTTAGAGAAAGATTTTTGTATTTAATTTCTTCTTTAGCAGGTGTGTATTGTTTCATATAGCTATTTGTTCAGAAAATACTATTGTATCTGTTATTTTATATCATTTTAGATGGGAAACCTTCCACAATAAACATGTACGACAAAACTAAAGTTGAAGGAAAATTGAAAGGCTTCGATTTGAACTTTGAACACGTTATCGTTGAAGATTTAAAGACGCCGCTTCCCGAACCCATAAAAAGTGCCAAATTACGAACCAGCGACATAATAACAATTTCTTATTCATAATTTACGAAAATAAAACCAACTTTTACATCACAATTAAGCATACTTTATTCACGTACCTTAAACTAACATACAAAACATAACGCCTAATCTACCACCTATTAAAATTACCGCCGCCACCCCTCTCGTTGAACTGGTTATGCCCGCCGAACCGCTGGTTCAACCATTAATAACCGGTAAACACCAAACACGTTTAGGAGATTCGGTTTTTAAATAAACTAATGACACATACCTAATCTAAAGAAATGAACAAAACAGGAAATAGTGACACTAGAATAGTGAATGCCAACTGATGCCAACATAAATATTACTTCGGTGCCTCTAGACAAGGATAGCTAATGCGGAACCAGACAGAGAACAAGTGTTCTCTGGCGGAACTGTCCTCTTTTTCTCAAGGCAAAATATTTACATTATTTACTGAATTCCTTCATTTTTTAATTCTGTGTTCAGCGTTCAGCATTCGTTTTCAATGAACTGTATTATTCCACTTTGTTTTATGTGATTCAAATAATGGCTGCTTCTACAAAATATGAAGATGTCGCAGATGATAAATCTGTTGAAGAAAGTCAAAAAGCAAATGCATTCCTTAGAGAAAGATTTTTGTATTTAATTTCTTCTATAGCAGGTGTGTATTGTTTCATATAGCCTATTTGTTCAGAAAATACTATTGTATCTGTTATTTTATATAATTTTAGATGGGAAACCTTCCACAATAAACATGTACGACAAAACTAAAGTCGAAGGAAAATTGAAAGGCTTCGATTTGAACTTTGAACACGTTATCGTTGAAGATTTAAAGACGCCGCTTCCCGAACCCATAAAAAGTGCCAAATTACGAACCAGCGACATAATAACAATTTCTTATTCATAATTTACGAAAATAAAACCAACTTTTACATCACAATTAAGCATACTTTATTCACGTACCTTAAACTAACATACAAAACATAACGCCTAATCTACCACCTATTAAAATTACCGCCGCCACCCCTCTCGTTGAACTGGTTATGCCCGCCGAACCGCTGGTTCAACCATTAATAACCGGTAAACACCAAACACGTTTAGGAGATTCGGTTTTTAAATAAACTAATGACACATACCTAATCTAAAGAAATGAACAAAACAGGAAATAGTGACACTAGAATAGTGAATGCCAACTGATGCCAACATAAATATTACTTCGGTGCCTCTAGACAAGGATAGCTAATGCGGAACCAGACAGAGAACAAGTGTTCTCTGGCGGAACTGTCCTCTTTTTCTCAAGGCAAAATATTTACATTATTTACTGAATTCCTTCATTTTTTAATTCTGTGTTCAGCGTTCAGCATTCGTTTTCAATGAACTGTATTATTCCACTTTGTTTTATGTGATTCAAATAATGGCTGCTTCTACAAAATATGAAGATGTCGCAGATGATAAATCTGTTGAAGAAAGTCAAAAAGCAAATGCATTCCTTAGAGAAAGATTTTTGTATTTAATTTCTTCTATAGCAGGTGTGTATTGTTTCATATAGCCTATTTGTTCAGAAAATACTATTGTATCTGTTATTTTATATAATTTTAGATGGGAAACCTTCCACAATAAACATGTACGACAAAACTAAAGTCGAAGGAAAATTGAAAGGCTTCGATTTGAACTTTGAACACGTCATCGTCGAAGATTTAAAGACGCCGCTTCCCGAACCCATAAAAAGTGCCAAATTACGCACCAGCGACATAATAACAATTTCTTATTCATAATTTACGAAAATAAAACCAATTTCTACATCACAATTAAGCATACTTTATTCACGTACCTTAAACTAACATACAAAACATAACGTCTAATCTACCACCTATTAAAATTACCGCCGCCACCCCTCTGGTTGAACTGGTTATGCCCGCCGAACCGCTGGTTCGACGGCGGGGGCGCCCTCGGCCTCATGCTCGGGTACGCCACGTTCTGCTGCGCAAAACTGCTGTTCCCCTGGAAACCGCCCCCGTACGGGTTCGGCAACCTTTGCGGATACTGCACCAGGTTCCTGTCCGCCCTCGGGCCGAAATTCCGACTGCTCAACAGCGACGGTATCGGCCTCGGCGGGTCGGCCGCCGGCGCCGGCCTCGGATTCAACAGGTTCAGGACCGGCTTGGTTGGCGCCGTGGCCGGTTTTACCGTCTCCTGAGACAGGATGAGCGGCTTTCCCGTGTTCATCACTTGGGTCAAAGTTTCGATGGTTTTGGAGAGGTCTGGGGCGGAAACCGTGGGGGCTGTGGTGGTCGTGCTCGTCGACAGGCCCAGCAAGTTGACGCTGGAGCCGATGCCGGTGAAGCTGCTCATCAAATTGGAGATCAGCGCTTTCGCATCGGTCAAATCGATCTCCTTGGTTTTGTTACTGTTGAACTGGATGCTGTCCTCTACGAGCTTCCTGTTGCTTTGGATTTCCTTGTCCTTTACCGCTTTGACCACGTCTTCAAACGAGTAATCCTCGTCTTCGGAATCCAAGTGTATCTTCTTGCTTTCGACTTTGGTTTCGGTCTCGTTTGATTTCTCGTCGTTGGCCTCGGCTATCCTCATCGAAAACGGGCTGCCTTCCCTGTCGTTATTCTCGTTCTCGCTGTCTCTCTCTTTCTCCTCCCTCGGGCCGCCCAAATTGACAAACTTCCTCAATTTTTCGACTCTTTCCGGCTCCTGATGCTCTAATTTCTTCAAGTAATTTATCAAATTCATTTGCTCCTCCGTGGACAAATCCTTGAAATTCTGCAACAACGTTTGCAAATCGGAGTCCGACAAATTTTCCATGTTAGCCGTGGCGGACGGTTCGTCCGGCTTTCCCGTACTTTCCGGAGAAAGTGGTTCGGTCAATTTTTCGAGATCTATTATGACGGAGGGTTTCTCCTTTTTGGAAGCAGATGGAATGATGACTTTTTCCTCAAACGTTTTGAGTTCTTTTGGGGGTTCGGATGGGGTGCCGGCAACGGCGGCGCCCGATGCAATTTGTTCCAAAAACGAGGCTGTCGTTACTGGTTTGTTGGAGTTCTTTCTTGCTTCGGCCATGCCAACCTTGAAAAATGAGGGAAAAACTTTAGAATTAAATTTTTAATATAAAATGCATTGAGGTTGGGAATAAAACGTCATCATAAGCATGTTCGGTTGACTGTATCAGTAGAATATAATATTTACAACTATCTGGAAAAGTTGGTGCATTTCAAAGGTTTATTTATTTGAAAGGGTATTTTAAAAATATGCATAGATACTAAACGATGTCTAGGTTCTGACTTCATTGATTATAATATTTAATAGTATTTCAAGTAATTAATTAATAACCATCTTAATAATTTAAAAACTGAAAGTGGAAATTTGAATTATGATCATGAAATACAAATTACAAGCAAACCTTTTATGTTTTATGATAGACGTTTTTTGCAATATCGCAAAGGGTGACTAATTGAAGTAAACAATAAAAAAGAAAATTAGAAACTTTTCAAAAGTTTCTCTAAGAAATAAGGTCAAAGCAAAGTAACGTTTTAAAACTGGGAAGAGATGAAATGTAGTTCAATTTTCCTACTCTAACAACAATTTGTATTTTTTTAATTGCCTCATTTTGTGATTATTTTTTATTTTTAGTCATATTTTTGGCAAAACGAGGTTGTAAATAAATATGGAAATAAGCACAATAATAAGTGGTCTTTCCAAATATTTGTTGGAAATAAGAACAATAAGTGGACTTCCCAAGTATTTGTTGGAAATAAGCACAATAAGTGGACTTCTCAAATATTTGTTGGAAATAAGTACAATAATAAGCGGGCTTCCCAAATATCTGTCGGAAAGAAGCACAATAATAAGAGGGCTTCCCAAATATTTGTTGGAAATAAGAAAAAGTGAACTTCCCAAGTATTTGTTGGAAATAAGCACAATAAGTGGACTTCTCAAATATTTGTTGGAAATAAGTACAATAATAAGCGAGCTTCCCAAATATCTGTCGGAAATAAGCACAATAATAAGAGGGCTTCCGAAATATTTGTTGGAAATAAGAACAATAAGTGGACTTCCAAAGTATTTGTTGGAAATAAGCACAATAAGTGGACTTCTCAAATATTTGTTGGAAATAAGTACAATAATAAGCGGGCTTCCCAAATATCTGTCAGAAATAAGCACAATAAGAGGGCTTCCCAAATATTTGTTGGAAATAAGAACAATAAGTGGACTAAGTGGACTTCCCAAGTATTTGTTGGAAATAAGCACAATAAGTGGATTTCTCAAATATTTAAATGACATCAATAAATTAATAAATCATGGCAAAGATACAAAAATGTAGTGAAAAATACATTCATAACTGTTGCATATTTCCACATTTTGTTATAATTTCTTAGAGGATTCTAACATTATTGGCCATATTCGATTGGTAATAAATAAGTGATCTGGATCAATCCAAACTGGTTTCAAATCAGTATAACGCGTTCGATTGACAGAGATCAGTTCCTCCCCACCCCTAAAACAAGCAATCCCGGTTCGTCACCGTCGAACTCTACCGTCAAACCTACGCTACTGAAGGTATTGGAAACAAACGGCTGCGCACTTACCACCGCGTTAATCAACTGCTCCAACTCGGCCTGCGTCACGTCCGTCTTGCCCTGCGCTATCAGCGCGTTCGCTATCTGCTTCGCGATCGCCGCCTTGTCGACCGCCCCCACGCCGGGCACCGTCACCGGCCCCGCCTTCGGCCTCAGCTGGTCGATGTGCCGCTTCCTCTGCCCGGCCATGTGTATCAGGGCGGCCGTCTTCTGTATCGCCTTCTTGTACGCCCTCTCCTCCATCAGGTCGACCAGTCCGGCCTGCAGCTGCCCCTTGAGCTTCTCCTTCACCGTCTCGAACATCACGCAGTTGATCTCGTTGTCCAGCAGCGTCTCGGAACTGTTCGCCTCCTTCTTCTCGAGCGCCAGCGCCTGGGCCAGCAGGTCGATGATCTTCGGCCCGAGCGAGCCCAGCCGCTCCTCCAGCGCCGTCAGGATGCGCAGCACCGACACCAGGTTGACCTCGACATCATCGTCCGGATCGTCGCCGAGGATTATCGGCTTCCTCGACACGTCCCGCATGATCGGCGGCGGCTTGTAGTACTCCTCGTATTGTTGGTACATTAGCTTCTCGCGTTCCCACGGCAGGTCCCGTATGGTACGCACCCGTTCCCTCGCGCGCAGGTCGCGCTCGTACGAGCTCTCGCGGTAGTCGCCGCGCTTCGGCTCGTGGCTCCTCTCGTGCGACAGGTGCCTCGGCGGGTAGTCCCTCATCGGCGAACGGGAGAACTTCTCCCGCGAGTGGCGTTCGAGCGACCGCGACCTGCCCCTCGACACGTCCCTCGAGCGGTGCCGTCTCTCCGCCGACCTCGACCGTCGCCTGTCGCCGGGCGACCGCGACCTCCGCCCGTTCGACGGCGGCGACCTCTGCCGGGGCGCGACCTTCGGCTTCTCCTGCTGCCTCGGCGCGTTGCGGGCCGGCGACTTGTTCCGTCTGGGCGACTCGCGTTCCCACGGGCTCGTCGACCTCCGTGCCGTCGCGCCGCCCCGCTTCGGCGAGCTGTTGCGCCTCGGCGACGGCCGTCTGGGCGACGGGCGACTGGGCGCTGGCGACCTGCGGCGCTTGCGGCCGTCGTCCTTGTCCTCGACGAAGATGATCTCGGGGTCGTTGTCTGGCTGGGCGGCCATGGGGGCGGTGGGTTTGTTCGGGTGCGGGGTCGGCTTGACCGGCTTGCCGCGTTCGGAGATGCGGAAACTGACGGCGGGAGGTTCTTCGGGCATGCCCAACCTGAAATGATAATAATAATAATAATAGTGGGTTTCTGGGGATCCTGATTTTTCTGTCACCTAGATATATGATTGGCCCCCCCCCACATTCTTCAAGCCAGACCTCCCTCCCTCGGCTGTTCATTGGTCCCCCACTCAAGACACATCTCCCTCGCTTTTTCATTGGTTTCCCCAATTCCTTAAGCCACTCCGTTTTTCCTAACCTATAAATCTGATATTGTCAAATTTCCACTTCTTAAACCAGGACCTTTGCATTTAATTAAAATTCCCACTTTTCAATTATTTTCCCCATTTATAAAGGCCCATCCTGCAATTGCCCAGATCAATTAATGCAACTGAACACTTTCGTATGTTTCTCTCTCTCTAACTCATGTATCTATATAGCTATCTCTATCTCCAAGTTAACTGGTATAACTTTAAATATCAATCACACCCTATTCAACAATTGTATGATGTAAATCTGTATCTAATTTCTAAAGTATTTTAAAAACAAGCATCGTTTGATAATATTTAAACATACCCCACTTAACATTCAAAATAACCACAATTTTTACTGAAGCATACATTAATTCTATTCTAATATTTTAAAGATTACAGGCTCATGACGTATGTTTTTTTTTTGTTTTATGGCTGTTTGTCCCAAACACTCTATATTCCACATCAAATAATGACAGAATGGAAAATTTTGATATTGTGACAAAACAAAAAATCTAAATCTTAATTTATTTACCTTTTACGCAATGCTTCCTTTCTAATTTTCAATTCTTCCTCTTGCAAATCGTGCATTCTTTTGCCCCAATACTCGATCCATTCTGGTTTAAAATCATATTTTGAAGCATCTTTCCCCTCTGCTTGCAACTCTTTATACCTAAAATAAATTTAAAAAAATAAAGGACGAAAAAGAAATAACCGAAATTCACACCGATTTATGTATTTTTAACTTTACGTATCTTACACTCTTACTTACCTCCTATTCCAAAACTGCTTCCACTCGTCATTATACTTCGGGTGTTTTTCCGGGTTTTTGTCGTGGATCTTGTAGGTTTTCTCCAGGTCATTTTCGATGGCCTTGCACAGTTTGGTGAACTCCTGGAGTTTTTCCAGGCGTTCCTTTTCCTTGTCCTTTGTGTTGCGATTTCCATCGTCCCTCCTGCTATATTCGGGACGTTCCCAGATCGGACGGTTATCCCTGGGTGCCGGACGTCTAGGCGATACCGATCTCCTTGAAAAAAAAAAGATCGATACACAAGGTGTAAATGAATAAGTGCGAAAAAATTCAAGTGGTGAATCTTTGAGTGATTCTAAGACGAAAAGTTTATATAAACATAGGTCTGGTAATGCTTCCTTTTCAAGATACAGGGTTGGCAAACTCTTCTTAAAAAATCGCTTTTTCGTAAATATCTTAATCATCCTTTAGCCGATTTTGTTGAAATTTGGCAGTGTAATTTATGGTACAAAGAGGCTAATTTAGCCCCTACTAGATTAAAATTAATGTGTCCCATTTTGGGTGTTTTTCTTAAAAATCTCGGTTGTTATTAAAGCTAGAGGGTTGCGGTTTTCACGTCACTGTACTACTTTTTTGAGAGGAATTTGGTGGACCAATCAGATTTTAGATAAGTTTTATAGTTTCCGCGCATTGGCGCAGGACTGAAATTTTCGATTTTTTGGAAACCTCTCTCCTGGCTACAACTTATATATATCAACAAATTTAATCAACTATTTTTATAGATTTTTTGGCGTAGAATCGAATGGAATAATTAGTTTTTTGGTAGTGTTAATAGTTTTTGAGATATGAACCAGTTATATTTTTTAAATGAAAACCATAGTTCATATCTCAAAAACTATTAACGCTACCAAAAAACTAATTATTCCATTCGATTCTACGCCAAAAAATCTATAAAAATAGTTGATTAAATTTGTTGATATATATAAGTTGTAGCCAGGAGAGAGGTTTCCAAAAAATCGAAAATTTCAGTCCAGCGCCAATGCGCGGAAACTATAAAACTTATCTAAAATCTGATTGGTCCACCAAATTCCTCTCAAAAAAGTTTAGTACAGTGACGTGAAAACCGCAACCCTCTAGCTTTAATAATAACAGAGATTTTTGAGAAAAACACCCAAAATGGGACACATTAATTTTAATCTAGTAGGGGCTAAATTAGCCTCTTTGTACCATAAATTACACTGCCAAATTTCAACAAAATCGGCTAAAGGATTATTAAGATATTTACGAAAAAGCGATTTTTTAAGAAGAGTTTGCCAACCCTGTATCTTGAAAAGGAAGCATTACCAGACCTATGTTTATATAGACTTTTGGTCTTAGAATCACTCAAAGATTCGCCCCTTGAATTTTTTCGCACTTATTCGTTTACACCCCGCATAATGAAAGATGTGCAAAAATCAAAAAAGCGATTAATGCGACCCACACCCAAGGCGATCAACGGCCGACAAGCTACCTCGCAGAAACTCGGCCTACCTTCCGCCGGCGCCCCTCCTGCCGCCCCTGGCGCCCCTCCCGCCCCTGCCGAACCGCCTGTCGGGGCCGCCGCGCCGCGCCCCCCCGTCCACGCTGCCGTCGCTGCTCGTCGCGCTGGACACGCTCGACGCCGACCGCCGCCTCGGCGGCGGCCTGGCGCGCCGCCCCGGCGGCGACTGCCCCCTCGGCGGCTGCTGCTGCGGCCTGTCGGCGGGCTTCGACGGCGCCGCCGCCCCGCCCCCCTGCTGCGGCCCCCCGTCGCCCGCCTTGGCCTTCTTGCCGGGACGCTGGACGACGGGCGGCGACGGGCTGCGCTTCTGGAAGCCCTTCTCGACGAACGTCTTGCCGCCCCAGTTGTTCGACGGCTGGGTGTACTGCTCCGGCTTGTCGTCTGGAATGAGGATGCGTAGAATGTGTATAGAATTTTATGTAATTAGTTGTAAACTCAGAATTAACTGTCGTTCTTTGGGAATTGTATTATTGGGAGTTGTTGTGGTGCTGTTGTTCTTATAGTTTAAAGGATACTTAAGAAATTATATGTACATTAGGAATTTCCTATTTAATAAATGTCTACTACTACTACTACTACCATATCAGTTCTTGCCAAACAAGCAGTAGGCTAGTGCCAAATCGATTTTAAAGACTAAAAAAAAGTTACTAACAGGCAAGGACTACCCGGAAAATTTAGTTAAGGTCATAACAAAAAGAGAAAAAACAAAAATTAAACACAACATCAGTGAAAATGGTGAAATGGATGTGCTGTTTAGAGGTTGAAACTGTTTATTTGCGATTTGCGGCGAAATGCGACATCGTAGCGAAAAATGTCCTACACTAAAGTTGTAGATATTTTTAAAAAATCTAAAACTTTCTTAGAAGGCGCTTTTCAACACAACCTCAAATTTTCCAAGAAAATGGCAGAAAACCGATTTTTCGGTTTTTTATTTTTTTCTTTTTCTCATAAAAAAATAGGTAACTCAATTTGCATGAAATTTTGTGAATGTATATACAGGGTGTATCTTTGATAGGTACAGAAATTTTAACCACGTAATCGGGGACGTTCATAAAACCGAAAAATGAAAAAAAAAAATTTTTTTAATCGATGTTTAGAAAATGGGGCAAATCAATCTTTATCCGTGCTCAATGCACGCCGCTGGATCGTCACTAGAAGCGCTTAGAGGGGAGGTCTAACCTCTCCCTAGGAGATGGAGGGGAATAACGTTAGATTAGGAAGGGGAATACCGCGACGTTGCCGCATGTCAGAGTGGAATAAATCTGCTTGCAGAATTAGGTACCTAGGTACCTTTGAAAATTACTGCTGGTAGGTATCCACGTTTTTTTATGATGTCGGTTGCTGTGACGAACTGTTTATTGCTTTCTTCACAGGCGCACACAATAATTTAACAAACACGTCAGTTTTTATCACTAAATGTATCCGAGCGCCGCTCGGAGAAGTCATTGCTAGAAAACTCATTGCCGATTTCACACTCATAATTTTTTGACAAGTCTTTTGTGGAGTAGGTATCTACCTACCTACCTATTTTACAACTGATTTTCAGGCCGCAATTTTTTTATACTAATAATTAGCCATCTCTTGGGACACCTTGGGATAATAAATTTCTGATCGGCAATCAACTGAATAAAGTATTTGTTTTAAAATACAAATTATCTGTAAAAATTGCAAATTTCCACAACCACCCATAGGGTAGAGCGTAGAGCAGCGGCGCGTTACTTTTTTTTAGCGAGTGTTCGCCTGTAGCCCTATCATCTCGAAAAAAGTGGGGGAAGACTGTAATTTGACGTGAATTTAACGCGCGGCTTCGATTTGTTCATAGTTTTTAATATTTTTCAACCCTTGCCCGATAGTGCGCCACCTTTAAACCCCCTCAGGGTTGTGATCCTATGTATTATCTACAATTAAAAAATTATTCGTTTCTGAAAAAAGTGGGGGGAAGACTGTCATTTGATGTGAATTTAACGCGCGGCCCCGATTTGTTCATCGTTTTTAATATTTTTCTACCCTTGCCTGATGGTGCGCCACTTTTAAACCCCCTCAGGGTTGTTGTCCTGTCTATTGTCTACTTTTAATAGTATATTACACACCGAGGTGTCTCGAGATAAAGTAAACTTTCCACCCGGGCGGGAGGGCGGGAAGTAAAAGTCAAAAAATTGACACTTTCAAACTTCTAAAAAGTCAGAAATGTCGATATTACATACATGGTTGTAAATAAAAAATTATTCGGTTCCGAAAATAGTTGGGGAAGACTGTCAAATTGGCGTGCTTATCATTTCCGCATTTTTTAACCCTTTGCCGTTTCGGAACTCTCTCAAGTTAATTATATTTTTAGTTTTTTTTTACAATGAATAAACCTGATTTTACTGGAATCTGGGAAACAAGTAATTCCCGAAATATTAACATTTTGTTCGATTTAAATATTTTGTCTGGACTCATCTTTACCATTTTGAAATGTCTACTTTGAAATGGCATATACAGGGTGGGTCAAAAATAACTAGCACCCTTTTTTGGGTAAGAGAGATGGTCATTCTGAACAACTTTTCTTAATAAATTTTTTCCCATCGCCAAAATTTTTCTCTAATTTACCCACCTAAAATACCCCCTCTATGAAGACACGGCACTGACGAATAGCGTAAACTCGGTCTCAAAATACTATACTAGTTGATGATTTACCATTTTCTACTAGGTAGTTGACAGGGCGCCGGTGCCGTGTTTTCATAGAGGGAGGGATTTTGAGGGGATGAATTATAGAAAAATCTCGGCGCTAGGAAAAAAATTGATTAAGAAAAGTGGTTCAGAATGACCATCTCTATTACCCAAAAAAAGATGCCAGTTATTTCAGACTCACCCTGTATATATGGTTATTGATTTTATTGTTTATTTTATTTTAACTTTAATGTCTTTTAAATTCAATTTCTTTCTGTGTTTATTGACGAATTGTGACTTGACAATTATTATCTCCCTGACTTATGTAAACTATGTATATGGTTAAGATGCATAAATGCAGGTGTACACAGTGGCCCTGAAAACTGTACCTTCCGAGAGCGCGACAAAAAATTTCTGAAATAGGGTCTTTGGGCATTGCATTTGGCAATAGGAAGAAAGAGGAAATGTGATTAAGAGATTTAACACTTTTTTGGATTTGTAAAGAGGCGATTTCGAGGGATATTAAGCTTTTTTCCCGGAAGAGATGGGATCGTTTTTATGTGTCATTCTCTACCCAAAAATCATTACAAAAATGTTGAGATTGTGTCGAATGGCAGCTACGTTATTTCGGCTTGGGGCCGGAACTTCCCCCAAATCTCCGGGAGAGGTTCGGATGCTTCCGACGCCCCCCAAAAATCGAGAAATAAGAAAAATCAACGAGAAACCGCGTCAACTCGTCCTAAAGCAGTTAACTGTCGGCATCGAGATTGTGGACTCGCTATTATAAATGAAGGTAACGCCTCTTATTATTTTTCACTCAATGGTTAAAATAAGCCCAGACAAAATATTTAAATAAAAAAAACAGCAACAAAATTTTCCGTGGAAGACTTTTTGTCGAAAAATGTAAATATATCGAAAACTACTTTTTCCAAGGTTCCAGTAAAACCAGGCTTATTGAATGTGAAACAAGGAATATTTTCACAAAATTTCATGTAAACTGAAAAATACAAAATTTCAAATTACATTTTAAATTATTTTGAGTGTCTACCAACATTTACTATTGTTAAAGTAATTAAATAATGCAATTTGTTGCTTTTCATTTAGTTTCCATTAATTTATTTAAGAAATGCAATTTTTGTGGGGACTTATTATGTTGGTGCATTAATTTTGTCCAGGAGTTTATAAAAGTTTTAAATTTTTTTAATATCTACAAATCTTATGTAGGATACTTTCCGCTATAGTAAAATCGAGCAACTCTTACGCCTGGCGTAAACAAGAGCACGTGAGTTGAAATATTCGCCCGGGCCGCACTGAGGCACGACCTTTATTTAATTTTAATTTTACAATGGTTTACATCAAAATATTTGGGAAAAGAATTATTGGCTTAATTAAAATGGTTCAAAAAATCGATAAAATTATTTGTGGCAGTGTCTAAATAGCTGAAAACAACAAGGTAAAACCGCGTAACTACACTTTTGCGATCGAGTACGTCCCTGTCGCCAAGTCTGGTGAAATTTTATAGCCTACCGACCAATCGCACATCGTCATTGAACACGTGGTTTTATTTACGCCAGGCGTACGGATTGCTCGATTTTAGTATAGGTCATGTATCGTCGAAAAGTTTCAACTCCTAAACAACCCATTTCATCATTTCGACTGATGTCACGTTTGATTTTTGTTTTTTTACCTTTGTTACTAAATTTCCCAGCTGGTCCTTACCTGTACATAATTTTATTCTTCCAAAAATGTATCGGCACCCGTCCGCAGTCAAATAAAACCCCCTAAACAAATAAAAAAAAAATCATTTTTACCATTACCGTCTGTGTGGACCTTGGTCAGCTCCTCGTGCACCACGAGCTCGACAAACGTGTGCCCCGACAACTCGGAAAAGTGCTTCCCCTTACAGATCATCGTCAGGTAGTGCAGCCTGTCCTTCTCGAATTTGTCCTTGTCGATCGGGAACGGCCTCAGCCTGCCGAACCTCTTCTCGATCGCCTCGGCGATCTTCTGCAACGTCAGCTGCCAGTTCCTCTTGTGGTGTTTCGTCATGTACGGCACCAGCGCCCTGTAGCAGCTCGGGAAGTGCTTCTGGAGGTACTGGAAGGCGTCGGACGCGTTAGGGAGAATATTCGGGGACGAGCGAAATGTCGAGGACTCACCTGCGAAATGTGGTTGTAGCTGGCGAGGTGGGTCAATACTGTCCTGGGGTCGCCTCGCTTATCGCACAAGATGCACAAGTATAAGGGTTCCTTGGTGACGTCATAATCTTGCATCTCTAAGAGGTATTCGAGAGCAACCAAAGGTCCGACCTGAGAACAAAACGGGGAGTTCCTACATTTCTAAACCCACACCCCACTTAATGCTAATATTATTGCAGTTGACATACGATGTCTTGAATTTTATTGAAAATTATTATTTCTACAATTTTTAGTTCATACAAAATGTTGATGATCTGTTCAACCAGTTGAAGAAGCGGGAATGCATAGAAACTATAGATGGCTGGAGCATTTATGAGCAGAAGCATTTTGAGCATTTATGAGCAGGACATTTTTAAAGGTGTCTTGCCATTTTTGGTCACTGTCCGGCAGTTTTACAGCATTTATGATCATTTATATAAATGTCGTCAGTGAGAGAATTAATGAGAATTTCTGGTCACTTGTGAGCATTTATGGTCATTTATGAGCATTTATGGTCATTTATGAGCATTTATGGTCATTTACAAAAAAATCCCTCCGTTTCTAACCTATAAAACTAAAAAAACGGTTCTAATTCTAACCTAGAATATTGCGAACTGTGTAGAGCGCGTTCAGCCTTAGAATAGGCCACCGACGCCATTCAACCTAGATGTTATATGCCTGCCTTTCATAGTCAGAATTATATATCTTTCTCTTCTCATAATTATTGGCTTCACTTTTTTCAATTGTCTGGAATTACTTCAAGAAAAGTGACCAAAAATTAAAATATGCTATTTGTGAATTTTGTAAAGCCCATGTAGGAAGAATGAGAAAACATTTAATAATGTTCAAAGGCTCCAGTACAGATAAAGAAGTTATTTAGATTTAGTAGTAAAAAAAATTTAAAAAATATTATTTCTGATGTATATGTAAGATGTAAGTATTGAATATTGAATATAGCTCTGATTGTTCATTAATTTAGGTAATTTTATTGCAATAATTATAATTACTGCGTTGAATTTCAAATCAAAACTTATTTTAATAATTTTAAGTTTTAACAATACTGGAATATTTTATTGATTGCTAACCTAACTAACCTACATCCTACATGTACCTATGCGTTGGGTCTTCTAAATCTGTCTTCAGTCTGTAACTAGAAACATTTTATTTAATTTTACATATTTTAAATTTTTTTATTTTTGTTTTACTTTATACTTTTTTAATCAAACAAAAAAGTCATACATATGGGGTCTTGTTTTAAAGGTCTTTTCACAAGCAATCGAATGGCACCATTTTGAGAAATGTCCATAAATGCTCGAGGCCTCGGCAGACATTTTGAAAAGTGTCCTGCTCAAAATCATAAATGCTCGGACATTTGCCATCTACAATAGAAGCAATAATTGTTCATAGCCTCAAAGTGAACCAATGCATAAAGTATAAAGAAAAAACCGAAAAATGCGTTCTACAGGGTGTCCAACTTTAAAACTGTACAAATCCGTAAAATCTTCATTTTTGGAGATAATCGCCTAAACTTTTTTTTTGTTTGAAAGTCCATTAAAAACCGCTTCCTTTGACCTTCCTGCCATTTTCAAAATGCAAATCCAGAGCCCTCTGCGATTTTTTTAAAACCCCAGATTTTCACGAAAACCATTTAGCGTTTTTTTTTATTTAAAATGTGACCCCACAGCGTTAATCAGAATATCCCAAAACCCCTATATACGAAATTTGAACCAAAAATATACAGGTAGTTCCATTCTGTAGGGTGTCAAAGTTGAGCAAAATAGAAATTTTAAAGACATCTGACGAGTCAAGTGTGCCATGGAATCCCTTCACAACAGGTTGCATAGTCAACAGGATTACTCAAAATGTTGGTGTGAAAAGATTTACTACAAAAATATACATGGTATTTTTCTTTGAACCATCTCAAAATTCTGAATTTTTATTAAATTTTATACTGGGCAGGAGTGCTCTGGAATCATAGAAAAAATATTAGTAAACACAAAAGTAATTTATTTCTTTACAAAATGCCAACCAACAAATAAAAATAATTCAAATTATTGGACCTTTCTCAACAAAGTCACTGTCTAAGATGATAGATTTTCTGTGCGTTTCCTGTTGTGGCACACCAGCCACCTTAACTGATATGGACTGACTGGCAGGCTTCTGTATTTTTTAGATTTAGTTCATTTATAGTGTGTGGAGCGGTTTTGATATACACGATTTTTTACCCGTATAAAGTTCCAAAAATTCAGTAATTTGAGATGGCACAGATAAGAACACTCTGTATATTTTCTATTGGACCTTTGCACACCAACACCTTGAGTGGTCCTATTGACCATTCAACTGTTTTGAGGCACACTTGACTTTGCAGACGCCTTTAAAATTCCTAATTTGCTCAACTTTGACACCCTGCAGAATGAAACTCCCTGCATATTTTTTATTCAAATTTGGTATGTGGGGATTTTGGGGTGTTCTGATTAACGCTGTGGGGTCAGATTTTAAATAAAAAAATCGCTAAATGGTTTTCGTGAAAATCGCAGGTATTAAAAAATCGCAGCCGGCCCTGGATTTGCATTTTGAAAATGGCAGGAAGGTGAAAAGAAGCGTTTTTTGAAGGCCCTTCAAACAAAAAAAAGTTTTGGCGATTATCTCCAAAAATGAAGATTTTACGGATTTGTACAGTTTTAAAGTTGGACACCCTGTATGCTTACTTACACTGTAAGTAGACTTAATTTAAAACCAAAAGATACCAAAATAGTCTTGCCTGCTTTTTAGATTTTCTCAAGAAAATGTATACCGAATATTCGGCCTAGCAATATTCAGCCCAATGCCGAATATTCGGCTAACTATTCTTCCGAATAGTTCAATGTTCCGAATCAGATTTATAGTGTTTCTTATCAAAGCGTTTTTTAAAATGATGATAATTGAACACCAAACCCATACATAAATATAAAAATTTACCCCTAGACGAGGAAAGAAAGGACCACACCGTACAATTGGCTGAATATTTGACCATTGTTTGGGACGAATAATGGTTTTAGTTTTACGGCTAGCTGGGCATGCACCTGACATTCAAGTTTGGTAGTTTCTTTATAATTTATCAAAATTGGAATGACTCGCCGAATAATCGGCCTGGAAAAAAAGACGCGACGAACCTTGAACCCGTCCAACCGGTCCTGTATCTGGGCCTTGCGGGCCACCTCGCCCTCGAAGCCGGGCGGCAGCGGCTCGCCGGGCGCCACCTCGAGCGACCCGTCCTCCTTGACGGGCGACGCCTGCTTGGGCGGGGCCGCGTGGCGGTTCGTCACCGCCATGTTGGACATGTGCCGCCTGCCCATCTCGTGCTGGTAGACGCGGCCCATGACCGGGCACTGGCATATCCGGCAGAACCAGTGCTCTGCCCCGTTGACGAAGCTGAGCTCGAATATGTTGTCGTACTGGCCGTTCTTGAGGATGCCCTTCTGCTTGAGCACGCGCTCCTGCTCATTTTCCTAAAAAGGCGGGAGGGGCGTTAGGACGGTCAACTTAACGGAAGTTCGGGAAGGTTTTCAACAACGCAAATATGCTGGTTACTTGCCTATAAATGTAAGTAATAGAACAATCCTACCACAGACCCCTCAAAAGAATAATCGTGTTTTAATCATGCCAACAATAAAAAAAAAATCATATAAACATGAGTCGCGAAAAGTAACAACTAACTTGTAGTCTACAGTGGGCATTTTGAACGAGGTTGAAGTCAAGTGTTTTGTGTGATTAAAAATAAAGGACACAGTCAGTGCTTTCATTAAGCTGGCACACAATTTATTATTGGAGAAGTTAGCTTAAGGCTGGAAATACAAAACCATCAAAAGTATGCTCGGTAGAATTTTATTTACAGCTAGCTGCAAAAGCTAGTCGATTTGAAAGGTTTATTTATTTGAAAGGGTATTTTTAAAATATGTAATCATATATAATATACTAATGACACTATTTTAAATCATAGCTGCCAAATTAACTATATATAAATTTTAATTTATAGCAGCTATAACTTTTAAAATAGTGTCATTAGTATCTATGAGTATCTATGAGTAACCCTTTCAAATTAATTATTTTTCCAGCTTTTGATAACATTTTAATTCCAGCCTAAATAAAATTTAAATAACAGCAAAGGACAGACTATAATATACATCTAAGAATAGTTGTAAATGATACATATCATGTTTATAAGATTTTTTCTGTTAATTTTTATATTCCATTGGATATAGAAATAAAGGTTGTTAAATAGCTAGTATTTCATGTCTTTTTTTTTTTAATTTTGACAATTCATTTAATTTGGATTTTAATTTATTAACATAAAATTAATAGTAACTAATTTCTTTGGCAATATTCCCTTTTACATTTGAGATGTATTTGTTCACTTCCAAATAAATCCTGAGTAGCAAAGCAAATATTTTTTAAAGTTCTCTTTTTATAAACTTCACCAACAGTAAGGGTTTTTGTGTTTTTCAGTGAAGTCGGAGTAGTTTTACTTTTTCGCATCTTCACCTTAGCAGATCAACACAACAAACCATAAATAATGTTTTTTTACACTTACAGCAGCTTAAAAAGTCTCTTTATAAATGTCAAAATTAGAAGAAAACTGTAGTGCCTGTTAAAGTTGAATAACTATATCCAAAAAACATACACCATGGATTCAAACATACAAGATATTTTCAACAATTAATTTTTTTATTTCCATTTCCATTAATTTTATTTCAATATAGTGTCCACGGATGGACTTGAGAAGTTTTTTTATATGAATTTTATTTATATAACAGGCAAAAGGTTTTTTTTTTCGAAAAAATGAATATACCTAATGTTTGTTACAAATATAAAGTCCATCTGTACACACTGTATGTAATATCTTTGGCAAATACATATTAACGCCCTGTATACAGAAACGAAGAATCTGTGAACTATGTATTCAATATTTTATAAAATAGACCGAATCGCGGAAATCACCCAAAATAACAGAAAAAATACAAAATGCATTTTTCAATAATTTCCCACTTACACTATTGCAGTTCAACAACGGATTTTTTGTGTCGCAAACTGCAAAATATTACGCATAACAATTGCATCATGTTGTAGAGGAAATCTATAAGGAGTGCCGTGAAATGTAAAAATCAAACAATTTTGAGTTTGTTTAATAAAAAAAATTACAAAAATTATTTTTAGGACAAGGTAGAGTTAAGTTGATTTTTTCAGCAAAATGATGCTGAAAAGCTCTTGGAATAGAGAAATTCACTGCTTAAAACACTTTTGAACATAACCGGGTATGTACCGCTTAAGCAAGTTATGTTGAAAGGCAACATAACTTGAATGATTACTTTTGATTTCCGCATTCATAATTTTATAGAACATTCAAAATTGAATGATCTAAGTAAGCGTCATGAAACCAAGAAAATACCGTTTTTGTGTTAAAAAATAGTTCCCGACCTATGCCAACTATTAAAACATAAAGTATGAAAAATGTTGTTTCTCAGTTTTTGCTATCAATCTGTCATCATTCGAGATGCGAAGCAGTTTCTCATTTTTTGCTATAGGTCGTCATTCGAAATGCGAAGCAGAATGAAAATATATCTTAATAACACTATTTTTTCTACATTTTCTTTCATAAATCAAAGTTCGGAAAGAATAAGTGCATGAAATATGGTTTTCTGTTCCCAAATTTAAATCTGTTTTTTACGTAACTTATACTTATTGCATCAAAAATAAAAGCAAAGCATACAAATATGCAAATACCAAATGTTTTTTGATTCAATTATTTTTTATTTTAAGAAGTTTTTAACTTTTTACCTATGTATTTTTATTTACATTAATTAGTACAAATTGCATTATTTTTTGTAAAAATTATGAATTATAGGAGAAAAGTAGGTAACAAAATAAAAATATTCTAACATCTTCTAAAATAGTTGAACAATTTTTATTAATTTTATGCTTTTTTTGGAGTATATGCCTATGGTTTCTTACCCTTTTTGACATGTCACTTACTCTATATTTAATGATTTATGATTTGCAGAGAAGAAATGCAAAAATAATACCTTGCTATTTTGAAGAATCAAAATATGTGTTGTAAATCTGCAACAACAAACTTATTGCATCACACGTCCTAACACAAAAAGCAGGTTCAATGATATTTTATTTTCAATATTAGGAATGTGTAAATTGTATCTTTTTTCTTCTTCTTATAAAACCTAAGTATATATTTAATGAAGATTTCTTCAAAATTTTACAAAGCTAAGCTGCTTTTAAGTTTTCAGGTAGTAGATTGATTTTAAATTAATTCAATATACATATTAGCACTACTTGATGATTTAGATCTCTTACAATGTTAATTTCCCAATCTGTTAGTGTTTGCCTCAAATTATTATTAAATTTCGTCATTAATATCAAACGTGATATTAACCCATTAAATTTGTAGCGCAGTAACTTTTCTGATTCTGTAAAAAACCAAAAACAGTTGATTACAGAAACAGTTTTTAGTTTGACGCACAATATCAGATAAAACAGGGCAACATAATTATGATGCCCATAAATTTGATCATACTTACCTCCCCATTTCGAAAAACTACTTTTAGTAATAATGTACGATAAATTCTAAAAACCAAACTTACATACGTGAACGTTACCGAAAAGAGTGATATGTACCTTCATGTTGAGCGAGCCGAAATCAATCGGGGGGTCATCTTCGGTACCAGGTGCGGCCGGTTCCATTTTTCACAAAACACTGATCACTACCGGTTTCCTCGAATTTTTACAAAGTATCCTTCTGTAAAAAACATCAAGCTTTAGATCTATACATGACATCTTTCCCTTCTTACCATTATCCGTTAAAATAACTTACCGTGAAAATAAAATAAAAATACCTTTGCAAAATTTTTGTGCTTCAGTTCAAATTTCCCGCCACGATACTGCACAACACAACATGGCCGATGGCTGCCCAAGTCAGGCCCAAAGGCGTTCTCTTATTATTTTGGAAACATTAGTTTTTATTATTCCTTTTTAAATACTACATAAAGAACTAACTATTTATAAATAAACTAACATTATCATTATTTTCATTATACATATATAAAATCGCATAAGAAATACATTTTTCTTTGTAAAAAGAAGTTATTAGCTGTTATTAATGTCAAAATGTCAAAACGCATCTCCGCCTTTCAAGGGTCTCCAAAATTTACTATATTTTACCTTTTAAAATTATTCACTTACCTTTCAAATTATAAAATACGATAGACAAATGCGGTAAAAAGGAATTTTGCAAAGAAAATTGCAAAATTTCCAAATTAAACCAAGCGAATCAATACGCCTGAAGAAATCGCCGGATCGAACACAAGACGAACGACGATCGCGATGTCAATTGTCAAACGAAATAACGCAACGCAAAGAAGGTCACGTCATAAAGAATCTGAAGTTAGGCGATTACCGCTAGGCAAAACAAAAGCCACAAATAACGAAATCTATTTTTTTGTGGTGGCAGCGGTGAGTACTATTTTAGCGTTTTGTTGATAAGTTTTAGTTCTGTTGAAGTAGTTTTTTTTTAACCACGTTTGTTTTTTGTTTATGGAACATTCAAAATGGACCCATGGATGTGTCAAAGTAATGTCACAAATTCTGAAACTATTGCCATTACAAAATTCGAAGACAATTTCCTCGACAAACTTCCGGATTCTGCTGAATACCTCGCGCTATTAGGTACAAAAAATTTAAATGTATTAACGTAATTACATTACAAAGTATTCTTCAATTTTAGAAGAAAAACTTCGAAGAATCAAGAATGACCCCACCGTATTGGAGCAGCTCGCAGCCAAGAAAGAGGCTTGTATGCGGCAGTTGTTAAATTCTGAAATAGATTACGACCTGGACACTCTTTCGCTCGACGAACCGGTGACCACATCGCAAATCCTACGAACAATCCTGCCCCAGAAACAAGCTTTAAACCAGAGTGAGATTGTCGAACTTGTCAAATATGACCAACTGAAGAACGATAGCTCCGAATCGGACGAGGCCTCATCTCAGGTGGACGAAAACCGCAGTCCCTGAGCGGAGCTTCTATATAGGTTTTCGCAACGTATGTCCACCCAGTGTTATTTTTAGAATACTTTATGGATCCGTTAATATTTTTATTAAAACTAGCCTGGGATTGTCGCTATAGACTTCCGCTGCTAATAACGGTAGGGTTTATGGTGTTGGACATCCGTATGCAGTTAGACGTTAACATACAAATGAGGCAAGTGCCGAGGCCGAGGCAACACCGAATGGATGCTCACAATCGAGAATTGTCGGGACAAAATCCCGAAAATGATCCCGGGAATATGAGAGACGACATTTCGGAAAGTAAGTCCACCTTTATTTAATCACGAATTTTGAATATTGTCATCATTAAACAATTTGCATATAAAAAAAGTAAATTCAGCAGCAGATATATACCCCGATTACTGTAAGAAGTCCCGATTTTGTCAGATGACATTCTCCACAAAATCCCTAGGAATTTTCTGTTAACCTTGGGTATAACATTGGTATATGTGTCTCAACCAGTTAATGACGTCACTCATTGATTTGTGATGTGAAAAGTTACCCAAGTGATACGAAAAAAAGAGCATATTAAAATAAAAACCCTATTTCAATCACGATTATACCGCTATAAATAAAAATAACTATGACTACAACTCATCTTAATAATAATTACAAACGTCATGGAAACACTTTTCATTTTGGTATTTTGTAATAATCAGCTGTTTTTGGCAGTGTCTATGAGCGGACTCAGGCAAATATTGCTTCGGTGTGTCAAAGTGACAGTGAAGGTTTTCCAGATCGTTCAAACTGGTTCAAACATTCGGTAATGAAAATATTCGCGGGTTTTCTACGTTTCGTGAGTTTTACCGTCATCTGTGTTGTTCTTGTTCGTGTTACTTTTCGTGTTATTAGTGCAAATGGGCTCACTACTGTCCTGAACTTATGACCCGGTTGCATTTTTTGCTGCATCGATGCCAACTTAGGATATCGAAATTACCAGTAAGGACTTCTTAAAATAATTTGAATATAGACAAAAAAATATGTAATGAATGAACTTGAAACTTAGCGATATACACAATCAACTAACCACACAAATTAAAATAATAATTGTCAGTCTGAATCGTCGAGTAAAGATATGACACTAACCCTAATGCTGAAAGTCTATATACAGGGTGTAATAAATCCGATCATGGGAATTTACAAAACAAATTACATTGTTTACTATCAGTATCATTTTTCTTGTCAGAATAATTATCAAAATAATTATTGTCTAGATAATTCTGCATAGATTTCTCGAGAATTCTGGGTAGTGTCATACTTCCCAATAGGTTCATTCCAACTGAAGAATAAACCATACAATGTACGGTTGTCAGAACGTTTGAAAATCGTTTCTTGACATTCAAATTCAAAACAGTTCCCAGTTTCGATCCTAATCTATATATTTTGTGGCTTCGAGTATTTGAGACTTGAGAATATTCTGCGTGTATCTGAAAATATCAATGATATTGAAGGGGACAGCGACCTAACTTACAACAACTCTAAATTATGTTCGTGGGGGGTACAGAACAGAGATGTCTTGAAATCTCCGTTAAACTTTTGTTCTTTTGTTTAGGTTCTTGGGCTACATTTGAGGAAACAACGGATGAGGAGAATTAGTTAAAAACTAAAATTTGCTGAAAATGTGATTAATGTCTAATAAAAATCGTTATGTAAAAAATATTATATTTAAGCTGACAATATAAGGATGTGGACTTTGTATATTTAGCTTTTGCATATTAGAAATATATAAATATGATGTGACCTTTTAAACTATACTATTATCAGTAGTAGTAGTACTAGTTCTAATGTATTGTTTTAAGACTGTTTTTTTTTGGTGAAGGAAGATTTATTTATGAAATTAAATTATTTATTGGATAAACCTTTCAAATAAATATGTCTTTTAATTTTCAAAGTAATTTAATCGAAATATTTTTAAAATACAATAATAATAATAAATATAATACAAAATTAAAGAGTATTTTTTTATACAAATAATAATGCAAGAAATGGACATTCTAATGGAAATTTAAAATAGGTTAACATAAAATTTACAGTAAAAAATCCCTTACAAAATTATGTTATTTTCTTAGGGTGGTGTCCTTGGGACACCTTATCATGGCAGTCAGTGCTGGTGTCCTTTGACGAGTACCAGTTTTATCCTGGAAAGATTTATTTTTCTTTCGATCAGTTTCTTTCAATTATTTGGAAGTGGTCGAGTTGAACTACTATTTAAGTACAGTCAAACTTGGTTATAACTATAACGAACCTCTAAGGGACTTTGGTATTGCTTCGTGTCTTTTTTCAAAAAATCAAATATGTTAAGTTTTTTCTTGCCTTTGTCTCTTCTTCTGCCCAAAATGATAACACACAAATTTGTAGTTTTTTTGGAAGACCATGTACGTGTTTCACAATGAAATGAAGTAAAAAAGAGGAAGAAGAAATGATGTTATAACCAAGTGTTTGTTATATCCCAGTTTGTTATAGCCACACAAAATATATGCGGACTTTCGACGGATATTTCAAATTCGTTTATTATATCCCGTGGCCGTTGCAGCCAAGTTTGACTAATTGGAAAAATGGTTATAATTACTCAACAATTTAAAAAAATGTTACAATCCCACTTTTTTATTAACCGAGCGGCATACCTGGCTATATATTCTCTCCGCAAGTCCCGTGAGGCTCTACCTAATCATTCGTGGTGGAAATTTTGTTGGTTATGGAAGCCTCCTGCATGATGTCTTCCAGCGGACGACTCTGACCCTCCACCGAAGGCACCAGTTTCATTTCCGGAGCCATAGGGGTCGTATTCAGCAAGTTCTAACAATTTGAAAATGTTACATTTTTTTAATAACAATTCATATTTTTTTTAAATTCATCGAGTTTTAACACAAATTTTTGTGTACGCATATTGTAGTGTTGCCAAAATGGTGTTTACAATAGTCATTTTGAACGGCAGTAAAAGTGGACGTTAGAACTACTTTGAAAATTTCTAAAGAAAAAATCCCCACTTCAAATGTTCATTATTACATTCTTACTACAAATTGAAGAGTTGATTGAAGTGAAGATCATAGGGTTCAGGGGTTTTCACTTTTTTTAATACAAACAATTTATGAATATGGGAAATATCAAAAATAATGCTTGCTCTTTTTTTATTTTCTTGTGATGTATTTGTTGGACCTGGATCAACACTATATTAAAGACTAAAGCATGACGTCATAATTTCATTGTTGTTTGCGATCTAAAGTGGCACTAGTGTATGAAAAAAATTGCGACCTTTTATATGTTATAGGTAGGCTTTATTACGAGTTACATATTGTAGAAGAACAAACACTATTTTGGAATTACCGGATGATCTGTTCAACCAGTTGAAGAAGCAAGAATTCTAGATATTATATTTTTGAAGAGTATTTTGTATTGTATGCAGGAATGAAAATAGAAAAATTTGTTTAAAACTCCAAAGCGAATAAAGAAGAAACTGAAAAATCGAATACCTCCTACTAGCCCGAAAGTGTGTTACCATATTCAGTTTTTTTAAAATAACTTCCGGTTTTAGCTGAAATGAAAGTGATTTTCTGTATTTTACAACTTACACGTTTGATTGAACCACTATAGGATTCCTTTTTAATTGTGAATCCAACTACATATAATTTGGCATATTTGTCTCCAACCTTTTTCGAGATATTTACCAAAAAAGCTTCGTCAAATTAGAACATGGTCTCTTTAATCAGTGTCTCATGGTCCATCCAAGTAGGCCAAACATTAAAATTGAATTTGTAACAAATCAAGTCAACCATGACATAATAAAATTAACAAGCACAGTTGGCTGTCAATTTTATTAATATCATGGCTGACTTGATTTGTCATAAGTTTACTTTTACTGTTTGGCCTACTTGGATCGAACATCAGACACTGTCTCGTAAGAGGCAATGTCACCTAGTTTGATGGAGCTTTTTTGGTAAATATCGCTGAAACGGTCGAAATACTCTTGCTTGTTGTTTAGACTCGCTTTTCTTAAGAAAATGTAGGGAAACCTGCCATATAAACTTGCCAAATTAAAGGGGCATAACAAACAAACATTTTATTTCATTTTGGATATTAAATTCATTGTAACATACACATTTGCATGTTTTTATTTTGTAAAAGAGTCTGCAACAATGGTGTTTTTTTACTTTAATCCACCCTGTTGATTTTTTCGTTGTGTGGGGGCCAGTGGCGATCGCTTGAAACAGCGCTATGCACAGGTCTTTAATATAGTGTTGGTATAGATTGGACACATTGAATAGACGAGTCCGCTGAATGTTTGAAAAAGAGATGAAAGTTCCGCCGAAAGTTCCTTGTTTGTCAGTGCCACCAAAGTAATATTTATGTTGGCATTGAATAATCCACTATTTATTTAGTGTCACTATTTGTTGTCTTGTGGTTCCATAGAAATATGAGAAGAGATATTACCACCTAATCTAAATATATAATTTTCTGAAATCAGCACTAGATCCATTTCCTGATCGAGATCTAATCGGGTGTCCTCAGTTTTGGAAAGTAGTTTCGATGTTCTAAAGCCAATTGTTACCACAAAACATCATCGATATTTTGTTGTGAATGTAGCCGCAGCATGACTATGATTATCATAGTAAATTGTTGACATGGAAAAAGTAGGACTGATATTGCCATCGTTGGCGTGTTTTATGAAATTGGCGACAAAAAAAATGTCACAGCGCCCTTTTTTGAATTTCCAAAAATGTTAACCTGCCCCAAATATATGTTTTTCCGACGTAGTTCGACCAAGAGATGACGGAAATAAAGATTAAATTCGATTTCGTCAAGCCGTTTCCGAGATGTCGTATTCAATGTCCAAAATTGTCCAAAACCGAGGGGTCGAATTTTCGAAAAAATTATTTGCTCGAAACCGGTTAGCCCTACGCCTTCGGGACCATGCTAAATCGATTCGGCTAGTCGGTTTACTTAGGAAAAGTTCCATTTCACAGTAGAATTACGCTTAATCCGGACGCAGCAACAAAGTTGTAAAAAAAGCCGAACTTGGAGTTTTCACTTTCGATTTGACTTTGAAGGCCATTTGCGCAGAAACGGTTAGAGCTACGACATTCTGCGTGGCGCCAATCGACGCAGCGCTTCGAAATGTATAAGATACTGTGAAATCAGACCCCTGGAAAATTCCCTGCGCGCGTGGCGAATATTCCCCGAGATTTTCGGGAGTTCAACTCCTTCAGAAACCGAAATTTGACGATTTCGCGAAAAAAATAAAATTAGCCGGAAACAGGCCTATCCGACGCAGTTTGGCCCATAGAAACCGAAAATCCGGTCGAAATTGAATTTGGAAGACAATAAAAAGTTATCCAACGCAAATTTAAATATTACTTTGGCTACACACTGATAAAGAAGGATAGTGCTAGGGCAGAACTCTTTTTTTTTTCAACGCCAAATTTTCAATGACTTGTCTATTAGATGCAGTTTTTTTACTAAACTTCTGAACTGGAAATGAACTAGTGATCTTGAAAAGATGTTTTTAAAAAATTAAAATTCTTGAACACCCAGAAAAAATGGTAGCTCCTATAAAATTTGCTACAATTTACTATCGAAAATGTTATTAAAATTAAAAATAAAGACTATACAATCTGTACAAGTTACGAGACGTTAATTTTGTGGCATGTCATGGATGTTACCTATTTATTTGTGCCAAATTTATAATGAAAAATTACTTACACTTGCCTCTAATTTATATGTGAATAAAGTAGTGTGACTGAAATGTCAAAGCAAAATTATTTAAGCCGTCATTGTCTGTATATTCATAAAAATATTTAACTCCACTTTTATCTTTGTCGATTTGGCTATGTATGGTCCTAATCACTAACACATATTATGACGCTATTTTTCTAATACTATAAGCTTTTTTATTGCAATCACCTATATATGTTATTCAAAAATGACTTGACTTCGATGTTAACATGAGATGTCGCTCAAGAATCATAAAGTACTTACGATTTTTAACCTGGTAGTAAGTACCCTATTCGAATAGAGCCGTCACTTTGGCAATGGCAACAAAAAAGGTGGCTAATATGTGATTTCTGTTAGGTCTATTTTTTTCTAAGAATCTACTGACAAACACAGTGATGGATATTTAGATATTATTTTTTTTTTAGCGAAAGCAAACACCACGGTATAATCAACCCTATGACGATATTGCCCTGGTCATAGCTACATACTGTGATATGTAGAGATTATCATAGAGATCAATATATAGGTAGAGTGCCGAACAAGTCCCTTTTTATGGCAAATTGTGGATTTGCGCATGGGCCTATGGAACATGAGCATTAGACCTTCAGACCGCGCAATTCAAAACAGTGGTTGTTTTTCTGAATTACTATCTCCCTACAAACTTCTATATTGATAATAAATGAAGCTCACCTCAACGTGGACTGGTCAAGACTTCGATAACTACAACTAGGTTTGTTTATACTTGTAAAACTAGTTTCGTCCAAACTACTAGAATTTGCTTCACTGATGCTAGAACTTGACTTGTTTTCATCTACCTTTATAACTTTAACACTAAAACAAATAAGCTACTAATAGTTTCCTACACCACAATCATGTTAATATGTATAGTTACTTAAATGATGGTTTAGGTGGTTTTAATAGAAGAGTTGGTACCGCATTTTCAATTAGCTGCGTTTTGACTTGTTTCGTTTTTAAACACTCTGGTGTAAAATGTGCAGAACATATTCGAGATGATCACTTAATTAGATAAAACACTCAAACAACTAAAACGCGAAGAAACTATTAATAATTAGCTGAAAATCGAAAAAATTATGCCACAAAGCGTCTATGATGCAAACAATGGTAGGTTATACTTAGTTTGTCGCTGTCAAAGAGTGTCAAGTTTCACAAAACACTACCTCAAATTGCAAATGTGCATGTCCACTGGGCCTATTTATTACTATTTTATGATTTTAAATTCGTCAAAGATTTTCCGCGCATCCGCTGTATAAAAAACATCGTCCAGCACTCTACCTATATATATATATATATATATATGATCTCTATGGAGATTATACATGTGAAGTCTGTCAGTTGTCAAAACAATGATTTGTTTTTAGCGCGTTTGACAGAACACTCTTGAAAATTATTTATGCAACACTAGAGTTTTAAGTAATAGGCTTTCATTATACCATAGTGAACACACACACAAGTAGTTCATTAAACACCTAAATAATATTAGTTTGTCAATGCTAGAAAAAAAAAACGTGTTACCTATGCCTACGATTTCTACCTAATCGCTACGTTATCCTCTTCCTTAGTTGCCGGGGGGGGCAAATCTATTATTTCGGTTAATCGACAAACAAAAACAAAAACACACCAATTAACACACAACGATCCCGTCGGATGCTGGGGGGGACTTACTGCGGTAGTGAGAGCGCACGCTATGCAGCGTTGCCATTATGAAATTTCTCGCCTTGGGCAGTACGTTACGTTAAAAGAAAATCGTTAAAAAACATGGAGTGGTGGGGCGCCGGAAAATATAATTAGGTCAAGCGTAGTGTGAATCGATACGGATGATGGGAATTCGGAAGTGAGGTGGTTGAAAGCGACTTACTTTGCTGAAGGTGCTCTGCGGGGCGACCTTGAGGTGGACCTTTTGGATGCAGAGAAGTTGGAGGTGGGCAATTCCTGAAAGATAACAATTCGTCAAAGTGAAATAAAGCGAACTTTGTCGATGTGTTGATACTGGTTGGCCTGACGACGGTATGTTCGTTTACCTATCACTGCTGTTGCATTTTTGCAATAATTTATGAGTGGAACATTCAGTAACATGTAGAAAAGCATATAGTATTTTACAAAGTTGATATCGGTTTTTCTTTGTTATTGTTCGATCATCTGCTTTTTATCATCCACAAATTCAAGTTATATACCTACCTACATAAATTTAGAATACAATCTAAAAACGAAATAATTAACGAACAGTAAAAGACAATAACACAAACTTTCAATCATCTTAACAGCAATGACAAGTATATTTCAAAAAGCTGAAAATAATATATAACATCTCAACAGTTGGAGTGAACAAGAGGAAAAACTTTTTTAGAGAAAAAGTTATTGTTGATAAAAAAAAGATTTTGCTTGTGTTTAAAACAAATTTGACATATAATAAGTTAAGATTTCATATACAGAGCATTAAAAGATAAAAAAAAACTAAAAATTATGTAAGTGTAAAATTTTTTTGTATACGTAGTGTCTCACTTAATAGTGAAGCAACTCAAGCAACCTTATAACTTCTTTAATTTTTAACTGACCGGAATGAAAGGTAGACAGCATCGTTGCCTACTTATTTCCAAAAAATTAGTTGCCTACTCCAAAGTCAAAGCCACCTGCGATGCCACAATTGAGGCTAAAAATCCGAAAGGAGAAGTAGAAGGCAACTAATTTTTTTTGGTAAAAATTTCGTTCTGGTTGGTTAAAAATTAAAGAAGGTTTCACTATTAAGTGAGACACTCTATATTTAAACCCCCTTACAACATTGAGATTTTTAAATTTTTTGAACACCAATATACAGTGTGGTCATATAAGTGTGCAACATATGGGCCTTTTTTTTATTAATTGCACAACCAAAATACAGACATTGCCGAAAGTTGATGCATGTTCAATAATCATATTAGGTGCACTTAGCATGGTTGCAAGTTAAACAGCATACAGGGTAGGTCAAAAACTATAAAAATTGTACAAGAGTAAAGTAGTCTTATTTAAAAAAAAATCAGCAAAAGGTTATTAAGAAAAGTTGCTTAGAATTAAAAGCTATGCCTAAATACCAAAACATAGCCTCCTAAGAAAAAATTTTTTTTTGTCAATTTCCACAATTTCTCAATAAACATTTAAAATAAAAATTTTGCACCATAAATGAGAGTTTTTTAATATACGCATTATTACTAATGTTTTACCTTGTTCAGAAGAATTTTTGCGAAACTTTAAAGTTTTGTTTAATATTGTTGCAACAAACATGAAGTTTGTGGTTCCCTAAAAAATTAAAAATCTAAGTTAATTTTACAAATATGCTCGAATTTGAACAAAGTTTTGCGAAATTGATTTAATTTTGATCGATTTATGAAATTGTTTAGGGTGAATATGAAAACAATTTTTTTTAGGAAATTATTAATGTTTTTCAAAAATTTTTTTCTAAGGAGCCTATGTTTTGGTATTTAGGCATAGCTTTTAATTCTAGATAACTTTTCATAATAACATTTTGCTGAATTTTCTGAAATAAGGGTACTTTACTCTTGCACAACTTTTAAATTTTTTGACCCATCCTGTATGCTGTTTGACTTGCAACCATTCTAATTGCGCCTAATATGATTATCGAACATTGAATTTTGAATTGAATAAGTTCATTTACATTAGTTTTTAAATATATTTATAACTGACTAATTTTACAATAGTTAGGTACACCAACTTTCAGGAATATTGAATGATGAAAAAATAATATAATAAATCTATGTGAAAAATGTTGAAAACATCATAATGTGTTTTGGATATAACACAGGTATAACAAAGGTAACTGTAGATGTAGATATATGTGAAAATTTCAATATCCTGACGATAGTTAATCGATAATTATTGACATGTGGCAAATTAAACGGGAAGTTAATAAATCAATAAAATGTGGGGGGTCAACTTACTGCCACCATTTGAAAAAGTGATTGTAGTAAAAAATCAGTTAATGAATGTCTCCATAAGGCGGATATTTTAACAATATAGCAAGCTGGGTTTAGTAAAACATTCTCTTGTGAAATAGCTCTTCAAACATTATTTTGTAATAATAGGGTACTTGACAATATTTTTAATTGCTCTAAAATTGTACTCTGTTTACAGTAGATGCACCAACATAACACGTAATAAATGAAACAACGGCTTTTAACCCTTATTTATCGATGATAATTAAAAATGATGTTGCACAATTTTGTTCAGGCTGAAACCTACAGTTCCGTCGTTCTATTGTCCAGAACGCCAAAAGTGGCAACTCTGTGCCTCTCAGGAGAAACGGAACTGTAACGTTGCCGGTGCCCGTTTGCAATAATCCGTGGAACAAGGGCAAATTGCAGTTTTCTATTCAAGTATCTCCAGCTTGTCTATGAATATTTGTTACTTAATGTATTGCACCCTATGAGCTTTAACTAACGCAATTGCACACACAAATTTTGTCACTTAAAGACTTTTTTATTACGAATATGTTCCGTATATTGACTCCTCTATAGCAAAATGGTGTCTGTTTATGCTGCACACGCTGGAAACTATATCCTTCATCTCTGCCACGTAACACTTTAGTTAAAATATCTGTATACGGAACATACTATAAATATTCAGGTACCAATAATGGGGGAAATATTCGCGTATTTGGCAACGTTACCTGCCCACCTAGGCATCTAACCATATTCATATATCCACATGTCATCTAACACGTATGGTTTTCTGATTGGCAGATTACATCTCGTGATGCCAACTGTCATTCCGTATCTCGCTTCTCGCTAAATCAAAATATTAGTAGATAATATCTGTGCCATTTATTATAGTTTGTTATTGATATTTACTATTATATATTGTTTGCGGACCTAGTTATCGTGTTGTTAGATGTGTAAGGTAAGGTATCATTGACATGGACCCTGAAAGGACAATCCGTAATTTGCCGATGCCGATGCTGTTAGCGTCTGCCGAAATCCATGGGATAAAACTGTAAAGGTTTGTACCTACGTTGTAGTAATAGTACAGTATTATGAGTTATTAATAAAGAGAGAACCTCAGCCTAGGGACTATCTTGAACGCGGGTTTATAAAGGCGCCGTAGTGCTTACAAGTACTAAGCCCGAATTCCGGACTTTAGGCCCAACCTAGCCAAAAAAATTTGCGGAAAAACTATTGAATAGGTATTTACGAACAAAAAACACTTCTTTACTAAATGTGGTTTCACGGGGCATCATAAGTCTGGGAGTTTGAGGTTAGAATTTTGAAATTTCAACCCTCCTTGCAACATTCACTGCCGAATAAGGTTATGTCTCAGAACACTTCAGTGGTATCGCTATGTTGCCAAATTGCCTTTTTAAAACACTTGTGACGTCATAAGTGCTTTCCCGCCAAATTTCGAAGAAAGTCTAAAAACTTGATAATTTCGTAAATATATATATTTTTAAATAATCGTAGGGTCTTAAGCAAGTGTCCAGGAATTGTTTTATCAAGTTTGTAAAATTTCGTCAAGTACCCTATTGTAAACCTGAAATCGATAAAGGTAAAATTGTCGAGGTTGTCTTTTCAGACCCAAAAAGAATAGTTTACAAAAATCGCTATTAATCGCTAAAAAATTACGATCGACAGCATGCAAAAACTCACCTTCTCCCCTCCTCCCCGCATATCTGGCCTCCCACGCGTCGAACAGCCGATTGTAGTACCTCGGCTCCATGAACTCCAGGTATTTGTGGGTGTGCGCCGTCGGGAATATCCTCTCGAACCTGCCCCTGGCCGTCAGCTCGTCCTCGCCCCTCGCCAGGTGCCTCACGTCGTCCCCCGTCAGCTCCCCCAGTATATCGGACAGGTAGTCCTGCCGCCGCTCGAACTGCTCGAAGCTCTTGTGCTTGTGCACCTCCCGCTTGGTCAGCGCCGTCGTGTAGACGCGCGGGTCGAGGCACGGCGGGCCGTGGCCCGGCCGCCGCGGGAAGTGGAACTGCGCCATGTCGAAGAGGGTGCGCACGAGGGGGCCCTTGACGTGCGCGTCCAGCGGCGACGCGCTGTGCAGGCTCGGCGATATGTTGACCTCGAGCAGCCAGGGCTTCAGGTGGTCGTCGAGCAGGACGTCGACGCCGAAGAGTTCGTAGCAGTTGTAGGTGCTGTTCATGTTCTCCTCGCACAGCGGCGTTATGTGCGGCTCCGCCGTTATGATGGTTTTGATGACGAGCTGTTGGAGGCTCTTCCACAGGGCGTTCGTGTCCACGCCCCTGCCCCGGAGGAACTCCATCAGCTTGGAGATGGTCCTGGAAGTGGAGACTTTTACACAGAGGTCGGCGCGCGTGGGTCTTTCTACCGCATTTTGTCATCACTTGATGACGTCATGAATATCGCGGATTTAAGTCGGAGTAGTGAATTACGTTATTGCATGTATCTTCGTTAATTTTTTAACCCATTTCAAGTTTTAATATGTTATTTTAAAGCTCAAGTAATGCTCTTTAAACAAGTTTTTTGTGTACGAAGGGTAGTTTTTTCGCTAGCCTCTAATATATATTAAAAATACTGCTAGATCATCAGCAACCGAGGTAAAAAAATATTTCCATACGGAAATTTGGTAGGTAAGTGTTGGAATTTTGTTATTCTAATATTTTATAGTCCATTTATAGGAATAAACTTTACCTGCCAAAATTAATCTCCAGAAAATAGGGCATGTGATGGCTCATTTTGAAGGTGTTTTAACAACCTTTGCACTCATGTTAAACAAAATTCATTTATTTTATTAAAAATATTTCTACTTTCATTTTTGGTCACGATAAAACTTCAAGTTTCTGGTAACTATAAATATTTTTGAATGGTATGGCTAGCAAAAGGCAACTTGAAATTTGCGACAGAAGCTTCGCCTTGAAGCAAGAAATTAATTGGAATTTGTGCATAATTTGTCAAAGCCGGACAGATACTATATTAAAGACCCGAGCATGACGTCATATTTCATTGTTGTTTACGGACTGGGGTGGCGCCACTCGACGAAAAAAATGGCGACTTATTATAGGTTATAGGGAGGAATTCTGTGGTTATTGGTATGTCAGTTACTGACATTTAAAATGTCCCAAATTTTAAATATCCAACTTTATTACGATTTGCCTTCTTTTTACGGTAACGAATTGTCTTTGCGTCCAGTATTTAGCAGTTTTATCCTATTAACACAGCTTTTATAGGTAGATTTGTTTGTGATAACATGGAATTTCCATGCACATGAAGAAAATGGTATGGACACTGCACAGACCATTAAGTGAATTGCAGAAGAATAAACACTATTTTGGAATAATTATGGGATGATCCGATCAACCAGCTGAAGAAGCAAAAATTCTAGATATTATTTTGGAAGAGTATTTTGTAAGAATGAAAATAGAGAATTTTGTTTATAGCTCCAAAGCGAACCAATAGTCCTCCATATGAAGAAGAAACTGAAAAATCTAATGCGTTTTATGCTTACTTACACTACAACTAGCCATGGACTTCACTTCAAACCAAAAGGTACCAAATACTCGTGCTTGCTTTTTAGACTCGCTTTTCTTAAGAAAATGTATGGAAATATGCCAGGTGAACTTGTCAAATTAGAGGGACATAACAAATATTTTGTTATTTTATTTTGGATATTAAATTCGTTGTAACAGACACATTTTCATGTTTTTATTTTATAAAAGGTTCTGCAACAATGGTGTTTTAACATTAAACCGTGTAAATTTGTTTCGTCATGTGGCGCCAGTGCCGATCGCTTGGAACAGCGCTATGCACAGGTCTTTAATATAGTGTTGGTCCAGGTCAAAGTACCTATGCCTAACAAGATTTAATAACCAAAAAATTTAAAGACTTTCCAGAAAAAATATTCTTTAAGAAAATCACGACGAAGAGCAAAACTGGTGTTAGCATCCACACCAAAAAAGTTAACAGGTAACACAAATTTTCAAAAAGAATAATTTTTTGGGAGTCTTTCAATTTTTTGATTATTAAATCTTGTTCGGCAAATTCTGCACAAATCCCAGATAATTTCTTGCTTCAAGGCGAAGCTTCCGTCGCAAATTTCAACTTCTGTCATCTCATCTGTCATCTGTCAAAATAATAAAACTTATCGGCCGATTTAGAATATGACAACCAGTGAACTATGTTACCCTTTAAGGTTATGTTACAAAAACAAGGTAATATAATCTAAATAATCTAAAAAAGATTATTAATGAAACATTAGCAAAAAAGGACTAGGGACTATAATATTGTACTCCTTGGGACAAGCATGTGGCTGCAACTTGGGTATTGCTTGTCTGGAATATTGCAAGGACGAGAATTATATAAGTGACGATTTAAAAAAAAAACACCAATAAAGACTTACCATTTATGACCTTGACAAGCATTAGCATCTTCGTTAGCTGTATACTGGCTCGACAATTTATTTATACTGTAGTTGGTCAAGTGCATATATCTATCTTTAAGGTCCTTATCGTCATCACTATATTTGGCTGCAAAAAAAAAAACAACAATTTTTACAGAAATATTTATCAGTGTTCTGCAACGTGTCAGTTAACAAACACGTTTTTTTTTGCGAATATTCCGCTTTATTCAGAATTTCTTGCAAAGTTACATCTACTAGTATTTAGAAATGGCGAATTTTTTTTAAATAGACTAGTATTTTCCTAGAAAGATTTATGTGAAAATAAAGCTTAAAATACCCAGAATGGTGCATTATTAAAACCCTTTGAGCAAAATGTTCGCAAAAAATGCATTTGACAATTTAATGAAATTTTGATGTCTTACCACTTGCGAATCTTGCTAATCCATCAGGATACAAATATATCCTTAACGGGTGGAAGCTAGTCACTAAAACGTACAGTCTAAGATCGAATTTGCTCCCGTTGATGAGGTAGGGGTTGGAAATGTATTTTTGGACGACTATCGATGTCTTTTTTGGCAGTTGTGACCATTTGTTTATCACTTTTATGCCCACTCCTCTCGCCGAAGCAGGCTGCAGGGATAATCCGTAAATTTAAACGACAATACATTGTCAAATGAGCTTACCGGTTTTATAATCCAAGTTTCTTTGCACGTCCCGTTTCTAAACTCCCAGTTTTGCTTTAGAAGCCTTATCTCTTGAGGTAGTACGTAGGTATGAGGTAGAAAGCCAAATCTAAAATTGTTTGCAAGAAACCGTCCATATTTATTTGCTCCCCAATACGCTTGTAAAATTTCTATTTATAGTCCGATTCTCAACAACTTTTTGTATTATATTTATGAAAAACTTGTGCAAATGAATTCAATTAGCTTTTTTCTTATTTGAAGCACCTACCGATAACTGTAAAAAATGTTTTTTTTTTTACGAAAACATCTTTTAAACTTTAAATATTAGTGATTTATCTGATAGACAACATATGAACTACAGTCACTTATTGCTTAGGTTTGATAGCAGGGACCCTTTAAAGTAAGGGGACCCAGCATTATACTTTCCAAAGTGAGGCCTATTCTTTCCTCATTCTAATGGTCTCAGTGATGCCAAGTATACCATTTTATTGGAGAATCTAAGAATATAACAGGTACCTTGATTGTTAGTAAAAATTAATAATGGTTTCCATGATTTCTAAAAATTATACTTGACAATTTTGCGTATACAACTACAGAATGTGGCAACTGTCAAATGAAAGAAATTTATTTTATAGTTGAAATCGATTTCCAGCAATTATTTCCACGAATTTAAGTAATAAATATGGTAACTCAGTAGTGCCGATTTTGCTTATTTAAGAATTTGTCGCTATTGCACCTTGTTACCAGGTTCCTGATTCCATTATTTGTAATATATATACTTGAACTTTTTTCCCTTGTTGAATGTATCTACCCAAAGAACTGTCACAGATTTCGGGATGGACTACTAAGATTAGGACTAGTAGTTCTAATGATGGTAGTTTTTCTCGGTGTTCATTATAAAATTTTTGTGATTTTATTTCTCTCCCAAGGTAGGTACCTCACAAACTTAAAATAAACTTGTAGTCGTAGATAAAAACTCTTTAAAAAAAAGACCTGACTGAAGCTACCTGCTTAGTAATTTAAAATATTTGAAATACGATTTGTTTTGAACTACCTACTTATACGTAATGCCCATGTAATGGGAATTGTAGGATTACTCAAGGTAATACAGGAAAAATCTGGTTGCAATTATTAGGACTACTACTACAGGCGGCCGCATTACCTTTAATTGACACATCTGCGTATCTGGAAGTTAGAAAACTTAAAAATTGTGAATTATGATGGGAAATCTTTTGCCTCCTTTAGAATCTATGGCACTGGCATGTCACATAAAACCTGATGGCAGTTGGACACTGACATATAACGTAACCTTAGCCGTCCTCCTTTTACAGTTTTAAGTGATCTCAAATCGATTCCGAATCACTTTGAGATCAAATCAGCTGCCATCGAGTGTTCCTTTTACAAATGTTCAGTTGATTATGAAGTGATCAGTTTACGCAGCAAATCGATTTTTATGTAATTTGTGTTTGTTTTGAGTGTTTCTGGGCTTAAGGTGGTGACAAATATTGAAAAATTCATTCAAGGGTTAGATTATAGATAACTGTTCCATTTACCAATAAAAAATCATGTCACTGTCAGATCACTTCATGTTCATTTCACTTCAAAATCACTTGTGCAAAAAGTCAAAAGGAGGACAACTATTGTATCAGCCCCCTTGTGGTCTCCTTGGAGTCAACAGAAAACAAACTTCCCCTCAAGGCTTCACTTTTCCTATGTGATAGACTGTGACATGCTGGGTCCCCTTATTTTAAAGAGTCCCTGGTTTCTGCAGTTTTAACGCAATAAGATAATAAAGATAACCTCAGTTAAGGTGAATAGAATGGCATTTTGAATTATTTCATCTGTAATAAAGTGGCAAATTTTAGGTCAAATAGCACATTCAGATAAATCAATTAAATCAGTACGCAAGAATAAACCTGCTAGTAAATAAACTCCTGGACAAAATTAACGCAACATCATAAATTTGCCACTTATTTGATGCTATTTTTACTCTGAATTTATGATCCGATTTGAATGATTTTTTTTGCATTGTAGGTTGGTTCCTTGACAATGTCATAGTTTTCGCTGTTTATGATAAAAAGTTCATTTTCGATTTATATCGGGTGTAACAAAAATGTTATGTTTTTTTCCGAAAATTTGTATCACCCTGTGGAGTATACTAGCAACCGAAACATATAGCAGTTGACATTAGACGGTAGGTCCATCTTTCTTCAACATTTTCTTTTTTGGTTTACTTCATTATCTCTGTTATTAAAGGAGATACACTGTTTTATATCGTAACATGTTTTTATAGACTTTATTATTCAACACAGTCATTGTTGAATGTTTCCAAGTAGGCTATGGAACTTTTCTGACATTTCAAGCGATGTGTCAACAGATATTGTGTTTTAAAGTTACAAATGTCACATAAAATTCGCCATACCGATAAAAACTGTTCGGAAACTGCTTATTAAACGTTTGTTTCATATGGTTGCTAGTATACTCCATAGGGTGATACGAATTTTCGGAAAAAAACATAACATTTTTGTTACACCCGGTATAAATCGAAAATGAACTTTTTATCATAAACAGCGAAAACTATGACATTGTCAAGGAACCAACCTACAATGCAAAAAAAAATCATTCAAATCGGATCATAAATTCAGAAAAAAAATAGCATCAAATAAGTGGCACATTTATGATGTTGCGTTAATTTTGTCCAGTAGTTTAGTTATTTACTAATTGATATAATTCTTTTCCAGTGTTTATTCAAACAAATAGTGGTAGTTTTCGGTTTACGGAAAAATTAAAACAAAATTTGGTGTTGTTTGCGAGGTTTCGTTATATTTAATAACTTCTTCAGGCTAAAAAGACAAAAAAAACATTAAAGGTAGTGTGCTAATTGAAACACAACGACTAGCACCCGTAATAAATAATCAGACAATTTCATAAAACGTGTAAGGGCCAAAAAAGAGCTTATGCATTTTTCCCGCTATCGAGAATTTCATATTATAGGTTATAGATACTTTGAATTAAACTTTTAATACACTATGGAGTAGATTGTGAAGTATTAATCTTCATTTGACAATGAGAAAACATTGATATTATTAAATTTTCTTTTGCATAATGTGTGTTCTTTTTGATCAAAACAAGTTTATAAAATGATCTTTGTGAAACAAAGGGACATTAAGATTCAATTTCGACACCCTTCAAATAAAAAAAATGAAAATCTGACAATAAATAAAAACTTTATGGAGGTGCAACCATTCTTACTCTCTAATCCCAAATTTGCTGATCATTCTCTGAAAATTCCTCCACAGCCTGTCCTTCCTACCCAGCTGGAAGGTGCCCGGGAAATGGTTCAATTTTTGCGATTCCTTCAACGTTTTGAACATGGGGGACTTCATGTGCTTGCCCCACGTGCCTAACCACGTATTCGACTCTACAACCGACTACATCAGACATTCTGCCGCAAAAAAAAAACCACCCGACGGGATTGGATCGGTAGGATCAAAAATGGTAAACGGGTTAAAAAGGGAGTCGCACCTCTACTAAACTCACTTCTGACCAACACGAAGCCGCTGTTTGTCAGGGTTTTCCTGACGATGACCGGCGTTATGGTGCTGAGCTTCCATTTGAAGTATTTCCTCCCGTTCGGCACTTTGTAGGCTACCTCCAAATCGTGGGAATTGAACTTAATGTACGGCGGAATGTTTGGGAATAGGCTCGGTCTGATCGGCCAGCCTACCGTCGTATCTCCAGATCCTTAAAGACATATCGCGCCATTTAAAAACATACAGGATGATTTTTTTAGGTCTACCACCGCAATTTTCTTGCTCATTTTGCGGCCTACGAAAAGAACCTAAGAAACAAAAATGTGGCAATTTTGGACAGCTAAGTGGTGCTGCAAAAGAAATCGGCATCCATGGCCAACTTGTCACGCAATATTAAAAAAACCTCAAATTTAGCAAAACTATCGATGGCCGTGGAATGTTTATTTTAAGAGACAGAGAAAAACTTTTACATTGAAAATTGATGATAAGAAGCTTTATGCAAAAGGGTACTCAGATAGTTTCAGAAAATTACACAGGGTGTTCGGCTCTCTTGAGGCTATGAATTTTTTTTGTTTATTTCTTATTAAGCGATTTTCTCGCTTATTTTGGGCCGCATAGAAAATATGTAAGAAAACAAAATATGGCAATTTTGGTCAGCGAGGCGACATTAAAAAAAGGAATGGGCCTCCATACCCAACTTTTCGCGGTGTACATACTAAAAAAACCTAAAATCGACAAAAATTTTCATGGTCTTAAGAGAGCCGAAGACCCTGTGTAATGGGGTTGTTGCACTAAGTTAAAATAAAGGAGTAAACTTCTCTTTTCTAAGCGAGAAAACTATTTTTTCTTCCTGTATTCAAGTTTTATTCAAATACAATTTGTAACAAAGCCGCTATTGCATTTTAAAATATAAGTTTCCAACAGTGACGTCATTAAGCAGCTTTCTAGGTATTTTAGTATTGTTTCGTCGACAAATTGGTAGTTGCAGTCAGTAAAACGTCATTCAGGACAGTTGTCAGCTTGTATGTTTTTTGGTTCGTATTTTTCAAGAATTCACAAAAATCTCATGAAATGTTTCACAATGACGAAACTGATCGACAGGTGAAACAAAAAAAGAAAGGTTATAATTTGATTTTTTCCACAAAAATCATAAGTTTTTTGTCAACGGAACCAGATAACCATTGTTGCTGAAAGAAGCACCAACATTTTGAACTAAAAATAACTAATTTTTCAAAAAGCCGCTTGATGACGTCGCATAAACAGAAAATAATTATTTCTGGGCTTAAATAAACTCAAAACGAAAAATCCAAAAATACGGGTCCGATATTTTTGTTCATAGATTTCATTTTTATAATAACAAAAATAGGTGCAACTTCCCCATTTGCTGAAACTATCTGAGCACCTGGGTGGATAAAGCTTCTCAGTGCCATCAATTTTCAATATAAGTTTTCCTTTGTCTCTTAAAATAAACACATCACGGCCATTAATAGTTTTTCTCAATGTGAGGTTTTTTTAATAATGCGCGACAAGTTGGCCATGGATGCCGATTTTTTGCAGTACCACTTAGCTGTCCAAAATTGCCACATTTTTGTCTCTTACGTTTTTTTTTGTAGGCCGCAAAATGAGCGAGAAAATCACAGTGGTAGACCTAAAAAAATCATCCTGTATATGGACGGACGGTTTTATAGTTTAAAGGTCCTGAATTAACTAGTGGCATAGATGTGGGTAACACCCTGTATATCCTATATAATATGATATTTTCAAAACCTGTTTTACGCTTTATAAATACAAAACTTTAAAAAATCTTCAAAATTAAATTTAAACTTACATGAACATATTCGAAAACACAATAAATAAGCGCATCGTTTTTGTATTATTTATAGAATTTAAAGACACAACAACAAAGAATCGGGCCTTCTGGAATGACAAACAACATAAAACATTCGTCGGCGAAATGAGGTTAATGTCAAGGTTGATGTCGCAATTTTACCCAAATCCTCTTAAAACCCGAAAATATCCCAGGATTAATTGCAATATTTACGTTGTTTGGAAGCCTTTAAAATTCCTCAGAGCTGCTTCATATCTACTGAAAAGTGCCAAACTGTCAATTAAACTAGCCGTAAAAGTTGCTGTAGATCATGCGTACTCAGTTTTTGAAAACAGCTACACTAAAGTGATGAGTATTGAGTAAACACAGGAAAGTACCAGTTAGAAATTATTTATACCGTGCTTTGTTTTGCAGCTTTATAACTCATATTCTACACAAAAATATTGTCTCATGATTTCTAAAAAGGTAACAATGATTTTGTATTTTATGGAGTAATTTGTGGAAAACCAGAAAAAAAAAACATATTTTTGCGACAAATATATAATTTTTTTAATGGTAGTTTTTTTTAAATTGCCGCAATATTGGTGGTGGTTCTTGGACATACTTTTTTTAATAACTCAACAAAATTTCAAAGCGTTAGGCCTACTTTGATTTTTTTTATTGTATTCTCTTTTTTTGTCAAATAAATGGTTTTCTGTAAATAGTACGACAAAACTGTATTAAGAAAACTTCCCCAGAATGGAAAACTGAGCATGATGACAAAATTTTACGATTCCAGGCCTACTTTGTATTTTGGAAAATATTGGAGGAAACGCAAAGTGGGCCTAGGATTGTCAAAAAATTTTCCATCATACACAGTTTCTGAGTAACTTTTTTTTATAAGTTTTATAAGTTTTGTCTTACTACCTACAGAAAATTATTTAATCGAAGAAAAACAAGAAAAAATCAAAAAATGGAAGTAGCCCTAAAGCTTTGAAATTTTGTACACTTAAGTAGCTTACCACGCTGAGCAAATTTTCTTTATAACTTTTTTCATTATCTCTACAAATGGAGGTAGTTTACTCTTATGCTAATTAACGTTTCTTTAATTTTCTGGTCACCCAGTCTTATAAGTAATGTCAACTTTTTCCATACCAATTTTATTTTAAGAATAAGCAGACTTTTTTTTTATGAAGAAATGACTTTTTTCGAAGAACTGAAAATAAAAAATTTTACAAGTATAATTAAGTCCATCCGTGGACACACTGTATATGTCCAGAATTGCTTCATTTCCGAAATACAGGGTGTTAAATAAAGCAACAAAAAAGTTTCATGTCGATTCATTTTCGAGAAAAAAAAATCAAACTTCGGACACATGCAAAAGTTGTTTTTTTTCTCGAAAACGATGGTACATACAAAAAAAATCAAGGGACAAAAAAGTTGTATTTTAAGTTGCTTTATACATGCACGTTATGAAAATTGCAAAAATCTACTGGGCAATATTATTTTTGTGTAAAATTCCAAGCGACCTGCCCCGTAGAGTAAAGGAGACTCAAAGTAACTAGTTAGTATATTTTCAATTAGTTGGAAGAGACAGAATAAAAGAGAGAGAAAAACATTTAAATTCCAACTCACCTGTATCCTGAGGTCCAACGGAAATTGTAGTATCCGAAGAATCCTTGTTACTCTCATCCGTTGACTGATCATTTAAACTTTCAGGATCCTCATCACCACTATCATCGACGGTATCACTTTCCGACCCACTATAATCACTAAAATTTAAAAAAAAAACTTCATTTTCATGACAACCATCTACCTTGCGCAAGACAAAACATGGCACGACACATTTTTCAAAGACTTAAAATAAAATTTCATTCCGATATTTACTTTTCTATGATATCGTAAACATCTAATCTCATTTTGGCGTATGACAACTTCGTCCCGCATCGACCTGCGCTTATCGAAACTTTGTCAAGGAGTGCGGATGGGATTGTTTAAACTTTTTGCGACAAAGCGGGGAATACCCTAAAATTAGACAAGCGATTTCTCAATCTATATTTAACATTTCAACGGTGGAGGTATGTGGAATATTTGTAAACTGATTCAGGAGCCCGAGTACTACCGATTTAAAAATAACAGGCGTTGAAGTATCAGTGATGGGTGTATTTACGGGCTACAATGAAATTCGTCATATTTCCTGAAACATAGAATAAGTTTACCTTACAAATCTGATTCATTTATGAATACTTACATTATTTTGTGTTCAAAAAATATATTAATATACATATTATAATATGCACTTATTTAGAAGATGTACAAAATTCTCAATATGTTTATTAATTATTATTAATTTACTTTTTAAACTACGGAATCTACCACCTCATTTCATTGATTTGTAAACACCACTATATGTGGCAAATGTGTACTGAAGTTGACAAATGGCGGCCCGGCGAGTAAAGTGGTATAAGTCTAAAATCAGAATTCTGAGATAATCAGCCTTTAACTTTGATTGTTTTGCATTTTGATTGTAATTATCATAAATGAAAAATTGTCATAGGGAATGAATAATAACAATGGTGTATATTGAAAACCAAATTTTGAATATACCCAAAAGCATTTTTAGCAAAAAAATGAAATACTTATACCAATTGACACAATTATTTATTGAAAAAATATTACATATATCTCTTTTCACTATAATAATAGGGAACAATGGTAACCAAAACAAAAATAATATTTAAATTGTAAACTTTGAATGGAGCTTAAAAAATGCTTTATTCATTTTCGGTGTCATCACCATTTATTGTATCTATAATATGGTCTCTATCATCGAACGGTTCATCTGACTCAGAATTCCAAAAACTACATGAAGGCTCAGCCGTAACCCTAGTTACTTGACTTTTGATGTCTGAGCTTTCTTTTAAGGCATCTTCTTTTGTAGATTGGGTTTCACAAAACTGTACTGGAACAAGTTCTGTAAAAAACAGAACAAATTAGAGAGGTTTATGAAAATATTTTTATATTAACACACATAAAGCCTTTTTTAGATCATTTAATAATCTAGTACAGTAGCAGGTAATAATAATTTGTCATAAGCAACAATAATGATGAAGGATAGGTTTCTAAAACAAAACAAAAAACATACTCACAGGCAGTAATCAAACACCATGATATTAAAAGAGCATGAACATAGATAGCCGAGGAGAAAAAATAATACTCTTTATATATGGTGCTCCTAATAGAAAACTCCCAACTCAAGAAAACATAAGTAGAAGCGTTTTTATAGATGCGACTAGAGTGATTTCTTTATCTCTTTTTAAACAGTTTTTCTTCAAAAGAAAAAAAATTATTTATAGTTTTTATCAAAATATTTCGACATAATAGGTCATTGAAAATACAATAGGAAATGGAAATAATTTGAAAATGAAAAGTGTTTAAAATTCAAAATTCCAATTGCGGCTTTCTCATTTTTCATATATATTTTTCCTTTCATTGGAATACTTGACTACATTATTAAATGTCTCTGAAGTGTAAACTAACGGACAAGTAAAGTTTATATACCTGTCAACGTTATTTCTTGGCCTCCAATGACGTCTTCGTTGTCTGATGAAACAGAAGGATTATTATTATTGTCAGCTGTAACCATTTCTGCAAAAAAACTGCCCAGATTAGAAAGATCTAAGAAAACATACACCAGCCCCAACAAAACGGAAGGAACAGATAATTTACACATTAGCTGCTTATATACAAATTTAAATTTTGTTACCTAATTTGATAGATAAATTATTATTAATTTGCAATAAAGTCTTTTAAAATTAACACCTATTATTCAATTGTTAATAGTAATATTATTTTTGCGCTAGTTTAATATAAGCCATCCCTTATAATTACGTTAAAATATATCTTACCGTTATGATCATCTTGTTTAACAGCCACAGCGTTTTTCACTATTAACCTCGTCCCTTTAGAGAACATTTTGTCTCAATAACAAAAAGTCCTATTTGAAATAAAAGGATGCACAAAACAAAATCACCCAGCTGCATCGAACGCCGACACGATACTGCTCACTGGTGCTTAATAAGTTAGGTTAGGTTATCCAAATTTCAAGATGTCCGCCGACAAAATTAATATACAAGCTGGGATTTTTTTGGGAAAACTGGTATAAGTGTACTAAAACCAACTATTAATCCATGCCCTGTTGCTTGTTATATTTTGGGAAAAATGGTATAAGTATACTTATTTCAATTGAATTATAGGAATACTATATCGAAAATAGTGAAAAATGGTTTTAGTCAACTTTTACCATTTTTCACGGAATTTGTAGGCAGCATTATTGAAAAAAAAATTGATATGTTTACATATATTTGTTTCCACATTAAATTTTGAAAAAAAACTTGACATATACCGAATGCCACAAAAAATAAGGGGGTTAGGAAACGATTTCAACTTATATCACTATTCCCAGCTGTAGTTTACGTTGCACTGAGTTCGGAGGTATACTTAACTCATTTTTCACAAATTTGTACTTATACCACTTTTCCCGCCGGACCGCCAAATATACCAAGGGTAGAATAAAAACAATAGTACTATTCTTTCGAACAGATTTTTAGTGATTTATCTCTAAACAGAATTTAGTTGGGTAATGTGAATGAAAATGATAATTACTAATTGCATATTTCGGAAACAGCTTTCTTAGTCACAACTGCCCACAAAGTACTTTACGAAATGATATACAGAGGAAGTGCTATAAATACTGTCCCTGACCAGGTATATTTAGAATGTTTACTTTTCTGCTCAAGTATAGGTTTCAACAATGAAAAAATACACTCGTAAATTACACAGGCGCCTGTCTCCCATTTCGCTCTATACTAATTTTAATTTCAAAAATTGAATTGTAGCTTTGGAAGGACCTCCAACACTTCAATCAAATCTGCGAAACTCGAGACGAGCCAATTTCAAAAATAATTCGGAAGGTGACCATGCATAAGATATGAGAAAAAATAACATTTAAAAAATAAATCACGGAATTCTATGTCCCCAAAAATAAATTCTAGATACTAAAACAATAATTATTGATGCTAGGACAAACAATTATTGTATCTGAATCAAATTTCTGTCATCTAATATGGTATAGCCAACAGGATTCATTTATTGCGAACGTCTATTTTCATACCTATAAAATCTCTGTTTGATCACATCAGATTGTCGACACATATAAAAAAACTATTTTAGATATAACAGGAAATCAGATGCATTTATCTTTTATTTAGTAGTGGGGAAAACTTAACCAGCAAGGACATATACATACAGAGTGTCTCGCTTAAGAGTGAAACAACCCTATAACTTCTTTAATTTTTACCAAAGGTAGATGGCATTGTTGCCTACTTATTTCCAAAAAATTAGTTGCCTACTCCAAAGTCAAAGCCACATGCGATGCCACAAACGAGGCTAAAAATTCGAAAGTCGTGTTAGGCATTTTTTTTTCCAAAAAAAAATTACTAGAAAAAGTTGTTCAGAATCTATTCAGAACCCTAAATACAAAATTTTGTCAAAATCAACAAATATTAAATAAATAAAATTAAAGTGAAAATTTAAAAAAAAAATTGTTTTGTAGCTTTTATTTTAAAATAATTACTTTATGAAAACAACTTGCCTTCAAAACTTCCATGGCACACTTTTCTAAACGCAGAAAATTATTAAATTGCTGTTTTTGGAATTTAATTTTTTTAAATCAATATTTTTCGATTTTGACAAAATTTTGCATTTAGGGTTCTGAATCGATTCTGAATAACTTTTTTTAGTAAATTTTTTTGAGAAAAAAAATGCCTAATATGACTTTCGGATTTTTAGCCTCGATTGTGGCATCGCAGGTGGCTTCCTAACTTTATTGGCTTTATTCAACTTTGTCCAATGATTGCATCAACTATTACGATTGTATACGAGTACAGAGTACCCAAAATATCTCATCTGCAGCAGTGAAATTTCATGTGCATTGTAAAAAACATATTAGCAAAAATCCTACCTTTGAGACGCATCTGAAGAAACAGCAACAACTTTGGACTTTGGTTTTTTCATTTTAGCCGGATTGGTTCTCTTCGTTTTCACTGATATTTTCGATCTGGCACTCTTGACTAATGGCGGAGATATAATTCTTCTTTCTCTCTTAACTACTTTTGGTTTTACATCAATTGACGATGTAACGAAACTATTTTTTAATGAATCACCGTTTGCCTTTATTTCATCTTTATCAACAATGGTGGTAGACTGAACGCCGTTAAATGCAGTGTTCTTTAAAATTCGTAATCGTTCCCGAAGGTATTCAACTTCTTGATTGTACTTTTCGTGAAGATTTACCGAATCAATCTGCTTAGTAAAATACGTTCCTGTATCGTAGCAAAGGGGTCTCTTTTCAGAATTGCTGTGGTGTTTGAAATCGGCCAACGTACAAAATTCTCTACAATTACTGTATCTAGACAACTCACACTTAAAGTTAGCATTCTGCACGTCCTGGTGGTTTTTGATTTGGTTCTCGAATTCGCCGGGGCTTTTCGCTTTAAAAAACGTGGCGGGACGGTAATGGGACTTGACAGAATCTATCTTGCTAGGGCTAAATTTGGCGTTCTCCTGCATGCTATCAAAATTTTGCATCTGGCTATTAAAATCTACAAATTTTAGCGTATGTTCATATGGCTTGACATTTTTCAGAGACTCTCCGTCATTTCTTGACAAGCTCTGGCAGTTATTTGAGATGTACGAAGTTGGCAGTTCTACCAAATTCGACCTTATCCTGCAACAATCGTATTTCGTCTCGTGCCATCCTTTATAATCGTATTCCAACTCCATGTTTTCGTATTCGGTGCTTTTGTTGAACTTCTTTGGCGTTAACGTTTTCATTTCTTTGCATTTCCTGCGACAGGGCTCCAGCGACTCGCTCCTAGACCTACGGCGGGGTGAGTTTCTCTCGCATGTGGCACACCAGGAGGCGTAAGAAAATTTGCAATACTTTTCTTTAGTTTCTGGGTAGGATAAGGCAAAATTGCAATCACCCATATTTTACAAGCAGGCACAGTTATTTGGGTCTGGCTTCTAAAACAATTTTGTTCCTACAGAATTTTTAACCTCACAATCAAGCGATAATTGTTTTACAAAAAATACAAGAAGATCACCCCAAAAATGAACAGATTTCTTATTATTTCATTACTAGAATTTAAAATCGCAATTCGGATTCAAAATGGATGGTAAGGTAAAGAGCTTGATGGGAACAATCTACTCAATAAAATCTTATTATACGGTAATTATACTGTTTTTAAGACATGAAAAATAGGGGAGAAATTTTATAAAAGTAGCACTTACCTTCCGAAATACAATCAATATCACAAAAGAGCCATCCCAGGGCATAAAATCACTTCAAGTAGGAAAACAATCATGGAAATCTTGACGATTCTCTAAACCGCGTGTGCAGAGTTGGAACTGAGAGTAATCTCAGACATGCAGTGTGTTTGTTGTCTTTGTTGGATCCATTGTTAATGGCGGCTGCGTACGTCGTAGATTACAGCTTTCAATTAAAAAATGGAGGAGATATTCGGTCAAGAAATCTCTTTCCCGCCATATTTTACTTTCAAATTTTCAATAAATTATTGATAATTTATTTTGGCCCAAAAATATTCAAAGAAAAAATAGTTAATTCCCGACTAAAAAAACTAAAAGCTTGAAGTTTTGATTTCAAGAACCTAACCTATATATTTTGTGATTTCAAGAGGAAAAATTGAGCAAAATAAAAATATTTTTACCAGAAATATATCGGCAATCATACATTTTTGGTTTTGGAAATTTCAACTTTGTATTTCGAAAACGAAATAACTATATTATATAAACATTCTGTTTTTATAAAACAAATAATTGATCATTTAATTCGATGTTATAAAACAGCAATATTATAAATAATTTGTTTATAAGGGTAGATTTCAAAATATTATTATTGCTTTTTGATTTCCCAAAAGCTAAATATTTTTTTAATAATAAACAGGAACGATATAGCAAAAAAAATGTTTTAGTATTGTTTCCTAAACCGAAATCCCCGAACTACATTCCTTTTCTTATTTATAAAAAGCATTTTTTTAAAAGAAAATCCGGCTCAAACGGTTGCCAACGAGGGGTTCCATCTTAGTGTTTAATGTTTTATAGTTTTATGAATAATGATCATGACTTAGCTTTGATGTTTTGAAATTTTATGAATTTTTCCCCTGTAAACCTAACCTAGATTTTCTGCGGTCTAGACCACAAAATAGCAAAGTTAGAAATGTGTCAAGATAATAACCTTACATTTTCTGTGACGCGATGTTCCCAATTTCCCAAAATGCATAATATATTAAAATAAATTAGCTCCGCAAAGATTAAATACCGATTAACAAAATGTCTACAATTAAAAAAAGCCGTTCTTTAGCTGATAAGGTAGCTGATATTTTAAAACCTAATGCCGATAATTTTGACGATGATTCTTTCGTCGACCATACAAATGCTAAAGTAGTGGAAGCTACTGATGTAGACGAAGACGAAATTGAGGAACAATTCATCAGTAAATTTAGGCGTACAAACGTTGATTTCTTGGCTGATCTCGATGACAGATACGCTGGCGAAAAGAAAAGCAGAAAACCTGATGATAGTGAGGATGAAGAATTATCGAGCGATGACGAGTTTGATTCACAAAAAGGAGTTAGCGAGAATGAAGTAAGCAGTGTTTCAGATGAAGAAGATTATTTTTCAGGAGAAAATGGTGAAATTGAAGGTGAAGAAACTGAAAACAATGAAGACTCGTTTCGCCATATAAAGGAGACAAGTTTATCTTCTAATATTATGAAAGGAAGATGCGTGAGAAATCAGATTAATATGTGGGAAAATTTGCTAGAGTTACGAATACAACTTCAAAAATGTTTAGTGGGTGGAAATAAAATCCCGAGTAAAGAATATTTTAATGAAATCAAGAAGCAATCTGGAATAGAATTCACCAGTAAAGTTAATGAGACGAAGCACAGTTTGTGCGATGTTTTAGATAAGTTGTTAGAATTACAGTCGGTTGTGCTTAAAAAATTTCCAGAAACAACAAATTTAAATAAATGTGACAATACTCGGCATTCAGATGAAGAAATTCAAAGTAATACTGAAGATGAAATGGAAATGTTTGATAAAGATGACGAAGACATACAACCACAGAAAAAAAGGTTGAAGTTGAGTGACTATTCAAAAGAAATAAGCGCAAGACATGAACAGTATAAAGAATATAGAAATAATATTATAGAAAAATGGAATTCTAAAACTAGGATAGCTATAATGAGCAACAAACTTATGTCACATTCTTTGATCAGCCAAATAGAACACAACCTGCTGGATACGGACAAACTAACGAAAAGAACGCAATTAAAACGTTCCGAGTACCACATTGTAGGACACGAAAAACAAAATGTAGATGTACAAACTGAAGAATACAACACTGAAATATTCGATGATGACGACTTTTACCATCAACTATTACGAGAATTAATTGAAGTTAAATCAGTAAATATAACCGATCCAGTGCAGCTAGGACGGCAATGGATACAGTTACAAAACATGAGGAGCAAAATGAAGAGGAAAATCGATACGCGTGCGACAAAGGGAAGAAAAATTCGGTATACAGTGCATTCCAAGTTGGTTAATTTTATGGCACCCGTCGGTGACAATCAGTGGACAGACGAAGCGAAAACGGAACTTTATAATTCGTTGTTCGACAAAAAATGATGGGGCTTTAAATAAACTGTTTTAGTTATCATAATATAATTTTGAGTATCTACCTATTTCCCCATTTATACAAAAGCGTAGAGGCGCCACACCAAATTTAAATTTCACAAGTTTCAACCAAAAATGACTTTGCCTTTTGCAATTTCTACAATTATTGTAGATCGAATCTACAATTGTAAGTCCACTCTACAATTGAAGATTGAATCTGCAATTGTAGATCGAATCTACAATAGTTAGTTAAAATTGCAAAATCAAAGCCAATTTTTGGTCGAAACTTGTGAAATTTAGTGTGGTCTTTGCAATTTTAACTAACAATTGTAGATTCGATCCACACTTGTAGATTGGACCTATAATTGTAGATTGAACCTACAATTGTAGCTTGAACCTACAATATTGTAAATTCGATCTACAATTGTAGAGTGGACTTACAGATGTAGAGTGGATCTACAATAGTTAGTTAAAACTGCAAAAATCAAACTCAATTTTTGGTTGAAACTTGCGAAATTTGGTGTGGCCCCTCTACGCCTTCGTACATTTAGGTTGCAAACAACAAAAAATTACTAAAACCAACTTCATAAGAAATTGAAAATACAAGTTGGAAGTTTTAATAAAATTTATTTTAATTTAAAAATACATTACCTAAAGATTTTTCAGAAAATAAAAATAGAGGTGCAAATTTGAAGTAATAATAATGATGCGTAGAAATTATATCAAATCCTGCAAAACACTTTTAAACCTAAGTAAGACATTGACTTTTATTATAAGCATAAAAGACATAAACTATACAAAATTTGATCGATTTTTGCAACATATAGTACATTCCTTGTGTAACAATCATTAAATTTGATTGGCATTAAAATAAAAGGAGTTACGTACATAATTTTAAAATCACAGATTATCTAAACGATATAATTTTCCCACATATTCAGGATTCTGCAATACATTTAGCAGCAAGTAACGAAACTTTATTACCTATTTAAACCGCAAAAAAATATTTTAAAGGTAAGCATATTTTACAAATTCATCATATTTTACTTATCAGGGGTCATTAGATTGTAAAAAAAAAAACTATTTAAGACTCAAATGTACAGCACGTACGTGGTGATTCAACATTTTGACCTATAAAATGGCTTTTTTCGATCTGTAGAGAGCAGCACGCATAATTTTAAACTTTTGGTCAATACAAATTTTAATCTAAGTAATTACTCACATTTTGAGACAAAAATTATTTAAAAATATTTATCACAATGGCAGTCATTAGGCTTATTATTGTGCAAATGCTAATGCTGTACGTGCTGTACAGGGTGTCCCATTTTGGGTGTTTTTCTCAAAAATCTCGGTTATTATTAAAGCTAGAGGGTTGCGGTTTTCACGTCACTGTACTACTTTTTTGAGAGGAATTTGGTGGACCAATCAGATTTTAGATAAGTTTTATAGTTTCCGCGCATTGGCACAGGACTGAAATTTTCGATTTTTTGGAAACCTCTCCCCTGGCTACAACTTATATATATCGACAAATTTAATCAACTATTTTTATAGATTTTTTGGCGTAGAATCGAATGGAATAATTAGTTTTTTGGTAGCGTTAATAGTTTTTGAGATATGAACCAAAGTTATATTTTTTTTAAATGGAAACCATAGTTCATATCTCAAAAACTATTAATGCTCTACCAAAAAACTAATTATTCCATTCGATTCTACGCCAAAAAATCTATAAAAATAGTTGATTAAATTTGTCGATATATATAAGTTGTAGCCAGGAGAGAGGTTTCCAAAAAATCGAAAATTTCAGTCCTGCACCAATGCGTGGAAACTATAAAACTTATCTAAAATCTGATTGGTCCACCAAATTCCTCTCAAAAAAGTATAGTACAGTGACGTGAAAACCGCAACCCTCTAGCTTCAATAATAACCGAGATTTTTGAAAAAAACAGCCAAAAACACCCAAAATGGGACACCCTGTACATTGAGCCTTAAGAAAAATTCGAGATCACAACAAAACTATGACTTTTCTACCGAAAACAAACTCTTGTGCCGTCCGAAATACTGAGAAGAGAATATCCGAAACCTACCGACGTCCAATCTTAAAAAAGCTACACCCCGTTCTCCTCCTCCTCCAGCTGTTCCAGCCTCACCCGCAGCTTCATCTTCTCCTCCTGCAGGTCGGCCAGGGTCTGGCTCAGTTCCTGGCACGTGCGCAGCAGCGCCGCGTTCTCCACCTGCAGCTTCCTGAATTCCCGCCACTTGGCGTCGTCGTCGGCATCGGCGGGGCTCTCGCGCGACGGCGGCCCGCCCGAGCTCGGCTTGCGGTATACCTCGAAGGCGCCGTGGCGGCGCGGCTCCGCCGGCTCGCCCGAGAACAGCTGCCTGAACAGGCGCTTGCGGTCCGCCTCGTACACGTCGCCCGGGAAGATGCCTGCGTCGGGGGGGAATAAATGAGTTTCATTGTTAGGTCGCACGAAAGAAAACGTTTCTAAAGAATGCGGGCAGCGTTGCGAGATTTCCTATACGAGTAGTCGTTATTTATTGGCGAATACAAGTTTTATCATATTGAAGCCGAATTTCTGAACTCTGTTATACCGAAAAAATAAAGCTCGCATCAAGGGACCACTTACCCATTTTTGTTTATCATTTATTTTTAACGCGGTGCGATAAAACACCTATTATATTTTTTTCAACATCGCCGCGTCTACCATCGCCTTTGAAATACGGCAACACAGCACTTCTGCGAAGGAGTCGGCTGACGAAACCAGGTAGCCAACGCGTTTTGTGCCTGTTTCTATAGTACGTAAAGTTAACTGCGTATTTGGGCTACCATACAGACCTCATTTTTTAGGCCGCTGGCAAGTTTTTTTCCGCCAGCTCAGAGAGCTCAGTGGCTTTTCGTATGTTCGGGAGTTAACGTGTGCAAAATGAGTAAACAGGGAAGAACGTTGCATTCTCAAGCACGAGAAATAATTGCCAATGTTATAAGGGTTTCCATAATCTAAGGCATCACCGTTAAGAATAATATTAACAATAAATTAAATAACAATTATATGAAAATTAAGTCAGTGAGTTACACAAAATTCAGCTACGCCCCTGAACTGTGACTAATTCTATAATATTTGCGAGTTCTTCCCCCTTACGTCGCACGCATTCTGCCGTAAGGAGGACTATATTAAACAAATTACAGACAAGTGGTTCACGGAACAAATATTCAGGTCTGCCAAAGCAGACATTAAATGGGCGAAATTTAGTACGAACGCCAAAATAGGCAGCCGTCTATTTATATCTAACCCCCATATGAGTCACGATGACATCTAAGTAAAGATTAAGAGAAAAAAAAAATTTTAATTTGAAAATTGTACCTATAGACATATTATATATAAAAAAATACATTAAAAGAAATTGACAGTAATTTCACAAATTTCATAAAAGCATAACATGGAAATTTCCCAGTTTAAAAAGGAAACAACAAGCAACAAACAAACAAAAAATTTTTTTTCTTTTACGGAAACCACCAAGATCAACCCTGCTGCCCGAAAAACCTCTTATAGATCAGTTCATTGCTGGCTCATCAAAGATGCAACTAAAGACATTCGAAATGCTCGCAAACTAAAACTACCGATGTCAATGGACAGGTTATTAATACAGTTAGCAATGCTGTATGAAAAGGAGCGTTTGAACATTTCAGAGTAATGTAAGGGAGGGGTGAGTGTACCTTTAAATCGAATATTTAAATTATGGACATCGAAGCGGAAACGTATTTTCCGATGGCGCATTGTCAGAGCTGGGCAGATCTATTTAAAAAAGATCGTTTTAAAGATCTAAGATCGCTATCTTATGATCCTAGATCCAGATCTTTTTTGTTTCACTAAAGAACGATCTTTTTTAAAAAGAACGTTTCAAAAAGATCTGATCTTTGATCTTAATTTGACGATCTTAGATCATTTTAAAGATCTCAGATCGTTTAAAAGATCTAAGATCGTTTTAAAGATCTAAGATCGTTTTAGAGATCTAAGATCGTTTTAAAGATCTAAGATCTTTAAAAATGATCTAAGATCGTTATAACGATCTAAGATCTTTTCCTCATTTGTTTTCGTTTATTTTTGAAACTTTTCTGTGATTTTTTTAAATAAAATAATGTTTTATTTTTGAGGAATAAATATCCTAGGTTGTTGTAGGAATAAGAGTTTTTGTTTTTATATCTTCATATTTGTAAAATATGTTCTCATTTTGACCTCAATTGTTGTACGTAGTTCGTTTTGAAACGTTTCTGTGATTTTTTTTATACAAAATAATGTAGGTAGAAAGGTAGGTATATATTTTGAGGCCAAATTTAAATAAATGCTTTATGTTAATTTGTATTTTATTTTTTATTTTCAATTATCTATTTCTCAAAATTCCGAATTTTATAACTTAAGTTTTAAAATTCTAAATTGCATAAATAACCGCTGAACACGTTTTACAAGAAAAGTCTAATTCTCCATAGGTATATCAACTGATTGATTACGTAACCAGTTCAGTTAGAGTAGTAACTTTACGTAACTAGTTACGTAAATTTTTACTTTACACAACTAGTTACGCAAAACTGGACGTATTGTCACTTGCTCAGGTTTTGAAAGATGTCACTTTATACTACGTCAAAATTAGGAAAAGTGTTTATAGACATCTGTATCTATTAACTATATAATATCATGAATTTTGTTTAAAGATCTTAGATCATTTAGACGATCTTAGATCGTTTAGAAGATCTTAGATCGTTTAGAAGATCTTAGATCGTTTAGAAGATCTTAGATCGTTTAGAAGATCTTAGATCGTTTAGAAGATCTTAGATCATTTAGAAGATCTTAGATCGTTCAAAAGATCTTAGATAGATTGATCTTTTTTAAACAGTTCATATTTAGACGATCTTTTTTTAAAAAACGATCTGATCTATGATCTAGATCTTTTTTGGCGCGATCTTTCCCAGCTCTGCGTAAACCCCAAACACACTGTATGATATTACTAGATGCCCAAATTTTTGGATACAGTCATTAACTTTTCTTTCTTAAAAGTTAATAAACGTAAAACGAAAACAAGTCGACCTCACCTTCGTTCTCGTATTTCTCGAACTGCGTGAAATTGGCAAACGGAGTCCCGGTCTCGGCGGAACAGTTCGCGTCCACTCCCCCACCCTCGGACTGCTGCGTTATGAACTTCCTCGACTGGTTGTTGGGGCTGACCCTAGGCGGCACCACTGGCGGCGCCCCCAACTTGCTTAACCTGAAAACAAACCCTTTACGTTCTGACGTCTTTACCGAATGGAAATCTCGAGATAATACCTGTTCAAATCTAGGGACGAGCTTCTGCCGTGCGTTTTAAAGGGCCTGGGCGGCGGCGGCGGCGGTTTCTCCTTCTTTGGCGGGGGGAAGGCCGGCAGGCTTATGGGTCCCACTTCCTCGGCGCCGAGTTGCGAAGTCGGGGGCGGAGGGATTGCGCCCGGTCCTAAAACGGAATTTGAAAATTTCTATCTGCCATTTTAGACATTTACTTTGTATATTCCCCTTTTTAACAGACTTCAAAAAAGGGGGAGGTTATCGATTCGGTTGTATTTTTTTTTATGTTTGTTATTCTTTCTTTATTGGAAAGGGGGTATAGTATTTCTAAAGTCACTTGGAACAGCATAAAAACCTGTGAATTTTATACGGGTGATTTCTGCTGATAAGTCTGGCAGTTTTACCAGTAGCAGAGCGTGGTAAATGCTATGAAATAGATCGCGCCTCGTATATCACTGTGTTCCAAGTGAGTTCATTTATATTTTACCAGGGTAGCTCGAGAACAGGCGCTTCCGGCAATAAAATACGAGACAAAACACTTTTTAACCATATTAAACCGCACCTGGTATTATAAGTAAAAGGAGATGAAGGAGACAGAGACGATAGATATTGTAGTAAAAACAACTGATTGCATGCTTGCCTAATATAATATCACCAATACTTGCATGGGTTACACTGTTCGACGGCTGGCCACTTTTACAGCGAAATGCGGTGGATAGGCGTGCGATAATTTCACAGATTTTAGGATATACTTGCGTAAATAGTTGTAATCGATATGGCTTTTTAGAGACCTTTTGACGATATTGTATGTTGTATGGTGCATTAATCTTTACGTTGTGTGTGACGACAACCTTAAAAAACCTTAAAAGTGAAATATTATGTTGCTTGTAAAATATGTATATCTTTAAAAAACTGCGTGACGCTTATGTCCGATATTAGAGTTTTTTATGCAATTGAGAGTTTTTTATACTGTTTCAAGTGACTTTAGAAATACTATACCTTAGGTGTGGTCCCATTTAAATTTAAAGAAAAATTTCCACCCCTATGGGTAGATAAATAAATGATGAAAGTTCAAATTGGACCGATTTGGATGACTCTTATTTTATTAGAAAGGGAGGGGTGGATTTGAAAAGAAACTTTTCAATCCTAAGGGTGGACAAATAGGGAATGGAATTTAATATTGGACCGATTTTGATAATTCTTAATAATTCACGAAAGAATAAGAAATAAAAAAAAATTAACAAAAAAATTAAAACCGACTTCAAAAATTTGCTCGTGTATACACATTCCACTAAAAATAAAAAAAAAAACACGGACTTCACAAATTTGTCCGAATGCGCATTTCAACTAAAATTTTAGAAATATTTTTCTCTTTGTAAATTGAGTTATCTTTGGAGTCGGTGACAGTAAGTTATGATGTACAGGGTGTCCAATTTTGTGTGTTTTTCTCAAAAATCTCGGTTATTGGGTTGCGGTTTTCACGTCACTGTACTACTTTTTTGAGAGGAATTTAGTGGACCAATCAGATTTTAGATAAGTTTTATAGTTTCCACGCATTGGCGCTGGACTGAAATTTTCGATTTCAACAAATTTGATCAACTATTTTTATAGATTTTTTTTGGGGTAGAATCGAATGGACTAATTAGTTTTTTGGTAGCGTTAATAGTTTTTGAGATATGAACCAAAGTTACATATTTTTTTTAAATGGAAACCATAGTTCATATCTCAAAAACAATTAACGCTACCAAAAAACTAATTATTCCATTCGATTCTACGCAAAAAATCTATAAAAATAGTTGATTAAATTTGTCGATACCTATATATATATAAGTTGTAGCCAGGAGAGAGGTTTCCAAAAAATCGAAAATTTCAGTCCTGCGCCAATGCGCGGAAACTATAAAACTTATCTAAAATCTGATTGGTCCACCAAATTCCTCTCAAAAAAGTAGTACAGTGACGTGAAAACCGCAACCCTCTAGCTTTAATAACAACCGAGATTTTTGAGAAAAACACCCAAAAACACCCTGTATATGTAGGATATGATGTATTCATATCTAAATAGATTAAAATTCCTTGCCTTGACTGTCACCAAATCCAAAGATAACTCAATTTAGGAAGAGAAAAATATTTCTAAAATTTTAGTTGAAATGTGCATAGGGGCAAATTTGGGAAGTCGGTGTTTTTTTTGTTATTTTTTTTTTAATTTTTAGTGGAGTGGCAAATTTTTGAAGTCGGTTTTATTTTTTTTGTTAAATTTTTTTTATTATATACCTGGCATGTTAATTTTCTTAGGTTGTGGTCTCTGTATGGCCGTGCGTTGACTGTTGTTCACCGACAGGTTTTGCATTGCTCCCGTCAAATTATTATCGTCGATTTTTTTATTCGGACTTTCGTTCGCGTCTATTTGGTCTTCGGGCTGTTGTTGGGCAACTGCCGAGGCAACTTCTGGCGTCAATCTGTCAAGAAAATATCGAAAAAGTCAAAAAAACAGATTATATAGCACATTATATGCAATATGAAATAACGAGAGCTATTAAGACCCTACGACACATTTTAACCAATTTTCCATGCAAAAGCATACATTTTAGGAATTCACCAAGTAAACAGTAAAATTATGAACTGTGTAAATTGATAAATTTTAAATCTGTCACCGTCGTAACAATCTATGATATTGACATTGACGAATGTTGGTTAACCAAGACAATGTCTCATTGTCAATGAATTTGCTATAGCGAAAACAGCAATTTATGGTATTTTCTAAAATTTATTTGTGGCGTAAACAGATCCATTGAATTTTAATTGGGTTTTTCGCCACCAAACTGGTTAAAAAACAACTTTTCCAAGTTGCCTGGAAAATTAATAAATTCTTAACAGTAAATGAACTAAACTTTGAACTTGTAACTCAAAAAATATCTATTTGTTTCCTGAGCTTTCGGAGAATAAATCTTCCTCCTTTCTCAAAGATCTTGTCATGTCAAAGTGAAATGACAGATTAATAAATTTTAGGTTAAAATGTCAGAAACAATAACCTAGCCACCTGTCTGATATTGTACCCTGTGTTCTACCCACGATAGACTTACCCATGGTATGTCATTGCGCATCTTGTGAAGCGTCAGTTGCGAATCAGAATTTAAATTGCTCCATATGTTTTACACAGCAATAGATACTTTTTTATGGTTTTTGCTTATTTTAAACGTTTTCTTTTAAATAAATGTTGTTAAAAATATGTAGATTATATTACTAGATAAATGAATGAATATTCTGTTGATAAAAAAGACATTTAATTTGATAATTATAATTTTACAAATAATTTGTTTTCTTTGTGTTTTAGCTAATCGCATGCATGCAAATAAAATTGATGTATATTTTGTGAAATTAACCGGATTTTTCTTTTAAAAAACCGTATATTGGTATACAATAAAAAATATCATATAGGTATCTAAATAATACATTTATTGTAAGTAAGGTGAATTTCACTGATTTCACTCAAAGATTTATTTATCAATAATAAATTATTAACCCGTCCTTGTTTATTTATTCTTGACTGACAGTTGTTTACACTTTTTTCTGGACACATTAAACTGTAAACTATAAAAAATCGTAAAACACAACCGCAGCCGCCCATTATTTTGAATTCGTGATTCGCAACTGATGTAGATGCGCAGATTTGCCTCGTTTTCGGATTCGTTACTGACATACCGTGGGTAAGTGTATTGTGGTTCTACCTAATTATTTATACTAACTTCTCTTTGAATAAGTGGCAATAATATTTTACTGAATTCCACCGAACATTCAGCAACATAGTTGTGTGTATTTCCTAGAATAAATGCTGATTCTTTAATTTTTCGTCTATTTCCTACTTCTTCTTTGAGAATTGGTTTGGAACTATCCCACAAAATCCTATGATTATTATTAAAAGAGTGTTCACATATTTTCGACTTCGAAATTTGATTTTGCCTGATATAATTTTTCCTTTTAAAGGAACGCTAAATGGCCTACAAGTCTCCCCAACATAGAACTTTCCACATTCGCAAGGAATTTTATAAATGCAATTTTTTGAATTTTGTACCTCATTATTTATGGTATTGTCGGATAATAATTTCGAGCACTTTTTTATCGGTGGACTTTCCGCGTCCCAATTACACTGCAACTGGGATTAAGGGTGCTGGTTTTACGCGAAATATTCCAGGCCTCACCTCCTCGGCACCGGATGCCTGATGTCCGGATCGTTCTGGTCGATCTGGAAGTCGAAGTTGACCGGCTTCGGCCCCGGCGACGACACCGAGCTCGTCGGGCTCTCGACGAACTTCGTCCACTCCTTGGCCGCGTCCCTCGTCCGCGGCGACGCGACGGGCCCCGCCGCCGGGCTGGCCGACCGGGGCGTTGCGTCGTTGGCTGGCGCCAGGCCGGACGGCAGCGCGTCCGGAATCGCGATGTTGTGCTTCCGGAGGACGACGAGGTGCATGGCGGTGTTGAACTCCTGCAGGGACAGGGCGCCGTCGCGGGTCACGTCGGCCAGCTGCCAGATCTTCCGCAGCTCGTGGACGGGCAGCTGGGAGCGTTCGAAGAACGTGCGGGCAACGGGGCCGGCCAATAAGGCGCCCGCGTTGTCCTGGAGTTTCTTGAACTGTTCGGTGTAGTACTCGCGCTGTTCGGGGGTTATCGTCCACACTTCGCTCGACACCTCGGTGTCCTCTTCGCTGCTGTGGCGGTCCGACGATTCTTCTTCGGTTCCTAACGGGAAGAATTTGTTTCTGTGCTATTTCTTCTTCAAATGCGTTTATTTTAAGTTTTGGGTTCATAGGAATACTTATTAAAAAAAATTAAATTTGTCCTTTAAATAAGAGATACTAGGACGTAACTAAGATAGATAATACCACTAGCTCGACCACTAGGTAGTGATATTATCGTATGTAATATCACAAGTGCCAGAAATTTTATCGATAATTTTTTCGAAAGTACTATTTTGCCTAGAAAGATCACGAGGATAAATTGGTCTTTTATTTTCTGATAAAATCCCGAGAGCGAAGCTTGAGGGATTTTATCTCTGAAAATAAAAGCCCAATTTGTAAGAGTGGTTTTGCTAATGGGCAAAATAGTGCTTGAGAATAAAATTATTTAGAGTCTAGATTATTTCACGAATACGATTTAATAATTTCTGTATTGATTTTTCTATGTTTACATTTCCAAAACGACGCATTTTGAACGAGTTTATTGGCAGCTTCGACTGAAGCGTTCGAGTAAACAAACATGACCCTTGGATATCCAAGGCAAATGCGATTATACCTACACCCTGTTGGGTTTAAACGGAGACGGAGGTCTAATAACAAGAATTTAGCAATGTAAAAGTTATATAAATTCATTGATACAATGCTTAATAATACCGCAACATAATTTATAAGCTGCATAATTTATATGGAGCACCTCTACCCTCCATAATAATTTAGAACAGTGTAAAACACACCAATTTTAAGAAGTACATGTTTGTATCAAACAGATTCGCGATTGCTAAGCAACGAAGTGATAATTGCACAAGTGGTATTATACCCCGATTACTGTAAGAAGTCCCGATTTTGTCAGATGACATTCTCCACAAAATCCCTAGGAATTTTCTGTTAACCATGGGTATAACATTGGTATATGCGTCGCAACCAGTTAATGACGTCACTCATATATATGATGTGAAAAGTTACCTAAGTGATACGAAAAAAAGAACATAATAAAATAAAAACCCTATTGCAATCACGATTATACTGCTACAAATAAAAATAACTATGACTAGAACTCGCATTTTAATAATAATTTCAAACGTCATGGAAACACTTTCATTTTGGTATTTTGGTAAAATCGCCTACTTGCGGCAGCGTCTATGGTGCGTACTCAGGCAAATTTTATTTCCATTTTCCGTGTTGTGAAAGTAAAAACCTATATATATTTTGTGGTTCAAAAGGGTTCAAACTTTGGGCAGTGGAAATATTCGCGGGTTTTGTACGTTTCGTGACTTTTACCGTTATCTGTGTTGTTCTTGTTCGTGTTATTAGTAGTTATTCATTGTGCAAATGGGCTCGTTACTGACCTGAACTTTTGACCCGGTTGCATTTTTTTGCTCCATCGATGCCAACTTAGGATCTCGAAATTACCAATTGACAGTCCCAGTAAAGACTTCTTATAATAATTTTACTATACCGCTTTGCATTTGCACAAGTGCAATTATCGCTAGCAGAGGCATATGATTGGTTGGATTTTTACGGAAGGAGTTACCTTATTGGATGCAAGCAGTATGAGGGAAATAATCGCTGAAATCATGACCTAATTGGTTAATATTTCACAAAATATGTCATTCCATTAGTTCATATTGACAGATGTTGAATTCTCACTTGAAAACCATGTCAGTGATGTCCTATCATTAGGTCATGATGTCTGAAATGACTTCGGTCAAAGATTTGTCATGGTGCGTGCTGCCTGAATTAGAAAAAGTGTAGGAAAAAATATCCAGAATAACAATATACCAAAGTTTAAACCCTAAAAAGATTCTCTTTATTTCAGATATATTCAGTATATTAAAAAAACCCTCTTTGACTTTCTTGGGTGGATATGATTAAGGCATAAAGACAAAATGCTAAAAAACTACTATCCTAAAATTACTCACCTAAAAGTTGCCTTTGTTCTTCAGAAACTAATCCTTGCCAAGCTCCGGAAACAGCCCAACTCCTATCTTGGACACTATTTGTCGGAGTTGGACTATCCGAGGCTGGACTCGACACGTTTGGGGAACATCTAACCTAAAATATAAAAAAAAACACAATGGACACATTTCATGCATTAACAAGTTTTCGTTATTATTATTATTTTGATTTTAATTAAAGTTTTGTATGCGCAGACAATACGTTTATTTCATTTACCTTATTTTTTCTCCATTTTTTCTCGTTATGTAACCCCATTAAAATTATTGTATACTGACTTATACAGAAAGAGATAAAAAATGCAAAGAAAATAATATCACGCCACTAAAAAAAAACAAAGTTGGTTGCCATACCAATGAAGTTCTTTACTTCAAGAAAAATTTAATGTTGCACTGCTGACCATGCGTAAAGTAAGACTTTTAACGCACTAGTGCATAAAACAATATTTCAGGAAATATAGCACCTTTCCGTACTTTTTACTCTCTCTCTATAATAATTTCTAAGAAGAAAGGTGAATGTGTCACACATAAACTGCATGGTAACAATAACTTAAAATGTGATTTTTTATATTTGAAATCGGGAACTATCCAGTCCACATTGGTCCTATAATGTAAGAAACGTGCTGTTCGGCAAAAAAAAAATAGCAATCTAGTGGAATCATGTTTTTTGTACAAAACCTTCAAAAAATAATACTACTGTCATCTATGAATTCGTGAATAGTTGTGATACGAGAACAGAACTGTGATTAATGGCTCAATTTCAGACTTTGGAGTGAAACATATGGACTCAGAAGGTAGTGTATCTTAATCATCAAGCATACTTGAATATCGTGCACTGAAAACAACAATATTGTGGTAATGTTCTCACCGTTTCACTATCAGCCTCCGAATCAGTGCTGATACTAGTATCGGTAAACTCATTTTCATCTCTTAGTTCGATAAGACTTATCGGCGACTTGTTTTCCAAAGATGTCCACGTGAAATGCGGCAACGGCAGCTCTAATTTTGATGTTACAACTTCGCTACGTAGAGGAATATTTGCCTTGCACGCGGCAGCCAACTTCAGTGCCGAAAAAAACTGTTTCTTGTTCAGATACGTGGTGCCCGGCGTCCAGCATATATCCGATATCTAGAAAAAGACAGTGCGGAAAACATATTTTTCATAATAAAAGTAAACAAACCTGTGAAATAAGGTCGTCTGGTATGTTCCCAGACTTCAGCAACTCGAGGGTTTTAGGCACGGGCGCTTTCCCGGTCTTCTCCTCGTCGCAGCAGAGGAAAACGTCGGAAAAATACCGCTGCAGAGTCTCGGAAAGGTGCAATTCGTCCATATTTTCATATTTCTTTTTATTATATTATTGATAAAGTGACATGTTCGTCAAGTTGACAACAAAAATAGGTTATGTCTGCCTGTCAGATAATCGTTTAGCAGGCAACTAGGCATACAGGTGAGTGTATGTTTAGGTGCCGTCATAGGCGTTATAAATTTCATTTTCGGACAGGGGCGTAGGTAATAAAATCTACAACGGAAAATTGTGTCCAAAATTTTGTTAGTCGGGGCATTGTACATTATACTAAAAAAAATTTGAGCTTCTGGGGTTCAGCATTGCTTGTTTTGAAACTAATTTCTGGTATAATTTTAATTTCGATAAAATTTATTCTATCGAGAAGCTTAAAACTCCAAGATTTCTTGCCTTTTACAAGAGTCGTTTCACCTATTTTATGCGCGGTGACACACGCACTGTACCTTTATCCATATTTGTCTCAGAATAAATAAATAATATTGCGATATCGAACCGAAAAAAGTTATTGTTTCTATACAATAATATTTTCCTGTGTACACGATATAGATAACACTGCAGCCAATAAAAATGAAGACTGCCGTACCCTGTTCTCCAGTTGGCCGTGGTTGGTACCAAAACAGAACCTTTCAATTTGAAATATTCAAGTTTAGTTCCTCGAAGAGACCGCCTCTGAAAATACCAATTTGCGTCGTCGGGATTTTCATCTTGTTTATTTAAATAAACGGAAGTTATATTATATACAATCGTGTCAGTGTTTGCAGTATTAATACAAAGACAATATGGTTTTTTGAAAGAGCTACATATCGCAGAACGCCAGTGGAAATTTGTCGAGAAATTAATTCATCTTTTCAAGGTATTTATAATAGAAATTTTGAAAAGTATTTACTTTTTACCAGTCTGTCATTTTTTATACCTACCTACAACAGCAGTATAGGTAGGTATAACTATAATATAGTTATATACACGACTACTTCTAGGGTTAAAAAAAATTCTACGACCTCTCTCGAAAATAGCATATTTTAACCCTTCCCATATCTTATACGAAAGTATATTATATTTCTCTCCCTGGGAAGAAAAGTATTTTTCTTCCTGTTGTCGTTGTAACATAAACCTATTCGGAAACATTTTTTTGACATACAGGATGACAAAATGTTGATCGTTGATTTGTATCTATTATGGGGCACAAGTGACAAGTAATTTTAATTCCTTTTAATTTGTTTTTGTGTGTTGTTTTACACTAGAGGAAAGTAGGTAGGTAGGTATATATGCTCCGCGTCTGGCATCAAACTTTACGCACATTTCCTCCCTAGTAATACAATAAATAGGTACTTTCTGTGTCCAAATAAAAAGCCCGCAGCTTGAATTTAACTGAATGTTCTTATCCGATGCTGAAAATCGGACACATGGCAATCCGGCACGTTGTTGATTTTATTAATTACAAAATGCCCATATAAAGCACAAAGCCCACTGCAAATGTGTTCTGTAAATTGGAAAGTGGGCATTTTGTGGAAAGAGTTCGCAAATTGCCTAATTACGTTATCGTAACATGACAATAAAATTTTGATGATGCCTGTATATGATACGGACATTTCCAGGACACAGTAGAAGAGTGTTGTTTATGGCAAACAAACCCAATTTATGCTTGTGGTGCATACAATATTTTTTGTGCGACGTGCACAAAAATCTGTTCTGGCATCTTCAAAATTAGAATTTCAAATTGTTTTTTTGGGCGGGCTGAAATAAGTCTCGCTTGCCAATTTTTTTAAAAGAACGTAAATGTTTTCTCTCATTTTGTGACACTATTATTTTTGTCTAAATATTTCTTTATGCCGATGATAACAGAATATCTTTGACTTTGAGATATCTACACGTTGACGTTTACTGGGAAATTTATTTACCAGATCACAATAATATTGTCAAATGTTGGGGAATTTTTTAAAACGCTTTTATTCTCTATTCTAGGTTAGCTACCTACCTACCTATTGTAGAAAGTAGTAGGTGTAGTGCTATTTATTCTATGGTGTAGTAAAGAGTTTAAGTTAGGTTACGAAAAAACATAAAACAAAATACTTTTTTACACATAATAATCTTTGACAAACTCTAGTGTAAGGAAATAGCAAATTCCTGTATCTTGAATAAACTATTATTATTATGTATTTATGTATCCGCGTATGTATATACTATTGAATGGATTGAATATACTTTCATACATAAACATTTTTAAACCGTTATTCATTCAAAATTCAAAAATGAATTGTTAATAATAGAACTGGAAATGCAGTATTTACACAATAATAGTCCTCCTAACCTAATATACATATTAAAGTATTATAACTGTCAATTCCAAAAATAAACGCCCTGTATAAATGATAGAATAACAGGTACAGACACGTTGAATAAAATGATTCTGTAGGGTCACTGTATAAGGAAATCGTGTGCAGGGGGTCCAAATTTCGAAGCTAAACTGTTGGATCTCGAAAACTGGAACATAATGTTATGTGGAAAAAACTGAAATCATTTAAACATCATGGCACTTTTTTAGGGGGACTTAAATATCAGTTCCGATTTTCTATACTTATTAATTTATTTACCTTTACAAGTATAATTTAAAATCAAGCAAAACAAAAACTGAAAAAAAATGTTGCATTATAATCAATCACCCTGTACTGGATTCCCCGCCGTTTCATTCATACAGTAGAAATGACCCCGGGTCATTATTATACAGATACATTCTAATAAGATAAAAGATAAACCACCCGTACCTCACCATAAGATTTAGGCCAGGGCCGGATTGGCAATTACTTTTGCTTCGATTTATAATTCGCCTTGATCTTAGCATGTTGGGCGCGGCAGTAAGTTTCTGCATGTACGACAATGGCAAGTGGCAAGGATCATTAGCTGCTTATAAAATTGTTAATTAGCCATATTTAATTATGGGTATTCGCGTCTTTAAAGGAATGCCTGAAGAATATCGCAAGAGCGTTCGACACTTTATAAGGTTTGAAGGCGATTATTTGAAATTTGAAATTTTCGCTGTAAAGCCTGTTTTACATTGACAATTTCTTCATGAATTAATTCATGAATAAGTTTATATTACACTGATGGAGAAATTGATGAATTTTTTGTCACCTTATGTCAGATTCTAGCGAATACCTACCAACACAAGAGAATAAATAACAAAATATTTTTTTGTGCTGCATTTCCCCTATCAGAACATATTTTCTAACCATATCCATCTTCATCCAAAGCATTATCTTTAACTACAGATTAAGTCTGGCAAGAAGAGTAGTTGAAAATGCATTTGGCATTTTAGCCAAACGATTTAGAGTCTTTTGACTAAAATTAATTTGAATGTGGAAAAAGTGCAAACCATAACATTGGCATGTTTCACATTACATAATTTTTGAGACCCGAATGTCCTACTTCCATCCTAGAAGAGCTTGACAAAGACTATATATTTCAATTTGGACTTTCTTACCAAACATGCTCACCAAGACATGCTTGCGTTGCTGCCCAAGAGGAGTTTTGTGATTATTTCGTGAATGAGGGAGCTGTGCCTTGGCAGCGGAATACATAAATAAAACATATTGTAACATTTCACACACTTTTTATCTAAGTATATTATCTTTGAAACTATGTACTCTCCTCTTTCTCGTCTAATGCCTCAAACAAAACTAGTATAAAAATATAACCTTCCTTGTGTTCAAATTTTCAATGTTAGTACTCCTGAAGTTCACGCAAAACTTGACGGAAAATAGAACATGCTCTAATTCGTGAAGTAACTTCATGAAGAACAGTGTAATACACGACTTTTTATAATAATTTGCCCTTGAAGTGACTTCATGAATTAATTCATGAAGAAATTGTCAATGTAATACAGGCATAAGAAATAGCGTCTGTCAAAATTGTAGGGGCGAACAATTGCCAGCAATATTTTTATAATAATATATATATTACTGCATCACCATCACCATCACTCAATTCTTGTTATTTTTTTAGAACCTGAAGAAATATGAACGAGAGCGATCTTCAGCTAGCAAGAGCGATGGTGGCTGCCGAAAAGTTGAATTTAGAACAAATCAATTCTCCAGCTGTCAGTCCCGAACCGCTGAAAAAGTCAATTTTGACAGAAAAGGCGGCTCTTTTCAGGTAATATATATGATTCCGTATATTATTTTTTTAACAACTCATCAGGAAGTAGGTATTATCCCAGAAAAGGACGTCCTCTTCTGGGGTCCATAAACAAGGGTTATAGGTATAATTTAAATTAACTTTTTGAGGCCATGCACCAAAGTGGCATAGGCGTTTGTGTAGGTACTTCTTCATAATTGGAAATTTAAAATTAGAATTGCTGTATTATCAAGGATTCCTAAACTTAAAGACATAAACGTGCCTTATAATTTTTTGTCTGTATTGTATAGGTACTATAGGTATTGATTTTACGAAAAATGAGGATTTCTGCCTCGATTAGTTTGTTGAAACCGCTCAAGGTGCATGCCATTGTGAAACCGGTAACGTCGTCCCGCCATATAAGCAGGAGCTATTCATCCTTTCGATGCTCCTTCCTGGGGATCTTTATTAAATGGTTTGTACCAAATTTTGTTAAAATTGTTATTGACCGATACAAAATTTTAGAAACCAATGAAAATTGTGATATAACTAACTAACCTACTTACTTTAGGTGCCTTATATGCCTGGTCTAATGTTTCATGTAGTAACTTCCTTTATTTGCGGGGAGGTCAGGATCGGCTCAAGCTTTTGTGGGGCCGAGTGCCGCATGAAAATGCGGGGCCCCGACAAGGAATTTTTTAATCCATTAAGAAGAAATTTTTGCAAGTCGGTACGCTACTTACAAAGGTATATTTTTTACATGTCATTCTGTAAAATGGTAGGCCGGGGCTACGAGTTTGGATCACTTCTGTGACGTATATAGGAATTAATTTCGAGTGGTGGAGGGACAATTTTTGTGTCTTTTTTTTAAACAAGGGCATCTAAAATAATTATAAAAAATGCGCCGCAGGCGAAAGTTTTTAAAAATTTGAAGAAAAATTCCATAAAATTAGTCTTGGGAAATCCCAATATCTTAAAATTTACAAGCTGGAGTGAATATTTTCAAATTCCGAAATGGGGTTCGGTCCCACCCTTCTAAATACGTTACTGATTGGATCACCCTGTACCACTCTTGAGGTGCCACACCCAAAAACGTTAATTTTAAGGCTTCAAAAAATAATGTATAGGTCTATCTACTGGTAATTTTGAATCATTTTTAATTCATTTAAGAAAAAACATTATGAAGAAGTAGAGGTTTCCAAGTAGAAACCAGAGAAAAAATGTTGGGAAAGTCTGCTATTTTGTGATGCAAGATTATTTACATAGTACATTATTATAATGAAACAACAATAAATACACTGGATGAATAACAAAAAAAGTCTGGAGTCTGGCACAGCAAAAGTACATTCTCCGACGCCCGTCTCGTCTCTCTTTCTCTCGGCAGCAGGCACGGTGTGTTCGCTCTCGCTTGCGCGTTTAAATTTCAGTCGGATTTTGTGGGGGCACAAGGTGCAAGATTCCGCAAGAGCAAGCGATTCGTCGAAACTGGTGAATTTAAAAAGGCGCGTGCGGTGTTCGCTGTGTTGCGCAACTTTGCGTTGTCAGAATGTTAGATCTATTCTGTTTACGAGAAGCATATCTTCGCACATCCTTTACATTTTAGGGAGGGCTAATAGAAATGTAGGGGGGGCTAAGCCCCCCCCCCCCTAGCCCCCCCTAGTTACGTCTATGACTCTGGGGAATCCCCTTATTCTCCTAATCTATGGCGCACGGAGCCATGCACCACCGTTCATCGTTTACTGTTGTCCAGTGTTGCCGTTGCCAGTTATGTTTTACTTTATTTTAAAGTATTTCTGATGATAAAACTCGGTACTCTGCGCTGATCCAAAAATTATGTTTTGTTGGAAGTTTTCGGGCGGGTTTCCATGCTCTACTGGAAAACCAGTTTAATAAATTATTACACTCTCACTGATGCTCGGGCAGCTCGCATAGTGGTGGTGCAAGCAAAAGCATATAAAATGGTGGTATTTCGGGGGTTGAACCCCCAACCCCCCCCCCCCCTCAGATACGGCCCTGGGCACCTTCAAATACCAAAAAATCTAAAGTAAATATTAAATTTTAATTTTTCTACAATCCACAATTTCTTTGTACTTTGTACCTATACATTTTCTCTATAATTTTTACGTTAGGATTTTTATATTCAGGTACAGAATATCTAGCTAGCTATATTTTCTGTGATTCAGGTTATATCACAGAAAATATACGACTAATTTTCTGTGGTTATATCCTCAGACTTATTCATTAGTCTGAGGTTATATCCGTCGACATTATAAGGACTATTATTTGTAATAATAGTAAGTTACAGCGTTGCAAAAATACCCCCCACCCCGCACAAGCATGTGGTTGCTTCTGGGGTACCTACCTACGTTTTACTTTGGTGTATTGTGAGGGTGAGAATTATTATTATTATCATGATATTACAGTTTTAATTGTTTTTAATTCATGTGCAACTTTTGATTTAAGCGAGTACCTACCTAGGCAGATAAAATATTGTGCTTTTCATTGGTTTCCCTTTCTAGAATTTTTATTGTTCAATATTTTTTACAAAATTTGGTACATCCCCAAATCCAGTGCCATAGTCAGAATCTGTAAAAAAATAAAAAAATCCTTCGAGCCGGATTTGAACCAGCGACCTATGGATGTCTACAAATGTTGTTCCACTACAGTCCACCGCTCTACCAACTGAGCTATCGAAGGTTGAAAACTTTTCTCGTGAAGAACGATGATTTTCAAATCGGAATAATTTGGCATGTTTGTAACAAAAAAATGTACCATCTCCAAAAATAACAGTAATAGTAGTATAATAGTTATTTATGTACCAAGGCACTGAAGTTCAACTTTTTATGACTCATGTGGAGTTTAGTTGCTGAGGCCTCTGGCCGAGGCAAATAAACCACATGAGTCATAAAAAGAACTTCAGTGCCGAGGTACATATTATATTTTTTTTGAAATCGGAAAAAAAAATGTTTTATTAGGCAAGAAAATAATAATAAGGGATCACCCGTCCACGAGCCGACTACGCGCGGCGTTGCTTGACTTTACCGATCGCTCTACCTAGGACAATTAGTATAATGACGTACGGCACCTTCTGACAGAAAAACCAAACTGCTGCTTCTTGTGCAGCCTACACAACAAATCCATTGATATTCAGATTTACTAAAATATGTATACTGAAGGATTGCGCTTCTATAGGAAACAGTTTCGCAATGTGTACGAAAAGTTAAATGAGCCTTTATCGGCCGGGTTTTGAATATTTGGTCACTTTTGACGGGCGATTTCTCCGCGTCTGACGTTTGATGTTTACATCTCGCCAAGGCCTACTTATTGAAAAAATCGTACAATAATGGGCTACATTATTGTACGATTTCTGTGCTTTTAATGACGATTTTGGGACATTTTAATGCCGATTTCAAGAAAATATTCTTTGATGAATCAAATCTGTTTTGATATTTTTGGACCATATCGTGGATCTATTTTCAAAATATATTGGAATACCTAATAATTGAACAAATTTAATTTCAATTAAAAAAAAATGCTGTCATCATGTCAAACATTTTTATTTACTTTAACAAAAAATAAAAAATTGTATCGCCCGAGCAGGGACTTGAACCCTGGACCCTTGGATTAAAAGTCCAATGCTCTACCGACTGAGCTACCCGGGCTGATGGATAGGTTAGCGTGAAGTCGCTTGATACCTAAACTAGCCTACTTTGATGGTGAGGAGAGCATATACAGTTGCCTAAATTTAGCCTTCACTCTCAATAAAATAAGTTTTTGTAAATTTATTATAAAACGCTTCAACCAGTGAAAAAGTGACTGCTTCAAATCTTGTCTATCCAATATAGACAAGAATTATTGTACCTTTGTTTGCATGCAAAAAAGTAAATGTTACCTACCTATTAGTCGTTAGGTTGCAAAATTAAAATTAATTTTCTTATTTTGATAAAAAAATAAGATTGAAAATGGGAGGAAAAGTTGGGATAGAAAAATAGTATTTCACCGTTTTCTATAAAAAAATTATTCAAAAAAATAAATAAAAAATAAGTGCACTGCCCGGGAATCGAACCCGGGTCGCAAGAATGGGAATCTTGCATGATACCACTACACCAGCAGTGCTCGTTGATGTTCGTAGAAAGAAGCTGGTCAAGTCGTGCCTGAATGACTCCAAAATTATACAAAATTAGAAATTATAATAATAATCGACAACAATTTAAACATTAATTTACTACAATTAGAGCGGTGTGCCATGTGTTTTCTTTATTACTTATCAAAATTGAACGAATAATTTTTTACCTTTCAAAAAATTATTCTTGTTAAAACTGATTTAAAATATTAAAAATGATGGTTTTCAATCAAGTCATCAGCTATTTAAGAAAAAAAAAATAAAAAGTAAATTCCGGTACCGGGAATCGAACCCGAGCCTCCTGGGTGAGAGCCAGGTATCCTAGCCACTAGACCATACCGGAGTATTGAAGGTCTTTCTTGACATGTCTCTGACGTGGTCAACAGAATGACATTGTTGATAATCGAATAGTGTTCAGTGCACGGGCGTAGCCAAGGGGGGGGGGGTTTCGGGGGTTCAACCCCCCCCCCCCCCGAAATAAGCAAAATATTACCTAATATTATCTATCCTTGTTAAGGATAGAGACATGAATCATTATTACTGTCGAAAAATGGAGGGGAAAAAAAGGAAGGGTGGTAAACCTAAAGGTATGGACTACTGGAAAAAACGGTGTACCTAGTCAAGGTCAAGGGGTTTCTAATAAAGAAACAAATTTGGATTTAGCTATCAAAGCTTCAGCTACCTTGCATGCTGATAAGAAGACTGCCTACCCCGAAATCTAGTTTGGAATGCCTAGATATGTGCGATAAAAACCTTTATCCTAATATTTACACATTACTACAAATCTTGGCTACCATTCCTGTATCCACTGCTACCCCAGAGAGGTCTTTCTCGAGCCTAAGGAGACTGAAAAACTATTTACGAAACACTACAAGTGAAAACAGACTTAATGGTTTGGCTCTAATGAACATTCACTATGGAACAGAAATTCATGCAGGTGAAGTAGTAGATATATTTAAAAGAAAAAGCCGAAGATTTCTTCTTTAATGGTTTTAGATTTAGCCACAGACCTATATAGTAGCGAAGCTATATATATGTCTGTGATTTAGCGCAGAGGAACGAAATTAATTTATCCATTTCATTTAAAGTTAAGAACTTTATAAATATACCTATGTCGTAGTTTTTCGGATGGATAGGTATATAGATATTAAATTTCATATAAGTATATTTTTGTTGTTTTATTTACTTCTCAAACTAAACCCCCCCCCCCCCAAAACTAAATCCTGGCTACGCCCGTGGCGTAGTCGATAATGGGCTATGATGTTCGCATAATCGTTATAGTTTTATTGAAAATTGTACGTGGCGCGCCTATGCACCGCTATGTCAAATTGTTCTGCGTCAGGATCGCGACATTATTCAAAATTATTACTTTTATAATAACAATTTAACATTTAACGGTGTTTGCTAAACGACCATTATATCGGATCCAGCAGGGACCCTAGCAAATTACGGGCACGGCCAACCTTGATTTCCACGGTTGGCGGGTCGCAGACAACCGAGAATCGGCCCACCATGATCGCAAAAACCAGCGGGGAAAGTCGGGGGTGATCGCGGGAGGTTTTCCAGTGAATATCGCCTAGTTTTCCCCGGTGATGGCAGCTCTGTGGATAGGTTCCGATGTGGATCTGCCCACATTGTACAGGTGCCGCAGTGCCGAGAGGCTGGAATTTCGCCTGGCCTGCCTGGTGAACAAAAAACCCGCCGGCCAGCACCCCAGCAGGAGATCGAGCGAGGCCCTGGACGAGAACACGGAAGATCACTTCCGTAGGCGGCGGCGATCCGGCACTTGGCCGTAAGTTTTGTTTTTCTGGCCGGAATGTCTGGCGACTTAACCTACTTTTGAGCGATTGAGGTTATTATTTTAACAGAGGTTTGTAGTAACTTTATTTTGAGGTTCACGCGTTTTGCAGTGGTTGTCGTAATAAATTAGACGTGGATTGTGTACTTTTGAGAGATTTGCGCTGTTTGTAGTGGTTTCTTTTAAATATTATGTTGTACGAAATGATGGATGAGACTTGCGAGGCGAAAGTTTATATGATCCGGTATGGTCTAGTGGCTAGGATACCTGGCTTTCACCCAGGAGGCTCGGGTTCGATTCCCGGTACCGGAAAGATTTTTTTTATTTTTTTTTGCTTAAACTTCAAAATATAACAACACAGTAGAAAGTTCTTTTGGTGACACGTGATACCTACTTCACATTTCAAACTAGGTGCTGGGTACTTTTTTTCTTACAATGTGCAAAGTCACTGGCGTCGGCAGCATATTTTTTTAGGATGAATAATTGTTAGGTACTTATTTTGAGGTGAGCACCAGTTTAAAGTTTGGGGGAGATAGTAAAATAACTAAAGTCTATCCAAGTTAAAGCGGCAGTAGACAGTATATATAAACAAAGTCACATGACCGCCTTGCGATCGATTACCAGGGTCGGACTAATATGAGATTCCAAGTGACTGGTAATTCTGAACTAATTCTTTTAGAAGTTCTAAAAATTGTGTTTCTACCATCTACCTTTCGTGGATCTTTATAAATTTCCTTAAATTAAGTAGCAAAATAAATTTACAGAATACCTATACTGCTCGCGATCCGATCTAAAATATGCAGGAAACTCCACTGAGGGAAGAGCCGGTCCTGCATTCTGCTCGCCGCGTAAACACTTGACATTTTATTCAGACCAATAAGAGAATAGGTCACGTGGTGGCCAATGTTTTGATCCACTGCCTCTGTAACTTGGAGACTTTTTAGGTACCTACACAGTGTCTTCACAGCGAAAACTCAGACCCCTAATTTTTGCAAATAGAAAAAAAGTTTTTTATAAAAGTTGCATGGTATAAGTATCGGGCTTTAGAAAGGTAAACTTGTGGTTTATACAGGGTGTATCGGTGGGACAAAACATATTTTTTGTTTTTAATAATAAATAAACATCCTGCAATCAGAAAAATTAGCTCTTTTAAAATATCCAAAAATATATAGAAAATTTAAGTATATTGATATAGATTTGGCTGATTTTTTGTTCAAATATGCGCAATTATAATGCAGTATTTGAGTTGAGCATTGGTTTTTTGAAAAACATAATGATTTTCAAAATAAACACAAAAAATTCACTTGGGTTGGTAGTGTTTAATGCCATGTGGGTTTATGCCATCTTTTTGTGTGGAATAAAATAAAAAAATACCTACATATTACGTTTTTTCGATTTTTTGAAGAAAAATGGTAGTATTCGGGTGCAAAATGCAAGCGACTTGTTGAAGCCACACTATTTTTGACACAAACTGAAGGGGGCGTCCCTCGAATGGTTACGCCAATGCTACACGATATTTACTCTGCCAATTTAAATTTATCTTCAGTTTGGTGACCGAGCACGCTGAAACTGCACGCGTGTGCTCGCGCCTAATAATAATACCAATAATAATAAAAGTACCTAACCGCAGTGAAATAACTGTTTACTTACAACCGAAGATTTTAAGAAAATATGGAGCCTGATTCGAACCATCTAAATGTTGTTGGGGGGTACACGAGGTGTAAAAGTTTGATGGACGAAAACGAAATACTTGAATTAGAAATTTCAAGGTACAATTATTATAATTTGCTTATTATTTCAAGTGATTTTTTGTTTTCGTTGAAAAAATATGCTCGTTAAAAAAATCGTTGCGGGAAAAATAAAAACTTTTTAAAACATAATAATGTTTTGGAACTACGCAACCTCGTTCACCTTCTCGTTATATTTATAGAAAGATTGCTTTATTGAAGAGCTTGATAAACTGAATAATTTGAATTTTATGTAGTTGTTGATATATGCCATATTATCAGTTATTTCTGATGGGCAAATTATTGAATTTTTAAAACGCAAAAATAGAATATCGTTGTGTATGTAACCCTCCCGTCATTTTAAGGGTTAAAAAATAAAATCGAAGGTACAAAATAGACGTTTCTTATGCATTTATTTGTTACAGAAGAACGAGGTCTTTGAATGCGCCTTCACCAGTTCAGCAGTTTGGACCATGTGGGCGAATAATGAAAAATTCGGCGATGGTCATGTAAGTAAAAAAGCTGTGGTAAAACACCAAACACATATTTATTATTTGCGAACCTGCTTACAAACAAAAATAAACAATTGACTGAGTGACGCTCCCATGATAGCTAGGTATCTATTTTATCCATCGAATTGATAAGTACAATGGAAGTCGCGCAGGTACCACTTTCATTGTTGTTTGGGGCAGCCAACTCTAGAGAGAGATAGGTTTCAAATGGAAATAAGTAAGACAAGGACGCCTAATGAACGTGTCAGCTGATTCAGGCAAAGGAGGTATATAGGGATGTTGCATATTAATGAGCGAAGTTAATGGGCATGTTCCGTAATTTATTGTATGATCTGTACTCCGAAATTCGAGGCTTGTTTGTAGGAATGAGAATTTTTCTATATAACCACAATTATGTAAATATTGCACAGAAAAAAGTAGTGAATTGATTAAAAAATTACCTACATGGCAATTTTATGTACCTGGAAATAAATTGAGACAAATAAAATACAAATTCCAATATAAAAGTTTATTTTAAAATAACAAAACGACAAAATATCTAGGATAAGGTATACATTTTCAACTTTAATTAACTGATTTATTAATTTAAAATTCAATTTAATAGGAAAAGCATGTAAGACAGGCAACTTTTACATATTTTTATAACAATTTTTAATGTTTAGGCATCTAACAAAAAGAATTACAAATAATTACCTTATTAAAGGGACCAGATGAACCTCAAGATTAATTCCATCTTTGACTACGAAGAGCTAGGTTCATTAGCACAATATTTTGCCAGTTTTTCCCTTGATAGGAGTTTCTACCATGACTTGGAAAATAAAAAAACTGTAGTAATTACATACTTTTTGCGCTGCCCAAAATTCTCTATGAAATTGCTCTCAATAAATTGTTGACTACAAATGCAAGTAAATACTTGTAGACAGTACAAAATTTTTCCTTTTTATTGCTGCAATCCACTTGTCTCTAATATCACCTTATCTCTTGGAAAACTGCAAAGTTATTAGCAAAGATTTTTAAGACTTACGAATGAAAAGAAACCCCACTATTCTTATTCCTTCCGCCCCGTTTCGTACATCCAAATACATAACAGGAGTTGATCCTCTTTTTTGTAATTTACAACGAATATAGCCACATAGCTAAATTAAATTTTCTCTCCGATCTAAAAATAATATTAAACCAAACACCAACTACGAAAACTCAACGCCGTTTTATACGAAACTGCCACCACGACACGAACTCAAATCAAATATAAATAATACAATAATAATTACTCCTATTGGGACTTGGGGCAGAAGGAAAATTAAAATGACGTTTGACAACGGAACTCGTTTGAAGCACAGTACACAAAAATAGAAAGTTAGGACACACCTCTTTTGTGTTATGTGGTTTTTGCCGGAATCAGCTGATTTATTTACTATTTCACTTACTCAAGTTTGGCTGCCAGTTTCTCTCTCTACACTCCTTCCATCTACTTGTCAATTCAATGATTTTATCTATCAAATTTCGTTTTCGAATTTTTAATTGCAATTAGATTACCTCCGATTAGTATACATACACATTATTTCTGATAAAGTGTTTTTTATTTAAGTACGTACAACAATTATTATTAATAAAAACTACACGGCAAAAGCACCATCTATTTAGAAATACTTGTGAAAGTCAATTTTTTTATTAATTTATTAATTTGTCTATGCTCTTCAAACCTCGGCAATAAATTGTTTGCATCAAAAGAAAAAAATAATTTTCTGGCCCGCTGTAAAAATTTTATTCTCGAATCTGGATCTGATGCTGTCTTCAGTAAGATGTTTATGACTTTATGACTAGAATACCAGAATTTGCTTGTCCTGGGATTGCAAAACCACTACAAACATTGGATAATCTGTAAAACGGACAATCACCTCCAAATTTCGACTGAATACCTACTTACGAAGTCAAGGGTTTTTTGAGGTGGCGATAATTATCGAGACAATCAAAGTAATCAGAACTGACAATACTCTTTATTTATCATGCAGAGTCATTCAGATCGAACGTTAATGTTAATAGGTGACATGACATTTGTTGTGATTTTGTGTACCAGCTACGCATGCGCATTATAGAGTTCACTCAACGCTTGTAGGAACTTACGGTTGACCATTGAAATAAGAATTCGGTATAGCTTTAATTTTAATCAATGGGTTGACGTTAACTTGCGTGTGCGTACCTACATACGTAATACGTACACCCAAAACAAAGCTGTGTCGAGCCGAAACCTTGATCCGGAAACACCCGACTTGAGCTTAGTGATTAGAATACAATATACAGTGTGTCCCCAGATGAGGTACCGCACTCTTGTAAAGTTTCTTATATTTGAGTTTTCGAGAAAAAGTCATTCTTTATAAAAAGTTTTGCTTGTTCTTAAAATAAGATTGGCATGGAAAAAGTTAACATTACTTACACTGGGTGATCTGAAAATTGAAAAACGTTAATTATCTTGTAAAGATAGTGAAAAAAGTTATAAAGAAATTTTTTTCAGCATAGTAAATTACTTTACGTGTACAAGATTTCAAAGAGTTAGGCCTACTTTGATTTTTCGATTTTTTCTCGTTTTTCTTCGAGTAAATGGTTTTCTGTAAATAGTATGACAAAACTGTAATAACAAAAAAGATGTAAGATTGTGAGTGTAAATGTAAAAATACAGGAAAAAGTGATAATGGGCATAATCACTCAAAGTCTCAAAGGTAGAAAACAAAAAAAAACTTATAACCGCATACACGTGTTTCATGCTATTTGGCAATCATCAGTCCGGTGTAACATCAACCAAATCAAAAGATAGGCATGATTTGGGAAGCAACAAATGAAGTCCAGGCAGGAGCCAACAGCACATTTGCAGCTTCAGTCAGCACATCCCCAATTCGGAGCTTGTACTAACATCGCCACGGAGGCTACCTATTCATTTTCAAAAAATATGTATAGTATGCCTTTTTTTAATAAAATGGCCGTTTTGCCCTAAATGACAGTTTTTGATGCTTATGGTATGCTGCCGTTGTCTCAAACTTTTGAGCTCGATCTTGGATTCGAGTAAACCACTCTATAACGAATCAATCAAAATCGTTATCCAAGCAAACTTTTGCGAATCGTGCATATGCAAATTTTCGTCGCAAAATTGTGCGAAACCAGTCCTGTCCGATTACATTTATTTATAATAATTATCGGCGATCGCCGGGAGGTCACTCGATACAGAACTCGACGCGGTTCGAGAATACGAACGTCGCCGGGGTAGTGGCGCGCGGACGTTCGACTAGTGCGACGTCGCGTGCGCGACACCGTCCGCGGAAAAACGACCGCAACCATGACCAGGCGCGTTTCGTAGCTTCTTTTTTCTCGTCGGGGGGCCCCATTGTTTCCGAGACCGGCCATTTACAATCCAAACCGAAGAGCGAAGTCGGCGCTTTCGAGTCGTCTACCGACGCGACGCGATGGTGGCCAACGGGAACGACGCGATCTGCTTTTCGCTGGACCGCGGCGGCTGGGGGTGCGACAACAACAAGGTGGAGATAAACAACAACCTCAACAATGGCAATAGCAACGTTAGTAACTGTGATAAAAGCGAAGTTAGGACGGCGACAAGGATAGAATATAGGTTTGTTAATTGTGCATATTTTTAAAAAAGGTATATAGAATGCTTTATACTTGTAATGTTGTCGCTTTTTTAAAATGGGATCTATGGTGTCCTCCAAAAAGTTCGCGCCTTAGGGGGAAAATTTTTAATTAATGATTTATTTTGGGATTGCCTTTTGCTTTGACTATTTCCCTCTTCTTAATTTCCACCAATCACAAACGCGCAATTTTGAATTACAAATGGTTTCTAGATGGAAAAACTGTATGACAGCACCTGTCAGCAGTTTTTTCGAGTTTACCCGCGGCAAAACTTGACAGCTGTTGTATAATAGGTAGGTAGTATGTTTTGTAAGCTATGTGTATGCAGAGTAATCTGTTTCATGAAATAGTCTTGTCAAATAACATTCGGGCATCTAATTTTTCCTGTGAAAAAAATCCAAAAAAAAAACACAATGCTAAGTAATATTTTTTTAACAAAATGCATTCGTGCAGGTGCAAAAATCCTCGTCTTCGACTCGGATTTTTGTTGCCACCAGTACCTACTGATGCGTCGTGTTAAAATATTAGAAACGTGTTTTTTTCGATTTTTTTCGGAAAAATTAGATGCCCATATGATATTACTTACGAAAAATGACTTGCTCAAACGTGGTCACGCAGCTTACGTCAAAAATAACATTTAAAAATAAAATATATATGTCTGTTAAAATTTCAAAAAGTTTTTATTTACTTGGAAAAGTTGCTTCTTTTCCACATTTACATACGCTCTATTAAAAAAATTATTTTTTGTCATTTTTTTTAATAATTTTGAACTTTTTGAACATTTTAAAGCATAAAAACTGTTTTATATCACTGGCGTTATCATTCTATTCACATCGATAAGAGTATGGGGTTTCAAAAGAAAATGACATTAAATTTTCCTATACAAAATTGATGCCAAAATAATAGCAAATAAAATATCAATATCACCAAACTATTCCACCTACCATGTGATCACGTATATTTTTACACCCCCCTTATTTTCTATATTTTTGAGGTACAGGGTGTTCAGAAAAGCGGTGCCAAACCAAACTTATGGTTTTTTTTAAATGTAACACTCTGTATATTTTTAGATATTTGAAATCTGCTCATTGTCACAATTTCAATGATGTATACATGTAATATGTTTGTTTCAAGTCATAAATGATGATGATCTATTATGATTGCATTTTCCCATAGTCCAAATTTGCATACAACCAGTTCATTCAGTAAACAAATTAACTATACATTGAACTTAGACACTCTAAAGTTCATTCATATTTTAAGGGACAATATTTAAGTATCATCATTTATGACATTTTTTCCTATATAAGGTTATACCCGAAAAGGTGTCTCATTTTCGAAAAAATTGACGTCAAAAGTGCAAAATTTGAAGTTTCAGGGTCGAATATGTTCCAAACGCTTAAAACGAACATATTACATGTATTCATCGTGAAATTGCGACAACGAGCTGATTTCAAATATCGAAAAATATATAGGGTGTTCCATATAAAAAACCATAAGCTCCGCTTTTTTGAACACCCTGTGTAAAACTAAATAAACGCTGAAAAAACTTACTGTGAATAATACTAATAAAAATAATAATAATAGAATGATAAAGCTAGTGATATAAAATAGTATTTTTGAAATTACAAGTTTTTAAAATTTTGAGAAACTTTAAAAATATCTAAAAATGGCAACAAATCCTTTTAATAAAGCATTCAAATTTTTAGAACACCTATGTAAAATTGAAAAAGAAACAATTTAAGTACAACTTTTTGAAATTTTAGGTAGCAAATAAACCCATTTTTAGCGATTTTATATCTTAAATGTCATTTTTGACAGATATCGAAAATCACGTGAAACTTCTGAGCGAGTCATTTTTCAAAGCTATAACCCCAAACCCCAAAGATGAATTTAAAAATAAATGATTAATTAAAAATTTCCCCCTTATAGTGCGAACTTTTTGGAGGACACTGTAATTAAAAAAACTGCTAGCCCAAGAAAATATCACTCACTTTACACCAATGAATTTCACCTAAAAAAACGCCCTGTATCCTCCTAAATGAGTCAAGATATCAGGATAGAGTTTGCGGCGGCATTCAACTTTTCTCGAAAATCGGTTAGCTACTTTTCGTCTACCTATTCGAAAAATGGGACAAACCCTCCAAAACTATCCTATATGGGACACCCTGTAGGTATATGTAGACTTTTAAAAAAAATTCCAACTCGAGAAAATGTACTTATAATGAGTCAAAATACTGGTATTATACAGGTTTGATTTCTTATCTGCTAATTGTTTAGGTAATAGCTATTTCAGTCAACGGTAATAGGTAATATTCCATAATAATAGGTAATAAAATATGTTTCTTTAGATTGTTTATAGAAAAGGAAAAGTTTGTTTTGGTGTTGTCACATAATAAATAAATGCAGCTACGCGCTGCTATACATTTTACATATTCTGTTGTACTTATTTATAGTGTTACTATAAAATTCAGTAGGTAGGTACCTTCGAAATTTTTGAGTTATTGAAACACATTGTGTTAAATACTGAATGCCATTTTTTTTCAATACCGTACTCTATTCATTTGTGTCAATTATTGATTTGTCGATTTTCCTCCGATAAATTATTCATGGAACACATTCTGTGTAATCATCGTTATAAGCAGTGACTACATACATAGTAATTCATTCTATAGTCACTGTTATAAAGCTATTCTTTAGGAAATTAGACTATTTCTTTATCAAATTTGTAGAAATTCTTTTTTTTTGGAAATTCGCGCTAGGCTAGCAACCAAAAGTTGCTAATTATAAACGTTGTTTACTCTACAAAATTTTGACTCTCTAGGACAGGTGCCACAACACATCTATAAATGTGATACTGTAATAAATCTAATATTTTTTGTTAGAAGGTTTCTTTTCTCTAATTCATTATGTAACTACAAAATAATAGTTCCATAATAAACTACCCAGAAATCACCGCGAGGAGGTGTCTGTGTCTGGATTACCCACCCACCCACTTCCCATGAAGTATAATAAAATCCCCAATTCGTGATTTCAGACCTTGATTTCAACTTCGCCATAACAAAGCCATCTCTTGCTTCTGTTCCAGCAACTGCTGACCATTCTTTCCACAGTTTTCGTGTGCCATGGAAACCTTGCTAAGTTCATCTCGGGTACTGACTTAAAAAGCTCTTGTAACTCTGAATCCGTAATTCCTGTTAACACTTAATTTACATGTCTGACAGTCAACCAGATGCTCATAATAACTCTGCATTAAGCAGTGACTATAGAAACCTAACATCAGTGACTATAGAAAGAATAGTCACTGCTAACATTCTCTAATATGTGATCTTTCATCATTTATCATCCTGATCGCTGAATCATGTTCGAGCTAGGAGCAAGGTGGTTTAAATTTTATAGCAAACCAGGTAGTAAAATGCACTCTTATGACGAAGTGCACCAAAATGCTCAATTTTTTCGAAGGAGATTCTGTACCGGCGTAAGGGTAAGGGTAGAATTCTATATAGGCACAAGTAAGTGAGCAGTCTAGTATGAGCTAGCGGTCTGGGGTATGTATCTATCTGATAGATCTGCAGTAAGGTTACCAGTTGGTACATTGGTACCAACCATCAGTTACACCACCAGGTAATGAATAGTTATTGCTAAAAATTGATAAATACGAAATCCAACATGGGGGCTACTACTACCACAGAAGACGTAACCTAAAACAGCTGTGTTACCAATCTTTGGTGCTATTATAGAATCTCTTCTTAAATGAACGTGTGCAAATATTTGTAGGTTTTAGGGCAAGGGTTCCTCGTGTTTCCAATCTGTCACTGTACGTTATGCAATAATAATTTATGCATGGCATATCTGAATTTCTGAATTTTTTTAACAAGGACGAGGTGTAGCACGAGAAAGTAATTTGAATTTTATCCGATGACAACAGTAAAATTATAAAATTATCGGATTGGTATTGGTGTTATCTGGCTTGATATTTTGGAAGTCTATAAAAAATAATGAAGGCGTCCGAGATAATATTCTCGGTCAAGTTCAGTTTGATTCTGAAAATGTACTTTCATGCAAAAACGTGCAACAAAATGTGTACGGAATTTAAAGAAACAATTAAATATAAATAATCCGTGCTATGAGGTAACAACGTAAATATAGTACAAGAGTATGCATTAACGTAAAAAAAGTACTCAAGGATAGACAAATTTACACGAGCGGTGTTTGTATTTTTTAATCTTAAATACTTAAAATAAATTAAAGAAAAGAAATTATCAAAAACACCTTAACTATCATATATGTGATACAATATCACTTGATATTATCAAATGTTGCGACAACAAGTTGGTACCTAATCAACGTGGCTGAAAACTCAATACATGATTTGTTTACAAATAAAAAATGAGATAATTCGAGAAAATTTGCCAAAGCGAATCAATATTGTTAATTGCCAAGTTTACAAAAAATTAAGTAATGGACAATGTTTGAAAAAACTTGTAACGTGCGCTTAGTTATTACCTGCGTACTTCAAATAACACCAAGTGAAAAATTACAAAACCGATTTGCTAGAAGCGAGGACATTGACATTTTTTTGCTGTATTCAAACTTTTAAATACAAAGGCATTACATATGGACTTGACCTATTCAGTTTCTGCGCGGATCTGCTATTTTTAGGCTATTAGATACTGACTGCTACTGACGTACACGGTAGACATAAAATGTAAAAATCGAAAATCGGATTATAAATAATAATAAATAAATAATTTGTTCACTGTGGAAATAATTATTTAAAGTTTAGAATGTTTTCCTGTATGAAAGGTTAAAAAATCAGATTATTTTATATTTATTATTTGGATGGTGATGTTTTATTATTTTCATGTCACTTTATAAAGATTATTTTTATATAAATGCTCAAAATTTTGCAATAATAAATAAAATCATAGAACATAGAACACAAAAAATATAGCCTACAGTAGACTATGTTTTTTTTATTACAAAATAAAATTGTTTCAGGACCATTCAAGACCCCGCGAGTCAAAGACTGACATGGTACAAACCACCTCTAACAGTTCTTGTGATAAAAAAAGTTCGAGATGCATCTGTGTTGTCTCCTTTTGTCCAACTCGTCCACTGGCTTATCGAGGTAAGAATTTGATATAAAAAAACAACTTCCTATTTTGAATTAAAGCTTAAAACAAATAGTTGTTCAATTTAAACAAATATTTGTGTTTACATTATATTATATATATCGCTATCATAAAAAATAACTGACCGCATCTAACAATAATAAATTATGATATAGTTTGTGGGATAGGATGTACTATAGAATCAGCGTCCAGAGTCTCTAGACTTTGCTAGAATTATAAATTATTCTGTTCTAGAACTAGAATAACTTTACGACAAACATACACACGTGTTGCAAATTTAATGCTACCACTAAAAGTAACCTTGTTTTAAAAAAAAAGTGGAATTGAAAAAAAAGAAACAAGAACAAATAACTTAATTTTTTTAATTTGCTGTTACATTATACGATATATTTTAGGTATTAGCCCAGAGAAAATAACAAAAAAAATAAGTTGACTGGACACAATTCTTAATCCCCTGTCAATGTAATGTGTAATTTTAGCACAACTCAAAATTAAACCTTATAAAATTGAGGTAGATTTGTAAATATGTGTATATCATTAAAACAGTAAAACCTTTCTTAGAACTGTTCACAGTTGTTGATTTATGGCCTATTGTCAACTTACAAGAAAGTGATTTTCAATTTTTCAAGGTACTGAATAACACAAATTTAATGTTGACTCGGACTTTCTCATCAAAACGCCATATCATTATTATCATTTTGTTTCAAAGAAACAACAGACAAATTTAATTGTCTCTTAAAATAAAACTTTTAATAAACCCTTCAAATCCTCAGACATTTTTGTGTTAGTCTGAGTCAAATCTTAGTAGGCTTCATATTCCATAAAACATAGAATATAGAAATAAATCAATAATAAAAATGTCTGTGTCCATTATTTAATTGCCTACAATTCAAGGTTAGGTAGGTTCAATACCTGTGGCATATATTACGATGACCATCATGCAGGTGCGTATCACATAAATTTACTTATATGCATCAAAATGCAATCTATGATAACTTTTCTAGGCATAATAATAGTTTAAGTTTTCTTCATTAAAAATAATTACCTCCACACACATCATTGTTCAAATATTTTTCACTGCAATTAATTAACTTTAACTCACCCAGAAAACTACGCATGAGGTGAACTGCAACTTTTGTCTACAATATTTTTTGTCTCAAAAAGTTAAAAGTTTATTCAAATAATTTTTGTAGTAACAAAAAAAAAACTGATGCTAGGTACATAATTTTTGGGGCAGACCGTATGTAGTCCATTTCAGATCTATATGGTTTTACTATTGTGAGTACAATACTGCCGTGCTTATTAGAAACGCAGTATCTACGTACCGCGCTAAAATGAGAAATCGGACGTTAAAGTTTTTGGTTAATATCTTGGAAACTAATACTTTTTCGCTAACAAAAACTGTGTTTGTGTGAACTAACTAATATCAGAATTATACTGTAGACGTCGTAAAAAACGTATATTTAATTTTTTTGCTAAAAAGTCAGATACCGCGGATTTACTTCGTAAACATACCAATTGAGTTGCGACCCTTTTTAAGCAAAATGCAGTATCTACATACCTACTCATAACAATATATATAATAATGGAAACGTTCATGGCATTTCAGGCACAAGGTAGGTGTAATACGAGTAGGTAATACCATAGAAGAATTTACTATGACGTAATACTTAGGCCTACTTGTCACGAACGTTTCCATTATTACAAGTAGTAGAGGCGTGATTTATCCTCTATATTTATAACAATAATATATCTTATATTAAATCAATTTTTTCAAGAATGGCATCTAGGCAAATAATAGGAACAAGGTATTCTTTGCAATCTTTATTTATACATCAAAAGTACGGGGCGGGTTTTCCCAAAATATTTGCTGATTTTGTGGTAGCACACCATTTTATTCTTTCTATTGAGGCATTCTTAAGTAGGTCACTTTTCTTCATTGCTTTTTTCATAAGAAAATCCAATGTTTTTGTTTTATCTTCGAGAAAAGAAGTTCTGTACTCATTCTTTTTACTATCGCTGAACATAACGAGATGCGTTACATTTTTGATAATTACTATTGTTCTTAGTAGGATACATTTATATCATTGTATATGTACAGGGTGTGGTTGTAAATGCGGGGTATCTCGGTTATTTTTAGAGCCTAATATAGATAATAACTACATAGTGTTATTATTTTTGTAAAGCTTTCGACAATCTGAATATAACTAGTAGAAAATATACAGGGTGTTATATGTAAAAAATCTAAGTTTGGTCCATATATCGAACACTATCAATTTTAGTAAAAAACTGAAGACGGCACTGAATTCTACATGAAAATGTCTATAAGATACAGTTTTTTCCATTTCAATATCATTAACCGTTCCCAAGATACGAGGTATGCCCCAAAAGCGCAAATTTTCAATTTCGCCCTGTATCTTAAAAACGAAGGTGCCTATGAAAAATTTGTTTACGGTATCTTTGGTTTCACAAAAAAGTAGCAACAATTCGCGAAAACCGCAACTCCCTATCTCTATAAATAACCGAGATACCCCGCATTTGCAACCAAATCTGGACACCCTGTACATGCGCGGCCCAAATCGGTCCACTAGGCATGAGAAATGAGCAAAAAATCAAGAATTTCGAGTAAGTGCGGCAACGTTGCGCCAAATTTTACTCTGTGGTACGGCTTCTCAAATCAACAGCTTCCTCTACATACCCTCGCACCACCCCGCTCTTCCCCGTACCGTTTAGTTGAACTCCTTTTCTACCTCACCCAACGAATCATTTACGACTAATGAGTGTACAATATAGGGCGGGAATTAACAGGCAAAGCTAAGACAAAAAGCGGCACGTGCAGTATGCTTAGACAAAATGCGGTAATTGCAAGTGTCTCATATGCAGGTACCGCTTTTTTGCTAAGCAAAATGAATATACGGCATTTTCATTAAGTAAACCTTTGCATTTAGCACATACGGCATATAAAACATTTATTATTTCACTGTTAATATTGCAGATACCGCTTTTATAAGTAGCATGGAAAGAGATAAGTCCAATGTGAACCCAATGATACAGAAAAGACGATTTCAGATATTTTTGCAGATACCGCGTTTCTAATAAGCAGGGCAGAATACCTACTATAAATTAATGCATTTTAATGCAGTTGAAGCAGTTATTACAATATACATATGTATTTCTAATTACAAATGCCCATGTTTGGTCAAGGATTTACATAATTTTAAATTTCAAACGAATTAACTTCTCTAGCACATTTTTGAATTCTTTTTCAAACGTCACTGAAATTTACATTACACACACACCAGAATAACAAAATCCATATATGTACAATTTGGGATCTCAAGAAATATTGCTACAACTTTTTTAGCCTTTACCATCTTCTTCATCTAAGTCAACAACCTGTGATTCACAGGTTCTTCCGTACAGCCCTTATTTTTGGAGCTAGAAAATACTCTTCAAATAGGAATATTGTAGTTTTTTTTTGGATCAGGTCCTTTTTTTTTTATTATGGGTCCATTAAGACAAAAGGTTTTGATTTTTTTTTTGGCCAGAAAATCCAAAATCATTTTTCTACTGCTATGCTAGTAACATACCTATTAAGTGACGGTTTAGGTTATAAGTAAGACCATTGTTACGAACACTGACATGTAATGACTGACACGTATGACTGACACGTAATGACTGACACGTAATGACTGACACGTAATAAAAAAATTACGTATCTGTTCTTAATTAAAACGCAATTATCACGGGTGCCTTGTTAGCGCGGCATCCACGTCACCATAGCAACTAACCAAGTTGCCTGTCAGATAATCAGAAGTATAATTTATCTATTATAATAGTTTTTTTTCGCCGAAGAAAAATTATAATACAAAACTCGAGTTGTAAGCTTATTGCATACTCGTGGAATTACAGCACTCGCCGCTGCGCGGCTAGTGCGCAACTTTTCCACTTATACGTAATACGACATTTTACCGGTTAAGATTTTTGTCCTTGTTGCTCTTGGATACCCAGGCTTTCCTGGATGCCGTTATATAGTATATTACATAGCGAGAGTTGTAAACAGCTTATTACGTATGAGTGGAAAAGTGGCGCACGAGCCGCGCAGCGGCGAGTGCTGTAATTCCACGAGTATGTAATAAGCTTACAACTCGAGTTTGGTATTATAATTTTTCTTCGACGAAAGAAAAACTATTATAATAGATAAACTATACTTCTGATTATCTGTCAGGCAACAATTAGTATGTTGGTTAGTTGCTATGGTGACGCGGATGCCACGCTAACAAGGCACCCGTGATAATTGCGTTTTAATTAAGAACAGATACGTAATTTTTTTATTACGTATCAGTCATTACGTGTCAGTCCTTACGTGTCAGTCATTACATGTCAGTGTTCATAACAATGGTCTTACTTATAACCTAAACCGTCACTTAATAGGTATGTTACTAGCATAGGAGTAGAAAAAAAATATTACTTATCCTGTCTCCCTCCGCCAACAGGAAAAGAGGATGGTGGTGTTCGTGGAGGCCGCGGCCATGGAGGATGCCAGCCTCGAACAGTTCAAGACCTTCGGCGACGTCAAGGACCGCCTGATGACGTTCAGGGACGGCAAGGACGACCTGACCGACAAGATCGACTTCATCGTGTGCCTCGGGGGAGACGGGACGCTCCTCTACGCCAGCCAGCTGTTCCAGCAGAGCGTCCCGCCCGTCATGGCTTTCCATTTAGGTTCCCTGGGGTTCCTCACACCGTTCAGGTTCGACAACTTCCGCGAGCAAGTCAGTAACGTGCTGGAGGGTGAGTCAGTATACCTACATTGCGTCGACTGATGTTATACAGGGTGTGCCTAAATATCATGTACATGTACAGGGTGTCCCATTTTGGGTGTTTTTGGGTGTTTTTCTCAAAAATCTCGGTTATTATTAAAGCTAGAGGGTTGCGGTTTTTACATCACTATACTACTTTTTGAGAGGAATTTGGTGGACCTATCAGATTTTAGATAAGTTTTATAGTTTCCGCGCATTGGCGCAGGAACGAAATTTTCGATTTTTTGGAAACCTCTCTCCTGGCTACAACTCATATATATCGACAAATTTAATCAACTATTTTTATAGATTTTTTGGCGTAGAATCGAATGGAATAATTAGTTTTTTGGTAGCGTTAATAGTTTTTGAGATATGAACTAACTTTGGTATGAACTAACTTTGGTTCATATCTCAAAAACAAACAAACAGAAAAACACCCAAAATGGGACACCCTGTACAATGTTTTGACAAAATATCCTATATTATCACCAATTATCACCAACAATAACTATCTTATGGCTTTCTGAACGTTGCCCTGTACCAGTATAATTTTTTTCCAGGGCACGCAGCTTTAACATTAAGGAGTAGGCTTAGGTGTATAGTAATGAAGAAAGGCGAGCAGAAGAATTCCGGAGAAAATATGGACAAAGCCCCCACAAACCTTTTGGTGCTCAACGAGGTGGTGGTGGACAGGGGACCATCGCCGTACCTCTCAAATATTGACCTGTTCTTGGACGGGAAACATATCACTTCGGTGCAGGGAGATGGGTTGATTGTCAGCACGCCGACAGGTGAGTCACTATATTATGATGATGGTTTAGTTACTTTTATGTAGGTATGTATGTACCTACTGTACATAGTTTGAAATATAAAATCAATTGAAGAAGAAACTTGGAAGATTTAAACAGTATACACAGTCTGATTGAAACGATTCCATTAACTTTGCTTGTAGCTTTTTTTCGATTTCCAACAAAATATTTATTTAACAATAAAAAGTGTCATATTTATAAGTGTTTTTTCCGGCATTGATTTCTTAAATTTGGTCCTTGCTACTTGCTGTAGGACAGTCTCGAATAAGGCCGCAGCAGGTGATAGGTATTTTGATGAATTGAGAACAAAGGGGCTGTCATTTGGGCTTGGTGAAAAAGTGTAAACCAAAAAAATGTATTTAATCCTATAGTAAAATTTCCAGCATTCGAAATATGATACATTTTGAAAAAAAGAAAAGTTAAGACTCTATGTACAGCACGTGAGTGGTGATTCAACATTTTTATCCATAAAATGGCTTTTTTCGATCTGTAGCGAGTAACACGCATAATTTTAAACTTTTGGTCAATACAAATTTTAATCTAAGTAATTACTCACATTTCGATACAAAAATTATTTAAAAATATTTATAACAATGGCCGTTATTAACATTTGCGCAAAAAGCCTAATGACGGCCATTGTGCCATTGGCCATAAAATTTGTATTGACCAAAAGTTTTAAATTATGCGTGTTACTCGCTACAGATCGAAAAAAGCCATTTTATGGGTCAAAATGTTGAATTACCACATACGTGCTGTACATTGAGTCTTAACGGCTTTGTGGGACTAATAATTTTGTCATCCGGTGACATCACTCCAGATCTAATGGATATACTAGTGTTTCACATTTGAATCATTGTATGATATCCGAAATTTTTATTCCCATACAGCCGTTTACTTTCCTTTTTCAATAAAATTTTTCTTTTTTTCAATACTTTTTCAGGGAGTACTGCCTATGCGGTAGCGGCAGGGGCATCTATGATACATCCCAGCGTGCCGGCCATCATGGTTACGCCGATTTGTCCACATTCCTTGAGTTTCAGGCCTATCGTCGTTCCTGCTGGTGTAGAATTGAAGGTATATAGACTATAATAATATATTATACAACAGGCAATATCTGTTGATAAACGAGTATATTTAATAGTTATGACACGAGCCGTAGGCTAGTGTCGTGATGAATACGAGTGTCTTAATAGCCATTAAATGTGAGTTGCATACACTATTTTTTCTACGACCAGTTATAATAATAAAATAAGTAGGTATTTTTATTTTCAATAAAAATTGTTGTTTGTTTTGTGCAAGAGATTGTTTAAGGACATAATGAAGCCATAATAAAAATAAAAACATAATACAAAGAGTTCATTTTGTCAAATATGTCAAATAGAGTACAACTTTAAACGGTTATTAATCCAATGTAAGTCACTGTGGACCTCCTTTCTCAGTTTAAAAATAATCTTTAATAAATGAAGAATGCAGTCTACTTCATAGTTTATCTGAACGATCTTATCGGGTGTGTGAAAAATTACGTAAAAGTTGGGCTCCATTTGACAAGATGGACTCTCTGCATTCTGGTCTTCTCTGTGACTATACTTTTATAATAACAATACGTCATTCCCATTTGACACTAAGGAAATACTCGTATGTTATATCACAAGTGCCGGAAATTTTATCGATAATTTTTTCGAAATCGCTATTTTGCCTAGAAAGGTCACGAGTATAAATTGGTCTTTTATTCTCTGATAAAATCCCGAGAACGAAGCTCGAGGGATTTTATCTCTGAAAATAAAAGACCAATTTGTACGAGTGGTTTTGGTAATGGGCAAAATAGCGCTTGAGAATAAAATTATTTAGAAAAATTTTCGGCACGAGTGGTATTTGTGGAGATTATTTCACGAATACGATTTAATAATTTCTGTATTAATTTTTTCTATGTTTACATTTCCAAAAAGACTCATTTTGAACGAGTTTATTGACAGCTTCGACTGTAACGTTCGATTAAACAAACACGACGCTTGGATATCCAAGGCATATGTGATTATATCTACACTACACCCTGTTAGCGTTGGTTTATTTTCTAAATGTGTGTCATAAATTTAAACAGACGGATGTCTAATAACAACAATTAAGCAATGTAAAAGTTATATCAATTCATTGATACAATGTTTAATAATACCGCAACATAATTTATAAGCTGCATAATTAAACACACCAATTTTAAGAAGTACGCGTTTGTATCGAACAGATTCTTGGTTGTTAAGCATCGAAGTGATAATTGCACAAGTGGTATTACCGCTTTGCTTTTGCACAAGTGCAATTATCGCTAGCAGAGGTATATGATTGGTTGGATTTTTATGGAAGGAGCTACCTTATTGGATGCAAGCAGTATGAGGGAAATAATCATATTAATTTTCCTTTCATAGAATTGGCAATTTCATTCTCACTATCGCACATTTTTAACTATAGTTTTCTTTGGAAAAGCATACACAAAGCTTACATTAACTATGTAAAGTATGGGACCAGGAAAATAAATTAAAAATAGTTTTAGAACGAAACAATTTCTTTTTAGATATCGGTGTCGCCCGACAGTAGAAATACCTCGTGGGTCTCCTTCGACGGGAGGAATAGACAGGAGCTTGTACACGGCGACAGGTACGATTTCGTATAAATTTCAAAAAACTATTCCACCAAACCAAACTAAAAGACCGGAAGAACTTTATTACATATTTGCTTTTCTCGTTCAGTTTGAGGGTGACCACATCGATCTACCCCGTACCCAGTATTTGCGCGCAGGACCAAATTTCGGACTGGTTCGATTCCTTGGCCGAGTGCCTCCATTGGAACGTGAGGAAAAGGCAAAAGCATTTGGACGAACTTACGGACCTGACGCATTCGAGCTCAAACGACACCCTGGATTCCCTCGAACGGGAGATCCTGGAAAAGGAATAAAGAACGAAACCCTGTAATATCTATAATGGCAATATCGATTTTTCACGGCCCCATTTTGAATAGTAGTGTTGCCAACTTAACGCCGCATATTTAAAAATAATGGCTGATTTTGAAATACTTACCTATAGTTTTTAAGTTGGCATCACCGCATAATATCGATGTGGCCAAAAACTTTTTTGTTACCGGTATATTTATTTTATACATAATATGTAAATCAAGTAAAATCGTACACCAATATATAGGAAGTAGTAGTGTCTTTTGACACGTGACCTTTGTTGATTTATTTTTGGCCCATGGTTGTCATCGCAACAAGCAAGACGGTGATAAATTATTTTTATATTTTTGTACACTCAGGTAAGGGTAGAGGGTAAGATTTTATAATACCTAATTATTGTGGTTGATTTTTTATAAAGTTTATGGAGCACGGTTTTTTTAATACGGTAGGACCAAGCGAATCGTGCCAATTTTTTAAAAGTGTAGAAAATTTGTTTACTTGTATGGATATTAATAAAACTGTTGAAATTTTTAAAAAAAGTGTTTTAGTACTCCTTTGTATGACTCAGAAGTTGCAATGTTCGACAATAAAATAATGTTATATGTTGTTTGTTCAAATATTTATACATATAGGGTGAACGAGAAGAAGAAACAGATTTTTTATTTTACGAATTATTTTCATTCTAGGCTCATTCAACATTCAAATAATGCCACTTTTATTTACAGTTCAAGTCCATGCTCATTTTATTTGCAAATATGTATGTAATTTATTATGCAATGAATACTTTACTGAAATTAAATGCGAGTAACATACACCTATTTTTTTATGATAAATAATACAAAATAAGTGCTTTAATTATCAAAATTTATAAAACTTAGTGATATCAATAGGATGTGAGAACTTGTAGGAAAATTTTCTTATGTTAGGTTGACAGATTTGAATAAAGAATTCCAGATCAAAGCTCTATATGGGCATTATAAAATTCGTGAAATGGAAATCGCCCTGTGTAGGGGCCAAGTTTTGACACAATATTTTGATCTCTGACACTGATATATAACAGCATTGAAATATGAAGATTTGGTATTTCGAAATTGTTATTAAAATGAATTCTAAAAATGTAAAAGGAGGGCAATTCTAATGAAAAATTGAGAAAGAGAATAATAGTTATTTATGTACCAAGGCACTGAAGTTCAACTTTTTATGACTCATGTGGAGTTTAGTTGCTGAGGCCTCTGGCCGAGGCAAATAAACCACATGAGTCATAAAAAGAACTTCAGTGCCGAGGTACATATTATATTTTTTTTTAAATCGGCATTAAAATGTCCCAAAATCGTCATTAAAAGCACAGAAATCGTACAATCATGTAGCCCATTATTGTACGATTTTTTCAATAAGTAGGCCTTGGCGAGATGTAAACATCAAACGTCAGACGCGGAGAAATCGCTCGTCAAAAGTGACCAAATATTCAAAACCCGGCCGATAAAGGCTCATTTAACTTTTCGTACACATTGCGAAATTGTTTCCTATAGAAGCGCAATCCTTCAGTTTACATATTTTAGTAAATTTGAAAATCAATAGATTTGTTGTGTAGGCTGCACAAGAAGCAGCAGTTTGGTTTTTCTGTCGGAAGGTGCCGTACTTCATTATACTTGTCCTAGGTAAAGCGATCGGTAAAGTCAAGCAACGCCGCGCGTAGTCGGTTCGTGGACGGGTGATCCCTTATTATTATTTTCTTGCCTAATAAAACATTTTTTTTTTCCGTGGTTTATTTGCCTCGGCCAGAGGCCTCAGCAACTAAACTCCACACGAGCCATAAAAAGTTGAACTTCAGTGCCTTGGTACATAAATAACTATTATCAGCTACAATATTACAACTCCAAATGAATAGTCTGAAGAAAATGGTGGCTGTATTTTTTTCTCTATGATTTATTTCAACTATACTTATTCTTTGTTAAAATTTTAGTATTCACTAATCAGTAAGTACCTACCCTACCTATCTAATGTAGAAAATATATTGTTAGTATATGCACCTACTTATATGTAGATGTTTTTATATTTTGTTCTAAAATCGACCACCAAACTTTCTAAGTGAAGATGGGGTTTTGAGATGATAGTGGGGTAAACTTTAATTAAATCATTTTATACATATAATTTAAATGCTTCTTTTTCTTTGCATTTGCTTTTTTAACTTCATCAATACAGTTTTTCTACTAATAATAATATTATTTGCAATAATTATCGGTCAAAAGTTTGGCGGATTTGACAAAAAATGTTAAAAATGTCCTTGGAGCAATAAAATTATGATATAGCAGTGAACCCAGAACAAAGTGGTAACTAGATAAAATCCCGTTCTCACATACCATTGAAACCGCCTTTTTTACAATGAAAAATTTCAAAATAATGTGTCTATAAACTTGTGAATTAAAATGAAGTATTTAACTCACAAAATAAACTTTCTGGCCTGATAAATCTTTTTTATCCAATCCCTTGACTAATAAGACACAATTATCGTAAAGGAATAATTTACTCAAAGCTATCGGGCCAATGCTCAGACCATTTTTTGGTTATAATATTATATTGTATTAGATCTATAAAGGACATTATAGGATGTTCGTAGTTATCTATTATACTAATAAAATCGAGCATCCCTTACGCCTGGCATAAACAAGAGCACATGCGTTGAGATATTCATCATAGCCGCACTGAGGCACCACCTTTATTTCATTTTAGTTTTACAATTGTTTACACAAAAATATTTCTTATTGGCCTAATTTAAATGGTTCAAAACATCGATAAAATTATTTGTGGCAGTGTCTAAATAGCTGAAAATAACAAGATAAAACCGCCTAAATACACTTTTGCGATCGAGTGCGTCCCTGTTGCCAGCCGCGCTGATATTTTATGGCTGATAATATTTTATTCGCTACTTTAAAAAATCCTAGCATGAAATAATGACCCCGACTAAAGAGTAACACCTCCTATAGGATACTTTCCCTTGGGACTACCAATAAAAATAGAGACCATTTTCTTCCTTGGCCTTCATATATATTTCTGAGGTGTCCAGTATCAAACTGGGAGACAAAAACAAAGGAAATTTTATGAATGGGGCCACACTTTATAGGTTCTGATGTCATTGGTTTTTAACTCATTTTTTCCCTAATAAATAGCGACAGGCTAGGTACCTACTTCAAAATCAATCAACCAACAAATTGACAGATATTATTTATCGTATGGTATATTTTAAAATTTAATATTTATTTAATAATATTTGGGAGATGGTGAATAATGAAGTTTCAAGATTTTTTAGACATCTTTTCAATAACTTTTATTATAAAAAAATACAAACAATTTACAATAGCACACGGGGTAAAATACGTCCGTCAGTTCTAATTTATAAATTTTATTTATACAGTTTAAAATAATACATAAAAAAGTTTCGAGCTTATTTTTACATTAGGCAAACATTTTAAGGATATTTTTTAACATATTCAAAATTACTAGCCTTATTAGCAACATCTTAACAGACACGTTATGGTGAACATATTAAATTTTAATAGTTATGTATCAATATAGTTTATTTTTATTTAACAAAGCAATTAATATGTATTTTAAAATAAATTATATAGACAGGTAAATTTGGATTATTTAAAATTAATCCTAGAAACGACTTAAACATAATTAATTTGTGAAAATATGTTTTTTAATTGGCACTTTTTTCTGAAGCACAGAGACTGCTATTTATGCAATATTCTGCAATTAATTTTATAATAGTCTTTAACGAAAATATATTTCCATGCTACTTTTGTTATTATAATTGATGCAGTCTTTTTTAATACATTTTTTTATTTAACATTTCTTTACTTTTCTTATTATTTACCTCAAAATTTAACACACTGGGAACATGTGTACAATTTCACCAAGAATCACTCAAAATAACTTATTTTTATAAATTTTGAAGATAAGAACAGCCAACAATATTATTTACATAAATTAAATTCTCGTACATTCAGGTCGTCCAAATTTTCCTGAACTTATAAACATTATCAGCTGGTGGCTCGGCAGTTGCGACCCCCTTAGAATTTTTCGTCGCACCTTCCTTATTCACCTCCGTTTGTTTATTTTCGAAATATTTACAAATCTCTCTCACTGCTATATGCGAATTTATTTTGCTCAAGTCGTGCAGCGACCTGGCTCGTTTGGAAGTGCCCGTTTCGATCTTTTGGGACACATCCTCGGTACTCCTCACCTTCCTGTCGAGCTTGCAGAGCGACTCGAACAGAAAAAGCTTCTCCTTGACCGGGACGTAGTTCTCGACGTTCTGGCACTTCTTCAGGAGGTCTTCGACGTTCTTCTCTTCGGCTTTTCCATCCGGCTCGTCTTGTTCCTGGCAAGCCTCGCACTCCGACGGCGCTCGGTCGACGACGTAATTAAAATTCCAGTCTTTCTTGGTGTCGTCTTCGCGCCTCCTCCAGCACTCGGCTATGGTGAGGATGTCCAGGTACTTGATGGAGTCCAGGGGTGTTTGGCGGATGAGTTCGATGGCGATGGTCTTCACCCACGCGTCGAAGGCGTGTTCGCTGGCCGTCTGGAAAGGTAAATTAATCGATTATTTTTGAAAAACAGATAAGCGACGTTTGCTTGTGGACAATCGTCGAAAAATTTCACGAAAAAAATATCCTTTTCAAACATTTCTTGCAACAGAAACTGTCTCCCAAGCCAAGCAGTTTATCGCACGTGTGAATTTAAACATGGACAAAATAAATGGAAACGTACTTTCACCATTCTGTTTTGACGATCTGCATCTGCATGCCTTAAATTAAATATTTTGCGCAACATCCTTATATTGATAGCCCGTCAGATAGTGACAGATTTAGGTGCCCATTTTCGCATGCAAGCCTCGAAGAGGGTTGAAGAGTACATCGATGTTGAGTAGAATCAAGGGAAATTTACGAGTGGCCCCTGGGGATAACATATGAAAAATTCGATTTTACTGTATAATATATATACAGGATACAGGGTGAGTTTTTTTGATGACCACTATGGGGATCTCGGAAACTAGCAGAGCTAGAACAAAGGTTAAATAAAACAAAGGTTAAATGGGGAAATAATTGCAGTTGTGAATGCTCAATCTATTGCCCCTTTTGGATTTTTAAAAAAGTTCATGGCTCGCTAGATATATTTTGAAAAGAGTGATTTTTGCTATTTCATCAGATCTCTGTAGCTCCGTTATTTCTGATTGTACAGAAAAACTGTAGAGACAAAATTGTCGATAATTTTGGGCTTAATAGACAATCTAATCCAATTTTTATTGATTTTTGAGATATGACATTAACTTGTGTTTTTTTAAATGTAAATCATAGTTGGCTGTGGCCTTATCAAATCGGCCATTTTTTGAGCTTTCCAAAGATATAATACTCGGCATAGTTATTATAAATGAAAGAGTTATGGCTAATTTTCTGTTTTTTTTTTTTAATTTTCAGATAGTCTGACAAGGAATATTTTCATAATTATGTTCTATTTTATAATAAGACATACTTCAAACTTTCAAATATTTTATTTTTAGCTGGTAACAAAATGTAACAAAAATTATCATGATGGAGCTCTATCCAAATAGTTGGATAGGAAGAAATATAATATAATATAATATATTTCCTGGCCGCCCCGATCCCCCGATTTATCTGTTTTGGATTTCTTTTTGTGGGGAACAGTACAAAATAAAGTACGAGACAATTGTTGAATTAAGAACAGCTGTTTTAGAAGCAATTGCCAGTATATTGACAGGCGCTCTCTAAGAAAGGCGACAAATTCAATTTTAAAAAGATGCAATATTTGCATAAATAATGTAATAAAATAAAAATGTAACTCATGGTTGGCTGTGGCCCTATTAAATCGGCCATTTTTTGAGCTTTCCAAAGATATAATACTCGGCATAGTTATTATAAGAAATAAAAGAGCTAAGGCTAATTTTCTGATTTTTTTTAAATTTTCACATAGTCAGCCATGGAATATTTTCATAATTATGTTCTATTTTATAAGACATACTTCAAACTTTCAAATATTTTATTTTTAGCTGGTAACAAAATGTAACAAAATAAAACAAAAATTACCATGACGGAGCTCCACCACATAATTACCTAGATCAGCTCTATCCAAATAGTTGGATAGGGAGGAATAGACCTATTTCCTGGCAGCCCCGATCCCCCGATTTGTCTGTTTTGGATTTCTTTTTGTGGGGAACAGTACAAAATAAAGTATGAGACAATTGCTAAATTCGAGCAGCTGTTGTAGAAGCAATTGCTTATTGACAGGCGCTCTCTAAAGAAAGGCGACAAATTCAGTTTAAAAAAGATGCAATATTTGCATAAATAATAATGGTGGATTTTTTGAACACCTTTTTTTATTATAAAAGGTGACCTTTTAAATTAATAATAATTTGAATTTGAGTTTTTTAATTTTAGTTTTATTTTGTTACATTTTGTTACCAGCTAAAAACAAAATATTAGAAAGTTTGAAGTATGTCTAATTATAAAATAGAACGTTATTATGAAAATATTCCATGGCTGACTATGTAAATTTTTGTTAAAAATCAGAAACTTAGCCATGGCTCTTTTATTTTTTATAGTAACTATGTCGAGTATTATATCTTTGGAAAGTCCAAAAAATTGCCGATTTGGTAAGGCCACAGCCAACTATGATTTATATTTAAAAAAACACAAGTTTATGTCATATCTTAAAAATCACAAACAAAGTAACAAATTGGATAAGATTATCTTATTAAGCCCAAAATTATCTACAATTTTCGTTTCTTCAGTTTTTCTGCATATTCAGAAATAACGGAGCTACAGAGATCTGATGAAATAGCAAAAAAATCACTCTTTTCAAAAGATCTAGTGAGCCATGAACTTTTTTAAAAATACGAAAGGGGCATTAGATTGAGCATACAAAACTGCAATTCTTTCCCCATTTAACCTTTGTTCTAGCTCTGCTAGTTTCCGAGATCCTCATAGTGGTCATCGAAAAAAACTCATCCTGTATATAAAAAATATGTTAATTATGTATTTTATGAATATATGTTTTTTGTGTTTTTTTTTCATACTTTCGATAAGCTTGTGTGGAAAAATCGGTCAAAATCTCGATTTTTCCTTTCAGGATTACGCCCTCATTTTAACCCTTTAGCACTCCTAACCCTAACACTCAAGCCTTTGGTTTTCCGAAGACAGGTTCTTTTAGTGAACACGGCTTGCATGAAAATACGGGCAACAGACACCTTTTATTTCCGTTAAGGAAAATCGAATTTTCCATAAGTTATCCCCAGAGGCCCGTCGTAAATTTCCCTTCATTCTACTCAACCTCGATGTACTTTCCAACTCTCTTCGAGGCTTCTATGCGAAAATGGGGCACCTAATAAATCTGTCACTATCTGACGGTGACTGGTGACCCGGATCTATGACATTTTTTTTGAGAAAATCAAAAACCTTAACTTGTAGGTACCTACTACCGACCATCACTAAAAGAATGCAATTTTTGAATTTTTGTATTTTCGAGAAATTAGTACCTATCAAATTTGACAGCTGTTGTTCCTCTTTACAAAAATATAAGGTTCAGTATGGGTCACTTACTCTCCCTCTGTATAATTCAATTCTCGAGAATTTTTTTTGCAAATGGTACCAATGTATCAAAAACATTTTCAAGCCTTGAACAACATTTGAGGGCATAGTCACATTATACAATGCAAAATGCACAACTATTGATCCGTACAATCCAGTGACATTCAAGTAATAATCGCTAGTTTCACACCTCAGAAAATCGCTTTTTTTAACCTTAAGAAACTATCTATTGTTTAAACGAGAAGTCGATATTATATGAAGGTATATTTAGTTAGAAGGTTCGATTGATCAGCGAACCGAACTTCTTTTTGTTAATGTGTCGTAATCTGTGTTAAGGTTGCAATAAAAGTTATAAGATAATAAAAACACAGACAAAAAATAAATCTCATATAAACAAACAATATTTAAACACATAGACCATTAATTATTAATTCCATTGTTGTGTGAACGCCTAACAAAAAAATTAAACAGGCCAACAAAGACTGTACAAGCCTGTTGAACCTTTGAACTCCAGCCTAAACCTCGACTCGACACAGAATTTCTGTGACTCGGACTCGTCAAAGAAACAGACGACAGCACTGTTAGCAATCTATATTCATCTCGAAATATACACAACATAAAAATAAAAATCCGCCAACCAAATAAATAATATAAACTGTCGACTGCTTACGCAGACGTAGGATAAATACACGCATTATTGTCGTTCGCGGTGCCTTTTAAAAAATCTCCTTATCTGCTGGTTAGTGTGGGTTACGGTTTTCTTAGTCACCAAACAAGAGGCGCCACAATACTTCGTGAGGTTTGAATGTGGTGACTCAAGAATTAAGAACAGAAAAAATAATAAGTGAACGGGAATTAGAAGAGGGGCCATTATCAGAATTGGCCCTTACGAGAATGCTATTCACTAGTAATCCCCCTAGTGCTTGAATTATTGCCGGAAATTTTTCGAGTAAACGAATTTTCTTAAAAAATTCGTGTTAGAGAAAAATTTCCGGATATTAATTCAAGAACGTGGGGGATTCGGTAAGAAAATTCCATAGCTACACGTAAATTAAACGAAATTATTATCAAAATTTTTGTTGAGTATAATATACAAGGTGTTCACTTTTAAGTGGACACAAATCAATAAAAAAATGATTTGTTGGGATATATATATATAAAAAAATTAATAATTTAATAATAATAATAATATAAAAAAAATTTTTGATACAAAGGTCTTCAAAATGCGCAACTTTCTACGTGAACACATTTGTCAAATTGCAATTCCAGGGCCCGCTAAGATTTTTTTAAACCCCGATTTTCACAAAATCTATTTAGGCATTTTTTTATTTAAAATCTGACCCCCACAGAGTTAATCAGAACACCCAAAAACCCCTATATACCAAATTTGAATAAAAAATATACAGGGAGTTCTATTCTGCAGGGTGTCAAAGTTGAGCAAAATAGGAATTTTAAAGGCACCTGCAAAGTCAAGGGTGCCATGGAATCCCCTCAAAATAGTTGAAATATCCCAACAAATCAATTTTTTATTGATTTGTGTCCACTTAAAAGTGAACACCCTGTATGTAATATGTTACAATGTCACATTATAATAATGACATCTGTCAAAAAATTTCCCCTGTAATCACCTCCTGCTACCTAGAGCAAGTGAGAATATTTCCGGAAATTTTTTGAGTTGCCATGACAACGAAGCCTCTGATTGGTCAAAAAAAGGTAGGTGTGGAATTTTCCAAATAATTTTTTCAGCGTCAGTGTCAGTCATAGAACTTTTGTGCCAGGAGTAGAAAAGCTGATAGGCTAGGGCTAGGACATCTACACTCTATTCAAACTAAATGCAAGTGGCGCGTAAACATTTACACGATGGAAGCACGTGAACAATTCTGAGGGCCAATACGAGGCAGGGCCGCATTAAGGACGATCTCTATGAATTTTGTAATATAAAATATTAAAATAATATGCCCCAGTATTAAGAACTTTAAAAAGAAACTTTTATGGCACACCTAGTCATTCACTTACCTGCAAATTTCTACTATTAACACAAATCGTAGCTCCCACAATTAATAAACAGCGAAAGAATTATATCGGAAAAAAATAAATGTCCACTTGCAACTCAATACACCTCTGTAAGAAATACCGACTCGCTGCACTCGCCCGCCGGGCCAGACTTTATTGCCGACTAGCCAATAGCAAGCCGATCACGTGCGTATCACGCTCTAGCCATGCAACAACTTGTGTTTATGTTTCGCGTGCGTTTAGTTTGAATAGAGTTTAGATTGGTGTGCCAATACATTTTTGGAAAGTAAAACTTTGGTGATAATACCTCCAGTATATTCGCAGGTGGGAGGGGGGGGGGGGGGGAGAGCGGGTCTCACCTGCAGGGTGACGACGACGCCTTGTCCCCGGCACAGCGACAGGCTGTGCGGGAGCGGCCCGGCGCTTAGACTCAGGTGGCGGAGCGGCAGGCGGACCGCAGGCGGCCCGCCGTCGGCGCCCGCGGCTCCGCGCCCGCAGGCGCCCATCAGGTGCAGCTGACCGTTGCGCACCTGCGCGCGACGCGGCCACCATCGCGCGTCCCCCGCGCGTCTCACCAGCAGGTCGCCTGGAAGAAGAAGACGGTGGAAATTTGGTAAAGTCAATGACGTCAAAACCTATAGACGTGGTGCCCCATTGTTAAAATGCCCTTTATTTTGACGCCAAGATTAAATATATCCATACTACTCTAACAACATGCTACAAACAAAGACAGAAAGTCAACCATCAACCAACTATACACCCGGTGATTCCCGGTTATAGTTCCTCCAGAATCACACTTAGATATCGCATGTTTTTTCTTGTTTGGGGGCGCCGGAAGCATCGGAACCTCACCTGAAGACTTGGGGGATGGTCTAACGACGCCAGCCTCCGAGCCCAGAGTCGAAATAAGTTCGCTACGGCTCGACAAAAAGGGGCAATTTCTGACAATCTTGCGACATTTTCGGAATAATTTAATGGAGCGCTTAGATTGTGATTAGTTCTGGGCGTCAAGCGTTTATCAAAACAAACCCGTCTATAGGTTCTGACGTCATTGGGTAAAGTCATATTTGAGATTAAAAATGGACGCGGCAATTCCCGATTCAGCGACAAGTACGAATATGAAAAGCTTTAATTTTTTAAAATCAATTTGTAATAAAGTAAAGTAAAGTATTGTATATGTTTGTACACAACAATATTGTAATCTTTACATTGCTAGCTAAAAAAGGTGGGAAGTCGATCGATAATATATTTCTACCAAACGTCAGAAAACATTCATCAAACTAACCGCAAGAGCAGTGTTTTCTGGTTAGCTTTAACAGTTCTCATCATCAGCGCTGCATATGTACAGGGTGTCCCATAATTGGCTAAGCGCCTCGATAGGTATGGTATAAATTAAGTCACTTGGAACAGCATAAAAACCTTTGAATTTGATACGGGTGATTTCCAGCAGCCAGCAGCAGAGCCTGGTAAATGCTATGAAATAGATCGCGCCCCGTATATCACTGTTTTCCACGTGATTTCATTTATATTTTACCAGGGTAGCTCGAGAACAGGCGCCTCGGCAATAAAATCTGAGACAAAACACTTTTTTAACGATATTAAACCACACCTGGTATTAGTAGTGAAAAGAGATGCAGGAGATAGAGGAGATAGATAGTGACACATAAGTGACTGCATGCTCGCCTATTATAATATCACCAATACTTTTTCACAGATCTTAGCATACCTATACTTGCGTAAATAGGTATAATCGATATGGCTTTTTAGAGATCTTTTGACAATATTATAATATTATGGTGCATTAACCATTACGTTGTGTTTGACGATAATTAAAAAAACTTTAAAAGTGAAATATTATGTTGCCATGACGCCAATTAGAGTTTTTTTATGCTGTTTCAAGTGACTTTAGAAATACTTTATGTACTTATATACCTACTATTTCCAGTACTTAATGCTTAACAAGACAATCTAAATATGTTCTACTTTGGGGCGATACGATCAATAATTATCAGCGATTGTAAATTGAAAATCAATTTATTATTGTCTGCCTAAGTTGGTTGAACAATTAATAGTTTTAATGAATGATTGCTTTCTGTGGCACTAATCTCAAAACATTTTGTTATCACTGACCCATGTCACAAATCGGGTATGACGATATTGTCGAAATATTCCCATTTGTTCTTTCGCATAATTTTATTTATAATTCAAGGTAACATCGGCATCCAAGGTCAATGTCAGGCGAATAGAATGATAATAATGCTCTCATTTATATTGCGATTATACAGGGACCGGCAGAAAGTTGGACACAAAAATGTAATATTTTTAAACTCTGATTTCGATTAATTTAAATTTCTAGCTGCTAATCGAACAAAATTAAAGTTTAGTAACAAATTCATGAGTTATCCGATGATAAGTTGCGCTTGCGATATTTTGTTCTTTTGTAATACACAGGGTTGTCGAAAAAAATTCAAAAAAAGGTAAATTTCTTTTTTTTTTGACTAGGTGACTGTGACTTTAAATCTGACATCCACCTTTGATTCCAAACAACTTTTGTAAGTAAGTTTTTACCGTATTTTAAAAAATAAGGGTACTTTACTCTTGAGTTATTTTGACATTTTTTAATCTACCTCGTATCCAACAAGAGATATTTAAATTTTGATATGTGCGTTTTTAGTTTGAAATGATGCACCAATTTTTATCAAGAATAAAATTTTCTGAGAAATTAATAATAAAAAGTTTTCCATTTTTGTCCAACTTTCTGCCGGTCACTGTATTTGAAAAAACGAATTAATAGCTTCAGTGACAGTTTGATTTCCCAGTTCGTTCAATTGTGAAACAATAAATAAAAATATTTCCACTATTTTGGATCATTTATTTGCCAATCTAGGGACTCTAGTTATTAGAAGGCAATGGATGGATTCTTAAACAATGTAATTGTTTTTATTCAAGCGTATAAACTAAATTTTGTTGTACTAATGGGCAAGTCAGGGCTTTTGAGCTCACTTCGTAACTTCCTGTAAAAATATTTTGGCGCGTCAGACATCGTACTGTGTATAATTATTATCGTCAGGATTTTCCCCAGAAAAAATATAACTAAAATAGATAAATTTTTCTTGGTAAATTTGACGGGAATACCACATGTACAGGGTGACCCATTTTCGATACTTTTGCAGGGCATCTCGGTTATTTTTCGAGATAGGGAGTTGCGGTTTTCGAGACATTGGTATACTTTTTACATAAACAGAATTGTCATGGCCTCCTTAGTTTTTAAGATTATGCTAACTTGTTGAAATGGTAAAAATCGACCCTTCTAGATTTTTTCACGTAGAATTCAGTGGCGTACACGGATTTTTTTCTAGGAGGTAAGAATCTCAAAATATAAATTTAAATATAACCTGCAAAATATCAAAAATTGGACACCCTGTACACGCATACTTCATTCATGTGTTTCGATTTGTTTGAATGCACATGGAGTTATATTTTATTTTGATTTGGCATTGTATAAAATATGATGTTGAATGATTACAATGCCATTATTGGTTTATTGTTATTAATCCGTCTAGTTTCTATAATTAATACGATGAGTTGTAGATATTGGAGCAGATCTGAATATAAACAAAGCCGATTACCTGACTCTTCTACAGCTACTGCCGCTACTTTTACTTTTTTCGCATGCCTCGGGCAAGGCAGATCTGGGTCAACCCATCGGATTAAACCGTTTATGCACCAGTGACATTAATTTTCGAATCGAAACCCAATTAACAGAAATTAAAAGCCGCCGATAATCTAATCGTGTTGCCGTTTTCGCCGAGAGCACGCAACTGAGTCGCTTTAGAAAATGAAAATGACGATAATGTTCATATTATTTGTATTTACCTACCTACCTGTCATATTTTAAGACAATGCATGTTAGTTTACAATTTTTTAAAGTTTTTAGAGTTGAAAAAATATTTTCGATCTGTACACCTCACTTATATGTTCTTATTTCTGAGTAGGTAAATATAAAAATAAATAAAAAAATTGTAGAAATTATATATTATCTAATCACCTATATACCAGGGGTTTTCTAGCTTTGATACTAGGTACAAGGTGGCGTTGTATACTTCGACTAACCAATCATAATTGACGTTTTTGCGTAACTCCGTCACTACTACGGAGCGCTATAAGAAGCGCTCCGTAGTCACTACTATCTTCATTTTTGGAGATAATCGCCTAAACTTTTTTTTGTTTGAAAGGCATTTAAAAACCGCTTCTTGTGACCTTCCTACCATTTTCAAAATGCAAATCCAGGGCCGACTGCGATTTTTTTATATCCCAGATTTTCATGAAAACCATTTAGCGATTTTTTAATTAAAATCTGACCCCGCAGCGTTAATCAGAACACCCCAAAACCCTTATATACCAAATTTGAATAAAAAATAACAGGGAGTTCCTTTCTGCAGGGTGTCAAAGTTGAGCAAAATAAGAATTTTAAAGGCATCTGCCAAGTCAAGTGTGCATGGAATCCCCTCAAAACAGTTGAATGGTCAATAGGACCACTCAAGGTGTTGGTGTGCAAAGGTCCAATACAAAATATACAGAGTGTTCTTATCTGTGCCATCTCAAATTACTGAATTTTTGGAACTTTATATGGGTCAAAAATCGAGTAGGTATATCAAAACCACTCCACACACTATAAACGAACGAAATCTAAAAAATACTGAAGTCCATATCAGTTAAGTTGGCTGGTGTGCCACAACAGGAAACGCACAGAAAATGTATCATCTTAGACAGTGACCTTGTTGAAAAAGGTCCAATAATTTAAATTGTTTTTATTTGTTGGTTGGCATTTTGTAAAGAAATACATTACTTTTGTGTTTATTAATATTTTTTCAAAGATTCCAAAGCACTCTTGGTCCGTATAAGTTTCATAAAATTTTAGAATTTTGAGATGGATCAGAGAAAAATACCATGTGTATTTTTGTAGTAAATCGTTTCACACCAACTTTTGAGTGGTCCTGTTGACCATTCAACTGTTTTGAAGGGATTCCATGGCACATTTGACTCGCCAGATGTCTAATTAATATTTTGCTCAACTTTGACACCCTACACAATTTTACTCCCTGTATATTTTTTGTTCAAATTTGGTATATGGGGGTTTTGGGGTGTTCTGATTAACGCTGTGGGGTCAGATTTTAAATAAAAAAATCGCTAAATGGTTTTTGTGAAAATCGGGGGCATAAAAAATCGTGGCCGGCCCTGGATTTGCATTTTGAAAATGGTAAGAAGGGCAAAAGAAGCGGTTTTTGTGAAATACTTATTACTCCATGTGCAATGTTAGTGGAGGACACGGAAAACTATTCAACTGTTTTGAACTAGAGTCTACTATTATAAAAAAATACTGCAAATAGAGCATCACTGCAAGAATAAATTATGCAGCTGATTTGGGTTTTTGAAATAAAAAAAAATATTTTTGCAATAAACTTGTTTGTCGCTCAATTTTACAATGCTCTAACAAAAAAACAATAATTACGTTTCAATTTCTTCTTCTTCAATGGTTTACACACGCTACAACAGGTGTTCGCATATAAAAAAGATCGTATTTACTCAGAGTATACTATTGTAATTGCCATTCCTAATGGCGATCGTGATTTCCTAGTACCATTAAAAGCATTATAATATATTTATAGTATTTATCATAATGTGGCCTTGGATTTTTTCACTCCTAATAATTATTTCGAAAACGTTCTAGGCATTGCTGAAACACAATGAGGATTCCTTTGGCTTTTCGGAGCATAACTCGACACACGGCAATCATCAAAATTCTTTCGCAAAATTTTGAAACATCGCTTTCTATGTTGTACAGGGTGATCCAAATTTCGCGCCATCCCACTTGACTTCTTTATTTCCAACCTAAAGAAAAAATTGTTGACATAAAAGTTTTAAGATTTCTGGTGCGCTTTTTCATGGTCTTGTTCAAATTGATACAGGGTGTTGCGTAAAAGCTGGACAAACCAAAACCAAAACTTATGTTTTTAAAATCGAAGACTCTGTATATTATCGAATTTTTGGGATCTACGCTTCATCCCGATTCCAACGATTACTGTAAGTCCAGTCGTTTTTACAATACAGGGCGTACAAACTTCATTTTTTCATGGAAAATTACATTTGAATAATATTTATTATGATCCTAAATAAAATATGTCATATAATATAGTTGAAAATAAGACTTATCATCACTGTTCAATAATAATTGTATTATTTTACAAATTGAACTTAAAGAGATGCTCATAATTAACGATAATAAGCTCCACTTGGACATAAAAGCCGTCAGCATCGGGTCCAATGAAAAAATATTGGGGGCGACGGACAACAACATATGTTTTGTAATTTATCTGTTTTTAATAAATGGGCTTTTTGTTATGAATGTCGTTTATTTGATAAAGAGGCGCAATGCAACATTGATGCTGTCGACGCAGGTCGGCCATCTGCATTTTCTAACGGCTTTGTTATAAAATATTTACTTGCAGAATTGTTACGCGTTTTATTATATGAACGTCAGACTTATTCCATTTTACACTAGCACTAAGTATAACAGATGCATGTATTTTGATTTCATGGTTTTGTTTTTGGTGTTCGCAAATGAGAAGGCTCGAATTCTTGAATCCCAGGAATAAGGAATATACAGGGTGGCCCACCACGAACTGCATCGATCTATATATAGAAAACTAAAAGTAGGAAAATTCTGAAAATTTGGCACCTCACCAATGCCGATGGGCGCTGCTCATCTAAAATATTTTGGTGAATCTGGCACTTCCGGTTATACCGGAAGTCGATATCAACTTTCTTATCTCAAATGGAACATCCTGTATATTATTGCATTTTTGGATTCTAGGCATCATTTTGGAACAAAAATATGCAACATGTTCTATGTCTAAATCCAACCGTTTTTGAGATATTTGCATTTTTCCGAAAAAAATTACAGGTGCAGACCTAAGGTAAATTAGCAATTATTTATACGAGGAAACCGCGAAATTTCAAAACGAATTTTTGGCATCGTGTAACAGAAGCCCTGACCTAGTGATCTCTGCTGAGAAATAAATCCGTTCTTATACAGGGTGTTCACAAAATATGAATAAAAATTACATTCAAAATGTGCTTAAATCTCGAAATTTTCAAATTGAAACCCCCATTTTTTTAATGCGACCTTATTCACCACTAAAAATGATGCCAACTTTGTGTAAGGTTTCCTATACCTAAATGCAGTAATTTTCGATTAATTTACGAAAAACCCACTTTTCGCCCATAAAATGCGGGGTTTGCTTAACGCTTGGAAAATCATATTAGCCGTGGACGTTGAAAAGACAATCGCGGCTGAGGAAATGTCACTTGGTATATAAATTATTGGCAACAATAATGCCGGCGCGCTTAAATTACACAAACGAAGATTATTTAAATTTGTTTATTATCTACGGAGAATGCAACAAAGTAATATCAAGAACGTGCGATACATACCTAATCTTCGTTTGTGTAATTTAAGCGCGCCGGCATTATTGTTGACAATAATTTATAAACCAAGTGACATTTCCTCAGCCGCGATTGTCTTTTCAACGTCCACGGCTAATATGATTTTCCCCGCATTTTATGGGCGAAAAGTGGGTTTTTCGTAAATTAATCGAAAATTACTGCTTTTAGGTATAGGAAACCTTACACAAAGTTGTCATCATTTTTAGTGGTGAATAAGATCGCTTTAAAAAAATGGGGGTTTCCATTTGAAAATTTCGAGATTTAAGCACATTTTGAATGTAATTTTTATTCATATTTTGTGAACACCCTGTATAAGAACAGATTTATTTCTCAGCAGAGATCACATAGGTTACGGCTTCTGTTACACGATGCCAAAAATTCGTTTTGAAATTTCGCGGTTTCCTCGTATAAATTGCTAATTGACTTTAGGTCTGCACCTGTAATTTTTTTCGGAAAAATGCAAATATCTCAAAAACGGTTGGATTTAGACATAGGATATGTTGCATGTTTTTGTTCCAAAATGATGCCTAGAATCCAAAAATGCAATAATATACAGGATGTTCCATTTGAGATAAGAAAGTTGATATCGACTTCCGGTATAACCGGAAGTGCCAGATTCACCAAAATATTTTAGATGAGCAGATGAGTGAGGTGCCAAATTTTCAGAATTTTCCTACTTTTAGTTTTCCATATATAGATCGATGCAGTTCGTGGTGGGCCACCCTGTATATATGCTCCATAAACCTAGAGGTTTTTAAATTACAACTTGTGTCCGTAGCTTAGAGATAGTTAGTTTTTGGAAGAACTCACACATTTCAAAATAGAAATGGGTTTATAATCATTATTGTCTTTCACCATATGCTTCCTAAAATGGTACAAAACGAGGCAGTTACAAATTTTGAAACATGATACTTTCCATGATGAATAGGTTCTTTAGATTTTGCTTTTGTTTACAAGCCATGACATTTTGAAATTTGAGAAATTTATTTGTCTAACAAAAGTACCTACCTAATCTATTTTTCAACTGAAATATGTTAGAAATGCTATGTTCCCATGTAGGAAGGTTGGTGATTTATGACACTAAATACCACCATAGGCCAAACAAATTTTAGTTATGCACTTCAAATGGAGGCAAAAGTTGCACATAAGTATAACATTTTTAATTAAAAGGAAATAATAATTATCTATCATGATACAATGGTTTATTGTATCATGTTATATTATCAATTATTTGTTGCCTATAGTTAAATAATATAATGAAGGTGGAAATAAACCCAAGATACATTATCCACAATTATTCATAACAAAGATTTACTTATTATTAAGTTTATATAACTGTATGGCAATTTCACAGACAAGGTATTAGAGTACCTACTCTCGCGACACATTTTTAATAATATGTACTGTTGCATTGTCACAAGATTAATATTACTGCACATACGTCTAACGTCTAGGTACTAACAGTTACTTGAGGAGGATATACACATTTATGTGCTCATAATAGTTAGCAGCAAATTATTAAACAAACAAGAGAATAGCAACTTTAATTTCTACCTCGGTTAGTTTGAAGATTGCAGTATTAAATCTAGACTCCATGATCTAGAATCTAGATGAAACTTTTCCGGTGCTGTCCACGAATTGAACCGACAAAGATTGATATATGATATACAGTATGTCCCCGGATTAAGTTCACGTGGTGTAAATAACAAAAAATGTTTGAGTTGAAATTTGAGGTTCTGGGGATCAGCCCTGCTTGGTTTGAAGTTTGAAACTAATTTGTGACATAATTTTACTTTCGAAAAATCACGTATGCCTTGGAAATTATGAATTTTCTACATCAGTAAAGTGTTCTTTTTGTAGGTTTTACGACAAAAACTAAAAAACTGAGTAGGTTTACGAAATTTCGAAAGTCTAGGCCTACTTTTATTTTTTTGGCATTTTCCACACTTTTTAGAAAAGTGCACTTTGTGTTGTTTTCACATCAAAATGTTATTAAGAAAACTGGATAGGTGTGAAAAATTTCAAAAGCCTAGGTCAGTTTTGATTTTTTTCTGCCAAAAAAATTAAAAAATACAAAAATCAAAATAAACCTAGGCTTTTGAATTTTTTCACACCTATCCAGTTTTTTTTGTGAACAAGTTTTATTAACAACATTTTGATGTGAAAGCTATACAAAGTGCACTTTTCGAAATTTCGAAATTTCGCAAACCTACTCAGTTTTTTATTCAATAGGTTTTTAGTTTTCTGATTCTGTACATTTATTAAGAACTTGGGGCTTTTTAAATGAAGTATTCGCAGTATCCTGAGCAAGTATACATATATATTATACAGTGACCGGCAGAAAGTTGGACACAAAAATTTTATATTTTTAAACTCCGATTTATCGAACAAAATTAAAGTTTAGTAGCAAATTCATGTGTTATCCGATGATTAGTTGCACTTGCGGTATTTTGTTTTTTGTAATACACAGGGTGGTCGAAAAAAATACAAAAAAGTTAAATTTCTTTTTTTTTTGCTAGGTGGCTGTGACTTTAAATCTGACATCCACCTTTGATTCCAAACAACTTTTGTAAGTAAATTTTTACCGTATTTTAAAAAATAAGGGTACTTTACTCTTGAGTTATTTTGACATTTTTGAATCTACCTCGTATCCAAAAAGAGATATTTAATTTTTGAAATGTGCATTTTGAGTTTTAAATGATGCACCAACTTTTATCGTGAATAAAATTTTCTGAGAAGTTAATAATAAAAAAGTTTTCCATTTGCGTCCAACTTTCTGCCCTTCACAGTATGTAAGTACATACCTACCTAAAATAGGTTTGTCCCTGTGTGAAAAGAGTATTACCGTTTGCATTCAACGGTATTACTTAACCAATCGATATTTTAGAAATTTAGTGGTCGTAATACAATACAACGTTATTACAACAAATTTTACGATTTTGTCCGACTGTTATAAACTTATGCGCGTACACACATCCTATTCGGGACAACGTTGATTTTGTTTGGTGCGATAAGATTTTCCTTTCAGCCTCGACACACGCAGGAAAGAAAAAGAAAAGCAGTATTCTTCGAGCCCATTCAACCAAATTATAATAAGAACAAAGGCCTACGCGTATAAATTTAAACGCTCCTTATCTACGCCGTTGCGCAGTTTAACAAAAATGACTTAATGTCCGCGAATATAGGCCACAACAATAATAAAGTTAATAAATCTCGTTGGAAAAATATGTGGAGTATCTCAAGCATGAATTTACGCGTCGCTCCGAGAAACTGTTGTGTTCATGGGCTGTCCCGTTTTACCAAATCTTTCCGTTTTGAAAGGCAATATCAACACACGAACACACCTTTACAACATAATCATATTTTCTAAAGAATTAATTATTGGGTTCTGCCACAGACCTATATAGCTTCGCGAAGCTATATAGGTCTGTGGTTCTGCGTTTTGCGCCAACCACAATTCAATAAATTAAAAACTAAAAGTTCAAAAGAGCTCTGTCCAGCCCAGGGCCTCTTAAGTTTTTCAAAAAACTAATTAGTCCTTTTTAATCGAAAAAAGAACACCTTAGGATTATTCGGCATTCCTCAAAATAGTCAAAAAATCTTCCACTATTTCTCGAAGAAGCGTAAATTTCAAAACTAGGTGAAACTGGTGCGGAATATTGCATTGCATTGCACTACCCTGCTCTCATCCGCTTAGAAATCGAGAAAGTGAAACTTCTAATTATAAAAAGAGCAGGAAATATTGACATATGCTTAATAATTGGCCTAGGTTTATCCACCTAATTATTTTATGTTATTGTGTTTTGCAACAAACTCAAATTGTAGGCAATTTTGTGATTTCTACGGGGAAATTGAAAGATTGCGTCAAAACTTATGGGCCTTGCATTACATCGCCCATATTACGTCGGCAATTATTAATTAATGTCTACATCTAATATCTTATTTAGCCTGAAAGTTGATATTCAATTTGCTAGGTAGGTAGTTGGGAAATGTGAAATATGGTACGATCTGCAACCGAGATATTGACATAACTGAAGTTCGATCGTGATCGTGGTAATTTTATAAATCGATCGGTTTTTCTTTTCTTGTAAAGGATTAATATTACAACAGAAACTGTCGCCTAATCCAAGAAGCATAAGGTTCAAAAATGTGCCTTTAAACATGAACAGGCTAATCAAAACATTATTTATTTTCACTGGTTAATCTAATAATTTCTACTGTTTCTGCTACACTTATTTAATCTTTCATTAACCATTTTTTTACGTCCAATACCAAACCTATCACTAAGTCTACGTAAAAATTTTTCCGTGCTTCCCTCTGTAATTTTGGTTACGGTCTTAAATCGATCACGTCTTGAAATTTTTAGCACGTTTTCATTTGTTTTGTCCATATTTGCACAAGCTGCAGGGCACAATTCTGTTGCAATGAAACTTTTATAAAAAGAAAACCAATCGTTTTTTTATTGACATTTAGTAGGTATACATAGGTTTTAAGTAACTCCAAATTATTTGTCTGAGTTATAGTAACAGAAATCTAAAACAAAACAATGTAATGATTGCACCATTGCCAAACTTCTTCATAAATTTATCTTGTACTCACGAAATAAATGTATAATCAACGTTAAAAAACATCAGTTTGGAACAATTAGTTGATATCTACAATCTACATGTTATAGTAAAAATTTGGACAGTTATCATTTAACAATAAATTTTACTGGTTTTGTGAATTTATTGATCTTACTTGGTCTATAAATAATATCCTTAATAAATTGCTTATTCTGGCTAACGTGGCAACGTCGCACGAGCTCTTTGTGATCAATGCGCATTGGCTTTATTATGCCTCACCAGCTGATCCAGAGTTCGTTGAGATTTCGCCTGTTTGTGTTCATGTGTTCCGAGTGTTTACTTTTGCGTTATTCTTGTTTTTTTGAGAAGTTTTGTGGTTATTGGACAAAATACATATAGTTAAGTTAGTAATTAGTAAATTAGTGTAGTTTTAAGAACGATGGGAAGAGTAAAGTGTTGGATTTGTGGCATAGGAAACGTAACCTCTGGTTATCATAATGATGCAGGCTCAAGTGTCAAATTTGTTGGTTTTGTTTTGAGTTGGCATTTTTATGTTGGCTGATTACAATGCAGTCTTTAGGTTAGTCCATGTTTATTATTTGTCTGAGGGTCAACCATTGACGAAAAATGTTCAGTCAACGGTCTTCTAACCTTACCCATCGGTTAGCAACTCTCCGTGTAGGGCGTCCTTTAATAGCCCGTGCATCTGCCCCATGGGCTCGGCTCTCTGTGTGATTTTTCCATTGTTTTGAAAACGTGTCAGCCAGCCGTTGCATCTTTGGCTTGCGAAACTGCCTATTATTGCGACGACTGTGGAAACCGCGTCAATTTATTCAATTGCCTTATAGTCGATTTGCATTACCGACAATGAGCGATCGGCCTATTTGGGATTCGCGGTAACGATATATTTATGTGAGAAGTTCCGTAAATTAAAAACGTCCTTTTTTCTAAATGGAGATTTGCCTGCCTCAAACTACGGAAGTGCAGAGAGGCCACCTCACCTGTGACAAAAAAAAATTCTAGTCGTTATATTCCGAATAATTGTAACTCGGAATTCCTACTTACAATTCGGAATTTCGACATGTAACTCAGAATTCAGACTTGTCGGAATTATTCCGACCTTTAAAAGTGTGAATCAGTCAGTATCAAACAGAAACAGCGAGTACAGTCCAACACACGAGAGAAGTGTTGCTAGGATAGGATACTACCGATCGACGTTCTGTAAATATTTTGTTTACTTTGTTAAATCACTTACAGGATGTCCCATAATTATATATACGTGGTTCTACCATATATTATTTGAGGCAAATTATGAGTTTTTAAAGTAGATTTAAAATTTCGAAAAAATTGAACTTATAGCAGTAGCAATATTTTTGCATACGAATAATTTAATAGAGATGTCAAGAACAACAATTGGACAAGGACGAATTTCGATAATATTTTATTAGAAACAGTATATTTGGACAATGGTTCTGTGTGTGGACATTCAGTAAACATAATTTATACGGCGTTTTTTGATGTTTAAGTTTTGATGGATTTAGTTGATTTAATTTTATTTCGGTGTTATTAGTTTTACTACAGGAGTGGCGAGGGCTTGACACCATAAAATTGACGTTTCCGAATTGTTACACCTTCAAAAATAATTAAGAAACACATAACAATTATTGCATGTTTAAATTCATGTTTGCCAGGCATAAAACGTGATAGAGTTAATGCAAAACAAATATTAGTTTAGCAAATGCTAATACTCACTTTAATCTTTAAGATATTATCTTATGAAAAGTTTGGTTTTCAAAATTAGGTGTTATATCGGAGAATAAAATACGATTATTAATTAGCAAATTGCATATAACTAAGGCAAGTTAAGTCATCATTTATTATTGCATTTTTTTATCTATTAGAAATTATGAAATAGAAAAGATAATGGGAAATCACACACGTTTTATTATTTCATATTTTGAAACAAATATATTGCAATTATTTGCATTAAAAATTAATGCTCCAGTTAGCTGGGATTTTTAAATTTGACTATTTTACGAAAATTCCAGGGCAACAAGGACAGAGCAAAACCAATTTTACAGATATAGTTAATTATACAAAAGATCATAACATAGGTAGGTAGGTACATCAGATTAGGAAATTATAAATATAGAATAAAAATGAATACCGTTATCGAATAGTTTAAGTTTTGAGTTGACATAAATAGCAGCATGACATTATTATGACGCTAAAAGAATGAAGTAATAATACTCTATCCCAAATTATTTATCATCCACAAAATTGATGTGACTTATGAAAAATCATTTTTTCTGTTAAAAAGTATCATTGTTGTCCTAATTCTCTCAATGCAGGAACTCTAGTATTAAGTACCTAGCAACTTTTTTGTTTTTCTGATTACAAAAGTAGACAGGGTCATAATAAAACATTATTCTAACACTCTTCAACCAAAGTGGTCCAATTTTGCCACAAATGGGAATTCTGTCGTAACCCTTAGTTCCGAACAATAATTATTCCTATAGTGACATTTTTTCGAAAGATTAAAAATAAAAGTATGGTTTAGTCTCCTGATCCATGGCTTTTCATATTTTTTATTTTTCTGTTAAATCAATAAAATGTCAAGTTTCTCTATGACAACCTCATTTTAAATACAAGCAAGAATTGTTATCAAGTGTGCATTTTTCCGAAAATGTAAAGTAAAAAAAGTTTTCCGTCTTATGCACTCTAACCGTGGACATGTTGTTCGTAGACGTTCAAATTGAATGTTACAATTATTTTTGTGCTGTTACCTACCTACTAGAAACACTGACAATGAAATTAATTCGAAATGTCCTGGTTATAACTATGTACGTGTAAGTATAACCACTAAAAAAATTAAACAGTAGGTATGTCATACATATATATTCTTTCTATACATAAGTACAACATATTAATTTGTTCACTAATGCATACGATCTTTTAATTTAAATCATGCTGACATGCTATTTATTATGTTTTTTAAGTTGTGAGTCCCATGTCTTGCCTCTCAGTTTTTGTTACGTACAGTCGCGGACAGTTGGTATCGAACGACCTGAAGAGGTTTCTCGTGGCTATCGTTACAGGGCGCGCGGAGACGGCAACAGCGCGCGCCTTCGGCATCGGATGGTTCGAACGGGTGTCTTGTTCCGATAATTCTTTGCAAGCGATTAAGCCGATGTCACCGAAAGGGTTAAAAAAAATTAAGGAATCAGTATTAAACTATTTATTAAAACAGTTCACAAGTATACAGTATGATTTTTTAAACTACCACCGCGATTTCCTCGCTTATTTTGCGCCCTACAAAAAAAACATGAGAAACAAAAAGGTGACAATTTTGGACAGCTAAGTGGCCCTGAAAAAGTAATCAACATCCATGGTCAACTTGTCGCGCAATATAAAAAAACCTCCAATTGAGCAAAATTATTAAATAGCCGTAACATACCTATTTATTTTAAGATACCGAAGAAAACTTTTATATTGAAAATTGATGGCACTGAGAAGCTTTATGCAACTGGGTGCTCAGATAGTTTCTGAAAATTACACAGGCTCTTCGGCTCTGTTGAGGCCATTGTTTTAGTTATTAAAGGCCATTGTTTTAGTTTATTAAAGTAGTTATTTGGCTCCCTACTGAAAAATCTTAAGAAACAAAAACGTGTAAATTTTAGATAGTTGGTTAATGTTAAAAAAAGAAGTCGGTATCCATGGCCAACTTTTCGCGCAATACCAAAAAAAACTTAAATCAACAAGAATCTGAAAACAATCAATTTATTTTGAAAGTCGAGGGAAAATTTTAATTGGAGATTAGCGGCAATTAGATCACGCAAGAACATTGACAAAAGACAATTTTCATACAATTTGTACTAGTTTTCCCGCTAATTTGTTTAAAGTGTGAAGTCGAAATAGCAATTAAAAACATCAACAGTTATTCAAATTAAAGACAAATTTTCTCATATTAAAGATCTTGTTTGATCAAAAAAAAATTAAATAAATTGATAGTTTTGTTTTCACATTTTTGTCGACTTGAGTTTTTTTTTGTATTGCGTGAAAAGTTGGTTATGGATGCCGATTTATTTTTTAACATCACCTAGCCGTCTAAAATTGCCATATTTATTATGCTTATATAAGCTTACTTACATAAAAAAAATATATTTAATGCAGTGATAGGGCCAAAGCGAAAAATGTTTTTCAAATAAATCAAAGTGTGCCAATTGTTTCTAAAATTGGTAGTATGGAGTATCCTTTACTTTTAAACAACTTTTCCTAGCAACTTATTTCCACATAAGAAATGTTAGCAAAGTTTTTATCAAGAGTAACTTTTTGCGGTAAAATTAAAGATAAGAAAGTGTTCCTATTCAACACCTCTTCTGTGGACATACTGTATATACATAGTGTATTTGGAAATGAAAGGAAGGTTTATGGCTTATTATAAATATAAATGCAAATTCTTTATCAGAGGCTCGAGAGTCCGTCATAAAATACTACATAACTCGCCCGAATATTAATTTGCGTATTTATCCTCATCAGATTTTTAGCAAAAGAGCACGCCACTGAAATGGTCGAATTTTCCTTCTCAATCAATATTTATGGCCTCCTTTCATTTCCAAATACACTAAGTATAGTTGTCAGCGGTTTTAGACATTAAGTTAATAAATATTTTGCGTTGCAACAAAAATGTATTTTTATGTTATAATAAAAAAATATGTAGTAACACTAAAAATATATTTAGCTAATAACCCTAGAATTAAAAAAGTTAATTAAAAGGATTTTCATAAATTATTCTTTTCTTTGCAAAATAAGTATTTGTTCCAACATTTAGTTGTTAGGTCTCGTAGTCCTAAACATAAATGATTATAAAATAAAAGGGGTGTCCCTTTTATTTATTTTTTCTTATTTTTGAAGAAATTGGTCAGAAGTTTTAATAAATTGGTTTTCGTGGTGCTGCAATGCTCCATTGTTTCTCATAAAATGCCCTTCAACAGATAAATGAGATTAGGGGGTCACAGACATAAAATTACCCTTGTAACTTAATAGAGAGTTATTGCAGAAACTGTTTTTGGCATTAAGCAGTATTTAAGACGACCTTATTTGAATACTCTCATACGTTATTTATGATTCTGACAATAGTTATTGCAAGTCGTAATTTATGTATCCAAATTAAGGGCTTGTTTACGTTTACTTTATTGTTTTGTATTTCTACACTTTCACTAGAATATTATGTGCTTTTATAATTTTGCTCCGGAAAAAACTGGGAAAACAGCCAAATAACCACGGAACACCAAGGTGAAAGACTAATGAAAACAAACAAGGTGCAAACGCAAACAAGCAACGAACATTTTAGGTTAAGTCCTACTTTCACAGAACACTAGCGTTTTCTGACAAATCAGAATTTATTTTAAGAATTGTGACAAATAAGGTAAAAATAACGTATATGATGGTATACACAATAAACAAAAATAAAGGAAAATAACCTTATTATGGACGACCTTATGTCAAACTATGACTGCGCATGCTCAAATGTCAAAATAACGTCAAAAAAGAGCGCGACGTTATTTATTTCTGCAATAACTCTCTATTATTTAAATTGCATACCTTTATCAATAACATCAGAAGACACACAGCAGGGACACGTGTCAAGCTTTACACACCTCCCTGGACCTCAATGTGATTACCTGGATAAAATAAAATAATTTCAGGTGATTGAGGACTTCCACAAGCTGGATATAATGATTACGAAGTTTTATTAGAACCACCGACACAGGAAGAATCCGAAAAAACTATAAACCCATTAAAATCTTTATGACTATAACATAATTAAATAAAGGCAAGAAATCAAATGCATTTTCCATTATTATATTATATGTATATTAATATTTAGTATACCCACCTTGGGATAGGATGACTTTCTGAACTCTCCTGCTCATCGAATCTATGAGTTGGCAGCAGAGATCATGGGTTACGACTTCATCCCACGTTTGTTGAATCTTCTGCCAAAGTGCCTCCCTATTTTCGGGTACGAAGTTCTCCATTGTCCGCGCCATTCTGCCCCACACATTCTCAATGGGATTCAAGTCAGGACTCTTCGCCGGCCATTGCAACTTTTCTACGTTGTTTTCGGTGAACCATTCGCGAACTATTCTTGCTGTATGCACAGGAGCGTTATCATGCTGGAAAACGAAGCCATCGGGATACATTTCCGTTGCAGTTGGTAACAATCCGCCTTCGAGTATCTCGCAATAGCGAGCTGCTGTGAAGCGGTCGTCGATTCTCCAACAAATGCCAGGTCCACGGTAGCTTATCCAGGCCCATATGTTGACGGAAAAATGCCCACTCCTTTTCCTGGGTGACACAAATCTTTCGTCATATCTTGAACTCACCGAAGGTCTATATACTCGCACTTTGCCATTGTAATGGCTTTGAAAGATCTTTTCGTCGCTAAATATTACCTTCTCCCAATAATGTGGCGGTAAACGCTGAAACTCTCGGCATATCTGCAACCTGACTTCCTTATTAGCCTCGGTCAGCTGAATTTTGTTGCTGGCCGTGCGAGATTTCAGATTGGCTGCATCTAATCTCCTTCGGGCAGTTCTAACACTTGCTGGAAATTGTGTTGCAGATACTGCTTCAACGGCGGATTTAAACGGATTTGCAAGGCAAAAATTAGCTAGTTGCTCATCTTGTTGGTCAGACGTAATTTTCACATTTCCTCCTCTATGTATGTTTTCCACGCTTCCGGTTTCGTCATATTTCTTCTTTATATTGAAAATGGTGCTTTTAGATACACCAAATTCTTCGGCCAGTCGGGAAATAGCCCAACCATTTTCTAGTTTGGCGATGATACGGTGCTTGACGGATTCACTCAAACGAGGCATAACGAACACTGTTAGTTACTCTCTCGAATTAGGATACTGACTAAATAATTTTAGCCCACCCACCTTCGTATTTATACAAAGGGCTAGGAGCAGGTATAATCGATATTTTCAAAATCTACATCCAATTCAATATTACAATTATTAAGTTAATCCCCTAAATTTAGTTATATTAAGTGCAGGTAGGTATAATTAATAAATACCTATTTAAAAAGATATAAATATCTATGCTAAAATATTTCAACTCAGGTAATCCGATAATCCATTAATTTTGTGCCATACATTTTCTAATTAATATTAAGAGCCCCCATATCTACTTTTAAACATATTATACAAATCCTTGAAATCTTTAATTTTTGAGATAATCGCTTGATCTGTTTTTTGTCCGAAAGGACTTCAAAAGCCGCTTATTTTAGCAATCCTGCCATTTTCAAATTGCAAATCCAGGGCCGGCTACGATTTTTTTATTCCCCCGATTTTCACAAAAACCATTTAGCCATTTTTTTATTTAAAATCTGACACCACAGCGTCAATCAGGACAGTCGAAAACCCTTTATATACCAAATTTGAACAAAAAATATAGAGAGAGTTCTATTCTACAGGATGTCAAAATTGAGCAAAATAGGAAATTTAAAGAAACCTCTTCAGGCATCTCTGGCGAGTCAAGTCATAAAAATTCAGCATTTTCAGATGGGGCAGAGAAAAATACCCTGTATTGAATCTTTGCACACCAACACTTTGAGTGGTTCTGTTGACAATTAAACTATTTTGACGGGATTCCATGGCACACTTGACTCGCCAAATGCCTGTAAATTTCCTATTTTGCTGAACCTTGACATCCTGTAGAATAGATCTCTCTCTAAATTCTTTGTTCAAATTTGGTATATAAAGGGGTTTTAGGGGGATCCTGATTAACGCTGTATTGGTAGATTTTAAATAAAAAAACACTCAAAAATCGTAGCCGGACCTGGATTTGCCTTTTGAAAATGATAGGAAGGCTAAAAGAAGCGATTTTTGAAGGCCTTTCACACAAAGAATGTTCAGGGATTATCTCCAAAAATAAAGATTTTATTAATTTGCATATGTTTAAAAGTAGACACCCTGTATATTAAATTATTGTTTTTGAGAAATTCTTCGGAATTCTATTGTGGCTCAAATTGACTATGGATTTACCTAATTTCATATTCCTAATTAATACAGGGTGCTGGCAGCAAAGGAAGGAAACTCGAGAAAAAGCAACTTTTATTGTGGTGTTGATTCTAATCTCAGCCTTGATATTTATTATTTTTTTATTTCATTATCATAAATACTAGACGGTATAGTAACATGATAAAATAGTACGAAATATTAAATACCAACACTGGGGTTGGAATTATTACCAGCACAAAGTTGCATTTTCCTCGAATTTTGTTCCTTTGCTGTGAGAGGCTGGAGGCTGTAATTTGCATTTTATGGTTCTATTTTTAGCAGACCGGCCGGCTGCAGACTCCAGCGCGATGTTGCCGTCTCCGCGCGCCCTGTAACGATAGCCACGAGAAACCTCTTCAGGTCGTTCGATACCAACTGTCCGCGACTGTACCTATACTTCCTGTGGTAGGTGGGTACCTAGGTATCTGTTCCAGATTCATTAGATTGAATTTTTTAAACGAACCAAGATACTAATCGACTACAACACGAGTAAATAACGTATGTCAACATATTAGATCCCCGCAACAACTGTTTATTTTTTTCAATCAGACATGCCCGCAGCGTTTATTGTCTCGGCGCCAGAATTTTAAATAGTACTGGCGCCCTACTTCGTTAGTTTACCCCTTTTTTTTATCTATACAAGACATCAATTAACCCCAAAGCTCAAAACAAAACAAGTGCTTAAGACTTCCGTACACAAGGGCCGTTGGGTTCTAATCCCCATAAACGTGGTTGTAAAAGATAACCGACGGGGCTTCCATAAAGGTTTACCTCAAATTTGAAAATACCGGCGTCGTTTTGCTTCTGGAAGCAGGCTAACGATTCCAGCATGAAATTATGGTCATGGTTACGTTGAATACCGCGCAGAATGATCGTAATTAAAACAGCAGTGGAGGTAATTACGACAATTGTATATAAGTAATTAAACAAGCATTTGTCGCCATGAATCATTTAGGTGGTTATACGAGTCCAATCAAAATCTCAGATACAATAATTTATAATTTTGAATCTGAACCTACTACAACAGAACGCAGTCAAATCGAAAAACATTCACAAATAATAATTGTTTCTAACTAAGCTACTTTTGTTTTGGCGTAGCAGCAAAGCCTAGTAGAAAAACTTTTTTTTTATTAACAAACTCACACTTTACATAATACCACAGACCTAGCGAAGCTATAATATAGGTCTGTGATAATACCAATGTGTCCCGGATAAGAATGAACAGCATGGGGATCTTGTAAACGGTGAGAGATAGAATAACGGTTAAATGGGGGAAAAGTTGCGCAATTTTAAGGTCAATACAATGGTACAAACAGATTTCTAATATCTTTTTTCGTTTTTGAGTTATTTTGAAAAAAGTAAAATTTTGCGTTTTCGATTTTATTTTTTCTGAAGTTGTTATCAAAGATAGAACAAAAAGACACTTCAGTCAGCCCCAAAATAGGGGATGTGCTGACTGAAGCTGCAAATGTGCTGTTGGCTCCTGCCTGGACTTCATTTCTTGCTTCCCAAATCGTGCCTATCTTTTGATTTGGTTAATGTTACACCGTACTGATGATTGCCAAATAGCATGAAACACGTGTATGCGGTTACTGGTTTTTTCTTTTTGTTAACTTTGAGTGTTTGCCCATTATCACCTTTTCTTGTAATCAAAAAAAGGACGGCAAAGACTAATAGTCACATACGATAATAAAAAATAAATAAAAATCCTCCATCTAGAAGGCTTTGAAACAACGAAACCAATCCCTTGTCCTTTGTCATAACTCCCACTGTATCATTTAGTTAATAATTTGTATTATTAGAAATGGAAGGTGCTTTTTCAAATGACGACAAATTTAAATATGCATATTTAGCATGTTATATCTTGTGTCACAGAAATAGTGTTAGAGGCCGAACGAATGTATTGTTGCAATGAATAAATAATGGCAAAAGTTATTGGTTTCATTGGCTTAAAGCTTTCTTCTCACAATTAGAAAAAGCGAAGAATTTACTCCAAAACACAATGCGACACTGTTTGCTGTACAACAACAGAGGAAAACACTAAACAGACAGGGTCGATTCGTATTTAAAAATATTAAGTTCTCGAAGTAAAAATAAACTGCAAGTTAAATTGTCGACGATACTGATTAATATTTAGACTTCTTATTATTAAATACAGGGCCGCAATAGGAAAAAATGAATGAAAAAAAAAAGGAATTTTCAGTATAATAGTCTCAAAACATTTTAAAAATATTTCGTGTCATACATCATGGTATTTGCAATTAAAGGGTTTTCAAAATCTGCAAAAAAAATTCAGGTCCGTATTTAAAAAAATAAAGTTGAAGATGGTTTCTCAAAAAAGAAATGTTGTAGAACAAGTCTAAAAACGCCATCTTAAAGTCCGTTAAAAAGTGCCATAAGAAAGTATTTTTCTTTTTTCCTATCTGTGATAACAACTTCAGAAAAAAATAAATTCGAAAACGCAAAATTTCCCTTTTTTCCAAACAACTCAAAAACGAAAAAAGATATTAGAAATCTGTTTGTACCATTTAACCGTTGTTCTATCTCTCACCGTTTGCAAGACCCCCATGCTGTTCATTTTTATCCGGGACACATTGTATTTGCACATCATTACGTATCTGTATATTTTCAATCTTCATATATTTAGAATGAAACTTTTGAAAAGAAAAAAGTGTTCTATTATTTTTTACTTTTTATAAATAACCTTAAAAATACTTTTTTAATTTCTTAGATATTCCCCAGCACTTTCATTTTCTTGATTTGTTTTAATTTCGGGCTGAGTCTACATGTGCTTACAATGCCATCTGTGCGTGTTTTAACAATTTTTTTTATTTGCATACTCCTTACGTTAACGGTCGTTTTAAAAATATCGTAGTGCTCGTACGAGAGGAAATGCCTGTAGCTCTACGAAAGCAGGATTATTCAGAGAATTTAAACCAATAAAAATTTATTTTTGGCCAACCCAGAGAACGCTAGTTAGCGTTGCTTATTGGAAAACCTAAGTGTAGGACCATACATTGCGTTTGTACCGCTGCGGTAACACCGCAGCGGTTTCGCGGGATTTTTGTTGCGGGTTCACACATATCCTGTAAACGCAGCGGTCGCGGCGCGCGCAGCCGCGCAGCGTTCTCTCCTCTCAGTTGCCCTCCGTATTTTGAACGAAGCGGAAGTATGGAGCAGTTGAAAGTTGTTTGCGCATTAGAAGCAGCGGGTTATCTGAAACAGCCGATAAAAAGAAAGTTTTGGGTTCACCCCTTTCACGAAAATCGTAAGTCGAGTGAACGGTTTAATAAGTTTTATGAAGATATACGAAAGTATGAGAAAAAATTTTTTGAGTACTATCGAATGTCAGTCAGGTCATTTGATGAACTTTTAAAAGTAATATCACCTTCCATCACTAAGCAGAAAACTTTTTGGAGGAGGAGGAATTCTCAAACATGTCTGTTCCTATCATTTCCCAACTTCTGTCTCGTACATTTCGATCACTATAGTCTTTGCACCCTTTCTCCCAAAGTGCAGGTTGGTTTTGTACACACTGGATCAATTTATCCACGTCCAACATGGTTATTTTAATTTTAATAATACGAAAATCTTCGAAAACGCGCCTTCCCAACCGCTACGTATGGACGCTCTCATTCGACTACACGTGTTTTCGAGGTTATACCCGTCGGCCGGTCTTCCCGCCAAACCGCAGCATGCTGCGGTGCCACCCGGTCGATGCGGCAGAAACGCTTAGTGTGGCCGCGTATATTAAAATACACGTACTGTACACTTTCCGGTGTTACCGCAGCGGTAGAAACGCTATGTATGGTCCTACACTAAGAGGAATGAGCATTTGAATAGGCATTTCAAGGGGAATGCGCCCGTGGGTCTATAAAGCCTAAATTATTGTGTAACGAAACTATTAGACGGGTTCAACTTCCACTATCTGTTACAGAATATCTAGAGATAACAGCCCACTGGCCACTCCTGAATTCTGAAATTATCTGAGATTCTGGTACGAGGCTATGCACTTTAGTTACTTATTTACATTAGATAGCGACTATTCACGAAAAGTATTACCTCACATATTGTGTACAGGGTGTATCTGAAATGTGATATAACAGAGACGGCAAAAATACAATTTGTGTCTGTATGTACAGGTTGTCCCATTTTGGGTGTTTTTGGGTGTTTTTCTAAAAAATCTCAGTTATTATTAAAGCTAGAGGGTTGCGGTTTTCACGTCACTGTACTACTTTTTTGAGAGGAATTTGGTGCACCAATCAGATTTTAGATAAGTTTTATAGTTTCCGCGCATTGGCGCAGGAACGAAATTTTCGATTTTTTGGAAACCTCTCTCCTGGCTACAACTTATATATATCGACAAATTTAATCAACTATTTTTATAGATTTTTTGGCGTAGAATCGAATGGAATAATTCGTTTTTTGGTAGCGTTAATAGTTTTTGAGATATGAACTATGGTTTCCATTTTAAAAAAATATAACTTTGGTTCATATCTCAAAAACTATTAACGCTACCAAAAAACTAATTATTCTATTCGATTCTACGCCAAAAAATCTATAAAAATAGTTGATTAAATTTGTCGATATACAGTGACCGGCAGAAAGTTGGACACAAATGGAAAACTTTTTTATTATTAATTTCTCAGAAAATTTTATTCTTAATAAAAGTTGGTGCATCATTTCAAACTGAAAACGCACATATCAAAATTTAAATATCTCTTTTTGGATACGAGGTAGATTAAAAAATGTCAAAATAACTCAAGAGTAAAGTACCCTTATTTTTTAAAATACGGTAAAAAGTTACTTACAAAAGTTGTTTGGAATCAAAGGCAGATGTCAGATTTAAAGTCACAGCCACCTAGTCAAAAAAAAAGAAATTCAACTTTTTTTGTATTTTTTCGACCACCCTGTGTATTACAAAAAAAAAAACAAAATACCGCAAACCCAACTTATCATCGTATAACACATGAATTTGCTACTAAACTTTAAATTTGTTCGATTACCAGCTAGAAATTTAAATTAATCGAAATCAGAGTTTAAAAATATTAAATTTTTGTGTCCAAGTTTCTGCTGGTCACTGTATATAAGTTGTAGCCAGTAGAGAGGTTTCCAAAAAATCGAAAATTTCAGTCTTGCGCCAATGCGAGGAAACTATAAAACTTATCTAAAATCTGATTGGTCCACCAAATTCCTCTCAAAAAAGTAGTAGAGTGGGACACCCTGTACAGGATGGTACATTTTTTAGGTTAGGAAAAAGTTTCAGATGAAAACTGTAAAAACCAAAGCAAGTTTTTTTCAGCCTTTATTTAGTTTTATACAGGGTGTTCAGCGGTGCTAATCCGAACTTATGTATTTTTAATGGAGCACCCTGTATATTTTTACCCTATACAGGGTAATTTTACAACTTACGCCTTCCATTTTTTTTTAATTCTTATTCCAACGATATACAATTTGACCTATTTATCTCCAGCCGTTTCCGAGATATTTATCAGAGAAGCTCTATTAAAATTTTACAGTCTCATGGTCATTGTCTGATCGATAATAAAACTGACAATCAAGTAGGCTGTATAAGTCCAATATTTTTCTATTTACCTGTCAGAGTAGTCTTATAATTTTGTTACTGAAGCTGTTACTAGTTACAATGTTTTTGAAAGAAGAATGCTGTGATATTTTGAAGGTCTTTATAAAAAATGATAAAAGACACGTAGAAACTTTGGGGGAGTATTCTCGCAAATATCCAAATAAGAAATGTTCCGAGTGCTTCATTTTATATGTAAGCTGTAGCGAAGATTAAGATCGACAGGAAGTGTGATTAGCAAGAGAAAAATTGTGTTTAGAATTAGTAAGGACGAGAAAGAACGATTCTTAAATTATTTCAGAAGAAATAACGAAAAAATCACAGAGATGCAGCGAGAGATTTATTTAAACTGTAACTAGTAACAGCTTCAGCAACAAAATTTTAGACTAATCTGACTGGTAAATGGAAATTATTATCATGGAGGACTTGACTTGCCATAAATTTGGTGTTATTGTTTGGCCTACTCGGATCGAACATCAGACACTGATCATGAGGCCATGTATCTGGTTTAATGGAGCTTCTCTGATAAATATCTCGGAAACGGTTGGAGATAAATAGGTAATGGTTAAATGGAATGTGTAAGTTGTAAAATAGAGAAAATCACTTTCATTTCCGCTATAACCAGAAGTTATTTCAAAAAAATAAATATTCAGGAAGTCATGAATACTAGTTGAAGGTTCTCTAATGGTTGTGTAGGTAAAAAAATATTTTTTTTATTTTGCAAAAAATGTTTTTCGCGATAACTTTTTTACCGACCACCATATATAACATCAGAGTAGACCATCGAATTCCCCTTAATTTTTACTGCAATATCATTTTTTCGAATGACGATTTTTTGTTAACCTGTCTCCTCCAAAGCATACTACGACATATTTTTGGGTCAAAATTGGAAAAATTATATTAGGCATATTTTTATAAAAATTCTGACTACGACACTGGACTGGGCATCTCTTAAAATGGGTTAGTATTAAATTTTATAAATCAAACAATAAAAATTCTAGAAACTAATGAAAATCGCGGTTTAATTTCCTATTTTACCTACCTACTCGCTTAAATCATTTTATTTCGTTGTAGGCTTTGTTTTTTTTTAAATAAGATGTGTCGTTTTGCCCTAGTACAGTTACAAAATTTATGGGGGTTTTAAGTGACCACACTGTATATATGGAGCACTTTGATGAAATAAAACCAAACGTGTAGGGCGTGTTTAAAGGCCCGTGGATCTCGGCACGGAAAGAAAAGCGAAAGTCACCTTAATAATAATTTATCACGGGTGTCACTAGCGGTATTGTTGATGTCCTGGGCAGTCCGAACTTTGGAGGCACCGTGATATGCTCAACATAATTCGCGCTCGATTGACGGCTCATGGCGAAGCAATCGCTTTTACAAAGGAGATAGATAGAAGCTACCGTATATAAATTGCTTTCAATTCTTAGTTCCTTGATGTTTTTCGAAGATGACGCCACGAAACAAAGCAGATATAATGGGTTGAAATAACACGCAGGCAGATGTTAGAGGTTTATTAAATTCTTCTGGAATATTTAATTTGTTCAGTATATCCTATAGTTTCAAAAATATAAAATAGAATCAAAAATTTCAAGGTACAACTCTTTTTGCTCTCAAACGATGGCGTTGCATACAGGCCTAGGTAATGTGACGAAATGAGGTTGAAACCCACGAACAAATCCGAACATGAAGAAGAAGAAATCAAACTCAGTTCGACCTTCAAATTATCGATTTTATGGAAATATTTATACTGATGCTATGGAGATAAACTGAGTGAACTGCAGGGATATTTAAAAATGTCAATTTGATTAAAATGGACATCTAGGATGACACCAGTTCGCAATTGCATCCATCAAATCAATTTTAAAATTTTAATTCTACTAGTCCATGGTAAAAAGAGCTTAACTTTAATGACAATTTAAATTTTAGATTAAATAAATAAAGTAGTTGATTGCTTAACTATTATTATTATTGTGCTGCGCAGATTGCACCCTGATTTGAATAACGAGACGCACAATGCCGATTTTCAACGCGAGGTCGAGTTTAATATGTATGTCTGCCTACGACGAATGTTTTATCTTTGATTTTGTTGTTTATAAGATTCTATTTCTTGCAAACGCCAAGAACAAATTCTTTCAGGTTTCTGAATTTATAATGAAATAGGGAAATTCCTATACTAAATGCGCTTCATTACCAATATCAGTTGCATCATGTAGAGGGTGGTCTAATAACAGCACAACTATTTCATTTAAGGTTTAGAATATTTATTTTTTTTACTTCATCCTAGTTTCCAAATAAAATAGAATCAAAAATGTTAAGGTACTACTTCTTTTGCTCTCAAAAGATGGCGTTGAATACAAAGTAAATGTGATGGAGTGAGGTTGAAACCCACAAAAAAATTAGGACAAGAAGAAGAAGAATTCAAAATCAACCTTCCTTTTCAATGTATAACTGGAGGGATACTTAAAAATAAATTATTTAATTTTCTAATAATTATTAAAATGATAAAATTCATATAGTATAGTATAAATGAACTCACTTGGAACACAGTGATATACGATGCGCGATCTATTGATCTATTTCATAGCATTTACCACGCTCTGCTACTAGTGCTACTGGTAAAAATACCAGACTTATCAGCAGAAATCGCCCGTATAAAATTCAAAGGTTTTTATGCGGTCGACGTCGATCTAATCAAGGAGGCAGCCAATAAGAAAGCGAGCGTAGCGATTTGATTGGTCGGCGTTTCGGAGATCCATGGATCAGGTGTCGACGTGGGCCAGTTAGGCCAGTACATCCAGTGCCGTGCACGGAAATAAGGATTGCGCTTTATTTTATATAGATTGTATAGATTTTTGTGAGGTGTTGTTTTGTGTGTAACAAAATTATCGGTTTGCTTTGGTTTGAATTATTTCAAAGTTTATTTTATTATTTTTTAGAGCATTTAAATAAAAGCAAACGCCGCCCAAGCGTTTTTATGCTCTTCCAAGTGAGTTCATTTATACTATACAAAATCGAATAATTAAGGTTATGATATCGAATCACAAAGTATAAAGGTTAGGTGGTATGACACCACAAATCGCTTGCCAAATAGGGGTGTGCCCTAAAGTTGCTTTACTTATGCCGATAAAGAGATCATTAACTTTATATATTTTAAATTTTCTAATAAAGCTGAAAAAATGGTCCTTATAGGCTTCCGTAAAAAAATATGTTGAGTGGTTCAAACTAGAGGAAGTAACTGTTCATTAAATTTTTATGTCTTTTCGGAAATGACAATTTCCTCACCTAGCACGCCCAAGCGATCAATTGAGGTTACTAAACTTTCTATCAATAATGTATGCATGTAAATCTATCAGCAGATAACAATTATCTTCTTATCGTCAGCATAAACAGAATTAAAAACCACGGCGTGGCTTTCAGCTTTTACGCTGGATACGTGTTAACGTAAGGGTAAATAAATAATACCGAATACACTTTGATACCTAATCCTAATAAGTATTTGAATGTTTTGAATTCTTCTTCATACAATATAATATCATATATTCACATGCTTGTTGTCGACCGCTAAACTATTTTGGTGCGCGTTATTTTTTTTTTTAGAGAAAACTTCACCTACATACCTACTATTTCCCACAGTAGGCTTTGGCACAGTTAACCTGAAAAGTCCGATATAGCAAAAAGTTAATTTTCTCACCATAAACCTTAGAAAATACACATAAACACGTACACTAGTGCATGAAGATAAACCAGTTAGACCAACTGCATAATTAGAAGTCACAACAGAACTAGAACCGAAGGCATTAATATTAAATTCGCTCGCCAACATGTACCAATTAAATATTTGAACAATTTTAATGAATGACAAAGTATTATACGATAAATAATTCATGTTTGTTATAAAAAAAATCATCGTCGACTGTCATCACTTATGAATCTTATATGGTTAGATTTGCTAACGGTTTGTGACGTGAACAACTCTTGAAATGTTCGACTAATTCGTGCTTGAAAATGATTTTTGCTGACTGTATCGCTAAACAAAATAAATAATCGCACCAACATATTTTATATTTCCTATTGCAAGTTGATAAGAATTGGCGCTTTACGGTAGTCTGGAGGTCTTGAGATAAACTAAATTCACATCCTGAATGTTTATTTATAGCGGATATGATTGATTACTGCAAATAAGAACTAAAAAAAAATAAACTTGTGTTTAATTTACAGGGTGAGTATTTTCGATGCTCACTATGAGGATCTCGGAAACTAGCAGAGCTAGAACAAAGGTTAAATGGGGAAAGAATTGCAGTTTTGAATGCTCAATCTAATGCCTCTTTTGGATTTTTAAAAAAGTTCATGGCTCACTAGATATTTTGAAAAGAGTGTTTTTTCGCTATTCCATCAGATTTCTGTAGCTCAATTATTTCCGATTATCCAGAAAAACCGTAGAGACAAAAATTGTAGATAATTTTGGGCTTAATAAGATAATTCGATCAAATTTTTTATTTTGTTTGTGATTTTTGAGATATGACATAAACACGTGTTTTTTTTTAATGTAAATCATAGTTGGCTGTGGCCTTATAAAATCGGACATTTTTGAGCTTTAGAAAGACATAATACTCGGCATAGTTATTATAAAAAATAAAAGAGCTATGGCTAATTTTCTGATATATTTTTTAAATTTTCACATATAGTTAGCCAGGGAATATTTTCGTAATTACGTTCTATTTTATAAGACATACTTCAAACTTTCAAATATTTTATTTTTAGCTGGTAACAAAATGTAACAAAATAAAACAAAAATTATCATGATGGAGCTCCACCACATAATTATTTGCCCGTAAGAAATTACCTAGATCAGCTCTATCCAAATAGTTGGATAGGGAGAAATAGACCTATTTCCTGCAGCCCTGATCCCCCGATTTGTCTGTTTTGGATTTATTTTTGTGGGGAACAGTACAAAATAAAGTAAGAGACAATAATTGTTGAATTAAGAGCAGCTGTTTTAGAAGCAATTGCTAGTATTGACAGGCGCTCTCTATAGAAAAGCGACAAATTCAGTTTTAAAAAGATGCAATATTTGCATAAATAATAATGGTGGATAGTTTGAACACCTTTTTTATTTTAAAATGTGACCTTTTAAAATAATAATAATTTGCATTTGAAACATTAGAAAGTGTGAAGTATGTCTAATTATAAAATAGAACGTAATTATGAAAATATCCCATGGCTGACTATGTGAAAATTAAAAAAAAAAACAGAAAATTAGCCATAGCTCTTTTATTTTTATAATAACTATTCCGAGTATTCTGTCTTTGGAAAGTTCAAAAAATGTCTGATTTTATAAGGCCACAGCCAACTATGATTTACATTTAAAAAAACACAAGTTTATGTCTTATCTCAAAAATCACAAACAAAATAAAAAATTTGATTAAATTATCTTATTATAAGCCCAAAATTATTATCAATTTTTGTCTCCACAGTTTTTCTGCATAATCAGAAATAACGGAGCTACAGAGATCTGATCAGATAGCAAAAATCACTCTTTTCAAAATATCTAGTGAGCGATGAACTTTTTGAAACATCCAAAAGGGGCATTAGATTGAGCATTCAAAACTGCAATTCTTTCCCCATTTAACCTTTGTTCTAGCTCTGCTAGTTTCCGAGATCCCCATAGTGGGCATCGAAAAAAACTCACCCTGTATATCGGTTCTAAGGGTTTCCATTTACAGAAATTCAATTATTTTCAGTCATGTAATAAAAAAAAACCAATTGAGCGTCCTCGTTTGATATGGACAACATAATGTGCACTCTCGTTGTAACAGCTAATATTACGTTACAAGTTTACAAGACTGAATGTAGTACATTACAGTATGATAGAACGATTGTCAATAAAGTTGTTTTCAACCCTGTATTCAGTAGATGTCAAATTCCACTATGTTCTTGAGTATGTATCAAAAAATCTGAATTAATTACAGTGTTTTATGTTCTACCTCCCATGCTACAACGTGACAACAGCACGTTGGATTTATTTTCTCGAACATATTAATTGCATAAAACTTAATAAGCGCTCCACACCTATGTGTCTATGCCCAATTAATATAAACCTTTATACACACGCGAAATTAGAACTTAAAAGATAGTGGCGTGCTAATATATTCCGACGAATTATCATATCCGCGATTTTATGACATAAGGAAGAAGGAAGTGGCGGTGCACTCCGCGATTAGGAATTACATAAACTCTTAGTAATATCTAATTACTGGAGAGTGTTGACGTATTTCGTGAAAACAGGTTTTCGATTCGGAAGCTCCCACACAGGTTAATACAGTTTCACTATTGATTACTCTTGGTAATTACCACTATACCATTAAAGAACGATATTGTACCACATATCTTCATAATTGAGTCCTTGGAGGTTTTGGTTGTAAGGTGGGACCAATACCCAATAGAATTTTCTAAAAATTAAAAGTAAAAAAATATTTAAAAAAAAAGCTTTTATTTAAATGCGCTAAAAAGAATAAAATAATCTTATCTTTTAAAACTTTTACTATCAACTTATAACGTCATTCCACAATTTATATGATATAAAAGCTTGTCGCGAGATTTAAGTAGTGGTATTTACTTAGTTTGAAAACTTAAATCTCGCGACAAGCTTTTATATCATATAAATTGTGGAATGACGTTATAAGTTGATAGTAAAAGTTTTAAAAGAAAAGATTATTTTATTCTTTTTAGCGCATTTAAATAAAAGCTTTTTTTAAAAATATTTTTTTACTTTTAATTTATTTTGTAATTTTTAGTTTGGCCAGGTGTCTGAGTCTATTCATCTCAGTTAACGCATCATTGTTGCAAGGTCGTTTGCCGGTTAGTTTAGAACAGTCTAGCTCTTCAATGAGGAGACCTTCTAATGATCTAACCCTACTTAAGGCCACGTATGCTTGACCAGGCGCGAAGAGCTTGGAGCCTAAATATACAACGAGACAGGTTGCAGACCAATGCTGTTGACGCCTATCTCACCAAACTACACAAGTCAAAGTTAACTAGTCCGCCATCTTGGGTGTTCCGCCATGTTGGATTTAGAATGACGTCACACATATAATCATGCATTGTCATCCAAATTAAACGTGTGTACAAAATTTCAGCTCGATCGGTTGAAATTTAACTAGTCCGCCATCTTGAGTGTTCCGCCATGTTGGATTTAGAATGACCTCACACATATAATCATGCATTGTCATCCAAATTAAACGTGTGTACAAAATTTCAGCTCGATCGGTTGAAATTTAACTAGTCCGCCATCTTGAGTGTTCCGCCATGTTGGATTTAGAATGACGTCACACATATAATCATGCATTGTCATCCAAATTAAACGTGTGTACAAAATTTCAGCTCGATCGGTTGAAATTTAACTAGTCCGCCATCTTGGGTGATCCGCCATGTTGGATTTAGAATGACGTCACACATATAATCATGCATTGTCATCCAAATTAAACGTGTGTACAAAATTTCAGCTCGATCGGTTGAAGATATCTGCTTCAAAATTGAGTTGCAAGATTCCACCCGAACAAATTACATACATACATACATACATACATACATACATACATTGCAAGTTAAATAAAAGCTTTTAAAAATTGCCTGCTTTGACGAACTCGTTGAATTGTTGGATAAACAGACAAATGTATGGTAAAATAATGAAGTCACTTGGAACCTCATAAAAACGCTTGGCCGGCGTTTGCTTTGTAAAACAAGACCGAGTCTTAGGCGGCGCGCGGCCCTTAATATTATATAAATTTTATAAAAATAAAATAAACTTTGAAATAATTTAAACCAAATCAAACCAATAATTTTGTTTCACACAAAACAACACCACGCAAAAATCTATACACAAAACCAAAATCAGTAAAATAAAGCTCAATCCTTATTTCCGTGCACCGCACTGGTTATACTGGCCTAACTGGTCTACGTCGACACCTGCCCTGTGGATCTCCGAAATGCCGACCAATCAAATCGCTACGCTAGCTTTCTTATAATTCTTAATGCTATGAAATAGATCACTGTGTTCTAAGCGTCGATGGATTCCTCCATCGACGGTTCTGAGTTCATTTACATTTTACCAGAGTAGCTCGAGAACAGGCGCCTCGGCAGTAAAATATGAGACAAAACACTTTTTTAACAATATAAAACCGAACCTGGTGTTAGGCAAAATTTGAAGGTACGCCACTGCATCAGGTAAGCGGAAAATTTGTCCGCAAATCTTCAAATTTCATTTTCGAATCAGATCGGCCGTGTATTGTCTCCTGTACGTGATCTTCAAACAATACCACAGAAAATGTCAATAGAAAGCTGCGTAATAATACAAATTGGTCTCGGTACACACCTAGAGTTCCACCAAAAAAAAAACACGCATAATGTGATTTGCATCACACGATTGTCTCTGGGTGTACGCTCCGAAAGACCGAGAGTTTCACTAAATATTTCCGTCGGGCGCATTTTATTGTTTCTGCTTTGCTTTCTTTTGCAACAAAATTGCTTCCCATAAAGATATAAGTGGGCAAACTGTGTGGCCAGTTTTGCGCAAGCATTTAGACTTTTCTCGATTGAACCACATCGGATGGCACCAGATGAAACTTGTGATTATTTTTAAATTCTCGACAATTATCTTGATTTGCTAGAAAGTAAAAGTCGTTCACTCGCAAGAAATGTAGCTATAAAAATAAATTGTTGAGTAATTTTTGGGATCGAAACATTTTGGGTTAAATAGAGACACAATTTGATATATCTAATAACCCTAGACATTAAACGTGCAGTTTGATTGCTAGAATTTGCAGTTTCATGCCCATTAGCCATTATTTTTAACATTGAGCGCTTGATGAAAATATTACCATTCGTTAAGTATGTACAGAGTGTCCACCAAATATTTGACCCCCCCCCACTAACTTTTTTATTTTTTGAGCTAGAAACACGAATAAAAAAGCATTTTGTAGAGAATTTTATTAATTTTTTTGCGGTTTTATTGCATTTTATATAGGGTGTTTAGAAAAAGAGTGGCAAACTAAACTTATGTTTCTTTAAATGAAACACCCTATATATTTTTGCATTTTTGAAATCTGCTCATCAAGGCAATTAAGATGATATTAAACTTTGTGGCATTATCTTTTTCCGTTTTTGAAAAATTCCGTTTTCAACTTTTATACTAAATTTATTTAACTCGAATTTGTGGATCTCGTGTTAAAGATAGATGATCGATGTAATAACAAAAAATATTTGTTTCAAACAAGAGAGTAATATAGTGAAACTCCAAAATGTTTAGGAGCCTTTTCAAATTTTACTGATTATATTCTCGAAATAAAAAATTTCAGGAAAATCGTAAAAGCTCCTAAGTATTTTGGAGTTTCACTATGTTACTCTCTTGTTTGAAACAAATATTTTTTGTTATTACATCGATCATCTATCTTTAACACGAGATCCACAAATTCGAGTTAAATAAATTTAGTATAAAAGTTGAAAACGGAATTTTTCAAAAACGGAAAAAGATAATGCCACAAAGTTTAATATCATCTTAATTGCCTTGATGAGCAGATTTCAAAAATGCAAAAATATATAGGGTGTTTCATTTAAAGAAACATAAGTTTAGTTTGCCACTCTTTTTCTAAACACCCTATATAAAATGCAATAAAACCGCAAAAAAATTAATAAAATTCTCTACAAAATGCTTTTTTATTCGTGTTTCTAGCTCAAAAAATAAAAAAGTTAGTGGGGGGGGGTCAAATATTTGGTGGACACTCTGTACATACTTAACGAATGGTAATATTTTCATCAAGCGCTCAATGTTAAAAATAATGGCTAATGGGCATGAAACTGCAAATTCTAGCAATCAAACTGCACGTTTAATGTCTAGGGTTATTAGATATATCAAATTACTCTTCTGATATTGTAATTATTGTTGAGGATCGTTTCTTAATTGTTGTACCTACTGGGTGTTTACGTATAAATTATAACTACCTAGAATTTTCTTATTTTGTGTGATGTTGTAGGTAATTTTATGCAGTTTTCTGGGATAGTAAGACATTTTATACAGGGTATTTCGCAAAGGTGTGGCAAACCACTTGAATTTGTAGTACCTACTCACGATAAAGATAGACGATCAATGCGATAAAAATTAATTATAACCCGGCATTTTCGTAAATGTCAAAGTTTCTGTAAGACGCGTACCAAATATAGACTGATTTGACAGTTAGTCATGGCACGCTATTCAAAATCAAAGATCTTAATGGGACACCCACTATAATTAATTTTATTATTACTTACAGTCTCGCTAAACACTTCATTGAGAAAGCAAAGTATTTTTTGTAAAATAACTTTCCAACTAAAATGCAAAAAGAAACTCATATCTATTGCCGCGAGCAGAGCACAGCGTTTTCCGCAGTCATTTACAATTCTGCATTTAGTCAATTACATTTTATCTTAGTGTTGCAATAAAAGCCGAGAATAATTATTTATTTATGAGGTTTTTCTTCTACGCATCGACATCAGTGAATCAGCTCTCAGATGAAGTCGATGACATTTTAATATATCCAACAGATTATAAGCTGTTTAATTATTTATTCCTCAATAAAATGAGACTTGTAAAAATTACTAGACAATACTACGAATAACAAGCCTTTCTTTATGTGCAGTATTGTAAAAAAAAACCTTTAATAACAATACACCAAATATAATGAATATGCCGTGGTCGTTCGTAGGGAGTGGCCTTTTTTACTTTAGTTTTTTTCTAAAGCGCTTCGAGTTATAATGTTATTATTTATTGTAGAAGGACATGTATTATTAATGAATGTCCGATTAGGAGCTACGGGCTATAAAATATTCAGAGTTTAATTATCAATTGGCGGCTTTTTAGATTAAAAAAATATTACACCCAAGATGAAATGACATCTTTTTAAATTGGGTTCGTAATGGCATCTCAATGATTTTCATTTTTATTGCCAGTAGGTGTCGTAGATACAGGACGAATCTTTAAATAATTTTAGAATACTTCAGCTCAAGGTTATTCTACTTGCCAGCCTCGAAGACACCTAGTCAACTGTTCTCCCCTTGGGCTGGCCAGAGTTTTCCTTTGTAGGGCTCTTTCTTCCCAGCACCCTCGACCCTGCAGCGCTCGGTATGACCATTAAAAAACGGCTGTTCCACAAGGCAAGGGGATTCCCGACTTTTTCGCAGCTATCCCTTTAAACGGCTTATATGCCGCATATATTCAAACTCGCAGAGTCGCTTGTTGCATGGGGTTCACCTTTTGCCGCCAGAAATTTGTATTCAAAGCCCAAAGGTTTCTTTTATGCTGGAGTTATATCGAACTCTTTCGCTTAGCTACCCAAGTATAATAAAAGATATGTATATACAGGGTGTTCGAAAAATAGACGGAGATATTTTAGAGGGTGATTCCCTGTTAAGAAATATGAAAAAAAGTTTCTATAAACATGGGTCCGGAAATGCAGAGTTTTCAAGATACAGGATGTTAAATATATTGCATGTCACTGGACAAAATTGGTTTATCAATTTTTGCAAAAAAAATCACAAGTGCCTTGGAAAACAAATAATCAAAAGCATTTCTAGGAAAGAGTGTTATTGCAACTTTTCCAATATCATAACATAAAGTACACTACAACCAATTTTGTCCAGTGACATGCAATAAAACGGTTTTTATTTTTTTTTTCTCGAAAACGAAGTGAGATAGGAAAACAATACAAGAGGGAAAGAAGTTGTATTTTTAGATGCTTAATCAAACAAAAAATATTAAAGTTACAAAAAAGGTAGTGGCGTACATTTTTTTGATAATAATATTCGCTAAGGTGCCCCCCGGGACGCCACTGGACTTAATAAATTTAATCTAGTTAGGGCGAAATTAGCCTCTTAATACAACAAATAACATTGCCAAATTTCAACAGAATCGAGTAAATAATTTTTAAGACATTAATAATTTCATGTTTTATTTTTTTTATTTAACATCCTGTATCTTGAAAACTCTGCATTTCCGGACCCATGTTTATAGAAACTTTTTTTCATATTTCTTAACAGGGAATCACCCTCTAAAATATCTCCGTCTATTTTTCGAACACCCTGTATAATAATATTCTCTCAGAGATTTGGACTAATTGGCCGCTAACAACTACTGTCTGCGGCCCACCCGAGGCAGGGTTTTCCAGATGCGGAATTGTTGTACAAACTGCTAGTTTGTTTGTGTCCATCCCAGGTAGGTTTTGTATATCCGTTATCCGTTCAAACTTTTGTTGACAGTATGTCCATCTGTATATCAATGGTTGTGTGGTAATAGCATTGAATAAGGAATACCTTAATCAATGGTAATAGATATTCTATTTTATCTGCAATAATTTGTTTGTCACTAGATCTAGATGGTGTTAAGGCGACATCAGGAAAAATTAACTGCCAACTTTGTTAACCATTATCCCTCTTTCTTCAATGACATATAATAAAAAGTGTAATCAATGGCATATTTGAAAAAACTATGTTCATTTGAACGCTTTATGGCCTCTTTATCGAAGGATTGGCATGAAAAATAAATAATACATGGATTTATGAGTCTGGTGAATCATTAATTTTATCATTAGTTTTATCAGAGTTCATATCTTCAGATACATTTTTCATGCTCGATTATTTTGATGGCTCGTTAACACTTCTTAATTATTATTTACCTAAACAAACCCTTGTGAACGGATGTCACCATTGAGTGACTAATCTATAAACTGTCTATTTTTTGAGTAGGTAATTATAATCAAATTTCAATATCGTAATAAATAATTAATTAATTCGAAGCCTGAAAGTATAAACTAGATCGATTTGAATAAAAAGGAAATCACAGACACCCGCATCTACCGTTGGTTCTTTATAAGGCATTTCTGCATTTACATTAAAAATTTCCGAACGCCTCTATATTATACACAATGGGGATTGCTAAACTCTTTGAGTAGGTTGCGAATGCCGTTTTTTAATTGTTGTTAAATTCTCTTTTAATTACCAGCCGCCTTGCAAAATTGTTTAGAAAATCTGACTAATAATAAAGAACGGTTAAAGCTATGAAGTATGAATAGTTGGACATTCCATGAAAAAAAAAGGGAAATATATACAACAGATTTTTGATTATTTTTTATAATGTTGGCGATTAGTGGTGTGTCAGTCTATTTCATTTTTTCCAGTTCATCCTTGTTTTCAAAATATAGATCCAAAGTTAGAAAGAAAGAGGACACAGCGCTTGCCTACCCTGCCGGGTATAGATTTTGTTACGTCGTTTTGAACGGCGGCCATTTTATATGTGGCAGACAAAGCGAGTACGTTGTGAGTTAATTAAAACTAACAGTGATTAAGGGGAAAATATACTCTTACGATGGTGAATAGTTTAGCGTTTGGTTGCAAAAGCAGAAGTGAAAAGCAAGAGCCCGGGATTTCGTTTCACAGTTAAATATTTAACAAGCTACCTTTGAAAGACGCCTTAAAACTTTATTTTTTCTCAATATAACTTCTTCAAATTCCTTCTACCTTTTAGTATGATAAAGTGCATTGTTTTGTTTGTAAATAGGACCAATATAATTATTTTTAACTTTGTTTTTATCGAAAATTTCTTAATAATTGGTTATGATAGTTTTATAAAATATGGGCGGGTTTCCATGGGCGTGCAATATTTATTTTATTTTGATTGATTCGAAATCGCCACAAATAAATATATTTCAGCACTTGATACTAGCTTTAAATTTGGGAAATTATCTGCAAATAAATACCAATATTTCGAATTACAATTTTGTGATATTGGCTAGGAATGCATTTCATGCTACGCCACTGGCCAGTCGTAAGATGTGGCAGTCGGTAACACGGCCGCGAGCGCTGTTAGGCGTCCTCTTCCTTTCCTTGTCTATAAGGATCCAAACTTTTAAGCCACTACTCTTTTTGCTCTCAAAAGTTGGCGTTGAATGTTTAATCCACGAATGTGATGAAATAAGGTTGAAATCAACGATATAGAAATATATACCTACATTACCAAAGGCAACTTGTTTTGTTTCATGATTTTAAAAAGATTGTTATTATCGGCACACAGGTTTCCAGTTCTTTTATATGATTTAGGTTATTTTGTAAATATAAGTATCTCAAAGCATATACGATATATGTATAAGTCTACCGAAAAACTATTTATAATAATAATAATAATAATAATAATTCTCACCCTCACAATACTCCAAACTAGGAGTACCCCAGAAGCAACCACATGCTTGTGCGGGGGAGGGGGGCAATTACTATTATTTTGTCTTCATTGCATTACAAAATAAGAAAGATCGAATTTAAGAAATGCCAATGTAAACAAATTACCTCGTCTTCTTCTCCCCGACCCGCTAATACAGAAGCAAACAAAACAGTGTTATTTGAATTACCGCCAGTCATCTATTCCTATATATTGTTGGTTGAAACCCACAAAAAAACGAACGTGAAGAAGAAGAAGAATTTAAAATCAACCTTCCTTTTGTGGTGACTGTTTTTCCTTCAAATAATGGATTAGATATGTTTATACCTACGGAGGCAATGCTATTAAGAACCAAATGAATTACATAGGGAAATTTAGAAATGGATTGTTTAATTTTCTCATAATAATTATTATCGAGTTGTACGGAATCAGCTGACACAACACAAATCACTTTCGAATTAGGTGAGCTGAAGTTGCATCAAACATGTCGGTAAGGAAGGTCACTACTACCTTAAATATTTTAATTTTTAAAACTTTTATCAGATGAATTTTGTTTATATGTTTTGTATTTTGAAAAGCTTAGAAATTTTTTCTGCATTCTCCAAATGTCTCTTGTTTTATAAAAATAGAGTAGGTATAAAAGATATGTAGAGTATCACGCTTCACGTCTTGCCTTTGCTTTACTTTCATTTAATCGTCTATTATGGCAGTGGCTCGAGAACGTATAGCTATTTTATTACAATGGCGCTATCGACCGTGACTGTAGGAAATGAGCCATCTTGATAGGTAATTCTCGTATTTAATTACCAATATCGATTTTACAGGGTGTGTTTGAGACGAGCGCGCTTTCGTAAGTTAAACGGTTTCTAATTAATGGCAGACATTGGATTATAAAGAGCCTGTCTTGACAAAATTCCGGGAGAACATATTATGTTAGATGTGAGTAAATCAACTACGGACCTAGTAAATTTCGCCTATTTTCATATGAAGTGAAGCCATAAAATTCATTGCCCGGAAAATATGGAACCAATCGCCATAAATGTCGATATTTTTGGTTAAGATGTTTCCAGAGTGGGTGGAAATAAACTGATCACGAAAACGAGTTACTACAATGATACAGGGTGAGTCAGTTTGTGGTAACAGGACATTAACAGTGGATAGAAAATGACATCAAGACACAGGGATAACAGGGCCTTAAAATTTCAAGAAGATATAGAGAATATTTTTTATATATGTTCCAAACAAATAAAGATATTGAAATTAATTTTGATATGAAGATAACAACTTTCTGTCTTGTATAAAATTAAACCCCATTAAGCTCCTAAATGCAAAATATAATTCTGGACAAAACTCTCTTGGCTTTTTTAATGTCTGTTACGGTTTCGTGTCTAGTTCCAATTTAAAATCTTAGGTACATACCTACTAAAATTATTTTTCCAAAGAATGTGATGAATATGTAATTGATTAAAAAAAATTATGTTAAACCCAGTGCCTATATTCCTTCTATAGTCACTGGTTAAACAGACCCGCATAACTCTCAAACTCTAATTGGAACAGTTCAAGGAATAAAAGACCTGTAGTTTGAGCTGCAAAGTATCTTGAAAATTAAGCTTTTGTGGGCCTGTACTTAAACTGTCTTTTCCTGCCACACAGGCTCACCCTGTATTACCACTCTGGAAAGTCTATCCTGCATGAGAGCCATGCAGATGAGAGGGAAGTTTTGAAAGTTTGAACTTTTGCTTGTCATGTCATTTTACTATCTATCTGCATCTGAATAAGTTTTAATCTGGATTTTGCCAGCATTGGAAGGGATTTACAATACCTCATGCATGGCAACAGAAAGTGTATCCCAGTGCATATTTACGTAAACACAAACGCAGGATGTGGTTGGTGGTTTGGTACTAACAGTTTTAAATTTCATCGATAGGTAATAGGTAATAAACTAACATAATAAGAGAATGCGGGTTTGCGCTGCGAGATATGAAAAGATTGCATTAACTGGAAGAATATCTTTTACATTAGATATACATATAGGTTATTCAATTAAAAAAAAGTTTGGTTGGTCACGGTTTGAGCAACACACTGTATAAAATTTGGTCTAACCTTAGACATAAGGAAAGAAAGAGGACACCGCGCTTGCCTACCCTGCCGTGTATAGATTTTGTTACGTCGTTTGAACGGCGGCCATTTTATATGTGGCAGACAAAGCGGGTACGTTGTGAGTTAATTTCGTGAATTTCTGAATTAAAAGTAACAGTGATTAAGGGGAAAATATACTCTTACGATGGTGAATTGTTCAGTGTTTGGTTGAAAAAGCAGAAGCGAAAAGCAAGACACCGAGATTTCGTTTCACAGGTAAATATTTAAGAAGCTTCCTTTGAAAGAAACCCTAAAACTTTATTTTTTTCTCAATATAACTTCTTAAAATTCCTTCTACCTTTTAGTATGATAAATTATATTGTTTTGTTTATTAAATAGGACCAATATAATTATTTTTAACATAGTTTTTATTGAAAATTTCTTAATTGATTATGATAGTTTCATAAAATATGGGCTGGTTTCCATGGACGTGCATTATTTCTTTTATTTTGGTTGATTCGAAATCTCCCCAAATAAATATATTTCAGCACTTGACACTAGCTTTACATTTGGGAAATTATCTGAAAATAAATACCAATATTTCAAATTACATGCAAGTCAAAATTAACTACTTTTTAATTTTTAACATTTTTCTGATATTGGCTAAGAATGCGTTTCATGCTACGCCACTGGTCTGTCGTGCGATGTGGCAGTCGGTAACACGACCGCGAGCCCTGTTAGGCGTCCTTTCTCTTTCCTTGTCTATAAGGGTCTAACGGTAAAAACATACAATTCGGTATCAACGATTTTTAGAAACATTTTTTCTAAAGGGTTGCATCTTAGGTTAATGTTAATACCCCTGTACATACCGTCGAAATAATTTCTAGACTCTTACATCGTTGTCTTTTTTCTAGATGGTTTTTTTTAATCAGTCATCAATCCGTAACACTGACCCCCATAAAACTCATTCCAACACTCTTTTAAAGAATTTGCAACGAGGTCGTCCCAACAAATTTGATAACCGAACACTAAAAATAGCGTCTGTTTGTTTTGGCCGGTTTAATTCAACCGAAAATAGACATAGGCAGTACCGTATTATAAAACTCATTGTACGGTGGTAAAAAATCAATAAAAATTTCAATGCCACTAGAGTGTCTCTCATTGTGTGTGGTAAAAGGTTGCTGCGGTATCTGAAATCTGCAAAGGTGACTAATTCAAGGATGCGCTTGTGTGTAACCGTAGAAACGGTGAGAAAATCCTGAAGATGTGTATCCGCCTTACGATTGTTTTCATTAGGAAAAAATCTAATTAGTATAATAGTTTGGCGGAGGCCTTGAACATTATGCAAAATAATCAGCTCTCATTGATTTTCAAAAATACATAGGTACTTATAATGTAGTACCTACCACGCGTAAGAATATTAATTACATCAGTGTTGTCATGTCAGGTAGCCAAGATGAATTGCTGGTGATAGGCGTTTTTAATGAAAAATTCTTGTTTATCTATCGGCAGTGGCACGATTATAATAATATGATCAGATCATGACTAGCAATCGGTTTTCTTCGAACAAAGAAAAATAGTAAATATTTTGATTCAAATTGTTATTACGTATGGCGTGGTACTGCTAATTTAAATAATACAAAGGCGAACATAATTTGTTACATCCCACATTTTAATCTACTAAGAATATTGACCCTGATGTGAAGTAATATGTAACGTAATTTTGAACAATCTGCAAGAACTGTAAACAACATTACCCAGTCTGTGATTACCCAGAACAAAATGTTGGTAACATTATTTGCAACTTTTCTGATTTAGAAAATCAATGATAAGGTCAGAAACAATAAGGTGAGTGACGTCATTCTAAATACATTATGGCGTATGTCCCAAGATGGCGGACTAAATTTCTTTACCATCCTCGTGACATGGGAATTAAATAGGTACTAGAAAGCATAAAATAAAATATAAAATATTTTTTTCTATTTAAACCGTATACTAAAACCAAAGCTTTTTGCGAAGTGTACCTACATATACCACATTCTTGGAGTTTGGCCCATACCGACTCACCCTGTATATGAATATCACGAATGTAGTTACCTTTACCGTTTGTTTCCTCTATAACTGATGTGTTTTTCATGATTTCATCCCCCTTGTCACCAAAACTATCGATTAATAAAAGAGTAATACATCAAACTGTATAACTGAAAAATTCCGGAGTTAACGTTAAGTTTTGTAACATATTATCAACCACCCTAATGATTGTTCTTTGCCACATAAAGGACGTGAAATACGAGCGCTTCTCCTTTATCCCCTTTGTGTTGGACGGGTGGCAAAAATATTACACAACAAGCCCCATCGCAAGTGTGAGAAGAGAAAGAGGGAGGTTAGGTATCCGGTATCCAGCGCCTACCACCTTAATACGATTTTTTGTAGAGATTATACAAACGTTTATAATTTTTACCTGTGGATTTTGAGGGAAATTTTCAAAGAGTACGAAGGCGAAATGTAAATATGATGTTGTGATCGCCTGGCTCACACATGACGTCATGAAATGAGGTTAAAATCCACGAAAAAATTCAAACGCCAAGAAGAAGAAGACTTCAAAATCAACCTTCCTTTTGTGGTGACAGTTTGACCTTCAAATTATTGATTTTATAGAAATGGTTGTATATCTAGGCAATGATATTAATAAACTGAACGGACCACAGGGATATTTAGGAAGGAACTGCTATAAAATCATAAAATGCAAATAATACAAACTCGAATAATTTAGGTTATGATATCGAATCACAAAATATAAAGGTTAGGTCGTACGCAAGCATGTCGGTAAAGAAGATCACTGCTAACTTAAATATTTTAAGGTTTATGGATATTTAGGTGACTACTTACAAAGAGGATACCAGAATATAGAGAGTTCATCTTGTCAAATATGTCAAATGGAGCCCAACTTTTACGTAATTTTTCACACACACGATAAGATCGTTCAAATAAACTAAGAAGTAGACTGCGTTCTTCATTTATTATAGATTAATTTAAAACATGGAAAGAAGATCCACTGTGACCTACAATGGATTAATTACCTTTTAAAGTTGGGCTCCATTTGACATATTTGACAAGATGAACTCTCTATATTCTGGTATCCTCTTTGCTACTTCGCAATTATTACAATCATCAAATCAATTTTAATTCTACTATCCCTTTTTTTTCTCTTACCGGAATTCTAATAAAACTAGGACAAAGATTTGTTTTTCCGGGAAACTTTACCAGGGACAATTGAGATAGTATCTCAATGCCAGGGACACAACCTATAACCAAAAATATGATAAACCTACCAATTCAGCAGCGTGCGCCGTACCGCTTACTGGACATTGCAACACACAATAATAAACTGTTTATTATTTATAATACGTAACCATTTGCCTTAATCGGATAAAAATCGTGTGCTTATTTTTACTACCAAATTTAAACGTTACACTACGGTTTCCGTTATATTCTATAAACCCATGTCTCTTTTTAACATAGGCTGATCAGACAAACTTCAAAGGCGCCCTTAATGACTTAATAGGCTTAAGAAGTTGATTTATAGGTCGTAAACTGCGGTATTAAGGCCATCTTAAATTATAGATTTTTATGTACCCATTACAACATAACAGTTGCTATACCTGTTGCATATATATAATCAAAGATCATGATACTTGAATATTGTGATCTTTGATATCAATTATTCATTGTGCGCTGTACGCGTGATTTTAAGGATTTAGATGCCCACAACACGTCAACGTTGTCTATTTTATCTCTCAACACCTATACTAAAATCTTGCGTAAACAAGAGCACATGCGTTGAGATATTCGCCAGAGCCGCACTGAGGCACGACTTTTATTTATTTTTAGTTTTATAATTGTTTTCATAAAAATATGTATTACGGAAAAAAATTATTGGCTTAATTAAAATGGTTCAAAACATCGATAAAATTATTTGTGGCAGTGCCTAAATAGCTGAAAACAACAAGATAAAACCGCGTAAGTATACTTTTGTGATCGAGTACGTCCCTGTTGCCAGGCGCGTTGATATTTTATGGCCTATTGCTGGATTTTAGTATAGGACAGGGTGGAACTGAATCATGGTACACCCCACTTTTTTCCCTTGTTTCTTGAGATACAACTTTGAAATTTGGCATGTCGATGTTACTTTATAAATGTCACTTTTTGACGTGTAAATTCATTTGTTTCCGCTTCCGGTTTTACCGGAAGTGACATTCACTTTTGTTTTTTTTTAAATGGAACACCCTGTATATTATTTAAGTTTCGGATTCTGCTCCATTTACTGAAACCAACGATGCGTCACAAGTGACATTTTGGCTGACAGAAAGTGGTTTTTCTTTAACTTATTTGGATTTGCAATAATAAACTAAAGGTGGCTATGAAACAAATGAACTTCGACAAACTGAACATCTTTAATGAACTGTCAAACCGTCTGTCTACAGAAAAGTACTTCTGTTATAATAAACTACGGTATCAATGTGTTGTCGTTGTCAACTAAAACAATTGCAAAAATAGTGTTTGCAAAATGCCGCAAACTTACACAAGATTAATTTTGGCTCTATTCTAAGTTACGTTTTCAGGCGGTGGAAATAATTATTTCTTGCAGGGCATTGTCTTTCAGGATAAGGATATCGTTTGGCGTACAAGTTTTTAGCAACAACGGCATTTTTTGGCACTCTCCATAAATCAGCAACATATCCACTTTTTCCGATCTTTTCTAACTTTGAGACATTTTGCAAGCACTATTTTTGCAATTGTTTTAGTCGACAACACATTGATACCGTAGTTTATTATAATAGAAGTACTTTTCTGTAGACAGACGGTTTGACAGTTCATTAAAGATGTTCAGTTTGTCGAAGTTCATTTGTTTCATAGCCACCTTTAGTTTATTATTACAAATCCAAATAAGTTAAAGAAAAACCACTTTCTGTCAGCCAAAATGTTACTTCCGGTAAAACCGGAAGCGGAAATAAATGAATTTACAAGTCAAAAAGTGACATTAATAAAGTAACATCGACATGCCAAATTTCAAAATTGTATCTCAAAAAACAAGGGAAAAAAGTGGGGTGTACCATGATTCAGTTCCACCCTGTATATAAAGAATGTGCAAACGGTATAACCGAGGGTACAACCAAGGTGAAGACCTCCACTACTTTAACTGTTTTAAAAATTATAATAAAAGACATTTTCTCTGCACTAGATTATTCGGAATGACCATTCCTTATTTTTGTTTTATAATTCACATTTCCGAATGAACATGAAGATTTGGATACATCAACTTTTGAGATTGTTATATTTAATGTTATTTTACTTTACTTGTTTGTTTTTCTTTTAAAGTTGTGACTTAATTAGGCACTGGCCTGTTCGCTATTTCAATAAATAAAATATCTGGGGTGGGGCATGGGACATTTTGAACAAGGAACATTGTACCCACCAATGGTATTGCTTGAAAAGTGTTTAGAAAAGAGTTGTTAGTCACAGTTGAACGACAATCCCGTCAGGGGTGGCCTTTAAAAGGGCTTAAATAATTTGTTAATCCACACGAAGTGGTCTCACAGGGTCCAGACGGCTGTCGAAGGGTTTGGTCCGTTTTTACGAGTTTGTACCTACATGGCACAAAGAAGTAACATTTGACACTCTGTTTGAAATTTGATAAGACGGGTCCAGTTCCAATTATTGTATTTTTTTAATTGACACACTAAAAAATACTAATAGCAACTTTTTCTGTCTTTTTGTGGGTTTTTCTGGACAGTTTCAGAATTCACTGATGTTACCTTCTTTGTCAACATCACATATTATAACTGTTCCCACTGAAAATTCTTGGGCTTCTGCCAGCACCGTGATACGCTTTGCAGTAGGTATACTATTTAGGGCCCCAGGAGACAAAATATCTTTCTAGAATTTAATTAAAAAGTTAATTTTCTCTGGCATCTGTGACAATAAACTACTCTACTATACACCTCTGACGCCAAGTGGATTACACCTGTTTCATTTCACATTTTCACAACGTCAGCTTCGGCGATGCAATGAAATAAATGGCGGCGATGAGAAATCTGTATACAGGGCAGGGCGTTGCGTATCTTCAGGTGAATAATTAAAAAAATAGTGTCGCAAAGTGCAAAAAAATACTGTCGGTTTAATAAATTATAAACTCGATTTGTTTCATGATTTTTTAAATTATGATTACATTCGTAATAAATATGATGACTTATTGTTAATTCCTGGGATTCATTCAGTCACAACCTAATGTATGATAAGGATAAGTAGGATAAGTTTTTGGTTGGAAGGGAAAATGAATGTTTTCGGTTGTTTAACACAATAAATTAATCACTAGTCACGTTAGGTATATGATTGGGGCTAGAAAAAAATCCTAGTATAGTCCAAAGCACGAAAGAAAACGTTTCTAAAGAATGCGGGCAGCGTTGCGAGATTTCCTATACGAGTAGTCGTTATTTATTGGCGAATACAAGTTTTATCATATTGAAGCCGAATTTCTGAACTCTGTTATACCGAAAAAATAAAGCTCGCATCACGGGACCACTTACCCATTTTTGTTTATCATTTATTTTTAACGCGGTGTGATAAAACACCTATTATATTTTTAACAACATCGTCGCGTCTACCATCGCCTTTGAAATACGGCAACACAGCACTTCTGCGAAGGAGTCGGTTGACGAAACCAGGTAGCCAACGCGTTTTGTGCCTGTTTCTATAGTACGTAAAGTTAACTGCGTATTTGGGCTACCATACAGACCTCATATTTAGGCCGCTGGCAAGTTTTTTCCGCCGGCTCAGAGAGCTCAGTGGCGTTTCGTATGTTCGGGAGTTAACGTGTGCAAAATGAGTAAACAGGGAAGAACGTTGCATTCTCAAGCACGAGAAATAATTGCCAATGTTATAAGGATTTGCCCTCCTCCATAATCTAAGGCATCACCGTTAAGAATAATATTAACAATAAATTAAATAGCATATATGAAAATTAAGTAAGTGAGTTACACAAAATTGAGCTACGCCCCTGAACTGTAACTAATTCTATAATATTTGCGAGTTCTTCCCCCTTACGTCGCACGCATTCTGCCGTAAGGAGGACTATACCTATGGAAGTCTCAGGAAGATTATTTAAACTAAACACTGAACGAAAAAAAAAACATAGATACGCACAAAACTATATTGTATTTTAAAGAACGATTACCTACTACCTAATATAAATATGTATAATGACGCACAGTAAATGGAACTTAAAAAAATATATAAAGCCAGATAACCGTTGCGACTGGACACAAACCAAGGAGGAAATCTGACGTTTTGACTACGAAACATGTTTTGTCTATTTCCGTGTTAGTGGTTGTGCCGATTTATCTGTTCTTTCACTTATTAATTCCATGCTAGAAACCAGGTGTGCTTAGACTGGGAGTGCTGGACAAAAACCTTGCGGAACACCCGATTAGATTATAAATTAATCACAGGAGCGTCATCTTCTTATTTGCACCGTTTTCCGTTTGTAGTGTCGCCGATAAATCCTTCATTTCTTCGACGAAATACGAACAGAAAAAGGCCGAAGAACGCCCATAAATCCATATTAAGTCTGTTACGTCTAATTCAGACCTCAAGATTTGCGAGGCGTCGGCCCACGATGTGATTACTCGAAGAAATTGCCTTTTTTCCAGTGGCGGCGCGGCGCTTTTTAATATAATAATATTGGCCTTGGAACTAAATGGGTTTTTTCTACCCCATACCTCAGAAAAACTAGGTATCTGTCCTATAACGATGTTCATTATGATACAGATTTGTCATTGAAATACGAGTTTATAACCAATAGAAATTCAGCATCACAATTTGCAACCAATTTATATCTAGATTGCCATGACGCTCACGACCATGGCAGATTTAAAAGTTATCAATTTTGACAATTCTTAATTACTGTTTACTTAGTAGATATTCAGTGAAAGTGAGAATTATACAAACGAAAAAATAATATCAATATTTCCCTAGTTTCAGAGTGGAGTATTATAGATTTTTTGATACACTAAGATTTTTGCGTTTCTGTTTAGTTCGAGGATAATATGACTATCTAGGTTTTAATACAAAAAAACAAACTTCCTCAAAACTCTCAAAAAACATTGTACGATTTAATAAATTTAGTTGTAATTTTTCTATAGTATAGACGTCCAGTTCCAAAATAAATTCCTATTTAAAATTTTATTTAAAATCTGACACCTCAGTGTTAATCGGGACACTCTAAAACCCCCACATATACCAAATTTGAACAAAAAATATACAGGGATTTCCTTTCTACGAATTGTTAAAAAATTGACTAAAATCGGATGAAAAGTAAAAAAGTTAAGGGGGTCCTTCATTTCAAATAAGCCACCCTGTATATTTATTTAGGACCATGTTGTAAAACTTTAACTTTACGGTGTACCCTAATCCCATAAGAATATCTGGTAGATCACTCATATCATGGTTTTCTATTTACAATTTTGTATACTCGATCCACCACTGACCTCTTTATTAATTGCCCAGCGATTGTGGAGTTTAATTAATTTTATTATTGGTGAATTTATTTGTCGATTCATCCGCATTTGCGAGGTGCAGAAGTATAATTGGATTTGAGGTATGCGTTCAATTAAAAACATCATGGACCGCAAAATGCCAAGAGTAATTTTGAATTTAATTTTTACGGTAGTGTAATGTTGTCTTATTCTTAATGCTTATTCACAGTTTGGTTATTTTTGCGAATTAGTACATTTCCTGAATAGGGTTCACTTGACAGTAGGTATTACGCTTCACACGAAAGGCATACACAAGTAATAACTAAATAAATTGCTTAGATATTATCACAGACCTAGATATATATTATAACGTCGATTGAGGAAGGGGATTATAATTACTTCTACTACTGCTATATGCCTACTACTTGTATTTTCCTGGAATTTCACCACAAATGGCTGAAATCACCATTAAAATGCAATTTTGGGTAATCAACTTAGTTTTGGAATTGTTCAAAAGCTGACATTTTCGGAATCATTCAGGAGTTGTCCATACAGACTGCATCATAATTCGAGGGAATATACAGTGTGTCCACGAATGGACTTAACTATACTTGTAAAATTTTTTATTTTCAATTCTTCGAAAAAAGTCATTCTTCACAAAAAAGTCTGCTTGTTCTTAAAATAAAATTGGCATGGAAAAAGTTGACATTACTTATACTGGGTGACCAGAAAATTGAAGAAACTTTAATTAGCATAAGAGTAAACTACCTCTATTTGTAGAGATAATGAAAAAAGTTATAAAGAAAATTTGCTCAGCGTGGTAAGCTACTTAAGTGTACAAAATTTCAAAGCGTTAGGCCTACTTTGATTTTTTGATTTTTTTCCTGTTTTTCTTCGATTAAATAATTTTCTGTAGGTAGTAAGACAAAACTTATAAAACTTATAAATAAAAGTTACTCAGAATAGGAAACTGTGTATGATGGAAAATTTTTTGACAATCCTAGGCCCACTTTGCGTTTCCTCCAATATTTTCCAAAATACAAAGTAGGCCTAGAATCGTAAAATTTTGTCATCATGCGCAGTTTTCCATTCTGGGGAAATTTTCTTAATACAGTTTTGTCGTACTATTTACAGAAAACCATTTATTTGACAAAAAAAGAGAATACAATCAAAAAATCAAAGTAGGCCTAACGCTTTGAAATTTTGTACACTTAAGTAGCTTACCACGCTGGAGTAAATTTTCTTTATAACTTCTTTCATTATCTCTACTACAAGTAGAGGTAGTTTACTCTTATGCTAATTAACGTTTCTTCAATTTTCTGGTCACCCAGTATAAGTAATGTCAACTTTTTCTATGCCAATTTTATTTTAAGAACAAGCAGATTTTTTTTATGAAGAATTACTTTTTTCGAAGAATTGAAAATAAAAAATTTTACAAGTTTAGTTAAGTCATCCGTGGACACACTGTATATTTGAATTGAAGGCAATATTTTAAATTTTAACGAATTTAATTTAAAATATGCTGAAATCATACCATTAAAAATATTGTTTGCATAATTGCTTTCTACTATAGTAGTTCTAATGTATGTACCTACAGCTAGCTAATTACGGAACGTTCCGTTTTTGTGTTTCACTTTTCTTTCACCTCTTACTTCTGCAATGTTTACAATTGATTACCATACAGCCTGACGATTTTCTGACATTCCGCTACCCATAATTATGCATTTTTTTCCGCGGAGGGTAGCCCCTGTTCACTTCCTCATTATAACCCATACAACATACAAACCATATCAAAGAGAAAGGTCCAGATTATGGCGCGGTGTCCACTAATTCGCCGATATGTCTAATTTAATTTCTCTTTCATGTAATTGTTGCTCTTCTGAGATTAATGAAAAGCTGCGCTAACGAGATCGTCGTTAAAACAGTTTTCTCTGATCAATCATCTAATTCCAAATTAGGAGTTTTTCTCGGGATAATGAATAATGAGCAACTTATGTCGCTGAAAGTCTGCTCTATATCCATGTGTCGCTGGTTATGTAGTACAGACTAATTTCTTAGTTGAAGTAGTTACTCACTTATGTTTAACACCCTCTTAGGCATAAGGAGTCATTCATTAATGAACTCTCTATCTGAAGAATTCTGAAGGCACGTTTGAAAAATGGTATTTAATACGAACGAATGTTTAATGTTTTAGATAAGGAAATAAGGTATAAGGTTGAGAAGAACTTATACCTATAACCTATAACTACACTTCCCCCAAAAATTAACGCACCACCAAAAAAATACCCAAAAGTTTAAAGTAAATTTTTGTCAAAACCAATAGTCCGATTTGGACGAATTTTTTTTTGAATGATAGGTTGTCTCTTCCAGAACGTTGGTGTACTAACTGTATTTGCATAGAAACCTCTTTTTTATAAATACCGGGTGTCTCAAATTATAGCCTGTTTTTTGGTGGAAGTGTATAAAGATTAATAGGGTAATATGGGTATAGTATTTCTAGTATTCTCTAGACTTTGGTATTTCTAAAGTCACTTGAAACAGCATAAAAAACTCTAATAGGCGTCACAAAAAGAATATAGGACATAAGCGTCAGGCAGTTTTCAAGAATATAGATATTCTACAAGCGACATAATATTTCACTTTTAAGGTTTTTTTAAGGTTATCTTCAAACAGGTTAATGTACCATATAATATTGTCAAATGGTCTCTAAAGACCCATATCGATTGTAACTATTTACGCAAGTATATCCTAAGATCTGTGAAATTATGGCACGGCTATCCACCGCATTTCGCTGCAAAGTGGCCAGCCGTCGAACAGTGTAACCCATGCAAGTATTGGTGAAATTATATTAGGCGAGCATCTTATCTGCCTCTTTCATCTCTTTTTACTACTAATACCAGGTTCGGGTTAAAAAAGTGTTTTGTCTCCCATTTTATTGCAGAGGCGCCTGTTCTCGAGCTACCCTGGTAAAATATAAATGAGCTCACTTGGAACACAGTGATATACGGGGCGCGATCTATTTCATAGCATTTACCACGCTCTGGTCTCTGGTACTGGTAAAAATACCAGACTTATCAGCAGAAATCACCCGTATAAAATTCAAAGGTTTTTATACGGTCGACGTCGACCTAGTCAAGAAGGCAGGCAATAAGAAAGCGAGCGTAGCGATTTGATTGGTCGGCGTTTCGGAAATTCACGGAGCAGCTGTCAACCAAGGCCAGTTAGGCCAGTATCCAGTATAACCAGTGCCGTCCACGGAAATAAGGATTGCGCTTTATTTTGCGGATTTTGATCTTGTGTGTAGATTTTTGTGTGGTGTTGTTTTGTGCGAAACGAAATTATTGGTTTGCTTTGGTTTGAATTAGTTCAAAGTTTATTTTATTCTGTTGTAGAGCATTTAAATGCAATTTTTATAATATTATCAAGGGCCGCGCGCCGCCTAAGACTCGGTCTTGTTTTGCAAATCAAACGTTTTTCATACACAAAGCGTTTCAAGTTTCTGGAAAAAAGCTTTCTAATTAATTATTTCAAAAAATAATTTTATGGCCAACTTTAAATTGTTTTGATTAAGATTATACGAAACATGAGACCATCTGCATATCCGACAGAACTCACAAACCAAGGTTCTCAAAAAATTATTAGCCTACGTCTGTCAAAGACAGATAGCGATTCTACACCTGAAAATGCAAGTGTGTTCAAGAACACTATAGCAATGATAATTATGGGCACCTAAATCCTCGATAACCTGTACCCATATTATACATAAGTAGGTACTTCGAATGTCATGCGGCACCCTTGACTTTGCACTTTCACTGAATAATATTACAGTAATTACAGAAAATAAATCACGAATTGCTCGCATTGAAAATTGCCGAGATTGTATACAGGGAAAAAATTCAACTGGAATTGGCACAATGGAACCTTTAAAGTCAGATTTACGACAGGATATCCCGAAACGAATGATAAAAGTAACTCGACTTCGCTTATTTACCTACTTAGTCGGATATTTTTACAAGTAGGTAGATCTGGGCAATCATAATAAATGCTTTGGAGTCATTTTTGTTTACGTTTTGCAATAAAATTTTACCCAAAGGTCTTGCTTTATCTATACACAAGCCTAAAGAGACGCCAAGCACATTAACATTGTAGACCTCTGCCTATTTCCTATTTTACTTTGATTTTTGATCTTTCAAATCTGTACTGTTTAGAAGCTAAGGGCACTGATGGCTAACAATGTATTCTGCATTGTATTTTATCTCTGGAAAGCGCATGGTGAGCCAAAAATGTGTCAGACGTGATAGCCGTGAGCAGTCTTTAATAATATATCAGTCAACGGCACTATTAAACATCACCTCTACAAAATTGCATCAGCAAACATTAAAATTGTAGAAGAATTGGAGGACAAATTCTATCGGATATTGATGACAGTTATGTAAGTCCAAAAATATAATGGTTTGGAGGACTAACAATAACTAGCACTGTTTCCTTTGATCCGAAAACAAAACAAATTGAAAACATCAAAGTAAACTGCGCAGTCATGCATCAAACTAATTTAGGAAAAATCACCGTGAGACGTGGGGTATACAACAACCTGCATACCATAAATCAATGCATAAATGAATGTCTAACATTTTGTTCAATGGGATTATCAAACAAACAAGCTACTGTTTATTATAATGACCCCTATCAATTATTGTTGATTTCTCTGAATGGTATATTTAACTTGTCCAGTTGCATCGCTTGGATTTTTTACACATACCCTTTTAAGCGGATGTTTGTTGCAGGCTTCTTATAGAAAATTAGTAAGTAAAACCGATCTGATTTTCTTATACTCGGTATTTCAGAAAAACGTAGCGATGATTCTTCGGTAGATGTAGAACTTCAAAATATTCAGATTTTGTTCTATAAGCTATTATATTATATGCCTACCGTCTTTGATTTCGGAAATACAGGTGTGTTAAAAACGGTGATTTCTTTAGAAAACATAAGTACCTACCTAATTAATTTATGCATTCATGAAATAATATAAAATCAAATATTGCTAGTAATATATCTACGCAATTATATCTTTGTATTATAAAATTGGATATTCACCTACACTCAAATCAAAACATGTTATTACTAACAAAAAACTGTTGCCTATAACATTTTCAAATACTAAAAGGTACCTATTTTTATTGCGCGTTATGCCGTGATCAAGGTACAAAAAGACACTCCACAACCAAATGGGGCTTGTGCGTGTATTTTTATTAGATATTAAATCTAATAGGCACCCTGGTATAGAAAAATGCGGCCCTACTCTGCTTTAATGGCCCCAAGGTATATGCCATTAGGTTAGTTTTTATTCTCCAGCTGCAAGCTGGAGGCAAAGAATAAAGGTAGGAAGGTAAGAAGACCCTTCGATTATGAAATCAATCCTAGACGAAATTTGTGTTATCTTTTACACAATTATACTAAAGGCTAGAGGCGCTGAGCAAAATGTAGATTCAAGGCTTTTCTGTAATAGTACCTGGCACAAAAATTGCCTTGGCATTACTGCGATTTCTATACCAAGGCTGGACCTCTGGCAGGAAGATTGGGCATCATATTATTGGTTTTCCCGATATGATGCAAATAATATTTCACGGTAAATTCTAAAACAACTTGCTTGCACAAGCTTAGATTGCAAATTTGAAGCTCTTACAAATCGTAGGAAATTCTTTTAAAAACATCCTTGAACTGCAGTCGTTATTCTAGCAGCCTTTGTAGCATTCGAGACATGGATGTATGGACCACCCAATTCTATAGCAAAACCAGACTTCTACTAACTACTAACACTAATACTCTGTCCTGTGCGTTCCATGATAACAAAATGACGAAAATTTGTTCGTGGAAGACAGTCGATTAGATCTAGGTAAGGGGGGGTACCTACTTCAAAAAACCTTTTTAAAAATAAAAACAAGCTTTTATTTAAGCCATGTACTAAAACGAATAAAATAAGTTTAGGTTTTTGTTAAGATAATTCAATTCCAAATTGCGACAAGTTTTTGCAAATTGAAAAGCTTGTCGCCCGAAATTTTGATGAAAGTAGGTACCAATTAATTTTATTGGACAGTGATTGGTTGATAAGCAAGTACCTATTTTCCAAAGTATGCATTTTTTCTTTACAATTCGCGCGACAAGCTTTTCAATTTGCAAAAACTTGTCTCAATTTGGAATTGAATTATCTTAACGAAAACCTAAACTTATTTTATTTCTTTTTGTACATGGCTTAAATAAAAGCTTGTTTTTAAAAAAGGGTTTTTATATTCAATTTTATTTTGTGCTTTCTATTCCGCCATCTTGGGGCGGCCGCCATATTGGATTAGGTATGAAGTCATTCATACCCATGTTGGGTATCAAATAGGTAATCCGCCATCTTGGAGCGGCGGCCATATTGAATTTATTGTGATGTCACTAACTTTATCGTTTTCTACTCTTAAAGCCCTTTTATTTTATACCCATATTAAGAAGGTTGTAAAGAAAATGTAATCCGCCATCTTGGATCGGCGGCCATTTTGAAAGTATTACAATATTGAGTATTGCATATTGTATTGTCACCGGAACTAAAGGTATATGCAAAATTTCAGTTCAATCGGATGTCAAGAAGTGGTTCTAATAATTCAGCTTGCAAGATTCGGCCCACACATCTGTATACATAGGTACATTACTAATTGTAAAAAGTGTTAATCAGTCTTTTTCAAAGTTGCACAAATATTGTTAAAAATCTCGAAATCCTGGATTTGTCTAGGTGGTCGAATGATCTAAAAGGTGGACCTTTTTTCGTAGGAGATGCGTAAACAAAATGCTGAATGTGAAATATTTAATTGACTGGAATTTTTAAAGAATGAAAGGTTACCCTCGATTTACTACGCAAAAAAAGAAGACTTATTACAGCACATTGTTATTTGAGTTACATATGTAAATTCTTCCATTATTTGTAAAAGGTGGACACAAAAGTCTTTTTGTGTATTTTCAACGAGATTCCTTCTGACCGCATATAGCGGAAGCAGATTGCTAAAAATAAAGCAATGGTTTGACTGTTTCTCAAAACTTTAATAAAACATGCGTTGGTTTTTATGGTTTATAGATAAGGCATGTAGAAATTTTATAATACGTTCACTTTGTGGTAGTCAGTTAAGCACACCTTAACTACTTGTTTATTAGTTTATTATGATTTCTAGAAAGTGATGATACACACAAATTATATGGATTATACCTACGATTATACCTGGTACTGATAACATTATTGATTTAAAACACATACATAGGTACCTATAGTAGAGGGTAGAGTTTTCTATCTAAAATTTACAATATGACGAAATATTTTGAATCGCCAAAAAATATACTTACCTACCTATAATAACGAACATAAAGGGAACGAACAATAGCGATTAAGTTCATTTACTTTTTTTATCAAAAAATAAAAAAAAATGATGGAAAAACCGTACCCGCCCACCTACCACGAAGTATTTTAAAAAATGATAAATTGACTTGTCCAGTAGGTAGATGGTATACCCATACAAAATAGATGATATTATGTTCTTGTTTACAACAGATTGAAAATTGTGATAATACCTACAAGAATTATAAATTAAAATTTTGTTTTGTTTGCTTGTTTTTTTCAAGGTTGTTTTTACATTGAAATAAATCAACAGACAATTTCATTAGTATACTAGCATTTTCTGCTATTTGAATATTTTTTATGGAGCAAATATAAATAGGATTGCTTGATTATAACAAAATTTGCGTAAACGCCTTGGTTATGAGTTATGAGATACAGAGAGGATAATTTTAAAAATTTTGGTTTTTATTTTTGTTGAATATGACCGGACTACTGTACTGATATTCCAACCAAATTTTGTACACAGTAAAAATTACATGTTTCTCAAGATTAACTTATTCCTAAAGTTGAAATATGTATCTAAAAATTACATTATTTGAATTGTATACAGGATGGGGGGCTAAATTGTTAGCAAATTTGGTATATTATGAGATAATTTTTTTAGGGCTGCTACCGCGATTTTTTAGCTTATTTTGTGCTGCACAAAAAAGTAAGAAACAACAAGTTGGCAACTTTGGACAGCTAGGGTGACAAGGCGACTATAAAAAACAAATCGGCACCCATGGCCAACTTGTCGCGCAATATAAAAAAATAACTCAAATTGAGCAAAACTATTATTATCCGCAACATGACCTGAAAGACCAAAAAGACAACTTCAAAAAAGTTATAGAGTATGAAACCCATTGTGCTACCCGCCCCTCTGCCTCTGGGCGATGGGAATAAATTGTTTTTGCAGGAATATATTGAACTTCAACCACTGAAGGACTGCACCAAGTTTGATTTAGATTGCATTACAGAAGTTATATAACAATATGTTTTCATACTGTAAGTACCTTTATCAACCTGTAACTTTTTTATTATGCATTTTCGGACACATGTTTATAGGAAACGTTTTGTCCAAAATAGCATTTTCTACCTGTCATATTTCGTTGGCCCCATAATGTAGAAACACCCTGTATAAACTTTTCATCTTCATCTAATGACCCGTAGGTGTATTTACGCCCTGTATTAGAAACAGTGTTCAGAATGAACTGAAATTTACACTCTTATTTATTACTTATTACAAGGCTACACTTTATTTCTGCGATAGCAAAAACACGAAAGAATTAAACAAAATAAGTTCGTATAATAACGTGGTTGTTGATCTTCAATGTCTTCTTTAGTGATGTACCGTTGTTGTTGAAAAAATCTGCCTTATATTTTTTTAAGCGGAGAAAATAGTCCATACCTTGAAGTGGAGTAGGAGAGTATGACACGAAGGGTTATGAGTTATGATTTATACTCTCTGCTCCACAAACACATTTTATTAGCAGGAAAAATTTTAGATACATTATGTTTCAACCAAGGACTCCACCCAGCATTATACTTCCCAAAGTGAGGCCTATTCTTTCCTCAATCTAATGGTATCAGTGATGCCAAGTATGCCATTTTATTGGAGAATCTATGAATGTAACAGGTACTTTGATTGTTAGTAAAAATTAATATTGGTTTCCATGATTTCTAAAAATTAGACTTGACAATGTTGTGTCTACAAGTGCAGAATATGGCAAGTGTGAAATGAACCAAATTTACTTTATAGCTGAAATTGATTTCCAGCAATTATTTCCACGAATTTAAGTAATAAGTATGGTAAGTCAGTAGTGCCGATTTTGCTTATTTAAGAATTTGTCGCTATTGCACCTTGTTACCAGGTTCCTCAATCCATTTGTAATATAATGTAGGTATACTTGAACTTTCTTCCCTTATTGAATGTAGTAGGTATCTACCCAAAGAACTTTCACAGATTTCGGGATGGACTAATAAGATTAGGACTAATAGTTCTAATCATGTAGTTTCTCTCGGTGTTCATTATAAAATTTTTGTAATTTTATTTCTCTCCCAAGGTACCTCACAAACTTTAAATAAACTTGTAGTCGTAGATAAAAACTCTTTAAAAAAGACCTGACTGAAGCTACCTGCTTAATAATTTAAAATTTACGAAATACGATTTTTGTTTTGAACTTTATACGTAATGCCGAATTGTAGGACTACTAAAGATGATACAGGAAAAATCTGGTTGCAATTATAGGGACTACTACAGGAGGCCGCATCTGAGTACCTGGAAGTTAGAAAACTTAAAAATTGTAAATTATGATGGGAAATACTTTGCCTCCTTTAGAATCTATGGCACTGGCATTTCACATAAAACCTGATGGCAGTTGGACACTGACATATAACATAACCTTGTACCAGCCCGACCAGCCCCCTTGTGATCTCCTTGGAGTCGACAGAAAACAAAGTTCCCCTCAAGGGTCCCGGTTTCAACCCACCTAGTGGGTTATCTTCAGCAGTAAAATACACTTTGTCGGCTTACCAAAATATTTTACTAGGTACTGAAGATGACCCTTCGTATAAAAAAGTTTTTTTAAACACCGTGTAGATATTTGCAATATTTTGCGCGCGATTTCTACACGTGTGTATTATTTGGAACAAATTAGTGGTGCCTACATATACACTGTGTCCCGGATAAGAATGGACAGCATGGGGATATTGCAAACGGTGAGAGATAGGGCAACGGTTAAATGGGAAAAAGTTGCGCAATTTTGAGTTATTTTGAAAAAAGTAAAGTTTTGCGTTTTCGATTTTATTTTTTTCTGAAGTTGTTATCACAGATAGAGAAAAAAGAAAAACACTTTCTAATGGCACTTTTTAACGGGCCTTAAGATGGCGTTTTTAGATTTGTTCTACAACGCTTCGTTTTTGAGAAACCATCTTCAACTTAATTTTTTTAAATACGGGCCTGAATTTTTTTTTTGTAGATTTTGAAAGCACTTTTCATTACAAATACCATGATGTATGACACGAAATATTTTTAAAATGTTTTGAGACAATTATATTGAAAATTCCTTTTTTTTTCATTCATTTGTGTCTAATGCGGCCCTGTATTTAATTAATAAGGAGTCTAAATATTAATCAGTATTGACAACAATTTAACTTACAGTTTATTTTTACTTCGAAAACTTAATATTTTTAAATTTTACGGCCCTGCGTCTGGTAAAGTGTTTTCCTCTGTTGTTGTACAGCAAACAGTGTCGTATTGTGTTCTGGAGTAAATTCTTCGCTTTTCCTAATTGCGAGAAAAAAGCTTTAAGCCAACGTAATCAATAACTTTTGCCATTTATTAATTGCAAAAATACATTCGTTCGGTTCGGCCTCTACACTATTTCTGTGACACAAGATATAACATGCTGACATGTTAAATTTGTCGTCATTTGAAAAAGCACCCTCCATTTGTAATGAAATAAATTGTTAACTAAGTAATACAGTGGGAGTTATGACAAACGACAAGGGATTGGTTTCGTCGTTTCAAAGCCTTCTAGGTGGAGGATTTTTATTTATTTTTTATTATCGTATGTGCCGTCCTTTTTTTAGTTCTCCAATTGAAAGATAAGTTGTAAGTTAAATTGTTGACAATCCTGATTAATATCAAAGTCTAGAGAATACTATAAGTCAGCTCACTTCTTTGTTCTCTCGGAGAAAACAACAATTTTTTGCGACTGGTCGTAAATCAGCCTCGAACCGCTCTCAGCTACATATAGACCGGGAGATAGTGACAGATTTTTGGACGTGATTTTACTCAGTATGCCTTGCAAAGGGCATTATGTGGCACATATTCTCATAATAATAAGGTATGAATCAGAGAGTCATCCTGGGTTCTTCATGTGAAAAACTGAGTTTTCAATTATTCGAAAAATATGCGTTTTGATATGATTTTAGTCAGGCTGCCATGTGTTTTATAATGAAGTTCAAAATAGAAAATTCCTCGGAAAACCATAGGCATACCGTTAGCGTGGGTTCAAAGGGCTATTATTGTCACGTGAACTTGTATTTTAATAATTACTTTTTCCACGTTTCTGAACAGGGTATGCAAGTGCTTGTTATGAAAATGCTGAAAAAAGGATGGCATACCTTTTACGCTTGTCCAAGTACTGTTTAAATTGAATGTTATTTAATAATTTAAACGATTTATTCGATGTTAAGTGTACTTGGATATGCGCAAACGGTATGCCATCTTTTCTTCAGCAGTTTCATAACAAGAACTTGCATACTTCTCATTGGCAGCCTGTTTAGAAACGTGGAAAAATTAATTATTAAAATACAAGATCACGTGGCAATAATAGCCCTTTGGATCCACCCTAACGGTATGCCTATGGTTTTCCGATGAATTTTCTATTTGAACTTCATTATAAAACACATGGCAGCCTGTATAAAATCATATCAAAACGCATATTTTTCGAATAATTGAAAACTCAGTTTTTCACATGAAGAACCCAGGATGACTCTGATTCATACCTTATTATTGTGAGAATATGTGCCACATAATGCCCTTTGCAAGGCATACTGAGTAAAATCACGTCCAAAAATCTGTCACTATCTCCCGGTCTATAAGCTTATTTTCTTATCAAATAAGATATCGATCGCCGTACTCCGATGACGGCGGGCCGAGGGAGCGGGAGACGGCAGGGGGGAAACGTTTTTTTACACAAGGCCGAGTGCGCCGACTTATAGTATTCTCTAGACTTTGTTAATATTTAGACTTCTTATTAGAAAAAAAATAATGGAAAAAAGGAATTTTTAGTATAATTGTCTCAAAACATTTTAATAATATTTCTTGTCATACATCATGGTATTTGCAATGAAAAGTGCTTTCATTTTTTTTTAATTAAGTTGAAGATGGTTTCTCAAAAACGAAACGTTGTAGAACAAATCAAAAAAGGCTATCTTAAGGCCCGTTAAAAACGAAAAAAGATACTAGAAATCTGTTTGTGCCATTTTATTGACCTCGAAATTGCGCAACTTTTTCCCCATTTAACCGTTGCCCTATCTCTCACCGTTTGCAATATCCCCATGCTGTTCATTCTTATCCGGGACACAGTGTATACTGACTGACACCTTATAATAACAATAACAGTAACAAAAAAAAGGAAAACTCACCTGTAAGTTTAGGCCTCAAATTCTGCGTGCTTCCATTCATGTAGCTCTTCCTGATCTCCGAAATCACCTTCGGCGGGCTCTTCGGCACGTCGAAGTCCCTGTACGGCGTCGCGATCAACATTTTCGAATACAAAAAAAAATCGAAACTCTTCAACTTAAAACCCACTTTCTTCGCCCGTTTCATTGGCCGGTGCGCAAAAGGCAATAAGAGTTTTCTCCGCGGAAAACATGTCGACCGGTTCGATTCCTTGCCGGGAAAAGTTTCTTCGAACGGCCGGCGCGAGCGTTCGAAAGTGCAGAGGCGCGCGCCACAAGACGCAGCGACGGTCGAGTTCGTTCTGACTGCGGCTGGATGTCTGATCCCTATTCTGTGGTCTGATAATATTGTAGAGGAGGGCAGAGTGGGACAGTTCTTTGGGAGACGGCAAGGCGCGGTCCGGCAGACGAAACCTATTCTATTTCTATTGTGATTATTCTGATACCTACGTATAATCCTGTATAATGTTTGCGGTCTATAAAAAGGGGTGAAGGAAGACTGGTTCTGGATGGTTGCTGTGTGAATATTGTTTGAGTAGGACCTAGGACGAGTGGGGGAGTAGAGTAGGCATGGCCAGCGGTTTGATAGTAAATTTGGACCCCCCGGTCAAAACAAAGTTTATATTGCGAAATAGAACAACAAAATAAACACCACCTGAAAGTGATAGCGATGGCGACAAGTAAGCGATAACAGGAAGAAATTAATCAGTTTCATATCGAAATTGAGAGTACCTATGAGATAAGAGCAAACATCAAAATTTCGCAACATGTCACTTCTTCCGACCAACAACTTGAATTTGTTTGTTTGCTGAAAATCCAGTAGTTTTAGGGAGAAATGGAGAAATGAATGGGCAATTTAAGAATTCCGGTGATTCTTCAAAAAAGCCTTATGCGTAGAAATTATAAAAAAAAGAGTGGGTACCCACATTCGATGATCCGATGTACCAAATTTTAAGTTTACTCCCTCTTTTGGAGTAAAAAACAATAGAAACAAACACTATGACCAATCAAACTATGACCAACTATGTACCTACTTTATTCGATAACATTAATTAAATGAACAGTAATAAAACGCATAGTAGATAAACAAATTAGGATTCTACGGAAAATTCTACACATCTGAAGAATGTGAAATAAAAAATTAGCAGATTCTAGCTATATGAACAGTTGAAAATAGGCATTTTGACTATTTTGTACCGTTGTAGCGACAAAATTGGCGGATGCTGTATTTTTTTGTCAACCCCTTTAATATGGATATCAAAATGAAAGGGCTTGAAGTCTAGAAAACGATAAAGTTAGTGACATCACACTAAATTCAATATGGCCGCCGCTCCAAGATGGAGGATCGTCACCTATTTGATACGAACCCAACATGGGTATCAAATGAAAGTGCTCGACGGGTAGAAAACAATAAGGTGGTTAAAGTCATACTAAATCTAATATGGCGGCCGCCCCCAAAGACGGCGGATTACCTAATTCTTCACAACCTCCTCGACATGGGTATTAAATGAAAGGATTTGACAAGTAGAAAACGATATGCGGTGAGTGCAAGGCCTACTATAAAGACAGGCCCTGGCGCACAAAAATCACGTGACCATCTTAGCCCGACGTTACATGTCATTTGTCACAAAACTGAAAGCGGCAGCTTGGGTTTTGAGAAGTTTTAAATGTTCAAAGTATTTTTAAACGTCTTAGTTTATATTTTAGAAACAAGTTTGTGTCTAGTGCGCGTGTGTCCTGGCGGAGGGGAACCGCCCAGGTGTTATTATGGCGTCTGGGTGGGAGTCGTGCCGTCCAAGAGTACCTATTGGCAGAGAATGTTCTCTGGTATTGGTGCCGCTCGCACCGACGCGTGAGCGCTGTAAATGGGAATTCTCCCCCGAACCACAGAATAGGGGACCCGGAATGGACTATTATGGACATGGACAGTATTGGACATTGGAGCCTGAGACACAGAGGGGTGAACTGCTTACGGGAGATCCGCGAGTTCAGACGGCCCGGGTGGCTGGAAGCCATTTCCGTTGACCACGTTCGGGTTTGTGTATTTATTGTATTCACCATTCACCTTGTGCGAAATAAATCAGTGTTGTAACATACTCGAGGATTTTCGTTGTCGACCCACGCCCTGATACGGTTTCTATTCGGTCTTTCACGCTGCCGATCAACTGAGACCTCGTCAATATTTACAGTATACCTACTGAGGTTAGTTTTCATTTTTATTTCGTAAAAAATAACCTAAATACCAAATATTGGGTCTGTTTATATTATATTTATACATATTACAAAAGCCAGGAAGAGAGTGTCGCCATAACAAACATTTGTTTTGCCTCGGGATGAAAATTTCCGCCAAAAATAGATTCGTCAAATTCCAACTGAGATTTAATTTCTAAAAAACCCTGAAGTATGTGTGGCTAACACATTTTCAAGAAAGTGAAACAATTAAAGTGGACAAATGTGTTGTGGGATGAAAATACCTATACATAGAGAATATCACCTAAGCTAAAGGAACAATTTTTGAGAATGTGCCAAAATATATTGTGAGTGCAGTGCCGTTTAACTCTCAGCCTAAAACCGCTGAGGCAGGTTGAAAATTTTGAAAAAACAATTAGAGAAAACTTGGATGCACAAAACCAATAATGTAATAGATGAAAGAAAACTTGCCAAATTGTTACGAAATTTGTTTTTTCTACTTATCTCCAAAAATGCCTTTGATTATATACGACTAAGTTGGTCACGTGACTACGCGATTATGCGTTAGCGCCGTGGCCTGTCTTTATCGTTGGCCTCGCGGTGAGTGATAGTGATGTCATATACCTACTAAATCTGATAGGACGGATGCCCCAAAATGGCGGTCTAAATTTCTGTACCACCCTCCTGACATGGGAATCAAAATAGATACTAAAAAGCACAATATAAAATAAAAAATAAAAAACCTTTTTAAAATAGTTTTGTAGGTACCTAAAATGAAGTTTTTCAGGACGAATCATATTGCTATTTCCAGACAAGGCGTTAGCCGAGTCCTGAATAGCAGATGAGTCCTGAAAAACTTCATTTAGGGACGTGTGACAAACACTATTTTTTGTCATACGCTCCCAAAATTTTGTTATACGCTTTTTACAATTCTTCAGAACGCTTAAATTTGAAAATTTTCCATAATTTTTGAAATCATAGCAACAAGTTTGTTTATTTGATAATTTTGTCATGTCATTCGAAATTTGTCAGAAAGTGATATACCTACCTACCTACCTAAATTATTTTAAAATGTTCCAAAATCCCGAATACCTATATTGCTAATAATGACCATGAATTATCTGCTTTAATGAAAACCTAAACTTATTTTATCCGTTTTAGTACATGGTTTAAATAAAAGCTTGTTTTTAAAAAGGTTTTTTTTTTATTATTTCAGAGGCATGTTTATTGGATTTTTGTTTCGATTGATAGGCGTAGAAAATTGTTGTTATTTTTTATTTAAATACTATTTATGTTCTTCTAAAAACCCATCTAGTACATAATGTACATTTTTATAACAAAAATAGACTTTTGGTTCTTGTAGTTCACCCTTTTTTTGCGTGAACGAAGTTAGTCATATATGGGCTCAATATTTCAACAGCTGCGGTGTCCGAGTGGTTAAGGAGATGGACTTGAAATCCATTGGGCTCTGCCCGCACAGGTTCGAATCCTGTCCGCAGCGTCCTTTTTTTATTTTTTATTGTCGATATTTACTGGATATTTTTTCAATATTTACTTGTTATGATAGTTCTACGACCTTTCGAATAATTAACCTTGTAGGATATTCTCAAAGCGTGATCGTGGTAATGTTTCGTTGCAAGTTTTTTCCCCACAATTTTCTATGAAATAGCTCTCGTCTCCTAGAAATTATTGACCTTTTAGGAGGATTTTTAAAACACTTTAACCTCATGTCGATGAGAATATCTTGTAAAAGCAAAGCAATGAACTTTGATGGATCATAATTATTACCAGTGACTATAGAAAGAAATAGTCACTGTTATTACGCAATGTGAACAATGTAATGTACAGAGTGAGCGAAACTCGACGTCCCAGGCCTACAGCGGGAACACGAAAACTTAAAATAAAATTTCGAAAAAGGGTTCTTAAATGGGACACACTAAGGTTCAATTATGACCGAAAATTTTCTTTTTTTATGTTTGGGAAAATGGCCGCTGTGACATCATCTTTATTATGTTCCCAGAAACATATACCATTTTTCCCTATAAGTACATAATAGAAAGCCTTTATCATTCTCAACAACGTTTGTAGGAAAAGATTTTCGGTATATTTTATTGTTCAAAATCTACAGGGTCAAATATGTAAAAAAATATGGAATTTTTTTCTAATCATTTTCCGAAATCTATCTAGCCATGGAAACAATGATAGTCAGAAATTATTTAAAAGTATGTTAGGGTGTCTTGTGCAGTGCACCCTTAAATATATTCAACTGGAATATTTCTTAATTTTTGAATTGTGCTTATTACTAACTTGTTTGCTATTATTGTTTTTTTATTTATTTATTAAAAAATATTCCAGTTGAATAAATTTAAGGGTGCACAAGATGCCCTAAATAGGTACTCTTAAATAATTTATGAATATCAATTGTTTCCACGGCTAGCTAGACTTCGGAAAACCGATTCTAAAAAGGTTCCATGTTTTTTTTACATATTAATGGACCCTACAAAAGTTGTTGAGAATGATAAAGACCTTCAATATATAGGAAAAAATAGTATGTTTTTGGAAAAATAACACCGACGACGTCACATCGGCCATTTTCCCAAACATCAAAAGAGCTAACTTTCGGTCATAATCGGACCTTAGTATGTCCCATTTAAGAACCCCTCTTCGAAATTTTATTTTGAGTTTTCGCGTTCCCGCTGTAGACCTGGGGCGTCGAGTTTCTCTCACCCTGTACATTATTGTTTCTTAATAATTGATTGTCTCACTAAATTGGATTAATCTAAATATTTGCTTTTGTTCTGTTTCTCCAAATACCTACATATATCAAACTATGGGCGGGATGATATGATGCATTGTTTTCCCAAGTAATACAGATCGCTATAGAATTTTCGCAAGAAAAATTCAGTAACTTTTCAATAAACAAAATAACATCGCAAACATAAGGATTTGTTGTTTTTTTTGCAAAAGAATGTTTTTCACAGAAGATGACTGGTGTAAAAACCGTACCAACAGTGCCGATAAATACACGTAGGAAGGTACTATCCCAGAGAATTCACCTAAAGTTAAATTCTTCTGAAGTAAGTAGGTATGTAGTACCTCGTACCATAGAAGAATCTACTACCACAGACCTATATAGCTTCGCTATATAAGTATATATAGGTCTGTGCTACCACATCGTATATATGAAATGAAGATTGGAGAAGATTAACCGATCATTTTTTAACGTATTACTTGTTAAAAATAATTGCACTAACACAGAATGGTCAATATTCGTACCTGAACCCTAAATGTTGTGTCGCGAAAAATAGCGTAATATTCATTCATTCACGTATCACGTAAATTTGCGTTCAACAAACATTTTCTCTGGAAATATCCATTACGAACGCAACTTTTAGAACAAACATGCGAGAACTTCATTTAGTTTTCATTATAAAATATTACTCGGCTAAAATAAACAACTAAACTAACCCAACAAAACATATATGTCTTGTACGCCTCAACTTGGCAGACACTCCACTAACTTGTTGAAAAGTTGTAGAAGTAAGTAAATACATTCTGACAAAAATTGCTAGGATACTCGGCTAACGCTGGGTTTTGAGGAATAGTGCCAAAATTGTGAGATTTAGGAGAATGTGTAGTAAACAACCATTTTGTTATGGGGTCGCTCAAGAACATGTTTTATAATGCAGCGTTAGTTTTTCTGATGATCAGTGTGGGGATGGGGATCGCGAAAACTAACGGAGATAGAAGGGGAAGGGTTAAATGGGGAAATAATTGCAGTTTTGTGGGCCCAATTTAACGCACCTTGTGGTTTTTTGAAGAAAGTCATGGCTTACTAGATATTTTGGAAAAAACGAAATTTATTCTAATCCACCTAGCTTCGTTGTTTCTGATTTTAGATAAAAAGCGCCTCTATCTGCGTACTATAATCAATATCGGCCACGTGCAGATATATTCTTTTAGGCGGGGAATTCAAAATACAACCCAATGATACTGACGTCTTCGCCAAGATTCAAAATTGTCGGCTCTCCATTTAAACGTTAAAACGGCAGCTACGTCAGAAGCAATAACAAAAACTCCGGAAAAATGTGAATTTTTTGGGCTTAATTCGGAGGTAGCAAAAATGTTGTAGAAAATCGTGACAATTCACTATGCAAAATCAAAATGATCAAAAATCGATCTATATGGGCATCTGAATACGTACCTAGGTCCAGGGTTGATAAAAATCATGTTTTTTTTAAATCAAAAATCAATGATTTTTTTGATTTTTTTTTAATTAGCGTTGGCTAGTTTTTTTTAACATGCATATTCCTTAACTGTTTATATCTTGTTCCGTCAAACGGAAAAATATTTTCAAGCATGAATAATATATTCAGTAAAGGACTTCTTATTTCTTACACTTCACACGTCATTTTACCCACAATAAACCACAATAAAGTTGTAAACAATATTCAGTTTTTATTTTCAGATTAGGTCCTCTGTTTTTCTTAGAAGATTTTTTGAAAGTTTCATTTTTGTGAAAAGGTGCTAAATTCCTTTTCAAGTATTATAATAAATATTATTATGAAAAGTTGTCAGTTTTGTTTTTGTATCCAAAACAATTTTTTTTCTTTCTAAGAATAGATATATTAGATATAGATATATTTTTAAGGATCCGGATTTTAATAATGATTTTATTAAAAAAATCCCAACTGATTTAAATCATCTCAACCCTATTTATTAAGTACCTATAAGGAGCTGATCCCGAAAACCAAAGTCTTTAAGGAGTAGCTGGATGGGCCAGTCTCCAGCCGATCCGGAGATATAACTAAAAAAACCGAGTTTTCATTTTCGATTTGACTTTGAAGGCTATTTGCGCCGAAACGGTTAGAGCTACAACATCCTACCTTGCGCCAATCGACGCAGCGGCTCGAGATGTATAAGTAAAGGTGAAAACAGACCCCTGAAAAATTAACTGCGCGCGTTGCGAATATTCGTCGGAGATTTTCGGGGGGTCAACCCCTTTGAAAACTGAAATTTGACCAATTCGCAAAAAAATTGGCCGGAAACAGGCTTATCCGACGCAGTTTGGCCCGTAGAAACCGAAAATCCGAAATTGAACTTGGAAGCTTCTAAATGCCCGGCCAGCGCACTTTTCCGAAAATCGACTAAATTTCCTAAAATGGCAACTTTTTAAACGTGCTCGGGACGACTCCAAAACCAGCCTATCCGACCTAAATTGACCCGCAGAACACGGATCCGGCCTCCAAATTCCTCTAAAAAATTACAAATACCCGGCCAGCGCACTTTTTTGAATTTCCGAAAATATTAACCTTCCCCGAAAATAGGTCTTTCCGACGTAGTTCTTGCCGTGGATGTCGAAAATAAAGGTTAAATTCGATTTCGTCCAGTCGTTTCCGAGAATTTCGTATTCATTGTCCAAAATTGTCCAAAACCTCCAAAATGGAGGGGTCGAATTAAAAAAAAATTATTTGCCCGAAACCGGCGAGCCCTATGCCTTCGGGACCATGCTAGATCGATTCGGCTGGTCGATTTACGTAGGCAAAGTTCCATTTCACGGTAGAATTACGTTTAAATGAACTTAATGAACTTCCTACTGATACTACCAAAGGACCATCAGTTTTGGGCAAGACCAAACCCCATACAACACCCCCATCCTGATGTTAATCGGACGAAAGAGACATTGTACTGATGATTTTTTTTACAAACTCTCAAACTCACGATATTGGATTAAGTATTGATAGGAAAACAACCCTTGGTTTGCACGATCGTTCCAAATTCTGCGAAATTGCCAGTCGATGACTGTCGGCCTATTAACAGACCTCATCAGCGGCTGATAGTCATGCAAGGCTGGTCAATAACCCCTGCGGAGTTCCCCCGGAGAGGCTAAAAAAACATCAATTCGCTGGAATATTATATTAGCTAGGTTTCTTATATTACGGCGAAATTCGTAATTAGCCTATTTCCTTTTCAAAAAAACAATGGTCATTTCTTAAATTACGGGATGTGTATTTCAGAAAAAGATAATATTTCGATTACGTGAAAATTACCTTAGTTGGAACATGCCGTAATGGCATAGACGTAACTAGGGGGGGGGGGCTAGGGAGGGGTTAGCCCCCCCTACATTTATATTAGCCCTCCCTAAAATGTAAAGGATGTGCGAAGATATTATTATGCTTCTCGTAAACAGAATAGATCTAACATTCTGACAAGCAACTTTACGCAACATGGCGAACACTGCACGCGCCTTTTTAAATTCACCAGTTTCGACGAACCGCTTGCTCTTGCGGAATCTTGCGCCTTGTGCCCCCACAAAATCCGACTGAAATTTAAACGCGCAAGCGAGAGCGAACACACCGTGCCTGCTGCCGAGAGAAAGAGAGACGAGACGGGCGTCGGAAAATGTACTTTTGCTGTGCCAGACTCCAGACTTTTATTTTGTTATTCATCATTCATCCAGTGTATTGTTTCGTTATAATATGTACTATGTAAATAATCTTGCATCACAAAATAGCAGACATTCCCAACATTTTTTCTCTGGTTTCTACTCGGAAACCTCTACTTTTTCATAATGCTTTTCCTTAAATGAATTAAAGATGATTCAAAATTACCAGTAGATAGACCTATACATTATTTTTTGAAGCCTTAAAATTAACGTTTTGGGTGTGGCACCTCAAGGGTGGTACAGGGTGATCCAATCAGTAACGTATTTAGAAGGGTGGGACCGAACCCCATTTCGGAATTTGAAAATATTCACTCCAGCTTGTAAATTTTAAGATATTGGGATTTCCCAAGACTAATTTTATGTAATTTTTCTTCAAATTTTTAAAAAATTTCGCCTGCGGCGCATTTTTTATAATTATTTTAGATGCCCTTGTTTAAAAAAAAGACACAAAAATTGTCCCTCCACCACTCGAAATTAATTCCTATATACGTCACAGAAGTGATCCAAACTCGTAGCCCCGGCCTACCATTTTACAAAATGACATGTAAAAAATATACCTTTGAAAGTAGAGGTACCGACTTTCAAAATAATTCCTTGTCGGGGAACCGCATTTTCATGCGGCACCCGGCCCCGCAAAATCTTGAGCGACCTAGTTATGTCTATGCGTAATGGGTATGTCTACCTAAATCAATCCCGTGTCTGTCCGCGACATTTGCCAGCCTAGTCATTTTCGATATCATCCAGGCGCACCCCTTATCCCCATGCCAAACCTTCTTGGCTTGGCCCTCCGGATTTCCGGTTTCCGGCCATCTCTTCTCTGTTTTATTGCGAGAACGTCCCGGCCGAACTGCACTTTGGACCGCCGCGCCGCGCCGCGCCCCCGCAGGATAAACAAAAGCCACGGACTACGGCGAATTGGGAAAGGTCCTCATTAGGGCTGTTCGATCTCCGAATTTCAGTATCGGAAATCGATACTGAAAAAATATCGATAAAATCGATAAATCGATAAAATCGATCTTATCGATACATTCGATCTTATCGATCATGTTGATAAAATCGATCTTATCGATAAAATCGATCTTATCGATATAATGGATCTTATTGATAAAATCGATATAATCAATTTTATTTAAGAAGCTAGCCAAAAAAGGCCGATCGGCTTGCTGCGGACGCGGTCTGGACGCAATGGGTGCAGCAATTTCCTTTATTTTTGCAAACAATTTCAAAAGATAGATATAATTGGAAAGATCGATAAAATCAAAAATATCGATAAAATCAAAAAGATCGTTAAAATCGAAAATATCGATAAAATCGAATAGATCGATAAAATCGAAAAGATCGATAAAATCGAAAAGATCGATAAAATCGATAAGATCGATAAAATCGAAAATATCGATAAAATCGATAATATCGATATTTCGATTTATCGAAATTGAATATCGAGTATCGATAAAATCGATAGTATCGATACTTTCGATTTTATCGATATTTTGTCTCAGGCCTAGTCCTCATTGATGGCGTTCCGAATTTCAGGGCCTCCTAGTTTCGAGGTAACGCTGGCGCTCTATGTCCACAAGCTGTCGAAAGTTCTTTTGGAATGTGTATTTTACGACCTCTTTTGTTGTCATTAACGATTTCGAAAATATACAGTGGGTTTCACTTTAAAACGGACAATTCCGTATTTTTCGAAATTTTGGTCGATCTTCAAAATTATCTTCTATTCAAAGAGCTCTACCCTTTGGGCTACAGTTTTTTGATATGCGATCATTCCATGGCCTACTGCAATCAAACGAAGACGCCAAAAATCACGAAATCGTGTTAGGCATTTTTTGTTTGAAACAATAATTAGTTCCATCGAATTCAGCTTAGCACAGATCCCTATTTCCGCAGTTTCCATATTCTAGCACTTACAGGGTGTTCAGAAAATAGGGCAAAATTTCGAAAAAAAAAATGCACTTTTAGGAGTGCGCTGTATAAAACACGGGCCTTATTTTGTAAATGTTTTTTCACAAATCGAAAAGGTCTTGCCCAAGGTACTATTACAAATGATTTGGTATGTCTATCTCATACACGGTGTTCGGACAGAAAAAGCGAATTTGCCTAATTTTTTTTTTAATTTCTTGTCGTAAATTCAAAACTTTTTTGAATTTTGTAGCTTTTACTAGTCCTCGTTATAACTCGGGCAACATTTTTTTTGCAATTAGCAGTTAACCCTCTGCAGCTTGTAGTTCTTCCCCTTAAAAATTGATTGGAATGTGTGTCGTTCGATTTCAGAAGAACAGCTGCAGAGGGTTACTGCTAGTTGCAAAAAAGGTTGGAGAAATGTGTACAGGTTGTAAGGAGCATTAGTAGAAGCTACCAAAATTAAAAAAAAAAGATTTGAATTTACAACAAGAATTTAAAAAAATGGACAAATTGGCTTTTTCTTTCCGAACACCCTGTATAAGGCAGACATAGGAAATCATTTGTAATAGTACCTTGGGCAAGACCTTTTCGATTTGTGAAAAAACATTCACAAATAAAGGCCCGTGTTTTATACAGGGCACTCCTAAAAGTGCAATTTTTTCGAAATTTGGCCCTATTTTCTGAACACCCTGTAAGTGCTAGAATATTGAAACTGCGGAAATAGGCAACTGAGCTAAGCTGAATTCGATGGCACTGATTATTTTTTCAAACAAAAAATGCCTAACACGATTTCGTGATTTTTGGGGTCTTCGTTTGATTGCAGTAGGCCATGAAATGAACGTATATAAAAAAAACTGTAGCCCAAAGGATAGAGCTCTTTGAATACAATAAGTTAAAAAAAAATTTTGAAGATCGACCAAAATTTCGAAAAATACGGAATTGTCCGTTTTAAAGTGAAACACACTGTATATCTTAGCAGAAAGTATGCCCTTCTCTCCTTGGGAGAAATAGTAGTTATTTATGTACCAAGGCGCACAATAAGTTCAACTTTTTATGACTCATGTGGAATTTAGTTGCCGTGGTCTCTGGCCGAGGCAAATAAACCACATCAGTCATAAAACGAACTTCAGTACCGAAGTACATATTACATAAGTAGAGATACTAAGAGAGCACCAGACCAGACTTGTCGAAACCTGTCTGGTCTGGTACTCTCCTAGGTTTTGACCGTCTCCCCACTCTCTGCCCACTCCTATTAAAACAGCTAAATAGGAGAGGTTCAACTAAGATCTCATCAGACACGCAGATCATTTACAACATGTCCTTCTTAAATAGTTTGAAAAATCTGGTGAATGTTCGGGATTTGGAAGTAAATAAAAAATTTGAGATCCAGTGTTTTAAGAGAATAAATACCAAGTTTGGGGAAAAGGTAGTGGCGGAATTTGCCGACTTCAAGACTATCCTGCCTCAGCGTTTTACGGAGCAATTAACTCGAGAGCGAATTGACGAATTGAATGGTGACGACAAAAGGTATTTTTTAACAAGCTTGGGGCCCGTCGGCAAGACTACAAATATTATATTTTCTGAAGCATGAGCGAGAGACTGCGGCGATATATGGAGGCACTCGAAGAGCTGAGACGCTTGATTATTATGTATGAACTAACTAAAAAGTTTAGAAATGTAAAATTGTAAAAATAAAAAATATTATTTGTTTGTGTGTTTTTTATTTCTCTAAGAGGGTGTGATTGAATAAACTTGTGTCAATCCAATGCCGGTTGTTAGGCAATTTTGCTTCAATTATGTCCGGACACAAATATTCTGACAATTTAAACAGCAAAACATAAAAAATTGACTAGTGAATTATCCAGTGAGAAAATATTCTACATAATATCCAATTGGGCAATTGCTCAAGTCGGTCCTCCAAATTTCTCGAATATGCGTTTTTCCAAAATATTGTTTGTGTTTTTTACTTCGGATTTGAGGGGTATATCGATTGGTTTGATGCCGAGGGGTGAGAAAATATTGTCTGTGTTTTTTACTTCGGATTTGAGGGGTATATCGATTGGTTTGATGCTGAGGGGTGAGAGGTTCGACCAACAGAGAAGTAAAAAATTCTAGAGTTTTAAGAGGATAAATATTAACACGTTGACTGCCATGTGTATATATATTATGCACAGATTGGTCTGGTGCTGCGGGTCGATCAACAGAGAAGTAAAAAATTCGAGAGTTTTAAGAGGATAAATATGAACACGTTGACTGCCATGTGTATATAATATTATGCATAGATTCGTCTGCTGCTGCGGTTCGATCAACAGCGAAGTAAAAAATTCCAGAGTTTTAAGAGGATAACTATTAACACGCCTTGTGTATATTATGCACGGGTCTGGTTCTGCGGTTCGACCAGGTAAAAAATTCGAGAGTCTTAAGAGGATAGTGGTTGTCGAATTTGCATGAAAAAAATTTGTGTGAAAATTATGTGTTTTTTACTACCCAATAATGGCTTTCAGGCTGCGGCCATGGAGGCAATGTCTGAGAAGCATGATTATGAGCGAAATAAAAAGTTTAAATTATGAAAATATTTGTTAATAATAGTTAAAATAGTCCTCAAGTTGTGTGAATTTCAGATGATAGAACTTGTCAGGAAAAAATCAATACTACGGCAGAGCGCCCATAATCGGCCGCCGTAGGGCTCCGCATCATAAACCCTCTAAAGGGGCCATTTACCGCAAAGGATTGCTTCAAGAATTTTGTCTGAAGTTTTAAACGTGGGAATATGTCGCGTATTTAGTTTTTCTACATAGATGATTTTAATTTGGTCTGTAGTACCATGATTGTTTAAATCTAAAAAATAACTTATTATTTGTTACATGAGTAGTACCATGATGGTTTAAATCTAAAAATAACTTGTTTATTATTAATGAGTAGCACCGTGATTAAATCTAAAAAATAACTTTATATAGCTAACGCCCTCTGGGTGCCAGCGTCTGCTTTACTAGTCGAGAAATTTTAACCGTTACTAATGGCGGGTGGCTTTCTATTGAGACTATTCGAGCGCCGGTATTTTGTATTCTTTTTTCTTCCTCGGTCCGCCAGATGGGTCTAGTGTGCAACTTCCCGACACGAGCTTGTTTGAAATAGATAAGTCCTGGACCTCTCAACGGTCGAGCTGGGGTTCAAAAGGTACAGCACTATTAGATATTAGTCAGTTATCAAGGAACCCCAATCAGCTCTCCGCCCCTTCTCCGTCACAATTCCGTCCGATCTGTACAGTTCCGGAAGGAATGGTCTGTCGGTTGGGGAACCGCCACCCTTTTTTTGGGTGGCGGTGGTGGTTATTAAAAGCTCGAACCCCCCGCGCGAGGCTCGGCAATAATGTATCTGCTAGATCCAGCTCTATGTTAAAAATGTTCGATCTAATGAAGTAAACATTTTTGCAGTCCTATTGGACTCTAAGTATATCCTGACTCGAAATATAACAGTCACATTCAAACAGAATTATGCAATAACTTTTTTGAATATCCATGTTTATCATCCGGTATATTGTCCGGATGCGGCACGTGCCAAGCAGAGGATATTACCTAGACCCATAGACCTTACTCTCCCTTCAAGATTTATGACTTGGCAATTATAGCTTCTTCGGTACAATAAGGTACGTAATAAATATTCTTGGCGATAAAAACCTTAACACGTTGAGTGTCGAACTTGCCCAACGCGCCATGTGCATATTCAGGCAGCGCTTTATGTCAGGCTGCGTAATGTACATATGGTACCGTGCAGGAATCTGATGGTGCGGCATGGAATTAACACCATCTTAGTTGGTGATATCTTACTATTTTGATTTTTGTTAGATATTAGCTGTGGTAATATAAATAACTAAATACAGGGAAATAAATGAACTGCGGTGGTGGTTAAAAAAGCACGAACCCCTCGCGCGAGGCTCGGCAATAATGTATCTGCTAGATCCAGCTCTATGTTAAAAATGTTCGATCTTATTATTTTGTCAGTTTAGAAATCCTACTCTCCATTCAATATTAAAAACTTGATTTTCAAACAAATTATAAAAGGAGCGTGCACGCTTAGATTCCCTGACTTAGAATAAAATTTAAAATATTTGTTATACAATTTCGAATCTGACGCTGAACTTAATCTACTTGAAGTATTTTTTCAAAATATGAAGATAGTCAAATTCTAAACACATTTGCAAGTGATCATCACATGTTTGAATACACAATGTATTATTTCAAATGTTGGATCTAATATAATAAAGTAAAAATTTTGACAGTTTACCTAATAGCACAGAATAAATAGCTTTGCAACAGAAGCCTCCTTACGGACATGTATCAAAAATAAGCGAGTCTCCATTTCAATTTACAGAAAGACAAACAGTATATTAATCATAAATTTGGTTCTAATACAATCTCTTTGCTATGTAGATTAACGTAAAATCGAATAAAATGCAAATTATTCATGACTTTAGAAGATATTTCGCTAAAAAGCGAGTCTCCTTTTGACACATGTCGCTAAGAAATTGTCTGTATTACTCGTTAGTCTGTGCTAATAGGACCTCCCAACTCGATAATCCAGCTATAAAAGTCGCATTCAGGATTATGCTTTTTCAATATCCAGGTATATCATCGCGGCACGTGCCGCAGAGGGTATTAGACCTATAGACCTGTAATTATTATTCTCACTTCAAGATTTATGACTTAGCAATTATAGCTTCTTCGGTACAATAAGGTATAATAACGTATTCGAAGTTCTCGGATTGTAGCACCGTGTATGTTTAACATTAATAGGAAACTTAGCATAATAAAATACAGTAAAATTTTTTAATTATTTATTAATGAAAAATATTCTTATTCTAATTTTGTCTCATATACAAGAGGATTGAAGCAAACTTTAATTTTAGAATCTATGCAATTTGAGTTCGATGTTGTCGATATTTATAATCGAATTTAAATAATTACAACCTATTAAGTCTCACACATCACAAGTTTTACACAATTTGTATGCAAAACCTTGTATGAATGTATGCAAAACCTTGAAAGTCGCAAAAATTGGACGCAACTCGCAAGCAACGCAAGATGTATGCAAATCCTTGAGAGACGCAAAAATTGGACTCGCAAGCTGTATATATAGTACGCAATTAAAAGACATTTGACCTACCTTGAAAGCTAATGGACATTTTTTCGACTTTTAAGTGTTAACTACTATAGTTACTTTTCGAAAGAGAGAGTACCTGCGAGCTATTTCAACAAACTGAGCGGTATAATACATGTAAAAAATTATAAGTTAAAGTTTAAGCTTAGGAATCATTCATAATATAGCAATTTTCCGATTATGAATTCATACTTGCAAAAACATCTTAGTTTGAGGGAAGAGTCGCGTATAAACATAATAAGTACCACATACCCACCAAATATTTCACCAAAATTGTCATATTTTCTCACCTGTTGTGTGGAGAAATAAACAAAACATCATAGCCTCAAGGGAGCCGAAGACCCTGTGTAATTTCTGAAACTAAGTATCCAGTTGTGCCATCAAAGTTTTCTTCTTCTTAAAATAAGCTACGTTTTTGCTAAATTTGTTTTTTATATTGTGCCGATTTGCAGCATCACTTAGCTGTCTACTGACACATCTTTACGTTTTAGGACGCAAAATCGAGGTACTAAAAAATCATCCTGTATAGAAAAGTTGATCGGTTAAAGTTACAAAAACAGATTCTAAAAACAATAATATGAATGTTACACATCCAGATCCTGACGTTTCACTATGCATTAGTTATCATATTTACCACGAATTGCTCTTTCCCGTATACAGATTTCTGTTAATAGTTCCCAAATTATACTTATGTTTTTCTCTAGAAAGATCTATTGTCTATGCATTTTATCTCAGAATCAAGAACCACATTCAGATAGAAGATGGCATTCATTAACAGATAGTACAGACTATTGTTATTCAGTTCGGATAGTTTCTACTTGTGTGCCATTCGACGAGCCCAGTGTATAAATCCAATATACTTTTTTAAGTACAGGACCAACCGCCGGAGCGGCCTCCCTCGGTGCCCGGGTTTAAACAAAAATTGTAACGAGTTTCTATAGTCTACTTAATAATAATAATAAACTACTTACTAGATTAGGGGATGAGATTTAGCATGATGCTACTCTTACGTCTAACCCCAATACATGATAATATTAAATTAACTTAAACAGGTATAAAACTATGAAACATTCTTATTAATTAAGTAAAGGTAAATTCGTTATAAATTCAATGTGTCTGCATAGATAATGATGTAGTGAGAACCAAGAGGTTTGCGCTTTTAAGTTTTTGTTTGAACATGAATGTGGATCCGCTTATTTTTATTTCATTATTTAGACTGTTGTAGAGAACAACTGAATTATATGTGTCTCTCTTTTACAACATATTATGGAAATTTTGTAAATAATACTTGTAAAATCTTTATTTTTTCATCCTAGCCGTTCGTAAAATCCGGCAAAATTCTAACCATACAGAAGTATTTGTAACCCGCAATAAAACAGGTAAAATGTGAGACCCATCGTAAAATACCTAGAATATATGTTTTATGGTAGAATTAAAAAGGTGTATTTTCGTGAGATTGACCCACTTGTTAAGCACGGTAATTTTCCATCGCTTTCCAAAGCACCACATGTTTTAAACTCATATTTCTTGTCACACTCTGGCGGTACCCTGTATATTACAATTTTTTGAAGTAGGTGAAAGCGGCATTTGCTAATCTAGAACGATCCAATTGCTATTGTCTTATTTTTGGACAAAATCTATGATACCGACGGCTTTACACTATTAGGTAAAAAGGGGGTATCGCTTCAGACGTATTGACCCCCATAAAACATGCCTAGTTAACAAAAGTAGACATATTATCAAAGTCTAGAGAGTATTCTCTAGACTTTGATATTATTGTCCGTTTTAGAAAGTCACATCCATTATTTTTTAACATGTTGACTGCCAAAGCGAATTTCGTGATCGGGTCCGCTGCGCCTAAGTACTCGTAGTTTTATTGAAAATTTTATTTATTTTTACGTTTTGGGAGCAAAATAGTTTAAGACTGAATACAAATTTATACTTATAGTATGCAATAGAAGTGTGCATAAAATATATGCACATGGCGCCTGATTAAATCATTTCAAATTTCAAATACACCTTGTAAACAGGTAAAGTACAGCCCTGTCGTCAATACCGTTGACGACCTTCAACGATTGCGCCAAGTCAGAGTGGGCTGTTAGCGTGAGCTGTATAGACGTGTGTTTGACGTTTACACGTGACAGTAAAATCGTCGTATTGTTGTCAGTAAAATCGTCGTATTGTTGGTTCTATCGGCAGTTATTAGTTACTAATAACTTATTGGTAGTGGTCATGTCGCTCGCAAGTCAAGAAAAGAAAATAAGAAGGTTAGAAGTACTAATGGAAGAATGTTTGAAGGACTGTGATTGGATTGTTTCTTAAAAATTGCGACTGAAGAAGTTTTTGAGTTAATGGCGCAACAAACTAATATCTATGCCGAGCAGAAGATTGTCGAGAAAATTGTTGATAACAGTATAGGAAGAAAATCAAGACTCAATAACTGGATACCTACGAATGCAGCTGAAATGAAAATGTTTCTGGGAATAATTATTTGGATAGGACTGGACCGAAAACCTACTTTGAAAGATTACTGGAGTCGATCTGCTCTTTATGCAAATCAAATTTCGAAACAGATACCAAGAAATCGTTTTGAAATACTATTGCAAATGTGGCATTTTTCAAACAATAAAGAATGTCCTCCTGCAGACAGACTTTATAAAATACAACCACTTATCGACGTTATAAATAAAAACATTAAAGTTTGTATGGTTCCTGCAGAAAATGTTTGTATTGATGAAAGCATGGTACCGTTCCGTGATCCAATATCTTTCAAACAATATGTGAAAGGAAAGAGACACAAGTTTAACTTTAAAGTTTTTAAATTGTGCATTAAAGGTGGTTACACATATCATCTAAAAGTTTATTGTGGATTTGAGAAAACAGATGGCATGCCAGTAGCTAATAATGGTGATGAATTAACAGAAGCTCCTGCCAGAGAAGGTATCCCAATGAAGGCAACAGCTATTTGTGCTTATAATTCTGCAAAACCATACATATATGTGGCTGACCAAATGTCTACTTCATTGCATAGGTCGGTAAAATGGTTTCGTAAGATAGCCGTAGAGGTATTGACAGAAATATCGCTGGTAAATGCTTGGCATTTGTACAAAGTTGTTAATAATTCATCTATGCAGATTACAACTTTTAGAGAAATACCTTGCATGCTATTATTGGAGAGTAATAAACAACCGATCCCAGAAGAAAACAATACAGATCATAAAATGCAGACATCAGAAAATAGACACCGATGTAAGTTTTGTTATAAAAAGCATGCAAAAGACCATGACAGAAAATACGCTATAGCTCACAGTAAGCAAGTTCTCTCTACGTACGTCCAGCTTGTTCAGGAAGTCCAGCGATTTGTGTGGAATGTGTTTTTACTGTTCACAATTCAAAATTAAAATAATCTTTTTGTTTGTATACAGTAGGTATATTTCTATGTCAATCTATGTAGAAAAACATTTTTTGTTACCAGAAAAGCCATTTTTTGTTGCCAACATTATTTACTTTTGCATAAAACTTGTCGACAGAAAATATAACTTGAAAGGGGAATATTGCAGTACATTTATTTTCCTGTATTTAGTTATTTACAAGAATAAATATCTTATAGACTGAAATTAAAAGTTGAAAATTTGTAACAAAAACGTAAATGGTAAGATATCACGAGACCAACTAAGATGGTGTTAATCACATGTCAACAGATTCCCCATAAGAAATGCACGGTATGCACATTACGCGGTCTGACATAAAGCGCTGTGAATATACAAATGGCGTGCAAGTTGTCTGTGCATATATGCACATGACAGTCAACATGTTAAAAAATAGATGGTTTTGTATGAATTGAGAGTATATTTTATAAGTATGTTGTTTGTTACAACTTCTTCTACACAGCAAAGATTTTTTCTGTTAAAAGCATCTGAGGTTAGTTTATATTTTAGGAATTTTGTTCTAAATTTTTCTGTAGGGTTCATTTCTATCTTAATAAAAATATGTCTTATAATTACCTCGAGTTAGAGTACGAAATGCTGCATATGTAGCAAATATACATGTTTTTTTGCATAGAGTTATTGAAGTTTATACCTAAGCACCTCGAGTTAAGGGAAAATGGATACATGTATATCTACAAATTGCCTGTATATTCTAAATGATTTAATATTTAAACAGCTCGCTTTGGGGATGTTTGGACTTTCTAAAACGGACAATATACTTTTGTGACATGCTTTATGGTGGGCAATACGTCTGAAAGGGTACCCTTCACCTGATAGTGTAAAGCCGTCATAAATTTTGTCCAAAAAATAATACAATAGCAATTGGATCGTTCTAGATTAACGTCGCTTTCACCTGCATCAAAAAGTTGTACCGCCAGCTTATATGAAACATGTGGTGCTTTGGGAAACGAATAAGTTAAATACACCACAATTCTACCATAAAACATATATTCTAGGTATGACAGGTCTCACATTTTCCCTGCGCATACTGTATGGTTAGTATTTTGCCTTACAAACGCCTAGGATGAAAAAAGATTTTACTATTATTTACAAATTTCCAAGACAAGTAGACTATAGAAACTCATTTCAATTTTTGTTTAACGTCTGTTTAAGTTTTGAAACGTCAGGATCTGGATGTGTAACATTCATATTATTGTTTTTAGAATCTGTTTTTGTAACTTTAACCGATCAACTTTTCTATACAGGATGATTTTTTAGTACCTCGATTTTGCGTCCTAAAACGTAAAGATGTGTCAGTAGACAGCTAAGTGATGCTGCAAATCGGCACAATATAAAAAACAAATTTAGCAAAAACGTAGCTTATTTTAAGAAGAAGAAAACTTTGATGGCACAACTGGATACTTAGTTTCAGAAATTACACAGGGTCTTCGGCTCCCTTGAGGCTATGATGTTTTGTTTATTTCTCCACACAACAGGTGAGAAAATATGACAATTTTGGTGAAATATTTGGTGGGTATGTGGTACTTATTATGTTTATACGCGACTCTTCCCTCAAACTAAGATGTTTTTGCAAGTATGAATTCATAATCGGAAAATTGCTATATTATGAATGATTCCTAAGCTTAAACTTTAACTTATAATTTTTTACATGTATTATACCGCTCAGTTTGTTGAAATAGCTCGCAGGTACTCTCTCTTTCGAAAAGTAACTATAGTAGTTAACACTTAAAAGTCGAAAAAATGTCCATTAGCTTTCAAGGTAGGTCAAATGTCTTTTAATTGCGTACTATATATACAGCTTGCGAGTCCAATTTTTGCGTCTCTCAAGGATTTGCATACATCTTGCGTTGCTTGCGAGTTGCGTCCAATTTTTGCGACTTTCAAGGTTTTGCATACATTCATACAAGGTTTTGCATACAAATTGTGTAAAACTTGTGATGTGTGAGACTTAATAGGTTGTAATTATTTAAATTCGATTATAAATATCGACAACATCGAACTCAAATTGCATAGATTCTAAAATTAAAGTTTGCTTCAATCCTCTTGTATATGAGACAAAATTAGAATAAGAATATTTTTCATTAATAAATAATTAAAAAATTTTACTGTATTTTATTATGCTAAGTTTCCTATTAATGTTAAACATACACGGTGCTACAATCCGAGAACTTCGAATACGTTATTATACCTTATTGTACCGAAGAAGCTATAATTGCTAAGTCATAAATCTTGAAGTGAGAATAATAATTACAGGTCTATAGGTCTAATACCCTCTGCGGCACGTGCCGCGATGATATACCTGGATATTGAAAAAGCATAATCCTGAATGCGACTTTTATAGCTGGATTATCGAGTTGGGAGGTCCTATTAGCACAGACTAACGAGTAATACAGACAATTTCTTAGCGACATGTGTCAAAAGGAGACTCGCTTTTTAGCGAAATATCTTCTAAAGTCATGAATAATTTGCATTTTATTCGATTTTACGTTAATCTACATAGCAAAGAGATTGTATTAGAACCAAATTTATGATTAATATACTGTTTGTCTTTCTGTAAATTGAAATGGAGACTCGCTTATTTTTGATACATGTCCGTAAGGAGGCTTCTGTTGCAAAGCTATTTATTCTGTGCTATTAGGTAAACTGTCAAAATTTTTACTTTATTATATTAGATCCAACATTTGAAATAATACATTGTGTATTCAAACATGTGATGATCACTTGCAAATGTGTTTAGAATTTGACTATCTTCATATTTTGAAAAAATACTTCAAGTAGATTAAGTTCAGCGTCAGATTCGAAATTGTATAACAAATATTTTAAATTTTATTCTAAGTCAGGGAATCTAAGCGTGCACGCTCCTTTTATAATTTGTTTGAAAATCAAGTTTTTAATATTGAATGGAGAGTAGGATTTCTAAACTGACAAAATAATAAGATCGAACATTTTTAACATAGAGCTGGATCTAGCAGATACATTATTGCCGAGCCTCGCGCGAGGGGTTCGTGCTTTTTTAACCACCACCGCAGTTCATTTATTTCCCTGTATTTAGTTATTTATATTACCACAGCTAATATCTAACAAAAATCAAAATAGTAAGATATCACCAACTAAGATGGTGTTAATTCCATGCCGCACCATCAGATTCCTGCACGGTACCATATGTACATTACGCAGCCTGACATAAAGCGCTGCCTGAATATGCACATGGCGCGTTGGGCAAGTTCGACACTCAACGTGTTAAGGTTTTTATCGCCAAGAATATTTATTACGTACCTTATTGTACCGAAGAAGCTATAATTGCCAAGTCATAAATCTTGAAGGGAGAGTAAGGTCTATGGGTCTAGGTAATATCCTCTGCTTGGCACGTGCCGCATCCGGACAATATACCGGATGATAAACATGGATATTCAAAAAAGTTATTGCATAATTCTGTTTGAATGTGACTGTTATATTTCGAGTCAGGATATACTTAGAGTCCAATAGGACTGCAAAAATGTTTACTTCATTAGATCGAACATTTTTAACATAGAGCTGGATCTAGCAGATACATTATTGCCGAGCCTCGCGCGGGGGGTTCGAGCTTTTAATAACCACCACCGCCACCCAAAAAAAGGGTGGCGGTTCCCCAACCGACAGACCATTCCTTCCGGAACTGTACAGATCGGACGGAATTGTGACGGAGAAGGGGCGGAGAGCTGATTGGGGTTCCTTGATAACTGACTAATATCTAATAGTGCTGTACCTTTTGAACCCCAGCTCGACCGTTGAGAGGTCCAGGACTTATCTATTTCAAACAAGCTCGTGTCGGGAAGTTGCACACTAGACCCATCTGGCGGACCGAGGAAGAAAAAAGAATACAAAATACCGGCGCTCGAATAGTCTCAATAGAAAGCCACCCGCCATTAGTAACGGTTAAAATTTCTCGACTAGTAAAGCAGACGCTGGCACCCAGAGGGCGTTAGCTATATAAAGTTATTTTTTAGATTTAATCACGGTGCTACTCATTAATAATAAACAAGTTATTTTTAGATTTAAACCATCATGGTACTACTCATGTAACAAATAATAAGTTATTTTTTAGATTTAAACAATCATGGTACTACAGACCAAATTAAAATCATCTATGTAGAAAAACTAAATACGCGACATATTCCCACGTTTAAAACTTCAGACAAAATTCTTGAAGCAATCCTTTGCGGTAAATGGCCCCTTTAGAGGGTTTATGATGCGGAGCCCTACGGCGGCCGATTATGGGCGCTCTGCCGTAGTATTGATTTTTTCCTGACAAGTTCTATCATCTGAAATTCACACAACTTGAGGACTATTTTAACTATTATTAACAAATATTTTCATAATTTAAACTTTTTATTTCGCTCATAATCATGCTTCTCAGACATTGCCTCCATGGCCGCAGCCTGAAAGCCATTATTGGGTAGTAAAAAACACATAATTTTCACACAAATTTTTTTCATGCAAATTCGACAACCACTATCCTCTTAAGACTCTCGAATTTTTTACCTGGTCGAACCGCAGAACCAGACCCGTGCATAATATACACAAGGCGTGTTAATAGTTATCCTCTTAAAACTCTGGAATTTTTTACTTCGCTGTTGATCGAACCGCAGCAGCAGACGAATCTATGCATAATATTATATACACATGGCAGTCAACGTGTTCATATTTATCCTCTTAAAACTCTCGAATTTTTTACTTCTCTGTTGATCGACCCGCAGCACCAGACCAATCTGTGCATAATATATATACACATGGCAGTCAACGTGTTAATATTTATCCTCTTAAAACTCTAGAATTTTTTACTTCTCTGTTGGTCGAACCTCTCACCCCTCAGCATCAAACCAATCGATATACCCCTCAAATCCGAAGTAAAAAACACAGACAATATTTTCTCACCCCTCGGCATCAAACCAATCGATATACCCCTCAAATCCGAAGTAAAAAACACAAACAATATTTTGGAAAAACGCATATTCGAGAAATTTGGAGGACCGACTTGAGCAATTGCCCAATTGGATATTATGTAGAATATTTTCTCACTGGATAATTCACTAGTCAATTTTTTATGTTTTGCTGTTTAAATTGTCAGAATATTTGTGTCCGGACATAATTGAAGCAAAATTGCCTAACAACCGGCATTGGATTGACACAAGTTTATTCAATCACACCCTCTTAGAGAAATAAAAAACACACAAACAAATAATATTTTTTATTTTTACAATTTTACATTTCTAAACTTTTTAGTTAGTTCATACATAATAATCAAGCGTCTCAGCTCTTCGAGTGCCTCCATATATCGCCGCAGTCTCTCGCTCATGCTTCAGAAAATATAATATTTGTAGTCTTGCCGACGGGCCCCAAGCTTGTTAAAAAATACCTTTTGTCGTCACCATTCAATTCGTCAATTCGCTCTCGAGTTAATTGCTCCGTAAAACGCTGAGGCAGGATAGTCTTGAAGTCGGCAAATTCCGCCACTACCTTTTCCCCAAACTTGGTATTTATTCTCTTAAAACACTGGATCTCAAATTTTTTATTTACTTCCAAATCCCGAACATTCACCAGATTTTTCAAACTATTTAAGAAGGACATGTTGTAAATGATCTGCGTGTCTGATGAGATCTTAGTTGAACCTCTCCTATTTAGCTGTTTTAATAGGAGTGGGCAGAGAGTGGGGAGACGGTCAAAACCTAGGAGAGTACCAGACCAGACAGGTTTCGACAAGTCTGGTCTGGTGCTCTCTTAGTATCTCTACTTACATATTTTTTAAAATCGCAAAAAATGTTTTATTAGGCAAAAAAAATAACCATGAGGGATCACCCGTCCATGAACCGACTGCGCGCGGCGTTGCTTGACTTTGACGATCGCTCTACCAAGGTCAAGTATGACGAGGCACGGCGCTTCCCAACAGAAACTCCAAACTGCTGCTGTTGTGCAGCCTCCATGAAAAATAGATTGATATTTAAACCTACTAAAATACTTATACTGAATGATTGCGATGGCTCCGCGCCTGAAGTTTGATGTTTACATCTCGCCAAGACCTATACTTACTGAAAAAATCGTACTACTACTTCACCGCCGATTTCAAAAAAATCAGTTTCCTCCCTGATAAGTACTTAACCCTAAAGCTGAATTCAAGCGAATAACCGATAATTACCAATAACAAATGGTAGGTACCTATCCATTAGAAACAACAATATGTCGGGGATTATTATCGCGTACATTCACATAAATGTTATGCATAATATTAAGTTTCGATATTGTTGTGATTTTAGCTTTTATTTCATAAGGTTCCTTTTTTTAACAGGGATTAGATCTTATATAACCCACCTTCGAAAAATTGGCTATTTATAACTTGAAACGCGACTGAACTCACAACAAAGGTACAGACAGGTTGAATGGAAGGTCAAAAATGTCGAACCCTTGGTATTATAATAATAGATCCACACACTTACTTGTATACTAGATGATAACAGGGTTATTCGCTTTGAATAAAAAAATCGAAATAAACGCCAGAAGTTGTAAAGTTGCCTTCCCCGCAACTAGGCCATTATCGAAGTTTTAATTTGGAAAGGATGTGAATTTACCACCGCATAGTTGCTGGGGCAATAGGAAGACGACAGGGGGAAATGGGAAATGGAAAGCTCTCTCAATGGTGATAGAACAATGGCCCTTTCAGAAATGTTGCGACGAAGGGAAAATGAAAACACCTAAGGCTCTTAACAAGGCTCTTTTGTTTTGTGGAAGTAACATCAATAGTAAGTACCTCTAGCGGTGAGCATAGTGAAAAAATAAATGAAAAAATCCAAATTGCACTAAAAACTATAAATTTTTTTTCAGTGATTATAAACTGATCAGAGTAATTTTCAATATTTGCAAAAAAAATTGAGCGATCATAAAATATTACTTTGTCTAAGAATCAGTTCGATCTAGGTAAGTGCCCGGCCAGCGCACCTTTTTGAATTTCCAAAAATGTTAACCTGCCCCGAAAATACGTTTTTCCGACGTAGTTCGACCAGTAGATGACGGAAAAAGGGGTTAAATTCGATTTCGTCAACTCGTTTCCGAGATATCGTATTTAATGTCCAAAATTGTCCAACACCTCCAAAATCAAGGGGTCGAATTTTCGAAAAATTTATTTGCTCGAAACCGGTAAGCCCTACGCCTTCGGAACCATGCTAAATCGGTTCAGCCGCTCGATTCACATAGGAAAAGTTCCATTTCACGGTAGAAATTCGCTTAATCCGGACGCAGTAGTTAACATTGTTTTAGAAAAAAAAAACTTAAGCGGGAAATTTAAATTTTTAAATATTTCGCCTACATTATAAGATTTGTTTTAATTTAAATTAGGATTTAATAAATTTAAATATAGTTTATTAAATTTAAACCTGATTTTTTAAATTTAAATATGATTTTGTTAACTCCGACCCCACGGGTCACCTACCCCACATAATATGCCTACCCCACGGGTCTCCCACCCCACGGGTCGCCTACCCCACGGGTCACCTACACCATGGGTCACCTACCCAAGACGCTAAATCGATTCGGCTGCTCGATTAACGTAGGAAAAGTTCCATTTCACGGTAGACTTACGCTTAATCCGGACGCAGCAACAAAGTTTTAGAAAAAAACGAATTTCGACTTTTTTCACTTTCGATTTGACTTTGAAGGCCATTTGCGCGGAAACGGTTAGAGCTACGACATTCGGCGAGGCGCCAATCGACGCAGCGCCTCGAAATGTGTAAGATACTGTAAAATCAGAACCCTGGAAAATTCACCGCGGGCTTGGCGAATATTAACCCGAGAATTTCGGGGGGTCAACAACCCCTTTGTTAACTCAAATTTGACGATTTCGAGAAAAAATTAAAATTAGCCGGAAACAGGCTTATCCGACGCAGTTTGGCCCGTAGAAACCGAAAATCCGGTCGAAATTGAACTAGGAAGTTTCTAAATGCCAGGCCAGCGCACTTTTTCGAAAAACACCTAAAATTTCCAAATTGGCTTAAACGAACTCAGAATGAGTCCAAAACCAGCCTATCCGACGTAAATTGAACCCGTAGAACACGGATCCGGCCTCAAAATTCCTCTAAAAAATGTCTAGGTATGTTTACATTTTTACCTCTACGAATCCTCGCAGTGTGGTCATTTTAAGTGTGCAACATACAGGATTTTTCTTTATTAAATGCACAACCAAAATACAAATATTCTCGAAAGTTGGTGCATGTTCGAAAATCATATTAGGCGCACTTGAATGGTTGCATGTCAAACAGCATACAGGGTATGTAAAAAAATATAAAAATTGTAAAATAGTAAAGTACCCTTATTTCAGATAATTCATCAAAATGTTATTAAGAAAAGTCATCTAGAATTAAAAGTTATCTCTAAAGCCCAAAATATGGCCTCCTAAGAAAAAAAAATATTTTTTCGAAAAACAATAATTTCCTAAAAAAAGATTGTTTTAATATTCACCCTAAACAATTTCATAAATCAATCAAAATTAAATCAATTTTGCATAACTTTGTTCGAATCACAAACTTCATGTTTGTTGTATTAAACAAAACTTTAAAATTTCGCAAAATTTCTTCTGAAGAAGGTAAAACGTTAGTAATGATAATGTGTAGGTATATTAAAAAAACTCTCATTTAAGGTGCAAAATTTTTATTTTAAATGTTGATGTTGATTAAGAAACGGTGGAAATTAATTAACGAATTTTTTTTCTTAGGAGGCTATGTTTTGGTATTTAGGCATAGCCTTTAATTCTAAACAACTTTTCTTAATAACCTTTTGGTGAATTTTTTGAAATAAGGGTACTTTACTCTTGTACAATTTTCATATTTTTTTACCTACCCTGTATGCTGTTTAACTTGCAATCATTCTAAGTGTGCCTAATATGATTATTGGACATGCATCAACTTTCAGCAATATCTGTATGTTGGTTGTGCAATTAATAAAAAAAGTCCTATATGTTTCACACTTAAATGACCACACTGTATAATGAACATTATCATAGACTTTCAGAAATATTAATTAATTGAAACATTATTAATATTTTACTTTTAAATTGGTGGACTTGAGTCTTTAAAGACATTACACACGAAGTAAGCGCAGGGCCGTAGCCAGACAGAAACTTCAGGTAGGACAAACCATTTTCCTGTCAGGACAAGTACACATTTGAGAAGTGAGGGAAAGGTAACTACAGGGCGGTACTTTGTCGGTGGGGAGAGAATGGGGGGTCAACAAATGGAATTTAATTTTCTGTATTAAAAATCGCGCCGCAGGCGAAAATTTGTGAAATTTTTAAGGTCAAATATAATATGAACATAAAATTTTTTGTCAATGGTAACTTTTTTACTAATTATGCAGGCTCATAATCATTTCTGCAGGAAGCAAGAATACTCTGTTTCCTTTTGTAGAGGAGACAAAAGTGATAACAAAGTTATATTTTATTGTTGATTTTTAACTGACAAAAATCCAGTAATTATCACTCAGAACACTGAACGTCCTTCTGTGACATGGAAGTAAATATAAAAGTTAGTGCTTATAGTGCCCTATAAATTATCATATTCTTTCAAAGGGCCACTTTAATGTCTATAATTTTTGCATATACATTTTCTGACCAGTGTATATATAGTAGGTATACGTAAATTGAAATTTGTTTGGATGGTGGGGCAATAAAGAATATTGTTTTTTAAGCGGGTAATAAAAATAGTACTTAGAGGTGTGTGCTTACTAAAATGCGCCGCAGACAATTTTTTTTAGAAAATTTAAGGACAAATTCAGTTTAAATGATGTAGGGTGATTCAGTTTTAATCTGCAACATTTCAACAGGTGATAGAAAACCAAAAAATAACCGCACTTTCTTCTATAAACTATATCATTTTAAGGCCTTATAAAAAAGTTACAGGGTGTTAAAGTTGCAAGAAATATGTGGAATTTATTGAATATTTTACAAACTAGTTGAGATATTTAAGTCATATTTGGTACACGTTATAACGGCATGGGTTAGCATAAAACCTGTTAATATCAAACACCTTGAACAACCAGTGGCGTAGAAGTGGGGAATTAGTATAACTGTTTTTAGAAAAAAATGAACCATCTTGTATAGCAACAAAACGTATAATAATATTATAATAATAATATTTATTTCCTTTCATTGCTACAAAATAAAACAAAAGAATTGTTGCTTACAAAAAAAATATATGTGGAAATAAATGTTCCATGCTACTGAAGTCCTAAGACTTGTGCGTAGACTGTGGTAAATTATACAAATTCTTATGTAAATTTTTATTGCAAACAAAAACGTTCTCTTAGCATTTTTTCATATGTGTCATGGTTTCATACCAAATTTGATTTTTTCGTATTTTTTAATTTAAATTAACTTAAAACTTTTCTCCATAAGTAACACTCAAAGTAGAAAAATTTGTTTTTTACTTTAAATACAGTAACTTTTCCCAATAAACTTACCCATTCAAGGTTTTACTTTTCAAGATAGAGAGCGTAACATTAGTATATCCTGTATCTTCAAAAGTATAGCCTTAAATAGGTGAGTTTATTGGAAAAAGTTACTTTATTTCAGGTAGCAAACACATTATTTCTACTTTAAGTGTTACTTATGGAGCAAATTTTTTAGATAATTTTTCAGAGGTACCCCGAAATATTACGAAAAAATCAAATTTGCTATGAAACCATGACACATATGAAAAAATGCGAAGAGAACGTTTTTGTTTACAATAAAAATTTACATAAGAATTTGAATACATTTTATTGCTATACAAGGTGGTTCTTTTTTGTTTTCTAAAATAAATTATACTAATTACCCATTTCTACACCACTGGTTGTTGAAGATGTTTGATATTAACAGGTTTTGTGCTAACCCATTCCGTTATAACGCGTACCAAATATGACTTAAATATCTCAACTAGTTTGTAAAATTAAATGCCACATATTTCTTGCAACTTTAACACCCTGTAACTTTTTTATGAGGCCTTAAAATGATATAGTTTATAGAAGAAAGTGCGGTTATTTTTTGTTTTTCTATCACCCGCTGAAGTGTTGCAGATTAAAACTGAATCACCCTGTATAATAAATTAAAAAATCACCATGTCTCTTTCCTCGCTTTTTTTTCAATGAAGCAGCGCCTTATCTATGGCTCTGGTGAGGTGAACGGTGAACTTGTTTCTCAGGCAGGGCACGCCCCGCCTGCCCCCCCCCCCCTGGCTACGGCCCTGAGTAAGGGCAAAAAACTAAGAAGAGCTCATATTTCTGGAAAACCCGCCGATTCGTGACGTCGCCCGCGCACCCCGTAGGCCTCGCCCGCCGATCGCGGCGGCCGCGCCCCGCGCACGCGCCGCCCACCCCCGCGCGCCCCTATCGAGCGGGGGCGGCCCGCCGCCGCCGGCCGCCGTGTGGCGTGCCCAGTGCGCGCCGCGACGCCTCCGCCGCCGCCGACGTCACGCGGGGTGGGCGTACCGACGGTCGGGCCCGCCGGTGCCAGCCCCCCGGCCGGGCACCCGCGGTACCTAGGTAGAGTCGTACCGAGCGCGCCGGTCGCAGTTGCCGTGGAAAGGAAGAGGGGGTACCATTCATAGTTGGCGAGGTAACGGGGGTTGTTTTGGCGGTTAAACGGTCAACGCATGCGGCAACTGCATTTGTTTTTGTTGTGGACGGATCGTAGGAAACAACGAAAGAATGTCGCGATTTGACATTTGTCCCAAATTTTAGTGGTCAAATTATTGTTCCATCAAAAATATCACCAGTTGTTTTTTTGTCTTTGAGTAAAGCATCCCAGGAAAAGGAGTCAACGCTCTATAGTCGATTTTAGGCAGTAAATACCAAACACGTTTACGCGATTCGGTTATTGTTGGTTATAGCTCTGTGACGTCACAAAGATGCCCTTCATACGTCATCGTTATAACCGACCATAACCGACTCAGGAGCAGGGTAATTACCGCGGTTATTGAAAACAACAAATGTCATTTGCTAGATTTGCCAATTTGTTGCGAGTTTGAATTTTTCAAAACTTATAAATATATTTGCTGATATAGGCAAGTGTAGTGATTACATATTTTCATATACAGGGTGTCCAACTTTAAAACTGTACAAATCCGTAAAATCTTCATTTTTGGAGATAATCGCCTAAACTTTTTTTTTGTGTGAAAGGCCTTCAAAAACTGCTACTTTTGACCTTCTTGCCATTTTCAAAATGCAAATCCAGGGCCGGCTGCCTTTTTTTATACCCCCGATTTTCGCGAAAACCATTTAGCGATTTTTTTATTAAAAATCTGACCCCACAGCGTTAATCAGAACACCTCAAAACCCCTATATAACAAATTTGAATAAAAAATATACAGGGAGTTCTCTTCTGCAGGGTGTCAAATTTGAGCAAAATAGGAATTTTTAAAGGCATCTGCCAAGTCAAGTGTGCCATGGAATCCCCTCAAAACAGTTGAATGGTCAATAGCACCACTCAAGGTGTTGGTGTGCAAAGGTCCAATACAAAATATACAGAGTGTTCTTATCTGTGCCATCTCAAAATGCTGAATTTTTATGAAAGTTTATATGGGTCATGAGTGCTGTGGAATCATTGAAAAAAATATTGATAAACACAAAATGCCAACTAACAAATAAAAACAATTTAAATTATTGGACCTTACTCAATAAAGTCACTGTCTAAGATGATACATTTTCTCTGCGTTTCCTGTTGTGGCACACCAGCCACCGGACTTAGTGACTGGCAGACTTTTGTATTTGTCAGATTTAGTTCGTTCGTAGTTAGTTAGTAGTTCGTTTATATAGTGCGATTTTTGATCCGTATAAAGTTCTAAAACTTCAGTAATTTGAGATGGCACAGATAAGAACACTCTGTATATTTTGTATTGGACCTTTGCACACCAACACCTTGAGTGGTCCTATTGACCATTCAACTATTTTAAGGGGATTCCACGGCACTCTTGACTTAGCAGATGCCTTTAAAATTAATATTTTGCTCAACTTTGACACCCTGGAGAATGGAACTCCCTGTATATTTTTTATTCAAATTTGGTGAATAGGGGTTTTGGGGTGTTCTGAATAACGCTGTGGGGTCACATTTTAAATAAAAAAATCGCTAAATGGTTTTCGTGAGAATCGGGGGTATGAAAAAATCGCAGCCGGCACTGGATTTGTATTTTGAAAATGGCAGGATGGTCAAAATAAGCGGTTTTTGAAGGCCTTTCAAACAAAAAAAAGTTTAGGCGATTATCTCTGAAAATGAAGATTTTACGGATTTGTGCAGTTTTGAAGTTGGACACCCTGTAGATCCATAAATTATAAAAAATTAATAGGAACAACGTTTGTGTAAACGGTGAAGGCTGAAGGTGAAGAGTGTGAAGATGTCCAGGTTCCAGGTTGAAGTCGGAGATATGGAAATAGCAAGTCTTCTGTTAAATGTAATTTTATTACATGCTTTTAATTCATTTTTTGTAACAAATTTAAACAAAACGCAACATACACAAATATAAGTGATGTTATAGACGGGTAGTAGTATGACATTCCTCCTTGGTTATTCGCCTAAATTACTTTTGCCTGTATTGTAGGTACTCATTTCACGAAAAATGAGGATTCCTGCCTCGATTAGTTTGTCGAAACAACTTAAAGGTGCGCGCCACTGTAAAAATGAAAACGGCATCTAGCCATCATATATGCAGAGACATTAGCTCCTTCCTGTGGTTCTTTATTGAAAGAGCCAGAGCCATAGACAGACTTTGTCGATGAAGAAGTTCACACATTAAAAAAAGAAATTGGGTTGAAACAGATCTATCAAGTTCTATCACCTGTTGATGTCCTGCTACAAAAAATTGATTCACCCTGTATAAGTTAGTGCCTATATTTTTTGCCACATCCTATAAATTATCATGTCCACATTATTTGTATAATATACACATAATGGAGCACCCCCGTAAATTTCTTATTTTTCACCCGAAAAACTCTTTTTTACTTTGGTTCAAAATTTTACGTCTTAATCTCAATTTTAAAGTCCTACTAAGAATTTTTTTTATAGTAAAAAATGACGAAAACCATTTAAAGATTTTTTTATTTAAAATCTAACACCACAGCATTAATCAGGACACTCCAGACTCTCAGGCTTCTGTATTTTTAGACTTAGTTCGTTTATAGTGTCTGGGGCGGTTTTGATATAGGTATAGGTACTCGATTTTTGACCCCAAAAAAATCAGTACTTTGAGATGGCACAGAGAGAGACATTCTGTATATTTTCTATTGGATCTTTACACACCTACACTTTGAGTGGTCCTGTTGAATATTCAACTGTTTTAAGGGGATTCCATGGCACACATAACTTGCCGGATGTCTTTAAAATTCCTATTTTGCTCAACTTTGACAATCCGCAGAAAGGAACTCTCTGTATATTTCTTGTTCAAATTTATTATCTGTGGGTTTTAGGGTGTCCTGATTAACACTGAGGTGTCAGATTTTAAATAAAAAAGCGCTAAATAGCTTTCGTCATTTTTTACTAGAAAAAAATTCGTAGTAAGCCTTGAAAATTGAGATTAAGCCCTTGAAATTTTGCCCCAAAGTATTATTGATTATTTTATTATCTTTAAAAACAGGTCTTAAAAGGAGGTGCTTGTTTATTAAAATGCGGTGCAGGCGAAATTTTTTAGGAATTTTAACGACAAAAAATAGTTTGTTTAACTGATGCACATTATTGAACCAAAAACCCCTCGGTATCTATGCCCTTGGCAAGATCCTAAGGGCCTAAACGTTTTAATATGGAAGGCGTTCAAATCGCGACTTCGTTTACTTTCGTTTAATTTATAATAATCACAGGTCAACCGGTTAATTCAAAAAATTTGAAAAAACACAGGGAGAGTTACCCAACTCTATTAGGTACGTGAACTACTCAGCCAAAAAAGTAGACAATTCTTATTTTTGCTATGAATTCTTCTATAGCAATTAGCAATTGTAAGTTCATTGAAATGAAATGGTTTAAAATAAAACAAGTTACCTGATAGTAGGTGGGTATACCTACGTTTAAATTATTGTAGTTCGTAAAATATCAAAGGTCTGTGTGATGACAGTCAATGATAGTATGCGGTAGGTATTAATTTGAAAATATTTGTCGATGTTTTCAAACAATTTTTACTTCCATAACACCACGCGAATGGAAGAATTGTATCGGGAAAAAATGAATAAAAAAATATTCGCTAAATCAGTTTAACCAAAAGATCATACTCGAACTCCTGGTACGAAAACTTTTATTAAGGTCATTTCTTTGTAAAAAAAAAAGTTTACAAGTCCATCCCTGCAGCGTGTGGAATTTTTGTCATACAAGTAATGTGCTGTAACTCGTTATGTACTAGAGATACAAATTTTACGAAGAAAATTTGATCTCACTTTGATTCCCTACAACTTTTATTAAGGTAATTTTGCTCTAAAAAATGTTTAGGAAATCACCCCGTACCTCAATTCGTACCAGGAGTTCGAGTGTGATCTTTTGGTTGAACACTCAGGAAGCAGTCCCCAAGCAACCCTTAAAAAATCATCCTGTTTGGATTTTTTCGCTCCTATAAGCCGAGCACATCTTTATTGGACTAATAAGGAACTGAAGTATTTCCCACAAGGGTTACCTCTACTGTATCTTGGAGTTTCGAAAAGAGAAATTATATATTTTAGCTGTATCTTGTCACAAGTTTTTCTCGTGTTCATAGTTTTGGCCCAATGTTCAATAATTAGATGATGACCTGCACCTGAAGAAAAATGAAACATTCAGTGGCGACTCATTTCAGAAAAATAAATAAAAAAATAAAATTTTAGAACAAAAATAATCGATCTTTTTTATTGCGATTGTTCTGCCTCTGCAAAATGTAAACAGAACAAGATCAATCCCCCTCAACTCAAAGATATCTTAGAACTCGTTAACCAAACAGACCAATCTGTAATTGAGATCTATTATCAGCTATTGTAGCAGATCCGAATGCATTTCATTCTGCACTTGACAGTATCCATTTAATAGCTTATTCACTGGGGCACAGTCATCATCAATCATCATGGGATCGATCCCGGCCTTCGTTTCGAATAACAAATACCATTACTCATTTAATTGAAAAGTGTAGTTGCAGTTCCTAATCTATTCTATATTGACCGAACTTTTTACCTTCACATCCATAATGGAATCACCACATGCATATTATATATTATAATATGAAATATACAGGATGTTCGTAATGAAACATAGAAAATTATAAAATTACGTCACCCTCTTTTTTTCTGAATGGAAGGGGGATTGAATCCCCAAAATCCCCCCTTATTTTCGGCCCTGATTGAACATTCGAGGGCAATACAGTCTACAATTCGGGTGTGGAAGCTGGACCGACACTATATTAAAGACCCGAACATGACGTCATATTTCATTGTTGTTTACGGACTGGGGTGGCGCTACTAGACGACGAAAAAAACGGCGACTTATTATAGGTTATAGGGTGGTATTCTGTGGTTATTGGTATGTCAGTTACTGACGTTTAAAATGTCCCAAATTTTAAATATCCAGCTTTATATACGACTTGCCTCCTTTTTACGGTAACGAATTGTCTTTGCGTCCAGTATTTAGCAGTTTTATACTATTAACACAGCTTTTATAGGTAGATTTGTGTGATAACATGAAATTTCCATGCACATGAAGAAAATGGTATGCACACTGCACAGACCGTTAGGTGAATTTCAGAAGAATAAACACTATTTTGGAAGTATGGGATGATCTGATCAACCAGCTGAAGAAGCGAAAATTCTAGATATTATTTTGGAAGAGTATTTTGTAACACTTGCAAGAATGAAAATAGAAAATTTTGTTTATAGCTCCAAAGCGAACCAACAATCCTCCATATAAAGAAGAAACTGAAAAATCGAATGCGTTTTATGCTTACTTACACTACAACTAGCCATGGACTTCATTTCAAACCAAAAGGTACCAAGAACTCTTGCTTGCTTTTTAGACTCGCTTTTTTTAAGAAAATTTATGAAAATATGCCATGTGAACTTGTCAAATTAGAGGGACATAACAAACAAATACTTTATGTTATTTTGGATATTAAATTCGTTGTAAAAGACACATTTACATGTTTTTATTTTATAAAAGATTCTGCAACAATGGTGTTTTAACTAAAACCACCGTGTAAATTTGTTTTGTGGCGCCAGTGGCGATTGCTTGAAACAGGGCTATGCACAGGTCTTTAATATAGTGTTGGTCCAGGTGGAAGTATTACCCACTGAATTGACAAGTAGATGGAAGGAGTGTAGAGAGATAAACTAGCAGCCAAATTTATGTAAGTGAAATAGTAAATAAATCAGCTGATTCCGGCAAAAACCACATAACATAAAGTAGGTAAAAGAACATAACTGTTTGTCCTAACTTCTATTTTTTCTGTCCTGTGTTTCAAACGAGTTCCGTTGTCAAACGTCATTTTTCTTCTGTCCCAATAATTATTATATTTATATTTGATTTGAGTTCGTGTCGTGGTGGTAGTTTTGTATAAAACGACGTTGAGTTTTCTTAGTTGGTGTTTGGTTTAATATTTTTATCAGAGAGAAAATTTAATTTATCTATGTGGCTAAATTCTCTCTGTTGTAATAATTGTAGGTTGTAGATTACAAAAAAGAAAAAGAATAAGAATAGTGGGGTTTCTTTTTAGTTGTAAGTCTTATTATTACATATGTAGGTAAAGTTTTAAAAATCTTTGCTAATAACTCTGCAGTTTTCCAAGAGATAAGGTGATATTAGAGACAAGTGGATTGCAGCAATAAAAAGGTAAAAATTTGGTACTGTCTACAAGTATTTTCCAAGTCATCTTATGATAGACAATCTATATCAAGGGAAAAACTGGTAAAATATTGTGCTAATGAACTTAGCTCTTCGTAGTCAAAGAGGGAAATTGAGGTTCTGGTCCCTTTAATAAGGTTCTTACCTATTTGTAATTATCTTTGTTAGATGCCTAAACATTAAAAATTATATAAAAATATGTAAATATGTATACCTGTCTTAGATGTTTTTCTTATTAAATTGAATTTTAAAATTAATAAATCAGTTAAATAATTAAAGTTGAAAATGTACACCTTATCCTAGATATTTTGTCGCCTTTATTTTAAAATAAACTTTTATTTTGAAATTTGTATTTTATTTGTCTCCATTTACTTGCAGGTACAGTACCATAAAATTTCCATGTAATTTTTTTTATTAATTTACTACTTTTTTTGTGCAATTTTTACATGTGGTTGTAGTTATATTCAAAATGCTGTTGAAAACATAGATTTGAACTAGGAAAAAATTCTGATTCCTACAAGCAAGTCCCGAATTACGGAATACAGATCATACAATAAAGAGAATTACGGAACATGCCCATTAAATTCGCCCATTAATATGCAACATCCCTTTATACATCCTTTGCCTGAATCAGCTGACACGTCCATTACGCGTCCTTGTCTTACTTATTGCCATTAGAAACCTATCTCTCTCTAGAGTTGGCTGCCCCAAACAACAATGAAAATCACACCTGTGCGACTTCCATAGAACTTATCAATTCGATGGTATTACCTATGACACCGTCTACTAATTTGGTCATTTCAGTAAGGTGTGTTTTTTCCCATTTATCTTCAGGTTAATTAAAAAAAAAACACCATGCCGCAAGGACCAGCAAGGCCCCCAACGGCTGGTCACGCCAACAATCCCCTGATGAAACCCCTCATCGTGCTGGCACTGCCCGGCATGTACCTCTTCTACAAATACAACCAGTACAAGAGGAAAAGAAAAGAGAACGCTACCAAACGGCTGGCGGAGCGAGAGCTACAGCACCTGAACTACAAAATCGTAAGCGATAAGAGATTTCATAATATTGAAAGCGTAACTTGACATATTATGTATGAACTACCTAGTGCGCAAAAATATTGAAATTTACACATATACCTTAAAATATTTAACCTCTTTACCGATATGCGTGAAGAACTTTAGCTGATTCCGTACAACCTAACCTTTATAATTTGTGATTCGATATCATAACCTTACTTTTTCGAGTTTGTACTATTTACATTTTATCGTTTGAATTGTCACCACAAGAGGAAGGTTGATTTTGAATTCTTCTTCTTGTTCTAATTTTTCCGTGGGTTTCAACCTCGCACTTCATTACTTGTATTCAAAGCCATCTTTTGAGAGAAAAAGGAGTAGCACCTTAAAATGTTGAATTCTATTTTATTGGAAAACAGGGACGAACTGAACAAAATGAAATATGCCAGGACGATCCACTAAATTTCTGTACTATTTTCTGTATTAGAAGTAATTAATATAAAAAAAATGGGTAGCGGAACCTCTTCTCCAGATGAGCAGGTTTAAGATTATTTTGAGTAGGTACCTATTGTACTCAGCCAGTGATTATAAATACTATAGCCACCGACTCAATCCAAATTTGGTCTGAGGCATTGTACGAGTTATACTAGACGTTAGCATTAATAAAAAAAAGTTATTTGTGACCTATGAAATAAAACTAATTGGGAATTAAAAAAAATTGTCCCCAAAATTTCTTATAGATACCTGACAAAATGAACAATGCCAGTGTCGCCTGCACAATAGCCTGCCAATAAAGAAACTCTTTTGGTACTCCATGTTGTTCCACTAACTCAGTCTGTATATAAATAGAATCCAAAAAAAGGTTTATAGACTATATATTTTACTCTCTACAGCGGTACAAAAAAGTAGATAGTTATCTAAAATGGCATCATTATTGAAGGATAACAAACTAGTGCTAACAAATTCATACATGTTTAATTTTCAGTACACACAATGTAGATCAAAAACTGAAACTTTCGAAATCTACTCCATGTTCCCATATAACAAGAATGTCATCTACATATCTCTATCAAACATTAGGTTGGTGAACATACCGAGTCAACTCATTTTGTTCACAATCTTCCATAAATAAATTCCCATAGCCATAGCCATTCTAAATTCCTGCTGGTAAAATTCATTTCCTAGTTGAAAATAAGTGGTTTTAACACAGAGTGTTGTTAGTTCTAATCTTGCATCTATATTCAAATTTGTCCTTTACTCTAAAGTCTGATCATTTTCTAACTTTCTGCGTAAATTGTTCAATGATTTGTCAACAGGGACATTAGTAAAAAGACTAACCACATTCAAAGCTAGCTAATATATAATGATCCGGAAATTGATGTATCCTAATTTTTTCCAAAAAATGATTACTGTTTCTGATAAATGAATTTGAGTTTCCTACTAACAGTTTTAAGTAAATATTTTGCTAACGAATGACATGGTGAATTTATTGAACTTACAATGAGGCGAAGAGGAATGTTCGTTATATGTATTTTTGGTAAACCATAAAAAAAAGTGTAAAAAATATAAAGATTTTTTTTTCACGGTAGAATTACGCTTAATCCTGACGCAGCAACAAAGTTGTAGAAAAAGCCGGACTTCGAGTTTTCACTTTCGATTTGGCTTTGAAGGGCATTTGCGCAGAAACGGTTAGAGCTACGACATTCTGCGTGGCGCCAATCGACGCAGCGCCTCGAGATGTATAAGACACTGTGAAATCAGACCCCTGGAAAATTCCCTGCGCACGTGGCGAATATTTCCCCGAGATTTTCGGGGGGTCAACCCCTTTGGAAACTGAAATTTGACGATTTCGCGAAAAAAATTAAAATTAGCCGGAAACAGGCTTATCCCACGCAGTTTGGCCCGTAGAAACCGAAAATCCGGTCGAAATTAAACTTGGAAGTTTCTAAATGCCCGGCCGGCGCACTTTTTCGAAAAACACCTAAAATTTCCAAATTTTCAACTTTTTAAACGAACTCAGAATGAGTCGAAAACTAGCTTATCCGACGTAAATTGACCCGTAGAAAACGGATCCGGCCTCCAAATTCCACTTAAAAATTTCTAAGTGCCCGACCAGCGCACTTTTTTGAATTTCCAAAAATGTTAACCTGCCCCGGAAAAAGGTTTTTCCGACGTAGTTCGACCAGTAGATGACGGAAATAAGAGTTAAATTCGGTGTCGTCCAGTCGTTTCCGAGATTTCGTATTTAATGTCCAAAATTGTCCAACACCTCCAAAATCCAGGGGTCAAATTTTCGAAAAAAATATTTGCTCGAAACCGGTTAGCCCTACGCCTTCGGGGCCATGCTAAATCGATTCGGCTTATTTCAGCACTTACCACTAGCTTTACATTTGGGAAACTACTCGTATATGCAAATAAATACCAATATTTCAAATTACATATATAAGTCAAAATTAACCACCTTTTCATTTTTAACATGCCATACGTGCGATGTGGCAGTCTGTAACACGTCCGCCAGCACTGTTAGGCGTCCTTTCTCTTTCCTTGTCTAAGAATCTGTGGAATAATGTTATGGGTGTTATTCACTATCGTAATCAGCACAAAAATACGATTCTTTCCCAATATCAACCTATGGTGCCTCTTTAAAAATAAGTTAGCAACACTTAGTCCTTAATTTGGTACATCCTGTATATAACTACATTCTCTTCTAAAAAATACAAAGATCCGTCTACGGGTGGCCAGATCTTGTCTGCACCACCGCGTAAATGCATTTTTTAGGCCGAACCGGCCCCTACTTCCAAGATTACACCCGGAAAAAGTCCGTCTGGGGATTTGTCCGCTCCACTCCGCCGGAAAATATCCACCCCGAGAGCCATCCATTAGTGGAGACCACGCGGATAAATATTGCTGCATATAAAAATGTCCCCAAGCGAACTGCCGGAGGTATAAACAACAGTGGCGGCTCGTGAACGTTTTACCCAGGGGACACAGCTGTAGGTAGGCCATAACTAAGTCATAACGAATTTTAGTAGAGGAATGTGCCTCGTTTTTCTTAACTTACAAGGCAATATTCAACTTGACGATTTTTCAAAACTATTTTTAAACTATACCTAAGTGATAGGGAAATACGAAAAACGCATTAAAAAAATTTTTTAGCTACTGTTACTGAGATATGAATTTTCTAATTTCAATTCCTGTAAAACAACCGGTGACGTCACTTATATGGATATCGAGTAGATTTGGCAACATTGTAAATTTATTTTTATATCTATGATTTTGAGATCCTTTTATTTAATGGGACTGGCAGAATCCTTCTCGGTTCTCTTCCACAAAATGAAGAAGAAGAGCTGAACTTCTAACCTAAAAAGTTGTTTTCTGGTTATAACCTATAAACTCAGAAAAATACCTAAATTATTTGTTTTAACTCCCCCAGCCCAGGCCTTAGGTTTTTATTATAGTCTCATTATTCATTATACTACCTGCTGGATTATAATTATAAACATATTGATTGTCAAAATATTTAGTTGTGTTGTCTTCTCAGTGTTGTGTACTTTTATAACTGGAGTTCTACTTGCCTAAAAGAGACTGCGAAATGTATTATTATTGGTGGTAAAATCGTATGAGAATGCGTCTTTAAATTCAAATTAAACATTTATACAAGTTCTGCAGACTTGGCACAAAAGAACAAAATTGTTAGAAGCTGTAAAACGTAAAAAATATTTTTCCACTAAAACTCTTATATTTCTATGTGAAGATCATTTTTATGTAAGTCATAGCCAGGTGATATTTATTGGTTTGCACTTATATAATGCTTTTTAGCTAAAAGAAGATATGGAAAACTATATACCTATATGATGGAAAGTTGTAAATGGTGCATCCCAGTTCTTACATAAATTATTTATTAGGAAAATTAGAGTGGTTTCTCTGAACATATTGATACGAATGATGTTTATGATTCAACTTTACAAGACTTCTTAAATAACTGTAGTGCTTTTAAATTTGAACGTAAAAGTAACGAATCATGTGTTGGCATTTTTGTTTCGTAATTATATATTGGATTTTATTCTAAGCACCGATATACACCTCGTGAAAGAGAGCAGAGAAAAGAAAAAACTGTATAGGTAAATTATGTTAAAAATAAACATTGATTTCTAACAACTGCACTATTTACCTACTATGCCTAGGTATGCCTTAAGTTCAAATTACTTCAAAATACAGTAAAATCCATGAATTGGCCACCTTTATTTATAATTTGAGCACGTTTTGTTACCTATAATTATTATACAATTATTATCTTTACACTGCCTACGCCCGTAAATATCGCTCAAACGCTCGGCCTAGTTCTCTCACTCCTGGCCGTCAATAACATTTCATTTTCGTAGCCCGGCGACCACACAGAGTGGATAGTGGATACACTTGTCTTATTCACTTTGGCTATGTCTATGCAGCAACGTTAAAAATGCCACGGAATGTTTGCAACCTCCTTGGGAAGCCGCGCAGTCTAGACATTCTGCTTGAATGATCTTCTCAGACACTTCATCTATTTCACAAACTACTGCATAATTTTTGTAACGAACCTTGTGTTCTGGGCATATTTTGGTTTTTACAGTATACTTTCCTGAGTGTCTCTTTAAGCGCACATAACAAACGGCTGAATCATCATATCTCTTGCCGCACTGAAAGAAATATTATATATTAGGTACTTAACTAATCAACAATATTGTTTTTAGCTTTAGCTTACCTCTGTGTCTTAACTCCACGAATTTCTGCTGAGTTATAGAGCTTGCTATTTGTAAAATAATCTGACACAATGAAGACATCTAGCTTTGGCAAATTATTTGATTATAAGCTTTCACAAAATTTGCTTCCATTGTTGTATCACGTTCAAAATACGACAACAACACTTTCTAATGGGCATTAGTACATATTTGATTGAACACTGAATTTCCAAATGCAAATAATCATCTATCAACATCAGCATTCACTAATAAGGTTATGATTTCAGTTTGAAGCCTGACACTGACAGCTGCTATTCCATAAAACACAAAATATTCCAGCCAAAACCCCATGTTGCAAAATTTACCATGTTTAGATATAAGTGACGTCAGAGCTTTGTTTAAGGGCGCATTCAAAAAGCCATTTTCAGAATCAGTTTGCCAAAAAGGAAACAATTATTTTGCAGTTTTTATTTGAAGAATGTTATTCTCCATAAAAAAACTTTTCATTAAATATAAATTGAACAAAAAACAAAATTTGTGCAAGTACCCTATTAAAATCAATTAAAATTTACACAGAATCATTTTATTACCCAATCTCAATACAGCCAGGTGGTTCACCTATAAACCTTCTGCTTCAGCATGTCCTGTTCCTTCATCTCCTTCATCTTGAACGGCGGCGGTTGGACTTCTCTGTTGTCGAGGAAGGCGACTAGTTCGGCCGCCATTTGCTCGCGCTGTTTTATCTGCAGCACGGCCTTCTCGAACAGCTGCAGCTCCAGCTGCGACAGCTGCGGTACGCCGAAGTTGTGGACGACGCCGCCCTGGGCGAACCTCACCGTGGTCACCAGGTGTCTGAAATGTTAGGGGGAATGCCGATAATCCCACGCACCTTCGAATACACGCACAAAATATAAAAGTGAGGTCATGTTTCACAATGAAAGTTAGGTTAGGTTTCACTTTCATGTGTGACATTAATAACCTTAAAGACAGTTAAAACAAGGCCCACTACATATTTATTACGTAGACGTAACTCATTGACGTAAGCGTGCAAAGATCGAATACGTCAAGTTTCAAAAATACAGTTAAAGCGTCTTGGAGACGGTGTTGTCACAACCTTCTCAAGCTTACAAGCCCTGTGCAAACATGTGGCAACGCCGCAGCGGGACGGTTCAACGGGTCTATGCAGTATAGAGCAGTTTGCACTTTGGCTTAGTTTATCTTTTCTAATAAATGTTCAATCCTCTTTTTAATTATAATTAGATACATTTGTGAACTTTGTTTCAATAATTGGGTACCTAAGTAAGTTGGTACGTTTGTTTAACAGACAATAAAAGCAATTATCAAGTAATAAAATATACACAGAAGTACCTATAAGTATTTATAATAAATACGATTCCTGGTGTGGATAGGTACATTTTCGACAAATAATATGGTCAATTTGGGCAAATAGAGGGGAATAGAGGGAACTAAATTTTGTTAAATTTTCATAAAAGTACAAATAAGAAGCGAACAGAAAAAACAGAAAAATAGAAAAGTACAAACAAGAAGCGAACAGAGGACAGTGAAGGAGAGTAATCTCTTCTGACTGAAATGGCAGTTAGGGTCAATTTCATAAATATTCAACTAAATTATCTTTTGGCTTCTACATTAGGTAAAGAAACTTTTGCAACAATACTAAACAATGGTTGGATTGTTAGAAAACTCCTTTGATTTTAAAGGGTCAATAGTAAGTACTTTATTTTGTCTATGCAATTGGCCCTTAATCATTTTGTCCTTAAATTTTCGTCCTTTGGAAAGCCCAAAAAGAATACAAGTTGACCGCTTGCCGTCAAGCAAAGAAAACCTAGCTACTTCGAGTTATTATTAGGATTTGACTTATAGCCAGGTATATAACTAAGTTCTAGCTTCCCTTGACGGTTCTAGGCATCTTGAGGCTTGAAATTGTAAAGGAAAAATTCTTCACTTCGAACTTTTAGAGAAATGTTACAAAACATACATATTTATAAAAAAGCTGTCGCCAGCACTTCGGGCTGTCTGTTTCCACCCAGAGACACACTGCCTCGTCGTAGCAATCTGGCGACGATAGCACTACCCGCAGTACACAAATTAATTCTGGTAACTTTCTTGTAAAATCAACTGACAGGGAGTGACAGGCCACGCCGCTCAGACCCGCAAGCCATGTTGCCAGCTTTCTCAATTTTAGGGCTTTTCTAGAGTCGGCTGTGGTGTTACTCACAGTCGGCTGTTTCCGCACCAAGGTTTCGGCTCGATACCGCTGTGTTTCGGGTGTACGTATGTAGGTACACGCAAATTTACGTCAGACGTAAGTCCACTCAAGTAACGTACGTTCGAAACTCTTTAACGCGCATGCGTCATTTTCTACGCCTACGTCTACATATAAAGGTTTGCTTTAACTCTCCAATATTATCATTTCTGAAGTTAATGACCGTTAAAGAAACTATCAGCCTAACATTTAAAATGCGGTATGTATCGAATAAGTATAGAAGCACCACACACAACCCTGTTCGACGTCAAAGTGATGGGTAAAATTTCAAAATCTTACACCTTGGTGGAAGGATTATACTTACACTTTTTACTTCAGGAAGTTATAAAAAGCGATGTAAATATCAAGAAATAACGTACTTATTTAGAAAATTATGTCAGTCGTACAATTTCCAAATAGAATCAATTCTGGGTCATATAATACGAATTACAAAAGTAATAAAACTGTGCGCATAGAGTAAAGTTGCGGAAAATAATTATTGCCTTGGTTATTGCAGCGCAAGCAGTAATGGTTTTTACGCGCGCCAATTCTTGATTCCCGAGCATTTGAACCCTAAATAATATCGTAGTATAGTTTTATGTCCGTTTATGTCGTATAGATTAGGAGTTATAGGTAAACTCTGTTTTTAGATTATGAGCATAATATCTTGCTTCTCTTGACCAGTAAGCTTTTGTTTTGCAGGGTGTTACAAAAAATAGTTTGGCTTTTCCTATGTCATCTTTGATTGAAGTTGCTAAATTTGATTAAAAAACTAATTTTATTATTAACTCTTGTGTTTGGCATGGATTTTTGTGTTTAAGTATATTTATATACTCTTTTTAACAAGAACTTGCATACTTCTCATTGGCAGCCTGTTCAGAAACGTGGAAAAATACAAGTTCACGTGACAATAATAGTCCTTTGGGCCCATGCTAACGGCACAGCTGCTAACTTTATGCCTATGGTTTACAGAGGAATTTTCTATTTTAAAATTCATTATAAAACACATGGCAGCCTGACTAAAATGATATCAAAACGCATATTTTTCGAATAAATGAAAACTGAGTTTTTCATACGAAGAACCCAGGATGACTCTCTGATTGATTCCTTATTAATTGTGATAATATACGCAACATAATTCCCTTTGAAAGGCATACTGAGTAAAATCACGTCCAAAAATCTGTCACTATCTCCCGGTCTATTAGTATTTAACTACACCTACTTTTCACAACAAACAACACATTCTTCAACATGTCATCTTTCCATCTTCATCATTTCAGCTGCTGCTTACTTCAAGTATATTTTCGTTTTTTAGTATCACACATTTTGTGGAGCTGTTAAGTAAACTTTTCTGTAACGTCATAATATGAAAAAATCCATTGGGGCATTATTAACCCCATAATGCTATCATTGCACAATCGTTTCCATGGGTAACTAGATCTTATGTCAATCACAAATATTACAATAGTATATTTCATTACGAGTCTGGAAATAAAGATTTTTCCGTGCACGCGTGACAAATTCCCGTGTGAGGCGCAGCCGAACACGGGAAGTCATGCAAACACTTTATCAGCATATTATAATAAATTTAATCGACAAAAAATAAACAATGCAGACAATATAGTGTTTGGTATGTATGATGCGTTTCCATGGTTACTCTCAAATTATTTCAAAGGTGCTTTGTTGTAAATTAGTTATTGTCAGATAAGGTGAATAAAACGTCAAAAATATTACAGAAATGTATCTAAATATTGAAACACTTACGAATTAAAATACAAAATAGGTACATGTTAAATATCAGAGAGCATATTATAGAATTTCTTAAATTTGGTTTACTTTGCTGTATACGTATTTCTATTTTAAAGCCATATATTCGGTATTTTTATTCAGCGCACGGAAAGTTTTTCCATGCGCTGTTTCCGTGCGCTAGCCCGAAAAACCCCATCTTTCATTATTGCTAAAACAGATGAAAATAAGGTGTTTTCAACGAAGTATAATAAAAATATTTTTTCTTAAACTTTCGTTGTACTTAAATTCACAACAAACAGGCAGGTGTGGCTCATCAAATTGGATGGGACATTTTGCTTATCAAAACACGCATAGATTTTTACAAATAATTTAATTTTCAAGTCCAAGAGCGTCCAAATGTTACGGTAATGTATACAATAAAAATTGTATAATATACAAATATTGTCAGTTCTTGCAAACAGCGGTTTGAAAATTTTGTTGTTTTTTTTAATGTTTCGCCATAGTTTTCGTAGGTGGCCATGGACAACATTTTTCATTATGAGAAAAGAAGATCGTCCGGAAGGGCTATCGATCGTACTAAACTAAATTCAATATGGAGGCTACTAGACTCCCTTCTAATGCCTGTTTTACATTGACAATTTCTTCATGAATTTCTTCATGAAGTTACTTCACGAATTAGAGCATGTTCTATTTTCCGCCAAGTTTTGCGTGAACTTCAGGAGTACTAACATTGAAAATTTGAACACAAGGATGGTTACAATTTGATACTGGTTTTTTGTTTGAGGCATTAGACGAGGAAGAGGAGAGTACATAGTTTTAAAGATAATATACTTAGATAAAAAGTGTGTGAAATGTTACAATATGTTTTATTTATGTATTCCGCTGCCAAGGCACAGCTCCCTAATTCACGAGATAATCACAAAACTCCTCTTGGGAAGCAACGCAAGTATGTCTTGGTGAGCATGTTCGGTAAGAAAGTCCAAATTGAAATATATAGTCTTTATCAAGCTCTTCTAGGATGGAAGTAGGACATTCGAGTCTCAAAAATTATGTAATGTGCAACATGCCGATGTTATGGTTTGCACTTTTTCCACATTCAAATTAATTGTAGTCAAAAAACTCTAAATCGTTTTGCTAAAATGCCAAACGCATTTTCAACTACTCTTCTAGCCAGACTTAATCTGTCGTTAAAGATGCTTTGGATGAAGATGGATAGGGTTAGAAAATATGTTCTGATAGGGTAAATGCAGCACAAAAAAATTATTTTGTTATTTATTCTCTTGTGTTGGTATTCGCTAGAATCCGACATAAGGTGACAAAAAAATTCATAAATTTCTTCATCAGTGTAAAATAGAACTTGTCGTGAATTAATTCATGAATTTATTCATAAACTTATTCATGAATTAATTCATGAAGAAATTGTCAATGTAAAACAGGCTTTAAGGTATAAAAACTAAAGTAAAAATAGTCGCTTGCATAAGTCAGCAAATCTGTGTCCGGATACTTACTGACACGCGTTCACCAAGTTGGACCGAACGTAGACGTTAGCGCACGACTTGTCATCCCCGCAAATCCCCATCGCTATGTTCGTTACCAAGTTACAAGTCGAGAAAGCTACGCACATGCCGTGGTTATCGAACGCGTTCGGCTTTCCAGAAGTTTTCGGAAACTCGTCCGGTCTTATTCCCCTGAAATGTGCCGTCAGGTCCTTCGCGGTTTTTCCTGAAATATATCTGACAGTTTTAACGTTCCATTTATTTTTCTCTTCTCTTACCAAACAGGTCGATAGGTTTTGCTTTACTAAACAACGGCACAGCAAGATCTATATCGGGACCACCTATTATCGGTACATGGCATATGGAGGGGTCAAGGTCTTGGCTTCTTCCTAGTAAGGAGTTTGCCCTTACCTACCAAAATTATTTAGGTACTTGAGAAATGTTTTAAGCAAATAATAGACCGGGAGATAGTGACAGATTTTTGGGCATCATTTTACTCAGTACCTATGCCTTTCAAAAGGCATTATGTTGCTTATATTCTCACAATAATGAGGTATGAATGAGAGAGTCATCCTGGGTTCTTCATATGAAAAACTGAGTGTTCACTCATTCGAAAAATATGCGTTTTGATATGATTTTCGTCAGGCTGTCAGGTGTTTTATAATGAAGTTCAAAATAGAAAATTCGTCAGAAAACCATGGCATATCGTTAGCGTAGGCCCAAAGAGCAACTATTGTCACGTGAACTTGTATTTTAATACTTAATTTTTCCACGTTTCTGAACAGGCTGCCAATGAGAAGTATGCAAGTTCTTGTCATAAAATTGCTGAATAAAAGATGGCATACCGTTTGCGCATGTCCAAGTATACTTTACATCGAATAAATCGTTTAAATGATTAAATAACATTAAATTTAAACTGTACTTGGACATGTGCAAACGGTATGCCATCCTTTTTTCAGCAGTTTCATAACAAGAACTTGCATACTTCTCATTGGCAGCCTGTTCAGAAACGTGGAAAATTATAAAAATACAAGTTCACGTGACAATAATAGCCCTTTGGGCCCACGCTAACGGCTAACGGTATGTCTATGGTTTTCCGAGGAATTTTCTATTTTGAACTCAGTTTTTCGTATGAAGAACCCAGGATGACTCTCTGATTCATACCTTATTATTGTGAGAATATAAGCAAATGCCCTTTGAAAGGCATACTGAGTAAAATCACGTCCAAAAATCTGTCACTATCTCCCGGTCTGTCTATAATTGCTGGTTTCTACCTGTGCACAAGCAGCCGATCCAACAATTCTGCCAGGATGATAAAAGTGACTTTTACTAAGTACCGCTTCCACTATAGGCATTGTAACCGAAATTGGAGACGCACAAACTATAACTATAGACCTCGGGGCGTAATCTGAACATATTTGGGCCCAGCTGTGCACTTTGCGTCCTTCTTCCAAAATCCTGTCCGCCAAAGAAGTTTCCCTCTTTATTTCGTTTGGCATCATCAGGATTATATCGGCACTCTAAAAATATTTTATTTTAGGATATATGGAAATGATCATATTATATTATACGGGGTGGTCCAAACTTTATCAGCAATACTTTAAAAACTGCTAGGAATTTTCAAAAAAGGAGATTTTTTCATATAAACATGTATCGAAATCCTACCGGTTTTCGATATAATATAGGACGCCAAAGTTCAATTTTTTTTTCAAGTTTTCTTTTCTTTTTCCTAAAGGAAGACAGTTAAGGCAAACACATTTGGTATATTGCATAGATCAAAGTTTTCTCCTTTACTAACGTAACGTCAAAGATACTGCTATCTTTGTTGGGACATGTCCTGACATGCTGCAGGCACAATGATCCCAGCCAGCCCATTACCGGTTTCATCCTCTTTGGGAATCATCAGAGGGACGTAGGCAAAATCCTGAGTGCAGATGGATTCAAAAGATAGAACCAACAGAAACAACTACTCCGAGGGCTAATACCCCTACCGGCATTGAACTACACCATTGATTCTCGATTTTCGTTGGGAATAAACATTGCATAGATCAAAGTTTTCTCCTTTACCAACGTAACGTCAAAGATACTGCTATCTTTGTCGGGACATGTCCTGACATGCTGCAGGCACAATGATCCCAGCCAGCCCATTACCGGTTTCATCCTCTTTGGGAATCATCAGATGGACGTAGGCAAAATCCGGAGTGCAGATGGATTCAAAAGATAGAACCAACAGAAACAACTACTCCGAGGGCTAATACCCCTACCGGCATTGAACTACACCATTGATTCTCGATTTTCGTTGGGAATAAACATTGCATAGATCAAAGTTTTCTCCTTTACCAACGGTAACGTCAAAGATACTGCTATCTTTGTCGGGACATGTCCTGACATGCTGCAGGCACAATGATCCCAGCCAGCCCATTACCGGTTTCATCCTCTTTGGGAATCATCAGATGGACGTAGGCAAAATCCTGAGTGCAGATGGATTCAAAAGATAGAACCAACAGAAACAACTACTCCGAGGGCTAATACCCCTACCGGCATTGAACTACACCATTGATTCTCGATTTTCGTTGGGAATAAACATTGCATAGATCAAGGTTTTCTCCTTTACCAACGTAACGTCAAAGATACTGCTATCTTTGTCGGGACATGTCCTGACATGCTGCAGGCACAATGATCCCAGCCAGCCCATTACCGGTTTCATCCTCTTTGGGAATCATCAGATGGACGTAGGCAAAATCCGGAGTGCAGATGGATTCAAAAGATAGAACCAACAGAAACAACTACTCCGAGGGCTAATACCCCTACCGGCATTGAACTACACCATTGATTCTCGATTTTCGTTGGGAATAAACATTGCATAGATCAAAAAACAGAAAACTTTAGCCCTCGGAGTAGTTGTTTCTGTTGGTTCTATCTTTTGAATCCATCTGCACTCCGGATTTTGCCTACGTCCGTCTGATGATTCCCAAAGAGGATGAAACCGGTAATGCGGGCTGGCTGGGATCATTGTGCCTGCAGCATGTCAGGACATGTCCCGACAAAGATAGCAGTATCTTTGACGTTACGTTGGTAAAGGAGAAAACTTTGATCTATGCAATGTTTATTCCCAACGAAAATCGAGAATCAATGGTGTAGTTCAATGCCGGTAGGGGTATTAGCCCTCGGAGTAGTTGTTTCTGTTGGTTCTATCTTTTGAATACATTTGGTATAGTTTAGACACTCATTAAATACTATAAATTAAAAATAATTCAGCCCCTCTATTTCCACCGGTGCCGGAGAGATGGGGGGTCAACCATCATATTTTTTAATAAAAAATGGTACGTCACTGGAAAAGTAATTTTTTTTGCCTTCACTAAATTTTCCAATCAATTATAACAAAAAAAAAACAATTCTTGACTTTTTTCGAAAAATGTACCGTTTATGAAAAATTCACTTTTGTGCGTTTTAATTTTTTTAGCAGAAGAAAATCAAAGTACCTAGAAGCTTTGCACGCGTACTAAGTTTTTAATTCCACTAGTCAACGACCGATTAATTCTCTTTACATATTCATCAGATAGTGCACATTCATTTACCTTCATAGAATTCGATAGATTTTGTTCGCCATCGTAAGTTTTGACCTGGCATTTTGTGTCCATGAAACACAGGTCCGCCCCTAGGTTGTGGACTGTTTTGTCTCCATATAGGTGAACGGCAGACAGAAACGGGTTTTGCTTTAGGAGGAAACTTGTAAATTTACCAGCTAGTGTTGTAGCACCTAGAACTGTTGCTTGCACTGATTTTTGGGTGTCTTTCGAGTAGCTTCGTCGAAACGATGTTACAACTACAATGTAGGTATGCATTTAAATAGATATTTTACTATAAATGATGTCTTACTGGTCGATGGAAGTCGGGAAATCATAGTCTTAACAAGAATTTTCTGTGAGGTGTTTTGTCACATGTTGGATTTGTGCTTGACACTGAGTTGTCATACAGGAAGGAAGTTCATAAAAAAATCTAGCTGTCGGATGCAACTGGATGCAACCAGGGACTTTTTAAAGTAAGGGACCATTTGTACTTTCCAGAGTGAGGCCTATTTTTTCCACATTTTAATGGTAATAGTGATTCCAAGTATGCCATTTTATTAGAGAATCTGTGAATATAACAGGGAGGTACCTAAATAGATTGTTAGTAAAAATTAATAATGGTGTCCATGATTTCTAAAAATTATACTTGACAATATTGTGTCAACAAGTGAATATGGCAACTGCCAAATGAAACAAATTTATTTTATAGTTGAAATTAATTTCCAGCAATTATTTCCGCGAATTTAAGTAGTAAGTATGGTAAGTCAGTGCCGCTCTTACCCCCACTTAGCACTTAGCTTTCCACACCACAGGTAAGACCCGATGTACTTGTAGAATATTGGTTACAACAATTTTTAGTGGCGTGTTTCTAGCTAGGAAAGTACGTTTAATCAGACCGTAAAATATCTAAACTTTAAAGAAAATTTGTCGCTATTGCACCTTTTTACCAGGTTCCTCAATAAATTTTTAATGTGTATAGGTATACTTGAACTTTATTCTCTTGTTGAATGTATCTACCCAAAGTATTTTCACAGTTTTCGGGATGCACTAACAAGATTAGGTCTAGTAGTTCTATTCATGTAGTTTTTCTCGGTGTTCATTAGTTCTTATAAAATTATTGTAATTTTATTTCTCTCTTAAGGGCATCTCACAAATTTAAAATAAACTCGTAGATAAACTCTTAAAAAAACTGTGTAGAATGCTGTAGTTAATAAACTGAAGACCTGACTGAAGCTTAATATTTTAACATTTCAAAATTTACGAAATACGACTTTTGTTTTGAACTACTTATATGTAATGCCCACGTAATGGGGATTGTAGGATTCCTAAAGGTGATACAGAAAAAATCTGGTTGGAATTATCGGGACTACTGGAAGTATCTTTATCCAAGAGGGTATTAATTTGCTTTTATTATTTTCATCCCAGCGATTTTATTAATAAACATCCAGGTCAAAGGCATTTAAAAAAAGGTGCATTACCTTTAACTGACACATCTGACTATCTGAACATTAGAAAACTTAAAAAAGATTCCAATAAATGCATGTTATATGCAGTCCACAGTCCACAAAAAAGGTAAATCAGTTCAAAGATTATCTATCACCATTTCTTGTTATTAGAACTATAATAAGGGTACTTAACTTTCTAAGATTTTTAGATAATATTTCAATTCATTATTTCATAACGAGATAACCATATAGGTAAATATTCCAAGTCATTTTTGCTCTGTAATTTAAGGCCATTCAAATTTGAAAGTTGATCTGAATTATGATGGGAAATATTTTGCTCTCTTTAGAATCTATGGCGTTGACATATGACATAACCACAGATATCTGATGTGACATAACCTTGACAGAAAACAAACTTCCCCTCAAGGCTTCACCTTTCCTATGCAATAGACTGTGATAAGTGTCCCTGGATGCAACAAATTCCTCGGCCTACTGACACTTATCAGAGCTGTATGCAGCTAATGTGTTACTAAGGTAAGTAGGTATATTTTCAATTAGTTGTTGTAAGAGCCACTTCCTCATTTCATGTCAACTAATGAAACATAGTCGAATATCTCGAAAATGGTAAGAGATAACACTAACACTATCATGTTATACCTACATATCATTGAAAAGGTAATTTTAAGGGCTATTTAATGACATTTTCATCTACAGAAAATAACAGTTTCTAACAGTATTTATTTACTTCAGGTTAAACCGGAAGTGATATTCAAATTATAAATGAGCAGATTTTATTATTTTTGGGGATTAATGTCAAAAATGCAATTAAACTATATTTTTATTTTTTCGAAAAAAGAGTTTTTGCATTTAACTTTCCGTATATTAATTCGGATTCCACGAAAAAAAAAGAAAGATCACTCTTATAACTGATTTATCGCAAAAACTAAAGGAATAATCAGACACTATTGTTTGAGACATCTTGTACAATCTCTGTCCTTGGGCTATAGGGACTAATGGGATTACTTTTTTTTGAGAAGTTACTTTGTATTATACTTTGGAACGATAATAAAGTGAGACATTATTTTCACTATATGGCATTTAATAAGTTGAAGGTACTCAAATAAATACATTACAAAACTGTTATAAAAATTTATTATAAAGAAGAATTTTTCTGGACGTCTGGACTAGATGCAATATTTTTGTATAATAAAACCTGAAACTAATTCTGATTCTCCTTCTGCAAAATTGAAAGGGGATCTTATAGCAATATATTTCTTAGAACCAAACATAAATGAAAATGCCAATCTAGGGTAGGATGTAGGATTATAGCTGGGCTGTCTCAGAGAATTGCAAACTGTATTCCCTTAGTGTCGTTTTGGGACTGAAACAGTTTTATTCAAGTGAGCGCGCGACAGAGCCGGTTGTAAATTTATTTTCCGACGATATTTTTCATGTAAATTTACGGCCAAGATACAGAGGACAAAATATCTCTTGAGCTGACGTAAAAATAATTATTGCTTCTAAATTTATTATTTTCATAAAGAAAGGCCATTTTGATAATTTTCTAGGTGTATTTCTCGATATGTATTACAGTGTGACTCACTTTAATCCCGAACAAATTTGTATTATTAAATTTATAAAATAATTTGTGTTATTTGTCTTCCGATTTTGAAACATTTTTTTAACTATGGGTCATCAAAAACTGTCTGGTTGCCCTCTATAATAAAACTTATTACGCGTAAATATGAATACCATTATCGAATAGTTTAAATTTTGAGTTTAGAAAAATAGGAGCAAGAAAATATGACACTAAAAGAATGACACCATCATTTCAACTTTAAAATAATTCAAAACATTACCTAGTTTTCAAGCATTAGTTGCAGCTACCCGATTATTACAAATAACCAAGTACCTGTTATGGCGAAAATAATATTAGCGCGTTTCGCGCGCATGCTAAAAAAGAAGTGTAAAAGCTCTGGGAATTATTTCAGATGACTTCAGTATCACAAAATGTTCTGCAGAATTATTATTACAGAAAACACCAGAGAAAAGAGCAAAGAAGTAGTAGCAATTTATGGAGACCATACAATCTTCAATAGCTGATAAAATTATTGTAACTGAACACAAACTAGAGCAGGGGATATCTATATTAGAAGACATTGTTTGGATGTGTTCTAGATCATATTATATTATAAATTACTTCAAATGACTCCAGTGTCACAAATGTTTTGCAGAATTATTATTACAGAAAACACTAGAGAAAAGAGCAAAGAAGATGTCTTATAGAATAAATGTATAATGATAATTAAGTATCTGGTGCTTAATAGGTAATAAGATGTAATTTATCTATTATTTTAGATTAAAAATTAACTCCAAATCCTACTGCACAACCACAACCGCCAATAAACTATCTATTTTGGATCGTATCCAAAAAGTAGTAGCAATTTATGGAGACCATACAATCTTCAATAGCTGATAAAATTATTGTAACTGAACACAAACTATAGAGCAGAGGATATCTATATTAGAAGACATTGTTTGGATGTGTTCTAGATCATATTATATTATAAATTTAATACATTAATTTTAACAAATTTCATTTTAATCTTCAATTTTATTACTAAGTCATTTATTTTCATTGAGCTTATTACGTTGGTTTCTACGTATGATCATTTCACTGCCGCTTCATTATCATTAATAAAAAGATAAATGTTCATAATTTTGCTTGCTGCGCGAGGTTTTTAGTCAGTTTTCATTTCCTTAAAATTTCATTACTATATTTCTCACTAGAAGATAACTCACTTTTATCTTCGTAATCTGCTGTAATCTGCTCTATAAAATGACAATGGAGTGATAGAGAAGCGGTAACGAGTGCTGCATAAACCACCTTTAATAATTGGTGAATTTCATTGAAATTACCGCAACGCATAGAATATCTTAGTTAGAATTTGCCTGAGTGTGTGACGTCATCGATCGAGTCTGCAGGCCTGCAGGCCTTCCATCACGTGTGCCTCGACTAAACACGAATAGACTTCCCTATTATATTATGTCGGTGATGAAAGGAACTCAAAGATCAAGATCAAGATCAAAAATTCCACATTGTGCCCAATTTAGCTATAGTGGACGAATTTTCATCGCTACTTCACAATAATGGTCGACAATGGAAATTGCATTGTTGTACGTGCCATCCGGATTTTACAACAGATGGCGCGGACGCATAGTATGACAGTTCCCATAACTGAAAAAAGCCGGCACCGTCGCAATGATAAAGGCCTGCCAGCTGGCGACGCGAAACGTCACTACGTCATCACAGGGAGGTCGGGAGGTTGCTTTTTGAAGTTGTTTACGTTTACTTGTCTGGCGATTTTCCTGTTTTAAAGAACGTTTGTTGTGTGTTGGACTGTGTTTTTTAGTAATATAGGACGTGGAGTTTTATTAATAAGGTGGTAAAACAGCAGTTCAAGTTCAATTTTAGTTTATAGGTTTTAGGTTGTGTCTATAGTTTCTGACTAATTTAAATCATGCCGTGGACGTGTTCCGTTCCCAACTGCAAGGGAAACTACAAAGGCGGTCCTAATGTGTCCGCTCTTTCCTCCATAAAGACCCCATTTTAAGGGAAAAGTGGGTTAAGGCCATCAAAACAGATTTGGTTCCTATACAGTTTTCCAGGATTTTGGTTTAGACTGTTGGAGAGTGTTATACCTAACAATTTTACGTGATTAAACGTAACCACCTTGAAATCAGTAAGTTTTATGGTTTTATTTATTCGAATTTAGTGGTATCTAGGCAAGCAAATAAGAAATAATTGGCATTTACGAAAATTTTACCGGTAGATATCTAAATGCACCAAAACTCCTTGAAAATGTGACTTTCACTCTCGTAGATTATTATCCGTGTTATAAAACCATGAGCTATATATGTAAACAATCATTTTAAAGTGTTTTTTTTCCGACTTATTCTCTGACCCAAAAGTGCATTTTTCCCCACGCGTTACTTCTGCCAATCATTTTTTGGGCTAGTGAGGATATAACTTTTCACCATTTCGAACGGCATAACTGCCGGAGTCAGTAAACCAAGTCATTTTTTGTGTGATCTGCCAAACCCTTAATTCAACCCTTTTTCCACACGCTACACTTTATGCCTTTGGGTTTTCGAGGTCGGAATAGTATAAGAAATCATACGGTGAACATGGCATAAGTGAGAATTGGTACCCTTTTTCTGTTTTGAAAAATCGAATTTTCCATATGTTTTCCCCGGGGGCCAAACTTAAAATTATTATTGTCTACTCAGCATCGATTTACCTTTCAACCCTCTCGAAGGCATAAATGAGAAAATCAGTAAGGAAAATCTGTCACTGTCTGACGGTCTAATTATGACAGTTCCAATAACTGAAAAAAGCCCGTCCATTTACCATTTTATCGTGTCGGCCTTGACGGAAACAATCTGTCAGTTGGCGTCGGCGCCCGTCAAACCGATTGTCCCGCGATAAGTTCCACGTTTGTACGCGGCGCGGTTCCCCGCCAAAAATGGCACCGTGGAGGCCGGACGAACACGTGTGCCACATGGAATCCCACGACATCGTCAACCAGGTGATCGACGAAGGATTGCTGATCAACTTCAGAAGGAGGCTGCGCCGCCTGACCATGATCGACAAGAGGCACCCGTCCACCGTCCAGGAGTTCAAATCGTCGTCCGCCATAAGCAGCGAGGAAATCCGCCACATGCTCAAGTATTACTGCATGATCCACCCGTTTAGTATCGCGTCGCTTTATTGGACCATCTTCATGATATTTGTATATATCGTTATGTTCGTCTCGATCCCTATTCACGTCTCCTTTCCGGTTACCGACAAATATTTCGTCGTCATAATTTTCGCCATGCACTCGTTTCAGTTGGTCGACATCATCCTGAACTTCTCGACGGGGTATTTCGATACTAACAATAGCGAGGTTGTTATGAGGCCAGTCGCAGTTACGAAGCACTATTTGAAGACTTATTTTTTCTTCGATTTCGTCTCCTCGCTTCCTTCTTTTTATTACCTCATCTTTATCCACGCGATCCAGGGGTCCAGGATAACGTACTTCTTTGGAAACCTGTTTCTATTAAAAATAGCTCGAATGAAACATATGCTGAGGTCTATGATCCTGTGGCGCAGGTACTCGAATTTTCCCAAGCCATACTTCAAATCGATCACTTTACTTCTTACGCTTATCATCGTTCTGCTTTGGTTGGCCGGCATCTTCCATTCCATCTTTGCCATACGGCGCGCCATCGTCACTAGGAAAATAACGGACTACAAAGTCGGCGTATTGCAGACTTTGCACATGTTCCTGACCCAGCTCTTCTTGGTCGGTTACGGGCACAGCAGCTTCATCCTTAGGGAGACCGCGTTTCACACCATGGGCACCGTGTTGTTACTGTCTTTTGGGTTCTTTCTCCAGCTGTACCTCCTCGGTAGGATCCACCAAATTTGGCAGGAGTATTCGACCGCCGGGAACAAGCACAGTTTTATATTGGGCCAGATAAAGGAGTATTCCGAATACAAGAGGCTGCCGTTGGAAATGCGGGACGACCTGATGAGTTACTTCGACTACAAATACCACAAGCAGTTCTACAAAGAGAGGGAGATCACTAAGCTCATCTCGCCCGAACTGAACAGGGAGATCAGGATGGACGCGGCCAAGGCGCACATAGAGAACGTGCAGATCTTCGTCAACTTGCCCAGGCACGTACAGCTAGACATAGCAGTCAAGCTCAAGTAAGTGCGAGTTAAGGTTTCATAGCCACGTTACAAAATTGAACATGTGGGGTACCATAACGGCCCTCGTAAAATAAACTGGACCGCCATTGGGCCCTAGTCCCTCCACCAATTTTTAGCCATCCGGCAGAGGGCGCTGGCGCCCGCTTGGACGCCTATTGTGTGCATCCTAGGGGATTTAGAGTGCATTCTAGGGGAAAAACGAAATATGTGGTGGCAACACAAAATGACGTTTGACAACTGCCAACCACGGCCCTCGAGCATTTGACATTTGACAGCAAACGACGTGTGCGCCCAATTTGGCCGACATATTTATATATGTATATAGGTGGGATAAATAATTGTAATGGAAAAGCAGTCCAGTTTATTTTACGAGGGCCGTGGGTACCATAGAATAAAGGAGCCATAGATAGTAGCAGAAGCATTGTTGAAACCGTCCGCAAAAAATTCCGCTACACTTAGTGTTCCTGGATTGGGAGCGTTAAGAAAACAATGTCACTTTTTAACAGAATAAAAATTCAAAAGTCACATCAATTTTGTGGATGAAAAATAATTTGGGATAGATTCCATGACCACAGAAATATCTATAGGTATTAAAGTTGGTCCGTAATAAGTCAAATTATTTTAAGAAGTGCTTACTGGGACTGTCAACTGGTAATTTCGCCATCCTAAGTTGGCATTAATGCAGCAACCGGGTCATAAGTCCAGGTCAGTAACGAGCTCATTTGCACAATGAATAACTACTAATAACACGAACAAAAACAACACAGATAATGGTAAAACTCGAATACGAAACCCCCGAATATTTTCACTGCCCAAAGTTTGAACCCTTATTGAACGATCCGGAAAACCTTCACCTTCACTTTCACAACACCGAAATAAAATTTGCCTGAATACGCACCATAGACGCTGCCGCAAGGAGCTGATTATACCAAAATACCAAAATTAAAAAGTGTTTCCATAACGTTTGAAATTATTATTAAAACGAGTTGTAGTCATAGTTATTTGTATTTGTAGCGGTATAATCGTGATTGCAATAGGGATTGTATTTTATTATGTTCTTTTTTCGTATCAACTGGTTGTGACGCATATACCAATGTTATACCTATTGTTAACAGAAAATTACTAGGGATTTTGTGGAAAATGTCATCTGACAAAATCTGGACTTCTTACAGTAATCCGCTTAGACAAGGGAGGGGAGAGAGGACGCATAACCTGGCCAAATTAAGTGTGCCCAGTTAGGCACCACCAGTGGCGTATCGCGTGGGACTGGTAAAGAATGAAAAATGCCTATAAAGGATTACTGTTGGTTTGTAAAGGGACGAAATTTCGACAAAGCAACAAAATTTTAGTTGTTTGAGGCGGTATACAAATAATACAATGTCTTTTTTCCTTGAAGCTATTTTTCTAACTATAAAATATTTACCTATGAAAGGGTATTCCTGATACCTTCTGTTCACCTCGACTTTTGCAACCAAAAGCTGAACAAAACACCATTATGATGCCACAAAAATAACAGTGTCTTCGGTCCGTATTAGCAAGAAATCACAAAACTAAACCTGCTGTCACACGCGATGTTTGGCACCAAAGTACCCGTCGCATTGTTGTATTTGGGAACACTCTCTGCTATGGTCCGTATATATACATGTTACGCGTCCTCTCCCCTCCCTTGTCTAAGGTAATCGGGGTACAGTGGCTTTATAAAGCCACTGTAAATCGGGGTATACACGCGCCCCATCTATGATGTGAGGAATATACTAAACAAATGGCGGGATATTTGAAAAGCTCCCCCTATTCATTTAATTACTATCATTACTGTTACTAATTCGTATTTGTTGGAAAAATCCACGAGAAAGTGAAAAGTGTAATGAAGGTTACAATTAAACTGTAGGTTTTGCCAACAAATATAACTTAGTTTCTTAATCTAAAATACGAGATAAAACACATCGTATTATATAATGCAGATACTTAATTATCATTACTTATATCCATTTAATCTATAGGACATCTTTTTGCGCTTTTCTCTAGTGTTTTCTGTAATACTAATTCTGCCGAACATTTTGTGATACTGGAGTCATTTAAAATAATTCCCAGAGCTTTTACACTCATGGTAATAATCGGGCAGCTGCAACTAATGCTTAAAAACTAATGTGCAACATTTTACATTTTTCTCTTGAATTATTTTTAAGTTGAAATGACACAGTGTCATTCTTTAATTGATATTAATATTTACGTCTAATAAGTTTCCCTATAGAGGGCAACCAGACATACACTGTTTCAGTTTCTTATTAAAAAACACTACACCCATGAGTTCCCATCATTGTCTACTTGTCTCTCTTCGGCTTCAGAGCGGACGCGTATGCTGCTGTCTCTGTCTCACTTTCAAAGCATTTATCCTTGTGGATTGCCATAATAACCCGTGAGGTCAATTTAAAATACGGCCAGGCGGCTGCGGATAGGAAGGAATTATTATTATACATTAGTAATCTTGACTCCATTAGTAATAATTGGGGAGTTTTTGCATGAAAATATAATTGCATTTTTTTAAATATAGTGTAAATAAATGGAGGCAACAAATTAAATGCACTGTTGTGCGTTATTAACTTTTTGAGAACGGGTATTATCCTGTTATGCACTTTTTATATCAATTATGCATAAATTCATTCCTAATGTCTACTAAAAATAAAAAATAAAGACCTACGTGAGTACCCACCTATTTTATTTTAATTGACCATAGAGTGTGTTCTTTTCAAAACGTAGTCCCCCTATGCTATATGCTATTAACCCACGAGCCGCCACTGCGTATCATTGTATGTTCAGGCGCTGTGAACATTTCCTGTCCTGATTTCTTAATAAGCCACCACATCTTGTAGGTCTCAGATATTCATGCCGAACGACATGATAATGAAGGCTGGCGAGCCGGGTACTGCCATGTACTTCATTTTCACCGGTACCGTGGCAGTTTACTCTCCCCACGGCCACGAAATCTGCCACTTAGAGGACGGCGAACATTTCGGAGACGTTGGGCTCCTGTTCAACGAGGACAGACTGGCCACCGTCGTTGCCGTTACCCCTTGCGAACTGTTCAAGTTGAAGAGAATGGACTTTGTGATGATTATGGAACCGTACGAAGAACTCATGACCTGGATTTTGGCAAAAGCTACTGAGAAATATATGAGGTTCTCTAATCAGTCGGAGAGGGAACCCAAAATTTTCTGAAGGGTTCTGTGTAGTTACTTCTGATGTTTCTTGAGTTAATTAAGATACACCTACGTTTGTGATAAGATGTTTAAATTGTTAAATATGAAAGTTAAATAAATAATATTTTTCTGATACTTTCTTGGTAGATATCAACAGAATCTACCTACTTGAGTCGAGAGTTATTAAAATATAATAAAAATATGAAAATGGTAGGAAGGTCAAAAACAGCGGTATCTCCAAGAATAAAGATTTTATGGATTTGTCTCGATTTAAAAATAGACACCTTATATGTTACACCTGGACCGACACTATATTAAAGACCCGAGCATGACGTCTTATTTCATTGTTGTTTACGGACTGGGGTGGCGCCACTCGACGAAAAAAAATTGCGACTTATAGGTTATTGGGGGGTATTCTGTGGTTATTGGTATGTCAGTTACTTACGTTTAAAATGTCCCAAATTTTAAATATCCAGCTTTATTAAGATTTGCCTTCTTTTTTCGGTAACGAATTGTCTTTGCGTCCAGTATTTAGCAGTTTTATCCTATTAACACAGCTTTTATAGGTAGATTTGTTTGTGATAACATGGAATTTCCATGCACATGAAAAAAATGGTATGCACACTGCACAGACCAATAGGTGACTTGCAGAAGAATAAACACTATTTTGGAATTATAGGATGATCTAATCAACCAACTGAAGAAGCGAAAATTCTAGATATTATTTTGGAAGAGTATTTTGTAACGTATGCAAGAATGAAAATAGAAAATTTGGTTTATAGCTCCAAAGCGAACCAATAGTCCTCCATACAAAGAAGAAACTTAAAAATCTAATGCGTTTTATGCTTACTTACACTACAACTAGCCATATTCACTTCATTTCAAACCAAAAGGTACCAATAAATACTCTTGCTTGCTTTTTAGACTCGCTTTTCTTAAGAAAATGTATGGAAATATGCCATGTGAACTTGTCAAATTAGAGGGACATAACAAACAATTATTTTATTTTATTTTGGATATTAAATTCGTTGTGACAGACACATTTGCATGTTTTTATTTTATAAAAGATTCTGCAACAATGGTGTTTAAATATTAAACCACCGTGTACATTTGTTTCGTCGTGTGGCGCCAGTGGCGATCGCTTGAAACAGCGCTATGCACAGGTCTTTAATATAGTGTTGGTCCAGGTTACACTAACCTATCTCTAATATTGCTCTCTATTAACTATTTAAACCGTCAAATTCATTATAGCGAAACGGCCATAATGGCCCCATTTTAATAGGTAAATAAGTTTACAATTGTCCCTATCCCAGTTCGACGTTTCTCAGTCGTCCACCATGGCTGACCCAGAGAGAACGGTTGATATTTTCAACGCCGCCAATTGCCATGGCAACCGCAACTGTTCCCTCGTTGACGCAGTCAGTGAGGTTTTGAAGAGACTCAACCTGAAGGCATCGAGAATGTTGATTTCCTGGGCCCAGACCGGTATAGCCGTCACATGCGGTCTGTTGGTAAGGTTGTTGCGTCTGTACCTGTACAGAGTGTTGTTGGAATAAGTCGGTTTTAGTTTTTGATCGGAGTGAACTGCTATTTCGTGTATAACGATACGCCGCACCTGCGCAGAAGCGAGTTTAAACAAATTACAATTATAATGTATCTTTGTAGTGCAGTCGGTTTGACCCTTGTGCTCTTGAATATCACCCAGCAACTATTTATTGTAAGTAGGTAATAACTATTATTCAAAAATTCAGCACCCGAAAATCTGAGTGTATAACCGACACTATATTAAAGACCCGAGCATGACGTCATATTTCATTATTGTTTACGGACTGGGGTGGCGCCACTCGACGGAAAAAATGGCGACTTATTATAGGTTATAGGGGGGTATTCTGCATTCTGTGGTTATTGGTATGTCAGTTACTGACGACGTTCAAAATGTCCCAAATTTTAAATATCCAGCTTTATTACGATTTGCCTTCTTTTTTCGGTAACGAATTGTCTTTGCGTCCAGTATTTAGCAGTTTTATCCTATTAACACAGCTTTTATAGGTAGATTTGTTTGTGATAACATGAAATTTCCATGCACAGACCATTAGGTGAATTGCAGAAGATTAAAGACTATTTTGGAATTATGGGATCAACTAGCTGAAGAAGCGAAAATTCTAGAAATTATTTTGGAAGAGAATTTTGTACCGTATGCAAGAATGAAAATAGAAAATTTTGTTTAATAGCTCCAAATAAGCGAACCAATAGTCCTCCATATAAAGAAGAAACTGAAAAATCTAATGCGTTTTATGCTTACTTCCACTACAACTAGCCATGGACTTCATTTCAAACCAAAAGGTACCAATAAATACTCTTGCTTGCTTTTTAGACTCGCTTTTCTTAAGAAAATGTATGGAAATTTGAAATGTGAACTTGTCAAATTAGAGGGTCATAACAAACAAATATTTTATTTTGGATATTAAATTCGTTGTAACAGGCACATTTGCATGTTTTTATTTTATAAAAGATTCTACAACAATGGTATTCTGACATGAAACCACGAAACCACCGTGTAAATTTGTTTCGTCGTGTGGCGCCAGTGGCGATCGCTTGAAACAGTAGTGCTATGCACAGGTCTTTAATATAGTGTTGGTCCAGGTATAACATTGATGTAATTATATGCTTTAGAGAAACAAAATAAGAGTTACATGGACGTTAAGCTTGGGAATGTTTTTCTACTTGTTGTTCTATCTGCTTATGGTAGTAAACGTTTTTTCATCCGACTACCAATATTTCTTGCCAATTCAGTTAATCCACGTAGCGATGCTAAGTAAGTTTAAATAGTTTGTATTACTAGGGAGGAAGCTTCATTTCCTTCTATGTACTAAAATAATGCCGCATTTTTCATTTAGATTCCACTACTTTAAAACACATGGTGTTTAAAGGTGGTTAAAGTTGAATTAAAAAAACAAATTTTAATAATAACTCCTTTGTTTTTAAGATGTTTAATTACTCGAAGTTTATTTAAGCCATGTACTAAAACGAATAAAATAAGTTTAAGATTTTGTTACGGTAATTCAATGCCAAATTGCGACAAGCTCTTTGAAATTAAAGATAAAAGTTGGTGCTCATAAAATTTTTGCCACGCCCTTATAACTATTCTTATTTTAGTACTTCTAATAATATACACGATGGCTTTGTCTAACTATTACTGCCGGATAAAGGAAAGACTTGCGCAGGAATTTTACGAAAGGCTTATGATGACTATCGGCCCTCAAGGTAATAAACAGGGTGTTTTAGTTGTTGAAAAGCGTGCCAATAAGTACCTGAATTTTCATCTAACACATATTTTATTTCAATCTTGAGTATTTTTACTAGAATTTATAAAACCCAAAGTAAGATTTATTTTAAAAACACATTAATTTTATTTGATAATAATATTTTAAAAATTTTAATACTTAACAAAATGCCTATTTTTAACTGTTTATAGCTCAGCATCTACCAATTTTAAAAAAATGACATTCTTCAAATATGTATTTGTTGTGTTATTTTACCCACTTGTTACATACCTACATGACTATTATGAGAAAATTTACGCCTTTAAATTATTAAATCTATGACAGCTGGTCATGTTTGTGTGTGTCAAGAAATTCAGTATAGGTAGCATACTTTTTAGTAACGAAGCGATTATGCAATGTTCTAACTATTATGTGTTTATTTATCTGAGTTAGCAAAAGTATACCAATAAAAAATAATTATTTCAACCCTTGCAGTTTCAACTGGAGGATGCGTAACAGTACCATTACATGGCCGCAATGATGGTGCTGGACCCAGTAATATCGGTAAAATCAGTATGGGTAGTAAGACTAGTACGAATCGTAGGTAAAGGTTACATTTCAGTAACACAAGAAGTGTTCTCGTTAGTTAATTTATTTAAAAATGTAATTTTGTTCACAAAGAAGGCAATACAATTATTCTAAATGAAACAAGCACACTTAGTTTTTTCTATCTAAAATACTAATTTGGAAATATTCTAATGTTGACAAAGCTTTTTTTAAATACTTTTAAAGTCCTTAAAATTTTATCTATATACAGGGTGATTAAACGACAGTGGAAAATCCAGAAACTGGGAGTAGGGGAGAATGACTATTGATTGAGCTACATTGCTCAGACAAATGTTGTTTGTTTGAGAGATACAGGGCGTTGAAGATCTTTTTTCACATTGAATTATGGCTATATCTGCCAAAATAATCAAGCTGCTGAACTGAATAAATTCCGCACTGTTGTGTTTTTTGGGATGGATCGAGAATCACCTGAAGACGTAAATTTCTATACGTATATCTCACAGAGGGCATCACTTACGCTGTTTTTGGATCGTGAGTTTACTCGTTACTTTTTTGGGTTTATCATTTTGATTTTGCTGGATTATAATTTTGGCGCATCTTTTCATCTTGCAACTAATGACGATAAAATCAACCGTTTGCGTTGAAATCGACAAAATGTGTTAACTCCGACACAGAGCGCCTTTTTGTTGAAGAATGAAAATATGCACTAAAATTATAACCCAGCAAGACCAAAGAAGTAACAAGTATAAGCACGATACAAAAACAGCACAAGTGGCGTCCTCTGTGATATATGTAGAAGTTGACATCTTCAGCTGATTCTCCATCCCAAAAAAAACACGGCAGTAGTGCAAAATTTCAGTTCAGCAGCTTGATTATATTGGTACAATAAGTTTCCGGATTTCTTATTCCCAATGAATCACCCTGTATATGTTCGTCAGTCACTATAATCTAAACCGAGTATCATTTCATAAATCCATTTAGGAAATTTAATACTATTTTTATACTATTTTGTTCCAAAAAAGTACCTGGTTTGATTGTCATTACCCATTACAATAAGGTAAGAAGGTACCTAAGTACTTAGCCATTTTGTAAAACTCAGGTAAAGTATAAATGAACTAACTGATTTGAAAAACAGTGATATAATACGGGGCGCGATCTATTTCATAGCATTTACCACGCTCTGTTACTGGTTAAAATACCAGACTTATCAGCAGAAATAATCAGCCGTATAAATTTCAAAGGTTTTTTCGCGGTCGACGTCGACCTAGTCAAGGAGGCAGACAATAAGGAAACAAGCGTAGCGATTTGATTGGTCGGCATTTCGGAGATCCACGGAGCAGGTGTTTACGGATTTTGGTTTTGTCTATAAATTTTTGTGTGGTGTTGTTTTGTGTGTAACAAAATTATTGGTTTGCTTTGGTTTGAATTATTTCAAAGTTTATTTTATTCTTTTTTAGAGCATTTAAATAAAATTTGTATAATATTATTAAGGGCAGCGCGCCGCCTATGACTCGGTCTTGTTTTCCAAAGCAAACGCCGCCCACGCGTTTTTATGCTGTTCCAAGTGAGTTCATTTATACCATACTTGAAGTTGTTTCTAGTTTGCTGTCAGTTGCGAAATAATTACTTTAATATTTTTCGCTTTAGTTTCCCTAACGGTCTACACCTTGTGTAACACGAAAATTGACAGTATCACTTAATTTTCGTATTATACAAACCTACATACTTAAATCACTCGAGGTATAAAATACTGGCCATTTTATACAAAAGTATAACTCCATACTAAACCTAAAATTACCTATTGACAGGATGTCCCTTTTTTGAACTTTCGCTCTATTACATTTAGTGGTTCATGGCCTGAGATGTAAATTTGTATTCCAAAAAATTTAACTCATTTTATCTGAAAAACAGAAGAAAATGTTCGCTAGTAAATCACACCGTACTAACATAAAATTTGCCTATTAGGTACAACACATACATGCTTGCTCCTCAATTTATAACATGACATTTTATGAGGTACCAGTAAGTAGCATGTTGTATCGTTAATCGACAAAAAATGTCCCTGCTTTAATTATAAACCAAGGACAACCGTTACAAACTAATATCACAAGAATTTATTCTATTCCTAGTCTAACGTCGCTGCTGATCTTCTGTCATACCATAAGGCGACTTGAAACTGGTTATGAGGTAGAACTGACCAAATGTGTCTCTGAAAAAGAATACAAAACAATGAAAATGAAAAGTTTCGGTTTTATTTTACATACCGATTTCCGAAACCCAGGTTGGCGTCGTGGGTGTAGTTGCACTTGCTGCTTGGACCTCTCCATAGTTCACACTGGGTGGCTGGGAAGGCTCTAGGATTTTTGACAGACTCCGCGTATAGACGCCAAGCTCGTACATGGCTGCAGGCCACTGAAAAAAAATAAAGTTGTCTTTACGTTAATAACCAGGGACTCTTTAAAGTAAGGGGACCCAGCATTATACTTTCCAAAGTGAGGCCTATTCTTTCCTCATTCTAATGGTCTCGCAGTGATGCCAAGTATGTCATTTTATTGGAGAATCTATGAATATAACAGGTACTTTGATTGTTAGTAAAAATTAATAATGGTTTCCATGATTTCTAAAAATTAGACTTGACAATTTTGTGTATACAAGTGTAGTTCTAATGATTTAGTTTTTCTCAGTGTTCATTATAAAATTTTTGTAATTTTATTTCCCTCCCAAGGTACTTCACAAACTTAAAATAAACTTGTAGTCGTAGATAAAAACTCTTAAAAAAAGCCCTGACTGAAGCTACCTGCTTAATAATTTAAAATTTTCTATTTGTTTTGAACTACCTACTTATACGCTTATACGTAATGCCCACGTAATGGGAATTGTAGGATTACTAAAGGTGATACAGAAAAAATCTGGTTGCAATTATTGGGACTACTACAGGCGGCCGCATTACCATTAATTGACACATCTGGGTATCTGGAAGTTAGAAAAGTTAAAAATTGTGAATTATGATGGGAAATATTTTGCCTCCTTTAGAATCTATGGCACTGGCATGTCACATAAAACCTGATGGCAGTTGGACACCGACATATAACATAACCTTGTCTCAGCCCCCTTGTGATCTCCTTGGAGTCAACAGAAAACAAATTTCCCCTCAAGGCTTCACTTTTCCTATGTGACATGCTGGGTCCCCTTATTTTAAATTTTAAATTATTAAGCAGGTAGCTTCAGTCAGGGCTTTTTTTAAAGAGTTTTTATCTACGACTACAAATTTATTTTAAGTTTGTGAGGTACCTTGGGAGATAAATAAAATTACAAAAATTTTGTAATGAACACCGGGAAAAACTACATCATTAGAACTACTAGACTTAATCTTATTAGTCCATCCCAAAATCTGTGAAAGTTCTTTGGGTAGATACATTCAACAAGGGATGAAAGTTCAAGTATACATAATACAAATAGATTGAGAAACCTGGTAACAAGGTGCAATAGCGACAAATTCTTAAATAAGCAAAATCGGCACTACTGACTTACCATACTTATTACTTAAATTCGTGGAAATAATTTCTGGATTTCAATTTCAACTATAAAATAAATTTCTTTCATTTGACAGTTGCCACATTCTGCAATTGTATACACAAAATTGTCAAGTCTAATTTTTTAGAAATCATGGAAACCATTATTAATTTTTACTAACAATCAAAGTACTTGTTATATTCATAGATTCTCCAATAAAATGGCATACTTGGCATCACTGAGACCATTACAAATGAGGAAAGAATAGGCCTCATTTTGGAAAGTATAATGCTGGGTCCCCTTACTTCAAAAAGTCCCTGTAAAAAACTTTTGGATGTCGAAGCTATATTGTTAAGAAGTGCTGTTGGTGGTTATCTTCGAAGCTTGTATTTTTATTCCACTTCGTATACAGTTTTCAAAACCTAAGCTGCCACTCGCTTTGTCAAATTCGAACGTGCGATGTCGTCAAGGAAGCACGATTGCGCCCTATCGACGCAGGGCTACGACATCGTGACCCAATGCATCGACACGGGCCTCTTCATAGACTGTAGAAGAAAATTCAGACGCCTCTCGATGATCAGCCCGAAACACCCGAAGACCCAGTTCTACGTCAGATCGTCCAACGCTATGAGAGAGGAGGAAGTCAAACACCTCCTGCAGTTCTACCAAATGATCCACCCGTTCAGTTTGGGGAAAATGTACTGGGACTTTTGCATGATCATAATCTACGCCGCCTTCTTCGTGGTGGTGCCAATACAGCTGGCCCTGGTGTCCGGCGATACCCAAGACGAGTTCCACATAGCCATGGTGGTATTGAACTCGTTCCAGTTCGTCGACACGGTGTTCCAATTCTTGACCGGTTACCACGACGCCGACAAGAACAAGGTCGTCATGAAGCCTTCGTCCGTGGCGAAAAGGTACCTGCTCGGAATGTTCCTGATAGACTTCGTCTCGTCTCTACCGACCTACATCTGGCCCATAATAAAACACTACCAGCCGTCTTATAAATACGCCTACTTGATTAAGTACTGCGGAATGTTGAAGATTCTGCGGGTGTTCACGTGGTATTCCATGTTGAGCGTGCTTAGGGTTTACAAGCAGCTCTCGTCGGCTTACTTCAAGACGCTTCAGTTTGTTGCCGTATTCCTGCTGATAATTTTCTGGAGTTTCGCCGCCGTACACTGTATCAACAACATAGGGAAGATAGCGACGATATCGGATCCGGAGGTACTCGTCAAATCTCAGACCAAAATCCTTGACGATTTTTACGGGACAATCTTGATGCTGCTTATGGTCCATTACGGCAACCAAGAGATGAAGAGTCGCTTGCAGAACGTGCTTCTATCCATCGTTTTCCTATGCTTGGGATTTATGTTGCATCTTTTCTTGTTCCTGAAGATTTTCCAAGTGTGGGGGAAGTACTCGAGTGCCGAGAACAACCACGACAACGTGCTCCAGCAAATCGACTACTACGTAAAATACAAGAGCATCCCGATGTACTTGAGGAACGACATCTCCACTTATTTCGACTACCGCTTCCAGAAGCAATACTACAAAGAGAACACCATCAACGGCATCATATCGACGTTCCTCCAACGGGACATCTTGCTGTGCTCCATTCTACCGATGATCAAAGACATAGAGATGTTCAAGGGCGTCCCGGAAGACTTACTGATCGAGATTGCTGCGGTGATGAAACGGAAGATCTTCTTGCCGGGCGATACGATAGTCAAAGCCGGAGAAAAGGGGAATTCGATGTACATGCTCTGCTCGGGGACTGTGGCGGCGCACAGCCCGGCAGGGAAAGAAATCTGCCATTTGGAAGACGGAGCTCATTTCGGCGAGATCGGCATGGTGTTCAAGGAGAAGCGGTTAGTGAATATGGTCGCAGTTACGTGCTGTGAACTCTTGAAACTCTCCAGGGCGGATTTTAAAAGAATCTTGCGTGTTGGCGATCCAGATCTGTTGCACAACATCGAGCATTATATAACCGAGAATAAATTAGTCGATAACAGAATTATTGCAGACGGCAACGTGTCCGTTAGTAGTAGAGTCACGAGAGAGCACATCACTTCTATGATTAATCGAGACGCCAAACCAGAAGTCGAATGAAGTTTGGTTGTCCTGGCTGATGCATGGTTTCTACATGTATATTTTTTTGTAGTGTGTAATAATATGTGGTAATAAGTTTATATAATAGACATTTCTATAGAATTGAGTACAAATTCTTTGGATGTCTACAGGTGTTTTTATATAAAACTAATACCAAAATCTAAGTCGGTATGGAGTCCTCAGACAGTACAATTTATCTGTTTTAATTTTGTTTCTTTCAAAAAACAGTTTTCACAAAAAACTGAGTTTTGAGAAAAAAAAAACAAAGTAGGCAGATTTACTCCAACCTTTGTATTGAAAAAAAAAAACACTTAAATACATACATTATATTGTGTAATGCTCAAAATTTGACATATAAATGCGTCTGTGAGGTCATTGGTGTCGCAGATAATGACATCATCGTCTTTTTTATAAATTGTAACCCCCTCTATCGAAACAGCTCATTTTTACAAGCTAAAAAAGTTAAAACTTGCTCTATTAATATGTGTTTGTGTGCATTTGCGTATGTCTGTGTAGATACAGTGTGTCCTCAGATGAGGTACCGCACTCTTGTAAAGTTTCTTATATTTGATTTATCGAGAAAAGTCATTCTTGATAAAAAGTTTTGCTTGTTCTTAAAATAAGATTGGCATGGAAAAAGTTAACATTACTTATACTGGGTGACTAGAAAATTGAAAAAACTTTAATGAACATAAGAGTAAAGTGCCTCTATTTGTCGAGATAGTAGAAAAAGTTATAAAAAAATTTGTTCAGCGTGGTAAGTTACTTACAAAATTTCAAAGAGTTAGGCCTACTTTGATTTTTGATTTTTTTCTTGTTTTTCTTTGATTAAATGCTTTTCTGTAAATAGTATGACAAAACTGTATTAACAAAAGTTGCCCAAAATGGAAAACTGTGTCTGATGACAAAATTTAACGATTCTAGGCCTACTTTGTATTTTGGAAAATATTTTTTCCACACAACCTTTTGCACACTTTTGATTCTGGTGACAATGCAATCTAGTATACTCAGTATTGCGATATTTCCAAAATGGCCTCCATTCCAGGATTGGGAATTATCTATTTATTTACAACCTCCTCGACATGGGAATCAAATAGGTATTAAAAAGCATAAAATAAAAAACCTTTTTAAAAACAAACTTTTATTTAAGCCATGTAGGTACTAAAACGAATAAAATAAGTTCAAGTTTTAATTGCGACAAATTTTCGTAAATCAAAAAGTTTGTCGCGCGAAATGTTCATAAAAAAGTAGGTGCTAATTAATTTTATTGGACATTGATTAGTTGATAAGCAAGTACCACATACCTGTATATTAATAGGTATATGGCAAGTACCTCCGATCAGATAGATATTTGATCGGAGGCAAGTACCTACTTGCCAAAGTATGTATTTGTCGTCTTATTTTTCCATGTTCTATCAGTCCTAGAAGTCTCTATATCTACACTGTTTTTTTTTTAACTGGCTGTAGATATTATAGGGCCCAAGTTCGGATTTATTTTGCATCTCGTTTTAAAATCTGTGTGAGCTTTCTGACAGTTACATTAGTAAATAAGCTAATAGATTGTTTTGCAAAGGCCACTAATTTTAAACGTTTTATTTTTGGTAGACACATTTTACAACTTAACGCATTTAACTTAACTAAAGGCTTTGGTTTGAAGCTTCCTGGATGACATGTCCATCATCAAACATCCACTTGTTCGACAAAGCCCTGTCGATGATGCGTTGTTCGATCTCGTGCAGCATGTCCTCATCCTGAGCCATGACATTCCTGAAATCCCCCCTTCCCAACTTCAGCAACTCCACGCAGCTGACGGCGACCACCGTCACCAGCCTGTCCTCTTTGAACAACATCCCCATTTCTCCGAATTGGGCGCCATCTTCCAGGTGGCAGATTTCGCGGCCGGCCGGCGAGTAAATCGCCACCGTCCCCTTGCAGAGAATATACATGGAACTCCCCTTCTCCCCGGCTCTGATGATGACGTCCCTCGGCAGAAATATCTGCAGTCTCAACCTCTCGGCCAAATCCATGAGAATGTTGTCGGGCACGTCTTGAAACATGTATAAATTGTCTAGGTACGGCTTGACGGAATACCGCAAAACTTCCGTGTTCAAGAACCTGGAGGGCAAGTTATTTATCGCGCTGACCTTGTAGAATTCCTTCTGGAAGCGGAACTCGCAGTACGTGCCGATTTCTTTTCGCAGGTACGGCGGTATGCGTTTGAATTTCGCGTAGTATTCCAGATGTTGAAGAACGGCGGTCTGGTTGCATTCGGAGCTCGAATACTTGGCCCATATTTGGAAGATCTTCAGGTATAAATATAGTTGGAGGAGGAAGCCGAGTGCGAGGAAAACAACAGAGACGAAAATATTCACGATATCGTACGGATCTTTTTCGACGAACTTGATCATAAGCAGCATCAGTATAGAGCTATACAGATTTTGTAAAATTTCCTTGTCTTCCTGTCTATGGTCGTGCACATGTTCGTCGCTGTGGTACAGAGCATCGAATTTCCTAAATAGATGGACTATGGCGAAACTCCATAAAATGATCAACAAGAAAATTATGACTGTTTGGATCGCCTTGAAGTAATACGAGGAGAAGTGTCGATGCAACCTCATTTGGCTGAGCATGTCGTTCCACGTGAAAATCCTGGCGATCTTCAGAAAGCCAAGATACCTCACGTAATACACTCGTCTCGGGATGTTTATATAATAAATCTGTATCGGGCCCATGTACGTGGGAAAAGCGGACAGAAAGTCGATTATAAACATACCGAAACCGTAATATTTGGCAACGGCCGACGGCTTCATCACCACCCTGTTCATTTCTCGATCGTAGTACCCGGTCAAGAAGCAGATCAGCGTGTCCGCGAACTGAAAAACGTTGATGACGGCCACGCCGATGTTGGTGTGTATCTCGTTGGTGACGAGCGTCAGCTGGATGGGGATCAGCACGAAGGCAGCGGCGTACACGAAGGTCATGACGAAGTCCCAGTACAACTTGCCCATGCTGAAGGGGTGGATCATTTGGGGGTACTGGACGAGGTGCCTGTACTGTTCGTCTTTGACGGCGGTCGACGACCTCATGTAGAGCTTAGTTTTGGGATGCTGCGGGCTGATCATGGTCAATCGGCGGATCTTTCTTCTGGACTCGATGAAGATGCCGGTGTCTATGCATTGGGTGACGATGTCGAAGTTGTACTTTGCCAAAGAGCACTCGTGCTTGGTGTACATCTTCGCTTCGGCCGGATTTGGGGATTAATGAAATATGTCAGCGACAATGCCAACTACAGTGTGTCTTCTATCTAAGCAACCAAAGTTTAGCCCAAGATCTACAAATAGACCGGGCATTAGTGCCAAATTTTTTAGTGTGTAGAAGTCCTTGTTATAAAATCGGCATACCGTTTGCGCATACCTAACCATTTATTATAAGAACTGTGTTATAAGAAATTAATAACTTAATTCATAGAAGCGGTATAGACACATACAAATAATAACCGCTTTTGTTCGGTATTTAGAGAACAAATATTTGTTTTTTTGTCAAGTATTTAATTCTTTTTTTTTGGGTAATGGCTTTTATTTTTTTAATGAAGAAGAGGTTAAGATATGAAAAAAGCCAAGAGATCTTTGACGTAGATATATTAAGTTTTCTCGTAAGAAATATCATAAAGGCATCTAATTTTTCCGCAAAAATCGAAAAAACACGATGCTAAATAATATTTTAACAAGAAGCATGAGTGCTGGTGTCAACAAAAATCCGACTCGAAGACGAGGATTCTTGCACCTGCACGGATGCACTTTGTTAAAAAAATATTACTTAGTATTGTGTTTTTTTGGATTTTTTTCACAGGAAAAATTAGATGCCCGAATGGTATTTGACAAGACTATTTCATGAGTAACAGATTATTCTGCATACACATAGCTTACAAAACATACTACCTATTATACAACAGCTGTCAAGTTTTGCCGCGGGTAAACTCGAAAAAACTGCTGACAGGTGCTGTCATACAGTTTTTCCATCTAAAGTCTATCCAAGTTACGGAGGCAGTGGATCAAAACATTGGCCACCACGTGACCTATTCTCTTATTGGTCTGGCCGTCATAAAATATCAAGTGTTTACGCGGCGAGCATAATGCAGGGCCGACTCTTCCCTCCGTCGAGTTTCCTGCATATTTTAGATCGGATCGCGAGCAGTATATTCTGTAAATTTATTTTGCTACTTATTTTAAGGAAATTTATAAAGATCCACGAAAGGTAGAAACACAAATTTATGAACTTCTAAAAGAATTAGTTCAGAATTACAAGCCACTTGGAATCTCATATTAGTCCAACCCTGGTAATCGATCGCAAGGCGGTCATGTGACTTTGTTTATATCTGAAAATTCTTCAAAAAAGATGTGTCTAGTTTACACCCACAAAGTTTCATAAAACTATCTAATGAAGTTTCAAAGTTATAAAAGAAAAACCATTTTCAAAAAAATCTTACAAATAAATAATAGTAATGTCAATAGTAATGTAAAAATTATGAGGTACCTATGAAAAATGTATCGAAATAAATGGCGACAGTAGAAAAAATAGAAATAATTTCATTTTTACTTTAGGTTTTTTGTATTTTTTATATGTCTTTGGCTATACCTATTTGTAATAAAGCAATAATAAAAGAGGTACCAGTTATATGGCGATTTTCATTGGTTTCTAGAAATTTTATTGTTCGATATATTTTAACAAAATTTGGTAGGAACCGTTTTAAGGGATGCCCAATCCAATAGCGTAGGCAGAGTTGATTATTTAATATTTATTTATTATTTGGGTTTATTATTTATTTATTATTTTGGTTTTTAAAATAAAATGTGCCGTTTTCTTTTCTAAATATTTTTTGAATTAATGTCGATATTTAAACGAAAATTTATTGAAAAACTCAAGTACAGATTTTTGTCCAAATATCGGCATTAATTAAAAAAGAGAAATCGTTCTCTGAAATGTCGGACACTTATTAAAAAACACCCTGTATATCAAACATAAATCGAAAACGAACTTATGTTTATATGAACTTTTTGTCTTAGAGTCATACATAGATTAACTCCCTTAAATATTACCATTTAATTATGAAACGCCCTGTATTTTGTCTGGAATTTTTCACTTCGTCTTTTTTTAAGTGGCATTTCCTAAGCCTGTTTAGGTACCGTTTGGCTGATTACCTCGTTATGTTCAGAATCAGGGACTTTTTAAAATAAGGAGACCCAGCATGTCACAGTCTATCACATAGGAAAAGTGAAGCCTTGAGGGGGAGTTTGTTTTCTGTTGACTCCAAGGAGACCACAAGGGGGCCGGTACATGGTTATGATATATGTCAGTGTCCAACTGCCATCAGGTTTTAGGTGACATGCCAGTGCCATAGATTCTAAAGGAGGCAAAATATTTCCCATCACAATTCACAATTTTTAAGTTTTCTAACTTCCAGATACTCAGGTTGTCAATTAAAGGTAGTGCGGTCATAATAAATTTGTTTCATTTGACAGTTGCTATATTCTGCACTTGTAGACACAACATTGTCAAGTCTAATTTTTAGAAATCATGGAAACCATTATTAATTTTTACTAACAATCAAAGTGCCTGTTATATTCATAGATTTTCCAATAAAATGGCATACTTGGCATTACTGAGTCCATTAGAATGAGGAAAGAATAGGCCTCACTTTGGAAAGTATAATGCTGGGTCCCCTTACTTTAAAAAGTCGTGTTCAGAATAAACCACAAGATAATACCAGAGAATATTTTACCCTAGTCTCCCCACAACAACCCCCTTGGGACACCCTCTATATTATTACCTACCTACTTACCACCATGTAGACCTTTACCAACAACGTTTCCGTGCCAACAATAATAACCATTGTCACTCAAACATCAATTTAATACGTTCTAATTAAGTACCAGATTTCGCGAAAACGCTTAAGGTGAATAATTATTATTGCCCACGGGAGAATGTGGAAAAAGGCCCATCACTGCACTCTACACCACGAATACGACGACATCGTCATTCAATGCATCGACTCGGGCATCTTCATAGATCTACGCAGGAAACTACGAAGGTTCATCATGATCCACAGGGGGCACCCCCTATCTGAAGATTGCATTCGTTCAAACTGCGCCATACGAAGCGAAGAGATCCGCCATTTGCTCCAATATTACACCATGATCCACCCCTTCAGCCAACTAGCCCTATATTGGAGCTTCTGGATGGGGTTTGTCTACACTATAATGCTTGGCATCATTCCTTTCGCTATTGGATTTCCCGAAACTGGCAAGTATGGATTTGTCGTCCTTCTAGTTCTCGACATATTTCAAATAATCGACATGTTCTTTAATTTTATGACTGGTTACTACGACAAAATGAGCAACGAAGTGATACTCAGACCCAAAATGGTCGCTAGGAAGTACGTCAGTACATATTTCTTCCTGGATTTTTTGTCAACGATACCATCGCTTTTATACTACATCAAGCAACTGAGTTACGAGAGATCTATCACGTTCCACGTGATGAATTTTTTTGCTGTGTTCAAACTGGCGCGCCTTACGCATATCCAAAACACCCTCAAGTTATACAGGATATATTTCCATCGCTCGGCGCAAGTGGCGAGAGTAATCAACTTGGTGTTGGTCTTTTTCGTCATATCCCTATGGGTTTACGGTGTAGGGTTCGGATTGTTCAGCCTCTCAGCTACGATATTCCACGAGGGGAAGTTGAAGACACCTTTCGGCGTCATAGCAGGGTTATTCTACGTGATGAAGGTGCTGCTTTTGGTGGGCTACGGCAGGCACCACTGGGTACTGGCTAACGAATACTTAGTTCTTACTGTGACAATGACTCTGCTCTTCGGCTTCTGTTTGCACTTGTATTTCCTGGCGAAGATCCAGCAAATATGGTCGAAGCATTCGACCACGGGGAACAAACATGATTTTATGCTACAGCAAATACAGCAGTACACAGAATACAAGGCGTTGCCATTCAACATGAGGTCGAATATCGTGGCGTACTTTGATTTTAGGTACCAGAAGCAATATTATCGAGAGTCCGAGATAAATATGTTGATGTCGAAACAACTGCAACGGGAAATTTTGCTGCAGGCTGCCAAGTCCCATATCCAGAATGTCGAGATGTTTTTTCATTTGCCCAGAGACATACAAGTTGAGATTGCTGACAATTTAAAGTAAGTAACATCACAGAAACTATCCTACGGCAACAGAAGTCTGATCAGTGTGGGGTAGGAAACCATATCGTTCTTATTGGACAAATAAAAAAAATGTGTTGATTACCTTAAATAAAGTAACTTTTTCCAATAAACTTACCTATTTAAGGCTATACTTTTGAAGATACACCGCCTAAAACATTTAGGGAAAATAAAATTAATGTTACGCTCTGTACCTCGAAAACTAAAACCTTGAACGGGTAAATTTATTGGAAAAAGTTAATACTTTATTTAAAGTAAGAAACACAATTTTGAAAAAAATATATACAGGGAGTTCCATTGTGCCGGTTGTCAAAGTTGAGCCAAATAGTGCGCGATGGAATACCCTCAAAACAGTTGACTGGTCAACAGGACTCAAAGAGTGTTGATAGGCAAAAATTCAATACAAAAATGTACACGGTTTTTTCTCTGAGCCATCTCAAAGTGCTGGATATTACATGGCCCACTTGACTTGCCGGATGCCTTTTTAAAATCCCTATTTTCAAGCCAACTTTGACAAACTGCAAAATGGAACTCCCTGTATATTTTTTGTTTAAATTTGCTATATGGCGGTTGTAGTGTCTCCTGATTAATGCTGTGGTGTCAGATTTTTAACAAAAAATCGAGTACATCGGTATAAAATTGAAAGAAGAACAACTTTTCTATAAAACCTTTTTTGAAATTTTCAGCAATTTTTCTCACGGAATCGACACCTCCAACAAAGACTATAGTGTTGTATTATCTCAAAAATTTGCACTTTTGAGTAACCATCATTATGACACAAAGCAAAGGCTAAAGTTTACCGTGGAACAGTATTAGTATTACTGAATAATTAGCGCTACGCGCTTCTTTGATAGTATCTCAAAACAGAAGGTAGTAGTATCTCATCGAAAATTATAGTAGGTTGAATTACTATAGTGTTCATCGGAATCGAGTTAATGATGAGTTACTATAGGTACAAGATTTTGCGGTTATGATATTGTAAATAATTTTAAAACAGCGCAAAAATGGTCTTCTGTGGTAAACATCTTATAGTGAAAATGCATTAATTATTCTAGTACACAGAAAATATTCAAAATTTTAAAAGAATCAAATAATGCTGCCACAAATGCACAAGAATCGGGTAATATTTTTTTATTAATTAATGTTAATCTCAATCGCTTTTTGCACTGTCGTAATTTTCCATATTGTTGTTTATTGAACTTTCATCCTAATTTCAAACGTTTTTTCTTTAATTTTGTGTTCTGTCTTAACCTCATCATCGATTTTGAGTCTAAATAGTAAATAGGAACAGCCCTTCTAACAAGATTTCATTCATACTATTCCAGAGTCGCTGAAAAATAGGTGCGAAAATTCAATTTTATGACTTTGCTTTATTTAAGTAGTACCATTGAGTAAAAGAATATATATTTTAATTAATATTTAAACCAAACATAATCCTCCTTCTATGGCAAATATTTTGTTTCTTTGATTTGGCTTACTTTTAATGATATTTCATTAGGTACTATCATTGAGTAAAAGAATATATATTTTAATTAAAATATACCTAATTTAATTAAAATATACCTAATATATATTTTAATTAAAATATATATTCTTTTACTCAATGGTAGTACCTAATGAAATATCATTAAAAGTAAGCCAAATCAAAGAAACAAAATATTTGCCATAGAAGGAGGATTATGTTTGGTTTAAATATTATGGATATGACAAAGAACCACTCAGACTTTGGAACAAAATACTACTACTCGGCACTACCATTGAGTAAAAGAATATATATTTTAATTAAAATATATATTCTTTTACTCAATGGCACTACTCGCCGAAGTAAGTCTAAAAGTAGTGAAGAAATCCAGGAACTGCCATTGCTTTACTCTCAAACAGTAGGCATTGATGAAAAAAAAGTTAAATGTACTTAAATAACTACACAGAAAAAATCGTATACCAAAATCGTATCACAAGTTCTATGATAACTATGGTATCAAAAAGATGTATCAAAACCAACACAAAGCAGACAGAAAAACAACCAAATTGAAGAAACCAGGTCAAGTTATGATACAGGTATAAATTTTGTTTTCTTTTTAGACCTAAGGTGTAGATTCAAATTTTTTATTTAAATTCTCTGACGAAAACCATAGTAAATCAGTTTAAAAAATAAAAATACACTTTTTTTCTCAAAGTGCAGACATTCATAAATCCAATACCAAGAAGTTTTAAAAGCATCTAGCATTTTTACCCTTTGACTTAACCATTCAAATGTGAAAACTTTTTTTATTATACTTCTTTGAAAACACCTTATTTTCATCTGTTTTAGCAATAATGAAAGATGGGGTTTTTCGGGCTAGCGCACGGAAACAGCGCATGGAAAAACTTTCCGTGCGCGGAATAAAAATACCGAATATATGGCTTTACAATAGAAATATACAGCAAAGTAAACTAAATTTAAGAAACTCTATATGCTCTCTGATATTTAACATGTACCTATTTTGTATTTTAATTCGTAATTGTTTCAATATTTAGATACATTTCTGTAATATTTTTGACGTTTTATTCACCTTATCTGACAATAACTAATTTACAACAAAGCACCTTTGAAATAATTTGAGAGTAACCATGGAAACGCATCATACATACCAAACACTATATTGTCTGCATTGTTTATTTTTTGTCAATTAAATTTATTATATTATGCCGATAAGATGTTTTAAGTTTCCGTTTTCAAAGAAGTATAATAGAAAATATCGTTCATTACACGTCCAGAAATAGATTTTTCCGTGCTTGCATGACTTCCCGTGTTCGGCTGCGCCTCACACGGGAATTTGTCACGCGCGCACGGAAAAGTCTTTATTTCCAGACTCGTAATGAAACATACTATTCTCAAAATCTCCCAGAATGAGTTACTATAGTCTTCGTTGCAGGTGTCGAAATGTCAAATTTGACAGATATAGAAAATCACGTGGTTGCTTCTGAGCACGTCATTTGACGCAATTTTTTGAGCAAAAACAATGGGCTACATCAAATCGAATAATACAAAAATCCCATATAAGGCCGACTTCATCTGTGACACTGTATTTAGATCTGAGATCTTCATGCCAAACGAAGTAGTTGTGAGAGCAGGATCGCAGGGTTCTTCGATGTACTTCGTCTTCACTGGATCACTGGCTGCCTACTCGCCAAGTGGCCGTGAAATTTGCCATCTACAAGACGGCGATCACTTCGGTAACATTGGACTGATTTTCAAGGAATCCCGAATGGTCACAGTCGTTGCCATTACGACTTCGGAGCTGTTCAAGCTGAGAAGGAGCGATTTTATAGCGATCATGGATCCCCATCCTGCGCTGTTGGAGCACATCATGGAGTACGCGTTGAAGTCTATCGCCGAGGCCGGCAGAAATTTGGGAAAAGAGGAAATACCATATCATAGTCGTAGAGATTCAAGATATTAAGAGACTTTTACGGTTGTAGTTTGGTGTAGTTTAGATATTATTGTGTTCAACCTTCTGTAACTGTTATAAGGGAATAGTTGTTTAATGAAATAAAAGTTAAACCATCAAATTTGACCAGTTTCAAGTAAATTTAATAAAAGAAGTCCGAGAACAGAATTTTACTCAGCAGTCAACTTTGTCTACAAACTTCAAGAACCAGCTACTAGCGCCACTTCAGATCACAAATATCAATGAAATTATGACATCAATCCCGGACCTTTCGAGGCCTACGATAAAGACAGGCCATGGCGCACAAAAATCACGTGACCATCTTAGTCCGACGTTACATGTCATTTGTCACATAATTGAAAGCGGCAGCTTGGGTTTTGAGAAGTTTTAAATGTTTAAAGTGTTTTTAAACGTCTTAGTTTATATTTTAGAAACAAGTTTGTGTCTAGTGCGCGTGTGTCCTGGCGGAGGAGAACCGCCCAGGTGTTATTATGGCCTCTGAGTGGGAGTCGTGCGATCCAGGAATATTGGCTCGCGCCGACGCGTGAGCGCTGTAAGGCGAATTCTCCTCCCGGACCCGGAATGGACATGACCACGTTCGGGTTTGTGTATTTTGTATTCACCATTCACCTTGTGCGAAATAAATCAGTGTTGTACCGTACTCGAGGATTTTCGTTGTCTACCCACGCCCTGATCCGGTTCCTATTCGGCCTTTCACGCTGCCGATCAACTGGGACCTGGTCAATATTTACAGTATACTGAGGTGAGTTTTCATTTTTATTTCGTAAAAAATAACCTAAATACCAAATATTGGGTCTGTTTATATCAGGGACAATGTAAAGTAAGGGGACCCAGCATTATACTTTCCAAAGTGAGCCCGTTTCTTTCCCCATTCTAATGGTCTCAATGATGCCAAGTATACCATTTTATTGGAGAATCTATGAATATAAGAGGTACTTTGATTGTTAGTAAAAATTAATAATGATTTCTAAAAATTAGGCTTGACAATGTTCTGTCAACAAACACAGAATATGGCAAGTGCCAAATGAATTAAATTTATTTTATATTTGAATTTGGTTTCCTGCAATTATTTCCAGGAATTTAATGGTATGGTAAATCAGTGCCGATTTTGCTTATTTGGGAATTTGTCGCTATTGCACCTTGTTACCAGGTTCCTGAATCCATTTGTAATAATATGTGTACTTGAACTTTCTTCCCTTGTTGAATGTATCTACCCAAAGAACTTTCACAGATTTCGAGATGGACTAATAAGATTAGGTCTTGTACTTAGTTCTAATCATGTAGTTTTTCTCGGTGCTCATTTTTGTAATTTTATTTATCTTCCAAGGTACCTCACAAACGTAAAATAAACTTATAGTTGTAGATAAAAACTGTTTAAAAAAAGACCTGACTGAAGCTACCTGCTTAATAATTTAAAATTTAGGAAATACCATTTTGGTTTTGAACTACTTACTTATACGTAATGCCCTTGTAATGGGAATTGTAGGATTACTAAAGGTGAGACATGAAAAATCTGGTTGCAATTATTGGGACTACTACAGGCGGCCGCATTACCTTTAATTGACTATCTGGAAGTTAGAAAACTTAAAAATTGTGTACTATGATGGGGAATATTTTGCCTCCTTTGGAATCTATGGCACTGGCATGTCACATAAACCTGATGGCAGTTGCCTCGCTGAGGCAAGTTGAAAATTTTGAAAAAACAATTAGAGAAAGCTTGGATGCACAAAACCAATAATGTAATAGCTGAAAGAAAACTCTCCAAATTGTTACGAAATTTGTTTTTTTACTTATCTCCAAAAATGCCTTTTATTATATAGGACTAAGTTGGTCACGTGACTACGCGATTATGCGTTAGCGCCATGGCCTGTCTATCGTTGGCCTCGCGAACCTTTAATATTATGTTGGTCCAGAATAGACAAATTAAATATAGGTAGATACCTATTTTAAAAACGGTAAAAGTACTCACAGACTTGGTCGATGATTCTTTTCTGAACCAGGTAGCTGGGCTGACAACCAGGTTGTAGTGCCCTTCCTCCATTTGGATAGAAATCGGCGTGTCCAATGGAAATTGGAAAACCGAAAACACCAGAATCGGTGTGGATGACATCAACGTACTCGGCGTCTGTCGTTGACAATCTTTTCGTTGCATCTGGAATATAAAACAAAGTGGGGTCATTATACTATCATATACGTATTATACTGTGCATATATTTTAACATACAGGGTTGTCTATAACTTGCTGCTATTAAACTGACCGTGGAGTGTGCAGACTGCAGACCATGATAAATTTATTCAGTTTTAATAGCTTACCTTTTAAAAAGAACAATTCGTACGAGAATATTTTTTAATAACATTTTGGAAGATTGTTTTGTACGACTTCTGTCTACGGCATTGCTGGCCCAAACTGAATTTAAACATCAATGTTATTATTCGATTCAGGCACAAAATAATGAGATTGTGCTGCATTTTATAATAATATGCCTAGAGTTCATTTCATGAATGCAAAAATATTAAATAATATATAGGATAAGATTGAAATAAAGTGTATACGTTTCACATCTGCTGTACAGGGTGATCTCCCAAGGATGTAGCTACTTTATTTTTCGTTTGCGTGCCTATGTGTCTTTCAGTACAATCTAAAAGAGTGCAAATTTATTTGGAAGGTCCTCTATATCTGCCAAACCCGCAGCTCGCATCTGCGTATCAGAATTCTTCCAGAAACGTAGCAGGTATTTGAGGGTGCGTGCGTGTTTTAAAAGCTTGATCAATCCGAAAGTAGGACACATATGTGTATTTTTAAAGGTATAAAACGTTGGAACAAGAAAATATCGATTTAAGAGTTAAAATTACGTTTTTATACACGGAAGTTGTCAATATAAGGTTATTATTACCTATATGTGTTCAATTTGATAATCTTGTTTACACTACTAGTAGAAAAAGTTTAGTAAACTATAATATTATAGTGACTAAAATTGCTTATCTTGGTAAGAAGTTCTGCTGCCTAAAATTTTTAATTAACATCGAAACATAAATTATTGTAAATGCTTTTTTGCGATGTTTCTTGATGAATCACTTTTCCGCAGACTAGACATAGTTGGCGCTTTTTTAGACTATCGATCTACATTCTTCCCTGTCGACTTATGAGTAATCTAAATTGCAAAACCAAGACACTGATGAACGGCTCAATTAGTGCAAGTTTTTTTTTATCATTTTTGAGATTGTTTCATTGGGGGAATCATATGTACAGTGTGTCCCCGGATGGACTTAACTATACTTTAATTTTTCGAAAAAAAAAACATTCTTGATAAAACAAAGTCTGCGTGTCCTTAAAATATGATTGGCATCGAAAAAGTTAACATTACTTATACTGGGTGACCAGAAAATTGAAAAAACTTTAATTAGCATTAGAGTAAACTGCCTCTATTTGTAGAGATACTGAAAAAAATTAGAAAGAAAATTTGTTCAACGTGGTAAGTTACTTAGGTGTACAAAATTTCAAAGAGATAGATTGTTTTTTCTTGTTTTTCTTCGATTAAATAATTTTTTGTGGGTACTAAGACAAAACTGTATAAATAAAAGTTACTCGGACTAGGAAACTCTGTACGATGAAAAAAAATTTTGACAATCCTGGCCTACTTTGAGTTCCCTCCAATATTTTCCAAAATACAAAGTAGGCCTTATAGAATTGTTAAATTTTGTCATCATGTGCAGTTTTCCATTCTGGGTAACTTTTGTTAATACAGTTTTGTCGTACTATTTACAGAAAACCATTTAATCGAAGAAAAACAAGAAAAAATAAAAACTTTTACCAGTAGTTAAGACCATTCGGGGACACACTGTATAAGACAAGAGGCAGGACAACAGTAAATTTCAATATTTCCCATAAATCCTTAAACTATAAATAATAGTAACCGAAATATTCGCACTTTTATGATCGATATTCTTTTTGAAAAATTTTGGTGCAATGAATTTTATAATAAATATAAATACTTTTTATAGTATTATAGAGTGGGAGTTAGCGATCGATTTTTGGATGTGATTTTACTCAGTATGCCTCTATATTCTGACAATAGTAAGGTATGAATCAGAGGGCCATCATGTGTTCTTCATATAGAAAAGCGAGTCTTCATTTATTCGGAAACTAGGTACCTATGCGTTTTGATATGATTTTTGAATGAAGTTCACAATAGAAGATTCCTCGAAAAAAACATTGGCATATACCATTAGCGTGAGCACAAAGGGCTATTATTGCCACGTGAACTTGTATTTTAATACTCAATTTTTCCACGTTTCTGAACAGGCTGCCAATGATAAGTATGCAAGTTCTTGTCATATGAAGAAAAGTTGGCTTAGGTACCGTTTGCCCAAGTACACTTTACATTGAATAAATCGTGTAAATTATTAAATAACGTTCAATGTAAACTGTACGTGCTAGGTAATTTTATACACAAAAAATAGCTGGGGTCAAGCATGTTGCGCATCAGTTAAGATTACCATCCCCCTAAGTATAAGAACGGCGGGGGAGGAAACAACATAAAAATCAATAGCTTCGAAAAATCCGGCAGTATAGTCTACGGTAGTTTCTTTTGGGAGAGAAACTCCCGCAGCGTATTTTATCCCAAAACCACCCATGGCCACATACCCTAAATTCCTAATTGCTTTGCGAGTTTATGAACCGAAACTCTAATAGACACTAATGTAGTTTGTAGGCATAATAATGGGACCAGAGACAATTGCGAATACACTACGTTTAAATTAAAACAGTTCATAGTTCATCCCATGTAATTCGGCGCATGCGGGTTTCAGGACAGGTCGATTTTCTTGTCTTCGATTTTCTTGGGTTACTTTAAAAAAAAATTCTTGAAATCGGCAGTGAAGAGTCTCAAAATCGTCATTAGAAGCTCATCAGAAATCGGCACTGAAGTAGGCCATTATTGTACGATTTCTTCAAAAATAGTAGGCCTTGGCGAGATGTAAACATCAACAGTCAGACGCGGAGCCATCGCCCGTCACGAGGCCAACGATAAAGACAGGCCACGGCGCTAAAGCATAATCGCGTAGTCACGTGACCAACTTAGTTCTATATAATGAAAGGCATTTTTGGAGAAAAAACAAATTTCGTAACAATTTGGCAAGTTTTCTTTCATCTATTACATTATTGGATTTGTGCATCCAAGCTTTCTCTAATTGTTTTTTCAAAATTTTCAACCTGCCTCAGCTGTTTTAGGCTGAGAGTTAAACGGCACTGCACTCACAATATTTTGGAACATTCTCAAAAATTGTTGGGACATCACCTTCCTTTAGCTTAGGTGATATTCTCTATAGGTATTTTCCTCCCACAACACATTTGTCCACTTTAATTATTGTTTCACTTTCTTGAAAATGTTAGCCACACATACTTAAGGGTTTTTTAGAAATTAAATCTCAGTTGGGATTTTACGAATCCATTTTTGGCGGAAATTTTCATCACGAGGCAAAACAAATGTTTGTTATGGCGACACTTTCTTCCTGGCTTTTGTAATATGTATAAATATAATATAAACAGACCCAATATTTGGTATTTAGGTTATTTTTTACGAAATAAAAATGAAAACTAACCTCATAGGTATACTGTAAAAATATTGACGAGGTCTCAGTTGATCGGCAGCGTGAAAGACCATATCAGGGCGTAGGTCGACAACGAAAATCCTCGAGTACGTTACAATACTGATTTATTTCGCACAAGGTGAATGGTGAATACAATAAATACACAAACCCGAACGTGGTCAACGGGAACGGCTTCCAGCCACTCGGACCGTCTGAACTCGCGGATCTCCCGTAAGCATTCCACCCCTCTGTGTCTCAGGCTCCACTGTCCAATACTGTACCATGGCCCATAATAGTCCATTCCGGGTTCCCTATTCTGTGGTTCGGGGGAGAATTCCCATTTACAGCGCTCACGCGTCGGTGCGAGCGGCACCAATACTCTTGGACGGCACGACTCCCACCCAGACACCCAGAGGCCATAACACCTGGGCGGTTCCCCTCCGCCAGGACACACGCGCACTAGACACAAACTTGTTTCTAAAATATAAACTAAGACGTTTAAAAACACTTTAAACATTGAAAACTTCTCAAAACCCAAGCTGCCGCTTTCAGTTATGTGACCAATGACATGTTACGTCTGACTAAGATGGTCACGTGATTTTTGTGCGCCAGGGCCTGTCTTTATAGTAGGCCTTGCGCCCGTCAAAAGTGACCAAATATTCAAAACCCGGTCAATAAAGGTCCATATAACTTAGATGTTTGAAACATCTTTTTGCGGGTAAAATTATAGAAAAACTAATTGTGTTTTTGTACTTTCATATAAGCTCTTTTATTCCGTATGTAGAAAAGTACAGAAACCAAAAGATGTGAAGCCATTTTCTTGAGACATTTGGAGTAATAGTATCACAGAAAATATGTTCTGTGATAGTATCCGAAATCCATTCAACAAACAGCGCGCATTTAAGCTCGGGGGGACGAAGTGACAGACGGATGCGAGTGATGCGACGTTGCCAAATATCACAACATAATCCAAATATATTAAGAAAATGGCTTTACAGCGTTCATCGGTTCGCCTTTTTCAAAACGAATGATTGCCGGTAATCTATTTTAACTTGATAGGGTATGTGCGTGCCCAAGCATAAGTGGAGCAGACTTTATAAAATTGGCTTTGTCATTTTCCAATTTTTCAAACTCGGAAAGCGAGGTGTGCCATGAAACAACCCCACACATACACACCCACCGTCACACACATTAATGGAGAGTCACGGAGGGACCATGTTTACCTCCTGTTCGAGGATACAGTGTGTTCAGGTAAAATTTGTTTCCAAAAGCACTGTTCATATTCAACGCGGGCGTTGCCTCGGTCCTTAAAAGTACCTCCCAGGCCAAAAAAGGGCTTAACGCATCGACTATAATGTATCTATTATATTTTTTTCTGCTACCGCTAAAAGTAATTTGAATTAAACTTTAAATAAGTACACTATGGAGTAGACTGTGAGTAATAATCTTCATAATAGCCATTGTTAAATGACAAGTGCTTGTCAATTTTCGTCTATTACACATAATTCGTGTTCTTTCTGATTAAAACCAGTTTCTAAAACTATCATTGTGAAACCTATTAAAATTGCCGCAAGTTTCGCGTTGCTAAATATACAATGTGTCCCAGATAAGAATGAACAGCATGGGGATCTTGCAAACGGTGAGAGATAGAACAACGGTTAAATGGGGAAAAAGTTGCGCAATTTTAAGGTCATAAAAATGGTACAAACGGATTTCTATTATCTTTTTTCGTTTTTGTGTTATTTTGAAAAAAGTAAAATTTTGCGTTTTCGATTTTATTTTTTTCTGGAGTTGTTATCACAGATAGGAAAAAAAGAAAAACACTTTCTTGTGGCACTTCTTAACGGGCTTTAAGATTGCGTTTTTAGATTTGTTCTACAACATTTCGTTTATTTTTTTAAATACGGACCTGAATTTTTTTCTAATTTTGAAAGCACTTTTCATTGCAAATATACCATGATGTATAACACGAAATATTTTTAAAATATTTTGAGACAATTATACTGAAAATTCCTTATTTCTTTAATTTCTTTTTAATGCGGCCGCTCATTTAATAATAAGAAGTCTAAACATTAATCAGTATTGTCAACAATTTAACTTACCACTTATCTTTCAATCGGAGAACCAAAAAAAGGACGGCAAAGACTAATAACAGTCACATACGATAATAAAAAATAAATAAAAATCCTCCACCTAGAAGGCTTTGAAACAACGAAACCAACCCCTCGTCATTTGTCATAACTCCCACTGTATCATTTAGTTAATAATTTGTATTATTAGAAATGGAGGATGCTTTTTCAAATGACGACAAATTTAGCATTCTTGTGTCGCAGAAATAGTGTAGAGGCCGAACGAATGTATTGTTGCAATTAATAAATGGCAAGTTATTGGTTTCGTTGGCTTAAAGCTTTCTTTCTCACAATTAGAAAAAGTGAAAGATTTACTCCAGAACACATTGCAACACTGTTTGCTGTACAACAACAAAGGAAAACGCTAACCAGACAGGGCCGTATTTAAAAATATTAAGTAAAAATAAACTATAAGTTAAATTGTTGACAATACTGATTACCTAACATTTAGACTTCCTATTATTAAATACAGGGCCGCAATAGAAACAAATGAATGATAAAAAAAAAGAATTTTTAGTATAATTATTGTCTCAAAACATTTTAAAAATATTTCGTACCATACATCATGGTATTTGCAATGAAAAGTTCTTTCAAAATCTGCAAAAAAATCCAGGTCCGTATTTAAAAAAAAATAAAGTTGAAGATGGTTTCTCAAAAACGAAATGTTGTAAAGCAAATCTAAAAACGCCACCTTAAAGCCCGTTAAAAAGTGCCATAAGAAAGTGTTTTTCTTTTTTTTTTTCTATCTGTGATAACAACTTCAGAAAAAAATAAAATGGAAAACGCAAAATTTTACTTTATTCAAAATAATGCAAAAACGAAAAGAGATATTAAAAATCCGTTTCTACTATTCATTGACTTTAAAATTGCTCAATTTTTCCCTATTTAACCGTTGTTCTATCTCTCACCGTTTGGGAGATCCCCATGCTGTTAATTCTTATCCGGGACACATTGTATGTTATATTAATGGTTTTAGTTTTAAGGTCCTTGCTGCGTAAGAGCTGCTAGGCAATACTTTTGGTACCTACCTAGCAACCACTTTCGCGGCTAGCAACCAAAGTAACGGGTCACCTCGAACACTTCACTTACCCTTTAAAGGGAATTCCGGGAAGGCCGGGTCCAGAGCGGTGATTCTGCGCAGGCGCATCCCTTCCCTAAGTCCCTTGCCGGCCACCGAGGCCACGTGACAGCCCAGACTGAAGCCGACGACGTGGACCCGTTCGATCGGTATCTCCCCGCTGTCGTCGAACGTTTCCAGAAACTTGGCCAGGACCCTGCCGACTAGCCGCAGGTTGCTGACCGCCGTGCTGTACCATGGAAACGGCGACAACTCAGACCAGTCGAGCAGGATAATGTTAAAGTTGTCGGGGCGTGCCAGATATGCTGCAGAAAAGGAAACGAGTTGAAACGCCGAATGTTGTCGTTTATGGTATAGTCCAAGCCAAGGTTAGTGGAGAGTAGGTTGAACGGTAACTCGGGTGAGGCGAGGGCTGTGACGTCACATGTGGATAAAATGGATACTTGCTTTGAGTTTACATCACGACACACAGAAAACGATATGTCCGCGCGCAGGTGCTGTGACGTCAACGGTGACGCTTATTCGACAAAATCATGGCTTACTTTTATTTTTAAACGGAAATTTGACTCGTTTTATACACCAAAGTGTCTCAAGGTGCCTACATTCTGTCTTTGGATTTAACTTGACGCGAAATTGATAACTGACGTATGCCAGTGAGACTAATTTCAAGACTATTTTTTAAAAGTTGGCCGCGCTTTTGTCGAAGTGACGTAGATGCGCAGAAGAGTTTAATTTTCGTTCTCCTACCTGGCATACCGTTATCTGTGTATCGTGGTTTACATCCATTCAGATGGTTTAGCGTTCTCTGGTTTTAGCTCATTTAAATAACCTCGATTTTAGCTTGTTTGTTTAAACGTGTGTGGCGATTTTTACACTATCTTTGGACAGTTTTATAGATATTATATTTTTATAGTGTATTACCTTAATTAAAACATAAAAATCATGCAGGTGTATTGTAAAACAAATAATTAGATATTATTATCCTGACATTTAGCTCTTTACTAACCTTGCAGGCGTACAAGCCGCGTACAAGCTAATATTATATGCGCACGATATCCATATGTGACGTCATCGCATGAACCGAAAAGTTACCGTTCAACCTACTCTCCACTAGAGGCCCTGTATGACACGAAAAGTGACAGTTATTCGTTGTTAAAACGAATAACTGTCACTTTTCGTGTCATACAGGGCCTCTACTCTCCACTAACCTTGGGTGGGCATAGTCCTCCTTAATGCATGCGACGCAAGGGGGAAGAACTCGTAAATATTATAGAATTAGTCACAGTTCAGGGGCGCAGCTCAATTTTGTGTAACTCACTGACTTAATTTTCATATAATTGTTATTTAATTTATAGTTAATATTATTTTTAACGTTTAACGCCTTAGACTATGGAGGAAGGCAAACCCTTATAACATTGGCAATAATTTCTCGTGCTTGAGAATGCAACGTTATTCCCTGTTTACTCATTTTGCGCACGTTAACTCCCGAACATACGAAACGCCACTGAGCTCCCTGCTAAGCTTGCCGGTGGCCGAAAATGTGAGCGCTGTGTGGTAGCCCAAATAGGCAGTTAACTTTACGTACCATAGAAACAGGCTAAAACGCGTTGGCTAACTGGTTTTGTCGGCCGGCTCTCTGGCAGAAGTGCTTTGTTGCCGTATTTCAAAGGTGACGGTAGACGCGACGATGTTGAAAAAAATATAATAGGGGTTTTATTACACCGCGTTAAAAATAAATAATAAATAAAAATGAGTAAGTGGTCGCGCGATGCGAGCTTTATTTTTTCCGAATTACAGAGTTCAGAAATTCGGCTTCAATATGCTAAAATTTGTATTCGCCAATAAATAACGACTACTCGTATAGGAAATCTCGCAACGCTGCCCGCATTCTTTAGAAACGTTTTCTTTCGTGCGTTGAACTATAACAGTTTTCTTTTCACTTTCTTAAAGTTCTTTCTCTATAGCTACTAACTTCTATTTTCCATACGAAAATTTCTAAAATTTAATCGTTATATCTTCCAAACATATTTAGGTCTTTCATTCTGGTAACAAATTTTACACGTAGCACTTTCTTAAGGTTGTTTTTCCACTGTTAATTCTATTGTTGACATGAAAATTTCTAGGATTTATTCTTAGACAAGGAAAGAGAGAGGACACCGTCCGTGCTTATTGCCTACTCTGCCGTATATAGATTTTGTTACGTCGTTTTGAACGCCGGCCATTTTATATGTGGCAGACAAAGCGAGTACATTGTGAGTTATTTCGTGAATTTGTGAATTAAAACTAACAGTGATTAAGGAGAAAATATACTCTTACGATGGTGAATTGTTCAGCGTTTGGTTGCAAAAGTAGAAGTGAAAAGCAAGAGCCCGGGATTTCGTTTCACAGGTAAATATTTAACAAGCTACCTTTGAAAGATGCCCTAAAACTTTATTTTTCTCAATATAATTTCTTCAAATTTCTTTTATCTTTTATTATGATAAAGTGCATTGTTTTGTTTGTAAATAGAACCAATATAATTAATTTTTAACATCGTTTTTATTGAAAATTTCTTAATTGAGTACGATAGTTTCATAAAATATGGGCTGGTTTCCATGGGCGTACATTATTTATTTTATTTTTTTATTTATTAAACAAATATGTTTCAGCACTTGACACTAGTTTTGCATTTGGGGAATTATCTGCAAATAAATACTAATATTTTACATTATTAGGTACATGTAAGTCAAAATTAACTACCCAACCATTTTTAACATTTTTGTGATATTGGCTAAGTCAATGTATGTACAGGGTGATCCACATAACATTTCGCCCCCCTTTAACTTATTTATTTTTCTATTGAAAGGGAAAATTGTAGAGATAAAAGTTTTAGAATTTTTGGTGAGCTTTTCCATGGTCTCGTAAAAATTGATACAGGGTGTTCCGTAAAAGCTGGCCAAACTTATAAAGGGTGTTATTATAGTAAAGAAACACCCAACCCCTTTTTTATTTTATGTTTAATTGTTTCCCTGAAAGCGGAGTTGGAAAATTTTGGAAAAATTACAAAGGAACAGGTACATTTTTTTGGCGCTGAAGATTTTTTAATCTAATCCGACGCCGAAATTTAAAAAATTCTCACCGTTAATTATGGCCCTTCCACTTTGTCCTGGGCTGGCTTCGGAAAACCCATGAATAAAAATGACCGTGTCCAGCTGAGGATCTACTCCAGCTTTCTGGGCAGCTCCAGGTGTCAGATACGGGTTGATCATCGTCCCCTTCTTCGGTCTTTTCTTGTTGAACAGAATGAACCTTATGTCTCTTGCCACTTTTGCTTGGCAACAGTTGGGGCAGAAGCCTCTGGGTAGGGAAGTTAGCTTCAGGTGGTTTTCACCTGAAACAAGAAACAATGACATTTTACTACAACCGCGATAGAAAATTGCCATACCCATGGGATAAGCTCGTGAGAAATTATTTCCCATTATGTATGTATGAAGTGGGACCAACACTCTATTAATGTTGGTCCAAGTGTACCTTACCACAGTGTGTGGCATGGCTGATATTATGTGGTCGTAGAAAAATTATAGTGCATAACACGTACAAAAATGCCAATTAACATTCGAGATACTATTTTTATACTATGTTTAGTCTTCAAAGCGTTAAGTTGCGAAGAAATTGTGACTATCGACCCACTATAAAAATATAAAAAAAATAATAGGGTCTTATTCGTCGAAAGTGTTCCCTGATCAAATAATCGACCAAATACAGCCCGGTAAAGAAGCGAAGAGGCGTCGGTTTTATTCTGTAAATGGTGCCTGACACCAATCGACACTGATAGAGTGCTGGAAATTATAATTGAATGCTGTTTACTTCAACGCCAGTCTCTAGGGATTTGGCGAATTCCATCCTGCACTTTCAAGGGTCGTAAAAATGTAGGTAGGTACTTTGTAAGAGGTGTCGTTTTTTCCTTTTTACTTATTTCTATACCAGGACCGTACGTACAGGAAGTCGAAGGTGTTATGTCAGTATCAGAGTATCATTATCATTACTAACCTACGGCTATAAGGTGCTAGGTCTCCTTGTAGAAGAACTAGATTGTAGTAAATTAACAGGCAAGCGACGGTACAACAATGACGAATTAATTGAAATGTACAGACTTAGAAACATGTCCAGCAAAAACAAAAAAAATAATAAATTAATAGTAAAAAATCTTTTTGAAAACAATACCTATTTTAATTAAATGCTCTGAAAAGAAGAAAATAAACTTTGAAATAAATCAAACCAAAGCAAACTCACAATTTTGTTACTTTATACAATTAATTGTACCCATATAATATAAAAGCTTGTCGCGAGATTTTCGTGTGTAAATTTCTTGTGTACAAGCTTTTGTATTATATTATACAATAATTGTATAATGTAACAAAATTATGGGTTTGCTTTGTTTTGATTTATTTCAAAGTTTATTTTCTTCAGAGCTTTCAAATAATAGTTATTTATGTACCAAGGCACTAAAGTTCAACTTTTTACGACTTATGTGGAATTTAGTTGCCGAGGCCTCTGACCGAGGCAAATAAACCACATGAGTCATAAAAAGAACTTCAGTGCCGAGATATAGATTATTATTAGGTATATTTTTTTGAAATCGAAAATAAAAAGTTTTATTAGGCAGAAAAAATTATCATAAGGTATCACCCGTCCATGAACCGACTGCGCGCGGCGTTGCTTGACTTTGACGTTCACTCTACCTAGGTCAAATATGTCGAGGCACGGCGCTTCCGAACAGATACTCCAAACTACTGCCTGCTGTGCAGCTTCCATGAAAAATAGATTGATCTTCAAAGCTACTACAATATTTATACTGAAAGATTGCGCTGCTATAGGTAACAATTTCGCAATGTGTACGAAAAGTTAAATGGGCCTTTATTGGCCGGGTTTTGAATATTTGGTCACTTTTGACGGGCGATGGCTCCGCATCTGACGTTTGACGTTTACATCTCGCCAAGGCCTACTTGTTGAAAAAAATCGTACAATAATGGGCTACTTCAGTGCCGATTTCTGAGCTTTTAATGACGATTTTGAGACACTACACTGCCGATTTCAAGAAAAAGCTTGTCTTTAAAAATATTTTTTACTCTTCATTTATTACCATTCGACTTATGTGACTACTTAATAAAAAAATGTAGGGATATTTTTATCACATATTCAGGTTTCATGATCCCTTCCTCATAATACTTATTGGATAGATTTCATCGATACTTATATCCTCTAACGCTGGCATAATGCCAATCGTTTTAATCGCGTGTCACACGTTTACCGACATGATGTCTCGTGCATTATAAGCTCTGCATTACTCGCATTGATTAGCTATAAGTCATATGTTCTCTATAACAGAAATTTCAGTGTTAGTAAGTTTTTATTATACCTACTTCTTTGAAAACACCTTATTTTCATCCGTTTTAGCAACAATGAAAGATGGGGTTTTTCGGGCTAGCGCATACGGAAACAGCGCATGGAAAAACTTTCCGTGCGCTGAATAAAAATACCGAATATATGGCTTTAAAATAGAAATATACAGCAAAGTAAACTAAATTTAAGAAACTCTATATGCTCTCTGATATTTAACATAATATACCTATTTTGTATTTTAATTCGTAAGTGTTTCAATATTAGATACATTTCTGTAATATTTTTGACGTTTTATTCACCTTATCTGACAATAACTAATTTACAACAAAGCACCTTTGAAATAATTTGAGAGTATAACCATGGAAACGCATCATACATATACCAAACACTATATTGTCTGCATTGTCTATTTTTTGTCAATTAAATTTATTATAATATGCCGATAAAATGTTTTAAGTTTCCGTTTTCAAAGAAGTATAATAAAAAAATATCGTTCATTACACGTCCAGAAATAGATTTTTCCGTGCTTGCATGTCACGCGCGCACGGAAAAATTTTTATTTCCAGACTCGTAGGTATGTAGGTACATTGGAAAATTTCATACTTACCCTTTTTGACCAATCAGAGGCTCGTTTTTTGCTTCTTTGTTATGGCAACTCAAAAAATTTCCGGAAATATTCTCACTTGCTCTAGGCAGCAGGAGGTGATTACAGCGGAAATTTTTTTGACAGATGTCATTATTATAATGTAACATTGTAACATATACTCAACAAAAATTTTGATAATATTTTCGTTTAATTTACGTGTAGGTATGGAATTTTCTTACCGAATCCCCCACGTTGTTGAATTAATATCCGGAAAGTTTCCTCTAACACACGAATTTTCGTGTACACGAATTTTCTTAAAAAATTCGTGTACTCGAAAAATTTCCGGCAATAATAATTCAAGCACTAGGGCGATTACTAGTGAAAATTATCTGCGAAAGAGTTGACGAAACTATATCTTTTCCAGTTTTTATTCATTATCACTGAACAAAAATTTAAATTCAATCTGTCATCGTTTTAAAATAGACATTTTGTGCGTGATTTTAGTAAAGTCTAATATTGTGATAACCAATAAGAATAATTTCAAACAAAGTCTACATAATAACTTGAAATGCAAAGTATCCATAATAATGAGTTCCGGAATACCTAATGCCGTTTATCACATTGTATATAACTGTAACCGTATTTGCATGGGACCAACTGAACTAATAGATATCTACATTTAAGAAAATATTTGGACCAAAAAAATTCAAAGAAGAAAAATGAAACAAACGTCTGATTGATCAAGAAATGGTGGGATCCTTGATACGTTTTATGTGCGAATGAATTATTGTAGAAATAAGTAATGAAAATAATGTAATTTATCCTAACGCTAATTAGGTATTTCTGTTACGCAATCTGGGAACTACCATTGGATTAAATAAGAGATGACGCGCCGATTGTGCACAATGATTTATTGTTAAATGCTAATTAACCGTCAGGTGCACGCTTCCCTCAAGTTCATTGCCAAATCACCGGCGCGACCGATCGGAAAAAGATACGGCTCACTATTCGTTCATACGAAACCAGAAACTGAAAACAAAGGCCTAATCGATGCCTTTGGGTATGGCCTAAAAATAGGACCATTATTTCCGCCAACTCGCCATTAATTAATGAAACGCTGGGGCTATTGGCGACTCCAATCGTCTCCCAGATTGGCATTCCCATGACGGAAGAGGAATAAACGGAGGAGGAAAACACTTCCTTCTAGTTAGTTCTAGAGGGACTCTATAGGAATGAATAATGTCCTTAGACTCGTAGCGTTTGTATTGTCCTCGAGGACATAACATATGAACATGACTGTACAGGGTGGTTCATTATAAATTGACACCCCCCTTAACTTGCTCGTTTTTGAGGTTGGAAAAAAAGTTTTTTACAAAAGTTTTAGATACTAATACAAAGTTTTTTGTGACGTTATTGGACCGTGTACAGTGTGTTCTAGAAAGCCGTGGCAGACACAAATTATGTTTTTTTAAATGGAACACCCTATATATTTTTGCATTTTTTAAATCTGCTCATCAAGGCAATTAAAATGATATTAAACTTTGTGGATCTCGTGGTAAAGATAGATGATCGATGTAATATCAAAAAAATATTTGTTTTAAACAAGAGAGTAATATAGTGAAACTCCAACATGTTTAGGAGCCTTTTCAAATTTGACTGATTATATTCTCGAAATAAAGAATTTCGGGAAAATCGTAAAAGCTCCTAAACATTTTGGAGTTTCACTAGGTTACTCTCTTGTTTAAAACAAATATTTTTCGTTATTACATTGATCGTCTATCTTTATCACGAGATCCACAAATTCGAGTTAAATAAATTCAATATAAAATTTGAATACGGAGTTTTTCAAAAACGGAAAAAGGTAATGCCACAAAGTTTAATATCATTTTGATTGCCCTGACGAGCAGATTTCAAAAATGCAAAAATATATAGGGTGTTCCATTTAAAAAAACATAAGTTATGTCTGCCACGGCTTTCTAGAACACACTGTACACGGTCCAATAGCGTCACAAAAAACTTTGTATTAGTATCTAAAACTTTTGTAAAAAACTTTTTTTCTAACCTCAAAAACTAGCAAGTTAAGGGGGGTGTCAATTTATAATGAACCACCCTGTACATCTACGTTTTACCGTGTAATTTTTGTTGTCGAAGAAGCATCTTGTTCTCCCCCCTCGCATAATAAGGCAGCGACTAAATCCGCCCTCAAAGTTCAAGGGGTGCGATTAAGATCCCTTATAAGGGATAGATGCACCTAGACAGTGTCGAGGATACAACAGGTTGCCGCAATTACCTGCGAATTAATTTTGTCTTATCAGATCTCGAGCACGACATCCGCAAAACACTTGGTTTAATTAGATCGGCAACTACCAGGGAATACATACCCGCACCTACATATTAGCTAAATAAACTGAGATTATGTACTATATTACAACCTTGCCTATATTGAAGGTCAATGCCAATTTTAGATCTAATACCAATCAGCACTCAACTCGTCAACTGATTTCTGCACTTATGCCTCTGAAACAATAGAAAGTTTTATTTCAATTCATTTTATCCCCGACCAAATCAGTTGACGAAAAAAAAAATTTTACGATTTATTTTCCGACCCAAAAGTGCATTTTTTCCCACGCGTCACTTCTGCCAATCAATTTTTGGGCTAGTGAGGATATAAGTTTTCACCATTTCGAACGGCATAACTGACGGAGTCAGTAAACCAAGTAATTTTTTGTGTGATCTGCCAAACCCCTTATTCAACCCTTTTTCCACACGCTAAACTTATGCCTTTGGGTTTTCGAGGTCGGAATAGTATAAGAAATCATACGGTGAACATGGCATAAGTGAGAATTATTACCTTTTTTGTCTGTTTTGAAAAATCGAATTTTCCATATGTTTTCCCCGGGGGTCAAACTTAAAATTACTATTTTCCGACTCAGCATCGATCTACCTTTCAACCCTCTCCAAGGCATAAATGAGAAAATCAGTAAGGAAAATCTGTCACTGTCTGACGGTCTATGTCACCAATTCCAACAAATGCTGGGATGCGAAATGCGTCAAAATATGATTCTCTAAACAATCCATTACGTAATTATTATTTTAATTATTCCGACGTTATGTCATATATCGCAGTCGACAATAATATTTTCGTTTATGCAAAGCGGCATTGTCTCCATTATCTGGAGCATGGAGCATGCCGGTGTGTTATGCACGATGGAGACGTCCACAATCGCAGTTAGTAAATTAGCCATTTATTGTTTTGCTTCGAATAACTGCATATTTTGTGGGTTCCTTCCTTCCTTCCGGTCTACTTGCGCCACATTTACATAATAATTGCTGCGTTATGTATGCGCACATTGTTATTATACCAGGAACATTTTTCGACGTTTTAAAGTAGTTTAAACCGATTCAGACAATAAAAAAATCGCCAACATTACCAACATTTACATTCATATCACCATCTCAAATCATGGTGTTCATAGTTATTTCTTACCCCCCTCCCCTTAACTTTTTTATTTTTTTTACATAGAAAAACATGTTAAATAGAAAAAATGTAGGGTTCCAACAGAGATATATGAATGCATTTTCAGAAAAACAATATAACTATGTTTATTCTCGTTTTCGAAATAATGTTAAAAACCTTTTTTTTGTATTTTTTCTGTTTATTAATTAATGACATACCACATTCTAGTGATATTTGTTAGACATTTCTATGGCAACCACATTTGTTTTCAAAATAATTATTATTACGGTACCCATCAGGCAAAAAAAGTTTTTAACGCTCTGTAGTTCGAAAACAAAGCAATATTCGAAAAACTTTTATACCATATTTTCGTCTTGAAAATAGTCGAGAATTTCAAACAAAGTCTACATAATGCATAATTTTTCATGTAATGGCTAAAAGGTACGTACCTTTTTCATCTAGAACTTTTCTATTTAACATTTTTTTCTAGATCACAAAATAAAAAAAATAAGGCGGCTAAAAAATAACTCTGTACCTGCTCAGCTATTTTTTGTATGCTCATACCTACAATTGAATTTTACCTTTACTATAGTATATTTGAAATAAATTAGTAAAATATTTTTTCTGAAAATAAGAGTTTCTTTAATTTCTTTAGCAATAAATCGTTATAGACCGGAAGATAGTGACAGATTTTTGGACGTGATTTTACTCAGTATGCCTTTCAAAGAGCATTATGTAAGAGCGTATATTCTCGTATATTCTCGCAATAATAAGGTATGAATCAGAGAGTCATCCTGGGTTCTTCATATGGAAAAGTGAAAAGATGGCATACCGTTTGCGCATGTCCAAGTATACTTTACATCGAATAAATCGTTTAAATGATTAAATAACATTCAATTTAAACTGTACTTGGACATGCGCAAACGGTATGTCATTTTTTCTTCAGCAGAGTTTCATAACAAGAACTTGCATACTTCTTATTTGCAGCCTGTTCAGAAACGTGGAAAAATTAATTATTAAAATACAAGTTCACGTGACAATAATAATAGCCCATTGGGCCCACGCTAACTGTATGCCTATGCTTTCCGAGGAATTTTCTATTTTGAACTTCATTATAAAACACATGGCAGCTTGACTAAAATCGAAACCAAACGCATATTTTTCAAATAAATGAAAACTCAGTTTTTCATATGAAGAACCCAGGATGACTCTCTGATTCATATTATTATTGTGAGAATTCAACGCCTGCCAATATGAACCAAAATGATATGATTTTTGAAATATTAACCAATCAGGTGATGATTTCAGCGATAATACCACTAGTGCCAGAAATTTTATCGATATTTTTTTCGAAAGCGCTATTTTGCCTAAAAAGATCACGAGTATATTGGGCTTTTATTTTATCTCTGAAAATAAAAGCCCAATTTATACGAGTGGTTTTGCTAATCGGCAAAAAAGGGCTTGAGAATAAAATTATCTAGAAAAATTTCCGGCACGAGTGGTATTTGTCGAGATTATTTCACGAATACGATTTAATAATTTCTGTATTGATTTTTTCTATGTTTACATTTCCAAAACGACTCATTCTGAACGAGTTTATTGACAGCTTCGACTGTAGCGTTCGAGTATACAAACATGACGCTTGGGTATCCAAGGCAAATGCGATTATACCTACACCCTGTCGGCGTTGATTTATTTTCTGGGTTTAAGTAAAAAGAATTTAGCAATGTAAAAGTTATATAAATTCATTGATATACCTAATGCTTAATAATACCGCAACATAATTTATAAGCTGCATAATTTATATAGAACAGTGTGAAACACACAAACTTTAAGAAGTAGGTACGTGTTTGTATCCAACAGATTCGCGGTTGCTTAGCAACAACGTGATAATTTGCACAAGTGCAATTACCGGTAATTGCACTAGTGCAAATTTCCGCTAGCAGAGGTATATCATTGGTTGGAGTTTTATGGAAGGAGCTACCTTATTGGATGCAAGCAGTATGAGGGAAATAATCGCTGAAATCCTACTCTCTTAGTTACGTCCTAGTTACGCTAAACCAATATTGTGGCAGCTAAAACTGAACTAGAACTAGAATATATGTTTTCAGTTAACACATTGATCTTTAAATATCTATTAGCTACAAAAACATATTCAGAACCGAAAGTTTAATCTAAATGACAGCTAGCTGTGAAACTAACTATTTGCAGTTGTTAAATTCCCTTTTTAAATACAACTCGTGGTATGCCTAATAATAGATAATACCTTTCGTTAATTTATCACTCTTTATAATACCAATGCTAAGAAAATACCACTCCTGCTGCGCAGTCGTGGTATTTTCAGCTTTGGGATTATAATTCGTAAAATTAACGAAAGGTATTATCGATAATAGGCAGACCACTTGTTATATTACCCCTGAGAATATACGCAACATAATGCTCTTTGAAAGGCATACTGAGAAAAATCACGTCCAAAAATCTGTCACTATCTCCGGAATGTCTAAAAATGTAATCAATCAGCACGCACCCGAGACCTGTCCACTATGTTATTCACCTTTTCTTTATGCGAAAAAATATTTCAACATTGATTTTCTCGTATAACTTTGCATGCCTCCTAACAATTACTGTTGAAACACGACCATCGATTATTCTAAATTTGCAAAAAACAACTGCGCCGCATGTGACATTTTTTATACTATCTTCGGGCCTGAAAATTTGCATTGTAGACATGAGCTCTTCAAGCAAGCTCAGCAGTAAGGGCCCTTGGGATGAGCCGACTGCATGCGTGTTTTACATATTCGCTTATAGCCAACAGTTCGCCGACACTCGAATTTTTATTTCGTCGGCATTTTTTGGGATGAACCGCATTTGCGAAAAAACAATGGGGTTTGAATGCAAAATAAGCAATTTGTTAAATAGGTCAACGCATTTAGGCGGCGCAGTTGACGAGGCATTGCATTTACATAACTAATTATTGTAGAACGGAGCTGCAAACATTTCTGGAATTTAAATAACACTTATTTGCTTTTAGGTTCTTAATGGGGAATTTTGTACCACACATTTTCCAGATTCTTTTAAGCTATGCAATGCACGTTATATGTTGTTTTTTGTTTAAACTAGTTTAATCCTCCACTAGAGGTATTAAAAATATTTTTGGAAAACCGGTTGGTCCTATACTTTCAAATACGATCGATTCATCGGGTCGATTTACGTAGGAAAAGTTCCACTTCCCGGTAGAATTCCGTTTAGCTCTGGCAACAACTATGTACGAAATTATTAAAAAAATTCTTGATTTCAAAAAATTTTGCCATAGATTCCCATGAACGCGTTTCTACGCACTGGTCTACAAAACGAGAAAACTTTTAATACGCCTACTAGGTCAGGGAAAATAAAATTTGACCTAGACAAAAATATTAACTGCAATTTTGTTTTACCATATCAAAGTTATAAGTAAATACGTTGGTAGGAACCAAAAATTAAACATTTTGAAAAAACGGAACCTTGAGTTACCTCAAAAAACACCTATTTTTAGTTAGAAATTTCGAGCAAAAATGTTGACTGGATTTTTTTAGACTCTTTAGGTGAAAAAACTTCCCTTGCTAACATATATGTTACGGGCGACGTGAAGACGAAGACTTTTTAAAAAACTTTTATTTGAGTAACGCGAGTTAGAGAGTTTCGGCTTAGACTACAGACAAGACTAGAATTAACACTCTTACTTTACTAGGTCCTATTTATACAGATCTGTTATGCTGAGGTGTTGTGGTTCTCATGGGAAAAGAATATAAAGACAAAGGGAAGATCAAATTCTGCAATTCTTGCAGTAAGCAAGTTTTAACAATACTCAAAAGGAATATGATATGTTCTAGTAATCATTCTAGAACAATATACAATGGAAAATGATATCTTTGTAGTAAGCATCTTGAACAATAGAGAATGAGAACATAATATCCAACAGTAAACAGAATCAAGGGTAAAAACAAGGTTATGATCAAGGTGATGCTTGAGGTCGGATATAACACCTTCCCCCTTATATTAAAAATTTGTGTTAACAAATTTTGACATTAAATTAGGCATATGTTTTAGTATTAGAATTTAGTTCAATTTATTCTTCTTCGCGAGGTTCGTCCAATCTATACGAAGGTCTTCTTTTGACAGTAACAAATTTTCTTAAATTTTGAAAAACGTGATTTCGAGTTCTAGGAGGTTGTGGAGGATCGTCTCCGTTGTTAGTAGTAATAATGCCTATTTTAATGTTCCTAGACTTTTTACATTTAAAATAAAAGTACACAATAATTAAAAGTATGATTAAAGTAATGGATAGATATGTCAATATTGGCGTATACTTATTTACAGTTGGTTCGTTAATAATATTATCAAGATCCGTTGCATATTCGTCTAATTTATGCTTTGCGACATTTAAATCGTCATAATTAAATTTATTTAGTTGTAAAGGTTTTAAGTCAGGATATTTTAGTTTATTTGGAGTTTCTTTGCAACATTCAAATGGTATATTAATTGGGTGAAATTTATAGGTTTGATTAGATTTATTTAAATTTTTCGTTTGAATTTTAGTACTTCCAATATAAGCAATGCATTCAGATTTTAACGTTAAAATTGAAGTTTTGTCTAGCATTATAGTCAAAGGATTTTGATTTTTGCACTTAATAGTTATAGGAAATATTTCACTTAAAATTATTAACCATTGATTCTCTTGAATCAATTGTACATTGTAACTTTCAATTGAAATTGTGACTATGTCACAAGTATTAGGTAAACGGGTTTTTACCTCTAATAATTGAGCTTCACATCTTGAATGTGAGTCAATAGGAGTAGGATATAAATCTTTGCACATTATTAAATCAAATGCTAGTTCTTTACAATTTTTTATATCATAGAGAATTACATAGAGAGTTGGGTCATCGCTTTTTGCTACAAATTTAGTATCAGTGGATACCATGTGATAAAATCCAGTTTTATTGTCGAAAATTGGAATAGGATAAATTCTATAAAGAGTATACCATTGAGGTTCTACTAAAGGAATGTCTAATATAAAAACAAGTCTATATTCTGTTTGAAAAACCTTTAGTTCTATAAAATCAAGATAAGTTGCAACATTTAGAAGTTGAGGAGTTAAGGGCAAATTATTTTTGTTTAAAGTTTGAGCGATTATTTGCAAATGATGAACCAGGTCTTCAGGAGTTATAACTGACGTGTGAATGATATGTAGTTTTGCAAAAGTAATAGAGTTTAGAATGTCATTTAAATTGCTTTCGATAAAGGTATAGGATTCTAGGAGTCTTTCGGCCATTTCTAAAACTTGTAATTTTGCAGTGTAATAATTAAAATTATCAGAAATGTTATAAATGTAATTTTCGATTTGTTTTATGTCATTATTAAAAGTAATTTCATCAATTTGTAATTTGTTGATAGAGTCATTAAAATTTTTGATAACTGAAGTAGTTACTAAAATTTGTTTTTTCATTAATTTTTCTAATTCGTGTTCGTCTCTGTTAATTTTGTCGATACAATCGTTATAATACTGTCCGTCTGAAGCGTCTAAATTTCCGGTAATAAATTTCCAAACTGACCCTAAACCATTAATTAAACCTCTTTTATATCTTCTTACATCAATAGCTAATTCTTCAAATTTGAGCGCAATGTTTTCGGAAAGTTGATTTAGTAAAGTGAGATGTGACTTAACTTCGCTTAGAAAGGCGGCCATTCGTACGTCTTTTGGTTGAATTATAAATTGCATATTTTCTAAAATTTTATTATTATTTTCGAATGTTGTTTTTAGAGATGAAATGTCTTTATATACCAATAAACTCCACTTATCATTAGAAATTTTGAGTCCGGATTGCTCTTGATAGAACACGCCTATGGTGTTATTAATTGGTCGCAGTGTATATTGTGCCATAGCGGTAGCGAACAAAGAAAATCTGTAACGAAGTTTCAGAATTAGGAACTTGGTTCGATATAACAAATTATTTTAATATCAGTATTTTTGAAAATATATTTGATCATAGGGAGAACTGTGTCCCAATCTAATTTGTCTAATCCACAAGCTAACTTGGGTATAGCTATAATTTTATCTTTTTCATCAGTGCTCTCGAGACAATTTGTTCGTAATTCCTTCAAGCAATTAAATAAATTAGCATAAGTTGGTTTATAATAGAAAAATTCTTTAGTTATTAAATAATAAATATTTCTTGTCGGAAGTTGAAGTACTGCTATTTCACCAATTGACTTATTTTGATTTTTTAGTTCATCTACGTGTCCAAATTTATTCTTAAATTCTTTTGCAATTCCTGCATTCATTTCTAAATCTTTAGATACACAGTGAGCTAATGAAATATTTTCAGGGGCATCAAATAAGTTGCCCAGTTCAATGGAAACGTTATTATTTTCAATAGGGATTTTTCGATCTAGAGTATAAAAGAATTCTTTAACCGTTAGTTCTTCTTCCTGTAATTCGTGACATTTCTTTAGCATATCAAAATTCATTTTTGTAGTTTGGTTAGTAATTGGGTTATGTAGCAAAGCTGAATTCGTATAAATTTCTTTAATTTTATAGGGTCCATTAAATTTGTTAGCTAGTTTATTTTTTATTTGGGACTCCTTGACATAAACCTTTTCTCCTACGCGAAATTGTCGCTGCTCCGAAACGTGTGTATCAAATCGCTGTTTCGCCTTTTGTTTGCGCATATCCGTACGCTTTCTTGCCACTTCATAATAATGCTTTATTTTATTGTTTAAATCGCGAACGTACTTAGAGATTAATTCTTGCTGATTATACAAAACTTCTGGAGGTCGAGACGAGGTGTGACCGAATAGCAATTCGTAAGGAGTAAAGCCGTGTGTTTTATTTATAGAATTGTTATATGCTATACAAGCGTAAGGGAGCATTTGAAATGGGTGTTCGTTAGGATTTTCTGTACTACATGCGCGTATCATTTCAGTTAAGGTGGCATGAAATCTTTCTAAGGAGCCATTTGATTGCGGATGACTAACACTAGAGAAAGTTAATTTTATATTGTATAATTTACAAAGATCTTTCATTAATTGATTATTAAATTCTTTACCTACATCGCAATGGATTCTTAAAGGAGTTCCAAAATGTTGAAAATAGAGTAAAAGAGCGTCTACTACAGATCTCGCTGTTTTATTAGGAAGTGCATAAGCTTGGGTAAATTTTGTTAGTTCGTCTCTTATGGTAAGGATATTATTTTTTACTGGGATTTCTAGGATGTCGATATTTATTCTTTCGAAAGGAGTTTTAGGAGTTTCTGTAATAACTAAGGGACTGTCCAAGTTTTGTCTACAAATTTTTGTCTTTTGGCAGATTTCGCACTGTCGAATAAAGGTTTCAACGTCTTTAGTTAGTCCTGTCCAATTATATTTTTGTTTAATACGTCTAATTGTTTCGTTTATTCCTCGATGTAAGTTTGTCTTGCCTGAATGAAATTGATCTATTATTATAGGTATTTGGTCTTCGTCTGGTATAGTCACAATGTTCTGACAAATTGTTAGTTGGAAATTTTTATCTGAGAACAAAAAATTAAACATTTCTAAAATTGGAAAATCTGGATTGTTTTCAATGTAATAAGTTTTATTTTCTTCGAATATATCTTTACTGTAATAAAGAGATATGAAGAGTACTTGTATTGCGGTTTCAAAATTAAAAGGAACAGGAATTATATAATATTTTCTTTTAGCTACGGTTTGACTGGAAAGAACATTTGCTTTATTATAGTTAAAATCAGGATTTAGCTCAAGTAAATCATCAATAACTTTTTCGTGAAGGTCTGTTAATTTGTCTTGTTGAAAAATTAGTACAATGTCCTTGTGTGTTTTGTCTAAAAGTTGATTATTTGTATATTGGATTTTAGAATAGTCGATCATTGAAGTCGTCTTGTATAGATCAAAAAATCTGTCAAATTCATTACAGATTATAGCAATTTCGTCAGTCTCATTATTGTCAATAGGCGGGTCAATGTCTTGAGGATTATCATGGGAAGTAGATGGTTCGTCTAGGGAAGTATGAAAGGAAACAGCTTCTTTTATATGATTGATTTTGATTCGAGATAAAGCGTCGGCATTTCGATTAATTTTTCCAGGTTTATAAATTATTTGATAATTATATTCTTCTAATTTAAGTCGCCAACGTGCTAAACGACTACCGGGATCTTTTATTGAGAAAAGCCAGGTTAAAGGTCTATGATCTGTAACCAATAAGAATTTTCGTCCGAAAAGATAAGGTCTATAGTTTTTTACGGCAGCAATTATTGCCAATAGTTCTTTCTCTATAACGCTATATTTCATTTCTGCTGGACTTAAGGTTCTTGAAAAGTATGCTATGGGAAGATCATTTCCAACAGGTCCTTGCGAAAGTACCGCGCCTACAGCAAAAGCGCTTGCATCTGTAGTTAAAACAAATTCTTTTTCAAAATTAGGATATATTAGAATTGGTGAAGTTATTAATGCATTTTTAAGTTGTTCGAAAGATTCACGACAATCTTTATCAAAAATAAATGGTACGTCTTTTCTTAAAAGTCGAGTTAAAGGCTTTGTCATTTTTGCGAAATTTGGAATAAACTTCCTGTAGTAACCAGTAAGACCCAAAAATTGTTTAATTTGTTTAGTATTGGCAGGTTGAGGAAAATCGATAACAGCTTGTACCTTTTGTGGATTTCGTTTAACCCCTTCAGGTGTAATAACATGTCCTAAATAAATTACTTCTTTTCGTAAGAATTCGCACTTATCTGGCTGTATTTTTAGATTTGAATTTCTTAATCTTTGAAAAACTTCAGTAATACGAGAAATATGTTCATTAATTGTGGAAGAATAAATAATAATGTCGTCCATGTAAACTAAGCACTTTTCGTTTTGTATCCCCATTAGTATATTATCCATAACCCTCTGAAAGGTTGAGGGCGCATTACGAAGGCCAAAGGGCATACGTAAATATTCGAAATGTCCATTTTCAACGGAAAAAGCAGTTTTCGAAATGTCTTCTGGATTCATTTCAATTTGTTGAAAACCAGAAGCCAAATCTAAAGTAGTAAAATAATGGCAATTACCCAACTGATCTAATATATCTGAAATATTAGGCAGTGGATACCTGTCATTAACTGTTAATTCATTTAATTTCCGATAATCAATTACGATTCTCCATTTTTGTTTGCCTGAAGCGTCTAATTTTTTTGGAACGACCCATACTGGGGACGACCATGGTGAAACAGAAGGTCTAATTATTCCTTGAGAAAGCATTTTATTAATTTGTGTTTTTACTTCTTCCTTGTGAACTTGTGGATATCGATAAGATTTAGTAAAAATTGGCTTAGCGTCGCCTGTATCGATAGTATGTTTTATTTCATTAGTAAAACTTAAAAAATCTCCGTCAAAGTAAAATATATCTTCAAAATTCAAGCATAAATTAGTAATTAATTCTTTTTCTTCTTCGTTTAAATGTTCTAGCCTTAATGATTCTTTTATTTCTTCTACTCTGCTTTTCGTTTTATTAAAATTACAAATAATATTAGCACTAGCGTTCGTTTCTTTAATGTAAGGCTCAAATTCAAATTCTTCGAAACAAATATCCTTTGTTATGGCATTAGCGTTTAATATTGTCGTATAAAAATTACCGTCTTCGTTTATTTTTACTATAGCATTTGGCACGTATACCTTTTCTACTCGTTGTGCGCATAAAATCATTTCTTTATTCGTATATTTATTCGTATGAAACTTGCATATTTTTTCGCAACGCGGTTCTATCGTAACCTGATTTATATTATAACTCGTATTTTCGCTTTCAAAATTATTTATATTTTCCGTGTAATCGTTATTATTATTATTATTATTTCGTTCATAAGCGTTTATATGAAGGCTATCGTATCTTTCGTCAACATTAACTTGTCTTTTATAAACAACTCGATTATTATTATCATTATTATTCGTTAACTCGTTTAATTCATCTCCGTCCTTAAGTAATTCGTGTACCTTATAGTACGTAATTAATTGTTTATTCCTAAAATCTACTACTGCACCGTACCTTTCTAAAAAGTCAGCGCCTAAAATTCCGTCGAATCCTATATCTAGATCGCAAATATAAACTTTATGGGGAGAAAGAGGACCCGTAAAAGAAACAAATACCGCTTCAGTAATAGGAATTGATTGGCCAGAAATACCTTTAATTTGAAAATTTTCTGGACATCGATTTAAAAATTGCTGAACCGTCTCTGGTTTGAAAATTGAAATACCAGCTCCTGTGTCAATTAAAATTTTGTACTTATCGGTATTATCTTTAATATAATATAAGTTACTATTGTCAACGGTATTTATGCAAACGTTTGGTCCGTATTGGTCATACCAAGATTCTTGAAATTCGGAATAGGGTTCTGGTCCGAGGCTGTTAATTGAAAATTTTCGCTTTGGCCCAGATAATGTTGTTGGGGAGTTCTATTTTGGTTAATTGGATTTGAATTTGGGAATCTAGGAGTAAAATTTTGATTAGAAGGCTGGAAACCTGAATTATTATTAAAAGTTCTTGGGAAATTGTTTCTAGGAATATTATTAGAAAAATTTCTAGGAGGTTGATTTCTTGGTTGGAAGTTTTGAGGGTGATTCCTAGGTTGGAAAGAAGGAGTTTGAAAATTATTTTGCTGAGGAAAAGATGGTCTTTGATGGAACCTATTTTGGGAGAAATAATTTCTTTGGGAGTTATTTTGGAAATTGTTAGAGAAGCTAGAAGAATTTGGACCATTTCTGTAATAATTATTTTGATTTTTTGTTCGACATTCATTGATAGTATGTCCATTTCTTTTGCAATAATTACAAAATTTTGGAAAATTATTACTGGTTCTTTTGACATTATTATTGAAAACTGGTACACGATTTTGCCTCTGAAATTTTTGATTTTCAAAATAAGAAAGTTGCAATTCTCTCTTAATTAAAGCTATAGCATCCATCATGTTTGGTGGATTGCTAGCACGAATTAGTTGCCCTATTCTTGGTTCTAGACCTGTCAAAACTGTATTTAGACACATGCTATCGATTAATGTAGCTTGCGATTCTTTTTGTTCCCTAGTGAGAAGGCTTTGTTTTCCTATTGCGGCATACATTTTCGAGCAGTGAGTTTGAACTCTGCCTACAAAAGTCAAAGCATTTTCATTTTGGGATTGACACATTCTTTGTAAATCTTGAATTAATGAAGTTAGATCGCGAGGATCTCCGAAATGAACGTTAAGTAATTGTTTGATTTCGCGCCAGGTACTCAAATCTCTTGAATTAATGAGTTGGGCTGCACGTCCCTTTAATTGATTTTTAATTTTTATAACAAGTAAAATGGCTTGGTCGCCAACAGTCATTTGCATGGCCCTATCACATGCAATGATAAAAGTATTTAAATTGATTTGATCCCCATCGTATTCAGGGATGATAGAAAATATTTCGCTTAATTTAAATGGTACTTCGTCGTTATTTGAAGCGTTTGCTTCATTGTTTACATTAGAGTTTATAGCTTCGTTATTAGGCATGTTGAAATGAAAAGGTAATATCGTTATAACGTAGAAAGTTCAATAATAGCAACGTAGAAAGTTTAAAAAAAAATCACAAATAAAATTCACTTCAAGTTTTTCACTTACAATAGAAGTAACTTCATGCTCGCTGGATGTCGTTGATGCTGCTGTTGTTGCTGGATGCTGGCCTCAGGAGACTGTCCTTCTTAGTGCCTCCGGATCTCCCTGTCGAAGACCCTTTTCAGCTGGCTCCAATCGTAGTGGTGTGGTGACCCCCGAGGAGACTGTCCTTCTAAGTGCCTCCGGATCTCCCTCGTTGAAGACCCTTTTATCGAGGATCCCACTTCTGACACCAAATTGTTACGGGCGACGTGAAGACGAAGACTTTTTAAAAAACTTTTATTTGAGTATCGCGAGTTACAGAGTTTCGGCTTAGACTACAGACAAGACTAGAATTAACACTCTTACTTTACTAGGTCCTATTTATACAGATCTGTTATGCTGAGGTGTTGTGGTTCTCATGGGAAAAGAATATAAAGACAAAGGGAAGATCAAATTCTGCAATTCTTGCAGTAAGCAAGTTTTAACAATACTCAAAAGGAATATGATATGTTCTAGTAATCATTCTAGAACAATATACAATGGAAAATGATATCTTTGTAGTAAGCATCTTGAACAATAGAGAATGAGAACATAATATCCAACAGTAAACAGAATCAAGGGTAAAAACAAGGTTATGATCAAGGTGATGCTTGAGGTCGGATATAACATATATATTAAGAAATTAAATATTTTAAGAATATGGAAGTAACTTAGATCGACAAAGAGAGATAAGAATCGGATAATTTTCTATTTCGGCAAAAGCAAAAATATTAACTACGTTTTTATTGCAGATGATCATTTCCTTGTACAAATAGAATGTAACTTATACAAAATTAAACATTTATCTGAGCCGCATGTACGTCAGCTGTCACTTCTTATTGGTATAGCACAAGCAAAAGTATTTTTGTTTGTTTAACTTTTTACAATATAACTATATTGAATCATATATAGCGAAATTAAACATTTATTTACGCCGCATATAGGTCAACTGTCACTTGTCATTTCTTTAGAAAAAGCAAAAATATTAACTGTTTTTTTTTTGTTTAACTTTTTACAATATAAGTATATTAAATCACATATAGCGAAATTAAACATTTATTTAAGGCGCATGTAGGTCAACTGTCATTTGTCATTTGTATCGGAAGAGCAAAAATATTACTTGACTATTTTTTAAACTTTTGACAATATACCTAACTGTATTGAATCATACATAAAGGGCACAATTAAAAGAAATCGATCGATTAATATTTATTTTTAAAGAAAAAAATACTTCCATTACCAATTTTTGTTTAATTTCAAAAAAATTAACAAAACTTAGTATCCGCTTACAAAGTTTAACAAAAATCAGCCAGTTAATAATTTTGCTCTCAAAGACTGCTTCAAATTTCTTTAAAATGCGATTTCCGGCGAAACAATATGTTTAATTTCAGAACAAACTGTTAATACTTGATTGTTAAGGTAATTATAAATAATAAAAACGCAGTTAATATTTTTGCCCAATAAAATATTAAGCAAAATGTCATTTTTACATCATTCGGATACTTGCGCAAACATAATCTGTTTAATTTATCAATCTCAACTTTATATACCTTACCACCCTTACTTACTAATAAATGCAGCTTAAAGTTCGCAGTTAATATTTATGCCGTCTTTATTACAGCAAGAAAATCTATTTTTCTAAAAAACGCCCACACGCGTATGTTTATTTTGTATAAAAAAACAATTCTGGCGTTCATTTATTACCAATATTTTGTGATGGCATTCTAAAAATGCGGTTATGAATTTTGTCTAGGTTTCGTTATATTTCCCTGGCCTATACCCTTTTAATAAAGAATCCCAGAAAGGAGTCAAAGCTCTATGTGTATTATAAAATACGTAGTGAGACGGAAATCGCCCTGAGTACTAACCAAGTTTTGACACAATATTTTGATATCTGACAAGGCGATAGGGGTCAATATGTGATACTTTGATATTTTTCGAGTTATTATGCTTAGCTATGCGGCTTGTGGCACTTCCCTGACCGCCAAAACTAAAATGTTAGAGGATAATAATCCAGCGGTAAGTAATTTTGTAATTTAAACCATGCACCAAAGTGACATAGGCGTTTGTGTCAGTACCTACTTCTTCACAATTGGAAATTTAAAATTAGAATTGCTGTATTATCAAGGATTCCTAAACTTAAACACATAAACGTGCCTTATAATTTTTTGCCTGTATTGTAGGTACTGCGAGTTTACGAAAAATAAGGATTTCTGTCTAGATTAGTTTGGCGAAACAACTCAATGGTGCGCGCCACTGGCACGGCACCTTCTTACATCATTTTTATCAGTGTATGTAGTACTTATTAATTCGCATTAGAAGAGAAACTATAACCGGCTGGAATGCCCTTAACCGAATTGATTAATGAATTTCTCCGCGACCTTCTTTTGGCTTGCTTACAAGCAACCTTCGAAATTGCAATAGTTAATTGTTTATTATTGTTATTAAAAGGTTGTTGCCTTCGATCGAAAATATGCAATTAAAAATGTTACATCCTAATGATTGCCCAAAACTGCGAAACCGAAAATTATTATTGTGAATTGTTGGTATTTTACCAAAGTCTAGAGAATACTATAAGTCAGCTCACTTCTTTGTTCTCTCCGAGAAAACAACAATTTTTTGCGACTGGTCGTAAATCAGCCTCGAACCGCTCTCAGCTACATATAGACCGGGAGATAGTGACAGATTTTTGGACGTGATTTTACTCAGTAGGTATGCCTTGCAAAGGGCATTATGTGGCACATATTCTCACAATAATAAGGTTTGAACCAGAGACTCATCCTGGGTTCTTCATATGAAAAACTGAGTTTTCAATTATTCGAAAAATATGCGTTTTGATATGATTTTAGTCAGGCTGCCTTGTGTTTTATAATGAAGTTCAAAATAGAAAAATCCTCGGAAAACCATAGGCATACCGTTAGCGTGGGTTCAAAGGGCTATTATTGTCACGTGAACTTGTATTTTAATAATTAGTTTTTCCACGTTTCTGAACAGGCTGCCAAGGAGAAGTATGCAAGTGCTTGTTATGAAAATGCTGAAAAAAGGATGGCATACCTTTTACCACAGACCTATATAGCTTCGCTACTATATAGGTCTGTGCTTTTACGCTTGTCCAAGTACTGTTTAAATTGAATGTTATTTAATAATTTAAACGATTTATTCGATGTTAAGTGTACTTGGATATGCGCAAACGGTATGCCATCTTTTCTTCAGCAGTTTCATAACAAGAACTTGCATACTTCTCATTGGCAGCCTGTTTAGAAACGTGGAAAAATTAATTATTAAAATACAAGATCACGTGGCAATAATAGTCCTTTGGACCCACCCTAACGGTTTGCCTATGGTTTTCCGAGGAATTTTCTATTTGAACTTCATTATAAAACACATGGCAGTCTGTATAAAATCATATCAAAACGCATATTGAAAACTCAGTTTTTCACATGAAGAACCCAGGATGACTCTCTGATTCATACCTTATTATTGTGAGAATATGTGCCACATAATGCCCTTTGAAAGGCATACTGAGTAAAATCACGTCCAAAAATCTGTCACTATCTCCCGGTCTATAAGCTTATTTTCTTATCAAATCAGATATCGATCGCCGTACTCCGATGACGGCGGGCCGAGGGAGCGGGAGACGGCAGGGGGGAAACGTTTGTTTACAAAAGGCCGAGTGCGCCGACTTATAGTATTCTCTAGACTTTGATTTTACACCTACAGAGAAGATACAAACAAATTAATGTCAGTGAGTGGTATTTAGAAGAACGGAAACAGACGAAACTGTTGTAACTTTATGAATAATATTTCGCCTTTCAAGTAGGTATTCATGGCCAAGGAGATTATTGTTAGTGATATAAGCACCTTGTTGGTGATGATGAGGAGGTATTTCAACAAAGATGAATAAGCTTCCTTAATTTTTATTATTCTATGTTTTTATAGTTATATTCAACTTCCGCGCAGACAATTTACGAGCAATTAATTAAATAATAAATAATAAACGTTAGCTTATTTAAATAATTTTAAATTTGTAAAAATACAATCACTAATTTTAATATTGCTATTAAAATGGAAAACGAATTTAAGAATGATTTAGAAAAAGTGTTATTTGTATAATTAATCACAACCAGGTTGGTACATTAATATTGACATAAGATGGTATTTTTTGTACTTATCATATTGTTACTACACTTTTCCGATCTTGGCCGGTTAATTTTTTATAAATATATAAACGTTATTTTTAAAAAATATAGTATAGAATATTGTTTCATTGTAAAAGAATTAGAAGGTGGAAGTATATTTATAGAAAGAATTCGAATACGACTAACTAAGGGTTTTAAATATTGCCGGTTAAACCCGATACGGTATTTCCAGGTCATTTAATTTTTTTCTTTTATTTTCTGGTTATTTTCGTTCCCGAAGCCCTGCACAATAAATTCCCGCCTGCCAGAGAACATCAATTCTTTTATGTTCAACCGGAGGAAAACCCAAAGGACGTGTACACAATACACAACGAGGGGGACACATAAGAAATCCATGTGCAAATGAATAAACAGGAAACGTAAAGATATCGGGTTGATATACGCTTATACAGTGGTTATATTTGGATTTTGCAATTTTTGCCTATTTTTTAGATGCATCATTAAACACCAAGTAAAAAAAAAGTAAAACACACCTTTCTGGATAGCTAAATATCTCGAAAACTAATGGGATTATTGATGATGAAAATTTCAGACCGGCATTTCAAGTTTGAAAGATTAACCCTGAGAAAAACCACTGTTCTACGCATATGGACCAACTGGCAGCACTCTGTCAGTGTTACTACAGGCTTTGCATCCTCCTAATGTCATCGTACCAAATTTTATCAAAATCATGCTAGGCGTTAAAAACCTGTAACACATAAAGCATTTTAATATTAAAACTTAAAGCATTTTAAAATTAAAACTTAAAGCATTTTAAAATTAAAACTTAAAGCATTTTAAAATTAAAACTTCAAGACCGCATTTTGTCTATTATAGTAGAGTTGACCTTTTTTGGGACACCCTGTAGCGGTAAAGAAAATCTAAAGTTATATATAGTGTGATCACGTATATTTTTACACTCTCTTATTTTCTATATTATTGAGGTTAGGAAAAAATGTTTCAGATAAAAGTTGTTGAAGTCAAAGCAAGCTTTTTTCAGTGTGTATTTAGTTTCATACAGGGTGTTCAGAAAAGCGGCGCCAAACCAAACGTATGTTTTTTTTAAATGAAACACCCTATATTTTTAGATATTTGAAATCTGCTCATTGTCACAATTTTAGTTTTGTAATATGTTTGTTTTAAGTGATGTAATATGTTTGTTTTAAGCGTTTGGAAAATATTCGACCTTGAAACTTTGTGGGTATACACCTTATATAGGAAAAAACTATCATAAATGATGATGGATGAGTATTCACCCTGAAACTGTGGTTGCCTTTCCCCATAGTTAAAATTTTTATACAACCTATTGATTCAGTAAATAAATTACATTGAACTTAAAACACTCCATCCATATTTTAAGGGCGAATACTCATCATCATTTATAACATTTTTCCTATATAAAGTATACTCGCAAAAGTTTCATTTTTGAAGAAATAAATATGAAAAATGCAAAATTGAAAGTTTCAAGATCGAATATTTTCCAAAACTTTAAACAAACATATTGCATGTAATACATCATGGAAATTACGACAATGAGCAGATTTCAAATATCTAACAATATACAGGGTGTTCCATTTAAAAAAAATAAATTTGGTTTGGCATCGTTTTTCCGAACACCCTGTATAAAATTAGATAAACGCTGCTTTGGCTTCTACAACTTTTAACTGAAACTTTTTTCCTATCCTCAAAAATACAGTGTGTCCCAATTTGATACTGGACACCTCAGAAATATGTGAAGGGCAAGGAAAACAAATGGTCTCTATTTTTTTATTGGTACCAAGTACCAAAGGAGAGTATCTCATAGGTGGTGGTATTTGGATGGGGTGATTATTTCATGGCCTGCTATGATTTTTTAAAATAGCAAATTTTTAAAAAACCTCCATTAGGTATTTTCTAACGACAAAATGTTATTAAGGAAACTTGTTCAGAATGAAAAACTGAGTAGATTCGCAAAATTTTAAAAGGCTTGATTTTTAGATTTATCTCCCACTTTTTTCTTAGAAAAGTGTCCTTTCTGGAGCTTTCATGTCAAAATTTTATTTTTTCACAATGATCAAGTTTCCTTAATAATATTTTGAAGTGAAAGCTCCAGAAAGGACACATTTTGAAATTCTACTCAGTTTTTCATTCTGAACAAGTTTTCTTAATAACATTTTGTCGTAAAAAAATCCTAATAGGGTTTCTTGAAAATAAGCTATTTTGAAAAATCATAGCAGCATGAAATAATTACCTCATCCAAATACCACCGCCTATGAGATAGGTACTCTCCATTGGGACTACCAATAAAAAAGTAGAGACCATTTGTTTTCCTTGTCCTTCATATAGTATAGGTATCCAGTATCAAATTGGGGCAAACTGTATAGAAAATAATGCGGGTGTAAAAATATAAGTGATCACATGGTACAACTTACGAACATACCCAACATAAATTCGATCGTGGTACAGGCCGGGGTGCCGCTCAAAAAATTAAACGGGAAGGACGATCGCACGCCGCCGACGACACCACCACCGTCGCCGACACCCCCGGCACTATTTTCACTTCTGGACTCCCCAAACAACGGGCCCTGCATCAGGCCGAACCCCGTCAGGAACGAGAACAGATTCATCTCCGCGACTCTGCGAGATGCACGAAGTTTTGCCGGAAGATGTGCGGGCGCGAGTGGTACCTGCCGGCGCGGTACCTACTCGCCAGCGGGCGCCGCGTGGTTCTGGCGTTGCGCCGCGCGCCGGTCGAATTGGTGTGTCGATATTTCGCCGGTGGTTCGGCCGACCTTCGGGAGCGGGTTAGATTTCGTTGTGGGAAGGTCGCGGGCTGCAAGGTGACGAACGGCAGCGCGGAAAAATTCACCGGAACATTGTTAATTTGCCGCGGGTGCTGCATCTTTATCTTGGTTTGGTCGTAGAGGACAACATAGAATGTATGAGAAATATTATCCCCTTTTTGGGCTAGTACGGTTAAAGTTTTAAATGTGGATAGAGGGAGTGAGAACAAAAAGTAAACCGAGCTAACATATTTTTGAGTGATGCCACGTACCCTATTGTTTACAGCATTTCATTTTAAAATGCACGGCTTTAATGATGTGATTAAACTGAGACACACCTCCCATGACATTAAATTAACAAATGTAGGTAATGTAAACTTATCAGTGCCTGACACCTTAAACATTGATCTATCAACTTTTAGTCTATAAAAATCAATTTGGCGCGTTTATTGATGTTTCTTAATATGAAGTACCTAAGTAGGAAACACATCACTTGGAATACAAATCAAATCTGTAATATATTTTTTGTAAACAATATTTTAAAATTTATTTTTTTTTTGTTCAGTCTAACTGACAGTGATTTTTGACTAGACCCTTAGCCTGAATATGATAAGCCCAGAACCTGACACCCTATAAAAATTGTCACAGCAATTTTTAAAAAGGAAAACACAAGTGATTATTGTATGTAGAAATGTTTATTTATTCGTACATTCTCATTTCTGGAACATATAGTAACTTATTCTTATGTAGGATACTTTGGGTTTCCAATTTTGGAAATTGTTATTGTTCGTATTATGTCACAGTTGTTATTGAAAATAATGTTCACTTTTATTTACTTATTTCTTTTATTTTTGTATGATAATGTTAATTCTCGTAAATATATTCCCATTTTATTTAGCTCCAACTATTTTTTTCTCATTTTGTATTTTCTATCTGTTTTCTATTTATTGTTCTTCTCTTCCCCTCCCTCTTTTCTTCTCCCTATCTTTTTTCTTTTTTTTTCTAAAAATACTGTTTCGGCATAAATTCTCTATAGAGTCGTTTCTTAACTATACATCTTTGAACTTATTTGAATTTAATTTGACATGGTAAACTTGTAAAGATCGCAATAGTAGTTATTGATCGTGTTCAGCACTTTCGACAAGAAGAAGACATGGCTCAGAATCGTTGCGTGACAAATCTATATATGTTTTGATGCTCTTAAAGACAATACTCCGAGGTCTACCGTAGTCAGTGCAAAATGTGACCAATGGCTGACCCAGTGACGTGAAATTTGTACACCATTATAGGTAAGGTTTTTTTTTAAAGACCGTAGACAAACCCAAATATTTGGGTTTGTCTATGTTAGAGACCATAGACAAACTTGGGTTTGTCTATGTTAGAGACTTTAGAGATCATTTTTGCATGACTTGTGATTTTTCCAGTGAGTGACACCTATGTCAGGCATTGGCTTAGCATAAACATAACATAAGTCAATAGCTTACACCCCAATTAAAAACTTGAAATAGTTCTAAATTATTATCTCACCTTGTTTGCCTAGAAGTATAAGCCACAAAAATTAAGACAGTTGAAAAATCTACACTTCTTTTTATTCTTCTCGTTCGAACTTTGTATTGTGTTTCAACCTTATTTGTATCTGTTGAATTTATGTTAGCGTTCCAAAAGTTTACTGGGTGTAAAGAACAAAATTTAATAATAATTGTCGAATTTCAACAGTAAAAAATGATAATCGACAAAGGATATAGTAAATCAGACCTGGTTGCATTCGTTATGTGCTAATTGTGCAGATCATATACTAAGAGGAATTTAATTTGGCAAAAATTAAATTCTGGTTCAAGGCCAGTAAACTGAGTAAGTAAACTAGTATGAGTTTGAATAATTATTATAATGGTAATAATTATAATCTACTTGCCTAGCGCGTTCTTACGCCATATGGGCTTTTTTATTTTTGGCATAAAACCTGTACGTTATACATTATACAGGCCTGGAATTTGTATTTTCAAAGATAATAAATTCATGTCCAAATACGGTAAGTCTGATGATTAACAATATTATTAATGTAGAAAGACAAAATGTTGTATTTTTTTATATTTGGAATATCTGCTTTTTTAATATTTGGAATATCTACAACAAAAACGTAAAATGCCCAAATTAAATAAAAAATTACGTCAGTAATAGTGTCTTATAAGTTATTGGCAAGGATGTCACGAAATCAAATTTAATTTTAATTTAATTTATGTAAATTACAGTAAAAAATCTAAACAATAACCTACAGGGCACTCGAGAAAATCGTATTTTTGCCATAATATTTGTATATATCCTGTGCATTAGAGGCCCTGTATGACACAAAAAGTGACAGTTATTCGTTGTTAAAACGAATAACTGTCAGTTTTCGTGTCATACAGGGCCTCTACTGTGGATACCCTGTAAAATATATGGTATCAAAGAAAATCATTTTCTTTGATGGTATTGAAAATCGGTATTTAGGGTTTTGAGGTACGGCAAAACCAATTGCATTTTCTTAAATAAATGTCTAATATGTATATTAGTATACTTTCGTCATTTTAACCACAGCGACCATGAAAGAAGCAAATTTCCAAAAATTATACAGTGATCGGCAGAAAGTTTGCACCAAACAATTAGTATTTTTTTCGAAGGTACTCAAATTAAATTTTGCACACGTATACCCTACTTTTGGTGCCTCGTAATTCGTAATGCAAAATTAGAATTAAAGGCCAAAAATGATCGGGGGGCGGGTGGAAACTTGGGTTGTGTGGTAAATAGGTACTGTGGTATTGCTTTGACATTTGGTTTTGTTTGAAATACAATTTCAATTTACATACTTTCGGTCTAAATAGTTTCTCCTAGGCCAAAAAAGGTTTACGCTTCGAATCATATGTATAACATTTTTCCTGCTACCGAAAATTTCATATTATAGGTACCTACTTTGAATTAAACTTTAAATACACTTTGGAGTAGATTGTGAGTAATAATCTTCATAATAAATATTGTTCAATTACTAAAAATCATAATCAGTGATAAATATAAGAGAAAGATAATAAAAAAGAAATAAAAAAGTTTGCTTTGAGTGGGACTTGACTTGCTCTCACCCTGCTGTAAACAAGAAGCGAGTTTTTAAAGTCATCACAAATATGTGATGGAATCCATCAAAGCAAAGTGATTGGATCGTTCAAGAATTTCTGCACTTGTGATTGGCTTGATGGATTCCATCGCATATTTGTGTTGACTTTACAAACTCGCCCAAGTGCTTGTCAATTTTCGTCTATTAAGCTACTCTCACTTCAATGTCACATTGAAGAAACATCTATATTTTTAACTTTTAAGGTCTTTCCTGCATTAAGGGTTGCTAAGCAATACTTTTTGTACCTGGCAACCAAAATTACAGGGCACCTCAAACATTCGACTCACCCATCTTAAACTGCATGGTAGTACACGCCGGAGTGTTCTTCAGAAGGTTGAATGGAAACGAAGCGTCCACACCGCCGTCGCGGCCCTGAGGTCCGTCGATGCCGTTACCATTTTCACCGCCCGGCTCTTCAGCAAACGGCGACTGGAGCAAATTGAACCCCATCCCCAGCAAGAACGCGAACATGTTCATTTTCTACGGGCCACTGCGGCACCTTCGAACCCCACGATCGCCGTGACCGAGTCGCCGGAAGAAGAGCAGTCGCGGTGGCGGTTCCTCGCTCGGTTCTGGCCGTCAGCCTACCGGTACCGGCGGGTTCGTTTGTTTTTGGACGCGCGACCGCGCGTCCTTTATGAAAGCGATTAAGAGCCGATTAGGTGGATTGTCATTTGTCCGGTGGCACGCGCAAGCAGGGGCGGCTCGTGCGGTGGGGCCCCGGTGCCATGGTCCGACCACCGACCATGCCCATAGTTCACACAAATTCATTTTAACAATTTTGCACTCGTAGAATAAACTTCCTGATATTTACTTACCGTGCGAACTGGCAACGGCGGAAGTGGCAACGCCGCGCGCCAACTAGAGGCGGCGCGCAGACAAGAGCCGGCCAGCAGCTCTGCTAATAGACCGTCAGACAGTGACAGATTTTCCTTACTGATTTTCTCATTTATGCCTTGGAGAGGGTTGAAAGGTAAATCGATGCTGAGTCGGAAAATAGTAATTTTAAGTTTGGCCCCCGGGGAAAACATATGGAAAATTCGATTTTTCAAAACAGAAAAAAATGTACTAATTCTCACTTATGCCATATGCCATGTTCACCGTATGATTTCTTATACTATTCCGACCTCGAAAACCCAAAGGCATAAGTGTAGCGTGTGGAAAAAGGGTTGAATTAAGGGTTTGGCAGAGCACACAAAAAATGACTTGGTTTACTGACTCCCTCAGTTATGCCGTTCGAAATGGTGAAAAGTTATATCCTCACTAGCCCAAAAATTGATTGGCAGAAGTGACGCGGGGGGAAAATGCACTTTTGGGTCGGAAAATAAGTCGGAAAAAAATGTTTTTTCGTCAACTGATTTCTGCACTTATGCCTCTGAAACTATAGAAAGTTTTATTGCAATTCATTTTATCCCTGATAAAATCAGTTGACGAAAAAAAAAAATTCCGACTTATTTTCCGACCCAAAAGTGCATAGAAAATAGTAATTTTAAGTTTGGCCCCCGGGGAAAACATATGGAAAATTCGACTTTTCAAAACAGAAAAAAAGGTACTAATTCTCACTTATGCCATGTTCACCGTATGATTTCTTATACTATTCCGACCTCGAAAACCCAAAGGCATAAGTGTAGCGTGTGGAAAAAGGGTTGAATTAAGTGTTTGGCAGATCACACAAAAAAATGACTTGGTTTACGGTCTCCGTCAGTTATGCCGTTCGAAATGGTGAAAACTTTTATTCTCACTAGCCCAAAAATTGATTGGCAGAAGTGACGCGTGGGGAAAAATGCACTTTTGGGTCGGAAAATAAGTCGGAATTTTTTTTTTCGTCAACTGATTTTATCAGGGATAAAATGAATTGCAATAAAACTTTCTATAGTTTCAGAGGCATAAGTGCAGAAATCAGTTGACGAAAAAACATTTTTTTCCGACTTATTTTCCGACCCAAAAGTGCATTTTCCCCCCGCGTCACTTCTGCCAATCAATTTTTGGGCTAGTGAGGATATAACTTTTCACCATTTCGAACGGCATAACTGAGGGAGTCAGTAAACCAAGTCATTTTTTGTGTGCTCTGCCAAACCCTTAATTCAACCCTTTTTCCACACGCTACACTTATGCCTTTGGGTTTTCGAGGTCGGAATAGTATAAGAAATCATACGGTGAACATGGCATAAGTGAGAATTAGTACCTTTTTTTCTGTTTTGAAAAGTCGAATTTTCCATATGTTTTCCCCGGGGGCCAAACTTAAAATTATTATTGTCTACTCAGCATCGATTTACCTTTCAACCCTCTCGAAGGCATAAACGAGAAAATCAGTAAGGAAAATCTGTCACTATCTGACGGTCTATAAATAGGACCGGAGCCACCTTCCATTTGGACAGCATTGCAGAGAGAGACCGAAAGCGGTCCGGCGAATGTGTGAGAAGTGAGATCGACAATAATTGGGAATGCCATTGAGTTAAATGCGCATAAACAGCAATTCTTCTGGGCCAGGCTCCGATCATATTATTTGTTGTATATTTGGCTTTCGCGGGAGGACAAAACGTGCTACTTATTTTGCGTAAGTAGTTTGTTTATTAACGTTTAACGTCTTCAAAATTAACAGTGTAAGTTTTTTTTATTAAAAATTCGTTAATTTGAGCAAAAACTGCAAATGAAAGAGTTGGGCAAGCCGTTACCCGATTTAAATATAGAGAAAAATCAAACGGCAGGACAAAAAACGCGTTCAAGTAAATTCAACAAAATTGTCTACTTAAAAAATAATTGGTTGTGCATAACAAGTTGTTTTGTTTCGTATGTGTTTCGTTCGGCGGTGAAGAAACTTGGTCAAAAAAAGGAATCAACGAACGATGTTGTGCACATTTGGGATAAAATGAAGACACACGAAAAATAGAAAGGTACACATGAATAACATTTTTAATTTTAGTAGCTATGCTACTTAAAATAAATATAAAAATGCAGCTAAATTCACCATATTATACACTGCTCAAACATAATGAGTAGAAAAATCGGTACGTGCGAATATACCTTTTTAATAGCATTTACTCAAACATTTATGAAAACCGAGGTGAACTTTTAAAATTGTCTCTCAGTTTGTATTATTTCTCTAGTTAGGTATTTATTCAAAAACAAAAAAATGACTTGGTTTACGATCTCCGTCAGATATGCCGTTCGAAATGGTGAAAACTTTATATCCTCACTAGCCCAAAAATTGATTGGCAGAAGTGACGCGTGGGGAAAAATGCACTTTTGGGTCGGAAAATAAGTCGGAAATTTTTTTTTCGTGCGAATATACCTTTTTAATAGCATTTACTCAAACATTTATGAAAAGCGAGGTGAACTTTTAAAATTGTCTCTCAGTTTGTATTATTTCTCTAGTTAGGTATTTATTCAAAAACAAATTGATTCGATTCAAAAACTCGTCTAAATCCAACTTTATTAGTCTACATTTTGTGATGTCCATTTTTTCTGAGACGCAAGATGCCCATGGGAATAAATGCTACTGGAAAACTTTGGTAAGTTTTTCTGGCAGCCAAAAACTTCAAGGTTTATTTTTTTATTAATATTTCTTCATTTTACAGTTTAATCTGCTTAGAATGTTTAATGTGCTTAGAATGGTTTCTCTTTTAAGTAGGTATAGTTTTTGTAAAAAAATAAAACCGACAAATTAATAAGCGATTGCAATAAAAAACGTCTACTGACATTACCCAACATTTTAAAGGTTACCTTTTCAATTAATTCAATTTGTTATTAATGTGCAAGTAAAGTAATTACGACTCGGCCTATCATCATAATCTTTTAACGATTTAAAAAAAATGTGGCACCCAAAATTGCTATTTTTAATAGATACTAGATGACGCGAGTACTGTTACAAGCTAATGTAGTTCCGTATCGTGTTTGTGTACGTGACAAGTGCATAATGTGATATGATTGACCAGTTTCCGCTATACTTACAAGTGTGTCCCTTTGATGAATGTAAAAATAAAAATTGGTACATTATTTATTCAATTTTAATAGACATAGGTGTAGAGGTTAATATTTTTGCATCTGAGGATATGTTTGTTCTACCTAAAGACCTGCGAAAATGTCAATGTTTGCCATAAATTAATGATCGGCAGTTTTTTGGACGGAGGTCATCGCGACCGTTTATTTTCGATATTATTAGTCATAAATTATTGCACGTTATTAAAAATGTCGGAAGCGGCATTGAACTGTACTTACCCATTACAATGGTAAAATAAAAATAGTAAACAACGTAGTGCCAAATTTGAAGTTCAAACAAGATCTGTGATGACATCGTAATTACGCAATAGGTTGACTGGAATATTATTTCAGTCAACGCCATTACAGAAGCCGTTTCCAAAAGTATCCTCAACAGGATTTTTTGTTCTTGAGTTGGTAGTATGGCAAACCAACCTATTTTACTTGCTCTGTGAATTTTCTGACGCTGGCCGCCATACAATTTTGACATTGGACATTTGAATCGTTTAACCTTAATTTATTTTACAAAAAATGGGTATAATAAAAGAAGAAAAATGAAAATATAAATTAATGCTTGTAGGTATAATTTGACAAGATTTAACCCATGTTCTAAATAACCTTTTACATTTGACAACTGCCTTCACTTCATAAAACAAATTGGCTAGTGCATTGCCACAACAAAGTGAGAACTACATAAAATTCACTGGTTACAAACTATTGGTATGGCTTTTATATTTTTAATTATCATTGATTTTTTTTCTAATTTTTTTAACTTTATCGGCTTAGAACAGTTTTTTATTGAGAGTGGCATTCCTTTGTATATTTTACTGCATACTCTACAAACTCCCCGCCAGAAACTCTCGACGTCCAAATAAAAATATTTTAATCTATATATTATAGTTTTAATCTAATTTTAATGACAATAATTATTAAGTTACCTCTAAGTTCTCAAGAAAAAAGAGAGACACTTTAATAGTAACAAGCTGATAATAACTGTGTTTAATATAATGGAAATAAGGACGGTTTTTCCAGTAAGGATTAAGGAAACTAAAAAACAAAGAAGCGTTTATTTCTCATTTTATTTGTCCAAGAAATAATAAAAAGTTCATTTAAATAGGTAGTATAGTGCAGGTACCAAAAATGTGTTCTTAATTTTGTACGAATACATCCGCGAAACCAGTACATTTACTTAGTACATACATACATAAATAAACAAATGAACACTATGAACAGTCAATCAACGTAAACATAATTCAATCTGTAATTTGGCAATGCCAAATTACTCGCTATTAAAATTGTTCGCAAACAAACATTTGGCAATATTTTTTTCCATACAAATTCTTCCATTTCTCCAAGAATTATTCTAGGAGAAAGGTTATTTGTAATTAAAAATCCATTAAGAGCGCATCATTAGGGTCTCGGTCGAAAATTGCCGCAACCAATAACAAATAAATAATAATTAAAGGTATTCATTACTGCAATTCGATGTGGTTACTAGAAAGCAAAACAGAAAAACGACGAAGCCTAAAAGTGTCATTGCCACTGATACCTACATATAATATATAATATATAATATATAATATATAATATATAATATATAATATATAATATATAATATATAATATATAATATATAATATATAATATATAATATATAATATATAATATATAATATATAATATATAATATATAATATATAATATATAATATATAATATATAATATATAATATATAATATATAATATATAATAATATAATATGTAGATATGTACATACCTATATAGAATCTACATTTTCAGCTGTCGCAGTCGCATGAAGAGTACGTAGGTACATAATTCAGATTCCTCCAAATTAAAACTTACCCTAACCTTGTCATAACACCTATAGGGAGATACCTACCTAAGTACAGTATTAATGTTTACCTGAGTTCAATACAATAAATAAACATGTTTTCTACTCCTATAGTAGTATCATACCTATTAAGTAACGGTGTAGGTTATAAGTAAGTCCATTGTTACGAACACTGACACGTAATAAAAAAAATACGTATCTGTTCTTAATTAAAACGCAATTATCACGGGTGCCTTGTTAGCGCGGCATCCGCGTCACCATAGCAGCCAACTAACATACTAATTGTTTCAAGAAAAATATAATATGTACAGTCGCGGACAGTTGGTATCGAACGACCTGAAGAGGTTTCTCGTGGCTATCGTTACAGGGCGCGCGGAGACGGCAACAGCGCGCGCCTTCGGCATCGGATGGTTCGAACGGGTGTCTTGTTCCGAGAATTCTTTGCAAGCGATTAAGCCGATGTCACCGAAAGGGTTAAAAAAAATTAAGGAATCAGTATTAAACTATTTATTAAAACAGTTCACAAGTATACAGTATGATTTTTTAAACTACCACCGCGATTTCCTCGCTTATTTTGCGCCCTACAAAAAAAACATGAGAAACAAAAAGGTGACAATTTTGGACAGCTAAGTGGCCCTGAAAAAGTAATCAACATCCATGGTCAACTTGTCGCGCAATATAAAAAAACCTCCAATTGAGCAAAATTATTAAATAGCCGTAACATACCTATTTATTTTAAGATACCGAAGAAAACTTTTATATTGAAAATTGATGGCACTGAGAAGCTTTATGCAACTGGGTGCTCAGATAGTTTCTGAAAATTACACAGGCTCTTCGGCTCTGTTGAGGCCATTGTTTTAGTTATTAAAGGCCATTGTTTTAGTTTATTAAAGTAGTTATTTGGCTCCCTACTGAAAAATCTTAAGAAACAAAAACGTGTAAATTTTAGATAGTTGGTTAATGTTAAAAAAAGAAGTCGGTATCCATGGCCAACTTTTCGCGCAATACCAAAAAAAACTTAAATCAACAAGAATCTGAAAACAATCAATTTATTTTGAAAGTCGAGGGAAAATTTTAATTGGAGATTAGCGGCAATTAGATCACGCAAGAACATTGACAAAAGAAAATTTTCATACAATTTGTACTAGTTTTCCCGCTAATTTGTTTAAAGTGTGAAGTCGAAATAGCAATTAAAAACATCAACAGTTATTCAAATTAAAGACAAATTTTCTCATATTAAAGATCTTGTTTGATCAAAAAAAAATTAAATAAATTGATAGTTTTGTTTTCACATTTTTGTCGACTTGAGTTTTTTTTTGTATTGCGTGAAAAGTTGGTTATGGATGCCGATTTATTTTTTAACATCACCTAGCCGTCTAAAATTGCCATATTTATTATGCTTATATAAGCTTACTTACATAAAAAAAATATATTTAATGCAGTGATAGGGCCAAAGCGAAAAATGTTTTTCAAATAAATCAAAGTGTGCCAATTGTTTCTAAAATTGGTAGTATGGAGTATCCTTTACTTTTGAACAACTTTTCCTAGCAACTTATTTCCACATAAGAAATGTTAGCAAAGTTTTTATCAAGAGTAACTTTTTGCGGTAAAATTAAAGATAAGAAAGTGTTCCTATTCAACACCTCTTCTGTGGACATACTGTATATACATAGTGTATTTGGAAATGAAAGGAAGGTTTATGGCTTATTATAAATATAAATGCAAATTCTTTATCAGAGGCTCGAGAGTCCGTCATAAAATACTACATAACTCGCCCGAATATTAATTTGCGTATTTATCCTCATCAGATTTTTAGCAAAAGAGCACGCCACTGAAATGGTCGAATTTTCCTTCTCAATCAATATTTATGGCCTCCTTTCATTTCCAAATACACTAAGTATAGTTGTCAGCGGTTTTAGACATTAAGTTAATAAATATTTTGCGTTGCAACAAAAATGTATTTTTATGTTATAATAAAAAAATATGTAGTAACACTAAAAATATATTTAGCTAATAACCCTAGAATTAAAAAAGTTAATTAAAAGGATTTTCATAAATTATTCTTTTCTTTGCAAAATAAGTATTTGTTCCAACATTTAGTTGTTAGGTCTCGTAGTCCTAAACATAAATGATTATAAAATAAAAGGGGTGTCCCTTTTATTTATTTTTTCTTATTTTTGAAGAAATTGGTCAGAAGTTTTAATAAATTGGTTTTCGTGGTGCTGCAATGCTCCATTGTTTCTCATAAAATGCCCTTCAACAGATAAATGAGATTAGGGGGTCACAGACATAAAATTACCCTTGTAACTTAATAGAGAGTTATTGCAGAAACTGTTTTTGGCATTAAGCAGTATTTAAGACGACCTTATTTGAATACTCTCATACGTTATTTATGATTCTGACAATAGTTATTGCAAGTCGTAATTTATGTATCCAAATTAAGGGCTTGTTTACGTTTACTTTATTGTTTTGTATTTCTACACTTTCACTAGAATATTATGTGCTTTTATAATTTTGCTCCGGAAAAAACTGGGAAAACAGCCAAATAACCACGGAACACCAAGGTGAAAGACTAATGAAAACAAACAAGGTGCAAACGCAAACAAGCAACGAACATTTTAGGTTAAGTCCTACTTTCACAGAACACTAGCGTTTTCTGACAAATCAGAATTTATTTTAAGAATTGTGACAAATAAGGTAAAAATAACGTATATTATGGTATACACAATAAACAAAAATAAAGGAAAATAACCTTATTATGGACGACCTTATGTCAAACTACGACTGCGCATGCTCAAATGTCAAAATAACGTCAAAAAAGAGCGCGACGTTATTTATTTCTGCAATAACTCTCTATTATTTAAATTGCATACCTTTATCAATAACATCAGAAGACACACAGCAGGGACACGTGTCAAGCTTTACACACCTCCCTGGACCTCAATGTGATTACCTGGATAAAATAAAATAATTTCAGGTGATTGAGGACTTCCACAAGCTGGATATAATGATTACGAAGTTTTATTAGAACCACCGACACAGGAAGAATCCGAAAAAACTATAAACCCATTAAAATCTTTATGACTATAACATAATTAAATAAAGGCAAGAAATCAAATGCATTTTCCATTATTATATTATATGTATATTAATATTTAGTATACCCACCTTGGGATAGGATGACTTTCTGAACTCTCCTGCTCATCGAATCTATGAGTTGGCAGCAGAGATCATGGGTTACGACTTCATCCCACGTTTGTTGAATCTTCTGCCAAAGTGCCTCCCTATTTTCGGGTACGAAGTTCTCCATTGTCCGCGCCATTCTGCCCCACACATTCTCAATGGGATTCAAGTCAGGACTCTTCGCCGGCCATTGCAACTTTTCTACGTTGTTTTCGGTGAACCATTCGCGAACTATTCTTGCTGTATGCACAGGAGCGTTATCATGCTGGAAAACGAAGCCATCGGGATACATTTCCGTTGCAGTTGGTAACAATCCGCCTTCGAGTATCTCGCAATAGCGAGCTGCTGTGAAGCGGTCGTCGATTCTCCAACAAATGCCAGGTCCACGGTAGCTTATCCAGGCCCATATGTTGACGGAAAAATGCCCACTCCTTTTCCTGGGTGACACAAATCTTTCGTCATATCTTGAACTCACCGAAGGTCTATATACTCGCACTTTGCCATTGTAATGGCTTTGAAAGATCTTTTCGTCGCTAAATATTACCTTCTCCCAATAATGTGCCGGTAAACGAGATTTCAGATTGGCTGCATCTAATCTCCTTCGGGCAGTTCTAACACTTGCTGGAAATTGTGTTGCAGATACTGCTTCAACGGCGGATTTAACCGGATTTGCAAGGCAAAAATTAGCTAGTTGCTCATCTTGTTGGTCAGACGTAATTTTCACATTTCCTCCTCTATGTATGTTTTCCACGCTTCCGGTTTCGTCATATTTCTTCTTTATATTGAAAATGGTGCTTTTAGATACACCAAATTCTTCGGCCAGTCGGGAAATAGCCCAACCATTTTCTAGTTTGGCGATGATACGGTGCTTGACGGATTCACTCAAACGAGGCATAACGAACACTGTTAGTTACTCTCTCGAATTAGGATACTGACTAAATAATTTTAGCCCACCCACCTTAGTATTTATACAAAGGGCTAGGAGCAGGTATAATCGATATTTTCAAAATCTACATCCAATTCAATATTACAATTATTAAGTTAATCCCCTAAATTTAGTTATATTAAGTGCAGGTAGGTATAATTAATAAATACCTATTTAAAAAGATATAAATATCTATGCTAAAATATTTCAACTCAGGTAATCCGATAATCCATTAATTTTGTGCCATACATTTTCTAATTAATATTAAGAGCCCCCATATCTACTTTTAAACATATTATACAAATCCTTGAAATCTTTAATTTTTGAGATAATCGCTTGATCTGTTTTTTGTCCGAAAGGACTTCAAAAGCCGCTTATTTTAGCAATCCTGCCATTTTCAAATTGCAAATCCAGGGCCGGCTACGATTTTTTTATTCCCCCGATTTTCACAAAAACCATTTAGCCATTTTTTTATTTAAAATCTGACACCACATCGTCAATCAGGACAGTCGAAAACCCTTTATATACCAAATTTGAACAAAAAATATAGAGAGAGTTCTATTCTACAGGATGTCAAAATTGAGCAAAATAGGAAATTTAAAGAAACCTCTTCAGGCATCTCTGGCGAGTCAAGTCATAAAAATTCAGCATTTTCAGATGGGGCAGAGAAAAATACCCTGTATTGAATCTTTGCACACCAACACTTTGAGTGGTTCTGTTGACAATTAAACTATTTTGACGGGATTCCATGGCACACTTGACTCGCCAAATGCCTGTAAATTTCCTATTTTGCTGAACCTTGACATCCTGTAGAATAGATCTCTCTCTAAATTCTTTGTTAAAATTTGGTATATAAAGGGGTTTTAGGGGGATCCTGATTAACGCTGTATTGGTAGATTTTAAATAAAAAAACACTCAAAAATCGTAGCCGGGCCTGGATTTGCCTTTTGAAAATGATAGGAAGGCTAAAAGAAGCGATTTTTGAAGGCCTTTCACACAAAGAATGTTCAGGGATTATCTCCAAAAATAAAGATTTTATTAATTTGCATATGTTTAAAAGTAGACACCCTGTATATTAAATTATTGTTTTTGAGAAATTCTTCGGAATTCTATTGTGGCTCAAATTGACTATGGATTTACCTAATTTCATATTCCTAATTAATACAGGGTGCTGGCAGCAAAGGAAGGAAACTCGAGAAAAAGCAACTTTTATTGTGGTGTTGATTCTAATCTCAGCCTTGATATTTATTATTTTTTTATTTCATTATCATAAATACTAGACGGTATAGTAACATGATAAAATAGTACGAAATATTAAATACCAACACTGGGGTTGGAATTATTACCAGCACAAAGTTGCATTTTCCTCGAATTTTGTTCCTTTGCTGTGAGAGGCTGGAGGCTGTAATTTGCATTTTATGGTTCTATTTTTAGCAGACCGGCCGGCTGCAGACTCCAGCGCGATGTTGCCGTCTCCGCGCGCCCTGTAACGATAGCCACGAGAAACCTCTTCAGGTCGTTCGATACCAACTGTCCGCGACTGTACCTCGGCACTGAAGTTCTTTTTATGACTCATGTGGTTTATTTGCCTCGGCCAGAGGCCTCAGCAACTAAACTCCACATGAGTCATAAAAAGTTGAACTTCAGTGCCTTGGTACATAAATAACTATTCTTTCGTCGAAGAAAAATTATAGTACAAATATTTGTAAGCTTATTACATACTCGTGGAATTACAGCACTCGCCGCTGCGCGGCTCGTACGCAACTTTTCAACTCATACGTAATAAGCTGTTTACAACTCTCGCTATGTAATATACTATTATGTTGTTGTCATATCGTAAAAAGGTTGTAACGTAAACTTACCAGTGTTTGACACCTTAAGGATCGATTTATCAAATTTTAGTATATAAAAATCAATTTGGCGCGTTTATTGATGATTCTTAATATGGAGTAAGTAGGAGAGACACCATTGGAAATAATTACCAACAGCCCAAATCAAATCTGTAATATATTTTTTGTAAACAATATTTAAAAAAATTTTTTTTGTTGTTCAGTATAACTGACAGTGATTTTTAACTAGATCCTTAGCCTGAATATGATAAGCCCAAAACCTGACACCCTATAAAAATTGTCACAGCAATTTTTAAAAAGGAAAACACAAGTATGGTTATTTTATGTAGAAATGTTTATTTATTCGTACATTCTCATTTCTGGAACATATACACTCACCGGCACGAAAAACGGAGCACTTACAATTTTTATTTAAAAAATGTGAAATTTTAATACTTTGCGATGGTTTATTATTATAATAAGTTAAACGCAAACAACAACATGTTTTAAGTAATTTCTAATAACAATTGGGCGCTTTTTTTTAAATAAAAACTTTTGTTACAATTTAAAAAATTAGAACGATAAACCCACATTGGTGTTGTGGCAAAATGTCCTTAAATGAATCAAAACTTAAACGATTTTTGAGCAAAAACTAATGAGGGGCATTTTTAATAACGGGTATTACCCCCGCGAGCTCGAATGATTGCATGCATTCTCCGTGGCATGCCTAAAATCAAATGGGGAATGTCCTCTTGAGGAATAAGGTCCCATTCCTCTAAAAGAGCTTGTTTCAACTGATTTATGGTTAAAGGAGCAGGAACACGACTTCGCATTCTTCGCCCAAGCATGTCCCAAACATGTTCAATCGGGTTCGCATCTGGACTTAACGCTGGCCACTCCAAAACAGGAATGTTTACATCATTTAAATACTGTTGAGTGATTCTTGCGGTATGAGGTCTGGCATTATCATGCATCAGAAGAAAGTTATTTCCAATAAAATCAACATACGGGACAACAAAATCTTGGAGAATTTCATCAATGTACCTGGCAGCAGTTAAGGAGCCTCTTGGAACGATGTACAACTCAGTGTGTGCCTCCAGAGAAATTCCAGCCCACACCATTACTGAACCTCCTTGGTATCCTACTCTAGGACTGAAGGTACATTCTGCAAAACGCTCTTGTGGTCTTCGCCATACTCTCTCGCGACCATCTGGAGATCGCAGGCTAAACCTGGACTCATCAGTAAATAAAATTCGCCCCCAATCATTTTCACCCCAATGCTCATGATTTCTGGCAAACCGAAGTCGCGCAACACGATGACGCCTAAGAAGCTCTGGGCCTGTTGCAGGTCTACGACTGGTAAGATTGGCTTCTCCAAGTCTTCGTCTAACTGTACGTTCGCTTACATTGGTATTCCGAACATGATGAAGTCTATTTCTGATTTCTACAGCTGTAGCACGACGATCTCGTAGACTTTGCAAGAGGATGAAGCGATCATCATGAGCGTTAGTTTTTCGTTGGGGACCAGTTCCAGGTCGTCTGGTGTAAGCTCTAGTTTCCAAAAAACGTGTATAAATACGGTGCACAGTGCTATTGGATACGGCATATTGTTGGGCAACATATCGCTCAGTTCTTCCGTCTTGAAGCAACGCAACAATAGCAGCCGCTGTTTCAGGATTAACAGCCATATTTTTACCTTAAATAAACGTAGTACAGCTTTGAACTGTTTCACTTCTTTAAACTCAGACTTGTCAAAACAATAAAAACAAAAGAAAAGTCATGGCCAACTAAGACTTGTGTACTTTTTAATTTTTGGAAATTTTTATTCAAAACAGTCTAGTCTTGCTTTTCAAATAAACGTTTAATTGTTGTTAGATATTACTTAAAACATGTTGTTGTTTGCTTTTAACTTATTATAATAATAAACCATTGCAAAGTATTAAAATTTTACATTTTTTAAATAAAAATTAGAAGTGCTCCGTTTTTCGTGCCGGTGAGTGTAGTAACTTATTCTTGAGTAGTTTCCAATTTTGGAAATTGTAATTTGTTCATATCTCAAGGTTGTTATTAAAAAAATGTTCGCTTTTATTTCCCTAGTTCTTTTATTTTTCTAATATTGATTCTCGTAAATGTATTACCATTTTATTTAGCTCCAACCGTTTTTTCTCATTTAATATTTTCTATCTGTTTTCTATTTATTGTTCTTTTCTTCCCCTCCCTCTTTTCTTTTACCTTTCTTTTTTTTTCTTCTAAAAATACTGTTTCTTCTCTTGAATGTAATGTGACATGGTAAACTTGTAAAGATTTGTCTATAATAGCTACTTAGCTACTCATTTAGCAAGAATGTTCAAATTGAATAAATTTTTCATTTAGATAAAAAAACGCTTCTTTTGTTACAGGAAAAACTACTTACAAAACTCGAGGAGACAGAACCAGAGTTAGCGACCTGCCAAGAGGAAGAGGTCAGTAATATGTTACGCACATTTCCGGTTTTCTCGCAATTTAAAACCAAGTTCATTTATTTTCGCAATAAAAAACAAACAAGAATCACTCAAGGTCTGCGTTGATAGAATACTCGGTGACCTCTCTTTAGGCAAACCTTTGCAGAGCGGTTGATGCTCTTGACTCTTTGAGGGACCTTGACTTGAACTTTAGTAACGTTCGGCATTCGATTAATAATTTCTAAATGGGTATGGTAGGTATAAATAATGATCTCACTTGGGACAGCATAAAAACGCGTGGGCAGCGTTTGCTTTGGAAAACAAGATCGTGTCATAGGCGGCGCGCGGCCCTTAATAATATTCTATACAAATTTTGTTTAAATGCTCTAAAAAAGAACAAAATAAACTTTGAAATAATTCAAACCAAAGCAAACCAATAATTTCGTTACACACAAAAATCTATACACAAATCCAAAATCCGTAAACTAAAGCGCAATCCTTATTTAGGTGCACGGCACTGGTTGTACTGGCCTAACTGGCCCACGTCGACACCTGCTCCGTGGATCTCAAAAACGCCGACCAATCAAATCGCTACGCTCGCTTTCTTATTGGCTGCCTCCTTGACTAGGTCGACGTCGACCGCATAAAAACCTTTGAATTTTAAACGGGTGTCTGGTATTTTTACCAGCTGCTATGAAATAGATCGCGCCCCGTATATCACTGTGTTCCAAGTGAGTTCATTTTTTATACTTTACATTTTTGAATAAACAATATACAAGGCAACAAAGTTTTACTATTAAAAAATCCTAAAAAAATGTTTTTTTTGGCAAATTGAAATCGATTGTTAGGTATTTGAGCCACCTTGATTATTATCCAATGTATTACAAATTAATGTTTTACAGTGTGTTATATGCATCCATGCCAAAGCCACAATGCAGACGTCCCCATGCGGTCATCAGGTAGTCTGCAGAAAGTGTTTCGTGAAAACTATACAAATCGCCGTCTCCCAGAGACTACTTCCACTACGCTGTGTTATTTGCAGGGCCAAGATACTCAGGTTAAAGGTAAGAATAGCTATTTTCTATCCACAAAATTTGACAGAAAAAAATGGACAGGTGCATTTTAAGCAAAACATTTATTATTATGTGTTATGTACCTACACGTGTATAGCTTCATTCACCAAAACAAAAGAAAGGCTTCCGCAGAAAAGACGTCTGAAATAAACAAACTGTTTATACATGAGTAAAATGTTCCCCATTTCTTTATATAAAATTTTGTTTGAAACATGAAGAACAATGAAAAATTCTGCTTCGATTTTTTTACAATTGTGTCAGTAAACTATTTCCGATTTTTTTTTAAATATTTTGCAAAGCAGGGACTATAGCGATCACTTGACTCCCTCTTTCGCGGGACTAAAGTGCGTCATTTACTCCCTTGGGACTAAAATATTTTAGTCCCAAAGGAGTAAAAAATGTTAGTCCCTGGGGCTTAAAAGTAACAAAAACAATAGAAACTAGACCAACTATGTACTTTATTCAATAACATTAATTAAACAAAATTCAGAATGTTTTGATCTAGCCTCTTGTTTTTGGACAAATTGGCTGTAATATATTTTTAATCAGGGAATGATGGTAGGTACGAGGCCAACGATAAAGACAGGCCGTGGCGCTAACGCATAATCGCGTAGTCACGTGACCATCTTAGTCCTATTAATAAAAGGCATTTTCGGAGATAAGTAGAAAAAACAAATTTCGTAACAATTTGGCGAGTTTTCTTTCATCTATTACATTATTGGTTTTGTGCATCCAGGCTTTCTCTAATTGTTTTTTCAAAATTTTCAACCTGTCTCAGCTATTTTGGGCTGAGAGTTAAACGGCACTGCACTCAAATATTTTGGCACATTCTTAAAAATTGTTGGGACAGCACCTTCCTTTAGCTTAGGTGATATTCTCTATAGGTATTTTCCTCCCATAACACATTTGTCCACTTTAATTGTTTCACTTTCTTGAAAATGTGTTAGCCACACATACTTGAGGGTTTTTTAGAAATTAAATCTCAGTTGGAATTTGACGAATCCATTTTTGGCGCAAATTTTCATCCCGAGGCAAAGCAAATGTGGTTTATGGTGACATTTTCTTCCTGGCTTTTGTAATATGTGTAAATATAATATAAACAGACCCAATATTTGGTATTTCTCCCGTAAGCAGACCACCCGTCTGTGTCTTAGGCTCCACTGTCCATTCCGGGGGGGGGGGAGAATTCCCCTTACAGCGCTCACGCGTCGGTGCGAGCGGCACCAATACCAGAGAACATTCTCTGCCAATAGGTACTCTTGGACGGCACGACTCCCACCCAGACACCCAGAGGCCATAATAACACCTGGGAAGTTCCCCTCCGCCAGGGCACACGCGCACTAGACACAAACTTGTTTCTTAAATATAAACTAAGACGTTTAAAAATACTTTAAACATTTAAAACTTCTCAAAACCCAATCTGCCGCTTTCAGTTATATGACAAATGACATGTAACGTCGGCCTAAGATGGTCACGTGATTTTTGTGCGCCATGGCCTGTCTTTATCGTATTCCTCGTGGTAGGTACTAATGACGTAACAAATTGTATCATAGTAGCTCCGCTTGTTGCGAGCGCATCATACATATCGTTTTAATTCTAACCGCATATCTCATTTACGCTGGTATAATAGAATAATTACTAATGACTAATACCAGCCAATTCATTGCTCGTCGTCCTTCCATTCGCGCATCACATAATAATCGTTTAATTGGCGCCTTTCCATAATAAGTGGCGTGAACGGTACAGTCCCCATTTCTCCATTAGCATAAATTTCCAATAAGAGCTGCACGAAATATACATCAAACGATTACTGGGTCGTGGTTGCGGTGCTCGTAACACGGACTTCTTACATAATTGGATGTTTAATGAATAAACGGTAAATCTGTTAACTCTTGATTCTTTGGAACTGCCTCTATGGCGTTATTTATTTTGCTTTACTTCGAAACATAACTATATCTTGCTTATACAACTGATAGAAGAGGTTAAACAAACATCCCTCCCAATATACTATTACCTACTAATAGATAACTGTAATTGTGTTTTAATTTTTAAATTCCAAAACCTATAGAAGTAAGGAGCAGGGTATAATGTTTTGAAAACACTTCAAATCTGTTAATATTGTTAGGCAAATTACAAACTAATTATTTCTTGTACATGGATAACTGTTCTGGTTATCCATCACCATAAGCAATCCGTGGTTCATATTAGGGTTTCTAGGAAAGTGTTGGCTTTTGGGAAATTTAAATGTAATTTCCCTAGTTCTTATTTTTAGAGCTAGCCAGAGCTTTGATTTGCCGGGAGCGGCCAACCCATCGATTGGGGTCTGTCGCTTTTGAATGGTTTTATTTTCGTACTGAACTTGCGCAAAAATAACTTTTCTTCAAACTTCCCTATTTTAAAATATGATAGGTATTATAAAATATCATGCAAATACTACAGCGGCCGTAAAAGCAATTTTATATGTAGGACTAGAAATGTAGTTAGGCGTGGCGTTTTACTTTATTAAATCTTGTATTTTAGCTTTTTACGAAAAAAAAGTACGTGGAAGTGCTTTTTGTGGCTCACCAAAAAAGGGACAATTTTAGTTCTCAAAAAACATAAAAAATAAAATATGTCTTGTTATCTGTACTCGAGAATCCGCAAGTATAAAACATTTAACAATTTCTCATTTCAGATTCCCATCGGCTGGAAATTAATGCATGGATCTCTCATGAAAATTCATCGGAAATTAAAAGAAATTAATTCGAATTTCTGTAGAGTAGGACGGGAAATTTGCGACTAACAAACTTTCTTTCGGCGTCTCTCGACTGAAAGGGAAGTGTTTTATGAATCTTAATTGCAAATGAGCTCTTACAACTTCTCGGGCTACATCAAATATTCAGCGAAGAACCAAAAAGGTATCTGGGCAACTTTAACTCTTTACAAAAATATTTGTACAGTTCGAGTTAAAAATGTACAATGCAAAACTAAATAAAAATATGCTGTTAAGTAATAAGTACCCATTGATATCCAAAGTTAACAACCCCTTAGAAATACCCCAGAAACACGTATGATTTACATATGAACAAGTCACCAATGATGGTCGTAATGTATACTAACTCAAATTTGCGATACATCGGTAATATGTGATATCATGCGCCTTACAACAGTTATATCCATCGCATTCTTTAAAAACATATAATTTTTTTTATATATTTCTTGTTTTCAAAACATGTTTATTCTTCCGAAAAGGTATTTTATGGAATAAAAACTTGAAACTTCACTGTTGGCCTTATATTTTAATTCTAAACAACTTTTCGTAATACATGTTTTTTCTAAAATTATAAAGGGTACTTTACTCTTGAGTCTTTTTCTTATTTTCGAACCTTCCCCGTATACGAAATGAGATATTCAAATTTTGAAAATTGCGATTTGATTTTGCAGGAATGCACAAACTTTTATCAATAATAAAATTTTCTGATAAAAGTAAAATTTAAAAAATCCCATATGGTGTATACTTTCTACTGGACACTGTATACTTACTATTTTTTAGGGTTCCAGGCAATTGTATAAAAAATGAAAATTCATTGCTAGGTTATATTTAGAGTAACTATCCAACAGTATATCGTTGGAATCGGGAGAATAAAAGGAATCTAGAAACGGAAAGATATACAAAGTGTCTCGACAAACTGACCAAGTGATGCCCACTTCTGGTCAAATCGGAAGTCATTATTGATATTCCATTTCAAAATTCAACTTCAAAATATTTAATGCGAAAGTGAATATTTCGAGATAACATTTTAACAACACCCAGTATTATACTGTGTGGTCATTTAAGTGTGCATATGCAACATATGGATTTTTTTAAATTAATTGCACAACCAAAATACAGATATTGCCGAAAGTTGATGCATGTTCAATAATCATATTAAGTGCACTTAGAATGGTTGCCAGTTAAACAGCATACAGGGTAGGTCAAAAAGTATACAAATTGTACAAGAAAATTTCAGAAAATTCAGCAAAATGTAATTAAGAAAAGTTGTTTAGAATTAAAAGGTATGCCTAAATACCAAAACATAGCCTCCTAAAAAACAAAATGTCGTCAATTAATTTCCAGTTTCTTAATTAACATTTAAAATAAAAATTTTGTACCTTAAATGAGTTTTTTAATATACACATTAAAATTACTAATGTTTTACGTAGTTCAGAAGAATTTTTGCGAAATTTTAAAGTTTTGTTTAATATCGTTGCAACAAACATAAAGTTTGTGTTTCCCTAAAAACTTAAAAATCTATGTTAATTTTACAAATATGCTTGAATTTGAACAAACTTTTTCGAAATTGATTTAATTTTTATTGATTTATGAAATTGTTTAGGGCGAGTATTAAAAAAAAGGAAATTATTAATGTTTTTAAGAAAATTCTTAGGATTGGTATTTAGGCATAACTTTCAATTCTAGACAACTCTTCTTAATAACATTTTGCTGAATTATCTGAAATAAGTATACTTTACTCTTGTACAATTTTTTTATTTTTTGACCTACCCTGTATGCTGTTTGACTTGCAACCATTCTAAGTGCGCCTAATATGATTATAGAAGATGTACCAACATTCGGGAATATTTGTATTTTGGTTGTGCAAAAAATAAAAAAAAATCCCATATGTTGCACACTTAAATGACCACACTGTATTAACTTTGACTACATATTAAAATTCCGCGAACATTTCTACATAATTCTAGTTCTTTTTAATTTTATTTTTAGCTAAAAATATAACGAAAATATCAGCCAGCGCGCATTTAAATTGGACCTCCCTGTGCATACCTCCCCTACATATATTTTTTACTAGTGACATTTTTTTAATGCTCCCCTCCGGTTTCTTCCAGCAAACGGGCCCCCTGCTACCGACCTCGGCCAGCGGCTATTCCGTGAGTTCCCGCGCGTCCTCCGTACCCCAATCGGACAGCCTGTACAGCGTCAGCAGCGGCGGATCGTCCCTATCCGCCGCCTCCACCTCCCCCTCCGACGTCGGCCCGGCCTGCGGCAAGGCCCCGCCCGGGGGCGCGGCCAACTGCGGCGGGGCGCGGCCCTGCTGCTCTAGCGGCCGCTGCCTGGGCGGAGCCTACCCGCGCCAGCCAACCACCGGCGCCATACGCAGGTGAGGGGGCGTGGCCGGGCGGAGGATGGGCGGGGATAAGACGGGAGTGGGCGGGGCTTAGAGGGGAGTGGGCTGGGCTTATATGGGAGGGGCGGAGCTTAGATAGGAGTGGGCGGAGCTAAGTTATGGGCTAAGGGGGAACCGAGAGAGGACAATTGAAGGCGTGGCCAGTAAAGAGGAAGTTTGCGATTTGCGTGTGTTTTCAGGTCGCAGAGGCAGGCGATGAAGATGACGTTACAAGATTATTGCAGGCCAGAGAAAATGGTGAATCGCTTGCCGCCTATAAGGGAGATGCCGGGTGCTAGCCCGTTACATTCGGCGACGCCTCCAGCTTCCACTAGAATAAGGTAACGATATTTTCTTATTCTTTTCTTTCATTGTTATTGCATAAACACAAAAAGTATTTTTTTACTACTAACCTGAGAAATCACCATTATTTACCTCATTCGTCTAATGAGAAGTAATATTTCTCACCCTACTTAAATAATGATAATAAAAAAATACCTAGGTAAATAATGAAAAATTTTCTATATGACATTTAAAGATTAGTGTCATTTTATCAACTTGACAACTGAACTCCCAGGCTAAATCTAATCAAATATGTAAAATATTAAAATTCTATTATTTATCTCACATATTATATTCTTCGGCGCTACGCGCCTCAGGATATAAAAATGCTCGGTACATAATGGCTCACTTCTCAACCTAAGTGTATAATATACTATTTTTAATGGGTATACCCAGAGGTATGGGTATACAGTACATTTGTTTTATCAAGAAAAATGCTAATACGACCCTTTAGAGAATTTTCTTTTACGCACTTTGATAACTTTTTTATTCTAAGCAAATTGAACATTCTATGGTTATACAAAATGGGACATCGAGCAACTGCATACATTTTGGGCCAAAATATTACGATTGAGGCCAATACGCCTTATAGAAATATTGTTTGTTTAAGAGATACAGGGCGTTGAAATTCATTTTTTGAAATTGAATTTGGGCTACATCTCCCAAAATAATCAAGCTACTGAACTGAAATTTGACACTGCTATGTTTTTGGTGATAGAGAATAAGCTAAAGTTATCAGTTTCTACGTATCTCACAGAGGTCGCCACCTACGCTGTTTTTCGATCGTGCTTTTTCTCGTAACTTTTTTGAGGTTATCTTTTTGGTCTTGCAGGTCCGTCATTTAGTGCATCTTTTCAAACTGCAACTAAAAGGTACTCTTGTTTCACAGCGATAAAATCAGCCGTTTGCTTTAAAATTGTCAAAATGTACATCAGTGACTCCAACATTCGTAACATAACATTTTCAGAAATGTTACAGATCAACTGTACATTGAAAATGAAGAAAAAAAATGCCAAAGGAACATTGGTAGACACACATTCATTTTTTGAAATAGGGTGTTCAAATGTTGTCGAGTTTTAATCCGTTCCATTTTGAAAGTGAACAATTGTTCGGACATTGTTTATATGAGTTTTTTCTCACTGAGCAGTAGGTCAAACTTTTATTCTTCGAATATTGAATTGATTTTATCGTTAAGAAACAAGAGTACCTCTTTGCTGTAGAATGAAAAAATGGGCTAAGGTGATCGACCTGCAGGACCAAAAAGATAACCTCAAAAAAGTGGCGCCCTCTAAGATACTTAGGAATTGACAGCTTATTCTCCATCCCCAAAAATATAACAGTGCCAAATTTCAGTTCAGCAGCTTGATTATGTTGGGAGATGTAGCCAAAACGCAATTTCAAAAAACAAACTTCAACGCAGTGTCTCTTAAACAAACAACATTTCTATAAGGCATATTAGCCTCGATCGTATCTAATATTTTGGCCCAAAATATAATATGCAGTTGCTCTATGTCCCATTATTAATGACTCACCCTGTATATTAGGTGGTATTATATTATCAACGAAGACAAAATAATAGTAATTGCCCCCCTCCCCCGCACAAGCATGTGGTTGCTTCTGGGCTACTCCCAGTTATTATTATATGTTGCTCCAGGTGTGCGCAGAAGATAGTGACCCAACTGGAGCTCCCCCTGTTGGGCAGAACCCCCAGAGGCTACAGGTACGAGAAGCTGTCGCAGGAAGACGACGACCCACCGCCGGCCAAGGTAAGCCCGCTGACGCCCGAGAAATCCAGTAAGCGCTGGTGGTCGGACAGGAAGTGGCCGAAGAGCGAGGAGAAGATCGACAATAAGAAGAACGAGATCATGGAGAAGCACATGGAGATGAAGGAGAAGCTAGGCAAGGGGAACAAGGTCAAGGAGGGCGGTATTGGCGACGAAAAGGTCTAAAGATGGCGGCTAATGTTATACCGGGCGTTTTTTTTTTATTTCGTGATTTTGTGGGGAGGGGGCTAGTTACAATCTTTGGGAAAAAAAGACAGCACCCATTATTACCGAAATTTCAAGATCGAAAACCTCTGAGAAATAACCAAGGATAGAGGGAGCAAAAGCATCAGAATGCACACGTTTGCAGTCAACCAACATATAACGGAAATTTACCAAAGTAAACAAACATTACCTGTGATAGGTCATGTCCTGACAAATATCGGTGACCACACTTTATGCGTCCCATTGTAAACAAAATCAGTCACTCTATATCCTAAATACTAATAAATAGTCTATAAATAAAAAAATACTTGAAAACTTAAAAAATACATACGTAAACAATCAGAGAATATCACAGTCCCGGGCTTAGACAAGGAAAGAGAGAGGACGCCTAACAGCGCTCGCGGCCGTGTTACCGACTGCCACATCGCACGACAGGCCAGTGGCGTAGCATGAAACGCGTTCTTAGCCAATATCACAAAATGTTAAAAATAAAAAGGTAGTTAATTTTGACTTACATGTAATTTGAAATATTGGTATTTATTTGCAGATAATTTCCCAAATGTAAAACTGCTGAAATATATTTATTTGTAGCGATTTGGAATCAATCAAAATAAAATAAATAATGCACGTCCATGGAAACCATCCCATATTTTATGAAGCTGTCATAATCAATTAAGAAATTTTCAATAAAAACGATGATAAAAAATAATTATATTGGTCCTATTTACAAACAAAACAAAAAACAAAGCACTTTATCATACTAAAAGGTAGAAGGAATTTCAAGAAGTTATATTGAGAAAAAATTAAGTTTCAGGGCATCTTTCAAAGGTAGCCTGTTAAATATTTACCTGTGAAACGAAATCCCGGGCTCTTGCGTTTCACTTCTGCTTTTGCAACCAAACGCTGAACAATTCACCATCGTAAGACTATATTTTCCCCTTAATCACTGTTACGTTTAATTCACAAATTCACGAAATGAACTCACAACGTACTCGCTTTGTCCGCCACATATAAAATGGCCGCCGTTCAAAACGACGTCACAAAATCTATACAAGGCAAGGTAGGCAAGCGCGGTGTCCTCTCTCTTTCTTTGTCTAAGATCCATCAGTTATTGTTCTTGACACAATAAAACAAAAGCTCTTTGTATTGTCGAGATACGGAACATTACCTAATTTTTTGTTTCTGAATATTGTGGCTAGTACCTACCTACTCGTTTACCTTCTTTGAAACTTTTACGGGATATCTCAGTTATAATATTCCAAATTGAGAAATAAGTCTAACTTATTTTTTAAACTGGCCTTTTACTTACAATATGTCAAAAATGACCTACTGAAGATTGGCAGAAAAAAATTCTGATATTTTACCCTAAAACTATTAAATTTGTAGTAAAGAGGCTTTGAGTTGCTGCCCTAAGAATTACAACTTTAGGAACATTGACCTCTATCTTGGTTTGATACATACCTATTCAGAAAACAAAATGTGCACAATTTATGAATAATTAATTCTGGCGACATTTTATAATTTTTGATATGTTAAATTAGGTAAATCAAATGACGTCAAAACCCTTAGCCGTGCGGCGCTCCATTCATAAAATGCCCTTTGTCTCCAAGATTAAATACAGGGTGAGTTTTTTCGATACCCACTATGGGGATCTCGGAAACTAGCAGATCTAGAACAAAGGTTAAATGGGGAAAGAATTGCAGTTTTGAATGCTCAATCTAATGCCCCTTCTGGATTATTAAAAAAGTTCATGGCTTACTAGATATTTTGAATAGAGTGATTTTTTTTGCTATTTCATCAGATCTTTGTAGCTCCTTTATTTCTGATTATACAGAAAAACTGTAGCGACTAAAATTGTAGATAATTTTGGGCTTGATAAGATAATCTGATCCAATATTTTATATTGTTTGTGATTTTTGAGATATGACATAAACTTGTGTTTTTTTAAATGTAAATCATACTTGGCTGTGGCCTTATAAAATCGGCCATTTTTTGAGCTTTCCAAAAATATAATACTCGGCACAGCTATTATAAAAAATAAAAGAGCTATAGCTAATTTTCTGATTTTTTTTTTAAATTTTCACATAGTCAGCCATGGAATGTTTTCATAATTAGGTACGTTCTATTTTATAATTAGACATACTTTAAACTTTCTAATATTTTGTTTTCAGCTGGTAACAAAATGTAACAAAATAAAACAAAAATAAAAAACTCAAATTCAAATTATTATTATTTTAAAAGGTCACCTTTTAAAATAAAAAAGTTGTTCAAACAATCCACCATTATTATTTATGCAGATATTGCATTTTTTTAAAACTGAATTTGTCGCCTTTCTTAGAGAGCGCCTGTCAATACTGGCAATTGCTTCTAAAACAGCTGCTCTTAATTCAACAATTGCCTCGTACTTTATTTTGTACGGTTCGCCACAAAAAGAAATCCAAAACAGACAAATCGGGGGATCGGGGCTGCCAGGAAATAGGTCTATTTCTCCCTATCCAACTATTTGGATGATCTGGGTAATTTCTTACTGGCAAATAATAATGTGGTGGAGCTCCATCATGATAATTTTTGTTTTATTTTGTTACATTTTGTTACCAGCTTAAAATAAAATATTTGAAAGTTTGAAGTATGTCTTATTATAAAATAGAACGTAATTATGAAAATATTCAAAGGCTGACTATGTGAAAATTAAAAAAAAAAATCAGAAAATTAGCCATAACTCTTTTATTTTTTATAATAACTATGCCGAGTATTATATTTTTGGAAAGCTCAAAAAATGACCGATTTGATAAGGCCACAGCCAACTATGATTTATATTTAAAATAACACAAGTTTATGTCATATCTCAAAAAGCACAAACAACAAAAAAATTGCATAAGATTATCTTATTAAGCCCAAAATTTTCTACAATTTTTGTCTCTACAGTTTTTCTGTATAATCAGAAATAACGGAGCTACAGATATCTGATGAAATAGCAAAATATCACTCTTTTCAAAATATCTAGTGAGCCATGAACTTTTAAAAATCCAAAAGGGGCATTAGATTAAGCATTCAAAACTGCAATTCTTTCCCCATTTAACCTTTGTTATAGCTCTGCTAGTTTCCGAGATCCCCATAGTGGGCATCGAAAAAAACTCACCCTGTATATGTCCATACTACTCTAAAAACAAAGACAGAATGTCAACCATCAACCATGTAGTCATTGACCTTTTCCGGTGATGTGCCTCCGGAACCACTCTTGGATATCACGAGTTTTTTCTTATTTAATGATATTTCGGGGGCGAATGACACATAAAAACGATCCGATTTCTCGCGGGAAAAAGGCTTAATATCTCTCATTTCCTCTTTGAAGATCCGAAAAAGTGTTAAATATACCTATATCTCACGCTTCCCATGGCGATATTCTTCGGCCCACGACTATTTAAGAATCTTTTTCGACTTGGTCACTGTGGAGACAGTAGTTTTCAGGGACCACTGTATCGTATAAATGAAGTCACTTGGAACAGCATAAAAACGCTTGGGCCGCGTTTGCTTTGTAAAACAAGACCGAGTCTTAGGCGGCGCGCGGCCCTTAATTATATTATACAAATTTTATTACACACAAGACAACACCACACAAAAATCTATACACAAAACCAAAATCTGTAAAATAAAGCGCAATCCTTATTTCCGTGCACGGCACTGGTTATACTGGCCTAACTGGCCCACGTCGACACCTGATCCATGGATCTCCGAAACGCCGACCAATCAAATCGCTACGCTCGCTTTCTTATTGGCTGCCTCCTTGATTAGGTTGACGTCGACCGCATAAAAACCTTTAAATTTTATACGGGTGATTTCTGCCGATACTTCTGGTGTTTTTACCAATAGCAGAGCGTGGTAAATGCTATGAAATAAATCGCGCCCCGTATATCACTGTGCTCCAAGTGAGTTCATTTATACTTTTACCAGGATAGCTCGAGAACAGGCGCCTCGGCAATAAAATACGAGACAAAACACTTTTTTGACCATATTAAACCGCACCTGGTATTAGTAGTAAAAAGAGATGAAGGAGACAGAAAAGATAGATGATATTGTAGTAAAAACAATAAGTGACTGCATGTTCGCCTAATATAATATCACCAATACTTGCATGGGTTTCACTGTTTGACGGCTGGCCACTTGTGCAGCGAAATGCGGTAGATAGCCGTGCCACAATTTCACAGATATTAGGATATACTTGCGTAAATAGTTAAAATCGATATGGCTTTTTGAAGACCTTTTGACAATATTATACAATATTATTTGCTTGTAGAATATGTATATTTTTGAAAACTGCGTGACGCTTATGTCCTATATTCTTTTTGCGACACCAATTAGAGTTTTTTATGCTGTTTCAAGTGACTAGAAATACTATACCTACCACCTGAAAATATCTTTGCCGCTTAGACTGTGATTAGTTATGGGAGCCACGCATTTATCAAAACAAACCTGTCTATAGGTTCTGACGTCAATACTGTATTTTTCTGTTGCAATTTGGAATATTAGAATTGTGACACTCTGTGGAATCAGGTATAGGTAGCATGTTTTGATGTTTATTTATTTTTTCTTTTTGAACTATTTACATCTTTTATAATATTTTATAAGTATATATAGCAAGCGTTGCATTTCTTTTTGTTAAGGTATGTGGTACTATATGAAATCAAAAAAAGGTACAAACCAAGAAATAAACAAAAAAGTTTGTAGTATTGCGCATTAACTGTACCCTCGATAAGATCTATCATTTTACTAACAACATCATTATGGCTTCCTTAATATCGAATAAGACGTTGAAAGAGAAAAGTTAAAAACCCTGTTTAAAAGTAATATTAAGGAATACTTAGTAGATTTAATACAGAGAAAAAGGTAATCTTATGAATTAATATTATGTAATCCAAACATTCGTAGACGTTGATGTCCGATTAGTCAATTTACAGGTTTTAGTAAAATTGTACTTTTAAAATTAACGCGTTCGAAGTAATAAAAGAATCCTCAAATACCTGCGAGAAATAAATATTCGGTCGAAACTAGGTGTTTGGGGGTCAAACTTAAAAAGCTCTTAAAATGCCAATTACTAAGGTTTTTAACGATAATGTTCTTTTTGGATACCGATCCAAATACTGTATGTATGTACGATCATTTTGTGTAATGGACAAAAATGTGAATAGAGAAAAACATATCTTCTACACCGAAATCAAATTTTAGCCTAAGTTCAACAAAATACATAGGTAATATTTTATATTTTTTGACCAACAAGGAATGTTTCATTGATTCAACAATAATTAAAAGTCACCTCTACTTATTTCCCCTATACCGATTTTTTTAAAACAATTCTGTATGATTTATCTTAGAAAAAAATATATGCGTAGATAAATATTTTAAAACAAAATATTATTTTGAAATTAGTTTTTCTATAAATGGAGGTTGAAATATTTGCATAAATTTTTAAATTGTTATTTTCCTCAATAGTCAATTTCCCCGCATTTCCTTGCTGTCAAACAATGATAAAATTCTTTGTCTTTACACGAAATGAAAAGTATTTCGAAATGTTGGCAATAAAGTGAAAATAATATACTCTGTAGATTAGGGAGTTTTACGCTGAATATTTATATAGAATTTTAATTTTATATAAATAGTTTTACTGTAAACTGTTATGTAGATAAATGAAAAATACGTAACGAGCGAAATTCGAGGCATGCAAACTAAAATTAAACATTAAAAAAAATCGAGAAATTTTATTTTGGATACCTCCTGTATGTGTTTAGTGGACGGTTACAATAAAGATTCCTAAAATATTTCGTTTTTTAATTTATTTATTTTCGAATTTTATAACAGACTTTTTAGTCTGGGATCACAAGCCCTGAATCTTTCTAACCACTGTCTTCCAGCTTCACTTCTGTTCATGGGTGGTTGACACTGGTATCCGCCATTGAAGTTTATCATCATGTAGTCCTCACAGTCTGTCACACCATCATCATTACAATCCTGAAATTGACAAGAAAGAAACATTAGAATACATAAATTAATGCCGTTTTTTTTTTAGTTTTTCTTATAAAACAATATAAACATATACTATTATCAGAGAACAGACAGTGAAAAGCAATGCCATCAAACTTACCCTAGCGAATTTCATGAAATAGTTTAACACCATTCTCCTTGCACAATGAAAGCTGATGGCACAATCTTCATAAGCTGCAAAATAAAAAAAATGTTAAAAAGTAATTGTGATAATGTAACGACAATTTAATTAGAAATACGAAATACTTATAAATGATGACGTATATTAATTTATTGTCTATTATTTATAATCTAGTATAGTAAACAGACGTAGGTAGCAAGTTCTAATAACAATTACATATTAGTATCACATTTACCCACAAATGGCAATGAGATAGCGTCCACGCGTGAACTATCTCATAATTACTCTTAAATTAATATAATATTTAATATTTTAGAAAAGACTATTAAAAATCGTTTTTAGATAATAATATGGTGTAGCTGCACGTATTCTACATTTAGTATTTTAATGATATTTTTGCCAAATCTAATCAAATGAGTTTTAAAATGTTAAATTTGGAGAAAGCTATATTGCTTCCTGATAATTATTAACAATGAATAATAAAGTTCAAAATGCCTTTATCTCTGTTTTCAATTTTTTAAGTCGTTACTTTATATACCAAACTAATATTTTGTTTATCCATCCCATGTCAATCTTTCTGTAAAATAAGCGATTTGTTAAAATTTGATATACGGCTCTTGGTTTTGGTCTCCTACAAATAAAGTGTGCATGCCATAAATTTTGTACTGACGGGACCCATGCGCACAGTGGCGTAGCTAGACTTTTTCGATGGGCCGTTCATAAATTTAAATAATTACAATTTAATTTTGCAAACAAAGCCCAGTTCGTGCAGCAACTTTATCTTTTACTTTTACCTTATCTTTAAGAAATATTAAATGTCATTGGTCAGTACAAATCAAGGAACACATGTCATTATTGCTTATTTCTTAAAAATATTAAACTAAAAGATTAAGAAGCTGTATGAACCAGGCATATATATTATGAGCAAAAAATATTACCTACTTAAATCAACTATGATGGCATTTTTTCTTTGTTATCTGTGGGCCCACAATCATTTGTGCAGTAAACATAAGAAGTATACCTAGGAAGGTACTCTTTTTCTTTTATAGAAAATAATAGAGTAGGTAGGAAAAAATTATCAATAACAACACTCACTAGCCTCATAGTGACCTACTTGATCTGATGGGTGGAAGATGAGTTTATAAAGATGAATTTATAAGCAAAGATACTTATATTATGTAAAATTACCGCCTGCTCTCTCCACATCGTCATCTGGCATAATCACTTTCCCTGCGTCCACCCAGTACACTCTGCTGATCTTGTAGGGGCCACAATATCCGGCCGTGCACCCAATAGTCAGGTTACAAGATGTGGCCACAAGACACAGGCAACGGAGGCACTGTCTATCTAAGTTTGGCAGAATAATCAAGTCGTCTAAAACAAAATTTATTAGACAACTTCCAGAACCAACAATAGAGCTACAAAAATAATTATAAAAGGTATGCTACGGGACAGTAAGTTTATGCAACCAAGCTTACACATTGATATTTACGGTAGGATCAGCAGAATTGCAGAATTGAAAATTTGTAATTCAGACCTTATTTGTTCAGTTGTTAGAAGGTAGGTAAGTATTTACGAAAATCTTAAGTTTGTCAGTAGGTACGTACCTAAATATTAAAAATGAAAAAGAAAATACCTACCAATAATGGTATTTACGGTAGATGACCTCTGTGTCGCTGAATTTATTTATTTGCTTGAAGTTATTTTGATTAGTAGACATTTTTTTTAATAATAGCGTGAAGGAATTTTTACAGTAATTTTTTGATTACTCGCACACTTTTCAGCTTTGTTTAAAATTTTAAAATAATATCTACATAAGAAATAATTATATGCCATAATTACCATTTAAAAACAAAGACGCACTTATTACTTGTCTATAGGTATCGCTTACCTTGAGATATGATGATATGCATCAAACTAAATACAATCACTAGCCAGCAAAATTTCTTCATTATTTTATGCAGTTTAGACTGATATGCTTGAGATACTAAAACCAGAATCGCGCAACCACAGTCTTCTCGTTTTTTCTTTTCTTTACAGAGGTATGAATAGAGATGAGCCAAACAAGTTGTTTTCAAATTAAAAGGAATACCGCGAAATACAGGATCCTTTCGCTTTACGACTGTACTGCAGGCGATCGTGCGGTTTGATTGGCTATAAACGTTTTTGTTTTGTTTTTGGACATGGGTCGGTTACAGGGTGCATAACCTTTTAGGATTTTTAAAAGATTAGAAAGCAGAATATTTCGCATTCCAATGTTATAAATTAAAATACGTAATTTTTACTAGACCACTATTGATATTTATTTTATAATATAGTTTCATAGTTTTTATTGCTACCTCCTGGTATCTGATGAGATGAGGAGGAAGCTATTATGAATTGTGAGATCATTTCCGAAAACGTTGACCTTCATGGTTTATATTTCCTTGAATATGTTGATGTTGAAAAATTATATAATATAATATGTAGGTACCTATATTATGTCCAAATTTAATTTTGATTTTTTAATGAATCACTAGTTCCACATCACTTTTTTAAATCCGTTATACAGTGTCCTCCAAAAAGTTCGCATCATAGGGGAATTGTCTTTATTAATGATATATTTTGAAATTTAATTTTGAAGTTAACGTATAAATGAACTCACTTGGGACAGTGATATACGGGGCGCGATCTATTTCATAGCATTCACCACGCTCTGCTACTGGTAAAAATACCAGACTTATCAGCAGAAATCACCCGTATAAAATTCAAAGGTTTTCATGCGGTCGACGTCGACCTAGTCAAGGAGGCAGCCAATAAGAAAGCGAGCGTAGCGATTTGATTGGTCGGCGTTTCGGAGATCCACAGGGACCACAGGTGTCGACGTGGGCCAGTTAAGCCAGTATAACCAGTGCCGTGTACGGAAATAAGGATTGCCCTTTATTTTACCGATTTCGGTTTTGTGTATATAGATTTTTGTGTGGTGTTGTTTTGTGTGAAACAAAATTATTGGTTTGCTTTGGTTTGAATTATTTCAAAGTTTATTTTATTTTAATTTAGGGCATTTAAATAAAGTTTTTATAATATTATTAAGGGCCGCGCGCCGCCTATGACCCGGTCTTGTTTTGCAAAGCAAACGCCGCCCAAGCGCTTTTATGCTGTTCCAAGTGACTTCATTTATCAAACTCGTTCACGTGATTTTTTTACTCTCCATCAAAAATAACATTTTTTAAAAAAATAGCTATAAATAGGCTTATTTATTAAAATTTCAAAAAGTTTTACTTGAAAAGTTGTTGTTTTTATTTGTCAGATAAACGCTCTACTAAAAGGTTTACTTCTTTGTCATATTTTATTAATTTGTGTCAAAATTTAAAAAAGTTTAACTCCTTTAAAAATTATTTCACATCACTAGCTTTATCATTCTATTAACTTTTTATTACTAACATAAATATCGATAAGAATATATACATACCTTTTCCGAAAGAAAATTATATCAAGGCTTTCAAATTCCAAAATAAATTATTAAAATATCATCACGCGTAATCTATTTCATGTATTTAACCAAAATTTACTGCTTTTTACGGCATCCTAAAATTAAATAATTAGGATAAAAGCTAAAATTTGTTCCCAAAAGGACCTGAATTTTCGTTATAATATAAAACAATATATTGTAAGAAATAAGATTAATAATATTATTATAGGATTATTCCTATAAAAATATGTATATCTTGAATCTCAGGGAGTTCTAAATCAAGCGAAATGCGAAATATACAGAATACGTTTAAAAACTGAGATAATATGACATCCACTTCAGTAATAACACAGACCTATATAGCTTCGCTATAGCTATAGCTATATAGGTCTATGGTAGTAAGAATCCATGTTAAAATTCGATCAAAAACTTTTACGGAGAATTGTTTTTCCTAACTTTTTGATAACACCCTGTATGTAATAGGTAACAACACAAATAGTTTCCTTATTTTTTCTGAATATACGCAGAAAGTTTGCACCAACAAATTAGTATTTATAACTACTACTGTTAAAATAATAGTTATTTATGTACCAAGGCACTGAAGTTCAACTTTTTATGACTCATGTGGAGTTTAGTTGCTGAGGCCTCTGGCCGAGGCAAATAAACCACATGAGTCATAAAAAGAACTTCAGTGCCGAGGTACATATTATATTTTTCTTGAAATCGGAAAAAAAAATGTTTTATTAGGCAAGAAAATAATAATAAGGGATCACCCGTCCACGAAGCGACTACGCGCGGCGTTGCTTGACTTTACCGATCGCTCTACCTAGGATTCGGATTCGAACAATTTTTATTTACACATACATACAATATTTACAAAGGTAAGGTCTTCTGGTATAGTAGTAGCTCCCGCCCACTAGGGGCACATCTGACAGATAGGGTCGGGCACGAACTCGCACAGCGAATTGTTCTCTAGTTTTGAACTTAGGCTGAAGGTAGGTATGTGAAATGGAATAGTTTAGATTACTTAAGGGAAAAGCCCCAGGGGGACAGAAAAACCCTTTCTAGATAGTTGATATCAAACACATATATCCGACATTGGACGTATCATTAATTTGAGGCTTAGTGCATCGTTCAGAATTTTAATAGTGTGGGGTACACTGGTATGGAATCTTATGCTTTATTCTCGAAATACCATATTGTGCAAGGTTATCAGCCTTTACCCTGGTTATCTCGCGTACTAGAGGGTTTTCAGAAAATAGTGTCATACCATAGAACTTATTGGCTTGTTCTCTGACAAAGTCATCAAGAGGCTGCAGCCCAGCTGCAGTATATAGATCGGCATTACGAGTACGTAACTCAAGTCCTGTGGCAGCTCTTAGAAACCGCCTCTCATATATCCCAAGTTTGGCAATAGACTCCTTACTGGCGATGGTCCACACAGGACACGCATAAGTTAAGACAGGTCTGATCATTGTCTTGTACAAAATAATTTTATTTTTTTTAGAAAGCGGGCTACCACGCCGAAATAAGGAGTATAATGCCTTGTGCGTAGCCATAGCTTTGCACTTGGCATACCTGAGGTGTTCCTCAAAGTTGAGGCGCCTATCCAATTTGAGTCCAAGATATTTAGTGGTGTCCCGCGTTGTGACAACATGGCCGTCCACCTGCAACGGCGTGATTATTTTGATCTGTGAAAATCTTTTAGAGAGTACAATCTGTTCGGTTTTGGCTTTATTAAGCGTGATTTTGTTTTTACAGGTATAATTCTTGAGTTGATGGACGTAATTTTTGGTAAGGCTATTAGCTGCCTGTGCAGAGTGCGACTGCACGTAGACCGCCGTGTCATCAGCATATTGGGCCAGCTTCACGTTAGGGATTTTTGGGATATCTTTAAGATAAAAATTGTAAAGTACTGGACCCAACACTGACCCTTGCGGAACGCCGGCCGGGACCGAAATTTTTTGTGACTTGGCGCCGTCAACATCAACCTCAAAAGTCCTACCGGTTAGGTAGGAATCAAGTAGTTTGATTACCCCCCTCGGAAGATCATCATTCCTAAGTTTAACGACTAATCCCTGATGCCATACGCTCTACCTAGGACAAGTATAATGATGTACGGCACCTTCTCACAGAAAAACCAAACTGCTGCTTCTTGTGCAGCCTACACAACAAATCTATAGATTTTCAAATTTACTAAAATATGTATACTGAAAGATTGCGCTTCTATAGGAAACAATTTCGCAATGTGTACGAAAAGTTAAATGAGCCTTTATCGGCCGGGTTTTGAATATTTGGTCACTTTTGACGGGCGATTTCTCCGCGTCTGACGTCTGATGTTTACATCTCGCCAAGGCCTACTTATTGAAAAAATCGTACAATAATGGGCTACATTATTGTAAGATTTCTGTGCTTTTAATGACGATTTTTTTTGGGACATTTTAATGCCGATTTCAAGAAATAGTTATTTTTTTGAAATCGGAAAAAAAATGTTTTATTAGGCAAGAAAATAATAATAAGGGATCACCCGTCCACGAACCGACTACGCGCGGCGTTGCTTGACTTTACCGATCGCTCTACCTTGGACAAGTATAATGATGTACGGCACCTTCTGACAGAAAAACCAAACTGCTGCTTCTTGTGCAGCCTACACAACAAATTTATTGATTTTCAAATGTACTAAAATATGTATACTGAAGGATTGCGCTTCTATAGGAAACAATTTCGCAATGTGTACGAAAAGTTAAATGAGCCTTTATCGGCCGGGTTTTGAATATTTGGTCACTTTTGACGGGCGATTTCTCCGCGTCTGACGTTTGATGTTTACATCTCGCCAAGGCCTACTTATTGAAAAAATCGTACAATAATGGGCTACATGATTGTACGATTTCTGTGCTTTTAATGACGATTTTGGGACATTTTAATGCCGATTTCAAGAAAATTAATTTTTATGACACTCACGTTTATAAATTGATAAAGCCTCTCTGAAACGTAACTAAATAAAGTGGTTTTATTTTCTATACGGGGTAAAGGTGTTTTATGGAATAGAAACTTGAAACTTTATTGTTGGGCTTATCTTTTAATTCTAAACAACTTTTCATAATACGTGTTTTATCTAAATTTAAGAATATAGACCGAGAGATAGTGTCAGATTTTTGGACGTGATTTTACTCAGTATGCCTTTCAAAAGGAATCATGTTGCGTATCAATAATAAGGTATGAAACACAATAAGGTATGAATCAGAGTCATTCTAGGTTCTTCATATGAAATTTATTCGAAAAATATGCGTCTTGATATGATTTTAGCCAGGCTGACATGTCTTTTATATAGAGGTAATGAAATTCAAAATAGATTATTGCTCGGAAGACCATAGGCATACCGTTAGCGTGGGCCCAAAGGGCTATTATTGTCACGAAAACTTGTATTTTAATAATTAATTTTTCCACGTTTCGATCGCGATTCAACAAATATTTTTCAAAAGAGATTATGAAGAATTTGCATACACTGGTAATAATATTATGTAAATGCTTGTATAGAGGAAAGAAAACATACAAGGCGTTATTATAATGATTTTTTTAGGTTGGAAAATTTTCTATAAAAATGGTTCTCCACGTAATTTTATTCTGTACAAAAATTTCAAATGTAAATAGTTGGGAACGGGAACCCATTTTTCGTGAAAATGCAAAGAATATCTGGTAACAGAACTGCCAAAAACCAAACTCGGTCTAAAAAAATATATGGGCCTTTTTAAAAAATATTGTATATTAAAAGTCACAGCATCGAGATTATTATAAATAAAGTACATAAATAATCGTAGTCGTTTTGCTACAGCATATTGGCAAAACGCTCAAATTTCACTTATTACATTATCAGTATCATATAAATACTAGAAAGCGTGAAATATGTGCTTTTTCGAATCGCTCCTTTCATTGAATACCGCTGACTATCTTCTTGCACTGCCTGTACCGTTCTCCATAGGGTTCTGGCAGAGGCTGGCTGCATCCGTAGCCACCAAGTTTGTGGATGGCAGTGAAGTCGTCGCAGTCGATGACACCGTCTCCGTTGCAGTCCTGCAAAAAAAACGGTTTTTAACACCGCATACTTAGGATTTTCCGACGAAAAAGTACCTATATAGGTGGCTAGTGTCAAGATGACATGACACTGATGTCGCCACGCCCACTTCAGAATGTAAGCAAACATTTTGAGGTTGGTGGTACTCGTAAGTAATATCATAAGAGCATCTAGTTTTTCCGAAAAAAAAAATAGAAAAAACACGTTGCTAAGTAATATTTTAACAAGAAGCATGAGTGCTGCGGTGGCAACAAAAATTTTTGCACCTGCACGAATGCACTTTGTTAAAAAAATATTACGTAGCATTGTGTTTTTTTGGATTTTTTCACAGGAAAAATTAGATGCCCGAATGGTATTTGACAAGACTATTTCATGAGTAACAGATCATTCTGCATACACATAGCTTACAAAACATACTACCTATTATACAAACAACAGCTGTCAAGTTTTGCCGCGGGTAAACTCGAAAAAACTGCTGATAGGTGCTGTTATACAGTTTTTTCATCTAGAAACCATTTGTAATTCAAAATTGCGCGTTTGTGATTGGCGGAAATTAAGACGAGGAAAATAGTCCTAGTAATACCCTTTTCTAGATATAAAAGTACCTTTTTCTACTCCCACATGTATACAGAGTGACAATGTGAAAAAATGAAAATACTTAAAGTAAGCATCAGCTGAAATGCCGAAGCTGAAAAGTTGAAATGCTGAAGAATGTAGTGTTTATTTTCATAAAATAAAATATTGTCTAGGAGTTTAGTATTTTTGTATTATTTTAGTCTTTTTATTATTTAAAATGACAAGGTACATATTATATTTTTTTTAAATCGGAAAAAAATGTTTTATTAGGCAAGAAAATAATAATAAGGGATCACCCGTCCATGAACCGACTACGCGCGGCGTTGCTTGACTTTGACGATCGCTCTACCTAGGTCAAGTAAGACAAGACAGGGCATCTTCGTACAGAAAAACCAAACTGCTGCGTCTTGTGCAGCCTACACAACAAATCTATTGATATTCAAATTTAGTAAAATATGTATACTGAAGGATTGCGCTTCTATAGGAAACAATTTCGCAATGTGTACGAAAAGTTAAATGGGCCTTTATCGGCCGGGTTTTGAATATTTGGTCACTTTTGACGGGCGATTTCTCCGCGTCTGAAGTTTGATGTTTACATCTCGCCAAGGTCTACTTATTGAAAAAAATCGTACAATAATGTAGCCCATTATTGTACGATTTCTGTGCTTTTAATGACGATTTTGGGACACTTTACTGCCGATTTCAAAAAAAGTATTTTTTTTTTCAATAATCACCCTGAACAGATTTTGCACGATAGTCATTCCAATTTAAAATGCAAAAACAAACAAATCCGCTACAAAACACGAGGTGCCTATTATAAATCAGCTGGATCCAGGTAAGCGATAGCATAAAAAAAACACCATTCGGTTCAGCATTCCTCGAACCGCGGTTGAACCCAAATAAAGAATAAAAGTCAAGAGACTGGCGGATTTTTTCTCGATAAGGTGGCGTCCTGCGAACCAGTGGTACCGGTTTGCGAAATTCACGACATCCGCCTGTATGTCACACTGTTTGCAAAAAAATAGATTGGTATAAAACCTCAGGCCTGCACCCACGTTTGAAAAAAAAAATGTTGCGATGTAGGGTTTTGTTGTTGAGTTTGATGCCTTTCTCCAAATATATCTTCCTCACTGCGATGGTATATTGAAAGTTAAGTCTACATTGAGAGTGTGACAAAAAGTTTGTTTGAAATGGAATTTTATGGCAAAATACCGAAATTTTTACAAACTTCATAATTATTTATTTAATTTACAGTATTTGTAAAAAAAATATTAAAAAATCTATGTAAGCCAATTTGTTTTAAAACACCTGTTTTGAAATTTGAGTTTCTGGTGTTCAGTTTTGCTTGGTTTGAAATTAATTTGATACATAATTTAGTGAAATGCCCTTTTTGTAGGTTTTGGACGAAATCTTATTAAGAATTAAAAACAAAGTAGGCTTGCGGAGTTTAAAAAGTTTATGCTTACTTCAATTGTTTAACTTTTTCCCCCTTTTTTTAGAAAAGTACGCCTTTCTATAGCTTTGTTAAGGAAAATTGTTGGTGATGAAAAACTACTATGATTTCTTCTGCTAAAAAATTTCATATGCAAAAATATCAAAAGTACGCCCAGGTCTTTGAAATTTATCACACCTACTCAGTTTTTCGTCATGAACAAGTTTCATTAACAGCATTTTGGTGTGAAAGCTACAGAAAGGGTACTTTTCTAAAGAAAAGGGGAAAAGGCAACAAATCGAAGTAGGCTCAAACTTTTAAACTTCGCAAATCTACTTAATTTTTCATTCTAAGCAATTTATCTTAATAAAATTTTGTGGCAAAACCTACAAAAAGGGCACTTCAATGATGTGAAATATTACTTGTTTCGAAATTTCCAAGACATACGTGATTTTTCGAAACTAAATTTATGTCACACACACACACATTATGTCAGTTGATCGGCAGCGTGAAAGACCATATCAGGGCGTAGGTCGACAACGAAAATCCTCGAGTACGTTACAATACTGATTTATTTCGCACAAGGTGAATGGTGAATACAATAAATACACAAACCCGAACGTGGTCAACGGAAATGGCTTCCAGCCACCCGGGCCGTCTGAACTCGCGGATCTCCCGTAAGCAGTTCACCCCTCTGTGTCTCAGGCTCCACTGTCCAATACTGTCCCATGTCCATAATAGTCCATTCCGGGTTCCCTATTCTGTGGTTCGGGGGAGAATTCCCCTTACAGCGCTCACGCGTCGCGTCGGTGCGAGCGGCACCAATACTCTTGGACGGCACGACTCCCAGACACCCAGAGGCCATAATAACACCTGGGTGGTTTCCCTCCGCCAGGACACACGCGCACTAGACACAAACTTGTTTCTAAAATATAAACTAAGGCGTTTAAAAACACTTTAAACATTGAAAACTTCTCAAAACGCAAGCTGCCGCTTTCAGTTATGTGGCAAATGACATGTAACGTCTGACTAAGATGGTCATGTGATTTTTGTGCGCCAGGACCTGTCTTTATAGTAGGCCTTGTTTCTACTCAAAGATAGCCCTTCAAGGGGCATTTTTTTCTTTCAAATAAAGTCCTCCGAAAAATGCATGTTTCTCGAGGTGCTTCGAGCACCGTCCCTAATTACCTGTTGGAACTTGTTCATGTATCCCTGTACGGTCAAGGCGGCGCAGTAGGTGTCCCCAGCGCAGTTCCTGTACGCATTCGGGGCGTCCGGTGCTTCGTTGTTGACGGTCGGTTTGCCAGCGTCAGACCAGTAAGCCCAGGTGATCCTGAAGGGCCCGCACACGTCTCCAGAGCACGAACTTGACGTGTTGCAAGCCGAGATCGCCTCGCAGATGCATCCCAGACATTGCTGGGTCACTGGGAGGTCTGACTGGCCAGCTGGAAATTGGAAGAAACACGTTAACGATGTGTTTGGAGTACGGACTGGACCAGCACTATGTTAATATTGTGTGGGTCTAAAGTCTATCCAAGTTACAGAGGCAGTGGATCAAAACATTGGCCACCACGTGACCTATTCTCTTATTGGTCTGGCCGTCATAAAATGTCAAGTGTTTACGCGGCGAGCAGAATGCAGGGCCGGCTCTTCCCTCAGTCGAATTTCCTGCATATTTTATATCGAATCGCGAGCAGTATATTCTGTAAATTTATTTTGCTACTTAATTTAAGGAAATTTATAAAGATCCACGAAAGGTAAAAACACAATTTTTAGAACTTATAAAAGAATTAGTTCAGAATTACAAGCCACTGGGAATCTCATATTAGTCAGACCCTGGTAATCGATCGCAATGTGGTCATGTGACTTTGTTTATATCTACTGCCGCTGTAACTTGGATAGACTTTAGATACGGTTTACCACAATAGATATTTTTGTTACAAGTAGGTACCTAAAATGGAGTTTTTCAGGACGAATCGGACGAGGCGTTAGCCGAGTCCAAAATATCAGATGAGTCCTGAAAAACTTCATTTAGGTACGTGTGACAAACACTATTTTTTGTCAAACGCTCCCAAAATTTTGTTATGCAGTTTTTACAATTCTTCGGAACGCTTAAATTTGCAAATTTTCCATAATTTTTGAAATCATAATGTTCGAAAAAGTTGGCCTAGAAATTGATATCGTAGCAACAAGTTTGTTTATTTTATAATTTTGTCATGTCATTCATTTACCCATTTTAATTTTAATTAATTATATAATAATTTTAATTCTAAAATTTATTGTGACCTATTGAAAATGGACCTCTAGAAGATGGACACTGTTTACTTTAAAGATACGTTTTGAGTTTTCATTTATGTTTGTTTATTTGTTTATCTCGAAATAACTATATTCCTGTCCTGTCACACACAAGCAGTATAGGTACTTACTAAAGAACTGCTTCGTGACATTTCACTGTGTTTATTTACATCATTTGTTTTTTGTTTTTGTAACCAAAATGTAAAATTGTAAGTAAACTATTATTAGTAAGCCATACCAACATCGTTTGCGTACTCAACTATGTCATCTTAACTATTATTATTATTACTATTTATTTAGGGACTAGGCCGAAAAAGAAGCATATTAAGGACTTAAATGAGTCCGTAAAATAGCTAAGTATTTTGGGAGCGTATGACAAAAAGAATTTTTTTACAAATCTATTCTGTCTATATGTATACAATCGACTTGTAAAAAGAATTTGCTTGGGAATTTTCCGCAAAACAAAATAAACATATAACAGTGTCAAAAACCTCATAAAAAACGATTTAGAATTCATAGCTCGTAGTTTTTCATTTTGAATGCAGCCACTCTTGTCAGGAGAATACTTAATTCAAAGGAGCAATAACATTGGAAATTTTATAAGCAAATTTTATTACGTGTACGAAAATGTACTATACACGTATTTACATTTCCATTTCGGGACCAAATGGCCTACATTTTTAAATTATCTCCAACAACAATAGTGTTTTAATATAGTATATTGTGTACCAAGCGCGTCTATTAATCCCGAGAGTGAAGATTGTTCAATCTTCAATCACTCGAGGGATTAAGAGTACTTAGTCACTTTTTGACTTACATGTAAGACATTATGTAAAAAGAAACACACAACAAACAAAATGAATTTCACATTTCTTCTTAACTTTTCAAGGGCTACCTAATGGTGCCGATACCAATTGGTACCATGGTGCCCAAATTAGTACCAAAAGTTGGTATCTTGGTACCAACCATCTTGAAAAGTTAAGGTAGAAATGTGAAATTCATTTTGTTCTATCTCAGCCAGTTTTGTCGCTACAACACTGCAAAATATTCAAGCTCAGAATCTACTAATTTTTAAAAAATTACATTCTTCTGATGTGTTTATAATTTTCCGTAAAATCCTAATTTGTTTATCTACTGCGTTTCTTAACTGTTTAATGTTTTGAAAAACATTAATAACTTCCAAAAAAAATTTAATATTCACCCTAAACACTTTCATAAATTAACCAAATTTAATGAATTTCTCATAACTTTGTTCAAATTTAAGCATATTTGTAAAATTAAGTTAGATTTTTAATTTTTTAGGAAATCACAAATTTCATGTTGGTTGCAACGACATTAAACAAAACTTTAAAATTTCGCAAAAATTCTTCTGAACAAGGTAAAACATTAGTAATGATAATGTGTATATTAAAAAACTCTCATTTAAGGTGCAAAATTTTTATTTTAAAAGTTATTAAGAATTTAATTGACGAATTTTTTTTTTAGGAGGCTATGTTTGGATATTTAGGCATAGCTTTTAATTCTAAACAACTTTTCTTAATAACATTTTGCTGAATTTTCTGAAATATGGGTATACTTTACTCTTGTACAATTTTTATATTTTTTGACCTACCCTGTATGCTGTTTAACTTGCAACCATTCTAAGTGCACCTAATATGATTATTGAACATACATCAACTTTCGGCAATATCTGTATTTTGGTTGAAAAGATCTCATATATGTTGCACACTTAAATGACCACACTGTAGGTATACTAAGACTTTTAAGTAGGAACATTAAAATTTCAATTGATACAATATCGGCTCCAAAAAAAGATTAATGAACTGGTATCATTAATTACTTCTGTTTTATAAATAATGATAAAGAAACCAGTATCAATATATGTATCTTCTGTCAAGTTTAAAAATTGCTACATGGTTTAACGGTAAACTTATATAGCGGTAAAAATTTTGCATGTATTATTTATAAATTTGTAAACGAACTATCATCGCTTCTTCATAAATTTATTATACACTGTATCCACGGCTGGGGTCTCAACTGGTATTTTGATTACACTCAGTAGATAGGCTATGCCGGTTCAAGCACACTTTTCCCATGATAATCCTTATAGACCTATAAAAGGGTAAAAACAATGATCAGATCATTGGGTAAAAACAATGATCTGTATACAGATCATTGGGTAAAAACGTGACCAATTGTTCTAAACTGAATTTTTCCGAAAATTTCCCGCGACTTGGTTAACACATTTTCCAGGACAGGAAAACGCCCCAGCAAGAATATATATGATTATTGATATATACGGTATAGATATACCTATATCATTTTATTTCACGAATTTGATTTTAATTTTAAATGTCAAATTTGACATCCATAGGCTGTAACTTCACAACCCTCTTTAGACGCAATAGTGTGCTCAAAACCTGCACCAACACTATATTAATATAGTGTCAGGCCAGCCAAAACAAACACCATATAGAAACCGAAATCAGATTTTCAAAAATCTAATTAATAAATTTCCCATTCTGTGGAAGCGTAGATAATATAATTTATTGAAAAAGTCACACTATTTTGGTGAATAATTCGGTATTATTTCAAATGGTCAAAGTAAAGTAACCACCATTTTCACGAAGGCATAAATTAATTGTTTTTTTTTTAATAAATCATAGAATTTGACATCCTATGTAGATATCTCGAAAACGACTATAGGCCTATGGTTTATAGGGAAGCATCGGATTATTTTTTGATGCTCTATCAACCTTAGAATTATGCTAGGTTTTTTCTGAAACACGCCCTGTATAGAAGGTTCCTTATCTCAGCAGGAAGATCTCTGTAGGCCAAGAAGAAAATCTTGTCGTCATGTAGGCATAATCACTAATAGGTAGAGTCTAGTCTTCATAACAATAATAATAATAATAATTATTGTTGTTATTAATTATTAAATAATTATTGTTATTATGTGAAAACTTACATCCTGGATAGAAAGAAATCAACAAATAAATAGCCGTGATCACGATAGCGATTACATTATGAAGAACAAGAAGTGCCCACATAATGTAGGTATCTTTAAAGGATGTGAGATGTAACCGAAAGATATTATTCATAACATTGTTGTCTGGATTTTCCGGCGTAACACCTAATTTAGTTATGATAATTGATACTTAGCTGGATGACTTACCTTGACAAATGCCAACAACGGCTGTTTATACCCACCGAGCTAGGCAATTAGTTTGGGAGGTGTAATTTTCAAACAGGATTTGAGACATTTTCGAGAGATCCCAACAGGCAGTTAGAACAGTAACCTCGTAAAAACTGGCAAATTTTATATGTTGGGGTTGTCATAGGTATTATAGCTAAGCATAAGGAAATTCCCTAAATATTTTAATATTGCTGAATTTTTTTAAAGTTGCAAAAAATTAGGTTATTAGACATATACAGTCAAATACAGTGCCCACCAAAAAGTTGGAAAAATAAAGATTTTTTATTTTTGGGCTACGATGAAACTACCTGGAATGATCATCCATACTTCCAAAAATATTTGAAATGAAGCCATTGAAGTGCGTGACGTCATTTTACTTAATTACCTGTCAAAATGACATTTAATTTAATAAGTGGCAAGAACAGGCCATATTTGTTATTTTCTCGAAAAAAGTTGTTCGAAAAAGTTCCTTGGAACTTGATTTTACCCCTATATGCAAATTTTCAAGCAAGAGTTCCGACAAATTGAAAAATCTAAAACTAATAAAAAAAAATTTTCTGTGTGTCATATATTGACTTCTAAATGTGATATTTTTTAGTTGTGGGCTTTTTTTGGGTAGTAATCGGTAATCGGCTAGTTTCAAGAAAAGAAGTCAATTAACAAGTTGCAATTTTGGGCCATTTTCCTATTTCTGAACAACCGTTGCCAATATTTTTATGTTAGGTGATCTTATTTGTTACATAATTATTTTTATTAACTTTATAAGTCAATCTATGGCACACCGAAAGAAATGAAATTTATTAGTTTCTGGATTTTTCAAATAATCAAAAAAAATCAAATTCCAAGCAACTTTTTCAAATAATTTTTTTCGAGAAAATAACAAATAAGGCCTCAATTAAATGTCATTTTTTACAGATATATCAAATGACGACATGACGTTTAACGGTCTCATTTCAAATCTTTTCGACCGGGAGATAGTGACAGAATTTTTGGACGTGATTTTACTCAGTATGCCTTGCAAAGGGCATTATGTGGCACATATTCTCACAATAATAAGGTATGAATCAGAAAGTCATCCTGGGTTCTTCATGTGAAAAACTGAGTTTTCAATTATTCGAAAAATATGCGTTTTGATATGATTTTATACAGGCTGCCATGTGTTTTATAATGAAGTTCAAAATAGAAAATTCCTCGGAAAACCAGAGGCATACCGTTAGGGTGGGTCCAAAGGGCTATTATTGCCACGTGATCTTGTATTTTAATAATTAATTTTTCCACGTTTCTGAACAGGCTGCCAATGAGAAGTATGCAAGTTCTTATTATGAAAATGCTGAAAAAAGGATGGCATACTTTTCGCGCATGTCCAACGTACTGTTTAAATTGAATGTTATTTAATCATATTTAAACGAGTTATTCGATGTAAAGTGTACTTTTACTGAGTAAAATCACGTCCAAAAATCTGTCACTATCTCCCGGTCCATTTTTGGAAACAGAGATAATCCCCTTATGGTTCCAACTTTTTGTAGCTCACTGTGTATATGACTCAATTTGTCACAAGCAGGTAATTTATAAATGTCGTATTTATAAACACTGACCAAGAAAACCGACCTTGTCAACGAAATCTCCTTTAAAATCTAAATCCTGCTACACCTTATACTCAATGATGTCATTCAGTATTTTCTCCGCCAATCAGGGTCTTAAAATGTTGACCTTTGTTTTAGTTTTGTCGCGTGTGTGAAGTCTTATTGTCGTTATTTGAACATTTTAGATATTTTGGCAACTACTAATGGTGAATTCAGTTAGGATAACAATATGTTTACAAACATGGAACCCAGATTCGATATCTTTGATTTTTCTATCTTCAATGTTATCGAGTATTTTTGTTGATATGAAGAGTTAAATGAGGTCATTCTAATAGGTATACGCACTAAGTATATTTTAGCCAGTGCCAGAAAAAATTATTCTAATAAACATTCAGCAAGAGTTAATAAAAATGATATATATTTTTTGATTACATATCTCGAAAACGACATTATTTTTATTTTTGGTCGATTTTTATCTTGGTATATTAGATATTAGAAAGAGTTATTTTCTATTAAAAAAGATAAGAATTATAGTAATTTCTAATTGCAAGCAATTTTTTCCAATATTGTTTTGTATCCTTGAACGGATAAAAAGGGGTTGAACTGAACTAATAAGCTGAGAAAAAAATTATACTTATTAAAAGTAAAATTACAGAATCACAAGTTTTATTCAATAAAAATTTGTATTCGTTGTTTGTATACAGGGTGTTTCAAAAATCACTGTATCCTGATTCTAGCGCTGATAGATCATCGAAAAACAAGACGAAAAATTCATATAAAGGTGGATAAAAACGCATAGGTACTTACAAAGGTACCTACAGTTAAAAATGTTTCTCATTTTTTTAATTATCAGACCACAGCTAATTACAATTTTCCCTTATTTTAGCGTTTTTTTATTTCATCAAATCATAATTGTGAGATGTTATACCTACTTCTACGTACGGATTTTATGGCATTATTTTTCATTAATACCAGTAATATAATAATATTAGGAAGAGAAGGTTTATTAGTTTTTACATACTTGCACTTTTCTCTTAGACAAATACTATGTTATAACGTTACGTAAAACCAAATAAAATTCAAATTATGCAGCCTTTCCTTTATCTCGAACACAGAATTACAAAAAATACTGACCTGTTACCAGATAGCCGCCAAATACTGCGGCAGCGACCAAAACGACGTACTTGATCATCCTGCAATTGTTTTCCAACAAACTACAAACTAAATCGAGAGAGCTGATCAAAGTCTGACCAAAAACGGACTGGCTGGATCGCCCGCAAACGTTAAGAATATATGGAGCTGCTGCTGGCGGAACAGGCTACATTCGACGAGAAAAGAAAACTTGATTTAGCGTTATAGAAGTGAGTGCGAGCGAGAGAGGCTTTGAGCGTTTTTTTTTGCGTTGACCCCACGCATTTCTAAAAAATCCACGATTCGTTATTGGTGTGTTAATTTTCGGGAATTTTGGTTGAGACATTAGTGGAGACCGTTTTGGAAGTAGGTATAATTAGGGTACTGGGAGATAGGAATATGCAGTAGGTACCTAATTAAGCCTGATAGTGTCGTTTAAATTTACATTCTTTTGATTTCGGAAAATATTCCAGTAAAGTCGGAAAATCGTTATAATAAGAAATACTAGTTGCTAAATAGTATCCTTATAGTATCGAAGTGGCAGTTTCTGCGCTATATTAGCCGTCGGTAAACTTTTTGTTCCTTGCCAAAAATATAAATTTATAATAATTAAATTTAAACATTTTTTAATATATTAAGTTTTTAAAAAAGGACTAAGAGTAGGTATAATAAAATAATATAATAAATATAAAATAAAATATTAATAATATAAAGTAATAATAGAAATAATAATAATGATAATAATAACAAAGGCTTTATTTAGGAACACAGAAACAGTTTTATTTCTCATGTGTATATTTATCACAAATTAAAATTATCCTCAGTGCTCGATTTTTCTTTTCTTTTGTAACAAACAATAATAGCAAACAAGTTAGTAAAAAGCACAATTCAAAAATGTAAAAAATATTCCAGTTGAATAAATTTAAGGGTGCGCAATACACCCTAACATATACTACATACTCTCAGTGACTATAAAAAGAATATAGTCACTGATACTCTTCAATAATTTCTATAATATCTATATCTATATGGAAATTATTTCCATATAGATTTCGGAAAGTGATTACATATTTGACCCCTGTTTATAGATTTTGAACGGTAAAAATACAGAAATCTTGTCCTACAAAAGTTCTTGAGAATGATAAGGACTTTCAATATGTAGGGAAAATGGTGTTTCTGTGAAAATAATATCGTTGACGTCACAGCGGCAATTTTCCCAAACATCAAAAAAGCTAATTTTCGGCCATATTGGACCTTATTATGTCCAATTTAACAACACATTTTTTCGATTTTTTTTTTGGATTTTCGTGTTTCCGCTGCGTAGACCTGAGACGTTGAATTTCGCTCACTCTGTACAAGGAAAAGTGGAATCAGGCCTTCGAAAAATTCCCTGGGCGCGTGGCTAATATCAGAGAACAAGGAATAATATTTCGATAGTTTTATTGCTTGTTTTTATGTCATTTTGATGCATTTACAAATGTTAAATTTCCGTAAATTAACTTACGTATTTTTTACATAATGTAAATAACGCAAAATTGATGTTATAGGCCATTCGTCGATTTACGTAGGAAAAGTTCCATTTAACGGTAGAATTACGTTTAGCTCGGTCGCAGCAACAAAGTTGTAGAAAAATCTATGCATAGGTCCATACAGGATGTTCCAAAAATGAGTGTCGCATAATATATGAGCACAAAATTAAAAGACCCATGTATTTTGATCATTTTTGTTTTGTGTTTTATTCAAAGCTCAAAGTTAGTGCCCCAGACGCCCTTAAAAAGAAGAAGGGGCTCTTTTGAAATTATTTAGAGAAAATCATGAAAAACCATGTCAATATACGCCATACACCAGGTTGTAACAGTAATGTTGACTATGAACCGAATATTTCAGTCTCAGAGTAACCTTGGTTACTGTAGAATACCAAAATTCAAATCAAAGGATGCAATGTGCTATGCATTATTTACAAAACAATAATAATAAAAAAATATTCATAATCAAAAATCTTTTAATTCAAATTGAACAAATAAGACAGTACTTAATAACAAAAACACAATTCACATTTTAAATCTTGTTAAAAGCGGCAATGTCGACGGACTGAACGAAATCCTCGAACTCCTGGATCTTCTCGACCATCTCGTCCACCGACACCTTCGCGTCTTCCACCACGCTCATAATCTGCAACTTGTTGATGCCGTAGCCCACCGGCACCAGTTTGGACGCTCCCCAAATCAGCCCGTCCATCTCGATTGTCCTCACTTGCTTCTCCAACTCTTTCATGTCTGTCTCGTCGTCCCACGGCTTCACGTCCAGCACGATACTCGACTTGGCGATGAGTTCTGGCTTCTTCGATTTTTTCGCGGCATACGCGGCCAGTCTTTCCTCTCTAACTTTCGCGGCTTCGGCGTCTTCCTCTTCGTCGTCGGAGGCGAAGAGATCCACGTCGTCGTCGTCGTCGGCTTTAGCCGGGGCCACCGGGGTTGTGGGTTGGGCGGCTTGAAGAGGGGAAGCTCCGATTTTCTTCAGTTCCTCCCCGGAAAACGATTTGATGTGGTTGTACCAGCGTAGGGCGTGCGGCAAGTTGGCCGCCGGCAGTTTGCCGACTTTGTTGAAGGTTTCCGCGTCGGCTTTGCTTAGAACGTACCTAAAAATAGTTCATATATCAGATAGGGAAGTGGATCCAGATGGGTAGCTCCTTACCCTTCGATATAACTCTTGTCCTCTAGGTGTTTGTTGAGTTGTTCCAAGCCCTTGTCGGTTTTCAAGTCTCCAAAAGCCATTTTTGTGTTTGAGGTGGATTTTTATTGCAAAATTAAAGAGGACAAGCAGCCAAGTTGGAGGCCTCGCCGGAAAAGAAAGGGGGTTAGTTTTTTGACATTTAAATGACACAAATGACATCCTGAAGTGACGCCAACGTAAATCAAAATAGGATCAAAATTCCCTGCAGATATATCTATATATAAGTCGATTTTTAATTTGAAAATAAAATTAATGAAACATATAATGCTAATGCTGCAAAATTGACTCAATTCTTGCAATGATTTATAGTTAGTAATAAGGTGCAAAGCTAACAAATTGCAGAAATGGTTATAAATAAAAACGTATTTCCCAACTCGATATTTTTTATTCGATATTCGCTAAAATAAAACCAAATTTCCCTTATCCAAAAAAAGAAAAAACGAGCTGTATAGAAAACACGCTAATTAAATATTTTCATTTACAAATAATAATATATTAAATATGAAAAAATACAAAAAAAAACAAATTTCTGTGAATCAATATATTTTTATTCGATTCGATTCAGTTGTCAAAATCGTGCTGGTCAATTTCTGTCCTAAAAATGGACGTCAAATTTTGAGGATAGCCTATAATATTTTATTATTATTTCTGAAAAAAAAACAACTTTCAGGTACTACAATTTATCATAACATTCTGAATTCTTTCACCCACACCTCCCTATCACCACCCCTTCACATATCAAAACGATACACGCGAAATATTAGGTTAGGTATTATGTAATTTTTTTGAAAAATCCTCTGATTGTCCCCCTTTTCAGAAATGCTGCGGGCGGCATTAAATAAAGCCCTCAACGGGGCTAAAGTGTGCCCCAAATACCTCTGCGTGGTGACAAGATCGGCAAGCGATGCCCCTAAAAAACCGGACACCGTAGAAGTATTCATAGACGATATACCCGTTCATGTGCCCCCCGGCACGACAGTGCTGCAAGCCGCCGCTATGGTGGGCGTGGAGATCCCCAGGTTCTGCTACCACGAACGTCTCGCGGTGGCCGGCAATTGCAGGATGTGCCTGGTCGAAATAGAAAAGTCGCCGAAACCCGTGGCGGCCTGCGCTATGCCGGTGATGAAAGGTTGGCGGGTTAAAACCGACTCGGAACTGACAAAGAAGGCTAGGGAAGGGATCATGGAGTTTCTCTTGGTGAATCACCCGTTGGATTGTCCGATTTGTGACCAAGGCGGCGAGTGCGACTTGCAAGACCAGAGTATGGCGTTCGGGTCGGACAGGTCGAGGTTTACGGATATCGACCATTCGGGGAAAAGGGCTGTAGAGGATAAGGATATCGGGCCGCTGATTAAGACGATTATGACAAGGTGTATTCATTGTACTAGATGTATTCGTTTCGCCTCTGAAGTTGCTGGTGTCGACGATTTGGGTGAGTACAGAAATAATTAACACAAAGATTATCAGAATAATATGTACAGAATAAAAATATACTTGGAAAATGTTTGACAAAAAGCAAAAAATACATTTTTCTTTTTTCTTCCTTTGTTTATTGATCGCCATCAAATATTTCAGCTAATTTTTCACAAGAGTTTCAAAATAAAATGAACAAATCAAAGTTGGCATGAAACTGTGATAGATAAGATATTATATACTAAAGTCTATCCAAGTTACAGCGGCAGTAGATATAAACAAAGTCACATGACCGCATTGCGATCGATTACCAGGGTCTGACTAATATAAGATTCCCAGTGGCTTGTAATTCTGAACTAATTCTTTTAGAACTTCTAAAATTTGTGTTTCTACTTTTCGTGGATCTTTATAAATTTCCTTAAATTAAGTAGCAAAATAAGTTTACAGAATATACTGCTCGCGATCCAATCGAAAATATGCAGGAAACTCGACTGAGGGAAAAGCCGGCCCTGCATTCTGCTGGCCGCGTAAACACTTGACATTCTACGACGGCCAGACAAATAAGAGAATAGGTCACTTGGTGGCAAATGTTTTGATACACTGCCACTGTAACTTGGATAGACTTTATAATATTATTGTTTTAAAGACAAAAGGTTACGTCCAAATTTATAGGATATTATTATTTGGCAATTTAATCTGAATTTTATGTCTATGATATCCAATTTCTTGATGACTCCGAAATGTTGTGAAAGGATACTGTCCACGATGACAAGGGTGGCAGCGTTGACTGACGTATTAATAAGACTTCTCACGGCTATAGCTTCATATTCTGAAAAGTAGATGGCGCCTATGGTCAACAATGTATTTTGCATTGTATTTTGTCTCCGGGAAGTGCATGGTGAGCCAAAGAACTGTCAAACATGACAGCCGTGGGCAGTCTTTATTAATACATCAGTCAACGGTGGCAGTTTTAGAACTTTGAAATAAACAGATTTGACAGTAATCCATTAGTGGTCTTAAATTATAGACTAAATGTACTTTTGCAGTATTTCAAAAATTTGAAAGTTGCCTTTCCGGGGCTTGATATAATATAAAATTACTACAGGTTTTGTAAGTTTGCCACTCGCAATATCACAATTCTACGCATATTTCCAATTTCTCTAGGCACTACCGGAAGAGGAAACGACATGCAGGTAGGCACATACGTAGAAAAAATGTTTCTGTCCGAACTATCTGGAAACGTAATCGACCTGTGTCCCGTCGGCGCCCTAACGAGCAAGCCCTATAGTTTCACGGCTAGACCTTGGGAAATACGTAAAGTCGATTCGATTGACATTCTCGATGCTGTCGGTTCAAATATTGTCGTATCGACCAGAACTGGCGAAGTTATGAGGATCTTACCAAGAGTTAATGAGGAAATCAATGAAGAATGGTAAGTTTTGAGTACAAATATTGCTGATACTGGGCTTATTTTTTCGTCTGAATGGGCTATTTGACCTACAATTCCTTTGTCACCTTATTACAGTTCAAATAATTCAAAATGTGATTCTATTATCCTGTTAAAAAGATAAATGACTAAGGCAGCTCTTATTTTATTGCATTAAAACTGCACGAACCAAAGAAATCAGATAAATCACTAAAATCTGTCCACTGGAGAATATGATATAGTCATTAAATGAAGGTTACATACACTATTTTTTCTATGACCAGCCATAATAATGAAAAATATGTACTTTAATATATATAATTAAATATAGTTAAAAGTCAAAAGTCATAATAAATCAATTAAGATATGGTAGTTGAGAAATACCTATTTCAGGTTGTCCGATAAGTCGAGATTTGCATATGACGGGTTGAAAAGACAGAGACTCGTCACTCCAATGCTTAGAGATAATACAGGGGAACTGAAACCGGTAGATTGGGAAGCGTCACTTTTGACGGTAGCTAAGCAAATTAAAAACGCAGGTGAATGTTTATAAAATGCGTGTATTGAAATAGCTATGAAGATTTTTTATGTGTAGGGGCTTCTATCGGAGCTATTGCTGGCGGACTAGCCGACGCGGAAGTGTTGGTTGCCGTTAAGGATCTTCTGAACAGGTACCTAATAACTATTGATTTTTAATTTTGTCAAATTTTTATTTGTTAATGTTTCAAATTTCTTCCAAATAGTTTTAGATATTTCCAAGCATTTCCCGGGTTTAGGTATTTATTTTTAGTGTTTTCAACTATTTTCTACAACATTCAGTAACAATTTTCAAATGAGATTTCTTTAAATTTGCTATATAGCATTATTAAATATTTTAAAATCATACATTTATTTCTTATTAGGTATTTGGATTTTCAATTTTTCCGAGTTTTCCTGAATTTTGTATTATTATTTTTTATTGTATTTCCAACTATTACTTGATATTTATAAATGCTTCTAGGAATTATAAAATGGTAATAAGTCTTAGTATTTATCCTCATTATATTTCTATATTCAGTATGTACCTATGTATTTTTCATTTTATGAAACATCTTATACATACAGGGTGTTTCATCTTAAGTGCGAACACCCCCGTAAAATTTGTATTCTCCATCCGATTTTAGCCGCGTTTTTTTCTAAAAATAGGCCACAAAAAACTCTACGTTGGTGCAAGATTTCAGGTCTTCATGTTAATTTTTAAGGCCTACTACAATTTTTTTTCTAGTAAAAAATGACGAAAACCATTTAGCAATTTTTTTTTATTTCAAATCTGACACCACACCATTAATCAGAACAATCTAAAACCCCTGTATACCAAATTTGAACAAAAAATATACAGGGAGTTCCATTCTGCAGGCTGTGAAAAGCAAAATAGGAATTTTAAACTCATCTGGCGAGTCAAGTGTGCCATGGAATTACTTCCAAACAGTTGGATGATGAACAGGACCACTCACAGTGTCGATGTGCAAAGATACAATTAAAAATATACAAGGTGTTCTTCTCTGTAGCAACTCGAAATGCTGATTTTTTTTTAAACTTTATACAGGTCAAAGGTCGAGTATATCGAAACCACCCCAGACATTACAAACGAACTAAGTCTAAAAATACAGAAGCCTGCCAGTCAGTAAGTCCATATGAGTTAAGGTGGCTGGTGTGCCACAACAGAAAACACACAGAAAATGTATCATCTTAGACGGTGACTTTATTGATAAAGGTCCAATAATTTGAATTGTTTTTATTTTTTGGTTGGATGATGCAAAGAAATAAATTGCTTATGATTCCAGAGCACTCCTGACCAATATAAAGTTTAATAAAAATTCAGCATTTTGACATCGCCCAGAGAAAAAGACCCTGTACATTTTTGTATTGAATCTTTGCACACCAACACTTTGAGTAGTCCTGTTGATCATTCATCTGTTTTGACGGGATTCCATGGCACACTTGACTCTCCAGATGCCTTTAAAATTCCTATTTTGCTCAATTTTGACACCCTCTAGAATGGAACTCCCTGTATATTTTTTGTTCAAATTTGGTATACGGGGGTTTTAGGTTGTTCTGATACACGCTGTGGTGTCAGATTTTAAATAAAAAAATCGCTAAATGGTTTTCGTAATTTTTTAAAAAAATTTGTAGTAGGCCTTGAAAATTGACATTAAGACCTGAAATTTTGCACCAACGTAGAGTTTTTTGTGGCCTCTTTTTAGAAAAAAAAAAGCGGCTAAAATCGGATGGAGAATACAAATTTTACGGGGGTGTTCGCCCTTAAGATGAAACACCCTGTATATCATGTTATTGAGATGAGTCGTTTCTTGTGAGAAAAGGACATATCATCTAAATTTGCAGATTGGGATCGGAGGCTTTATGTACAGAGCACACCTTCCCATTGGACGGTTCTGGCACCGACCTCAGGTCAAGCTACCTCTTGAACAACAGAATTGCCGGTGCCGAGGAGGCCGACTTCGTTCTCCTTGTGGGAACCAATCCTCGGCTCGAGGCCCCCCTGCTAAATTCCCGTCTCAGGAAGGGCTACGTCCACAACGAGCTGCAGGTTAATACCGACGAATCTCCACGGGCGAAAATAGTGAGAGAGGGTCTTTTTAGGTGGCCCTGATAGGTCCGAAAGTCGACCTGCGCTACGAGTACAGCCACCTGGGCGACAGTCCCGAGCTGTTGAGGCAGATCGCCAGCGGCCAGCACGAAATCGGCAAACAACTGAAGGCGGCAAAGAGACCCCTGATCATAGTGGGCTCGGAGACGTTGGAGAGGGCGGACGGGGCAGCGATTTTGTCGGCGGCGCAGAGTTTGGCGGGATCGACGAGCGCGGAGGAGGGCTGGAAGGTTTTGAACGTTCTGCATAAGGTGGCAAGCCAGGTATGTTTTTTTTTTAGAATGTTTTATATGATTTCGAATAAAAAATGTTTTGTTTTGTAGGTAGCCGCTTTAGATATTGGGTACACGCCGGGAGCCGATAAAATAAGGGAAATGGGCGATATTAAAGTGCTGCTGCTTATCGGTGCAGACGAAAATGTGGTAGATAAGTCAGATTTGCCAAAGGATTGCTTCGTAATATATTTAGGTAAGTTTTGATTTTTTTTGCAAACTTTGCGATGGAAAGTGAACTTTTGGTGTTATAGAAATATCATTTTAATATCTTTAGCGTTTTAAATTTGTCGTTGATTTGTACTGATTTAGTGATTTATCCAAATGGGCTATTTGACCTAAAATTCCTTTGCCCTTTTATTGCGGTTCAAAGTTCAAATACTTCAAAATGCCATTATGTTGTCCTGTCAAAAGGGGAGGCAACCGAGTATTTTCAGTTGAAAAAATCTGATTTTTTTTAACTTATCGTGTAAAAGGAAAATAGGTCCATTGTCATACTCTTTACAAATCCGAAATCAGCCACGTAAAAAGATTCTTTAATAACCATTGAGTAAAGGAAAACAAAAACTAATTAAATTTTTGCAATTTCAAATAGTCAAATAAAAAGAAAACTATAGATGGCAAATGTCTGAGCATTTATGATTTTGAGCAGGACACTTTTAATAATGTCCGCCGAGGCCTTGAGCATTTATGGGCATTTTTGAAAATGGTGCCATTCGATTGCTTGTGCCATTCGATTGATATGTGTGACTTTTGATTAAAAAAGTGTAAAGTAAAACAAAAATAAAAAAAAATAAAATATGGAAATTTTTAAAAACATGTTTCTATACAGACTGAAGACAGATTTAGAAGACCCAACACGTAGGTACGTGTAGGATGTAGGTTAGTTAGAAATACTTTTTACATTTTTGTTACTAAATCTAAATAATTTCTTTATCTGTACTGGAGCATTTGAACATTGAATTAAATGTTTTCTCATTCTTCCTGCATGGGCAAAATATTCAGCTTTACAAAATTCACAAATAGCATATTTTAATTTTTTGTCACTTCTTTTCTTGAAGTAATCCCAGACTATTGAATTTTGTTTGGCCATTTTGCAAAGTAGGTACACAGTTCGCAATATTCTAGGTTAGAATTAGAAACGGTTTTGTAGTTTTATAGGTTAGAAACGGAGGTTTTTTTTTTATAAATGACCATAAATGCTCATAAATGACCATATATGCTAACAAGTGACCAGAAATTCTCATTAATTCTCTAACTGACGACATTTATATAAATGGCAAGACACTTTTAAAAATGTCCTGCTCATAAATGCTCAAAATGCTTCTGCTCATAAATGCTTCAGCCATCTATAAAGAAAACTGTAAACACTAGTTCAGTTGGAAGATGTTTCCATACTTTTAGATTGAGAAAAACAAGTTTATTTCTATCCACTAATTACTACAGCATACATCTTCACAAAATAAAAATAAATTTTAAATTAAAATAGTAACCCATAAAAAATAACAAGTCTCACGATTATATTCGAAATAAATGTGTGCGGTTTTGTTACTATAAATTCAATTTTAATGGTTGAATGCCGAGTTATTATATACAATTATTTGTAATTATCATATTTTATTGTAACGTGGGTCTCTTTTGTATAAATAAATAAAAAATAAATATGAGGAACCAGTGACCTTAACACAGTGTTGTAGTAATTCTATTATTTTAAATATTTTAGTCCCAAAGGAGTAAAAATTGTTAGTCTCTTGGAATTAAATGTAACAAAAACAATAGAAACTATGACCAACTATGTACTTCATTCAATAACATTAATTAAAAGAATAGTAACACAGCACACTAGATAAAGTGCTATAAAAATAAATTCAGAGTTAACTATTTTTGGACGTACCACGAAAGTGTGGTTACAAATCACAATAATTAAGGGTTTGGCAGATCACACAAAAATGACTTAATTCAACCCTTTTTCCACATGCTACACTTATGCCTTTGGGTTTTCGAGGTCGGAATAGTACAAGAAATCATACGGTGAACATGGCATAAGTGAGAATTAGTACCTTTTTTTCTGTTTCGAAAAATCGAATTTTCCATATGTTTCCCCCGGGGGCCAAACTTAAAATTACTATTTTCCGACTCAACATCGATTTACCTTTCAACCCTCTCCAAGGCATAAATGAGAAAATCAGTAAGGAGAATCTGTCACTGTCTGACGGTCTACAGGGTGTCTCATTTTGACACCCCTGTAAAATTTGAACTGGCTTACGGATTTTTACGAATTTTTTTTTGTGTACAGGGCTCTCCTAGACGTACTTATCATGACCATACGATTATTCCAGGGCAGCATTAAAAAAAATTTTTGACCCAAATTTTTGAGTTAAGGTATCAGCGATTTTTTTATCGGAAATCTGATAACGTGGCGTTAATCAGCGTCCCTGAAAACCCCCACATTCCAAATTTCAAGAAATTATTCTCACAAATTATACTTTTTACACTGCATCACAATTGCAAAAAATCAAAATTTCAACTTGAGTTCAGCTATTAAGGTGGCTATGGAAACAAGTGAAAATGGTAAAAAGAGGCCCACAGGGGACAATAGTAATAAACCTGATCGGAAACTGTACTCGGTTTCTCTTTTCATTATTGCTGTACAGTACGAATTTTATGCCATTTGAGACGCAAGAGAGCTCGCAGTCGTGCAAGTGCAAACACTTTGAGAAACGTTAATTTTTACTTTTTTTTTTGTTACAAATAATAAAGTATAAGATTATACACTACAAAGTACGTATTTGAAGAATGTAATTAAAAGCAGCAATATTTTAAACGGCAGAAATATATTGACGAATCGATTAGAAATTACATTTTATACCCACTAAATTATTTTTAACACCTAAATTATTTTAGCAACATCAATCCGTGAATAACATTCGTTGTAAATGCATAAACTGACATTTCTGCAAGCCATTGTTTTTCCAAGGCTGCCTGCGACGGCAGCGAGCTCTCTTGCGTCTCAAATGGCATAAAATTTGTACTGTACGGCAATAATGAAAAGAGAAACCGAGTACAGTTTCCGATCAGGTTTATTACTATTGTCCCCTGTGAACCTCTTTTTACCATTTTCACTTGTTTCCATAGCCACCTTAATAGCTGACCTCAAACTGAAATTTTGATTTTTTGCAATAATTGTGATGCAGTGTAAAAAGTATAATTTGTGGGAATAATTTCTTGAAATTTATAATCTGGGGGTTTTCAGGGGCGCTGATTAACGCCATGTTATCAGATTTCCGATAAAAAAATCGCTGATACCTTAACTCGAGAATTTGATTCAAAAATTATTTTTAATCCGGCCCTGGAATAATCCTATGGTCATTGAAAAGTGTTTGATGAGTACGCCTAGGAGGGCCGTGTAAATCAGTAAGCCAGTTCAAATTTTACAGGGGTGTTCCAGATCGAAATGAGACACCCTGTATATCACGGGCGTAGCCAGGATTTAGTTTTGGGGGGGGTTAGTTTGAGAAGTAAATAAAACAACAAAAATATACTTACATGAAATTTAATGTCTATATATTCATCCGAAAAACTACGACATATTTATAAAGTTCTTAACTTTAAATGAAATGCATAAATTAATTTCGTTCCTCTGTGCTAAATCTAAAACCATTAAAGAAGAAATCTTCGGCTTTTTCTTTTAAATATATCCACTACTTCATCTGCATGAATTTCTGTTCCATAGTGAATGTTCATTAGAGCCAAACCATTAAGTCTGTTTTCACTTGTAGTGTTTCGTAAATAGTTTTTCAGTCTCCTTAGGCTCGAGAAAGACCTTTCTGGGGTAGCAGTGGATACAGGAATGGTAGCCAAGATTTGTAGTAATGTATAAATATTAGGATAAAGGTTTTTATCGCACATATCTAGGCATTCCAAACTAGATTTCGGGGTAGGCAGTCTTCTTATCAGCATGCAAGGTAGCTGAAGCTTTGATAGCTAAATCCAAATTTGTTTCTTTATTAGAAACCCCTTGACCTTGACTACACCACGTTTTCCAGTAGTCCATACCTTTAAGTTTATCACCCTTCCTTTTTTTCCCCTCCATTTTTCGACAGTAATAATGATTCACGTATCTATCCTTAACAAGGTCATCGAATAACAGCGCACTAAAATTACTCACTTACACGGTACACTTAATTCTCTTCACTATTTGTTCACCACTTTTCACTTTTATTTGCTTCGAGTTCGCATGGAACAATACTGCCGTAAGCGCGGTCACGCGCCGCGGCGCCGCTTATATAGCAGCCCAGTAGCCGCCCAGAAACTTCCACGAACTTCCACAAAGTTCCGCTCATTTCGACCGAGGGGCGTGGCGAATAATCGAGAAACAACGCAAAGTGTCCCCCTACAATACAAAATAGTTCGGCTGCAACTGCGTCTGCCTCTCGTCAAAAGATGGCGCTAGGCGCTACTATTACTACATAATATATTCAAGCGTAATAATAATTTAACTCTTCACTCCTTGTCTTTTTTCGGTATAATATTAGGTAATATTTTGCTTATTTCGGGGGGGGGGGGGTTTGAACCCCTTGGCTACGCCCGTGCTGTATATACTATCTACCCAGGTCACCACGGCGACTGCGGGGCCTCCGTCGCCGACGCGATCCTGCCGGGCGCCGCCTACACGGAGAAACAGTCGACGTACGTCAACACGGAGGGCAGGGCGCAGCAGACGCTGGTGGCGGTCACGCCGCCCGGCAGGGCCCGCGAGGACTGGAAGGTCGTGCGGGCGCTGTCGGAGCTGGTCGGGGCGCGGCTGCCATACGACAACCTGGCCGAGATGAGGGACAGGCTGGGCGAGGTGGCGCCGCACCTGACCAGATACGGCGCGGTGGAGGACGCGAACTATTTCAAGCAGGCCGAGCAGCTGGCGCGGGTGAGGTTTCCCGGGGGGGATCGGGGGTTTTGATTTTTAACGATTCTAACGACGTCGGGTAGCAGAGCTGGGCAGATCCATTTAAAAAAGATTGCTTTAAAGAGCTAAGATCGCGATCTTGATCTAGATCTATTTACAAGCTTTTTCTTGAAATCGGCATTAAAATGTCCCAAAATCGTCATTAAAAGCACAGAAATCTTACAATAATGTAGCCCATTATTGTACGATTTTTTCAATAAGTAGGCCTTGGCGAGATGTAAACATCAAACGTCAGACGCGGAGAAATCGCCCGTCAAAAGTGACCAAATATTCAAAACCCGGCCGATAAAGGCTCATTTAACTTTTCGTACACATTGCGAAATTGCTTCCTATAGAAGCGCAATCCTTCAGTATACACATTTTAGTAAATTTGAAAATCAATAGATTTGTTGTGTAGGCTGTACAAGAAGCAGCAGTTTGGTTTTTCTGTCAGAAGGTGCCGTACATCATTATACTTGTCCTAGGTAGAGCGATCGGTAAAGTCAAGCAACGCCGCGCGTAGTCGGTTCGTGGACGGGTGATCCCTTATTATTATTTTCTTGCCTAATAAAACATTTTTTTTTCCGATTTCAAGAAAAATATAATATGTACCTCGGCACTGAAGTTCTTTTTATGACTCATGTGGTTTATTTGCCTCGGCCAGAGGCCTCAGCAACTAAACTCCACATGGGTCATAAAAAGTTGAACTTCAGTGCCTTGGTACATAAATAACTATTATTTAACTTGCAATGTATGGTGAACTATGTATGTATGTTTAGGTCAAATCTTGCAAGCTGAATTAGAACCACTTCCTGACATCCGATTGAGCTGAAATTTTGCATACACCTTTAGTTCCGGTGACAATACATTATACAATACTCAGTATTGTAATACATACTTTCAAAATGGCCGTCGTCACAAGATGGCGGATGATGTATTTTTGTCAACCCCCTTAATATGGGTATCAAATGAAAGGGCTTGAAGAGTAGAAAACGATAAAGTTAGTGACATCACACTAAATTCGATATGGCCGCCTCTCCAACACGGCGGATTACATTTTCTTTTCCCTTAATATGGGCATTAAATGAAAAGGCTTGAAGAGTAGAACTAAAAAGTTGAAAATAAAATTATTAATAAAAAAATATTTTTAAAAACAAGCTTTTATTTACCTAAATGCTCTAAAAAAGAAGAAAATAATGAAAAAATTCAAACCAAAGCAAACCCATAATTTTGTTACATTATAAAATTGTATATGATATAAAAGCTTGTCGCGAGAATATAATATATATCTTGAAAGTAATTCTAACTAGAAAATATATTTTTCTAGAAATTTACATACGAAAATCTCGCGACAAGCTTTTATATCATATACAATTTTATAATGTAACAAAATTATGGGTTTGCTTTGGTTTGAATTTTTTCATTATTTACTTCTTTTTTTGTTTCACTATAGAATGATCTTTTTTAAAAAAGGTCGTTTCAAAAAGATCTGATATTGATCTTAATTTGACGATATAAAAATCTTTAAAAGGATCTAAGATCATTATAACGATCTAAGATCTTTTCCTCATTTGTTTCCGTTCATTTTTGAAACGTTTCTGTGATTTTTTATATAAAATAATGTTTTATTTTTAAAGAATAAAAAATAGTGCTTTAATTTGTTGTAGGAATAAGAGTTTTTGTTTTTATATCTACATATTTGTAAAATATGTTCTCATTTTGAACTCAATTGTTGTAAGTAGTTCGTTTTTGAAACGTTTCTGTGATTTTTTTTATACAAAATAATGTATGTAGAAAGGTAGGATATATTTTTAAGAAGAATGAATAGGTTTGTACGAACAAGGATATTTCTTTTTATACATATAATCTAGATATTATTTCTAAAATATATGTATTACGAATTCAGTTAGGTACTTACGTTACTAACGAGCGTTCATTTAAAGCAGTTTACCTCAGGAGATTTCCAGGTCTCAGCTAAAGTGCAAATTGTCAGAATTTGCGAAAAATGACAAATAATATAAACAAACTGACGTACATTTTACCTACCACTACAAGAACGTATTTTGAGGTCTTTAAATGAATGCTTTATGTTAATTTGTATTTTATTTTCAATTATCTATTTCTCAAAATTCCGAATTTTATAACTTAAGTTATAAATTAAATATAAAAAATATTTTATAACTTAAGTTATAAAATTATAAATTGCATAAATAATCGGTGAATTCGTTTTTAGAAGAAAAGTCTAATTCTCCATAGGTATATCAACTGATTGATTACGTAACCAGTTCAGTTAGAGTAGTAACTTTACGTAACTAGTTACATACAATTTTACCGTTGAGTGTTTGCTCAATGATTTTACTTTACACGAGTTACGTAAAACTGGACGTATCATCACTTGCTCAGGTTTTGAAAGATGTCACTTTATACTATGTCAAAATTAGGAAAAGTATTTATATACATCTATATCTATTAACTATATAATATCATGAATTTTGTTCAAAGATCTTAGATCATTTAGAGGATCTTAGATCGTTTAGAAGATCTTAGATCGTTTAGAAGATCTTAGATTGTTTAGAAGATCTTAGATCGTTTAGAAGATCTTAGATCGTTCAAAAGATATTTAAATTAAATTTTTAAATAGATAATTTTTAGACGATCTTTGATCTAAGATGGTTTTTGCATGAAAAGATCTATTTTTAAACGACCTTAGATCTTTTTTTGAAAAACGATCTGATCTATGATCTAGATCTTTTTTGGCGCGATCTTTCTCAGCTCTGTTAGGTAGACGATAAGTCGGTAAAAGTGTTAGTAAGGAAGTAATGTTTCAGAAATCAAACAGTCAGCTAGACAGCGCCCCTCTAGACGTATCTCTAAAGGAATTATCCGATTTCTTCATGACCGACACCATCAGTAGGGCCTCGCCGACGATGGCAAAGTGCGTGCAGGCCGTGCTCAAACAGAAGCAGTCGAAATATTAAGTGTACATAGATAATTTATTAGAATTTAAATTGGGCAACTCTGCAAAGGTTATCAGTAAGCTTTATAGTTGCTACGGCCTTTTTTAATTCCATTTACTTTATTTACATGTTTTTGTTTTTAAAATCAGAATAAAAAGTTACCTAATTGGAAAATAAATCACCGAAACAGCAATTTTTGTTTGATTCTTAATATTAATACCCTTCCCGTTACACTTTGTTGTTTTTCTGTAATATACTGTAAAGCCTCAAATTATTGGTGCACATTATAACAGGTTCAGATTCAACTTTTCCCGGAGGCATATAATAATAATTTTCTTTCTTCTGAGGCATAAGAAAATCAGATAAAACTGGTTCTTTGTCTTTTTGAGGTAAAGGCGGCCTAGACGAAAAAACTGGCTGCGATTTTGTCCTTCCGTTCGATAGTGGTATTAAATCTTTGTAAATCGACTGGTCATATGGAAAATTTACTTTTCGGTTGACCTACAACATTTAAAATAAGCTCATGATAATTAAATAACACACAACTTGCAACCTTTTCATCTATAGCAAGCATTTTCCGTTTGTCTACATCTGGGGCACTCTTCGTTTTTCTAGGTTTAACGATTTCGTCGATTTTCTTTGATAATTTCAACATGGAATGTATTTCGGGACAATCAAATCTTGCCTTATCAGATTCCAAGCTTGTTTTACTATTGTCTTCCGATTTTGGTGTGCTTTTTTGCAAGCTTTTTCTGTTTTCACTTTTGCTGCTCGATTTATCGCTTTCGTCGATTAAAAGAACTTTGGGAACTGACTTCTCTGTGTTTCTTACAAGCACTTTCTTGTAATCGGTCTTTTTTGGCTTATTCATTGCAGTTATAATTTTAATTGTAATAAAAAATGAGAAACTACTGAAAAATAGAAAATAAACAGTAGGTATGTTGTTTTCTTTCACAAAAGAATCAAATTCAAATTTGACATTAGATTAGCAGAAATGACAGATGACGTCGGTTGTCCTAAGTCAAAAAACACTAAAGTAAGATTGATGTGAAAATTGTCTTTTCTTATTCTTCCAAAAGCAGACTGATTTCGATTTCCAAAAGTAAAAACGTAACTCGTGAAGGTATCAGCAAAGCGCTAATTTAAATATTAATGTTTTTATTTTGAATGTTAATTAAATTTATAATAGCATACGAATTTTGCTAGACAAGGTTGGTTAATTTTAAAATTCAAAATTTAATTCATAAGCGATTTCGATCTTTAGGTGCCAGGGCCATAAAGGTAATTTACGTACATGACCGAAATAGTTACGTGACAACTTTAGCAATCGCCTAAATTGCATCTGACGTCATCTTTAGTTTACTATTTTTATAGTAAGTACACAGGAGAACCGTTTTTATATTTATTTTATTTTAACTTTAGAACATTTGGGACTTGAATTTAATGTTTCAAATTACTTGAGTAGGTAAGTTGCAATCGTTATCTTATTTTTAATTAATAAGGGCTCATAAATAATGTTTTCCATGTAAAATTTTTTACTCCTAAACTTTTATATTATTTCAGTAATAATAAAATCTGTTGTATATGGGCGGCCTTAATTATGTAAATAAACCTCCAAAAACGACGGTTACATTTCGTCTAAAAATAGTACATTAGCGTCTCCTGCTATTTTTGTTTCTTCGGCTATAAGTGGAAGACAATTTTTGTGCCCAAAATAAAATAATACGGAATCCAAGACTTGCTGTAAGTCTGTGTTTCAGTTTACGTGTGCTTGGATAAAATGGAACTACGATCTACAAGGTCCAGGTCGAAAACACCTTTCATGGAGGAGAGTGTGGACACGTTCGATAAAGAAATTATCGAGAAAGGGAATCATGTTGAAAAGAGGGTAATCACAACAACTACCGTCAAGTAAGTAACGAATCTAACAGTTCTTTTTAATTATTCTTGCTGTTTCGATCGTGATAACAGAGATTTGATGATTCTTAAAACAACACTGAGTAGTTTATTACTCGCCTTGTTCGATATATGATTTGTTATTGATTTACCATTGAGCATAGTATTCAAATTTATGAAAACACCATCAATAACACTAAAGAAATACTCATGCTGCTAAAAACTTACAAAAAGAGTATTGTTGTTTACGGTTTCTTTATTTTTACTGTTAATCCTCTATAACCTTTAAACTTTTATATTCTGCTTTCTTAACATGTGAATTCTGTTTAGAGAACTTCTCCAAAATTATGTATAATATCTACTATTTATAGTTTTTCATGTGCAACTGTTTAAGAACAGAAATAGAAGGGACATCTTGATGGCAGATGTATAAAATTAGAATGATTTTCAGATAGGCACATGAAATTAAAAACTATACCTTTATTTAATTTAGGCATATTGATTATATTTGAGTACCTACTTGCTTATGGGCTTTTGTTTGATCAATGTTATACTGCTATCTTTATTTATATAAGCTTGTACATTTCCTGTTATAAATTTAATTCATTTTATTAGATACATAATACCCTACTACTACAATTGAATTACAATTAATGCTTTCATTGTTTGTGTAAAGCACACAAGTTATATTTATAATTTATGTAAATTAAATCTAATGTTGTTATTTCATTACAGAACGTCTCAAAGTTTGCATTCGATGAGAAGTCAAGAAGAATTCGAATCCTCGTATTCTACAAAACCCGAAAAAAAGACAAGGAGGTCGGTACGAGGCAAACTAATTAAAACCTCGGATTATTCTTCAGAAGATGGTGAGACAGAGTTTAGTTCTTCGAAAACTATAAGTCAGAATGAGAAGAATCAGCTTATTGAAGATGCTAGAGCAGCAGCTAATGGTAGCAGTGAAGTTTCGGCGCTCAATTTGTATAGAAAATCTGGCAGATACTGGGAGTAAGTATTATTATTATTAAAAACGTTTTTTTTTGCCCTTACAATAAAACAATAGCTATATGAAAAAATATGACTATCTAAAACTACAAGTAGTAAGAATGCAAACTAATATTACATTTTTCACAGACCAAAAACTGTTAAAGAAAAAATTATGGGATACTTACAGTTTAGTTGATACCTTGGTTAATGTTAATACTTTATCACTTTATTACAAAGTTCAAGTTTCTTTTAGTGTTTTTAACTTTTTTAGTTTAATGCCTATTTTCACTTGATTTAAATTGTTTGAAAAGTGTTAATTTTTCATTTGATTCACGTTACTGAACAAAATAAACTGGTGCTTTGGTACAATTTTTTACACCAATGTTTTGCAGCATAAAAAAAATTTTTTTTCTGCTCATTCCTTGCTAAACTTTCAGTTGCGCTGCTGGAAGTAAATAATAAGCACTTTATTCATATTGTGTTTTAAGATAAATGCCCTTTACAAACAAGGTATTTTTTTTACTATTTTACGATTTTTTTATTTCGTATTAGTTTTATTTTTATTTGAATAATCTTAGCAAACCAAAGGTCCATGACTAGTTGTAGTTGTACAAGTAAGCATATAGAACGCATTATATTTTTGAGTTTCTTTATATAATGGGCTATTGGTTTGCAACATACTATTTATTAAGTGATAGGGAAAAAAATGGGTTTTTATTTTTTGAGGGAAAAACCCGGTTTTTCCTCGGGTTTTTTCCGAGTAGGGTTTTTATATGTCAAATTTCTGGTTTCTTTCATTTTAAAATTACTTGTTAAAAGACGATTATTTTGATACCAAATAGAGGTGGGTTTACACCGGGTTTTTTCATATTTGGAAAGGGTGGCAAGGTTTCCACCCTTTTTGGCATCGGGTGTCAAATTATGACACTAGTTTTTGGCATATTTTGATTGGTGACATCTAGACGTTTAATTTAATACCAAATACTCATCTAAAAGCTATAAACAACAAAAACATTGCAAGAAGATATAAAAAGTAAAAAATATGTTGCAGGCGAATTAGAAATTTAGTCGTTTATCTATTACCTACATTATCCTAAATTAAAATAACGATGACTAAATATTAAATAAATGAAAAAAAAACCTTATTTCAATTCATTTTCTCCACTTTCTCATCTAAAATCCATATAGGGTTTATTATTCCATTTATATTTCTGCAGGCAGATTCCTTTACTCGATTCGAGTCGAATCCGCTATTTTAACTCGATCGGAGCGATTCCGTTCTAAAAAGTTCGACTCGATACTCGATTAAATAACTCGACAGCATCTAAGGAGCCGATATTTGACATATTTACAAAATATAATAGTTAGGTTTCATTGACAAAAAAAAAACAAACAAAAATCGCGTTTCTTCTTCTTTGCTCCAAATCCAGTGGCTCTGCTTCCCTTCAAAAATTCCATCCATTCCAGGATGTATTTTGGCTTTTGGTGACATTGAAAACACCCATTTGTGGGAGTCATTAGTTTACACCCTTTGAAACCACCCATTTTTGGGTGCCAAACGTTTCCACCCTTTGAATCCACCCATTTTTGGGTGCCAAACGTTTCCACCCTTTGAATCCACCCTTTATTTTAAAAATGAAAACACCCTATGGGTGTCAAAGGTTTGGCACCCATAAAGGGTTTAAACCCATCGATGGGTGTAAACCCAAAACCCATCTCTAATACCAAATAACCCTACATTTAGATTTTATAATGTCTTATTTTCAAATATTTATTGTCTTTTGGGTTTTTTTAAATGGTTTTTTCCCTTGTAAAAACTTGCTTTGGGATTTAATTGGGAATTTATTAATTTTATAAATAGGAAAATAGGTACCTACTTGTTTTATATGTGCCCTCAATTTGACCACATTGGGAAAATATTTATTTTTAATTTTTTTAGTATAATGACTTTGTTTTTATTTTTTATTTATATTTTTTATTATTCTGAACTGTGTCCATTATTTTCTTTTTAATATTTTATCTAGTATAACTTTGATAATGCAACTGAGAAATAATTTGTGGAAAGTGGAATGTTTTCTACAAACTGAAACAGAAACTGACTCGTAACCTATAATTTACATTCTGTACTATGTATTATGTTATGTATGTACATATATACTGTGAAAATTAATGTCATGTCATGTGTCAAATCTGTCAAAAGTAAAAATATAATATATTGAAAAAACCCAAGGGAATTAACGAAAAAACCCGACCCGGTTTAAAGTTTAAACCCTCATTTTCGAAAAAACCCTCAGGGAAAAACCCTCAAAAGACCCAAAGGAATTAATAAAAAAACCCAACCCGGTTTAAACCCTACTTTGGGAAAAAACCCTCTAAGCGAATAAACTCTCGGCGCATCTCTAATATTTACAATACCGGATACAACGAACTAAATTCGGTTCGGTATATCCGAAGTTAGTTATAACCAGTAATAAAATAAAGGGAGTGGATAAAGGTCCGTGAGTCGCGTATCTTTAGTGTATTTTTTAAAGGTCCGCGAGTCGCGAATCTCGATCCGTAAAGCAGTAGACTTGTTCCTTCTTGAAAATACCGGTCCTTGACACCAATAGTAAAAGAAGGAACATCCTAGATAAGACGCGGACACCCCAAACGTGGACATAAAAAATAAAAAAAAGAAAGTGGCTATTTATACGTCCGACGTATATAAAAGTCGGTGTATACATCTTGCGCTCTCATTGGCGAGTTAAGTCACGTGACTTCTTTGGACGTACATTTAACTCCATCATACACGTCTGAAGTGAAATGATTTAGGTACCTACGTCTGAAGTGAATTTTCTCAAGCATCGTTGCAATAAGGGGCGTATGCCCTCCATTTTCCGCGATGGGCCCTGCCTGTAGTAAAAAAGAAGGGGTAATTATTTCCGAATGTCGGGCGAAAATAGGGGGTTAGCCTAAATTTCAAGAAAATCGGGGGAGGGTTACACCATTGGAAATAATTACCCCTTCTTTTTTTATAAGGCAGCGCCCATCGTTGCCGACTGCCACGTATAAATAACAACTGCCTAAAAAAACTCTTGACGTGGGATTCGAACCCGGACCTTCCGACTAGTTTTCCAACGCTCTACCACTGCTCTAACTATTCTTTGACGAATCTCCTGTTGTACATGAAGACGTCCGACGACTCGCGGACCTTTCAAAAATACACTAAAGATCCGCGACTCGCGGACCTTTATCCACTTCCTAAAATAAATACACGAGTGTTTATGGACGATTCCTTCCAGGGTCTACCCCAAAACCGACTGGACCTACTCGCACCACTCGAGAGACCGCGTCGAGCTCGCCCCCGGCGTCGTGGCCATGCCGAACATGTCTCGGCGCACCATCCACTCCATAAACGAATCGGGAGTCACCTACTCGGACAAGAACGTCAACACCGACTCCGTCCAGCTGGAATCTCAACGGTACACCGCCCTCGACTCGGACGCCAACGTCAGGCGTCGGCTCTTCAACAACAACAACCGAGACGACGCTTACCTCAAACGCGCCGAGTACGGGCTGAGCGTTTGGCAGAGGGTGAGGAGGTCGTGGACGACGGTGCTGACGACGGTTGCGAGCGTCTTTTATTTCGTGTTCCGGGTGCACACGTCCGCGTTCAGATATCTGCACAGGTTGACGAGCTGGGTTATGTTGATGGATACCTATCTGTTGTGGAAGATGAGGCCGGCCAATAAGAAGAGGGCGATCTTGCTACTCTGCCTGATACCGTTGCTGTTTTTCGGGGGTAAGTGGCGGAATTCGTTGTGATCAGGGACTCTTTAAAATAAGGGGACCCAGCACGTAACAGTCTATCGCATAGGAAAAGTGGAGCCTTGAGGGGAAGTTTGTTTTCTGTCGACTCCAAGGAGACCACAAGGGGGCCGGTACAAGGTTATGTTAAATGTCAGTGTCCAACTGCCATCAGGTTCTATGCGACATGCCAGTGCCATAGATTCTAAAGTAGGCAAAATATTTCCCATCATAATTCACAATTTTTAAGTTTTCTAACTTCCAGATACTCAGATGTGTCAATTAAAGGTAATGCGGCCGCCTGTAGTAGTCCCAATAATTGCAACCAGATTTTTCCTGTATCACCTTTAGTAATCCTACATTTCCCATTACGTAGGCATTACTATAAGTAGGTAGTTCAAAACAAAAATCGTATTTCGTAAATTTTAAATTAGTAAGCAGGTAGCTTCAGTCAAGTCGTTTTTTAAAGAGTTTTTATCTATGACTACAAGTTTATTTTAAGTTTGTGAGGTACCTTGGGAGAGAAATAAAATTACAAAAATTTTATAATGAACACCGAGGAAAAACTACCATCATTAGAACTAATAGACCTAATCTTATTAGTCCATCCCGAAATCTGTGAAAATTCTTTGGATAGATACATTCAACAAGGGAAGAAAGTTCAAGTATACATATTACAAATAATGGATTCAGGAACCTGGTAACAAGGTGCAATTGTGACAAATTCTTAAATAAGCAAAATCGGCACTGACTTACCATACTTATTACTTAAATTCGTGGAAATAATTGATGGAAATCAATTTCAACTATAAAATAAATTTCTTTCAATTGACAGTTGCCACATTCTGCACTTGTATACACAAAATTTGCAAGTCTAATTTTTAGAAATCATGGAAACCATTATTAATTTTTACTAACAATCAAAGCACCTGTTATATTCATAGATGCTTTTAATAAAATGGCATACTTGGCATCACTGAGACCATTAGAATGAGGAAAGAATAGACCTCACAAGTATAATGCTGGGTCCCCTTATTTTAAAGAGTCCCTGGTTGTAATATAGCGCAGAAAAATATACACGGTTGTTTCTTTTAAAGATTTGGTTTACTGGGTATTGCAATTTACTACTACTATTTATTGGGATTTTTTGTTTATTTTAACTCGAATTCGCATAAGCGGACAAAATTACAGAAAAAAAGAAAGTTATTAATCACCCCATTTAAAATAATCTCCTGTTGCCTCATTTGTTTGGTAAGTTAGTTTGAAATTATATCCAGGTCATGTGAAATCCATTGCCTGTGATTGACTTACTACAAAACTATTTCATACCTTTTTAGTAGTATGTTAATATTTACATAAAAAAATCAGTTTTCAAAACATTTTCTCCTTTCAAACAAACCAGTTTCTTTAATTGTCAAGGTTGGAATTTAAAATGTTTGTTTCGAAGATTGTAGAACTGGAAATTTTACAATATATTTTATGCATATTTCTGAAAGTGAACTGAAATTTGTCATAATTTGTAATAAAAATTAAAGTTTGAATGTTTAAACTCCTATTTTATTATAATATCATGTGGAAGGACCTTGGATAAAATTTAGTAGTTTTGATTTTCATGTCCCTACTATTGAACATTTGTATGGAATGGTCATACATCCAGAATGCCATTACACTATTTAAATCTACAATAGAAAAATCAGTTTTTCGATAATTTCGTTTTTACAACTATTTTAAAAACGCCTCTGATGTCAGCGATTTGTAAACACCGCCACAGGACAGTTGTTTTGTAATGCTAAATGTTTAAATTTGTGTTATTGAGGGAGTAGAAAAACTCAAAATAAAGTTAGTTTTATTTTGATTTTTATAAATAATAAAAAGCAAATTAAAGTTGGTTCATTTATGTTCAAAACATTTTATACTTTTTTACAGGTGAATCAATACTTATACGTTTTGTTTTTTTTTTTTTTAGTTTTCTATACTGCTTATAAGGAAAACTTTCAAAATTGGGAGACTGAGAATATTTGAACTGTAAATTTTTTCTAGATCACTACAAATTATTTTCTTAAGGGATTAGCTTACATTTCCAACAACAAAAATGTTGTATTCAGTTTTTAGTGCTCCAGCCATCCACTAACAAATCTAAAATCCAAATATTTGAAGGCTTTAAGCCTTGGACTGACTGAATATTTTCACTCGATAAAATGAGTTTTATATTATAGTTGCTCACTGTCGGAATCAACTGTGTATTAAACTTATTAAACAATATAAACACTCGAAAATAAACCTAAACTACAATTATTTTTATGCCGATACCCTCTAAAATACGCCAAATGAGCACAAACTGTTTTTATAACCAAGCTTTATAATACATACGCCATTTTAGACTCTATCAGATATTTTTTTTATACTGTTCTATAAATCTGTCACCATGGCCATCGTAAAATAAAAGTTATCACTGATGACTGTCTGTCAAATTTGTCTACTTTTATCTTTGACTAAAGAACCCCAGGAATCAGTATCTACAATACAGGCAAACAATTATAAGCCACGTCTGTGTCTAAGTTAAACAATTCTTGATAATACAGCAATTCTAATTTTAAATTTCCAATTATGAAGAAGTACCTTTCACAAACGCCTATGCCACTTTGGTGCATGGCCTCAAAAGTTAATTTAAATTACAAAATTACTTACCGATGGATTATTATCCTCAAACGTTTTAGTTTTGGCAGTCAGGGAAGTGCCACAAGCCGCACAGCTAAGCATAATATCTCAAAAAAGTATCTAAATATTATGTACCTATCACCGTGTCAGATATCAAAATATTGTGTCAAAACTTAGTTACTACTCAGGGCGATTTCCGTCTCACCTATTTTATAATACACCTAGAGGTTTGACTCTTTTCTTCAAAGACTTTTATTGGGCTCATTGTAAGATATAAATATACAGGTTGTAAACAGGAATTGATATCAATAAAGCAGGTATTTATTTTGTATCCCTTTATCGAGTTTATTACTTTTACTGGGACACTCTGTACACAATTTCTCTGTTGTGAAGTGGTTGGAGATCACAGATGTAAAATTTAGACCGACCCTATTTGCAAATCGGTGATGTCAGAGGTGTTTTTAAATGTGATTAACAGGAAAACCCGAAAATCTATCCTATAGCTTTAATTTTTAAAATTAAATCCATTATTTTTTCAGCTTTTTATCTTAGAATTACTTACTAAAAAATTTAATCATTCTTCAATTGGAACAAAAGTAACGATCAGTATTCTTCTTGTACTGGTTAGATCTGTTATTGTTTCTTCTGCAAACAAAAAACATGATCATGATTTTGCAATATTGACCATTCACGTCTGTGTGTGCCGTTTTCAGGTGTGCACGTATTATTGGCTCTCGGCGTGCCTCTTGTCCCCTCCTGCCACCCTAACTGCGGCCACATCGCACGAGCTTACATTAACTCACTCGTCGATAACGTCTACTTGTCTTTTAAGCTAAACGAGCATTAAACATAGATTTATCATTTTCAGCTTGCTATACATTAACATAGAAGTAAGAATGTGGTATAGAGAGGAGATAATACCCTACTAATGTTTCAATTGAAAGAGTACAAATTATAAATTGATCTCAAAAAGTTTAACATCAATATGATTAATCTCTCTATGCCTCGAAGACTTTTATATTAGATATTAGGCTTTCGCCACTTTTTACCAATGTGCATTTTTAACTATGTTAAAGTACCTAACTCAACTTATGTTATTTATAATGTTTTGTTTTCATTTTCATTATATTATGTACTAACCCATGGCTTTATAATAATCTCACTTATATTCATGTTTTTTTTATCATATATTTTTCATATATTTATATCGGTGTTTGTGTATTTATTATTTATTATTAAATTATTAATAAATAGTCTGAAAACTATCAGCTCTTTTCTTTTTCCTTGGTGTTGGCAGTTTGTGGTGGTGAGAGAGGCAAGAGAGCTAATAAGATACATGCATACTGAAAATTAATATAACTAGAAATTATTTTTCCATTTTAATTTCAGATGTGATTTCGTCAAAATACCTACTAAATAGTTTTTTCCAATGTAAGCATATTTTAAAAATAATATCAAAACATTTCAATAGAAACTTTTGTTTTGGAGGAAATTCTTTGTTCTTTTTTAATTGACGAATAATTTCAGTTGCAAATAATTTTTTCTAACAAATCAATAATATTGCTAAACAAATTAAACCAAATTACTCTAATAGAAAATATAGTTCAACAGTTATTTATTTAAAACTATTAAGCTACAAAAAGTACTTAATCAAGTAGTACCAATTGTTTTTTCTATGACCTCCATGATTTTGTGTCTTAAGGTTCAGCAATAGGATGCTATGGAGTTTACTAGGGTAATATGATACCTGACCGATTTTTAAAGTACCTTGAAGCAATAACTGACGTATTAATAAAGACTGCTCACGGCTGTCATGTTTGACAGTTATCTGGCTCACTATGCGCTTCCCGGAGACAAAATACATTGTTGACCATAGGCGCCATCTACTTTTCAGAATATGAAGCTATAGCGGGGAGAAGTCTTAATAATACGTCAGTCAACGCTTGAAGCTTTTGTCAGAAGAGTAAAAAACACTTTGAAATTTGCTTTTGGGTTAGGGTTTTTCATTCATGTCAGTTCGATAAAATTGTTTTCTCCATGGTCTCCATGATTTCATCTTTGATGTTGTTTAGCAATGACATCAAGGAGGCTATGCTTCTCGAAATAATTGAAGTAATTAACCGATCATAAAACTACAATTCTTCACAGGTTGGTGGCTTTTGCTCACCGCAGGCAGTTCGATGTGGAACACAATTTCAACACTACCGTCCTACCTAACTTCTACCTCTGCCGAATCTGCCCATATAATACCAATTATCGCAGATATTAACAATAATAATTACGAAGCCGAATCTTTACAACAAAGTTCTGTTACGTACGACCAAAATGAGGCTAAAACTGTTATTCCTGAAGTTGTTGAAGTTGTCGAAAAAGTTGTTGTCGAGCCTCCAACTGCTAGAGCAGTTGCTGCCGGATTAACTGATGAACAATTGAGAATTATAGCACAAAATATGAAGGATTCCATAAACATAAATGAGGAATTGAATACGGATGAAATCGTACAGAAAATAATTTTGAGTCCTAGTTTTCAGAATGTCGTTAACAATTATAACAATGTTAACATTAACAAAGATGACAACAATAACTTGAATCTTGAAATTTCAAGGAGGCAAGAAGAACTTATTAACAGTCTTAGAGATGAAATAAATATCTTGAAAAAAGACATTTTGCAAGCTGAACAACAAAGAAAAGACGAATTTGAGAACATAATTTTACAGCTTAAAAACGAAAATTCCGCCAACAATGCTAAATTAACATACCAACTAAATCGATGTTGCAGACAACCTATTATTAACATTGAAACGTATGTAAACAAAATACTTTCTAATCTTCTGAACAATCCCGAATTTTTGAACAACCAACAAGGCCTAAATGATTGGCTACGATCTCTGTTCATCGCCAAACAAGATTTAGAGGCTCATTTGGGTGGTTTAACCACAAAACTCAACTCTAAATTCGATACGTTAGTAGAAGACAACACCAAAAAAATTATGGATGATGTAGCATCAAAAATATCTGTCGAAATGAAAAAAAAAATCGTCAATGTTGAGCACAATGTAAATACCGTTAAACGAGATGTTTCATTTGATTGCCTAACAGACGAACATGTTAAGAGAATTGTTAGGAACACATTGGCGACATACGATGCTGACAAAACGGGATTGGTTGATTATGCCATGGAAACGATGGGTGCACAAATAATAACGACGAGATGCACAGAAAACTATCATTACGGGAAAGCTGTTGTGTCTGTCCTCGGAATACCACTTTGGTACCCTGTAAATTCACCAAGGACCGTCATAACGCCTAGTATAAACCCTGGCGAATGTTGGGCTTTTCAAAACTTCCCAGGATTTCTCGTAATAAAATTGTCCAATAAAGTCGAGATCGAAGCATTCTCAGTAGAACATATCAGTCGTTTGTTGGTCCCTGAAGGTAAAATAGACTCGGCGCCAAAAGACTTTGAAGTTTACGGGTTGACGGTTGAAAACGACAAGAATCCCGTCTTGCTCGGAACATACATCTACGACTACGATGGTGAACCGTTGCAATATTTCGTGGTTGAAAAACCGGGGCAAGTTTTCGATATGATCGAGCTGCGCGTTGTTTCGAATCATGGGAATCCGAACTATACGTGTTTGTACAGGTTTAGAGTGCACGGTAAGGTTCGTCATGAACAAACGTAGCGGTAAACCTATTTTTGTCCATAAGTGTACATAGTTTCATGGAGCGATGTGTTCATTAGCGTTAGTTTTTGCTTGTTTGTGTTTTTGTGTGTGTGAAAAACCTTAACTCGGGGGCTATAATATACAAAGGGTACTTATATCACGCTGATACTAATTTGTAAATATTGAAGAGTGGCAGAGGAGTGATAGGTATTTATTGTTAGGTGTTAGTATTTTTATATGTGTAGAATAGGCGCTATGAAAAGGGTTCTACCGATACTTTTTTAACCTCGAAGCATGTTATTTTGTTGTTCCTTTACTACGATTTAAGTTTTAACAATCTTACTGCACAAGTTTTTTTAGTGATGCAAAAACACCTAAAAACCTTTTGTTTTACCACTTTGGACTACATTATTTACATCTAAAATCCAAGGTGCTATTGATTCGTACACATTTGACGTTATAAGCAAATGTAACTTTTTTATGTTACTTATTTGGTTCAAAGCTGGGCAAAATTATAAATCACGTTAAAAAAATAATCTTGACTAAACTTTTTTGAATCTTTTTACACGATTTTTTTCAATATCTCTGTCAGTTTTCGTAAATTTGTGCTTGCAAAATGTCTTATATTTCCTTGCCTCAATCCAAAGAGTTAACATTAGCTTTAAAACTACTTTTTGGTGAAAGTTTTTTTTTTGTATATTGGGTAACTATTCACTTTAAATGTTTGTGGCACTAACACTTTATTAGTTTTGTGTCTGTGATTCACGTCCACGTCATGTTAATAATAATAAGTACAAAAAAGTGTGTAAATTTTGTAGTTGCGATAATTTTGCGTTATTTAAAGTGCCTTATTATTATGACAAAAAATTAATATAAATATTTCGCACGATTTCAAGGTTGTATTAAAATAAATTAGTATTAATGAACTAGGGCACTAAGATACTATTTATTATGTATTTTGTAAACAAGTATTCAATAGGTACTTTTTAAATTTTTTGAAAATGTATGAAAGCTGTAAACATTTTCAAGATATTTTCAATTTTCTAATATTACTATAGTCACTAGATATAAAACTATCGTCTGGTTTAAGATTCAAGATCTATATTTTATTTATTGAATATTAATTTAAAGATTGTATGCTACCATTTTACTTGAAATATTTTAGGTACATTAGGACGATCTCTATTTTTGAATTCTCCTTTTTTTATATTTTATTGAAATAACTTATACTGGTCAATGATGAAGATGAAACATACAAATCGTTATGTCTAAATTTTTTGCAAATATATTTGTTTTCTTTTTGTTAATAATTATCATTGCTTTTCTTTTATTTATTATTCCCGATTTCACAAAATGGATTACCTACATAATAATTCTCACTCCCACTCAAATCAAAGGCCAATCACCTAAGCCGGCACGTTGTATTTGAAAGAAATGAATACCAAAGCATTCTTTCTATAGCAATTTATTCATTTTAACCTGTATAAAAAAATCAAATAGAATCAAAAATCGTTACACTAATCCCACCATTACTTCTTGCTGCCCCACCCCCAGAGGCCCTTGACCAATCCCGAAATACCTCCGCCTTGTTTCGCCTTTGGCTGGCCGCCGTCCAGCTTTTCCGACAAATCCGGGAACTCGACAAAATTCAAAGCCAAATCGTAGAACAGCGGCTTGGCCGGGATTGGCTCCATGTTCGGCGGCAGATTCACCAAGTTGGCATTCTTCGTGAGCAACTGCGGCTCCTCCCTGAATTCGTCCAAACGTTCTATTAGCGGCTTCTTGGTCTTGTACGTTTTCTGCGGTACGGGGATCGCCTGGTCTTCTTGTTGGTCCAACACGAAACTGGCTTGGGCGGACACCGTGTCCACTTCCCCGTTTTCCTTAGCCACGTTCAACAGTTGCCTAAGTTCCGACATGAAGTTATCGATTTTTATTTCGTTTACGGCCTTATCGGCAGCCTCGAATAAAACTGCGGCTTCGGGCCAACGCTTGGCCGCGGCATGTGATTTAGCTAAATAATACGATCGTAATGCTTTATAAGCGGCTAAATATTGTTCGTAATAAGCTTGCGCGGCAGAGTTGTCTTTGATAGCGGCGTTTTGGGACAATTCATTTGTTTGCTGTATGTTTATGTCCAATAAACGAACACAATCCTGTGGCTTGCGCGTTTGTTGAATCAACAACAAATTTCTTTGAGATGTTCTCTCGATTCTTACAGACAACAAATACGCTAAAAGCAACTGATCTTGTTTTTCAGTGCGAGCACTGTCCCTTGTCAAAGAAATAACGTCGCGCAAATCGATAAACAAATTCTCCAATATTTTTATTTTGGCCTGAGCATCCTCGGCGTGTTTCAAAGATTCGTCCAAACCCTCAATGCTTACCAGAAACAATCTTACTCGTTCGATACGAACTGAAATCTTGCTATCAAACCAGTTTATTTCGTGCAAAACTGCAGCGGTTTTTTCCTTGGTTTGCGAGACCAAAGCGTCGAAGTTTTCAAGTACGCCCTGACTACGCAATTCCAGTAAATCGACAGCTTTGTCATCACCAATGTTGTAAGCACAATAACGAAGGCTCGGGGCAATATCTTCCACACGTTGCTTGTAAGGAAGTTGCTCGTCTTCTGGTAGAGCCGAGGCAAGTTTTTCGTAAATAACTTGCGCTTTTTGAAGGTTTTCTGTAGCCTCCAACCAAAGCTGAAGTTCAAATTGTAACGAGCCTTGGATCCAAGCTACATAGGCTTGCGACTCCAAGCGTGTACGTGCATCGCATCTCTCATTCTAGAATGAAGCAGAAATCGTAACTTTCACAACCATTAAATTAGAATTATGTGCAAGGTGCCGGATATGGACTTACCTTACAAAGTTCGTCAAGTTGCATCGCATATATACACGCCTTCCTCAGCTTCTGAATCAAATGGAACTTTTTCCGTTGTTCCGTATTGGCTTCTTGCCGAAGCTGCATAGCGTACGCCCAGCATCTCTCTGCGAGGAACAACGGAATATGCAAAAACTTCTCGTCGGCTTTAGGATTCGAAATGTGACTATCGGTGACGTTTCGCTTCTTGAAATGCCTACGATCACCTTGCGGAACCTTCAAAACTGTACGAAGCCTGCTGATCCTACGAGTGCAGTACCCCCTGTACCTCTGGAAGTCTCCGTGTCGCAGGCCGTGCTGCTGTTGGGCGTCTTTGATTATTTTCAAGACTGAAAAAATGATAACAGATGGAAGGATGGGTCATAAAAATTAGGTACAAGATCGTACTTTCCACAGTGAAGGCCTGAAGTTCGGGTTTTTGCTTTTTTTCGTCGTCGGTTGGGGCAACATTTTGGTTTTCTTCCACTACCATTTTCTCTTTAAATTTTACGGATTTTTGAATGAATTGGAAATTGAATTAAGTTGTAAATTGTAAATACAGAGCAACGAACGGCACTGGACTGGACCGAAAGGTGTTTTATGTTTATGTGCTTGCTGGACATAAGTCGGTCAAGTGACAGAAATGTGACAATTGTGACAGTAGAGTGACACGACGACAAAAGGAGTCGACAGAAAAAGTAATGGTTAGGTTAGTTATTAACTGTGTTTCGATTCGATTTCGAATTTTTCGGTTGGTTCCGCGCATGACCCTGGAGAAAGGGACAAAACAAACTTCTTTAGTTTGAAACCTCAGACTAATTAATCTGAGGTTGGAACGTCAAAATGAAACTGCGCACGCTCCTGGGCAGTTTCAAACTGGTTTGAAATTCAGCCGAATCGACTAGAACCCAATCGAAGAGAATATATCACATAATCTATAATCTTTAATCACACAGTGGCGCGTATCAAAATAATTTAAACAAAAATGTATAGAATTAGGTAAATTTAACTTTTTTTAGTTTTAATATTAATTAAGACAATAATTGGTTGTATTGAGTTTATTTAATTTTATTTCATATAGTACTTATACAATTATACAGTAATAATAAATATGGATGACAACAGTTTGCCAAATCAATTAGTCCTTCGAAATTATAATCGATATTTCCCTAAATTGCTCTACAATTTTAATTATTTCAAGTATTTCTTGGTAATACATATTTTTATACATTTATAGCTTATCTCAAGCGTAGCAGTAGTGTTCTTAAACGGAGATAAAATCAACTAACGGTAATATCTATAAAAATAAACGTACACATTTATGTAACAAGCAAATCTACGAGAGAAAATTTAAAACACTTAGTATGTGATTTTCTTAAAATTTGATTTGTTCGATTGCAATATAGGTAATTCATAATAATTTAACCTTAAACAATCGTTTCAGTCACTTGGTCATAAATGTAAGTCTAGCCTACATATGCCAGCACTTTTTTAAAATAAAAATTAATTTATCAAATATTGTAAGCTAAAAAAGCTTTTAAATAAAAAGAATGTATATAAATATAAAGAACTGAAGATGTAAAAGTTTAAATATTGTGCAAACATAGGATATTTTGAACTTTCAACAATCAAAAAGTGTCCAAAATTTAAATTATTCCAATATCACCAACATTTTGTCACCGATGACACATATATGTGGAGGTTATGTTGTCATTGTGTTATTTTTGGTCACTTTTCAGATTCAAATCAATTACAAACTATGCCCGATTCAAACTTTACAAGAGCAAGAAATTTAATAACAGATAAAAATTGTCATGGAACGTTACGCTGGTAAATAAATTAATCACAAAGTTCATAATAATTAACAACAAAATATATAAATCGCAACAAACGTAGGTACACCCTGTACACCACTTACCGTGCGATGAAAACTATACCGACGATAAGAGTGGTGTGTTTAATACTATACATTTATAGTAAAGACTTTAGCACAAACGAAACGACAAAAGAGAGGCCTTAACCGTAAATATTTTATAGAAGGTGCTTCTTTGGTACATACATTTAATATTTTCTTGGTAATTCTATAGTAAGCTTTCTTGCGTCTTTGGGAACATCGAGATTAAACCTTGTAAAACAACGAGTTCATTCGAAAATAGTACATTAATTGAGTTTTGGTATACCTACACGTTATGAGTTTGTTAAAAAGGTGCAGTCAACATTTACAAAAATTACTATTTGATAAAGAAACTCATCAAAAACAAGTTAAAATAAGTATCGTGCAAAATTTGGTTTTATTTTCACATGAATATTCCTAGTCGATTCTGAATAAAATGAAAACTCACAACCCTAGATAAATAATACAAGTTTTAATTTTATTGAGTAGTATTTTCCTAACAATATTTATGTGAAAACAAAGAGACATAATTCAGGACATTTTGCACACGAAATATTTGCAAAAAAAGTATTTTTACAACATACTATCCAACACCAGTTAACTGGTCATGCAATAAACGAATCTTTAACTGACCATATGCCAAAATTATTTGACTATAAGTCAGTCCCAGATGTTTTGATCAGGACTTTGACATTTTGTAGAAAAACTCATTGTAAGGTGGGTTGCTCATGTAAACATAGGTCCTAAAATTCTTCATTTCTGAGATGCAGTTCTCTTTTTGAAATTGAATTATGGCAATATCTCCCAAAATAATCAAGCTGCTGAACTGAAATTTGACACTGGTGTGTTTTTGGGGCTGAAAATGTAAATTTTTACATGTCTCACAGAAGTCGCCACTTGCGCTATTTTTGGATTGTGCTTTTACTCGTAAGTTTTTTGAGGTGATCTTATTGCTCTTGCAGACCCGTCACTTTAGTGTATCTTTTCATTTGCAACAAAAGTGTACTTTTGTTTCATAACGATCAAATCAACCGTTTTGGTTGAAATGTGTCAAAACATGCCCCAAAACACCTGTTGACACCAACAATCGAGACATACAATTTCACCTACCGCTTTAAAAATTACAGATCAACTGTACCATTTAAAGTGAGAAAAAATCCCTATGAACAATGAACCAAAAAGGAAGGAAAGGATTAAATTTGACAAAATTCAGACAACCTATTTCAAGAAAATCAATGGTGTTTTAACCAATGTTCATTTGGCATATTTTTTCTTCATTTTGAATATACGGTTGATCTGTAACAGGTGTTTTAGGGCACTTTTTGGCATTTTCAACGCAAACGGTTGATTTGATCGTTATGAAACAAGAGTACACTTTTGATGCAAATAAAAAGACGCACTAAAATGATGGACCTGCAAGACCAAAAAAGGTAACCTCAAAAAAATTAAGTAAAGGCACGATCCAAAAATCGCGCAAGTGGCGCCCTCTGTGAGCTTATTCTCCATCTCCAGTGGCAGTGCCAAATTGCCATAATTCAATTTCAAAAAGAGAACTACAACGCCCTGTATCTTAGAAACTAAGAACTTTAGGACCTATGTTCATATGAGCAACCCACCTTATAATGAGTTTTTCTACAAAATGTCAAGTCCTGACGAAAATACCTGGGACACACCTTGATATATGCAATCAATCGTAGTAAAAAAGTGTTTTCAAATTTGCTGAATTGTTCTTTGTAATAAACTCATAACACATAATACAGTGTGTCCACAGATGGACTTAACTCTAAACAAACTATTTTATAGTTTTACTTCTTTTAAAAGGTTACGGCTATAAGCAAATTGTCGATATAATGTAAAGGATGATTCAAAAATAGAGTTACTTTTAAAATGCTAACTTATGACAGAATCCTAATTTACAGACAAAATTCCTACTGTGTTGCAGGAATTTTTCCACAATGACGGAAAAAGGGAATGCAAAAAATTATTTAAAAAAAGCTTGCATTTGCAATAATTCCTACAGCAGTAGACAATTTTATCTAAAAAAAAAATGATTCTGTGACGATTTTTTTTATTCTAATAAGAAGCGAGTTTAGCAGCCTCCATGCTCAATATTGAATTTCATTACATATTTGCAATTTAGTGCTTAATATTAAATTTTGAAAAAAACCTTGACACCAGTATAAAAATAAGGAATGACTTTCTTTTATAAATATTCCCCAAAATGCATAGTTTTTCTAAGATTTGAAAAAGTTTTAAAGAATAATTTTTTCAAAGTTTTTTCAATGTGTAGAAAAAAAGTGCATTTTTGGGAAAATGTGAAAAAAGTTTTAAAGAATAATTTTTTAAAAGTTTTTTTAATGTTTAGAAAAAATCGTGCATTTTTGGGAAAATCTTATAAAAGAAAGTCGTTTTACACTGGTGACGGAAGGTTTTTACTTTTTCAACATTTAAAATTTTGTATTAAAGAAGAAAAAAATGAAATTCAACAAGGAGGCTTCTAGACTACCTTCTTAACCCTTTTGTACTAAAAAACTACTATACTTTTGGTACAATTATGTTTCCTTCATTTTGAACCATCTTATATATAGTATCGACAGTCTGCTATTGTCTCACGACTTTTCAGAAGAAATAAAACTCTTTTCAAAGCGTAACCTTTCTCCAAAAGAACAAGAAATCAAAAAGGTTACAGCACTCTGGACACTCTGTATATTCATACCATTTTAAAGCAATTCCGCGGTACTTCGCCCCCTCGCTACAACCCTATACAGTTACTTAGAGCAACGAAATAAATAAATAAATATATCCAACGAATCTCCGAAAATGACTAGAAAAATTATCAACTTTTTACCTACTTTACACCTTAACACTAAGCAATCGTGGAATCCATGTCAAGAAGGGTAATGCGAACGCTGCCGATTTGTCGCTCGGCAAACAAAGAACAACGGAAAATAACCGTAACCCGCAACCTCCAATGTCTCCAAGATGAGAAACGCCAAACGACGAGTTGTGAACGAGGCAAAATATCACAAATCGCCCCCGTACCACAATCACGGATGCACACCGGGGCCGGTCCTCTAGCAGACCAGCACGGATTCCATCGCGACCGCGTCTCATTTGGCCGGCGGCGCCTGGCCGCGCCTCGCCGACTTCGAACGGATCTGGCCTGCGAGCAGCGGATTGATGGCGTACAGCCAGTCGTGCACGTCCCTCTCGTGCAGCGTCTGCAGCAGGTAGCCGCGGTGCTTGCTGACCACGCTGAACGTGTTCGGCAGGCGCACCATGGCCAGCTGGTCCTCGGAGTACTCCACCTGGGCCGTCGCGAGGTTGATGAGGGCCCGCTCGACGGGGTCCTTCTCGTCGCGGAAGATGAACACGTAGGGGCGACGGACGGCCTGCAAGTCGGGGGGCGTGAGAGGGTTTCGAGAGACGCGAAATTTTCAGTAAAAAAGTTATGTCGGCAATGGGGTACTTGGCCATTTTTTGCACTGTGAAGCCCTTAGTGTTAGGCTTGTTCTAATAATGACGGACAGTAGTTCATTTCTCCCATGGTATACTTCAATGCATAATGGTGGTGTTTTCAGAGGGGTCTCTAAATAGGTGGCTAAAATCTCTTTTTAAAAATTAAATTATACGAAAACTAACTGTGTTTTTGCAGTTTCAAACAGTTTCAAATAGTGCGAAGGCATTCTGAACGTAAAGGCCTTTTTTATTCCACATACATTTTCATTGAGAATAAAACATTGCCAAGTACCCTATTGTTATAGTGCGGACAGTAGTTCATTTGTCCCATGGTATACTTGTCAACTTCAATGCCCTGTTGCCACATATGATTTACAAATTGGTGATGTCAGAGGAATTTTTAAACAAAAACTTGCAATCTCAAATAGTACAATGACACTCTTATTCTGGATATACTGGTATTTCATCCCTATAAATTTTCATTAAAAAAAAACCACTGCATCTTTATCTAACTTTTTTGTTACTTTGCCAATTTCATTGATTTTCGCATCGGTTATATATTATATATATATGACATCACCTCTTATAACAACAGATTTCATATAATGGGATATATGGAGTCAAGTTTTTTTGTCAAATGGCAAATAGTGATTACTTTAATAGAATTTATATTTCCCGAAAGACGAAAATTTTCTGATTCTAATATCTCAAATTGAGAATTTTCTCTGTAAATAAAAAATTCACAAAAATTTTACAATAAAAAAACAACTAGAAAAGAATTAGGCAACAATAACAGTTCGACAACAGATTCTTTACTCAAACAACAGTTTTAAGGATCGTTTAATATTCTGTATGTTTTTGGTAGATGGGCCGAGGGTTTATTCCCTTACAGAGTATTTTTCCCAAAGTAGGGTTTAAACCGGGTTGGGTTTTTTCATTAATTCCTTTGGTTTTTTTGAGGGTTTTTTTCCCTGAGAGTTTTTTCGAAAATGAGGGTTTAAAACGGGTCGGGTTTTTTCGTTAATTCCCTTGGGTTTTTTCAATATATTATTTTTTGAATTTTGACAGATTTGACATATGACATGACATGAATTTTGACAGTACATACGTACATACAGTTTGTTCAGCGAATATTCGGCCCTACGTCACAACTCACAACAATATACGATGGACATCGGTCATATATTCACGAGTCAGACAAGGATGAGAGTTGTGACGTAGAGCCAAACATTCGCTGAACAAACTGTACATAACATAATCATACATAGAAATACATAGTATAGAGCGAATCACGAATGTAAATTATAGCTTAAGAGTCAGTTTCAGGTTTCAGTTCGTAGAAAACATTTTCACTTTCCACAAATTATTTCCCAGTTGCATTACCAAAGTTATACTAAATAAAATATTAAAAAGATGCCAAGACATTGTTCCGAAGAATGGACACAGTTTAGAATAATAAAAAATAAAAACAAAGAATCATAAAAAAAACTTAAAAATAAAAAAAGTAGCGGAATGTAAATATTGCAGTAAACAATATTTTCCCAATGTGATCAAATTGAGGACACATATGAAACAAGTAGGTAGGTATCTATTTTCCTATTTATTAAATTCGTAAGTTCCTAATAAAATCCCAAAGCAGGTTTTTACAAGGGAAAAAAACCCTTGAAAAAACCCAAAAAAAAAAAAACAATATTTGAAAATAATAAATGGGTTATTATTATGTAGGGTTATTTGTTAGCAAAAAAATCGTCTTTTAACATGTAATTTTAAAATGAAAGAAACCAGAAATTTGACATATAAAAACCCTACCCCGAAAAAACCCGGGAAAAAACGGTTTTTTCCCTCAAAAAATAAAAACCCGGTTTTTACCTATCACTAGTTTTTGGGTCCAATAAATTCAATTTTGAAAATATTTTGAATTAAAAAAAAATGTTTTTCCGTAGTAGAGGAATTTAATTCTACCGTCACAACGGCACTTACCACCCAACGCTTCTTCCAACCGTGTGTCTTGTGCTCCAAAACGTTGAGGTATCCCTTCCTGGCGATCACCGGCGAAATCCTGATCTCCTCCATGTCCGGCACGTAGAGGACCAACTCCGGATCTCTCGGTCCCGGAGGCGAGACCGGAATCGGCGGGAACGGGGCGCACTCGCCGGGCAACGCCGCACGTTCCGGCGAACACAGTTCTGAAAGGAAAATAACATTACAGTTCGCATATTACCAAAACGAAAACTGTGCCGGGCTATCTTCTACCACTTTATTATAATTATTAATGAATAGAGTAACCCAAATATGCAAGTCGAAACCCTAAAAATATGCGCATAAATATGCAAATCATTTAGTCAAAATATGCAGGAAAATGTTGGAAATATGCAAATTAATAAATACTTTAAAAATATAAATTTATTGTTTCATTTACAAATAAACATATAATTTACATACAAATTTCTAAATGGATTTATACATAGTAAAAGTAACAATATTTTATTTTAAATTTTCTACATACAGGGCGATTGAACTAAATCTAAATATGCATTTATTTTAAATTGTAAAAATCAGGTTGAAATTTAGTTGTAAAAACAATAAACCACTAAATGTTGCTCATAATTCTCGATTAAAAAATTTTGTCTTCTATCAGAATATAAAAATTTATAAATGGAGGAACTCCTTTCCACATCAACCGATGTAAGAGGTGCGCTCTTAAAATTGCTCCACTATCACATGATCCAAATCGATGGATTCGGTAAAATCTCCCTTTAAAATATTTGCTACTTGGGTAAGAAACTGAAACCCACTATTTTTTTCATCACATTTCTAAATTTTTGAAATATTTTGTCCCCAATTTTACCTGTGACATTTTGAAAAGCAACCTCAGATTGTTTTACCAGTTCTACACTTCAGGTTAATGACAAATTAGATTCCTCCATTTGTGTTATTGTTTTAGAAACAAATCTATAATTTGCTTTTAGAAAGGCAAGTTGCTTCTTTATTTCCTTGTTTTCGAATAGTTGTTTAACATCTCTAAGGGACTGGGAAGATTCGTTCGAAAATTCTGAAATTAGATCTTTCAGTTGGCAAAAATTCTCGCAATAAAAAAATGCAGCTTCCAACCAAGTGCCCCATCTTGTAATAACAGGTTGAGGTGGAAGAGGAGTGTTTGGTAGTTTTTCTTTGTAGAACTGAACCCTTATAGGCGCTTTAAGGAAGACTTTTTTCATGTTGGAAATTAAACTATTTACAAACGGAAAATGTTTCCTAATTTCAATTTCCTCGCCAACCCTATTTACCTATCTATAATTTATCCTGTCCTTTTCAATAACTGTACTTTATTAAATAGGTATAAATACCTAGTTTATTCGTTTTCAGATCACCAGGATTAGTGCCCATAAAATTATAATTTACTGTTCCCAAAAATGGATGAAACGCCTGCCAAATTATCCTAAATTCTTTCAATTATGCACAATATGCCATTTAAAAAAATGCATATAATATGCTAAATATGCAAAATATGCGTGTTGCATATTTGGGTTACTCTATTAATGAATTAATTTTCTCCCCATCGCACATACCTATGGAACTGTTCGACATGATGCTGGACATAATGCTGGTGCTCATATCCGTAATTTCCTCGGAAGGACTCGCCACATCGTTATCCTTCACGTTGTTGAGGCTGTCGCGGCCTTTCCCTTGTATCAAGCGGACGCACCTCATCAGAAGTTCTCGCTCGTGATCGGAGTATTCGCTGGTGTCGTTATTGGCTGAAACAAGAGACACACAAAGTAACGAACATTCGTCGGAGGTCGACGCAAAGCTCCCGGCTCCCACCTTGGTAGTTGTGGTTGTTGTTCTTGGCGACCATGTTGCACACCTCCTTCTCGCTCTTGGTGTAGTCCAGGTGGTACTTGTTGTAGTTGAGCGTCCTGTCCAGTCCCAGGCGTTCGCGGAGCAACAGCGTGTGCCTCACCCGCTCCACCTCTTCCAGGCGCGTCAGTTTCTCGAGCTCCCACTGATGGTCGAATATGAGCGAGTCACCCCTCGGCCGCCAACCGTGGAGGTTCTCCTCGCCGCGGACATACGTCGAACTCGTGTCCAGAACTCGACGTTGACGCCTTTGGACGCCTTGAAAGTTTGTATTTGAAAGAAAGTTTCTTCCAAACTAAACTCTATTCAAACTAAACGCAAGTGAAGCATAAACACAAGTTGTTGCATGGCTAGAGAGTGATACGCACGTGATCGGCTTGCTATTGGCTAGCCGGCAATAAAATCTGACCCGGCGGGCGAGTGCTGCGAGTCGGTGTTTCTTACAGAGGTGTACTGAGTTGCAAGTGGACCTTTACTTTTTCCGATATTATTCTTTCGCTGTTTATTAATTGTTGGATCTACGATTTGTGTTAATAGTAGAAATTTGCAGGTAAGTGAATGACTAGGTGTGCCATAAAAGTTTGTTTTTAAAGTTCTTAATACTGGGGCATATTATTTTAATATTTTATATTATAAAATTCATAGAGATCGTCCTTAATGCGGCCCTGCCTCGTATTAGCCCTCAGAATTGTTCACGTGCATCCATTGTGTAAATGTTTACGCGCCACTTGCATTTAGTTTGAATAGAGTGTAGAATCTAGTATATTAGATTTAAGATACATCGGCAACAGACGAATAGACCAGTCCACTGAAAATTTGGCCTTGAAAAAGAAGAGGAAAGTTCCACCCTAATGCTATCCTTCTTTATCAGTGTAGCCAAAATAATATTTGTTTGGTTTGAATAACTATCATCTATTTATTGTCACCAATTTCATACAACTCGCCAACGATGGCAATATCAGTCCTACTTTCTCCCTGTCAATGATTTACTATGATAATTTTTTAAATTTTATATGTGTGTATGGTCGTTGTGCAACAACAAAATATACAAAATATTGATGACGATTTTTGGTAACAATCAGCTTCAGAATATCGAAACTACTTTCCAAAAATGAGGATACCTGATTGGATCTCTATCAAAAAATGGATCTGCTGCTGATCGCAGAAAATTCCTCAGTTAGGTTAAGTGGTAATACTCTTTGCATATTTCTATAGTATCACAAAACCGCAAATAGTGACACTAAATAGTGAATTATTCAATGCCAACATTAATATTACTTGGTGGTGCTGACCAACAAGGATAACTGTAGGGCGGAACTATAACTGCTAAAAGGGGCGATGTCGGAGATTACATCTCGCGGGTCAAAGTGCTTGCCGAAGTGCCTTACGTTTACTAACTCCTAGGGTAAATTCGGATAAAAAACAACTCAAAAACGAAAACTATAAAACGAGGGTGCCATGGGATGGGAGAACGCTAAGGGGAATCTACCTGGACTACCTGCTTCGCTGGCGCGTCGTAGCAACAGTTCGTAAACTCCGGACAAGCGGTTTGCCTCGGCGTTCCGGTAACTTCCGGAAAATAGATGTTTGAGGGACCTCGGCCCGGTCCTCGCGTCTCTACCGTACATCACCATGCTCAGGTCTTTGGTTATGATAGCGGGCCGTCCGCAGTTCTCCAACTGTTTAGAAAATGCGAAACGGTCATTTTTGGTTAATCTGTTATTTTCGTTAATCCATAGTTGACATTAATTGATAATGAACAAATTCTTGATTTTTTACTTGCTTTTAGATGTAGAAACTGCAGTTATTCGGTTTTTTTCAGCCTTAATTAAGCCAAAAACGAAAAGAGAAATTTAAATTTTCGTAACAGTGATGTCACTGTTTCGGTCCATACAAGTGCATTGCGCGTGCGCACAAAATTCTTGCGGCGGGAATACGATAAACATTGCCACATGCTTTTGCTGATATTAACAGAAACTTTTGTATTTTTTACGGTTAAATCCCGGTCGAATTTTTCTTTAATACCATGAAGTTTTCTCATCCATGCAATCGAATAAACAAACTGGTGTATTTGCCCGTTTTGATTAATGGATTATTTATGTCAATCCACCGCTTTTATTAATCAATAATTTTGTTTAATATAACATTACTTTAATATATATCATTACTACTGATTAATCGAATTCTTTTATCAGTCATTTATTTTGATTAATAAATTTGCTTTAATTGATTAATCCATCACATTAATTAATCAATAATTTTGACCAAACCATCACTCCGATTAATCAATAACTTATGACTAAAATATGAGATTTCAAGATTAACATCATATTAGCATGTATATTGGATCTTACCTCTAGATACGCAGATATAGTCATAAAGATCTGTTCCCCGGGCGACGTAACTCTATTCAACAATGGTGAATTGTGCAGCGAGCTGTCCCAGGCCGCCTCGAACCTGAACATGACCCTGTCGTCGCCGGGACACTCCAGATATTCGCCGGGGAACAATCCGAGCGACAGGACGGAGTTGTCGTTGTCCTCGTCTTCCTCGGATTCGGGGTTGTTCCTAATCCTGCCGACGACCAACTCCCGGACGTCCCGCCACCTAATTTCCGCCGCCGTGTCGTGGACGATGGTTATGCGAATTCGTCTTTGGATTCCCTAGAAGAAAAAAAAAATTGTCGAGTTTCTCCGTCGCGAATCGGTAATTTTGCACACAACTACTGACCTGGTGGAGCAGGAATAATCCTCGACAGGGTAAATCGTCGCTGTGCTCCACGACAACGGGTACATATTCGCCGTTGGGGGCCAATTCGCAAATTTCGAACCAAACCAATACATCGACTTTGGCGTGAATGTGGGCGGTGCACGGTGATGGTAGAGCCCCAAATTTGCTTGACCTTAAATTTAAAAAAATGCTTAGTAATTTTTTCTTGATCACTTGATATTAATTTATTATTTATTAATACTATATCACATTATTAATTAACATCAACAATGTTTTGATTGATGATTAATGATTAACCGATTAATTAATATGATTGACTAAACAAAACTAATGATTGATGATCAAGCAAAATGAATGAAGAATAATTGGAAAAAGTAATGTATTTATAATCACTGATTAAACAGATTGATTAATTAAAATTAATGATCAATGTGAGCATTTAAGGAAAAATTAATGATTAACCGAAGAAAGTAAGGTATTAATAAGATTCTTGTAATTAATCAATAATTCATTAAAATGTATACTTTAATAAAACTAATGATTAATGATCAATCAAAGTGAATTATTAACAAAAATGACAGATTAACTGAAAAAAGTGAACGATAGCGAAATACCTGACAGGTTGAGAAATGGGAATAGATGGTGGTAACATCCTTCTTGGCGGTTGTCTAACCGATCCCTCCAGTTTGGCATCTTTGTGTAACGGGTGCTGTTGGTAATGTCCAAAAACTTCAAACACTATCGGTTGAGTTTTGATGTATTCGACAAACGATTTTGTCGTTGAAACTGTGATCTGTAAAAACAAAAAAGATTATACACATAATAAGATTTTATCAACATTTGTACATTTTGGACATGGTAGAATCCAAGTGGTGTGCCTTTTCCAGTGTTTTTGACTGGTTCTGTTGAAAACGCTTCGTCATGTCTGTGTAGGAAGCTAAAGAGAAAAAATATATCAGCAAAAAATCATTTTCGAATAATAAAGACTTACTTAAACTGACAGAAAATATCGGCATACTCTGTGGAAATGCCAACGGCCTGTAAAACCGTAACTCTAAATGTAAATTCACGGCCTACTGTTAAATGTTCTGGAATTTCTTCTTCTTTTACATCTGACGAAACAGAACTATCACCTCTTCCTGCAGAAAGAAACAAAAAAAAAACGGTAAGATGTTTAAAAAATATTTTGCGAAGTATTACCTGAATCAGCATCACATTCGATTAGTTCGTCAAGTTTGATCGGGTCAATATTATTCTGTCCTTCTACAATGCGGTCTTCCAAATTGTGAAGGTTGCGGTCCATGATAGCTTCAAGAGACAGAGGTATATTATTAATGGAAATGATAGATTAAGAAAAAAATATTGATTAAACAAAATGATGGATTAATTAATAAGAGAATAATTATTGATTAGTCAAAATAGTGGATTAATAAAAAAAATATTAATAAAAACGATAGATTAATAACATTATTGATTAATCATATTGATGGATTAATTAATAAGGAAATTATTGATTAGTCAAAATAGTGGATTAATAAAAAAATGATTAATAAAAATGATGAATTAATAAAATTATTGATTAATCATATTGATGGATTAATCAAAATTATTGATTAACATACATGAAGGATTAATTAAAATGATGGATTAATTAAAATGAATGATTAACTCAAAATGAAGGATTATTTTTTTGAAAAACTACACCTTACCTTTAGTGGGTGTGCTCTCGAAGGCGATTCTAGCGCTCTGCCTGACCCCGACTTGATCGGCGTTATCCTCATCAATGACGGCCTGAACGGCGACTCTCAGATATCCCCTGACGTCTCCCTTCTCGCTGACAATGGCTACTTTGTGGATGAGGGTGACCGGATAAAGTAGATTGCTGAGATAAACGAAGCCCCTCCCGACCATTCTAAACCACGGGAAACGGTCGTAGAACGGGTCGCCGCCCGTTAAGGATTCGACGTTGTAGTCTGGCGAGGTTGGAGACATCTCGGCCTCGTTGTGGTACATTTCGCGCATGAGTTCCAGCCGTTGTCTGGAATGGACAAAAAAGAGACCGAAATTATTTGTGAATCTTTAAAATTGACTTCTATGAACTAAATAAAAAAATGTTGCAAAAAATGATTTTTTTAGCACCCTTTAGACTGAAAAAAAACATTTAACAAATAATGCAATCTCATTGAGCCTTGTTCCATTATTAGTGGAAAAATTCCCAAAATATTTATAACAACTTTTTTTGTTGAAAGCAATATGCATATTTCTCAACAAATAATATATACAATATTTAAAAGGGACATTATTTACAGTTTTTTAAACGTGACATAATATTTATGAAATATACAAAATGGGAGAAAAAGGTTGGTGCCACAGGGACAGATAAAAAGCAAGAAATGAAAATGAAATAAACACAAAGCGTTACGATAAAAAGCAAGACTTGAAAATTGACAAACTGGATAAATATCATATATCATTCATTATTAATTACACGATTCAAAATGCATGTTCATGACTTCATGCTATGATATTATGATAACTTTGGATAATATTATGGCTTTTTTTGTTATAAATCACATGAAATTTCCATAGTATTTTTAATTTGCGTTTTTACTTTATTTTACTCGTTTTTTGGAAAAAGTATCACTGCATTGTTTAATTCAATAATTTGCCTGCTGTGGAACAGATAATTCAATTTTTTCTCACTTTTCGATTAAATAATTGGGGTGAAAACTGGTGAAATCAATTACAAAAATCAAATTTGCTACGATACGAAAAAATGTCCTGTTTTTGTAGAGAATTGAATCCTCTATCTAACTACATCCTCAAATTTGAATTTCTCTAGGCCCACACTACTTTTTTTATTTAATTACACAAAACCGAACCCCTATAACTCTGGTTGCTTGAGGAAACTATATATATTATTTGAGTTTTTTTTTAATAATTTCATTGGCGTGCCCATGGTTAACATTTTTGTACGGGTTAAAGACTCACCCTGTATATATTTTAAATTTTAACAACCTAAAAATGTGGCGTTTGTGATAGAAAGTTCTCGTTTTAAATTCTATCCAATATTAAAGCTTTGAGGAAAGGAATTCACCCAACGGTTAAAGTCATATTTGGTTAATTTTGGTTAAAATATCTATTATGATTTGGAAGAGAAATTTTTGAAGATTTTAACACCCCGTATTACTTAGGAACCCAATTATCATAGTTTGTGCATTATAAAACCTGTATCACCCTGTATAGAGTGGTTATTCTGTGGTTAAATTTAGTAGTAGCACAGAATAAATAGCTTTGCAACAGAAGCCGCCTTACGGACATGTGTCAAAATAAGCGAGTCTCCATTTCAATTTACAGAAAGACAGACAGTATTTTAAGCATTTGGTTCCAATACAATCGCATTGCTATGTAGATTAACGTAAAATCAAATAAAATGCACATTATGCATGCCTTTAGAAGCTATTTCGCTAAAAAGCGAGTCTCCTTTTGACACATGTCGCTAAGGAATTGTCTGTATTACTCGTTAGTCTGTGGTAGTAGTCATTTCCCACAATGTATTACCTATGTAAATTAATTTTTCATCTTTAGAGGTAACAAAATTATAATTTCTTCAGTGATACCTGAATCGAGAAATATATCGTGTTAATGATCAATGGATCAAATAACTATTATGTTATTTACACTCTACTTTCTGAAATCACTTTAAATAATACAAACACATGACGGATGACCTTTGACAGTGCCACATAAACACATCGCCATCGAACTCATGGAAAAAACACCGACATTCTACGACCGTGGAAAAGCGAAAAGGGTATTTACATGAAAGCGACCAAGCGGGTGGCATAGTGTGGCACCAACCTCGACGACATTAGGTTGGCTAGCGAGAGGCGGGCGGGCGGCGGCGGGCAGCCCGTCAGGCATTTCAGCAGGTGGGGCGGCGGCTCTTCGGGGCTCTGCTCCTCCGCCGCGTTCTCCTCGTTATAAATGAGACGCATGATCTCCAACCTGTGGCTGGTGGCGCAAGTATCACTGTTTCCGTGGGAGGGAGGGAGAAAAGAGACAGCTCGTGTTTGTTGTGTGAGTTGGAACAATATCGTTTGAGGAAGTAAGTAAATGCGTCGATTTTTTTTTTTTATAGAAAGACAACAGCGATAACAAAGTTTTTTTTATTGTGGATTTTTTAGAGATGGGCAACGAAAACTTTCCAAGTCGGGAAAGTTTCCGTTTTTGGAAACTTTCCGGGAAGAAACTTTGAAGGTATAGGAAAACTTTTCCTGAAAGTGTCCGAAACATTCCCGGGAAACTTTCACGGAAAGTTTCCGGGAATTTATGTAGGAATTTTAAATTTGCCGTCATAAATGCCTGGCCAAGATTCATGGCATAATCTAAAAAATACAAGAAAGAACAAAGAAGAATCATGAACTGTGCTATAGACCACAGATCAAATATATTTTATTATTTTTTTTTTATTAGACTTTTTGACTTCTGAAATTTAATAAGTTTAAATTAAACTAGATAAATAATGATAATATGAATAATATGTGAATTTATTATTCTTTCATATTTGGTTTTATCTTTTATCCTTATGTTTTATTCTTAATTTTGTACAGGGTGTCGCAATTAAGATGTTACGAGCGATTATCTCGGTAATTATTAAGATACATTGGTGGTTCAAAAACTAAAATTGTGTAGTTTTTGTTTTTTCCAAGGAATTGAATGCCACCAAGAAAAAAAAGTTTAATTTCAAACAAAAAAGTTATCGCCAAATAACCGTTTTTTTTTTTTAAATTAAGATGTCAATTTTATTGCAATTTTTCATTAGACTAAAGTCTATCCAAGTTACAGCGGCAGTAGATATAAACAAAGTCATATGACCGCCTTGCGATCGATTACCAGGGTCGGACTAATATGAGATTCCAAGTGGCTTGTAATTCTGAACTAATTCTTTTAAACGTTCTAAAAATTTTGTTTCTACCTTTCGTGAATCTTTATAAATTTCCTTAAATTAAGAAGCAAAATAAATTTACAGAATATACTGCTCGTGATCCGATCTAAAATATGCAGGAAAGTCGACTGAGGGAAGAGCCGGCCCTGCATTCTGCTCGCCGCGTAAACACTTGACATTTTATGACGGCCAGACCAATAAGAGAATAGGTCACGTGGTGGCCAATGTTTTGATCCACTGCCTCTGTAACTTGGATAGACTATAGTAAAGTGAATAAAAAATCTGCACAATACGATTGCATATCACTTTTGGTTTAGCGGGACTAATGGTTTTTTGTCCCAGCTAAGTCTACAAAAAATAATAGTATTTTTTTTAAAAAAAAAACGGCACTTCTTACGTTTTTGACTGTAGGTGGTAATTAATTAATAAAACTAATAATTTAAAATCTGAAAGTGGAAATTTGAAATATGATCATGAAATACGAATTCCAAAGCAAAACTTTTACATTTTGTGATATTATACCATTTTTACAATATCTTTAGCAAATTTCACTTAAAATATGACATATTTGGTATTTTTGGAAAGCTCTGAGTGTGATTAATTATTAAAGTAAACAATAAAAAAAGAAAATTGGAAACTTTCCGAAAGTTTCGGAAATTTTGGTAGGAAACTTTCCGGGAATTTTCGTAAAGAGGGAACTTTCCCATCTCTAGGATTTTTAACTGCTAAAAATTTCTTAGCAATGTGGAATTTATGTCCTTTACTAGTTAGTAACTATTACAATCAAGCACTATATTAATCACTCATATATTTCCAGTGTATGGCATGGCACATGAAGCAATTATAAAAAATATGTGGCTGTAGAAAAAGTATTGTGTGCGACACGTGCAAAAATGCCAATTTCACACTTGCGTATCACAAATTCTCAGTCGTGAAATAAAAAAAAAAAGATGTGTAAAAACAGTAAACATAGTATAAAAGACGACCAAATGAAATTTCTGACTCACCGAAGTTTGTCAAGGGACCAGTAATGTGTAGCGCCGTTCTTAGTATCCTGCACTTCGACAGCTACCACTGTCCTCGGCACTGGAGCGTCCTCGTCTTGATCATAGTCAACTACGGGTCTCAAATCGGCTGGTAACGGCGAATACAAAGTGTCGGTGAGTAGAGTAAACTGGAATTGTACCTAGAAACAGATAAAAAATAATTGATAGTAACAAATCACAATACCAAAGCACGGTTTTTAGCAAAAATCAGGTTTTTCTTATCGATGATTAAAATTTTAAAATTAAATATACAGTGTCCACCAGAAAGCACACACTATATGAGTCTTTTTTTACATTTATCGAAAAATTTTATTCTTGATGAATAAGCCCATAATCAAATTGGTAAATTAATACTCTTGTCTATTCATTAGTATAAACCAGGGACTCTTTAAAGTAAGGGGACCCAGCATTATACTTTCCAAAGTGAGGCCTATTCTTTCCTCATTCTAATGGTATCAGTGATGCCAAGTATGCCATTTTATTGGAGAATCAATGAATATAACTGGTACTTTGATTGTTAGTAAAAATTAATGATGATTTCCATGATTTCTAAAAATTAGATTTGACAATGTCTTATATACAAGTGCAGAATGTGGCAACTGTCAAATGAAAGAAATATATTTTATAGTTGAAATTGATTTCCAGCAATTATTTCCACGAATTTAAGTAATAAGTAATAAGTCAGTAGTGCCGATTTTGCTTATTTAAGAATTTGTCGCTATTGCACCTTGTTATTACCAGGTTCCTCAATCCATTTGTAATATGTATACTTGAACTTTCTTCCCTTGTTGAATGTATTTACCCAAAGAACTTTCACAGATTTTGAGATGGACTAATAAGATTAGGTCTAGTAGTTCTAATGATGGTAGTTTTTCTCGGTGTTCATTATAAAATTTTTGTAATTTTATTTCTCTCCCAAGGTAGGTACCTCACAAACTTAAAATAAACATGTATTCGTAGATAAAAACTCTTTAAAAAAGACCTGACTGAAGCTACCTGCTTAATAATTAAAAATTTTCGAAATACGATTTGTGTTGAACTACCTACTTATACGCAATGCCCATGTAATGGGAAATGTAGGATTACTAAAGGTGATGTAGGAAAAATCTGGTTGCAATTATTGGGACTACTACAGGCGGCCGCATAACCTTTATTTGACACATCTGAGTATCTGGAAGTTAAAAATTGCAAATTATGATGGGAAATATTTTGCCTCCTTTAGAATCTATGGCACTGGCATGTCACCTAAAACCTGATGGCAGTTGGACACTGACATATATCATAACCTTGTATCAGCCCCCTTGTGGTCTCCTTGGAGTCAACAGAAAACAAACTTCCCCTCAAGGCTTCACTTTTCCTATGATAGACTGTGACATGCTGGGTCCCCTTATTTTAAAGAGTCCCTGGTATAAAATAAACATTACTATAAAATCGATAATTTGAAGGTCACACTCACGTTGGGCACGCTACAAAAGGAAGGTTAATTTTTAATTCCTCTTCTTTACTTGTATTCAACTCCATCTTTTGAGAGAAAAAGAGTATTACCATAAAGTTTTGGATTCTATTTTTTCAAAACTGGGATGAATTGAAAAAAATTTAATACGCCAGGGGAATCTAAAAAGGCCTTACTGACATTCCCGCTGAAAGAGGTAACGATGTGTGTGCAGTGTCACCTCCCGATAATTGTTTGTACCGACTGAAACGTCGCGTTTAAAAGTAAATTAAGACAATAGAAGCCCGACAACTCAGCGACAGTGTCAAATTTTGACGACCCTTTACTTTCCCATAAAAAAAGACACTTGCCCTCTTCTTGAGCTCGACAGAGATGGCGTTGGCCTCCTTCAGGAAGATGGCGTTGCCCCACAGGTCGTCCCTCAACGAGGTGAACTGGTGGTACTTCCACTTGCGCCACGACCTGGCCGCCAGCTCGAAGTCCTTCTCCGACCAGTTGCACTCTGCATCAAACAGAGGATTCACTGAAAAAGTGCGCCACGCTAAAGTCTCCAAGCGGTAGGAAGCCACATGCGCCTGTATTTACATTTCGGGTGCAGCGCAAAGTTTTCCGTCTGAATCGTTCGGTTTTTCTCGTGCGATATTTCGTTAATGAGCCAAGCATAGTGAGCAGATGTCTTTGGTATTATAATTTTTGTAAGTTCGGAAATTGATATACAGTTTATACAGTTTGTATTCTAGGACACTTCAACAAGTAATAGAAAACCATAAAATATTACTATTTTATGGTGTAACTGTTTATCCAAGATAAAAGATGTTTTTCTACTCCTATGCTAGTAACATACCTATTAAGTGACGGTTTAGGTTATAAGTAAGTCCATTGTTACGAACACTGACACGTAATGACTGACACGTAATGACTGACACGTAATAAAAAAAATTACGTATCCGTTGTTGCCTGCCAGATAATCAGAAGTATAGTTTATCTATTATGATAGTTTTTCTTTCGTCGAAGAAAAATTATAATACAAAACTCGAGTTGTAAGCTTATTACATACTCGTGGAATTACAGCAACTTTTCCGCTCATACGTAATAAGCTGTTTATACAACTCTCGCTATGTAATATACTAATAAATTCTCAAAAATTATAATGGTTAATTTTTTATTATATCACCTAGAACCTAGAATATAACTGAATCACCCTATATACAGTTTATACACATTTCAGATGTATAAAAGATATCACATTATTTGTCAACTATTGCATACGTAAAGTTGTTCTTACTTTATTATGGAAGTTTTATACTTTTGTTTTTTTTTATTCACTACTACCTCAAAAGGATACACTTTATTTCAGACTTGCAGTAGATGAATAATGAAACTTAATATTTTTTTATCCTAATCTCAAAATGTATTATTCAAATTGGTAGAATTGTTAATAAGTAAAAGAAAAAAAACCTGTGCAAAGCAAAATGTGAAAGCTAAAGAAAACATTCAGGCCATTATAATCACTTACCGAATATATCATCGTCATTGTTAAAATCTTCTGGTGTATACGAACTATACATCGACATTGTCATGCTTTGTTCTTCAACTTGCTTTTGAAGTGCGTCTATTCTAGCTTCATAACTCTAAAAAAATATATATTTAAAAAATTCTTGTTCTTGGGACGTTTATTTCCACTCTCACTTTTCTCTGCTCGTCAAACAGTTGATCTGCAGCCTCCTTCTCTTTACGATACTGTTCCTCTAACGTCACCAATTTTTTCTCCATCTCCGCTTTCAGATCCACACCCTGCTTCTCCAGTAACTCATTCTGGGCGAAATTCCAATCGACCGTTTCGGGCTGGGCATTCCTTTCTCGCAACTCCCTGACCTCGTCGGGATGCGTGAATCTAAACACGTGGTTTTTGCCGAGAATCACTCTAGAGCCCGTTTTTAGAATGATAGGTTCGGTAATCTACAAAGGAAATGGCATAATCTTTGAGTAATGTTCGCGAGACGTTTCTTTACCTCTCGGCCGTTAACGTAGATGAGTGCGTTGTTTAACGGAACCAAAGTGACCCTGTTGTCTTTATTTTCGAAAACACAATGTTCGGATTTTATGTGGGCGCCACTGAGTTGGACGTCTTGGGGAATGTTGGCTTCGGCAGAGCCGATTCTTGTCAAACCATCCTTAAAACATACGAAATTTATGTGAAGTGAACTTATTTACACTAAGCGAACACTTAACACTAACTTCTACAGATTTAAATGTTGCGGAACGCGGACAACTTTACATCACATAATAAGAGAAATGGTTCACTTACCTTTATGTAGTAAATAAGACACTCCGACATGTAGGGATCTTCGTTCAAATTCACCAAATGTGGCGTGCGTTTTGGCGAAAAAATCCCAACAGTATTTCCATCTTCCTTAACTGCCACACCCATTTCCGCAAACACTGCCTCCCTTTCCAATCTGATTGCTTCGGTTTTCTTCAACTTTTCTTCCCACGTTTCGTTCAATTCTACAAAAAAAATATACGTAATGCATACAACTTTGTTTTACAGTTAATTTATCTTATTTTACCAGCGATAAGTTTTTCGCTAGCCTGCAGTTGATCGACAGCTTCTTCGGCGATGGTAGTCGATGTCGTTCTTGAACGTTGTTCGTTCATCTTATTGTTTTTGGCGATAATGTTCTCGTTGGATCCTAAAAACGAACAATAATGTTAATGCAATAATTTTGACAGGTTGTCACGCCGTAAGCCGAAGAAAGGATGCTGTAAAGAAACTGTCAACGATTACAGAACAAATTTTGAAATCAAAATGTTTGGCCAATTGGGTATCAATACAACAATTTTTCTAGAAGTATGCACAGGGCGAGTGATTACCATTTTAGCGATTCTTAACACTGGCATCGAAAAGTGCAATATGAAGGTTATAACAGAAGTTTGAGCGAATTCTTCATACATCAAATTTTATTGTGATGTGACCTTTCAAAATACTATTTTTCTACTACCATACTTTAATTGATTTATTAAGCCTAGTTCATACAGTCATGAATCGCAAAATGGACTGACAATATTAAAATTAACCAATCAGAGTCCATTTTTTGCGAGTTGCAATTCGTTGACTGTATGAACTTAGCTTCAGACATGTATTACCTTACATAATGAGATTCATTATGATACAGAATTTCAGTTAAGATGCAGAGGGTCGAAAACTCCAAGAAAAAAGTTTAGTTATGCTTTTTCATATTTCCTTCAATGACAGAGTAAAAAATCAACCAAAACATAACTCACACCCTGCACATAAATAAGCATAAGCCCAAAAAGCTCGACATCAAACTGTCTAACAAACGAAATGTATTTCTGTGTGCAATGACTGAACGAAACCAGTTTCTGATGATGGTAACACACTGGTGTACAGAGTGATTCGACACTGACAATACGTTAGTACGGGGTGCCAAAAGCCATGTTTGTTTAGCAGCTGATACTTACGAGGTGGCTCCCGTTTTTCGCAAACCACTCTACCGTCTGGACCTTCGGCCGCATTGAAACACTCGTTAATGAATATGGAAAACCACGAAATAGTTGTCGGTTTTTTTGTTGTGTTTATAGGCCAAATTCGGATTTTCGTAGATTTTGTAAGATGTATTTGTGAATGTTCGTGTAGTATAGACAATGGGTGACAATGAAATTGACAGTTTTTCATTCTAGAACGCATTTTTTCCTCTAATCAACGAAGCAAAGTTTTTACACTAATTTGAGAACTTAGACCATGAAATATTTACCTCAACCAAATACTATAGTCCAAAGCACGAAAGAAAACGTTTCCAAAGAATGCGGCCAGCGTTGCGAGATTTCCTATACGAGTAGTAGTTATTTATTTGCGAATACAAGTTTTATCATTATTGAAGCCGAATTTCTGAACTCTGTAATACCGAAAAAATAAAGCGCGCATCACGCGACCACTTACTCATTTTTGTTTATCATTTATTTTTAACGCGGTGTGATAAAACACCTATTATATTTTTAACAACATCGTCGCGTCTACCATCGCCTTTGAAATACTGCAACACAGCACTTCTGCGAAGGAGTCGGCTGACACAATCAGTTAGCCAACGCGTTTTGTGCCTGTTTCTATAGTACGTAAAGTTAACTGCGTATTTGGGCTACCATACAGACCTCATTTTTTAGGTCGCTGGCAAGTTTTTTCCGCCCGCTCAGAAAGCTCAGTGGCGTTTCGTATGTTCGGGAGTTAACGTGTGCAAAATGAGTAAACAGGGAAGAACGTTGCATTCTCAAGCACGAGAAATAATTGCCAATGTTATAAGGGTTTGCCTTCCTCCATAATCTAAGGCATCACCGTTAAGAATAGTATTAACAATAAATTAAATAACAATTATATGAAAATTAAGTCAGTGAGTTACACAAAATTAAGCTACGCCCCTGAACTGTGACTAATTCTATAATATTTGCGAGTTCTTCCCCCTTACGTCGCACGCATTCTGCCGTAAGGAGGACTATACCGCCTATGAGATATTCTCCCTTGGGACTATCAATAAAAAAAATGGAGATCATTTGTTTTCCTTCACCTTCATATATTTCTGAAGTGTCCAGTATCAAATTGGACACACTATGAATACAAGTTTTTACCACTTTTTGACACCTACCAGAATAATAGTGAACAGCCCTGTATGAACCGCTTTGAGTAAACCTAAATTCTAGAAAGAATCATAAAAAGTGCAAGAACAATAAGGACTTTACTAAAGCATAATTTTAAACTCTGGAAGAACAAGAAAACTGTCAATTTCAATGTCCCCAAGGTATTAACCGCCTCAAAATTCACTCAAGTGTGGTAAAAACCCAGTTACCACACATATTATATACAATATATTCAATATATTATCTGCAACCATATGGTATCTATAAAATTTACCAGACGATTGTAGATAAACCTTATTTAAAGAGGCCCTGCTGTAAACACTAGTGACATACCTTCGTGTACTTCAATGCCTTCTTGTTTCAATAACTCCCTAAGTTTCTGTATCTCTTCTTTAAGTTCCCTAATAAGTTTGGCATTAGCATCTTCATTAACAACAGCTTTGCAAACAATCTGTTTGGCTCTATCCGCATATCTACGAAAGACAACCAAAGTTTCACCCAACTCGAGAAAAGATACCGACCAAACGCACCTTAACGTTGACAAAGTTTCGTCATAGTTAATATCGGCTGGCGAGATAGCCGCGATCATGGCGGTCTTGCTGTTGCCGCCAAGATTTTCTCTCAACAACCATGTCAGGACCGAATCCCTGTAAGGTATGAAGTCTGCTTTCTTCGACTTTTTGTTTTTGGACGCCTACAAAAAAAGACGCATCAAGGAAGGAACAATTATCGCGATGTCCAAGTACAGAATTTGCGGCCGCTTACCGACTATTCATTAGTTGCAGCAAAAATAAATTAAATGGACATTAGACGCATACAAATTGAGACAGATAAAGTTGGAAACTTACGATTTCTGCTAAAGCGGATATGACCTTTCCTAGTGTAGTGAGACTTTTGTTGATGTTTGCGCCTTCTTTCAATCGGGTTCCCTTAGCTCCTGTCGAGTCCGCACGTTCCGAACCAGCCAAGTCAACTAGAGAAATTTTCGACACTTTTTCCGTGGTTAGTTGTGTAGTTTCATCAAGTCTGAAATAACGAAGGGGGGTTAACCATAACCCAGATGTCTCAAGATTAGATAAGATAAAAAAATTGCATGGCATAATAAAGTTTGTTTGTAAAGTTTAAGGGGCCACATGAGATTACAGTTCCTTGAAGTGCATATCTGTAAAACTCATTTGTTTTTGTTGCCTCAGTAGAAGACAGAAGTTAACACATAAAACTCTGAGCTCATCCATAGAGACACGATCGTAAAAGTCTGGCTCATTTTACGACTACGAGACTTCCGCAACCTAGACAAACTGTGGTTTATGTCGAATTTGCTGATTATTTTTCACCTCGACCAATGTTATATTAAAGACTGGTGCATAGCTGTGCCTCAAGTGATCGCCACTGATCGACAGGGTGGTTTAATGTCAAAAACACCATTGTTGGAAAGTATTCTATAAAGCTGGACCGACACTATATTAAAGACCCGAGCATGATGTCATATTTCATTGTTGTTTCTGACGTTTAAAATGTACCAAATTTTAAATATCCAGTTTTATTACGATTTGCTTCTTTTTACGGTAACGAATTGTCTTTGCGTCCAGTATTTAGCAGTTTTATCCTATTAACACAGCTTTTATAGGTAGATATGTTTGTAATAACATGAAATATTTATGCAGAAGAATAAACACTATTTTAGAATTATGGAATGATCTGATCAACCAGCTGAAGAAGCGAAAATTCTAGATATTATTTTGGAAGAGTATTTTGTAACGTATGCAAGAATGAAAATAGAAAATTGTTTATAGCTCCAAAGCGAACCAATAGTCCTCCATATAAAGGAGAAACTAAAAATCGAATGCGTTTTATGCTTACTTACACTACAACTAGCCATGGACTTCATTTCAAACCAAAAGGTACCAAATACTCTCGCTTGCTTGTTAGACTTGCTTTTCTTAAGAAAATATATGGAAATATGCCATGTGAACTTGTCAAATTAGAGGGACTTAATAAACAAATATTTTGTTTTATTTTGAATATTAAATTCGTTGTAACAGACACATTCTTATGATTTTAATTTATACTGGACCAACACTATATTATAACATAATAACATAATATAAGATGTTTGTTTGTTATCTCCCTATAATTTGTCAAGTTTACATGGCATATTTCCAGAAAAGCCAGTCTAAAATCAAGCAAGAGTACATTTTGATACCTTTTGGTTTGAAATCAAGTCAATAGAGTTGTAGTGTAAGTAAGCATTTTTCAGTTTTTAAGCATGGTAACTTTATGTCATTTCAAACAAATCTATCTATAAAAACTTGTGAAATACTGACCACAAAGACAATTTATTACGTTACCGTAAAAAGAACATAAATCGTAATAAAGCTGGATATTTATACCCATAAAACAGTATCCTATAACCTATAAGTCGCCATTTTTTTTAGTCTACTAGCGCCATTCCTGATCGCAACAATGAAATTATAACGTCATGCTCGGGTCTTTAATATAGTACTGGTGCAGGTTTTACCCTTGATCCACCGAGGATTAAAAGAAATATAGCAATGTAATAATAAAGACATATCTTCAAAGATGTATCAAACTTACCTTTGCTGCGTAAAGAAAATGGTGAAGACTGCGTGAGACCTAGAACTGGTCTCGTTCATGTTAGTCGCAGCCACAGTCCTCGCCTTGTTCCCCTCGTCTATAAGATCGTGGATATCCTGATAGCTCATCACGGCCAGTTTGCTCAGATCCTCCACGTACGGCCCCAACAGCGGGTGTTCCCTAACCTTCAAATTTCCTTTATTCTTCGGATTCAACAGGTCCCTAACCCGCTCGCAGTATATCTCCATGTAGCTGACCTCGACCGAGTATTTGACATCCGTGCTGGTGTTGTTGCGAATTTTGTGAAACAACTCTTTGCATATCTGCGGGATGATGCCCTCTTGGCCTTCCTCTTGTTTACCCATCATGGTGTACGATTTGCCGGCTCCCGTTTGGCCGTAGGCGAAAATACAGACGTTGTAGCCGGAGAAAGAATGCTGGAGCATCTCTTCGCCGATGTCCTTGTGGACTTGTATTTGGGAGGAGAATTCTGGGTCTGTTTCCTGAAAATGATACTCTCATGTAGGTACAGCACGGTCCGAATATAGGTCTAAAAAATGAAAATGCCTGATCCCTGGGTGTTTGGTATAAAATTGTTCGATTAAAAAGTTGTAGCTTATTAAATGTAAGGGTAGAAACCAAGTTTTCCCAAATTTTCTCGAAGCAAATAACCAAACTGCCTAGTGTGAAGAAAATACACAAAATTATTTGCTCATTTTGTACACTCAGTTGCGACATTTTATTTTTTTGTACACAAAATTAAAATTGTACAATACAATAATATTTGTATTTAAATTTTTTTAAAAATATAAAAAGTAACAAGTTCCGTCAAAAGAAATGTTCTATAACAAAATCGATTTGTTTGAATTAAGTAGTTTTCTAGAAAATCTAGGTAAATTTGATTTTCTTTATGTTTAACAGGCTGTTATTTTTTAAAGAGGTGTTGGATCCAATGTTAATTTATAACTAACTTATAAATCAAAAATTTGTATATCAAACACAGTGCATACAATAATTCTACGACAAGTAGAATGCCAAAAAAATGATTTTTTAGAATAAAGGGTTTTACTTATCAACAAAATAATAAACTTACATCGTGTGACCAGTATGAGTAATCGAAATTGAAACTCTTGAGGGCATCTTTAGTGCTGGGGTCAGCTTTTGGATTGGCGATGGCTACAAAAGTAATTTTTGTTGAAGGGTAGTAGTTGAAATTATGAAAAAAAACCTACTGGTTGTGTTGCCACACATTTTGATGATGCATTTGCATTCTCTGGAGATTTCTCGGTTGTTGAATGGTCGAACGCGGACAGCTACCTTTACTGATGACATGTTGGTGGTTTATCTGTAATAAAAAATCCTATGAAATTTTTTAAAATTATTTCTGTAAAATTCATAGAAATTATGATTACATTCCAAATCATTTAGGTATATGTTTTTTCGAATCGCTATAGAAAATATCTTCAGCGTATACAAAATTTGATTCATATTCTAGAAAATGAGAGAATTTTAAATAAAAGGGACATAACACTAAAAAAAAATAGTATACCTAGTATAATGAATTTACTAAAATGTTTAGACAAAATATTTGGTCAATAGTATTATTGTCAACTGAATGAAATTCATTAACCTTTAATTTCATTTTCGAAACGAATTATCCTGAATGGAAATTTACATAAAATTGTTCACATGATTACGTTGTACCTTTGACTGAAAATTTCAGTCAATGGTTGTACATAGGTACATACTTATAATTGGTAGTAAATAGATAAATTGATATTATATTTAAGTGGTTACGACTCACATTACATTTAGGTAGAAATCGATGGAAACAAATATTGTATATTATTTACTGATATCTTTGTTTATTCAGATAAACTGCATAATAATATGCTATAATAATAAGCAATGTAATATGGCAAATTAGACAATCAATAACTCATAACATAAGCAAGTCACATCAGAAAAATTGCTATGGAGACACAATACCTAACTAGTACAGTTTACAGTACAAGGATGAAAAGTTGAGTTTTTCCAACGAGTGCGAAATTCGCCAGACGAGGGACAGTCAAGGCTGGCCAACCACAGGAGTACGAAAAACTACTTTTTATTATACTTCTTTGAAAACACCTTATTTTCATCTGTTTTAGCAATAATGAAAGATGGGGTTTTTCGAGCTAGCGCACGGAAACAGCGCATGGAAAAACTTTCCGTGCGCTGAATAAAAATACCGAATATATGGCTTTAAAATAGAAATATACAGCAAAGTAAACTAAATTTAAGAAACTCTATATGCTCTCTGATATTTAACATGTACCTATTTTGTATTTTAATTCGTAAGTGTTTCAATATTTAGATACATTTCTGTAATATTTTTGACGTTTTATTCACCTTATCTGACAATAACTAATTTACAACAAAGCACCTTTGAAATAATTTGAGAGTAACCATGGAAACGCATCATACATACCAAACACTATATTGTCTGCATTGTTTATTTTTTGTCAATTAAATTTATTATAATATGCCGATAAAATGTTTTAAGTTTCTGTTTTCAAAGAAGTATAATAAAAAATATTGTTCATTACACGTCCAGAAATAGATTTTTCCGTGCTTGCATGACTTCCCGTGTTCGGCTGCGCCTCACAAGGGAATTTGTCACGCGCGCACGGAAAAATCTTTATTTCCAGACTCGTAATGAAATATACTATTTCGTCTGTGTACCATGCAATATTTTTTGATGGAATGTGCTTAGATATATTTATAGTATATTTCCTAACAAGTGCGGAAAGTGCCACTTTTCCGCACGCGATTGCAGTTGGCTGAACGACACTTTCCACAAGAGTTAGGAACACTATTTTTTCTACAAGCGTGCGGAAAAGTAAGACACATTTCCACATTAGTGCGGAAAAGTAGTGCGGAAAAGTACTTTCTAAACTAAAATGCGTGCGGAAAAGTGTACTTTTCCGCACTTGTTAGGAAATATACTATAAATATATTTAAGCACATTCCATCAAAAAATATTGCATGATACACAGACGAAATAGTATATTTCATTACGAGTCTGGAAATAAAGATTTTTCCGTGCGCGCGTGACAAATTCCCTTGTGAGGCGCAGCCGAACACGGGAAGTCATGCAAGCACGGAAAAATCTATTTCTGGACGTGTAATGAACTATATTTTCCATCAATGTTTGGGCTGGAGTTTATGGAGATCGATTAATTGGACCATACATTCTACCGGAAAATTTAAACGCTGAACGATACTTGTATTTTCTGACAAATGTTTTGTTTGATAATTTGCCACTACAAGTACTGCATGACATGTGGTTTATGCACGATGGTGCACCAGCCCATTTTGCGAGACCTGTTCGTGCACTTTTAGACGACCAATGCCCCAACCGTTGGATCGGAAGAGGAGGGCCCATTGCATGGCCGCCGCGATCACCAGACTTGAATCCAATGGATTTTTGTATTTGGGGATTCATGAAGGCGATTGTGTACGAGCAGGAAATCGACAACGAGCAGCAGTTACGTGAACGAATTGAAGGTGCAGCTGTCCAAATCCGGAATAATCATGGACTTTTTGCACGTATCCGGACTTCTTTAGTTAACCGAGTGAATTTGTGCATCGAAGTTAACGGCGGCCTCTTTGAACAGCTACTGTAGTGCTTTGCATGTGCATTTGTGCAATGTGTGCTAGTGCAGTTGTGATTTTTCGGTTACCCTTCGGGGTTTTCCCGGCGGAGGGGATCTACCTCGTCGTGGTCGTCAGGCTGAGTACCTCGCTTCAAACAAAAGGAATAGCAGAGGGAAACCAAGAGATCCCCAACAGATTTAAAAAATGTGAATGTTGTGTTGTGTGACTTTTAATGTAAAAAAGCAAGAAAACAGAAAATGGTGCAAACAATCCTGGAAATGTCAGTAAGGTAGGTGTTTCATAGGCATTCTACATGTTCCTCAGAAAGTAATCGTTTTTAAAAGGAAATCGAAATTTTGTGGTGAATCCTCGGATAAATTGATAGACGTGGCAACGCCGCGCTATTGACATATGCGAAATTTTTAGACATGTCGCGCGGGCGTCCATAGGCGGCGTTTTTTGAGGGGTTTAATACAATTTGAAAAAAAATTTTTTTAGGCTTAAGACAAATGTTAGAAAATTTTTGAAAATTTATTTTAGCAAGTCTAATTTTTCTTTATCTGCCATAAAAATTTTTGTACTAAGTGATAGTTAACCCTGTATATACAAAAAGTGTACTTTTCCGCACGCTTGTAGAAAAAAAAAGTAGAAAATAAAAATCAGAAATAAGTACTGTTTATTTTTTAATAAACTAAAACTTTTTAATAAATTGTTGGCCATGGAACAGAGGAAGTACTATTGAACCTGGATGATCTAAAATTGGAAACAAGGAAGCTAGATGGATTAGAATAAATCGCCAAAATTTAGTTTTTTTCTAAATATCTAGTAAGCCATGACTTTTTCAAAAATCCACAAACGCCTTAAATTGGAAAGAATTGCAGTTTTTTTTTATTTAGAGGAATGTCCATTTGGGCCAGAAAACTTTCTGCAAAACTTCTTTACGTATTTAATACAAGCCGGGTTAAAATAAGCCCTAACTTTCAAAAAGTATATACATTTACATTACCCCCAGAGGACACATATTCAGTGCAAGGAGGGCAAATTGCGCTAAGTACCTTGGGAAAACCCTCTCTCCATGTTGTTAGTTTCAGTACAGCGGCGTAGGTATGGTACAAGTAATTAGAATTTTGCAAAAAATAAAATTTTTTTGCCAGGGTAATGCCTAAAAAATTAATTATTCAAAATCCGGCAAGAGGTGTGACGGCTCGGCCCTAGAGCAGTGATTGGCTGAAATATTGCAGATTGCACGAGTTGCCATGTTTCTATAAGCTGTATTGACAAAATATCTATTTGGTTTTAACGTTTAAAAGGGGAGCCGACAATTTTGAATTTTGGCGAAAACGCCAGTATTAGTGGGTTGCATTTTGAAAAAAGAATATATCTGCGCATGGCCGATATTGATTATAGTACCCAGATAGAGAAATCGCGGCAACAAGGGCTATTCGGACTATTCTCATTGGAACAAAATTGAAATTGTTTATTTTTTCAAAAACAATAGTATGTTTTTTCTTTTTTTATTAATAGAAAATGGGCATGTTACTTCGGATTATGATTATCTGAAAAGGATCTCAAGCTATGGAAAGTAATCTTGATTGAAAATTTCCACTGGCAGAATACAGTGTCTCACTTAAGAGTGAAACAACCTTATAACTTCCTTAATTTTTAACGAAATTTTTACCAAAGATAGATGACACTGTTGTCTATACTTATTTCCAAAAAATTTCTCCTCGATTGTGGCATCACAGGTGGCTTTGACTTTAGAGTAGGCAACTAATTTTTTGGAAATAAGTAGGCAACAATGCCATCTACCTTTGGTAAAAATTTCGCTCTGGTCGGTTAAAAATTAAAGAAGTTATAAAGGTTGTTTATGTTATTATTATGAACATCATTCCTGGCATAAAATGAAAACCAAAATAAATACTAACATGAAATATTATAATGTATGAAATTAACAGGAAAAGTAATAAACATAACATAATGTACTATCCTTTTTACGACAGCATACCTATCGTGTATTTGAAAATAATATCAAAGTCTGCAAAAACTATATTTAGCTAAACCGTTGAGTGAGGAATACTTAATTCACTCAACGGCTAAACTACAATTTCTACCCCACAGCACTGCCCTTGAAGTTCACTAAGTCTCCCTAGCAATATTTTTGCCAGAGCGGGGCCGGGGCAAAAATCCATAAATATTTTACGTCGCAGGATATTCTGGGGCCCGTGCTAGGGGCTTTATTATTTATTAGAGACATCTCGTTACCTCTGGAAATTCGGGAATACGGGACCTAATATAACGATATAAACGAGCATCTCGAGGGAGGGCTCGTATATAAAATAAATTTATTAAGAAGCGAGTTATGCAAGGAATTTAAGCGGGAATTAAGCGTACACAATTTAGCTTTCCATTTTTATGGATTCTCCACGCAAAACTCCCACCAGAACCACACTTTATATGTTTTTTTGCAGTTTTTTTTTTATTATAATGACAAAATGAGGCTCTACGAATTGCATTATTTTGGGCAACTACCTCTGTCCTATAGCTATCCTTGTTTGTTAGCGCCTCGGTTATTTCTCTGAGGTTAGCGCCGTTAAAGTAATATTTATGTTGGTATTGAATAATTAACTATTTAGTGTCACTATTTGCTGTTTTGTGGTACCATAGAAAGATGAAGAAAAGATATTACCACCTAACCTAACTGTGTAATTTTCTGGGATCAGCAGCAGATTCCGTTTTCTGATCGAGATTCAAGGGGGTGTCCTTGGTTTTGAAAAACAGTTTAGCCGGTTGTTACCACAAAACACCATCAATATTTTGTTGTGAATATAGCCAAACCACTTTTTATAAAATGTTCCTAGCAAATCGTTGTCAATAGTGAGTTAATTCAATGCAAATGTAAGTATTGTTTTGGTTACACTGATAAAGAAGGATAGCGCTAGAGCGGAACTTTCGTCTTTTTTTCAAGGCCAAATTATCACTGGATTGACTGGATAAGCGATCCACTTAAATTTTGGCCTGAAAACAAAAAGACGAAAGTTCCGCCCTAGCACCATCCTTCTTTATCAGTGTAGCCAAACTAATATTTACGTTTGCATCGGGTTTGCATTGAATAAGTATCTATTTATTGTCACCAATTTCATAAAACTCGCGAACGATGGCAATATCAGTCCTACTTTTTTCGCTGTCAACGATTTACTATTGTGCGTAGTCGTTGTGCTGCTATATTCACAAGAAAACATTTATGATGTTTTGTGGTAACAATAGGCTTTAGAACATCAAAACTACTTTCTTTCTCGATCAGATCAGCAAACGGATCTGCTGCTGATCGCAGAAAATTCCATAGTTAGGTTAGGTGGTAATACCTCTTCTTCGTATTTCTATGGTGCCACAAAACGGCAAATATTGACATTAAATAGTGAATTATTGACTTGACTATTGTCGGGTCGGGAGTGTGAAAACTGTAACGTCGCGTCAGAAGGATCAGACAGTACTGTTGCCAAATGTAAATACGATGTGTTGGCAATTTGAAACCGTGACTTTTTCTTCTGGAGCTCCAAGAAAGTCGTATCGACGCGGTTTTGTTCTCTACTGACTCACTTTAGAGTAGGTTTGGTGCGGGTGGGCTTTATATCAATTTACAATAAGCAATATTTTTAAATCGGAAGACAGTGTTGCGAGTTGCGAAGCTTTATAGTCGTCGCCCATTGCTGAGCTTTCAGTTCGACGCCCACATATTCGATAACGGACAACGTCAAACGCCAGCAGCGTTGCAAGCGACGGGCGGCGCCGTCGGGACGCCGGCATAATAACGAGCGCCTTTGGCGCCAGCTAATCAACTACTCCATCGGTGACTCACACCCGATTTCAAAACTCTTTTCTCCACAGAAAAGCGAAACGAATTTTATAAATAAACACGGGGGTGATGTGTGTATTACGCAAGGCCAGGACTCTGGGTAAATTGCCTCGGTAGCAAAGCCCAAAAGAAGAAGAAGAAGATAGAGTGTAAAGTGCAGAGAAATCCTACTCCATTTCTCTGGTAAAGTGTTAAGGGTTAAGGGGGGCATTATCACACATATTGCCAACCCAAGTGTGTTTTTGGTGTTTGTTTTTAAAAGTACTAGCCAATGTTCAACTCAAATACTACATTATATTGCTCATATGTGGACAAAAAATCAGCCAAATTTGATGTCTCGTTTGCGAAAACAATATACCTGAAAAGTATTTTCTTCTTCTTCTCTAATATAAAATTACCAGAAACTTTAGGTATATTGTTTTTCCAAACGAGACATCAGATTTGGCTGATTCTTTGTCGAAATATACGCAATGCGTAATGTAGTAAGGTATTTGAGTTGAGCATTGGTTTTTTGAAAAACATAACGCGGCGCGTTCTCAAATCTACTGCACAGGTTTTAATTTCGAGAAGACACGATGAAATAAATAACAAATTGTGGTTGTTTGATGTTCACTGCATTTTCAGATTAGGCCAGGAGTATATAATTTTTGGTATTATTAATTTTGATGTTAATCTCGTTTATCTCTTTGCCCCCCCCCCCCCCCTGAATACGCCACTGGCACAAGTCGCACAGATAAGCATAATAACTCGAACCACCCAGACTTGGGTAGTATTCGGATCCTCAGTATTCGGAATCCTATTCAAGCTACTTTGCCAGTAATCGAATTCATATTCAAATACTCCCGATTAGCAGGTATTCTTATTCTTATAGCTACTTTTTAAAGCAGGAAGCAGGTATTCTGTATTCGGTAATTTAAATACCGATTTCTTGAGGATTCTCTTAGAAAGAATACCGATGTTCAAATCTCAGTATTCAGAATCAGAATACAAAATTTGAATCCTGTATTCAAATGTTGACTACTAATAAGATTACAAAAAAAAACGTGGACAATGATCCGTATTTCTTATATTTAAATTCTTTGTTTTTACCTATATACAGTTTTGATTTTTATTGTATGTAAAGATGAAAATAGCCAAATATACAGTGTGTCCGAAAGATGGGCCGATTTTCAAAAAACTTTTCAACTGTTCAACCTAGTTCTCGAACAGCTCTACATTTTGGGTTATACTTTTTTGAAATAGTAGTATTACATGGTCGACTGTTATTAAAAGAAAACCCCCCAAAAATAACAAATACCATATTTGGCATGTTTTTAAGAATAAAATGCATAACGCCATCGAATTGGCCCTAGTTCAAAACCTATTTGGTACAAAATTTCAATAATTCAAGTTATCCACCAAATAAGGCAAAATGCTAAAAAAAAGGAGTTTTCCGGAGTACCTTGTATAAACCACAGAACATATTATACTGGTGATCTTTTTTCACAAATGGATTAAGCCTTTCCCATGATATTATTTTACAAACCAGCCTAGCTTATACAGGGTGTTTCGTATATGGCAATTAAATGAACACAATATTCATTATATGAATACATGGATTCGAATACTATTCGGTAATTGAATACTTTTGCTAGAATGATATTTAAATCTCTAGGATTCGAATCCAGTTCAACTTGAGTATTCTGTATTCGTATACTGGCCTTTGGTATTCTACCCAAGTCTGGAACCACCACATTCATACTGGCACCTATACCCCGATTACTGTAAGAAGTCCCGATTTTGTCAGATGACATTCTCGACAAAATCCCTAGGAATTTTCTGTTAACCATGGGTATAACATTGGTATGTGTCTCAACCAGTTAATGACGTCACTCATTGATTCATGATTTGAAAAGTTACCCAAGTGATACGAAAAAAGAGCATAATAAAATAAAAACCCCATTGCAATCACGATTATACCGCTATAAATAACAATAACTATGACTACAACTCATTTTAATAATAATTTCAAACGTCATGGAAACACTTTTTAATTTGGTATTTTGTAATAATCAGCTGCTTTTGGCAGCGTCTATGGCCGGACTCAGGCAAATTTAGCTTCGGTGTGTCAAAGTGACAGTGAAGGTTTTCCAGATCGTTCAAACTGGTTCAAACATTCGGCAATGAAAATATTCGCGGGTTTTCTACGTTTCGTGAGTTTTACCATCATCTGTGTTGTTCTTGTTCGTGTTACTTTTCGTGTTATTAGTGCAAATGGGCTAGTTACTGACCTGAACTTATGACCCGGTTGCAGTTTTTGCTGCATTGGTGCCAACATAGGATATCGAAATTACCAATTGACAGTCCCAGTAAGGACTTCTTAAAATAATTTGAGTATATCACCAGACTATCACCGTGTCAGATATCAAAATATTGTGTCAAAACTTGGTTGCTACACAGGGCGATTTCCGCCTCACGTATTTTATAATGTCCATAGATCTTTGACTCCTTCCTGGGGTTCTTTATTCACTGTTTACATCGCATATTTGTTCTGATTTTAAGATCTCAACCTATATCTTGAATCCCAAGCGTTCTTGATGAACCAAAGGTCAAATTCGAAGGATTATTACAAGTTGTCTAAGTAGGCGAAATATAATTTCCCAAGATGTTGCAAGATGGGAGATTCCTAAGCATTATCGATTCAATGGAAAGTTACAGTTGATTCTGTAAACATCGACGCTTTGTTTGTAAATTCGTCGTCTCAGTGTCTCCCGTGTAGGCTGTGGCGATAGATTTTCTGTCCAACCGAATATTGTGAATGGAATCAAAAGCAGTGATCGATAACCGGTTTATAAATAAGCCATCTACGCACGACAGTTGCGAAGTGGAATCAATTCTCGTAGAAATATATACGGCCTTCTCAAGTTACATTGTGGGTTGGTAATCTTTTCATCTTGACTTGGCGAAGTAGCTATACGTATTGTTTCCAGTTCAGAAGCCGTATAACGCGACTTAATAGTTTTTTGTGGTTGACTGTAATAAGATCTAAGAAAGGGTTCTTGTCTAGATATTAAAGATGTTTTCGTTACTTTTTACTAATAATGATTAGAATTTCGTGTGATGAATTCACAGCTTTCCATACATTAATCCAATTCAAGTGTAAAAGCCGTAAATCTAGGCTACTGATCTATTAGGAAAAAATATTATGCAGTTTCTTATATTTTTTATCTATTGTTTAATCCCGTGGCAAATTAAACACTAACAAAATTTCTTTCCCATGATGTCAGCCAACTCTATTCAGTTATAAAATTAAGTTAATTTAAATAATACAAATTACATCCCCACACCTGACAACAATTCTTTTGACCGCCGCTCTAAAGTCGAGTCTGCAGGAAATATGAGAAATGGACAGAATAACAATTAAAGATAATTCTCATTACGCTAGTAAATTTTATGATATCCAACGTTATAAAAAAGATATACAGGATGATTTTTTACGACTACCACCACGATTTTCTTGTTTATTTTGCGCCCACAAAACAAACGTAAGAAGCAAAAACTTGGTATTTTTAACCTCAAAGTGGACAAAACAGCCGTGGCATGTTTATCGTAAGGGATAGAAACTTCACGGCACCGAGAATCTTTATGTAACCGGGTATTCAGATAATTTTAGGAAATTACAGTCTTCGTTTCTCTCGAGACTATGCAATTATTTATTTTTTGTGTGATTTTCTGAAACTATCTGAGCATAATAAAGCTTCTCAGTGAATTAATTTTCAATACAAAAATTTGTTTGCTGCCCAAACCAGCCACTGCTTTAAAATGAACTGTTGTCAGGTGTGGGGTAAATTTTTATTTTGTTTAGTGACATTTGGTTGGAGAGTGGAACTCTGAATTTTATAAATTAGTAAATCTCTCCTACATATATTTCCACACATATGAAGCATTAATGAAGATGGATGCTAACTACATTTCGCAGAAACAGCGAAATGTTTCCACATACTCCTCCATCCACATGCGGTGAAACATTTCAACATAATGAATTGACTTTACGAATTCGCTGAACACAGAGAGATACACAACGCGGAACTAGTTAAACATTTTTAAGGGATTTAAACGGACATTTACGAAAAATCGAATTTCATTACGGCATAACCACTTAAACTTAATCGGGCATTATATTGGAACGAAACATGGGAGAAAAGATAATTTGAATTAACGTAGGAGAAGACTTCCTAGCAAATTGGATAAGAAAAGACCGAACAAAACTGAATTAGGAGGACCCTGTTAGTGTCTATGACCTCATACATAGAGAAACATTTATGAGGGAAGCGTGCCTATTTTTTTATGAAATAAACGGTTCTGTATAGTCCAAAGCACGAAAGAAAACGTTTCTAAAGAATGCGGGCAGCGTTGCGAGATTTCTTATAAGAGTAGTCGTTTTTTTTTATTGGCGAATACAAGTTTTATCACATTGAAGCCGAATTTCTGAACTCTGTTATACCGAAAAAATAAAGCTCGCATCACGGGACAACTTACCCATTTTTGTTTATCATTTATTTTTAACGCGGTGTGATAAAACACCTATTATATTATTTTCAACATCGTCGCGTCTACCATCGCCTTTGGAATACGGCAACACAGCACTTCTACCAAGCAGTCGGCTGACAAAAGCAGTTAGCCAACGCGTTGTGTGCCTGTTTCTATAGTACGTAAAGTTAACTGCGTATTTGGTCTACCACACAGACCTCATTTTTTAGGCCGCTGGCAAGTTTTTTCCGCCGGCTCAGAGAGGTCAGTGGCGTTTCGTATGTTCGGGAGTTAACGTGTGCAAAATGAGTAAACAGGGAAGAACGTTGCATTCTCAAGCACGAGAAATAATTCCCAATGTTATAAGGGTTTGCCTTCCTCCATAGTCTAAGGCATCACCGTCAAGAATAATATTAACAATAAATTAAATAACAATTACATGAAAATTAATTCAGTGAGTTACAAAAAATTGAGCTGCGCCCCTAAACTGTGACTAATTCTATAATATTTGCGAGTTCCTCCCCCTTACGTCGCACGCATTCTGCCGTTAAGGAGGACTATACCTGATATTTGGCTGGTTAGCTCATGACACTGATAGCCTTGGGTATAGCGGTTAAAAAAACGTGAAATGAAAATCAGCTTTTTTCGTAAGATCTGGCAAAATCGAGGAACGGCCATCTCCAAACTTAAAGAGACCACCCGAGAGGCACATTATTTAAGGTTCTGCCCTACATCGGCAAAAATCCGTATATGCTTATTTATACTTTTGAGTAATTTACGTTTAAAGTTTAAGTATTGAATTTTTGTGGTATTTCCTTAAAACTAATTTTCTGAAAATTGCAGTGGAAGTTGTATTAATGCTATATTTTCCATTTTGTTTACTTTCAATCATGTATTGCTATTTTTTTATTAAAATATGTTGGTTACGCTTATTTGATATTTTTTCTTTTAAATTTTTGGCAACAAAATGCTGTGACTATAGAAATTATAAACTATACAGACTTTTGCCATTTTTTTTCTAAAATTGTTTGTAGCAAAATGATATGGCAGTAAAACTTATAAAGGGTGTACAGCTTTTTGCCATTTTTTAGTTTTTATTTTTTCTAACCCATCCATTAAGTAAGTAGTTAATGTTATTTTATTATTATCCCATTCTGTCCATTATTTGTAATATGTCCATATCAAATTTTCCCAAAATAGAAAACTATTTTCCTTGAAAAGAGAACAGCGTCATGTCTAATTTAAAAATATAGGCCAGACCTCGAATAACCGTTCATTTCGAGACGTGGATGAGATGGGGGGAAATATCGACCCAATATGGCACGTCGCGTATCTCTCAGAATTTGCATTATTTGAAGGTCGAATGAATGTCGTCCTGAATATAAATTTCGAGCAGGAGTTGTGATGGCGTGCGCATGTAAACACCGTGGAATATGCTTCAATCATGGACAGCGTGCGGACACGAGAGCGAGGTCTGCTTTCAATTTAAAATAGGAAACGTCTAAAAGTAGAGCAGGCCCTGTATGCTACAAAAAATGTCAGTTATTCGTTGTAGTAGTCTGGCCAACCGAATTTCACAGGTCTAGTTTGTAATGCCTATAGATCTATTTTTATTATATTGTTAATTATTGCCAGTCTGTTAAATGTAAGTACGCACTTTACATGCTTGCCAGCATGCCCGAAAGCGCAAGTCAAATGTTCAAAGTTCCAACAGACCTATATTAACGAAGGTATAACCTATAGGTCTGTGGAAGTATCCTGTTAGTTTAGTTGCTAGGTACAAAAAGTATTGCCTAGCAACTGATACGTAGCAAGAGCAAGGACCTTAAAACTAGAGGCCCTGAATGACACGAAAAGTGACAGTTATTCGTTTTAACAGAGGTTGGACAACAGATTTTGGCAGATCTAGTAACATTGTTTTTATTATATTTTTATACTGGCAGGTGTCAGTTTGTCAACAAACTGTCAACAAATTATTGAGCATAGATAAGAAATAAATATACGATTATTGAGCGTGCTAATTTTCTTTTGCAAAAAGGAGTGTTAAAAGGTAAAAATGACATCTTGCGTAATAAGAAACTGCAAGAATTCTGAGCAGGATGGATTTTTCTTAACACCCTTTCAAAAAAGCGCAGAAGAACGAGCACGATGGAAAGTGCAAATGAAATACCCTAACATGAGAGTTGGAAATGATACGAAACTTTGCGAGGTAAGTAAATTTAATTACATAAGTATCTAGTTTTAATCTGCAGAATAATTTCCTTAATCTGCATCAGCAACATAACATAAGGTACCTAAATTAATATTAAATATTATAGTACCTATTTGTTTTCAATAAAAGTCCATAAGGTTATACAAACCACTTATTAGAATTCTTATGAAAATTTCCCAATGTTAAAGAGATAATTCTAAAGTTTTTGCCTTCAAGGAGGTAAAACCTGTTGGGTATAGGTATTTACTGGACCAGCATAGGCATTTTTCGTTTCATGGAATAATAAAAAATGTATTTATTATATAAGTTGTGCGTGATAACTTTGGATTGGTTTATAATATTTTGTTACTGTAAAGGAAATTTTTCTACGACAAAATTCTCATAACGAAGAGACGTATATTCCAGAAAACTATACAGGATCTTCCACATCAAAACTTCCACCTCCATAATTTTTTGACCTATTTAGTTAATTTTTTAAAATTTTCGTTGCTTCTCGAAAGGAGAAAACTAAAAAATACGAAAAAAGTTGTTTGCAATTAGAAAATTCTTCCTATCGTGAAATTTGGAAAGAGACTGTAATATAATTTAATTCGTAAATACTTGTTCTAATACATTTTTTCGAAACCTCCTACAGGAAAAAACGCCACGAATAGCAATAAAATACTTACAAAATCTTACTTGTAAGGATATTTTCGAATTTGTAATAACTGTTAGAGAGAGACAGTTTTGAAGGAGCTTTATTTTCCACTAAGGCCAACAAAATCGGACAAAAAAGAAGTTAACACGGGTGGGAATTTTATATAAAGAACCCTTTTTGTGTAGTCAGTTAAATGTGTGAGCTTATTTTGTATTAATATTCCATTACAAATTTCTTGCTGATAAAAAAATAGCATTTGATGGCAGCGTTTTATTATGTTTAGGTAGCTTAAATTTAGTTCTTTAACTTTCATAGGTTCACTTCTCCGACATGGATTTTGAGTGTCAGGTTGTGCCGAAGAAACGATCCTCTCCTGCAACGTTTGATGAACGTGGCTTTAGCAAGAAAGAACCATTAAATATGTATAAATATCTGAGAACTTGTACTAGTTTGATTTTTCCTATTTACTTACAATATATCTTTGAAAACAAAAATACTGTTGTCTTCTTTTTTGAAATATAGATGATCTCTCTTGCATTGAAAAGTTATTAACTTTTATTTACAAAAAATGAAAGAAAGACTAATATCGATATTAAATACCTAGGTACTCATTTTTTTATTCAGCCTAATTCTATTAACCATGTTTTTCAATAGTGGTTGATTCATATTACCAAAACAAACTTTTTATTCCGTACAAATTTCAGTATTAATTGTCTTAAAATTTTGACGGTAGGTATAAGAAGAGAGTTTGAAGAAACGAAACCATACAGTTTAAACCATTTAAAAGACCTTTTTGCTTTTTATTTTTAAATGAAAGGAATAATAATTATTATTGCAGCTACGATTCCTATTGAAGAAATATTCGAAAGTTTAGTTAGTTGGTATGCTAGAGCCTTGTTTAATTTTATGTATCTACATAAGTATACCACATTCCTACAAAAATTTAATAAATGTTTTTATCCTGATATTCTAAAATTGCTGTTTGCTTGGAACAAATTATGTTTCTTCACTTTTCCATTCAAACTTCAATAATTATTATTAGTGAAGCTTTGCAAATAATATACTTACTACCTACCCAATTTATTGGTTTTATCTATATTTTTATACATTTTAAACTGTGCCCTCATCTACCTACGTTTATGGCAGTTAAATGTCGTTAGCTTAACCTTAAAATCCAATTTTGACACATCCTGCTGCTAGGGGAATGATAGAAAGAGCGAAAAAATATATGTCTGTTGCACAAAATGAATTTCATAGGGAAAATAAGACCCTCGCCAGAGAGAGATCCGATCGTTGTCCAACCTCTGTTAAAACGAATAACTGTCACTTTTCGTGTCATACAGGGCCTCTACTTAAAACCATTAATAAAATCTGTATGTAGCAAGGCGAGACTACGTGACGTCAACATTTTGAATCAAACAGCAAAAACACCCAATCTTCGGGGCCATCATTACACTTTCAAATTCACCAAACATCCTGTTCCTGCTGTGAGATGAATTTACTGAGAAACTTCAAAGAAAATTTCGGACGCCCCTCTTTTTTCGTCACTTCTGGCCCGAAATGGCAAAATTTCCATAATGACGCCTTTGAAATTCTCGGGACGATGAAGAAGATGCTCTAATGAGTTTTTACCTCAGAAAATAAAAAAAAATGTCTAAAAAAGTTTTCAAGTAAATACTTAAAATATTGTTAGTTAGACATTCCGCTCGAGCTGTATAGGTATAGTATGTTTTCTACGTGTAACAACTACTAAACGGAATTTCGATCAACGGCACGGGCGTAGCCAGGATTTAGTTTTGGGGGGGGGGGGGTTTAGTTTGAGAAGTAAATAAAACAACAAAAATATACTTACATGAAATTTAATATCTATATATTCATCCGAAAAACTACGACATATTTATAAAGTTCTTAACTTTAAATGAAATGGATAAATTAATTTCGTTCCTCTGCGCTAAATCTAAAACCATTAAAGAAGAAATCTTCGGCTTTTTCTTTTAAATATATCCACTACTTCATCTGCATGAATTTCTGTTCCATAGTGAATGTTCATTAGAGCCAAACCATTAAGTCTGTTTTCACTTGTAGTGTTTCGTAAATAGTTTTTCAGTCTCCTTAGGCTCGAGAAAGACCTTTCTGGGGTAGCAGTGGATACAGGACTGGTAGCCAAGATTTGTAGTAATGTGTAAATATTAGGATAAAGGTTTTTATCGCACATATCTAGGCATTCCAAACTAGATTTCGGGGTAGGCAGTCTTCTTATCAGCATGCAAGGTAGCTGAAGCTTTGATAGCTAAATCCAAATTTGTTTCTTTATTAGAAACCCCTTGACCTTGACTACACCACTTTTTCCAGTAGTCCATACCTTTAGGTTTATCACCCTTCCTTTTTTTCCCCTCCATTTTTCGACAGTAATAATGATTCACGTATCTATCCTTAACAAGGTCATCGAATAACAGTGCACTAAAATAATTACTCACGTACACGGTACACTTAATTTTCTTCACTATTCGTTCACCACTTTTCACTTTTATTCGCTTCGAGTTCGCATGGAACAATACTGCCGTAAGCGCGGTTACGCGCCGCGGCGCCGCTTATATAGCAGCCCAGTAGCCGTCCAGAAACTTCCACGAACTTTCACAAAGTTCCGCTCATTTCGACCGAGGGGCGTGGCGAATACTCGAGAAACAACGCAAAGTGTCCCTACAATACAAAATAGTTCGGCTGCAACTGCGTCTGCCTCTCGTCAAAAGATGGCGCTAGGCGCTACTATTACTACATATATTCAAACGTAATAATAATTTAACTCTTCACTCCTCGTATTTTTTCGGTATAATATTAGGTAATATTTTGCTTATTTCGGGGGGGGGGGGGGGTTGAACCCCCGAAACCCCCCCCTTGGCTACGCCCGTGATCAACGGTAATAGTATATTATACACTTAGGTTGAGAAGTGAGCCATTATATACCGAGCTTTTTCCTTTCTTCCTCCAAATTTTATTCAAAATGTGTAAATCTTTAGGTTCATTGTGAAACTTTAGCAAACATAATCGAACTTCAGGTTCCTTCTGGAATGTGAAGCAGCCCATGACGTCTTCCGGGAATAGATAGAGTTAGCCGGAATAGGTTTATATGGAATTCCCGTGATTCCAAGTATTGATCTGCCCCATACCATATCAATGAATTTGTAAAGCTGCTCCGAGCAAACAAAGAATTGGGAAAACCTTCGCCGAATATAAAAAAATAACATTTTGGGCTGCTCACATAAAAAAATAATAAAGAAGAAAAGAAGAAATAAAAGCATGTATGCAACGCCTTTTTACAAGTTTTTCGATTGTAAAAAATATGTAAATATATGTAAATTTAGATATGTGCTAAAATGAAAAATTATGCTTTAGCCTATTAATTATGTTAATGATATTGTTTATAAGAAAAAAACATTGATAATCTACCTTTATTTGTATTATGTTCTTTTCCCTGGTTCCTTGGGAATTTTTGAACCGGCTGTATCTACAAACTATTGATAAGTTAGCTAAAACCAAATGACTGAATCCTAACGTTGGGTGAGGACGAGGACCCTTCAGTCAAAAGTCTAGAGAATGAGAATACTATAAGTCCGCTCACTTGGCCTGTGTTTCATTATACTAGACGCGAGTTCGTATTTATCACACTTAAATTTGCGAATAGGGAATTAAAAACCTACAATTTTGCAAAACTTGTAAACTATGTAAATAATTTTGTTTGCTCCTACATTTTTACTTACCCTATGTTTAGTTAGGTATATCTTGCGTTATTTAAACGGAAAATGTAAAATACCTGCATTTTTATTATACATATTATGCTCCTTATTTTTCTGCTATACCTATTACTCCTATTTTGCATAATGGAAAGTCAATATAGAGGTGCCCCCATATAACTTTGTGCAACCAGCTTTACGGTGTTTTGGACCGTCCACCCTCGTAAATAACGGAGTGACGAGCTGACATTAATTTACGATTGGTCGCAAAAAATCGGCGGCTTTTCGACGACATCAAAGGAGTTATCCGACTTATAGTATTCTCCAGACTTTGCTTCGGTCAACTCTACTAACTTCCTGCTTCCACCGAATGAGCTAACAAGCCATGTCGTTCTAACAAAGCTATTGTAGGAGGCTGGGAAGAGCAACACCCCCAAACGCTCCCGGGTTAATTGCCGCCCAGTCCCAAATTAACACTTGGGGGCCCTTAGAGAGGATTAGAACGGCAAATTGAAATTTGCGGCAAGGGCGGTTCGCCACAACGAATTGGAAGAGGGAAATTTGGCGTTATAACAAGGCCAATGGGTGCGTTTAAGATGACAAAGCGATTGCAATCGCTTGCAAGCGAATTGATGCTTGCGTACTTTGAACGGTTTCGCTGGATTGCAAAATTAGCAACCCTAAACATTTTGAGCTTGGTCGCTCGCAATTGCTATAAGCGGTTTATTCTATTATTTATTATTCTATATATATTATTATTCTTATTTTGTTCTGTCAGTTTCCTTTATTGGCCTTATTATTTGTTTTATTTTGGTGTGGTCAAAGTCATTGTAAAATTTCAATTTAGTGATTTACCGTTGACTGATGTATTTATAAAGACTTCTCACGGCTATAGCTTCATGTCCTGGAAAACAGATTGTTCTTATGGCTTTAATATAGTGTTGGTCCAGGTTTGCGCTTATTTTATTTTTATATCTTGACAATTCGGGCGCTAGCTTTAATCCCAATAAAATATCCGTTTAACGAAATGCTAGCGGTATAGCAAATGAAATTAGAAAGCGCTGCAATCATAGCGCTTGGTATGATTGGGAGTCTTAAACGCAACCGATGCGTTCAAATCCCATTTGCTGCGTCCGTTCTGCCGGTGGCTGAGGGTCTTAGAATTAGATGTAGGACCAAAGTCTAGAGAATACTTCTCTGGACGCTGGTAGAACTAAATAGACCGATAAAACATTAACATTTTGTATTATCTACAAACCACACTATTAACTCTACAACCCCACATTTAATCGCACTTCTTCTCATCTGGCTTCTTCTTATAAAAACTGCACACCACTTCCGGTACATCGTCGACTTTGACGCACCTGGGGATCCCGAGTTCTTCGTCGGACCATTTCGATGCCTCCGGCCACGGGTACTCGCCGGTGATGTGGCGCGGCTCGGTCCACAGGTGCCACAGCATCCACCACCAGGCGAAGCCCTGGGTGAGCTCCGCCAGCAGTTCCATCCGTTTCGACGGCAGCTTGACCTTGCGGTAGTACCATTCGTGGCTCGACATACGGCCAGGTTGGTGGACGTTGGTTTTGCAGTGGTTTTTCAACGTTTTGACCGTTCGCAAGCCCCTTGAAAGCAGCATCGCCGAAAGCGGGAAAATAGCAGGGGAAATTGTGTTGTAAGAATGACGGCGTTTCCACGGGATGACATCGATGACATAATCGCAGATTACATCGAGGCCAACGATAAAGACAGGCCACGGCGCTAACGCATAATCGCGTAGTCACGTGACCAACTTAGTCCTATATAATGAAAGGCATTTTTGGAGATAAGTAGAAAAAACAAATTTCGTAACAATTTGGCAAGTTTTCTTTCATCTATTACATTATTGGTTTTGTGCATTCAAGCTTTCTTTAATTGTTTTTTCAAAATTTTCAACCTGCCTCAGCGGTTTTAGGCTGGGAGTTAAACGGCACTGCACTCACAATATTTTGGCAATTCTCAAAAATTGTTCCTTCAGCTTAGGTGATATTCTCTATAGGTATTTTCCTCCCACAACACATTTGTCTTCCTGGCTTTTGTAATATGTATAAACAGACCCAATATTTGGTATTTAGGTTATTTTTTACGAGAAATAAAAATGAAAACTAACCTCAGTACTGTAAATATTGACGAGGTCTCAGTTGATCGGCAGCGTGAAAGACCATATTATTATCAGGGCGTAGCTCGACAACTCGAGTATGTTACAACACTGATTTATTTCGCACAAGGTGAATGGTGAATACAATAAATACACAACCCGAACGTGGTCAACGGGAACGGCTTCCAGCCACCCGGACCGTCTGAACTCGCGAATCTCCCGTAATCAGTTCACCCCTCTGTGTCTCAGGCTCCACTGTCCAATACTGTCCCATGTCCATAATAGTCCATTCCGGGTTCCCTATTCTGTGGTTCGGGTTAGAATTCCCCTTAACAGCGCTAACGCGTCGCGTCGGTGCGAGCGGCACCAATACTCTTGGACGGCACGACTCCCACCCAGACACCCAGAGGCCAATAATAACACCTGGGCGGTTCCCCTCCGCCAGGACACACGCGCACTAGACACAAACTTGTTTCTAAAATATAAACTAATACGTTTAAAAACACTTTAAACATTGAAAACTTCTCAAAACCCAAGCTGCCGCTTTCAGTTATGTGACAAATGACATGTAACGTCTGACTAAGATGGTCACGTGATTTTTGTGCGCCAGGGCCTGTCCTTATAGTAGGCCTTGAGATTACATACAAAAATGTCACCAATGACGCTCTGAAAAGATGGCGTTGAACACAAGTAATGAATAGGTACAGTGCATGATATAATAATAAAGTTGTATCATGGGTACTACAGTGGCTTTATACTAAAGCGATGAATCATCCAAGGGAGGTGGGGCTAAGGCGCCAAATTCAAATTTCAAGATGTCAACTTGGTAAATTTGATAAAAAAACAATTAAAAATGATTGTTTACATATATAGCTTATGGTTTTACAACACAGATAATAATCTACGATAGTGAAAGTCACATTTTCAAGGGCTTTTGGTGCATTTAGATATCTACCAGTAAAATTTTCGTAAATGTCAATTATATCTTATTTGCGTGCCTAGATACAACTAAATTCGAATGAATAAAACCATAAAACTTCCTGATTTCAAGGTGGTTACGTTTAATCACGTAAAATTGTTAGGTATAACACTCTCCAACAGTCCAAACTAAAACCCCGGAAGACTGTGTAAGAACAAAATCTCTTTTGATGGTCTTAACCCACTTTTCCATTAAAATGGGACCTTTAGGGAAGAAAAAACGGACTCTTTAGGCCCGCTTGTAATTTTCCTTGCAGTTGGGAACGGAACACGTCCTAACCTAACCTAACCTAAAACCTGTAAACTAAAATTGAATTTTAATCACTTTATTCTGAATCACTGCTGTTTTACCACCTTATTAATAAAACTTCAGGTCCTATATTACTATAAAACACAGTACAACGCACAATAAATACAACAAACGTTGTTGTGCAAATTGGCATTTGCGAAAATTTTACCGGTAGATATCTAAATGCACCAAAAGCCCTTGAAAATGTGACTTTCACTCTCGTAGATTATTATCCGTGTTGTAAAGCCATGAACTATATTTGAAAACAATAATTTTAAATTGTTTTTTTACCAAATTTACCAAGTTGACATCTTGAATTTGGCTCCTTACCACCTGCCTTGGATGATTCATTGCTTTCAGCTGCCGGGCTTTGTCACTGAGGCGGTGCCGGCGCAATGGGGCCAAAAGCGGTATAGTCAAATTATTTTAAGAAGTCCTTACAGGGACTGTTAATTGGTAATTTCGCCATCCTAAGTTGGCATCAATGCAGCAAAAAATGCAACCGGGTCATAAGTCCAGGTCAGTAACGAGCCCATTTGCACAATGAATAAATACTAATAACACGAAGAAGAACAACACAGATAACGGTAAAACTCACGAAACGTACAAAACCCGCGAATATTTTGCCCAAAGTTTGAATACTTTTGAACAACCCGGGAAACCTTCACTGTCACTTTCACAACACCGAAATAAAATTTGCCTTAGTACGCACCATAGACGCTGCCGCAAGTAGCTGATTATACCAAAGTACCAAAATGAAAGTGTTTCCATGACGTTTGAAATTATTAATAAAATGAGTTGTAGTGATAGTTATTTTTATTTGTAGAGGCATAATCGTGATTGCAATGGGGTTTTTATTTTATTATCTTCTTTTTTTCGTATCACTTGGGTAACTTTTCCATCATAAATCAATGAGTGACGTCATTAACTGGTTAAGACACATATACCAATGTTACACCCATGGTTAACAGAAAATTCCTAGGGATTTTATGGAGAATGTCATCTGACAAAATCATCGGGACTTGTTACAGTAATCGGGGTATAGTATAATATGTTAATATATAGGTATGTGTCCGCAGCTCAAATCGCTGTATATGGATTTACCCCATCAGGCAACATAAACAAAAAATAACTGCCCATTTTTATGACACTGGTCACAAGTCATCTTCGCATAATATCTTTTACTCAATGGACCATTTCTGCTAGCACCCATTAAACATTAAAGACCCTCGTTTATTTTGTATACTGACAATTAACCTCAACAATCCCCTTCCCCCCCAGAGTCCGCGCGGCACGTGCGTGCTGTGGGGTCGTCGCTCAAGTTCATCGCGATGGCGTCAAGTTGGCTTGTGCGTGGGGTCCGGCCAATAAAAAGGGAGAATAACGGAGCAAAGCAAAGGACAGATTACAGGCGACGACGCGCGGCGGGTGCGAAAAGTCGGAATGGGCGATAAAACCTTTTCGCGCAAATAAACTGGAAGATCGGGGTTTATTGACCGCACAAAAAGGGTAACGCGCGGGGAACCACGCTGACGTCATCACTGGGGTAGGGTTGGAGCGGTGACGTCACGTTGTCCTCGCACGAAATGCTTTGAAACACCCCCTCTCGTCAGCCACCAAATGGTCAAACTTCACATTCTATAAGTTTTGTTAAATCAAAGGATTAAATGGCTGCAATTTTTCAGTTTCAGAAATGATATACAGGGTCATTCACCTCAGCAAGGGAAAGAGATATTTCAATTCTGAAAAAAGCTGCAGATAGAGCTTACGAAAGGCTTCGATTAAGGCATAAAATTATTTTTTTCTGAATCCTTGTTTATTTTTGAAGCTTTTTTGTCCTATAAATAAATTTCAAAAAGTTAATAGTTTTTGAGATATCGAATAGTAAAGCTATGGTGATATCCAAAATGAGCAAATTTTTAAAAGTTTAAAAATGTATTAGAGTAATGAAACACCGATTCGCCATGTAGCATAGCCTTTTTTAATAATCACAATAACGAAAACATAAAAAAAAAACAATTAATTGGAAGATATTTATAACAGATTTTCGAAAATATTCTGGAATGCACATCTCGAAACCTCCTGGTTGCACGAGGCTAGTAGGTTGCGACTGTTGATGGATGATGCACAGCTAGCTTAAATCTTGTTGACTAAGTCAGCCATATCCTCTATGGGCTCGGCATAAACCATTTCCTTCAAAAAAAAACACCGGGAGAAGCCTTTTTTATTATCCTTAATTACAACCTATAGATCCTAAGTAGGCTTTGGAAACAAAGGAAATACATTTAATAAACACGTAAACATTGCAGATGTCAAACCAGATTTATTTTACACGAATCCAGTAGTGCATTTCATATTTTTTAAAAAATGGTTAAATACATTAACCGAGAAAAATACGACATATTAATTATTTATCGGGAATGTAGAGGCCAGAGCTGCGGTAAGATTGTATAGGGAGCGTTATCCAAACAGAAGCCAACCGGATAAGAAAAGTTTTGGAAATTTAAAGATAAATCTTGTTCAGAATGGAAGTTTTATACCACAAAGGCGTAATCGTCAAAGACCTGTCACAAATAACGAAAGGACAGCTAAAGTTTTACAAAATGTAGAAAATAATCCTCACATTTCCTCACAAGAAATTCAGATGTCTTATTCATCATGGATACTTTCGAGAAATGGTTTTCATCCATACAAAACACATGTTGCGCATCATTTACGTCCCGATAAGATCCCGAAAGACGATTAAATTTTATGTCTCATTTAGCAGAGTTATATGGAAATGACAATAATATTTTTGAAAAAATTTTATGGAGCGACGAGAGTCGCTTTCATAACAATGGTATTGTCAATTTACATAACTGTCAACCCGAAAATGTACGAGTCACTGGAAATCAAACAAAATTTGGCATAAATGTGTGGGGTGGAATTCTAGGTGGAATTCTAATCGAAACCAAGGCTGTGATACATGGTGAATCGGTGTTTCATTACTCTAATTTTTTTTTACTATTCGACATCTTAAAAACTATTAACTTTTTGAAATTTATTTATAGGACAAAAAAGCTTCAAAAATAAACTAGGATTCAGAAAAATTGCATTCCAAAATTCTTGCCATCAAATATTTTTTTTAAGCTCTATCTGCAGCTTTTCTCAGAATCACCATCTATTGCAAGACCTAAGAATTATAATCCGCATGACGCTACCAAAGAAATCTTATTTACACAAGGAGAAACAAAAAGCTGCGGTTTTGGAGGGATATTTCAAATGAAGTACAAAACACGAAGACTTATAGGTACGTAAAATGATATACTCCATCAGTAATCATATCACATCATGGCGGCACAGCCTAGCGGTCGCGCAAAAATTTCATTTCGTATTTTGATTTCTAAGCCAAAATTCCTTTGACTAAAGAACCTCAGGAAGGAGCAAATTTGGGCTTAACGCTCGACCGGGACAGTCTCTGCATATGGAGGGATGCCGTTTCCGTTTTTACAGTGGCGCGCACTTTTGAGTTGTTCCGACAAACTAATCGAGGCAGAAATCCTCATTTTTCGTGAAATCAGTACCTACAATACAGGCAAAAAATTGTAAGGCACGTTTATGTCTTTAAGTTTAGGAATCCTTGATAATACAGCAATACTAATTTTAAATTTACAATAATTATGAAGTAGGTACCTACACAAACGCCTATGCCACTTTGGCGCATGGGCTCAAAAGTAAATTTAATTTAGAAAATTACTTATCCATGGATTATTATCCTCAAACATTTTGGTATTGGCGGTCAGGGAAGTGCCACAAGCCGCACAGCTAAGCATAATAAGTCGAAAAAGTATCTAAATACCACATACTGCCACATATCACAGTGTTTGGTTACTACTCAGAGCGATTTCGGTCTCACGTATTTTATAATACACATAAAGCTATTCAAAGCAAAATTCTAACCTGTGCAAGTAGTGAATTAAAATTTAAAACTGCAAAATTCACAGGCATTTGAAATTTCAAAAACGCATTTCCAGATGTGAAACTGTAGCAAAACAATATCGGTTGGACTGCACGTAGAATAGCAATTATATTGCGCCGATTTTAATCCAGCAAGTCCTAAATTCAATTACGATTTGTCGGCGCAGCGTGTTGGTTCAGCTCAATTGTTGCTATTGGAACTGCACATGTTCGACAAATAATACGTAATTGTTTCATTTCAAGTGCAGGGTTCGTTAAATCAGGCCGGTTTTATCAGTTGCGACGGCATCGATATCCCGATATCACTACTTGAATTCTAACTGAAAAATGCAATCGAATTTTTGTAATAAAAGACATGGTAGAACTACAGTAATAAAAGAGGGTCGCGAACTCTACAAAATTGTCGACGTCATTGAACTGAATCTAATTTTGAGCACAATCGATCTAAAATGATATCGCTGTGCGAATATTATGACGAGACAGTGTGGCATTACGGGCTGCCGTGTTGGTGCCAGTGTGTTATTTGCAAATAGCGTTGTTTGTGTTAAACCTGGACCGACACTATATTAAAGACCCGAGCATGACGTCATATTTCATTGTTGTTTACGCACTGGGGTGGCGCCACTCGACGAAAAAAATGGCGACTTATTATAGGTTATAGGGGGGTATTCTGTGGTTATTGGTGTGTCAGTTACTGATGATTAAAATGTCCCAAATTTTAAATATTCAGCTTCATTACGATTTGCCTTCTTTTTACGGTAACGAATCGTCTTTGCGTCCAGTATTTAGCAGTTTTATCCTATTAACACAGCTTTTATAGGCAGATTTGTTTGTGATATGAAATTTCCATGCACATGAAGAAAATGGTATGCACACTGCATAGATCATTAGGTGAATTGCAGAAGAATAAACACTATTTTGGAATTATGGGACGATCTGATCAACCAGCTGAAGACTCGAAAATTCTAGATATTATTTTGAAAGAATATTTTGTAACGTATGCAAGAATGAAGAAAGGAAATTTTGTTTATAGCTTCAAAGCGAACCAATAGTCCTCCATATAAAGAAGAAACTGAAAAATCTAATCCGTTTTATGCTTACTTACACTACAACGAGCCATGGACTTCATTTCAAACCGAAAGGTAGGTACCAAATACTCTTGCTTGCTTTTTAGACTCGCTTTTCTTAAGAAAATGTATGGAAATATGCCATGTGAACTTGTCAAATTAGAGGGACATAAGAAACAAATATTTCATTTTATTTTGGATATTAAATTTGTTGTAACAGACACATTTGCTTGTTTTTATTTTATATTTATATTTTTTATATTAGATTCTGCAACAATGGTGTTTTAACATAAAACCACCGTGTAGATTTGTTTCGTCGTGTGGCGCCAGTGGCGATCGCTTGAAACAGCGCTACGCACAGGTCTTTAATATAGTGTTGGTCCAGGTTAAACCACAGAAAATATACCACATTTTCTGTGGTTAAACTAAAATATTTGTGGTGTCAGGTGTGGGAATGCTAATTTAAACTTTTGAAGATCAGGGAAAATATATCAAAAAGTTTCGACTTATACAACTTTTCTTAATTTTAACTGTGTCGATGTTTAATTTAACTCAAGTTTCGTCAACTCTGACTGCGGCGTTGCCACCTGTTTGTTCATGGCTTGAAATTTGAGTCAGTTGTCGGCAAAGGCTACAACTGGTGTCAGGCGTGGGGTGTCAATTTAACTTTTAAGATTCGGGAAAAGAAAAACTACAAAAACAAGTCTCGATTTATACAACTGTTGTCAATTTTAACTGTGACGAGATTTGATTCGACTCATATTTACAACAACTTAGTTTGTCAACAAGCGGGAACGATTCCCAGAATCAAAACATAATAATACTTATTTATGTGCCAAGGCACTGAAGTTCAACTTTTTATGACTCATGTGGAGTTTAGTTGCTGAGGCCTCTGGCCGAGGCAAATAAACCACATGAGTCATAAAAAGAACTTCAGTGCCGAGGTACATATTATATTTTTCATGAAATCGGAAAAAAAATGTTTTATTAGGATAGAAAATAATAATAAGGGATCACCCGTCCACGAACCGACTACGCGCGGCGTTGCTTGACCTTACCGATCGCTCTACCTAGGACAAGTATAATGATGTACGGCACCTTCTGACAGAAAAACCAAACTGCTGCTTCTTGTACAGCCTACACAACAAATCTATTGATTTTCAAATTTACTAAAATATGTATACTGAAGGATTGCGCTTCTATAGGAAACAATTTCGCAATGTGTACGAAAAGTTAAATGAGCCTTTATCGGCCAGGTTTTGAATATTTGGTCCCTTTTGACGGGCGATTTCTCCGCGTCTGAAGTTTGATGTTTACATCTCGCCAAGGCCTACTTATTGGAAAAATCGTACAATAATGGGCTACATTATTGTACGATTTCTGTGCTTTTAATGACGATTTTGGGACATTTTAATGCCGATTTGAAGAAAAAATATTTTCAACGTAAGATATAACCCTTGTTTATGGAATCCCTAGTTAGCCAATGTGTGACAGTCATAAGGATACGAGAGCAATAATGGATACAAGCAACAGATGGCGCAAAAAATTAAAGTGGCCCAGTCATTGTCTACTAATTTTCTACTATTAAAATCTACCAAAAAACAGCTGGCCAACTTTATTTTTTGCAAAATCTGTCCCCTGTATCTACTATATTTCTGTCATGTCCATATGTCAGTGTCAGACATTGGCCAACTGGAGTATCCATAAACAAAGATATAACCCTATAATGTTACATATCACTGAAAAGTTATAATTTTGAGAGATATCATCTCAATTTACAAGACAGTAACAATTTCTAAAAAATATATAATTGATTGATGTAATAGTTACTTAATATTTTCAGTTAAATTCTCTGGCAGATTTTATTATTTTTTAGATACGATTTTTTTTATTATTGTAAGTACTGCTGCGTTACAATAACACTTCTTAATTATGCACTTTACAAAAAAATTGTGCGTACAGTTGTTCCCAAAATTAATTTTTAGGAATAGTAATTCTAGACTTAAAAATAACATGACGTAGATATAAGCAAACAAAGCAGACATATTCCCATCTCCTCTAAGCGCAAGTTCGCCATTTTCTCGAACATCTTCTAAAACAAAAAAAAATGCTACATGTCCGTCCGACCTGCCGAAAAGATGGCCGTATCGATCGCGAAAACAAACTAAAAAAACAAAACGATCGCAATCTTACTTACCTACACACCGCAACTCTACTCCTCGACAACTCTCACAAAACCGACCAAAATCGCCATAACAACATTCATATTTTCATATGAGTCGCAGTATCCCGTCCCCGACTCGTCGGTCGAGTTCTCCGCGCCCGATCGCAACCGCTTGTTTCCACGGCCAACTACAATACGCGGACGACGTCCAACGCCTGCTGCGCTTACCTTTGCCGGCTGGCGGGCACCTCCCTCTCCTCTAATCTAGCAGGCGCCGGCGGACATTTTCGACTGCCGCGGCGGGGGTATGGCCGTCGGCGGACGGGTCGTGGGCGGCTGGGCGCGCACGCGCCGTCACGTGACCGATCAATAGGGCGGGCGGCCAATGGCGCGCCGAGGCGGTCGATACGGACAAAGGGGGGGGGAGGGGAGAAGGGGTGGGGGTGGGGGATGAATCTTTTAAGCCGGGATTATTGGCGTTTGATAATTTGGGATTAAACGCGGAACTTTGTTCGAATGACGCAAAAAGAATTCGACTAGCGGAACCCCGAGGGCAGATAAGCGAAATCCTATAAGATTATTAAAACACTCGTGATAATATCATTGATATGCAGTTTTATTCTGCGACACTTTAACAGGTGATAGAAAACCAAAAAATAACTGCACTTTCTTCTATAAACTGTATCATTTTAAGACCTTATAAAAAAGTTACAGGGTGTTAAAGTTGTAAGAAATATGTGGAATTTATTGAATATTTACCAAACTAGTTGAGATATTTAAGTCATATTTGGTACACGTTATAACGGCATGGGTTAGCATAAAACCTGTTAATATCAAACACCTTGAACAACCAGTGGCGTAGAAGTGGGTAGTTAGATTAATTGTTTTAAAAAAAATGAACCACCTTGTATAGCAATAAAATGTATTCAATTTCTTATGTAAATTTTAATTTTAAACAAAAACGTTCTCTTACAATTTTTTCATATGTGTCATGGTTTTATAGCAAATTTAATTTTTTCGTATTATTTCGGGGTACTTCTGAAAAATTAACTTAAAACTTCGCTCCATAAGTAACACTCAAAGCAGACAAAATGTGTTTCTTACTTTAAATAGAGTAACTTTTCCCAATAAACTTACCCATTCAAGGTTTTACTTTTCATGATACAGAGCGGTATCTTCCTTAAATGTATCTTCAAAAGTATAGCCTTAAATAGGTAAGTTTATTGGAAAAAGTTACTTTATTTCAAGTAGCAAACACATTATTTTCACTTTAAGTGATACTTATGTATGAGGCGCCATTTCGGACTAAATTATTATTTTTGAATATATAAATTTCTCGCGCTAATATATTCTTTTAATATGATATTTATAGAAATTTGCGTGAATAATCTTTTTTTAGTCAAATTTATATATTACGCATCGCCCAAAAGTATATATTACAGTAAACGCAAAAAAAATATATCAAAACACGATATATTAATTTGGTGCGCCAATATATAATAATTTAGGGTACCACTGGTCGTCACCAGAGGTCGCGCCGTGCATCCCTAAAGTGCACCGGCAACGCTGCAGCCGAAAGGGCAGAAGTCCGAAGTCGAAATATTTTTTTATATGATATTTATAGAAATTTGCGTGAATAATCTTTTTTTAGTCAAATTTAAATATATATTTTTTTGCTTTTACTGTAATATATACTTTTAGGCAATGCGTAATATATAAATTTGACTAAAAAAAGATTATTCACGCAAATTTCTATAAATATCATATAAAAAAAATATTTCGACTTCGGGCTTCTGCACTTTCTGCTGCAGCGATGCCGGTGCACTTTAGGAATGCGCGGCGCGACCTCTGGTGACGACCAGTGGTACCCTAAATTATTATATATTGGCGCACCAAATTAATATATCGTGTTTTGATATATTTTTTTGCGTTTACTGTAATATATACTTTTGGGCGATGCGTAATATATAAATTTAACTAAAAAAAGATTATTCACGCAAATTTCTATAAATATATTAAAAAATATATTAGCCCGAGAAATTTATATATTCAAAAATAATAATTTAGTCCGAAATGGCGCCTCATACTTATGGAGCAAATTTTTTAGATAATTTTTCATAAGTACCCAGAATAATACAAAAAATCTAATTTGCCACGAAACCATGACGCATACAAAGAATTACCAAGAGGGCATTTTTGTTTAAAATTAAAATTTACATAAGAAATTGAATGGGTTGGTTCATTTTTTTCTAAAAACAATTATACTAATTACCTACTTCTACGCCACTGGCTGTTCAAGGTGTTTGATATTAAGAAGTTTTATGCTAACCCATGCCGTTATAACGTGTACCAAATATGACTTATATATCTCAACTAGTTTGGTAAATATTCAATAAAGACCACATGTTTCTTAAAACTTTAACACCCTGTAACTTTTTAATAAGGCCTTAAAATTATATAGTTTATAAAAGAAAGTGCGATTATTTTTTTGGTTTTCTATCACCTGTTGAGGTGTCGCAGAATAAAACTGAATCACCCTGTACAACCAAAGCACTTTTTTAAAGGCGAAAAGTGTAGATTTTCTCTAAAATTGTGACGTAGATATCGAAATGAAACAAAAATTAGATTCTGTCCTGCCGCTTATGAGGATTCCTCATTTAAAAATCTTGGGATAAAATATAAAGTCATTTTTGCTAAACCAGTGGACCGACGACTTGGGGACCATACTAGATCGCTTTGGCAGGTAGATATACGTAGGAAATCAGCAGAATTCCATAGCTGAAATACCGAAAAGCTTCAGTTTCAAGCCCAGCTGCGTAATAAACGTTAAACCTAAGAAGTTCAACTTTGAGGTCAACGCCTTTGAAAATTTTGAGATATTTCATAGGGCAGAATGGAGCAAAAATGGTTTTGTCTGAGGTAAATCGACCAGTAAAATACGAAAAATGCCTAAACATAAGTCAGCTGTTTTGAATTTCCCAAAAAAGGTACAGGGTGGACCCAGATGGACTATACGATAGGTGTAAAAGACAAAAAAATTTCGAGTTGAAACTTGACTTTTCGGGGATCAGCCTTGCGTGATTAGAAACTAATTTGCACCGTATTTTTATATTTTAAAAATCAAGCAGGCCCTGACGGGCAATTTATTCACTTTCAGTTCAGGTAAACTACCTTTTCCAAGAGATATCGAAAAATTTTATTGGAAAAAGTTGTCGAGAATGAAAATTTAAGTCCCCGTGCCAAATTTTAAAACAATCGGCAGACTTTGATTTTTATGTCAAATTTCAAGAAAATCAAAGTATGCCGATTGTTTTAAAATTTAGTACAGGGTCATAAATATCAGAGCATATATATAAAACAACCAGCAGTATAACTCCCCATGGCGGGAAAATTCTGCGCACCTGTTCGCGCAGCCGCCATTTGGGAATAGATTCTGTCAAATGGATGCAGTGTCAGGGCGATTGGGCAGTTCTTTTTTGGCTGTATGAGAGATATTACAGTGCCGTGGAGTGTGCTTTTTTGTAAATTGTGCGTTGTGCTAGTATCTTTAAATAAAGAATCCCAGGAAGGAGACATGTGTATTAAAATTTCAAATTAATTTCTCCTGCTTGTGCTTACCACATATACTTTACTAATACTACTCTGTATTTCTGAATTGATTTTCCCGAATACACCTCTGACTTCTATTCCCCCAATATGGCGACAAGGTCATTGAATTTGCGGATGATTTGCGCATGGTAAGGCGCAGGGAACGAAAAGAATTCGCCGCCATTTTTAACCCTATATTGACAGTTTGAATGGTGGCTACCTTATTCATCCTATGGGAATCTAAGAAATGTAGAAAAATATTATCTTGACAGAATTATAGGCAATATTTAAAAAACAACACGCAAGTAGGTCATTTTCAATTTTGTTTTTTTAAATGCATAATATAGATTTACCACTTTTTATTTATAAAAGAATAAACGTTTAAGTACTTTTAAAATTGAAGTTTTGACTTAGTTCTTAGTTGTAAACGGAAGCCTGGCATAAATGGTTCTACAGGGTGTTTCAGAAAAACCCTGGCATAACTTCTGGAGCAAGCAGAACTTCAAAAAAATAAAAATAAAATTCTTCCAAGTCTATCGTCTTTAGTTTCTTAGATACATGGCATCCAAGTTAACTTTTTAAAATTAAATATTGGCCGTATTACTTTATACTAGGTACATTCTTGAAATTTGGCACCGCTGTATTTTTGCGAATAAAAATAAGCTGAAAATGTCAATTTTAAAATGGAAAGGATAGCATTTGACGAAATGTTGACACCCTATTTCAAGAAAACCATAATAGCGTTGACTGATATATTATTAAAGACTGCTCACGGCTGTCACGTCTGACACATTTTTGGCTCACCATGTGCTTTCAGGAAATAAAATACAATGCAGAATTCATTGCTAGCCATCAGAGCCATCTGTTTTTCCAGGACATAAAGCTATAGCCGTGAGAAGTCTTTATAAATACGTCAGTCAACGATAATAGTGTTTTGATCAATGTCCATTTGGCATTTTTTCATCATTTTCAATGTACAGTTGGTCTGTAACATTTGAAAGAGTTAGGTGAAAATTGTATGTTTCCAATGTGGTAGTTAACAGTGGTGTTTTGGAGCACGTTTTGTCAATTTCAATGCAAACGGTTGATTTTATCGATATGAAACAAAAGTTAAAATACATTTTTCTCACAGAATAATGAGAAGATTCACTCAAATGATTTCCATCCCCAAAAACACAGCAGTGCCAAATTTCAATAATGTACATACCTAGTATCAAGTAGAATATTGGTCAATATTAAATTTTAAAAGGTAAACTTAACTTGGGCCCTGTATCTAAGAATAACTAAGGACTGTAGGTATGTATCTTGCATAATTAAATACTTAAGTTTTTAAAAAATTGTCAAACACTATGCAGCCAAAGAGAGAATATTTATGGTAGGTACTAAAATATTATATTATGCTGTGGTAAATATTTATCACCTTGGGTATTAATAAGGGTGAGAGACAAGATAAGTATATAAATACTAGCCTTGGGCTAAAGCTGTGATATTCAAAAAACATGACAAATTCTTTAGAAATATAATTAAGCATCAATATTAAAATACGTTCTAGGAGCCATATAGCTATAAAATTGGAGTCTCCAAGTCTTTCTTCCTTGCGCGGGCTAAAAATCAATGACCACAGCCTGACCTATAATACACAATTTCCCAATGAAACAATTTTCTTTTATTAATTCACATCTATATTTGTTCTTTACAAATTTATGCCTTTGTAATAGTAAAATCAATATTGGACAATTCATATTTCTTGTTTTTACTAAAAATTAACCCTCACAATTAGTAATTTTAAAATATTAACAGCCTGCCCCCAGGCAGCTCTATTGTGGTTGATCTTGTACGCATATTTTACCAAAGAAGACTGCATGTTTCTTTACTTTGTAATTGCAAATTGATAGAATAATGGTCAAAGAATTACTTAAAGTATAGAAACTTACCAGAATCTTTTTCAAACGAAGCAAATAAAATATTTTGTCTCAAAACACACCAACGTTTGACGTTTCGTTGTAGTCATTTTTCTTTTTTCCCCACTATTGATATTTTTTATCGATTCGATTACGCATTCGCGCCTGCGCAGCAAAGAAGTATGAAAATATTGAAAATTCCACCAATTTTGTTTAAAATTTAAAATTATTTGCGATTCATTCATAATAATGGTACGTGAGTAGTCCCGAAGAAACCATAGTTTGCCGTTTTTAAGTTTTTACCCTTATTTGAAGGTCGATTTTAGGATGAATACTTCAAAGCGATCCATTCGATAGTGTATTTGAACTACTGCGATTTACGTCATCAAAATGTAATGATCCATGGTCTGTCAGACATGTTTATAATTTTGTTTGAAAATCATTTATTAATTTAAAAAGAAATCATCAAAAACGAACCTAATTCCCTGATATGTTAGCAAAATGAGTGTTGAAACTACAGGCCATGAAATATTAGATCAGTACCGTAATATTTCAAACAAACTAAAGAAGTAAATTAATATTTTTGTGCCTGCAAATCTTTACTGATACTGTCCATATGTTTTAGGAGATTCTTAAGGAAACCGAACGTAACAGAAGCCTGTGAATCTTTCGTATCTTTGGGACAACACTGTGAATCTCAAGAACTTCCGTCCTATGCTGGCCTTTGCTGGATCGCTGCGTCGAAGTGTGAGGATTCTTTAGGTAATATTCCTGGCGAAACCTCTTGCTTGATAAGATCGGCAAGACAGTTTTTTGCCGCTGAAGAAACAGACTGCAATTTAGGATGTGTTAGTACTGGAATTGACAACTTACAGGTAGACATATTTTTTATTACGGTAAAGTTTTGGGTTCAGCGTTTTCTTTAGGATGGTTTAAGCTGTTATTCTCAAGCTGCAAGTAAATTTACTGAAAGCAATTCGATACCAGTGAGCTTAAATTTGGAAGTAGTGGAATTTTTGAAGAGAATAGATAGAGATGAATATATTCAAACACACTTAGAGAATGCAGTCGAGCTTTCAGAGGGTCAACAAGGCACTAGAATATATTGTTTAGAACTTTTAGCATCTCATTTTATAGATATCGGTATGTAACTAATAATTATTATTTTAGGTAGGTAATTTATTAATTAAAAAAAACATGTTTTCATAGGTGATTATGTTGGAGCTTTAGAAACATTCCAAGAAGTAACCAAATTGATAGAGACCTTACAACATAATGGTGCTAGATCTGAGACTTTACTAAAATGTGAGATTTGTAGTGTATTCTTACTTTTAATTTTGAGGCCAAGCCCTCAAAAATTGTCACCGAATTTAGCGAAGATTTTAGAGAAATATACATGGGGTGAGAGGAATGATAAAAGTTTAGAAGGTATATGAAGCTTGACATTGAGATTTTCCGTATAATTCAACACACACTGCTCTCAGCTGACTTTTCTACATGTTTTAGCTTGTAGAATGACAGAAAAAATGTTCATTCTGATACAGTCTCTGGTAATGGTGTGTCAGTCCCTCGATACGAGTGCTCTAATAAAGTTGGAGGGAGATTTTTGGAACTTACTGTCGACTGATGAAAAAGAATTACTTCGAATACTCGTTAAGACTTACTGCTTTTAATCTCAAATATTTTTATGTTGTATTTTGTGATCTTGTTCAACGTTCGAACTGTATTTCGTCATTCAACCATGACACTAGGTAGGTACTTATAAATTATTGTATTATTTATAAATATGCCAATTGGAATTTAAAATGGATAATAATATAATTCATGTTGTATTAGGTGTATTCGAATAATAAAGTTATATTTCCTTACGTATAAACATCTCCTTTTTTATTTTAAAACTACTTCCACCGAACATAAAATTGGTAGTGAAAAGAAAACTAAATTTTGTTTTATATTTTTTAACTCCTTTTTAAAGTAGAAAATCACGTCCATGGATGGATGTCTCTATACATAAAAAAGCATTAAAGTTAGGTTGACCTCAAGCACAGAAAATTTAGGTTAGCACGTCTAATATCTATGTCGATATTATTTCCGACCTACATAAAGTTTTATTATGTTTTTTTCACAGTACTTTCTAAGCTGTGGTTTTATATTATACAGAAATCGTTCTCGAAGCAGAGCGTATTTGTTTATGAACCAGTATGAACTGTTTTGTGGAATAGATATATCTAAAACTTATGTTTTACATTTAAAAATGCCGCCGTAGAATCAACAGGTAACTTCCTGTTCTTTTCAAAACATTTTATAAACAAACCATCCACCTTTGACAGTTTCGTTTTAACCTAACCTCAAAATATCCCCCAAATGACGTATTGTGGTCGAATTAGCAAAACAAACTTCTGGTTCTGGAGCTACTTAATTTACAATAATTATAATTTGATTTCTGGAGCTACTGTGGAATTTGAAACTGGATAGCAATTTTGCCAAAATATTTAAGAAATGTAACTGAAAATAGTAGCATAGATATGTGTAGTAAGGAATTAATTAGCTTTTAGCAGCCCTTTATTTTTGCACATATTTTCATACATGTGAAATATAAACAATGAGTAGTAGATGCAGATTGTGCCTTATCGTTGATTCCACTTTAGAAAATTTTTCTGGAAATGCCGAGCTCTATAACAAAATAAAATCGGTATTCCCAAAAATGGTAAGACAAATTATATTGTTAGATTTGTACCCACATAATCTACAATTTCAGGACTTAACCCTTGTGAAAGACCCAAAATTGTGTCAAATTTGCTTGAGAAGGATCCACTACTCATACAACTTTAGACAATGTGTGAACATAGCCGAGAAAAAAATTCGATCGCAACTAGCTTTAAATGACAAGACAAAAAATATCTTAGTGAAAAATCTTCAAAGCAAATGTCGGATTTGTATAAAAGCTAAGCCTTCTGTAGATCTTTCTCCAATATTTAAAATCAGTGGTTTTTCGGAAATGCTTATACGGTCAATGATCACGGAAAGTGTGATCAGTTTGGTAAGTTTTACAAGATCTATAATTAGTGTCTGTTATTGTTAAGAAACAATGTAATGTAGGTCTAATTTTTGTAGGACTATGATCTCTTTGAAAATCCACTAATATGCAACACGTGTTGGATCATAATAAACCAGATCTGCACCTTTAAAAAAGACTATTACGAAAACGAAAGGAAATTGAAGTTATACTCAAAGAAACTAAACAAATCATGTCTCGAGGAGTCTGACGTGGAGTTCATGATTGTGAGCAACTGTGATATTAAAGAGGAACCCCTGACTGATTGCATCATGGACAATTTAATAAATAACCAAATTGAGGATGATGACGATACGTTCAATGAAGATGAAGGTAAACTAGGCAAAGTCCCAAAAAAAGAACCTGAAGAAATTGTTAGAAATGATGAGGAAAATGACGATGTGTTTGTTGAAGATCCATCCCAGAAAAATCCACCACTGGTAGCTCCTGAAATCGTTTACATAAAAGAAGAAATCCACGAGCAAAATGAGGACCATCGTGATGTGATTCTACCTGAAGAACTCGTCGAATGTAATATTTATTCTGATACAAATACTCAAAGCCTTATTGAAGAACCATTTGGACAACAGATTTCTTCTGTTGTACCTAATGAAGTTTCTACAGAACATGTAAGTTCTCATAACCGACCAGAAGAAATTCCAGCCACAGAACAAGGAAGTTCTGATAAAGTTATTCATGTTGCACCTATGGAAGAACATGTTCCTTCTGATAATGTTCCAAGAGCAGAACTCATTGACCAAGTTCCTTCTGATCAATCGGATAAAGTTGCAATTGAAGAACCTATTGGGTTAATGGAATCTTCTGATATACCCGAAGAATGTATTCCGCAAAAAATACCATCTGACCCACCAGATAAAGTTATAACTGAAGAACATATAATACCAGAAGAAGTTATACTCGAAGAGCGTGTCGAACATGAAAATGCTTCGGACCAAATTCTTCCAGAAGAATTTATAGAACTCGAAAATTTGCCTGAGCAACTGAATGTTCTTGTGGAAGAACTTATTGAACCAAACATTACTTGCGACAGAGTAGTACCCGAACTTATTCAACATGAGAAGTCTTCAGCTTCAAATCAGCCCCAAAGTATTCTTCCAGAACTTATTGAACTGGAAAATTCACCTACTCAGCATGAAAATCCTCATGATGTTCATGATAAAATTCTTCCTGCAGAACTTAGGATAGAATCTGAACTTCCTGATAAAATTCTTCCTGAAGAACTTACGGAACACGAAAATTCTCAAAAGGTTCCCGATAAAGTTGTATCCGATGAGCTTATGGAACATGAAAATTCTCAAGATATTCCTGATAAAGTTCTACAGCAGGAAATTATAGAACAAGAAAATTCTCAAGATATCCCTGGTAAAGTTCTACCTAAGGATCTTGTGGAACAACAAAATTCTCAGAATATTTTGAATGAAGTTCTACCGGAAGCGCATATGGAACCCGAAAATTCTCAAGATATCCCCGATAAAGTTCTACCCAAGGAACTACTGGAAAAAGAACATTCTCAACCAGATAAAGTTCTACCTGAAGAACTTGTGGAACACGGAAATTCTCAAGATGTTCCTGATGAAGTTCTACCTGAAGAACTTATTGAAGTGGAAAATTCAACTGAACTGCCTAGTAAAGATCTTCCTGTAGAATTTATCATTCTTGACAAAGATCTGCCAGAAGTTAATGAACATGAAAATCCTTGTGTTAATGTTTTACCAGAAGAATTTATAGAACATGAAAATTCTCAAGATGTCCCAGACAAGGTAAATCCTGAAGAACTTATGGAACATCAGGATTCTCTGTATGCCCCTGAGACAGTTTTACCACAAGAACTTATCGAACAAGAAATGTCTTGTGACAAACCGTATAAAATTCTTCCCGAAGAACTTATTGAGCAAAAGAAGGTGATCAAGAGTTTTAAAGAAAACCCATCGGACAATGTTGAGAATGAAAGTAATGCCGGTAATAATATGGACGTTCAGGACAAAGAAAATAACAACGAAATGGATTTGATGGAGAGTAAGGGCTGTGCTAAGTTGAAAAAGGCCAAACGCGAGGCCAAAAGCAAACAAAAAAAAGAACGCCAAAGGTAAGTTTGTTTCCTAAGATACTCTCCCATCTATTGCGCCATCTCTAACGGAAGTTTATGTTGAAAGACTGTCGTACTAAAATTTAATTATTTTCATAATCATGAAAAAATACAAAACAATTATTATCTTTTAGAACAAAGCAAGTGAAACAGCAATACCACTACTGCAAGCACTGCAATTACACGTCGGCCAACCTGCAGCATTTCAAACGGCACATGCTGGTGCACAAAAACAAAAAGTCCCTAAAAATGTTCAAGTGCCCGCATTGTTCATACGAAACCTATCGAAATGACCACCTAAAGACCCACTGTTTGACGCACGGGAAAGGTGGTGAAATCGGGAAGATGTACAATTGTGATATGTGCGAATACGTGTCGAACCGAAGGTACAGTCTCAAGCGGCATCACATGCAAGTGCACGACAAGCACGTGAAGAAGACTTTCAAATGTTCGGAGTGTTCTTATGTCGGGAAAAGGAAGACTGATTTAGATAGCCACATGGTAAGAATAAAAATTACATTAGAATATTAAAAAGTTGCTTAGGGAAACGTAATAGCCCCAAAAAAACACTTTTTTCAATTTTTTGTATAATAATTTAATTTTGTAAAGGTTTTAAATCTACGGTTTTAAATTTAAAGGTTTGTCATCACTGATGGGCTATCTGTTGAGCACAGAATAAATAGCGCTTATGTATAGGTCACAGAAAATATAGCTACGCTAGCGTATATTTTCTGTGATATAGGTTATATTACTGTCATAATAATTGTCATTGTAAGATGGGTCACCGATTACGTAGGGTAGTCCAACAAAACAGCTGGTTAGTAAAGCAGTTTGTGTTAATTTTGCATAGTTTTTTATTATTTATTTTAGAACATTTGGTCGTAAAAATTGTAGTTTTGGCTTATTTTTGTGTGTTTCTATTGTGTAATAAGTACATATAAACAGTTCATATTGACAATGAGTGATTATTTTATAAATTTGCACGCTCAAAACCCAAAGCAGTGATGAGCTATAAATAAAAACTTAAAGTTTTTAAAAAGGTAGACCATTCCACACTGAGCTGAGCTTCAGTTAAATGCTGCAAATTCTCCAACAGTATCAAATATGAGCAATGAAAAGCCTTCAAAAACTTAAATCATCGGGTAAAATATTAAGGTAACTATTTCAGGCTTAAATGCCTTCAAATATTTGGATTTTTATTGTAAAAAACTCATTTAAAAACAAAGCAAAATGTGTAAAAATTGATTCACCTGTAATCAAATGTTTTGAACATACGTGAGAAAACTTTAGTTTGCTTTTTGTTTTTGTTATTGAAATCTATTCTTTTTATAGCAGTTTTCTTTCTATTCATGTTCCGTCAGGATTTTTATGTTTAAAGCGCAAAGCACTTTAAAGCGCAAAGCACTTGGAATTCAGGTAAAAGGTAAAACTAATGTTGTCCCGACTTTTACTCCCTCAATTAACAACAAAAATATTAAGGTATTTTAAATAATTTAATGCATTTCAAACAAATGGAAACATTTGTTCTCCAGCGGCCGATTTCAGCATGTTTGTTGGAATGCCCTATGGGTTTGAGATCATAGACATAATATACAAAAATGTAGACTGACCAACAAGTTGCTAAATACAACCTATTTCCAAATTAGTGACGTCAGATGTATTTTTAAGTGGGGTTAACAGGAACCCCAAAAATTTTTAAACAAGCGAAAAAATCAAAGCAATTTTAGTAGGTACACATCTGCCAAAAATACTGTAGCTTCAAGCTACTTTTGAGAAGTGGTCGAATACATACCCTATTGCTGCTACACCATAGGTATTTGCTAACTCATTTTTTTGGCGTTTCAACCGGTTCATTCCGAAATCTTGCGGAACCATACTGAGGTGGCTTCTTTCAGAAAACGCACATAAAAAAATTGGACTTCGAGTGCCTGGTGTGCGGCTACAAGGCGATACGGAAGTCCAGCCTGAAAACGCACATGCTGAAGCACGAGGACGCGAAAAGGTTCGAGTGCGGCCGGTGCGGCTACAAGACCAACAGGAAGGAGCACCTAAAGTTGCACATCACCACCGTCCAATGCAAGCCGAAAGTCGAGAATCTCAAATGACGTTTGGGGACGATCTTCTTTGTTTTTAGGTGACGTACGAATGGGGAATGCGTCGTGATGGTGGTGTGAATGTAGATTTTTGCACGGAAAAGTATTATAATTAGGTTTAATGATTTTTTACGATGACCCAGTGTTAAGGTGGCACTTTTATGAACGGGGACAAAATGCCAACTTAAATTTTCATTTTTATAGTACGTTCAATTTGTGGAAAACATTTTCAATATTATGGAAAATATATATTGAAACAGGTCAAAATTTTAATGCGGATTAACCTAATAAAGTTGCTATGGGACCGACCCAAAGAACTTACCAAGCAACTTATTCATGGGTGTCAAAGTTACAAAAAAATAAACTGAAACAGGTCAACAAAATTTTTATAGATAACAGATTTATTTTGGTCGACGTAATAAAGTTTCTAGACAAGTAACTTCTGATACAGCGCTTCATGAAGGTTTCTTCTAATAATGTTCCATCAGTAGAACTTACAGAGTCTGTATTATAAAGTTCAGCCTGAAGAACTTGCGAGTTTCAAAGTTATGAAAAATACACTGAAAATATTACTTTTAACACATTTCTTTTGATGAACGTAATAAAATTGCTATGGAACATGTAGGGTCTAGTGACCAACTAACCAGAGAACTCTCTAGACAAGAAAGTTCTGATACAGCGCTTCATGATGGTTTCTTCTGATAATGTTCCAACAGCAGAACTTACTAAGCAAGTTCCTTCTGGTCAATCGGATAAAGTTCCACCTGAAGAACCTATTCAAAACAAATTGACAAAATTTATGAAATTGAAAAGGAAGAAGCAATTTTTTGGCTTTACTACAAAATAACATTATTTTTTTAATATGTACGATGCAAAACCCAAATTTTTAATTAAAAATAATTCGTCAAAACTTAACTTTTGTAAAATTTTAGATACTGATGAAATCAAATGAAAGCAATCAAGCCAAAAATCAAAAATGTAACATTTTACTTAGCATTCAGTTGTTACAATATCATTAATTGATATAAAAAGAAGTTTAAAACAGTTAATATAATAGTATTGTTGATTTTCAGTCATTTGCCAATAACAATTTATATTTTTTCTTTTTAAAGCTGCTTTTTTTATTGTTAAAAATAACAATTTCACTTTTTTTTTTATTTTCGTACATTTATCTTATACATAAGTGTGGCTTACCTTTTTTGCGATATTTTTGCATAATTTTTAATAAACATGCTTTATATTTTTATCACAAAAAAAAATGTTTTAGGCATGAAATTTCAATTTGAAAATTTCCAAAAAGGTGAAATTTCTCGAATTTAGGTATAATTTTTTGCCACTTTTTGGAACATTTTTTTTAAATGTCCATATTTTTCAAAGTTACTTTGTATGAATGCATGTTTAAGTCGTCAAAACGAACTTGTAATTGTGAAAGTGCCATTTTATAATGTATTTCAGTAGTGTTTAAGAAGTGCCTTTGTACAAATAAATAAGAGTTTATTTTGATAGTTTGATCGTTAAGGTAGCTTACCTTAAATAATGATATTTTAAAGTGGAACATCCATAGAAACTATTTTGTTATTTTTTTTAGAACTGTAAATACGAATGTTCCACTTTAAAAACTCAACCCAAATTTTAATAAGTTTGTGTTTCTTTTTACAAATCTTTTTTAGGTATAAATAAAAAGCATATATTTTAAATTAAATATACCTTTATTTAAAATAAACCTGGGAAATAGCTTAATATAAAAAATTGTGAAATCCTAAAAAGCCCTAAGATGAAATTCAGAGGCTAAAAAGTTTGCACGCACCATATCTTGTAGTTAGAAGAAAAATTTTGAAGTATTTCAGTCAGTTCTTAAGAACGATTCAAATTAACGCTTTATCAACTTTTCTTGTTGATTGGTTCTGAAATTAATTGCTCTATATCTCAACAAAACTGAAGATTTTCCATTGAGCGAGACATATTATCTATGAAGTTAGCCCACAGGAAGCTATCTCTGAAATGAGCTGCTGCCATCTACTATCCATGATAAAAACTAAGTTATGCTTAGTTCATATCGCTGATGATAGATGGCAACAGCGAGTTTCAACTTGACAACCATGGTCATCTCTTTATAAATTAATGTTTCACTCAGTGCTATTATCAATCTTTAGTAAGTATATTATAGCCAATACAGTCCGCATCATATGGGCATATTTTTATTGATTAAAAAAATCCCATACGATGCCGTCCTTATCTGTATATAATTTTGATAAATATGTTCGAAATCCGTTCCAAGCGCTGACGGGGGCCCCACCTCCCCGTACTTACTTCGTCTCCTCCATGAAAATGAAATGATAGTAACGCCGCCTAACTGTACAAAAGGAAACGACGGGCGAGACCCGCCCGTCTTATATGCTCTCGTCGTAGAGGGGCGTCGCGTCGCCCAGCGACATGGAGTGGGGCGACGTGTTGGTCCGCGGCGTCGACCTGAGCGACCGCGGGCTCCTGCCGACGTTCTTCATCCGCGTGCGGTCCAGCTCGTGCCGGATGTCGTCAAAGCGGGGCGTCCGCTGGCCGGATGAGCCGCGCGGCGTGTTGCGGCCCTCGCTCCTCGGCGTCGCTGGCGGGGGGGAAACGATCTTGAGCAACGGGATTCGCGTCGTCGAAGGTTCATCGGAAATATGGGCCCTTATTTAAAGCCCTGTTTAGAGTGGGCAATTTTTATTGCCGACATTTTTGTTGTGCGCACGCGCATTAACTCCGTTTTGAGTCATCTATGGCAAGTTTTATTGCATTGCAAAAAGTAGCTCCAGACCTATTTTTATTGCAATGGCAATTCTAGTAGTTTTTTAAGCCCTGTTTAGAGTCGGCAATTTTTATTGCCGGCAATAAAAATTGCTGACATTTTGGTTGTGCGTACGCGCATTATAGTCATCTGTGGCAAGTTTTATTGCATTGCAAAAAGTAGCTCCAGACCAGGGACCCTTTAAAGTAAGGGGACCCAGCATTATACTTTCCAAAGTGAGGCCGTTTCTTTCCCCATTCTAATGGTCTCAATGATGCCAAGTATGCCATTTTATTGGAGAATCTATGAATATAACAGGTACTTTGATTGTTAGTAAAAATCAATAATGGTTTCTAAAAATTAGACTTGACAATGTTCTTTCAACAAACACAGAATATGGCAAGTGTCAAATGAATCAAATTTATTTTATACTTGAATTTGGTTTCCTGCAATTATTTCCAGGAATTTAAGTAATATAAGTATGGTCAGTCAGTGCATATTTTGCTTATTTGAGAATTTGTCGCTATTACACCTTGTTACCAGGTACGTACTTGAACTTTCTTCTCTTGAGAACTTTCACAGATTTCGGGATGGACTAATAAGATAAGGTCTTGTACTTAGTTCTACTCATGTAGTTTTTCTCGGTGCTCATTTTTGTAATTTTATTTCTCTCCCATGGTACCTCACAAATAAACTTATAAGTAGTTGTAAATAAAAACTGTTTAAAAAAAGACCTGCCTGAAGCTACCTGCTTAATAATTTAAAATTTAGGAAATACCAAATACCAAATACAAGAAAAATCTGGTTGCAATTATTGGGACTACTACAGGCGGCCGCATTACCTTTAATTGACTATCTGGAAGTTAGAAAACTTAAAAATTGTGAACTATGATGGGAAATATTTTGCCTCCTTTGGAATCTATGGCACTGGCATGCCACATAAAACCTGATGGTAGTTGGACACTGACATATAACCTTGTACCAGCCCACTTATGTGGTCTCCTTGGAGATATACAGAAAACAAGGCTTCACTTCTCCTATGTGATAGACTGTGACATGCTGGGTCCCCTTATTTTAAAGAGTCCCTGCTCCAGACCAATTTTTATTGCAATGGCAATTCTAGTATTTTTTTTAGAGATTTTTGTGCTAACAACCCTAGTAATAAAAAAACACTACATAAAACTTCATTTTCTATGTTACTATTAGGATCTTTCTATGTTATTAGAATCTTTGGTAAAATTAATATAACCCGAAACACTACATATACAGTCTACATACCGCAAAAACTTCAAATATTTTATTTACTAAATATTTGGTTGCCAGTATTCACCAAAAAATAGAATTGCATTAGATAAATTGCCAACTGTAAACAGATACCACCTTTGCAACAAACATTGCGTGCAACAAAAATGCCAGCAATAAAAATTGCCGACTCTAAACAGGGCTTTAGACTGGCCCTAAATTTTCTTTTTTCGGCTATAATGGGCTAATACATTAAAGAACAAATTCTTGATTTTTTACTTGGATTTTGTGAAGAAACTCTACACATATAGGGAACCGCAGTTATTCAATTTTTTAGTCTTAATAAAGCCAAAAATAAAAATAGAAATTTAAATTTCCGTAACAGTAACATCACTGTTCCGATCCATACGAGAGCATTTCCAAGAATACACGGAATAAGAATTATTATATAGTTTCTACTTGTAGGCAGCGGTTAAAACATATTATTACAAAGAATAATCTTTGTATACTTTAAATATCTCAATAAAAACTATTAAACTAGTTGGTTTTGCTTTTGACTTTGACCAAGGCTGGACCGACACTATATTAAAGATCCGAGCATGACGTCATATTTCATTGTTGCTTACGGACTGGGGTGGCGCCACTCGACGAAAAAAATGTCAACGTATTATAGGTTATAGGGGGGTATTCTGTGGTTATTGGTATGTCAGTTACTGACGTTTAAAATGTCCCAAATTTTAAATATCCAGCTTTATTATGAGTTGCCTTCTTTTTACGGTAACGAATTGTCTTTGCGTCCAGTATTTAGCAGTTTTATCCTATTAACACAGCTTTTATAGGTAGATTTATTTGTGATGACATCAAATTTCCATGCACAAGAAGGAAATAGTATGTACACTGTACAGACCATTAGGTGAATTACGGAAACACTATTTTGGAATTATGGGATGATCTGATCAACAGCTGAAGGAGCGAAAATTCTAGATATTATTTTGGAAGAGTATTTTGTAATGTGTGCAAGAATGAAAATAGAAAATTTTGTTTATAGCTCCAAAGCGAACCAATAGTCCTCCATATACGCGATTGAATATAAGAAATACGCCCCCTGTAGGCTCAATGCTAAACTAAGTCTATGGGCCATGCCTCAGACTAATAGTCTGAGGGCCATGCCATTTTGTTGATCCGTATATTATGTTTTTTGTTTTGTTCAAAATCAGTCAAAAAAAGCTTTATTTTCTAAAGTTGACTATTATAATAATGTGGTAAACAACAACAGTTGAATTCAAATGTTTAAATATTCCCGCCACGCTTGTGCCAAAAAGGAGAGAAGAGTTAAAGAAGAGTTGTTAGAAAATGAAATAAAGCAAGTAAAATGTGATTTTTATTATGATTACCACGCCCAAAAGGCCTCCCACAGTTATCAAAGTGGAATTTGAACATGCTAAAGTGTAACACAGAAAGATTTTTAGTACCTGTAATAATTATAAATAATAAATGATGTTTAGTGGCATATCAGGTAAGGATATCAATTGAAAAAAGTGCACTCCAGCCGGGACTTGAACCCGGGACTCCTACTGTGGCCGTAGGCACTTTAACCAACTAAGCTACCGGAGATATGGGTTCCATCGGCTAGGTGTTATTACACCTAGTTATTACACCTAGCCGATGGAACCCATATCTCCGGTAGCTTAGTTGGTTAAAGTGCCTACGGCCACAGTAGGAGTCCCGGGTTCAAGTCCCGGCTGGAGTGCATTTTTTTCAATTGATATCCTTACCTGATATGCCACTAAACATCATTTATTATGCTAAAGTGTTATGCAGTGTAATTACGAAGTTTTAGTGCGAGATTCGGACGAAAAACCGTCTTGATTCGATTGCCGAGGTCCTAACCTAAACATTTTTTGTTCCTGAAAACATTTTCAAGATGGAACAAGTTTCGAATCAATTTAATTTAACCAACAAAAGTTGCCTGTTGCCTTTGCAATTACATAAATCATAAACAATAATGTTTAAACTTTATAATAAGCGGTAAGTACAGTTTCCCGCGGTGTGTCTGCCCCGATTTTTTTGAAATTTTGGCTACCCCCCTATTTTCGGGGTCCCTGAACACGAATCTGACCTTAGTTTTTGGTGCTCGGGCGTAGTTTCCGAGAAAATGAATTTTCAAATTTCCTTTGACACCTCACTTTTCATGGCGATATTTGTGGTTATAATCCGGACGAATTTTTACTATATGCAGCTCAAACTGATCACCACACTATTTTGCACCTTTTGCAACATCGAAACTTCGCGGAAACCCGCGGAAAATCCGAAATTTGGAAAGATTTGTGCCGTGTTTACGTCCGGCCCGGCCGCTGTTTTCGCCCCACAATCGGCGGGCGCCGATTGTCAGGGGGAACTTTTACCAAATAACCAAATAACTTTATGAAGACGACCACAAAATATATAGAAGACGACAAGAACAATGAACAAGAACAAAGAACAACGCAGTGTAAACCCAAAGTGTGCCCAAAGCTAGAGGTGACAATGGCCCATATAGTTAGTTCGCATTGTGCCCGTCGGGGCGTTGGCATCTTAAATTCAGTCGCGTATAAAGAAGAAACTAAAAAACCTAATGCGTTTTATGCTTACTTACACTACAACTAGCCATGGACTTCATTTCAAACCAAAAGGTACCAAATACTCTTGCTTGCTTTTTAGACTTGCTTTTCTTAAGAAAATGTATGGAAATATCTGAAATATGTAAATATGTGAACTTGTCAAATTAGAGGGACATAACAAACAAATATTTTATTTTATTTTGAATATTAAGTTCGTTGTAAGACACATTTGCATGTTTTTATTGTATACAAGATTCTGCAACAATGGTGTTTTAATATTAAACCACCGTGTAAATTTGTTTCGTCTTGTGGCGCCAGTGGCGATCGCTTGAAACAGCGCTATGCACAGGTCTTTAATATAGTGTTGGTCCAGACCAAGGCTTGGCTTTTGAAGCCAAGAGGTGAAGAGGGAGCTAATGCACGTGCGCATAAAATCCTTGTGGTAGGAATACGATAAGCATTGACACGTTTTTCCTGGTGCAAATTTTTGTATTTTACTAATTTTTTTTCGGGTAAACCCCGGCTTTCAAACAACACCGTGGAGTCTCCTCACCCCAAATAAAACAAATGTGTGTATTAGCCCATTTTAACCGATTTTGCCCAACTTTAAACCTTTAAATAATGGAGGCAAACTTAAAGTTGTTTTGGTCAAAACACTAATATCCCCTCAAAAAAACCAAACGACAACAAAAGGGAACGTTCCTTACATAATTGCCAGCAGCGTTTGATTGTACTCACTTTTTGATCTGGCCGCCCAGGCCTCGGCCGCCTTCTGCCAGTCCATGGATTCGGCGTTGGCGTTTCCATAGCGATCGTTACCGCCGTGGCTGTTGTGGGCGTTGTGGGACGCGTACATCGCCCTGGCGCTGCTGTACGAACTGTGCGAGGATGGGCTGGGCGCCGGGCTCGGGTGGATCATCGGCGACTGGCTGGACATGTTCCTACGGGGGCGATAACAAAATAAGATGATAGTTTAATAATAATATATGTATTATAATAATAATTAATACATTACATTTTTGCTTTAACAGTAAATAAAAAATAACTGCAGAAGCTATCTACCTCACAAATGTATACGATATAGTTACACAAGTGTTTTTTGTAACTCTTATTACTACTAACACGGATAACATAGATTTAATTTTGATTTTAAAGCCTTCAGTTTACTGGCCCAATAATACAACAATACGGAATCCGACAGAGTGAACCAGCATCCAATATCTAACGGATTGCATTGTTACATGCTGAATCAAGCCAAGACAGTCGAAATATATATAAAGGTGGCATTTCTTTAAAACAATGGGGAACTTGAACCATTTTTTTATTTCCTTAATATATTTGCCTATCTATAGAAAGAGCACATACCAAATATCAGCCCTCAAATCGTAATATTTAACTTGCAATAAATAATTAAAGTTATGATCGCAAGCTATTCATTTGAAACGACACGAAAAGCGCATGAATGGTTGTGACGTCATATAGCTCGATCGATCGGAAGGCGCAGTGACAGGAGTGACAGCTACACAGAATTAGAGAAGGAAGAATGGAAATTGGACGTTAAAATAAACAGTTCGGCGACCCATTTCCAGAGAGATCTGATGTAGGTCAAAAATAAGAACCGCCTAAAAGTTTAATTTTAACAAGCACTTCTTTAACTGAATGGTGAAGCCACGGGACTAGTAATTCGTAGATCCTGGGTTCAATCGCACAAGAAGTTTTTTTTATTTATCACTGCATTATATCTCTTATATTTATCACCGATTATCATTTTTAGTAATAATTGGACAATAGTTATTATGAAGATTATTACTCACAATCTACTCCATAGTGTATTTAAATTCAAAATACTTACCTACCTAATATGAAATTGTCGGTAGCAGGAAAAATGTAATACATTGCTTGATGTGTAAGCTCTTTTTGCTCTTAGAGAGAGTTTTAAGACCCGAGGCAACACGGGCGTTAAATATGCTCCTCGGCGAAAAAAGTGCGCTTATGCATCTCTCAATGTAAATAACTATTTAATACAGCACCCTTTTCTCAAACGTTATCAACAATATCAAGACTGAGATAGACTATAATAACGGAGAGACAAGGACAGAACGTTCTCGTTGATTTTTCTAAACAAAGCTTGCGTGGTGCTGTAGTTTTTATACATGTGCCGCCCATATTAGTTTATACATGGATACATGGTGCCGCCGCCCGCCAGAGGCACCACCACCAACGAGCCACTTGACGTCACAACCAAGGAGGGCGCGTTACAAGAATGATTTGAATTATGCAGTTTTTAATTGCTTATATTACATAAAAATAAAAAATGAGTTTTTTTGTGAACTGTGGTTCATTTAATGGCAATAAATTACGTTTGATACCGCATGCACACATTCGTACGAGTCGCGAGGCGAATAGCGAGGCTGGGCGCGAACGCGAATGTGTGAACAATCGGCGCGCTATTCGCCTCGTTATTCGCGTGCTCGCCTTGGTGGCGGTATTTCGGACGAACGATGAGGCGAACTTAGTGTTTACACATTCGCCTCCCTTCAGTTGACAACTCTGACCTTGTACAGTGAACATGCTGCTACAATCTCCAGATCCTGCATATTTGCGATATTTGCCTTTTATTTATGAGTTTGCCAGAGTTCATCATCCACAGATTATCGATAGGTCAGGTAACAATTAGTGTTTAGGTAGGTTTTTGATTTTGAGGTTAGGTATGGCTATGCACACGAATGTTTCTACAAACTGTTCCGACGATTGTATAAACGGTAGTTCGCGTGATCAATATGCACACGAATGTTTCGACAAACATTCCGGCGAGCGGCAAGGCAAAGGGCGAGCACGCCATGTGTAAATCCGGTGTGAAAGTAATATTTTTCAAATTTAATTTTTGTGCAAGTTCCCCACTGACAATCCTAAACCAAATTCACATTTTACGCAGACGAGCCATCCCGATATCGTCCCCGACTCACCTATAGCTGGGCGTCCGTTGCGAGGGCGTGACCGCCCCGGGGTGCAAGAAGGGCCCCTGCGGCACGCCGGTGAGCGGCGACGGCGTGTTCTGCCCGTACCTCGGCGTCTGCTGGGCGTGCGGCGTCTGATAGGGCGTCATGAAGGGCGTCTGTCCGCTGGGCGTGTACGGGGTGTTCATGTAGTTGGCGGCGGCGTACGGCGCGCCCGGCGTGTGCGGGTAGTGGGGCGTCTGGTTGGCGACCGCCGACAGCGTCTGCATCATGTGGCTGGGCAGGTTCTGGGCGACGCGCTGGATCGCCTCGGGGTTCATGCCTGCGGGGGTCGGGCGTAAGCGTTCGACGTTGGATTTTGTTAGTTGAAAAACGTCGGACATGAACAAAATCGGGGGGGGGGGGGGGGGGGGGGGGTGTCTATGCATTCGGGACCATGCCAAATCGATTCGGAGGGACGATTTACGTGGGAAATGTTCAATTTCCCGGAAGAACTCCGTTTAAGGTCAAGTCGGTAGGTCAGAGTTTCAACATATAAATATACAGTGTGGTCATTTAAGTGTGCAACATATGGGATTTTTTTTTTATTAATTGCACATCGAAAATACTAATATTCCCGAAAGTTGGTGCATATTCGGTAATCATATTAGGCGCACTTAGAATGGTTGCAAGTCAAACAGCATACAGAGTAGGTAAAAAAATATAAAAATTGCACAAGAGTAAAGTACCCTTATTTCAGAAAATTCAGCAAAATGTTATTAAGAAAAGTTGTCTAGAATTAAAAGTTATGCCTAAATACCAAAAAATATTTTTTTGAAAAACGTTAATTTCCTAAAAAAAATTTGTTTTAATATTCACCCTAAACAATTTCATAAATCAATCAAAATTAAAATTATATCAATTTCGCATAACTTAGTTCAAATTCAAGCATATTTGTAAAATTAACTTAGATTTTTAATTTTTTTGGGAATCACAAACTTCATGTTTGTTGCAACGATATTAAACAAAACTTTATAATTTCGCAAAAATTCTTCTGAACAAGGTAAAACATTAGTAATGATAATGTGTATATTAGAAAACTCTCATTTAAGGTGCAAAATTTGTATTTTAAATGTTTATTAAAAACCTGTAAAAATTAATGGACGAAAAATTTTTTTCTTAGAAGGCTATATTTTGGTATTTAGGCATAGCTTTTAATTCTAAACAACTTTTCTTAATAACCTTTTGCTGAATTTTTTGAAATAAGGGTACTTTACTCCTGTGCAATTTTCATATTTTTTTACCTACCCTGTATGCTGTTTAACTTGCAACCATTCTAAGTGCCCCTAATATGACTATTGAACATGCATCAACTTTCGGCAATGTCTGTATTTTGGTGGTGCAATTAATAAAAAAAAGTCCCATATTTTGCACACTTAAATGACCACACTGTTTACATATAAATATAAAATATGATCTTGTCTATTCTTGTATTTCTGAAAATTATCTAAAAAATTTGCTCCATAAGTAACACTTAAAGTAGAAATAATGTGTTTGATACATTAAATAAAGTAACTTTTTCCAATGGTAAATATTCAATAAAGTCCGCATATTTTTTCCAACTTTAACACCCTGTAACTTTTTTCTAAGGCCTTAAAAAGATATAGTTTATACGAAAAAGTGCTGCTATTTTTTGAAGATCTATCACCTGTTAAAGTCCTGCTACAAAAAACTGATTCACCCTGTAGATTGACATGAAATGAAATTATTCTTCTGACAGGTAATTACAAAATGTTGAATTGACAACCTACTTGATTGTCAATTTTATTATATCTAGCCTTTTTAATTTGCAAAAAATTCGTTTAACTCTGGCACAGCCACAACCATGTAGAAATTTTTGGCAAAATCATCAAGTAAAAAAAATCTTTGGTTCAAGTTTTGGCGAATTTCGCAAGAATAAAGCACGAAAATGACGGCAGCGCAAGCGCGAAAGCTCCGATTTTCTTCCGATTATTTTTTTAAGTTATGTTTATGTATATATTTAAGGGTATATTTTTCAAAAGTCCCTATGTTTCCCAAAAAAAAAATGAATATTCGCTACCCCAATTAGCGATTCACGACTGTATGAACTTTTAAAGAGTGAAAGAGAATTGCATCAACATTTTTGTATATTCTCCACTTTGTGATGCTCATTTTTTTTTATCTAATAGAAGATTCTGATACTGCAGAAAATATAAGCGAATTAAGGAGTAGGGAAATCAGATTTTTTGCTCCTTAATAATTAAATCTATCTTAAACACGGCATGTTTTAGAGCAAAAACAATTCAATAATTCAATAAAATTTAGGGTACCCGTTATACCAAATTAGAAGTTATATATATACTTGATATCATGAGTAATGATCCCTGCGTCACAATGGCAATTGTATTGTTAGCCATTATGACGCAGGGATCAAGATTCCTGGTATCCACTATAGTTTATGGCACAAGCTGCATAACTGAAGCTTCCCCTTGGGAAAAAATGCAGACTTACTGTTAAACGGCGTCGTGGCGGTCCCCTGGTACGGCGTCCGCCCGCTGCTCAGTCTCGGCGTGCTCGGCGTCATCCCGGCCGGCAGCGGATCCCTAAAGTGCTCCTTGAACCACTTGAACACCGACGCCACCGAATCGAACATCTGCTGCCTGAACCTGAACCCCTCGGGCGTCACCGTCACGAATTCGTGCCTCGCCTTGTTCCTCGGCAAGTACGACAGCAGGAACTTGCCGGGACAACTCCTCGACGCGCTAACTATGTAGTGTATCTTCGACGAGTTTTTCTTTTTCTCTTCTTTCAAGAACTCCTCCGCCTTATCCTTCTGCCCGCCTTCCGTATCTTTGTAGTATCTGAAGTATAGTAAATCGCGAGCGTGCGACGCCATCGGCGTAACGTGTCTTGCGATTATTTCGTCCAAATCCTCAAACTCTTCGTTCCCGATCCACAACGACTTTCCCAAAGAAAAAGCGTTCGCTTTTCCTTCTTCTCGAATATCGATGTGTTGGTAAATTTTATCAGCCACCTTCCACGTTATGGTTAAATGATCGACACCTTTACTCGAGGGTCGTACAATGACTTCGCCCTGATCCATATTTTCCATACATTTTTCCGCTTCCGCATACGAAATATTGTGAAATGCCGGATGAACGATAACGCGTTTAATGTAGGTTTTCTTCTGTTTGTCCTTCTTCTTATCGGCCTCAGCCCTCATATCTCGATCCTCCGCATCCACATCGTAATACGGATCCCTCGGAGGCCTCCACTCGTGATTTTTATCCAACAGATCGCTGGATTTCGACGTACAATCAACTGAAAACCTCTCTACATCGATCTTCATTATTCGGCAATGTATCAGCTGCCCTACGCCGACTCTCTCTTCGGGATTCGACACCGGCTTGTCGCTTATGTTCTTGATGTAAATGTACCCTAAAATTCCGTTATCTAACCTCAATTTCACGCCGGTCGCCTGTCCCGGGCACGATCCGGCGTCGAAATGATTCCACACGTCGGACAGCTCGGGAAAATCGTTTTTGAGACAAAACGGACATTGCCACAAACCGGTTTCGTCGTTCCTCACCGGATTCGCCGAATCCAACTGCTCCCCCTGCGGCTTTCGTCGGGCTATGCCTATCACGCTGGCCGTCACGAGTTTCCCTATGTAGAATGTTTCGGGGGTTTCCTTCGTCAGCATATCGAACAACTCTTCTGGGTTTGCCGATCGGAACGGCACCCTCAAGTCCTTATAACGACAGTTCAACTCTGCGCGAATATCATACAAGGTGATGCTTTTGTTTCCAAAGCCTTGCCGTTCGAGTTCCTCGGCGAAAGCGTCCAAATCCAGATCTTTGAGCCTTTCCGGAGCTTCTAAAATCTCTTCTAACGCCCCCGCGGGGTTCGCCCCTTCGTCGTCGTCATATTCCAACGCGTCTACCGCCATCTTACGAGCCCATTCGTAAGTTTCCGGATGTACTCGGGAACCGTCGAGAATTTCTACGTACGCCTCCGTGCTGTCGCCCAAACTGCTCGTGTCGATTTTTATGAAACCCGAACAGTTTATAAACACCTTCGGCCCCATATGGCAGGCCGTCACCAGTTGCGTCCGGTTTTCGAGCCTCTGGTTCGTCTGCTTCAACACCCTCAACAACGCCTGTCCCTTTCTCGGCCCCAAGCCGCATATAAACTGCACCAGATGGCTCTTGTGCTGCTGTTGAACCGCCAAATTGATATCAACGCCGACTTCGTTTGTTCTGTTCACGAATTCGAGGCAGAGCGCCTCCAAGAGCTCCTCCTTCTGTATCTGTTCTTGTAACGGGTGGAAACGCAAACTCAGAATTTCTTCGTCCCCGTTACAAAGTTGCGAGTATTCGATCAGGGGATCCTGCATCTTTCTCGCCAGCGATATCGCCTGACGCAACAGTTCGGGGTAGTCGCGGAAATCCGCCATGCCCTTATTGGAGTTGGCGTAAACTTTGGCCAGCTCGTTGTCGATGATTTCGACTTTGACGCCGGCGAACTGGTCGGATTCGACCAGTTCGCTCACCAAACCTTTCATGTCTTCGGCGATCATGAGCGCCTCGCGGGACTCGCCCCCGATCACGATCACGTGCGGTTTCTTCGCGGCGATAAAGTTGCGCAACGCCGTCAAGTCGGATTCTTTCATGAGCTTCTCCTCTTGCCGATAGCTGTTCTTGCGCTTTAATATGTGGGGAAGTCGCAGGTATTCGGTGATCTCCCCGTCGGGCGCCGCTATGCACGCGAACGCCGACTGCGAATAATCGGGAACGTACGCGATCCCCATCACCCGAATTCCTTTCGAGGTGTCCCACTCGTCCTCGTCTTCTTCGGGAAACGTCACAGAGTACGGGGCGATCTTAATCCAATTGTACAACTTGCGACAGCAAGCCTTCAAGACGAATTCCTTGGCCTCCGCTATCAGGACCCTTTTCAGTTCCGATTGTAGATCGGGAAAGATGCAACGTTTCAATGCCCGTTCGACGCATTCCGCTCTGACCGCGTTCCATTCTTGCACCACCTTGCTAAATTCGTCCCTGACGTAAAGTTGCTTAACTTCTTCCACGTACGAGGTCGAAGTAAGGCCGTCTATGCTGTCGTCTATCTTCACTTCCAGCAGTTGTTCCTCCTCCGCCAGTACCAACTTTAGGAACTGATCTCCGGCCAAGTCACGCACAGGTTTGTTTTGAATGTATTTCATGCTGTAGCAGTTGTGCGCCTCGTCGATAACTTTTATGCCTTTTTTCGTCGGGGCGACGGAAAGTTTCGCACGTTCGAAAAACACTTCACGCACGCACTTCCTTACTAACGGCTCGCGAGAGATTTGCAATGCCACCATGAATTTCGCGGCCTGTAGCACTTCTTCTACAGTCGAAAACTTTGGACACACGAAATCTTTGGCCACTTCCATAGGTGATTGCGGCTCCTGATCGACCTCGTTCCTTTGATAATTATCGTGTAGATTCTCGGCAAAAGATTCGGGGGTCAGACCGAACTTTTTCGCAAGTCCGTCCAGGCCCGCTCTGGTACACAAAGCGTACGACCCGCTTCTGTTCGCGTATTTTATCGTTTCCGGTTGGGGTTCGTCGTCGGCGTCGTCCTCGATGTATTCGGGAATGTCGGCCCCATCCTCCGATTCCGCTATCTGCCGCAACCTCGCCTCTTTACGTTCCTGTTTTCTGCGTTCGCGTTCCTTCACATGCCAGGCGGTGTGCATTGCCGGCAAGTCCGCAGAATAATAGAGGATGAAATGGTTATACACGTCGTTTAGTTCCTCGGCAGTTTGGACACTTTTGAGACGATCGATATCGCCGTCCTTCATCACTCGGACATTGTCGGGAATCGGTGCGTCCGGATTCTTCATAAGGTTGTCCAACTGGTAGTCCCTCATCTTTTCGAAAAGTGCCAACAATGCTTCCTTGCGTTGCTTCAATTGACACCACTTGGCGTCATATTTATAGACCTTCCAAAGATCGTTGATATTCAGCTCGGGTTGCACGTATTCTTTGCGGTAAAACGCTATAAACGGCACCTCCAATTGTTGATTTCTCATAAAGTCTAACGCTTTTCGAATCTTGCCAATTGTTAGCGGCCCTTTCTTCAATTTTTCGCGGGCTTCGGGCGTCAAATTAGCATCAACGTTAGAAACTGTGGGTTTACAAAACGCCTGCTTATAAATCCACTCGGCTTCATCGTCTAATTCTGTGGAATCATCCGGAACTGAAGTAACTGGAACATCTCTCAACCTCATACGTTCCGGCATGTCCGTATTACGTATTTCATTGTCCAAATCAGTAAAGAAGCCTCTTTTAAGTTCACTAGGTTCATAAACTTCGAAAATGCTCTTCTTCGTTGGTCGTTTCTTCGTGGATTTCTTCTGCTTCTGCCTTCTTTCACTTTCTTCGTCTTCTTCATAATCATCTTCTTCCTCATCTTCCTCTTCATAGTCCTCTTGGTCGTACTTTGAAAATTCGTCGTAATCAAAGTCGACACCGAAAGTTTCTTGGGCCTCTTGAAGAGCAGCGTCCGAAAATATGGGTTTCTTCTTCTTCTTGACGATAGGCTCACCATTGTCGTCGACTATGAAATCATCGGCATCGGAGTAGTCACCCTCTTCTTCTTCTTCTCCGTAGGGCTCTGGTTCGTCACGGGGACGCTGGCTGCGTTCAGATCTACGTTCATCATCCTAGAGAAATAACACAATCAGAAATGGATTTTTTAGGGTTTCTTTTTTCAAAAACCAATTAATACTTATATCTTCTTTAACATTACCAAAAAAAAATAATAAAAATCAATATCAAAAAATATCGCACTAGTTTCATCATTTTTTAACTTTTTCTATCTCGATATTAAGGAAATACATAAATTTTCCAATATTTTCACTAAAACACATTGTGTACTTACATCCTCGGAGAATAATTCATTAGCAATGACATCACGTTCTTGTTCTACATCACGATCTTCACCATCACTTTCTTCATCTTGTATTCTACGCAAACGTTTAAATTTCTACAAGAAACCATCGTAATTAATGATACAAATTCTAAAACCATTCGTACCCTTCTTTGGACTTTAACACCAAGGTTCTCTTCAAGCAAATCATAATCTTCATCTTCTAGACGATCGTCCAGGTCCTCGTCATCCGATTTTTTACGTTTTTGACCTCCGGAAGCATCCGAGTCTTCGCCCTCGCTGTCTTCTTCAATCGGGTTGTCGTCTATTAGGTCTTTAAGTTCTTCACGTAACCGTTCGTCATCTGAAAGCGAAAAATAGTGGCAAACTATCAAATATGGAAAATATTTGAGGTTCTGGTACCGTCTTCCTCCTCCTCGGAGCTATCGTCCATAGCTTTAACTTTCTTGACTTTTTTGCGTTCATGTGGCTCTAGGTCTTCTTCCTAAAGTTAACACAATGTTCTAAACTTCCATTTTTTAATTAAAAAGGCAAAATTTACGCAATATATTACGAACTTGAAAGTTCGCTCGTTTTAAATTATCTCAAATCATTTGTAGACTAATAAATAAAGTAATACAAAACTTACCTCGCTGCTCTCATCCGCTTCGGAATCAATGAAATCTGCCATTATGCTGCGTAAGTATCGGGACTTGTCTTCAAATTAAGATTTAAAACTTTAGAAAATGTGAAACTGCGAAGAAACCACGAAGAAACCATCAAAGCGCGGCTGTCAAAGTGGTCAAACGTCAACGTCACTGCAGTGTAACAGTGGTACCAACGTGAATATCGGGTGCGTCTAACGTTACCAAATATTTGGAGCGCAGACAATAGCCGCGTTCCTTTTGCCCCTACCCTCAGAACTTTAGCTCAGTTGTTAGCCGAGCCACTCAGTTTGTTTTTTTCCTGTCAAAGGCTCATCTTGTGAAAGGGTCATTTTCCCTAGGGTTCCTTTATAGGAACCCTAATTTTGTCCATCACCAAACTGAGCCAATATGCTCGATAGTGAGTGTCCTCGCGAAGATGTGCTTGAAGGGTGAAGGGGGCGGTAAAAAAATCTCACTTTAGCCACAGAAATATTCTGTGATGGCGGTCCAGTTTATTTTACGAGGGCTGTTATAAGGACACTTCCTACACCAAAAAATCAATAAAATTGTGCAGCTAATCACATCACAAACCATGTACCAAAGCATATAGTTGTTTTATATGCTCTGCCTGTCCTGTACCCTGTAGGTAGGTCACAAAGATCGTGTATATACTACTAGCACAGCTTACAAGCTGTGCTACTAGGGTTCCCCTAATAAAGGAACCCTATATACTACGATACGATATCGTAGTACTGTAGTACCTACCTATATATACCATCTCTGTGAGGTATTTTTATATCATAATTTCCTATTATTTAAATAGATCACTTCTTACTTATAAAACTCAATATCTTGCGCCTCCGCCTCACAAAATAAAATAAACGTCTCTATACTTTTCATCCTTCGCCTTTCATTTGCCCGCATTTTCCATATTATTCCCACCCACACATTTATCTCCAGTAACGTGGGTGGTTTACAATTTTCCTGACGTCCCACTACTGCACCCGTATCCCCTATCTCTATTCCCCACATTTCCCCAATGTCCCCACTTTTTCCCCCTTTCTTTTATTTTGTCCGCCGACCTTCCGTGCAAATGGTGCAGGCCCGATTCCCGATTCTGCGACCGGCGGCAGTCGCGGTTGCCGCGTCGTCATGACCGGAGCGATTTTGTAGGTTAGGTTATTTTACGTCCCGAAAACAAAAACATATGTGGCCGCTGGCGGAAAAGCCGCCTTCTCTTTTAAGTTAAATGAATTTTCGCTCAGTTGCTAAAATGGGATTTTATTTGTCGGGTCCGGTTATATTGTTAACTTTTTATTTGGTCGTGTTTCCAGCGGCTAACGCTAAGCGGGGTCAACATTTGCGAGATATACAGGTAAATTATTAATTATTGTTTATTCATTTAAATAAAACTAATAGGTTAACATACCAACATTATTATTATGAAATTAATAATTTAATTAAGGTCTCCTTGAATTTACGGAACGGAAATGAAAATGAAACTTACAGTGGCACAGCCTATATGCTAGGTCTACAAACAACAATAATTTCATTTTTAATGTTATTATTTATTTAATTGTTGACTAAATATAAAGGATGTTTCATAATTGCATGCTGATCCGAAAGCACGATAATCCTTAATGATTTTAAGAAAAAAATTATATACTTACCTACCTATTTATTATTTATGAACATATTGCTCCGCGATCACTTTATTTATGAGATACTGGGCGTTGAAATTTAGCAAAAATCAGTTTTCCCCAATATTTCTCAAACTGCCTTATGTATTTTTGGTTCAATTTTGGTAGGTACATGCAAAGTAGGGAAGCAAACAATTTTTACCACAAAAGGTTCTTTTAGTTTTCATCAGTGGCGTCCCTGTTAACATGCGCTGCAATATTTTCAACCAAAAAAATGATACTTACACCACTGTTTATTTTTTAAATACCTAAATATTATTTTTAAAACATATTCTCATAAAAAAATAAAAAATAAGGTAGGTAGCTACTATTGTTTGTTTGCATTGACCAAAATAAAATCTGCTCATTTTAAGTATAGACAAAGATAACGTTGATAACGTTGCGTTATCTTGTATCTGCAGTAGAATAGGTAAGCAGGTTCACAACTTTATCTTTTAAATTATTTTTGTATAGATACAATTCCGACATTTTTTCTTATTTTCTAGGTCAAACAATTTAAATGCAGAATTTTTTTTAAGAAACTGCGCGGCAGGCGAAATTTTTTCTAATGTTCTAGGCGAGCAGGTTCTAGGTCAAAGGTCCAACAGTAACTGCAAGCAGCAGTAATCCTTTTCTTTTATTGGCTAAAGTGTTAAAAAAGTTATTTTTCATTGGAGATACTCACTCGTTGTCATTGGCTATATGGAAGTAAATAAAAATAAAATAAAAACCTTTTAAAAACAAGCTTTTAAGCCGTGTACTAAAAAGAATAAAATAAGTTTAGGATTTCGTTAAGATAATTCAATGCCAAATATTGGGACAAGTTTTTGTAAATCAAAAAGCTTGTCGCGCGAATTGTAAAGAAAATACATAACATATACAGTGTGTCCCAATTTGATACTGGACACCTCAGAAATATATGTATGAAGGCCGAGAAAAACAAATGGTCGCTATTTTTTTATTGGTAGTCCCAAGGGAGAGTGTCTCATAGGTGGTGGTATTTAAATGGGGTAAGTAATTATGTCAGGGCCTGCTATGATTTTTTAAAATAGCAAATTTTCAAGAAACCCTATTAGGGATTTTTTTACGACAAAATGTTATTAAGAAAACTTGTTCAGAATGAAAAACTGAGTGGATTCGCAAAATTTGAAAAGTCTAGGCCTACTTTGATTTTTAGCTTTTTCGCCTTTTTCTCCCACTTTTTTCTTAGAAATTTGTGTTCTTTCTGGAGCTTTCACGTCAAAATATTATTAAGGAAACTTGTTCATCGTGAAAAAATAAATTTTTGACGTGAAAACTCCAGAAAGGACACTTTTGTAAGAAAAAAGTGGGAGATAAATCTAAAAATCAAAGTAGGCCTAGACTTTTGAAATTTTGCGAATCCACTCAGTTTTTCATTCTGACCAAGTTTTCTGAATAATATTTTGTGGTAAAAAAATCTCTAATAGGGTTTCTCGAAAATTTGCTATTTTAAAAAATCATAGCAGACCATGAGACATAATTACCCCATCCAAATACCACCGCCTATGAGATACTCTCCCTTGGGACTACCAATAAAAAAATAGGGACCACTTGTTTTCCTTGCCCTTCATATATTTCTGAGGTGTCTGCCAGTTCAAATTGGGACACACTTAGGCAAACAATTCTAAATACAAATATGGCACACCGAAAAAAATTAAATTTATTAGTTTTTATATCTTTTCAAAAAATAAAAAATTATCATTGTCAGAATTTTTGTCTGAAAATTTGCACATAGGTGTAAAATAAAATTCCAAGCAACTTTTTCAAATAACTTTTTTCGATAAAATCATAAATAAAGCGTATTTTGGCCATTTATTTATTTAAATGTCATTTTGACAGGTATGCCAAATGACGTCACGACGTTTAATGATCTCATTTCTAATCTTTTTGGAAGCAGAGATGATCGCTCCAGAGTAGTTTCATCTTAGCCCAAAAATAAAAAAAGTTCCCTTATGGTTCCAACTTTTTGGCGGGCACTGTATATACAGAGTGTCTTACATAAGAGTGAAACAACCCTATAACTTCTTTAATTTTAGCCGACCAGAACGAAATTTTTACCAAAGGTAGATGGCATTGTTGCCTACTTATTTCCAAAAAATTAGTTGCCTTCTCCAAAGTCAAAGCCACCTGCGATGCCACAATCGAGGCTAAAAATCCGAAAGTCATATTAGGCATTTTTTTTTCAAAAAAATTTACTAGAAAAAGTTGTTCAGAATCGATTCAGAACCCTAAATCCAAAATTTTGTCAAAATAAAAAAATATTAATTTTAAAAAATTAAATTCCAAAAACAGCAATTTAATAATTTTCTGCGTTTAGAAAAGTGTGCCATGGAAGTTTTGAAGGCAAGTTGTTTTCATAAAGTAATTATTTTAAAATAAAAGCTACAAAACAAATTTTAAAAATTTAAATTTTAAATTTTTACTTTAATTTTGTTTATTTAATATTTTTTGATTTTGACAAAATTTTGTATTTAGGGTTCTGAATCGATTCTGAACAACTTTTTCTAGTAAATTTTTTTGAAAAAAAAATGCCTAGTATGACTTTCGGATTTTTAGCCTTGTTTGTGGCATCGCAGGTGGCTTTGACTTTGGAGTAGGCAACTAATTTTTTGGAAATAAGTAGGCAACAATACCATCTACCTTTGGTAAAAATTTCGTTCTGGTCGGTTAAAAATTAAAGAAGTTATAGGGTTGTTTCACTCTTAAGTGGGACACTCTGTATCTGTATATACTTTGGCAAGTATAGAGTATAGGTACTTATACTTGCTTATCAATCAATCACTGTCCAATAAAATTAATTGGTATTTACTTTTTTTATGAACATTTAGTGTGTGGCTTAAATAAAAGCTTGTTTTTAAAAAGGTAGTTTTTTTTATGTTATTTTGTGCTTGTTAGTAGGAATACCTAACTATTTTATTCCCATGCCAGGGTGGTAAAGAAAGTTAGTCCGCCATCTTGGGGCATCCGCCATATTGAATTTAGTATGACACCACTTAACTTATCGTTTTCCACCCGTCAAACCCTTTCATTTGATACCTATGTCGAGAAGGTTATGAAGAAATAGGTAATCCGCCATCTTGGGGCTGCCGCCATCTTGGATTTCGTATGACGTTACTCACCTTATCGTTTTCGACTCATCAAATCCTTTCATATGATACCCATGTCGAGGAGGTTGACATGAAGAAATAGGTAATCCGCCATCTTGGAGTGGCGGCCATTTTGAACAAAATCCCAATACCTACTGAGTATACAAGATTGCATTGTCACCAGAACCAAAAGCGTGTGCAAAATTTCAGCTCAATCGGTTGGGTGGAAGTGATTTCAAATTCACATATAAATTTGTTTCAGGGTATGGGTACATAATGTTTGTTGTTTTTGAGTATCGAAAAAAATGAAAGCGTTACTAAATACCCCACAGGCAAATTAAAAAAAATAAGTGCAATAATAGTGGCATAGGATATTACTTCTCTCTCCTTCAGTCAACGATCACAGTTCACACTAAGCAACGATCTACAGTGTGTCCCACTTAAGGACTGACCACCCCTGTAAAATTTTTATTTATTGCTCGATTTCCATAAACTTTTTTTGTTGGATAGAGCTTCAAAAATGGCATTAAACGTATAATTCAGGTACCTCGTGCCTTAAATTCATGGCCCACTGAGACGGTGTTTTAGTGCTGAAATTTCGAAAAGTACTATTAGGGATTTTTTTAGAGGAAAATCAATTCCGGATTCTTATTCAGCGTTGTTCGAACCCCAAAAGTACCAATTTGCATTACCATAGCTCTACAGGGTGTTTCAAAATTTTTAGTGTCCCACTTAATTAGTGACCACCCCTGCAAAATTTTTATTTTTAGCACGATTTCATAAACTTTTTTTTTGTTGGATAGAGCTTCAATAATGGCATTAAATGCATAATTTAGGTGCCTCGTGCGTTACATTCATGGCCCACTGAGACGAAGTTTTAGTGCTGAAATTTCGAAAAGTACTATTAGGGACTTTTTTAGAGAAAAATTAATGCTAGATTTTTATTCAACGTTGTTGGAAACCCAAACGTACCAATTTGCATTAGAAAATGGAGGACTAATTGAAATGACTGAAATTTGAGTTTATGTTATGTTGTGTTGTTTATTCATGTATTTGATGATATTAAATTAAATAAAAAATTGTTCGCTAATAAATTTTTGAAAGAATATGAGTTCCTCATAAATGTTTTAGTGACCAACTTACCAGAAATTAAGAAAATTAATTACAAATTAGTACGTTGTTGTTTGGAACCTCTCACTGCATATAAGAATCCGGCCTTACTTTTCCTTTTAATTTTTTTGGAACACCCTGTGGAGCTATGGTAATGCAAATTGGTAGTGATAGTGTAGTTAATAATTATTATTAAAGCTAGTTTTATTGTTTATATGCAATTTATAATTATTCGGTTTAAAAATACACAATAAAAATTTAAAACAAAAACGGGCGTAATTATATAATTTATATCAAAAAATAAAAAAGGGATTACGGGTAAATCTTTCGTATTATAGAGAATGCCTTATTTTTCCAGACGTACCACGAACACCAGGACTTGACCGACGCGGAGCTCCACTACCTATCCAGTGTATCAAACCCAAAATACACCAAAGAAGTTCTAGACAACATCCTGATACCTAGAGTGGTCGGGTCCCCGAACCACGCAAAGGTGGGTGGTTACATCGAAAGGCAGCTCGACAGTTTCGGATGGACTGTAGAAGTGGACGAGTTCGAGGGGGCCACTCCGAATTTCGGGGTTTTGAAGTTCAAAAACATCGTGGGAGTTTTGAATCCAGACGCGGACAGATATTTGGTGTTGGCCTGCCACTACGACAGCAAGTATTTTAAAAATGAAGAGTTTGTTGGTAAGTACAAGATGTTCACGTATACATATACAGGGTGGCCCACCACGAACTGCATCGATCTATATATGGAAAACTAAAAGTAGGAAAATTCTGAAAATATGGCACCTCACCAATGCCGATGGGCGCTGCTCAACTAAAATATTTTGGTGAATCTGGCACTTCCGGTTATACCGGAAGTCGATATCAACTTCCTTATCTCAAATGGAACACCCTGTATATTATTGCATTTTTGGATTCTAGGCATCATTTTGGAACAAAAACATGCAACATGTCCTATGTCTAAATCTAACCGTTTTTGAGATATTAGCATTTTTCCGAAAAAAAAAATACAGATGCAGACCTAAAGTCAATTAGCAATTTATACGAGGAAACCGCGAAATTTCAAAACGAATTTTTGGGATCGTGTAACAGAAGCCCTGGCCTAGTGATCTCTGCTGAGAAATAAATCCGTTCTTATACAGGGTGTTCACAAAATATGAATAAAAATTACAATCAAAATGTACTTAAATCTCGAAATTTTCAAATGGAAACCCCCATTTTTTTACTGCGACCTTATTCACCACTAAAAATGATGACAATTTTGTGTAAGGTTTCCTATACCTAAATGCAGTAATTTTCGATTAATTTACGAAAAACCCACTTTTCGCCCATAAAATGCGGGGTTTGCAAATCATATTAGCCGTGGACGTTGAAAAGACAATCGCGGCTGAGGAAATGTCACTTGGTTTATAAATTATTGTCAACAAAAATGCCGGCGCGCTTAAATTACACAAACGAACAATTATTTAAATGTTTTATTATCTAAGGAGAATGCAACAAACTAATATCAAGAACGTGCCATACATAATCTTCGTTTGTGTAATTTAAGCGCGCCGGCATTATTGTTGACAATAATTTTATAAACCAAGTGACATTTCCTCAGCCGCGATTGTCTTTTCAACGTCCAGGGCTAATATGATTTTCCAAGCGTTAAGCAAACCCCGCATTTTATGGGCGAAAAGTGGGTTTTTCGTAAATTAATCGAAAATTACTGCATTTAGGTATAGGAACCCTTACACAAAGTTGTCATCATTTTTAGTGGTGAATAAGATCGCATTAAAAAAAAGGGGGTGTCCATTTGAAAATTTCGAGATTTAAGCACATTTTGAATGTAATTTTTATTCATATTTTGTGAACACCCTGTATAAAAACAGATTTATTTTTCAGCAGAGATCACTAGGTCAGGGCTTCTGTTACACGATGCCAGAAATTCGTTTTGAAATTTTGCGGTTTCCTCGTATAAATTGCTAGTTGACTTTAGGTCTGCACCTGTAATTTTTTTCGGAAAAATGCAAATATCTCAAAAACGGTTGGATTTAGGCATAGGACATGTTGCATGTTCTTGTTCCAAAATGATGCCTAGAATCCAAAATTGCAATAATATACAGGGTGTTCCATTTTAGATAATAAAGTTGATATCGACTTCCGGTAGAACCGGAAGTGCCAGATTCACCAAAATATTTTAGTTGAGCAGCGCCCATCGGCATTGGTGAAGTGCAAAATTTTCAGAATTTTCCTACTTTTAGTTTTCCATAATATATATAGATCGATGCAGTTCGTGGTGGGCCACCCTGTATATTTCTACACCCCTTATTTTCTATATTTTTGAAATTAGGAAAAAAAGTTTGAGATAAAAGCCAAAGCAACCTTTTTTCAGCGTTTATTTAGTTTTATACAGGGTGCTCAGAAAAGCGGTGCCAAACCAAACTTATGTTTTTTGTGCAGTAACAACCTGTATATTTTTAGATATCTGAAATCTGCAATTTTTGTCGTTAGAGCTACTTATTTGCTTTGAAAATTCTTTCTAACTTAATTTACGATTCTAAAATCGCCTTACAAGTAAGGTATCTGTAAGTTATTTTTATATTTTCGTGATTTTTTCCGATACCTATGTCATTAGGGAAAGTTACCAGGTAGGTATATTATTTAAAAAGTACACTTCACACAAAATTTCATAATAATTGACCTACTTTGAGAGTTTCACATTTTTATCGTAGGTGAAAACGTTTTTTTCATGAACTATAATAGGAAAAAAGTTTATGGCAAAAACTTGTTTACAACTTAAAAAATACTTAGAATACGATAATTTAGTATAAACAAACTACTTTGATTTGAAAAAATGCAAAATCAAAGGAGATTGATTATAATAAAATTCGGAATATAGGTAATAATTGAAAAATTATTGTAAAAACAGAAAATACATTCGGTTTGAACAGGGACTCTTTAAAATAAGGGTACCCAGCATGTCACAGTCTATCACATATAGACCGGGAGAGATTTTTAGACGTGATTTTACTCAGTATGCCTTCCAAAGGGCATTACGTGGCACATATTCTCACAATAATAAGGTATGAATCAGAGAGTCATCCTGGGTTCTTCATGTGAAAAACTGAGTTTTCAATTATTCGAAAAATATGCGTTTTGATATGATTTTATACAGGCTGCCATGTGTTTTATAATGAACTTCAAAATAAAAATTTCCTCGGAAAAAATAGGCATACCGTTAGGGTGGGTCCGAAGGGCTATTATTGCCACGTGATCTTGTATTTTAATAATTAATTTTTCCACGTTTCTGAACAGGCTGCCAATGAGAAGTATGCAAGTTCTTATTATGAAAATGCTGAAAAAATGTCCAAGTACTGTTTAAATTGAATGTTATTTAATCATTTAAACGAGTTATTCAATGTAAAGTGTACTTGGACATGCGCAAACGGTATGCCATCTTTTTTTCAGCATTTTCATAAAAAGAACTTGCATTGGCAGCCTGTTCAGAAACGTGGAAAAATTAATTATTAAAATACAAGATCACGTGGCAATAATAGCCCTTTGGACCCACCCTAACAGTATGCCTATTTTTTCCGAGGAAATTTTTATTTTGAAGTTATTTTTAAAAAACACATGGCAGCCTGTATAAAATCATATCAAAACGCATATTTTTCGAATAATTGAAAACTCACATGAAGAACCCAGGATGACTCTCTGATTCATACCTTATTATTGTGAGAATATGTGCCTTTGAAAGGCATACTGAGTAAAATCACGTCCAAAAATCTGTCACTATCTCCCGGTCCAATAGGAAAAGTGAAGCCTTGAGGGGAAGTTTGTTTTCTGTTGACTCCAAGGAGACCACAAGGGGGCTGATACAAGGTTATGTTATATGTCAGTGTCCAACTGCCAACAGGTTTTATGTGACATGCCACTACCATAGATTCTAAAGGAGGCAAAATATTTCCCATCATAATTCACAATTTTTAACTTTTCTAACTTCCCATCATAATTCACAATTTTTAACTTTTCTAACTTCCATAGATACTCAGATGTGTCAATTATTAAAGGTAATGCGGCTGCCTGTAGTAGTCCCAATAATTGCAACCAGATTTTTCCCGTATCACCACAGAAAATATACACAGAAAATAGTAGTATATTTTCTGTGGTATCACCTTTAGTAATCCTACAATTCCCATTACGTGGGCATTACGTATAAGTAGGTAGTTCAAAACAAAAATCGTATTTCGAAAATTTTAAATAATTAAGCACGTAGTTTCAGTCAGGTCTTTTTTAAGAGTTTTTATCTACGACTACAAGTTTATTTTAAGTTTGTGAGGTACCTTGGGAGAGAAATAAAATTACAAAAATTTTATAATGAACACCGAGAAAAACTACATCATTAGAACTACTAGACCTAATCTTATTAGTCCATCCCGAAATCTGTGAAAGTTCTTTGGGTAGGTACATTCAACAAGGGAATAAAGTTCAAGTAAGTATACTCGTACATATTGATTGAGGAACCTGGTAACAAGGTGCAATAGCGACAAATTCTTAAATGAGCAAAATCGGCACTACTGACTTACCATACTTATTACTTAAATTCGTGAAAATAATTGCTGGAAATCGATTTCAAAATGATTTCAACTATAAAATAAATTTCTTTCATTTGACAGTTGCTACATTCTGCACTTGTATACACAAAGATGTCCAGTCTAATTTTTAGAAATCATGGAAACCATTTTTAATTTTTACTAACAATCAAAGTACCTGTTATATTCATAGATTCTCCAATAAAATGGCATACTTGGCATCACTGAGACCATTAGAATGAGGAAAGAATAGGCCTCACTTTGGAAAGTATAATGCTGGGTCCCCTGCTTACTTTAAAGAGTCCCCCTGGGTTTGAATGTTCACAATTTATTTTTCTTATTTTGTCATGCAAATTGTGTGTCAACTCACAGTCTGACAGAGTGAACCTGGATTCCCCGAAGATGACAAAAGTTTTTTTGTAATTTATTTTACCAAGGTAAATTCTCAAATTGAAATTATTTGCAAATATTTCTGGGAAAACATTTGCTCTTAAAAACCTCATTTCTCCGTTTTTATGTTGACAAAGTCTTTTTCTCCTTAAATTAAAAAAAAATGTGGCATGGGGTGACTTCTGTAAAAGTGTGGAGAAAGAAATCCAATATTTTGCTTTCTACAAAATACAATAACAAATGAAGTGATTCCGATAAATTTTCATTATTTGTATAGGTAATACATGTAGACTTTCAAATTTTCTATTCTAGTTCTAGTATCTTTTCGCCGAATCCTTTGTCTTACACACATGACGTAGCAGTAGATCTTATGAATTCACCAAGTAAACAATATTTATTCAGAAAACTTGAGCAGAATATCGAATACCTTTTATCTTGGGAGTGGAACATTTCATAAATATTGATTACCTTCTTAAATTTAACAAGGCCACGGCCGTGCTAGATATTAGATTATAATTTTGTTTTGGTCGGTGGGCAAAAAAATAACACGCGCAAAATACATATAATTAAATATGGAAATATGCAACACTATATAAATTTCGCCACAATGTATCAATGCCATTGCCACAATGCCATGTCACAAGTCCCATTAAGTCAATTTTGACAGGGAAAATGTCAATGTCGGTCTCTCTCTCTCTCTCTCTCTACTGATACTTACCCTTCTTGATGGATAATCTAGTTAGGCAATGTCTGACACTGACATAATGACATGACAGAAATACAGTAGATACAAGGGACAGATTTTGCAAAAAATAAAGTTGTCCAGCTGTTTTTTTTTGGTGGATTTTAATAGTAGAAAATTAGTAGGCAATGACTGGACCACTTTAATTTTTGGCGCCATCTGTTGCTTGTGTCCAATATTGCTCTCGTATCCTTATGACTCTGTCACACATTGGCTAACTATTAGGGATTCCATAAACAATATACAATATACTATTATTAGGGATTCCATAAACAATATACTATTAATGGTTTTTCTCTTTCAGGAGCCATTGACTCGGCAGTCCCCTGTGCTATGTTGCTCAATCTAGCGAAAACTTTGCTATCAGAATTTTCGGCAATCAAGAACAATCAAAAACTCAGCATCAAGCTGGTGTTCTTCGACGGAGAGGAAGCTTTTCTAAACTGGAATGCCAAAGATTCGATATACGGGGCCAGACATTTGGCAGCAAAGTACGAAGGCACGAAAAGTCTGATAAGATCCACCGGAGAGACATTGTCTGAGCTGGATAAGATGGATATGTTGGTTCTGTTGGATTTGATTGGGCACAGAGGGACGGCGTTTAGTTCATATTTTAAGAATACTGAAAAATGGTGGGTGTAGCATGATACTTAACAAGTTTAAATTCTCAGATATATTTTTTAAAATTTGCAGAAAATAGCAAATTTATGAGAATTTTTAAAAATCATGCTTAGATAGATAGAACATATTCAGTACTTTCATGTAGTACGTATGCTGTGTACTAAATGAACGCTTGGAGAATGAGGTAAAATTGTTGAGAATTTAAACATATATCTTGAATTAAGGGTCGCGGAAGTTTGTCCAAAAAACATCTGTTCGAAAAACATTTGTTCAAAAAACATCTGTTCGAAAAAACATTTGTTCGAAAAACATCTGTTCGAAAAACATCTGTTTGAAAAACATTTGTTTAATTTTAATTTAGGAGATTCTTAAAACTAAAATTTGTAATTTTCCGTTACAATTTTCTCCGCATCTAAATACATTTTTTCTGTATATTTTGCGCAAAATATACAGGATGTCTCAAATAACTGTGACTCTCACTTGCGGTCAAAATATACAGGGTGTCTAAAACAACATTTTTAGATTTTAGATAAATGAATGTTTACTGCTAATATACATTCGGTTGTCTAGTCAAAAATGTATTTAGCTGCGGAGAAAACTGTATCGGAAAATTACTAATTTTAGTTTTAAGTATAACTTATTAAATTAAACAAATGGTTTTCAAACAGATGTTTTTTTAAACAGATGTTTTTTTTTTCGAACAGATTTTTATCGAACAAATGTTTATCGAACAGATGTTTTTCAAACAGATGTTTTTCGAACAGAGTTTATCAAACAGATGTTTTTGAACAAATGTTTTTTCGAACAGATGTTTTTCGAACACATGTTTTTCGAATAGATGTTTTTCGAACAAATGTTTTTTCGAACAGATGTTTTTTGAACAAATGTTTTTCGAACAGATGTTTTCGAACAAAATTCCATGACCCTTGAATTAATATAGATTGTAGGTATTATTAAAATAACACACTGTGAAAGAAAGTTGTACTACAAAATAATAATATTTTAGGGATTTCTATCCCCTGTTAAAAAAGTTATAGTTTTTGTTAAAAGACATTAACTATTTAAAGAAATCTAAGCCTTGTTTCTTTCTTAGGTACAGACGACTGTTTCTGGTCGAAAGGCGCCTAAGAAAATTGGGTCTAACAAAAAACCGAGAACCCTATTTTACCAATAAAGTGAACAACTATGGTTTCATCGAAGATGATCACATACCGTTCATAAGGAGAGGTGAAAACTTCATTTTCGCAATTTTTTCCTTTTGTATATTTTTTCTTTTTCGAAGATGTCCCAACATTGCACCTGATCTCGACCCCATTCCCCCCAGAATGGCACACCACCAAAGATAACATAGACATTATCGATGATAATACTGTAGAAGATATTACGACGATATTGAGAGTTTTTATTGCAGAGTATCTACACATCGGGATTCCTGTGTTAGTAACCGTTTAATTTTTTTTATATTTAACTTTGATATATATCTGGAAATTGTAGATATTTTTTTGATGATTATTGATTAATTTTATATTATTTGTGGGAGAAATAGAAAGGTTACAAATATGATTAATAATCGTTTTATATAGCTAATGTACATATTTTTTATATTTTCTATTTCTCCCAAAACGATATTAATTCTTAATAATTTTTAATATATCCACATTATTAACATGCAGTTACGATGGTGAAGATGTAAGGGAAGGAGAAGATAAAGATAGTGATATGAAAGAAGAGTTATGACACAAGTTTAGATGTAAATAATTATTACTCTAGTATTTTATGGCATTCCACAGATCGACTTGACAGGGTCATTCCTTGATGTCTACAAAATATTTGTGATGTTATTTGATATTGATTTTTTTTGCATTGTTTTCTTCAAGCTAGGAAATATACACAATATTCAAAATAAATATACTAAATTAAATATTGTTTAATTTTGAAACCAGTCTAGCCCCTCGTAAAGTATGTCCTTTATTGACAAAGTTTTCAGTAAAGATGGGTCGCTGGGAATATTCCCGGGATGGGAATTAATCGCAACCACAGAATTTTAGTTATTCTGTGTCGCAACAAATGGGAGCATTGACTCGAAAACTCCCGGAAACATTCCCAAATTTTAAATTAGCTGCCATTAAGCTGTCAATTATCTAACTGATTGAGAATTAATAATTTTATTTTTTCTTGATATTATCTTTGATTGAGGATTCCTTCCTCCATCGATGATATTATATAATGCATAATATGCTCAATGCTGAAACTTAACCTTTAATATTATGTTCTTTATTTAATTTATACATTTTATTTATCTTCACTATACACTATACTATACTCATATATCAATTTAAAGAGAAATATGTAATGAATACAGTTAGTTAGAAGTTGGAATGATAAATCATTATTCTGAAAATTCCCGGGTTTTTCGAAAAATCTCAGGAGCTTTTACAAAGCTCGGGGAGTATTGACAGCTAAATAAAATGGCTGGGAGGAATGGGACTTTTTAAAAATCCCGGCAGTAAACCCATCACTTAGTTTTCAGTTTTCCTATAATTTGATTTTTAAAAAGGAGTTTTAACTAGCTATATGTTTACAAACACCTCTGACATAACCATAATATACAGAGTGTCTGGTTTTTCGTGTTAATATCCCTAAAAATCTAAGCAGGCTGGGAAATTGATGAACGGTGCAATTTTTTTTATAAATATATGTCCCTGGAAGGCGAAGTATTGTTTGGCATTGCGGCGAAAACCTGACCTGCAATTGTGCGAAAAACTATATTAAACATTTTTTATTCGAAAAAATGATATAGTAGGATTATTCGGCAACCCAAGTAGTCATATAGGTAGCACTTTTCATGATAAAATATATCCATTTGTTATTTTACTGTGATGTAAACTTGAAAAAGTAAAATAATTCAAATTCTTTCTATCAATCTCGGGTATTATTAAATCAATAACAAATGACGCTCAGAGCATCAAGGAATAAAGGATTTAGATATAATTTCTGTTTGGATACATTATTATTTGTCTGAGGGATACACCACTTCAGTAAAATTTCTATAATTTTCACAACTCTCAGTCTAATAATTTCGATCTTCTATTGTAATTTCCTGACATAATATGATTTGTTTAAACTGTATACTTCAATTAAAGTTACTGAATTATATTTTCAACGCCTACTTTTTTAATGAGTGTTCTACTCCAAGAATTGAAATTTTGAAGTTATTATAGTTGGATATGACACATAATAAGAGAGAAGACCAGAACATATTGTTGAAGCAGATAAAATTTAGTTTAAATTTAAAACAGGAAATGTGTTAATTCACAAATATATATTGTTATATATTTTTTGTTAATTAATTTATTATATGGCGATTTTTTTACAGCAATAAAATCCTTTCACAAGTATAACTGGATATTAATTTATGCTCTGTGCGTCATTTGTTTTTGATTTCCTAATACCCTACATTCATATCACAAATTTGAATTAGACCCATATAGTTATTTTTTCAAGGTGTGGCACCATATAGAAAAAAATAATACATATTTTTTCATTAAATATCTACATTAGGTACTATTCTTCTGAGGATTGCCGAATAATCTTATGGTGTTATTTTTTCGGTTAAAAAATGTTTAATATAAACGAATTTTTGTAAACGCTGTTTACGACAAAACCGCATTTCCAATAATAAATGACTCGGCACCCTGTACACTATTTCCAAATCAGTGTCGTCAGATATGTTAAAAATGGAAAAACAATACACGGTGATTTAGTTATACTTTTAAACATTGGCCCAGTACCTCATATAATACTCAAAGAAATCAAAAGTGTCATTTTTTCAAATGACATGTCATGTGTTTAAAAAACCGGAAAAAAAACGGAAAACAAAATTTGCCAAAAATGTCAATTACCTACCAGTTTTTGTTTAGATTAAAAAATGGGTTATTTAGAGTACCTATATAAAACTGGTATACCTACATTTACCTATATCTTCGCCTCTGGCTATTTGGGTTGGGAACTTCATATTTTCACAATTTGTGACACTTTAATTGCAGGCTGTGTGCAGGGCACGAAAGTTTCGTTTGAATATCTGAGAAAATACAAATAAATCGAAAAAATTTTCGTTCCATCGTAACTGGAAAAAAAGTTTCACAGAATAAAACTGAATCACCTTGTAATAATACCTGATTTTTTTTATCGATATCAGATATTTTTATCTCTGTAATAATGGTTTTTCAAATTGCATTATAACAAAAATCTAATAACTGCAATTTGGGAGCTAGTTATGTTTTTATGAAAATATGCATGATTATTATTTAATTAAGCAGATATTGAGGCTTTTGTTAATAAATTCGTTTCAAGAACTTCGTACAGAGGCGTACCTACCTATATCTATATGTAAAGTTTTAAATGGAGCTATAAAGGTAATATTAATAAATTTATATTATAAATCATTACACATGCAAAATTGAGATAAGTAAATAAAAGAAATTTTTTGGTGGTCCAATAATAAGTGTTGTTGCATTCAACAAATTCTAAACATGCCAATGCAGGCGAACTATTTATTACCATAGTGTACCATAGTGGGTTTATGTGGACTTTGAACTTTGAACACAAATTATGTATCATTATGCTGGCATAATAATTTTCCTTTTGTTGACACAAATCTTCTTGGCCTCAGCAGAATCAGTACTTATATATAGATACCAACCAAACTCTTAATACCTACATATATATATTTATATATCTATTTATTGAGTAAAGATATATCACTGAAAAGAAGGAAAAGCAACATTTTCGTACAAATCAGCCAAATTTACATTTTATTCTGAAGAAGCACCATCATGGATAACAAAACTAAGACAGCTCAACTGTTAATATTTTGTTTGAGTTGTTTGGTGAATTATTCAAAAACTGAGGAAAAAATTGTGGATCTGACATGGGATTTCGACCAAAACCGAACTATCTATTGGCCCAAGATGCAACCTTTTGTTTTTACCAAAGAAATTGCAAGCTCAGACCGTGGATTCTGGTAAGATCTATATTATCTAATAAATGTAAATGGAATAAATTTAATCAATATCAAGAATTTTTCTCATAAAAGTTCCGAAACAGGTTTTGATCACATTTAGACATTGTTGGAATTTTAACTTGTCCGGGTACTTGCGCTCTCAACATTTTTTTCCTTATAAAAATTATAATGTCCCAGTCATTGCCTACTATAACTAATATATCCAGAAATAACTCTACAACTTTATTTTTTGCAAAATGTATCCTCTGTATCAATTGCATTTCTGTCATATTCTTACAATTATGTCACACATTGCGGCTAAACACTTGTCTCCGATATGATTAAATGAGTAAAGTAAAAATTGATTTTTTTAACGTACAGGGTGTCCCAAAACTCTTTTTCTTATTGCGAATAGAGTAACATTTTTCGGTGATTCAAAAAGTGAGTATATAGATTTAGATTATACAGGATGAGTTTTTTTCGATGCCCACTATATATGGGGATCTCGGAAACTAGCAGAGCTAGAACAAAGGTTAAATGGGGAAAGAATTGCAGTTTTGAATGCTCAATCTAATGCAGCTTTTGGATTTTTAAAAAAGTTCATGGCATTTGCTATTTCATCAGATCTCTGTAGCTCCGTTATTTCTGATTATACAGAAAAACTGTAGAGACAAAAATTGTAGATAATTTTGGGCTTAATAAGACTATTTAATCCAATTTTTTATGTTGTTTGTGATTTTTTAGATATGACATACTTGTGTTCTTTTAAATGTAAATCATATTGGCTGTGGCCTTATAAAATCGGCCATTTTTTGAGCTTTCCAAAGATATAATAGTTATTATAAAAAATAAAAGAGCTATGGCTAATTTTCTGATTTTTTTTTCAATTTTCACATAGTCAGCCATGGAATATTTTCATAATTACGTTCTATTTTATAAATAGACATACCTACTTCAAACTTTCTAATATTTTGTTTTTAGCTGGTAACAAAACGTAACAAAATAAAACAAAAATTAAAAAACTCAAATTCAAATTATTATTATTTTAAAAGGTCACCTTTTAAAATAAAAAGGTGCTTAAATAATCCACCATTATTATTTATGCAAATATTGCATCTTTTTTAAACTGAATTTGTCGCCTTTCTTTAGAGAGCGCCTGTCAATAAGCAATTGCTTCTACAACAGCTGCTCGAATTTAGCAATTGTCTCGTACTTTATTTTGTACTGTTCCCCACAAAAAGAAATCCAAAACAGACAAATCGGGGGATCGGGGCTGCCAGGAAATAGGTCTATTCCTCCCTATCCAACTATTTGGATAGAGCTGATCTAGGTAATTATGTGGTGGAGCTCCGTCATGGTAATTTTTGTTTTATTTTGTTACATTTTGTTACCAGCTAAAAATAAAATATTTGAAAGTTTGAAGTATGTCTTATAAAATAGAACATAATTATGAAAATATTCCATGGCTGACTATGTGAAAATTTAAAAAAAATCAGAAAATTAGCCTTAGCTCTTTTATTTCTTATAATAACTATGCCGAGTATTATATCTTTGGAAAGCTCAAAAAATGGCCGATTTAATAGGGCCACAGCCAACCATGAGTTACATTTAAAAAAACCCAAGTTTATGTCATATCTCAAAAATCACAAACAACAAAAAAAATTGGATAGATTGTCTTATTAAGCCCAAAATTATCTACAATTTTTGTCTCCACAGTTTTTCTGTATAATCAGAAATAACGGAGCTACAGAGATCTGATGAAATAGCAAAAAATTACTCTTTTCAAAATATCTAGTGAGCCATGAACTTTTTTAAAAATTCAAAAGGGGCATTAGATTGAGCATTCAAAACTGAAATTCTTTCCCCATTTAACCTTTGTTCTAGCTCTGCTAGTTTCCGAGATCCCCATAGTGGGCATCGAAAAAAACTCACCCTGTATACTTTTTTCTGCATATATTTTCCTTCGAAGAATTTTAATCCTAAGCGAAATAATCGCAATAAAAAAAGAGTTATGGGGCATCCTGTACCTACTTCAAATTTGTAGGTACTCTGCTAAAGAATTTTGTGCTGGTGAACATGGAGGTACTCACTTTGACGCTCCCTATCATTTCCATTCAAATGGCTGGACAGTTGCAGATGTTCCAATTGACAGATTATTCGCAAAAGGTTTCTAATTTTTTTTGTCATCCTTTTCACAGATTACTCACCTATCCTTTCACATTCAACAAATATATTTTTAGGAGCATTCTTAGATGTATCTAACGAAACAAAGACTCTCGGAGAAAACGCTACTTTGAAGGTTAGCCATTTAGAGGAATGGGAGAAAACTCATGGACCATTTGAAAACGGCACTGTTTTGTTGGTAAAATTTGGATGGTCGCAATTTTGGACAAATTCCACGAAATATCTTGGCTTAGACGAAAATGGGAATTTGAATTTTCCAGGTAAAGCACTTACATAGGCACTATTTTAAATTAAAACATGTCTAATCTCCATTATAGGATTGTCAGAAGAGGCAGCTCAATGGATAGTCCAGAAGAAAAGATTTTACGGGGTAGGGCTTGACACATCTTCTATAGATCCAGGCACTAGCAAGGAGTTTTTGGTGCATAGAATTTTTTCTAGTAACCAAATCTATAACTTGGAAAACGTGAAACTTATAGAAAATTTGCCAGGTATAGTTATTCTAATATTGTTTTCAACGGTTAAAATTATGGTGAAAGCGGCGGTTTTTATATGCCAGAGATAAAATGTATATTATTCTTTCTCTAATGATAATATTATCACAGCTTACCGGTAAGCTGTGATATTATGTTGAGCGTTGAGCCATACCAATCAATAGCTATACCACAGCTTACCCTTATGTTAGGGTAAGCTGTGGCTATACCACAGCGTTGACTGAAATTTAAATTTTTCAGTCAACGACCAAAGCCAAGCATTGAGTAAAAAGAATCTATATTTTATTCTTTTATATTCTTTTACTCAATGACCAAAGTCACCATGGTAGAACCACAGAGAAGACCAAATAAAGTCTCTGAATTCTGTTTTATCGGTGATAGAACCAAGAAAAAATTGTAAACTGAATGATTTATTTTATATATATATAAAAGGTAACTTTTATAATCTAGGAGGAAGACATAACCGTAATACCTTATTCCAAACTAATTAATGTTTTTTCATATTTTTGCAGCTAGTGGATTTGATCTAATAATATCACCCATGAAGATCAAAGAGGGAACAGGGGCCCCTGCCAGAATATTTGCTATTCTCTGTGACACGAAGAACGACTAATCTGCGTTTATTTGATAATGTTTAACGTATTATGTTCTCTTATTAGAAGTCAGTAGGTAAACATGTTCAATTAGAAATGTTTAAAACGAAAAGCGATTAAAACTATTTAAAAAATATTTCTCCAAGCGATTTTTTGCCTTATTGGCAACTTTTATTCACATTGTTAAAATATGACTATATGTAATTTTTTATTCCTTGCTTGCAAATATTTCATAAGTTGTATGCGTACTTATGGTTATTTAAGAAACAAAAATTTACTCATTCGGCTATGGTACAGGGATTCGGTTCCCAGCTATATTATTATTAAAACCGTTGATTGAGGACCTCCATCGACGTTAAAACCAAATACCTATCCATTCAGGAAATAGGGCTAAAAATGAGTTCAGCTAAATATCAAAATAGAGAAAAGTTTCTATAATATGTTGGGTTGGCGTGTACAAGGTTATTCATAATATCCTTGGGCCTTACAAGAATATTGTTATGTACCTATACAGGGTGTTTTCTATTCGACAAAAAAAACTCCGAACTTTTTCATGTCTCTAAAGTTTGAATTTTATTTTTTTTCTCGAAAGACAGGGCAAAGGGGGCAAAATAGTTGCATTTTTAGTGGCTTTATTCAAAACAATTCTTAGATTGTAATAAAAAAACGTTTTTTACTAAACTTTAACACACTGTATTTCGGAAATTAAGCAAATTTGGACATATTATGTTTATAGAAACTTCTTTTATTTTGATCTAAGGAAAATTCCCTTGAAATTTTGTCGCATATTTAGGAAACCCTGTATAAAAACAAAATCTAAAAAGTAAAAAATTCTGGCATAAAATGAATACGGGGGAAGTTCATTTATACCATTCGTAAATCGTAGTGAACAAGAACAAACCAAAATATTCTGGAATAGTGTAATAAGTTGTACATCCCTACCAAAATTGATTTATTAAATTTTAGTTTTTTGAGAAAATCTAGGAAAACTTGATTTTTCCAGATCTTATGAGCTTTGAAAGAACTGGAAGAGGGAGAATTACACAAAAAGTTCGACAACATAACTCAATTGTACCTATACAGTATGTCCCGGGATGGGCTTAACTATACCTACTTGTAATTTTTTTTATTTTTAATTCTTGATAAGAAAAGTCTGCTTGTCCTTAAAATGAGACTGGCATGGAAAATGTTAACATACTTATACTGGGTGACCAGCAAATTAAAAAAAAAAACGTTAATTATAGCATAAGAGTAAACTGCCTCTATTTGTAGAGATACTGAAAAAAGTTATAAAGAAAATTTATTCAGCGTGGTAAGTTACTTGTACAAAATTTCAAAGCTTTAGGCCTATTTTTATTTTTGATTTTTTTCTTGTTTTCCTTCGATTTTTTCTGTAAATAGGTAGTACGACAAAACTGTATTAACAAAAGTTACCCAGAGTGGAAAACTGCGCATGATGACAAAATTTAACTATTCTAGGCCTACTTTGTATTTTGGAAAATATTGGAGGAAATTAAAATTAAGTAGGCTAGGATTGTAATTTTTTTTCATCGTACACAGTTTCCTACTCTGAGTAACTTCTATTTAAACAGTAATGTCGTACCATTCACAGAAAATTATTTAATCGAAGAAAACCAAGAAAAAATCAAAAATCAAAATAGGCCTAACGCTTTGAAATTTTGTACACCTAAGTAGGTAACTTACTACGCTCAACAAATTGTCTTCATAACTTTTTTCAGTATCTCTACAGTTTACTCTTATGCTAATTGCTAATTTACGTTTTCTTTTAATTTTCTGGTCATCCAGAATTACCTTTATAAGTAATGCGTTAACCGTTAACTTTTTCCATGACATTCGTATTTTAATAACATAAGCCAGACTTTTTTCATCAAGAATGAGTTTTTTTTTGAAAATAATTTTTTTTACAAGTATAGTTAAGTCCATCCGGTACATTCGAAACACAGTAGCGCTCCTGTGATATACAGGGTCTGCTAATTGGGAGATCGATCTTACAATTAGCACTATATGTATAATCACTAATTGCAAGATATTGTACTTATCTAGGTATAGGTACCTACTTATTTTTATTTCCTTGGGATGGGCATCCTACTACGAAAGCCTAGAGGGGCCGTGTTAACTTTTTTTTATTGCAAGATCTTATATCATAGGATGCCCATTCGAAGGAAATAAAAAGAAGTGCATTTCCCACATTTAGGAATAACTCCTATACTCCTATTCCATCACCACAAAAGAAATTAAACCTCCCTGTTGCGCTGCCTTCCCCCCCTCCCCGCCGCACGCGAAAATCGCCCCTATCGACCCCTTCCATTCGTCCTTCCCGGCGCCCCCAGAATGTTCACGTTGCGCCCTAAAATCGCAGCCACCTCCGATCCGTGCTCCAGTCGTTCAGCGCCGGTCCAGTCCGTTTCGCGTTCCTGCACGTTCGCCCAGGACGTCCCGCAGGAAACTTCATAGATTCTGCGTTACTGGTAAGTTAAATAACTATTTGACGAGTGGTAGGTTTGTTTATGTCGATTTACCAAGTCGTAGAAGGTTGTGGTTCAGTTGTTTCACCGCAGGGTTTGTCGGTTTTGGTTTGTTTACAAACGACACGCTTCGGTGGGCCCCGCAGGTGACCGATGGCGAGCAGGCCGGGTAAACTGATTTGCTTTTGTTTGTTGTTGACATAGGCGTAACCAGGGCGAAGGGGTAAGCCACCCTGAACTTGCAAATCCACCCAAACGAAAATGAAATTAGTTTGGTATTAAGAACAAAGTAAAATGTTATAATTGAATGCTATAAATAATGTTTAGGTGAAGACCTATTTTAGGCGAAGCTATGTAAAATCTTTGAAAATTATTTGACAGATCACACTGACGTTTTATAATAAAATAAATTTCAAGGGTCGCTTGATTTCCAAACACGTCAACACGCGTTTCATATCCTATTAGACCGTCAGACAGTGACAGATTTTCCTTACCGGTTTTTTTCATTTATGCCTTGGAGAGGGTTGAAAGGTAAATCGATGCTGAGTCGGAAAATAGTAATTTTAAGTTTGGCCCCCGGGGAAAGCATATGGAAAATTCGATTTTTCAAAACAGAAAAAAAGGTACTAATTCTCACTTATGCCATGTTCACCGTATGATTTCTTATATACTATTCGAAAACCCAAAGGCATAAGTGTAGCGTGTGGAAAAAGGGTTGAATTAAGGGTTTGGCAGATCACACAAAAAATTACTTGGTTTACTGACTCCGTCAGTTATGCCGTTCGAAATGATGAAAACTTATATCCTCACTAGCCCAAAAATTGATTGGCAGAAGTGACGCGTGGGGAAAATGCACTTTTGGGTCGGAAAATAAGTCAACTGATTTCTGCACTTATGCCTCTGAAACTATAGAAAGTTTTATTGCAATTCATTTTATCCCCGACAAAATCAGTTAACGAAAAAAATATTTCCGATTTATTTTCCGACCCAAAAGTGCATTTTTCCCCACGCGTCACTTCTGCCAATCAATTTTTGGGCTAGTGAAGATATAAGTTTTCACCATTTCGAACGGCATAACTGACGGAGTCAGTAAACCAAGTCATTTTTTGTGTACCTTTTTTTCTGTTTTGAAAAATCGAATTTTCCATATGTTTTCACCGGGGGCCAAACTTAAAATTACTATTTTCCAACTCAGAATCGATTTACCTTTCAACCCTCTCCAAGGCATAAATGAGAAAATCAGTAAGGAAAATCTGTCACTGTCTGACGGTCTATATGGATGGATATGATCGAAATAATTATATCCGTTCAATTAACTGGAATCCACTACTTATCCATTCTGTAGATTGTGCAAAAATCGACATTGTTTACAGTATTTCATGTCAAAATAGACGGGTTTAATAATGGGATTAAATGAAGGCACGCCCCCCATAACGCTAAATTAACAATTGTAGCTATTAATTCCTTGTATGTAACAATTTTAAACTAAAACTAAATCGTGCTGTAATTATAGCAGTTAATTATCACTTTAATAAAATCGTCAACAGATCCCTCAAACCGCCCAACATGGCAACGCCGCCGTTGCCGCCGCGTTCATTACTCTGCAGTATTTGTTTTGTGTTCGCCCAGCGCGGCAAGTTTTTCGATTGTTTACGAGGTATGTATTTTTCATGTTTTCGATTGTTTTTTTGCTAATTCATAGATTATTTATTAGTATTTAGGATATAGTTACTGATTTTGTATACAATGGGACGCATAAAGTGTGTGGTGTGTGGCCAAATTGATATTTCTCAGGATATAATCTATCACAGGTAAACGCTGTATACAAGCCGTAATGTTTGTTTACTACGGTAAATTTGAAATAAGATGTTAGTTGAATACAAACGTGTGCATTTTGATGCTTTTGCTCCCTCTATCCTTGGTTATTTCTCAGAAGTTTAAACAGTAACGAGTAACTTTTTGCAGTACCAAACCTCAAATAGTCAAATTTTTTGTCTTCCACACCTTGTCGCACCACTATGTAGAAGAAAAAGTTGTAAGGAGGTTAAAGGAAATATGTAAAAGGTTCAGGAATAGAGTGGAACATAAAAGTAGACAATGTCGTGTTTGTTTGCTAAGTGCAATATAGGCCCTCACATTTGTATGGTATACTAAAAACAACAACAAACCATTAAGCATATGTGACCAAAATGTATAAATAGAAGCTTATATTAGGGGATTTTCCCGTGACAAGCAGTTGGGAGCTACACAAAATCTAAACTTGTGCATACCACTATAAAGTTTTACGGCAAACAAAACAAAAGCCCGTACGTACAAGAAATAATGTGAACGGCAATCTAATTACTATTTGCAGTCGCACTTAGTATAGAAAGAAATAGAGAATGAAGTAATAAGTAATCGAATGATGTCATCGCAAGAATGCAAGAAAGCAAAATAGGTTCACGCCTTTAAAGTTATAAAATGAACTATGAAGCAAGGAGAAAAGGTTTCTATTCGATTTTTTTAAGGCGAGCAAAAATATTTCAAGGATTTAATTTTTGCATTTTTTAAATAAAACCATTGAGTGCTTAACAGAAATTTCAACATTACTCTTCAACAAAGATAGGTTGTATTCTTTGCTTTTCAATGTGGCTTATCGCCCTGTGACTGTTGTTTCTTACCCAGTGGGTGTGTGAGAACCCATCCAATTATTTTACTGTTGGCATCGACAAAATTAATTACCCTGAAAGCATGAAGTATAACAGTCGTGTACAAAAACAAACAGACATGTACCGCAGAGATCACAAAACTCTAAAAGGAAGAAACAGACAATAACTATTCATCTTGTAGTCTTTAATCAGATACAGACGAAGACATAGATACCTACTCCGCTTTATGTTTCACTTTGTAAATTGAAATGTTGCTTAGTTTCTTCGCTCGCGTTGGACAACAAACTGATTAAGTAATTCCAGACAAGCTAAACAAAAGTTTTAATAAAGTGTGCCATCGAAACAGTGGCGGTGTGTGAGGTTCACGAGCATCCTTATAGGTAAACCAGTCTCAATTGCAGTCTATATACAGAACATTGTGGTTGTTCAAATCGACCAAACTGCTCACATTGAAAGATAACTTATAGAAAAAATCGTACGATAATAATGTATACTTTAGTCTTTAGTTAATGCCGATTTCTGAGTTTTTAATGACGGTTTTGATCATAGTGAGCATCCCCAAAAAGGTATTTTTTTATAGCCAGTTGGAAGCTCATACTTAATTTTGAATAGTTATATCTATGTCCAAAATTTTGAAAGAATGCAAGATCCAAAAATACGTTTTCCTTAAGACAACAAATCAGACAAATCCATCTGGCTAATTTCCAATTCCAAAGCGAATTAAGACATACCATTATCCGCTTACTCCTACAGTGGCCCCAGTATAGGTGCTTGGGTGCAGGAAGCCAAAGCCAGGGCTGTAGCCCTAAGCTCCGTAGATGTAATTTTTATGAAGCCATTTGGCCGCGGGCGCTGCGAAATCCCAGCGCAATTCCCGTTCGACTCGCCCCCCACATTTCACAGTAAAACGGATTATCGCCTTCATTATTTGGCCAGTTTCGACTTCCGGCCGAGGGCCTTCCAACTATCGGAGTTCGCGAACTTTGCTGCAGTCGTGGAGAAAAAGGACTGAAGTAGTTATACCCAAGTATGAGATACTTTACTATAGGTACTTCTTATAAAAACGTCGAAGCGAAATTGACTAGCCCGTTCATACTTTTTTTCCAGTTCATTGCAGTTTTAAAATAAAATAGAATCAAAAATTTTAATAAGGAAAGAAGATTATAATCGAATTTCTGCATTTATTGTATAGGATACTTTCTCAGTATTCTTTTTGCGAGGTTTAAACTAAACCTCAAGTTTGTAAGTAGTCCTAACATTAACATTATAACATTTTTATAATGTATATTTTTTATTGTAGCTATTGTCCTGATAAAGGAATAAATTTATTCCGAAAGCTTGACCATATAACAAAGAGTATTTTCTTTTTGCCCTGCTGACTGCATCCCCACTACTCACTTTTTTCTTTTCAAACATTTTAAGGTACATACTAATACTACCTTTGTTCTCAAAATATGACGCTGAATAGAAGCATTCTTTCTATAGTCACTGTTGAAACCCATTCGAACAAATTCGATCAAGAAGAAGAAGATTCCAAAATCAACCTTCCTTTTGTAGTAACAGTTTGACCTTCATATTATCGATTTTACAGAAGATATGTTATAATACCTATGCAGGCTATGCTATTAATAAACTGCTATATGAATTACAGGGATATCTAGGAATGAATTATTTAATTTTTTAATAATTTTAAAGCAAGAAGTACAAACTCGAATACGTAATTAAGGTTATGATATCAAATCACAAAAGATAAAAACCACATATAACTTACCAATTAGGGTCCCTGAAGTTATTTACGAATGTATCGGTAAAGAATATCACTTTCTACCTACCCCAAATCTAAATCTTTTATTAGCATCAAATTATTGTACCCAATAAACTTATGAATGAAGGTTTTAAGTTGAATTTTAACACGGAATATGACTTATACTCCGAGTAACAGAAAATTGTCAGTTCCCATTTCTGGCTTCGGTTTGATCGGAACTGACCTTTACTTGGTCAGTTTTTTTAAGCACCCTGTGTCTATATATTCGTTTGGTTCCAACCAGGGACTCTTTAAAATAAGGGGACCCAGCTTGTCACAGTCTATTCTATTACATAGGAAAAGTGAAGCCTTGAGGGGAAGTTTGTTTTCTGTCGACTCCAAGGAGACCACAAGGGGGCTGGTACAAGGTTATGTTATATGTCAGTGTCCAACTGCCATCAGGTTTTATGTGACATGCCAGTGCTATAGATCCTAAAGGAAGCAAAATATTTCCCATCATAATTCACAATTTTTAAGTTTTCTAACTTCCAGATACTCAGATGTGTCAATTAAAGGTAATGCGGCCGCCTGTATAGTAGTCCCAATAATTGCAATCAGATTTTTCCTTTATCACCTTTAGTACCTAATCCTACAATTCTCATTACGTGGGCATTACGTATAAGTAGGTAGTTCAAAACAAAAATCGTATTTCGTAAATTTTAAATTATTAAGCAGTCAGGTCTTTTTTTTAGTTTTTATCTTCGACTACAAGTTTATTTTAAGTTTGTGAGGTACCTTGGGAGAGAAATAAAATTACAAAAATTTTATAATGAACACCGAGAAAAACTACATCATTAGAACTACTAGACCTAATCTTATTAGTCCATCCCGAAATCTGTAAAAGTTCTTTGGGTAGATACATTCAACAAGGGAACAAAGTTCAAGTATACGTATTACCAATGGATTGAGGAACCTGGTAACAAGGTGCAATAGCGACAAATTCTTAAATAAGCAAAATCGGCACTACTGACTTACCATACTTATTACTTAAATTCGTGGTAATAATTTCTTGAAATCAATTTCAACTATAAAATAAATTTGTTTCATTTGACAGTTGCCATATTCTGCACTTGTAGACACAACATTGTCAAGTCTAATTTTTAGAAATCATGGAAACCATTATTAATTTTTACTAACAATCAAAGTACCTGTTATATTCGTAGATTCTCCAATAAAATGGCATACTTGGCATCACTGATACTATTAGAATGAGGAAAGAATAGGCCTCACTTTGGAAAGTACAATGCTGGGTCCCCTTACTTTAAAGAGTCCCTGGTTCCAACGATATACATCTACATTATGTTTTCGTGTAACAGAACGTAAATTATTAACACCGTTAGATAATGTTTGCGACAAGATGCTTTGGTAAAAAGTAAAAACGCACTGTATATATTTCTATTGCAATACCGTCAGAATCAAGCCAAACTTCAAATTCTTTCTCGCCGTGTACAGAGGCGATGGCAGATCAAAGCTTTGGCTGCATCGCGTGGCTCGGGTCCAGCCATAGATAAATCAATAAAATTTATATCCTGTTAACTCGAGTTAATCGGATTTACAGCTAAAAATAAACTAGGGACCTGCGAATTGTTTCGATGTGCCTCGCAATCACATTTTGAAAAAACATTCAGCTAGCAGCTGGGCAATTTTTTTAACAAAAAAAAAACCTTTACAATAGGGACGTTCACAAAGAAATATGCAGTTTCATTGTCTGGTATCGTATTACTGGTTACTGCAGAACACGAAAGTCACCAATTTCCGCCGGTCACTAATAGTGACCAGCGGAAATTATTTATAGTGACTCACTATAAATATAAATACATGTACTTGCAGGTTAATTTTTTTTTGATGATCAGTATGGGGATCTGGGAAACTAGCGGAAATAGAAGGAAGGATAAACGGGGGCTCAATGGGCTCAATTTAATGCGCCTTGTGGATTTTTGAATAAGTCATGGCTTACTATATTTTGAAAAAACGAAATTTTGGCGATTTCTTTTATACTATATCCAAGTTACAGAGGCAGTGAATCAAAACATTGGCCACCACGTGGTCGCGATGTGACCTATTCTCCTATCGGTCTGGCCGTCGTAAAATCTCAAGTGTTTAGGCGGCGAGTGGAATGCAGGGCCGGCTCTTCCCTCTGCTAGTCTTCGATATCCCAATACTGATCTTAAAAAAAACTCACCCTGTATATTTATGAATATTTTTTATCAGACCAGGTATAGCAACCCCTAAATCTATCTATTAAAACCAGCAGAATTGACCCATAACAAAGCACTTGGTCTAGTAATTTATGTTTCTTAGGTTTTCAGCAATATCACCAGAAAACTGTTATTTTGATAGCCCTTTGGCAAGGACTATACAGGATGATTCAGTTTTTTCCAGGACACTTCTATACACATGATAGAAAACCATGAAATATGGTTATTTTGTGGTATAACTTTTTATGTGTTTAATTTCTCAAAAATTTCAACGTTTTGACTGTTAGTAGATATTCAAACGAAATTTAGTACACAGCATGCATTGATCAAGTTTCATAAAATATGTTAATACCAAGTTTCCCAAATAGCCAGTGGCGGAGATATGGGTGTACACCAAATTTGATTTATGAATAACTTTTTTTACTCTAAGTAAAAATCTATCTAATGACATTTTTTTGTATCTGCCACAGTTTCACGGCATATTCGATTTTTAGACAACTCCTTTTTGAAATGCGCGAAAAAAAATTTGAAATAAATTTCTATTTGGCCAGAGAAAGTCAAAACTTGCCAAAACCACTTTTGTGCGAGATTAAAAATATATGTAATTTTATCGAAAAAAAAAAAAAAGGTAGCAAAATTAGTTGTCCATGGATGACATTATTGTTTTGTTGAATTACTGTGATATTTTAGTCAGTACTGGCCAAATCGAGATATAAAATGTCTTCTTTTAATGAAGTAATTCATTTTTTTTGCATTTAAAAAAGCAACAGACGATAATAATATTAATTGTCTCATAAAACTGTGGCAGATACAAAAATTGACAGGTGGAAGTTCTTGCTTAGAATAAAAAAAATTATCCAAGTGAGAGAGTTATTTTATGACACTTGATCAATGCATGCTGTGGCTGTGTAACAAATTTCGTTTGAATATCTTTCATGGTGGGAAAAATAAAAAATTAAACGTTAACATGTTTGGGAATTTAAACACTCTGTATCTCGAAAAAGCTTTGTATACAGGGTGTAACTGAACTGATGGCCAAAAATGAAACCACGTATTCTTGGAGTCAAAATAATATATTTTTTTCTCCTACGGGCCATAGTTTTTTTTATACCGAGCGTAGAAATTTAGAGAAAAATACACATGTCATATTTCTTAGTATCTCTAGAAGTATACGAGATATTTTCTTCAAACTTGGCGTGTCACATGAGCGGATGAGCTGTCAAATTTAAGCTTAATATGAAGCTTCTGAGGTCCCCAGTTGCGGAGATACAGGGTGTTATTAAAATTAATTAGTTTACAAAAATATGAATACCCTGTATAATCGCATTTTTTAAGTTTGTTTTGAATGGTAAATTCAATGGTTAACAAAAAGTATCTCTTAGTATTTTTTCATATTCTCAGCCGTTTCTTAATTATTTTCAAGGAATGGCAATGCTGCAATAAAATAAATCCTACAATCTGTGGAAGTCAATTAAACTTGGCATTATTTGAATCATTTGGCTGCCAACTTTGCACTAGTATCAATATTTTGAAAAATGATATTTTCATTCGAAGAATTGACTGATATGCACTTTTGCTATGGACTTGCCAATGGCAATAATAAACATGCGGAATGGCATAGTTGCGTGTATTGAAAGAGACGGCGGTCATTTCGAACATTTAATAATTCAATTTTCTAGTTTCTAGTAGCATTACTTTTCGTTTATTATCGATTTTGCTTTTGTATTTTGTTAAATAAAGTTTAATTGACACCCACAGATTGCTAGATATTTATTCTTAAAGTGACTATTGTTCATTGCAGCGTTGCCATAATTAAGAAACGGCTGCGAACTAATTAATTTTACTAACACCCTGTATCTCCGCAACTGGGAGCCTCAGAAGCTTCATGTCAACCTTAAGTTTAACGGCTCATCTGCTCATGTGTCACGCCAAGTTTGAAGAAAATATCTCGTATACTTCTAGAGATACTAAGAAATATGACATGTGTATTTTTCTCCAAACTTCTACGCTCTGTATAAAAAAAACTATGGCCCGTAGAAGAAAAAAATATATGAAGAAGTGCCCTTATTTTGACTCCAAGAAAACGTGGTTTCATTTTTGACCATCAGTTCAGTTACACCCTGTATAGTTGTTTATGGAGTACTCAAAGTCGAATCGCCGTTTTCGGGTAATAGAGCGTCCAAGCACATTTCTAGCGTCTCCCCATTCATCCCCTCAATGCCCAATACGTCAGCTCCAACCCTCGACGCACGATTTCCCACGCCCCCCCCCCCATTTCCACGCACCCGCCCGACCGTCGGCCTTTTCCATTTCCGTTTCCCGCGTAGGTACGCGCCGGCGGGCTCCCGTTTCACGGGCGATTTGCCGCCTTTCCCTTCGGTCCCGGTAACGGATAGGGGACCCATTCACGTCAGACCGTGGGCGACCTTGCGTCGGCACGGCACCGCGTCCGAAACAAAACTCCGCCCGGTGATATATGCCGGGGGAGGGTGGGGAATGTTCGGGAAAGGAAATGTTGTGCAGTCCAATACGTAAACGTTAACGTATAATTTGACAGATACGCATGCGCACTACAACATTCGTCACGTTTACGTTTAAGGACATACGTAAGGTTACGTATATATGAACTTCGACACTGAAGTTTCTTTTTATGACTCGTATGGTTTGTTTGCCTCGAGAAATTCCACGAGTCATAAAAATTTGAACTTCAATGCCTTGGTACATAAATAACTGTTGTGTATTATACACTGAAGTTCAACTTTTCATAACAAATGTGGAATTTAGAAATGAAACACGTGAGTTATAGAAATAAACTTCAGTGCCAAATAGGTCGAAATTAATTTGTGTAGTGTTATATTTCAATTTTTGAAATAGGTACCGATTTTTTTGGTAATAATTATTGTTCGCGAATTTTACAAATACATACATGTATTTAGAATGTGCCTTATATTCAGACAAGGAGAAAGGAACCGGGAAAAAGATTTATGAGGACATATATGGCAAATACGGATATTCTGGAAATAGCACGTTGCAAACCGCCCTTACTCTTCCCGTTTCCATATTATTACCATCATTTGTCTAAATTCTTGACGTGAAATGGGTATACCAAATACTCAACCAAATGCCACAAAATTATTCTAATTTTATACTTTTTACTTTTTAGAATTGGTATAATAATTTTGAAACCACCTACTTTTTTTGATGATGAATCAGATAACTTCTGTATGTACATTAATTAATTTGAGTTTGAAATGAGTTTGTTAATTTGTTCACAATGCTGAAATGTCGATGTCATGCTAAAATATAAAATTAAAAGAAAATATAGGTACATTGTTTTTGCCAGCGATACATGATATTCGCAATACTATAATGTAGTTTTTTTACTACTAACCTGAGAAATCACCGCCATTATTTAGGTACCTCATTCTTCTAATGAGAAATAGTATTTCTCTCCCTGGGTAAATAATGATAATATAAAAGTACCTAGGTAAATAATGAAAAATTGTCTCTATGTCATTTAAAAATTAGTTTCATTTTATCAGCTTGACAGACAACTGAACTCCCAGGCTAAATCTAATCAAATATGTAAAATATGGCAATATTTCATTGTTAGTAGTAAAAAAAATTCTATATACACTTGAGAAGGCCATTATTTACATCCCATATTATATCCTTCGGCGCTACGCGCCTCAGGATATAAAAATGCTCGGTGAATAATGGCTCACGTCTCAACCTAAGTGTATAATATACTATTTTTTACTATTAACATTGAAATATTGCTATATTTTACATAGGTATTTGTTTAGATTTGGGTTCAGTTATCAAGCTGATAAAATGTTGTCAAGCTGATAAAATGAAACTAATTTTTAAATATCATATAGAAATTTTTTTATTATTTAGTTATAGGTATTTTTTTATTATCATTATTTATCTAGGCGATTTCTCAGGTTAGTAGTAGTAGTAAAAAAATTATCCAAGTGAGAGAGTTATTTTATGACACTTGATCAATGCAGGCTGTGTAACAAATTTTCTTTGAATATCTTTAATGGCGGGAAAAATAAAAAATTAAACGTTAAAATGTTTGGGAATTTAAACATCGGTATCTCGAAAACGCCATGTATATGTATAATTGTTTATGGAGTACTAAAAGTCGAATCTTAGAAAAATAATCGCCTTTTCGCATAATAGAGCTTCCAAGCACATTTCTAGCGTCCCCCCCATTCATCCCCCCAATGCCCAATACGTCAGCTCCAACCCTCGACGCACGATTTCCCACGCCCCCCCATTTCCACGCACCCGCCCGACCGTCGGCCTTTTCCATTTCCGTTTCCCGCGTAGGTACGCGCCGGCGGGGTCCCGTTTCACGGGCGATTTGCCGCCTTTCCCTTCGGTCCCGGTAACGGATAGGGGACCCATTCACGTCAGACCGTGGGCGACCTTGCGTCGGCACGGCACCGCCGTCCGTGGGTTGCGGGGACGCCGCGTCCGCGTCCGAGACAAAACTCCGCCCGGATATATATTCCGGGGGAGGGTGGGGAATGTTCGGAGGGGAAATGTTGTTTGCCGGCGGAAGGATGCGAGTTTAAAAGGACGGCCGTTGGGATTCGTCTAATACGAAGAGAGTCAAAGTGCAGTCTAATACGTAAACGTTAACGTACATTAACGTTAATTTTTTTCGATTTCAAAAAAATATAATGTATGAACTTCGGCACTCAAGTTCCTTTTTATTCGTATGGTTTATTTGCCTCGGCCAGAGGCCTCGACAACTAAATTCCACGAGTCATAAAAATTTGAACTTCAATCCCCTGGTACATAAATATAGTCCAAAGCACGAAAGAAAACGTTTCTAAAGAATGCGGGCAGCGTTGCGAGATTTCCTATACGAATAGTCGTTATTTATTGGCGAATACAAGTTTTATCATATTGAAGCCGAATTTCTGAACTCTGTTATACCGAAAAAATAAAGCTCGCATCACTGGACCACTTACCCATTTTTGTTTATCATTTATTTTTAACGCGGTGTGATAAAACACCTATTATATTTTTATCAACATCGTCGCGTCTACCATCGCCTTTGAAATACGGCAACACAGCACTTCTGCGAAGGAGTCGTCTGACAAAACCAGTTAGCCAACGCGTTTTGTGCCTCTATAGTACGTAAAGTTAACTGCGTATTTGGGCTACCATACAGACCTCATTTTTATTAGGGCCGCGGTGGCGTCGCTCGTACCGGCGCTGACTTTTTAGACTGCATGTTTTTATGCCTTCGATCGACCTTGGTTCAGGGCAGGCGCATGCATATGTCTTTAAAGAAAAACACCGCTATGGCCAAGAGCGCTAGACAAATGTGGGTTCACGGTATTGCTCCTAAATAGCTTTATCCGTGTGATTTACTAATTGTCCTACACTTACTGGGATTACTACGGTTTTCTAGGGTTTTCCGCAGTACTTGAGCGACTGCTATCCTAGTTCTATCGGGCAAAAAGTCGGCGCTAGCCGCAAATGGCAACGAAGACAAAATAATAGTAATTGCCCCCCTCCCCTGCACAAGCATGTGGTTGCTTCTGGGGTACTCCTAGTTTGGAGTATTGTGAGAGTGAGAATTATTATTATTATTATTATTAAATTAGTACTACCTAATCTATTCATTAAATAGACTCTGGGAATCCCCTATTCTCCTAATCCATGGCGCACGCAGCCATGCACCACTGTTGTCCAGTGTTGCCAGTTATGTTTTATTTTATTTGAAAGCATATTCTGATGATAAAACTCGATACTGCATTGATCCAAAAATTATGTTTTGTTGGCAGTTTTCGGGCGGGTTTCCATACTCTACTGGAAAGCCAGTTTAATAAATTATTACACTCACTGATGCTCGGGGAGCTCGTTCTAGTGGTGGTGAAGAAGCATATAAAATGGTACTATTTCGGGGGAGTTTGAACCCCCAAAACCCCCCCTCAGATACGGCCCTGGTGCCTAATATTCAGACAAGGATACAGGAACGGGGAAAAAGATTTATGAGGACATGTATGGAAAATACGGATATTCCGGAAATAGCACGTTGCAAACCCTTACTCTTCTCGTTTCATATTATTATCATCATTTGTCTAAGTAGTCAACCAAATGCCGCAAAATTATTCTAATTTTATACTTTTTTCTTTTTAGGATTGGTATAATAATTTTGAAACCACCTCCTTTTTAAAAGCTTTTATTTAACTTGCAATGTATGTATGTATGTATGTATGTATGTATGTATGTAATTTGTTCGGGTGGAATCTTGCAACTCAATTTTGAAGCAGATATCTTCAACCGATCGAGCTGAAATTTTGTACACACGTTTAATTTGGATGACAATGCATGATTATATGTGTGACGTCATTCTAAATCCAACATGGCGGATCACCCAAGATGGCGGACTAGTTAAATTTCAACCGATCGAGCTGAAATTTTGTACACACGTTTAATTTGGATGACAATGCATGATTATATGTGTGACGTCATTCTAAATCCAACATGGCGGAACACTCAAGATGGCGGACTAGTTAAATTTCAACCGATCGAGCTGAAATTTTGTACACACGTTTAATTTGGATGACAATGCATGATTATATGTGTGACGTCATTCTAAATCCAACATGGCGGAACACTCAAGATGGCGGACTAGTTAAATTTCAACCGATCGAGCTGAAATTTTGTACACACGTTTAATTTGGATGACAATGCATGATTATATGTGTGACGTCATTCTAAATCCAACATGGCGGAACACCCAAGATGGTCATTAGAAGGTCTCCTCATTGAAGAGCTAGACTGTTCTAAACTAACCGGCAAACGACCTTGCAACAATGATGCGTTAACTGAGATGAATAGACTCAGACACCTGGCCAAACTAAAAATTACAAAATAAATTAAAAGTAAAAAAATATTTTTAAAAAAAGCTTTTATTTAAATGCGCTAAAAAGAATAAAATAATCTTTTCTTTTAAAACTTTTACTATCAACTTATAACGTCATTCCACAATTTATATGATATAAAAGCTTGTCGCGAGATTTAAGTTTTCAAACTAAGTAAATACCACTACTTAAATCTCGCGACAAGCTTTTATATCATATAAATTGTGGAATGACGTTATAAGTTGATAGTAAAAGTTTTAAAAGAAAAGATTATTTTATTCTTTTTAGCGCATTTAAATAAAAGCTTTTTTTAAAAATATTTTTTTACTTTTAATTTATTTGATGATGAATCTATAACTTTTGTAGGTACATTAATTAATTTCAGTTTAAAATGAGTTTGTCAATTTGTTCATAATGCTGAAATGTCAATGTCAGCTCAAATATAAAATAAAAAGAAAATGTAGGATCATTGTTTTTGCCAGCGATACATGAGATTGGCTGATTTTTTTGTCAAAATATTCTCAATATAATATAGTTTTTGTTAAAAAAAACTACACCTTTTCCAATTGTATTTCAGATGTGTCAAATGAAATTTAGAAAGCGTTAAATGTATTTCAGAATAGTCAAATGTATTTCAGAATAGTCAAATGTATTACAGAAAGCATCATAATATGTATTTCAGAATAGTCAAATGTATTTCAGAAAGCGTTAAATATATTTCACAATAGTCAAATGTATTTCAGCAATGGTTAAATGTATTTCAGAAATTAAAAACAAAAAATGCCCCCTTGAATATATGTACAATTATACATATTTTTATGTAGGTACATATTTATATTTATTTAAAAAATAATATACAGGGATATTCACGATATACGACACGGGCATTCATGTTTGCATTAAATATTTCTTAAAAATGGACAATATTTATAAGTTATGTTAAGACAGATAAAATCGATTTTTTTTAACAAACGGCAGGTGAAATTTAATTGTCACAAAATTATTTAAATATGACTTTACCTAAAATTGTCTAGTCTACGAACACCAAATACAGGGTGATCCATAATAAATTATAAGGCCAAAATATCTTGGTACCAAAATTCCACAGGTGAATTTTAATTTCTGAAATACATATGACGCTTTCTGAAATACATTTGACTATTCTGAAAGACATTTGACGATTTCTGAAATACATTTGACTATTCTGAAATCCATTTGACGCTTTCTGAAATACATTTCACTATTCTGAAATACATGTAACGCCTTCTGAAATACATTTAACTATCCTGAAATACATATGACATTTGACGCTTTCTGAAATACAATTGGAAAAGGAGTAATTTTACAAATGCACACAGTATTTAATGTCATGTGTGAAAATGCCACCTTTATGTGAAATTTGCGCTCGCATTGCCCACAATATTTTCTCTACAACTGTGTTTTATGTATATATAAATTATGCTGAATAGTCTTTTGTAGAAAAAAGTTGATCCCTTGTCCTAGACCTCAGAAAAATAACCAAGGATAGAGAGAGTAAGAACAAAAAGTAAACAGAGCCGATATCTCTTTGAGTGATGATACGTACTTCATTGTTTGCAGCATTTCTTTTCAAAATTAAATTAACAAATCTAGCTATTAATAATTGAATGTGACAATTTTAAACTAAAACTAAATTGCGCTGTAATTATCACTTTAATAAAATCGCCAACAGACACCTCAAATCGCCCAACATGCATTGTTTGTGTTTTTTTACCCCAGTCATTTTCTCCGATTGCTTACGTATGCATTTTTGGTGTTTTCAAGTGTTTTTTGTTAACTTATAACTGTTTATTAGTATTTAGGATATAGCTTAGACAAGGAAAGAGAGAGGACACCGCGCTTGCCTACCCTGCCGTGTATAGATTTTGTTACGTCGTTTTGAACGGCTGCCATTTTATATGTGGCAGACAAAGAGAGTACGTTGTGAGTTAATTTCGCGAATTTGCGAATTAAAAGTAACAGTGATTAAGGGGAAAATATACTCTTACGATGGTGAATTGTTCAGCGTTTGGTTGCAAAAGCAGAAGTGAAAAGCAAGAGCCCGGATTTTCGTTTCACAGGTAAATATTTAACAACATTATTTATTTTATTTTGATTGATTCGAAATCGCCACAAATAAATATATTTCTGCACTTGACACTCGCTTTACATTTGGGAAATTATCTGCAAATAAATACCAATATTTCAAATTACATGTAAGTCTAAATTAACTACCTTTTCATTTTTAACATTTTTGTGATATTGGCTAAGAAGGCGTTTCATGCTACGCCACTGGCATGTCGTGCGATGTGGCAGTCGGTAACACGGCCGCGAGCGCAGTTAGGCGTCCTCTCTCTTTCCTTGTCTAAATATAGTGATTGATTTTGTATACAATGGGACGCAAAAAGTGTGTGGTTGGCCAAATTGATATTTCCCAGGACATAACCTATCACAGGTAAACGGGCTTTTGTTTACTTCAGTAAATTTCCGTTAGATGTTGGTTGACTAGAAACGTGTGCATTTTGATGCTTTTGGTCCCTCTATCCTTGGTTATTTCTCTGAGTCATGATCCTGGACCCTTACATTAGTAAATGCCTCAATTTGTCGGTGGGAACAATTTTTAAGTCCAATCCCTTTTCCTCTTTTTTAGGGTAGACGGATTCTAATGAATGGGGATTTGGGGGAGGAAGGGCGAAAGGGTCGTTTTTTAAGTGGGGGCGGTTCAATATGATCCGGGGTAGGTATGCAAATGTTGGAAATAGGTAGGGACCTTTTTTAAACCCAAAGTAGAGTGTAATTTTCAGAGAAATTAGGCCCCATTAAGCTTATTATCTGTCTCTTATTTGAAGAAAATTTTCATAGTTGTGTGCTTTTGTATAAGTATTTCCCAATGTTACGTCAACCTGTGTGTCCTCACTGAACATAATAAAAAAGTTATGACTGGTACATTTTTATTAAATGCAATCTTTTGTTTCTCCCTATAACAAACTTTAAAAAGGCGCAGTCCATGCGTTCGCAGCTAGACTTAATTAAATCATCTCCGCGTCTCTGCGACACAAAAATGGCCCTATTATACCCGGGCAAGCTCCAAATGAAGAGCGCCGTTTGCCACTGCACAGTCCAGAGCCTGGAAAAGCCAAAATAAACACCCGACCCCTTTTCTCGTTGCGCTAGCGTTGAAAAGGGGTCGGGAGAGGCCCCCCGGCCCTCCGCCTTTGTTTCTTCCCGCCTCTCGAATGGAATAGCTTTTTAATGAGTGCGCTACGGGACGTCCACCTTCAGCGACTTCTAAATTCCGGCATTCCCAATTTTCGCGGTAATATCATAGGTCATATATCTGTGCAACACAACGTATAGTCCAAAGCACGAAAGAAAACGTTTCTAAAGAATGCGGGCAGCGTTGCGAGATTTCCTATACGAGTAGTCGTTATTTATTGGCGAATACAAGTTTTATCATATTGAAGCCGAATTTCTGAACTCTGTTATACCGAAAAAATAAAGCTCGCATCACGGAACCACCCATTTTTGTTTATCATTTATTTTTAACGCGGTGTGCTAAAACACCTATTATATTTTTTCAACATCGTCGCGTCTACCATCGCTTTTGAAATACGGCAACACAGCACTTCTGCGAAGGAGTCGGCTGACAAAACCAGTTAGCCAACGCGTTTTGTGCCTGTTTCTATAGTACGTAAAGTTAACTGCGTATTTGGGCTACCATACAGACCTCATTTTTTAGGCCGCTGTCAAGTTTTTTCCGCCAGCTCATAGAGCTCAGTGGCGTTTCGTATGTTCGGGAGTTAACGTGTGCAAAATGAGTAAACAGGGACGAACGTTGCAGTCTCAAGCTCGAGAAATAATAATTGCCAATGTTATAAGGGTTTGCCTTCCTCCATAGTCTAAGGCATCACCGTTAAGATTAATATTAACAATAAATTAAATAACAATTATATGAAAATTAAGTCGGTGAGTTACACAAAATTGAGCTACGCCCCTGAACTGTGACTAATTCTATAATATTTGCGAGTTCTTCCCCCTTACGTCGCACGCATTCTGCCGACTATAATATCATTAAATATTCTTCTATCGTAATATCAAAGGTGGGGATGGCGAGACAGCGATGTAAATGAAGGTGGGCGTCCTGGAATTTCGACTTCGCGGAAAGTGGGCCTCCTGTGATGCTACGTTTTTAATGCTGACGCTGGCACTGGCATGTTCATTTTCTCGGTAATTAGCATTGGGCCGGTGTGTGTGGTGCTCGGCTGGAAATGAATTCGTTGCCTAATGTAGTAATGAAGGTGAAAGACTAAGGTGAAATGGAACAGTCAGTAACAAAAAGTTGACTTTTGAGCAAGTAGAGAGGGGTAAGTCTCTATATTTTTTCCAATCGATAAATAAATTCCGAAAAATGTCCAAACTATTTTCATATTTTGGGTCGCAGAACGCGGCACACCCTGTATACTGTGGCCTGTGGCACTATACCTTTTCAGCTTCAAATTGGGAATAATCAATTACAAATTGGGAGTAAACAACTTCAAATTGAGAATAGTCGACTTCAAATTGGAATTAATCAATTTCAATTGGGAATAGGCAACTTCAAATTGGGACTATACCTTTTCAACTTCAAATTGGGAATAATCAATTTCAAATTGGAAATAAACAACTTTAAATTGAGAATAGTCAACTTCAAATTGGGATTAATCAATTTCAAATTGGGACTAGACAACTTCAAATTGGGAATAGTCAATATCAAATTTATTTCAAAATTAAATTAAAAAATGTATTTAATGGACTAACTATGACATTTCAACTTCAAATTGGGAATAATGAATTTCAAATTGGGAATAAACAACTTCAAATTGAGAATAGTCAACTTCAAATTGGGATTAATCAATTTCAAATTGGCAATAGACAACTTCAAATTGGGAATAGTCAATATCAAATTAAGAATAAACAATTTCAAGTTGGGAACATTCAATATTAAATTAAAAATCAACAACTTCATATTAAGCAATATTTTAATTACTTATATCTAAATAAATACACAATGTGTACCTACTTATTGAATTTAAAATATCATATTTTTGCCATATATTTAATCCTTGTCTATCATTTAATATTTCTGGTATATCTATCTCTGTATATTTCCTATAAATCTGGTGCAACTCGCTACAGTTAATTTATTATTTATGTTATTTTGCACTACTTATACTTTCTAATTTCTATAAGCTAAATTTAGTTTGCGATAAATGATTTGGTCTTTGTCTTCTTTGTAAGATTTCTGGCCAAGTCTTTTTGAACTTTACCAGGCAGTCGAAATTTTGCTTAATATTATAAGTTTAGTTAACAAATTCAGTTGTTCTTGTTGATAAGTGTTTTTATAGCATGAAGTTATTGATTTGATTGACTATTCCCAATTTGAAAGTTGTCTATTCCCAATTTGAAATTGATTAATCCCAATTTGAAGTTGACTATTCTCAATTGTTGTTTATTCCCAATTTGAAATTGATTATTCCCAATTTGAGGTTGAAAAGGTATAGAGTTAGAGCAAGTGGTTATAAAAATCCAAAATTATCTAACATTTACTTTACAAGTTTCAAGTACATAACTCATTTTCCTTGCTCTGCCAATGACAAGTTTTTAGTTCCTTGCAAAAGGATAAAAAAGTGGGGATATCCGATACCGATTAATTGAAGCCTACAAAAGTTTAAGGGGATTACCTATTTCCTCTAATAAATAATATAATGCTCTAACTATCTACGGAATAAATTTCAAAGATATTTAAAGTTCGGAGTGAAGTTCCCATCGAGAAGCAAACTTCCTGTGATACTTTGGATGCAGGCTTGGCAACAACTATCTTAACTGAGCACAACGAAGTTTCGTGGAGCAGGGGAACATTGTGCGTGACAGATTTGGCAATTTGGGGTTATCGAATTGTTAAGGGAGTTTAGGAGTATGTGAGGTAACTTTCAGGCACAACAATGTAATGCTGAAAACCCAATAATCATGACAAATTCCAAATGAGATTTTTTAAATTAACTATTAAATATGTGTTTTGAGAAATTTATCATTTTTTATATTTTCTGTTTGAATGGTGGCTACCTAATTCCTTGTTTAAATTTTTTTATACAGTATCAATAAAATTGCCTTACAGTTTTTGAAGGCGCCGGTAAAAATAATAAAAGTGCCGTGACATGTTTTTTTAAGAGATGCGTTTTTAGTTTTAAATCGCGTTTTTTCTTTTTATTTGTACGGTTAATCAAAAATGACGTGCTTCGTAAAGCATTGTAAAAATGCGAAGAGACTTCCACATCCAGATTGTGAAATTACTTTCCCTAGGTAAGTATAGTATAAATGAAGTCACTTGGAACACAGTGATATACGGGGTGCGATCTATTTCATAGCATTTATCACGCTCTACTGGTAAAAATACCAGATTTATCCGCAGAAATCACCCGTATAAAATTCAAAGGTTTTTATGCGGCTGACGTCGACCTAGTCAAGATCCGCATGGAGCAGGTGTCGACGTGGGACAGTTAGGCCAGTATAACCAGTGCCGTGGACGGAAATAAGGATTGCCCTTTATTTCACTGATTTTGGTTTTGTGTATAGATTTTTGTGTGGTGTTGTTTTGTGTGTATCAAAATTATTGGTTTGCTTTGGTTTTAATTATTTCAAAGTTTATTGTATTATTCTTTAGAGCATTTAAATAAAATTTGTATAATATTATTAAGGGCCGCGCGCCGCCTATGACTTAAGTAAAGAAAAATTATCAAAAGTAAAAACGATATGAGTGTTATGTAACTAAAAATATTTTCATGTTTTTTTATAAGAAAATATGGGTTTTTAACGACTTTAGAGTACCTACCTTTAAAAAAGATAGTGGGATAAGCTAAGAAATATATAAATGTTTCGAAACGAGAATTAAATTAATATCAGAAGGTAAATACCAAATACCGGGATTCAGAGATATATACTTTACTTTTCACTTTACAATTCGTTTCCATATTTGCATTCTGCTCGAAATGTCATTGCCTATATAAAAGCCAAAACAACCTATTTGAAAGTCTTCTCATTAATAACAGCTTACGCCGGAGGATCATTTTTTTCAACCTACTTCCTTCGCGAAATTCTGAATACTCGCCAAGAATAAACTTGCCAACTATTCGGGGGAATGCCACAGTCGATCCCATCAAAATCTTATTACCGTGGAACAGTCGCCGACGTTCTTTGTCGCCGCTAATGGCCAAAGTCAGCCCCACTATTACCCATCTCTTCTGTAAGTTCCGCCAGAACAGAGCCGGCTTGCCCGGAATCGGCCCTAATTATTATACGTAATGGCGTTTCGGTGACTTCCGTTTGGGTACTGTTTGGGCATTTACATGAGTTAAGTTTTGCTGGAAACCTAATATGTAGAGATCGCCAGTCCCATGTAAATAATGTTCGTATTCAATAGCAGGATCTTCGTATTACTGGTGTTTTTAAAGGAGTTTTCAATGGATTATTTCCTTCATACTAAGTACTTGTATCCAACAAGACATCTCTTTTCTCAAAGAAGCAACCAATCATATGCAAAGCGATAAATCCTAAGGAACTTTATAATTTTTATATTTGTAAACATTCAGAAAATAAACCAGTGTTAAAAAGGTAAAAAAATCGCGCCTTCCTTGGACGTCCAAGCGTCACGTTTGTTTACGAAGCCGTCACTTTCGCGATTATTCAAAAGAATAAACTCGTTCAAAATGAATCGTTTTGGAAAATATATACAAAAAATTAATAAAAACATCATATTTTGTGAAATATTCTCAACAAAAAATGTATAGAAAATTTTATACCGCATGTTTCTAAATTATGGTGCCAACGCAATACGACAGGTACATTTAAATCGCGTAACTTCTATAGAAGTTATTGCCAAAAATATGTTTTTCAAACTATACCTTTATCACCCTGTAACATTTTTATTATGCCACTTTCGGACCCATGTTTATAAGAAACTTTTTGTTCTATACCCCGATAACTGTAAGAAGTCCCGATTTTGTCAGATGACATTCTCCACAAAATCCCTAGGAATGGGTATAACATAGGTATATTGTGTCTCAACCAGTTAATGATTTATGATGTGAAAAGTTACCCAAGTGATACGAAAAAAAAGAACATAATAAAATAAAAACCGTATTAAACCGCTACAAATAAAAATAACTATGACTACATGACTATACAATATAATTTTAATAATAATTTCAAACGTCATGGAAACTTTCATTTTGGTATTTTGGTATAATCAGCTACTTGCGGCTGCGTCTATGGTGCGTACTCAGGCAAATTTTATTTCGGTGTTGTGAAAGTGACAGTGAAGGTTTTCCGGATCGTTCAAACTAGTACAAACATTCGGCAGTGAAAATATTCGCAGGTTTTGTATGTTTCGTGAGTTTTACCGTTATCTGTGTTGTTCTTGTTCGTGTTATTAGATAGTTATCCATTGTGCAAATGGGCTCGTTACTGACCTGGACTTATGACCCGGTTGCATTTTTGCTGCATTGATGCCATGCCAACTTAGGATGGCGAAATTACCAATTGACAGCCCCAGTAAGGACTTCTTAAATTAATTTAACTATACCTAACATATTACGTTGGCACCATAATTTAGAAACACTCTGTATAATACGGCAAGTGAAAGGATTCTGTAAAAATATGCTGATTTGCTGATATTGGTAACATGGCAACGAGGTACGTAAAATTCTTGTGGGTTTGTCAATAATCAGCAAATAAATAGTAGGCCAGGGAAAATAGAATTTGACCTAGAAAAAAATATTAACTGCAATTTTGTTTTACCATATCAAAGTTATAAGTAAATACATTGGTAGAAACCAAAAATTAAACATTTTGAAAAAACGGAGCCTTGAGTTACCTCAAAAAACACCTATTTTTCGTTAGAAATTTCGAGCAAAAATGTTAACTGGATTTTTTTAGACTCTTTAGGTAAAAAACTTCCCTTGCTAACATATATTAAGAAATTAAACATTTTAAGAATATGGAAGTAACTTAGATCGACAAAGAGAGATAAGAATCGGATAATTTTCTATTTCGGCAAAAGCAAAAATATTAACTACGTTTTTATTGCAGATGATCATTCCCTTTTACAAATAGAATGTAACTTATACAAAATTAAAGATTTATCTGAGCCGCATGTATGTCAGCTGTCACTTCTGATTGGTATAGACTAGGCAAAAATATTAACTGGTTTTTTTTGTTTAATTTTTTACAATATAACTATATTGAATCATATATAGCGAAATTAAACATTTATTTACGGCGCATATAGGTCAACTGTCACTTGTCATTTCTTTAGGAAAGCAAAAATATTAACTGTTTTTTTTTAACTTTTTACAATATAACTATATTAAATCACATATAGCGAAATTAAACATTTATTTACGGCGCATGTAGGTCAACTGTCATTTGTCATTTCAAAATACTTCCGTTACCAATTTTTGTTTAATTTCAAAAAATTTAACAAGACTTAGTATCCACTTGCAATGTTTAACAAAAATCAGCCAGTTAATAATTTTGCTCTCAAAGACAGCTTCAAATTTCTTTAAAATGCGATTTCCGCCGAAACATAATGTTTAATTTCAGAATACTTGCGCAAACGTAATCTGTTTAATTTATCAATCTCAACTTTATATACCTTACTTACTAATAAATGCAGCTTAAAATTCGCAGTTAATATTTATGCCGCCTTTATTACAACAAGAAAATGCATTTTTCTAAAAAACGCCCACACGCACATGTATATAAAAAACGATTCCGGCGTTCATTTATTACCAATATTTAGTGATGGCATTATAAAAATGCGGTTATGAATTTTGTCTAGGTTTCGTTATTTTTTACCGTAATTTCCCTGGCCTATAGTGATATTTCAGTATTCGCTGCTTGGTTATTTTCCGTCCTAATACGAAGAACTGTCCCAACCTGTATAATAAGGAGGAATGCATTTTAGCTGTTTGCAGTCTGGAGAATTCTTTTTTTTTTTCATTTCATGTAGACTGGTTTCAAGTCCGGTCATATTTTCAAACGTGCTCTTTATTCTGAAAGGGGGTAGATATCCCTTAGGTGTCAGATTGCTTGAGATTTACCTCCCTGTGGTGCGCGATACGTTTTCGTTGGCTGTCACATTTTCCTGCGATTTACTTTATATGCATACTACTACATATGTGTATATCCAGATTTCCAGGTCGGCGAATAGACAATAATGTATGAAATATCAGATCTTATGTTTTTTTCGAAATAGCCCAAAATAAAATGAGTGTAATGACTACAACAGTCGAACTACATAACCGAACCACAAAAAGAAGGTTGATTTTAATTTCTTCTTCTTCACGTTCGAACTTGTTCCTTGGTTTCAATATCATTTCATCACATTACCAGAGCCAGTAGATACTTCAACGCCATCTTTTGAGAGTAAAAGAAGTAGTACTTAAAATGTTGCATTATATTTTATATGACTAGATTTATTAGCCCAATGCATAGGTGACAAGTTTTCAGAAAGTTCAAAGGATGTTGGTATATTATGTTCCTACTAAATTAGTAACGTCACTGTCCAGACTTATGTATGACTAGGGGAATGCGGGGCAATATGGGGTACCGGGGTATAACGGGGCACGAGTATTTTTACTAGATACAGCCTAACTGAAGCAGCCAAATTTCAAATCTACTAATGTCCCCCTTCCACCTCTTTTCGATGCAAGACCACGCCCCCGGTCAAGTCAATTCAGTGAGTACAGGGTGTTCCCGTATATTTTGACCCACCCCTAGAGCCTCTATTTTTCGAGTTAGAAAAAAATTACTTAAATGAAAGTTGTAGGGTACCAAGGTGTATTGTCCCAAAAATAATGGATTGACAGGAATGCCCTTGCCAAGTTGAAATGTTTTTCCATGGCAACCTTGATTAAAGATCTTATTTATTTGAAATTTGGAATATCATGCAAATGCTTAGAGCAAACATATAACATATTCATATTGTTGGAATCGGAAAAATGCGTGCAATTCAAAAATCAACAAATATATAGGGTGTTCCATTAAAAAAGGTAAGTTTATATTTTTTCATAAATTTGCGACGCTCGTTTGTTTTATCTAGTAACAGATCCTAGCGGTTCAGAACAAACCCGTTCAACTTTCATTTAAGTAGTTTTTTTCTAACTCAAAAAATGTAGGCTCTAGGGGTGGGTCAAAATATACGGGAACACCCTGTACATAGCTATTGTTGGGAGTACAACAGCTCCCGTGTTTTAAAACTTGTGTTTACGTTTTTCCAAGATAAATACAGTTTTTATTCGATTTTCCATGTGAGTTTTACTTATTAAACTTATTATTAAGTATGATTAATCTAAATCGTTTTATCGAAAAATAATTATCCTTGTAAATTTTATTTATATTTTATTGTAAACGTGCGTTGGGGCAAAATGGGTATTAGAGATGGGGCAAAATGGGGTACCCCGGGTACCCGGGTACCGTACCCGGATGTCCTATTCAAATACCTACAAGGCAATTTAGTTTTATTCTTGGACACTTCAACAGTTGATAGAAAATCATATACCCCGATTACTGTAAGAAGTCCCGATTTTGTCAGATGACATTCTCCACAAAATCCCTAGGAATTTTTTGTTAACGATGGGTATAACATTGGTATATGTGTCTCAACCAGTTAATGACGTCACTCATTGATTTATGATGTGAAAAGTTACCCAAGTGATACTAAAAAAAGAGCATAATAAAATAAAAACCCTATTGCAATCACGATTATGCCGCTACAAATAAAAATCACTATGACTACAACTCATTTTAATAATAATTTCAAACGTCATGGAAACACTTTCGTTTTGGCTTTTGGCAGCGTCTAGGGGCGGACTCAGGCAAATTTAGCTTCGGTGTGTCAAAGTGACAGTGAAGGTTTTCCAGATCGTTCAAACTGGTTCAAACATTCGGTAATGAAAATATTCGCGGGTTTTCTACGTTTTGTGAGTTTTACCGTCATCTGTGTTGTTCTTGTTCGGGTTACTTTTCGCGTTATTAGTGCAAATGGGCTCGTTGCAGACCTGAACTTATGACCCGGTTGCATTTTTTGCTGCATTGATGCCAACTTAGGATGTCGAAATTACCAATTGACAGTCCCAGTAAGGACTTCTTAAAATAATTCGAGTATAAAATATTACTATTTTGTGAATAACTTTTTATACACAGCCGCCTCGTTTTCGAAATACAGGATGTTTAAAGTGTCAAAAAATGTTAACGTTTTATTTTTTATTTTTCCAACCGTTAAAGATAATTAAACGAAATTTTGTACACAACATGCATTGATCCAGTGTCACAAAATACGGTAAAACCAAGTTCCCACCAGTGGCGGAGAAATGGGTATACAATACCCTTGAATATTATTCATTATTCTAAGCAAAAACTGTCTCTTGACTTTTTTTGCATCTGCCGAAGTTCTACGGGAAAATTAATTTATCTTTTATTGCTTTTATGGAATGCAAAAAATAATTTATTTAATTCGAAAAAAATGTCATTTTAGATTTCTCTTTGGCCAGTACTGAACAAAAATGTAAATTTAGGTACCGTGAAACTATGGCAGATACAAAAAATGCCAAGAGACGATTTTTGCTTAAAAGTATGGTCAGTATTTTTCTTGATAAAACAAATGTAGTGAATCTCCACCACTGGCTATATTTTGGGAACTTGGTATTATCACATTTTGTGGAAAAATAAAAATAAAATGTTAAAATTTTTGAGAATTCAAACATACTGTATCTCAAAAACGAAGCGGCTGTAGAAAAAAAGTTGTGCCACAAAATAATAATATTTTTACTTTTACATCATTCCCGTTGAAGTGTCCCAGAATAAAACTGAATCAACCTGAATATTGTTTAATTTGTTTAGATGGCGAAACGATATAAACGAAAAACTAACATTTTCATGTTTTTACGTTTTTATTATTTTTTTTTAATTTAAAGATTACTGTTTGCTTAATAAAACATTTTAGAGAAACGTCTCTTTAATTCACCAAAGACTCACTATTTTAAAGCATTATTGTACTACCCAATTTACCCCTCTTGGTACTCCATTATACCTCGTATACGGGGCAAAACGGGGCAAAGCGCAATTTTCATAAAAGTCCAAAAAAGTTAAAACTCAGTTACTGATTCCGTTATACAAAATGCTGCTAATGTTACTAAACATATCTAACTACCTGTGAATATAAATATATAATTATATGATTTATATATCCCAGAAATATGGGGCTATGAAATTAAGTACCCCATATTGCCCCGCATTCCCCTATATCTAAATTCAGCCCATTTCATTTGCATCGCATTCTGATTCTGTGGAGTTTGCTGTAGCAACCCGTACCTCTAAAACTAAATGCGCCGAGTAACTCTACGCAACAAAACCTCAGAGACCGCTGTGCTCGGTTTTTGTGCATATATTGCACCGTTTTACATTAAATTAAACATAAGAACTTCAATTTCAGTCATGTACTCGAGCAATGTATGCCTCTAGATGCGGGAGCTATAATACGAAATGTGGAATGAGCTTCTGCATTTCTCATTTGCAAAATGTACGTATAGCCATTCTTAGAACATTGGCAAAATTCACAATTTAAGACTTATATCACTAGGCTATTTATTCTGTGGTTGGATCCCAGCACATTTATGGGCTAGTCTGGTCATATAGAAAACTGCATGCAGGCGTATAATAGAAGTTTAGTAGACTCCCCTGGCATATTTCATTTTTGCCAGTTCCTCTTAGTTTTTAAATAAAAAATAATCCAAAAGTGTTAAGGTATTGCTCCTTTTGCTCTCAAAAGATGGCGCTAGATACAATCGGTATGCTGAAAGTCCTCTGTAGCTAAGTTCACACAATCTTCCTTGTTATTATTTGTGAATTGTCAATTTTTTACAAATCTAACCTAACTACTTATCCTTGGTATACTTCAAACTTCAAACCAGGGATTCTTTAAAATAAGGGGACCCAGCATGTCACAGTCTATCACATAGGAAAATGAAGCCTTATTTTCTGTATATCTCCAAGGAGACCACATAAGTGGGCTGGTACAAGGTTATGTTATATATGTCAGTGTCCAACTGCCATCAAGTTTTATGTGACATGCCAGTGCCATAGATTCCAAAGGAGGCAAAATATTTCCCATCATAATTCACAATTTTTAAGTTTTCAAACTTCCAGATAGTCGGTTAAAGGTAATGCGGCCGCCTGTATAGTAGTCCCAATAATTGCAACCAGATTTTTCTTGTCTCACCTTTAGTAATCCTGCAATTCCCATTACGTGGGCATTACGTATAAGTAAGTAGTTCAAAACAAAAATGGTATTTCCTAAATATTAAATTATTAAGCAAGTAGCTTCAGTCAGGTCTTTCTTTAAACAGTTTTTATCTACAACTATAAGTTTATTTTACGTTTGTGAGGTACCTTGGGAGATAAATAAAATTACAAAAATGAGCACCGAGAAAAACTACATGATTAGAACTAAGTACAAGACCTAATCTTATTAGTCCATCCCGAAATCTGTGAAAGTTCTTTGGGTAAATACATTCAACAAGGGAAGAAAGTTCAAGTACGTACCTATTATACCTACCTACATATTACAAATGGTTTGAGGAACCTGGTAACAAGGTGCAATAGCGACAAATTCTCAAATAAGCAAAATCAGCACTGACTTACCTTACTTAAATTCCTGGAAATAATTGCAGGAAGCCAAATTCAAATATAATATAAATTTGATTCATCTGGCACTTGCCATATTCTGTGTTTGTTGACAGAACATTGTCAAGTCTTATTTTTAGAAATCATATTAATTTTTACTAACAAAGTACCTGTTATATCCATAGATTCTCCAATAAAATGGCATAGTTGGCATCATTGAGACCATTAGAATGGGGAAAGAAACGGCCTCACTTTGGAAAGTATAATGCTGGGTCCCCTTACTTTAAAGGGTCCCTGCTTCAAACATTTCAAACTGAAATAATTTTAATTTTGAGATTTTAGTTTTAACGTTATAACGAGTTTTTATTATTATCTATATATATTAAAACCAAAAATGACCTTATTTATCTGCTCACCAAAATAATAAACCTATGTAATATTTATAATGTAGGTAGGTAGGAAATATATAGATAAATGTCTGTAGGTATAAAATCTGGTTGATATATTTAGATACCAGATAGGTACTTCCGAGATTCCTCTGCTGAAGATGTTATAGTGATTCATGTTCTGTTTTTTTGTGCTGTTTGCTCTATCAAGCCAATAATAATGAATAGTGAATTTGAAATAACTACCTTTTAATGTAAGTACTTATTTAAATACCAAGCTATAACTGTATTGCAATGTATTTTTTTCCTACCCAGCTTGTAGAAAACCAATGAATTGGGGAAAATTCTTAGAAGGTCCACGTATTCGCCTTCGATTAACCTGACGTTCTGCCCCATATTTTTACCAAAACTAGCATCCTAAGTTTCAAAAGAGGAAAAGAAGCATTTTAAAAACCAAGAATTTGTCGAGGAAGAACATAATGACGAGGAAAAATACGCAAATAGATAGATCAAATATCCATGATATTATATAATGGCAAATGTCTATATTTACATAACTTGTAAGCAAGAATATTTACTAGCTAATCTAATATTAAAAATATAGCAATTTACCCACCCTTATACTTTCACTGTTCTATTATTTTCTGGTGAAAATAGATCTAAATTGTTTATATAATATCAGTGCAACAGTCACCATAATGGGAGGATTGTTGGAATAAGCTTTTTCAAAACTCTACTCCATACCTATACTTTCGGCAGCTTATTATTAAACTTCAAAAGGTCACTTTCACAAGCACTAAAAGGAAAATATGTTTTCAAATGAACAAAATATGTATATGGAAATACTGTGGGATTTAAGTACTTACATTATTTATTTATAAAAGATATTAAAGGGTATGTAACAGGGACACTTGAAGCAAGCAGTTTTATTCTTAGAATCCAGTCTCATCCAGCAGATAGCAGGTAATCATTTTTTAAGCTTTCATGCTGTCATCACATATGTGGCTGTCATACTGTCAGCCCACAAATCACTAACCAATTAGGTACCCTGAAGTTGCCGCACGCGGTTTTGAGACGGATATATTATGATGTCGGTAAAGAAGATTACTACTACCTTAAATATGTTAAGGTATTTCAAATTTCTAAGATTGTGGATATTTATTTTGGACAAGGGGCTTTTAGGGAACTAGATGACTGTAGTTCACCATTGCAAACATCAAATTAATTTTTAAAATTTAATCGTACTAGCCCATACATTTTTCTGCGATCTTTCGAAAATTGATATTCGTTTCTACTTCTACCGATAATTTCCATTAACCATTTTCCTCATAGTACATACCTTATTTGTATCCAATAAGGCATCTATTTTCTTAAAGAAGCAACTAATCATATCTGCTCAATACACATATCAACTTGTCAAAATTGGTCTAAATTATCATTATGAAGATGAAAATAATTATGTTGCCATATTATTATCAGGCATTGTATATATGAATTGACATAAGTTTTTACATTGCTAAACTGTATATTTATACAGTGTGTCCACGGATAGACTTAACTATCTATCTACTTAACTATTTCATAAAAAAGTCTACTTGTTCTTAAAATAAAATTGGCATGGAAAAAGTTGACATTACTTATACTGGGTGATCAGAAAATTAGAGAAACGTTAATTAGCATAAGAGTAAACTACCTACCTCTATTTGTAGAGATAATGAAAAAAGTGATAAAGAAAATTTGCTCAGCGTGGTAAGCTACTCAAGTGTACAAAATTTCAAAGCTTACTTAGGCCTACTTTGATTTTTTGATTGTATTCTCTTTTTTGTCAAATAAATGGTTTTCTGTAAATGGTACGACAAAACTGTATTAAGAAAACTTCCCCAGAATGGAAAACTGCGCATGATGACAAAATTTTACTATTCTAGGCCTACTTTGTATTTTGGAAAATATTGGAGGCAACGCAAAGTGGGCCTAGGATTGTTAAAAAATTTTCCATCATACACAGTTTCCTATTCTAAGTAACTTTTATTTATAAGTTTTGTCTTACTACCTACAGAAAATTATTTAATCGAAGAAAAACAAGAAAAAAATCAAAAATCGAAGTAGGCCTAACGCTTTGAAATTTTGTACACTTAAGTAGCTTACCACGCTGAGCAAATTTTCTTTGTAACTTTTTCATTATCTCTACAAATAGAGGTTGTTTACTTTGTAAAAAAAAGACCGAGCCATAGGCGGCGCGCGGCCCCTAATAATATTATAAAAATTTTATTTAATGCTCTAAAAAATAATAAAAAGCAAATCAATAATTTTGTTACACACAAAACAATACCACACAAAAATCTATAATACCAAAATCCGTAAAATAAAACGCAATCCTTATTTCCGTGCACGGCACTGGTTACACTGGCCTAACTTATTAGCTGACTCCTTGACTAGGTCGACGTCGACCGCATAAAAACCTTTGAATTTTATACGGGTGATTTGTCTGGTATTTTTACCAGAAGCAGAGTGTTGTAAAGGTTATGAAATAGATCGCGCCCCGTATATCCCTGTGTTCCAAGTGAGTTCATTTAAATTTGTGGTACACATTGAGAAAATAAATCAGTGTTAAAAAGATGAAAAAATCGCACCCGTCTTGGACATAAAAACGCAATCATAACCGAGACTAAACATTGACGTAATAGTCGTTATTTTAAATGCATCAATCTCAATGCGAATCTACAGTACCTACTTTATTGTCATTTTCAGGTGCACTAAATTTTAAATTTGCAGAGAGAACGAGAAGACAATACAAAAATGTTCTTTGTCATATTATTTGCCATTGTGTCCTATTGTATTTTGTTTTGAATGCGAAAGACGTGGCCGGTCAATGATATATTGACAATAAAAAATGTAAACCTGTCGCAGCGTCAAAGAAACAAAAGGCCAAATCGAGTGCTTGTCGAGACCACAGCCGCTAATAATCGAGGTGCTGTCTGAAATCGATTTTTCAGCCTTGAACCGTACCTCCAAGAAAACCACTTGAACTTGGGAGATGAATGCATTTTTACAAGCTTTTATTTAACTTGCCCTTTCCCTGTTAGTATGCATGGGTCGAATCTTGCAAGCTGAATTAGAACCACTTCCTGACATCCGATCGAGCTGAAATTTTGCATAGGTACACCTTTAGTTCCGGTGACAATACAATATGCAATACTCACTACTCATTGAAATGACAAGTAGATGGAAGGAGTGTAGAGAGAGAAACTGGCAGCCAAACTTGAGTAAGTGAAATAGAAAATAAATCAGCTGATTCCGGCAAAAACCACATAACACAAAAGAGGTGTTTGTCCTAACTTTCCATTTTTGTGTCCTGTGCTTCAAACTAACCTATATATTTTGTGCTTCAAACGAGATCCGTTGTCAAACGTCATTTTAATTTTCCTTTTGTCCCAAGTCCCAATACGAATAGGAGTAATTATTGTATTATTTATATTTGATTTGAGTTCGTGTCGTGGTGGCAGTTTCGTATAAAACTGCGTTGAGTTTTCTTAGTTGGTATTTGGTTTAATATTATATTTTTAGATCGGAGAGAAAATTTAATTTAGCTATGCGGCTATATTCTTTCTGTTTAACTTGTAAATTACAAAAAAGAGGGTCAACTCCTGTTGTGTATTTGGATGTACCAAACGGGACGGAAAGAATAAGAATAGTGGGGTTTCTTTCATTCGTAAGTCTTAAAAATCTTTGCTAATAACTTTGCAGTTTTCCAAGAGATAAGGTGATATTAGAGACAAATGGATTGCAGCAATAAAAAGGAAAAATTTTGTACTGTCTACAAGTATTTACTTGCATTTGTAGTCAACAATTTATTCAGAGCAATTTCATAGAGAATTTTGGGCAGCGCAAACTTTAAAAGTATGTAATTACTACAGTTTTTTATTTTCCAAGTCATGATAGAAACTATCAAGGGAAAAACTGGCAAAATATTGTGCTTATGAACCTAGCTCTTCGTAGTCAAAGATGGAATTAATCTTGAGGTTCTGGTCCCTTTAATAAGGTAATTATTTGTAATTCTTTTTATTAGATGCCTCTTACATGCTTTTCCTATTAAATTGAATTTAAAAATTAATAAACAAATATTATAAGTAATTAAAGTTGAAAATGTATACCTTATCCTAGATATTTAGTCGTTTTGTTATTTTAAAATAAACTTTTATTTTTTGATTTGTATTTTATTTGTCTCAATTTACTTCCAGGTACATAAAATTGCCATGTAGGTAATTTTTAATCAATTCACTACTTTTTTCTGTGCAATATTTACATAATTGTGGTTATATAGAAAAATTCTCATTTCTACAAACAAGCCCCGAATTTCGGAAAACAGATCAAACAATAAAGAGAATTACGGAACATGCCCATTAAATTCGCCCATTAATATGCAACATCCCTATATACCTACCTCCTTTGCCTGAATCAGCTGACACGTTCATTAGGCGTCCTTGTCTTACTTATTGCCATTTGAATCCTATCTCTCTCTAGAGTTGGCTGCCCCAAACAACAATGAAAGTGGTACCTGTGCGACTTCCATTGTACTTATCAATTAGATGTCACTACTATAATACTTTCAAAATGGCCGCCGCTCCAAGATGGCGCATGATGTATTTTTTGTCAACCCCCTTAATATGGGTATCAAATGAAAGGGGCTTGAAGAGTAGAAAACGATAAAGTTAGTGACATCAATATGGTCGCCGCTCCAAGATGGCGAATTGCCTATTTGATACCCAACACGGGTATCAAATGAAAGGGCTCGACGGGAAGAAAACAATAAGGTGAATGACTTCGTACGAAATCTAATATGGCGGTCGCCCCAAGGCGGACTAAATTGCTTTACCACCATCCTGACACGGGAATCAAATATAGGTACAAAAAAGAACAAAATAAAATTGAAAATAAAATAAAACATTTTTAAAAACAAGCTTTTATTTAAGCCATGTACTAAAACGAATAAAATAAGTTTAGGTTTTCGTTAAGATAATTCAATTCCAAATTGCGACAAGTTTTTGCAAATTGAAAAGCTTGTTGTGCGAATTGTAAAGAAAAAATTCATACTTTTTCAAATAGGTAGGTACTTGCTTATCAATCAATCGCTGTCCAATAAAATTAATTTGTACAATGTTTGTATCTACTTTCATCAACATTTCGCGCGACAAGCTTTTCAATTTGCAAAAACTTGTCGCAATTTGGAATTGAATTATCTTAACGAAAACCTAAACTAATTTTATTCGTTTTAGTACACGGCTTAAATAAAAGCTTGTTTTTAAAAAGGTTTTTTCTATTTTCATTTTTTTTTCGCTGTGATTTGTAACGATGTGCAAATTTATAAACAACTGAAACAGCCACAAATTATGTATCGCCTGGGGTAGCAATTTCTTTTAAATTGTTCAAGATATCGGAGGGACTGGAAGTGAAGTACCGAAAAGTTTACGAACTCCGCTCCTTGAAGTTGGAATTTTCGTCGATCTCAATAAACGAAGTTTATACTTATAATCGAGGAAAGTTTCGTCAAGATAATCGCCAAGTTACCCTGAGCAGACCAAACATTGTATAGTTCATAGAGAATGTTGCAGATTTATGTCGACTGACAGCTAAGTAGAACAGTGTTTTAATATAAAACTGAACTGGCATATTAATTAAAGTGGTTTTATTTTCTATACGGGGTAAATCATAAAAAATGCCGAAAAGGTGTTTTATGGAATAGAAACTTGAAACTTCATTGTAAGAAGGGTGCTTTACTATTCAGCCTTTTTCATATTTTCGAAGCTCCCACGTATTCGAAATGAGATATTCGAATTTTGAAAACTGCGTTTTGAGTTTGCAGGAAAGCATAAGTTTTATCAAGAATGAAATTTTTTGATAAATGTAAAACAAAAAAATCTCATGTGGTGCGTACCCCTACTTTCTGATGGACACTGTAGGTGCAGTTAGGTATTCACATAAAAGATTGTTTGTTGAAGTTTTCAATTTCCTATTATAACGCCTTTAAACTTTTTTAGTTAGACTGCAGTAATTTATGGAAGTTGTAATTTACGCAGAAAGTTGGAAACAACCAGGACTGCATAAATTCAGTAGGTAGGTATGGAGTAGGTATAAGCGGACTTGATCTCGAAATAGATCAATAATCTCGAACGATATCCCTTGAAACTTTATAATCTGAATCTGTGCCTAATGCTAGAAAATTACCTAGTTGGGCAATAGATAATTTGTTGAGCTCTAATGTTAGAAAATCAACTTGTTTTTGATTTAAAATAACCAAGAAGAATATAATTGTATTGTTCTTTAATTTGGAAGCTATTTACGGCCTTTTTGTAGCATTTAATCAGAAATATTTTTTTTTTCATTCATCCATATTCTCTACACTGAAAGAAAGTAAGATCGAAAGAAGAACAGAAAAATCAATTAGTGACTCATATATGTAGTCTGTCGTTTTTGTGTACCAAATTGGAAGGTTTTACATTTTCGAGAAAAGTTAGAGCTAATATCAATAACGTTGGAGATATACAAGGTGTTTTTCTTTTTTCGACTTTCTTAAACTTTTCTGTTTGTGAATATTTTCACCCCAAAAGCGTCCAATTTGAGACACCCTGTAAACCCCGAATAAAAACCAGCTAACCTATGTTTTCGCCCAAATAAAGAAATAATTCTACTTATAACCACAAAGTATATCTTGTAACTACTGTAAAATTATAATATTCACTGAATTAGTAGAGCTGAAAAATAAAATCAATATACGGGAAATTTATTACCATATAATTTGCAGACTTACAAATTCTTAATTTGAAGCTCTGTTGTAAAGAGAATAATAATTATTCACAATCCCGTCTTTCATTAATTCTTACTTGCCCAAGTATGTATTTTCCTTAGAATTAAAATAAAATTTAAAAATTATAGTTGGAATAATTTTCTATTTTCTGGGGAATTTAAAGATGAAGTCAAAGTTAATATACTGTGTGTTGTTAAAGTTATCTCGAAATATACACTTTTGTACACAATTCTGAAGTTAACTATGAACAGTGATGTAACAGATACATTTTTTCGGTATCCTAGATACAGATACTGTCTGACAGATGTATCTAGATACAGATACTGATACATTTTCTCCAAAGTACATATCTGGGTACAGATACAGATACGTTAAAAAAGTATCTAGATATAAAAACATTTCAGACCTCATAACTCAGAAGGCAATCAATATACTTATAATAATATATTTACTTATACAGGGTGATTCATGTAAGTGGTTCATTAGAAGTTTACGGGGAAGGAGTATGAATTTTGATTTGAAATGTTGGCTACTTATACATATAACAGATTGTAAACTTTCTTTCTAAAATGTTTTCAACTTCCGATCACTTCCGATCACTTCCGGTTATACCGGAAGTCGATAGCAACTTTGTTATTTCAAATAGAACACCCTATATATTGTTAAACCATTTGGTTCCCTATTAAATTCCAAATCTTTTTTCTGAATATCATGTGTACCCTATTCCTAACCCTTTTCGAGATATTCCCAAATTTTTGATTTTTTTGAGTGTTGCAGCCATCGACCATATAGTGATGATAACTTTGAAATTTATGAATCTGGAAAATTGAAATTTTGGACTGTCGTAGGCGAAAGTCAACTTTATTAAATGGTCTGTATGCCATTTCAAAATATTGTACAGGGTGTTCGGGAAAAAATTCCCAACATTATCATCGGAAAATTGAAAAATCTCATTTTTTTCAAATGGAACCCATATTTTTTTATTGCACCATTGAAATGCTTGTGAAAAGACAGTTCAAAAAGATATAACACACTATATTTCTAAATGAAGCGGTTGCTTCGTTATTACGCAAAATACGTATTTTTGCTGCTCCATATCAAGAAACAACAACTGACCTTTCCTAATAGGCGGCCATGGATTTCATGGATTTTTCATTTGTAATTGTCATTTATTGTGTTCCAAACAATAAAATATTAACTGTTCTCTAACCTAACCTCTAACCTAACCTCTAACCTAACCTCTAACCTAACTTCTAACCTAACCTCTAACCTAACCTCTAACCTAACCTCTAACCTAACCTCTAACCTAACCTCTAACCTAACCTCTAACCTAACCTCTAACCTAACCCCTAACCTAACCTCTAACCTAACCTCTAACCTAACCTCTAACCTAACCTCTAACCTAACCTCTAACCTAACCTCTAACCTAACCCCTAACCTAACCCCTAACCTAACCCCTAACCTAACCCCTAACCTAACCCCTAACCTAACCCCTAACATAACCCCTAACCTAACCCTGCATTATCGGTGTTGTGAGTTTTATTTCTACAAATGGCAAGCGTCCAGGATTTACCTGATATTTTTGGTTCGCTAGAGAGAAATCTCGACAACACACAAACGTCAAAGTGGAAACATTAAAGCATATCAAAGTTGTGAAATTTTACCTACCTACTCTTTCTTGCAAGTTGCAAAATATTACTCGGATATAAAAAAAATGTCATTAAAACTTTAAGTTTTAGTGCTTTGATACGATATTTCACCTTGAGACGCTAGAGACGTTAGAGGTTGGGTTAGAGGTTAGGTTAGAGGTTAGGTTAGAGGATAGGTTAGAGGTTAGGTTAGAGGTTAGGTTGGAGGTTAGGTTAGAGGTTAGGTTAGAGGTTAGGTTAGAGGTTAGGTTAGAGGTTAGGTTAGAGGTTAGGTTAGAGGTTAGGTTAGAGGTTAGGTTAGAGGTTAGGTTAGAGGTTAGGTTAGAGGTTAGGTTAGAGGTTAGGTTAGAGGTTAGGTTAGAGGTTAGGTTAGAGGTTAGGTTAGAGGTTAAGTTAGAGGTTAGGTTAGAGGTTAGGTTAGAGGTTAGGTTAGAGGTTGGGTTAGAGGTTAGGTTAGAGGTTAGGTTAGAGGTTAGGTTAGAGGTTAGGTTAGAGGTTAGGTGAGAGGTTAAGTGAGGTTAGGTTAGAGGTTAGGTTAGGGGTTAGGTTAGGGGTTAGGTTAGGGGTTAGGTTAGGGGTTAGGTTAGGGGTTAGGTTAGGCGTTAGGTTAGGGGTTAGGTTAGAGGTTAGGTTAGAGGTTAAGTTAGAGGTTAGGTTACAGGTTAGGTTACAGGTTAGGTTAGAGGTTAGGTTAGAGGTTTCCTAGACTACTGAAACATAATAAAGATAATAATAATTTATCCCAATACTCAAAATATCGTTTGCATGTTAATTTTTAATGCAGGTATATAGCTATAAAACTTTAATCCCTTTTCTGTTAATTTCCAAATCGATCTAGGTATAGGGTGGCTTGCTATAAAGGTAACCGTTTGGCTTGCCGTACACTGTTCCAACAACTCGTTTTGATCAGTTAACATCTCTGTGTTTCTATTATCGCCGACCAAAATGCGCGGGGCGGACGATTACTGCAAAATCTGCACAATCACGTCGGGCGGCTGCGTCCGTGTTACCGGAGAGCGACCGATCTGCCACGTGTGCAAGGATTCGGTGCATTTATTCAGCGCCAAACTTGCCTGGCAAATCGAGGATCGGCTGCTGACATGGTGCTGCATCGAGTGCGAACGCCTAGAGAAGCTGGGGATCCAATCCAAGCGTATGCTGACGTTCGAAGAGATGTGCGATCATTTGGATGCGAAAAAAGCAGCTAGGTCCGTACCGGCAGTAAAGGAAGAAGTTAAAGAAGTGAAGGAGGAAGTCAAGGAAGAAGTGCAGGAGGAAGTCAAGGAAGAAGTGCAGGAGGAAGTCAAGGAAGAAGTGAAAGAGGAAATCGAGAAAGAAGTGAAGAAAATGAACGAAGATTTAAAAGTGTCGAGCGAAAAGATGTTAGTGTTCAGTGGGGAAGTTCGGGAATTAAAGAATACCGTAAATATGCTTTTGGTGATGCTGCAAATTTCTTTAAATATTTCGCGATTTTGACGCTTGCCATGCTTTACGTGTTATTCTTAAGCGGTATTAAAATGATGTAATTTCAAACTACAGGGGGAGTTTGAATTAAGGTCTGCGTGAAAAAATATTCAATACTGCTTTGTAAACACTAACATACGTGCTTTGAAGTTGACTGTTATATAATGGTACAAATGCTGTGCTTCTGTCCATTTGTCAAATTAAATACTTGTAGGTTATATTAGGTACTGTCATTTTTGTTATTGTATTTTTAATATTTAAATTTATCTTTAACCTATATCTAAATGTTAGTCAAACAATAAAAACGAAGTAACAATTTGTACGATTTTGAAAAAAATAATTCTACATAGTCCTCCACATATTTTCATTTTGAATTTCTATAAATTCAATTAAAAAAGAAACAGAAAATTGAAATTTCACATTTCCAATTTTGTATTGGGCTTTATTTTGGATTATAAAAACATTATGTTTTCCTAATTTGTTATCACCATGTACATTTGCCATATTATATTTTTGCAATTATGCACAGAATAACTAATTATTGTTCTATTTTTGCCAACTCCAATCGTGGACACATTGTATATTATACATACAGCTTGTCCTAGGATAAGCGAAAAAAAGATGTGAACGACAAAAAAATAGTTTGAAATGTCCAACGAAAGTGGGTCTTGGCATGAGGGAAAAAAAATCATGGGATAACTGTATAAAATTATATGTACAGTGTATGTACTGTATAAAACTATATATACAGTGTGGTCATTTAAGTGTGCAACATATGGGACTTTTTATTAATTGCACAATCAAAATACAGACATTCCGAAAGTTGATGCATGTTCAGTAATCATATTAGGTGAACTTAGAATGGTTGCAGGAGTGAAGTACCCTTATTTAAAAAAATTCAGCAAAAGGTTATTAAGAAAAGTTGTTTAAAATTAAAAGCTATGCCTAAATACCAAAACATAGCCTCCTAAGAAAAAATTTGTTCGTCTATTATTTTTCACAGTTTCTTAATAAACATTTAAAATAAAAATTTTGCACCTTAAATGAGAGTTTTTTAATATAAACATTATAATTAGGTACTAATGTTTTTCCTTGTTCAGAAGACTTTTTGCGAAATTTTAAAGTTTTGTTTAATATCGTTGCAATAAACATGAAGTTTGTGATTCCCTAAAAAATTTAAAATCTAAGTTTATTTTACAAATATGCTTGAATTTGAACAAAGTTATGCGAAATTGATATAATTTTGATTGATTTCTGAAATTGTTTAGGATGAATATTAAAACAATTTTTTTAGGAAATTATTAATGTTTTTCAAAAAAATATATTTATTTTTCTTAGGAGGCCATGTTTTGGTATAAATTTAGGCATAACTTTTAATTGTAGACAACTTTTCTTAATAACATTTTGCTGAATTTTTTGAAATAAGGGTACTTTACTTTTGTACAATTTATATATTTTTTTACCTACCCCGTATGATGTTTGACTTGCAACCATTCTAAGTGCGCCTAATATGATTATCGAACATGCACCAACTTTCGGGAATATTTGTAATTTCGTTGTGCAATTAATAAAAAAAAATCCCATATGTTGCACGCTTAAATGACCACACTGTATATGGTTGGAATTGGGAGAACAAAGGGAACCTAAAAATCCGAAAATATACAGGGTGTCTCAAAAATCTGCCCAAGTGATGTGTTCACTTCCTGTCAAACTGGAAGTCAGAAACGAAAACCGACAATTTGTTGTTACTAATTTTGCGTAAATAAATTTGAGACTACTGTATAGACTTTATATCTAGCTTATTTCAACGTTGAACATTCACCCGTGGGGGAGCATCATTCACTTTCCCCTCTCAATCATAGATAACTGTTATTAGGCGGTGCATTTTTTTGTTCCACAATATATATGTATTTTGCCCTAATTATCTTTTTTTTATTCTTCGAAATGAGTCTGCCCGTCTAAAATAAAATAATAATTCTCTCATGTAATTTATGTTGAATAACGCTAAAATAACGACAAAAAAGATGGAAAAAAGACGTAGGCAAGTCGATTCAGCCGCTGAAATGATAGTGTGAATGGACTGGCAGGAAACACAGACTTATAATTGCAGCCTAATTAGGTAGGTATACCGTGGGATCCATATATATGATGGGGCACTGCTTTGAGGCATTAATGGTTTTCATAAAGCGAGGAACACACTAATGTCTCGAAATGATCTAGAACACAACAAAATCAAAATTTTTACAGACATTTTTTCTGAAAGAAAAGTTATCTAGATCTAGCTCATAATAAGATACTTGACCAATGACCATTTTGATAATTTCACTATAAAAGCCCACCTATATTCTTCAAACAGAAGTTAAAAACATTAACTGAAACCCAGTAGGTTCATTGTATAATAAAATATTTTCTTCTAAACTGTAATGTCTTCTATGAATACAGTCTGTCTGATTTACGTTATGGCCATTCTGCAAGGCAATCTAATTAGCAATTAGGAGCTTCTTTTAGATGCACGGTCGACATAATGTACCGTGAAGAGTATTCGCTTTAAGCCTTGCAATTTGTTTAATAAAAAAGCGGCAGTAATCCACAGCAATTACTTCGAAAGTGGCTTTAATTTCTCCAACAATTTGGTCCAATTGTTTTTGGGCTGGTAAATGAACTGGGAAGGATTATGGCATGGACATGTAATGGATAAAATCACCAATAAACTTAAAAGCATTTTCCCTGAAAATTTAGTAGAACAAGAGAACAAGCAATCCGATATAAATTTATAAATGCAATAAATAACTTTATTGTAGGGTATATCAAAAAAATATGTGTCCTAAGTAGGTCGATTTTGATTTTCGGCAAAAATCAATAACAATTATAACCATGCCATCAGGAGACTAGGGGGTGCCAAAGCTCCAAGGAGTTCATAAAATCTTTCATATGTTTATTGGGATATCTATGATTTTAACTATTTTCACTGAAATGAAACAGTGGGTTATCTTGTAATAATTTGTAAAATACTGTTAAATGGGGACTCAAAGATTTGTTTTACTTTAGGTATTTATTTTGTATAACCGAACCGTACAATCCCAGACAACACAATAATATTATTGGAATATTTTATACACATTTTCAGAGAAACATGAAAATATTAATAAAATATTCCTATATTACCCAGTTAATGTTTTTTAAATGTTTTATAAATTCTAAGAGTAGACCAACTATAAGGTTGTTAAAATATTTTTAAAACGTTGCATAAAATATTTTAAAAATATTTTTAAAATATTATCAACCATTATCAACCTAGGTATATTACATAATTATTATAATAATATAATACCTAGTTACTGCAATCAGGGATCAGGGTCGTAATAATGAAGCAGTCAATTTTTTTTACCATTATTATGTAAGGACTAAGGTCTCCTTACTGTGGCCGTAGGCCCTATGGCATGGGCACTAAACAGCTAAGCTACCGGATATACGGATACGGGCATAAAACTATGATAGTATCATGGATATCCTGGATATATGGGTTCCATCGGGTAGGTGCTATATATTCCAGTTGATATTAGTCAGTAGCGGTGAGATGTAGGAGACTTCGGCGTAACATTTAAGTGAGTGTTTTAATAATATTCCTTATAATATTTATAAAATATTATAAAATAGATTTTGAGGAATATTACTATAATGTTTTATAAATGTTGCAAAATTTTCAAGTACTTTGGAATTATTTTTAAATATTTATAAAATATTTTGTCCAAATATTAATAAAATGTAAGTAAAAATATTTTAGAAAACATTTTAGTCATATTATATAAATATTGTAATATTTTCTGAATCTTTGGAATCATTTAAAAATATTTTTAAAATATTTTGTGTTGTCTGGAATGCTACAGCCAAGACTGCCAAAATAAAAAAAATAGAAAACTTCCTTTACAAATTATTATACTGGATACAAAAAGAGGTGTGTATGCTTCTCTCCCATTTATATAACATAATATGCGCTTATTGTAACCTTGTGCCATATAACTACTTTTAAAATATAGCAGAAATAATGCTTATACGCTTTATGAACAAAACCGTAACAAATAAGACTATTACAATGATAATTTCTTGAATTAATCATATTGTTTCACACATTTCCCCACCTATCAGATATAAAAACCACAAAACCAGCCAAAAAAATAATCAAAACATTCTTGCAGGCCGCCTGTTTCACTACAAAATGTGCTCCAAAGTTGTGTCAACTTTGTTTATCGTGTCCGTGGTATACGCCCAGTACAACAATAACAATAACAACTTCCAATATACGGTAAACTCCAACGGATACAGATACTCAGTGGCAGATTCGCCCGACGGATATACAGGGGGATACCAACAAAATATCCAGCAGAATGAACAAAAGCAAAACGAGTATATTCCTGTGATTGAAAATGGCGTTCCAGTCGATACTCCCGAAGTCCAAAGGGCGAAGGCAGAACATTTTCAGTTGTATGCCAAGGCTGCTGCTGAGGCTGCTAGAGCTAGTCAAAGAAGTAGTGCCTCCAGGCGAAGTAATAATAATAACTATTATAGCAATCAAATGTATGTATTTGATTTGGTAAAATGCTTTATTTAATTACATTTGCAAAATTTTGTTTTTCAGATCGTATGTGGCACCTGTTCAGAATCCCTACTATTACAATAACGGTATGTAAAAAGTAACAATCCATTAATTTATTTTTTGTTTTTGCATTTTTTAAATATTTTCAACGGATTTTTTTCTACAGGGTGGTCCAACTTAAGGAATCTGTAGAAAACGTTGTCCATATAAACATATTTGGTACAATGTAGACACACATTACGTGATATAAATTAAAAATAATTTGGCCTGTGTACTTCCACCAGTGCCGGAGACGCGGAGGTCAACCATAATATGTTTTACTGAAAAGGAAATCTTCTTTGGACTTCACTAAATTTCCAATTAATTCTATGAAAAAGCTATTCTTGACTTTTTCGAAAAATGTAATGTTTTTGAAAATTTTATTTTCGTACGTTTTAAGACTCAATGTCCAGCACGTTTGTGGTGATTCAACATTTTGACCCATAAAATGGCTTTTTTCGATCTGTAGCAAGTAACACGCAACATTTTAACATTTTGGTCAATACAAATGTTAATCTAAGTAATTGCTTACATTTTGAGACAAAAATGATTTAAAATTATTTATCACAATGGCGTCATTATGCTTTTTGCGCAAATACTAATAACGACCATTATGATAAATATTTTTAAATAAGTTTTGTCTCTAAATGTGAGTAATTACTTAGATTAAAATTTGTATTGAGCAAAAGTTTAAAATAATGCGTGTTACTCGCTACATATCGAAAATAGTATATTTCATTACGAGTCTGGAAATAAAGATTATTCCGTGCGCGCGTGACAAATTCTCATGTGAGGCGCAGCCGAACACGGGAAGTCATGCAAGTACGGAAAAATCTATTTCTGGACGTGTAATGAACGATATTTTGTATTATACTTCTTTGAAAACGGAAACTTAAAACATTTTATCGGCATATTATAATAAATTTAATTGACAAAAAATAAACAATGCAGACAATATAGTGTTTGGTATGTATGATGCGTTTCCATGGTTACTCTCAAATTATTTCAAAGGTGCTTTGTTGTAAATTAGTTATTGTCAGATAAGGTGAATAAAACGTCAAAAATATTACAGAAATGTCTCTAAATATTGAAACACTTACGAATTAAAATACAAAATAGGTACATGCTAAATATCAGAGAGCATATATAGAGTTTCTTAAATTTAGTTTACTTTGCTGTAATTTTTCTATTTTAAAGCTATATATTCGGTATTTTTATTCAGCGCACGGAAAGTTTTTCCATGCGCTGTTTCCGTGCGCTAGCCCGAAAAACCCCATCTTTCATTATTGCTATAATATATTACACACCGAGGTGGGAAGTGTCTCATTACTGTCGAGAGATTAAATAGTTAACCGAGGTGCGAAGCGCCGAGGTTAACTTTATCTCGAGACAGTAATGAAACACGTCACCGAGGTTTGTATACTATTTTATTTACAACCATCAATATTTTGTAATTTCAAAATTTTATCTCCGTATACTTCCCGCCCTCCTGGGTGGAAAGTAAACTTTCCACCCGGGCGGGAGGTTGGGAAGTAAAAGTAAAAAAATTGACACTTTCAAACTTCTAAAAAGCCAGAAATGTCAACATTACATACATGGTTGTAAATAAAATTTATTTCGAAATGTTGAATCACCACGCACGTGCTGTACATTGAGCCTTAATAATTGTTAATTTTTAGCAGAAGAAAATCATAGTACATAGGTCTAGGCTTTTGAAATTTTGCACACCTACTCAATTTTAATTTCTAAACAACTTTGCTTTATAACATTTTGTCCTAAAACTTAGGGTTTCTAGATTAAAATATCATTTGTCTTGTGAATTTTAAAAAAATATTTTTTCGCAGTAAAGTGGTCTTTAATTAGGTTTTACGCTAAAATGTTATTAAGGAAAGTTGTTCAGAATTAAAAACTGAATAAGTGCGAAATTTTAAAAGCATAGACCTACTTTGATTTTCTTCTGCTAAAAAATTTGAAACGCACGAAAAATAATTTCTCAAAAACTGTACCTACATTTTTCTAAAAAAAGGTCATGAACCGTTTCTTCTTAGAATTAATTATGAAAATTAGTGAAGGCAAAAAAACTATTACTTTTCCAGTGGCGTAGGTATCATTTTTTTTATTAAAAAATATGATGGTTGACCCCCGCGTCTCCGACACTGGTGGAAGTAGACAGGCCAAATTATTTTTAATTTATAGAATTTAATGCGTGTCTAAACTATAGCAAATATATTTGCCTTAACTGTCTTCCTTAGGAGAAAGAAAAATTAAGTATAAGCACAGAATAACTGAAATTATTCTGTGCTATAAGTAACAAAAAAAAAATCGATACATGGACTACCCTGTAGGTATATAATCTGGATTTATAACAAAATAATGTGCCTTTATGATTCAAGTGCTTGACAAAACTCAAGACGGTGAATGCTGCGTCAACTCTGGCGAAATTTTTTTGGGCCTTAGTTGGTTAATAATTTAAGTCATTATTATCTCACATAATTTGAAGAATAAGTATATTCCGATTATTATTTCAAGTGATATTGATATAAAAATATTATAAAAAAACTGTCTAAAAATAGAAATTCCTTTTTTATCTACTTATTTTTCGCCTCATTATTGCTTTGCAATGTATAACTTTAAATTAAAGTTATTTATTTTTAAAATTTGTTCTCATAGTAATGAAGCAGTACCTAGATATTATAAAGTCCAGTTAGATTAACAAATTGCGTGAGAATGAGCACAAATTTTTTGATAAAACAATAAAATAATTGACTCTAATATTTTCGCGTTTAATTAAAGTTGTTAATTAACAAATTTAATCTAGATCGAATCTCAACACTAAGCCGTGTTGAAATTATCTTTTTTTTCGTCAATTGGATAATAAAAATGCCATGCGCATATATTACACCTACGAAGTTTATGTGCCGTTTATGGTAATCATGTCACGTGACCAACGTCTTACAGGAATCGCAGATCAATACTCCAAGCCTCGACAGGCGAGTCCACCTGTTGAAAATTCTCACCTGGTCGACAACCCCAGCGCGATAGCCCTCGCTCAAGGGCAAAGGGAAGGGAGGGTAGATCGCGGATCAAAGAGGTTTCAGCCAGGTTTCAGGGCGTATTGAATATCTTCTAATCTTTTTTGTAGGATACTGGAAGAACGAGTCATAGGCCAGGGAAAATAGAATTTGACCTATACAAAAATGTTAACTGCAATTTTGTTTTACCATATCAAAGTTATAAGTAAATACGTTGCTAGAAACCAAAAATTAAACATTTTGAAAAAACGGAACCTTGAGTTACCTCAAAAAACACCTATTTTTCGTTAGAAATTTCGAGCAAAAATGTTAACTGGATTTTTTTAGAGTCTTTAGGTAAAAAACTTCCCTTGCTAACATATATTAAGAAATTAAACATTTTAAGAATATGGAAGTAACTTAGATCGACAAGGAGAGATAAAAATCGGATAATTTTGTATTTCGGCAAAAGCAAAAATATTGACTACGTTTTTATTGCAGATGATCATTCCCTTTTACAAATAGAATGTAACTTATACAAAATTAAACATTTATCTGAGCCGCATGTACGTCAGCTGTCACTTCTCATTGGTATAGACTAGGCAAAAATATTAACTGTTTTTTTTGTTTAATTTTTTACAATATAATTATATTGAATCATATATAGCGAAATTAAACATTTATTTACGGCGCATATAGGTCAACTGTCACTTGTCATTTCTTTAGGAAAGCAAAAATATTAACTGTTTTTTTTAACTTTTTACAATATAACTATATTAAATCACATATAGCGAAATTAAACATTTATTTACGGCGCATGTAGGTCAACTGTCATTTGTCATTTCAAAATACTTCCGTTACCAATTTTTGTTTAATTTCAAAAAATTTAACAAGACTTAGTATCCACTTGCAATGTTCAACAAAAATCAGCCAGTTAATAAGTTTGCTCTCAAAGACAGCTTCAAATTTCTTTAAAATGCGATTTCCGCCGAAACAATATGTTTAATTTCAGAACAAACTGTTAATACTTGATTTTATAAATAATAAAAACGCAGTTAATATTTTTGCCCAACAAAATATTACGCAAAATGTAATTTTTAGGTACATCATTCGGATACTTGCGCAAACGTAATCTGTTTAATTTATCAATCTCAACTTTATATACCTACCATACTTACTAATAAATGCAGCTTAAAATTCGCAGTTAAGACTCAATGTACAGCACGTACGTGGTGATTCAACATTTTGAACCATAAAATGGCTTTTTTCGATCTGTAGCGAGCAACACGCATAATTTTAAACTTTTGTTCAATACAAATTTTAATCTAAGTAATTACTCACATTTTGAGACAAAAATTATTTAAAAATATTTATGCGGCCGTTATTAGCATTTGAGCAAAAAGCCTAATAACGGCCATTGCGATAAATATTTTCAAATAATTTTTCAAAATGTGAGTAATTACTTAGATTAAAATTTGTATTGACCAAAAGTTTAAAATTATGCGTGTTGCTCGTTACAGATCGAAAAAAGCCATTTTATGGGTCAAAATATTGAATCACCACGCACGTGCTGTACATTCAGTCTTAATATTTATGCCGTCTTTATTACAACAAGAAAATGTATTTTTCTAAAAAAACGCCCACTCGCGTATGTTTATTTTGTATAAAAAACAATTCTGGCGTTCATTTATTACAAATATTTTGTGATGGCATTATAAGGTTTCGTTATTTTTTACCGTAATTTCCCTGGCCTATCAATGAGACAAAAAGTCTTCGTATTCGTGCCAAGAACATTATAGTAATCATGGAGTTTTGTAGTGATTATTATTATTATGCCTAGTAAGTTTATATAAAAATGTAAGATGTATATACATATACATAATCAAAGATAATAATTATTATATTATGATTTTTGATATAATAAACGTTTTGCTTTAAGCTAACTTAGTATTTTTTTGAAAGTTGAATGGATTGTTTTACCGACTGTCATCGGATTTAGTGGAGATTTACAAGAGTTTTTAATATAAACTACAAAATGTTATGCAAAAGTGTTCTATATTTTGACATAATTTTTTAACAACACTCTGGGAAAAATGTTATTAGATTTTTTGAAATTCTGATTTGGTGCATGTTTTGGGTACACTATGGGCTAATACACCAAATTTTTTTAGCCCGGGATTTATCATTTTTTTTTATTGAAATACAAAAGTCTCCGTTAATATCAGGGAAAGCATGTGGCAACGATATAGAAAATATATTGTCAGTATATGCATTTGTGTAGATATTTTGTTTTAAAATCAACCGCCAAACTTCCTAAGTATATATTCTTAGTTCACGAAGATGGTTTTGAGATGTTAGTTATGTTTCCACGTATTTTTCTTCACATTCGCCCTTTTAACTCATCATTAAAGCAGTTTTCTGCTAATATTAATAATAATTGCGATAATTGTCGGTGAAATGTTTGGCGGATTTGACAAATGTCAAAAATGTCCTTGGAGCAATAAATCATGACAGGCAGTAACACAACCTTCTCAAGCTTATAAGCCCTGTGCAAACATGTGGCAACGCCGCAGCGGTACGGTTCAACGGGTCTATTCAGTCTAGAGCAGTCTGTACTTTGGCTTAGTTTATCTTTTCTAATAAATGTTCAACCCTCTTTTTAATTATAATTAGAGACATTTGTGAACTTTCTTTCAATAATTGGTTACCTATGTAAGTAGGTACGTTTGTTTACCAGACAATAAAAGCAGTAACAAGCAACAAAATATACACAGAAGACAGAAGTATAAGTATTTATAATAGGTACGATTCCTGGTGTGGATAGGTACATTTTCAACAAATAATATGTTAAATTTGTGCAAATAGAGGATACTACATTTTGTTGTAAGTCGAATTTTTGTGAGAATTTTTCGCAATGCAGGCAAACAATGATTACCTATCGTCCCTTGTGATTAAATTTTCATAAAAATACAAACAACAAGCGAACAGAGAACAGCATGTTGTGAAGGAGAGAGATTAAAATGGCAGTTAGGGTCAGTTTCATAATACATTAAACTAAATTATCTTTTGACTTTAATATTAGGTAAAGAAACTTTTACAACAATACTAAACAATGTTTCAATTATTACAAAAACTCCTTTAATTTTAAAGGGTACTTTAGTTTTGTCTATGCACTTGGCCCTTAATCAAAGAAAACCTAGCTATTTAAAGTTAATATTTGGATTAGACTTACAGCCAGGTATAAGTTCTAGCTTCCCTCGATGGTTCCACGCATCTTGAGTTGTGAAATTATTATAAAGGAACGATTCTTCTCTTCGAACTTTTATAGAAATGTTTCACTTTTGCACAAACAAAACAAATTTATAAAAAAGCTGTCGCCAGCACTTCGGGCTGTCTGTTTCCACCCAGAGACACACTGCCTCGTCGTAGCAATTTGGCGACGACAGCACTACCCGCACTACCCAAATTATTTCTGGTAAATTTCTTGCAAAATCAACTGACAGGGAGTGACAGGCCACGCCGCGCAGACCCGCAAGCCATGTTGTCAGCTTTCTCAACTACAGGGCTTTCTTAGAGTCGGCAGTAATCTCACAACAAAGTGGTTACGTAGTAGATAAAATCCCGTTCTCAAATCCCATTGAAACCGCATTTAATTACCAATTTGACTTAATAGTTTATTCTTTGTTGAACTGAACTCCAAAAATTTGATGAAATGAAAAATATCAAATCGCGTTAAAAGGTGCAAATATTCGGAATCTTGGTCGTGATTCGGTAAGTCGTTACTTACTTCTTCTGGCGATGTGAAAGGAGCAGAGCAGAGAAAACGTTCAAGTTTTCTGCAGATTAATAAACGGGTACATGGAGTACACGGTGTACTACATTTGCATAATTTTAGGTTTCCAATAGGATAATCGTGCGTATAAATACCGGTTAGCGATGGCAAGGGTACAGCCAAAGAGGTAAGGTCCCGATTTCTGATAAAAAATGCAAGTTTTCGCCAGATTTTGTTGTTATATTTTTCGCAAAAATGTATAGTTTGAAGAATAAGTTGAAATTTTAACGCATTGTCAGGTGCACCCTTTGAATAAAGGACCAAAATTGGGCTTAACGTCATTTCGACAAACTAATCGAAGCAGAAATCCTTATTTTTCATGAAATCAGCACTTACAATACAGGCAAAAAATTATAAGGCAAGTTTATGTCTTTAAGTTTAGGAATCCTCAATACAGCAAATTTAATTTTACATATCCAATTATGAAGAAGTAGGTACCTACACAAACGCTTATGCCGCTTTGGTGCATGACCTTAAAAGTTAATTTAAATTACTTGCCGATGGATCATTATTCTCAAACATTTTAGTTTTGGAGGTCAGGGAAGTGCCACATGCCGCACAGCTAAGCATAATAACTCGAAAAAGTATCTAAATACCACATACTGACACCTATCACCGCGTTAGATATCAAAATATTGTGTCAAAACGGGGTTACTACTCAGGGCGATTCACGTATTTTATAAAAAACACATATAGTATGAGAGCCGGCCGCATGATTTCCACTCTCATAAGATTATAGAGTAAGATGTTATGTAAAATGTAGACAGTATATTTCTTTACTTGAAGCGAGTAGGTTGCCTCAATTAATATGGGCCCGATCATTGTTATTTTAAGAAGTTGTGGTTAATTTTTAGGCAAATCTACTCTCATATGATTATAGAACAAAATAGGAAAGAAGGCCCATGGAGCAACAATAAAAAACGGTCCCTTGGTCCTTTAGAAATCCGATAGGCGTATTTTCGGGGCCCCGAAAATCCTCCGCTGTTAAATACGGCGCGAAAGACGGGGGCAAGTGTGGACCTCGGGGACGCGAGATGTGTGCGAAGTCCCGCTATACAGCCAGTGCCATATACCATTTGATGTCCAGGAAAAAAATGTTTTCGGGAGATCTGACGGTACGGCGAGATGGCCGGAGAACGGGTCAACATATTTAACGAAACTTTTTCAGGTAAATTATTTCCCGTTTTGGATTTTCGGCGAAAAAAAGACCAACGCAGGTGGGACGCATTTTTTTACGTGATTGGTCGGCATTTCCAGTCATCTAAAAGCGAAAACTGCCAGAAATTGCCCTTTTTCGCCGAACTACAGCTAAGTTATTGCGGAGCTCTGGGGTCTGAATTTTTAAAGCTTCCCTCAAGTCTTCAGGTGAGGTGCAGATGCTTCCGATTTCCCGTCAATTTCGCCAATTCTACAGCCGTCCCGTTTCTCGAAACTTGGAAATCGGGAGTCGGGAAATTTGGTTAAATATCGGATTCTCGAGGTTTCTTTCGGTACTGGAGGAAAGTACAAGATCCAATTAAGAAATTTACCACCTCCTTCGATTTTTAGAACGGCACTTTTCGAATTTATCAAAAGACTTTTGCGAAAAAGTAGTAAATATGTTCGTGGGAAGGGTTGTACCTATTAAAGAGTTAAAAATAAACCACAACTTCTTTAAATAACAATGATCGGGCCCATATTAATTGAGGCAACCTACTCGCTTCAAGTAAAGAAATATACTGTCTACATTTTACACAACATCTTATTCTATAATCTTATGAGAGTTGAAATCATGCGGCCGGCTCTTGGACTAATAGAGCTTTGACTCCATCCTTGGATTCTTTATTCAAAGGGAAAGACTGCACCAAACAAATGATAAACAGCGGCTCTGCAATTATTCGAGTCGATCCTTCCCACGTTCCCACGTTATACAGATCGGAGCATATCGCCCAGTTTCTCCCAATTTTCTCCGCGCATCCCCCGCCTGTCCTCGCCCGCAATATCGGTTGACAAATGGCCGGGGGCGAACCCGCGGAAAATTATCGATGCCCTCGCATTTGTCAAAGTTATCAGCAGGTATCGTGAGGGGGGCGGAACGCGGGTGGATTGATTGATTCGGGAGGTCCCCCCGGGGACGTTTGATTAATTGCCGGGATGGAGAAAGCGCGGAGGAAAGGTTCGGCCGATATTCAAAGTTATTGGGAACGAACCTCAGACAATATGCAACTTCTAGCATAGACCGATAATAACAAATGTCTATTTTTGACAGAAAAAATCGGTGTCTGGTGCCACAGACTAACGAGTAATACAGACAATTCCTTAGCGACATGTGTCAAAAGGAGACTCGCTTTTTAGCGAAATATCTTCTAAAGACATGAATAATGTAAATTTTATTTGATTTTACGTTAATCTACATAGCAAAGAGATTGTATTAGAACCCAATTTATGCCTAAAATACTGTCTGTCTTTCTGTAAATTGAAATGGAGACTCGCTTATTTTTGACACATGTCCGTAAGGAGGCTTCTGTTGCAAAGCTATTTATTCTGTGCTGGTGCGAATTGTTCGCAAGATCTGTCAGAATCCAAATATTAAATCAGTTTTGAAACATTCGATATGACTAAATTTGGGCTCGCTTGGGATCAAAATTTAATTATCTGGAATACAAATTTAATGACGCCATTTGCGCAGAAACGGTTAGAGCTACGACATTCTGCGTGGCGCCAATCGACGCAGCGCCTCGATATGTATAAGACACTGTGAAATCAGACCCCTGGAAAATTCCCTGCGCACGTGGCGAATATTTCCCCGAGATTTTCGGGGGGTCAACCCCTTTGGAAACTGAAATTTATCGATTTCGCGAAAAAAATAAAATTAGCCCGAAACAGGCTTATCCGACGCAGTTTGGCCCGTAGAAACCGAAAATCCGGTCGAAATTGAACTTAGAAGTTTCTAAATGCCCGGCCAGCGCACCTTTTCGAAAAACACCTAAAATTTCCAAATTTGCAACTTTTTAAACGAACTCAGCATGAGTCTAAAACTAGCCTCTCTGACGTAAATTGACACGTAGAACACGGATCCGGCCTCCAAATTCCTCTAAAAAATTTCTAAGTGCCCGGCCAGCGCACTTTTTTGAATTTCCGAAAATGTTAACCTGCCCCGAAAATAGGTTTTTCCGACGTAGTTCGACCGGGAGATGACTGAAATAAAGGTTAAATTCGATTTCGTCAAGTCGTTTCTGAGAATTTCGCATTCAATGTCCAAAATTGACCAAAACGTCCAAAACCGAGAGGTCGAATTTTCAAAAAAATAATTTGCTCCAAACCAAATTTGCTAAATCGATTCGGCTGGTCGGTTTACTTAGGAAAAGTTCCATTTCACGGTATAATTACGCTTAATCCGGACGCAGCAATAAAGTTGTAGAAAAAAACCGAACTTCGAGTTTTCACTTTCGATTTGAATTTGAAGGCAATTTTTGCAGAAACGGTTAGAGCTACGACATTCTGCGTGGAGCCAATCGACGCAGCGCCTCGAGATGTAAAAGATACTGTGAAATCAGACCCCTGGAAAATTCCCTGCGCGCGTGCCGAATATTTCCCCCAAAATTGTCCAAAACGTCCAAAATCAAGGGGTTGAATTTAAAAAAAGAATAATTTGCTCGAAACCGGTGAGCCCTACGCCTTCGGGGCCATGCTAAATCGATTCGGCTGGTCGATTTCTTCCTCCTTTTTCAAAGATCATGTCACGTCAAAGTGAAATGACAGATCAATACATTTCAGATTAAAATGTTATCACAATAGAAACAATAGCCTAGCCACCTGTCTGATATTGTACCCTGTGTTCTCTCTAATTATCTATACTAACTTCTCTTTGAATAAGTGACAACAATATATTTTACTGAATTCCACCGAACATTCAGCAACACATTTGTCCGTATTTCCTAGAGTTTAATCAGTTTGGTGGCGAAAAGCCCAGTTAAAAAATTAAATGGATCTTTTTGAAGGACATTGTATACATTGAATTTTCGCTTATTCCAGTTGTATGTTTATGTTCCATAAATTTAAAACTGAAGCGCTTTTAAAATCAGTCTGTTGCCGAAACGCAAACACCTCTTCGCGACGTTATAAAACACGAGAATCTGGTCCGAGGGTAAATTCAACTTTGATCGAAAGGCACGTTTTTAATTAGGAAAGATTTCCAATCGCCGGGAGCGAATCCTGCGTAATTCATTTAGATCGATTCTGAACGAGCGGGGTTGTTTTATGGACTAATTAATGAGACAGCAAATTAAAAATCGAAAACTTAATTGAATCGGCCGACGTCGAAAGCGAAAAGTTGGTGGCGTGCTTGAAAATAAATGTTTGGGAAGAAATTTGCACACTTACCTACGTTTCTTTCATTCGAGAATTCCATAAAAGTAATTTGGCGGAGAAGCACACCAATTTCATCATGTCTGTGTGCTACTATTTTAGCATATATTTCATAATTCAATTTTCTGAAAATTTTCATGTAAATTTTTTAAGTAATTAAATTTAATTAGTTGTAGTTAAATGTCTGACATAATAATTATCATTAACAGCATTTCGTTTTGGATACATTGAATGACCTATGAACGTATAGGGTGAAGACATTTTTTGTTTTAAATGTCATTCGAGACAAACAGTAAGCTTACAACTTTCACAACGATTTTGCTATTAGGATTTTGTAGCATTTATTTATAGGTACTCATTCACCTATAATAGTTGTCCCATTTTGTAAATGTTTTTATTGGTCTAGTCCTATTCTGTTTCGAATATAAACTCTAAAATAGAAATTAAAAAGTAAAAATCATACATTTTCTTTGGGGCCTCTAGTTTGTAAGCAAATGCTTTGGACAACATAGGTTTTATAACGTGATTTTGGACAAGATTGAATTTATTGTAAATATATACAAACTTCGACAAAAACAAATAGGTAGGTAACAGACGTCATGTTGAAAATAAATGTACCTATTCACCTGTTCAAAATGCCATGGAATTTGAAACTCCCTATATCACCTGTACTATCTATAACGAAATTCACATTATGCCTGTCCGGAAAATCATTTAATTCCTGTATATCAATCTGAATGGAAAATGGGCACTCTGCCACCAGCCTGTAATTTTTAAACAAATTCCCCTAAATGGAATATTATTTTGGGATATATCCGACGGGAATTTTTCAGTAGGTTGAAGTTAGATAATTTGTATGACTAGATATATACAACATTCAGTACTTTCATGTAGTAGAGACCGATTTTTCATTAAGGACCACATAATTGTTTCTCGGACAAAAAATTTGTTAGTTGCTAACATTTAAACATCCCGCCACATTTTGGACCAATGAGAGTACGTCCCGATATGCCCTGTTGTTAGAATTATTATGATCGACAATTTCCAATATTAAAGTAAGTTTTTTGTCATCCATCCAAAATTTGACAACTCTAAAACGTGAGAACCAGACACAGTAGCAGAACGTTGACAACATCCCGAAAATTTAGAGACATGACATCATGCCCCTAGAACATTATTTTAGTCCCTTCCCAGTCGAAAAAATCGGAAAAAATGGTGTCAGCATACTTGATGCATGATGCACTTGAAAAAAATAGTGTGAAAAAGGCTCATGGTTTACAGACACATTAGAGGCCTAGTTATACCTATAACATAACTTGAAAGCTGCCAGTTGATAAAATAAAAATCAGTAGACAGAGCTTTGTTTTCCGATTGTAGATAAAATAATTCTTTAATGAAAATTATACTGATAGATATCGCTTTGCGTGTTCCGAGTGGCGTTTTGGTCTATGTTTATACTCACACATTGTTCTAATTTAAACATGATGATAATGTATCTCCAGCAGTAAATGCTGTCATGCCTTGTACTTCTAATTAGGTATGTTCGCGTTTGGCTTCTTCATTAAGAGTTGGAAAATTGGTAAATAGATTTTGTGTCTGCAGTTACAGAATTTCTACAAATAGTTACTCACAGTCTACTTATATTACAAAGCCGTGAAGCGAGAAAAATGGCAACAAGACTTACGGGTCTACCGCCATGGCAAATTTTCCCAACAGTTCAATAAAGTTGTCAGTTTTGCAAAAAAAAATCCAAACAGGATGATTTTTTTCGGGGAATCTTGGGGACTGCCTCCTGAGTGTCCAAAGTCCAACGCGTCTGACGTTTGGTTTGTTCAAATCTCGCCAAGGCCAATTTTAAAAAAGTAACTTAAGTCTTCACTTGAGCATATTTCTGCTTAAGCCACGAAGATTTAGTGTTATGCAATGCACCCTACGGCATAAATAAGTACCAAGGTTTATATTTTGCTCGTAAAATACCCAATTAATGAAACGAAATTGTATTGTATCAAATTATAATTCAAATAAAAGTGTTGAACATTTTTTAGCTATGCGCCGTTGCCACGTGTCTGTTCATGACTCGAAATTTAAGTCGGTTGTGAGTACTTGAACAAAAGTTTCCTATCCATTGATTTTTTAAAAGTAAAATTCATTAAAAGCTGATTACGAGATTATTTCATTATAATAATTATTACAATTTATACCTACAATAAGTTAATTTGCTTCTTTTAACGAAGGTCGTTTTCACCTTTTAATTCATAAAATAAATTCGAATGGGTGTTAAATTAATCACTTAATGAATGATGGTATATGTTTAGAAATTAAGTATTACTTAATATTAAAAATCGTAATTTACTCTAATGAATGTCGAAATGCGAATTATCTAACTCAATTAAAGTGCTTCTTTAAAGAAATTATTAAATTCGATTAATAAAAATAAGCTCATAATGTTAAGGCGTTTAAGGTTGCTGAGATTTTGAAGAAAAAAGTTAAATTTCATTTATTAACACTTTTTTGCAGCAATCTGATACCATATTTGAACTCCTGTGCTTATAGCTCCATTAATTGAAAAAAGTTAAACATCTTTGGCATCTCAAACTAGGTTAGACGAGTTTTTCGTCCTTATTTTAGATTCCTTTGTACTTTAATCATTCGAAATAAATGACTTACGCAAAGCCTGGGAACCGCATAACTGTTGTTATAAGTACTTACATCTCGTGTACAACAAGAGTTTATCAACTTATAAATCTGAGATACCATCCTGCAATTGCATATTGCACTGCATAATTGTGCATAATATTCATAAATGTCACATTGTAAGCGGGATTGCCCTGAAATGTTGCGCTTTCCCGAGAGGTTGGTGCTTAAACTTGATAGTGCGACGCATAAGGTCTACTAAGAGGACATAAAAAACCGAAATTGTCCTGCATGACGTTTTAGTCCGTAATGGAAAATATTTTTTATTATACTTACTTCTTTGAAAACACCTTATTTTCATCTGTTTTAGCAATAATGAAAGATGGGGTTTTTCGGGCTAGCGCACGGAAACAGCGCATGGAAAAACTTTCCGTGCGCCGAATAAAAATACCGAATATATGGCTTTAAAATAGAAATATACAGCAAAGTAAACTAAATTTAAGAAACTCTATATGCTCTCTGATATTTAACATATACCTATTTTGTATTTTAATTCGTAAGTGTTTCAATATTTAGATACATTTCTGTAATATTTTTGACGTTTTATTCACCTTATCTGACAATAACTAATTTACAACAAAGCACCTTTGAAATAATTTGAGAGTAACCATGGAAACGCAATTAAACGCATCATACATACCAAACACTATATTGTCTGCATTGTTTATTTTTTGTCAATTAAATTTATTATAATATGCCGATAAAATGTTTTAAGTTTCCGTTTTTAAAGAAGTGTAATAAAAAATATAGTTCATTACATGTCCAGAAATAGATTTTTCCGTGCTTGCATGACTTCCCGTGTTCGGCTGCGCCTCACACGGGAATTTGTCACGCGCGCACAAAAAAATCTTTATTTCCAGACTCGTAATGAAATATACTATACCCATATGTTTCACTCTTGATGTAACATTTGGAATGGGTACCATTCTGTAATGTATTGTAGTAAATAAATAAAAAAAAATCGTCTGCTGTTTTGGGAATGTGCTCTTCATTTCCAATTTAAACAAAACATGGTACAGCCCTGGTGGCCTCTTTGATAAGTCGGAGTTATCATTGCCCGAGTTTCTGTATTGAAACCCCCACATAGTATCACAAATGAATTTAAATTTATTCATAAGCGGGGATGCCGCATATATTATTCAGAACTCTGAATAAAGTGGGGCAGTCTTCTGCGCGGATCTCTAAAAAGGTTCCGTTTTACTTGTGCCGTGGGGATAATAAGAAGTTTGATCCGACCCACAACGTACAACGTGGTGGGACTTTAATAAATAACGAAGCGTTCTGGATGGGTTAGTGCGAATGTATCGAAATTGAATACAAATGTTAGTTCAGTCGTTTCAGAGTTGTCCTTAAGTTACTGCCATCCTACCTTCCTTTTCAGGATGTCCTATCACCCTATATTATTTTTTTTGAAAGGCACGGAATAATTCAGTTTAAAAGTGGTTGTGACAAACAAGTCATTCACCTTATTGTTTTCTACACGTCGAGTCCTTTCATTTTATACCCATGTTGAGTATCAAATAAGTAATCCGCCATCTTGTCGGCCATATTGAATTTAGTGTGATGTCACTAACCTTATCTTTTTTGTACTCTTCAAGCCCTTTCATTTGGTACCCATATAAAGGGGGTTGACAAAAAATACATCGTCCGCCATCTTGGAGCGGCGGTCATATTGAAAGTATTACAATATTGAGTATTGCGTACTGTATTGTCACCGGAACTAAAGGTGTATGCAAAATTTCAGCTCGATCGGATGTCAGGAAGTGGTTCTAATTCAGCTTGCAAGATTTGACCTAAACATACATACTAACAGGTGAAGTTAAATAAAAGCTTGTAAAAGTAACGGAGCTATAACAACTGACATAATATAACTACCCCATATAATTTTTCGATTTGTCTCCAAAAATATCATGTCAAGCCCGTTGCGTGTCCGAATCAGATTATGCAAAGTAGTATGTGTCCCGGAATGATCGCTTTGAGTAATTTAAACCGTTCCTCTAAAAGCTCTGTGTTGGGTGATATGTGAGCCTTTTCGCAATATTCAGATCATCTATGCGATTCAGGATTCAAAGATAACACTGTAGTTATATTGAAGCAAGGATAAATCTTGACTGACTCGATTAGAAAGAAAAATGAGAATTGTTTAATGGGGATGCAGTCAACAGGGCAATATAAGAATAGTATATTTCATTACGAGTCTGGAAATAAAGATTTTTCCGTGCGCGCGTGTGTGAGGCGCAGCCGAGCACGGGAAGTCATGCAAGCACGGAAAAATCTATTTCTAGACGTGTAATGAACGATATTTTTTATTATACTTCTTTGAAAACGGAAACTTAAAACATTTTATCGGCATATTATAATAAATTTAATTGACAAAAAATAAACAATGCAGACAACATAATAGTGTTTGGTATGTATGATGCGTTTCCATGGTTACTCTCAAATTATTTCAAAGGTGCTTTGTTGTAAATTAGTTATTGTCAGATAAGGTGAATAAAACGTCAAAAATATTACAGAAATGTATCTAAATATTGAAACACTTACGAATTAAAATACAAAATAGGCATATGTTAAATATCAGAGAGTATAATATAGAGTTTCTTAAATTTAGTTTACTTTGCTGTATATTTCTATTTTAAAGCCGTATATTCGGTATTTTTATTCAGCGCACGGAAAGTTTTCCCATGCGCTGTTTCCGTGCGCTAGCCCGAAAAACCCCATCTTTCATTATTGCTAAAACAGATGAAAATAAGGTGTTTTCAAAGAAGTATAATAAAAAAAACTTTTTTATATATTCAAGTTTTCGGAATAATTGATTCCGTCATCAGGACAACTACAAAATGGTAATATTTAATACTACCAATAAAGATGTCAGTTTTGCAAAAAAATCCACACAGGATGGTTTTTTTTCAGGGTTACTTGGGTACTGCATCCTGAATGTCCAACCAAAAGATCACACTCGAACTCCTGCGGTACTAATTGCGCTATAGGGTGGTTTCCTAAACAATAGGGGTGGTTTCCCAAACATTTTTTAGAGAAAAATGACCATAATAAAAGTCGTAAGGGATCAAAGTGCGAACAACTTTTCCTCATAATTTTTTTGTATATCTAATACATATCGAGTTACGAGCTATTGGACAAATGTTCCTTCATTAAATATTACCATTTTGTAGTTGTCCAGATGTTGAAATACATTTTTCCGAAAACTTGACTATATATAAAAAAGTTTTTCTTATATTGCCCTGTTGACTGCATCCCCATTAAACAATTATTATTTTTCTTCTTATCTGGTTTTTCAAAAAATAAATAATTTATTTTTCCTCGGCCTTTGTCGAAGTGACTTTTTGTAACCAGTACAACACAGTATAAACTATTATTATAATCTACGGTCTCTTCCAAAAAAGTTCGCATCATAGGGGGAAGTGTTTTTATTACCTAATGCTAATGGAGTATTTTTTAACTTTTTTACGAGCTTTTATTTAAATTGTCCTGTATGTATGTATGTATGTATGTATTATGTATGTATGTGTGGGTCGAATCTTTCACCTTTAGTTCCGGTGACAATACAATATGCAATACTCAATATTGTAATACTTTCAAAATGGCCGCCGCTCCAAGATGGCGGATGATGTATTTTTTTGTCAACTCCCTTAATATGGGTATCAAATGAAAGGGCTCGACGGGTAGAAAACAATAAGGTGAATGACTTCATATGGCGGCCGCCCGAAGATGGCGGAATAAATTTCTTTACCACCCTCCTGACATGGGAATCAAGTAGGTACTAAAAAGCACAAAATAAAATTGAAATTAAAAAACCTTTTTAAAAACAAGCTTTTATTTAAGCCACGTACTAAAACGAATAAAATAAATTTGGGTTTTCGTTAAGATAATTCAATTCCAAATTGGGACAAGTTTTTGCAAATTGAAAAGCGCGAATTGTAAATTGTCCAATAAAATTAATTGGTAGGTACCTACTTTCATCAACATTTCGCGCGACAAGCTTTTCAATTTGTAAAAACTTGTCGAAATTTGGAATTGAATTATCTTAAGGAAAACCTAAACTTATTTTATTAGTTTTAGTACATGGCTTAAATAAAAGCTTGTTTTTAAAAGTTTTTTTTATTTTCAATTTTTTACTTTACTCTTCTACTCCATAATATGGCGGTGATAGTGCATGTCTAGTCTATTATCACTGAACATAAATATCTATCTTAATTAATCCTATTATGCTTTCTGGTTATACTGACTCACGTCATAGGACAATTGGGTAGGAATGCAGAATAACTTTCCCATCTTTACTTATTATCTCTATCTACATATAGTGATCAACCGATCTTATTGTCATTAAACAACAAAAAATATCCTTGCAATGCAACATGGCTTAGTCCAGGCGATGAAAGTAGCATTAGACCCTGTAAATGCAGCTGACAATTATGCATCAGTTTCTGCATGTTTTTGAATAAATTATCATTGGATAATCGTTGCAATAGTCATGTTGGTATAACCGGTCATCTTGTGATTAATATTCAACATATTTGTGGGGTTATTTTTCCATATACATACTAGATATGTTACGAATGAAGTAAGAAAGGATATAAGTTGTTAGCACGGGCGTAGCCAAGGGGGGGGGGGGTTCGGGGGTTCAACCCCCCCCCCCCCCCCCGAAATAAGCAAAATATTACCTAATATTATCTATCCTTGTTAAGGATAGATAATATTACCTAATATTATCTATCCTTGTTAATGATAGAGACGTGAATCATTATTACTGTCGAAAAATGGAGGGGAAAAAAAGGAAGGGTGGTAAACCTAAAGGTATGGACTACTGGAAAAAGTGGTGTAGTCAAGGTCAAGGGGTTTCTAATAAAGAAACTAATTTGGATGTAGCTATCAAAGCTTCAGCTACCTTGCATGCTGATAAGAAGACTGCCTACCCCGAAATCTAGTTTGGAATGCCTAGATATGTGCGATAAAAACCTTTATCCTAATATTTACACATTACTACAAATCTTGGCTACCATTCCTGTATCCACTGCTACCCCAGAAAGGTCTTTCTCGAGCCTAAGGAGACTGAAAAACTATTTACGAAACACTACAAGTGAAAACAGACTTAGTGGTTTGGCTCTAATGAACATTCACTATGGAACAGAAATTCATGCAGATGAAGTAGTAGATATATTTAAAAGAAAAAGCCGAAGCTTTCTTCTTTAATGGTTTTAGATTTAGCGCATAGGAACGAAATTAATTTATCCATTTCATTTAAAGTTAAGAACTTTATAAATATATGTCGTAGTTTTTCGGATGGATATATAGATATTAAATTTCATATAAGTATATTTTTGTTGTTTTGTTTACTTCTCAAACTAAACCCCCCCCCAAAACTAAATCCTGGCTACGCCCGTGGTTGTTAGTCATATCTATACAAGCTTTCTATATGAGGTTTTCATGTTTAAAGTAAGAAAACAAATAATTTTGTAGAAAGCTACAAAATATTTTTTTATTAAAACTAATTAGATGTGTGCCAACGTAACAAAGTGACTAGTGCACTAGTAAGTTTAAGATTACTTTTTTTGTAGAACGGAGAACGGATCCGTGAGCCTACATAAAGGATTTCATGGTTGGTTTAACAAAGCTTTGTATAGGCTAGAGCAGATTGTGTTACCTGCAGCTGATACGAGTTTTCGGTTACTTTTGTAAAAATATGTGTATTATTCAGTGGCGGTTCGTAGGCTAATCCACAGGGGGGGCTAAGTTTTGAAAAGATAACACAAATTTAAAAATATAAGCGGGTAAAGAGGTGGGTACCTACTTTCGGCATGGACTGTTTTATTTTTCGTAGAAATTACGTATTTTTGCATAATTAATATAAGAAGTGCATAAAAAAATAATTTCCGTTTTTTAAGAAGTTAATAACGCAAAGCAGTGCATTTAATTTGTGGCATCCACATATGCACTTATTCTTTATCGTATACCTACATATTTCTATAAAAGTGTCTCGTAAAATTGCCACTTGCAACTTTATCCGATGGAGATAATTGAAGATCTGGAGCTGGTCCTCCAAGAGTTTTTATTTCAACTTTGTCTGCGAATGAAAGTCTTAAAAGTTACCTTTCAAATTGTCCTGCACACTTTTTCATTTTGTTTATTACTTAGAACACGCAAGGCACCGAGAGAAATTTTGTAAAGGACGCGGCGTCGCGTGTCAAGCACTTGACTGGCTAGAACTGGGGCTCGAGAACCGAGAGTCATCTCGTATGCTACAACCGCGTATAGCGGAAGCAGCCGACTTGGCCCGATCGCGTCCCTTTCCTTGGCGACTCAAATATTCGTAGCCGCCAAGTAACGATTTTACGTTATTCTAAGGTCTCCGTTGCGGGATTTTAAATAGTACGTAGTACCTACATTATCGGCGGCGTGCGTTGTGGCAATGACAAGGAAGTAAATTATAGAATAAAGCAGTCGCGGAACTAAATCGTTTTCCCATTTTCTACTATACACTGTGTCCCGGATAAGAATGAACAGCATGGGGATATTGCAAACGGTGAGAGATAGAGCAACGGTTAAATGGGGAAAAAGTTGCGCAATTTCGAGGTCAATAAAATGGCACAAACAGATTTCTAATATCTTTTTTCGTTTTTGAGTTATTTTGAAAAAAGTAAAATTTTGCGTTTTCGATTTTATTTTTTCTGAAGTTGTTATCACAGATAGAAAAAAAGAAAAACACTTTCTTATGGCACTTTTTAACGGGCTTTAAGATGGCGTTTTTAGATTTGTTCTGCAACATTTCGTTTTTGAGAAACCATCTTCAACTTTATTTTTTTAAATACGGACCTGGATTTTTTTTGCAGATTTTGAAAGCACTTTTCATTGCAAATACCATGATGTATGACACGAAATATTTTTAAATTGTTTTGAGACAATTATTCTGAAAATTCCCTTCTTTCCATTCATTTTTCTCTAATGCGGCCCTGTATTTAATAATAAGAAGTCTAAATATTAATCAGTATTGTCACGAATTTAACTTACAACTTATCTTTCGATTATTGGAGAACCAAAAAAAGGACGGCAAAGACTAATAACAGTCACATGCGATAATAAAAAATAAATAAAAACCCCGACCTAGAAGGCTTTGAAACAACGAAACCAACCCCTTGTCATTTGTCATAACTCCCACTGTATCATTTAGTTAACAATTTGTATCATTAGAAATGGAGGGTGCTTTTTCAAATGGGGACAAATTTAACATGTCAGCATGTTATATCTTGCGTCACAGAAATAGTGTAGAGGCCGAACGAATGTATTGTTGCAATTAATAAATAGCAAAAGTTATTGATTTCGTTGGCTTAAAGCTTTCTTCTGACAATTAGAAAAAGCTAAGAATTTACTCCAAAACACAATGCGACACTGTTTGCTGTACAACAACAGAGGAAAGCACTTACCAGACAGGGCCGTATTTAAAAATATTAAGTTTTCGAAGTAAAAATAAACTGTAAATAAATTGTTGTCAATACTGATTAATAATTAGACTTCTTATTATTAAATACAGGGCCGCAATAGAAAAAAATGAATGGAAAAAAGGAATAATCAGTAAATTGTCTCAAAACATTTTAAAAATATTTCGTGTCATACATCATGGTATTTGCAATGAAAAGTGCTTTCAAAATCTGAAAAAAAAATCCAGGTCCGTATTTAAAAAAATAAAGTTGAAGATGGTTTCTCAAAAACGAAACGTTGTAGAACAAATCTAAAAAAGCCATCTTAAAGCCCGTTAAAAAGTGCCATAAGAAAGTGTTTTTCTTTTTTTTCTATCTGTCATAACAACTTCAGAAAAAAATAAAATCGAAAACGCAAAATTTTACTTTTTTCAAAATAACTCAAAAACGAAAAAAGATATTAGAAATCTGTTTGTGCCATTTTATTGACCTCGAAATTGCGCAACTTTTTCCCCATTTAACCGTTGCTCTATCTCTCACCGTTTGCAATATCCCCATGCTGTTCATTCTTATCCGGGACACAGTGTATACACTATTCGATGTTGCTCCTAGTTTGGAGTATTGTGACGGTGATTATTATTATTATTATTATTGTGACTATTTGGCCGGAAGTTTATAAATAAAAATGTGGAGGCATTATGTAGATTTTCCAGCCGGAAGCCTCTGTTTCTCGGTAAATAAAATTAAATCGCCCGTTAGATACAATTCCAATAATTCTATTTGAATTTAGTTGCCAGGTAGTAAAATTAATGAAGCGCCCGCAATTTTTATTCAATTTTCCATGCAAATGGAAGGCCATTAGTTAGAAAGAACGGGGTTTCTGTTTGATGTAAAATATAGGGGAAATAGTTAAAAAAGGGGAATTAGATGAAAACAAAAGGACGCACATTGATGACGGTTATGATAAAATTATATTTATGGAATGATAAATCGATTCTTGACTTGGACTCAGTTTCAAAAGAAATATTTTTCAATGTACCTAGTTATTAGTTATTTTTATTTTGTAATATCCATAAGGCTTTGCTAAGGAATATTTTAAAGGTTGTGCTAATTTGAAATAACTAGATATTGTGCAAAAGCAAATTAGCGATGTATTAAACATGAAAATGTTTGTTAGGTGAGGTAATAGATAGAAACACCTTGACTGCTCATCACAGCAGTAGTGAAATTTGCGTTTTATAGTTTATGTGATTATAGCGTACATTGCAAAAAGAACTGCAATTTTATATTTATAGATGTAGGAACGTTGCATAATTTCAAGGTAGCGGAAGGTAGCTTATAGACCAATCATTTTAGATATTGACCCCAAAATATAATTTACGCCTGGAAATTGACGGAAAAATTTTAGTGTACTTAACAACCAAAAATTATCCTGTACTCCTGTTCACGATACAGTGTTGCATCAACGAAAAGTGACTTTTTATATTTCTTGCACCTAAAACGTTATGATGCCCACATATAATTTTTAAGACAGGTGTTCAGTACATTAAATATTATGTACAAACTTTTTTCTAACTTTGACATGTAAAGTGGCATCTTTTAAAACCGAAGCAAGAATGATATAATAGGTTACTCTGTGTAACTAATAACGTAGAGTTCATTACCTAACTGGTTACGTAAAGTCCGTTTCGTTACTTAAAAAATAAAACGAAATAAATTAATTGTCTTCTTGTTTATAAATATTAATTTCAATATTTCTTCAAAATTAGAAAAAACTATGTATACAACACGTTTGTAAATATTATTTTCCTAACTGGTAACTAACGATTACCCCGCGTGTTCTGTTTTGGTTTTGTTAAATTTTAACAAAAATGCCTGCGGAATTGCATTCGCTTCATGGATTCGTTTTGAGATGCTTTTGCCTTTTGAAAATTAAGAGGAAACAAGCTGTAATCGCATAAAATACTATCTGCTGGCAAATTGGATGCAAGTTGAATATTCATGCAACCAAGGTACATAATTACACTTCGTTAATCTGCATAAATTCGCAGCCATGAAGAAATGGAAATGTATATAAGAGAGAGTAAAAACAGTTTAACTTATCTAGATACTCTATCATTATTTATTCGTTCTCTAATATCTGTAATCACAGCTATATCTTGCGTTTGAAAAAATAAAATTACTTAGGTTCCTTTGCATATTTCTTCCATTAGCAATAATATGAATGGACTGACTGTAATAAGTATTATTTATTTATTCATATTATACGTATTTGTTGGGCACACGTATGTGGTCTGCACGCCATTTCTCATTGTTTCAACGTTATGGCAATGAAAGCAACAATTAGATGCAAATGTGAATTTAATAAAGATGGATTTTTTGACCAGAATCACGCAATGCCTTCTTGTATTTACTTGGAAATATCCATCGTAAGGTTTAAAATAATTCGCGTTTCTGTCAGCTGGTATTACAATTCTCAATTTCCTGGCCAATTTATTGTGCAATTTCAATACTACCAACACGAAAGCACAAAAATAAGGGAACACTAACAAAATAAATATAACTCCGCAAATCGCTCAAACTACAGGCAAAAATCTTATAAAAATAAACAATAGTACCTAAATTAGTAAAGGTGAATACTGAGTGAACTGGAACATAACCTCATCTTTAATAGCGAAAAAGAAACAGATAAATTGTAATGTCTTACAATTCTTAGGACTAGATACTAAGTTGAGGTACAGGTATTTTCACTTAGTTATTAGTTTTAAAAATTTTATACAAAATATTTGGTGTAGCATGCGAAAATTTCAACAATGGTTCCGACAGTCTAATGTGTAGCTTTGTCTCTGGTATTACTGTCGGAATACAGAAGAATCCTTAGGAATACCCAAACTTGCCTTCAATTTTTGGGCCAAGAAATTGACCATGAAATTGACGAAAAATTAGAATACTTGTACTGCAGAAGAGGTTTCTTCGTGGTATTTTCAAGATGAAACAATAGGAAAGCTGTAAACCTTTATTTTGCGAGCAAAAGATCTTGACAGTCATTGGTTTATACATATTAGGCAATGTTATTTGTAAGTGAAAACAAAGACCTATTTGTAAATTCACAAAGAAACCATTATCACCATACTAGATTTAAGACGGACTTGGTTATAGAGAAGTGTAATTTCTCATATAAATATGTTCAAAAAAATTTGGAATACAGTGTAATACAAATTTATAACTCCTTTCCAGAAAATGTGCGTACCTTAGGAAAGACCAAATTAAAATATATTCTTAAAATGTATCTTATAAAAAAGACTTTCTACTCTATAACAGAGTTTTACAATGATAGTGACAGGGAGACTCTGTAATTTTTTTTCTTATTATACGTAATATTCGGTACATTGATTTCCTCTTGTTATTATTCAACAACACTGTGTGGTTTTAACTAATAAGAGACTCCGTTAAAACCAACTGTAGAACACTTTCTCCCAGGGACTCTTTAAAATAAGGGGACCCAGCATTTCACAGTCTATCACATAGGAAAAGTGAAGCCTTGAGGGGAGTTTTGTTTTCTGTAGACTCCAAGTCCAAGGAGACCACATAAGTGGGCTGGTACAAGGTTATGTTATATGTCAGTGTCCAACTGCCATCAGGTTTTATGTGATAGATAGTGCCATAGATTCTAAAGGAGGCAAAAAATTTCCCATCATAATACACAATTTTCAAGTTTTCTAACTTCCAGATACTCAGATGTGACAATTAAAGAATTTCAACTATTCAATAAATTTGTTTCATTTGACAGTTGCCATATTCTGTAATTGTAGACACAACATTGTCAAGTCTAATTTTTAGAAATCATGGAAACCATTATTAATTTTTACTAACAATCAAAGTACCTGTTATATTCATAGATTCTCCAATAAAATGGCATACTTGGCATCACTGATACCATTATAATGATGGAAGAATAGGCCTCACTTTGGAAAGTATAATGCTGGGTCCCCTTATTTTAAAGAGTCCCTGCTTTCTCCAAATATTTGCACATCATTACGAAACACCCTGTATATTTCTGCGCGTTTAAATGTCTGAATTTTAAACTTTTGAACAAACTTTAATAGTTTAGCCATTGCCATATCCATTAGTTATGTTTTTAACTTTAATTACACATCTAAAATGTGAAAGTACCTACACGAAAAATGTGTACACGAGAAATAGGTCTCCAACAAGTTTCAAGTCTGGAAACTTCCTAATTTAATACACGAAAGAAACTATTTATGAACTAGTCGAACCATTATAATATTTTGTTTGGAGGAAGTTTTCTTTCCGGGATAAATTTAAAAGTTTACTAGAAGTTTACAGTAAATGGTCATTAATATATTTGACATGTCACAGATTATGCAATATTCCATAAATATATAGGGCAGTTTAACGAACTGCCAAGATCAGCTGCTAATGGTCGCTGTATAGGACAAATGTTTACATGTTTCATTGACTTCATTAAATTATTGCTGTTTAATAAAACTTGTGTTTGGTGCATTTTTAAGGAAGTCGAGAGAACAGATATCACAAAAGCAACAGTACCTACAAAATGGCAAGTTTCTATCTTCTCCTTTCTGGCAGCTGGCTCATTATAAGCTCAATTTCACACCCGTGCGTCTAAAGACTTAAGTGATTAATGCAACGATATCATCTATGCTTAATGATTGATCCTATCAAATATTATAATGCAGTTCAGAACATGAAGAGAAAACGGTGCATTTTTTTACAACCGTGACTATGTGTCCATCAAATCGAAACAACAGGATACTATATTAGATTGACGCAATAACTAAAGTTGACTAATAAGATAAGCTGCTTTCAAGTTTAATGTGGAGGTCTTCAATAAAATATCTTTATTGAGCAATAGATCATCTCAATTTAATTCAAATACAATACCTATAATAAGTGATTATCCGTTCAGGATTTTGAAGGAATCATGAGACTTTCACAAAGTAATTGCAGCTATTTCTGTATAAAGGTACCTACCTAATTTTCAATGTATTACCTAACCTGTCAGGATGAAAAGGTGATATTTACAGTAAAAAAATCCGTGAGCAAATTCGAAAAACCTTTCGAGTCATCAACAGGAACAATTAACTGGTTGTTGTTAACCTTGAATGGCCAATTAATACGCTATTAATGAAGAAGCAGAATGGAGAATACGGTGGCTGTTTATACAATCACGCATTAAACCCATATAGGTATATATAAGAATTAGGAAATGTATTTACAGGATGGACAGTTTAAGATTCCGGGAAATTTAACCCAACTTGCTTTTGCATTCAAAATAATCTAAAACGGAAAAATAATATCAAATAAAATCAAAGTCTAGAAATACTAAAGTCGGCTCACTTCTTTGATCTCTCGGAAATGTCGACAATCTTTTGCGACCGGTCGTAAATCAGCGTCACCTCGCACGCTTCGCATTTACGAGGGCGACTACACGAAATCGCCGTCAAGGTAGTTATACGGGGGTAGGATCATATTGACTTTCCATTATTTACCAAAGTCTACAAATATTAGTATACCTATTTGTAGACTTTGGTACAACAATATTTGTGTAGGTAAGTGTACCGTTAGTTTTTGGTAGGCACAGTTAAATTAAAATACAAGGTAGCTATTACCAGAATCTACATAATTAGTAGGTATATCTGTAGACTTTGGTTGGAACGCACATAAAAAAGCATTTTTTTATGTTTTACGTTCATTTTTAATAAGGCCTAACCAAACATAGAGCAGACAAAAACATAAATAACAAATAAATATTTAACGACAAAGAGTTAAACTAATCATATCTACTTTTTCATCCTGTAGTAAATATTTTGATATTTAAATTGACATAAACGATACAGAACAAAATATTATGCATACGTACCTACACAAGCATGCGTCTTACCATATATAAGCTTCTGGCAATAATCCTAATGGGACAGCCGAGGGGACAGCAGTTTTTACAAAACGTTTTCCGGACGAAGTGAATGGACTGATCATCAAAATGTACCTTGCAAATTATTTTAGGTTTATATGCCTCTTCAGGTGGAATATTCGCAAATTTATATTCTTCGATGAACCCTAAGGCATTCTTTCATTGCTGGCACCTTCAAATTTTTAATATTTTAATATTATATCCTACGTATTCAAATGTCACATAAAAATGTCTTAATTTTTGTAGGTAAGTACCTCAAACTGAATCTTACTTTTCAGGGTCTTTAGGAAATGAAAAAAAGGTAATATAGTATTTTGAACTGGTTTTACAGCCATCCGCACTGCAGTAAAAAGTGTTACTAGGCATCGCAACTACAACACAGTCACGGTCGGTCGGTAATATTTTGCGCGCACCCGGTAGAATGCGAACGAACCGCTCTCAGCTACACTGTGTACAGCTTATTTTTTTTATTATAAGATATCGATCGGCTCGATGAGGAGGGGAGCGGGAGAGGGCAAGAGGGAAACGTTTGTTTACACAAGGCCGAGTGCCCGGACTTATTAGTATATCTCTGGATGCTGATAAAATTATTAAATATGAGGATACACCTAGAGCCGCAAAGTGACCATAAATCCATGCCTTGGGAATGTCGTAACAATCATCGGAACTTTCCAATGAAAAATGCCGTCTGGGACAGCCTGTACATACCGCCAGCTTTCCCGTAAAATGTCAGACCTCAAGAGGAGGGGCTTAAGGTCGTTCGTTTTCTGGTCGGATGCGGTGATGAGCTCACACGAACACAATTGGCTTTTGCCTCGGCGGCGACCTTAAAAAAAATCAAATGCGAGACGTCCGCATGCTAAAAGTCAACGTTGCTGCTATACGCCAAAGGCTAAAGATCTATAGAACATCGGTATTTGCATACGGTTTCGAGTGGACACAAATTTTGTTGATTTACGGATAAGTAGTCCTAAAAATATCCGCACGGGTAATATAGTTATATCACCGAAGATATAATAACACATAGAAGTTCCTGATAACCATGCAAGACGTAGTTCATCTATAGACCAGTTGGCGTTGGCGGGAGATGATGGTGAATGCGTCGGCAACGGAGTGCTTCCATTTGTGGTTCCAATTATTCTACTTGTGGTCCTGACTAGGTATTGTTAGACGGGAAAATTTTTAAGCATATACCTACATAGCGGCGATAAGATCAAAGTGCCGCGGCCAAGTGAACCTTCTGTTGTTACTTGTACGGTGGTCAAAGAAAAAACCAAGGAGGAACATTACACGATACAAAGCTCATGAGCATGCAACGATCTTTATAATCATGCCTCTTTTTATATATCTTATTTTGGTTTCGTATTATTGTTATATTCTTATTCTAACACGTTGTAGGTACGCCACATCTTGCTCATCCTAATATTTCAGTCAGAAATATAAGACTATGTTCCATAATAAAAATCGGAAATAGCTCACGACGTAACGTGAAACCTGTTCCGAGACGCCATGATGTCTATAGACCAATCTATGAGGATCCAGTTATGTATTCTAGACTGGTTTAGTGTCACACATATCCCCGCAAAAAAGTGCATCGCGCAAAAATGAGGAAACAACAGTCCTCAACATCACGTTCTAGGAATTTATAGCCTCGTTTTTCGCACAACAGGCAACTTTACGATAAAGGTAGATGCGCCGAGACTTGGTCTTAAAGGTTGGTTTGCAATACACTGGTTGAAGAAATTATAGCCGATGATGTTATAACTACAAGAATTATAAATATTTCCCCTCTTCGAAAATGTAATTTAGAAAATAAAAAAGCAGCCACAACCGGAATTTGAACCCAGGACCTCTCGCACGCAAAGCGAGAATCATGCCCCTAGTCCATTGAGGTCAGATGAATGTTTTGCCGTATATAAATTTAATTATCGCATGTAATATCACAAGTGCCGGAAATTTTATCGATAATTTTTTCGAAAGCGCTATTTTACCTAGAAAGATAAAAGCCCAATTTGTAGGAGTGGTTTTGCCAATGGGCAAAATAGCGCTTGAGAATAAAATTATTTAGAAAAATTTCCGGCACGAGTGATATTTATCGAGATTATTTGACGAATACGATTTAATAATTTCTGTATTGACTTTTTCTATGTTTACATTTCCAAAACGACTCATTTTGAACGAGTTTATTTTTATTGACAGCTTCGACTGTAGCGTTCGAGTAAACAAACAAGACGCTTGGGTATCCAAGGCAAATGCGATTATACCTACACGTTGGTTTATTTTCTGAATGTTGTCATAAATTTAAACGGAGGCGGAGGTCTAAATAACAAGAATTTAGCAATGTAAAAGTTATATATAAATTCATTAATATAATGCTTAATAATATCGCAACACAATTTATAAGCTGCATAATTTAGAACAGTGTTGTAAAACACACCAATTTTAAGAAGTACGTGTTTGTATGGAACAAATTCGCGGTTGCTAAGCAACGAAGTGATAATTGCACGATTGGTTGCAATTATTATCGCTAGCAGAGGCATATCATTGGTTGGATTTTTGTGCAAGGAGCTACCTTATTGGATGCAAGCAGTATGAGGGAAATAACCGTATGTAATATCACTAGTGCGATAATTTTTTCTGAAAATGTTCGAGTAAACAAACATGACGCTTGGGTATCCAAGGCAAATGCGATTATACCTGCACCCTGTCAGAGTTGGTTTATTTTCTGAATGTGTCATAAATTTAAACGGAGGCGGAGGTCTAAATAACAAGAATTTAGCAATGTAAAAGTTATATAAATTCATTGATATAATGCTTAATAATACCGCAACATAATTTATAAGCTGCATAATTTAGAACAGTGTGAAATACACAAACTTTAAGAAGTAGGTACGTGTTTGTATCCAACAGATTCGCGGTTGCTAAGCAACTAAGTGATAATTTGCACAAGTGCAATTACCGGTAATTGCACTAGTGCAAATTATCGCTAGCAGAGGCATATCATTGGTTGGATTTTTATGGAAGGAGCTACCTTATTGGATGCAAGCAGTATGAGGGAAATAATCGCTGAAATCAACACCATCAAAAATGATGTCATTTCACTGGTTCATATTGGCAGGCGTTGAATTCTCAGTGACTAATATATTGGGCTACCTAGTAATTAAAATTTTCAAATTGGGGACTAGCGCCATCTAGCTATACCAATACGAATGGGCCCATCATTGTCCAAGGTAGACAGGTAAATTAATTAATATTATGTCAAATGAGATATTTTCTTTATAAAATGAAAGCTGTAATACGTTTTTCATAAAATATTAAGATGTCGATAATTGATACATAAAAAATTTTGAATAGGCCCAATTATCGACATAAGTGTCGATAATAGGATCCATAAAGGTTAATAACAAACTTATGTTAGTAACCCAAACATTTTAGTGATAATTTTGTTTATGCGTAGACAAATCTATATATAGTAAAAACCATATATTTTTTCCACATGTTAATCGCCCAATGGCCAGAGCTTGCAAAATCGCACATAACCTCACTCTTTCTTAAATTCCCAACCCACGTTACGTAGGTATCTTGATCCAACCTTACCTTTCCAACAACACCATTGTTGTCTTCGATTTTTAGTGCTCCACCCGTCCTCTAGCAAGTCTAAGGTATTAAGTTGTTAAAGCCTTTTTGTTGCTTCGTAGGTATAACAGTTTATAGTTAACACTAAATTAAATAAGTAACAATATCCATAGATATCTCTGATAGATACTGAAAAAAAAATACAGCATTTAATTAAACACAGAGCGAAAGGCTCTCCCTTTTTAAAGCATTTAGTTTTTATTTCTTGTTGTTTCTCGCTTCAGGGGTTTGAGCTTATAACTTTATAATATAATGATTTACTACTGTCTATGGACTTATTACACGACATAACCCTCTAAAATACATAAATGCAAAATGAACGCAAACTCTTTTATCATCCAAGCTTTATTGTTCTACGTACGCCATTTTGGAATTGATCAGTTGCCTTATAGCTAAAGCGATTTACAGTGGCGCACCCAGGGGGGGGGGGGCAGGGGCCCCCCAGACCTCTCAGATTTTAAAAAATTCTCGAGGGTGGTATCGTAGATGTATGTACTGTCCTCCTGGCCTGTAAATTTCTTTTAATCATAAAATATTTTGGTTACAATCCGACAAACTTTTTAAGTCTCCCCCCAATCATATTTTCTGGGTGCGCCACTGGCGATTTATGTTAATTTTGCTTGGGTGTACCTAACACGGAGCTGGAACTGTTTTAGCTATTCTCATGACAAGTGGTGTACAGTGGCGGATCTACGGGGGGTATAGCCCCCCCCCTTGGCCTAATACCGGTAGGCACTTAAAAAATATGTCTGGCAATTAGAGATGGTGTGGAACTGCGTTTTCTTGGAACAGGTACAACCTGTTCCAGTTCCAGGCAATACCTGTTCTTAAAAAACCTGTTCCAGTTCCAATAGTATTAACTTCTAGTCTTCTAAGACCGTGGTCCGAATCGCGCTGTCAGTGCTTACAGCGCTCAGATCGTTTACAACAGGTACGATTTGATTCACTCGCTGACAACTCGTTTCCGACCGGTTGTAAATGCGCTGACAGGAACATGCCATTTTGAGGTTATGTGGGCGTGAAGGTCGCAAAGTAACTATTATTATTGAATATTGAATCATTGATAAATAATATTGCTTCCGTTTCTCAAGAGGGTACGCTAAATAGTTTTTATAGTACAAATTTAAAAATTTCGTGAACGCAATGGGATTGGGACAGGGCCCGGCACAGAACACGGGTCCAGTCACCGCCTTCACCGATCGACAGTTGTTCTATTCTATTACTACGAGTAGAGCGGAACTGGGAACAGCGGAACGGAACTGAACGAAACTAAGAATATTAATGTATTAATAGTATTGTATGTTAATGAATAAAATGAATAAAAAATGTGTTTCCTATTTTATTACAAAATTTCGGAAATAGAAGCCCCTCCCTTGACTGCAGCCTAGATCCGCCACTGGTGGTGTATGATCCTCATCCGGAAATTTCGATACTAACATTATCGTATGTTTTTCTCGGGCAGTGTGTGTACATGCCACCAAATATGGTCGGTTAACGGCTCGCACCTCGTTTTCTGGGACGCAGCACTTCGATTCCTTGCACTTCGCCAGCCTTCCGCGAAGCGCCGGTGACCTTTCGATAGCGCATCGCGGTGTCACAACAATCGGAGTCGCCCGAACGAACGCGTTGCGCTAATCGCTTCCAGGTTGCATTATGCATTTGGTCGCGGTCGGCCGGTATGCCGCCATTGTTAGCTGAACGCGAGCCATAGGCATTCATTAAAAAATTCCTTCGTGGTGCATGCTGGCAACGAGGTAAATACTGCTACCAGCGGCTTTGGTGGCGTCCTTTGAAAGCTGCCGTTGTTCGGGGCAGCCAAAATTTGCTTGCCGTAAATAGGTGTGTTGTACAGGGTGGTTAAAAACTATGCGGCATCCTTTCTACTACCCGTCGAAATAACATGAAAGTTCGTAAGCGTTGAGAAATTCTGAGATACTCTGTGTTTCCCTGTAGCATGCTACCAGGGACTCTTTAAAATAAGAGGACACAGCATTATACTTTCCAAAGTGAGGCCTATTCTTTCATCATTCTAATGGTATCAGTGATACCATTTTATTGGAGAATCTACGAATATAACAGGTACTTTGATTGTTAGTAAAAATTAATAATGGCTTCCATGATTTCTAAAAATTAGACTTGACAATGTTGTGTCTACAATTACAGAATATGGTAACTGTCAAATGAAACAAATTTATTGTATAGTTGAAATTCTTTAATTGTCGCATCTGAGTATCAGAAAGTTAGAAAACTTAAAAATTGTGAATTATAATGGCAAATTTTTTGCCTCCTTTAGAATCTATGGCACTATCTATCACATAAAACCTGATGGCAGTTGGACACTGACATATAACATAACCTTGTACCAGTCCACTTATGTGGTCTCCTTGGAGTATACAGAAAACAAACTTCCCCTCAAGGCTTCAATTTTTGCTATGTCATAGACTGTGAAATGCTGGGTCCCCTTATTTTAAAGAGTCCCTGCATGCTACCGACTTTTATGATATTAGCATAGAACTATGTACAGGGTGGCTTATATAAGTGGCTCACTCAAAATATCTCGATAAAAATTGTTTGCAAGAACTGTCAGAATCCAAATATTAAATCAGTTTTGAAATATTCCATATGACTAAATTGGGATCAAAACATAAATTATCTAGATAAAATTTTAATGGCGCATTTTTTATAAAGCGAAACATCTAATGATCTATACATTCAACAACACAGTTGTCCGTATTTTCTACAATAAATGCTGATTCCTTAATTTTTCGCCTATTTCTTACTTCTTCTTTGAATATTGGTTGGGACCTATCCCACAAAATTCTATGATTGTTTTATTTCACATATTTTTTACTCATTAAATGGTTTCGTTTTAACTAGCATCGATCTTATTGTGTTTTTGGTTTTAAATACTGTTCTGACATTAAAAAGATAGCCTATGCGTTTTAACTTGTCTGATGGTCCAGGGATATAAGGAATACTCGGTCTACTAGATTTACTTCTCTATTTCTATTAGTGTTGTTGTTTTGTTGAAAAAACTTTCCCCACAAATTTATCAAGAACTTGTTTGATACGTTTAGTTTCCTCCTCAAATTTTGTGTTATTAGAACAAATCGTTTTAACTAAGTATGTCATATTAACTTTTAATTTTAATTACTCCTTTTTTAACACTAATATGATGATTGGAATTAAAATGGAGATATCTATTTAATATTACACATTTTGTGGAGCTGTTGCGTAAGTTATTCTGGTTAAGTAACCTCATATGAAAAATTCCATTGGGGATGCCATTATTGACCTCATATCGCTATATTATTGCACAAAATTGTTTCCATGGATCTTTATGTCAACCACAAATATTACCAATATTTTTGCGTGACACATCAAACTGAATGGGACATTTTTCAAGATATTATTTGACAGTCGTTGGTTCTCTATCCAAATATTTCACACAACGCTAATCGGTACAGCAATAATAATTATTTTGAAAACGAATGTGGTTGCCATTTAAATGTCTAAGAATCACTAGAATATCGTTTGGCATTAATTAATAAAGAGAAAAAAATACAAAAAGGTTTTTTTAACACTGTATTTCTAAAACGAAACAATATTCGAAAAACTTTTGTACTACATTTTCATCTTAAAATTAAGTGATAATTCTCCTCCTTTATTTTGTCAGAAAGGTTACGAAACACCCTGTATACCTATAAGTTTAATCTATTCGTATCCGTTTTTCCTTAGAACCCGTTGGCTATTTGTGGCACTGTACACACATAACAATTTCCAACCATTTTTGACCCGGGCACCGAATGTAGATACGTGACTTCAAGCACAGAATAGCCACTGCTATTCTGTGCTCCAAAGGACAGTTCCAATAAAACTTTGTTTTAACATCTTGGCGCGCTTCGCCTTCCCTGCAGGTGTTTAATAATGTAAAGCATTTTTCTTTCGTTGTGTTTACTAGAGCGCGGACAGTTTATTGTTTCCACAAATTCAATTTGTTTTATTGATTTTTGTCGTTTTTTGACGTTTTGTAAATAACAAGAAAATTCGACGAGACGTGCTAGTATGTCTATAAATAATTATCTTCTCGTGTACAATGTGCAGTGTGTAGGCTTTCGTTCTCAACCACAGAAAATATCCTTCAGCAGGTAATAATCGTAGAAAATATTTACTTCGTACACGAACTATTCAGAGTCGTTGGTGGGACGCCAGTATCCACATTATTTAGAATGAATCTCGAATCTCGCCCATCGAGGAGTAGTTGACAAATTTCCGTTTCATCCTCTAGACACGACACAATGCTCGTGGGGCATTAGCCAGAGGCAAGACGAGAAATTGCACGACCGTTACGTCCGAATCTAGTTTCCCATTAGTGCCAAATGGTTTGCATCCCAATGGCGTGGGATTTCAATGACCAATAGGGATATTGCAATTTAAATGCCCAAAGAAAATATAACTATATCAGTAGTAACAAATGGCATTTCAATCATTCAACATATACAATCCCAAATCAACAAAGACACAATTCTGAAATTTGGTCTGTATGATATGCCTGAGAGAAGAAATCATGAAAAAAGCGCCCACATTTTTTTTTATTTTTGACCCCTTGACCCTTTCCATTTGGGATACCTATGATGAAGAATGCCAAACCTGGACCAACACTATATTAAAGACCCGAGCATGCCGTGATATTTCATTCTTGTTTACGGATTGGGGTGGCGCTACACGACGAAAAAAATGGCGACTTATTATATAGGTTATAGGGGGGTATTCTGTGGCTATTGGGATGTCAGTTTCTGACGTTTAAAAAATCAAAAATTTTAAATATCCAGCTTAATTACGATTTATCTTCTTTTTACGGTAATCGAATTGTCTTTGCGTCCAGTATTTGGCAGGTTTATCCTATTAATACGGCTTTTCGAGGTAGATTTGTTTGTGATAACATGAAATTTTCGCGCACATGAAGAAAATGGTATGCACAGACCATTAGGTGAATTGCAGAAGAATAAACACTATTTTGGAATTATGGTATGATCTGATCAAACAGCTGAAGAAGCGAAAATTAAAGATATTATTTTGGAAGAGTATTTTTTAACGTATGCAGGAATGAAAATAGAAAATTTTGTTTATAGCTTCAAAGCGAACCAATAGTCCTCCATATAAAGAAGAAACTGAAAAATCTAATGCGTTTTATGCTTTCACATACTACAACTAGCCATGGACTGCGTTTCAAACAGAAAGGTACCAAATACTCTTGCTTGCTTTTTAGACTCGCTTTTCTTAGAAAATGTATGGAAATATGCCATGTGAACTTGTTAAATTAGAGGGACATAACAAACAAATATTTTATTTCATTTTGAATATTAACTTCGTTGTAACAGACATATTTGCATGTTTTTATTTTATAAAAGATTCTGCAACAATGGTGTTTTAACTAAAACCAGCGTGTAAATTTGTTTCGTCGTGTGGCGCCAGTGGCGATCGCTTGAAACAACGCTATGCACAGGTCTTTAATATAGTGTTGGTCCGGGTCAAACTATCTCTATTTCGGTAAATGTCAAATCTCACAGGTATATCACATACCAAATGTCAGAATTTTATCTTTGTTCGTTCTGGAAATTATGGCAGGCTACTTTCGCGGTATCTACTTGTAAACGTAAAAGATTGTTGTACCTTTGTACTGTTGGTTCTGGTACTCCTATATTGATTTATATTCAACCAGAGAATTTTTTTGGAATATATTCAACTAACCTTGACAACAGCTTATGGTAGTATTATTTCATATTCGATATGGTAAACTTTCTTGCTCCGCATCTGGTTGTGGCTGTCCCACAAGCGATTCCCTAGTCGTACATAAACACTATCACAGTATACAAAAGCTATTTATTTGAATGATGATGCCGGCCAACTTTGTCGATTTACTTCATTCAGTTGTTGTCTCTAATCTTGAATTCTTGATCTTAATAGTTCGGAACGCAAAATACACTTTGTATACAGAGGAAATTCCTGGTCTAAAAATATACCTTGCAGCTCATATATTTATGCTTCTTGCTTCTTACTTCTTACCGTATTTATTTTTGCTCTAGCCGTTTATTTACAATGAAAAGTTTTATTTTCATACCTAAACGACCAACTACTTAATGTAGAAAACACAGTACCTAGTACCAGTTACTTTAGAAAGAATATTCTTATCTTGCGTTTCAATAGATTCGTGGCAAAGATTTGCAAGTAGATTCACTCTGTTTTCACAACAGGGCAAAATGTTGTTGCTGCATCAGGTCATTACCAACCATTTGAAAGATAGAGAAACACTGGTTATTAAGGGTACTTGCATGTACAACACAACATAATACCTTGAAAAGGGGTAGTAAAATTATTATTTTGTTGCCGAGCTAACAATACCAATGAATGGCAACTTCGTTAAAAATATGACGTGGTCGACTCCATAGAGCAACGAGCAATAATAAATTGCTACTTGCCTCAAGCCATGTCAGGTTGTAAAGATAAATAGCTCAGAGTCCTGAGTAAAGATTTCTTTTTGGTGTTTTTCAGTATACCTACATACATATACCTATTTAAATCGTAAACTGAAACGGTTCCGAAAGCTTTGGCTTATGGCGAAGTTGAGAGAAGTTATACAGGGAACTATTCGCAGATTTCTGTAGTTTGCCGTTTTTGGCTTACAACATTTTAATTAAGAGTTCCCATTAAAAAAAATTTTTTATAACTAAACTCTACTCAAACTAAACGCAAGTGAAACATAAATACAAGTTGTTGCATGGCTAGAGCGTGATGCGCACGTGATCGGCTTGCTATTGGCCAGCCGGCAATAAAGTCTGGCCCGGCGGGCGAGTCGGTGTTTCTTACAGAGGTGTATTGAGTTGCAAGCGGACATTTATTTTTTCCGATATAATTCTTTCGCTGTTTATGAATTGTTGGTGCTACGATTTGTATTAATAGTAGAAATTTGCAGGTAAGTGAATGACTAGGTGTGCCATAAAAGTTTGTTTTTAAAGTTCTCAATACCGGGGCATATTATTTTAATATTTTATATTATAAAATTCATAGAGATCGTCCTTGCCTCGTATTAGCCCTCAGAATTGTTCACGTGCTTCCATCGTGTAAATGTTTACGCGCCAATTGCATTTAGTTTGAATAGAGTGTAGAAAACGTATTGAGGAGCTCCTCCTTTATCTTACTATTTAATAAGTTTTATTGTGGTGTTTACAGTATACACAGATTTTTCTTTGTAATAATATATATCTATAGGCTCTTCATAAAATCCAATCCGATAATATAACAGCTCTCTCCGCAAAGCAAACAGACGACACGATAGCCCAATCATTACTAACCGATGCTTTCTAATCTCTTGAAATTTAACCATTCACGGCGGTTAATGGCCGTTTGGAAAGTACGTGGTGTGTTACATAGTTACCATGCATTATTGTAAATCTTCCCATAGCGCTCTTGCCTCCTTCTCAATATCTACAGCCTGTACCCTTCGTCGAGGTAGTATTACAACGTTATAATTTATTACTCAACGCTTATACTCTAAATAAAATTCCCTTTAACTCATCAAAAGCAACAACTTGTTTTTCGAAAACTCAATTTTTTATTCGGAATTTGTTTTTGTGTATTATAAAATAGGTCAGGCGAAAATCCCCCCCGCGTAGTAACTAAGTTTTGACACAATATTTTGATATCTGACACTTAGATACATTTAGATACTTTTTCAAGTTATTATGCTTAGCTGTGCGGCTTGTGGCACTTCCCTGACCGCCAAAACAAAAATATTTGAGGATAATAATCCATCGGCAAGTAATTTTGCAATTTAAATTAACTTTTGAGGCCTTGCACCAAAGTGGCATTGGCGTTTGTGTAGGTAGGTACCTACTGGAAATTTAAAATTAGAATTGCTGTATTATCAAGGATTCCCAAACGTAAAGACATAAACGTGCCTTATATTTTTTGCCTGTTTTCCGAATTAAGGCAATAAAAATTATTAGTATGGAAAATGTCGAGACCTGGTTTCGCTTGTGACAGCCCTTTCAAATACAACCTATTAAAAGCTTCTGACACTACTGTGTATTTGTTTATTCACAAACCGATGTTTGATTATTTACATAATGTGTAGTTTATATATAAACACTTCTTGACCTCTTTTATCTAACCATTAACCGGTGTTTGCTTCATAATTATATGTTTATGTAATGCTTTTACATTTAGTCAGGTGCCTCCTCTTTAGTTAATTGCTATACGGCAACCACTGAATCGCTACTTATTATTTTTTCTTCAAACGTTACTAAACAGGACGTTACGGGGTAGGGTACCACAAATCACCAACCGCTAAATCTTTGCTTGCATATTCAATCGGGCATCAGCCTTCTTCGAGGGGACAAAATGAAGAGTGCTGCATTTTACTTTGCATTGCATCATTAAATGTGGTCGCAGAAAACTTATTGCGTGCAAAACACATCCTGCATGCGAATGATATTTTGACGAGGTCAAAGTCAAATCGTTTTTCATTCTTACAAGCACTACAATCTCAGAACGTTTTGTAATGGAAGATTTGCAAATAAACGACCTATTAATTTCTGTGTACATACAGACTATTCCCCGAACTTCATATATAATAGAATAGATGCGTCCGCGTTCGCAGCACACTTGGCAATTGCCATTCTCGGAACAGAGCACCTGGTTTCTAGCGTTAAAGTCAATTTACGGTTTTAAAATGCGCAATAGAAGCACTACATGAAAAAATGGCGTGGTGATTAACGTCCGACTGGTTACTTGTACGCTGAAAGCTCTCCTTTCATGAGTTAAAAGTCAAGAAATTGTAAGATACCTATTATCGAGGTATAATGTTTTGTTCTAATTTATCAGCATGAAAGGAAAATGTTTTGGTTTCGCAAATTGTTCAGAATTTTAAAGAAATCTAGTTTCAGGTGTGCTCTTTTATTATTACATTGCAAGATACGTACAGGGTGTCCCATTTTGGGTGTTTTTGGGTGTTTTTCTCAAAAATCTCGGTTATTATTAAAGCTAGAGGGTTGCGGTTTTCACGTCACTATACTACTTTTTTGAGAGGAATTTGGTGGACTAATCAGATTTTAGATAAGTTTTATAGTTTTCGTGCATTGGCGCAGGACTGAAATTTTCGATTTTTGGGAAACCTCTCTCCTGGCTACAACTTATATATATCGACAAATTTAATCAACTATTTTTATAGATTTTTTGGCGTAGAATCGAATGGAATAATTAGTTTTTTGGTAGCGTTAATAGTTTTTGAGATATGAACTATGGTTTCCATTTAAAAAAAATATAACCAAAATGGGACACCCTGTACAAACACAGTGCACTCCCTTGTCATTCAACGTCTGAACGATGCTGTGTTGATAATTTTCTAAAAAGGAAAAATGTTCTGCATCTTCTAAACCAAGTAAAATTGGTTGAACCCATGATGCCATAACCTAAAATAAGACTAAGCACATGTTTAACTTTTCGCGACCTTTTGGTTCGATAACAAAGTTTCTTCCGTTGGCCAGCATTTCTTCTTGTATGCTCCTGAACCATTGCAATCGTATTCAAAGTCCGTATTCCAACATATCATGACTCGAACCTTCGAACTTAATCTGGGTACGTACTGTATATATGGAACAGACTGTAGCAAACCACGACCGCCATTGGTTCGAGGTCGAGAGGTGAAGAAAACCGACTATATTCGCGATCACGAAGGTCAGATCCGATATGAAAAGAGTGTCCCCGATTCAGGTACGGGTTTCTTCTTATTTCGATCCGTCCTGGAGGCTATAATTAGAGGCTTAATAATCCCCGTGGCATTTTAAACAGGACCGGAATTGGTTGTCGGCTTGTCGACGTCGATGGGCGACTAGTTTTTGTGCGAATCTTCGCGAAAAGTTGAATTTAAAAATCGGGCAATCTTGGCAAGAAATGTAAATTAGTATGTTGTTTATAATTCAGAGAAGCCTTGTCGTGTCTGAGTTAAAACTATTATTCACCCCACGTTTGAGCGATTTTTTTGGCGACCCCAGGCAAAATAATAGACAGAGTTTTCTTAAGAAATAATAAATAATGGAATACAGCAACCTGGGTGCTATACCTAGATGGGGGCTTCTAGGAAAGATCATATGTCTCCAGTAAAGTTACTCCATCTTTATCCATTGAATTTTAATTGGGTTTTTCGCCACCAAACTGGTTAAAAGACAACTTTTCCAAGTTGCCTGGAAAATTAACAAATTCTTAACAGTAAATGAACTAAACTTTGAACTTTTAACTCAAAAAATATCTTCAACAAATTTGTTTCCTGAGCTTTCGGAGAATAAATCTTCCTCCTTCCTCAAAGATCATTTCACGTCAAAGTGAAATGACAGATTAATAAATTTCAGGTTAAAATGTCATGACAACAGAAACAATATCCTAGCCACCTGTCTGATATTGTACCCTGTGTTCTATCTAATTATTTATACTAACTTCTCTTTAAATCAGTGGCAATAATATTTTACTGAATTCCACTGAACATTCAGCAACACAGTTGTCTGTATTTCCTAGAATAAATGCTGATTCTTTAATTTTTCGTCTATTTCCTACTTCTTCTTTGAGAATTGGTTGGGACCTTTCCCACAAAATCCTATGATTGTGATTAAAAGAGGGTTCACATATTTTCGACTTAAATTTGATTTTGCCTGATATAATTTTTATGTTCTTTTAAACGAACGTTAAATGGCCTACAAGTCTCTCCAACATAAAACTTTCCACATTCACAAGAAATTTTATAAATTCAATTTTTTTGAACTTTGTAGGTACCTCATTAAATGGTTTCGTTTTAGCTAGCATCGATCTTAATGTATTTTTGGTTTTAAATACTGTTCTGACATTAAAACGATTGCCTATGCGTTTTAGCTTATCTGATAGTCCAGGATTATAAGGAATAATTAAATTTACTGGTCGGTCTACCAGATTTATTTCTCTAATTCTATTAGCATTGTTATTTTGTTGGCAATCCTGAAAAACTTGCTCAATAAATTCAGTAGGATAACTATTCTTCTCAAGTACATTGTTTTATATGTTTAATTTCCTCCTCAAATTTTGTGTTGTTAGAACAATCTCTTTAGCCCTGCCATACAAACTTTTAATTACTCCTTTTTTTAACATACTAATACTCGTATGATGATTGGAGTTAAAAGGGAGATATCTATTAGTATGTGTTTGTTTTCTATAGACACTAGTTTCTATACTATCTGATTTCAGTATACATAGAAACATCTAAGAAAGGTAATTGATTATTATTTTCATTTTCTAAGGTAAACTTAATAGAAGGTTCTTGCGAGTTTATAAAATTTAATAATGAATTTAAATCATCTACTCCATGTTCCCATATAACAAATATGTCATCTCCACCAAACATTAGGTTGGTGAACATATCTAGTCAATTCATTTTCAAAATCTTCCACAAATAAATTGCTTATGAATGGTGATAGTGATAAAGGAGACCCCATAGCCATTCCAAATTCCAAATTCTGCGAAAGCTAAGGAAACAAATTTGTTGAAAATATTTTTTGAGTTAAAAGTTCAAAGTTTAGTTCATTTACTGTTAAGAATTTGTTAATTTTCCATGCAACTTGAAAAAGTTGTCTTTTAACCAGTTTGGTGGCGAAAAACCCAATTACAATTCAATGGATCTGTTTACGCCACAAATAAATTTTAGAAAATATTTATTCCATCTTGTTTATACAAGGTGTCCCGTTACTAGTGGTTCATAGAGCAACTGCACATATTTGGGGCCAAAATATGACGATTGAGGCTAATATGCCTTATAGAAATGTTGTTTGTTTAAGAGATACAGGGCGAAGAAGTTCATTTTTTGAAATTGAATTGTGGCTACATCTCCCAAAATAATGAAGCTGCTGAACTGAAATTTGGCACTGCTATGGTTTTGAGGATGGAGAATAAGCTAAAAATATCAATTTTGCTGTATCTCACAGAGGGCGCCACTTGCGCTGTTTTTGGATCGTGTTTTTACTCCTAACTTTTTTGAGGTTATCTTTTTGATTTTGCAGATCCATCATTTTAATGCATCTTTTCAGTCTGCAACAAAAAGGTACTCTTGTTTCATAACGATCAAATCAACCGTTTGCCTTGAAATTGCCAAAACGTGTCCCAAAACACCTGTTGACTTCAATATTCGAAACATAAAATTTTCACCCACCGCTTTCAAATGTTACAAATCGACAAATCGACTGTACATTCAAAATGAAAAAATGCCAGATGGGCATTGGTCGAAACACCATTCGTTTTCTTGAAATAGAGTGTCAAAATTTTGCCAAGTTTCAATCCGTTCCATTTTGAAAACAAAACATTTTTGGTACATTGTTCATAGCATTTTTTTTCTCACAGTGAATCTGAAAATGTTGGAGTCTACAGGTGTTTCGGGGCACATTTTGCCAATTTCAACGCAAACGGTTGATTTTATCGTTACGAAACAAGCGTACCTTTTTGTTGCAGAATGAAAAGATGCCTTAAAATGATGGATCTGCAAGATCAAAAAGATAACCTCAAAAAAGTTAGGAGTAAAAACACGATCCAAAAACAGCGCAAGTGAGATACAGCAAAATTGATATTTTTATACCTTATTCTCCATCCTCAAAAACATAGCAGTGCCAAATTTCAGTTCAGCAGCTTCATGATTTTGGGAGATGTAGCTATAATTCAATTTCAAAAAATGGCCTTCAGCTGTATCTCTTAAACAAGCAACATTTCTATAAGGCATATTAGCCTCAATCGTCATATTTTGGCCCCAAATATGTGTAGTTGCTCTATGGACCTTTATTAACGGGACACCCTGTATTTATAGCTCTGTCCCCACTTTCGACACATATTATGTTTCCAATAAAGAAACTTAAATTTATGCCTTCGTTACAAGTTCCTAAAACAATCGAAAGCGAGAGAAATTCCCCACATCGGTAAAATTGTATGAACGTTTGGTTAAGTAACGAGCAAATAGCGCATTTCACCACTTTCTGTTAGAGGCGAGATCGGTGGTAATTGGATGTCCCAACAAGACGCTTAATCTCCCATCTCTCTGGTTTTGTGTGCATCATCCCGAGCGAACAGAAGCGCACATCCTTTCACTGCGATTTCGCTATGGGGAAGACAATCATAATGTTCGCGTGCCCTGTCTTCCTGTTTATGTACGAGTATATGTTCGGTGCACATCCCCAGATACAATGGTTTAATTAATGCAATGCGTGTTAGACGGTATGCGGATTGGGGAAGCCGAATGATTCTGGCCTAGACTAGATTACTCTATAGAATAGAGCTCGAAAAATGACGGTGATGTAAGTTTACTATACAACACGGGCGTAGCCAAGGGGGGGGTTTCGGGGGTTCGGGGGTTTCGGTACCCGACAAAAAAAAACTCCTGGACAAAATTAAGGCACCACTTTAATTTATCTAAATATTTACAGTAAAAACACAAAATAAAACTAAGTTACATTGAAATGATAATGAACACCTACAAATTAGTCAAACATGTCCTTAATATGACCTTAATTTGCCTTAATGTTTCATTAAAAATGTGTTTTTGCTGCAGATGCATGGCTAGCATAACTCCAAATTAAAAAAGAAAAAATTACCAAAACAGAATAAACGCCTCTGGCTCAACACTAATGCCATGTAGGCCACGGGCGTAGCCAAGGGGGGGGGGGGTTTCGGGGGTTCAAACCCCCCCCCCCCCCCGAAATAAGCAAAATATTACCTAATATTATACCGAAAAAATACGAGGAGTGAAGAGTTAAATTATTATTACGTTTGAATATATGTAGTAATAGTAGCGCCTAGCGCCATCTTTTGACGAGAGGCAGACGCAGTTGCAGCCGAACTATTTTGTATTGTAGGGACACTTTGCGTTGTTTCTCGAGTATTCGCCACGCCCCTCGGTCGAAATGAGCGGAACTTTGTGGAAGTTCGTGGAAGTTTCTGGACGGCTACTGGGCTGCTATATAAGCGGCGCCGCGGCGCGTGACCGCGCTTACGGCAGTATTGTTCCATGCGAACTCGAAGCGAATAAAAGTGAAAAGTGGTGAACGAATAGTGAAGAGAATTAAGTGTACCGTGTAAGTGAGTAATTATTTTAGTGCGCTGTTATTCGATGACCTTGTTAAGGATAGATACGTGAATCATTATTACTGTCGAAAAATGGAGGGGAAAAAAAGGAAGGGTGATAAACCTAAAGGTATGGACTACTGGAAAAAGTGGTGTAGTCAAGGTCAAGGGGTTTCTAATAAAGAAACAAATTTGGATTTAGCTATCAAAGCTTCAGCTACCTTGCATGCTGATAAGAAGACTGAAATCTAGTTTGGAATGCCTAGATATGTGCGATAAAAACCTTTATCCTAATATTTACACATTACTACAAATCTTGGCTACCATTCCTGTATCCACTGCTACCCCAGAAAGGTCTTTCTCGAGCCTAAGGAGACTGAAAAACTATTTTCGAAACACTACAAGTGAAAACAAACTTAATGGTTTGGCTCTAATGAACATTCACTATGGAACAGAAATTCATGCAGATGAAGTAGTGGATATATTTAAAAGAAAAAGCCGAAGATTTCTTCTTTAATGGTTTTAGATTTAGCGCAGAGGAACGAAATTAATTTATCCATTTCATTTAAAGTTAAGAACTTTATAAATATGTTGTAGTTTTTCGGATGAATATATAGATATTAAATTTCATGTAAGTATATTTTTGTTGTTTTATTTACTTCTCAAACTAAACCCCCCCCCCCAAAACTAAATCCTGGCTACGCCCGTGCTATACAAAGCGTCTGGAAATTAATCGTCGCTTGGCGGCTACGAATATTTGAGCCGCTATTCCGCGAGGAAAGGGGCGCGATCGGGCCAACTCGGCTGCTTCCGCTACACGCGATTGTAGCATGCAAGAGGGCAGGCGCCGCTTCTCCATGAGGCCATTTGGTCAATGACCCCCCTAATTTATTTCAATTTTTTTTTCAATGTTTAATAATCAACTACAGGGTGAATCAGTTTTTTGTAGCAGGACTTTAACAGGTCATAGATCTTCAAAAAATAACCTCACTTTCTTCTATAAACTATATCATTTTAACGCCTTATAAAAAAGTTACAGGGTGTTAAAATTTTAAGAAATATGTGGACTTTATTAAATATTTACCAACTACTTGAGATATTTAAGTCATATTTGGTATACGCTATAACGGCACGGGTTAGCATAAAACCTGTTAATGCACAACCAGTGGCGGAGAAGTGGGTAATTAGTAAAATTATTTTTATTTATTTGTATTGTAATAAATAAAGGTATTGAATTTTTTGTGTAGATTTTAATTGCATACAAAAATGTCCTCTTGGTATTTGTTTGCATGTGTTCTAGTTTAACGGCAAATTTCATTTTTTTGTATTATTTCGGGGTATTTCCGAAAATTATCTAAAAAAATTGCTCCGTAAGTAACACTTAAAGTAGAAATAATATGTTTGCTACTTTAAATAAAGTAACTTTTTCCAATAAACTTACCTATTTAAGGCTATACTTTTGAAGTTACAGTGTCTAAAACATTTAAGGAAGATACAATTAAGGTTACGCTCTGTATCTTGAAAAGTAAAGTAAAGCCTTGAATGGGTTAGTTTATTGCAAAAAGTTACTTTATTTAAAGTAAGAAACACGTTTTTTCTACTTTAAGTGTTACTTTACTTACTTTCAGAAATACCCCGAAATAATAATAAAAAATGAAATTTGCCATTAAATTATAACACATGCGAACAAATACCAAGAGGACATTTTTGTCTGCAATTAAAATCTACATAAAAAATTCAATACCTTTTGTTAAAATACAATGTGATTCATTTTTTTTCTAAAAATAATTTTACCAATTACCCACGTCTCCGCCACTGGTTGTGCAATATGTTCGATATTAACAGGTTTTATGCTAACCCATGCCGTTTTAACGTGTACCAAATATGACTTAAATATCTCAACTAGTCTGGTAAATATTCAATAAAGTCCGCATATTTTTTCCAACTTTAACACCCTGTAGCTTTTTTCTAAGGCCTTAAAAACATATAGTTTATACGAAAAAGTGCCGTTATTTTTTAAAAATCTATAACCTGTTAAAGTCCTGCTACAAAAAACTGATTCACCCTGTATATTTAAAAAAATGCAATTATATTTTCATGCAAAAACTCCCCAAATATTACTAATGGAGTCAAGGTTACTAATGTCTACTAATAATTTATTCCTATCCGCAGCCGCCTGGCCGTATTTTAAATTGACCTCACGGGTTATTATGGCAATCCACAAGGATAAATGCATTGCAAGTGAGACAGAGACAACAGCATACGCGCCCGCTCTGAAGCCGAAAAGAGACAAATATAGATGAAGAAATCGTCGACGGCCGACCATTTATAACGTATGCTTGATTCGCATAGTATCAACTGCAATCACAGTTCAATTATTCGGTGGGGGAGGCTTATACTGCTATAGCAGAACTGTTTTGTGGTGTTTTACAATATTTGCAAAAGTGTGTTGACAGTAGTAGTTACAAAATGGCGCTGAATAAGAGAAAAGTGTATGCTATCATATGCCCTTTGATTAAAAAAGTTAATGTTAAATATAAGAAGAAAAGGTATTGGGTGAAAACGCCTTTATTAAGCAGGCCACGTTTTGACTGAATTATAAACAGGAGACGGATATTTCGAAAATTTTACACGTCTCCCATACGAAAAATATATTGAAAATTAGATATATTTCTAGTTATAACTATCTGCGATAACAGTGTACTCCGATCAAATCGATATTCGCTTGGCAGCGGAACTACACCCACCAAACAGTCTATGTAAAACCGCCTCCAGAGGCGTAAGTAGAGTAGAGAGTAATAAAGTGGAGTATAGAGAGTACGTCGGCGCGCGCCGAATGTCGGGCATGGGCGAAAATAGCGTACCTACGTGAACACGGCAAAAATCGTTCAAATTTTCGGTTTTTCCGCGGGTTTTCGCAAAGTTTCGATGTTGCAAAAGGTGCAAAATAGTATGGTGCTTAGTTTGAGCTGCGTAGAGTAAAACTTCATCCCGATCACAACCACAAAAAATATCGTCGTGAAATCCGGGAAATTTTAAAATTCATTTTCTCGAAAACTACGTCCGACCGGGAGAAACCAAGGCCGGACTCGTGTTCAGGGACCCCGGAAATAGTGGAGGTAGCCAAAATTTCAAGAAAATCGGCGGTGGATTATACCATTGGAAATAATTACCAAGTTTCTAAAAGGTGAGTGAATTATCCTAGGCATTATCTCAATATTAGGTATTATCATAGCTTAAGGTTCATAATAATTATTGTCTAATGGATATCTCAAGGTATGTATATATCTTTTCTTTGCTCTATTTAAAAAAAAGTAAAAAAAAAACATAAAAAATACATAAAAGTTAGTAGAAAAAAATTCGACTGCAGGACTGTCCACCCCGATTTGACCCACAAACCTTACAAAACCCTCTCGGTGCCTCGCGTGTTCTAAGTAAACAAAATGAAAAATATAGTGTGCAGGACATTTTGAGAGGTAACTTTTTAAGACTTTAATTGACAGAAAAAAGGTGAAATAAAAATTATCTCAACCGGATAAATTTGCAACTCACAGAAATATGTACAAGAATAAGTGGATGCGACAAATTAAATGCATTGTTTTGCGTTATTAACTTCTCAATAAACGGGAATTATTGTTTTATGTACTTTTTATATTAATTATGCAAAAATACGTAATTTCTACAAAAAAAAAAAGCCTATGCCGAAAGCAGGTACCCACCTCGGCACCCACCTTTTTTTTAACTTATCATAAAGTCCTAGAGTGTGTTCTTTTCAAAACGTAACCCTCCTTGTGTTATAATTGTCTCGAAAAAATGGGCAAGTGATATTTGCCGTACCTTTACCTAAAAATAACACTTTATTTCAAATATGTCATTTAATTACATTACGTAAAATTGATTACGATTGTCTCCGTAATTCTACATAGTCGGTAGGCATTTTAATATCGATAATAATGTCTGGAACAAGTTGGACCACACCGCTGCAGCGGATAAGGTGAACGTCGGCTACGAATTCGTTCGGCTAAATTATGATTGTTGTCATTGTCGGCCGAATAAAAGAACGTTCAACCGTAAATCTAGACGCCACAATGGGAACTGTTGCCGATGTCGGTCTTTAGCGCTTTGTATTCCAAGGCGCAGTGCGGTTCTGGCTGCGTTGTCGGTGTGGGAGTGGAATACTGGAACCGAAAATATGAGACTTTTTGAGCTGAATTAAGTGCATTCTGAACGATAAATGTCAAGGATCTGGAAAAACGACGGCGATTTTATACGGTTGGTTGGAGAATTTCGATTGGGGTGATTGGTTATATGCATATATACTAGGTGTATTTAAATGAGCGGTCTAAATAAAATAAGATGTCCGTGAATTGCAAAAACTTTTACAACTTTTATCAGCCAAACTTCCAGAATCGTTAGAAAGAGTCAAAATATGATTATTTTTTTTGTAAATATATATCGAAAAACCAATTGTTTTCGTTGTACAAGGCGTTAAAATTAAAAGATCAAGAATTAAAGATATATCAAGAAAATACTTTTAAAAAATCTTGACTTGGGTTTTCGATATGGGTACCGTATGTATATACAGGGTGTCTACCTTTAAGTGTATATAAATCGATAAAAAATGTATTTTGTGAGATATTTTCAAAAACCTTTTTTTGTTTGAAAGGCCTTCAAAAACCGCTTCTGTTAACCTTCCTGCCATTTTCAAAATGCAAATCCAGGGCCGACTGCGATTTTTTTATACCCCGATTTTCGCGAAAACATTTTTTTATTTAAAATCTGACCCCACAGCGTTAATCAGAACATCACAAAACTCTTATATACCAAATTCGAATAAAAAATATACAGGGAGTTCCATTATGCAGGTTGTCAAAGTTGAGCAAAATAGGAATTTTAAAGGCATATGCCAAGTCAAGTGTGCCATGGAATCCCCTCAAAACAGTTGAATGGTCAACAGGGCCACTCAAGTTGTTGGTGTGCAAAGGTCCAATACGAAATATACAGAGTGCTCTTATCTGTGCCATTTCAAATTACTGAATTTTTGGAACTTTATACGCGTCAAAACTCGAGTATATCAAAACCGCTCCACACACTATAAACGAACTAAATCTAAAAAATACAGAAGCCTGCCAGTCAGCAAGTCCATATCAGGTAAGATGGATGGTGTGTCATAACAGGAAATGCACGAAAATTTATCATCTTAGACAGTGACTTTGTTGAGGAAGGCCAAATAATTTAAATTGTTTTTATTTGTTGGTTTATTAATATTTTTTCAATGATTCCAGAGCACTCCTGATCAGTATAAAGTTTAATAAAAATTCAGAATTTTGAGATGGCTCAGAGAAAAATACCCTGTATATTTTTGTAGTAAATCTTTTCACACCAACATTTTGAAAATATCTCACAAAATACATTTTTTATCGATTTCTATACATTTTTGTATACATTTTTGATTTTTTATATCGTTTCTGGAAGTTTCGCAAATAAAAGTTGTACCACTCTGTATATAAGATTGTCACAGGGTGGTTTCTCCTCGGGTGTAGAAAGTTATTTTAATGTATTATATTACAATCAAAATTTATTTGTTCCAGGTTCGTTTTAGAGCTATCGAAACGTAAAAGGTAAGTCAAAAATAAACTGGGACAAAGCGTCGTCATTGGTGCTTAGGCAACAACTCGAAAACTAATGAAAATTATCGCAGTAAACCAAGAAACGTAATTACTTCCAACTTAAATGAATTGTTGGAAAACACATAAAGAATAAAGGAAAACGCATAAAGTGCGGAGTCATAATATGTAGCCTGGATTTTCGCAACGAATTCTTGTTTTAGTGACTTAAAGCAATCAGCAATTCTGTACAGGGTCTACTATTTTCGTAACATCGCCAAAAGTAAAACTCCATAACAGAATATAATAAAGAAATGTGACCGTGTTTTTCTCATTCTATAGGCCGATGTCGTAAGCGCAATTTTCATTACGACTCAAACTTAAAACATTTTATCGGCATATTATAATAAATTTAATTGACAAAAAATAAACAATGCAGACAACATAATAGTGTTTGGTATGTATGATGCGTTTCCATGGTTACTCTCAAATTATTTCAAAGGTGCTTTGTTGTAAATTAGTTATTGTCAGATAAGGTGAATAAAACGTCAAAAATATTACAGAAATGTATCTAAATATTGAAACACTTACGAATTAAAATACAAAATAGGTACATGTTAAATATCAGAGAGCATATAGAGTTTCTTAAATTTAGTTTATTTTGCTGTATATTTATATTTTAAAGCCATATATATTCGGTATTTTTATTCAGCGCACGGAAAGTTTTTCCATGCGCTGTTTCCGTGCGCTAGCCCGAAAAACCCCATCTTTCATTATTGCTAAAACAGATGAAAATAAGGTGTTTTCAAAGAAGTATAATAAAAAATAATTTAAATTGATATTTTCTGGACAAAAGGGAAAAAATAGAGTGATCATACATCGCTGAAAAGAAAAAAGTCTTCTTTTCAATTGTATCATCGTATCAAAGCCAAATATGGCACCCATAAGAAAGTCTTAAATAACTGCATTGCAAATGCCTTAAAAATTGTATTTATTATAAAGTACCTATGTTTTATAATATTAATAATAATAATAATTCTCACCCTCACAATACTCCAAACTAGGGGTACCCCAGAAGCAACCACATGCTTGTGCGGGGGAGGGGGGCAATTACTATTATTTTGTCTTCGTTGCCATTTGCGGCTAGGGCCGACTTTTTTCCCGATAGAACTAGGATAGCATTCGCTCAAGTACTACGGAAAACGCTAGAAAACCGTAGTAATCCCAGTAAGTGTAGTGAATCACACGGGTAAAGCTATTTAGGAGCAATACCGTGAACCCACATTTGTCCAGTGCTCTTGGCCATAGCGGTGTTTTTCTTTAAAGACATGTGCATGTGCCTGCCTCAAAGTCAGCGCCGGTACGAGCGACGCCACCGCGGCATATGAGTAAGGATATCAATTGAAAAAAACACTTCAAACACTTCAGCCGGGACTCCTACTGTGGTCGGATGCACTTAACCAACTAAGCTACCGGAGATACGGGTTCCATTGGCTAGGTGTTATTTATTTCAATTGATATTAGTTAGTAGCGGTGAGATGTAGAGACTTCGGCGTCTTCCACAGCTCCTACAAGGAGTTAGAAGGTGTAGGGTAGTCATTCATGATTGTTGGTTATGTGAACTTCCTATTTGTTCATAGCTTAGTTCGGCTACAGTAGGGGTCCCGGGTTCGAATTACAGGTACTAAAAAATCTTTCTTTATTGTATTTGTTCATCAGAAAGTTGGCGTTTGATAAATACCTCGATAAATACATCTAGTATATATAGTATATGTATAGTTTACAATTTGCAAATTGTTTCACAGCATATTTTTCCCACTTAGTCATGCAACATACGACGTATGTACAATTTATGAACTGTTTATTGTTGTCAAACATCGAAACATCTACAAAAATAAAGCGAAATTCGCAATGATAATATCACTCACACAAACGCCTATGGTAGGCAGCCACCAGAAGTACTATTGTGCAACTTTCTTTACTAATTAAAAGTAGGTACTCAACTATCTTGAAATGAGCTATACCATATTCTTCAGACGACTGAATAAGACAAAATTGTCAATTTTTTGACATTGAACTCTCCCAACGCAGAAACTATACAGTATACAGCTGTCCAAGATTCTTATCTATGATGCCAACGTGTCGAAATAATTTTATTCGGATGTAACTTTCTGTTGCCTCTGTCTCTGTATAAAGAAGATTCACTAATAATTGGCCGCAAGCCGCAAGTGTGGCAATGACACACATTTCGTAAACATCTCCTGGAGCTTACTGTCGTCTAATATAATGTATGTATTTAATTAAATTAATTGTGTAAACTTTCGATTTGCCGCGATGAACACGGCATAATTATTGGCACAGTGACACTGTAAAGGATGTTTACCAAGCAGTCCATGGAGTTAACGGTAAATAATAAAAAAAATATTGTTTCGCTAATGACAGAAGTCCAAAACCGTGCCCCATGACCAATGACGTCAGAACCTATAGACAGGTTTGTTTTGATAAACGCTTGACGCCCAGAACTAATCACAATCTAAGCGCTCCATTAAATTATTCCGAAAATGTCGCGAAAATGTCAGAAATTGCCCCTTTTTGTCGAGCCGTAGTGAACTTATTTCGACTCTGGACTTGGAGGCTGGCGTCGTTAGACCATCCCCCGAGTCTTCAGGTGAGGTTCCGATGCTTCCGGCGCCCCCAAACAAGAAAAAACATGCGATATCAAAGTGTGATTCTGGAGGAACTATAACCTGGAATCACCGGGTGTATAGTTGGTTGATGGTTGACTTTCTGTCTTTGTTTGTAGCATGTTTTTAGAGCAGTATGGATATATTTAATCTTGGAGTCAAAATAAAGGGCATTTTAACAATGGGGCACCTCGTCTATAGGTTTTGACGTCATTGCCCATGACGCATACACGCCAGGTACATGCTCATAAATATAATTGGCGAGGAATTCATTAATATACAAGATGTCAATTTTGTATACTTTATTATGTTCAGGATATTATAAACGAATAAAAAGGTTTCATCGTGATTAGATATTTAAGTACGTCTCAAAACGAAGTTGCAATGCATTTATTTCAGTGATCTTTCTTATAAAGAATGCCCGTCGTAACCATAGATTTTGAGTAGTAGATTGAATGTCAGCTGGCAAGCGTGATGTCTACGGTAAATGCCATTCAATACAAAAATGTGGATCCATTAAAAATGCTTTTATTGTGTACTAAAACGTTTAACAATTTGAATGAATGTGTATGAATGTCGTTTTTGGGTCAATCAATTTGTGTTGCTGAAAATATAGTTACTAGTTATCCAAAGAGAAGTTAAATTAATTAGATAGAACACAGGGTGCAATATCAGGCATGTGGCTAGGTTATTATTCTGTTGTCATAACACTTTGACTTGACATTTATTACCTATACTGTCATTTCACTTTGACTTGACATTATCTTTGAGAAAGGAGGAAGATTTATTCTCCGAAAGCTCAGAAAACAAAGTTGAATTTATGTTGAGTTAAACAATTTTCCTGGCACCTTGAAAAAGTTGTCTTTTAATCTGTTTGGTTTCTGTGGCGAAAAAGCCCAATTAAAAATTAAATAGTACCTACCTGTATAAAATGCAATGTGCAGAAAAAGACAGGAAAAGTCGTCGGTGGTCCTAAATACTCTCATGATAAAATGCATATGGGCAAGAATATATTTTGTTACAATAAATGGTCTAAAATTTTTGATAAGTGCACTTTAAAATCGGTATATTTATAGCTTCCATTTTGTTAATACGGAGAATTTAATCAGTCTGTAGTATAGTTATGATATTATACATCTGGCGTCAAGAGATAAGAGTTAGTTACTGGGATGTGTGAATAATATTTTCTATTTGTTTTTGTTACATATAATTTTAAATAATCTGTTCGATAAATTTCCGTAATTATAGTATAATATTATATGCGCAAGGACGTACTTGTTATCGCATGTTTTTTAATATGTAGGTATGTACCTGCTTACAAAAGGGTATTCTATATTATTGTGTTTGTGGTGAATTTAACAACTGTTTTATAATGTGTCCACATAATTGTGAAACATAGCGGGAATATCTTGATTTTATTTACATTCTAAATGCACCGCCGATTTTTCCTGCATATTCGAAACAAGTCGCATAGAAACTTCAAGGTCGATTAACATCTACCACAGAAGCCATTTTTTCCCTACAAATGTAAAGATTTCACTATGGTTTAGTTGTGAATAAAAAGCTTTTTCTACCCCTACATGGATACTTCTCGTTTTATTTAAAGTATGTCGAATGGATAAGCAGTCAGTTCCAGTTAACTGAATGGACATAGTTTCATATCCATCCTAAATACTATAAGATCGAAATCAACACAGTTCAAATTTCTCCGGCGCATGTTGACAATGAAGCTATCCCTGAATTAATCTTCCAAATTGCCAGTGTGACGTTAAATTGTTTTCACCGTTTTATACCGAAATAAATTTCTGACAATGTCGCGACATTTAGAGATGTAGAGACACATAAAATCCATCCGCTCCGATCTCTCGAAATTTCCTTTATTCAAAATCCCAAAGTGTTGAATCTCTTAGGCCGATAGCGATTTTCGACTTGGTCACTGCGGAGACAGTATTCAAGGGCCACTGTACCACCCGAAAATATATTTGTCTCTTGGAACGTTTAGACTGTGATTAGTAGAGGTGATTAGTTCTAGGCTTCAGGCGTTTTTTTCTTTCGTTTTCCGTCAATTTAATTGATTCAGTAGATTGCAGATCTATACGTATCATTAAGTTAGTCATAAGTATCGCTAGGAAATGGTTCCTTCTAATAGTTTAAGTTTTCACGTTTTTGTTTGATTTGCCGCAGTTTTTCAACAAGAAATTGTTGGCTTGCATGGCATTGTACTTATTTTCAGGCAACCAGAACAGACTCTGGTTAGAAAAGGTCAACATGCAAATTTAAACTTCCTTTCAAAAGGCATTATTATTTTACAGTCTGTGCATTTTTCAAGAAATGAATGAACATAGTCATGGGTTTTCAGAATATAGCTTTTATGTATAACTTATCTGATACATTTTTGGAAGAACCTCTGTTGCTTTATGATGGAATAAATACTTGTTTGTTAATTTGTATTATAAAGAACAAGCAATTTATTTACATTTAAAGTGAAAATTCCATACCTACCTTTTTTGACCAATCAGAGGTTCGTTTTTTGCTTCGTTGTCATGGCAAGAGGTGATTACAGCGGAAATTTTTTTGACAGTTGTCATTGTTATAATGTGACATTGTAACAATTAGATACCCGACAAAAAAAAACTCCTGGACAAAATTAAGGCACCACTTTAATTTATCTAAATATTTACAGTAAAAACACAAAATAAAACTAAGTTACATTGAAATGATAATGAACACCTACAAATTAGTCAAACATGTCCTTAATATGACCTTAATTTGCCTTAATGTTTCATTAAAAATGTGTTTTTGCTGCAGATGCATGGCTAGCATAACTCCAAATTAAAAAAGAAAAAATTACCAAAACAGAATAAACGCCTCTGGCTCAACACTAATGCCATGTAGGCCACGGGCGTAGCCAAGGGGGGGGGGGGTTCGGGGGTTCAAACCCCCCCCCCCCCCCCCGAAATAAGCAAAATATTACCTAATATTATACCGAAAAAATACGAGGAGTGAAGAGTTAAATTATTATTACGTTTGAATATATTATGTAGTAATAGTAGCGCCTAGCGCCATCTTTTGACGAGAGGCAGACGCAGTTGCAGCCGAACTATTTTGTATTGTAGGGACACTTTGCGTTGTTTCTCGATTATTCGCCACGCCCCTAGGTCGAAATGAGCGGAACTTTGTGGAAGTTCGTGGAAGTTTCTGGACGGCTACTGGGCTGCTATATAAGCGGCGCCGCGGCGCGTGACCGCGCTTACGGCAGTATTGTTCCATGCGAACTCGAAGCGAATAAAAGTGAAAAGTGGTGAACGAATAGTGAAGAGAATTAAGTGTACCGTGTAAGTGAGTAATTTTAGTGCACTGTTATTCGATGACCTTGTTAAGGATAGATACGTGAATCATTATTACTGTCGAAAAATGGAGGGGAAAAAAAGGAAGGGTGATGAACCTAAAGGTATGGACTACTGGAAAAAGTGGTGTAGTCAAGGTCAAGGGGTTTCTAATAAAGAAACAAATTTGGATTTAGCTATCAAAGCTTCAGCTACCTTGCATGCTGATAAGAAGACTGCCTACCCCGAAATCTAGTTTGGAATGCCTAGATATGTGCGATAAAAACCTTTATCCTAATATTTACACATTAGGTACTACAAATCTTGGCTACCATTCCTGTATCCACTGCTACCCCAGAAAGGTCTTTCTCGAGCCTAAGGAGACTGAAAAACTATTTACGAAACACTACAAGTAAAAACAGACTTAATGGTTAATGAACATTCACTATGGAACAGAAATTCATGCAGATGAAGTAGTGGATATATTTAAAAGAAAAAGCCGAAGATTTCTTCTTTAATGGTTTTAGATTTAGCGCAGAGGAACGAAATTAATTTATCCATTTCATTTAAAGTTAAGAACTTTATAAATAGGTCGTAGTTTTTCGGATGAATATATAGATATTAAATTGCATGTAAGTATATTTTTGTTGGTTTATTTACTTCTCAAACTAACCCCCCCCCCCCAAAACTAAATCCTGGCTACGCCCGTGAACCACACCACCATTCCGACGTGGCTCACCGACCACCGGCTGCCACCCGCAACTCTTCGCACGGCACGCGGCCTCGGTCGGTCTTATCGGCCGCAGGGGGGCCTCCGCGCCGGCCCCGTCTTCTTCTGGTCGGCCCCGCCGCCGCCGTCGCGTTGAGAACCCCTCGCCAGTCGCGTCTACGTCGCGCGCCCGAGTCGGTGGTTTTCCCGCCAAGCGCCAGCTGCTGCCGCGCGCGCGCGCGTTTTCATCAAGTGGGTGGTTCCGCGACAGCGGTGGACTAGGTGGATTTAACTTGGTGAAGGGCGAGGTGCACGGGGACGGGCGAACTGTAAGTGTACGTCAGACGTAACCGGAAAGGAAGGGATGTACTATATATGTAATCGACTTGGTGTCATATTTTTACTACGGCAACCTCAAGAGGACTTTCTGTAACTCTACCACTTTATTTTCTAATGAAACGGAATCAGATTATTTCGTACTTGTTTGCGCATTTAATTCTTACTTTCAGAATTTTTCATTTCCATTTGTTCACTTTCTAATCATACATGTTGAATGAATCACTGGAAATTACTCCCCCGTTGATAATAACTGCATATTGGGACAGTCAATTAACATATCGGACCACGAGCGGGTCCTTGAGGTACTCCAAATGGCCGGGCTCTGGTAAGCCTAACCATTCTCGAATCTACAAGGAAAATAATTATTAAGATATCACTAACCGTCACTGTTTTTTGGCAGTAGCTGATAAAATCATCAACCGAACCATCAACCGATTGACCTCACTTTTACCTCCCAATCCCCCTCTCTGGTTGATATTTTTTGACATTCTCCTCCGATCAGTACGCCAGACCATCATAGATTCAAATTTAAGTGAGATATCATTTTTTACGTTCAATGTCTTAACTCTATTAAAATTTAGGAAATCTAGTCGGTAGTACCAATTCCTCTAGATATCAGAGACTCGGAGGTATCGGAATACCTTAATCAATGAAAATTCGCTAGGGCCGTGATGCCCGTGATATCACGGCCACGGCGCTAGTAAGAATGTGAAAAATTGAATTGAAATCGGCAGTGAAGTGGCTCAAAATCGTTATTAAAAGCTCAGACATCGGCACTGATTGTACGATTTTTTCAATAAGTAGGCCTTGACGAGATGTAAACATCAAACGTCAGACGCGGAGCCATCGCCCGTCAAAAGTGATCAAATATTCAAAAAAGCGGCCGGTAAAGGCCCATTTAAATTTTCGTACACATTGCGAAATTTTTGCCTATAGCAGCGCAATCTTTCAGTACAAATATTTCAGCAGGTTTCAATATCAATATATTTTTCACGAAGGCTGCACAACGGGCAGCAGTTTGGAGTTTCTGTTGGGAAGCGCCGTGCCTCGTCATAGGTAGAGCGATCGTCAAAGTCAAGCAACACCGCGCGCAGTCGGTTCATGGACGGGTGATCCCTTATGATTATTTTTTTGCCTAATATTTTTTTTCCAATTTCAAAAAATAGATAATATGTAGCACTGAAGTTCTTTCTATGACTCATGAGGTTTATTTGCCTGGGCCAGAGGCCTCGGCAACTAAATTCCTCATGAATCATAAAAAGTTGAGCTTCGGTGCTTTGGTACATAAATAACTATTAACGGACCTCCTACATTAAAAAATCACGAAAAAGATCTATGAAACATATTATCCATAGTTATGTTGCCTTTGTCTTCCATGTTCATCTATAAAATAACTGCTCATCATTAGCTGGTCGGGCAAATCTCTCTATAATAGGCCTGAATCGCTAAACCAAATTAGGTTTTTGTACCTGAATACAGAGTGTTGAACTCCAGCGATTACACGGTGTTTATAGATTGATATAGCGAATTGTATAATAACGTCCTCAGCTGGTCACGGATCAGTGTCCGCAGTGCAAAATCGGAGATTGCCTACCTACTAATTCAGAAAGTGGGGCCCAGACTATACGCTTTGCATTGCTAGTACTAGCAAACCAATAAAATCATACTTGCCCAGCAAATTTGTTGGTAAACACAAACGACCGTGACTGCGTTAACAGTTTACCAAGGTCCCATTAGGTTACGGAGTTGGCGTAAAAATTAATGCAATTATTGCCCAGTCAGTGTCCGCCTTTCTTCTAATAAGAGGCTAAAGGAAGTTGAGTGACCTAACTTGATGTTTATCGTCGAATTCTTGCCCGACGCGATGCATGCTTATTTAAATTTATTCGATATTGTGTGTTGTGTGTGAATCCCACTTGGAAAATATATTTTACAGTCGTAAATTTTGAGGAGGTATATAAGTAATGGGAATGGGCGCGCTATAGATTATAAATATATGTATCTACCTCGTTCTTTCTACCTACCTGCATGCATATATTTTTATTTGAAAAAAATAAACGTTCAAAATTGAGCTATTTTTCTATTTTTATCCAGGCCTAGATGGCACAACCAAAGTCTAGAGAATACTATAAGTCCGCTCACTCACTTGGCCCGTGTAAACAAATATTTCCCCCCAGGCCGATCCCGCTCCCTTCTCCTTAGCCCTCGATCGATATCCCGCTGAGCGGGCGATTCCAAGCGTCGCTTTGTTACACAGCGTCTCTCGGAACGATGTGCTTCGTATTGTACCGGGTGCGCGTAAATTATATCCAATATCGTTGCCAATTTTGAGTAGTGATGGCTTATCGCGGTTCTTATTGCAGTGCGGATGGCTGTAAAAGCAATTCAAAAGACTATGTGTCCTCTTTTCGAATTCCTAAAGACCTTGAAAGGTAAGATTTGGTATAATTTAATAAAATGTCTTAATCAATTATTCCTGTAGTCATCAAAATGTTATTATATTATTACCTAATACGCGTATTATGAATAATATTATATATGGTATCCTAGGTGTGTTTTTCTTTGTTGTAAATAAAAATATTGATAATTGCAGATGTCAGTAATGGAAGAAGGCCTTAGGGTTAGTCAAAGACCATACATTTGCGAATATTGCACCTGAAGAGGCACATAAACTTGTAAAAATATGTAAGGCACATTTTGATGACCAATCGTTCGCTTCGTCCGGAAAAAGGTTATTAACAACAACTGCTGTTCCATTAAGATTATTACCAGAAGTCAGACGCTTATGGTGAGAGGCGTATTCTTATATGCGTAATCTGGCAGGCAGAGACAAGTCAACAATATTTTGTGAACTAAAAGCCTATGAAGGCAGTTCAGGACCACTTGGCAGTTTTACAGAACCTCCACAAGAATTTATTGAATATATAATCAATTTAGAAAATATTTTTGTAGGTATCAAAATTTAATGACTTATCGCATCAAGATGGCTTAGGTTCTAGCCCACTAAAGGAATTCCGATCAGTAAAATACATACATCCGTGTGCAAATTTTCCCCATGACTATTTGGTTTCATTATATACGCGAGTTCGTATTTACTCTATTTACTACACACTTAAATTTGCGAATAGGGAATGAACAACCCAAAGACAAAATAAATCAAATCCAAAACTTACAATTTTGCAAAACTTATAAACTATGTAAATAATTTTTTTTGCTCGTAGGTACACACCTATGTATATTTTTATTTACCCTATGTTTAGTTAGGTATATCTTGCTTTATTTAAACGTAAAAAGTAAAATACCTGCATTTTTATTATACATATTATGCTTCTTATTTTTTTGCTATACCTATTACTCCTATTTTAATTTTTAACATTTTACCAAAAACTAACGATATACATTAATGCTTCACGGTGCATAATGGAAAGTCAATATAGAGGTGCCCCCGTATAACTTGGTGCAACCAGCTTTACGGTGATTTGTATAGTCCACCCTCGTAAATAACGGACCGGCCGCAAAAAATCGGCGGCTTTTCGACGACTTCAAAGCAGTGATCGGACTTATAGTATTCTCTAGACATTGGCACGAGTTGCGCTAACCTCTTCTATTTGTTACGATGTTTTTCATGACATACCTAGATGTAACGTAATCGGTAACCTATACAATCCATTCCTATTTTATATGTTGTAACCTGGGGTCTAATTCAACCCATCAACAAACCATCTCGATCTCGACATATTATACCTACCGGTATTCCAATTAGCACACTTGGTAACTGAGTGACGTTGTATTTATCTAAGTACCATGTATATTACGCTCGTTATTAAAGATGCCCGATAGTGCCGTCCCTAATAAGAATATCCTCGGCAATATCTATGTTATTTAATTTGTTACTCAATTATAACAATAGCAATTTCCTCAGTAATTTCACTATAATAATTTTAATTAAGATGCGGTGGGTATAGCCGTTTACGGGTAAGGTTGAAATATAAACATATGGATGGATTTTTGTACCTGCAGTTTTAAATAAAGAGGGATGTTTTTTGAGATTTATCGGATAAATGATAATCATGTAAAAAATGCACTCCAGTCAGGAGTCGAACCTGGGACTCCTACTGTAACCGTAGGCACTTAACAATAAATAACCCAGGAAACTTAAAGACAAGATGCCATATGAAGACGACTTGGAGAGCCATACGTGTACATGATAGCTAATTTTCGATTGCAATATTTTCAGTGCCTTAATTCACCCAGAAAATAGTAGACATTTAAATCTTTCCCTACTAGGCCATTGGGTAAAGATTCCACTGGTACAATCCTTGCAGCTTTATTGAATTAGGGCCCCGTTTTCTTATTATTCATAAGCACGCGAACATAGTAGCACGACAGTATCATTTGACATATGACATCATGCGCCAACTATTTATTATTAACAATAACAATAGTTTATTCTTATGGCAAAAATATGTCTTTATATGATTCGTGTTTATATGCTGATTATTATTATACATCATCTTGGGGATTGCTGTGTAATTTTCCTTAGAATTTCCGCAATTGAATAGCTAGCGTAGAAATTTTTTACAAAGCACCGAAATATGAGCACCTTTCTTGATTTCTGACCCTAAATGGAAAGCTTTTGAGAGGGCTAATAGAGGGAGAGGGAAAATAGTTTATACTATCTATAAATTTAATATGTATTATCAATAGGTATCCGAGTTGTCCCTATAGTCCAGTCATTTTAGAACTTATTCTCTAGTTTAATTCCCTGGCGATGATTTATGACCCAATCGAAAGGAAAAATCTCCGAAATTCTAGCCTAAAGAGGTACCTACTTTCTCAGAAATGACCAGAAATTAATTAAAAAGCAATAATTCTCTGTGTAGCAAATGTCAATTTCAGATATGAGTGACTTCATGAAAACAATCTTCAGAGGTGGTTGTAGCCTAATAGACCGGGAGATAGTGACAGATTTTTGGACGTGATTTTACTTAGTATGCCTTTCAAAGGGCATTATGTGGCACATATTCTCACAATAATAAGGTATGAATCAGAGAGTCATCCTGGGTTCTTCATGTGAAAAACTGAGTTTTCAATTATTTGAAAAATATGCGTTTTGATATGATTTTATACAGACTGCCATGTGTTTTATAATGAACATCAAAATAAAAAATTCCTCGGAAAAAATAGGCATACCGTTAGGGTGGCTCCAAAGGGCTATTATTGCCACGTGATCTTGTATTTTAATAATTAATTTTTCCACGTTTCTGAACAGGCTGCCAATGAGAAGTATGCAAGTTCTTATTATGAAAATGCTGAAAAAAAGATGGCATACCTTTCGCGCATGTCCAAGTACTGTTTAAATTGATTGTTATTTAATCATTTAAACGAGTTATTCGATGTAAAGTGTACTTGGACATGCGCAAACGGTATGCCATCTTTTTTTCAGCATTTTCATAAGAAGAACTTGCATACTTCTCATTGGCAGCCTGTTCAGAAACGTGGAAAAATTAATTATTAAAATACAAGATCACGTGGCAATAATAGCCCTTTGGACTCACCCTAACGGTATGCCTATTTTTTCCGAGGAATTTTTTATTTTGAAGTTCATTATAAAACACATGGCAGCCTGTATAAAATCATATCAAAACGCATATTTTTCGAATAATTGAAAACTCAGTTTTTCACATGACTCTCTGATTCATACCTTATTATTGTGAGAATATGTGGCACATAATGCCCTTTGAAAGGCATACTGAGTAAAATCACGTCCAAAAATCTGTCACTATCTCCCGGTCCATAATAACGGGTAAAGGCGCGTATTTTACCTATGACAGCGTCATTTATTTAATCGTAGGTTCAAATCCCACGCCATGCATTTTCTTTTTTTGTTAATTGTCAAAAAACATACTAATTTTATATTGTTTTCTATTTTATTTTACCATAGTAAACAATAAAATCGCAAGACGTAACAGTTGTTGAATTATATTTTTCTTTTTACACCATATACCTAGCAAATTTTTAATGTATTCAATTAACACACTATTTGCATCCACATTGTGTATATTTTAGTAGATAAATACACGATAGTGTGACTTTTATTAACATCTATCTAATTAATTTATAAAGATTAAATGGCATTTTAATATTCTTTTAATTGGGTATTTAACAGAACACTAACCCACTAAAGAGTAACCTCTGGAATTACAATAAATTAAATTTTGATGACACACCTATTTTGTGCTGCTATTTGAAGTGTCCTTTTCAGCCTGGTTGCGGAATTGGTACCTGTAACAAAGTAATCTTTCTATACGAGCAGTTCGTTCAAAGCTTTAAAACTTTTTAATTTCCCGACCGATATAATATATATAATTTGCTCCTCGGCCTTGCAGGCCTTGTCAACTAAATTCCATATTCTCTATAAGAAAAAGTTTAACTTCAGTGCATCGGCTGGTAATCTGTGGCATCGGTATAAGTATAAATGAAAATGAAGTCATTTGGTAGTAGTATAAAAACGCGTGGGCGGCGTTTGCTTTGTAAAACAAAACCCAGTCTTAGGCGGCGCGCGGCCCTTAATAATATTATAAAAATTTTATTTAAATGCTCTAAACAAGTACAAAATAAACTGTTAAATAATTCAAACTAAAGCAAAAAAATAATTTTGTTTCACACAAAACAACACCACACAAAAATCTATACACAAAACCAAAATCTGTAAAATAAAGCGCAATCCTTAGCTGCGAGCACGGCACTGGTTATACTGGCCTAACTGGCCTACGTCGACACCTATTCCGTGGATCTCTGAAACGCCGACCAATCCAATCGCTATGCTAGCTTTCTTATTGGCTGCCTCCTTGACTAGGTCGACGTGGATCGCATAAAAACCTTTGAATTTTATACAGGTGATTTCTGCTGATAAGTCTGCTATTTTTACCAGTAGCAGAGCGTGGTAAATGCTATGAAATAGATCGCGCCACGTGGTATTAGTAGTAAAAAGAGATGAAGGAGACAGGAAAGATAGATATTGTAGTAAAACAAGTGACTACATGCTCGTCTAATATAATATCACCAATACTTACTTGCATGGGTTTCACTGTTCGACGGCTGGCCACTTGTGCAGCGAAATGCGGTGGATAGGCGTGCCATAATTTTACAGATCTTAGGATATACTTGCGTAAATAGTTATAATAGATATGGCTTTTTAGAGACCTTTTTGACAAAATTATATAGCGCATTAACCTTTACGTTGTGTTCAACGACAACCTTAAAAAACCTTAAAAGTGAAATATTATGTTGCTTGTAGAATATGTATATTTTTGAAAACTGCGTGACGCTTATGTCCTATATTCTTTTTGTGACGTCAATTAGAGTTTTTTTACGCTGTTTTAAGTGACTTTAGAAATACTATACACATACTTATAATTTAGTGGCGCTGCAATAATGTTCAACCTCTGGTGTTTCTATTGAAGCAATAGAGTAAAGATCTTCGGTGTTACCACGGCGAAAGGCATCGATGCCGGACGGACGTGGTCAAAAAAAATGTCCACGCGATTTAGAACAGGTTCACGACGAAACATTATCACATACCCGTTCGTCGATAATTGCGTTTTTGCACCGAATAAGTTTCGAAACCGGTCTACTTATATCCCTTGCCTGTGCAGAGTTCGGAGCTCTCTGCATTGGTGCACACACTGTTCACATCTTTGCATTGCTTTTTTTACACTGCATTACCTTCCATAAACCCCGTCCTTGAAACTGCAGAGAATATACTTGCATTCCAGTGTTATCCTCCTTTTCGGTTAAGCCAAAACCTCTGCCATTGGGCTATTTTTAGAAACTACCATTAGTACATTCTTCCCAATGATTTACCGCGCGTATCCACGTCCCATCGATGCAAATGAGGCTTTCTTCTTATGAAGATTTGCATTTTAGAGTCACGGATATGCGCAAACAATGTGTGGGTATCGAAAAACGAAATGCCAAATTAGAATTGGGCAACACTCAAGCGAATTCAGGCATGCCGGCGCCAAATAAATATTGATTCATAAAATTTTATTGGCGTCGTTTCTGATTTTCGAATCTGTTGGCCAAGAATTTGAAAATCGTGGCTTAGCTGAGACCAAATAAAGATTGTATCGCAACTAAATTTAAAATTTTTGACAAACGACGCCCGGTATATATTTTTTTGTAACGAACATACCTTTTTTAGATATTTCGGTGGCCCTATTCTTTCTATGTAACTTTTTTCACGTACGTTTTGTTGTTTTTTTTTCCATTTACAATTTACAGGCAACAATATACAAAAAAATTAAAGACATTAATTGACTTGAAGTTTTTCAGGACTCATCTACTATTCCGGACTCGTCCAACGCCTCGTCCGGAAACAGCAATGATTCGTCCTGAAAAACTTAATTTTAGGTACTTGTAACAAAAATAACTATTAAGTACAATGGCCATATGTAGAAAACGTGGACATGTTTATTTATAGGGACCAATGACGTTAAAACCTAAAGATGTGGTGCCCCATTGCTAGAATGCCGTTTATTTTAACTCCAAGATTAAATATATCCACACTACTCTAAAAACATGCTACAAACAAAGACAGAAAGTCAACCATCAACCAACTATACACCCGGTGATTCCCGGTTATAGTTCCTCCAGAATCACACTTAGATATCGCATGTTTTTATTTGTTTGGGGGCGCCGGAAGCATTGGAACCTCACCTGAAGACTCGGGGGATGGTCTAACGACGCCAGCCTCCGAGCCCAGAGTCGAAATAAGTTCGCTACGGCTCGACAAAAAGGGGCAATTTCTGACAATCTCACGACATTTTCGGAATAATTTAATGGAGCGCTTAGATTGTGATTAGTTCTGGGCGTCAAGCATTTATCAAAACAAACCTGTCTATACGTTCTGACGTCATTGATAGGGACTATAGAGACTCCTTTCGACAAGATTATCTCTCTGTATTCACCGCCACCACCAATAAGGCAATAAGGGCATTTTTGTGTTGTTCCCGTCGTTCCGCCAAATCAGTTTTGCCGAGGAAAATGTTGAAAGTCTACCGTCACATCTAGCTTCTGTGTTTCTCTAATGGTTCAGAAACAGTTAACAGGAATGCAGCCTTTATTACTTTTACTGTAGATAGAAACAAACATTCGAGACCGTATGGCGAGTAGTATGCAACTTCGATTAAAAAACCGTTAGGCTTTTAAGTACCATCGGGTGGGTACCTGTACCTATTAACCTGACAAGAATTTGCTTGTCACTGTTTTACATGTCTAGGTACCTTACCTACTTATTAGGATTATGACAGATGGTAGAAGTAGGCAACAGGGTTTGATAATGATTTTAAAAACTACCGTGGCTACATATATTATTATATCCATAATAATAATATAATGTCACTAGAGAAGCTCAATAAGAAGAAGAAAAATTTGTATAATCATTCCAATAAGATATAGATTTCAGCGCTGTGCGCGCTTATTATGTAGATAAAAAAGATTCCCACAGCACCTACAGGGTGTCCAACTTTAAAACTGTACAAATCCGTAAAATCTTCATTTTTGGAGATAATCACCTAAACTTTTTTGTTTGAAAGGCCTTCAAAAATCGCTTCTTTTCACCATTTAGCGATTTTTTTATTTAAAATCTGACACCACAGCGTTAATCAGAACACCCAAAAACCCCTATATACGAAATTTGAATAAAAAATATACAGGGAGTTCCATTCTGTAGGGTGTCAAAGTTGAGCAAAATAGGAAAATTTTAAAGGCATCTGGCGAGTCAAGTGTGCCATCGAATCCCTTTAAAACAGTTGAATGGTTAACAGGACCACTCAAAATGTTGGTGTGAAAATATTTACTATAAAAATGTATAGGGTATTTTCTCGGAGACATCTCAAAATTGTGAAATTTTATAAAATTTATACGGATCAAGATTGCTCTCGAATCATTGAAAAAATATTAATAACACAAAAGTAATTCATTTCTTTACAAAATGCCAACCAACAAATAAAAACAATTTAAATTATTGGACCTATCTCAACAAAGTCACTGTCTAAGATGATACATTTTCTGTGCATTTCCTGTTGTGGCACACCAGCAACCTTAACTGAGATGGACTTACTGACTTGCAACTCAATTTTGAAGCAGATATCTTCAACCGATCGAGCTGAAATTTTGTACACACGTTTAATTTGGATGACAATGCATGATTATATGTGTGACGTCATTCTAAATCCAACATGGCGGATCACCCAAGATGGCGGACTAGTTAAATTTCAACCGATCGAGCTGAAATTTTGTACACACGTTTAATTTGGATGACAATGCATGATTATATGTGTGACGTCATTCTAAATCCAACATGGCGGAACACTCAAGATGGCGGACTAGTTAAATTTCAACCGATCGAGCTGAAATTTTGTACACACGTTTAATTTGGATGACAATGCATGATTATATGTGTGACGTCATTCTAAATCCAACATGGCGGAACACTCAAGATGGCGGACTAGTTAAATTTCAACCGATCGAGCTGAAATTTTGTACACACGTTTAATTTGGATGACAATGCATGATTATATGTGTGACGTCATTCTAAATCCAACATGGCGGAACACTCAAGATGGCGGACTAGTTAAATTTCAACCGATCGAGCTGAAATTTTGTACACACGTTTAATTTGGATGACAATGCATGATTATATGTGTGACGTCATTCTAAATCCAACATGGCGGAACACTCAAGATGGCGGACTAGTTAAATTTCAACCGATCGAGCTGAAATTTTGTACACACGTTTAATTTGGATGACAATGCATGATTATATGTGTGACGTCATTCTAAATCCAACATGGCGGAACACTCAAGATGGCGGACTAGTTAAATTTCAACCGATCGAGCTGAAATTTTGTACACACGTTTAATTTGGATGACAATGCATGATTATATGTGTGACGTCATTCTAAATCCAACATGGCGGAACACCCAAGATGGTCATTAGAAGGTCTCCTCATTGAAGAGCTAGACTGTTCTAAACTAACCGGCAAACGACCTTGCAACAATGATGCGTTAACTGAGATGAATAGACTCAGACACCTGGCCAAACTAAAAATTACAAAATAAATTAAAAGTAAAAAAATATTTTTAAAAAAAGCTTTTATTTAAATGCGCTAAAAAGAATAAAATAATCTTTTCTTTTAAAACTTTTACTATCAACTTATAACGTCATTCCACAATTTATATGATAAGTAGTGGTATTTACTTAGTTTGAAAACTTAAATCTCGCGACAAGCTTTTATATCATATAAATTGTGGAATGACGTTATAAGTTGATAGTAAAAGTTTTAAAAGAAAAGATTATTTTATTCTTTTTAGCGCATTTAAATAAAAGCTTTTTTTAAAAATATTTTTTTACTTTTAATTTTTAGATTTAGTTCGTTTATAGTGTGTGGAGCGGTTTTGGTATACTCGATTTTTAACCCGTATAAAGTTCCAAACATTCAGTAATTTGAGATGGCACAGATAAGAACACTCTGTATATTTTGTATTGGGCCTTTGCACACCAACACCTTGAGTGGTCCTATTGACCATTCAACTGTTTTGCGTGTATTCCATGACACACTTGACTCGGCAGATGCCTTTAAAATTCCTATTTTGCCCAACTTTGACACCCTCCAGGACGGAACTCCCTGTATATTTTTTGTTAAAATTTGGTATATGGGGGTTTTGGGGTGTTCTGATTAACGCTGTGGAGTCAGATTTTAAATAAAAAAATCGCTGAATGGTTTTCGTGAAAATCGGGGGTATAAAAAAAATCGCAGCCGGCCCTGGATTTGCATTTTGAAAATGGTAGGAAAGTCAAAAGAAGCGGTTTTTGAAGAACTTTCAAACAAAAAAAAAGTTTAGGCGATTATCTCCCTGTATGTGTTAATTGTGAATATCCGACACGGCGAATTCTTCGAATCCTCCGGTAACTCGATAAACAAGAACCACCAATCGGCCGTATATTATATTCACAGGAAAGTCCCGTTGAGTCGATGACCCACACGTATGCCACTCTCGTACCACACACTCGTCCCAATTCGGTTTGTAGATCCACGTGGTGTATAGGTGGATTTTTGCACCTGAAATTATAAATACAGATGGATGTTTTTGTGGTGTACCATAGGTAAAGGATAATCCAGCTGGGACTTATCCAACTAAGCTAAGTCATTGAGAAAAAGATATTAGGGAATAGCGGTGAGATGTACCTACTAATTTTACCTTAGAAATTTAAAGTAATAATCAATTACCTTTCTTAGATGTTTCTATATTGAAATCAGGTAGTATAGAAACTAGTGTCTATATAGAAATCCAACACATACTAATAGATATCTCCATTTAACTCAAATCATCATATTAGAGTTAGAAAAGGAGTAATTAAAAGTTTGTATGACAGGGCTAAAGAGATTTGTTCTAATAACACAAAATTTGAGGAGGAAATTAAACATATAAAACATGTTCTTGAGAAAAATAGTTATCCTACTGAATTTTTCAGGATTGCCAACAAAATAACAATGCTAATAGAATTAGAGAAATTAATCTGGTGGACTGACCAGTAAATTTAATTATTCCTTATATTCCTGGACTAGGCAATAGGCAATCATTTTAATGTCAGAACAGTAGGTATTTAAAACCAAAAGTACATTAAGATCGATGCTAGTTAAAACGAAACCATTTAATGAGGTACAAAGTTCAAAAAATTGCATTTATAAAATTCCTTATGAATGTGGAAAGTTCTATGTTGGGGAGACTTGTAGGCCATTTAACGTTCGTTTAAAAGAACATAAAAAGTACATCAGGCGAAAGGCGAAATCAAATTTCGAAGTCGAAAATATGTGAACACTCTTTTAATAGAATCATAGGATTTTGTGGGATAGGTCCAAACCAGAAGTAGGAAATAGACGAAAAATTAAAGAATCAGCATTTATTCTAGGAAATACAGACAACTGTGTTGCTGAATGTTCAGTGGAATTCAGTAAAATATTATTGCCACTTATTCAAAGAGAAGTTAGTATAAATAATTATATAATTATATAATTATGGTACAATATCAGACAGGTGGCTAGGCTATTGTTTCTGTTGTCATGACATTTTAACCTGAAATTTATTAGTCTGTAATTTCACTTTGGCATGATATGATCTTTGAGAAAGGAGGAAGATTTATTCTCCGAAAGCTCAGGAAACAAATTTGTTGAAGATATGTTTTGAGTTACAAGTTCAAAGCTTAGTTCATTTACTGTTAAGAATTTATTTACTTTCAAGGCATCTTGAAAAAGTTGTGTTTTTACCAGTTTAGTGGCGAAAAACCCAATTAAAATTCAATGGATCTATTTACGCCACAAATAAATTTTAGAAAAAAACAACTATTCATTATTATTGGTTATGTTAACTTCCTGTTTGTTCTTCAACCCACAATATTTGACAACGGCTGGAGTGCATTTTTTTTAACTGATTGTCCTTTACCTGATATTTTTTATATTCTTGCAAAATTTAACATAAGCACCACAGAAAGGTAAACGAAATGGAATATCCATTAGGAATGGTTTCATTTTAAGTTTGGGAAAATTATTAATTTTCAAAAATGCAAAAATATTCCTATAGGGTGACCTCATTAAAAAACCATAAGCTTGGTATGCCATGATTTTCTAGAATCCCCCGTAAAAAGTCTGATACAGCGGTAAAAAACTTAAGAAAAGTATCTAAAATTTTTCCATAAAACTTGCTTCTAACCTTTAACATAAAATAAGTTAAGGGATTTTATTTACACTCAATCACCCTATCCAAAAATATGTATTTCTTTCTCTGGAAAATACTTTCCTCCCTGTTGCTAATTTTTATCAGAGTGACAAGTAATTTTAACTCCATTTAATTTGGATATAATTAGGTACTTTGTACATTGCGAAAAGCTTATGGCATATTCATATTGGCAAAACAGTTTAAAGTCTCTAGAAATCAGGAAATTACGTAGGTATAAATACAAAGCCGTCTTTATAACATATTCGTTTCTAAAACACCTGATAAAGTTTTGCAAGTTTTTGCTAGAATACTAGATTTAATTAATCTAACTTTCAAATCGTTTTAGCATTTTGCCTTCTTTTAATGGCTTAAAATTAATCAAGGGATCTAATTTTTAATTAAAATACATTATTGTTTCATACAGTTCCATTAAACTTTGTTACAAAATTAAATATAACTAATTAACATGAAACTGGATGACGCTAATAGAGTCAAAATTTCAAAAAAACCTGTATTGCAACTTTCGGATGTTAATGTTTGTGTAGGTTCTATATAGTCATATACAGGCAGAAAAGAAACTAGTTATTTTTAAGTTTATTTTTAGTTACCAATAACAAACAGAAATAGTTATTATTTTATTAGTTTCTGTTTGTGCACAAAACTGTACTTTGATTCAAGAGAATGAAAATTATACATACCACATACCTACAACACAGCTGTTTCTTGTCTTGTCTTAATGAAAATTCAGTTCAAATCATTCAGGTTATAATATTAGGCCGGAAGATAGTGACAGATTTTTGGACGTGATTTTACTCAGTATGCCTTTCAAAGGGCATTATGTTGCATACCTATATCACAGCTTACCATGTTAGGGTAAGTTGTGCCTATATTCTCACAATAATAAGGTAGGTACCTATGAATCAGAGAGTCATCCTGGGTTCTTCATATGAAAAATAAGTTTTCATGCCCTGTGTTAATAAACTTTAGTTTATGCAATAAAAATATGTATACTTGTAAAGAACTATCTTGTATTGTATGTAGACCTTTCAATGCATTTCAATATGTAATAATACTTTATCGACAATTAATCGTAAATTATTGCATTAATAATGACAAATGAAAATAGGATATCGTAAGATAAATGTTTTATGATACAAACTACACTAAAGTTCTTCACTGACACCACCTGTGTTCCCGTTTCATCATTTGATCAATTTAATTTATAATCGACTGTTACCTCATCACAATTGAATGGGATTACGACTTTTACACCGGAAACAGTATTTTTACTACCGGGAATATTAATTTTAAAACAATTACATCGGAGAAGGTGAACAATCGCTTTATAAAAAATGTAAGGTGCCCGTGGGATTGCGAGGTATTCTCTTATGTGAGCAGAATACAATGAGTATGGTATTGAATAATTAATTAATAGATGTGGACAAAATGGAAGGGAATAATGGTATATTATATAAATTTAATGAAAGACTATTATTTACCTCAAGTTCAGTTCCTTAATACACTTATCGTGCACTTTTGAACTGCATTCATTATTATTTTAACTATTATTTCATTTTAATGATAAAGTAATAAATGAAGATGATCCAGTAAATAGTGATACTGCCCTTTTCTATTCTATATTCTATTTGTATATTTCGGGCAAATAGGTAATTGTTGTTTAATACTTACAGAAAACTAACAGAGTGTGAAGATGTTAAAGATGTTAAGATCTTAAAAGTAGTAAGCATTAATCGTCGACTGACGTATTAATACGCCAGTTAACGCATTAATGTTTACCCAATTTTTGCTGTAAAGATCACAGATTCCAAACTCAATATTCTAACTATACGAAAGAAATATAAATATAAATCATGAAACTTGCTTATACCCCACAATTTTTTGTGACATTTTTGGGATATTTAATTTGTAGTTTCTCGGTTAAAACTTCAAATTTTATTCGCCTTGTATTTATGTGTAGTGCGTTTTCTTATTTCGATTCGATTATCTATTGCCAAAGTGTAATGTACATAAAATAAATAAATTTTAAATCCTCTTACATTTTGTTTTCTTATAATGTAAGTTGCTAGTTTTAATGCAGTTCTTATGAAGTAACAATTATTAGTGTTATCATTTTAATCCACCGACAAAGTTTATCAACAGCGCCAACCACTTCCACAATATCAAACACGATTTGTTCTTAATAATAAAACAGTAATATTTCAATCGGTATATACTTTCACGGAGTGAATTTTAATAAAATTTCATAACTTTAGAAAACAGTTATCGCATAAACTATTCGAAATAGTTTTCGTACACTAATAGCCAATCTAGTAAATGTGTTTGATATAGAAAACTAACGGAGTGTGAAGATGTTTCTTAAAAGTAGTAAACATTAATGCTTGCACAATTTTTGCTGTAAAATTAGATTACTTTTGTGGATGAAATATTACAACTAAGTATAGACGTAATTTAAATTGATTTGATTATCCAATTTCTCTATTCAATCACACGTGAAAGCAATTCAAGTTAAATTAAATTACACGTAATTGTAATTGGCTTCTAATTACAGCACTTTTCCTTCGTTTCCCTTTTAAGTGATTATCCAGCTCCCCAAAAATTGCGGAAAGTTTGGCTTCTTTGTACTTATTTATTCATAAATCCAGCCCCTGTCCAATTATTTTAGCAAATTGGGCAATCAATATGGGGAATGCTACCATAAACCTGTAGTTCAAAAGGTGGATTCTAAATCTTTGCAAATGGCAAATGTCTGTATTTGCAAAAATAAATACAAAAAGTTAGCCGGATTCGTAAAACAATACGAATGAAATTCATTCAAAGATTGGCGAAATAAAAAAGTTATCAGAGGATAACTGCTCGGATTGCCAGTCTGAAGAACTATGAGCAGATTTTGAAGATCAGAAACTAATCCTCATTTTTCGTGAAATCACTACCCACGAATACAGGCCAAAAAATTTTAAGGCACGTTTATGTCTTTTAGTTTAGGAATCCTTGATAATACAGCAATTCTAATTTTAAATTTCAATTTATAAAGAACTAGGTGCCTACAGAAACGCCTATGCCACTTTGGTGCATGGCCTCAAAAGTTAATTTAAATTACAGAACTAGTTACCGATGGATTATTATCCTCAAACATTGTAGTTTTGGCGGTCAGGGAAGTGCCACAGGCCGCACGGCTAAGCATAATATCTCGAAAAAGTATCTACATACAACATACCTATCACCGTGTCAGATATCACAATATTGTCGCAAAACTTGGTTACTACTCGGAAAACCATTGAACCGTCGCATAGTCCATGCACTATACCCAGAGACTCTTTAAAATAAGGGGACCCAGCATTTCACAGTCTATCACATAGGAAAAGTGAAGCCTTGAGGCGCAGAATAAATAACTTCGCAACAGAAGCCTCTTTACGGACATGTGTCAGAAATAAGCGAGTGTCCATTTCAATTTACAGAAAGACGGACAGTATTTTAAGCATAATTTGGTTCTAATATAATCTCTTCGCTATGTAGATTAATGTACAATCAAATAAAATGCACATTATTCGTCTATTCAGAAGATATTTTGCTAAAAAGCGAGTCTTCTTTTGACACATGTCACTAAGGAATTGTCTGTATTACTCGTTAGCAGTGATTATAGTATTATAATCACTGTCGTTAGTCTGTGCTTAAAGGGAAGTTTGTTTTCTGTTGACTCCATGATTATGATATATGTCAGTGTCCAACTGCCATAAGGTTTTATGTGATAGATAGTGCCATAGATTCTAAAGGAGGCAAAAAATTTCCCATCATAATTCACAATTTTTAAGTTTTCTAACTTTCAGGTACTCAGATGTGACAATTAAAGAATTTCAACTATACCTACAATAAATTTGTTTCATTTGACAGTTGCCATATTCTGTAATTGTAGACACAACATTGTCAAGTCTAATTTTTAGAAATGATGGAAACCATTATTAATTTTTACTAACAATCAAAGTACCTGTTATATTCATAGCCTCTCCAATAAAATGGCATACTTGGCATCACTGAGACCATTAGAATGATGAAAGAATAGGCCTCACTTTGGAAAGTATAATGCTGGGTCCCCTTATTTTAAAGAGTCCCTGACTATACCTTTTCCACATTCTAATTGGGAATAAACAACTTCAAATTGAGAATAGTCAACTTCAAATTGGGATTAACCAATTTCAAATTGGGAATAGACAACTTCAAATTGGTACTAGTCAATATCAAATTGAGAATAAACAATTTCAAATTGGGAATATTCAATATTAAATTGAAAATCAACAACTTTATATTAGGCAATATTTTAATTACATACTTATATCTAAGTAAATACAAAATACCTACTTATTGAATTTAAAATATCATATTTTTGCCATAATATTTAATATATCATCTCTGTATATTTCCTACAAATCTGGTGCAACTTGCTACAGCTAATTTATTATTTATGTTATTTTGCACTACTTATACTTTCTATATAATTTCTAGAAGCAAAATTTAGCTTGCGATAAATGATAAATAAAAATAAATAAATGGTAAATGTACGGAGAATATTAAACAACATGCCTTAAATATGGAAAATATGACATTTTAATTTAATAAGTAGATATATAGTAATTGTGTACTTACTTTGATGTAAGTAATTAAAATTTTGCTTAATATTATAAACTTTAGTTGATAAATTGAGTTGTTCTTGTTGATAAGTGTTTTTATGACATAAAGGTGTTGATTTTCAATTTGATATTTACTATTCCCAAGTTAAAGTTGTCTATTCCCAATTTGAAATTGAATCCCAATTTGATGTTGACTATTCTCAATTTGAAGTTGTTTATTCCCAATTTGAAATTGAATATTCCCAATTTGAGGTTGAAAATGTCTATACTTGGTGAAAAAGAAGGATGGTTCTACGAGGTATATGTTCGAATTCAAAAGCATAATGAAACTTCTCTCTCTATGTCCAAATTTAAAATATCTTTGGTGGCTTGAAAGAATGCAGATTTAGGCCTATTCTCGTCTCGGATTCGCCTAGACCATCGTTCCCACATAAATCGCAATTAACGTCTAAACGTTGCGCTTTTGTAACAGCCCAGAACAATGGGTGAAAAACCGCGAGGTCATTGGCGCATATTAAAGCAGGAAAGCAGCCCATCCGCAGTACGGGAAGAGACTGATTGCTCTTGCCCAACTGTCCGTGTTGCTATTCGGCAAGGAATTGTGAATTACATACATGCTCGCGGGTTATCTTTCTGAGTCATCTTGGAGGATGATGGGTAACCATAGTGGGCTTCTTCCTGGATTTCTCCATGTGCTTTTCAACCGAAAAACGTTTCCTTTTTGGATAAACGGCTTATTTCGACATTCGTACAGGTACTAATCCAGTGTTGCGATAAATAAAGAAGAAAACAAACTTATAATTTCTTATCGCATGCGTCAAAAAGAAAAAAGACCTAGTTGTGCCGGACTTACTTATTCGTTTTTTAGAATGTCTTCCCATGCATTTCAATGGATGTCTTTCCGGCCGGGGCACCTTGCTGGCATAATAAATCTGAAAATTAATCCCATTGCCGATACGGATCTCTTTGTGTATCTCCGCTCGCGTTTGGACCTTCCACGGCCCTGGGTGGTATATTCTTCCGGATAGGATCTCTGCGCACGGCATTAACGATGATTAATCCGGTGTAGTCGTGACTGCGGGCCATCGCTCAACGGACGGGGTCTAGGAAGGGCTCAGATGGGTGCAATATGGGCATTGAGGTCGGTGCAGGGGGACTAATGTGCAAAGGTTATCATGCTAGTGCATAACAGGGGCGTGCAGTCCATGGAAGCAAGGGAAGCAGTGCTTCCCCTAAACCAAAACAATGTAAAATGATAAAATGTAATTTTTGAATTTTTAAACAGGAAGCAATTAGTTTAGTTACCTAGGTATATCAAAAATGCTAAAAATTATCTTATATATCATATATCAAATCTACAATATGTTATGCCTATAGCAAATGCGGCGTTGACTCCGACTGCGCCCATCCTACCGAGCGACAGTACAGTACAATGTAAGCTATGCCGGCCGCTAGCTTTTCCGTAGGGTTCGATAGTCGAGAGGTTATTGAACTTTCCACCTCCACCGAACTGGCTGACGCGATGAGAACGCCTGTTTTAAGCGGGCGTGGAAGCTATCGTTGCATTAGGTTCTTAATTGTTTAGTTTAGTTGGTTTTGATATCTGCGTTGGTGCGTCGCGCGCGTCGTATCGGGCGATATGGAAGACAATAATACGGACATGGACATGCAAATACCGTCAACTTCGGCTGTCGGGAATGACGTTGAAAATGTTAAAGTTGGACAATTAAGTAAGAGTGTGTGTGAATGTGTAGTGTATGCCTTAATAATAAAGGGATTTTCAACATTAAACTTTGCGGATAAGCTTCAATTAATTACAAACGGAAGAGCAAAACCCCCTATGAAAAATTTAACCACAAAAATTAATGAATGACTTTCACAGATATCGCTGTTGTCTATTGAGAATATACTTAGAGCATCGACGTTTTTATGATGACGTCATTGACGAATTCGCAAAAAGTGATCGAAGAATCGAATTACATTACAAATAGGTAAGTTTTTAAACATTGCTTCCCTTACTTAAAATGTCACCGCACGCCCCTGGTGTATAATATAGACGAAGGTATTCGCATTCGGTCATTTTCTAGTTGCAGTTCATATATTACTAAGTTACCTCTGACTGGCAAACCAAAATCATAAGTAGGCGCGTTGGAAAGACATATCAAGAAATAAGGATTTCCAAAGACGTAGAGTTAGCATTGACGTATATTTCCAAATTGTTAATTTATGCAATGCTTTTTAGGAAAGTTATGTATAATACGCACATACCTGCATATAACATATAACGCTTTTGGCCCTATTGCGCACGGCAAGGCGCAGGGAACGAAAAGATATGAAATTCGCCGCCATTTTTAACCCTATATTGGCAGTTTGAATGCTAGCTACTTTATTCCTTGTTTAAATTTTTTTATACTGTATGGATGAAATTGTAAAAAGTCACCATGACATGATTTTTTGAGAGATGCGTTTTTAGTTTTTAATCGCGATTTTTTCTTTATATTTTGTACGGTTAATAGCTTTTCGTTTTCATATTTACGAGATCAAAAAATGACTTGGTAAAGGATTGTCAAAATGCGAAAATACTTTTTTATTATACTTCTTTGAAAACACCTTGTTTTCATCTGTTTTAGCAATAATGAAAGATGGGGTTTTTCGGGCTAGCGCACGGAAACATGCAGCGCATGGAAAAACTTTCCGTGCGCTGAATAAAAATACCAAATATATGGCTTTAAAATAGAAATATACAGCAAAGTAAACTAAATTTAAGAAACTCTATATGCTCTCTGATATTTAACATATACCTATTTTGTATTTTAATTCGTAAGTGTTTCAATATTTAGATACATTTCTGTAAAATTTTTGACGTTTTATTCACCTTATCTGACAATAACTAATTTACAACAAAGCACCTTTGAAATAATTTGAGAGTAACCATGGAAACGCATTATACATACCAAACACTATATTGTCTGCATTGTTTATTTTTTGTCAATTAAATTTATTATAATATGCCGATAAAATGTTTTAAGTTTCCGTTTTCAAAGAAGTATAATAAAAAATATCGTTCTTTACACGTCCAGAAATAGATTTTTCCGTGCTTGCATGAGATGTCACGCGCGCACGGAAAAATCTTTATTTCCAGACTCGTAATGAAATATACTATTGTATCCAGATTGTGAAATTTCATTCCATAGGTAAGTAAATAGGTAACATTTTTTTGCCAAATAATACCTATTGGTTTTTCATTGATGCTTTCTGATTTCTTGCTGATTTTTAGGTTTTCAAGAGAAGAAACTAAATTTAGAAAGTGGCTTAGTACTCTAAGTGTGATCGACAATTCTCTGGAAGGACTCTATATATGCGTGTTCTATTCACATTTTTATGAACAGGATTTTTTAATGCAACACGAAAGATGGCGAAAAGTGGCGCTCTACCATCTAGAAACCTAACCGAGGAAACAGTGGAGTCAAAATTGTTAAGACCACCAAAAAATTCATTCCGGTTCAAGAAGTAACTCATGGAGATGAGGAAAATGGAGACATTGTAATTCTCGATACGACGAAGAGAGCCGCATTTCTGGAACAAATAGAATTAACCGAAGAAATGCAAACAGCAGCAGGCAGCAGCAAGTAAACCTGTTAACTGCAGATGCAGATCACCGCCAGCAAAATTATTGAAGCTTATCAAATAACAGCGTAATTATAAATCACTTCACTTGCATTTTTTAAGCAAAAATTAAAGAGGTAGAAGTTGAAGTTACCAAGTTTTCTTTTGCTTGTATTTTTTAAACATACAAAAAGAAAAAGTTCTAAGGAATAAAACTAGTCGCCTAAAAATTCAGAAATAGGTATAGATATTTGTTCCTGGAAAATAGGTTATTATTATTAAAATTATTCAAAGAATTAATAATTATACCAAGTAATATTGTATGAAAATGATAGGCAATTAAAAATATGTTCATGTTTTTACTGTAGCTATTGTATAAGGTGTAATGTACAATAATAATTGTATTGGTTCTCTTTATGATGATTAAAATATGTTGTTTTGATTACGTTGTATAATTTCTCAACCTAAATAACCAAAATTAACAAAAATCTTGGACCTATGTTTTACTTTGAACTAAAATAATTTCCATTTTACACAAAACGACAACCATGACATTACATTATTTATGGAACCCACCCCACCCGTATAAATTATTTCAAATTTCCCGCCTCATTTAGGGTTAAAAATGGCCGCCAAATTATTCCCTCTGTCGGACGTCCCTTTTGCGCTGTATAGGTACTATAGGTAATGATAATTTGCCGGTAGTGTAATTTGGTGATACTACTGATTTATCATTTTATTTCGAAATTCAGTTAAAGCATTGAGTAAAATTCCTTTACTCAATGGTTAGGGGAAACTTCCCTATTTCGCCAACGTTTCCCGGAATTTCGCAATTAAGGTTCAAAATTGCTTCAAATGGAGCAAGAATCAGATAGAAACCCTATTTACTGCGGTTTGCCAAGCCGTCTGTTTGTAAGTCATCGATTAGGACGTTATCTCAATAATAAAGCAAGTATTCGCCCAGTGCGACGGCATTTAACAATATCTCCGTTTTTCATTCCCTCGGACGCCTCGGAGCCACCATTATTTATTCAACAAGTAAGCGGCAACAGCGCCGCGACCGTTTATCATCTAGGCGACCGCCGCGCCGCAGGGAACGGCGGTCGGTTAGCCTCTTTTTCTACCTATGATTTTCGGGCGTTACATTCTGTCCTTATTTTTTTGTTCCTATACAGTGTGGTCATTTAAACATATGGGAATTTTTTTTATTAATTGCCCAACGAAAATACAAATATTCCCGAAAGTTGGTGCATGTTCGATAATCATGTCTGTATTTTCGTTGTGCAATTAATAAAAAAAAGTCCCATATGTTGCACACTTAAATGACCACACAGTATACACACCTACCTACTACCTACACAGTAACAAATATTGAGTGGAATTTCATTTATATTGTTGTTTCAATTTCTGTCCAACGATTATTGAGTAATTTGAGTTATCGTACCTCTCGTTGACTACATATCGATTTTAATAATTTCAAAATTTTTGTAGGTATATCTAAAAAAAGCTATATAGTTGTCATTTTCTACTTCTACATTTTTATTATAACTATCTATTAAAAATTGCTCTCGAAAATTCCCAAAATACGTATTAAAAATGTAACATAATTAAATTTCAGCTCTGACAAAGGTCACAATGTTGACGAAAAGCAAAGATGTTACTCGTATACTAATAAATATATGACTGGTTGCGAAGAATCATTATTTCCCGAAATTTGAATTTTACTTTCATAGATACCCATGGGAATAAGAAGCCATGCATGACGATATGATCTACTGTTTGTAATAATTATTGTAATGTATATTAATTAGATTTGGCTGCTGAAACAAATCTTATTAGGCAGAGCAGAGCATGGAATGATGGAATCATACATCGAATTGTGGTAAATTGTTGGATGATAGGCCGTTTGCGCAAAAGTTTAAATTAAAAACAAATATTTGCATTGTGAGGCTGCACGAATTAATGCCGCTTTTAACAAACAATTTTGACTACCCACTCAAAAAAAAAACTCGCATTAAATTTCTATGACAATATGCTTGGAAAGTCCCAGTGTGGGCTAAGTATAATAGCTACTTTAATAAAGTGCTTCTCATCCATAATAACTGTATACTTTAAAATTGCCGGTTTATTAATATTTTAAGCTTCTTATCTACGTCAAATATTATATACACTTTCAATATCAGGAAGGTTATTTTTTTTAGTTAAATCCTAGATAACGAAAAATAATATATGTGTCTAACCTAACATAAAACCACAGGAAATGCCTATGCTGTTAGCGGTGATTCCAAACATAGTTATTTATGCCTAACTAAAACTAGCAGAGGCACTCTCATCATCACTTCGTTTGAATAGGATAGATATCCTCTTAACAATTTACATAATTCTCTTTCTTTTCGAAAATACCCATTATATTCCACGAATAAAAAAAACGTGCATTCGATGTTTACAAATTTTTACCAAGAAAAGAAAAACAGGATTTGTAATCGCTTATTCTTTAATCTGAAGGTTAATCAGGCATTGTTGCTTTTGTTTTGGTCCCTTTGTTTATTGGGCCCCAGTGGCGGAACTGATTCTCAATTAAGACTGCTTGATTTTATTTCCCAGTAATCGCATAACAGCCTACCTTGATATTAATTGACAATATTGACAGGACGGTTAAAGCGGCAACAACATTTTGACGAGGTGACAATGTTCATGTTTGATAGTTATTCGAGGAAAGTGAGAAAAGGTTTACCCCCTAGACAAAATATGACTAGGCAAATTTTCTTTGTTATTATTATATTTTTATCTGGGGGTTTCGCCAACTGGCACTGTTGCCAACTTAGACCAGGGAAGAGAGAGGACGCCTAACAGCATGAATCGCGTTCTTAGCCAATATCACAAAAATGTTAAAAATGAAAAGGTATAGTTAATTTTGACTTACATGTAATTTGAAATATTGTTATTTATTTGCAGATAATTTCTCAAATGTAAAGCTAGTGTCAAGTGCTGAAATATATTTATTTGTGGCGATTTCGAATCAATCAAAGTAAAATAAATAATGCACCCCCATGGAAACCAGCCCGTATTTTATGAAACTATCATAATCAATTAAGAAATTTTCAATAAAAACGAAGTTAAAAAATAATTAAATTGGTCCTATTTATATACAAACAAAACAATGCACTTTATCATACTAAAAGGTAGAAGGAATTTGAAGAAATTATATTGAGAAAAAATAAAGTTTTAGGGCATCTTTGAAAAGTAGCTTGTTAAATATTTACCTGTGAAACGAAATCCCGGGCTCTTGCTTTTCACTTCTGCTTTTGCAACCAAACGCTGAACAATACACCATCGTAAGAGTATATTTTCCCCTTAATCACTGTTACTTTTAATTCACAAATTCTCGAAATTAACTCACAACGTACTCGCTTTGTCTGCCACATATAAAATGGCCGCCGTTCCAAGCGACGTAACAAAATCTATACACGGTAGGGTAGGCAAGCGCGGTGTCCTCTCTCTTTCCTTATCTAAGGTTGCCAAATAGTATCCCCATACGAAATGAAAAAATAACAGCCAACTTAATTATTAATATTAATTAATAAAGTTAAACAAAAATTACTTAAATTCACGCGCACAGTTGGTAAGTTTGATTTTTGCCTTAGACATAAACAATTTTACGTTATTAAATGTTAAAGTATGCAACTTCAAGCTTTGTGTCGATAATAATTTAAAATGTTTCCCAATTTCAACACCGAGGCGAACAAGAAAAATACCTCCCACGTCCCACGTAGCAAAATCTATTTGGCGCCGCCATTACAACCGATTTATAACTGACGCAGAAAGTTGGTGAACTCGGTTATGGTATACAATTTGCTAAATTTAAAAGTTTACGTTTCTAGTTTGCCAGAGAACCGCCGAATGAATTTCGAGCGCGGCTTCAGGCAAAAGGAAAAGGAACGCAACCGGCTTTGGTATTTTTTCGAATACTGACAATTGAAAAATGCTCTTTCCACCACGGGTAGTTGGTCGAACAAAAACAAAATTCTGCGCCATTCAAAAGTTTCACCGAATAAACACGGCGAGCCAGCGAGTTTATTTTTCTGACCGAAACGGAAGCGGGAATCGGGAATTATCGGGCGAGTTGAAAACTAAGATGAAAATTCCGTTCTAATTTTAAGTGAAACATATTCCATACGTTTTTTTAAACACGTACTTTCGAACCGATTGAAATATCACTTTGAAATTTCGGTAATCTTGCCTACAATAATAGGATGATGCGGATTGCTTTTGAGAGAAATCGCTCCACGGAAGAAGTATAAATGGGAGAATAAAAACGTTTGTTACCTATGTAGTTTTGAGTAAATTTTTGCGTGATACGTGATATTTAACGTGATAAACCCGTTTTTCTCGGTAATTTTAAAGTTAAATTGATGGTTCAAAAACTAAAATTGTGTGAAATTTTGCGAGGAATTCGAATATGACGATAAACTTACAGAATATATTTGTGTAGTGATATATTCCTTGGTTAGAGGTTTTAAAGAAAAAGTCCCAAAATGTGTCAAGTTTGAACCACAGGGACCAAGTAAGTCAAAATTAGTCGAAAATAATTGAAAGAGTTGAGGTATTGGCTATACTGTGATATATTTTTAGCAGAAATTTAGGAAAATTGCTTTCCATGAGGCTTCTAGCATATCTTTCCTGCGTCTCGATCGTAAATCCTTTCCCTAATAAAATCATAATACTTACCTAGCCAATTAGCTCAGAATTTCGCCTTTTCGAACGGAAGGCTTCTCCTTAACGGTATTTATAATGACCAGCGTGCAAATCACGTTTAAGGGAAACAAATCGACAGCTTCATCAAACCAGAAACTCGGAAAATAAACGACCGAGCCAGAATGAAGCTGTTGAACATCCTGCGCGCAAAAAAAATCACAGTTACTTACATAATGGCCGAGATGAGGCGACTCTATAAATATTTCATTATATCCGCAACAGGATTTTATTCATTCTTGATATATTTTTCGTGTTCGTCGAGGAGTCACGACATTGCTCACCTTTGTCGGTCGCGCACTTCGGATTTTTAACATATATCAATAAGATTTAAATGTCAAGATTCACGTATGGAAAGGTAGCTGACATTCATGGTTGGTTGAGTAATCGCCAAATATTTGCTATAGGACGGTGTGTGGAAATGCCAAAGTCCACAAATTTAAAGAATGATTATATTGTAGTGTTTCACAAGATTTCTTGTCTTGCTTTGCTAGGCCTATTCTTGTCTTGTATTGCAGATAAAGACAAGAAATTGAATTCATTCTTGTCTTGCCCGACTCTTGCTGGAAAAAATCGTGTCTTGCAAGCAAGACTTCTTGCAACTCCTTGTTCTTGTATTTTTTTGTTGAGTGACGTCACCGCAGCAAGAGTCTTGCATTATTTAATTTGTCGAATATAGACTTAAAATTAGAATGATTTTGCTTGTCGAGAATCGGGGAATATATGCATTTCCTGCCGTGAAAGCGGCATAATACGTTAACTCTCAATTTTTTTTGAGTACCTACCTGTGATGCCTAGAAACATGGATTAGTATTACTTGCTAGGAGTATTGTAAATAAAATATATTTACTAGAGAATTCAACGCCTGCCAATATGAACCAATGAAATGACATGATTTTTGAAATATTAACCAATCAGTTGATGATTTCAGCGATTATTTCCCTCATACTGCTTGCATCCAATAAGGTAGCTCCTTCCATAAAAATCCAACCAATGATATGCCTCTGCTAGCGATAATTTGCACTAGTGCAATTACCGGTAATTGCACTTGTGCAAATTATCAGTTCGTTGCTTAGCAACCGCGAATCTGTTGGATACAAAGACGTACCTACTTCTTAAAGTTTGTGTGTTTCACACTGTTCTAAATTATGCAGCTTATAAATTGTGTTGCGATATTATTAAGCATTATATTAATGAATTTATATATAACTTTTACATTGCTAAATTCTTGTTATTTAGACCTCCGCCTCCGTTTAAATTTATGACAACATTCAGAAAATAAACCAACGTGTAGGTATAATCGCATTTGCCTTGGATACCCAAGCGTCTTGTTTGTTTACTCGAACGCTACAGTCGAAGCTGTCAATAAAAATAAACTCGTTCAAAATGAGTCGTTTTGGAAATGTAAACATAGAAAAAGTCAATACAGAAATTATTAAATCGTATTCGTGAAATAATCTCGACAAATACCACTCGTGCCGGAAATTTTTCCAGATAATTTTATTCTCAAGCGCTATTTTGCCCATTAGCAAAACCACTCATACAAATTGGGCTTTTATTTTCTGATAAAATCCCGAGGCAAAATAGCGCTTTCGAAAAAATTATTGATAAAATTTCCGGCACTAGTGATATTACATACGATAATACCACTAGTGGTATTTTCACTAGTAATCGCGCTAGTGCTTGAATTATTTGGAAATTTTTCAAGTACACGAATTTTTTGAAAATTATCACGAGTTGCGTAGCGACGAGGGTTAATTTTCTTAAAAAAATCGGGCTAGAGAAAAATTTCCCGATATTAATTCAAGAACGTGGGAGATTCGGTAAGAAAATTCCATACCTACACGTAAATTAAACGAAATTATTATCAAAATTTTTGTCGAGTATATGTTACAATGTCACATTATAATAATGACATCTGTCAAAAAATTTCCGCTGTAATCACCTCCTGCTGCCTAGAGCATGTGAGAATATTTCCGGAAATTTTTTGAGTTGCCATGACAACGAAGCAAAAAACGGGCCTCTGATTGGTCAAAAAAGGTAGGTATGGAATTTTCACTTATAATCTCCCTAGAGCATGAATTATTTCCGGAAACTTTTTTCGAGGTGCGAATTTTCTTAAAAAATTCGCAACCGAGAAAAAAATTCCGGAATTTTAATTCATGCTCGCGGGAGATTCGGTACGAAAATTTCATGTCAAAACTATTTGAAAATACAATTAAATTGGTGACATATGGTGACTGGTGTTATTGTTCTATAAGAGGGAGATTTCCACTTATTAATCTTACAGCCAGGTTCTTATGGGAGGGTTATTTCCGAAAAAATACACAAGTTGCCATGGCAACGTTAAGAAATGCTTGTGTTTTATTGGTCGTACCTTGTCGACATGAAATTTTCGCTGAAATCATCACCTGATTGGTTAATATTTCAAAAATCATACCATTTCTTTGGTTCATATTGGCAGGCGTTGAATTCTCACTTATAATCTCCCTAGAGCATGAATTATTTCCGGAAACTTTTTTCGAGGTGCGAATTTTCTTAAAAAATTCGCAACCGAGAAAAAATTTCCGGAATTTTAATTCATGCTCGCGGGAGATTCGGTACGAAAATTTCATGTCAAAACTATTTGAAAATACAATTAAATTGGTGACATATGGTGACTGGTGTTATTGTTGTATAGGAGGGAGATTTCCACTTATTAATCTTACAGCTAGGTGCTTATGGGAGGGTGATTTCCGAAAAAATACACAAGTTGCCATGGCAACGTTAAGAAATGCTTGTGTTTTATTGGTTGTACCTTGTCGACATGAAATTTTCGCTGAAATCATCACCTGATTGGTTAATATTTCAAAAATCATACCATTTCTTTGGTCCATATTGCCAGGCGTTGAATTCTCACTTATAATCTCCCTAGAGCATGAATTATTTCCGGAAACTTTTTTCGAGGTGCGAATTTTCTTAAAAAATTCGCAACCGAGAAAAAATTTCCGGAATTTTAATTCATGCTCGCGGGAGATTCGGTACGAAAATTTCATGTCAAAACTATTTGAAAATACAATTAAATTGGTGACATATGGTGACTGGTGTTATTGTTGTATAGGAGGGAGATTTCCACTTATTAATCTTACAGCCAGGTTCTTATGGGAGGGTGCTTTCCGAAAAAATACACAAGTTGCCATGGCAACGTTAAGAAATGCTTGTGTTTTATTGGTCGTACCTTGTCGACATGAAATTTTCGCTGAAATCATCACCTGATTGGTTAATATTTCAAAAATCATACCATTTCATTGGTTCATATTGGCAGGCGTTGAATTCTCACTTATAATCTCCCTAGAGCATGAATTATTTCCGGAAACTTTTTTCGAGGTGCGAATTTTCTTAAAAAATTCGCAACCGAGAAAAAATTTCCGGAATTTTAATTCATGCTCGCGGGAGATTCGGTACGAAAATTTCATGTCAAAACTATTTGAAAATACAATTAAATTGGTGACATATGGTGACTGGTGTTATTGTTGTATATAGGAGGGAGATTTCCACTTATTAATCTTACAGCTAGGTGCTTATGGGAGGGTGATTTCCGAAAAAATACACAAGTTGCCATGGCAACGTTAAGAAATGCTTGTACCTTCTCGACATGAAATTTTCGCTGAAATCATCACCTGATTGGTTAATATTTCAAAAATCATACCATTTCTTTGGTTCATATTGGCAGGCGTTGAATTCTCACTTATAATCTCCCTAGAGCATGAATTATTTCCGGAAACTTTTTTCGAGGTGCGAATTTTGTTAAAAAATTCGCAACCGAGAAAAAATTTCCGGAATTTTAATTCATGCTCGCGGGAGATTCGGTACGAAAATTTCATGTCAAAACTATTTGAAAATACAATTAAATTGGTGACATAATATGGTGAGATTTCCACTTATTAATCTTACAGCTAGGTGCTTATGGGAGGGTGATTTCCGAAAAAATACACAAGTTGCCATGGCAACGTTAAGAAATGCTTGTGTTTTATTGGTTGTACCTTGTCGACATGAAATTTTCGCTGAAATCCTACTCTCTTAGTTACGTCCTAGTTACGCTAAACAAATATTGTGGCAGCTAAAACTGATAACCCGATAACTTCTTCACATTACCAAGTTTAATATACAGGATGATTTTTTTAGAACACAGGGTACAATATCAGGCAGGTGGCTAGGCTATTGTTTCTGTTGTCATGACGTCATGACATTTTAACCTGAAATTTATTAATCTGTCACTTCACTTTGACGTGGCATGATCTTTGAGAAAGGAGGAAGATTTATTCTCCGAAAGCTCAGAAAACAAATTTGTTGAAGTTACTTTTTGAGTTACACGTTTAAAGTTCCGTTCATTTACTGTTAAGAATTTATGAATTTTCCAGGCAACTTGAAAAAGTTGTCATTCGATCAGTTTGGTGGCGAAAAACCCAATTAAAAATTAAATGGATCTGTTTGCGCCACAAATAAATTTTAGAAAATATTTAGAAAATAAATTTTAGAAAATATGATTTTTTTAGGTCTACCACCGCAATTTTCTCGCTCATTTTGTGGCCTACAAAAAAACGTAAGAAACAAAAATGTGGCAATTTTGGACAGCTAAGTGGTGCTGCAAAAGAAATCGGCATCCATGGCCAACTTGTCACGCAATATTAAATAAACCTCAAATTGAGCAAAACTATTAATGGCCGTGGAATGGTTATTTTAAGAGACAGAGAAAAACTTTCATATTGAAAATTGATGGCACTAAGAAGCTTTATGCAAAAGGGTACTCAGATAGTTTCAGAAAATTACACAGGGTCTTCGGCTCTCTTGAGGCTACGAATTTTTTTTGTTTATTTCTTATTAAGCGATTTTCTCACTTATTTTGGGCCGCGCAGAAAATATGTAAGAAAACAAAATATGGCAATTTTGGTCAGCGAGGCGACATTAAAAAAGGAGTGGGCCTCCATATCCAACTTTTCGCGGTGTACTAAAAAAACCTAAAATCGACAAAAATTTTCATGGTCTCAAGAGAGCCGAAGACCCTGTGTAATTTGTTGAAACTATCTGAGCACCTGGGTGGATAAAGCTTCTCAGTGCCATCAATTTTCAATATAAAAGTTTTCCTCTGTCTCTTAAAATAAACATTCCACGGTCATTAATAGTTTTGCTAGGTTTTTTTAATAATGCGCGACAAGTTGGCCATGGATGCCGATTTCTTTTGCAGCACCACTTAGCTGTCCAAAATTGCCACATTTTTGTTTCTTACGTTTTTTTTTGTAGGCCGCAAAATGAGCGAGAAAATCGCGGTGGTAGACCTAAAAAAATCATTTAAAAGAAATTTAAAAGAGTCTTGTCTTGATCTTGTAGAAAGAACAAGACACTGTGAAACACTGGACTACTGAAAGAATGTCGACAAAAAAATCGAATGTTGCCATAAGCACACTGACTGCTGCGGACAAAAAAGTGAACATTTATTTGCTTCGACCACTGCGTCAAAACTCCACAGGAGTTTGAAGTTCCAATATATGGGTGTTCATAAGAAGGAGTATAAAAAATATTTGTTCTTTTTAAACCGTAAAAAATCAAGCAACATTTTTTTAACTAAATCGAAATTGCCACATTAAATTCGGGCCACCCTGTATATCTCACCGTTACTGACTATGTCATGAAAGGCATTTTTTTTTCAGGGATGTTTTTCACCTTTACCACAAAAACATAAAGTTTAATTTTTTATCAGAAATTATCATTATGCAATATTGCCTTCTCTTTTTTATAATTACATATATTATGCATAGTAAATGCATTATCTTCGCCAAGCTGCCGACATTATCAAACCTACAAAGAAGGCACAATGCTATGCTAATTACTTATTTGTCAATAACCACAAAAGTTTGCACGGGGCAACAAATTGAAAATTATTGTATTAGTTGCTCCGTTATTCTGTATTCGAAAGTCTGCCCCTAATTTATTTTAACATTCGCTGCACAGTAAAATTTTGCATTATGCAGGATGCTAATTCGACAAATTATTCTATTTAGTTCATAACAAAAGAAAGTCTCCTGCGTATGTAATTTCACCTTAAGGTTGTGCCCTCCAAAAACTAGTACAATAAACAATTTAAAACCAGTTTTACGAGAAAATGAGAGTGCATATTATTATGGGCGTAGGAATATGTTTTAAAATTAGTAGAAAAATGCTTGCCAGTGGATTGCCAAGTTTCGTAATAGCATTAACCAGTCACAAATTCGTCAGGAAACATTTCCCGTGTAAACCCCATTTAGCCCATTTTCCAACTTTGCTAACAGCATTAAATCACCTTTTTGTTTTAATTCACAACAAATTAAAAGTAGCGCAAACTTTGCGGCGCACTGTTTGGAACTTTCATAAAATCCCACTGCTCCTATTTTAAATCTCTGACAAACCTTATTTCAGTGTACTAAATTTTAAAATAATATTATAATAATATTATTATTAAAATTATGTCCTAATACCTACACTTAACAAAAATTAGTTTTCTTGTTGAGTAATAATATACACTTTGTTTTCGTTTAATAAAATTTACACAAATTTTTTGCTCATGTATTTTGCCCAAAAATCTATTTAAGGTACTCAGATGCACCGAATATTCGGCAGGCCAAATAATTAGACGAATATTCCGCCTTTTTTGGGAATCACTGAATATTCGGCAAAGCCGAATATTGTAAAAAAAAAACAAATATTCGACAAGTCGAATAGATTTTTAATGAAAATTTATTAAAAAATAAATAATAGCAAGATTCACTTTTTTGCAAATGTAACCTTAGTGATTTTATTCTGTTTTCAAAGCCTGAATCGAAAATGATGCTTTGAATAATGTTAGCTCCAGATTTAAAGTTTCAATTCTGTTTCTGTTAACCTAACCTGTGCTAATAAATATTTTAAGTTTTATTATGATTGTCAGCTATTAAGTACTGCCGCCCTTAGTCATATTTATACAAAACAAAATCGACTCTTATTGTTTATTATCTAGGAATACTTAAATATCAATACAGTTATTATTAATCTTATTGTATGGAAGGGAGCACTATTTCATAATCTAGTAATCCTCGAAAAATACAAACATATTATATTACTCTCTTCATTAATAGTTATTTGTGTATAAAAAATTAAATGATTATGCTGTTATTTTCAAGTGTTGAATATTTATCTATGATTCATATTGTAAGCATGATGGTAGTTAAGTACAAATAAAATTGTCTGCACTTCAATGGATCTCTACTGATTCATCGTTATTTGATTAATTCAAGTTGTAATAAATTTGGAGATATGTACTTAATATTGCGAGTTTATCATAATCCGTTGTTAAATTAAATGTAATAAATAAAGAAAGTTTTTTTTATTTTTTTTTATTTTTTTTTAATACCTGTAATTATAAATAATAAAGGATGTTTCAGTGGTAATAAATAAGTTCAAGTTTTTGATTGTTCAAGCTATGTTATCCTGATTTTACTGTGATCTGGCAAACAAGTAGTTTTCGAGATATTCACATTCTTCCAGTTTATTATTATTATTCTTAACTTTATTGGTGTCTTTTCGATTTAAAAATTTCGTCGGGGCTCATTTTAACCGTTGAAATGTCTACTTTATATACACTGTGTCCCTTTTTCATGTATACACCCTTGACCCCTGAAAGGTCATCATTTGCGAAGTATTGGTTTGACCTTGCCGCGAAATTCTGTTACTGCGATTTTTTAAAGGGGTGCGTTTTTCGAAAAATCATATTAGGCATTTTCTATTTAAAATCTGACAGCACAGCGTTAATTAGGACACACCAAAACCCCCATATACCAGATTTGAACAAAAAATTATACAGAAAATTCAATTCGGTAAGGTGTCAAAGTTGAACAAAATAGGAATTTTAAAGACATCTGGCGAGTCAAGTATGCCATGGAATTACTTCAAAGCAGAAAAATGAAGAAGACGACCATTCACAGTGTTGAGGCGCAAAGCCAAAGATCCAACAAAAAATATACAAAGTGTTCTTCTCTGTGCCAACTCAAAATACTCAAAAATCGAGTAGGTATATCAAAACTGCCCCCGAACGAACTAAGTCTAACCTGGACCAACACTATATTAAAGACTCGAGCATGACGTCATATTTCATTGTTGTTTACGGACTGGGGTATCGCTACTCGACGAAAAAAATGTCGACTTATTATAGGTTATAGGTATGTCCCACATTTTAAATATCCAGCTTATTACGATTTGCCTTCTTTTTACGGTAACGAATTGTCTTTCTGTCCAGTATTTAGCAGTTTTAACAATTAACACAGCTTTTATAGGTAGATTTGTTTGTGATAACATGAAATTTCCATGCACATGAAGAAAAAGGTTTGCACACTGGACAGACCATTAGATGAATTGCAAAAGAATAAACACTATTTTGGAATTTTGGGATGATCTGATCAACCAGCTGAAGAAGCAAAAATTCTAGATATTATTTTGTAAGAGAATTTTGTAATGTATGCAAGAATAAAAATAGAAAATTTTGTTTATGCGAAATAATAGTCCTAAATATAAAGAAGAAACTGAAAAATCTAATGTGTTTTCTGCTTACTTACACTACAACTAGCCAAGGACTTCATTTAAAACCAAATATGGTACCAAATACTCTTGCTTGCTTTTTAGACTCGCTTTACTTAAGAAAATGTATGGAAATATGCCATGTGAACTTGTCAAATTAGAGGGACATAACAAACAAATATTTTATTTTATTTTGGATATTAAATTCGTTGTAACGGACACATTTGCATGTTTTTATTTTATAAAAGATTCTGCAGCAATGGTATGTTTTAACATTAAACCATCGTGTAAATTTGTTTCGTCGTGTGGCGCCAGTGGCGATCGCTTGAAGCAGCGCTATGCACAGGTCTTTAATATAGTGTTGTGTTGGTCCAGGTATAGGTCACACTCACGGCCGAGAAACTCTTTAGTTGGTACACAAGACGCCTAGGGGCGCCAGCGCCTGTATAAATGTGGAGATTAGATCAAGTAATAGTGTAACAGGTCGTTGTATTGTTAATAATTGTCAATTTGTCATATTAATGATTAATCGATTTCAAAAGGGTATAACAGTGCAACTGTCTTAAGAACACTCAAAAAATAATCTAATAAATTGTGAAAAGTCAAAATACCCATAATTGGTGACCCCGATGTGATCTCGGGTTGGTTGCGAGCAGAAAAACTTAACGACCAGATGGCTGCACCAAGAAGAAGAAAGGAGAAAGTGTTTTCGGCATTTGAGGTGCCTTTTGTCATTGAAAAGAGATTGTTTTTTTTCTTTTTAAAACTGTGTTAGTGCACCATGGTTTGTGTGCTGTGTCTCCGGCTATACGTCGCGCAGAATGTATCTAGAAAGTCGTGCCAAATGTACACATTTCCCAAGAATGAAGTTGGAAGTCCATTACCCATCATTTTTAATAAATATTACTGAACTAAACATCGTGCATTTTTGTTTGTTTTTTCAATTTAATTTTAAATTTCGCGCCGCCAAAGCGCTAGTTAATACACAAGACACCAGGTGGCGCAGTGAATCCAAGTTGCCTATCTATCGCCTATATATAAACTGGACCAACACTATATTAAGTGTTGGTCCAGATATAAATCTCTTGTCTATGGTCACACTTTAGTTTAATTTTAGTTGGCTAGGTGGTAAACGAGCCTGTTGACGATTCCAAAACCATGGTTTCGATCGAAGAAACATAAAAACTATCCCCCGTAACTCCATAATCCGCCCGTCAAAATTTGACAGTTCTCTTCGGTCCGTTCCAGGCATGCCACCGCCACGTCGCCGCCGGCCGCCGCCGGCCAGCCACCCGCGGGACGTGCGAGGCCGCCCCCGCCGATAGCCCTTATCGCCCGTGCCTTATCCGACGCGATAATGCTGATCCGGAAAGGTAGATAGGCGGGCCCAGTCTGCCTCGCGACGCGACATGGGCTACCTGTGGCGGAAGCGGTCGCTGCTCCTCAAGCTGGTCGTGGTCGTCGGCACCGCCTGGTTCACCGTCGCCGTGCTGCTGTACAGGGACTCGGGGGCGAGCGGCGGCGGACGGGTGGAGCCGGCGGGGCTGCCGCTGCAGGACGACGAGCCGCCGCTGAGGGCGGCCCCGTTCAAGACGGAATCGCCGGCGCCGGCGAGGAGGGACCAGCAGGAGAGGTTCGTGCTGGCGCCGCCGCAGAGCAACGCGGGGGAGATGGGCAAGCCGGTGGTGCTGCCGGCCAACCTGACAGGTGGGTCGCGTACGAATTGAATGGTGTAAACCGTTGACTGATATATTATTAAAGGCTGCTCGCGGCTGTCACGTCCGACACATTTTTGGCTCACCTCGCGCTTTCCGGAGATAAAATACAATGCAGAATGCATTGTTAGCCATCAGAGCCATCTGTTATCCAGGACATAAAGCTATACCCGTGAGAAGTCTTTACAAATACGTCAGTCAACGGTGTAAAGGTTTCGTGGCAACGAGTGGAGATAAGGGGAACGGTGCGGGTCACGGGCGTAGCCAAGGGGGGGGTTTCGGGGGTTCAAACCCCCCCGAAATAAGCAAAATATTACCTAATATTATACGGAAAAAATACGAGGAGTGAAGAGTTAAATTATTATTACGTTTGAATATATGTAGTAATAGTAGCGCCTAGCGCCATCTTTTGACGAGAGGCAGACGCAGTTGCAGCCGAACTATTTTGTATTGTAGGGACACTTTGCGTTGTTTCTCGAGTATTCGCCACACCCCTCGGTCGAAATGAGCGGAACTTTGTGAAAGTTCGTGGAAGTTTCTGGACGGCTACTGGGCTGCTATATAAGCGGCGCCGCGGCGCGTGACCGCGCTTACGGCAGTATTGTTCCATGCGAACTCGAAGCGAATAAAAGTGAAAAGTGGTGAACGAATAGTGAAGAGAATTAAGTGTACCGTGTAAGTGAGTAATTTTAGTGCACTGTTATTCGATGACCTTGTTAAGGATAGATACGTGAATCATTATTACTGTCGAAAAATGGAGGGGAAGAAAAGGAAGGGTGATAAACCTAAAGGTATGGACTACTGGAAAAAGTGCTGTAGTCAAGGTCAAGGGGTTTCTAATAAAGAAACAAATTTGGATTTAGCTATCAAAGCTTCAGCTACCTTGCATGCTGATAAGAAGACTGCCTACCCCGAAATCTAGTTTGGAATGCCTAGATATGTGCGATAAAAACCTTTATCCTAATATTTACGCATTAGGTACTACAAATCTTGGCTACCATTCCTGTATCCACTGCTACCCCAGAAAGGTCTTTCTCGAGCCTAAGGAGACTGAAAAACTATTTACGAAACACTACAAGTGAAAACAGACTTAATGGTTAATGAACATTCACTATGGAACAGAAATTCATGCAGATGAAGTAGTGGATATACTTAAAAGAAAAAGCCGAAGATTTCTTCTTTAATGGTTTTAGATTTAGCGCAGAGGAACGAAATTAATTTATCCACTTCATTTAAAGTTAAGAACTTTATAAATATGTCGTAGTTTTTCGGATGAATATATAGATATTAAATTTCATGTAAGTATATTTTTGTTGTTTTATTTACTTCTCAAACTAAACCCCCCCCAAAACTAAATCCTGGCTACGCCCGTGGTGCGGGTGGTATTTGTTTTGACGTGTAACGATGTGTTGGTGATATGGAAAGGAGCTGTGGGGATTAGGGATCGTAAAATATTTTGCGACGTTGGCACGCTGAGGATTATAATAGTTATCATTTGGATTTTATAATAGGTAAATATTTTCGGGCGACACTGTAGTAATTCTGTGAACCAGATAACAGTCGATAAGCCAGCAGTATTGATATTTACCTATCATTTCAACTTTAATAAAGCTGGATTCATAGATTGACGTGACGTAACCGTAACGCAACCGTAAGAAGTTGAAACATACAAAAATAGACCGGGCAATTTATAGATTTGCGTAGCGTATGCCGTAACGTAACGTATCCGTAAGAAGTTCGTCAACTTTTAACTTCTTACGTTATTACGTTCTTACGTTCGACCAATAAAAACATTGGATTTTATCGATAAGACAGAATACTGATATATATTTTTTTACTTTTACATTTTAATTGTTTTTCCTACCTAATGCTTCTTAGTACTTTGGATAAGTATTGTTTGTTTGTTTTATACTTTGTGATTTGCTTTAAAGTATATTTAGGTATATTAATTATATGGGGATCTCGGAAACTAGCAGAGCTAGAAGAAAGGTTAAATGGGGAAAGAATTGCAGTTTTGAATGCTCAATCTAATGCCTCTTTTGGATTTTTAAAAAGTTCATGGCTCACTAAATATTTTGAAAAGAGTGATTTTTTGCTATTCCATCAGATCTCTGTAGCTCCGTTATTTCCGATTAGATAAGATATTAATTTTATCAATTTTTTTATTTTGTTTGTGATTTTTGAGATATGACATAAACTTGTGTTTTTTTAAATGTAAATCATAGTTGGCTGTGGCCTTATAAAATCGGACATTTTTTGAGCTTCAGAAAGACATAATACTCGGCAATGTTATTATAAAAAATAAAAGAGCTATGGCTAATTTTCAGATTTATTTAAAATTTTTCACAGTCAACCATGGAATATTTTCATAATTACATTCTATTTTATAAGACATACTTCAAACTTTCTTTTTAGCTGGTAACAAAATGTAACAAAATAAAACAAAAATTATCATGATGGAGCTCCACCACATAATTATTTGCCCGTAAGAAATTACCTAGATCAGTTCTATCCAAATAGTTGGATAGGGAGAAATAGCGCTATTTCTTGGCCGCCCCGATCCTCCGATTTGTCTGTTTTGGATTTCTTTTTGTAGGGAACAGTACCAAATAAAGTATGAGACAATTGATCGACCTTGGTTCGAGGCAGGCGCATTCATATGTCTTTAAAGAAAAACACCGCTATGGCCAAGAGCGCTGGGCAAATGTGGGTTCACGGTATTGCTCCTAAATAGCTTTATCCGTGTGATTTACTAATTGTCCTACACTCACTGGGATTACTACGGTTTTCTAGGGTTTTCCGTAGTACTTGAGCGAATGCTATCCTAGTTCTATCGGGAAAAAAGTCGGCCCTAGCCGCAAATGGCAACGAAGACAAAATAATAGTAATTGCCCCCCTCCCCCGCACAAGCATGTAGTTGCTTCTGGGGTACTTCTAGTTTGGAGTATTGTGAGGGTGAGAATTATTATTATTATTATTGACGAATTAAGAGCAGCTGTTTTAGAAGCAATTGCCAGTATTGACAGGCGCTCTCTAAGAAAGACGACAAATTCAGTTTTAAAAAGATGCAATATTTGCATAAATAATGACGGTGGATTGTTTGAACACCTTTTAAAATTATAATAATTTGAATATTTTAATTTTTGTTTTATTTTATTGTATTTTGTTACCAGCTAAAAACAAAATGTTAGAAAGTTTCAAGTATGTCTAATTATAAAATAGAACGTAATTATGAAAATATTCCATGGCTGACTAAGTGAAAATTTAAAAAAAAATCAGAAAATTAGCCATAGCTCTTTCATTTTTTTTTAATAATAACTATGCAAAGTATTATATCTTTGGAAAGCTCAAAAAATGGCCGATTTGATAAGGCCACAGCCAACTATGATTTACATTTAGAAAAACACAAGTTTCTGTCATATCTCAAAAATCACAAACAACATAAAAAATTGGATTAGATTATCTTATTAAGCCCAAAATTATCTACAATTCTTGTCTCTACAGTTTTTCTGTATAATAAGAAATAACGGAGCTACAGAGATGTGATGAAATAGCAAAAAATCACTCTTTTCAAAATATCTAGTAAGCCATGAACTTTTTTGAAAATCCAAAAGGGCCATTAGATTGAGCATTCAAAACTGCAATTATTTTTCCATTTAACCTTTGTTCTAGCTCTGTTAGTTTCCGAGATCCCCATAGTGGTCATCGAAAAAAACTCACCCTCTATAATAGGAATATTATATTTTGTGTACCTAATAAACCAAAGTGTTTTTTTAGGCACAATATTAAGTAGGCATATTATTTAACGAAAAGAAGCAAGAGTTAACATTTAGTAAAACACATTAATTTTTCAATTTTTTTAATCATACACGAAAAATATTAATACAAACAAGTTTAGTCAAATTCACAGCCCTTGAAACACAAAAATCTTAAAAAAATATATATGCAGGGTTTTTCAGAAATACCTGGCATAACTTCTGGAGCATATAGAACTTCAAAAAATAAAAATTTTATTCACCATGTGTCGATCGTCTTTAGTTTCTTAGATACAGGACGTCCATGTTTACTGTTTAAAATTGAATATTGACAGTAACTTCTACTTTATACTATAGTCTATCCAAGATACAGCGGCAGTAGATATAAACAAAGTCACATGACTGCCTTGCGATCGATTACCAGGATCGGACTAATATGAGATTCCAAGTGGCATGTAATTTCAACTAATTCTTTTAGAAGTTCTAAAATGTGTGTTTCTGCCTTTCGTGGATCTTTATAAATTTCCTTAAATTAAGTAGCAAAATAAATTTACAGAATATACTGCTCACGATCCGATCTAAAATATGCAGAAAACTCGACTGAGGGAAGAGCCGGCCCTGCATTCTGCTCGCCGCATAAACACTTGACATTTTATGACGGCCAGACCAATAAGAGAATAGGTCACGTGGTGGCCAATGTTTTGATCCACTGCCGCTGTATCTTGGATAGACTTTAGGTACATTATCGAAATTTGATACAGTTGTATTTGTGGAGATGAAAAATCAGTAAAAATAGCTGATATCCACAGTGTAAAGTGCATGCGCCATTATCATATCGTGCATGCGTCAAACGTAACGTAGTGCATCTATAAATTGAAAATCCTGCTCTTTACGTTAACAATGCGTTACGGTTACGTTACGTCAATCTATAAATCCAGTTTAACCAAATTAATGTCGGAGAACTGGCGTCAAAAAAGTGCAAGAGTTTTCGGAAGTTTGATATTTTCAAATTGAGTCGTATTTTAGCGATAAAGAGCCACTGTAGAGTCAGCACTTCAGTGGTCCTGACACCTGCCGCTGGGGCGCTCGGAAAGGTGTAAAATTAATTAGCATCCCTAAACTGTTTTCAGAAATCTCAAAATTTGTATATATTTAGTGAATGTAATGTAGAGCACGAATCCAACAGTCAGATAGCAAAACAAAGGGACGCATGGCGTCAGCACTACAGCACAGACGTATATTATATATACGTCTGTGACTACAGTATACAGGGGTATTATTTAAAGAAGAACTCCTCAACTTTTTAAATTCACTTTTTTGACGCCAGCTCTTGGTCTATTACTTTCAGTCATTTTATTGTCCACTGTATTTTTTATATAGGTATTTATTTAAATTTAATAGATTTTATCCCATTTAACAATGTGACGTTGCAAAAAATGGGTCGTGGTAGCTCAGAAAAAAATAAGCAGGGTTTTCAATTTGTTTGTATTTGATGACAGGAGGTGTATATAATTTAAAATGGACAAAGAAATATATGTTTTTATAAAACAATTCATTGAAAAGGATTTTCTACAACTGTTGTTCCTACTATATTTTTCAAACTCAAAAAATGCATAGGTACGAAAGAAATTAAAAGGGGTAAAATGTTATATGGATTGCCTTGTGTAATTTAGTGTCTTCATTTGGCTATTACTTTATAAGGAAATAATATGTTAAATATTCTGCCGCAGTTCAAAATAACTTGTAAATAAACGATAAAGTTAAGGTTTAACTTTATCAATAAATTTATAGTCCTTTAAATATCTTAGGTAGTAAAACTATTTTTCAAATATGGCGTTTACATTTTTTAACATTTTTCTGCACCTGCATTAATATTATCTATGTTAATATATGATAAGTGCATATAGTGGTAATTTTTTTTTATCTTGTTTACAATAGTCCATTATGCAATTATGCACACATAAATTATTATACTATGAACATCCATTGTACAAATGCCGTTAACTAAGAAAGTAGGTATAATAGGTAATCAAAATTTGAAATTTCGAATATTAATACCGATGTGTGAAGTATAATTTCAATAAGAAAATAAATATAGATAGAAAGTGGACTGAAAATAACATCAATGAAATAATGACGTATGTCCACGGTTATGGTGTCCAATAGTACAAACTTCTTTATTTTTCATTTTATCGAAAAAAGTTACTCTCGATAAAAAGTTTTGCCTGGAATTAAAATAAGATTGGCATAACATATCTTGAAAAAAAAATTGAAAAAACTTAAAATGGTACAAGAGTAAACTGCTTTTTTTTTGTGAAGATATGGTAAAAAGTTGTTATTAAAAGATAGTCCATAATACCAATTTTCAAAAAAAGAGCCTATTTGCTTAAAGGAGATTAGAGTTACAGTTTCTTTAATATCTTGAGGTGAGATTGGAAGTAGTTTATCTAAATTAGTTTTTCGTTTGAAAACTTGCAATCTTATTTTAATAATAAGCAAAACTTTTTATCGAGAGTAGCTTTTTTCCTATTGGACACCCTAACCGTGGATATACTTTCTGAAATTTCTACTTTAATTTTAATATTTTAGAGGACAAGTAAATTTAAAGATTCCCTATACACCATCAACTTTCAAATAGTTGTTTTGTAAAAACCAATTAAATAGATACATAATTTAAATATTTGTTTCGTCATAATATAGCTAATATAGTGAATAAAATAACGATTTACAATAATGCAAGAATGTATTGGGGTGATATTAACCTTGATAATGTTTCTCGTCTTCAATTCTATTAACAAATCTACAGTGTGACCCATTTGTTTTGGGGTCAGTCTGTAAAAAGTGTATCAATCGTGCGATTTGGCTGATTTTTTTTTTAAATTGTAGAGCTCGATGGACTGCACATTTTGAACAAAAATTGCCTGGTTCGCATAAAATCCAAAGCCTACTATGACCGTTTTTATGAGCAAAATTTTAAGAAACCATATTAGCGTTCTTTTTTGAAAAAATCTGTGTGCGCCAATGGATTGAGCACCCCTCGAAATGGGTATGTACAAAATTTCATCAAAATATTTCAAGTAATAACGATTTTGTAGAAAAATTAAAAATGCAGCCAAGGTACGTCTTTATTTTCAAAAATTCAAAGTTGGCCATGGAAAATAATTGAATTGTAATAATACAACCTTATGCTTATAAACACAAAACATAAAAACAATTAAAATTATAAAATTTTTGTAACTTCTACCAAGCCTCCATTTTCTACAATGCATTTGTCGTTCCTCTTGCGTACATTCAAAATTACATTTCGTATTTGCTGTGGAGTAATTTCCTCACAACTACGGTTTATTCTAGCTTGCAGTTCTTGTAAATTATGGGGTCTTGACTTATAAACATTTTGCTTAAGTGTACCCCAAAGAAAAAAATCTAAAGGAGTTAAGTCCGGAGATCTCGGTGGCCACTCACAGAAAGGACTATTTCGCCCTATCCAACAGTTTTCAAAATTATTATCTAGCCAGTTTCTGATTAAACGAGCATTATGAATAGGACTGCCATCTAACTGTAACTTTAAATTTAAACGGTATCTTAATGGTAACTCATCTAAAGCATTTCTAAATTCAATTTCTAGAAAATTCAAGAAGCCAGCCGCATTCAAATTCCCTTCAAAGAAAAATGGGCCAATTATTCTGTCGCGTAGTATTCCACACCAAACGTTAATTTTTTGTGAATATTGTCTCCTTGCATTTATTATAAACTCTGGATTTTCAGCTGACCAGTGACGGCAGTTTTGACTTGATACTACACCATTTGTAGTAAACGTGGCTTCGTCGGTGAATAAAATTTCATTTAAAAAGTTGCCATTATGGAGAAATTCACCTTGCAGCCAATAGCAAAATTCTAATCTTCTCTCCTCATCTCCTGGTTCCAGGGTGTGCAAAAATTTTGGCTTAAACGGTTTTATTTTGTTTTGTCTCAAACATCTCCTTATACTCTCTCTGGGTATATGAAGGTCTAAACTAGCCGTTCGAACACTATTTCGAGGATTGTCACTAAAGTATTGCAGAATTTGATTGTTATTTTCAACAAGTCCACGGCGTCCATTTTGCCTAGTTTTTAATAAATTTTTAGAAATCGATCCAGTTTCATCAAAAATATTGTTTATACGTTGTACAGTACTTCGACTCACTGATCTACCTGGGTGTCTATTGTTAAATTCGGCCGCAGCTTCTGCTGCCGAGCGCTCGTTGTCGCCCACGAGTCGAACAATTTCTATTTTGTCTCTTATGCTTAAATATTCCATAATTATGATAATTAATTGTATTGAGCACAAACAATTTCTGAACTCAATTTAGACAGTTTGACACTTAATAAAAGTAAACAATTCAATTATTTTCCATGGCCAACTTTGAATTTTTGAAAATAAAGACGTACCTTGGCTGCATTTTTAATTTTTCTACAAAATCGTTATTACTTGAAATATTTTGATGAAATTTTGTACATACCCATTTCGAGGGGTGCTCAATCCATTGGCGCACACAGATTTTTTCAAAAAAAAAACGCTAATATGGTTTCTTAAAATTTTGCTCATAAAAACGGTCATAGTAGGCTTTGGATTTTATGCGAACCAGGCAATTTTTGTTTAAAATGTGCAGTTCATCGAGCTCTACAATTTAAAAAAAAAATCAGCCAAATCGCACGATTGATACACTTTTTACAGACTGACCCCAAAACAAATGGGTCACACTGTATAAAAATATACATTAATTATTGTATTTTTATTCGTTATTAATTTCGATTATCGCAAACTTTTAAATTTACAGGGGTCGTCAAGGAGATGGTTAACGAAGGCTGGAAGAAGAACGCTTTCAATCAATACGCTAGTGACATGATCAGTGTCCATAGGAGTCTTCCGGATCCTAGAGATGAGTGGTGAGTGATTGTTCATCATTTTTTTTTTTTTCATTCATCGCTATTTCTGATATATGCAATGAAAATTTTTCATAGTAACGGAAAATTGTTCATGGAGTGACTGCCACTAAAAATAATTTATAAGTTCGTTACCTACCTTCCAATAATAAAACATGTACTTAAAAAGGCGGAAAAATGAATAAAAAAGTACAAAGCCGACACATTATTTTTAAGTGCGATAACTTTGGCGGGTCCAAGACAAAATTTCGTCAAATTCCCTAGGGTCTATTTAAGTATGCATTGGGCGACTGGCGAACTAACAGGATTCGATACAAAAAGTCCCACACGTGACCTACAATAGCGGACCGACGTCGACGTTTGTTTCTCTCCACCTTCTTTCAAAATGATCGATGCCCCCGGTCAAGCATTTCGGGACCGTTTGACGTTTCAACGAGGCGCCGCCTCTTGAATGTTTCGTTCGGGTCGGAAAGGTTTATCAGATTCTGGAGGCCTTCCAAACAGAATCGATCGCCGATTAAATGTTAAGCAAGAAGGGAATTTCAACAATTTTTCGAGTCTAAGTTCCGAATCGGCAGCAACTTTCTGGATTATCTTGACAAAAGTCACTAGATAGAAGAGCACGGCAACTGACAGCCATTTTGGCTCCAATTGGTCAGCAGAATGGCAACAGAATGACAGGTTTATGACGGGCGTCGAACCTTAGACATGCTGCCATTTTGAATAAAATGCAAATAGTATACTCGAATAATTGGTTATGATATCGAATCAAAAAGTATAGAGGTTAGGTTGTAGACTGCTCACGGCTGTCATGTTTGACAGTTCTCTGGCTCACCATGCGCTTCCCGGAGACAAAATACAATGCAAAATACATTGTTGACCATAGGCGCCATCTATTTTCCAGGACATGAAGCTATAGCCGTGAGAAGTCTTATTAATACGTCAGTCAACGCTTGTATTCGATTTGGGCTTTCCAAAGAACGAAAATTTAAGTATAAAATGATTAATAGACAAACTAAAGTACCCTATAAATTAAAGAAGTTTTTGTAATGATTGAAACATTGTTTAATATTGTTGCAAAATTTTCTTTACAATTAAAGTCAAAAAATACTCTAGTTATATGTATTATGAAATTGACCCTAACTGCTATTTCAATCATAAGAGATTGCTCTTGTTCACAAAACGCAGTTTTATGTTCGTTTGTTGTTTATATTTTTACGAAAATTTTACCATAAGGGAAGATAATCATTTGCCCGACGGGTTATATTTTGCGAAAAATGCCACATTATTTGTCGAAAATGTACCTATCCACACCAGAAATCGTACTTATTTTAAATTCTTATACTTCTGTGTATATTTTGTTACCGATTTTATTATTATCTGTTAAACAAACATACTTCACCTATTATAAAAATTGTTGAAAATTTGATTAGAAAAGAAAAACTCAAAGTCAAAGTGCCGAAAAGTTGGTCAAAAATGCAGATTAGACCCGCTAGACTGCGTAGATCCGTTGAATCATCCCGCTGCGGCGTTGCCACATGTTTGCACAGGGCTTGTAAGTTTAAAAAGGTTGTGACAGTACATCTACGATACCACCCTCAAGAATTTTTAAAATATGCCGAGGCCCCCTGCCCCCCCCCCCCTGGGTGCGCCACTGCTTACGTCGGTACACAAAATCACTACTGCCTTAAATATTTTAAGGTACTTTCAAATTTCTAATAATTGAAGTAATATTTACTGACTATCTCCTAGCTGGCCACAAAAAACAATAAATGAAAAATTTATTTGTGAAGAAATGAATTTATACAATTTCTTTTATAAGAATAGAACACAAATTCACGTGAATAAAGCAGACAATGAAGATTCCATGTTTCTAGATGAAGAACGGTAACAAATCAAGATATAGAAGAAATTATTTTTTGCAATCTCAATTCAAGAAAGGCCAGTGGCTATGATAATATAATAACTAAAGTTACTAAAGCAGTCAAAAATCAGTTAGTACCAATTATTTTAAAGCACCTTCTCTGACATTTAAAACTAATATATTTCCAGAAAAATGAAATTATTTAATGTATAAACTTATACTAAAAAGTGATAATATTGCCACTTTCTTCAAAAATGTGTAATGCACAATAAATTATCTAATTATATCGAAAGTAAAGATTTACTGTTCAATAGTCAATTTGGTTTTCGAAAGTCTAGAGATACAGAAGTCGCAGCGGTAGATATTACAGATATCCAGTTAAAAGTTGATCTAAATCTAAATTGTAGTTTGTTATATTCGGACTTAGACTGAAGCCTTTGGAAATTATATAGCATTGGAATTACAGGAAATATTTACTGTTGGTTCGAGAAGTAGTTAGAAAATAGGATACAGTCCAAATTGTAAATGGAGTGCCACAAGGTTCGGTACTGGACCTCTTTTGTTTTTAATTTATATCAATTCAGTTTCAAAATTAAAACCCAAAGAAATTAAAAAATAAGAAATACTTAAACCTAAATTCAAACAAACAGGCAGGTGTGAGTGTGACACATCAAATTAAATGGGACATTTTGCTTTACAAGACACACACAATTAAATATGTTTACAAGTAATTTCATTTTCGAGCCCAAAAAATAGCCGAGAGCCACTTTCATCGGCCATCCTGTATAATAACTTTCATTTTTTTATTATTTTCTCTATAATTTTTCTGTCAAGTTGGTTGAGAATAATCCAGGAACGAATGAATGAACTTTAGGTATTTAGTATTTACCTTGGCTCATTTCAATCTAATTCGTAATAATTGCAATCATCAACATTTTAATAATTGTACTAACCTATTGCGGTTAGTTTACACTTTTACATCTGCGTAAAGTTTACACTTTTTTCTGTAAAATTTACAAAATAATCTGTAAAATTTACAGAAAAAAGTATAAATTTTACAGAAAAAAATGTAAAATTTACAGAAGGAAAAGTGTAAATTTTACAGAATAATGTGTAAATTTTACAGAAAAAAGTGTTACATTTACAGAATAATCTGTAAAATTGACAGGAATATAGTGTAATTTTTAGGGGGAAAAGTACGTGGCCCCAGGACGCCTTCGTATAGGTAGTTCTCTGATATCTAGGGATCTTTAAACTTGACCTGATTGCCCAGACCTCTGACGCTACGTTTTCTGTACTTTTACTTAAAAAAAAGAAGACGTGCAAATGTTGATTTCCCCTCGCTCCGACCTTCATATTCGACACGAACTCGTATGCCATCCGAGGAAGCCCGTTCAATTTGCGGAAAACAAGATTACATGCACATCATATCGCTCGACCGCGATCTCGACACGTCCCTTCCTTAATAGGAAGGCGAGAATTGATTCCGAGGAGAAAAATGGATGGCTTCCCCTGAACTGTTCTCCGTTCTCCGCAATTGCCGTGACGGATGTGTGCTACTCAGGTGCGAACAATCATTCGAGACTAAGTGGAACTTTTCTTTGGAAAACATTATTTTGGGACAAAAGGATCTTCAAGGAATTATTCAACATTTTAATTGCCAATTTAAAACTTTTGAAGTGATTTACATTCTTTTTCTTGATATATTTTGGCTTTAAAACATCTTAAATTTATTTATTATTATAATGATGTCATTATAACTAAACTCCCTGACGAAATTCTTAAGCAAGAACGAAAGCTTGGAATGTTTACAATAATTATTATAGTATAGAGTCTTTATATTAAACCCGTGATCTTCCTTCTGTTACGTTAAAAATTCAGTCTTATTGGAAAATCTAGTTATCTTTGAAAATGTGAGATTTCAAAATTTGGTGGAAGATCTGGGATTACCATTTGTAAATAAATACTGTATATATATACTTTGAAAATCGTGTTTTGTAGTGGCTGAAGTAAATTAAAGGGTAGAAACTTTTGATAGTTTATTTAGTTTATTTACAGTACCATATCTGCTGGTAATCTCACTTTTTTAAATGATTAAATAACATTCAATTTAAACAGTACTTGGACATGCGCGAAAGGTATGCCATCCTTTTTTCAGCATTTTCATAATAAGAACTTGCATACTTCTCATTGGCAGCCTGTTCAGAAACGTGGAAAAATTAATTATTAAAATACAAGATCACGTGGCAATAATAGCCCTTTGGACCCACCCTAACGGTATGCCTATGGTTTTCCGAGGAATTTTCTATTTTGAACTTCACTATAAAACACATGGCAGCCTGTATAAAATCATATCAAAACGCATATTTTTCGAATAATTGAAAACTCAGTTTTTCACATGAAGAACCCAGGATCACTCTCTGATTCAAACCTTATTATTGTGAGAATATGTGCCACATAATGCCCTTTGCAAGGCATACTGAGTAAAATCACGTCCAAAAATCGGTCACTATCTCCCGGTCTATTAGGAAGACCTTCATCAGAGAACCTCACAGTTTTGAAAATTCACCTGCAGCTAAGTGTTGCAAGATTATTTTCCACATTATAATGTGTCTTAACTAGCATAACTATATTTATTTGTACGATTAAGAGTGTACGCTGTTACAATACAACTTATTAATGCTTACGTCGTGACTATTTTTGCGGACGTTGTGATCTTTTTGTGTACGTTGTGACTTTAGCAGTCGTTGTGTGAACTGCGCGTGTACACGCTCGGGGATTTAAACCAACTTGTAGGATCTATAATACTTTTAGCCATTTCTTTTTTTTAGTTTAAATAGTAACGGAGAGCACCATAAAATAATTATATCTATGCTTATCGTTTGACAACAAATATTTAGTGACTGTCCGTACCAATTGAAGTAAAGAAAGTGCATAAATATAGAGAGTAAAGGCTAAGTAAAATTTGAATATTTTATTTTATAGTTTTACTAAAAGTCATTTGAATGAATCTTTTCTATGAGACTTTCTTCTAAATTTTGAGAAAAAAATGACATTTTAAGAAAGAAATTCCAAAAAATGTCGTATTTGACGAATAAAGAAAATGACGTGATTGCCTTTGAGCACATCATTTGTCGTCATTTTTTAAGCAAAAATAGCTGGCAACATAAAAAATCCCACATGATGCGGACTAAGTTTCCTTTGCCCCGCTTTTAAGAAACGCCCTGAATATTCACAGTATGTCACAAAAAGTTATTGTAATATGCTACAAATTTTGTGTAATGAGTTAATTTTGCCTCTAAAAAACTTAAACCGTTGACTGACGTATCAAGACTTCCCGCGGCTATAGCTTCATGGCCTGGAAAACAGATGGCGCTGATGGCTAACAGTGTATTTTGCATTGTATTTCGTCTCCGGAAAGAGCACGGTTAGCCAAAAATTTGTCAGACGTGACAGCCTTGAGCAGTCCGTGAGGAAAGCCAAGTCCCCCGTAGATTCGTCCGATGAGATGCAGCCGAGTCCGGAAATAAATAACCCGGCGCCTGCGACGCAATTAAGCCCGAGTTAATCCGGGGGAAGCTGCCCGGAAAAAAGCGGTGCAGATGCGCCCGCCTCCCCCCCTCGTCCCGCTTTAAGTAATCGCGGAAGTTGGGCGAGAGGCCGGGAAGTTTTTAATTGTTTCCATTCGTCTCTAAACGGCTTTTTGCTCGCGGGGGGACTTGGCAAATTCCATATAAATGCTAAAATATACCGGCCGGGGGAAGATTCACTGCATCTCTTTTTCGAAGACGCACCAGGGGCTGCGGGGTTGTGTACTTATCCAAAGATCCCTTTGCACCCTGTAGTTCTAAAATAAGAAAGCGATAAATATATATTTTTAAATCGGCACTAGAATCTCAAAATCGTCATTAACTCTTCAGAAATCTATAAGTTGACCTTGGCAAAGTTCAAACCAGTCAAATTATTATTATTATTATTATACAGGGTGATTCAATTTTATTCTGCGACACTTCAACAGGTGATAGAAAACCAAAAAATAATCTCACTTTCTTGTATAAACTATATCATTTTAGGGCCTTATAAAAAAGTTACAGGGTGTTTAAGTTGTAAGAAATATGTGGAATTTATTGAATATTTACCAAACTAGTTGAGATATTTAAGTCATATTTGATGCACGTTATAACGGCTTGGGTTAGCATAAAACCTGTTAATATAAAACACCTTGAACAACCAGTGGCGTAGAAGTAGGTAGTTAGTATAATTGTTTTTAGAAAAAAAATGAACCACCTTCTATAGCAATAAAGTATTCAATTTCTTATGTAAATTTTAATTGTAAACAAAAACCTCGACAAAAACGTTCTCTTAGCATTTTTTCATATGTGTTATGGTTTCATAGCAAATTTGATTTTTTAGTATTATTTCGGGCTACTTTTGAAAGATTAGCTTAAAACTTCGCTCCATAAGTGACACTCAAAGCAGAAAAAATTTGCTTCTTACTCTAAGTACAGTAACTTTTCCCAATAAACTTACCCATTCAAGGTTTTACTTTTCAAGATACAGAGCGTAACATTAATTGTATCTTCCTTCAATGTATTAGACCCTGTATCTTCAAAAGTATAGCCTTAAATAGGTAAGTTTATTGGAAAAGGTTACTTTATTTCAAGTAGCAAACACATTATTTCCACTTTAAGTGATACTTATGGATCAAATTTTTTAGATAATTTTTCAGAAATACCCCGAAATAATACAAAAAATCAAATTTGCCACCAAACCATGATACACACAAAAAAATACCAAGAGGGCATTTTTGTTTAGAATTAAAATTTACATAAGAAATTGAATACATTTTATTGCTATACAAGGTGGTTCTTTATTCTCTAAAAACAATTATACCTACTAATTACTTACTTCTACGCCACTGGTTGCTCAAGGTGTTTGATATTAACGGGTTTTATGCTAACCCATGCCGTTATAACGTGTACCAAATATGACTTAAATATCTCAACTAGTTTGGTAAATATTCAATAAAGACCACATGCTTCTTAAAACTTAACCCTGAAACTTTTTAATAAGGCCTTAAAATGATATAGTTTGTAATAAAAGTGCGGTTATTTTTTGGCTTTCTATCACCTGTTGAAGTGTCGCAGAATAAAACTGAATCACCCTGTATAATGCAATAATAAAGCTCGACTTTTAGTTTTTACCACGTTAATAACTTCACTAAAAGTAAAATTACTGATGTCTATGAAGAAGAGTGTTGCTAGGACCCCCTTTCCCAATATAATTTTCTTGGCTGCCATCTCAAAGATTAATAAACCGCAACCACTTGACTGCAATCACAACTACATAACTTTTTGAAATCCGTCATATTTATGTTTTACCCAATGAATAAAGAACCCCAGGAAGGAGTAAAAGCTACATGGATATTATAAAATACGTGCGACGGAAATCGCCCTGTGTAGCAACCAAGTTTTGACACAATATTTTGATATCTGACACGGTGATATAGGTGCCAGCATGTGGTGTTACGATATACTTTTATGCTTATGGCTCTTTCCTGGCTTGCAAAACTCAAAGTAAATGTTTGAGGATAATAATCCATCGGTAAGTAGTTTTGTAATTTAAATTAACTTTTGAGACAATGCGCCAAAGTGGCATGGGCGTTTGTGTAGCTACCGGCTTCTTCATAATTGGAAATTTAAAATTAGAATTGCTGTTTTACCAAGTATTCCTAAACTTAAAGGCATAAACTTGCCCTATAATTTTTGGCCATATTGTAGGTACTGATTTTACGAAAAATGAGGATTTCTGCCTCGATTAGTTTGTCGAAACAACTCAAAGGTGCGCGCCACTGTAAAAACGGAAACGGCGTCTTCTTCTTCTTTCTGCGTTCTTGGTTGAGGACGACCAGTTGTGGTTTTGTCCTCTGTTTCTTAAGTTTAGTCAATAAATTGGGGTTTTGGTTTTGAAAAATTAGTTAAAATTTGTTTCATTTGGGGCATGGTTGGTTAGTCAACGAGTTCTTGCAAAAACCTCACAAACTATAATTTTGTTTCTTGTAAGTTATTGAAAAATGAATAAATTCGCTACTTAAAAACAGTAAATTTCGAATAATTTTCTTTATGGAGGAGGTACAGGGAGAAAATCTCTTATTCTATGGTAAGGCTTGTTTCTGTCAGGTATATAGCCTATGGCTTGTCTTAGGAGATTGTTAGGATGTTGAGGGCCTACATTCTCGTAGATTTGCACCGTCTCTGACCTAATAAAGTCAGAGAGGGTGCAAATCCCGAGGTCCCTCCTTATAGTATCGTTGCGGACATACCAGGGTGCGCCGGCCACTAGTCGTAATGCTTTATTTTGCAACGTTTCAAGTTTATTGAAATTTGTTTTGGCCACTGTAGACCATACTGGACCAGCGTATGCGATAAGTGGTCTTATAATCATCGTGTATATTAGCAGTCTATTTTCTAAGGATAATTTTGAATTATAGCAGAGTAGGGGGAAAAGAGAGCGGATGGAAACGGCATCCCGCCATATATGCAGGACTATCCCCGTCGTTCATTATTCATTGATTTTACCTTACTTTGGTTTTCCACGTCTTAGGATATAGCGTATACAAAATTAAAATGTGGAAACAATACTTTCACTAATGAAACATCCTCTTTACACTAGCATTTTTTGTAATTAAAATCAATATACAATGTTAGGTACAAAAACGTAACAATAAATAGCAAAAATGCTATAATCATGGTGGAAAACACTGATAATTACGATAGAGAATTTAACTTATTTCCAAATTACGGAAATTTTTAATATTAAAATTTTTTTTCGCTGGAGAAATTTTTATCATTTCTTGATAACGCAAGTCTTGTTTATTTAATTTACAAAACGCCACGCAATAATTGAAATCGTTATCTGCATTTAATGGAAACAATTGTGTCTTTTGTTTTCTGGGATTACAGTAAATTATTTCTATATGTCTGCATGTTAAAATGTCATGAGCAGATAAATATAACTTATTTTGAATTCTAAAAATAAACAGTGAAAGTTTTATTGTCACCTATTAGATAAATAAATAAGAATAATAAATAATAAATATCATTCCATATCAGTTCATAATCTGGACCAACATCTAGGTCCCTTTTTTCCCACTGTAATCCAGGATTAACTTCGTTTTAATTATGCGGGTTCTACATAAATAATCCTGGATTCAGGTTAATTCAGGGAAGTTTTCCCCCTAAAAATACGACCCCATTTTTCACACTAACGATCCCACAAAAGATAACCCCCTTTTAAAAGGACCCATAAGGGTAGTCGATTTCGTGTTGTAAAGTACAGTTCAGAATTCAAACCACTACAGATTTCTGAGAAGGATACGGTGATTCGGATATTACCCATCGCACCATTATTTGAATTGAAACATGACATGTAATGTTCACATTGTGAAGCAGGTGTAGGCTCATTGATCAGTGAAAATTTTGAAGGGTAGGTTGATCTCTGACTAAAGAGAAGATCCGTCTAAATATACAGAATGGGCATGAATGCTCAAAAATTGAAAGCTGGAGCAGGGCAAGTTAGTTATTATGGAATTTCTGAAACAAAAGAACATTTTCTAATTATAGAATACCTTACAATAAATACCCAATAAGTAAAAATGTCTTTTTCATTTATTATTGACAATTTGACAACGATATACATATTATATAGCAATAGATACATTACCAAATGCAACTTGTTTTGTTTCATGATTTTAAAAATATATTATTGTTGTCACATTCCACGTTTCCAGTTTTTTTTATACGATTTAGGTTATTTTGTAAATATATCTAAGTATCTCAAAGCATTTATACGATATACAAGTCTATCAAAAAACTATTTATTTTACATATACATTACAAAATAGGAAAGACCGAATTTAAGGAATGCCAATATAAACAAATTACCTCGTCCCTTCACCCCGACCCGCTCTAGAAGCAAAATAAAATAGTGTTATTTGTATTAGCGTGAGCCATCTATTCCTATATACAGGGTGTCCAACTTTAAAACTGTACAAATCCGTAAAATCTTCATTTTTGGAGATAATCGCCTAAACTTTTTTTTGTTTGAAAGGCCCTCCTGCCATTTTCAAAATGCAAATCAAGGGCCGGCTACGATTTTTTATACCCCCGATTTTTACGAAAACCATTTAGCGATTTTTTTATTTAAAATCTGACCCCACAGCGTTAATTAGAACATCCCAAAAACCTTCATATACCCAATTTGAATAAAGAATATACAGGAAGTTTCATTCTGTAGGGTGTCAAAGTTGAGCAAAATAGTAATTTTAAAGGCATTTGCCAAGTCAAGAGTGCCATGGAATCCCCTCAAAACAGTTGAATGGTCAATAGGACTACTCAAGGTGTTGGTGTGCAAAGGTCCAATACAAAATATACAGAGTGTTCTTATCTGTGCCATCTCAAACTACTGAATTTTTGGAACTTCATAAGGGTCAAAAATCGAGTATATCAAAACCGCTCTACACACTATACCTAAACAAACTAAATCTAAAAAATATAGAAGTCTGCGAGTCAGTAAGTCCATATCAGTTAAGGTGGCTGGTGTGCCACAACAGGAAACGCACAGAAAATGTATCATCTTAGACAGTGACTTTGTTGAGTAAGGTCCAATAATTTAAATTGTTTTTATTTGTTAGTTGGCATTTTGTAATGAAATACATTACTTTTGTGTTTATCAATATTTTGTCAATGATTCCACAGCACTTATGACCAGTATAAAGTTTCATAAAAATTCTGCATTTTGAGATGGCACAGATAAGAACACTCTGTATATTTTGTATTGGACCTTTGCACACCAACACCTTGAGTGGTCCTATTGACCATTCAACTGTTTTGAGGGGATTCCATGGCACTCTTGACTTGGCAGATGCCTTTAAAATTCCTATTTTTCTCAACTTTGACACCCTGCAGAATGAAACTCCCTGTATATTTTTTATTCAAATTTGGTGTGTAGGGATTTTGGGGTGGGTGGATTAATGCTGTGTGGTCAGATTTTAAATAAAAAAAATCGCTAAATGGTTTTCGTGAAAATCGGGGGTATAAAAAAATCGCAGCCGGTCCTGGATTTGCATTTTGAAAATGAAAGAAGCGGTTTTTGAAGACCTTTCAAACAAAAAAAAGTTTAGGCGATTATCTAAAAAAAATAAGATTTTACGGATTTGTACAGTTTTAAAGTTGGACACCCTGTATATCGTTGATTATTGAGTACAACTTTTGTTGAAAATAAGGAATACGAAATTTATGTTAGCTCCTTTTCAAGTAATCGAAATAACTTATTTTTCTTGAAATCGGCATTAAAGTGACCCGCAGCAGTTTGGTTTGTCTCTTCGAAGGCGCCGTGTGTCTTATCATAGTTGATCTAGGTAGAGCGATCGTCAAAGTCAAGCAACGCCGCGCGCAGTTGGTCCATGGACGGGTGATCCCTTATGATTTTTTTCTTGCCTAATAAAACATTTTTTTCCGATTTCAAAAAAAATATAATATGTACCTCGGCACTGAAGTTCTTTTTATGACTCATGTGGTTTATTTGCCTCGGCCAGAGGCCTCGGCAACTAAATTTCACACGAGTCATAAAAAGTTGAACTTCAGTGCCTTGGTACATAAATAACTATTCTATTAATAAAAAAGAAATAAAGGAACGATCATTGCTTTTGAAAAAAAATTTTTTTATTAAAAATAAAATTTTTGTAGTATACATTAAATATACCGGGAAATTTATATCCAATAGGAATAACCATATGTTGATGTTCGCTCGTTTTTCCATGTAAGAATAATAATATGGGATTTATTTATCTGACTGACCCCACGGCATTCTAGACTGTAGCGAAGATCTTGAGAGAAAGTAATAAAGGTTGGGCATTACTTAATTTCTAAATTATAACCTCGGTATTACACACTGGTGTGTGCAGGGCCGGCAGGCGGAACCCTACGGGCCCAGGGCAAAAAACCAAATAACGTCGTGAGTGATGGATGGCGTGAACTCGGACGCATTGATACATTACAGTCTCGCCGGCGCGGCGCGTATGGAAAAAACGCTTTTATTTTACGTTTTATTAGCGCCACGCAATTTGTCACCAGACGGGAAAATTGAGGGGTGTTCTTTAACAGGAATACCCTAGGGAGGCGAGGAGGGGTGACTTTTTTTCGGTATTCAAACACAAAATTTGGAGTTCGAAATTGCGTTTTTCAACAGGGTGAAATTGAACAACGTAAGCTCCTTACGTTGTTCATTTGAATTCGATCTCAAGTTGGGGTTGGGAATTCAAACGTACGCCTTTGATAAGCTTTGATGATGTATGTACGATCTAACCACAGACCTAATTAGATAGACCGCTGGAACTATTTTTCTGTCGATTTTGGAGTCAGTGGCACATGTGCATTATGCTTAATTTTTAATTATTCAATGGTAATACCACGATGACAACTTAACTTTAGCTTTTGTGTTTTCTTGGTGTTTAAGTTTTTTATTGTTTCGTCGAAGTTGTTGTTTCTGGACTGTATAATATAGAATCTAACAGGTACTTTGATTGTTAGTAAAAATTAATAATGATTTCCATGATTTCTAATAATTATATTTGACAATGTTGTGTATACAAGTGCAGAATGTGGCAACTGTCAAATGAAATAAATTTATTTTATAGTTGAAATTGATTTCTAGCAATTATTTCCACGAATTTAAGTAATAAGTATGGTAAGTCAGTGCCGATTTTGCTTATTTAAGAATTTGTCGCTATTGTACCTTGTTACCAGGTTCCTCAATCCATTTGTAATATGTATACTTGAGCTTTCTTCCCTTGTTGAATGTACCTATCTACCCAAAGAACTTTCACAGATTTCGAGATGGACTAATAAGATTAGGTCTAGTAGTTCTAATGATGTAGGTAGTTTTTCTCGGTGTTCATTACAAAATTTTTGTAGTTTTATTTCTCTCCCAAGGTACCTCACAAACTTAAAATAAACTTGTAGTCGTAGATAAAAACTCTTTAAAAAAAGACCTGACTGAAGCTACCTGCTTAATAATTTAAAATTTTCGAAATACGATTTTTGTTTTGAACTACCTACTTATGCGTAATGCCCACCTAATGGGAATTGCAGGATTACTAAAGGTGATACAGGAAAAATCTGGTTGCAATTATTGGGACTACTACATAACAGGCGGCCGCATTACCTTTAATTGACACATCTGAGTATCTGGAAGTTAGAAAAGTTATAAATTGTGAATTATGATGGGAAATATTTTGCCTCCTTTAGAATGTATGGCACTGGCATGTCACATAAAACCTGATGGCAGTTGGACACTGACATATAACATAACCTTGTATCAGCCCCCTTGTGGTCTCCTTGGAGTCGACAGAAAACAAACTTCCCCTCAAGGCTTCACTTTTCCTATGTGATACGCGACTGAATTTAAGATGCCAACGCCCCGACGGGACTATGCGAACTAATATATGGGCCATCGTCACCATGGGAACGGTGCTAGCCTTGGGTCTACACTGGTGTGTTCTTTGTTCTTGTTCATTGTTGGCATGGCCCATAGACTAGTTTAGCATTGAGCCTATAGGGGGCGTATTTCTTATATTCTATGGCGTATAGACTGTGACTTGCTCGGTTCCCTTATTTTAAAGAGTCCCTGGTTTCGACTCAAAATGAAACACACTAAGTTATACCTTAACTTAATTAATAAATAATTAAAGTAAATCACGACCGCACTCTTTATTTCTTCTTATTCTTATTACTGAAACACTGTTTCATACATTCTTTAAATTAAAATTCCCGCTTTGGAACAACAGAATGCGCATGCTCTATCGACTCCAAGTCTAATTACACGATTTACCATAAGGATGGCTAGTTCCAGCAGTCTATCTTTTATATAATAATATGTCTGTGGGTCGAATTTAAATGAATAAACTCGATAATATAAACCGTCGAGTGAATTGTAGGTAGATACGAACAAAATGGCCTGCAGTCAATAATTCGACTTTTAAATTCGTAAAGTTTTCACCCGGATATCGATGTTACCCTGTAAAATAAGTTGGGGTTGATCGAGCGTCGCCCACGGATTTCCCCGCTCAATTAGGCGACAAATCGGCCGCCGCTCAGCCAGGCCCGGCCTTAATAAATTCGTAATTAGGGGGATTTAATTCATGGCAACGCCCCGGTTCCCTCGATGGATGGGGTGTCTGCGTTATCTCCCGAGGAAGAAGCACCATTACGCCACCGAATTATGTATTCATTTGTATAAGACGCCAATATATCTTGCTTGTGGATAATTAATGGGGAAATTGACGGTTTTCCAAATTTAGTGGCAGCGAATTCCCTTTTTTTTAATAATGTAAAAAAATACGTCATAATGATTTTTCTTGTTTTTGGTGCTATGTGAGTAAATGATTTTGATAGGTCTTCTGGGGGAAGCAACCTCGACATTCATAATTTAAACAGAGATTTCATTTTTTTGTTGTAAAATTTATTTTCGTTGTAATATTTTTATTGACAAGGGATGGGCTGTACTTTTTTAAATTGCCTACTTTGTTTCATTCGTGTCACAACGCCGAAAGATTTGTACGGCAATCAGTGCCGGGAAATCCATTTATATTCAAATTAGATACCGCCCGAATCTCGCCCTGGGCCCTTTGCTTTGTTTTTCTTTTGCCCCCAGAGTGGCTGGGTGTGTTTTACATTCAGGCCGATCGTTGCGAAATGCCGAGGCCGTTTGCTTTTGAATAACGTTAGCTCCAGATTCATCCTGTTTCTGCTAACCTAACTTATTGTCTGTATACCTACCTTTAGTGTTTTGTGATTGCTAATTGGGTTTGTTCCAACAGCACGGTTCTCGGCAATCTAATTAATAATACTTTTGTGCATACTGATTCGCTAGAACTGGTTCAGAACTATGTGTTGGAACAAAGCTATAAGGTCTGGTTTCGGCAAAATTTCAAATATTTCAAACAATGACGTCAGAACCTATAGACAGGTTTGTTTTGATAAACGCTTGACATAACCAATAATCTGAGCGCTCCATTAAATTATTCCGAAAATGTCGCGAGAATGTCAGAAATTGCCCCTTTTTGTCGAGCCGTAGCGAACTTATTTCGACTCTGGGCTCGGAGGCTGGCGTCGTTAGACCATCCCCCGAGTCTTCAGGTGAGGTTCCGATGCTTCCGGCGCCCCCAAACAAGAAAAAACACGCGATATCTAAGTGTGATTCTGGAGGAACTATAACCGGAAATCACCGGGTGACTAGTTGGTTGATGGTTGACTTTCTGTCTTTGTTTGTAGCATGTTTTAGAGTGTATAGTATGGATATATTTCGTCTTGGAGTAAAAATAAAGGGCATTTTAACAATGGGGCACCACGTCATAGGTTTTGACGTCATTGATTTCAAACCAGTTTGAAGCTTGTCAGGAGCATGCGCATTTTCGTTTCGACGTTCCACAAACAGACCTATATTAGTAGTTGTCAACATGAAGTTCGTTCACCCAACGTTGTTGTGTTCAATTTGATATTTTAGGATAAGGGATAATGATAATCGCCTTATAATTAACAACAAAGGTATTTCATCATTGCGTCAATATTATACAATCTTTTCACGTATAAAGGTGATAATAAACTCATCAAAAAGTTCACGTCTACATTATGAGCCTAAAGTTTAAACTACCACTTAAAATTGGCTCTGCAAGTGGGGCCTATACGTATTATTCCAAACTCGAAGCCGAAGACAAGGCTGGGAGAGGCGCGATAGCTGGCCGCCTCCGTCACGATCCCGAGAGTGAGGCGAAAGTGTCTGCCGTCTGCGAGATACTTTCCACAACCTAATTTGAATTTAGATGGATTCCAGTGGCTGATTGCCAAACTCGCCCGCCACCGCGTTTGGTTCCGTAGATTTTGTTGTCCCGCCTGCTGGGTGCAGATATAGAACGGTGGGCGGTAGGGGTTTTTGGTCGGTGACGGAGAGGGTTCGAAAATATGCCGTTTAAAATTATTGTCAGCACGATACAGACAGTGCTTTGAAATAAGCCAAAAATGCCGGGATGTGCAGTCAGCGTATGTGCAGTCAGCGTATCAAATTAAATGCGTTTTTTATCAACAGAATATTCATTCATTTATCTAGTAATAAATTCTACATATTTTTAACAACATTTATTTAAAAGAAATAAGCAAAAACCCATAAAAAAAAGTATCTATTGCTGTGTAAAACATATGGAGCAACTTAAATTCTGATTCGCAACTGACGTCACAAGATGCGCAATGACATACCGTGGGTAAGTCTATCGTGATTGTCAGCACATCGCGGATTTATATTTGGCAACGTTGTATCTGAACGTCTGATTTTCTAGCACATAATCCTGTAAAGACATGGTTTAACAAATATTAAACTATCAATTTTAATTTTGTTTCTCTTGATCTGTTTTTTTAATGGTCAATATTCCAATCCCTTTCAAATCTTTTTTGCCCATTTTTACATTTATTTTTATTTCAAATACATTGCTTTTAAAAAATACCCCCTTTTCCGTACGCCACTGGAATTGACCCGCTTTGCATAATTTTTTTTATTCAAATAATTTAGGCCAAAACATATCCAAAAATGAAAAAAAAAACCTTTGAAAATAAAAAAAATAGTACGCATTAAAAAGGGTCCCAATTTAATTTGGCCCACAGTGTAAATGGATAAAAAAAAAAACAAATGCCAAAAATTGAAAATGGGGTCTTTTACAGAAGGTACCTATAGTCTATCCAAGTTACAGAGGCAGTGGATCAAAACATGGGCCACCACGTGACCTATTCTCTTATTGGTCTGGCCGTCATAAAATGACTAGTGTTTACGCGGCGAGCAGAATGCAGGGCCGGCTCTTCCCTCAGTCGAGTTTCCTGCATATTTTAGATCGGATCGCGAGCAATATATTCTGTAAATTTATTTTGCTACTTAATTTAAGGAAATTTATAAAGATCCACGAAAGGTAAAAACACAATTTTTAGAACTTCTAAAATAATTAGTTCAGAATTACAAGCCACTGGGAATCTCATATTAGTCAGACCCTGGTAATCGATCGCAATGCGGTCATGTGACTTTGTTTATATCTACTGCCGCTGTAACTTGGATAGACTTTAATTCTTTTTTCTACTCCTATGCTAGTAACATACCTATTAAGTGACGGTTTAGGTTATAAGTAAGTTCATTGTTACGAACACTGACACGTAATGACTGACATGTAATGACTGACACGTAATAAAAAAAAATACGTATCTGTTCTTAAGTAAAACGCAATTATCACGGGTGCCTTGTTAGCGCGGCATCCGCGTCACCATAGCAACTAACCAACATACTAATTGTTGCCTGTCAGATAATCAGAAGTATAGTTTATCTATTATAATCGTTTTTCTTTCGTCGAAGAAAAATTATAATACAAAACTCGAGTTGTAAGCTTATTTCATACTCGTGGAATTACAGTACTCGCCGCTGCGCGGCTCGTGCGCAACTTTTCCACTCATACGTAATAAGCTGTTTACAACTCTCGCTATGTAATATACTATTATGCCATTTCTGCCAACAAAGGTGGCATAATAAAAATTATGGTAGATAAGTATTTTGTGTTAACTTTTTAATAATTTTTTATTTTTACTAGATAATTCACATTATCGTATGTTAGCGATAAAATAAGTAAGAGTACTTGGCTATTCTCCTTATACCTAAATTGAATGAATAAATACATAGTAAAACAGTTTGAATTTGATGATTTTCCCGGTGGTGAACCAAAAAAGTGCCAAACGTGACAGCCGTGAGCAGTCTTTAATAACATGTACCAGAACACAGTTTTTCTTCTTATTACCTACTGCATCTTAATAGTAGTTCGGTTTGGTCATGCTACGCTTAATCACAGACCTGTATAGCTACGAAGCTATATAGGTATGTGGCCTAATGGAGCTCGCGATACTACTTTGCTGTCGGCCCGGCGGCGTCGAATTTTTATTTACTCCATAAGTTTTTTGTGGTGTTTTTTGGTATTCAATACGATAGACGCTATTCGAAGCTTTGCCGCGAATAATGCCTGGTTCATACAGCTTCTTTATCTTTTAATTTTTCTCTATCTTTAAGAAATATTAAATATCATTGGTAAGTTCAAATCAAGGGACAAATTATATTGGTTATTTCTTAAAGATAAAGTAAAATTAAAAGATAAAGAAGCTGCATGAACCAGGCTTAAGTCACCAGCTTTCTGATAACCGTCAGGGTGTTATGTGACAGATTTTCTTGAAGATAAGATCGCGGTGCCTGGTATCAGGTGAGTTGACTATCAGTTGTGTGAAAATAGTTCCTGCAATTTTGCATGTATATATTTCAGAGCTGTGTGAAGCTGTAAACCCAAATCCCAATAAAAAAAAAAACGTTGCAATTTAAAACGGACTACGTTTTTCTCTCAGTGCAATGTGAGTCAACGGTTTTGTGCTTTGTTGTATCAATACCAGCGGCAATCCAGAGAAATTATTTCTTGAAATGAACTGCTGTAAACAATGAAATGTGGCATCACTTAAAAGGATGTTGGCTCTATTTACTTTTTGTTCATACCCCTTTATCCTTGGGAGGTGACACATTTTCATTGCACACCCTGTATCTGAGCTTGAAATTTTATAATGAACCCACGTCCAAAAAATTATCCATTTAGTAAATTATAAGCGATCAATACTTTGCGTATAATAATCAGTGACTATAGAATAGTCACTGGTATAATTTAAATAACGGAGTAGGTACATCCAATAGGTTGACGATGACATCAGGCGACTTTAAAAAAGTTTCTAGGATGGAACAATTGTTTTGCGACGAAAAAATGAATGAATGAAAAGTTCGTAAACTATTATTTGTATTAAGACACACCCTCGAAATTTTACACTCTTCCTCCTTTTTACACGGCCAAAAGTTGTCTAGAAAGTATCATTTATTTCTCCCTAGTAAGCATACCTGACATTATCATATTTGCTAGCTGTAAGCGCGAGACTTTTCTTTCCTCGCCAGAATAAAATTAATTTCATGAGAGTTATTAATGATCCGTTGGAGAAACACTGGCAAAAATAGGCTCGAAAATACTCGTTAAAATGAAAAATGGAGACTAATGAGCGCATAAAACAGACTTCACATGGCTATAGTATTCTTTTTGCATTCAGAAAAAGTTTCTATACATTTTTTCATGGGATTTACATAAAAATGTAAGAAACGATGGTGATTAGCAAAGAGGCGAAACGATGATTTTGATAAATAAATTATTGATAATGGCGTCATCTATTATCGAGTAGATGAACTCTCTGGTTCTAAGTAATCACGGGCGTATCATTGTTTTGGTCAAAAGTATAAAGTAGAAAATTCATGACTTGGAAGCTAAAAATCTTACTTTTGTTGTTGGATTGTGCTAGGTCATGTAAGTAGTGATAAGTGACACCAAAAAAATGATACTTCCGGAGGTCTCCTAGACTTATAATTGTTATAGCTTCGTACTGCACACGATACTTTCACGTATAATACGTCCAAAAACACGGAAAGTACAACCACTACCGGTTGCAACAAGCTGCAAACTTCAAACGAAGGGACAATGGACAATATGGCGACGCTTAGCCCTCTGTTGTCGTTCCCGTGAAACAATATGCGCAGTAGGTCCAAGCTCGTTCTCCCTTCTAGTTCTCTGCTACTGTTCCACTTCTTTATCGCACACACAGAGCACCAGTCTGCTATCACAATCTCGCATCACATCTATTGATGGAACATCGCTCGATATATGTCGACAAATATGCATTTTCAGAGAACTTTAAAAAAAAATTGTCTTTTTGATGGGCTAGCTTTGCGTAAAAACACCTTAACTACAGTGTGACCCATTTGTTTTGGGGTCAGTCTGTAAAAAGTGTATCAATCGTGCGATTTGGCTGATTTTTTTTTTTTTAATTGTAGAGCTCGATGAACTGCACATTTTGAACAAAAATTACCTGGTTCGCATAAAATCCAAAGCCTACTATGACCGTTTTTATGAGCAAAATTTTAAGAAACCATATTAGCGTTTTTTTTTGAAAAAATCTGTGTGCGCCAATGGATTGAGCACCCCTCGAAATGGGTATGTACAAAATTTCATCAAAATATTTCAAGTAATAACGATTTTGTAGAAAAATTAAAAATGCAGCCAAGGTACGTCTTTATTTTCAAAAATTCAAAGTTGGCCATGGAAAATAATTGAATTGTAATAATACAACCTTATGCTTATAAACACAAAACATAAAAACAATTAAAATTATAAAATTTTTGTAACTTCTACCAAGCCTCCATTTTCTACAATGCATTTGTCGTTCCTCTTGCGTACATTCAAAATTACATTTCGTATTTGCTGTGGAGTAATTTCCTCACAACTACGGTTTATCCTAGCTTGCAGTTATTGTAAATTATGGGGTCTTGACTTATAAACATTTTGCTTAAGTGTACCCCAAAGAAAAAAATCTAAAGGAGTTAAGTCCGGAGATCTCGGTGGCCACTCACAGAAAGGACTATTTCGCCCTATCCAACAGTTTTCAAAATTATTATCTAGCCAGTTTCTGATTAAACGAGCATTATGAATAGGACTGCCATCTAACTGTAACTTTAAATTTAAACGGTATCTTAATGGTAACTCATCTAAAGCATTTCTAAATTCAATTTCTAGAAAATTCAAGAAGCCAGCCGCATTCAAATTCCCTTCAAAGAAAAATGGGCCAATTATTCTGTCGCGTAGTATTCCACAGCAAACGTAAATTTTTTGTGAATATTGTCTCCTTGCATTTATTATAAACTCTGGATTTTCAGCTGACCAGTGACGGCAGTTTTGACTTGATACTACACCATTTGTAGTAAACGTGGCTTCGTCGGTGAATAAAATTTCATTTAAAAAGTTGCCATTATGGAGATATTCACCTTGCAGCCAATAGCAAAATTCTAATCTTCTCTACTCATCTCCTGGTTCCAGGGTGTGCAAAAATTTTGGCTTAAACGGTTTTATTTTGTTTTGTCTCAAACATCTCCTTATACTCTCTCTGGGTATATGAAGGTCTAAACTAGCCGTTCGAACACTATTTCGAGGATTGTCACTAAAGTATTGCAGAATTTGATTGTTATTTTCAACAAGTCCACGGCGTCCATTTTGCCTAGTTTTTAATAAATTTTTAGAAATCGATCCAGTTTCATCAAAAATATTGTTTATACGTTGTACAGTACTTCGACTCACTGATCTACCTGGGTGTCTATTGTTAAATTCGGCCGCAGCTTCTGCTGCCGAGCGCTCGTTGTCGCCCACGAGTCGAACAATTTCTATTTTGTCTCTTATGCTTAAATATTCCATAATTATGATAATTAATTGTATTGAGCACAAACAATTTCTGAACTCAATTTAGACAGTTTGACACTTAATAAAAGTAAACAATTCAATTATTTTCCATGGCCAACTTTGAATTTTTGAAAATAAAGACGTACCTTGGCTGCATTTTTAATTTTTTTTTACTTGAAATATTTTGATGAAATTTTGTACATACCCATTTCGAGGGGTGCTCAATCCATTGGCGCACACAGATTTTTTCAAAAAAAAACGCTAATATGGTTTCTTAAAATTTTGCTCATAAAAACGGTCATAGTAGGCTTTGGATTTTATGCGAACCAGGCAATTTTTGTTCAAAATGTGCAGTTCATCGAGCTCTACAATTTAAAAAGAAAATCAGCCAAATCGCACGATTGATACACTTTTTACAGACTGACCCCAAAACAAATGGGTCACACTGTATGTAACGGCGGCCGTGACCGTACTAATAAAACATTTTCATACATCTTTAATCCTTCTCTCTAATTTCAATCTCCCCCATACCAAATGCCCCCACAATAGCGAACCCATTAATCAAAAAACTATTATCTCCGCTGAAATATCAATCTTACTTATACGCGTACCGCTTGCAATTTATCGAGAAAAATCCATAAATCAAGAGGGATTAATTCGCACTTTTTGATGAATCGCGCGAATAATTTCGGAACATCCAGCTTCATTCGGGGGAGTTATTAAAATTTAAAAGAATCATTAGGGGTGGCGGCTACACGAGAAAGGGCACTAATGAACCCGCCCACCCTGGGTTGAACCAAATAATAAGAATTTCCATTATTCAGTACTTCCGCCAGCTCTAATTTGCATGAATATGCCATTATCCCTCTCAATTTCGTAAGTGTCTGTCTTGTAATTCCGGAAAAGGTGTCTCCAAGACTTCGAATAAAAAGAATGCCGGGAAGGAGTCAAAGCTCTGTGTGTATTATAAAATACGTGAGACGGAAACCGCCCTGAAGTAACCAAGTTTTGACACGACATTTTGATATCCGGCATCTAAATATACAGTATGTGTATTTAGATACTTTTTCGAGTTAATATGCTTAGCTGTGCGGCTTATATCACTTCCCTGACCGCCAAAACTAAAATGTTTGAGGACAATAATCCATCGGCAAGTAATTTTGTAATTTAAATTAACTTTTGAGGCTATGCACCAAAGTGGCATAGGCGTTTGTGTAGGTACCTACTTCATAATTGGAAATTTCAAATTAGAATTGCTGTATTATCAAGGATTCCTAAGGTTAAACACATAAACGTGCCTCATAATGTGTTGCCTGTATTGTAGGTATCACTGATTTCACGAAAAATGAGGATTTCCGCCTCGATTAGTTTGTCGAAACAACTCAAAGGTGCGCGCCACTGTAAAAACGGAAACGGCGTCCCGCCATATGCAGAGACTGTCCAGGTCGAGCTTTAAGCCCAAATTTGCTCCTTCCAGGGGTTCTTTATTCAAAAAGAAAAAAAATTTTAAAAAGTGAAAGTAGGTCAAATGATCAAAAATGTCGAGACAAAATTTGCCAAATATTCTGGGAATAACTCTTGCTTGGTCTCAGATATGTTGTGGAAATTCTATTGATTATTTCCCTCATACTGCTTGCATTCAATAAGGTAGCTTCTTCCATAAAAATCCAACCAATCATATGCCTCTGCTAGCGATAATTGCACTTGTGCAAAAACCAAAGCGGTAATACCACTTGTGCAATTATCACTTCGTTGCTTAGCAACCGCGAATCTGTTCGATACAAACACGTACTTCTTAAAATTTGTGTGTTTTACACTGTTCTAAATTATGCAGCTTATACATTATGTTGTGGTATTATTAACCATTGTATCAATGAATTTATATAACTTTTACATTGCTAAATTCTTCTTATTAGACCTCCGTCTCCGTTTAAATTTATGACACATTCAGAAAATAAACCAACGCCAACAGGGTGTAGGTATAATCGCATTTGCCTTAGATATCCAAGCGTCATGTTTGTTTACTCGAACGCTACAGTCGAAGCTGTCAATAAACTCCTTCAAAATGAGTCGTTTTGGAAATGTAAACATAGAAAAAATCAATACAGAAATTATTAAATCGTATTCGTGAAATAATCTAGACAAATACCACTCGTGCCGGAAATTTGTCTAAATAATTTTATTCTCAACCGCTATTTTGCCCATTAGCAAAACCACTCGTGCAAATTGAGCTTATTTTCAGAGATAAAATCCCTCGAGCTTGTCTCTCGGGATTTTATCAGAAAATAAAAGACCAATTTTTACTAGTGATCTTTCTAGGCAAAATAGCGCTTTCGAAAAAATTATCTATAAAATTTCTGGCACTTGTGATATTACATACGATAATACAGGTAGTGCAGACAAACATTTTTCAGCTTTTCTCAGACCACTCGAATTTGTTAAATAAAATGAAATGTATTTTGTACTTTTAAAAAATTTTTAATTGTTCCTGTTTCAAACAAGACATTTTGAATATAGTAATTTATTGAAATATGAACATTTAGCGTTTCAAACAAATATGTAAGCATTTGTCCTCTGGCGGCCATTATCAGCTGATCATGCACCATTAAAACCGAATGAAATTTACCTACTAAACGTCTACTAGAATTTAAATATATTTTGGACAATATGTAAGAGATCATTGTATAATTTTTTGTAATTAATAGAAAACATCCAGGTTAGCAACAGGTGCTGCATGATTGTTAGTTGCGTATCAACGGCAACATTGTTATGTTATATTTATTTATAACTTAAAGTCTATCCAAGTTACAGAGGCAGTGGATCAAAACATTGGTCACCACGTGACCTATTCTCTTATTGGCCTGGCCTTCATAAAATGTCAAGTGTTTACGCAGCGAGCAGAATGCAGGGCCGGCTCTTCCCTCAGTCGAGTTTTCTGCATATTTTAGATCGGATCGCGAGCAGTATATTCTGTAAATTTATTTTGCTACTTAATTTAAGGAAATTTATAAAGATCCATGAAAGGTAGAAACACAAATTTTAGAACTTCTAAAAGAATTAGTTCAGAATTACAAGCCACTTGGAATCTCATATTAGTCCGACCCTGGTAATCGATCGCAAGGCGGTCATGTGACTTTGTTTATATCTACTGCCGCTGTAACTTGGATAGACTTTAGGTAATATTTGGCAGTGGTGTCAGCGTGCTAACAAATTATAAAGAACTCCATCTATTGTTGTTTGTACGTCTATGAGTATATCTATTTGTGGAATTCAATGCCCGTTTGCCACATATGGTGGTATTTACAAATCGGTGACGTCATAGGTGTTTCTAGACAGGTGATAACAAAATTAAATGCTGCTTTTACGTCACAAAAACACAAGAAAAAACACTAACCATCGATCCAGTTTATAAAGTGGTTAAGAACTCGTAAATTACCTTAAATTTTAAAACGACTTAATGCAATTTTTCCGCCCGGGAATCTCGCTAGTTTTACGGTTACTTGTGCCAGTTGTTCGCCTAAAGGCATAATCCCCTAGAATTCATCAACTTACTTAATTAGGAAGTTGAAATTATGGAAATGAAGGCCTAAAACGCCGTTTGCATGAAGAAAATTAAGGAAACTCCCACTAAAACAATTTCCGCTCTCAAAATTAAAAGGAAGTATGAATGTCTAGCGGATTTCGGCCGGCGAGAATTCGAGACAAAGGACCGGTCCCGGTCGGACATCAAAAGACCGAATATCAAAATACTTAAGGGAATTATCGACGAATCTTTGATTAAAATTGAGTTCTAATGAAACTACATAATAACTTTCTTAATTGACTTTCCAGCCTCGGAATTAAATTTTGAGCAAAGGCGTGCAATAATTACAAAACACTAAACGTCCAGCGCGGGGGCAGTCTTTGAATTTTATGATTAATAATCGTAAAGTAAAAGCAGGGCGTCCGGAAAATAAAAATGTCCTTTGTCGAAGAATTAATTACATCAAAAGTTGATTATTTAGAAAGAAATTATTAAGAAAAATATCGTACTTAAACATACATATTATAAGGATGAGTAAAAAGTGTGGAAACTTGCTTATACAGGGTGGCTTACATAAATGGCCTACTCAGAATTTCTCGGCTATTTCGTGACAGAAAAAAATCGGTGGCTGGTGCTATAGATAGCCCGTCCAGACGCCCTTCTTTTGTCATAACGATTGTTGATGTCTATGAAAACTATGGCCATAAAAAAATCAAAATTTTTAAACCGCTCTAACTTTTTTATTTCAAGAGGCAAATTGTTTGCAAGAACTATCAAAATCAAAATATTAAATCAGTTTTGAAATATTCGATATTACTGATGGTTTTCTTGCGATCGAAAATTAAATTATCTGGAAACAAATTTTATATATAGGGTGAGTCAGAATGTATAGTAAACACTTTAAAGGGGTGTTCGGCAGGTGGTTTTAAGGGGGGCGTCTTTCATATAAAATTTTTCGATTTGGGCTTTCCTTGCCAAGTTATTCGGGTCTACAAGGTGACCCAAAAGTATTTTTTTTATTTATATCTCAATAACGGTGCTACTTAAAAATTTGAAATTTGGTATGTGTTATCTACTTACTGGAAGACGCCTTAGGGTAGTTTATTAATTTACACAGTGCCCTAAAAAAGGGTAAAAACTAACAACCCCTATTAATTCTTTTGCTCAAACTTTTTTGAGGTTATCTTTTTGGTCTTGCAGGTCCATCATTTCAGTGTATCTTTTCATGTTGCAACGAAAGTGTACTCTTGTTTCATAACGATAAAATCAACCGTTTGCGTTGAAATTGGCAAAACGTGCCCCAAAATACCTGTTAACTTCAACATTCGAAACATAAAATTTTTACCTACCACTTTTAGCGGCGTTATTGAGATATAAATAAAAAAAAATACTTTTGGGTCACCTTGTAGACCCGAATAACTAGGCAAGGAAAGCCCAAATCGAAAAATTTTATATGAAAGACCCCCCTTAAAACCACCTGCCGAACACCCCTTTAAAGTATTTACTATACATTCTGACTCACCCTGTATAAGCATAAGATCAGTCAAAGATCATTGAATATCTTTGCTATAGTATAGTCACTGATAAGATGTAGTTATAGTTACCCATGGAAATAAAAAATAATCGATTACTTGACTTTAAATTAAATTAGACATAGTAGGCTTTAAAAATTTGGAAATAAAGTGGTTTACATGCACTTAATCGCATGTCGAATAGCTAATCTAGAATTGTTATTTTAAATAAAAAAAATTACTTTATTATACAGGGTGTCCAACTTTAAAACTGTACAAATCCATAAAATCTTCATTGTTTGAGATAATCGCCCAAACTTTTTTTTGTTTGAAAGGCCTTCAAAAACCGCTTCTTTTGTCCTTCCTACCATTTTCAAAATGCAAATCCAGGGCCGGCTGCGATTTTTTCATTCCCCCGATTTCCCGATTTTCACGAAAACCATTTAGCGATTTTTTATCTAAAATCTGACCCCACAACGTTAATTAGAACACCCAAAAACCCCCATATACCAAATTTGAACAAAAAATATACAGGGAGTTCCATTCTGCAGGGTGTCAAAGTTGAGCAAAATAGGAATTTTAAAGGCATCTGCCGAGTTAAGTGTGCCATGGAATCCCCTCAAAACAGTTGAATAGTCAATGGGACTACTCAAGGTGTTGGTGTGCAAAGGTCCAATACAAAATATACAGAGTGTTCTTATCTGTGTCATCTCAAATTACAGAATTTTTGAAACTTTATACGGGTCAAAAATCGAATATATCAAAACCGCTCCACACACTATAAAATAAATGAACTAAATCTAAAAAATACAGAAGCCTGCCAGTCGGTAAGTCCATATCAGTTGTTGGTGTGCCACAACAGGAAATGCACAGAAAATGTATCATTTGAGACAGTGACTTTGTTGACAAGGGTCCAATAATTTAAATTGTTTTTATTTGTTATTTGGCATTTTGTAAAGAAATACATTACCTTTGTGTTTATCAACATTTTTTCAATGATTCCAGAGCACTCTTGATCTGTATAAGTTTCATAAAATTTCAGAATTTTGAGATGGCTCAGAGAAAAATACCCTGTATATTTTTGTAGTAAATATTTTCACACCAACATTTTGAGTGGTCCTGTTGATCAATCAACTGTTTTGAAGAGATTCCATGGCACACTTGACTCGCCAGATGCCTTTAACATTCCTATTTTGCTCAACTTTGACCCCCTACAGAATGGAACTCCCTGTATATGTTTTATTCATATTTGGTATATGGGGGTTTTGGGGTGTTCTGATTAACGATGTGGGGTCAGATTTTAAATAAAAAAATCGCTAAATAATTTTCGTAAAAATCGGGGGGTATAAAAAAATCGCAGCCGGCCCTGGATTTGCATTTTGAAAATGACAGGAAGATGAAAAGAAGTGGTTTTTGAAGGCCTTTCAAACAAAAGAAAGTTTAGGCGATTATCTCCAAAAATGAAGATTTTACGGATTTGAACAGTTTTAAAGTTGCACACCCTGTATATAAAATGAAATAATAAATATTTAATATTTTCACACTTAGCAGGTATACGTTTATTCTGTAGAAAAAATAATGTCGCTGGTTTATGGTAAAGAATATTTCTAAAAATCTTGTTAAAATTGTCGTTTTAAACAACGGATATTGCTTTTGGAATGGTTCAACCAAACCCCTCAAAATTCTAAATATAGATAATGTTATTCGTGCGAGATTATTTCTTCGCCGTTCCGGGGTAAACCAAATATCTCATTCGCATGAATCTACATAGATCCCCTTGGGCTTAAATTGCCGTTATTTGTGGCAAGGGAAGGCGCTAAGGCGTTCTCGACAGAATGATATTGCATTTGCATTAGATAATCCGTTTATGAGGGTTTTATCTGCTCTATTTTGTCGTCACTTTTGTATTTTCACGAGATTATAAACTAAAGTAAAGTCTATCTAAGATACAGCGGCAGTGGATCAAAACATGGGCCACCACGTGACCTATTCTCTTATTGGTCTGGCCGTCATAAAATGTCAAGTGTTTACGCGGCGAGCAGAATGCAGGGCCGGCTCTTCACTTAGTCGAGTTTTCTGCATATTTTAGATCGGATCGCGAGCAGTAGGTATATTCTGTAAATGTATTTTGCTACTTAATTTAAGGAAATTTATAAAGATCCACGAAAGGCAGAAACACACATTTTAGAACTTCTAAAAGAATTAGTTGAGAATTACATGCCACTTGGAATCTCATGTTAGTCCGACCCTGGTAATCGATCGCAAGGCGGTCATGTGACTTTGTTTATATCTACTGCCGCTGTATCGTGGATAGACTATAGTTTCTCCAACACTATTTTAGAAAATACAATTTCCACAACCAATGATTATGTTTGACTGACTAGGATTTCACTCATCAAAAATAAACCAGATCAATTGGAGCTTGTTCTGAGAGATAACACACCGTTATTGCCAATTATGTGATTTCTAGTAATTTTAGGGCTTTACAAGTGTTCCATGCTTCTTTATTAGACACAATTTGCAGGCATAAAGTAACTGACTCTCAAGCGTGCAAGCGTGCAAGCGTGCAAGGCAAATAAAAATAAAAAGTGAGCTGACGCGCGTCGTGTTTGAACCTGGAATCCTGCGTACGTGAAGCAAGAATGCTAACCACTACACAAATGCGACATAAAAATAAAGAATGCCTACTTATTTCTCCATTCTCTCTCCATATTCTAATCAGATACAACTCAAAACTGTAGTGTTCGAGGCAATTTTTACTCAGGAACCATTTTCCCTGAATAATAATTTTTGATGAGCCTTTATGTATGTTGTATAAAAAATGGGATTACATAAAATTCCCATTTAAATTTACGAAGCTATGAAAAATGGAATGGATCACACTCTAAATAATGCAAATCCTCCGCATATATTCAAATTTGGGGTGTCCCATTTACAAGACTTTTGCAGGTTATATTTATATTTTGAAATTCTTACCACCTAGAAAAAATCCGTGTACGCCAATGAAGTCTACGTGAAAAAATCTATAAGAGTCGATTTTTACCTTTTCAACAAGTTAGCGTATAACGGATATACGGGTGGGGGTGGGGGGCTGAAAATGGCAAATTTTAAAAATCACCTTGTAGGTATCTCCAAAACTGAGGAGGTCATGAAAACTCTGTTTACACATGCTTTCTTTTTATGAAAAAGTAGACCAGTGCTTCGAAAACCGCAACTCCCCCATATCTCTAAAAATAACCAAGTATCAAAAATGGGACACCCTGTACATAAAATTGTACAGGGTGAGATTTAAATAAATAATTGATTTTTTTTTAAATTAGGCTATTAAATTACAATGTTTACAAATTATTGTCAAAATTATTCTAGAAAGACTCCCTTCCTTATGACGAACAGAGGTGTTTTCACCAAAAATAATGTTCATTTTAAAGGTGGGGATTTTCTATGGTGCTGAATACGAATCTAAAATCAAAATTTCTATAAAAAGTCGCTAATATATTTATTAATATACTAATATATCATAAAAAGTGGAACAAATGTATATACAGGGCGATTATAATGATTAGTAGGTAATAGTCCAAGAGCCGGCCGCATGATTTCAACTCTCATAAGCTTATAGAATAAGATGTTATGTAAAATGTAGAGAGTATATTTCTTTACTTGAAGCGAGTAGGTTGCCTCAGATAATATAGGCCCGATCATTGTTATTTAGAAGTTGTGGTTTATTTTTAATTTTTAGTAGGTACAACCCTTCCCACGAACAAATTTACTACTGTTCCGCAAAAGTCTTTTGATAAATTCGAAAAGTGCCGTTGTAAAAATCGAAGGAGGTGGTAAATTTCTTAATTGGATCTTGTACTTTCCTCCAGTACCGAAAGAAACCTCGAAAATCCGATATTTAACCAAATTTCCCGACTCCCGATTTCCAAGTTTCGAGAAACGGGACGGAGGTAGAATTAGTGAAATTGACGGGAAATCCTGAGGAACCGCGTGTTTCTTCTCATTTTTTTTATTTTTCGGGGGCACCGGAAACATCTGCACCTCATCTGAAGACTTAAGGGAAGCTTTAAAAATTCCGACCCCAGAGCCCCGAGCCGAAATAACTTAGCTGTAGCTCGGCGAAAAAGGGCAATTTCTGATAGTTTTCCGACTTTGGCTTTTAGGTGACGGGAAATGCCGGCCAATCACGTAAAAAAGATGCGTCCCACCTGCGTTGGTCGTTTCTTTCGCCGAAAACCCGTAATAACTCGAAAACGGGAAACAATTTACCTGAAAAAGTTTCGTTAAATATGTTGACCCTTATGGCCAAGAGCGCTGGACAAATGTGGGTTCACGGTATTGCTCCTAAAGAGCTATATCCGTGTGATTTACTGATTGTCCTACACTCACTGGGATTACTACGGTTTTCTAGGGTTTTCCGTAGTACTTGAGCGAATGCTATCCTAGTTCTATCTGGAAAAAAGTCGGCCCTAGCCGCAAATGGCAACGAAGACAAAATAATAGTAATTGCCTCCTTCCCCCGCACAAGCATGTGGTTGCTTCTGGGGTACTCCTAGTTTGGAGTATTGTGAGGGTGAGAATTATTATTATTATATTTCTCCGGCCACCTCGCCGTACCGTCATATCTCCCGAAAAAAGCGTTTGAATTTTTTTTCCTGTGCATCAAGCGGTATATGGCACTGGCTGTATAGCGGGACTTCGCACACGACTCGCGTCCCCGAGGTCCAGACTTGCCCCCGTCTTTTGCGCCGTATTTAACAGCGGAGGATTTTCGGGGCCCCGAAAATACGCTTATCGGATTTCTAAAGGACCAAGGGACCCTTTTTTATTGTTGCTCCATGGGCCTTCTTTCCTATTTTGTTCTATAATTATACGAGAGTATATATTAAATAACAATGATCGGGCCCATATTAATTGAGGCAACCTACTCGCTTCAAGTAAAGAAATACACTGTCTACATTTTACATAACATCTTATTCTATAATCTTTGAGAGTTGAAATCATTCGGCCGGCTCGCATACTATAAGACGCATTTTCTATTTTAAGACTTCTTGGAAACGTGGGAGTGTGGGAGGTGAAAAGGTTTAAGTGAAATGAAGGTTTGCTCCCTCCAGGCGAGATAGTAAATATTTTGAGTATATACGAGAGTCAGATGCCATGCGGTTCCCTCTCGACAGTGTTCATTCAATATGGTAGCAGATGCGGAATATGGAAATGTTATATTACGCACGGCCCCTCGACATTTTGTGGAAAATATCATTCGTAAGCGAAAATTTTGAAGGGATTTGCCACAATATATATATGCCACTGAAACTAAAATTTCGAATATTGAAAAATGTCTTTATTCGATAGAGCTTATGCGAAAAGAAGACGTGATGTAATCCACCACTGAGGTGCACGGAAAATGTTTCAACAGCATTGAAGTAAATGCTTGTTTATCTGTACGTAGACTTCCGCTAGTCCGAAAAAAGTTAATCTGTGCAAGGGCTTTCGCTAGACAATAAAATTTCAGATTCTTTTTTTTTTTTTCATTTCATAAGCTTTACTTTTTGCCATATAAATTCAAATAAGTATTGCATTTTGAGGACATGTTGAGCTGAATCCAGCCAATGTTTTGGCAGATTATGTTGATTAGAAATACACTGAAAAAACTGTAGGCAGTGACTAGTAATAATAATTATTGTTTTATATAGCAACGTTCATAATCTACTTATTATTTATACAAGTATGCTTCTTTTGTTTTCTGTTATATACATGATTTTTTTCGACAATTGTTTAGAAGGTACAATTTTCTTCTTATTTTTAACTTGTAATTCTTTCATTCATGCCTGTATCTTTCGTTGCATAATTATAATGCATAATATAGTCTTTGTCAAATGGCTAGCAAAATAACGGCCTTCTGGTGATATCACTTAAAACCTAAGAAACATAAATAATTAATAAACAATAAAGTGCTTTGTTATGGATCAATTCTGCTGGTTTAACATAGGTTTGGGTGTTCGCCACCTGGTCTGATGGAAATATTTATAAATATATTTATATTTAAGTATAGCGACAGCCGGAAAATTACTAATGAAATTGGCGACTTCAGTATTCTGCAGTTGGCAATGATTTAAACATGATGCTCGTCCTACTTTCCGGGTCTTACGGTATGCGTTTGAATCAGAGATAATATGGACAGTGTTTAGGTTTACTCGATCGGCTATGATATGGAGGTGAGGAGAAGTCTATCGCATAGGAAAAGTGAAGCCTTGAGGGGAAGTTTGTTTTCTGTCGACTCCAAGGAGATCACAAGGGGGCTGATACAAGGTTATGTTATGTCAGTGTCCAACTGCCATCAGGTTTTATGTGGCATGCCAGTGCCATAGACTCTAAAGGAGGCAAAATATTTCCCATCATAATTCACAATTTTTAACTTTTCTAACTTCCAGATACTCAGATGTGTCAATTAAAGGTAATGCGGCCACCTGTAGTAGTCCCAATAATTGCAATTCTTGTATCACCTTTAGTAGAATACAATTCCCACTACGTGGGCATTAAGAATAAGTAGGTAGTTCAAAACAAAAATCGTATTTCGTAAATTTTAAATTATTAAGTAGGTAGCTTCAGTCATGTCTTTTTTAAAGAGTTTTTATCTGCGACTACAAGTTTATTTTAAGTTTGTGAGGTACCTTGGGAGAGAAATAAAATTACAAAAATTTTATAATGAACACCGAGAAAACTACCATCATTAGAACTACTAGACCTAATCTTATTAGTCCATCCCAAAATCTGTGAAAGTTCTTTGGGTAAAGGGTAAATACTTTCAACAAGGGAAGAAAGTTCAAGTATAAATATTACAAATGGATTGAGGAACCTGGTAACAAGGTGCAATAGCGACAAATTCTTAAATAAGCAAAATCGGCATAACTGACTGACTGAAATAATTGCTGGAAATCAATTTCAACTATAAAATAAATTTCTTTCATTTGACAGTTGTGATATTTTGCACTTGTAGACACAACATTGTCAAGTCTAATTTTTGAAATCATGGAAACCATTATTAATTTTTACTAAAAATCAAAGTACCTGTTATATTCATAGATTCTCCAATAAAATGACATATTTGGCAATGACAATGACACAACAAAATCTATATTAATATTATTATATTATCTTGTAGTGTTTTGAAGGTTTGAAACTGTTTGACGTCAGACGTGAACGTTGACATAACATTTCACACTTCAACTCGATTTTGCAGTGCTCCATTAACGTCCATTTTTATGCGTTTATCTGAAAGTTTATTTTATTTATATTTATTTTATAAGCGTCCCTGGAAATATACTAAAGAAATGTTAACTAGCCCCTGTAAGCCTAACTTAGAAAATGGCGGCTCAGGTGATTACGAAGTTCGCTCAGCTTGATGCTCATTCTCCCCACCTCCATATCTCTGGTTCGGATCAGAGAACTAGACAGGGGAGAACGCGCTTGGACCTACTGCGCATGTCGTTTCTCGGGAACGACAACAGAGGGCCAAGCGTCGCCATATTGTCCCTTCATTTGAAAGTTACAGCTTGTTGCGATCGGTACTGGTTGTATTTTTAACGTTTTTGGACGTATTATACGTGAAAATGTCATGTGCCAACAGAAATTCTTTAATTTAAAGTGCACAGGCCCCTTAATGAAACTTGGAAACACCGCGCAAGACCCCGGCAGGAATTAAAGCAAACTTCTTGTCTCGAGACTTCGGCGCTTTATGCTGCGAACAATGGAGATGTAAACCGGGGCGCTCGACAGCCACGCACCGCGACTTTGTCAGTTTGTCAGCGTGGATTACCCCCGGGAGAAATAGGAGGCGTGTTTATTCTCCTCCCCCCACCCCCGCCTTGGGAAGTTTTGGGGGAATTAGTAAAGTCAAACGGCCTACTCGAGCGGGAACAGGCTGAGAACAGAGACGTGTCATCAGAAATGAACCTAACGGGCATCTTACTTTAGATGCCGATACCGAAAATGTTGTACGTCGGGAGATAATGGCGAAGGCGATGGGAGTGCTTTCCTTCTGTGGTTCCAATTCTTTGGTCCACCACCGTCTTGACTATTGTTAGATGGAAAAAATGCAGGCATATACATCGGGCCTATACAGATTACATTCTAAACAACTTTTTCAAATAACTTTTTGAGATACCTCGTCATTTAACCCAACTTTCCTTAACTTAATGGTAGTTTTTATACTTTTTAATATCTCAAACAATAAAAATTTCTCCCATTTGTTACAAACTCTTTGGAATACACTGTATAAGTATAAATTTCAATGCATTACTAGTAAAAATTTAAATAAAGAATTGTAATGGTTTTTCCCTAATTAGGTACAGCTTCTCAGTAATTTGTTTCCAAGGAGGAAAGAAGACGAATAAGATCAGATCCGGCAAATCCTGTTAATAATGACACCCCTCTTTGCTTGGGGTGTTAACGTTCTAAATCTGAGAGGACAGGATGAAGGCGCTCAACGCCAAATTAGTTTTATAAGACGGAGAGGCTATCTTCTAATTCATTTTCACGCGATATATCGGCAGAAAATTCGGATAGAGAAAAAACTGCAGATAAATAAAATAGCAGGAGGTTATAATAGTTAACTATCTTAGCCTCAGACACATAATAAACATAGACTAACCTAAAGGCTGCATTGTAATCAGCCATCATAAAAAATGCCTACTCAAGACAAAAACAACAAATTTGACACTTAAGCCGCATAATATGATAATCGGAGGTTACGTTTCCTATACCACAAATCCAACACTTTACTCTTCCCATCCTTCTTAAAACTACACTAATTCACTAATTACTAATTTAACTAATATCTTTTGTCTAATAACCCCAAAATCTCCTAAAAAAAACAAGAATAACGCAAAAGTAAACACTCAACACTCAATACAAACCGGCGAAATCTCAACTAACTCTGGATCAGTTGTTGGGGCACAATAAGGCAAATGCGCACCGATCAAAAAGAGTTCGTGCAACGTTGCCACGTTAGCCAAAATAAGCAATTTATTAAGGATATTATTTATAGATCAAGTAGGATCAGTAAATTCACAAAGTCAGTAAAATTTATTGTAATGATAAGGGTCCATATTTTTACTGTACATATTATGTAGATTATAGATATCAACTAATGGTTCAAAATTGATGTTTTCTAACGTTCGTTTTATTTATTTCGTAAGTACATGATAAATTTATGAATAAGTTTGGCGATGGTGCAATCGTTGCATTGTTTTGTTTTAGAACTCAGACAAATAATGTTACTAAACATTTTTTATCTGTATTGTATTGAGTTATTAGTCTACAGTTTGTTCAGCGAATGTTCGGCCCTACATCACATCTCCCGTCCTTGTCTTACTCGTGACTATACGACGGATATCGGTCGTATATTCACGAGCTAGACAAGGATGGGAGTTGTGACGTAGGGCCGAACATTCGCTGAACAAACTGTAAGTTGGTTATTTGTCTGAGCTTAGCCATGATTTTTTTTAATGTAAGGAATCCATTAAGCCTTAAAAAATGTTTCAACCGGGAATTACCTAATAAAAAAGGTAATTATTCAAATTCCCGATAGGGCCGTGACGTCACTGCCTTAGATCAGTGATTGGCTGAAATATTGCGGAAATGCCGTGTTTCCACAAGCTGCGAGCTGACACTTTTAAATATTGGCGAAAACGCCGGTATTATACTGGGAGATACTGGGTGTTAGATTTTATTATTTGTTAGGATGGATTTTTCTACCCGTAACTTATACCGAACTCCTGGAATCCTAGAATCGCATTATTTAATTGTGTTTTCTTCTTTTTTTCAGGTGTAAGGAGTCCGGCAAATACCTCGAAAATCTGCCGAGGACGTCGGTGATCATTTGCTTCCACAACGAGGCGTGGTCGGTGCTCCTCCGTACAGTTCACTCGGTGCTGGACCGTTCCCCAACTCACCTGATCGAAGAGGTGATCCTCGTGGACGACTTCTCCGACATGAACCACCTGAAGAAGCAGCTGGAGGAGTATTGGTCGCACGAGCCCAAGGTGAAGATAGTCAGGGCTCAGAAAAGAGAGGGACTGATCAGAGCAAGATTGCTAGGTAAGAAACATGATTACCATTCCTACATAAATTGAGAAATTTAAATCGTTGACTTTTTCGAACGGATTTCTATCTCGGAAACCAAAAAATTAACTTTAACACCCTGTATATTTTTATTAAGATTTATTTTCTAAAAATAAAAGCCCAATTTGTACGAGTGGTTTTGGTAATGGCCAAAATAGTGCTTGAGAATAAAATTATTTAGAAAAATTCCCGGCACGAGTGGTATTTGTCTAGATTATTTAGATTTAATAATTTATGTATTGATTTTTTCTATGTTTACATTTCCAAAACGACGCATTTTGAACGAGTTTATTGACAGCTTCGACTGTAGCGTTCGAGTAAACAAACATGACGCTTGGATATCCAAGGCAAATGCGATTATACCTACACCCTGTTGGCGTTGGTTTATTTTCTGAATGTGTCATAAATTTAAACGGAGACGGAGGTCTAATAACAAGAATTTAGCAGTGTAAAAGTTATATAAATTCATTGATACAATGCTTAATAATACCGCAACATAATTTATAAGCTGCAAAATTTAGAACAGTCTGAAACACACAAACTTTAAGAAGAACGTGTTTGTATCCAACAGATTCGCGGTTGCTAAGCAACGAAGTGATAATTGCACAAGTGGTATTACCGCGATAATTTGCACAAGTGCAATTTTCGCTAGCAGAGGCAATATGATTGGTTGGATTTTTATGGAAGGAGCTACCTTATTGGATGCAAGCAGTATGAGAGAAATAATCGTATGTAATATTGTCACGACTGGAATCGTGACCGGGGGTGAGCATCAGAAGTAGAATCAAATAATTGAGACGTATTTAAAAAACCAAAAATATTTATTTAATCTTGTACGGACAAAGAATCATTTCCCACAAGGGAGAAATATGAAACATTTACATTATAGGATAATGCTTGTTACTGGTGGGTCCAACATCTCGCTCGCCGACCAGGGGGAAGTCACCGGCTGTCAACCAGAGTACCTTGTCGTCATCCCGAAGAGTATTCTGTCGTCGTTCCGTAGGGTTGAGTAGAGTTGAGGTGTAAGTTGAGTAGTGCAGCACGAACCGGGGCGCCTGGAACCAATCGTCGATCACTGATCCCCCGAAATGCGGACCACCGGTATTTAAACCTTTAGTGGAAACCGAGTCAGCACTTCGCGGGCAATCGCCCGATATGGTTCGATTTGCCATTAACGGAAAAGTTGGATTTGCAATTTAGCAATTTAGCAATAATTTTGAGGTTTATGAACTTTCCGAATTTGTCTAAAAATATGTTAGGACCCGATCTTATTTTCTCTGGTTGACAATATCACAAGTGCAGGAAATTTTATCGATAATTTTTTCGAAGGCGCTATTTTGCCTAGAAAAATCACGAGTATAAATTTGTTTTTTATTTTATCTCTGAAAATAAAAGCCCAATTTGTACGAGTGGTTTTGCTAATGGGCAAAATAGGGCTTGAGAATAAAATTATCTAGAAAAATTTCCGGCACGAGTGGTATTTGTCGAGATTATTTCTCGAATACGTTTTAATAATTTCTGTATTAATTTTTTCTATGTTTACATTTCCAAAACGATTCATTTTGAACGAGTTTATTGACAGCTTCGACTATAGCGTTCGAGTAAACAAACATGACGCTTGGATATCCAAGGCAAATGCAATTATACCTGAATGTGTGTCATAAATTTAAACGGAGACGGAGGTCTAATAACAACAATTTAGCAATGTAAAAGTTATATAAATTCATTGATACAATGCTTAATAATACCGCAACATAATTTATAAGCTGCTTAATTTAAAACAGTGTTGTAAAACACACAAACTTTAAGAAGTACGTGTTTGTACCCAACCGATTCGCTAAGCAACGAAGTGATAATATCACAAATGGTATTACCGCGATAATTTGCACAAGTGCAATTATCGCTAGCATATGATTGGTTGGATTTTTATGGAAGGAGCTACCTTATTGGATGCAAGCAGTATGAGGGAAATAATCACTTTCATTTTTTGCTGATAGGAACAGTCATTAAAAACTCTTAAAACTTCATTATATATAGCATGTTGAGATCTTCAAATGATCCTTTTCTTTTTTCAATGGCAGCTAGTTCGTCTTCTATGCAATAACTTTTTGTACCTAGCAACCACTTTTTGTACCTAGCAACAGGGCACCTCGAACATTTCACTTTCACTTTCGGACCTGTTGGCGAGCGTGTAAAGTGAACTTACGGGGAAGGGAGCAGGAAAAATAATAAAAGTCATCGTGACATGATTTTTTAAGAGAAGAGACTTTTACATTCTAGTGTGAAATTACGTTGTATAAAGGATAGTATATTGTAATATTGTTTTTCTACGGACAACGTTAAGAGTATTATTTTTAACGAATGCTATCAGTGTCTAAAAGGTCATTTTATGACACTGGTGTTAAAAGTAAATTACTTTTAACGCTGAGTTTATTTTTATTTTTTAACATGCATTATTTATTGTATTCCTGTAAGTTATTATAATACAATAATTGCGATAACACAATAGCGGTGTGTTTTCGTTGAGAACCGGCTGTAACTGGTCGAAAAATTTAGAAAAGGAGGCTTTTTATTGGTTTATTTTGAGTGAAATAGTCATTGAAAATTTATCTAGTAAAAGGAATAGTCGATAGAGGAAGATCAGCCGAGACTTTTCTCAAGTAACTTTCTGTAGCTTCCAAATTAACGAAACGGGCCGAAAACAGACACGAGAGCCGTCGACAACTCCGTTGCATCGGAGTTCTCAGAGGAGCGGCCGTCTTTAGGAACGTACAATGGAAATTTCCATTAGCTAACATCAATCCGACGAAATCCACTTTTCCCCTATTCACGGGACGGGAATTATCCAGCCACAAAGGCTATTTTGTTATGTAAATGCTTTTTTGCCGAGAATCGATGCGGAAGTGTAGGGGAGGCCCGGGCCGCCATTCAGTAATGAATATTCGGCCCTTTATGTTTAGCCCTTACATAAATCCTGAAAATGTCAGTTACAAATTAGTTCTCGAATGTAACGCGAGGCAATTTAATTAAATAACTTATTCTGTTTACGGTCTTATAGTACGATTATATTATTATATTAGAAATATTTGGCAAAATAAAAGACAAAAACGCTATATTCGCATAATTTTTTCTTAAATCCATCCTAAAATACAGAAACCTTTTGACACTTTTTTTTTTGTTAATCATTAAGAGAAATAAACACCAAATTTTCGTGACTGCTTTGATTAGATATTAATCTAACACATTTTGTTTATCACACTTCGCTATGTATTTTAAATAAAAGTGAATTTATTAAACACTCTATCTACTCTCATACCTATATAAATGCATCAGGTAGGTAGGTATTTCTTAGAATTTAAATGATTTCCTATTTATATTCTTTAGGTACCTACCTACAATCAAATTGAGAAAGAGTGCTTACTAAATTATACTTTGCTCTCAAACACTTTTATCTGGGGATGGAACTACCTACTTCCAATATCAATTTTATGGTACCTATTCATTTTTCTTTGTAATTAAACTATAGGGTTTAGGATTGTACCATGTACATAAGTTAAGATGTGCATTTGTAATTAATTAGATTTTATTACACTATCTCTCTCAATTTCAAACACAAGCACAATTTTTAATTATATTATAAGAAAGGAGCAATGATAAAAATTTACATTGCCTACTTGCTTAACTTATTTTAATCGCTGATTTGTGAACACTTAGGTCAGGTATAAAAATGAATTAATACCTCATTTAGTCCTTTACTATTATGACGACGCGATAAACAATGGTTTTAATAAAATATAAAATTCAAAATCGTTTGGAACCCCTCAATAACTTTGATAAAATTACAAATTTTGAAATGTAAACAAAACTCCAGCTGATATTATTTGACTAGTGACATATCAAATCACAAAATAATAAGATTAGGTCTCCAGTCCAAGTCCGTACCACATGATAAAAAAAACGAATGAAAATGTTCGGCTCGTTATTATGACGTCAACACGCGGTCGGGTCCCGAATGCAAATTCAAATAAATTCAAATTTTATTTTGAAAATTCTAACTTCGTGGATACTTATTCGGGAAATAAAAAATAGTTAAAGCTATCTTAGGACTTGATGAATCAAGTTATGTGCAATTTATTTGAAAATTTGATTAGAGGAAACTAGAGGCCCTGTATGACACGAAAAGTGACAGTTATTCGTTTTTCCTCTAGAGGCCCTGTATGACACGAAAAGTGACAGTTATTCGTTTTAACAGAGGTTAGACAACAGATTTTGGCAGATCTAGTAACATTGTTTTTATTATATTCTTATCTTGGCGGGTGCCAGTTTGTCAACAAAACTGTCGACAAATTATTGAGCGTGCTCATTTTCTTTTGCAAAAAGGAATGTTAACAGTTAAAAGTGACATCTTGTGTAATAAGAAACTGCAAGAATTCTGAGCAGGATGAATTTTTCATAACAAAAAAAAGAATGAGAGACTAATATATCGATATTAAATACCTAGGTACTCATTTTTTTATTCAGCCTAATTCCTATTATTATTGGTTGATTCATATTACCAAAACAAACTTTCCAACTTTTTGTTCCGTACAAATTTCAGTATTAATTGTCTTAAAATTATGATGGTAGGTATAAGAAGAGAGTTTGAAGAAACGAAACCATACAGTAAAACCATTTAAAAGAACTTTTTTATTTTTAAATGAACGGAATAATAATTATTATTGCAGCTATGATTCCTATTGAAGAAATATTCGAAAGTTTGATTAGTTGGTATGCTAGAGCCTTGTTTAATTTTATGTACATATCTATCTACATATACCACCCTCCTACAAAAATTTAATAAATGTGTTTATCCTGATATCCTAAAATTTCTGTTTTCTTGGAACAAATTATATGTTTCTTCACTTTTCCATTCAAACTTCAATAATTATTATTAGTGAAGCTTTGCAAATAACATACTACTACCTAACCTATTTATCTATTTGTTGGTTTTATCTATATTTTTATACATTTTAAACTGTGCCCTCATCTACCTACGCTTATGGCAGTTAACTGTCGTTAGCTTAACCTTAAAATCCAATTTTGATACATCGTGCTGCTAGGGGAATGTTAGAAAGAGCGAAAAAATATATGTCTGTTGCACAAAATGAATTTCATAGGGAAAATATGACCCTCGCCAGAGAGAGAGAGATCCGATCGTTGTCCAACCTCTGTTAAAACGAATAACTGTCACTTTTCGTGTCATACAGGGCCTCTAGAGGAAACTACCCTATTGAAAATATTGTCAACTAACCTATTTCATTTACAAAAATCGATTAATGTGCGAATCTTTACCTTTACTAAAAAGGCAATTATTGCGCTCACACCTTTCGATACGAACCCTAAACGCAGCCGTGTTCCGCCGACAGGCGCGGCCAGGGCCACGGGCGCCGTGCTCACCTACCTCGACTCGCACTGCGAGTGCACCACCGGGTGGCTGGAGCCGCTGCTCGACCGCATAGCGAGGGACCCGACCACCGTCGTCTGCCCCGTGATCGACGTCATCGACGACACCACGCTCGAGTACCACTTCCACGACAGCGGCGGCGTCAACGTCGGCGGCTTCGACTGGAACCTGCAGTTCAACTGGCACGCGGTGCCCGAGCGGGAGAGGAAGCGGCACAAGAACCCCGCGGAGCCGGTGTGGAGCCCCACCATGGCCGGGGGGCTGTTCAGCATCGACAAGGTGAGTGAGTTGGAGGGCAACCCGCCTGGTGGGAAAGTTTCTACACAAAAGCGGTTTCAATATGAAGAGCCAGGGGGAAAAACGATGAAAGTCCATATGAGGCAAAAGAAAGTATTCAGTGCAAAATGTAGCTTTTAACCTATACTTTGTTGTGACAAACTCGTAAGGCGAAATAATGCTGCAAGTTTTAACGGATATAAAATTAGGCGTGCTAGAAAAAAACGTTGAATGTCCATCCGTCAGCAGAAAAACGATAAGAGTCCAATGTGTCGCGACGGACGCCGTCTGATTGAATTATTATATTTCAATTTTATTGGCAGTTGATCTTTGAGTCTAATCGAGAACAGGTGCGTTTGGTCGTGGAGAATAATGCTTTATGTGGTGTTTTGACAAAAAAAACGAAAAAAAAATGGACGAATATCTGATGCTACAAAGAAGTTTTGATTGCAATCTAATGTAACTGGCAGGGACTCTTAACCTTCATCCATAATACATTACCTGTTTTTTTCTTACATTAAAGATTTTTTTCTTAAATCTGAAGCTTTTATAGAAACAATAGAATCTCTTGAAAATAATGGGAACAATAAATGAGTCACTGGACCAAGGGGAAAAACCAACGGTATAAAGCAATAGATAACTCACTCTAATGCAAATAAATCGGTTTTATTTTGCTTCTATATTAGCGGGTCGGGGGGGGGGGGGGGGGACGAAGACGAGGTAATTTGTTTACATTGGCATTTCTTAAATTCAGTCTTTCTTATTTTGTAATGCATAATAAATAGTTTTTTGATAGACTTGTAAGTATATCGTATATATGCTTTGAGATACTTATATTTACAAAATAACCTAAATCGTATAAAAAAAACTGGAAAACTTGTATGTGCCAACAATAACATCTTTTCAATATCATGAAACAAAACAAGTTGCCTTCGGTAATGTATCTATACCTATATATCGTGGGGAAAAACGATGCGAGTCACTGGACTACCATCTTTCGTTCACCTTTTTTTTGAGCATTAGCTAGAGTTTTTTCAAAAATAATAGAGAAGACATAATTCTTCAACATCGGAATTTTTTACTTTTAGTATAAAAACTCTGGAACTAGCCAATAGTATACATTCTTTGTGTGAATATCTATTCAGTTAAATTTATACTGGTTTCAAACTTAAAATTATGAATTTCTCGATTGTATAAATAAGTGACTTTCATCATTTTCCCCCTGGCTCTTCATATGTTTTGAGACAGGGATTTTATCTATACTAAAATCGAGCAACTCTTACGCCTGGCGCAGACAAGTGCACGTGCGTTGAGATATTCGCCAGAACCGCACTGAGGCACGACCTTTATTTAATTTTAGTCCTACAATGGGGAACTTGCACAAAAATTAAATTTGCAAAATATTACTTTCAAACGTAATTTATTGCCATTAAATGAACCACAGTTCACAAAAAACTCATTTTTTTATTTTTACTTAATAAATATAAGCAATTAAAAACTGCATAATTCAAATCATTCTTGTAACGCGCCTTGTGACGTCAAGTAGCTCGTTGGTGGTGGCGCCTCTGGTGGGCGGCGACACCATGTATAAACTAATATGGGCGGCAGGTGTAAAAAAACTACAGCACCACGCAAGCTTTGTTTACAAAGATCAACCAGAACGTCACCGTCACATCCTTGTCTATCCGTCTTATTATAGTCTTGATATTGTTGATAATGTTTGAAAAGAGTGTGTTGTATTAAATAGTTATTTACATTGCGAAATGCGTAAGCCGTGGAGGTTGTTTAACGCCCGCGTTGCCTCACAAGCGTCTAGAGTCTGGCTAGGGACTTTTCAACCGGCCAATCACAGGCGGCCGTCCAAGGCCGTCGTCGAAAGAAATTTGGAGGTTAAGTCGAAAGCCAGCGGTTCGCTGTTGTTGACGTTTGTACATGTGTTATTATTGTATTGTTATAAATAATAATAATGTTTATTAGTTGTACCGCCTGTGACAACAAAAATATCATAATTACAGTTGTTTGAAACGTCACGTAAGCAAAAAAACACTCCTCAACATTCTCAAAAGTTCGTCACACAAAAAAACTTCAAGTGTTGTGAATGTAATAAACAATTCAACAATAAACAGTGTATTTCAAGGCATGAAAGGAAACAACATAATATTGCACATGTTAGGACTAATCAGATTTATTATGACTTATTGTTAAATGGTCAGCATCGCATTTTTTCTGTGATATCGATACTTGCAGTATGTACACTTGTAATAAGTCTGATTAGTCCTAACATATGCAATATTATGTTGCTTCCTTTCATGCCTTGAAATACACTGTTTATTGTGGAATTGTTTATTACATTCACAACACTTGAAGTTTTTTTGTGTGACGAACTTTTGAGAATGTTGAGGAGAGTGTTTTTTGCTTACGTGACGTTTCAAAGAACTGTAATTATGATATTTGTACAACGGTACAACGGTACAACTAAACATTATTATTTATAACAATACAATAACACATGTACAAACGTCAACAACCGCGAACCGCTGGCTTTCGACTTACCTCCAAATTTCTTTCGACGACGGCCTTGAACGGCCGCCTGTGATTGGCCGGTTGAAAAGTCCCTAGCCAGACTCTAGACGCTTGTTGTTGCCTCGGGTCTTAAAACTCTCCCCGAGGCCAAAACGAGCTTACGCATCGAGCAATGTATTACATTTTTCCTGGTACTGACAATTTCATATTAGGTAGATAAGTACTTTGAATTTAAATACACTATGGCGGGGGGAGTAGATTGTGAGTAATAATCTTCATAATAATAATTATTGTCCACTTATTATTAAAAATGATAATCAGTAATAAATATACAGTGTCTGCCAGAAAGTTGGATACAAATGGAAATTTTCTTTATTTGAAGTTTCTCAAAAAAAAATTATTCTTGATAAAAGTTGGTGCTTGTGCTTAAACTCAAAATCCACCCGCAAAAATTTTGAAATTTCGATTCGTATACAGGGTAGGTTGAAAAATATGAAAATTCCTCAAGAGTAAAGTACCCTTATTTTTGGAACTACATCAGAGTGGCACTAAGAAAAGTTGTTTGTAATCTCAAGACAATGTCAAATATGAATTCACAGCCACCTACTCGAAATTAAAAAAAATTCACACTTTCGTATTTTTTACTCATCACGATGTATAATACATAATGTTAGATATGTATTTTGAGGCACATCTTCGAGCATGACAGTACGATACCAATGATTTTTGTTTACATTTAACTAGCATCTTAAAAACACTTAATAAGTGAAAGTTCTGCAAAGTTTGTCGTTTTTTTGTATCCAGGTAAAATACTCCTACAATTTCAAACATAACATAGCATCTAAACTGTGGAACATAAAAATATTTTAATAGAGCAACAATTTAAGAGTTATTTAATAAATGAGAATTCAACAATAAAAATTATACAGCGGGATGAATAAAAAATGCAAAAAGTGTGAATTTTTTTATTTTGAGTAGGTGGCTGTGAATTCATATTTGACATTGTCTTGAGATTCCAAACAACTTTTCTTAGTGCCACTCTGATGTAGTTCTAAAAATAGGGGTACTTTACTCTTGAGGAATTTTCATATTTTTCAACCTACCCTGTATACGAATCGAAATTTCAAAATTTTTGCTGATGGATTTTGAGTTTAAGCACAAGCACCAACTTTTATCAAGAATTTTTTTTTTTGAGAAACTTCAAATAAAGAACATTCCCCTTTGTATCCAACTTTCTGGCAGACAATGCAGTGATAATTAAAAAAAAAACTTCTTGTGCGATTGAACCCGTGGCCTCACCATTCAGTTAAAGGAGTGCTTGTTAAATTTAAACTTTTAGGCGGTTCTTATTTTTAACCAACATCAGATCCCTCTGGAAATGGGTCGCCGAACTGTTCATTTTAACGTTAAATTTCCATTTCCAAACATCGATAAAAATATTTGTGGCAGTGGCTAAATAGCTGAAAACAACAAGATAAAACCGCGTAAATACACTTTTGCGATCGAGTACGTCCCTGTTGCCAGGCGCGCTGATATTTTATGGCCTATTGACCAATCGCCTGGTTTCGCGGAACGTCATCAAACGCGTGCTTTTATTTACGCCAGGTGTAAGTATTGCTCGATTTTAATATAGTTACCATTTTGTTGTTGTGGCGACATAACTTATTACTCTACCTACAACGTCTCAATAAAATCCACATCATATAGGGGAATTTTTTCATTTTTCAATTAAAAAAAGGTATAACTTATTTACAAAAAAAATAGTAAGGGAACTTCTCTATGGTGATTTCAAAATTTCACACACAATGTGTAGGTACGTTATGTATCGTGTAAATTATTTAATATCCCATTGACTCCGTTGCCGAATCGATACTTGTTCCGACCTTGTACAGGTTAATTAATGTAGCGTCCGGATCCGACGCGAAACCCTGCAAAATCAGCCCCACGATCATCCCCCATTCCTCCCCCCGCCCCTCTGTTATACGCCTGTAACCATATACGGAAATTACCCGTGTACCGCAATAATTCATTCTGGAGCTGCTGCCGGGAGATGTGGCCAAGCAATCAATAATGGGCAAACCACAATTTTAAACGGTGTGTATGTATAATGCGTAATACAATGCATTTCCAGGTTCCAGATGTCTGCCCCTCATCAAAAGAACATAAATCATATCTTTGCTCTTGTATCTTTTAAAAATAAAGGTTTTTAAAAAGAACTCTGCGCCAACGCGTTATTTAATTCGATTCAAACAGTGCTGGAAACACAGAGGATGATACCGCAAACAAAGGAAGGCCTAATGTCAGTAAATCCTTGCCTAAAATATATCGAGCGTCAGCTCTGATAATTTTGCAATATCTACCTACTGCAAATAATATTTTATGAGCTTGTTTTCCTACGTTTTTTGCACTTTTCCTTTATGATAAAAAAGAGAAAACCGACAGGTCGACAAAAAAGGTTTATACCTACTTATTGGTCGTAATTTTTGAAGTATATCTTACCTACAGGCTACAGTCATGATACACAGACAACGGTATGTTTGCGCGCAGGTGCTGTGACGTCAAGGGTGACGCTTATTCGACAACATCGTGGCTACCTTTTATTTAATTTGACTCGTTTATCTCTGAGTGAGCTAGGCGATCACATAATACACCAAGGTCCCCCAAGGTGCCTACATTAAAAAAAGGAGGAGGTTATCAATTCGGTTGAATTTTTCTTTTTTTTTATGTTTGTTTCCTCAGAACTCCGTCATTTATATACCGATTTGAACAATTCTTTTTTTATTTGAAAGGTTATCCCTACAGGTTACCCCTAAGGGTGGACAAATAGGGGATGAAATTTCATATTGGACCGATTTCGATGATTCTTTCTTTGTTGGAAAGGGGGTACCATCAATGTGGTACCATTTAAATTTAAAGAAAAAATTCCACCCCTAAGAGTAGATAAATAGGAAATAGGGGATGAAAGTTCATATTGGACCGATTTGGATGATTCTTATTTTATTAGAAAGGGGTTACCTTAGGGGTGGTTATACAGTTAAATTTGAAGAGAAAAATTTCAATCCTAAGGCTGGACAAATAGGGGATGGAATTTAATATTGGATCGATTTCGATAATTCTTAATAATTCACTAAAAAATAAGAAATAAAAAAATTTTAACAAAAAAATTAAAACCGATTTCAAAAATTTGCCCGTATGCACACTCCACTGAAATTTTTTTAAAAAATTGACGAAAATTAACACCGGCTTCACAAATTTGCCCTTATGCACATATTTCAACTAAAATTTTAGAATTTTTTTTTTTCTAAATTGAGTTATCTTTGGAGTCGGTGACAGCAGTTATGATGTATGTAGGCTACACGATACACAAATAACGGTATGCCAGCTAGGAGAACGAAAATTAAACTCTTCTGCGCAGAAGTTAGTCTCACTGACATACTTCAGTTATCAATTTCGATAGAATGTAGGCACCTTGAGACACTTTGGTGTATATGTGGTTGCCTGGCTCACTATAAAACGAGTCAAATTTCCGTTTAAAAATAAAAGTAAGCCATGATTTTGTCGAATAAGCGTCACCGTTGACGTCACAGCACCTGCGCGCGGGCATACAGTTTTTTTTCTGTATCGTGGTAGGATATGATGTATTCAAATCAAAATAGATTTAAATTCCTTGCCTTGACTGTCACCAAATCCAAAGATCACTCAATTTAGAAAGAGAAAAATATTTCCAAAATTTTAGTTGAAATGTGCATACGGGCAAATTTGTGAAGTCGGTGTTATTTTTTGTTATTTTTTTTTTAATTTTAGAGTGCGATACGGGCAAAGTTTTTAAGTCTGTTTTAATTTGTTTGTTATTTTTTTTTTTTGGACTTAACTTGACGAGAAATTAATAACTGACGCATGTCAGTGAGACTAATTTCAGGACAGGACTATTTTTTATAAGTTGGCCACGCTTTTGTCGAAGTGACGTAGGTGCGCAGAAGAGTTTAATTTTCATTTTCGTGTTAGTTTCAATTGAATTTCCAAAATATTATTTTACACCTAACAAGGCTTTTGCTTCTGGGCTACAAAACACAACCAGCGGTTGTAATTCAGGATTTGGCGTGTAAACGGCTTGCGGGTAATCCCAATAATTCCGAAATACGACCATTCGTGATCTGAAACATGGACGAACATTAAATTTAATCTCTAAAACGCGGGCGCCGTCGTAGAAGCTAAATAAGTTGTCTGAGTTTTGTACTGTGAAGTGTCAGCCAGGAATACTCGAGTCACCCCACAAAGATCATTATGATCCCTTCCTCCATCGACGGATCTCTGTGAGTCACCCCCCTTGATACTTGTTATGCAACCAGGAATACAAACACAAACACGCCTGAACTGATTACATAACCTAGTATAGGTAGATTTGTAGGTCTATTGTGTATTGTCTGTTATCTGTGGGTGAGGTAGAAGATGGATTTATTGATTTGCTCGCAGGAAGCTTTTATTCCCAAACAAAAAACCTCAATTAGCCTCTTGCCTTGGCTCCTCCCTAAACGCGAGGGTCCCGAAAATGGGAGCTTCTCTAAACAATGGGTCAGGGACGCAATAAGAAAACGCAAAGAATAAACAGGACATAATAGAAGGGAGAAGAGAGATATAGGAATTTTATTTTATTGGTCGGCGGGGCAGATTCAGGAACGGTCCGAGGGAAATGAGTTTTTTAATATAATATATTGCAGATAGAAAAGAATATGGTGCCCTGCAGGGCGTAAGAGTAATGATGTCCGTTACTCATGGCAGTATAAAGAGATTAAATAATATAGGTAATGGATTTTTCCTGCATGATTTTTTATGTGGCGACATTTTTTTGTTGGAAAACTGAACTTTTCCCAAGATACAAAAAAATGGTAAGGGAACTTAACCTAGATGCAAGTACATATAGGGTGTCCCGGAAAAGTACCAAAATTGGGATATTACTTACCGAGTTGCTTATGGATAAAAAAAGCAGACAGAGTCATAAGGATACGAGAGCAATATTAGATGCAAGCAACAGATGGCGCTAAAAATTAAAGTGGCCCAGTCATTACCTACTAATTTTCTTCTATTAAAATCTACCAAAAAAACAGAGCTGGACAACTTTATTTTTATTTTTGTTATCTAAGAATTTGGCAACCTTTTGCCTTTTTTGTTATTTAAAATACTGAAAGTTTATTAACCTGTTTTTAATTATATCAGATATATGTTCATGTTACCAAAAAATGCTAGTCACCCCCATTTATTTTAATATTTTTTGTTACATATTTATAATTTCCATACATAGTAATGTGATTTAATAATACCCAAAGTTCATTAAAATTTGTAAATATTACGGACTGTCGCATATAATTTTGTATGATGATGTATAATGTAAAATAATTTGTTTGCAATATTTATTCACTATTCAATTACATACTTACAAAGGGTTAACTAATGAAACAATCATGTTATTTTTCGCGAAATCCAAAATGCTACGTAGAATCGACCAAAGGATCAACAAGTATTAAAATAAATGATAACAATATTCTTTATATCTGTTTTCAGTCTTCAAATAAGCTCTGGGTGTTATCTAAGAACGCCCACAAGCAAAAATAATATTTCGCTCAGCTTAAGCCAAATATTTTCCTTGTTACGAATTCTCCGCTTGAATTATGATATATACGGAAAACATCTCGAGGGGTCGTCTTATGGCAACGTCTGTTTACAGAATAAACCCTTAGTGTATTTTAAGAAGGCGAACCTCTCTCATTCCGTGACAAAAACATTATAGGTAGGTACGTTATCGTCATATTGTTTGAAAAAGTGACGAAGTCCAGTTGATCGGCAGCGTGAAAGGCCGAATAGGAACCGTATCAGGGCGTGGGTCGACAACGAAAATCCTCGAGTACGTTACAACGCTGATTTATTTCGCACAAGGTGAATGGTGAATACAAAATACACAAACCCGAACGTGGTCAACGCGCGGGAATGGCTTCCAGCCACCCGGACCGTCTGAACTCGCGGATCTCTCGGCGAGCAGTTCACCCGTCTGTGTCTCAGGCTCCACTGTCCATTCCGGGGGGAGAATTCCCCTTACAGCGCTCGCGCGTCGGCGCGAGCGGCACCAATACTCCTCGGACGGCACGGCTTTCACCCAGAGGCCATAACACCTGGGCGGTTCCCCTCCGCCACGACACACGCGCACTAAACACTCGCAGAAACCGTACCTCTGTAACACATTTTTTTGTTTCAGAATTTCTTCGAGAAGTTGGGCACGTACGACAACGGGTTCGACATCTGGGGAGGCGAGAACCTGGAGATTTCGTTCAAAACTTGGATGTGCGGCGGTACTCTGGAAATAGTGCCGTGCTCGCACGTTGGGCACATCTTCAGAAAACGGTCGCCTTACAAATGGAGGAGTGGGGTCAATGTGCTTAGGCGAAATTCTGTCAGGTAATAAACGAACAAACTTTATTGTGACATAACCCCGGCTTTAGGGCTACTGGGTATATAAAAAACAGACTTTTCCAAGCGTTGCTTTGTCTATGAAAAAATTCTTACTTTTGTATTATTTACAGGTTGGCAGAGGTGTGGTTGGACGACTACGCCAAGTACTACTACCAACGGATAGGCAACGACAAGGGTGACTTCGGCGATGTCAGCAGCAGGAAGCAACTGAGGGATAAACTGGGATGCAAGAACTTCAGGTGGTATCTGGATAACATCTATCCCGAGCTGTTCATACCGGGTGAGGCCGTTGCCAGCGGAGAGGTAAGTGAACAAACATTCGGTACCCTTTCTGTTTTGAAATTAGGAGGTGCAATATTTCTAGGAATGATAGAACGCGATAGTATTATTATTCATTATTTTGCAGAAATAAAGTGATCGAGAATAGGTACGGAGGAATGTAAAAAAAAGTGACAATATGTCGGTACTTATCAATGTGGGCCACGCGTAGATACATTCTTTTAGGGGGGGGGGGGAATTCAAAATACAACCCAATAATACTGGCGTTTTCGCAAACAACGTAAATTATTGCCATTAAATGAACCACAGTTCACAAAAAAACTCATTCATTCTTGTAACGCGCGGTCCTTGGTTGTGACGTCAAGCAGTATAAACTATACTAAAATCAAGTAACTCTTACGCCTGGCGTAAATAAAAGCACGTGATCGACGACGTTCTGCAAAATAAGGCGATTGGTCGATAGGTCATAAAATATTAGCGCTTATCTGGCAACAGGGATGTACTCGATTGCAAAATCGTATTTATGCTGTTTTATCTTGTTGTTTTCAGCTATTTAGACACTGCCACAAATAATTTTATCGATGTTTTGACTCATTTTAGTTAAGCCAATAATTTTTTTCCGACCTTAAAACTTTTTTTTTCCGAAATATTTCGACGTAAACAATTTTAAAAGTAAAATTAAATAAAGGTCGTGCCTTAGTACGGCTCTGGCGAAAATCTCAACGCACACGTTCTTGTTTACATCAGGCGTTGCCTCGGGCCTTAAAACTATCTCCGAGGTCAGAAAGAGCTTACGCATCGAGCAATGTATTACATTTTTCATGCTACCAATAATTTCATATTAGCGCAGACCTATACATAATATAGCTTAGGTATGTAATATTGGGAAGGTAGCTACTTTCAAATAAAATACACTATGGAGTAGATTGTGAGTAATAATCTTCATAATAACCATTGTCTAATTATTACTAAAAATTATAATCAGTGATAAATACAGGGTGATTCATTTTTAATCTGCAACACTTCAACAGGTGATAGAAAACCAAAAAATAACCGCACTTTCTTCTATAAACTATATCATTTTAAGGCCTTATAAAAAAGTTACAGGGTGTTAAAGTTGCAAGAAGTATGTGGAATTTATTGAATATTTTACAAACTAGTTGAGATATTTAAGTCATATTTGGTACACGTTATAACGGCATGGGTTAGCATAAAACCTGTTAATATCAAACATCTTGAACAACCAGTGGCGTAGAAATGGGAATAATTTATTTTAGAAAAAAAATAGAACCATCTTGTATAGCAATAAAATGTATTCAAATTCTTATGTAAATTTTTATTGTAAACAAAAACGTTCTCTTAGCATTTTTTCATATGTGTCATGGTTTCAAAGCAAATTTGATTTTTTCGTAATATTTCGGGGTACTTCTGAAAAATTATCTAAAAAATTTGCTCCATAAGTAACACTTAAAGTAGAAATAATGTATTTGCTACCTGAAATAAAGTAACTTTTTCCAATAAACTCACCTATTTAAGGCTATACTTTTGAAGGTACAGGGTCTAAAACATTTAAGGAAGATACAATTAATGTTACGCTCTGTATCTTGAAAAGTAAAACCTTGAATGGGTAAGTTTATTTGGAAAAGTTACTGTATTTAAAGTAAAAAACACATTTTTTCTACTTTGAGTGTTACTTATGGAGAAAAGTTTTAAGTTAATTTTTCAGAAGTACCCCGAAATATTACGAAAAAATCAAATTTGCTATGAAACCATGACACATATGAAAAAATGCTAAGAGAACGTTTTGGTTTACAATAAAAATTTACATAAGAATTTGAATACATTTTATTGCTATACAAGGTGGTTCTATTTTTTTTTTCTAAAATAAATTATACTAATTACCCATTTCTACGCCACTGGTTGTTCAAGATGTTAGATATTAACAGGTTTTATGCTAACCCATGCCGTTATAACATGTACCAAATATGACTTAAATATCTCAACTAGTTTGTAAAATATTCAATAAATTCCACATATTTCTTGCCACTTTAACACCATGTAACTTTTTTATAAGGCCTTAAAATGATATAGTTTATAGAAGAAAGTGCGGTTATTTTTTGGCTTTCTTTCACCTGTTGAAGTGTTGCAGATTAAAACTGAATCACCCTGTATAAAAGGTTCGTGCTGTTTGGAGTGTTCGCTGTGTTCGCCGCATTCCCGGCAGCCCTTGTAGTGGTAATTGTGATGGTCCGAGCGTTCTTCAGAGAGATGGACGCAGTAGTGGCTGCCGGCGCTCTTTTGATTATCGATGCTTTAACTAGCAATAAAAAAAGGATAAAAGAAAAAACCCGAGAAAAAAAGGAAAGCGTGGACAATACGTATTTTTTACAACATAAAAATATGGCACTGCTCCGGGGTATGGATATCATATACACTTGCAGAATTTTACGAGGATGGCTGCAGAAGATTGTGAGAAGTCGATGTGTTTAGTTGTATGTTTTGGCACAACAAACGCTGCGAACAGGGCAAACGCTGCGAACAGAGCGAACGCTACAAACACCCGTACCCAATGCGCACCAGCGAACAACTAATTCCCTTCGCGCAAACCCGGTTTACCGACAAGCCTCCGAAAATGTTTTGCGCGTCCGTGCGCGTTTGGCGCGGCGTACTCACCAGAGAATTTCGCGCGGCGCGCGCGGCGCGTTCTGCGCGTTCGGAGGAATTTGTTGCAAGTGAATACGCGCCTTTTAGGAGGTAGAGTGCAGTGATAATAAAAAATGAAACTTTGGCTTCGTGTGGGGTTGAACCCGGGACCAACGAATTACTAGTCCCGTGGCTTTACCGTTCAGTTGCAGAAGTGCCTGGATGGCTGCAGAAGATTGTGAGAAGTCGATGTGTTTAGTTGTATGTTTTGGCACAACAAACGCTGCGAACAGGGCAAACGCTGCGAACAGAGCGAACGCTACAAACACCCGTACCCAATGCGCACCAGCGAACAACTAATTCCCTTTGCGCAAACCCGGTTTACCGACAAGCCTCCGAAAATGTTTTGCGCGTCCGTGCGCGTTTGGCGCGGCGTACTCACCAGAGAATTTCGCGCAGCGCGCGGCGCGTTCTGCGCGTTCGGAGGTATTTGTTGCAAGTGAATACGCGCCTTTTAGGAGGTAGAGTGCAGTGATAATAAAAAATGAAACTTTGGCTTCGTGTGGGGTTGAACCCGGGACCAACGAATTACTAGTCCCGTGGCTTTACCGTTCAGTTGCAGAAGTGCCTGGATGGCTGCAGAAGATTGTGAGAAGTTGATGTGTTTAGTTGTATGTTTTGGCACAACAAACGCTGCGAACAGGGCAAACGCTGCGAACAGAGCGAACGCTACAAACACCCGTACCCAATGCGCACCAGCGAACAACTAATTCCCTTTGCGCAAACCCGGTTTACCGACAAGCCTCCGAAAATGTTTTGCGCGTCCGTGCGCGTTTGGCGCGGCGTACTCACCAGAGAATTTCGCGCAGCGCGCGGCGCGTTCTGCGCGTTCGGAGGTATTTGTTGCAAGTGAATACGCGCCTTTTAGGAGGTAGAGTGCAGTGATAATAAAAAATGAAACTTTGGCTTCGTGTGGGGTTGAACCCGGGACCAACGAATTACTAGTCCCGTGGCTTTACCGTTCAGTTGCAGAAGTGCCTGGATGGCTGCAGAAGATTGTGAGAAGTCGATGTGTTTAGTTGTATGTTTTGGCACAACAAACGCTGCGAACAGGGCAAACGCTGCGAACAGAGCGAACGCTACAAACACCCGTACCCAATGCGCACCAGCGAACAACTAATTCCCTTTGCGCAAACCCGGTTTACCGACAAGCCTCCGAAAATGTTTTGCGCGTCCGTGCGCGTTTGGCGCGGCGTACTCACCAGAGAATTTCGCGCAGCGCGCGGCGCGTTCTGCGCGTTCGGAGGTATTTGTTGCAAGTGAATACGCGCCTTTTAGGAGGTAGAGTGCAGTGATAATAAAAAATGAAACTTTGGCTTCGTGTGGGGTTGAACCCGGGACCAACGAATTACTAGTCCCGTGGCTTTACCGTTCAGTTGCAGAAGTGCCTGGATGGCTGCAGAAGATTGTGAGAAGTTGATGTGTTTAGTTGTATGTTTTGGCACAACAAACGCTGCGAACAGGGCAAACGCTGCGAACAGAGCGAACGCTACAAACACCCGTACCCAATGCGCACCAGCGAACAACTAATTCCCTTCGTGCAAACCCGGTTTACCGACAAGCCTCCGAAAATGTTTTGCGCGCCCGTGCGCGTTTGGCGCGGCGTACTCACCAGAGAATTTCGCGCAGCGCGCGCGGCGCGTTCTGCGCGTTCGGAGGAATTTGTTGCAAGTGAATACGCGCCTTTTAGGAGGTAGAGTGCAGTGATAATAAAAAATGAAACTTTGGCTTCGTGTGGGGTTGAACCCGGGACCAACGAATTACTAGTCCCGTGGCTTTACCGTTCAGTTGCAGAAGTGCCTGTTAAATTTAGACTTTTATTCTTATTTTTGACCTACATCCTACATCAGAGCCCTCTGGAAATGGGCCTCTAACTGTTTATTTTAACGTTCAATTTCCATTCTCCCTTCTCTCATTCTATGTAGCTGTCACTCCTGTCGCCACGACCATTTCCGCGCTTTTCGTGTCTTTCAAGTGAATAGCTTGCGGTCACAATTTTAATTATTTATTGCAAATTAAATATTGCGATTTGGGAGCTGATATTTGGTAGGTACGTGCTCTTTCTATAGGTACGCAAATATATTAAAGAAATAAAAAAATAAAGTTACCCTTTGCGCAAAACGGTTTGAGTTTGAATTTATGACATTAAATAGGTGGATAGTGTGGGACAGGGACTCTTTAAAGTAAGGAGACCCAGCATAATACTTTCCAAAGTGAGGCCTATTCTTTCCTCACTCTAATGGTCTCAGTGATGCCAAGTATGGCATTTTATTTGAGATTCTAAGAATATAACAGGTACTTTGATTGTTAGTAAAAATTAATAATGGTTTCCATGATTTCTAAAAATTAGACTTGACAATTTTGTGCATACAACTACAGAATGTGGCAACTGTCAAATGAAAGAAATTTATTTTATAGTTGAAATCGATTGCCAGCAATTATTTCCACGAATTTAAGTAATAAGTATGGTAAGTCAGTAGTGCCGATTTTGCTTATTTAAGAATTTTCGCTATTGCACCTTGTTACCAGGTTCGTCATTCCATTATTATTTGTAATATGTATACTTGAATTTTCTTCCCTTGTTGAATGTATCTACCCAAAGAACTTTCACAGATTTCGGGATGGACTAATAAGATTAGGACTAGTAGTTCTAATGATGTAGTTTTTCTCGGTGTTCACCTCACAAACTTAAAATAAACTTGTAGTCGTAGATAAAAACTCTTTAAAAAAAGACCTGACTGAAATTACCTGATTAGTAATTTAAAATTTTCGAAATACGATTTGTTTTGAACTATAGTACCTACTTATACGTAATGCCCACGTAATGGGAATTGTAGGATTACTAAAGGTGAAACAGGAAAAATCTGGTTGCAATTATTGGGACTACTACTACAGGCGGCCGCATTACCTTTAATTGACACATCTGGGTATCTGGAAGTTAGAAAACTTAAAAATTGTGAATTATGATGGGAAATCTTTTGCCTCCTTCAGATTCTATGGCACTGGCATGTCACAAAAACCTTATGTCAGTTGGACATTGACATATAACATAACCTTGTACCAGCCCCCTTGTGGTCTCCTTGGAGTCAACAAAAAACAAACTTCCCCTCAAGGCTTCACTTTTCCTGTGACATGCTGGGTCTCCTTATTTTAAAGAGTCCCTGGTGTGGGATATCAATTTCTTATTTGAATACCTTTCCTACTCAAAACCACCTTAATTTCTCAAAAATGAGTGCATTTATCTTGTCATTAGTCCTAAAAAACTGTTGGCATGTGCCGCACAACCTTAAAGCCACGCCATTTTAGTTTGCCCTTTTTTAATTACGCTTCCCCCGAATGGAATTTTTATCTACCGTATATCGGCTCTATTTCCTCATTTCCCTCGACCACTCTCGGCGCTCATTTTGCGCGCCCCGCTCCATTTGCCCCGGTAAATAGAGGCGCCCATTACTGCGCCGTAATTGGATGTTGATACAAAACTGGGGCTTGGGTAAATGCACGCGCCGCCGCCGCCGAAAACTAATAAAAGCCGAATATCTTTCGGGGGGCCCCCCCGAAAACCGCCGTAATAGGCCTTGTGTTTAATGTTGCGTCGGTTTCCGGCGATTAATATAACGCGGGGAGCGTTTGCGGTGATTTTCTTACAGTGGCGCTACCGTTGAACCATAATTATTATATTCATTAGGTATTCTTCGTTTCCCTGTGTCCCCGCCACCTGCTATCCTAGTCTTGTGACCGAGGAAAAAAGCGCAGTATTGAAATGTCACTAGTTCGAAAAGTGAAACGTCACGACTAAAACCATTGTCGATTGGTCAGATAGACAGCGCAGCGTTGCCAAGTATAAATTCGATGTGGTGACAATTTTAAACGGTTCCTCTTTGGGACTAAATTGTGTGCAGGTTTTTAGGACTGAATGAACATCGAAATATAAGACGAAAAGTTTTGAACGGATCCAAATATTTGCACGAAATTTGGTAACTGAGGAATTCAAATATTTGCATAGCTTTGATGTGATTTTATATACTCAGACAAATAATAAACATAGGCTCAATAACCCCAAAATCTCCTCAAAAAAAAAAAATAAGAAAAACGCAAAAGTAAACAATCGAAATACATCAACACACAAATCAAATCAAATCTCAACGAACTCTGGATCAGCATAATAAAGCAAATGCGCATAAAAAGAACTTCAGTGCCGAGGTAGGTACATATTATATATTTTTTTTGAAATCGAAAAAAAAAAGTTTTATTAGGCGAAAAAATAATTATAAGGGATCACCCGTCCATGAAACGACTGCGCGTGGCGTCGCTTGACTTTGACGATCGCTCTACCTAGGTCAAGTACGACCAGACACGGCACTTACTGACAGAAAATCCAAACTGCTGCCTGTTGTGCAACCTCCATGTAAAATAGATTAATATTCAAACCTACTAAAATATTTATATTGAATGATTGCGCTGTTATAGGTAACAATTTCGCAATGTGTACGAAAAGTTAAATGGGATTTATTGGCCGGGTTTTGAATATTTGGTCGCTTTTGACGGGCGATGGCTCCGCGTCTGACGTTTGATGTTTACATCTCTCCAAGGCCTACTTATTGAAAAAATCGTACTATGATGGGCTACTTCAGTGCCGATTTCTGAGCTTTTAATGACGATTTTGAGACACTTCACTGCCGATTTCAAGAAAAATATTTTTTTATTTGTTTGGACGTTTACTGCTGCCCCCAATACAACAAAAGAATGAACTATTTAATTTTCTAATAATTATAAAAATTGTGAAATGCAAAATAGTGGTTTAAAGTGGAATAATAATTAAGGTTATGATGTCGAATCACAAAGTATAAAGATTATGGAATTGTATGGAATCAGCAGACACAAATCGCTTACCAATTAGGTGCCCGATGTTTCTTGACGAAAGAAGAAGATCACTACTGCCTTCAATATTTTAAGGTATTTTCAAATTTCGAACTGAATCGTGTCGCAGTGCTCCGTGATCCTGGTAGTAAGCTTATCTAAGCATGGAATTCCGCTAGCTTCATTTCTTTAATAATTGCGCAAATAATTTTTAGGATTTTCAATTTCCATACTTTGATTCCTTAGAAAATAATATTACTTTTTATCATAGATTGAGGGAACCATAGATATTCAAAAGCATTGTTGAAACCGTCCCCAAAAAATCCTGCTACACCAAATTTCAAAACTTTAATTTTGGAGCGAATAAAAATTAAAACAGATAAATTGTAATGTCTTACAATTCTTAGTACTTGATACTACGTTAAGGCCCAGAAAAGGACGAATTTCTGGGGTTAAGGTATAGGCGTTGCCTGACGTATCAATAAAGACTGCTCACGGTTGTCAAGTCCTGTCACTTTTTGGCACACCATGAGCTTTTAGGATACAAAATACAATGCAAAATACATTGTTAGATATCAGCGCCATCTGTTTTCCAGGACATGAAGCCATAACCGTGAAAAGTCTTGTAAATATGTCAGTCAACGGTATAGGTATTTTAACTTAATAATATATTTCGTGACCCAAATTTGATTTTTAAAGTACAAAGTGGTTGGGATTCGGGGTCGTAAAAAAAAGGCAGCATAAAATTAAATCATCTCTTCACCAACGTTTCGGCTGATATACAACCATCTTCAGGGTTCTAAAATTTACAAGATACATAGTAAAACGAGAAAATAAAAACATTATCAAAACAACAAAAGTTTGACAATTTAAAATGTAAGTAATAAGTTCAATAAAAACACAAATAGCCAAAAGACAAAAGACTTACCAAGATATTCTTTTACTTGTCACTATTAAACAATAATAATAGACAGGGCTGAAGTAGATATTAAAGCTAGACAAACTAATCAAGTACATGAGTTTTATTTTATTATTTCTCTTGAAGCAGAGTCAATTTGCTTTTCGCCTTCAAGACAAATAATAAAATAAAACTCATGTACTTGATTAGTTTGTCTAGCTTTAATATCTACTTCAGTCCTGTCTATTATTATTGTTTAATAGTGACAAGTAAAAGAATATCTTGGTAAGTCTTTTGTCTTTTGGCTATTTGTGTTTTTATTGAACTTATTACTTACATTTTAAATTGTCAAACTTTTGTTGTTTTGATAATGTTTTTATTTTCTCGTTTTACTATGTATCTTGTAAATTTTAGAACCCTGAAAATGGTTGTATATCAGCCGAAACGTTGGTGAAGAGATGATTTAATAGGTATTTTAATTTAGTTATTAGTTTTTATATAAAATTTTATGTAAAATATTTGGTGTAGCGTGCGGAAATTTCAACAATGGTTCTGACAGTCTATGTGTAGCTTTGTCTATACTTTTATATATATATTTATATTTTTAAACAAATGCTTATGGTGGCGTTTCTGGGCACACAAATCAGAAGCTACATTTATTTGTAGGCAACAGGAAAGTATCCCCATTTATATTGAATGATTGCGCTGTTATAGGTAACAATTTCGCAATGTGTACGAAAAGTTAAATGGGATTTATTGGCCGGGTTTTGAATATTTGGTCGCTTTTGACGGGCGATGGCTCCGCGTCTGACGTTTGATGTTTACATCTCTCCAAGGCCTACTTATTGAAAAAATCGTACTATGATGGGCTACTTCAGTGCCGATTTCTGAGCTTTTAATGACGATTTTGAGACACTTCACTGCCGATTTCAAGAAAAATATTTTTTTATTTGTTTGGACGTTTACTGCTGCCCCCAATACAACAAAAGAATGAACTATTTAATTTTCTAATAATTATAAAAATTGTGAAATGCAAAATAGTGGTTTAAAGTGGAATAATAATTAAGGTTATGATGTCGAATCACAAAGTATAAAGATTATGGAATTGTATGGAATCAGCAGACACAAATCGCTTACCAATTAGGTGCCCGATGTTTCTTGACGAAAGAAGAAGATCACTACTGCCTTCAATATTTTAAGGTATTTTCAAATTTCGAACTGAATCGTGTCGCAGTGCTCCGTGATCCTGGTAGTAAGCTTATCTAAGCATGGAATTCCGCTAGCTTCATTTCTTTAATAATTGCGCAAATAATTTTTAGGATTTTCAATTTCCATACTTTGATTCCTTAGAAAATAATATTACTTTTAGTTATTAGTTTTTATTTAAAATTGTATGTAAAATATTTGGTGTAGCGTGCGGAAATTTCAACAATGGTTCTGACAGTCTATGTGTAGCTTTGTCTATACTTTTATATATATATTTATATTTTTAAACAAATGCTTATGGTGGCGTTTCTGGGCACACAAATCAGAAGCTACATTTATTTGTAGGCAACAGGAAAGTAGCCCCATTACTAAAACGATAAACCTTGTGATTTATCTTTCCGGGACTTACCCAACCAATCGTAAAAACAGTTCGAGAAATCCGCCGGCGTCGTCTACCCCTCCCTTAATACGCTTCTCCAACGTTAACAGTTCGCAACAGGTCCGGCGTGGGCTTCGACAACTTTCCGAGCTCATCAGTGGCGGTAGTTTTGTAGCGTTATTTCTTATCCGACCCGAGGCCCTCCGATCGCGACGGTAACGGCCCGGGCCCTCGACTCCAGGTGGTACGGGTGAATTTCCGAACGGAAACGCATCGCGCGGCGGAAGGAAACTGCCGTGCAAACAGAAGCGGGGGTGGCGGCGCCCAGCGGAGGCTACGGCCGCTATCTAACGCCCGTTTAAACGGGGCATCGCGGGAGGCCCACACGCTTTCCGCGACGCCAACATCCTAGGAGGCCCACCTTCCGTTATATCGCTGTCTCGCTAGGCCCACATATACCTCTACCACAGCCGACTCTAGGAGAAGCCCTTAAGTTGAGAAATCTGGCAACATGGCTTGCGGGTCTGCGCGGCGTGGCCTGTCACTCGCTGTCAGTCGATTTTACAAGAAATTTACCAGAATTAATTTGGGTAGTGCGGGTAGTGCTATCGTCGCCAGATTGCTACGACGAGGCAGTGTGTCTCTGGGTGGAAACAGACTTCCCGAAGTGCTGGCGACAGCTTTGTTATAAATTTAGTTTGTTTGTGCAAAAGTGAAACCTTTCTAAGTGAAGAATCGTGCCTTTACAATTTCAAGCCTCAAGATGCCTAGAATCGCCTAGGGATGCTAGAATTTAGTTATGTACCTGACTGTAAGTCAAATCGTAATAATAACTTGAAGTAGCTAGGTTTTCTTTGCTTGACGGCAGGCGGTAGGTAGACTTGTATTCGTTTTGGGCTTTCCAAAGGACGAAAATTTAAGAATAAAATTATTACGGGCCAATTGCATAGACAAACTAAAGTACCCTTTAAAATTAAAGGAGCTTTCTAACAATCCAAAGATTGTTTATAACAGGGACTCTTTAAACTAAGGGGACCCAGCATGTCACAGTCTATCACATAGGAAAAGTGAAGCCTTGAGGGAAGTTTGTTTTCTGTTGACTCCAAGGAGACCACAAGGGGGCTTATACAAGGTTATGTTATACGTCAGTGTCCATCTGCCATCAGGTTTTATGTGACATGCCAGTGCCATAGATTCTAAAGGAGGCAAAATATTTCCCATCATAATTCACAATTTTTAACTTTTCTAAGTTCCAGATACTCAGATGTGTCAATTAAAGGTAATGCGGCCGCCTGTAGTAGTTCCAATAATTGCAACCAGATTTTTCCTGTATCACCTTTAGTAATCCTACAATTCCCATTACGTGGGCATTACGTATAAGTAGGCAGTTCAAAACAAATCGTATTTCGAAAATTTTTAATTATTAAGCAGGTAGCTTCAGTCAGGTCTTTTTTAAGAGTTTTTATCTACGACTACAAGTTTATTTTAAGTTTGTGAGGTACCTTGGGAGAGAAACCAAATTACAAAAATGTTATAATGAACACCGAGAAAAACTACATCATTAGAACTAGAACTACTAGACCTAATCTATTAGTCCATCCTGACATCTGTGAAAGTTCTTTGGGTAGAAACATTCAACAAGGGAAGAAAGTTCAAGTATAATACATATTACAAATGGTTTGAGGAACCTGGTAACAAGGTGCAATAGCGACAAATTCTTAAATAAGCAAAATCGGCACTACTGACTTACCATACTTATTACTTAAATTCGTGGAAATAATTGCTGGAAATCAATTTCAACTATAAAATATGACAGTTGCCACATTCTCCACTTGTATTCACAAAATTGTCAAGTCTAATTTTTAGAAATCGTGGAAACCATTATTAATTTTTACTAACAATCAAAATACCTGTTATATTCATAGATTCTCCAATAAAGTGGCATACTTGGCATCACTGAGACCATTAGAATGAGGAAAGAATACGCCTCACTTTGGAAAGTATAATGCTGGGTTCCCTTACTTTAAAGAGAGTCCCTGGTTTATAATATTGTTGCAAAAGTTTCTTTACCTAATTTTAAGTCAAAATATATTTTAGTTGAATGTATTATGAAATTGACCCTAACTGCCATTTCAATCACAAGAGATATTATTCTCCTTCACAACATGCAGTTCTCTGTTCGCTTGTTGTTTGTTCAAAACCAACGACGTCAAAACCTATAGACGTGGTGCCCCATTGTTAAAATGCCCTTTATTTTGCCTCCAAGATTAAATATATCCATACTACTCTAAAAACATGCTACAAACAAAGACAGAAAGTCAACCATCAACCAACTATACACCCGGTGATTCCCGGTTATGGTTCCTCCAGAATCACACTTAGATATCGCGTGTTTTTTCTTGTTTGGGGGCGCCGGAAGCATCGGAACCTCACCTGAAGACTCGGGGGACGGTCTAACGACGCCAGCCTCCGAGCCCAGAGTCGAAATAAGTTCGCTACGGCTCGACAAAAAGGGGCAATTTCTGACAATCTCGCGACATTTTCGGATTGATTTAATGGAGCGCTTAGATTGTGATTAGTTCTGGGCGTCAAGCATTTATCAAAACAAACCTGTCTATATGTTCTGACGTCATTGTTCAAAACTAACAAGTTAAGGTGGTGTCAATTTATAGTGAGCCACCCGCTGTACAGGGTTATTCACTGAATTAGCCCCCCATCTAACTTTTTTGTTTTTTAAGATAAAAGGGTGATTCAAAAAACAAAATCAATGGTTGGGCGAATACTTTTTTATGCCATGACCGTTTAGTGTTCAGGGTGTTCCAAAAAAGTAGGACCAATGGCAACTTAATTTTTTTAAATGGAACACCCTGTATATTATTGGATATTTGAAATCTGCTCATGAAGGCAATCAAAATGATATTAAACTTTGGGGCATTATCTTTTTCCGTTTTTGAAAAATTCCGTATTCAAATTTTATACTAAATTTCTATCTTTATCACGAGATCCACAAATTCGAGTTAAATAAATTTAGTATAAAATTTGAATACTTACGGAATTTTTCAAAAACGGGAAAAGATAATGCCACAAAGTTTAATATCATTTTGATTGCCTTGATGAGCAGATTTCAAAAATCCAATAATATACAGGGTGTTCCATTTAAAAAAATTAAGTTGCCATTGGTCCTACTTTTTTGGAACACCCTGAACACTAAACGGTCATGGCACAAAAAAGTATTCGCCCAACCATTGATTTTGTTTTTTGAATCATCCTTTTATCTTAAAAAACAAAAAAGTTAGGTGGGGGGCTAATTCTCAGTGAATAACCCTGTACATGTAAATATCAGATAGCATATAGAGTTTCTTAAATTTAGTTTACTTTGTGGTAGGTATATTTCTATTTGAAAGTCTTATATTTGGTATTTTTATTCAGTGCGTGGAAAAATCGATGATCGGGAAGACTTATTTTACATTATTACTAATACAGATGAAAAGTTAGTGGGTGTTTTCAAAGAATTATAATAAAATACGGTGTTGCCAAGGTAGATCTGTCGAGAAGCGGGTCTGGCGAGAATTGGACGTGCTGGGGTATTTGAGCCGCGGTAGGTGGGCCCCTCCTATCTAGCGCCCATTAAGTGTCGGATATACGGGAGTTTCGCGGAATCGAAGCCATAGGCGGCCCTTATCTGCCGTTTATGGGACCTGAGGGCCCCGATATATATACGGGATACGTTCCGCCATCGATCACGTATACGATACGGTATGTGCGGGGCGAAGTCGAAGTTGATGTAGTGTACGGTTCGGGGCGGGGTAACTCTGTCAAGATGATACAGTGCCGCAATAAATGGAGGAGTTTAAAGAGGGCGACGTTGGAGTTGGAAATATTCTTGGGGGTGATAAGGTCGATATTTTGCTTATCGGTCTTTGTCTTAAAGTTTATAGAGACGTGAATATATTTTTGAGATTTTAAAGTTTGCTTTTAGACATATACTTATAGGTACATCAGCAGTGTTTTGCTTTCTCTACTATATGTCTATATGATAATAGCTGCATAATACCTCACAACGTTTTTATAAGGTTGGAATTTCAAGAAATAGCGAAAGCGAAAGTACCAAACACATGGCGCTAAATCAAGGTTAGTAACTAACCTTTTAACGGGCTGAAGTTATCAGCAGTTGTCGGCTTCGCAGCAATGTTGCCAGAGCTAGTACAAATGTACATATCTATAGTAAAATCAAGTAATTCTGACGCCTTATGTAAACAAGAGCATGTGCGTTGAGATATTCGTCAGAGCCGCACTGAGGCACGGCACGAACTTTTTTTTAATTTTACTTTTACAATTGTTTACCCATATAGCATTTAATATTTTTTGAATATGCAAAATAAGTTCCTAATATGCAAAAAATATTCCCCCATATTTATAAAACAACATTCTAATGGTCTCAGTGATGCCAAATGCCAAGTATGCCATTTTATTGGAGAATCTATAAATATAACAGGTACTTTGATTGTTAGTAAAAATTAATAATGGTTTCCATGATTTCTAAACTGTCATATTTTATAGTTGAAATTGATTTCCAGAAATTATTTTCACGAATTTAAGTAATAAGTATGATAAGTCAGTAGTGCCGATTTTGCTTATTTAAGAATTTGTCGCTATTGCACCTTGTTACCAGAGTCCTCAATCCATTTGTAATATGTATACTTGAACTTTCTTCCGTTGTTGAATGTATCTACCCAAAGAACTTTCACAGATTTCGGGATGGACTAATAAGACTAGGTCTAGTAGTTATAGTTCTAATGAAGTAGTTTTTCTCGGTGTTCATTATAAAATTTTTGTAATTTTATTTCTCTCCCAAGGTACCTTACAAACTTAAAATAAACTTGTAGTAGTAGATAAAAACTCTTTAAAAAAAGACCTGACTGAAGCTACCTGCTTAATAATTTAAAATTTTCGAAATATATTATAATAATATTTGTTTTGAACTACCTACTTATACGTAATGCCCACGTAATGGGAAATGTAGGATTACTAAAGGTGATACAGCAAAAATCTGGTTGCAATTATTGGGACTACGACAGGCGGCGGCATTACCTTTAATTGATACATCTGAGTATCTGGAAATTAGAAAAGTTAAAAATTGTGAATTATGATGGGAAATATTTTGCCTCCTTTAGAATCTATGGCACTGGCATAGTTACAATAGTTTACGACATATGTTACAATATTTTACGAAATATGTTCAGTAACTGCATAATAATAAATAATAAAAGCTTTATTTAGCACATTGCTACTTATTACATAATACGTATTGGCTTTTATATAATTAAATTAACAAAAATCTAGTTTTTCTTCAATATAACTTATTAATTTTGTTCTAAATTTGGATAAACTTTTAATCATTTTAATATTGATGGGCAATTAAAATATTTAAATCCTTTATATAACAATTGATTTTGCCCAAAATTTGTACTAAATTTATTTAGAAACAAATCTTCCTTATTTCTTCTACTATAACCTGGACTCTGCCTGTTCCTTTTAAATAAATCTTTCTCTGAAATTTTCGGAATCAAATTATTTTTCACTTTAAAGACAAAAATTAAAGTATTTTCAACTATTTTTTTATTTACGCCATATAAATTTAGTTTCTTATGCATTTGTCTTACATTTGTGTATTTATCAAAATTTAGAATCACCCTCAAGGCTCGGTTTTGTAACTTTTGTAATATACTCATTTGAGATTTGTTAAATAAAAATAAAATAGTTGAACCATAATATGTAAAGTGTGGGAAAAGAACAGTTTTGAAAATTTTTAATTTAAATTTTCTTGTCAAATTCATAGATGATATTCTTGAAAGAAAACCTACTTTCTTCGATATTTTTTTAGATACATAATCAAGGTATTTGTCAAAATTTAATTTAGAATCAATAAATAGCCCAAGATATTTCATATTTTCAACCCTTTCAATTTCAGTTTGATCTAAACATAATTTAAATTTATTGTTATGATTAAAGTTTCTATTTGAAAGTAGGTATCATATATTTAGATTTATTTGAATTCGAATTTAACTTATTCACATCGAACCAAAGAGATATATTTTTTAAATCATTAAATTTCCTAATGATGTACAAGTACGTCGATGACTCAGTTGGTCAGAGCGTTGAACTTGTAAATCCATGGTCGTAGGTTTGAACCGTGCAACTGGCGTTAGCGTTTTTTTATTTTATAATACACACTTGAATATTAAATGGATATACATAGAACATACAAAAATGCTTCTGAAGTTTTCAAATAAATCTTCAATTAATATTTGTGGAACATATATTCAAGTTATTTCTGAATATTATTTATAATACGTGAAATAGCACTTTCAAAAGGTGAACACCTGAATGTTGCCTGAATGTTCAAATAATGTGTCTACAGTTCTTATGAATTCCTACAATATGCATGTTCTCTGAAAAAATATTATCAGAATATTCCACCAATGTAATTTTGCTATATGGGTACGTGAAAGTACTTCGAAAAAAATATGGGCTTAATTAAAATTGTTCAAAACATCGATAAAATTATTCGTGGCACTGTCTAAATAGCTGAAAACAACAAGATAAAACCTCATAAACACACTTTCGCGATCGAGTACATCCATGGTGTCAGGCACGATGATATTTTATTGCCTGTTGACCAATCGCCTTACTTCGTGGAATGTCGTAAAACACGTGCTTTTATCAATCAAAATGGTGCGCACAAGTATAACTTTCCGCATAAGAATACGAGCGCTTTTCCGCACGCTCATAGAAAGAGGAGACTTTTCTGGCGGTCGTCAGACGAGACGTGCACTGGCAGTTGTCAGAAGCTGACTCTCATCGCCCCCTTCTCCGCGAACATTCTCCTCGTCGAAGTGAAAGCCGTCGCGACGGGCCCCATCTCCAGCAAATCCCCGCGCGTCGGCGAAAAGGGCAATTAAGGTTGTCTGGGGGAACGGACCTTCGGACCGGGGATTTGTTCTTTTAATAAACGAAGACGACGTACTTGGGAAGGACCGCCGGCCGGAAGCGGGGTCCGATCCGGTCGATAGTGCCGGTAGGCAACCAGACATGCAATTAGCCTTTTGTCTAAGGCAGAGATATGGAGGTGGGAAGAATGAGCGTCAAGCTGCGCGAACTTGGGTATCACCTGGGCCGCCATTTTCTAAGTTAACCTTACAGGGGATAGTTAATATTTCTTTAGTATATTAGCAGGGTCGCTTATAAAAGAAATATAAATAAAATTTTAAATATTATGTCATTGTTCACGTCTGACGTCAAACAGTTTCAAACCTTCAAAACACTGCAAGAACAATACAACTAATATAATAATAATAATATAAATCCTAAAAGTTACAAAATATAGATTTTGTTGTGTCGTTGTGAGAGTTTGGAATGTTTTGGTCAACCTCAAAACATTTGGCGTATAGGTAGGTATGTAGTAAAGAAACACAGCCCTATGAATATATACGTCAGAAGTTCACGTTTACATTACCTGGCTGCACTTCAACTCTAATAATCCAATGTTTTCATTGGTCGAACGTAACAAGTTAAAAGTTGACGAACTGCTTACCAAAATGTTACGATACATCGTTGTAAACAGGACGACTCATTTCGAAATATGGAATAAAAAATCCAGGTCCGTATTTAAAAAAATTAAGATGATCCCTCTATCTCAATGACAAAACGCCGCCCCGAAAATATAAAAATACCATGACGTAGTTCAGAAAAAGTTGCAATGAAAAAGTATAATTTATTTTCGGTTTTTCTTAAATATCTCAGCAACCCATGAAAATATTTTAACTTTCTCAACGGCATATTGTTAGGCGCCCAAAGGCGCAAGTTTGCCTCCAACTGAATCACCCTGTAGAGATCACATAATTACGGTCCAAGGATGATTTTTGGGAATGTTGCGATATGTTCTATGTTCTTTCTCCTTCCTCCAAATTTGGTATACAGATACGGACATTTTGAGAGACGCCAGCTCATATCATATGTGGTCAGATTTTTTTATAAAAGAATTATGCAATCTTGTTATAGACCGGGAGATAATGACAGATTTTTGGACGTGATTTTACTCAGTATGCCTTGCAAAGGGCATTAGGTGGCACATATTCTCACAATAATAAGGTATGAATTAGAGAGTCATCCTGGGTTCTTCATATGAAAAACTGAGTTTTCAATTATTCGAAAAATATGCGTTTTGATATGATTTTAGACAGGCTGCCATGTGTTTTATAAGAAGTTCAAAATAGAAAATTCCTCGGAAAACCATAGGCATACCGTTAGCGTGGGTCCAAAGGGCTATTATTGCCACGTGAATTTGTATTTTAATAATTAATTTTTCCATGTTTCTGAACAGGCTGCCAATGAGAAGTATGCAAGTGTTTGTTATGGAAATGCTGAAAAAAGGATGGCATATCTTTTGCGTATGTCCAAGTACTGTTTAAATTGAATGTTATTTAATAATTTAAACGATTTATTCGATGTAAAGCGTATTTGGACATGCGCAAACGGTATGTCATATTTTCTTCGGCAGTTTCATAACAAGAACTTGTATACTTCTCATTAGCAGCCTGTTCAGAAACATGGAAAAATTAATTATTAAAATTCAAGTTCACATGGCAATAATAGCCCTTTGGACCCACGCTAACGGTATGTCTATGGTTTTCCGAGGAATTTTCTATTTTGAACTTTATTATAAAACATAGCAGCCTGACTAAAATCATATCAAAACTCATATTTTTCGAATAAATGAAAATTCATTTTTCCATATGAAGAACCCAGGATGACTCTCTGATTCATACCTTATTATTGTGAGAATATACGCAACATAATGCCCCTAATCTCCCGGTCCATTAAATCATCATTTAGGTAGGTATGTACATACTTCTAACAGCATTTTTTTGCCTAAATGTAGGTACCGTTGTTGCACAATTAACTATTTAACCGATATTATTGATTTTTCTTATAACTTATCACTCAGAATCCGCTAAAAATAGTGAAAAATATCAGAAGCGCTGAATATGGTCAATTTCTGCAACATATTGCCCAAAGTAACGTTCTCCGTTTCCCGTTAATAAATCTCCCGGTCTCCATGTTTTATGTGGATATCCGGTCGGCGGAAACTTAGTCGATAAAACCCAGAAACTTGGCGAAACAACAGTTGCTGTAACGGACCGCCAGACCATCGTGGGGAAGTGAATTTCTGAACTTGGGTCATATGGCGCGGGAAATGAAACCCTTATAACTGCTGGTATCGCACAAAGTTAAGAATGTTGCGATATTGTGCGAATTGGCGGTTTGTAGAGATACCGTAGGAAAGTCTGGGACCAAATAATAATTGATTCGATAAGGGATATTTTTTTCATAATATTGCACCTCTTATTTCGAAATAAATGTATTGTCTACCTCTCCTTGAAACATTTCAAATGATTGTTCCTATATATATACTTGGTGTTCCCCTTTTAAGGTGCAAAATCTAAAGATAGATTTGGTTAAACATTTGATATGCATTTGTTTTTTGAAATAGCGCTCTGTCTTTATTTTTAATTTAACACATTAAGAGTGGGACACCTTTGCCCTGGAAAATACTTATATTTAGGTCAACAAATACTGGATGTAACAGAAAGCAACCATTTACAAATATTGGTAAATAACAAAATTTCTTTTGTATCATTGATTTCTCATAAAATTTTTAATTATGAGGTCATTCGAAATTCAAACTCGATGTCTCAGAGGCCTACTACTGTGAGCAAACGTAAAAAGAATAAATCTGCAGTTGCATATTTTTCCCTTATTGTAATTAGGTAGATATCGGGTTTGAATGACACTGTATATATTGTTCTTGTTACACCCTGTATCTACTATCATTTTGTCACAGAAAAAACTCGACTGATCAGGATTTTCCCAGAGTTAAAAATGTTTAGGATTTTAAATTTATATATTTACATGTAACTTATATGATATACTAATACGTAGGTACTCCCACAGAAAATATACGCTACGCGTAGCGTATATTTTCTGTGCATACTCCTATAGAAATATTTAACGCAAGACCCTCTTGGTACCACAGACATATATAGCTTCGCTTAGGTCTGTGTTGGTACCTATCAATGTTTAGAAAGCCCTACAGAAGAACCAAGGGTCGAGTATCCTCAGACTAGTATTTTATAAACTAAGATTTTTACCATAGACATTTTTCCAGATGTCGGACTTAGCTTGATTTTGGAAAAGTTCGTTAGGTACTAGAAAAGCATTCTATAAAATTGCAAATTAATTCTATTTTTTGTTGCAACATCAGCAATTAACGAGATAATCTAGCTATAGTATAAAACTTACGACCTCGTTTCTTTTCAGTAGGATGCACGTTTTTGAATATTCTAGCACGTGTTTCCTAGAAAAAAAGTAGCTATACTTAACCGGTAGATCTTTATCAGTCCAGTTTTTTACCAAGTCTCCTTGCCACCCTCTTTTCTTTGCCTTTATCGTCGCACCAGGAAACTTGGCATTCGCCTCATCAAGTTGGCGGGTACGTTATTATTCGTTAGTACTTATAGCAATTATACCATAAAGATAACATCATAAACGATTAACGGCCAGAGCTCACGAGTACAAGCTATCCTTTTTCCACGACTACCATTTTCTAACACGTTTAGTTACAAATCATTACCAAACACATGAATTAAGAGGGGGTTGCAGACGTTAGATTTCGTATTTTTTTAAGTTGTATAGCATAAAATCTAATAACATTTTACCTGGCAAAAAGTTAGTAGGTACAAACATCTCTGTCTTCATTTTAATCATAAGATCTTACAAGCAGTGTTTTGTTTTACAGGTTATGAAAACCTTGGGAAAAATAATAATTCCAGTGCATACCTATGCTTCTAAGATCTTATGATTAAAATGAAGACAGAGATGTTTGTACTAAATTTTTGCCAGGTAAAATGTTATTATATTTTATGCTATACAACTACGAAATCTAACGTCACTTTCGCTGTCGGCAACCCCCTCTTAATAGGAAGACTTAGTTTGGGTTAAAGCGTCAGTTTTTTTTCTAAAAGCTTACTTTGCATTAATATCAAATATGGCGAAAACCATTCTGCTGGTTACAGCTACAGTAGGTACATACCTACAGTATCTACTCAATACTTTCATTATAGTTTATATTTTTGCATCGCGAAGAGTGGTCTTACTGTTAATATTAATAATTTTTCGTGGGTCTGACGTTAACCTTGTTGTTGACTCTATTTTCACATGTCATTGCGTAAATATTTTACCTTGGATTCACTTCTTTTGTGTATGATGAAGGGGTGCCAAAATTCGCGGTACGCCGTTTAATCGCAGAAAATATACGCTAAGCGGACAGAAAAATAAACACAGAGAAGCATAGTCGATGTAGGTTTCATCCTCGTCGACAGATGGCGCTCGATTGCAGATTGCAGAATGAGACTCGTCCACCGCCTAGCGGCGGACAGTACAATTTCTAGCTGGTTAATTCTTTTTTAATTTTGAAGGAAAGTTTTGCCTGCATCTCTTTTAGAAAAGGCACTTTACCTACATAAAAAAAGATGGTCCAACTTTTAGCTGCCTAACTTGTAGAATCGATAGAAAAGGTTAAAAAGAAGATGATTTTTCTTATAAACATATATCGAAAACTCAATCATTTTCCTTATACACAGTTAAAGGTGGGGTTTTTAAAAGGTATTTTTGTATGTTATGTTAATAAAATTTCTCCTTGTCTGTAAATTTAACTTTTTCTTGCCTGCAGTAAATGTGCTTGTTAATTCTAAGAAAAAAAGTGCTCTTGAATATTTGGCGAAAATGCACAATTTTTGTTTAAAGTCGGTTCAAAAATAAGTAAACAAGTTGTGAAATGCACAGAAAATACACGGAATTTCGACTTTTTATTAGGTACTTTATTTATTGTAATTTTACTGCTATCTATTGTTTTTAACGATTTTTTAGAAAAACTATGCATTTTTATACAAATCTCTAAGAGCGCTTTCTTCTTAGAATTAATTTACCGGAGTGAAGAACAAATTTTCCAGTGACGTATATATTTTTATTTTTTAAAACTAGGTTAGCTCATCTCAATTATTGATTTAAATCTGCCCACCCCGCCAAGAAAATACTTTTAAAAAGTCCTAACTTTAACGCCCTGTACGTGTATAGCGAAAACCATCACATGTACAGGGTGAATCAGTTTTTTGTAGCAGGACTTTAACAGGTTATAGATCTTCAAAAAATAACCGCACTTTCTTCTATAAACTATATCATTTTATGGCCTTATAAAAAAAGTTACAGGGTGTTAAAATTGTAAGAAATATGTGGACTTTATTGAATATTTACCAAACTAGTTGAGATATTTAAGTCATATTTGGCATACGCTATAAAAGCATGGGTTAGCATAAAACCTGTTAATATCGAACATCTTGCGGAGAAGTGGGTAATTGGTAAAATTATTTTTAGAAAAAAAATGAATCACCTTAATTGTAATAAAAGGTATTAAATTTTTTATGTAGATTTTAATTGCATACAAAAATGTCCTCTTGGTATTTGTTCGCATGTGTTCTAGTTTAACGGCGAATTTCATTTTTTTGTATTATTTCGGGGTATTTCTGAAAATTATCTAAAAAAATTGCTCCATAAGTAACGCTTAAAGTAGAAATAATGCGTTTGCTACTTTAAATAAAGTAGCTTTTTCCAATAAACTTAACCTATGTAAGGTTATACTTTTGAAGTTACAGGGTCTAAAACATTTAATAAGAAAGATACAATTAAGGTTACGCTCTGTATCTTGAAAAGTAAAACCTTGAATGGGTTAGTTTATTGGAAAAAGTTACTTTATTTAAAATAAGAAACACGTTTTTCTACTTTAAGTGTTACTTATGGAGCAACTTTTTTAGATAATTTTTCACAAATACCTCGAAATAATACAAAAAATGAAATTTGCCTTTAAACTATAACAAATGCGAACAAATACCAAGAGGACATTTTTGTCTGCAATTAAAATCTACATAAAAAATTCAATACCTTTTGTTAAAATACAAGGTGATTCATTTTTTTTTCTAAAAATAATTTTACCAATTACCCACTTCTCCGCCACTGGTTGTGCAAGATGTTCGATATTAACAGGTTTTATGCTAACCCATGCCGTTTTAACGTATACCAAATATGACTTGAATATCTCAACTAGTTTGGTAAATATTAAATAAAGTCCGCATATTTTTTCCAACTTTAACACCCTGTAACTTTTTTCTAAGGCCTTAAAAATATATAGTTTATACGAAAAAGTGGCGTTATTTTCTGAAGATCTATCAACTGTTAAAGTCCTGCTACAAAAAAAAAACTGATTCACCCTGTGCTACCCTGAGATTACGCTCATTTTTGGAGCTATGACCAGAGCATATAAAACAACCAGCAGTATCACTCCCCATGGCGGGAAAATTCTGCGCACCTGTTCGCGCAGCCGCCATGTGGGAATAGATTCTGTCAAATTGATGCAGTGTCGGGGCGATTGGGCAGTTCTTTTTTGGCTGTATGAGAGATATTACAGTGCCGTGGAGTGTGCTTTTTTGTAAATTGTGCTTTGTGCTAGTATCTTTAAATAATAAGAATCCCAGGAAGGAGTCAAAGCTGATTGTGCTTACCAAACACTATATACTTTTGCGGATGATTTCTCAAGAGTAAGTTATACTGCTGGTTATTTTATATGCTCTGCTATGACTATCTTGCACAATCCGGCAACGACGTTCCCACTAGACATTCGACGCAGCGCCAGCGTGCCGCCATCTAGTACCGAGTAGAGCAAAGTACGGAGATGGCGCGCGTTGGCGGAAGCCCGCTTCCGAGGGCGTAGGGATTTCTGTTCGCTTGGCGCATATTTTCCGTCGTGCCCCCACTAACCCGTCCGCGCGTCTAGGTGCGCAACATGGGCGCCGGCGGGCGCACCTGCCTCGACTCGCCCGCGCGCCGGGGCGACCTGCACAAGCCGGCCGGGCTCTACCCGTGCCACCGACAGGGCGGCAACCAGGTAAACTTGACGGCGGCCCTCCTCCAGTGTTTCTTGTGTTGCAGGTGGCCAGGGGCGACACCTGCCTCGACTCGGAGGCGCGGCCCGAGGACGCCCACCGGCCGGTCGGCCTGTGGCCGTGCCACGGACAGGGCGGCAACCAGGTCGGGATATATGGATGGGGGTTGTGTGTGGTTTGGGTTGTCTCTCGCCGGCCTCTGCGGAAATGGATCTGTCACAATGTCGTAATCACATTCATAAGGGATGATTTTTTTAGGTCTACACCCCACAAAAAAACAGCAAGAAATAAAAAACGTGGTAATTTTGAATTAGGTTATGCTGATAATACAGGGTGTAACTAAACTGATGGCCAAAAATGAAACCACGTATTCTTTCAGTCAAAATAAGGGCACTTCTTCATATATTTTTTCTCCTACGGGCCATAGTTTTTTTTATACAGAGCGTCGAAGTTTGGAGAAAAATACACACATTTCTTAGTATTTCTAGAAGTATACGAGATATTTTCTTCAAATTTGGCATGTCACACGAGCAGATGAGCCGTCAAACTTAAGGTTGACATGAGCTTCTGAGGCGGAGATACAGGGTGTTAGTAAAATTAATTATTTCAGAAAAATATGAATACCCTGTATAATCGCATTTTTTTAATTTGTTTTGAGTGGTGAATAGAATGGTTAACAAAAAGTATCTCTTAGTATTTTTTCATATTTGCAGCCGTTTCTTAATTATTTTTAAAGAACGGCAACGCTGCAATGAACAATAGTCTTAAGAATAAATCTAGCAATCTGTGGATGTCAATTAAACTTTATTCAACAAAATACAAAAACAAAAACAATAATAAAAGAAACGTATTGCTATTATAAAATTAAATTATTAAATATTCGAAATGACCGCCGTCTCTTTCAATACACGCAACTATGCGTTTCCGCATGTTTATTATTGCCATTGGCCATTGGCAAGTCCATAGCAAAAGTGCATATCAGTCAATTCTTCAAATGAAAATATAATTTTTCAAAATATTGATACTAAAGTGCAAAGTTGGCAGCCAAATAATTCTAATAATGCCAAGTTTAATTGACATCCACAGATTGTTAGATTTATTCTTAAAATGACTTGTTTATTGCAGCATTGCCGTTCTTTGAAAATAATTTAAAAACGGCTGAGAATATGAAAAAATACTAAGAGATACCTTTTGTTAACCATTGAATTTACCATTCAAAACAAATTAAAAAAATGCGATTATACAGGGTATTCATATTTTTCAGAACTAATTAATTTTAATAACACCCTGTATCTCCGCAACTGGGGGCCTCACAAGCTTCATATTAACCTTAAATTTGACAACTCATCCGCTCATGTGACACGCCAAGTTTGAAGAAAATATCTTGTATACTTTCTAAATGAATGAAATATGTGTATTTTTCTCTAAATTTCTACGCTCTGTATAAAAAAACTATGGCCCGTAGGAGAAAAAAATATATGAAGAAGTGCCCTTATTTTGACTCCAAGAATACGTAGTTTCATTTTTGACCATCAGTTCAGTTACACCCTGTATACTGTATGCCAGGGTAGACAATTTTTGAGAACAAATCTAGAACAGCATGACATCCATTGGAAAAGGAAGAAAATATAGCAAAAATAACAGAAAACATAATTAAGGGCGATTTGAGGTACGGGGGTTGTAGGGGGTGATCTTTTAGGGGTAGAAAACGGTTTATCACTATTTACGGCAAAACTGCAACTCCTATCGAAAATAGTTAAATGGCAAAGTTGTAGGTAATAAAAAGATCTACAACTTTTGTATATACACTTTTTTCACATAACCTCAAAATATCCGCGAAAAATTGTAATTACCGATATTTTTGTTTTTAATTTGTACCTCCCACAAAAAAAAGATTTATAGATTTATTCTACAACATTTCGTTTCTTGAGAAACCATCTTCAACTTTATTTTTTAAATACGGACCTGGATTTTTTTGCAGATTTTGAAAACACTTTTCATACCAAATACCATGATGTATGACACGAAATATTTTTAAAATATTTTGAGACAATTATACTGAAAAACTATTTACTAATAGTTTTGCCTAATGCCGTAGCATTTTTATTGTAGGAGATAGAAGAAAACGTTTATATTAGAAATTGATGATACTATAATAATACAACCGGGTCCTCAGATAGTTTCAGAAAATTACACAGGGTTTTCTTTTTTAACGTAGCCTAGCTGTCCAAAATTGCCATAACTTACGGTAGTAGGTAGTCTTAAAAAATCATCCTGAAATTTCTAAATACATTTTAGACTATAACGTCAATTTTAAATGGGTACTAAGTAATATCCATTTCCGTAGAAATCAGTGAGGTCGTTGTCTTTGTTTGAAATTGTGGAGGTTGGGAAATTGAGTAGTCCAAAAAGTCGGTCGTTATCTCTGTCTTCTCTAATAGATTATTTTGTCTTCTACTTATTAATATTCTGTGATGTACATATATTTGATTTTTTACTCTAACCTTGGTCTATATTTTAGTGGGTCGTGTTGTGCACGTATGTATTTACCTAATTGAAAATCCTTGTACATACGTAGATTTAACCACCACACTACACTATCCCTATTGTGGTGTTGGTGCAGGTTTAATATATTATTAAATTCAATGTTTCTGTCGCCCAACACCCAACACATAACATTGCCATCGCTGGATTATACATTTTACTGTTCTGTCATAGTCTTCAGTGAATTTAATCGTAAATTACCCCTAAATAATCTGGACAAATGGAATGGGATGAACATGGAAATGCTATCTGAGCGATTACGCCCATGCAGTCACCTGAAATGGAGACTGATTTATTTATAGTGTATAATTTATTGATAATTAGGCCCTTAATGCGATATTATTGACCTTAGTTTAGTAGGTCGTTGGCTGCAACCTGCAACTCAGAATTTACCTAAGTTTTCTGTGATTGTAGTATAACTACAATGAAATTTAAAAGGTTAATCTCTCAAGGCAACATTTTGAAATTTAAAAGGTTAATCCCTCAAGGCAACATTTGTTACAGTTTGTGCCAAAACTAATCATCGAAATCAACGAAAGATAACTGCTAAAATCACTATACCTACTTCTGGAATGAAGAAAATTAGAAAGCTTTCCATCAGTCAGCATCCCCCTTATCTCTACATTATTATAGTTTATCAAACGCCCAACTCCCCCCAAGCACAAAACCTCGGGCTTCCCCAATTAGGGAACACTTAACAAGGAAGCGTGCGCCGACCAAGGGTTAAAGACACTCCGAAGCCCTTTTCTTACTGACACGACCCCTGGTATTGTTCTTTTGATTATGCCGATCGGACCTTTAAAATGTATTGTACCCACACAAAGGCAAAGCTTTATTGTGATCGAATGGCCTATATTCTGTACATACAGGACATTCCATGTTTCTATATCGATTTTTAAGGTAAAATATTCTAAAAATTTTATTTTTCCTTCTATGCAGATGTCTAACGGATTATAATAACTGAAATATAATTATTTGATATAATATCGACTTTGTCTGTGCAAGAAAGTAAGCTGGTGAAGCTGTAGCTTTATAGCTATATTGCTAAATTGTCCTTTACACTCTTTACATTAATTTCAATTTCAAGGTGGTCAAAAGTAGGTTTTAACCAGAGATATAGACGCACTTTGGCCTACTGCGCAGCCGATTTTTTGGCAACACATTGGGAGCCTAGACAGCCGCCATTTTAACCCGGTCTTGTCTTTAGTTTGTTTACGTTTTGACGTGCTTACTTCTTACTTGCTTTTTTAAGGTCTTTCTCGTGTGTTTAACGTTTTTGCTGGCGTGTTTTTATAATCGTGTTGTGTTCATTAACATCTCTTGATCTGCAAGAACATGCACACATTGCAAAAGATTTAGACCTGAAGGTATATCTTTCATCTTTCCATTGGTATGTTGCATTATTTAGGATAAAATGTATTGGTGGTGCTTATTCTAGAAATTCTAGGTTTCCCAAAGACCGGGACCTCTAGTTACAATTGGAATGGTTAAAAGCTTTAAATTTGCCCAGCAATGTACTATGGTCGAAGAACAAATTCGTTTGTTCAACACATTTTAAATCTGATGATTTTTTGTTGGTGGGCAATAAGAAATGCCTCCAATCAACTTCTACCACAAGCTTCACCTTCAACAGATTCATTTATTCATTTTAATTTGTTTCCAAAATATAAAATTATACCCAAACGTAAATAAATGCAACAAAAATTTGAAAAAGCAAATTATTTTGAATTTGCCGCACTTTCGTGGGTCAAAATGGCGATAGAAAAATTAGCAGTCTTGCGCACGTTGACAGGCACTCTCCCCCCTCTATGTCTCTGGTTTTAACAAATCCCAGCACAGCATAGCTTAGCCCCAGAGATTGCAACAACGCATTCGCAACACGATGTTGTTGGAAATTTCCCCTTCCTTATTCGGGCGGCGGCGCATGCGCAGTCTTTGAGATTCTGGGGCGTAGATCATGCGACGTTGCCATTTCAAAGGAGAGCCTGGCGAGGCAGCGATATAACGGAAGGTGGGTCCTACTGGGATTTAGGCTTTGCGGAATCTGGATGCTCGATGAATTTATACTTGAAATTCTCATTCCATAAACCACACCTGTTTATGAGTTGTTGTTATACTGTATTTACAAGCCTTAGTTTTTTTTATAACGCTGAATATAATTTTCTTGGCCTGGAATGGGTGTAAATTATGTTCGGTGCGCCCTTTACCCTTTCTATCAACACTGACTTCTGGCAAGATACCCAGCACCCTTCTCACATTCGGCCAGGGACGGCCGCGGTCAATCTCCTTCCGTTATCTTACACCCAAACTGACGCGTCCCGTCGGAACCCAAATATAGTCCGGGAAAGAGAGACATAAAAAGATGGAATAAGCGAACTTTTTCGCTCTCAGATTTTCTTATAGAAAAGTGTAGGTTTTGAGGTCATGAAACATATATCACACACGCTACCACCAGCAACATACAGCGTTTTGAGATATAGACATATATATATATATATATATATATATATATATATATATATATATATATATATATATATATATATATATATATATATTGAAATATATGAAAATTATATTCAGCGTCATTTTTTCCCTATTTTCCTGGAGTAATAATCCGGTTGATGAATTTGTCAAAATACATCGGCTATAATCTGGGGCCAACAAAACGAAAATTTCCTGTCGAGGATAACATAATATAACCTATTGAAAGGGCTTTAATACCTGTTTTATTTTTCCATCGCGGTTTTGCGGGGAGGTTTACGGTCGCATTACTTCATTGTTGCGCCAACGCCAAACGTGATTAAAACAAAATATCCAGCTTTTCCCATTTAAAAGGAAAAAGGCAAACGCAAATAAGGCTTGACGGCCAGCAGCCGGACGTTCTATTCGCTGCCCTTGCCGCAGTCTGCCCGCCGTTATTACAGTTTTCAATCAAATTCACAATGGACTTTTCTGCATTGTTCCATAGAACGTCTCACTGCTGATGCTCATCACTCATCGTTTACAAAACACGATTTCGAATTTCGCTTTTAAAAACGGCGATGGAGGTACAGACATATGAATCTACGAAAATAATGTACCTATACTTTTTGGGATACACTGTATGGTTGACTGAAATAGACTAAAATCTTTGGTTTTTTGATTGTACATCGGTGTAAATTTTTGTACTTCACATACTTCCCAGCTAACCACGAATGACCTATAACGTAAATTTTACGTTATTTTCATAACATAAAAAATACGTAACTTAATTTCCGGAAATTTAACATTTGTAAATGCATCAAAAATAACATATAAACAAAAGTAATAAAACTAGCGTTAATATTACGTCATTACTACTATACGGAGTGATTTCAGTCACGATGTAAAAAGTTTAACCACACAGTGGGGCAGGACTGCTAAAAAAGAAAACGCGAAAATTTTTTTGGCGAAATCTAAAACATGAAACAAATCAACCTTAGTACTCGAGTAACTCGGCACTCCAGTATCCTACCATCCTATGTTGCCGCTCGTGCGCGCCACGCAGTTACTGCGTACCTAATAGAGCAGTGGGCTTATTACCGTATCATAACAGATTTCTTACTCGCGCTAGGGATGCTAAGTTCTGGCTCTCACGAACAGAATAAACTTTGTGTGTGCAGACTGTGCATCTAGTCAAGTTGCTGTTGGCATTTTTTAACAGTTCTTCTAAATAGTACTGACAGGTAGTGTGTTTATGCATTTTGTGCGCAGTTTTAATTGATGCTCGACGCATTTTTGGACATTATATATTCATATTTACAAAATAAAAAAGGATTGTGACATTGGAATATTAAAAAGCGAGCCAACAAGGTAATAAATTAACTTAGGCCATAATGTTTTTACAGTTACGGAAGAAAAATGCTAAAAATTTGGAAACCATAAAAATTATCGATCTTTTAGGTTTTTCTCAATATTTCGAAATTTCTGTGAAAACGTAGAAAAAACAAGTATAAATTATGTTGTGCAACTGGCAACTGCGCAAAAATCCCTTGATGCGCGAGCTTATACCAGCTGACAAGGATAAAGTTTGTATAAACGTTTGTTTTCATTCCCTTCAGATTCGTATTCAGCTATTTTTTCCACCTGTGGATAAATTTTTTACATCATAACTGAATTGCCCTGTAAAATACCCACTTTATCAAATAATAAATTTCGCCACAACTAAGACCCAGGTCGCTGGCAGACACCTTCAATAGCAGTAAATACAGGTTAGGAGACCATCCGTTGCGAGTATCCAATATTCCAAGCCATTTGAGAGACTTACAAAAACCGGCATATACAGGGTGGCCCACTTAATTGAAATGGAAGCACCCCTTCAAATTTTTTATTTTTCATCCGATTTTAGCAGTTTTTTTTTAAAGATAGGTCACAAAAAACTCTTTTTTTACTTTGATGCAAAATTTCAGGTCTTAATCTCAATTTTCAAGGCTTATTACAATTTTTTTCTTGTAAAAAAATGACGAAAACCATTTAGCGATTTTTTTAATTAAAATCTGACACCTCACTGTTAATCAGGACACCCTAAAACCCCCACATACCAAATTTGAATAAAAAAATGACAAAGTTGAGCAAAATAGCACAGAATAAATATTTTCGCAACAGAATATAGCCTCCTTACGGACATGTATCCACAATAAGCGAGTCTCCATTTCAATTTACAGAAAGGCGGTCAGTATTTTAAGCATAAATTTGGATTTAATAAAAAAATTTTGCTATAGTATAGATTAACGTAAAATCAAACAAAATGCGCAATGTTTATTTCTTTAGAAGATATTTCGCCTAAAATCGTGTCTCCTTTTGACACATGCCGCTAAGAAATTGTCGGTATTACTCGTTAGTCTGTGAAAATATGAATCTTAAAGACATCTATGGCAAGTCAAGTGTGCCATGAGTGCCATGGCATCCCCTTAAAACAGTTGAATGATCAACAGGACCACTCAAAGTGTTGGTGTGTAAAGATCCACGATACACTTACCCACGGTATGTCACTAACGAATCGGAAAACAAGGCAACTCTGCGCATCTACGTCAGTTGCGAATCACGAATTCTAAATAATGCAGAGGCTGCGGTTGTGTTTTACGATTTTTTATAGTTTACAGTTTAATGTGTCACGAAAAAAGTGTAAACAACTGACTGATCGTCAGTCCAGCTCGACAGTGCTTTGAAATAGGCCAAAAATGCCGGAATGTGCAGTCAGCGTATCAAATTAAATATGTTTTTTATCAACAGAATATTCATTCATTTATCTAGTAATAAATTCTACATATTTTTAACAACATTTATTTAAAAGAAAGAAGCAAAAACCCATAAAAAAGTATCTATTGCTGTGTAAAACATATGGAGCAATTTAAATTCTGATTCGCAAATGACGTCACAAGATGCGCAATGACATACCGTGGGTAAGTCTATCGTGGTAAAGATCCAATAGAAAATATACAGGGTGTCTTTTTCTGTGCCGTATTGAATCTTTGCACACCAACACTTTGAGTAGTCCTGTTGATCATTCAACTGTTTTGAGGAGATTCCACGACACATTTGACTCGCCAGATGCCTTTAAAATACCCATTTTTCTCGTCTTTGGAACCCCGTACAATAGAACTCCCTGTATATTTTTTGTTCAAATATGGTACGTGGGGGTTTTGGGGTGTACTGATTAACTCCGTGATGCTAGATTTTAAATTTAAAAAAACGCTAAGTGGTTTTCGTCATTTTTTACTGGAAAAAAAAAACTCGTAGTAGGCCCTGAAAATTGAGATTAAGACTTGAAATTTTGCACCAAACTAAAAAAAAGACTTTTTGCGACCTAAAAATTTCGGGGGGCGCTTCCATTTCGAATGGGCCACCCTGTATAAGTAACCGATACCGATATAAAGAAAGCTGCATACGTGCCTTTTTGCGAGGGAAATACGTGACGCCAGCAATTTTCAGAGAAATATATATATATATATATATATATATATATATATATATATATATATATATATATATATATATATATATATATATATATATATATATATATATATATATATAGTACTTTATTGGCGATATCCCACACGCTTGGTCTTTGTTTTGTCCTCGGGGAGCAGGATTGCTGACTGCGGTTCTTATTTTTCCGCGTCGTTGCCACAATTTTTGTTCAATAAGGAGTTGCGTGTTTGATTTTTAAAAGCGCGTAAATGTATTAGGTATGCGGTGAAAAGTTTCAAAAGGAAATTCCTCAAAATCGGTACTTAAACCAATAAACACGATGATGATTGATTGATATTTTAAAATTGTATGCAAAAATAACTGTTTAACACATGTTTTTGACTTCATACCTAAACTAAACTCGAGCAATTCTTACGCCTGGCGTAAATAAAAACACGTGTTCGATCACTTTCCGCGAAACAAGGCGATTGGTCATAAAATATCAGCGCGCCTGGCAGCAGGGACGTACTCGATCGCAAAAGTATATTTACGTAGTTTTATCTTGTTGTTTTTAGCTATTTAGACACTGCCACAAATAATTTTATCGATGTTTTAAACCATTTTAATGAAGCCAATAAGTTTTTTCCGAAATATGTTCATGTAAACAATTGTAAAACTAAAATTAAATAAAGGTCGTGTCTCACTGCGGCTCTGGCGAATATCTCAACGCATGTGCTCTTTTTACGCCAGGCGTAAGAGTTGCTCGATTTTAGTACGAATTCCCTCAGAAAATACTACACAATGTCTAAATATAGGTACTTTCGAACTAGGTATAAATTTGCCTTGAGTTGAAAATTACTGAAAAATCGCAATGAGTGACACGTACCTTTAATGTGCGGACATCCTATACCCAGAATGAATGAAATCTGAATTTTAATGTTGTGGCTAAAAATCCGAAAATCATATTAGGCATTTCTTTAAAAAAAAAATACTAAAAGAAGTTGTTCAGAATCGATCCAGAACCCTAAATCCAAAATTATGTCAAAATCAAAAAATATTAAATAAAAAAGATTAAATTCCAAAAATAGCAATTTAAGAATTTCCTGCGTTTACAAAAGTGTGCCATGGAAGTTTTTAAGGCAAGTTGTTTTGAAAAAATAAAATTAAAAGCTATAAAACAAATTTTATTTTTTTTAAATTTTTACTGAATTTTTTTTATTCATTATTTTTTGATTTTGACAAAATTTTGGATTTATGTTTCTGGATCGATTCCGAACAACTTTTTTTAGTACATTTTTTGAAAAAAAAAATCCTAATATGACTTTCTGATTTTTAGCTTCGATTGTGGCATCGCAGGTGGCTTTGACTTTGATGTAGACAACTAATTTTTTAGAAATAAGTATAATAGCACAGACTAACGAACGAGTAATACAGACAATTCCTTAGCGACATGTGTCAAAAGGAGACTCGCTTTTTAGCGAAATATCTTCTAAAGACATTAATAATGTGCATTTTATTTGATTTTACGTTAATCTACATAGCAAAGAGATTGTATTAGAACCAAATTTATGCTTAAAATACTGTCTGTCTTCCTGTAAATTGAAATGGAGACTCGCTTAATTTTGACACATGTCGTAAGGAGGCTTCTGTTGCAAAGCTATTTATTCTGTGATAATAGCCAACAATGCCATCTACTTTTGATAAAAACTTCGTTGTGGTCGGTTAAAAATTAAAGAAGCTATAAGGTTGTTTCACTTTTAAGTGAGACACTCTGTATTATCACTTATCACACACCAACCAGGAACAAGCACATTATTCATGTGGGATATGATACTAAATTAGAGCCCTCGTGGCTCGCATAAAGTAAACCCGTAAATTATAGGGATTTACAAGTTAAATTTAATTAGATGTATTTGAATTGGGGCCCTGGGTACAGAGAAAGCAAATAGGTCTGTATTTGCCTTCCAAATGTTATCATATCTACCTCCATATTCCTACCTTGGGAATTAGTTTAAATCACATATAAAAGGTTCATTTTTTGATTAGATTTTTATATCTTTTTCGAGTGTGTTTGTATTTTAACTGTACCTATTGTTGTTCTTGTGACCATTAGTGACCAAGGTTGTTTTCTTCGATTCTTGTCTTTTTAATCTTTCCCTTTAAATATCTTCGTTTCAGGTTGTTTCAGAAACACTAATACAATAATCAGCATGTATTTTTTGTATGTATAAAATTTCACACTAATTTTCATGTATTAATATCGTGTAATGTTGTAATTTTTCATCATAACCTCAAGGGGTAGAAAATGTTCTGCTAGCAAAAGTTTTTTGTCATAACCGCTTAGATTTTTTTTTAAATTAAATTTTTAGTTTAAATCATTAAGAGGTTTTTCTAAATCCTCTTTTGAACAATTTATAATACAGTGACCGGCAGAAATAGTTGGACACAAATGGAAAACTTTTTTATTATTAATTTCTCAGAATTTTATTCCTGATAAAAATTGGTGCATCATTTCAAACTCAAAATGCACATATCAAAATTTAAATATTTGGATACGAGGTAGATTCAAAAATGTCAAAATAACTCAAGAGTAAAGTACCCTTATTTTTTAAAATACAGTAAAAAGTTACTTACAACATTTTTTTGGAATCAAAGGTGGATGTTAGATTTAAAGTCACAGCCACCTATTCAAAAAAAGAAATTTAACTTTTTTTGTATTTTTTCGACCACCGTATCGTATATTACAAAAAAAAAACAAAATACCGCAAGCGCAACCTATCATCGGATAACACATGAATTTGCTACTAAACTTTAATTTTGTTCGATTAGCAGCTAGAAATTTAAATTAATCGAAATCAGAGTTTAAAAATATTAAATTTTTGTGTCCAACTTTCTGCCAGTCACTGTATTATTATATGTCGATCGACACTCACATTGCTTTGGTTTTGGCAGTACCAGCTAGATGGCGTTGGATGGTAAATGCTCACCGCATTATACTAGTTCCTTTTCCACTTAGCGAACGTAATCTAGGTTTTTCGGTGAGGTGCGCTGCGTCTGCCTTATGAGGGCCAACAAGCCCGAAACAGGTACCTGTCGTGGTCTGCACACCTCCGAAAGACCCATACACAATTTCCATTAGTTATTGGAAACTAGTTTGGTGTTGCCAATTACCAAAGCATTTTGTCCCATATGCCACAAGCCATTTGTTTTAAAATGTATTATTAAAATTTCATGATTCTTGGCTACCGGAACATTTTCTAACAATTCCCACGAAAACTAATCCTCGCATGGGATTTCTAGTTCTGGATGTACAGCAAGGCCGGTGAGATAAGACGAGACGAGGCGTGCCTGGACTACAGCGGTCAAGAGGTGATCCTGTACCCGTGCCACGGCAGCAAGGGCAACCAGTACTGGAACTACGACAGAGAAACAAAGCAGCTGCGCCACGGCAGCAGCGATAAGTGCTTGGCGATCAACGAGGCCAAGAATAAGTTGGTGAGTTGTCGGTTATCGTGATTGGTTTTGCTTATAATATGAACTCTGGATTGAAATTATGGTTCTTACGGCCATTTTTTAAATCTAGATACAAGCATATAGTTTATTTACAATATATCCCAATTTAAATTTTAAAAATAGTCTTAATTTTCAGCATTTTTTTATCTCTCGGTATTTTATTTAATAATAAATTTAAACGCCAATAAAACAGTTGATTTTGTTTAAATTATGTGTTATCTCAGAATCTCAGTAAAAATTTTGATTATCTATTACATTATAACAGTGACTATAGATTATAATTATCATGATAAAACAGAAAAAAATTAAAAATATTAAATGATTCGTTTTATATAAACACACAGGCAAATTTAAAGGTACGGATATAAACTGTTTGAAATTAAATATATTTTTTTATTTGTTTTATGTGCTACTTAGGTCTAGACCACAGAAAATATTTAGTTCAAATCTAAAGGTAAAAAAAAAACAAATAGAAAGGATAGAAACTGAAAAATGCAAATATTTTCATAGTTCTTCTAAATTTGCCGGTGTGTGTAACATTAAGTATATTTTGATTAATACTTAACATATTTGGATTTTGATGCATAAAAAATAAAAATTAACAATTACATTGGTTCCTATGTTTGATACAAATATTACAAAAAAGCAATAATGGTAGAACAATATTGAAAATGGGGAAATATAGATTTAAAAGCATTTATTTTTGTTGAATTTTGGCAAACAAGAAACGTGTTCGTTGAAAATTAAATTTGCATCAAAAAAAATTAGTAAATATCTCATTGTTGAAAGAAGCTTTCCATTATTTATTCTCAAATCGTGTACAATTTTCTTTTTTTTTTCTTACTGGAGATAATCCTACATTTTGCTTTCGAAACATTTAATTTTAATTTATTGTTACATACAAAAATATGTTCAAATTGTTAAAAGGTTGTAAATTAATGTCACTTACACAAAAAATTAATGTATCATTGAGTAAAGAGAATAATATATCCTTTACTCAATGGTGTCATCCACAAAAAGCAAATGATAAATAAAAGGTGTCCCAAAACATACCCTGCGGTACATCATTTTTACAAACAATTTTGTTGAACACACCATAAATGTCACAACCGGATGTCTATTATTTAAATCATTTCTGAATTTTCCATAACTTTTCTAAAATAATTTCAACCTTAACTGTTTTGAAAGTACGTTTTAGATCTAAAAAGACAACTCCGACAATTTTACCTTTATCAATTTCAGACAAACTAATGTTGGCAATTAAACATCATTACATATTTATTTCTGTCTGTTTGTGAGCAAATGAATTCATAATTCAAATATAATTGATATAATATTGAGAATTTAACGAAAATACCACTAGTGGTATACCACTAGTGGTATTTTCAGGGGCAATATAACAAGTGGTCTGCCTATTATCGATAATACCTTTTGTTAATTTTACGAATTATAATCCCAAAGCTGAAAATTGACCTCAATGGGCTAGGGGCATGATTCTCGCTTTGCGTGCGAGAGGTCCTGGGTTCAAATCCCGGTTGTGACTGCTTTTATTTTTTAAATTACATTTTCGAAGAGGGGCCATATTTAAATTCTCCTTTTAAATCCAACTCGGGGTATGCCTAATAATAGATAATGACCTTTCATTAATTTATCGCTCATTATAATCTCATTGCTAAGAAAATACCGCTCCTGCTGCGCAGTCGTGGTATTTTCAGCTTTGGGATTATAATTAGTAAAATTAACGAAAGGTATAATTGATAATAGGCACACCACCGTGATTTTTGGGACTTTTCATTAATTTTATTTGGTTATGCTGTTGATATAATATAAAAAAAAAAGGAGTGCCATTTACATCTAGCGTGTAACTAAGGTGTTAAAAATGTGTTGAAATAATCAAATTGAACTGATTTCAAACCATATTTTTTTATTTTCATTATGTACAAATAAAGTTACAAATTGTAACGATTCTTTTTCTCGTTAAAGCTAATGGAGCAGTGCGACATGGACGTCCAGCGGCAGCAATGGTCGCTGGAGAACTACGACCCCAGCAAGTTGTGATCGATTTACTTTTTAGTTGTGATCGTCGGAGTTCGCTCGCATATCGGGCCTTGTACAGTTTCGCGAAACGAAAATTGTCGACTCCGCTGTATTATTCGTTAAGCCATTCCATAATTTCCTTTTTTTTTAGTTCAGGTTTAGGGCGGCCGGTGTTTCTCATGGGACTTTCTGATATTCGTGAATGTTAGTTAGTGGAAAAATACCGTTAGGTATTGTCGACTGTCTGTAGGTATGTAGTACCTAGTCGAGTTTAGTAACTTGTACATATTATTAAAAACATATCTGGGAATTTTTATAGTGCTCAATTTGAAAAATATCATTGACATTCCAGTAGTTTACTTGTGGACCTACGTCTACGGAATTTTTTGAAACTCTATTACACTGTTTTTGTTTGTAATAATTAGATGACATATCAATAATTATTTTCAAATTAATTTGTTGATTGTATCCAATACTTTCTACACTATATCAGTTTTGTTAGGGTAATGACATGTATTCAATGTTTCAATTTACGAAACTTTAATCAGGTATTAGAAGGCTTTTGGGACTTTTTTGATATGACTTCAAATCGGGTACCTAGTTTTTATTCTACAGAAACTGTGAATAATTATTAAAATTTCATAGTATTTTTAACTTAAATATTGAATAAGATATTATAACTTCTAGCTTGTCTAAATTTTTAGTGCCCCACGTTGGGCACGAATTAAGACATCATTTTGATTGACAGTTTAATGGATTAAATCTCTGTCTGATAAAATGAAAACTGCATTTAAAGAGGCAAATAGGTTAATGGCAACCTAATTTCCTATTAAAAAAGTCCCGAAGAGCCAAAATTTTTATACTTTACAACAGGGGCCTAGTCCTAGCATATCTTAAAAATAATGTCGCCTATCGCCTGATCGGGCTGTCATTGGCTAATAAAGAGTGATGTTACGTAAAGCCATATCTAAAATATTATTACGTAATTGTTAGCTTAGATTGTTTTTTTTTTGTTATGAAACTTATAATGTAAATACCGGTATTGTACTTAATACTTAGTCGAGACTATAATTTATTGATACTATTCGATAGGCCAGTGTATTGTACTGTATTTTTATAATGGTGCCTTAATTATTTCTGTAAATAAATGAAATTAATAATAAATATGTTGGCGAAAATAATAAGGTGCAATTTTTTTTATCATCAACTTCCAGGTAACCCTCATTATTCCGACATTGTGTAAGGACTGTAATCAATCAATTTCACAATAAAAACGCTAAACCACAATGTATGCTTGTTGTATTATCAGAAGTGAGAAGCTATTTATTTTCTTGTGTTGTCAAAATTTCAACTTAGTAATAAAGAAAATTATGTATGGGCTTAACTTTAAAAATGTTTTTCTCGCTGAATTTTTGGCTTATAAAATCTGGAAACAACCCGTCCCGATCATAAAAAATTTATTTACCTATTTACACTAACTAAAAAAGTAAATTGACTTTAAAACTTGCTTAATGTCAAAGTCGCCGGTAGCTGGCAACTTCCTTAAAATCCTGTTCAGCCTCTTCCCCGCACTCGCCCCCTCGTCGAAGAAATCGCTAAAAATTTTGAAAAAGTTGAGAAATATTTTTGGACTTTAATTTTTGTCGTACTTACGCTTCGTTGCAACTGTATCGATGCGACAGGAAGACTGACAAATCTTCAAGGATTGGTTGGGAATGCAGTGCGACAAACTGTTCTCGGCAAATCTGGAAAAATTATCATTATTTTTGTTGAGTAATTAATTTGTTCGGATTAATGCACTGTTTTATTCAGATTGGTAAGTTGTTTTATTTTGATCCATAACTTGATGTTTTCATTTTGATTGATACATGTTTTATTTCGATTAATAAATTGTCATCAGCTTAAATTTAACCAGTTTTACTTGGATTAATGATAGTTTTATTCTGATTGATGTGTTGTTTTATTTAGATTAATAATTATTCTGATTAATAACTTGTTTTATTCCGATTAATAACTTGTTTTATTCCGATTAAACAATAAGATACTTGGCAAAGTTTCCTTAATGAAAATTTATAAGAAATGCAAAGGCTTTTTTCTTTTGTGCTATTTGAAACTAAAAAAGCAGTTTTTCTATAATTTAAAAGGTGTTTAGAAGCACCTCTGACGTCAGTGATTTGTAAACACTATCACGTGGCAAACATAAGTTGGCAAATTTACAGCATTTGACAAATGAACTACTTTCATAAGTTTGGTTATATTACTGTCATTTTTGTCAATTATTAAAATGTCATAGTATTTTTAACTTAAATATTGAATAAGATATTATAACTTCTAGCTTGTCTAAATTTTTAGTGCCCCACGTTGGGCACGAATTAAGACATCATTTTGATTGACAGTCATTAAATCTAAAGTTGCTAAATATACCTTATCAAATCAGTGATGTCAGATGTGCCATGCATATTTAATTATTTTCTTTACCTGATTCATAATATGCACAGTAGATGGATGAGTCCAATAGCAATCGTGTACAGACACAAAAGTTATTCCCGCCCTCTCGCAATGCAACGAAGTTAGCATCATATGACTAGAATCCAACGAATGAATAAAGTTTGGGGGAAAGGCGTTTTTCTGCTTCATCACATTCGGTTTCCTACAGGTGAAAATAAATACACACCTCTATTTGCGACATAACAAGACGCTGACTTACTCGAATTTATCCATGTGGAAATTCTCGTAGACGCCCCCGCCGACCGTCTTCTTACTCCTGAAGTACGGCTGGACGATCGGCAATCCCAGAGGCGTCACCCACTCGACGTGCTGGTTACCAATCGACGATATCAGTCTCGCGCACTCCGTAAACCAGTCCTGGATTTCCCTGGTCGACGTGAACATCGTCCTCAGCGACTCGAACGTCTGTCCTGCGAGAGAACGAAAGTAGATGTTCGTAAGGTCGGCTTCCCCGCTCCCGTACCTGTCAGGTAGCTAGACGCGGACCAAACGAATTCCTTCGGGAAGTCGTCGATGTCCTTCAGCTGCCTGGCGATTTGCAGCCGCGCGCCGAACCTGGTGACGCCGTAAACGGTCGTCATTATCGTCTGCTTGATTACTTTCCTCTTGACGTAGCCGTCCAGGACTTTGGCAATCTGCAACAAGGCAAAGACTTAAATTTAGAGATGGGAAAGTTCCCTCTTTACGAAAATTCCCGGGAAGTTTCTGACCAAAATTTCCGAAACTTTTGGAAAGTTTCCAATTTTCTTTTTTTATTGTTTACTTTAATTAGTCACACTTAATTAGAGCTTTCCAAAAATACCAGATATGTCATATTAAGTGAAATTTGCTAAAGACATTGTAGAAAAGGCATAATATCACAAAATGTAAAAGCTTTGCTTTGAAATTCGTATTTCATGATCATAATTCAAATTTCCACTTTCCAATTTTAAATTATTAGTATTATTAATTAATTACTATCTACAGTAAAAAACGTAAGTGAAGTTTTTTTTGTTAAAAAAATACTATTATCTTTTTGCAGACTTAGCTGGGACAAAAAACCATTACTCCCGCTAAACCAAAAGTGATATGCAACCGTGTTGTTATTTGGCGATAACTTTTTTATCTTGGCGGCATTCAATTCCTTGGAAAAAATAAAAACTACACAAGTTTAGTTTTTGAACCACCAATGTCTCCAAGATAATCGCTCGTAACATCTTAATTGCGACACCCTGTACAAAAGTAAAAAATAAAAAATAAGGATAAAAGATAAAACGATAAAACTAAATATGAAAGAATAATAAATTCACATAATGTTCATATTATCATTATTTATCTAGTTTAATTTAATTTAAATTTATTAAATTTAAACCTATTAAATTTCAGAAGTGAAAAAGTCTAATAAAAAAATATAATAAAATATATTTGATCTGTGGTCTATAGCACAGTTCATGATTCTTCTTTGTTCTTTTATTTATCTAGTTTAATTTAATTTAAACTTATTAAACTTCAGAAGTCAAATAGTCTAATAAAAAAATATAATAGAATATATTTGATCTGTGGTCTATAGCACAGTTCATGATTCTTCTTTGTTCTTTTTTGTATTTTTAGGTTATGTCATGAATCTTGGCCAGGCATTTATGATGGCAAATTTAAAATTTCTACATAAATTCCCAGAAACTTTCCGTGAAAGTTTCCCGGGAATGTTTCGGGAACTTTCAGGGAAAGTTTCCTATACCTTCAAAGTTTCTTCCCGGAAAGTTTCCAAAAACGGAAAGTTGGAAAGTTTCCGTTGCCCATCTCTAATAAATTCACATGTTAATATTATCATTATTTATCTAGTTTAATTTAATTTAAACTTATTAAACTTCAGAAGTCAAATAGTCTAATAAAAAAATATAATAGAATATATTTGATCTGTGGTCTATAGCACAGTTCATGATTCTTCTTTGTTCTTTTTTGTATTTTTAGGTTATGTCATGAATCTTGGCCAGGCATTTATGATGGCAAATTTAAAATTTCTACATAAATTCCCAGAAACTTTCCGTGAAAGTTTCCCGGGAATGTTTCGGGAACTTTCAGGGAAAGTTTCCTATACCTTCAAAGTTTCTTCCCGGAAAGTTTCCAAAAACGGAAAGTTGGAAAGTTTCCGTTGCCCATCTCTAATAAATTCACATATTGTTAATATTATCATTATTTATCTAGTTTAATTTAATTTAAACTTATTAAACTTCAGAAGTCAAAGAGTCTAATAAAAAAATATAATAGAATATATTTGATCTGTGGTCTATAGCACAGTTCATGATTCTTCTTTGTTCTTTTTTGTATTTTTAGGTTATGTCATGAATCTTGGCCAGGCATTTATGACGGCAAATTTAAAATTTCTACATAAATTCCCAGAAACTTTCCGTGAAAGTTTCCCGGGAATGTTTCGGGAACTTTCAGGGAAAGTTTCCTATACCTTCAAAGTTTCTTCCCGGAAAGTTTCCAAAAACGGAAAGTTGGAAAGTTTCCGTTGCCCATCTCTAATAAATTCACATATTGTTAATATTATCATTATTTATCTAGTTTAATTTAATTTAAACTTATTAAACTTCAGAAGTCAAAGAGTCTAATAAAAAAATATAATAGAATATATTTGATCTGTGGTCTATAGCACAGTTCATGATTCTTCTTTGTTCTTTTTTGTATTTTTAGGTTATGTCATGAATCTTGGCCAGGCATTTATGACGGCAAATTTAAAATTTCTACATAAATTCCCAGAAACTTTCCGTGAAAGTTTCCCGGGAATGTTTCGGGAACTTTCAGGGAAAGTTTCCTATACCTTCAAAGTTTCTTCCCGGAAAGTTTCCAAAAACGGAAAGTTGGAAAGTTTCCGTTGCCCATCTCTAATAAATTCACATATTGTTAATATTATCATTATTTATCTAGTTTAATTTAATTTAAACTTATTAAACTTCAGAAGTCAAATAGTCTAATAAAAAAATATAATAGAATATATTTGATCTGTGGTCTATAGCACAGTTCATGATTCTTCTTTGTTCTTTTTTGTATTTTTAGGTTATGTCATGAATCTTGGCCAGGCATTTATGACGGCAAATTTAAAATTTCTACATAAATTCCCAGAAACTTTCCGTGAAAGTTTCCCGGGAATGTTTCGGGAACTTTCAGGGAAAGTTTCCTATACCTTCAAAGTTTCTTCCCGGAAAGTTTCCAAAAACGGAAAGTTGGAAAGTTTCCGTTGCCCATCTCTAATAAATTCACATATTGTTAATATTATCATTATTTATCTAGTTTAATTTAATTTAAACTTATTAAACTTCAGAAGTCAAAGAGTCTAATAAAAAAATATAATAGAATATATTTGATCTGTGGTCTATAGCACAGTTCATGATTCTTCTTTGTTCTTTTTTGTATTTTTAGGTTATGTCATGAATCTTGGCCAGGCATTTATGACGGCAAATTTAAAATTTCTACATAAATTCCCAGAAACTTTCCGTGAAAGTTTCCCGGGAATGTTTCGGGAACTTTCAGGGAAAGTTTCCTATACCTTCAAAGTTTCTTCCCGGAAAGTTTCCAAAAACGGAAAGTTGGAAAGTTTCCGTTGCCCATCTCTAATAAATTCACATATTGTTCATATTATCATTATTTTTTATCTAGTTTAATTTAATTTAAACTTATTAAACTTCAGAAGTCAAATAGTCTAATAAAAAAATATAATAGAATATGTTTGATCTGTGGTCTATGGCACAGTTCATGATTCTTCTTTGTTCTTTTTTGTATTTTTTAGGTTATGTCATGAATCTTGGCCAGGCATTTATGACGGCAAATTTAAAATTTCTACATAAATTCCCGGAAACTTTCCGTGAAAGTTTCCCGGGAATGTTTCGGGAATTTTCAGGGGAAGTTTCCTATACCTTCAAAGTTTCTTCCCGGAAAGTTTCCAAAAACGGAAACATTCCCGACTTGGAAAGTTTCCGTTGCCCATCTCTACTTAAATTATTATAGGAGTAGAAAAATATAAAAGCGTGAAAAGGAACCGGATGTTCGCCGCCCACCTCCAACCCGTTGGCGGCGTCTCGGGCCCTCCTCTCCTCCACCAGCGCCACCACGGCGCCGTAGACGTCTTGCGGTTCGTCGCAGGGCGCCAGGTTGACGCTGAACGCGCCCGCGCCGTCCCTGCCCAGGGCGGCGTAGTGCTGCAGCCCGTTGCAGCTGCCGTCCTGGTGGACGGGGAAGTGCGAGCGGTAGTTGGCGGGATCGCCGCACCGCGCCACGTCCGCCACCTCCATGCAACACGCCAACGTCTGCCACGGCTCGTCCGATTCCGCCCACCAGCGGCGGCCGGTCAGGGGCCTGTCGGCCGAGTCCACGATCAACGGCATCATCTCGTTGGCAAAGTTCAGCCTGCGAAGGGGACGCTCTCGATACGGTCAATGGTAATGGAGATTAGTTGCTCTGGATTGGGTGTGGCGCAGGACTGGTTTAGCCAGAACGGTTTAATATTAAATGCTGAGAAATCAGTATTTATGGGCTTTAAGAGTGTCCGCTCCGGCAGTGAATTTCCTGGCTTTCTGGCATTGCTGTCCCGAAATGACAAACTATCGGAGAGTACTAATAGAACTTAGAATAGAATAGGACTTTATTAATTAAATAGAAACAATTCTAATCTACAAACATACATATCGTCGGTCTCCGCACGTAGTGGCGTAACTAGCTTTTTGATAATTTTACAGTACAGCTAAAAAACTAAAAACAGCATAAAATAATCAGTCATATATCTGGTAAAAAAATTACTAAACCTAACGAAACTTTTTTCAAAGATGCTGGTGATATGAAGCTTAAACATGACAATATTGAACGACTTGCGGATTTTTTCATTTTTGAGAAAAAAATATTTTGAGCAGTTACACCACTTTGTGAAATCTGTAAATTTTTTGTCGTTTAGTTACCCCAAATTAAAGGCTATTTAAAGAATATTTATTAATGCAAATTTCGACAAAATAATAGTTATTTATGTACCAAGGCATTGAAGTTCAACAAATGTGGAATTTAGATACCGAGGCCTGTAAGGCCTCGGCAAATAAAGCACAATTGTTATAAAAAGAAACTTCACTGCCAAGGGACACCTTATATTTTTTGAAAATCAGGAAGAATTTTTTTAGACAAAATAATTTAAAAAGGGTCACCTGTCCATGATACAACCTCGCGCACCGTTGCTTTGCCTCTATATCGCTCTATCTAAATTGTAAATTAATGAAACAATGAAAATTCCTTTATACCATCTTTGTTTATAAAACATCGATATCTTATTTCCTATTTTAAACTGTCTGTATTTTTCTGTTTCAAGTTCTTTCCACAACTAGGCCTGAGACAAAATATCGATAAAATCGAAAGTATCGATACTATCGATTTTATCGATACTCGATATTCAATTTCGATAAATCGAAATATCGATCTTATCGATATTTTCGATCTTTTCGATCTTATCGATTTTATCGATCTTTTCGATCTTTTCGATCTTTTCGATTTTATCGATCTTTCGATTTTATCGATATTTTCGATTTTATCGATCTTTTCGATTTTATCGATCTTTTCGATTTTTTCGATATTTTCGATTTTATCGATCTTTTCGATTTTATCGATCTTTTCGATTTTATCGATATTTTTGATTTTATCGATCTTTCCAATTATATCTATCTTTTGAAATTGTTTGCGAAAATAAAGGAAATTGCTGCACCCATTGCGTCCAGACCGCGTCCGCAGCAAGCCGATCGGCCTTTTTTTGTTTAGCTTCTTAAATAAAATTGATTATATCGATTTTATCAATAAGATCAATTATATCGATAAGATCGATTTTATCGATAAGATCGATTTTATCAACATGATCGATAAGATCGATTGTATCAATAAGATCGATTGTATCGATAAGATCGATTGTATCGATAAAATAGATTTTATCGATATAATCGATCTTATCGATAAAATCGATCTTATCGATAACTGTGTTATTATATGTTAGAATCTTTGGTAAAATTAATATAACCCGAAACACTACGTATTGCCGGCAATAAAAATTGCTGACATTTTTGTAATAAAGTATTTACACCATTAGAATGTTGAGAGGTTATGTTGACAGAAATTGTCTAATGTCAGTCTATTATGCAACTTTTTATTCAACTCTGAGATTTGGAGTAATTTTCTGGGGGGATGGTGTGGGTGCGTCTCGAGTATTAATAGTCCAAAAGGTGGTGCGTATCATCCTTGGACTGAGTTCTGTCCAGTCTTGCAGAGGCAAATTTAGAGATCTAAATTTGCTAACGTTTTACGGCATAAACATTTTTGAAAGTATTATCTTTCTGTACAAAAACAGACATAAATTTGATAAATACCTGCCGGATCACAGCTACAGCACTAGGTCGGCCAATTTCAACATACAAATGCATAAACTAGCACTTACAGAGCGAACATCCATCTACGCCTGCATACAGTTTTACAATAGATTGCCCTTCCTCAATCAACGCTAATATTATTGTGCGGACTAACCAAAACTTTAAAAATGTTAAAAAACTTGTATTTGAGTTCATCGTTAGTATCGAGCCATATTCTGTGCAGGAATTCCTTTCATACTCTCGACCATGATTGTTCAGGAAGATTTTTTTAACATGAATTCAATTGTGAAAATTATTTTAGCATTGCATTTTGACGTTTATTTGTCCAATTGTTGTTTTGTGATTTCAATTTTTACAAATAATAAAGCTATCTATCTATCTATCTATCTAACAGTTGAAAATGGTCACCTTTCGTTCACGGGATCCCTCTTCTTCAGCCCAGTCAGATTGATGAGGTGCACCTTGAGCCAGTCCAAGCCCCGCGGTCCCAACGGCCTCGACTCGGCAAAAACCAACATGGACCTGGCCAGGTCCGATCCCAAATGGTTCAGGTGGGGCGGTATCGGGTACACCCTACCCCTGAAGTCCATGTTGTGGGGTAGCCAGAACACGTCGTCTTTAAACTGAAACAAAATAATAACCAACAAGAATGAACAAACACCGATCGTATTTTCGCGAAAGGTTACACCTACATGGTTTGCTAGGGACAGCCTGTACAGGCAGTCGCACCACAGGGAGTACATCTCGGCCTTCTTCCGACGATGTTGAAGTCTCTGCCTGAAAATTTGGTATTTTTCCACCTTGTCCATATCTTGAGTTATGGACGCCGGTGATGGTAGGGATGAGGGCGGTTCGGGTACATCTAGTTTCGAGGAACCGCCATTGTTGAAAACCTAACAAAATCACATTTTTATATAATTTAACGTTTCTTTATTTGCAACTAGAGCTGGGAAAGATTGCGCCAAAAAAGATCTATATCATAGATCAGATCGTTTTTCAAAAAAAAGATCTAAGATCATTTAAAAATAGATCTTTTCATGCAAAAACGATCTTAGATCAAAGATCGTCTAAAAATGATCTATTTAAAAAAGATCAATCAATCTAAGATCTTTTGAACGATCTAAGATGTTCTAAACAATCTAAGATCTTCTAAACGATCCAAGATCTTCCAAACGATCTAAGATCCTCTAAATGATCTAAGATCTTTGAACAAAATTCATATTATACAATACTTAATAGATATAGATGTCTATAAATACTTTTCCTAATTTTGACACAGTATAAAGTGACATCTTTCAAAATCTGAGCAAGTGATGATACGTCCAGTTTTACGTAACTAGTTGTGTAAAGTAAAATTTTACGTAACTAGTTACGTAAAGTTACTACTCTAACTGAACTGGTTACGTAATCAATCAGTTGATATACCTATGGAGAATTAGACTTTTGTTGTAAAAACCTGTTTACCGATTATATTATTTATGCAATTTATAATAATTTTATAACTTAAGTTATAAAATTCGGAATTTTGAGAAATAGATAATTGAAAATAAAATACAAATTAACATAAAGCATTCATTTAAAGACCTCAAAATAGGTTCTTGTAGTTGTAGGTAAAATGTACATCAGTTTGTTTATACTATTATTTGTCATTTTTCGCGAATTCTGACAATTTGCACTTTAGCTGAGACCTTAGAGATCTCCTGAGGTAAACTGCTTTGAATAAACGCTCGTTAGTAACGTTAGTAACTGAATTCGTAATACATATATTTTAGAAATAATATGTAAATTATATGCATAAAAAGAGAAATCCTTGTTCGTACAAAACTATTCATTCTTCTAAAAAATATATACCTACCTTTCTACCTACATTATTTTGTATAATTGATGTCAAAATGAGAACATATTTTACAAATATGTAGATATAAAAACAAAAACTCTTATTCCTACAACAACCTAGAGCACTATTTTTTATTCTTCAAAAATAAAACATTATTTTATATAAAAAAATCACAGAAACGTTTCAAAAATGAACGAAAACAAATGATGAAAAGATCTTAGATCATTATAACGATCTTAGATCCTTTCAAAGATCTTAGATCTTTAAAACGATCTTAGATCTCTAAAACGATCTTAGAACTTTAAAATGATCTTAGATCTTTAAAACGATCTTAGATCTTTTAAACGATCTTAGATCTTTAAAATGATCTGAGATCGTCAAATTAAGATCAAAGATCAAATCTTTTTGAAACGATCTTTTTAAAAAAGATCGTTCTTTAGTGAAACAAAAAAGATCTAGATCTAAGGTCAAGACCGCGATCTTAGATCTTTAAAACGATCTTTTCTAAATAGATTTGCCCAGCTCTGTTTGCAACACGTGTATTTTTTAACTCACCTCCAAGATAACATCCAATATCTTCTTATTCACCTTCCAAGGCACCGCCGCCAGCTGATTCAAAGCGTCCAGGCTCGGATACAGGTCCGCCGGGTCGCAGCGTTCCATCCTGTTCTTCTGGCTGGTGGCGAAAGACGGCAACCTCACGACTTCGCACGGAGATATCAAGTATCCGCCGACGGTCGTCGATATCCACGGTACGGGCGGACAGAGCATCGGCACTTCGTAGGCGGGGAAGGTCAGGGTTTCGGGGACGGAGGCGCGGTAGAGACGGGACAGGATCGGGTGCGGTTTCACCTCTTCTTTGACTTGGTGGCTTTGGGTGCGGAAGATTGTGTAGAACGCGGGTAGGTAGTTGCTGGAAAATTAATATTTGTAATTTTGTCAGAGTGTCACTCTTGATTGGTCTAGACTCTTCACATTTTATTAAATGCGCACTAAAGGCTAATTTAAAAATTTTATCGCCAATTTCCCCAAATCGGATTCTTAGATCTTACCTGTGTTTTCTGTTAATCCTCATAGAATTCACGTCAACCTTCAAATCGTGCATCACAATGTGATACAGCATCTTCCCGATGGCCTGCAGAATCGTGGGGGCCCACTCCTGGTGGTCTAACTCTAAAGAGGGCCCCACGCCATGAGAATCGTGCACCACCCGCTGCCACTGTTGTCTCGAATTCAAGTACACTTCTTCAGTTGGTGTAATATCAAGTTTTCCATGATTTGCCGCATATTGTTCACAATATTTTGTATGTATTTTTGTTACCTTAAAGAAATATCGATATTACCTAACTATTTCTAGTAAATATTCTAGAAAGGAAAGAGCACTATGTTGATATTTGATGAAAATCGTACCTTTTCCAATACCCCCGTCTTCTGTTTCCTCAAAACTTTGTACCGAGCATAAACTTTAGTACCTAATTCTCTATACAGCTGCACTACAGTAGGACTGTAAGTTTCAGAGCCCTGCGCCATTTTTTTCGCTTCGTCCACGATAATTTTAACAATGTCCCTGACGGGAATCGATCGCATGTACGGTTCGATATTTAAGACGTAGCGTTGGGCCGACAAGGTTGCCAGGTCTCGACTGAACGCCTTAAACGCGGAATCCTCCCACATGTCGTAGAGTTCGTCCAGTGTTTTACGGTATTTCAGTATTTCTTCAGTGGGCGTTCCCCGGGCATTTATGCTTTTAACCTGGAGTAAAAAATCGATTTTCTAGTTCATATACGCCATGGTCCCAGAAAATCGTTAAATAAGAAAAAATGCGATATCCAAAAGTGGTTCTGGAGGCATATATCACCGGGAAAAGTCGATGACTATACAGGGTGGAACTGAATCATGGTACACCCCACTTTTTTCCCTTGTTTTTTGAGATACAATTTTGAAATTTGGCATGTCGATGTTACTTTATAAATGTCACTTTTTGACGTGTAAATTCATTTGTTTCCGCTTCCGGTTTTACCGGAAGTGACATTAACTTTTGTTTTTTAAATGGACCACCCTGTATATTATTTAAGTTTCGGATTCTCCTCGATGTACTGAAACCAACGATGCCTCACAAGTGACATTTTGGCTGACAGAAAGTGGTTTTTCTTTAACTTATTTGGATTTGCAATAATAAACTAAAGGTGGCTAGGAAACAAATGAACTTCGACAAACTTAACATCTTTAATGAACTGTCAAACCGTCTGTCTACAGAAAAGTACTTCTCTTATAATAAACTACGGTATCAATGTGTTGTCAATTAAAACAACTGCAAAAATAGTATTTGCAAAATGCCGCAAACTTACACAAGATCAGAAAAAGTGGATATGTTGAATCCAAAAATGCATTCAAGTGAATGGCGGGCATTTCGAACACTTACTATGAAATCGGTGCAGAGTTGCCATTTGTTTGTATTGACATTGTTTTCAATAAATATTTGATGTTAAAATTTCATAGCCACCTTTATAGTTTATTATTGCAAATCCAAATAAGTTAAAGAAAAACCACTTTCTGTTAGCCAAAATGTCACTTGTGAGGCATCGTTGGTTTCAGTACATCGAGGAGAATCCAAAACATAAATAATATACAGGGTGTTCCATTTAAAAAACCAAAGTGAATGTCACTTCCGGTAAAACCGGAAGCGGAAATAAATGAATTTACACGTCAAAAAGTGACATTTATAAAGTAACATCGACATGCCAAATTTCAAAATTGTATCTCAAAAAGCAAGGGAAAAAAGTGGGGTGTACCATGATTCAGTTCCACCCTGTATGTTTTTGGAGTAGTATTAGGTACCTACAAACTTGCAAAATTGAGGTCATGTTTTGTCATGTCAACCTTAAAATTTGTGGTGTCCAAAATTAAAACTTTTCATTAGATATGAATGAACAAAAAAGGGCATTTCTCTAAATTATTATTTGTATTAGGTAATTAATATCGTATTTAATTTGCTAAAAATTTTCGCTAAATATGAAAGAGATCAAGCTGTTAACGAGAAATGCGTGATGTCTATATTATTATACTATCTGTTAGCACTTACAGTAACATATCCACATTCTTCCAATTTCATCTGTTTTGTTAACCGTTCGCTTAAGTTATCTGGAGTAAAAAGTCCGCCGTTTTCTACAAATTGCTTATAGGTAGGTTTGAATTGTTGTTCACAGTTTAGATGATTAAGTAAAGAATTATCGTATTGCACCTTAGGCTCGAAATATCTAGGAACATACTTTTCGTCATATGTTTGCATTGCTTTCAGCACCATGTCTCTTTCTTTGTCCAAAAATATGCCTTCGTTTAGGATTCGATCACAAGTTATACCTAAAATTTTTACGAAAAAATCAAAATTTTTAAGACATTCTTTTCGTAAAAAATATACCTTGATTAAGGGCTTGTTTCACATACAAGCCGATATCTTGCTGATGATTATTTTTGCCGCTGGTCCTCCCTAAACAGTCAAAAATAGCAACATAACTTTGAACATTTAGCTCAACACCTTCCTCAGACATAACTTTTAAAATCTCTTTAATTTTGTTCCAATTTCCCGCATTTCCGAAACCTTTCAATAAAGTATTGTATACTTTAATGTTTTTCATTGGGTGGAAATTTGTAGCCTTGTTTGTAGTTTTTTTCGCTTTACCCCGGTGAAAATATATGGTGTTGAGCCCCCTTTGGGGATTTTTTAAGTTGTTGCATACTTCAATATAAGCGGCTAATGTTCGCTCGGCAATTTCGGACACGCGTTCTTTATTGATTTGAGTTTTAACTTGCTCTTTTTTGTCTTTTGAGGTTTTGGCGGTACAGTCTTCAAGTACATCATGCTCGATGTGTTCAAGATTTTCTGGTTGTAGGGAGTTTTCAACTTTTATACTAAAAAAATGTTCATCTGTTTATGAATTCTCAACACACATTAATGATTACTTACTTATCTATATCAACATCCTCCTCAATGGCAACTTTAATACTGTCTTCAACTTCTAATTCTAACAAATCAGTATCACCGCCTGGGACCAAAGAAACGGGAATACAGGTAGGGTCTTTTACATTAATTGGTACATCACAATTTGAATTTACAATTAAAATTGGTTCCTCTTGGAATCTGTTATTACCAGGCCATGCCTCAAGAATAGTCAAAGCATTATAACTATGTTCACCCGCAAAAGATGTCTTATTCGAGTATTCTTTTAATTTATACAGCTCGTTTAAATTTAAATTTGTTGTTGTTAACAACTTAACTTCGTTCGACGATAACTTTTGGATTGTTGCCTTTTTGTGAGATAAGGATTTTTCTGTCACTGAAACATGCGTAGTATTAAATCATTGCCATTATTTTATAGGTCAACACTTACCAACAATAATATCGGCGTATTTCCTAAACTTTGTTTTATTACGTTTGTATTTTTTCCTATTGTTTACACTTGTATGGGTAACTGTGGATTCTCTTCTAAGTTGGACTAAAACGAGAAACCGTTAAGTTTTCAAATATTAAAAGCGAAAATGTTAATTTTATCACCTCTCCAAGGAATGTTTAGGTGTTTACATAACAGGCAGGCTTTTTGGGTTAGGCTTAAATCGGGATTTTCGCTTAAATTACGTATCGACAGCTGAGAACAGTAACGAAATGATGCGCTACTTTTGTTTAATATATTGTACATTTTTCTCTTAGATCACAAACAACATTTTATGAGGAGTTTTCGGAAAAAATTAACACCACACGTGTTTTCAAAGACCTTCGTCTGCCATTTCAGTTTTAAAATGTCAGAAATTTGACAGTCAACTAAGGAACCTTTTTGTATCTGCATAAATGACCTCGTGGAAAACCCAATACAGACTTTGAGAAGAAGAGTAAATAAGTCACGACATACGTGACAGAAAAGCTAATATCGAATCGAATATTTTTAATCGATTTCGGTATTTTCGATGGTGGCGCCATCTATCATTCGGTAGAGAAAGCTAACTGAGGCTATCCTTGACAAGCACCTACCGATGTTTAGTGGTGCCATCCATCGTCGAAAATTGTAAACTTATTTCAGAGGTTTATTTAAAATTTTGAAATGCCCTATGAACAGCCGGCAGTGCCCGACAGTGCATTTTGTGCGCCAGTATTCGAGTGCATTCCAGTCAGTCGAGGCACGGGCTGCTGGAAGGCCAATTTTGTGTCAAGTTTTGAATTCGTTTTCAAATCATTTTGTGCCATTTTGATTTATATATCTTTTTTAAAGTTTTTAATATAATTGAAGGTAAGGGATTTTAATATTATTTTTCGATATTTTATGTTTTTTATTGAAAATTTTTAATATCGCCAAAGAATTTACATTTAAAAAATCTATGTATTTTTCTAATATATTTCCTTACAAAAGGAGATTTTACCTACCCATATTATTGTGTTAATTATTTTCTAATTAAAAATTCAATCTCATATTTAAGTGGACGCAAGGGAATACAAAGCTAGCGTTGTAATAATTATTAATGCACCATTAATTGGAGGCATAAAAGCATTAAGTGCATATATATGTCGGCTCTTATTTCAGAAATTACCAAGAACTGCCGACAAAATAAAATCATCTATTTAAGTATAGGGGAACAAATTTACTAAATCTGTACAGTGCTCCAGTATAATGTTTTGTATGAAAAGGGGACTGTCATAATAAAAATGTATAGGCACATTTTAGTTTGTGAATCTCGAAGACGTTATCAAAAAATATCTAGGAGACCCGAGGAATGAAAAAAGACGCTGCATGTATAGGATGATGTTTTTTTTTAGGAATAACACCGCGATTTCTTGTATTATTACGGAATTTTGAGCTCTACAAAAATAGTCTTTGAATACAAAAAAAAAACTGCTTTTGTTTATGTTATTTTTCCGGTTTTTTTTTAATAAGTCGTCCATGGATCCCGATTTTGTTGGATGACTCGAAATAGCAGAGAAGTTCGCGGTGACACTCCAAACACCATTTTGTATTTGTATGTGTTTTTGTAGTGATGTCAAGATTTTTAGTGCTATATATATTTTTTGTCCTGTTGATTATGAAATTAGTATATTTTTAACTTTTGGACATACGATGTATGAGGGGCTAAAAAGGTAAAAAATATATAATAATAAATAATATTAGTTATTACTGCCAGGGTTGTATTACTCTTAATGAATAATAATAATAATAATATATTATAAACAATATGTATAGGAATGTAACTGAATCAAAATATTTTTTAGGGCAAACTTAAACTTTCAAAGTTGTTTTTAACATAATAATGGTCGTACAGATGAATCCCATAAACTTCAGTAAGGCATTTGACTACTTACATGTTTTCTAACGTTTTGCAAACATCTTTTTTGATAATATTTATGTGTTATTTATGCCTATCTAAAACTGGCGAGGACGCATATATTTATTTATTGATTTTTCGGGTAAATTTGCAATAAACCTATTGAAAGTTATTTGAAGCTGTTTTGTTTTACACACGCACGAATTCAATTATTGAAATTTACAAAAAACAAAATGTTCAAACTAGTCATCAGTCAGTATGTCATTTATTGAAGTCAAACGTCCAACAGGGGTCAAATCGCCTTCATGCAAATTAAAATTATTATATTTCCTGGAGAATGATTATCTCTATCTCATTCATATATTTGGATACTAAAATAAAAAGTACAGAGTGAATAACAGAAAAAAATTCCCACAGTGGAAAACCGATACTTTTGTCAAATGGACTCCAAATTTTAAACTTGTTATTTTTACTGAATGTATTGATTGTGTGATCTACTACCATTTCTTATAATATAAATATTGGACATTGAGTTTGAATCACCCTGTAGACGATTTTAAGAGTCCTTGCCATTATTTGCTTTTAATGCCGAATGATGGAAGTCTGGGTCGAGGGTCATATTTATCTCGTTTTAATTGATTTTGTTGACATTATTTTAGCAAAACATATACATATATTCTTATTTAGTATATTTTAATAAATTAACATTACAAAACCTATAATATATGGAAAATAGTGTTGTGTTTCTATCTTTGCAGATTACAGATTCAGTTCAAACAAATGGGGCCTTGTCCGGTGCTTTTGATACTGATTTTGGTGGGGTTCCCATTTGTACATGGAGAAGTATCGTAAGTAATTAACCAAAATAATTGTAAAGATCGGCACAGTTTTGAAATTAAACCGCCCATTTTCCTTGATATAAAGTGGACAACTGAAAATAACACAGGCGCAAGCAGAACTTATTTCCCATTTTCAACATATTATGAATAAAAATTCATACCAATGAATACTTATCTAAAATATGTGTGATATTTTAGTTTAAATAAAAACGTAAGTTTATATGAACGGCCCTTTATAAGAAACTTTACAATGGAGATATTAGTATGTTGGAAACTTTAATTTTATGAATATTAAATTATAATATTTCTAAGCGTAAGTAGTTATTAAAATTTTATTATGGGATTATAAACCTACATTCAGGATATTTACTTAGATGCAATAGATACCTATTATATTCATAATAATTATTTTTAGTACTATATTTTAGTAGCTAAAGAAATTCGCTTGGAAGAAGTGATATTCGTTTACTGAGAACTTATAAATGTTTTCAAAAACAAATTTTGCTATAAGCTCCTTTATATATACGAGTGTCATGATTTATTAACCAGTCAGTCCATCAAAAAGCAGTTTTCAAGTAACGTCTTAACTTATCTTAACACGTGTTTTTTGTTATTCCTATGTCGAAATGAAAACTGCATCTGGAATCTTGGGCAAATGGCTATAATAAAAATTAGGTACGGTTATCGCACTCGCCTAGTCGTTTGCCCATTTTCTTTTTATACAGGACAGCCATAAACCTTAAAATTAGGCTTCTCCTAATCATAATATTTTCAGTTTCCTGGATACCTACTTCCTACTTACAACATAATTACATTTTTTCGAACTTGTATTTAATTGGTCCCTTTGTGGTAAAATTATTCAGGTTACTAGACCATCGTTATCAACGTTTTCGTGCAATAGGGAGCGAAATAATAACCACAGCTTACCCTAACATTGAATTACTATACTTTCTCGAAGGCGAAATACGCGGAATGATATTAAGAAAATGTTTCAACGTTGGCGGTTTGGTATGTTAATGGTTCACCCTATAGAGAAGCTGTGATGTCGAAACGGCGAAGTTTATTCCCGTTCTGTTGCATTTTCTCAAAGCTCCGTGGGGGGTAAATGAACTTTGGGTTTATTATTGTGGATGCGGGATATCGGACTTGGCCAATACACATGCCAGATGGGTGTTTCGCTTATATTGTCTTAGGACCATGTATTCAGGTTATTCTATGGACATAGATATTATAACAGAGCTCGCGGTTATTCGCAAAAAATCGAAAACGTTGTTTCACAAAAGGCACGTTTCCGTTTTTTCCTCGTTTCTGGTAAACTTATTTGCAGTGGGAAATTCTTGGGCGGGAAGGACAAACATCTGGGCTGTGATAATTGGATGTTATGCCGAATACCAACGTGTACCCTACAAATACTACCACTTCTATTTCGAATTTTCTATTTATAAAGCAGAAAAAAGTGACACGAAGGGGAAACCACCGATTTGTAGCTGGCGCTCATTTACTCGAGAGATCCTAAAATAACAAAGTTCCAGTCAGGTATAACCCGAAGAAAAATAAATCCAGACGGTATTTTGTTTATGCTTCTAATGTTCTCACAGTCGGATTATTTTAGTTTAACTTTGAAAATGTTGTTTTATTTGATTTTATTGAAAAAATGGAAGTTCATTAAGGCCTAAATATTGGGAGATTGACATAGGGCACTTTCTATAAGGAACATTTTAATTATTCCCTACAGAAATACAATAAAATAAAAGGTAAAAACACCTTTTTAAAAACAAGCTTTTATTTAAGTCATGAACTAAAACGAATAAAGTAAAAAATAAAATGTAAAAACCTTTTTAAAAACAGCTTTTTAAGCCATGTACTAAAACGAATAAAATAAGATAACATAAGAAGTAGGTAAATTAATTTTATTGGACAGTGATTGGTTGATAAGCAAGTATCTGCTTGCTAAAGTATGTATTTACAATTCGCGCGACAAGCTTTTTGATTTACAAAAACTTGTCGCAATTTTGCATTGAATTATCTTAACGAAAACCTAGACTTATTTTACTACTCTTCAAGCCCTTTCATGTGGTAGCCATATTAAGAGGGTTGACAAAAAATACATCATTCGCCATCTTGTGGCGACGGCCATTTTGAAAATATTACAACACTGAGTATTGCGTATTGTATTGTCACCAGAACTAAAGGTGTATGCAAAATTTCAACTCAATTGGATGTCAAGAAATGGTTCTAATTAATTCAGCTTGCAAGATTCGACCCACACATACATAATACATACTAACAGGAAAGCTTGGAAAAAAAGTAATGTAAAAACGGATATTACTATTATTATTAATAACTCCGTTTTTTAAAGATATTTATTTGTAATTTGGCCCAGTTGCCTTATTTTCAATCTGATAGTCTCCCAGTAGCGTGCAGAGATATTCTGCCCCTCCCCCCCCCCCCCCCGCAAAACTAGACGCGGGGCCCCTCTTTCGTTAAGACAAATGAATAAAACACTGAGTTTTGTCACAAATCGCAAAAAATACGGAAACGAATTAAACTGATTTATTCCATATGAACGTAAAATACAAAAATATTATACCCTAACAATAAATAACTATAAACGCCGTTTCAAACTGAAAAACTGTTTGGTAATGTTGTCCAAATCCAAGCTGCTAGCCCTTTCATTCTCTTACTGATACGGGAGGAAAGTTAGTCTTTCGTTAGCCATTTTCGATCGCAAAAATGGCTTTATTAGTTTTAATTTTGGAAAAGACCTTTCTACGGTTGAGGATGAAACAGGCAAACTCAATGATGGTAAACTTAAGAAAAGGCGAAGGGCAGCGCACAAATCCAGTAAAATACTGGCCAAAAATTTGTTTTTTTTTTTTTTAATAAAATAAACTCTGCAAATATTCTCATCGATGTTAAATTTTGTAACTATTTCTTCGATATTTCATTAAGCACTAAACACGTATAAATAATAATATAATAGTCCGATAATTATACCAGTACCACAACTGCCAATGCGACTGGCGACTGCGGATTTATACAGTGGTCCTAGCTCAGAGATATACAGGGTGTAATTTTCTATTCTTATTTCGAGTTAAAATTAGTTGCGTCTGGACCAACACTATATTAAAGACCTGTGCATAGCGCTGTTTCAAGCGATCTCCACTGGCGCCACACGACGAAACAAATTTACATGGTGGTTTTAGTTAAAACACCATTGTTGCAGAATCCTTTATAAAATAAAAACATGAAAATATGTCTGTTACAACGAAGTTAATATTCAAAATAAAATAAAATATTTGTTTGTTATGTCCCTCTAATTTGACAGGTTCACATGGCATATTTCCATACATTTTCTTAAGAAAAGCGAGTCTAAAAAGCAAGCAAGAGTATTTGGTACCTTTTGGTTTGAAACGCAGTCCATGGCTAGATGTGAAAGTATGTGTAAGCATAAAACGCATTAGAATTTTCAGTTTCTTCTTTATATGGAGTACTACTAGTTCGCTTTGGAGCTATAAACAAAATTTTCTATTTTCATCCCTGCATACGTTAAAAAATACTCTTCCAAAATAATATCTTTAATTTTCGCTTCTTCAGCTGGTTGATCAGATCGTAATTCCAAAATAGTGTTTATTCTTCTGCAATTCACCTAATGGTCTGTGCATATATACCATTTTCTTCATGTGCATGATAATTTCATGTTATCACAAACAAATCTACCTCGAAAATCCGTATTAATAGGATAAAACTGCCAAATACTGGACGCAAAGACAATTCGTTACCGTAAAAATAAGGTAAATCGTAATAAAGCTGGATATTTAAAATTTTGGTTTTTTAAACGTCAGAAACTGACATCCCAATAGCCACAGAATACGCCCCTATAACCTATAATTAGTTGCCATTTTTTTCGTCGTGTAGCGCCACCCCAATCCGTAAACAACAATGAAATATGACGGCATGCTCCGGTCTTTAATATAGTGTTGGTCCAGGTTGTGTTGCCTTGAAACCTCCAAAATTTTGTTTTTAATTGAGAACAAGATCCTGATCTCTTCCCTACGCTTTTTAAATACCTGAGATTTTTTGCAAGTACGATTAAATAAATTTAAAAAATCTAATTTGCCACGAAACGGCGATAGATACAAAAATAAGTCTAGAAACACTTTTTGTTCAGAAACAAATGCTCCATTTAAAACTGCTATACCTACCTTAATTTCGTATATATAGGGCCGTATTAACTTTCTTCTTGAATAAGCTCTACAAATAAAGAAGTTATGGGAAAAAGACGATTTTTTAGAGAATTTTAACACTCCATATATCAAAACCGAAGAATTAAGACACATGTTTATATGAACTTTTTTTCTTAGAATTGGCTGAGGACCATCTCCCTAAAATCTTTTAACATACTTAAGTTTCACCCTGTATATATCTCTGCCCTAGCTCTAATCTGAAACCTAACGTATATCTATGATTTGTGGTTGTGGTCCTGGTCAGAACGTTGGTTACACACAGAGCAACGATAATGGTAAAGGAGAGAAAAATGAGCAGCGAGACAACGAGTGTACTACTGATAGGTGGAGCGGTGCCTGAGATTTCCCGATTATTTTTTTGCTGTGGGCCCCGGGGCCCCTGGTAACTTGGGGCCCCCCCGCACCGCGGGGTCTGCGGGTGTGGCTTGCACGCCACTGTAGTCTCTGAATATTAAGAACAAAGATTATATGTTGTTTCTGAAGTTTTGTTGGTGAATTGTCTATTTCAAACATAATTTTTTATTGAAATCCAACAAATTTACCAACATTTTCTGAGATCAACATAATACAAAAAATCAACAATCATAATCACACCCAATAACACAAACAAATTCAAACGCATTTTTTTCTATTATAGCAATGAAGACATACGACTCGCCATTTTACAGATAGTGAATGTAGTTCGAGCGACAGATGACAAACTAGAAAGACATGAGTACAGAGAAAGGGTCCTTGGGGAACAACTTAAAAAAGGAATGATTAATATAGACAAGAGGGTGAAAACTTTAGACCCTTTAAAGGTAACATTTTTTTCCTGAAAACGGATGTTAGGAATAAAATATCCTTATCAGTAATAAAAATATTTCAGTATATTTTTCTATACTCTTCTGTATGTCTATTTTTTGTAAATTTTAGGGCACAATGAGTAGACTAGACGAGCGAGTGGCAGCTATAGAAACAATCCTAATGCAAAGAGAGGAAAAGGAAAAAACACAACTACAAAAAACATACGATATAGTCGTTGACATTCAAAAGAACCTTCCTATGATCATCGAGAGCCTCAAATCGGATATAATACAAAGGGTAAGCAATGAAAAATTCTAACCATGCTTTGACTACATTATAACTCCCTAGATAATAGATAGTGAGCCCCCGGCAGAAATAGCAGAACCGACAATGTCAAAGAAAGACATAGAAAGAATCGAAAAGGAATTAATGGAGAGAATGGATAAAGTTCTAGACACAATGAATGGTTTAGAAAAAGAATTGGCATCGATGAAAGATGAGAGCAGCAGTATTATAAACTTAAGCAACAAGTCAACCGAAAATTTGGAAAAGGTCAAGAGACAATTGGATTCTAGTGAACAACTTCTAGCGAGATATGAAAGCAAGCTAGCAGAGTACAATAAAATTCCCGAAATTGCCATTCCCACAAATGGATATGGAGATAAAGAGCACATCGAGTGGCAAAACAAGTTTTTACAAGGTACAAAACTTTCAACAGAAATTTAATAATATTTTTTTTATTATTGTTTTACATTTTTCAGCTTTGGAAATTCAAAAGTCACAAGTAAAAGAGGTCCTAAATGACGTAAAAATCGTCCAAAAACAACTATTGGGACTGGCAAATAGAGAAGAAATAGAAGCGGCTCAAAATTCGACTATGATTAAAATAGAGCAAGTTAGACACGAAACCTTACAGATTCCAATGCAGTCGTCAAAACTGCTTGATAACCCGCTTAAAGAAATCCAGTTAAATACCAATGTTAAGCAAGAACAAGTGGAGGAGAGTATTAATCTTTTGACTAATATCACTTCGGCTTTAGCCGAGGCTTTCGAGATGAATTACGGAAAAATAAGGTAAAACATAATAACAATAACTATGTTTTTATGAAATTCTAATATGTTAAAATGCACTTGTAATAAGAAATAAGGTAAAAAAGAAACATTAAAAGGACAAAGAAAAAAAAGGCAAAAAAAACAGTATTTAATAGGCTAAATAATAGTTATTTATGTACCAAGGCACTGAAGTTCAACTTCTATCTAACTTCTGGCCTCGGCCAGAGGCCTCGGCAACTAAATTCCACATGAGTCATAAAAAGAACTTCAGTGCCGAGGTACATATTATATATTTTTTTTTTAATCGAAAAAAAAAAATGTTTTATTGGGCAAGAAAATAGTAATAAGGGATCACCCGTCCATGAACCGCGACTACGCGCGGCGTTGCTTGACTTTGACGATTGCTCTACCTAGGTCAAGTAAGACAAGACACGGCACCTTCGTACAGAAAAACCAAACTGCTGCTTCTTGTGCAGCCTCCATAACAATAATCTATTGATATTCAAACCTACTAAAATATGCATACTGAAGGATTACGCTTCTATAGGAAACAATTTCGCAATGTGTACGAAAAGTTAAATGGGCCTTTATCGGCCGGGTTTTGAATATTTGGTCACTTTTGACGGGCGATTTCTCCGCGTCTGACGTTTGATGTTTACATCTCGCCAAGGCCTACTTATTGTAAGATTTCTGTGCTTTTAATGACGATTTTGGGACACATCACTGCCGATTTCAAGAAAAATTTTATATTAACAATGTTCGTAGGTCCGAAATCCAAGCTCTTAGTAAAATGGAACAAGTAATGATGCAAACCGCAGACAACGTCTTGGACACAAAACGAAAAGTTGAATATGGAGTCCACGAAGTTTTAACAGAAGTAGCAAAACAAATAAAAAAGAGTTCAAAAGATATCAACCAAGGCATAACTGAAAGGTCAATATTTCATTTTCCAGCAATTATTTATTTAAATAGATAATAAAATTTACTTTAGGTTTGATAACTTTGAATTCTCGATATTGGACGAAGAATCGGGAGCACTGACTAATCTGACATCGAAAATTGGCGAAGAAATCGATCAGGTTTGGAGGCAAATCGGAATTATGCATCAGCAAATGAGTGCGAGTACAGACACGTTGAATAAATTACAAAATCAAACCGATGCTTATGTGAATGGTTCCTTAGATGTTATGGGTAACATGAAAGGCAAGGTAGGATAAATGACGGACTTCTCAAGCTAGCTATGATGTAGGTGGTGTTTAAAACTCGATTTTTAGGTTGGCGATATTACAAGCAGGATGAAAGAAGTCGACGATAACCTTAATTACCTTCTTGGAAGATTGTCGCTGGTAACGCAAGAATTCAACCAAATAAAGCACGGCTTGGGAAAAGCTTTGGATGAAATTAGGGCCAGTTTCCATACGGTACAAGAAAAAGTAAACGCGGGACCCGGCCCGCACAAAATTTCGAGCAACGAAGTGCTGGAACAGAATTAGTTGTCAAGCCAAAAATGTTTTAGTGTAGATTCACGATTTATAGACTGTAGAAAATTAATTTAAATGATTACCATAGACTTAATTTTCTGATACTTGTGTTTTTTTTGTAATAAAGACAAATTACTTTTGTAACTGTATTTTTATGTAAAAAAAAACAACTTTTATTGCTCTTAAAGATTATCCTTCATGAAGAAGAGTTGGATAATAATTTTGATTATGAATAAAAGTGTAAAAACTGACATCATAATTTCATTATTGTTTGTGATCTGGAGTGGGGCTACTAGGACACAGGTTTGTCAGTTCTTGACGTTTATAATGTCCCATATAGATTGTTATAGGTAGATGTATTGACACAAATGATATATTACCCACTTGACTATCTTTGTTTTACCGAGGTCTCTATTATCTATCAGTAGAAAATAATCTTCTAGGTACTATCTACTCACCAGAGAAAGTTCCAAAGAGTGCAGAATCTTGAAGCTTACAAAAACACTAAGCACTGCTAAAGGATGTAAAATTGATAAAAGTGAGGATAAATTTATCATTTTTTTATTTCATTTATGCAAATTATGCGCTAGGTACAATATACAATGCAGATTGGCCAAGACTAGCCAATCACATACAGATTTTAAAATCTCTTATTTCCCTCTTGGTACTCAGTACATACAACAGAGATCAGTTTTTTGCTGTTTACCCACAGATTTTCGAAAAATCATAATAACAAGCAACTTTATCCTTTTACGAAAATATCCCTAAAATAGTCATACAAACTTTTTAAACGTAAACTTTTATACATACATTTGATATGCAATTACATTTTTTTATTCCTTAACTCTACAGCTCTATTTACATTTTCTTAGAGATTCTTTAATATGTACAGGGTGTTCTTTTGGCTACAACTAGACTGTCGCGGGATTACTATATTTAACATTGTATTTTTTATATTTCTATAATAAAATATATGGAATGGAATGGTTTTAGAGTTCGATTTGCAAAACACCCTGTATTTCCCACTCGTTAACGGACACAAATCTGTGAGCAAATCAAAAAAACCAATCAAAAAAACAAATATATACATATCTTTTTTTGTTGTTGCATATTAGTGGCAGTGACCTATTTTATAAATGTTTCGATATCGGGATCGAAACTTCAAAAAGGGCGCCTTTCTCAACCTAACCAAGCGGATCCAAACGTCTAAGAAGCCTTATGTAAAAAATAACAAGCTCGACGTTTCAAAATACCACATCAGAATTTTTTCTCATAGTAGGATTGAGCCAGTCAACACGAACTTTGAACACCCAAAAACGCATTATTTATAGAAGGCATGTAAAAATCAAGTTAATTATGTTGTCAGTTATTGTTTTTGGATAATCTGTGCATTTCTAAGGAAAAATATCTGTCTAAAATATTCGTAAAGTTGTTACCGAGAATATTATAATTGTCAGGGTTGGTTGCCAGATTGACTGGCTCGAATATCAAAAATTATGTGTCTTACAAAATCTACACCTCCCGTGTTGTTAGCAAGGTATGAGAAAACCCCCTTTAGACAAAAGGCAAAAATACAGCTATCACTATATAGGCATTTATAATTTGAAAATTTTTAATTACATTCACACACACTCATTCAAAAAAAAACAATTTACAATGTTTTTTTGTTGTTGTTATACTCTTAGGACGGATATGGGTAAAAACTTATTCGAAAAAACACAACAGCAGATCATTTTTTCTAGTCAAAGCGATTTTTCTAAAAGTATTTAGTGTTCGAGAGTGAAGACGTGAAGCGTAAGGTTCGTAAAGGAGCCGTATTTTTGCCAAAAAATGTGTTAAGGTACTTTGTTAACAAACGCTGGACTTGATGGACAAATACCCATAAACGGTTATAAACATTATTAAATATGAGAACATTCAAAACTCCATATCAACAAATTTTAATCGGGTGTAGCTCTTAATTTATACCTTACATTACGCACACCTTTTTCTTAAACAGGTACTGATTGGAAAATTCACTGGAGTCACAACGATACAACACAAAAATACATTTTCTGTCGACGGGGTAGATTCTTTACATGGAGTTTCGGCAATTCTTCAACAAACGTCATCTCATATAAATGGCACTGATATAACCATAGGAACATCGTTGAGACAAAATTAAGACGCCTGCATGGATACTCATCCATTAATTACAATAAAAAAAATCCTCAATCGTAATATTTACACTATATCCCTTATGCCAATAAAACAAATTAAACAATATTTTATCAAACCCTTTCAACAATTAATTCGTATCTAACTACATTTCCTAGTCTTTGTGAAAAATTGAAAGATGCTAAAAAAGTTCTGTCAAAGAGGGAAAAAAATTGCATATTGTATCCTCTCATCAAATTAAGATATACATCAAAAAAATTAGCGAGTCATCCATTAAAAACATTTAGATTTTAGAAGCTAATGATTATGTGGAAACACATCCCAGTTCTGCCGTTTCGCATCTTTTTATTCTCTATTGCCTATCTTATTGCTGCCCTATCTAAACGTCTTTTTTATTGATAGATATCTTAATTTAAATAAAACCTACCCAAGGAAATTTGCTAAATTGTTTAAAAAATCGTGTGAATAACAATGTGCAACATTTAAAAGTGAAAACAATCGTTATATGTACAGGGTGAGCAGCATTCTTTACATAAGCAATCACTACCAATTCTTTTGAATACAATAAAAAATATTGAGTACTAAGTTCCATTAAAAAAAATTGCAGAGTTAGATGAAATACACATAACCAAAATTTGTTCTATATCACTACAGAAGATATTCTAACATATTTTTTAAGAAATCACTATTTTCTGTATCTCAAAAACGATGGGTTTGTGGTCATTAAGAAAAGTATTTGCCTACTCCTAACTTGGAGTACTGGGTGAGGGTGAGACTTATTATTATTATTATATTCTATTCTCTTCTAACTCTCCAACAAAAAAAAACTTAAGGTTGTACCAAAACAGCGTCCACTCTGTACAGATAATTCATATCAAAATCCTTAACAAATCTTAAACCAACCTTGTGAATTCTCATAGCACACACGTCGGAATGTCCATTTCCCATCTAAATTATAAGGGTGTAATAACAGTTTGTCGTACCCTGTATATTTCTTCAATAATGGATTGCTTGCATAGTATGTACCACGGTGAGTTTCAAATATTGCACGTTAAATTATAAATCGTTTCGCAAAGTTTCAAGCAATAATTTAACAATTTATGAGCAAATGTTAACAGTTTGGAAAAGTTAAAGTAGCGGTTTTCAAAATGCAAGCTGCCCATTTTTTGTAACAAAACTGGTCGTTGTATTTTTGAATTTAATACAAAAAATTCGCGCAATTTCTAAAAACCTGAGCAGTCAAAATGAAATAGGACCACTCAATTTTTCGTGTTATGAATTTTATGAAAAAACGGAAATTGCCCCATGAATATTGCTAAAGAAGGAAGGAAGACAGACTTATCAGTCCATAACAACACACAGTATGTACAACCCGTAATGTTAGAATATTTACATGTTTATCTTTTATCTTTTTATCCATTAGACTTTAAAGCACACTGAAACTGTGGAGAAATGATGCAATCGCTTTATTGTCACTGTCATAATTAAAACAACACTAATAAATTAGGACGAATATTATCTTTAAGTTTAAATTTTAACAGTATTCGTAAAATGTACATCTTTTTAAGAAATTCCATAATTAGTCATCTAGAAAAACAGACGATTAGCATTTACACAAGGGTATTCTGAAATGCTGGAATTACTAACATGAAAGAAAAAGTGATACAATCTGAAAAAAAAAATCTGCCAAATAATAGTCAAATTATGCAACAAAAAGTGTTTAGAAATTAGAAAATTGCCAGTATTCATATTTAATACAGGCACTAGATTAGTTAGTCTAGGTCATGATCTATTTTATATTTCCATTAGCAGTTTATATGGGGTAAATATCATTAAACTAATTTAAATACTTCAAAATGAGTAACGAATTTTGTGTTCATCAAAATTAGTATTGAAAAATTGTCACATTTTCAAGATATTTTGCATAAAAAATCGTTTGAACATGTAAAAAATGCACGTCATATTTTTGCACTCAAACCATTGAATCAGGAATCTCAAACCTAACTGGAAAAGTAAAGAATCTGCTTTCCTTCCAATTCAGGTTGTTTCTAAAAATACGTGGTTTTGTCAGATGACCGACTATCCGATTTCTTAGTATTTTGTTATAAAACCAACTTTAAATGTTCCCACTAGCTTCAGTTTCAATGTTTAAGTCTGTTTGCTCGCTTTCGACAAACTCGTTAATCAAAAATAGCTCACGTATTTGTATTAATCCCAAAAATGAACATTCAAAATATCGTAGAGTACCTACCTCCCCAAACAGAATGTAACTATACATATTTAATGCACTTTCAACTTGCAAAAGTCCAGTGGTAGGGGACTTTACAAGACAATACAAATATTTGTTTGTCATGCAGGTCCCCAGCAATATTAGAACACAGTTTGGAATCGAGAATTTACGCTATCGCCCTACAGTACGTCTGTCATTTTTTTTCTTCAAATAAACGAATGCACAGCACCTAATCGAATATGAAACAGTGGTTCATAGGTGAAAGGATTTTTTTGTTAGTTAATTCAAACAGTGGGAAAGCTGTGTGAATTTTTAAAATTTTCATATCGGAACTAGTGCATGAACGAATGTTAGTTTGCTAGTTCGAATAAAAAAGAAACTTAAAAATAAAAACAAAATATTTATATTTTATACAAAACACTGTTCCATACATAATATAAACAAAATTCCACCTATTCTAATACCCGATGAAACTTAATATTAAATGATTCTTCGAGATTTCCGAGGTTCGCCGTTCAATCGCAAAAAAAATAAAATCGTACAATTTCCGAAGTACTAACTACTATTCTAAGTAAGGCGTGTGGAACCTCCGACATCTCGCAATTGTTTTACTAAACTACCACCAGCCGATATAACCCATAAACAAAACTTCCATATTTTTTTATACAATGTACAGCTATGTACATATTGTCGTTAAGTATATTATAAGAGTCCATGCACGCTAGCTGTTTTTAACTACCGGGAAAACCACATGTGCGCAAGAGAAGAACAACACAGAACATTAGAAAAAAAATTATGAAACGAATACTAACATCCTTAAGTCTTGAAACAATAATGAAGGTAGGATACCTTTTTATGTCAGCAAAAAAAAATTAGTCAGAAAACTGGATTTTTGGAAATTTAAACTTCATAAATTCAAAACTATATGTAACAATTTTGTCTTTGGTACATTTTTATCCACCATTTAAGTTCACAAGAGGACAAAATAACAATAAGAAAATAATTCAGACATTAACTTTCCCTCATTTTTATGTTAACCATTTCTTATTTCGCTGTTTTACCTTTGCTGAAACTAATTTTTAACACTCAGTGTTTCAGTGAAGTTGGCCCAACCTTTCAAAATATCAAGTTTATCAATTTATAGCATGTCGAAGCAGAGGTTTTTGAAAATGTAGCCGTGAGAAGTCTTTATAAATACGTCAGTCAACGATATTTGTGCATTCATTGTTGTTGGCAAATAAAAATGTCTTGTGGCAAGGCTGTTTCTGAAGAAATAATAAATGTTATAATTCACTTGCATTCAAAAGGCAAATCTGCTGCGCAAATTTCAGACATTGTTAATTCATCACGATATACAGTGTGAAATATTATTAAACTTTACAAAACTACTGGATTCGTTGCTCAGAAGCAGAGAAATGGAAGCCGGCCACATTACAAATTTATAGGCTCTGAGAAGGATTATCGTGTAAAATCATCGGGCTAATTATGGAGAATTGAGTTTTGTGGAATCAGGCAACAGATAAATGTTTTTCAAGGGCAACTTGTCACAGGGCTGCCCGAAAACTAGGGTTTAAAACATACAAGGTAAGCCCAAACTGTGGTAATTTTCTATTTAATTTTTGTTGATTTTCTGTTTATTGACAATATTAGGAATTTCTTTAATTAAATTTTCTTTGTTAGTTAAAATATAGTTTAATTATATGTCAAAAGTGAATAAACGTTTCCTATATAATTAGAAAAATGTGTTGATTTTAATAAATTTTCTGTCAACACGATAAATTTCTTCAAAAAACATATTTTTATTAGTTTGGGCCAACTTCACTGACACAGGGCTCGTGAGTAAAATCTTGAATAATTTTGAATCTTCAGTATGTTTCTTATTTAAGACTTAAAAAAAGTAGTTCTTATCACTTATCTATTAATCTATTAATAAGAATAATTAAAGATTTATTAACTGAAAGCAGATTTTGAATTTGCTTGTAAAAATTAAATGTTGCTAAACGTAGAGTAGTCAAAAAGAAAAAAATGTGAAAGCACTCAAAAGTGAACTAACTTTTGGAACCTTTGAAATTGGAACTTGAATATTTCAGCTTTATTCAAGAATGTATTTATTTTTTAATCCGAAGAAGAGTGTAGGCTTGTACAAATGTTGGCAGCATGACATTTGGATAGCTAGTAGCTAACAAATAATTTCTTAGTTCTTTCATTTCATTTACTCAACCAACATTTGTCTTTATAATTCTTGAGTTTTTGAGCACTCTAGCGTTGGGTGAAGATTTAAACCTTCAGTCAACGACTCTAGATTTGAAGCGACATTTTCTTTTCACATACTGTAGATAATGTGTGAAACGGGCGAGTTTTTAAAGTCAACATAAACATGGAATCCACCAATGCAATGTGATTGGCCGGTTCAAAAATTTCTGCACTTGTGATTGGCTTGATGGATTCCATCACATATTTGTGTTGACTTTAAAAACTCACCCAACCTATACTTACCGCATGGTTGTAGATAACAAGTAATATATTACTCAACAAGCATATAATGATAGTTATTGAATGAAATAGTCATTATATGCAAGTAGAATACTCCCAGTATGTGAAATATTATACCAAAACAGAAATAATAGCTGTCAAATTTGACACATAATTGGTGCTGAAGTAGCTTGTGGCCATATTCTGTTGGACAAAAATGAGTTTAAAATAATGTAAAATTCATTATTGTGTAAACATTTTGTTCAAAAGCAGATGGCAACACACTACTTTGGCACCAATGTACTGTCAAATTTGACAGGTGTTCTTCCTCCTTGCCATAAACAAAGCTACACATAGACTGTCAGAACCATTGTTAAAATTTCTGCATGGCGGCACACCAAATATTTCGCAAAAAATCTAATTAAATTAAAATACCTATTGCCTCAATTTAGTATTGAGTCCTAGAATTATAAGACATTACAACTTATCTCTTTTAATTTGTTTTTGTTCCAACACTAAAGTTTGAAAGCTGGTGTGCCGAGATTTTTTCCGGATGGTTTCTTTCGACAATGCTTCTGTCTATCTCTGTCTCCTTTAATCTATATCTTTACCCAATGATATTATACTTTGTCCACAGCTATCACATATTTTCACCTTCAGTGTCATTTTTTTCTTAATTTTTATGTGGCATTCTTAATAGGGCAATAAAATATTCATTATTCATTGCTAAAGTGATGAATAATGATTATACACTACTAGTGCATAATGTGTGTCATTATATTTGAAGAAACAGGAAAATAATGGATATACAGTGCCCGAAAAAAAGTTGGAACCATATGGGATTTATTTTTATTTTTGGGCTAAGATGAAACTACTCTGGAGCGAAAAAATTCCATATGGTTCCAACTTTTTGGCGGGCACTGTATGTATTGTAAAACAGTTGTGGACAGTTTCTATTATTTTTTTGGGAGGCAAAAACCTAGATCATGCATGTTGTTTTGTAAAAAAGCGATTTTTTTGCTATTTTGTACCTTGTAAACCTCAAACATGAAAGAAAAATTAACATTTCTCCTTTTTGAAATATACCAAAAAAAATTGTCGAAGTTGATATTTCTAATGATCGCTGACTGCAATATTAATAAAATTACCGTTTTCTGACCAAAGTAAAATGAAAACACACAAAAGTTCAACACAAGATATACCAAAACTCAACAAAAAAAAACAAAAAAAAAACATACACCCCACTCTTACCCACACATAGTTTCCCCCGCGCGGCTCTAGCGTGGTGCGTCCTTGTGCGGATGCGGCCCCCCCCGGGTCACCGACGGCGTCGAAAAGTCCCCGCCGCCCCCCCACCCTCCCCCGTCGACTCGGGTGCACTCAGCGTTTGCTCAGCGAGTGCCCCGAGTGCTTGCCCTAACTGCTCGTGCTCGCCATGGGGCTGACGGGGCTCAGGGGGGTGCAGGCGGCGTCCCGCAGGCACCCGTTCAACGTGATGAGCAGCTTCCGAGAGCCGGCGTGGTCCCTGCGATCGGTGGAAATGTTACGTCACGATTGGAAAGTAAAAGTGGGTCGTTTAGTTTGGAATTTGGCGGTCGGCTGTTATTTTTACTACGCCAAAAGGACGTTTCTCGCTATATGCTACATAAAAGGCAGTTTTACCATACAGAAACTAGAAAAATCTTTGAATAAAGAATACCAGGAAGGAGTCAATAAGCTCTATGTGTGTTATAAAATAGGTGAGACGGAAATCGCCCTGAGTAGTAACCAAGTTTTGACACGGTATTGCGGTATTTAGATACTTTTTCGAGTTATTATGCTTTGCACTGCGGCTTGTGGCAAAACCCGCCAAAACTAAAATGTTTGAAGATAATAATCCATCGGTAAGTCGGTAAGTAATTTTGTAATTTAAATTAACTTTTGCGGCCATGCACAAAGTGACATAGGCGTTGACCAGACAAATATTCTGGGAATAACTCTTGCTTGGTCTCAGAGATGTTGTGGAAATTCTAGTAATATACAGGTAGTGCATACAAAATTTTTTCAGCTTTTCTCAGCACACTAGAAGTTGGTAAAAAATTGAAATGTATTTTTTTAAATTGTTCCTATTTGATGAAAAGTGATAGAAAGAAATACTCAATTATATAAAAAAAAATTAAGTGGTATTCACTTAAGGTGGAACATCCTCAATAGGTATATTCTCTGTTTTCAAAGATGCAAACGGATCTCAATTATTTTTGGACCGAATGAACTGCTTTGCACAAATTTCAGTATTCATTCTAAAAAAATAATACCTTCCAACTTCCAATGAAAAATTCTTAAAAAAAGTAGGACTAGTGAGAAAAATGATATTTAATTAAAAAATAACGTTACAAAAACACAGTAGCTAATCTTTGTAAAATGTGATTATCATGGTGGAGAACAGACCTGTGCTAATCACAACAACAATCATGTAGCAATCTAACTTCAAAATAAAATGCAGAAATATTTAATTACGTACAGGGTAACTTGTCCAATGGGGAATTTTTAAACACTCCAAATTTGTTAAAAAAATAGTTTTTTAATATTACACAAGTTTCCGTCTTTATAAAATGTTTAAAATTCTGTTAATACACACCGATTTGAGTTTAAATTTAAATGTATTAAAGAAATTTTCATGAATTTCAATGTCCAACTTAAATTGCTAGATCTACTAATTTCTCACTTTTTCGTGTATGGAACAGGACACCCTGTATAAGTATATATGTTGCATCTAGATTATTAAGATTTCACCTCAAATTTCACATTAAGAATTATAAGCGATAAATAATCATCAATTAAACCCACATTATCTTTAAAAGTAAAAAAATCAATAAGTTACCTTTATGAGATAGATATAGATACTGCATGAAAGTAAAATAATAAAGTGGTGTTTACCTAAAGCCATACAAATATATATCTCAATTTTGTTCCATTCATCACATTAGTGGAAAAATAGGTATAAGTATTTATAGTGATTATTGTAAGAAAAAAAATTCTTGGTTAACACATACCTATGTTCGCACAGCCATACCCCTTGCCAAGTGCCTAAATTCAGTTTGCCCTCGGTAATCGGTATCGTCAGTGAAGATCCGAGAAAACATGCTTTCACATGAGCGGGCTACAAAAACACGTACATCAAAATATCGCGTTGCGATCAAAAGCATTTCTAAAAACCTACCATGTCATCGGGACCTTCGCACGAATGCCTATAGGGAAGTCCTTCGGGGACGATCTTATTCAACATCATCTCCATGTCGTCCCTCACGTCGGGATCCCAACTTTCATTTAAAGCTAGACTGGCACTAGTGTGAAGTACTGGAACAAACCAACACCCATGAAACACGTTTTTTAGGCAATACACGGAGTGTGACTTTAAATCCATATTTAAATTACAAGCGCTAAATTCTCTAGCCTGGTTTATAGTAATTAGAGTTTGTACCTACATAAAATATGTACAATAATATCAAAATAGCAATAGTCAGCTCAAATCACCCAATGAATAAAAATAAAAATAGTAATTGACAAAATTGTGATTTCTAGTTTTCATTTTTTTTTCAGTAAAACTAACATCAATTTATGTAAAAAGAAGATTAAAATAGTTATTTATGTACCAAGGCACTGAAGTTCAACTTTTTATGACTTATGTGGAATTTAGTTGCAAGGCCTCTGGCCGAGGCAAATAAACCACGAGTCATAAAAAAAAACTTCAGTGCCGAGGTACATATTATATATTTTTTTTTAAATCGGAAAAAAAATGTTTTATTAGGCACCTGTCCATGAACCGACTACGCGCGGCGTTGCTTGACTTTGACGATCGCTCTACCTAGGTCAAGTATGACAAAGACACGGCGGCTTCGAACAGAAAAACCAAACTTTGGCTTCAAACCTTGGCCTTGGCCGATACAGAAAATCGGTCTAGTTGCCGATATATCGGTATGAGCCGATATTATATAATAAAGGTTGATTCCTATTACGAAAAAATATTTTCTTTTAAATATTTTCAGAAAATCGGTCTAGTTGCCGATATATCGGTATGAGCCGATATTATATAATAAAGGTTGATTCCTATTACGAAAAAATATTTTCTTGAGATTTTTCCATTATTCGTTCAACAAACAACGGGTCAAGCTCAGATTAAGAACGAAAGCAACCGATGTTGTCGAATATCAGAATAGAATAAAAAAAAACAAAAAAACTCAAGAAAATTACTTTACAGTGTTCGGTTTCATCTGATTTCAACTGTACCTACTGTTGAAATACGAAACTGCTTCGTTGTCTAGTTTTTTAAAATACGTATGAATAGAAACTATATCTGTTTGCAATGAGTAGATGGATATTTTTAAGTAATTGAATAATATGATAGTAACGGATTCATAGATCAACTTTTGTTAAAATATGACTAGAAAAAGATTTAGAAAGGTCGAATGAGTGACCTATATAAAGCCAGCTTGCAAAAACAACCACCAAAACCGAATTACTGCAACAAGTATTAAAGTGGGATTTTTCGGTTTTTCCACAGCACCCTGTATGCACGAAATCCAACAAAATGATCTACCCGCAAATGACTTGACGAAATCCAGAGATTTGCGGCACGAAAACAAAAAAGGGGGCCTTGATAAATCGTGTTAATATCCCGTTTGACAGTCCACTTGGGAGAATCATTGACAGAAGGGGAGGGTGTTGTTTTTTTTTAATTTGTCCAAGAGGGCCCTGGAAGGGTTGTTGCCATTCCTCGGCGATCCTCGATGATAGAAATCGGGCTCGCCCGCCCACTTACTTTGGACGTGACAGAGCCCCATGGCGAACTGCGACAGCTCCGGCACCTGCCGGAGTATCTCCTCGGTGACGAGGTGGACGCCGCGGTGCTGCGGCCGCAGGTTGATCTTCTTCTGGAACCAGGCCGAGTTGGTCTGGATGATCCTCGCCGAGGAGGCCATGTTCGACTTGCCGCTGCCGCTGTCGGTCGCCAGTTTGACGGCTGTGGCGGGGGTCCGGCCCCGGGCGCGATCACAAAAGAAAAGCGGCGGCGGCGGCGGCGGGGCTGGCGGCGGCGACGGCGTCGTCGATGCGTGACACATTCATATCACTATCATGAACGGACCATCGGATCGGGGGGGGGGGGGCAGGGTGGTCTCTCGCCTGGCCGGTTGATAAACAGTCCGGAGCGGGGGAAACTGGGGGTGGAAGGTTATTACGAGACACGGGTCTTGCCGCAGTATCGGGCCGTCCGTGGATTGACAAGTCGGCGGCGGCGTTGCCGCGTCGGGCGGCCGGGCGGAGATGGTGGGGAAGGCGGTGCCGGACGGGGATACGGGGGGCGGCGGCAAAGTGACCGTTCCGCGGCCATATACATAAACAAACACTACTATAATAAGGGTTTTCGAGCGGCTTTAGTTGAACAACTCTGTTCAACGAATTTTCATACCTACGTCACAACTCCCGTCCTTGTCTTACTCATGAATATACGATGGATTTTTGATTTTTATCGGTCGTATATTCACGAGTCAGACCTGGACCGACACTATATTAAAGACCCGAACATGACGTCATATTTCATTGTTGTTTACGGACTGAGGTGGCGCCACTCGACGAAAAAATGGCTACTTATTATATATTATAGGGGGGTATTCTGTGGTTATTGGTATGTCAGTTACTGACGTTTATAATGTCCCAAATTTTAAATATGCAGCTTTATTACGATTTGCCTTCTTTTTAAGGTAACGAAGTGTCTTTGCGTCCAGTATTTGGCAGTTTTATCCTATTAACACAGCTTTTATATAGGTAGATTTGTTTGTGATAACATGAAAATGGTATGCACACTGCACAGATCATTAGGTGAATTGCAGAAAAATAAATAAGACTATTTTGGAATTATGGAATGATCTGATCAACCCGCTGAAGAAGCGAAAATTCTAGATATTATTTTGGAAGAGTATTTTCTAACGCATGCAAGAATGAAAATAGAAAATTTTGTATATAAAAAACCAAAGCGAACCAATATAGTCCTCCATATAAAGAATAAACTGAAAAATCCAATGCGTTTTATGCTTACTTACACTACACCTAGCCATGGACTTCATTTCAAACCAAAAGGTATCAAATACAAATACTCTTGCTTGCTTTTTAGACTCGCTTGTCTTAAGAAAATGTATGGATGAAATATGCCATGTGAACTTGTCAAATTAGAGGGACATAACAAACAAATATTTTATTTTATTTTGGATATTAAATTCGTTGTAATAGACACGTTTGCGTGTTTTTATTTTATAAAAGATTCTGCAACAATCATGTTTTAACATTAAACCACCGTGTAAATTTGTTTCGTCGTGTGGCGTCAGTAGCGATCGCTTGAAACAGCGCTATGCACAGGTCTTTAATATAAGCTTCGTTTTATTGGTGTGTCACTAGTATAATAAAACAGAAAATTTTCTGTGGTAATACTGGTAAATCTAGTGGCAGAAAAACAAGAGACATTAAAACGGATTAACAGATGTCACCACATTCACAGTGACACCAATAAAACAATATATAATGTTGGTCCAGGTCAGACAATGACAGGAGTTGCGACGTAGAACGTAGGTATGAACATATTCGTTGCACAGAGTTTATGGGGTAATAGCATTCACGTCATCAACAAGGCCTTTTGTGACGTCAAAAATATGGCATTTTATAACCGAATACCGTGTGCTTTGGATCTGTTTTGTTTTGTTTCTATCTCTCTCCACTATCAAATAATGTTTATGGTATTGTGGGTTTTGGGCCTAATTCTAAGCCCAAAAAGTTACGAATAACCTTTTTCCATATGGCAAACCCTATGAATAAAGGGTTCTTTATATTCATTTTGGGTTAACCCTTAAGACAAGGAAAGAGAGAGGACACCGCACTTGTCTGTACCCTGTCGTGTATAGATTTTGTTAAGTCGTTTTGAACGGCGGCCATTTTATATATGGCAAACAAAGCGAGTACCTACGTTATTGTGAGTTAATTTCGTGTGAAAAGTGAAAAACAAGAGCCCGGGATTTCATTTCACTGGTAAATATTTAACAAGCTACTTCTGAAAGAAACCCTTAATTTTTTTCTGTCAATATAACTTCTTCAAATTCCTTCTACCTTTTAGTATGATAAAGTGCATTGTTTTGTTTCTAAATAGGACCAATATAATAATTTTTTAACATCGTTTTTATTAAAAATTTCTTAATTGATTATGACAGTTTCATAAAACATGGACTGGTTTCCATGGCCGTGCAATATTTATTTCATTTTGATTGATTCGAAATCGCCACAAATAAATATATTTCAGCACTTGACACTGACACTAGCTTTACATTTGGGAAATTATCTGCAAATAAATACCAATATTTCACATTACATGCTAGTTTAAATTAACTACCTTTTCATTTTTAACATTTTTGTGATATTGGCTAAGAGCGCGTTTCATGCTACGCCACTGGCCTGTCGTGCGATGTGGCAGTCGGTAACACCTGGACCTTGATGGCTTTTCACTGTGTATATATATGTAGCTAATTGTTCGAGATCCTGAACATTCCCTGTACATGGTAAAGAATGGCAGACAATTTTGGTTTTTGTGTACATAATTGTTTTTTCATTTCCCAACTTTGGCCGAAAATCGAATTTGTCACCCGCAATTAGGAAAGTAAGTCTGGCAACGTCGCCATCTGACACATCGACCATCTTCGGCTGTTTCCGTCAAAAAACGTACGGGCGCCGGCCGAATGGCGCCCTATTTGAAATATCGAACATACAGGGTGTGACAGAAAAATAATCGTCTAGTTTTTTTGCTAGTCCTAATGAATTACCACCCAGACGTATCGAACGAATATAATAATTACTGTGAAAACCTTTCGTGAAAACATTTTTCTTCTAAATGTTTGACATACGAAAACAGGGGGCGTAATAATGGACGAAGAAACATCAATAATATTCCATTACAAATCCATCAAGGAAAATTGCGCCCTCATATATAATTAATCTATCCATTGCATGTGTAAATGAATGAATTAAATTGTTGTGAGGCGTGTTTTAGCTAATATAAACGGAGGGTGTGGCGTCCCTGTTGATGGTTTATCCATTTTGCTATATCTTTTTGCTTGAATTCAGGCGTCTTTTTATTAGTCGCGCACAATATTTTTGTTAAAAAATCGAAGATGGCTACTTTCTACGCCAACCCTGACAGCGAAAACGAGCTGTGGATCGAAAAACCTGCCATAGAGGGCCTTGGATTTAGGATTTGGCACTTGTTGTTCTTTTGTACCAGCGCTTTCTGCATCCTGAGTAAGTTTCTTTGTGAATTTTGTGTTATTTCAGAAATCACTTTTTTCTTGTTTTTAGTTGTTTTAGTATGTTGTTGCGTAAAGATCAGAATACCGAGAACAAAACAGGACATCGAAGGAGACTACAGGCGAAAAAAACTGGCAGAAAAATTCCGGGAACGCCTCAAGCTCCTTAAAAATCAAGATATGGATCAGTTGGACTTACAAAAAGGTAAAAAAAACTATTTTGCTAACTACATACTAAACTATGAAGTATATTTTTAGCACTTGAATTAATTCAAGAAGACTTCAGAAAAGAGCAAAATCAAAATTATCAGTACGCAAACGTAAATTTAGATTATAATTCGGTCGAATGTGCTAGATTGATGCAAGCTGAAGCTCAACCCTCTGCAGTAATATCCGATAAAGACTCTAAATAAGTTGCAATTAAGTTCATTTTATGTTTCTATAGCGTTTAATTAAAAAAATGGAAAAAAAAATTTTGCTTATTCAAATTTCGCGCCATATACATGCGCATGCGTCGATTTCAATTCCCTATCTTTGTTTAATTGTTAGTTCTCTCCTTTTTTATTATTATCTAGTGTTTTTTCTTAAACATTTGTGTTATGTTGGTATAATGCCGAAACGTCAACGTAAAAAAAATATAGCGTCAAATTTTTGGTCCTCCCGCTTCCGTCTTCGCGGGTGTTTCTGGTTTCTGGATTATATTTTTGTTTTTGTAGTTTTGGCGCCAAGATACGGCCTAAAAAATATAATTACGTGAACTGAAAGGTTTTGAAATTACTGAAATTTGAAAAAAATGTCCGGTATAGCTGCAGCGCGCCTAGCCGAAGAACGAAAAGCTTGGAGAAAAGACCACCCGTTCGTGAGTGTTGTGGAAAATTATGGAGGCCTTCACTAGTGTTATCCTTTCATTTTTTCAGGGTTTTGTGTGCAGGCCTTCCAAAAATCCCGATGGTTCTCTCAATTTGATGAACTGGGAATGCAGTATTCCTGGTAAAAAAGGGGTGAGAAAGACTTTTTACAAATTCGTACTCTACAAACATTGTCTTCTTGTAGACTCCATGGGAAGGTGGCCATTATAAATTGCGTATGCTCTTCAAGGAAGATTACCCTTCTACCCCGCCAAAATGCAAGTTTGAGCCCCCACTTTTCCATCCGAACGTTTATCCTTCGGGAACCGTTTGTTTGTCATTGTTGGACGAGGAAAAAGACTGGCGTCCCGCGATCACGATCAAACAAATCTTGTTGGGCATTCAGGATTTGTTGAATGAACCAAACATAAAGGATCCAGCCCAAGCTGAAGCTTATACGATTTACTGGTGAGTAGCTTGATTTTGGTGCTCCATTTTTCTCCTTATTGTGAAACTGCGGCCAAGAACTCGAACTGGTCAAGTTTTAGATTTAAAAGGACTAAAAATAATCTTAGTTTTTGTTAAATATTCTGACAGGGCCGTAACCAGACAAAAACTTCAGTCAGGGCTGGACAGACACTATATTAAAGACCTGGGCGTAGCACTGTTTCAAGAATTGAGATAGTATGTTAGAAATTGGATCAGGGGGTGTAGCTAAGAGTAGTATTGTTAAAAATAAAATAAAAAGCATGTTTGTTATGTCCATGGCTATTTTTTGTAGTGTACGTAAGTATAGAGCGCATTCGATTTTTCCGTTTCTTCTTTATATACTGGACCATTGGTTCAATTTTGGGCTTTAAACAAATTTTTCTATTTTCATTCTTGCATATGTTACACAATACTCTTCCAAAATATAATATCTAGAATTCCCGCTTCTTGAACTGGTTGAACAGATTGTCCCATAATTCCAGGTGATTATTCTTCTGCAATTCACGTCTGCGTATACGATTTTCTTCATGTGCATGGAAATTTCTTGTTTTCACAGAGAAATGTACCTATCAAAACCCTGCTGAGAATTCGTTACCCTAATAAGAACGTAAATCATAATAAAGCTGGATATTTAAAATATGCGACATTCTAAACGTCAAAAACTGACATACCTATAACCACAGAATATCCGTCTATAACTTATAAAGCTGGTATTACACTTGTCCATTTCTTGGCCAAGAAATTGTAGATAATGTGGTAGGTATGTTTTACACCATCAATAAATTGGTCAATTTATTGTGCAATTTCAATACTACCAACACGAAAGCACAAATATGCAAACATTAATAAGTAAATAAATCCGCGAGAAGAAATCGAAAAATCTAATAACCAATAGTTATAAATTAGTTATTAATGTGAATACTGAGTGAACTGGAGCATAATTTCATTTCCGGTAATTTTTTTTAAGTCACTAAAATTGGTATTGAGATCGGAACACAGAAAATCCCTAGAAATACCCAAACTTGCCACAATATTTACGAACTTGCGTCAATTTCTTGGCCAAGAAATTGACAAAGAAATTGAAGGTAAATTGACGACAATTTCTGTTTTACACACACAATTCAACTTGCACAATTTATTGACGAAGAAATTGACAAGTGTAATACCAGCTTAATAAGTCGCCATTTTTTCCTCGAGTAGCGCCACTCCAGTCTGCAAACAACAATGAAATATGACGTCATTCTCGGGTCTTTAATATAGTGTCGGTCCAGGTCAGGGCGGTACCTACACATTTTTTGAGAAGCAAGGGATAGGTACTTTCCTTCCTACTGGGCTATTATAGCTGTACTTTGTTACAAACAAAAAAATATTAAATCTAACTTTTGTGGTTTAAAATTGCACCGCAGGTGAAAATTTGTCAAAATTTCAAGGTCGATCAGTTTAAGTGACAGAAAATCAATCAAACACGAACATAAAATATTATGGCTCAGAATAAATAGCTTAGCAATAGAAGCCTCCTTAACGACGTGTCAAAAAATAAGCGAGTCCCCATTTCAATTTACAGAAAAATGGACATTCTTTTAAACAAAAATTTGATTTTAATAGAATCTCTTTGCTATGTAGATTAACGTAAAATCAAATAAAATGCACAATGTATATCTATCTGTTTTGAAGATATTTCGCCTAAAAGAGAGTCTTTTTTTGACATGTCGCTAGGGAGTTGTCTGTAGTATTCATTAGTCTGTGATTATGGCAATCAACTCTGGTGGTAATTTTTTTTTGTTGCATACTATACTCTTTTTTTCTTTTTTAGAAGAGTTTCTCTCGAGTTTGTGGAAACTTTATTTTATTGTTGATTTTTAACAGACAAAAGTTCAGTTATTTATTATCGATAACCACACTGGACACTCCTTAATGATATGGAAGTAAAAATATAAGTAAATGCTTTATAAAATATTTGCGACTCCCCAACATATTATTTCAAAGGGCCATATTATGTATCTATAATTTTTGCAAACATTTTTCTGACCAGTTTCGTATCAAATTAAAATTTGTTTGAAGGTGAGGCCATAAAGATTATTGATTTTTTAAGCGCATATTAAAAAAATAGAGGTGTCATTTATTAAAATGTGCCACAGGTGAAATCTTGTTTGACACTGGGGCAATATTGATGTTTTTAATGCTTCTTTCTTATATTGTTTTTTTTTTAATCAAAACTAGTTTATAAAACGATTGCTGTGAAAAATATTACAATTGACTCAAGTTTCGTGTTGCCACATATATTTTTAAAGTCATCAGATTCCGATAACTTTGGGTTTTAACATCCTTGCTGTGTGAGGCTTGCTAGGCAATACTTTTTGTACCCAGCAATCAAACTTAACAGGGTACCTACCTAGTATTAGTATGCAGGAATTTTTTTCTGAAATTTATAAATTACCCTCGACTTTGGTCACTTTCACTTAATTCTTTTCAGTCTTACTATGTGATTCTAATTTTCATAAAAATTCATTTTTAGTCAAAATCGCCTAGAGTACGAGAAGAGGGTGAGAGCGCAGGCACGAGCCATGAGCCATCAAGATCTATAAGTCGTGTATTAGAAAAATTGTATCTTACATTCTCAAATATAATTTATTTTAATCAACTTAAATTAAGATGTACCTACCATTTATACGATTAATTAATAAGTCTGAGTACCTAGGTCTATTTTAACCTTTTTTTGTATTACTTTTACTCTTTTCCAAGATGATTACCTAAGTGTTTTTAATAAACAAATGTACCTAACTTCGTTATTATTTTTGGGAGTGGGTGGGCAAATTGAATTAAAATGAAAGATAAATTTTTACCTTTTATTTTCGAACTATGTACAATATGTGTGAATTAAGCGTGTCTATTCTATTATTTAAATCACAATTTTCGGCCATGTCAACAAAATATAGCAAACTTATAACATTTTCAGGGCATTATAATTTAACAATAATAATGAGTGATTTAACAAAAAGTAATTGTTTGTAATAATATCTGTCTTATTAATAAAGCATAAAGCTTTCTTATTTAAAACTAAAGTATGTACTTTTCTAGTTTATACATGAACGAATCTTATAGTAAAATGCTCCCAATAAGTTCTAATATTTTTAACTTTAGAAGCAATCGTGATATCTCGATCAATATAAAGGAACTCACTGGTCATTATCTTTCCTACGCATTATACAAAAGAAGGTATTTTATTTTAAACTGTCCAAACTATACAGGGTGCCCCAGAACGAAGATAAAAACTTAATCTGGTAATCAAATTTTAGTATTGAAGTAATGAGTAGTTTTTTTACATTTTTGGACAAAAGTGACGCATATTTTAGTATTTCATTATATCTTCCTTTTCTAAAAAAGAAAGGACAAAATTATTTTCGTTGTTAATTTGTCTAATTTTTTAAAATTTGGAACTGCGACAATTGTGGCCACGGCCATCTTTAGTTGGACTAAAGATGGCCGCGTGGTGGCAATGGACCTATCTTGAGGCAGGGATGTATTCAGTTCAAAATTTTTATTTTTTAAATGGAGAATTTCCAATTAAACTTATCAAAACAATTAGTATAATGGATTGAATAGACAGTATTTCCAGATGCAGTCATTTAATTAATTTAAATTACTGATAATAAATAAATTAGAAGGAACATTTTTGAGTAGTGTCCTCCCTCGTAATTTCCTCTAATTTGACGTTTATCTGAAAGTTGGAACTTTCGGATTTCTGTCATCTGGCGAAATTCGCTAGATTTTCGGCACATGCAAAAGTATCGTGATCTTGTCAACGAACTGTATGTACCAAATAGTCAATGACCAAAGGTACAGTATAAAATCTAAATCCGAAAACATTTTACGAATTATAAGGGTATTTTTAGTTGTTGTCCTAAAATTTTGGTGTAATGACTTATTGTGAACATTATTATTTGCCTAGATGTGTAATATGATATTTTTTCTATTACCATATTTTAACTGAGTTTTTAGACACTTGCTACCTGTACTATAATGAGATTCATTATGATACAGATTATTCATTACGATAAAAGTTTATAACCGATAGAAATTCATGGTTAGTAAATATTCGGTCAATATCAATGACCATGATCAGACAAATTTAAAATTTATAAATTTTGACGGTTCATAGTTTCTGTTTACTTAGCGAATTCTTAAAATTTGTGCATTTTGCAGCGAAAATCGTTGAAAATGTGAGAGTGAAATTGTGAATTTTACTCTAACAGAACTTATAGAAATGGCCACAATTCAGTAAAAGCATAAGAACGACAGTTTTTTTCAGTCAATGGATTGGAGACACAAAAATAAGATACCAAGTTTTCAGAAAAATTCTCAAAAATTCCAATTTTTTTATTTTTTTTTATTTTGTGACATTTAAAAAAGTCAAGTCGCCAAGTTTACGGACTTATACTATTGTGAGATATTTCATTATAAGTTTAATACATTTTGTAAATTAAAATACCTCCTTATTATTCATTATGGCTGGTCGCAGAAAAAATAGTGTAAGCAACTTACATTTAATGGCTATTTATTTTCTCATTTGCATAGTCATGTTTTAATAGCTGAAAAATGCTCACATTTATACTACTGTAAAAATTACTTTTTGCAAAATTTATGTCCTTATCAGTTCTGTTACATTAAGTTACCCTCAGACAAATAATCTGAGAAGTTACCAACTTTAGAAAAAATACCCTCTGGATATAAAAACAGAATTTCTGCTTCAAAACTCAAGTTTTGAGTAATGTTTGCAATGCAGAACAAAGTGTCCACTGTCCAGGCATATTTTGTTATCTTGTAAAAAATTGCATTGGATATATTATCTACAGATAAGATAAGCTGCTTTTGCCATAAGAAATTAATGGCTTTTTAGTACAAAATATCACTGATAAAAATATCCTGTTATGCTACGAAATTAGTTCTAATAACGGGCAATAGCCAAAGGTGGCACGATGTTTCTATTTTAGGCTTGGCACCTAATAGGCTCTTTAATTTTCATTCAAATGTATGTTTGTTTGTTTTAATTCTAGGTTTATACATGTACGGTTTTTTGTTTTTTATTAATAATGATAAAGCACTTACAAAATTGCAACATGTACAGTTGTTATGTACAAAAATTAAAAAATATGCTCCTGCTACAGGTAGAAGCTTATTTACAATATTCTACAAATTATTCAACACTACAAAATATAGATCTCCCTGTCTAAAATGTTGTGTTCAGTCTTAACTTTAGTCAACTTGTTTTTGTGCTAAGAAAAGAAAAAATAAGCAAACAATGATATACATATAGAAAAAAAAATAGAGGTACAACAGTTTTCAAAATACTGACGATAATATTTTCACGTTTCTATACAGGTTGTGGAGTTTTGTTTTCTTTCTAACTAATTTTAAAATAGCACTAGTTGTTACTAGCATCCAAGAGTCTATGTTTAATCTATGCTATAAAATCTCTGTATGTTGATTGGCCAAGACCTAAGGATGATCTCATTTATACTTACTAATGAACAAAAATGAAGCTACCCTCAACATTTTAAATACATATCCAAAAATTGAAACCCATTTTCTTGTTAACCAGACCTATGCACCAAAAATGAAGTTCAGATTCAGATCAGATCAGTCAGCATCGGATGAGTGGTAGAATCATCATCAATGATGAATGTAGTAATTAAAAATATTTAACATATTCGTAAAATGAAGTAACTTAAGTCAGAACATTGAGTTAACTCATTTCCAAATCTTAGAGTTAAACTTAAAAAGGACATTCATAATGCCATTTTTACTTAACTCTGTTTATTGAGATTTTGTCATATCAATGCGCACGTTCCGGCAGTAATAAATTCAAATTTGACATTAGCCACTTTTGGCAGTATAAATAGGATTTCTATGGGCTAGTCCCACAGATATATATTTTTTATATTCCTGAAAACTGGAAAGTATTAAAAATAGCCAGCAAAGTTTATAGTTTTTGTCATATGACAGTTGAATTCCCTTCGGCATACTTGTGTTCGAAAAATTTATGCTGGCATAATCACAAAATTCTAGTGATTTCATCGATTGGATTTTGTTGACGCGGCCCCATCTCCAGCTTATCAAAACTTACTTATTTACTTGGAACTCTTAACAGACTTATTTTATGCTAATGCTAGCATATTATTGCAGAATAATATGGACCTTGTAAATATTTGAAAAACAATCAAATATAGACATGCTAATTTCTTATTATACTTACTGGGTTATTAATTTTTAATGTTCAAATTTTAACGGTTGATAGATTTCATAAAAAATATGGTCAGTATAAACTTTTTTTTCTTTTGTGTTTAGTTTTCACTACACATTCTTTATTTCATAAGAAAGCCGAAGTGCATTTTGCATTTAGACAATATTTTTTGACAAATTGAATTTATCAATAATAATTTTGAAAATAAGATTGTGGCATTGTAGTTAAAAAGTTAAATTTCAACTTTTAATTGCAGATACTTATTGCAAATAAAAAAAATTGTGCGGTTCTACATTTTTTTGAAAGCAAAACTTTTATGAATACGTTTTTGGAAAAAATGAGAAATAAAAAGAAAATCCCTTTTTGACACACAATTTAGGGACACGCTATATATTGCTGTCAATCCAGGTAATCAGAAATTAAGCAAATTTTGATAATTTAGGATAAGCAATGTACCTTTATTTATTTATTTAAATTCTCAACAATCAGTAGATTATTACAGAGAATTATATAGATAATTACTAAAAAAAACAAGATTACTGTTTTTTAACTATCTTATTTAAACATTAAATAAACATAAACAAATAAATATATGAAAAAATTTTTCCTTTTCCCAAAAATGCATCGACCTTCTATCTGAAAATTGAGACTTTGGAGAAAAAGTGTATGCTACAAACTACAAAGCGAAGTTCAAACAGTCACGAATTGCAAAAATGACTCTGGTTAATTTGAACTGACAAATTACCGCTTAGAAAAGTTTCAATTTCTCGGGAACAAGGCGCGAAAGCTACGATTTTCTCAGATTATTTTTTAGGTTATGTTATGACGGTTTATGTTTATACCACAGAGATCGTAATATTAAAAAATCCCGAAATTCCCAAAAAAAATCGCCAGTATATGAAATAAGTGCAACTTTTGCGATTTTATTGTGTGAATATTCGCTACCGCAATTCGCGACTGTATGAACTTAACTTTAGGCGCGAAATTGATGTAGGCGCAAGCGCGATAGCTACGACTATTTGTTTAGGTTATGTTTAAGCTCGATTCATAAACTTTGACATTTGACGTTGCCGTTTTAAGTTTGACGTTTCCATTTGACGTTGACGCAGCTCTGTTTCCAAAGTCGTTTATAAACTTTTTTCGTTCTGTTTAGAATTTTCAGCACGCCTGCGTGTTATCAACGCCAGAACAATAAACCATAAAACAACAATCATTGTCATTGGAGCGAAGTCGTTCGATTTCAATATTCTGATTTAGCAACTCTGAATCCATTCTGTTTACAACTATGTAGCGTTATTTTGGATAATTAACATTAATAATATTACACAAAATCAATACAGATGATCGGCTGATAAATTGGGAAACCATGTGACCTCTCACGTGACCCTTAAAAAGGCACTTCATGGGCCGGATATGCAACGGCAAACAGGAAAAGGTAAATGTTGGTTATCCCTGACAGAATGTCAAACGGTAACGGAATTTGAGTTTATTAATACTAACATCAAATCTTCGATGTCCAACTTTCAAACGTCAAACGGAAACGTCAAACTTCAAAGGGCAACGTCAAACTTCAAAGTTTGTAAATCGGGCTTTATAACCCATATTTAAGTCCCTACATTTCTTAAAAAATAACTCGAGAGTATATGAAATAAGTGCAGCTTTATTTTATCGTGACAATATTCGCTGCTGCAATTCGTGACTGTATGAACTTACCTTTATTCTATTGAGATCTATTAACTGCTAAAATCTTCGATATTAACCTGTATATGTATCGTTTGAAAACTGTTTTTCCCTTTCCAATACTTGTCCCTAAAAGATAGTGTTCACGCTAGATCTCGATGTCACATTTTACAGCTATGTACATCTTTGAAGCAACAAAAAAAAAATAAAAGGTGCTCATATTACATCACTTTTATTAAACCTTAGACGAAAAGTACACAGTCTCGAAAAACAAAGTATATCCGAGCCGAAAATAACAAAAACACGCGATATAAAATTTTAATCCCTAACACAAAAAAAATGATACAATAACTTACACCCCGATATACACATATATATTTTACAAATCGAAGCACAGAATGACTTAAGGGGCGCTCGGCGCTAACCTGTTCAATGTTCCTCTTTCTGGTAGAACTCGGTGTTGAATTTGGTCGTCAGTATGTAGACGACGGCCTCGTAGGTCGACATCATGATTGCCGTGTTCGGGATCTGCCGGACCAGCTGCGTCTTGAGGCCGCGGTAGATGCCCCGGACGCCCTCCTCCTTGAAGACGAGGCCCAGGGTCTGCCAGAAGCCGGTGTACTTGTTGCCTGCAACGGAAAAGGCGGCTACGGTCACCGACGGGACGTGATGTCGCACCGTGATCATGATACTATAACACCACGATACTATAACGTGTCACACTATACACTACGCAACGAAGTTTTATATTAGAGTGTACTGGTCAAGAAAAGTATTAAAGAAGCCTGGTTTGATCTCATTCTATTTGAAAAAGGCGACAGAAATGTTTGGAACAATGTTTTTTTTGTAATGCTTTTTAAACGTGCTTTTTTATTAAAATACATTTGTTTAATTTTAATTTGCTAGAACTTTTATCAAATACTCTTTTAATACTTATCTAATTTGAAACATATTCAGGGTGTAAATGAATAAGTGTGAAAAAATTCAAGGGGTGAATCTTTGAATGATTCTAAGACCAAAAGTCTATATAAACATAGGTCCGTTGATGCTTCGTTTTCAAAATACAGGGTGTAAAAACATTTTTTGATAATTATAATAAAACAAAAATTTTTTATTACTGTTTATAGCAATTTTTAAGGCTAGAATAAACTATTAATATGGAAAAAATATCGGGTATACCCTAGTTTTTGTTAATTGGTAGTTTAAATTTTTTTATTATTTTGTCCCGGAGACATGCAATAAAGTGATTTTAATTTTTTTTCTCGAAAACGAAGCGAGATACGAGAATAATTCAAGAGACAAAAAAGTTGTATTTTTAGTTCCTGAATCCGAAAAAAAAAAAGTTTTAAAAAAGTCAGTGGCGCACATTTTTTTTACAAAATTATTGGTTAAGGTGCCTTCGGGACGCCACTGTACTTAACAATTTTAATCTAGTATGGGCTAAATTAGCCTCTTTCTACCATAAATAACACTGCCAAATTTGAACAAAATCGGCTAAAGGATTATTAAGATATTTACGAAAAAGCGATTTTTGAAGAAGAGTTTGACACCCTGTATCTTGAAAAGGAAGCATTACCGGACCTATGTTTATATAAACTTTTCGTCTTAGAACCACTCAAAGATTCACCACTTGAATTTTTTCACACTTATTCATTTACACCCTGTATAATGCTGTTATAAATATTAATATAAAATAATTTGTGGCAGGTTTTTTCCACAACTTGATCGAATGGATGAAATCGTTATTTTTATAAAAATTAGGTGAAAAACAGCGAGTGTTTTTTTTTTGACATTATTCATTATTTTAGGAACAAAATGCTGGATTAAATATTTTTGTCTAACTATGAAAAAATAAAAAATAAACATATGATTTCAATTGATTCAAAATTTTACTGGTATCAACTCAAGTTCTTTACTATTTTTAACGAAAAAACGTTCGCCTCTTTCGCAAACTTGATAAGGGACTGCTATAAACAATGTGTGATACTTGTTTACTTTTATTATTACGAGAGATTACAGACAAATCCCTGTTATTATGTAACAACCGTAAATAAAAGCATCAACAATGTTGTCCTTCATCCAGAATACACATTACAGAGTACTGCATTTTGTTTTCGAGAGTTTTTCTGTCCCTTCCACAGGCATTAGAAGTATAAATATTGACAAAAGTCACACATTTCCGATGTTTATACATCTATTTTAAACACCTTGATGTCTATCTTGATCTTTCTAATTACCACATAAAAATAGCGATGCAATGACCTTCAAAGATATTTGATATACAGATATACTGTCATATTGTCACATGTAATGAGAATAATTCCATGGCCGTGGCAATACTCTAGTCCTTTAGTGAGGTCAAAATGACGCAGAATTTAGGTTTGAAGATGAGAGACTTTTGAACATATTTTCTTACAACAATGCCAGAAAATTATTTGTTAATTTGCAATAATATTTCTGAACTTATTTTTAGATACATAATATAGGAATGGTCTTGGTCAATAATCCATTCTTTTCGTTTTTTTTTTAATGTGTAGAATGTGTTGTAGTTTAATTATTAATGGAAGACCTCGGTGCAAAAACCGGACAAGTCCACTTTTGGGTAAAATTGACTGTTTCCACTACATTTATGTATTAAAATATCGCCGATCGATTGGTGCAAGAATCAGCCAAGTAAAAAGCAGAATAACGTTGATATATAGCTTTAGGACTTGGCCGCTCGCATTCTTGGGTGCAAGAACCAGACAAGTCCGGAAGTTTTTTCATTTTCCCAAAACTTATAAACTATGGACTTGTCCGGTTTTTGCACAGAGGTCTTCAATTCTATTTATTTTGATGCACCTGTTATGAGATATGTTATTATATAAATGCTACTTAATAGCCCATTGTATGTAAATATATTAATTTCCTCAAACATGTGTGTAGATAGATAAACAATAATAATTATTAGTCTTGATCACAATTTTAAATTTTTAATTGTATTATGAAGCATGTTTTAAAAGAAAGCTCAAAAATATAATATTTTTTCTCGAGAATTTGAATGATATAATTTGTGAAATCTTAACCAATCGGGTGATGATTTTAGCGAGAATTCAACACCTACCAATATGAACCAATGAAATGTAATAATTTTTGATTTCAGTGATAACAACACTAGTGTTATTTTCGCTGAAATCCTTCTATCTTAGTTATGTCCTAGTTATGCTAAACCAATACTGTGGCAGCTAAAACTGATAACCTGATAACTTCTTCACATTATCAAATTTAATAGAGGACTAGAAGATATGTTTTCAGTTAACACATTGATCGTTAAATATCTATTAGCACAAAAAACATATTCCGAACCGAAAGCTCAACCTAAATGACAGCTGTCAAATGGACTTTTAAACTCGTTGACCGCCGTAATAGAATATATTTCTTAAGAGGGGGTTGCCGACAGCGAAAGTGACATAAGATTTCGTATTTTTTAAGTTGTATAGCATAAAATCTAATAACATTTTACCTGGCAAAAATTTAGTACAAACATCTCTGTCTTCATTTTAATCATAAGATCTTACAAGCAGTGTTTTGTTTTATAGGTTATGAAAACCTTGGGAAAAAAAATAATTCCGGTGCATATGCTTTAAAGATCTTATGATTAAAATGAAGACAGAGATGTTTGTACTGAATTTTTGCCAGGTAAAATGTTATTAGATTTTATGCTATACAACTTAAAAAAATACGAAATCTAACGTCACTTTCCCTGTCGGCAACCCCCTCTTAAGTGTCTGGGGCCAGATATTTTTTTTGTTTATAGATGTCCGAGATGTTATAAATAAGACATAAAATGTCCACATTTGACATTATTTACTTTCTGAGCCTTTGTTCTGAGTGTGATGCACATTTGCATCGCGTGGCCTGTAGAGCAAAATATTTATGTTGAGGCCATGCGATGCACACATATATTTTCAAAAAAATATATTCAAACAACAAATATATGTTGAATCTATTTTTGACGCATATGAAATATTTCAATAAAAAGGCCAAATATCATTAAATATGCATTAGTATTATTATTATTACTAAATATGATACTAATATAACACCATTTTGATTCAGTTTAGAGCTGGGCCAATATAAATGTTTTGTCTCCCAGGCCATTCCCGTCGATCGCCCATAAGACTATTATTATTATTATAGCGTGAAGCAACTATGAGCAACGTGGCTTGACGTAAAATTATATATGCGAAACACGTGAGTTGCACGGCCCATCTAGCAAGGAGCCATGCGAGTCACACGTGCTTCGCATGGCGGTCAACGTGTTAAGCATGGTAATTAAATTTATATACAGCTAGTAAAGTAAAACATTCATCTGACCTCAATGGGCTACAGGCATGATACTCGCTTTGCGTGCGAGAGGTCCTGGGTTCAAATCCTGGTTGTGGCTGCTCTTTTTTATTTTTTAAATTACATTTTTGAAGAGGGGAAATATTTATAATTCTTGTAGTTAATTTATTCCTAAGAAGTTGGGTTGATAAATTATGGCTACATACACTCTGAATAATTATTATTAAACTATTTGCAGTTGTTAAATTCTCTTTTTAAATACAACTCTTGGTATGCCTAATAATCAGATAATATCTTTCGTTAATTTATGAACCCATTATAATCCCAATGCTAACGGAATACCAAGACTGCGCAGTTTCAGCATTGGGATTATAATTCGTACAATTAACGAAATGTATTATCACTAATAGGAACACCACTTGTTATATTACCCCTGAAAATTTACTTATAAGCTGATAATGATTATAAGATGATTTCCAAATTTGATGCAAGGTTTTTAAACAGTTCCCAACATGATTCATTACATCACCAAGAACGTCTAAACCGTTCCTAATAGAAAAAAGCTATGAGAAGTAGAACTGTAAAAAGGAAATAAATCAAATTTTCGAAAGTTTTGCAATTCGACTCACCCTCCTCGCGGAGACGCGTCCTAGCCACTTCGTGGGGATACGCGATGCACGACGCGACCGTTTTGGAGACCGCCCCCGCCACCATGAACTCCAAGAAGTCCTTGGAGCTCCGCTCGTCCGTGTCACAGTCCCTGTGTCTCATCAGTTCCGCCTTGATCGCCTCGTAGATGACAAAGTGGACGATCGTCTCCGATATGCCCATATACGACGCCGATATGCCTTTGTAGAAGCCGAGGATACCCTGGGGACGGGGAGAATTCGGACGTTAGGCAGTTTGTTCGAATACTCTAGATGTAATAGGGAACTTGAGACGGTTTTTCAAATTCAGTGGCATTGTATTATGTTAGTCTTCAATAATATTGTAATGTAAATAGTGCTGGCAACCGAAACCGATTTTTCGGTTAATCGATTAACCGGTTTTCGGTTAACCGCGGTCTTGATCCAAACCAAAAAACCGTTATTCAGTTAACCGGCTAACCGGTTATTCCGTTAACCGGTTTTCAGTTATTCGGTTAACCGGTTTTCAGTTATTCGAATAACCGGTTTCCGGTTAATTCGGGTTTCGAATAATCGGTTTTCGGTTAACCGGTCACTCGGTTTTCAGTTAATGATTGTGCTGGTAAACGATTTTAACCAAAACCGGTTCTAGTAGGAAACTATTAGTTGGTTTTCAATTTTTCAGTTTTTGATGGATGGGCTCGTGTAATTTAAAAAATATATATTTTTTTGGATTTATTGATAGATAATGGGGAAAAAACGGACCCGTGTCTTTCAGTTTTCGATTTTTCCTTTAGTTTTTCTGTAAATTTAAATTTACAACTTTCCCGCTAACGTGTGACGTCGTGGACGAAGGGTATGGCTATAGTTCCGTTATGTGAATTCTGTCTCTATTGTCTCTATCCTTTTCATAGCAGTAGCAGTGTTGCCAGTTGTCCTCACGTGTTCGGATTTTGAATTAAATTTAAGGAAAAAACAGTGTCAGAACCGCGATTAATCGATAATCGGTTATTTGAGGCAAAACCGGTTTTCGGTTAACCAGTTAACTTAAAGAAAACCGGTTAACCGAAAACTGGTAAACCGAAAACCGGTTAACCGAAAAGCGGTTAACCGCTTAATCGGTTAAACCGAAAACCAGTTTTGAAGTCGAGTTTCGGTTAACCGATTTTAACTGAAACCGATTTTAACAGAAACCGATTAATCGGTTTTGATTTTTTCCGGTTTTTGCCAGCACTAAATGTAAATATGCTATTTTACAGCTTTGTTAGACCTGGACCGACACTATATTTCATTGTTGTTTACGGATTGAGTGGCGCTACTCGACGAAAAAAATGACGCTTATTATAGGTTATAAGGAGGTATTCTGTGGTTATTGGTATGTCAGTTTCTGACGTTTAAAATGTCCCAAATTTTAAATATCCAGCTATCTTATGATTTACCTTCTTTTTATGGTCTTTGCGTCCAGTAGTTGGCAGTTTTTTCATATTAGCACAGCTTTTATAGGTAGATTTGTTTGTTATAAAATAAAATTTCCATGCACATGAAGAAAAATGGTATGCACAGACCATTAGGTGAATTGCAAATGAATAAACACTATTTTGGAATTATGGGATAATCTGATCAACCAGCTGAAAAAGCGAAAATTCTAGATATTATTTTGGAAGAATGAAAAGAGAAAATTTTCTTTATAGCTCCAAAGCGAACCAAATAGTCCTCCATATAAAGAAGAAACTGAAAAATCTATGCTTACTTACATTACAGCCAGCCACTGACTTCATTTCAAACCAAAAGGTACCAAATACTCTTGCTTGCTTTTTAGACTCGCTTTTCTTAAGAAAATGTACGGAAATATGCCATGTGAACTTGTCAAATTGGAGGGACATAACAAACAAATAGTTTATTTCATTCTGGATATTAAATTAGTTGTAACAGACACATTTGCATGTTTTTATTTTGTAAAAGATTCTGCAACAATGGTGTTTTAACATTAAAACACTGTGTAGATTTGTTTCGTCGTGTGGCGCCAGGCGATCGCTATGCACAGTTCTTTAATATAGTGTTGGTCCAGGTTAGACACATTCTATTTTCTTTTCTTCTAATAATGCAGCTATAATCATGAAAGGTTAAGTATTTCTGCGGCGTTGTCAAGACGCTATGCTTAAAATTTTGCAAGAAATTATTAATCTATGCAACGCACAGGAGCAACAAAATAGCAAAACGTCGTAGTACTATAATGTATTAATTTAAAATTCAGGAAATAAAAAAAAAACACGAAATTGATCGTTCCGAATTCCAATCGCTCACCGATGTGGCGTATATCCTCCGGACGCATTCCATGGCGGTCATCCGGCTGTCCTTGTTGATGTCGAGTTGGAGGCGGGTCTTGACGAACCATATGGGGTTCGTCATGGTGCTGGCCATGAAGCCGGCGCACGACGCCGAACACACGTGCACGATCGGGCTGTCTGGCGGCAGGAGCCCGTTCCAGAAGAGCTTCGCCTGCGAGTACGTGCAGAAGTAGATGGCGCGCGAGGGGGCCACGCCCACCAGGTTCGGGCCGAGTCCTGGAAAGGACGTCGATTTTCGTATTCAGATATATATGGAAAGTGCGGCAATGGTGGGCGCGGTCGGCTTGTGACCGTGCGTGCGCTTTTTATATTACCTTATACCACAGAATAGCCACGGTGGCTATTCTGTGCTTATACCATTCAGTAAAGGAATAATAGGGGCCTTTTTTAATTTACGACATTAGAAGGATTTATTTTATTAACCAACATTTAAAAAAATAAGATTTTACGTAAAGAATCCTGTGATCCTGTTTTTGAAAATAAATAGGGCTTTTGGTATAAGATTTTTTTAAAGGGTTCATTTCCCATTTACTTATCATTTCTAAACTGGAAAAAGTATTTTAACCAAAGGCACAAAGGCTACTTGGACATAATGTTCTGTTACGACCAATGAATAAAGAACCCCAGGAAGGAGCCAAAGCTCTATGGGCATTATAAAATACGTGAGACGGAAATCGCCCTGTATGGAGACTGAATTTTGACAAAATATTTTTATATTTGACAGTTGTCACGGTGGTTTGTGCTATTATATATTTGTGTAGTTCTTCGATAAGAACTTTTTTGGAGATCTATTATGGTTAGCTGTGCAGCCTGCAGCTATTCCGTGACTACCAGAATAAAATGTTTGGGGGATAACATTCCATCGGTAAGTACTTTTGTAAACCAGAAACGGCATGCCGCCATATGCAGAGACTGGACCGGGGTCCAGCGTAAAGCCCAAATATGCTCCTTCCTGGGGTTCTTTATTCATAGGTTATGACATAATAAAACTAGTGGTGGAGATATGGTTAACCAGTTTAATTATTTAATATAAAAAAAATACATTCACCGGTGTAAACCTTTTTTTATTATACTTCTTTGAAAACACCTTATTTTCATCTGTTTTAGCAATAATGAAAGATAGGGTTTTTCGGGCTAGCGCACGGAAACAGCGCATGGAAAAACATTCCGTGCGCTGAACAAAAATACCGAATATATGGCTTTAAAATAGAAATATACAGCAAAGTAAACTAAATTTAAAAAACTCTATATGCTCTCTGATATTTAACATGTACCTACTTTGTATCTTAATTCGTTAAGTGTTTCAGTATTTAGATACATTTCTGTAATATTTTTGACGTTTTATTCACCTTATCTGAAATAACTAATTTACAACAAAGCACCTTTGAAATAATTTTGAGAGTAACCATGGAAACGCATCATACATACCAAACACTATATTGTCTGCATTGTTTATTTTTTGTCAATTAAATTTATTATAATATGCCGATAAAATGTTTTAAGAGGGGGTTGCTGCCAACGAAAGTGACGTTAGATTTCGTATTTTTTTAAGTTGTATAGTATAAAATCTATTAACATTTTACCTGGCAAAAATTTAGTACAAACATCTCTGTCTTCATTTTAATCATAAGATCTTACAAGCAGTGATTTATTTTATAGGTTATGAAAAGCTTGGGAAAAATAATAATTCCAGTGCATATGCTTTTAAGATCTTATGATTAAAATGAAGGCAGAGATGTTTGTACTAAATTTTTGCCTGGTAAAATGTTATTAGATTTTATGCTATACAACTTAAAAAAATACGAAATCTGACGTCACTTTCGCTGTCGGCAACCCCCTCTTAAGTTTCCATTTTCAAAGAAGTATAATAAAAAATATCGTTCATTACACAACCAGAAATAGATTTTTTCGTGCTTGCGGAAAAATCTTTATTTCCAGACTCGTAATGAAATATACTATTTTGTGCTCTCCGACAGAACATTATTTAATTTTAATTGTCTACACATTTCTTTTAATATCTGTCACCGTTTCACCACAAATTTCTTTACCTATTTTGAAAATGTGATTTAGGGACTTAATTTAAAGTAACCCAAATATTTCATTCTTTTTATGCCTTTGGTAGTACAGATTGCAAAGTAATTTGAAATTCTTTGGAAAATAACAGTGTATTTCGGTTTTCTGTCAACTTCGTAACCATAGCACCACTTGGTAAATATGTCAGGTTTTTTTTAATCTTGAAATTAGAATATTAATAAAAAACAAACAATAATTTTCTTTGTTGCAATAACGTTGATGTGTACTTTAACACAATGTCATCTAAAGTAAACATTTAAATTAGGTTAGGTTATAAGCATTTAGACATTTTATAGCACCATTAATAAATCAATTTTTGTTTTGTATTAAATATATTAAATTATATGTATGTACCTACTAGGTTCAAACATTTAGTGAATACCTAAAAAATGTCATAGTTCAATGAAAAAAATATTATAGAATTCCTATGTCATTTTCACCTTTATTTTCGTTTTTTATCAATCATATTTTCCCAGCTATCGTTATTGTTTTAAAACCCTAACTAGTCTGTTTTAGCATGATATTTTTAGAATCAAAAGTTTGATTTTAAGGCGGAACTCGCAGTTAGTTAATATATATAACTTATGTGTAAAATACCGGGGTTATTTATCTGTCCACATGTCCTTAACGAGGCTTCTGCTGCAAAGCTATTTATTTTGTGATTATACCCATTGTTTACATTTTTCATCCAAAAATTGGTGCGAAAGTTTATACATATATTGTCAGAATAACAACAATAATAATAATTGTTAAATTACGGATCTGTAGAAAAACAAAACTTTTATTTGTGTATTTGCAATTTGCTTCATGAAATATCCAGGATATTTCTGCTTCACAAAGTAATAAAACTGATAAAATTATTTTGGAACTTGAATATGTACTGTGTCCTTGAAAGTTCCTATTTTTAGTAAGGCAATAAAATAAATATTGATAAATTTAAACATATGCACAATGTTATGTATTCTTTCAAATCCAGTGCACCCAAAATTATTCCAAAATGTAACAAGAAAGTACAGGAACATTTAAGAAGGTTTTTCCTTAAACTGAAAAAATGAATAATATAACTGTCACGGTTGTTCCACTAAATAAATATGACAGGGAAAATATTAGCCATACAATTTACCAGCCAATATTCGATGTAGTTAAGTTACACCCTCGGTTAAATCCCACATATTTTTTTGCCAAAAATTGTCCAAAAACGCAAGCAGGTCTCCGCCCAACTAGCTACCGCCACAGACTAACGAGTAATACAGACAATTCCTTAGTGACAAATGTCAAAAGGAGACTCGCTTTTAGACGATATATCTTCTAACGGGATAAATATTGTGCATTTTATTTGATTTTAGGTTAATCTACACTGCAAAAAGATTGTATTAGAAACCAGTTTATGTTTAAAATACTAGCTATTTTTTTATAAATTGAAATGGAGACTCCTCGCTTATTTGTGACACACGTCCTTAAGGAGGCTTCCGTTGCGAATTTATTTATTCCGCGCTACCACCCGCTCACCTTTGAACAGGGCCATGGGGCCCTCGTGCACCACAATGTGCCGTATGCACTGCCCGATGCCGAGCGAGTGTATCTGGGGCGGCGGGGCCGTGTAACCTGAAAGAGCCACAACTTGAGGCCTGCCGTAAGGGCCCGTCGTCCACAACCTACGCCTCTGCGGCAGCGTGCGGCACGTCGTCTTCGGGGTGGTCGAGTCGCCGGCGATGCCGTCCACCTGGACGTGGACGAAGCCGCTGCGCGACGACTGCTGCCGCGTCTTGACCACCTCGAGCGGGCACGTCACGATGGCGCCGAACGTGCCGGCCACGCTGGAAGAATGGGGGAACCGTTTAGAAGTAGCTTATGGGATTTCATGGTTGTGATGGTCGTAGCTTAAATGCGTCGGTTTCGTTTATGAAAACCGTAGTTATCTAAATCTATAAGAAGTATACAGGGCGAGTTTTTTTGGATGACCTCTCCTGGGATCTCGGAAACTAGCAGAGCTAGAACAAAGGTTAAATGGGGGAAGAATTGCGGTTTTGAATGCTCAATGTAATGCCCCTTTTGGATTTTTAAAAAAGTTCATGGCTCACTAGATATTTTGAAAAGAGTGATTTTTTGCTGTTTCATCAGATCCCTGTAGCTCCGTTATTTCTGATTATACAAAAAAAACTGTAGAGACAAAAATTTTAGATAATTTTGAGCTTAATAAGATAATCTAATCCAATTTTTTATGTTGTTTGTGATTGTTGGGATAAGACATAAACTTGCTTTTTTTTAATATAAATCATAGTTGGCTGTGGCCTTATGAAATCGGCCATTTTTTGAGCTGTCCAAAGATATAATACTCGGCATAGTTATCATAAAAAATAAAAGAGCTATGGCTAATTTTCAGATTTTTTTTAAATTTCCCGTAGTCAGCCATGGAATATTTTCATAATACGTTCTATTTTACAATAAGACATACTTCAAACTTTCTAATATTTTGTTTTTAGCTGGTAACAAAATGTAACAAAATAAAACAAAAATTAAAAACTCAAATTCAAATTATTATTAATTTAAAATTACAAATTATTACTATTTTAAAATAAAAAATGTGTTCAAACAATCCACCATTATTATTTATGCAAATATTGCATCTTTTAAAAATTGAATTTGTCGCCTTTGCTAGAGAGCGCCTGTCAATATTGGCAATTGCTTCTAAAACAGCTGCTCTTAATTCAACAATTGTCTCGTACTTTATTTTGTACTGTTCCCCACAAAAATAAATCCAAAACAGACAAATCGGGGGATCGGGGCGACTAGGAAATAGGTCTATTTCTCCCTATCCAACTATTTGGATAGAGCTGATCTACATAGGTAATTTCTTACGGGCAAATAATGTGGTGGAGCTCCATCATGATAATTTTTGTTTTATTTTGTTACCAGCTAAAAATAAAATATTTGAAAGTTTGAAGTATGTTTTATTAGAAAATAGAACGTAATTATGAAAATATTCCATGGCTGACTTGACTATGTGAAAATTAAAAAAAAAAATCAGAAAATTAGCCATAGCTCTTTTATCTTTTATAATAACTATGCCGAGTATTATATCTTTGGAAAGTTCAAAAAATGGCCGATTTGATAAGGCCACAGCCAACTATGATTTATATTTAAAAAACACAAATTTATGTCATATCTCAAAAATTACAAACAACATAAAAAATTGGATCAGATTATCTTATTAAGCCCAAAATTATCTAGAATTTTTGTCTCTACAGTTTTTCTGTATAATCAGAAATAACGGAGCTACAGGGATCTGATGATATAGCAAAAAATCACTCTCTTCAAAATATCTAGTGTAGTGAGCCATGAACTTTTTTAAAAATCCAAAAGGGGCATTAGATTGAGCATTCAAAACTGCAATTCTTTCCCCATTTAACCATTGTTCTAGCTCTGCTAGTTTCCGAGATCCCCATAGTGGTCATCGAAAAAAACTCACCCTGTATATGTCATATCCTTTTGCCAATTTCACATATTGTTAACTACCTGTGATATCCATAAATAAGGATATCGGTCCAATGTGTAAATTATACCAAAAACGAAACAATAGCGCTATTAAATTTGAAAGTTCATTGGTGCTGAAGTAGCATTGGCGTCATCTATTGGGAAAAAAATGACTTAAAATACATTGTTGCATAAACATTCTGTTCAAAAATAGACAGGCTACTTGGACACTAATGAACAATCAAATTTGACATATGTATATTGTTCCCGAGATTGTTCCTATTTACAATGTAAAGATATGTATACCTTACTCAATAACTAAGGCCTTTATTTCAAAGGTAATTTGAAATTAAATCAGAATTCGTTCAAGAAATTCATAAATTTAAAACTTAGGAAATAAATCAAGGGATGAATAATTTCTAAAAGTCCAATAATAATAATAATACTACCTAATTTTCTCTCATTTTAGAACAACGAAAATTGGTACAGATAGATTACGAGCTGGGTTGTGAGTGATCTTAAATAAGAATATGTAGGCATTTTTTTTGTACAAAAATCCCTAAAAGTAAAAGTTATCCAACAAAAAAATATATTTTTTAAATCGGTCAACAAATAAAGATTTTACAAGGGTGGTAAGCCCTTAAAGTTGACACATTGTAGAAAAAATATTAAAAAAAGCCAGTCCATGTAGAATTTTCCGGGGAATTTGAATATGGAGCCAAAGTTAATATACAGGGTGTTGTTAAAAAGTTATCTCGGAATATGCACTTTCGCACTTTTTTTGTTTGAAAGGTCTTAAAAAACTGCTTCTTTCGACAGGGGAGTTCCATTCTAAAGGGTGTCAGAAATGAGCAAAATGGGAAATTTAAAGGCATCTGTCAACGCAAGTGTATAGGAGCGATGTGAGAGCGAGTATATAATTGTTAGGTAGAATAGCATAGGTGCAATATGAAAAAAAAACATTTAGGTACTTTATAAATTCAGATAAACTTTATCTAACCAACAGTATCTTAATAGGAATAATAATAATATGATAAATAGATGACCCTCATTAAGATAAAGAGATCTATCCACAAAAAAATGGATAATGACAATGACAATAAAATATTAAATATTAATACACTTCATTTAAAAAGGGGCGTCATAGTAAACATTAGATGGGAAAAGTTATGACATCGAGATGATATGTCTTATGCTAAAGATGTATGTATCTATATACAACCTAGATACACAGAGCCCTGGCATTACGGGGAGTACCTACAGCAAATTTTTTAATATCATGTGATTTTGGACCTGTCCAATGTTCATATGGCAAGTGTCAGAGATTGAAGAGATACCAGGGGAGGCGGAAGTGGGACAAATATATGAGTGCTTGCCAGTGAACACTTAAAAACATGGTTCATCTACTCGATACTAGATGGCGCAATAATTATCAATTTATTTGAAGAACCATGTTTCTGAATATCTAGGTTGTATACATCTTTGGTTATGCGATGCGAATATCTAATAAGAACGTCGATGTAATATAATTTAAATTTCGACTATATAAAAATGTTTAGTTCTTATTTTTACTTTTCATTTTAGTCGTATGTCGTCGTATACCTATTTTTCTTTGCACAAGTTTCATACAATGAAACTATTTTATAAAAGGAACTATTTTATAAAAATGGCAAGATTCGATGTAAGTATCGAACATGAAATCAAGAAACTTCTTTTTAATTAATTTATAAGATCGGTGGCAGGAAGAACCCTAGAACATTTAGCACTGCTCAGTGCCATCTAGTAGTGAAAAGGACAACTATCGAAATATGTCGTTCTCACAAGACAAGGGTTATCTTGTCAAAAACACATGTAAACAAAAAAATAAAAAATAGTCATAGTTAATGCTGGCAATTCACCGTGTTCTAAATCTGTGATTGTGTTTTGCAATAGGTGCAAACTTGTGCATTTTTATTATGCGGGTTTGATGCGCCGAAACCCGGCTGACGGTGTCAACAACTCTGTTATTGTAACAATAAATAAAACGAGGCAAGGTTGCTCGCAGTAGCAATAAAAATTACATAATTTTGCACTTTTGTTTGGCAAGTAAAGTAAACAAATAATACGTACCCCCCTGCGACGAGATGTATTACGGTGTCTCTTTGAGACATATCACTGGTCTATCACACAAATTTCGACGGTGTTCGTTCACCAAGTCCCGAATATCAGTTTTCTGCGCGTTATTATCCTTCACATTTGTGTGGTCGCCGTTCGCGGCACGTCCGGCGCGGCCTCTCCGAATACGCAACGAAAAATTGTAAACATGGGGCATTCGAACCGACTGGGGTGTTCCGCCGTTTTCGAATCGGCGCGGGGTTGAATGGGACCTACCCCGAAACACCGTGCATACGTGACCCGGCCCTCGTAAAACTCAGAAACGACTAGACAAGATTTTCATTCTTCGACCTGCCGTCGATAGGGAGCGAATTCGCTTGGCTGCAGCCCGGCCGTGCACTGCGCTGGAAGGCGGCCGCTACCCCCACCACGTACTCCACCATGCCGCGATCACGTGGTGTTGTTTACAGTCGATTTTCCCCGGAGGATTTTCCCGAAATTTTCGCGGTTTCCGGCCGCAGACACGTCGCGGACAGACACCTGCGATTTTCGGGGGGAAATTGGGGATTTTTTTACCGAACTACGTCGTCGATGACAGCGTGAATGTGGAACCGTTTCCAGTTGATTTTTCTTGTGTAATCTAATCTCAGCGCACGAATAAATAAAGTTCTTGAGCGGATTTTTTTCAGGAAAATCGCCGTTAGACGTGCCGCAACGCATTGAATGATAGCCTTGGCTTGGCAAATTTGTGTTCTAAAAACAACATCCGATATCCACGGGCAGTGGCGTCGCGCTATCCGACAAATTGGGGGGCAATGGCAAGAGCCATTACATTATATTGATTATTGTATTTTTGTAAAACGGCACTAAAATAACGTGTCTCATGGATCAGATGCAACAGTAAACGCACTTTCATGCCTAGACGTGGAGCGGAAGTGCTATTTGCTATTTAGAGTGCTACTATAGCATGACGCACCAATCATAATACCCTCTTTGGTTTACATTCTATAGGGCGTGGCCCTCAGAGAAATAACCAAGGATAGAGGGAGTAAGAGCAAAATGTAAACAGAACAGAGCCAACATTTTTTTAAATGATGCCACGTGTACTCCAATTCAGTTCCGGTGAACGCTTTCGCAACACCCTTCTGTTTCTTGAGGGTACTAGTCTGACTTATGGCTTAAGAGTTGAAGAAAAAACAGCATGTATTTGGCGTTTGGCATATTTCGTTGGGAGTTTATGTTGCCGGTTTTTATATCCGACTCGTTTTAAACAAGACTTGACAAAAGAAGCGATAAACTCTGACTTTCACATGACACTAAAATTTGCATTTTGCATGTTTCTGCAGCCGACTGATGAAGCGCTACTTTCACATCTATGAGTACTGAGTAGAATAAGAGTGTTGCTACAGGGAATACCGTTACCATACCAACATTCAACGCTCTTCTCTTAAAACTTTATTGTTTATATCCTGAAATGGGCGTGGCTACAGGCTACATCAATGTTATCTTGATATCAGCTATCCGGATGGAATAATAAAATGAAAATAATGCATTTTCCCGCTGCCCTCTACCTGCATGCGACGCCTCTGTCCATGCGCCCACCGAAATTTTCGCGATTGCGCAAGACACCTCTCTCGCGGACGGCCAGTGTTGCCAGATTACACGATTAATCGTGTAATTATTACACGATTCCAGAGCTAATTCTTATGATTTTTGCTATTTGACAAAAAATTGTAAATTTTGGATCCTATGTCTGTCAAATGCAAATCCAAAGAAAAGAACAGAATGTCTGATGACGTAGCATATTGGTTTTCCAAATTGGAAGAATTTCAAAACCTGGATAATGAATGGAGATTGATAAAAATACCTATTAGGTATCCACTGCAACAAATTATATTGGCAATGGTTCTGTAACATTTTGGAAGATACTTACCCGGATTTTTTAAATGTAGAGCTTGATAAATTGCATTTTACGATAAAAAATTACCTCTTTACAGGGCCGGCTCAAGCTTTTGCGGGGCCCGGGGCCGGGTACCTCGTGAAAGTGCGGAGCCCCGACAAGGAATTATTTGATCCACAGTTCGAACCCTGCCTAGAGCCGGCCCTGCCTCTTTCATACAAAATCTGAGGCGAGATGGGACTTTTAAAAATTATATATCGATATTCTGAATCGTTGCTGTATCTTTTTTTATCGATATCACTGAAATACCGCCTGTTAAATATCGATATTCAAAACATCGATACAGGAAGACATTTTTTTAATTATTCGTCTTTCTATCGTTGTGAGAAATTTAAGTCTTAAACAAGAGCGTCAAGAGCAAAGGGCGTTTTTAAGAGCTTGGGGTTAAAAGCCCAATTTTTTTGGGAAACGAATGAATACGAAATTTTAAATCCTTTTTAATAGATCTCGTAGCAGCGATATTACTTGAAAAATATATCGATATTCAAAAATATCGTAGAATCTAATATATCGAGATACAATTATCGATATTTGTTGGGGAAATTCGATATTTTAAAATATCGTTTGCAGGAGCAAAATGTCAATAAATCACAGCCATTTTTTAGGAAAAAAACTGTTTTAAGTTTTAAATATTTTTAAAATATTATTTAATGTTTTTCCTGCTTTTTAGACGATAGACGAAAGATTCTCTCTACACTTCATCTGGCAACACTGCTGACGACTGCCTTGTGTTATTGGAAAGCTTTAAATCAGCATGTAAACAAGTATTTTTTTCTGTGTTATTTTTAGATTATCGCCGTTTCCAGCAAAACGCCACTGATATTAATTGACTGGCAATTACGTAAATAAACACGGGATGCCCGCCTTGCCCCCTTTTAGGTTATAATGTGGGGCTTGCGGGCCCCCCAACAATAAATTTCGAGATGATCGTCCGGACACTGCCCCAGAACGTGGCATTGCACTGCTACCTTCTCATGAGCGTGTGGATACTGTTGCTCATTGCCGGGTTATACAAGTTTCTGGATAGTAAACATACCACCGTCGAGCAAGTGCAAGTTACGACGGAGCTTTTTCACTCGTTCGGGACAGTCGACGTTAAAACCAAGCGGGTTTTTCAGATCTGCAACTTTCCCAAAAGTATCGAACAGGGTGACGAAGGTACATAAAGCTCTCGATAAACTATGGTAAAGAGCTATTTTCCAAAGAATTGCGAAGCTGTCTAAGCTGGGAGTGGGCTATTTATTTCTTAGAATCTAGCCACACATTTAGGACACCTTCAATTAATTATTTTTTAAATTAGTTCTTAGTTCTTATCCCAGGTGATAGGCAAGAGCCGCTAATTTCAGAGATAGTTGCTTTGCTGTCAACTTGACAATCTTAAACTCTCTCGATATATCTTATTAATTTTGACATTATTATTAACGACGCAATAAGTAATCTTAATCAAATGGTACTATTCCACTTTTTCGTTTTATAAATAGAAAGTTATATCTGCATAACAAGTCTTTTAATCTTACCAACAAATCCGTGTTCTTATCTGGGCATTATATTTGCACAATATTTCTATGTGTGGCTATAACTGTCAGTCGGTTTTGAGAAATAAAGTTTTCTAGGGACTTTGGATTCAACCAAGTGGCTTCTGAAGGGAGTACTGGTGCTGATAAGGCACGGGGACAGGGGGCCCCTTCAGCACGTCAAAAGAATTTCGTCGATAAACTGTGGTACGGAAGATACGGAAATTTTGAATTCGTACAAGGTAAGCTTGGCGATTTATAGTAATCCGGAGAGGTATAATATTTCCTGGTTGAAGTAGATATTGTGACACACCTGTAAGTTACAAACAACTTGGTGTAAAAGCATTTTGCAATTTTTAACTTGTCTTATAAATATGGTAGCATAAGGCAAAATTAAAAGTAAATCTCCTTACTACACTAGGATGCCTCTGTCACCTTTGACAGTTATTGGCATGCTATTATATACCTTAAAAATTAAAACCCCTTTGTGTAGATAATGTCAAAATGAAATGCCACTAAACTTTAAATAAAAGTGAGGAAACTGAAGTTAAAAAGCTATAAAAGGGAGTAAATGATATTGATCTTGATACTTTGCCAAAGTATTATTACTTACTTATTTAATAAAATATGTACCTACTTGCATTAATGTGATGTCAACATACTTTAAATGCATTATTATTATTGTCACGTATGATGGTTTTTATCGAGAAATTAAATCTAAATTACTTACTCTAAAAAAGTAGGTATATCATCATTTTCTGAAATTCCAGATAATATTTACATGAACTTTGGATTTGTTCAACAAGTGACGCTACTCAATCTGTAAAATGGATTTTCTCATTTTATCTTGTAGAACTTTGTCCGAAAACAGGTGTAGACGAGAGAAAAGATAAAAAAAACAATAAACAAGAAAAAGCGATATAATAAATGTCCTCAAAAACTAAAAAATAAATAAATAAGTCTGGATATTGATATTAGGATAGATTAGTGACTGACTAGAAACAACCAGCTAATATTTGGAGCTAAATGCCTCTATATGTACTCTCACCTGAACTTTTTGTTGTCGATGTTGAGTGATGATATTATCAAATCAAATTCGTAGAGGGAAGATGAGTAAATGTTGTCTCAACTTGATCTTTTAAAACGGAAAAGTTGGAGGTAATTAAAATTTCTCCAAGTTTCTAAAATATCTCAGGAAGTAGGTCATGGTAGGTACCTAAATTTGTTTTGAGAGACATCTAGCTCATCAAAAACATCAACTTTTAGTTATTTCAAATGCATTTTTAAAGGAGATTGTATCCGAGATCTGTCTACAACACTTGGGTTTGAGACCTTGCTGAATAAGAATTTATTGTCTAGTACTTCTCGACTTTTTGACTTAAACTCCAGGTCGCGATAGGCCTTGACTTAGATATAGGTTTTAAGTAGAACACCGTGTATATACAGTGTGTTTCAGTTTGATATTTAACAATTCCGCAATGGTGCCAACTGTTTTGGGCCTAATACTCATTTTTAGGAGCGTTTTTTTGGTAGTAGTTGGCCATTCAATAAGTGATTACGTTTAAGAAAATAATTTTTAAAAACAATGTTCTGAAAAATACCGAATTGTCAAATATCAAACTGAAACTGAAACACACTGGATATCGGAATAATTACAAATATATTCCACACTCGCAAACACTGCAAACTTTTTACTCTTGTGGGATATGAACCATTCCACAACTTGTAGAATATTCTCCATATTTCAATTACTTTTGCTAATGTAAACTGATTTCGGAATCAAATGTTAGTTTGCTTAATCATTGAAATCTTTTCTAGAACAAAACAAATTGGCATAAACAACCATCCTTGAAACCCAAAAATTATCAAGATAACACCGATAATATCATCTCCAAACAAAAGCCACAAACTCAATAATAATACATTGCCCTGCAACATATGTTAACAGATCATATGTTTCTGGCTCGGCTGATAACATTGTTTTATCAAAGATTTCGCTTTTCCCGGGCATACTTGATTAAGAAAGCAGATAGTGCGACATTTTCTCACAATCCAAAACAAGCAGGTGACTGCAGCATGCCGAGCCTGACAAACAACTTGTAATAGCTGTATATCAAAACTGTTCTCGGGCTAAAAATAAAACAACGCGCTTATTTTTAGGCGGGGAATAAGTGGCTCAAATAAATTAAAATTGAGAGTGTTAAAATTGGCCCGAGAATGCCTGTCATCTCCAAACAGAAATAAGGAAAAGTTGTTGTTATTATGATTATTATAGTTTAAAAAAACGTGGAATGGTCGGCAAGGTCACTTGAATTAATTCAAAATACGGCAGGAATAAATAACATGGTATTAATTAAGTTTAATGTTTATTTAAAAAACAAGTAGGTGCAGGGTGTTTTTACAGATTGCAGCTAATTAGGTGGCATTGTAACATTAAAAAAAAACAACAAATAGACACCTCAAAAAAATTATCGCAGTACCTACTTATTATTTTCTTTCTTATCAATGAACATTTTTTATCTGCAAGATAAAAAATTACAAAATCGGCATTCCTCTTAAAAGAACAAATAAAATTTAAAATCTAATGGGTTTTTATACAGAGTTTTTCAGAAAAACAAAATCTCTGAAAATATTGTGATTATGAACAACTTGGACCTTGTTATGCCAAAACTGGGAATCTAGATATTCTATTCAAAATTTTGACATGTGAAACTATAGATGGCTGGAGCATTTATGAGCAGAAGCATTTATGAGCAGGTCATTTTTAAATTTTGCAGCATTTATGATCATTTATATAAATGTGGTCAGTTAGAGAATTAATAAGGATTTTTGGTCACTTATGAGCATTTATTAAAATCCCTCTTTTCCTAACTTATAAAACTACAAAACCATTTCTAACCTAGATTATTGTGAACGTGAACTGCGTGTGTTTGCCAGTTTTAGTACCTACTATCTGCTTTGCGAAATGGTCAAACAAAATTCAATAGTCTGGAACTACTTCAAGAAACGAAATGAAGTAACTCATTTACTCACCTGTTTTTTTTTTTATAATAACATAGCGAAGCTATATATGTCTGTGTCTGTGACTATTTCCCTTGTCCCCAATCCAATTTTGAATTACAAATGGTTTCTAGATTGAAACACTGTATGACAGCACCTGTCAGCATTTTTTTCGAGTTTACCCGCGGCAAAATTTGACAGCTGTTGTATAATAGCTAGTATGTTTTGTAAGCTACGTGTATGCAGAATAATCTTTTACGCATGAAATAGTCTTGTCAAATACCATTCAGGCACCTAATTTTTCCTGTTAAAAAATCCAAAAAAACACAATGCTAAAGTAATATTTTTTTAACAAAATGCATTCGTGCAGGTTGTTAAAATATTACTTAGCAACGTGTTTTTTCGATTTTTTTTCGGAAAAATTAGATGCCCTTATGATACTTACGATAATAATCATAGACCTATCAAAATAAAATCAAAATATCTACGAAGAATTATTTTTATTTTATTTTAACAATATTTGAATATTTTATTGATTGCTAACCTAACTAACCTACATCCTACATGTACCTACGAATTGGGTCTTCTAAATCTGTCTATAACTAGAAATGTTACATATTATGTGTTTATATATTTTTGTATTTCATACATATGGGGTCTTGTTTTAAACTCTTCACAAGCAATCAAATGGCACCATTTTCAAAAATGACCATAAATGGTCGGGGCCTCGGCGGTCATTGTAAAAAGTGACCTGCTCAAAGTCATAAATGCTCGGTCATTTGCCATCTACAGGGTGTTTCATCTTAAGTGCGAACATCCCCGTAAAACTTGTATTCTCCATCCGATTTTAGCCACGTTTTTTTTTTTAAATATGCAAAAGACTACGTTGGTGCAAAATTTCAGGTCTTAATGTCAATTTACAAGGCCTACTACAAATTTTTTTCTAGAAAAAAATGACGAAAATCATTTACCGATTTTTTTTATTTAAAATCTGACACCACAGCGTTAATTAGAACAACCTAAAACCCCCGTGTACCAAATTTTAACAAAAAATATACAGGGAGTTCCATTCTGCAGGGTGTCAAAATTGAGCAAAATAGGAATTTTAAAGGCATCTGGAGAGTCAAGTGTCAAGATTCAATACAAAAATGTACAGGGTCTTTTTCTCTGGGCGATGTCAAAATGCTGAATTTTTATTAAACTTTATATTGGTCAGGAGTGTTCTGGAATCATTGAATAAATATTAATAAATACAAAAGCAATTTATTTCCTTACATCATCCAACCAATAAATAAAAACAATTCAAAATGTTGGACCTTTATCAATAAAGTCACTGTCTAAGATGATACATTTTCTGTGTGTTTCCTGTTGTGGCACACCAGCCACCTTAACTCATATGGACTTACTGACTGGCAGGCTTCTGTATTTTTTAGACTTAGTTCCTTTGTAATGTCGGGGGTGGTTTTGATATACTCGATTTTTGACCTGTATAAAGTTTAAAAAATTCAGCATTTCGAGTTGCTACAGAGAAGAACACCTTGTATATTTTTTATTGGATCTTTGCACATCGACACTGTGAGTGGTCCTGTTCATCATCCAACTGTTTCGAAGTAATTCCATGGCACACTTGACTCGCCAGATGAGTTTAAAATTCCTATTTTGCTCAATTTTCACAGCCTGCAGAATGGAACTCCCTGTATATTTTTTGTTCAAATTTGGTATACGGGGGTTTTAGGTTGTTCTGATTAACGCTGTGGTGTCAGATTTGAAATAAAAAAATTGCTAAATGGTTTTCGTAATTTTTTACTAGAAAAAAATTTGTAGTAGGCCTTGAAAATTGACATTAAGACCTGAAATTTTGCACCAACGTAGAGTTTTTGTGGCCTATTTTTAGAAAAAAACGCGGCTAAAATCGGATGGAGAATACAAATTTAACGGGGGTGTTCGCACTTAAGATGAAACACCCTGTATATGTGAAACACTCTTCAGGCATACCTCTACAACCTAACGGTACTCGGCAAACTGCAATGGACCGGCCCGGGGCCCTTCCACGGCTTCCCCCTCCTACCGACCCACCCGACACAATGCCAACTCGGCCAGCTGACCATGCAGGGCATCAGCCAGCTGTTGAACCTGGGCGACGCCCTCAAGAGGAGCTACGGGGACGCGTGGCCGAAGCTGAGAAATATGCCGGCCCGCGAGGTCGCCGTGTACAGCACGAGGTACCGGAGGACGTTCCAGTCGGCCCTGGCGTTCTTGTACGGGCTGGCACCGAGGGAGGCGCTCGGGAAGGTCGGCGTGCACGAGAGCCAGTCGATGAGCTTCTGCTTTAAGGATTGCGGTTGCCCGGTCACCGATAAGCTGATGAAGTGAGTGTTGGAATATACACAAAATACACAAGACATGAGAGATAAATTTTAAAATTCTAAATCGATGAAAAATAATATCCGATACAGTTTTAAAACTTTTTTAATGCAGAATTATTTTTTCCCTTTTTTGGTGCATTTATTGAGTCATTTGTGAGATTGAATTTTAGATTTCATTGAGCCAGTCACATTGGCAGTTACTAGCTCGAAACTGGTTTGGGATTGCTCCGCAGACATTGCTATTTAATGTGTCAACACAGGGACTCTTTAAAATAAGGGGACTCTTTAAAATAAGGGGACCCAGCATGTCACAGTCTATCACATAGGAAAAGTGAAGCCTTGTTTTCTGTATATCTCCAAGGAGACCACATAAGTGGGCTGGTACAAGGTTATGTCATATGTCAGTGTCCAATTGCCATCAGGTTTTATGTGACATGCCAGTGCCATAGATTCTAAAGGAGGCAAAAGATTTCCCATCATAATTCACAATTTTTAACTTTTCTAACTTCCAGATACTCAGATGTGTCAATTAAAGGTAATGCGGCCGCCTGTAGTAGTCCCAATAATTACAACCAGATTTTTCCTGTATCACCTTTAGTAATCCTACAATTCCCATTACTTGGGCATTACGTATAAGTAGGTAGTTCAAAACAAAAATCTTATTTCGAACATTTTAAATTATTAAGCAGGTAGCTTCAGTCCGGTCTTTTTTTAAAGAGTTTTTATCTACGACTACAAGTTTATTTTAAGTTTGTGAGGTACCTTGGGAGAGAAATAAAATTACAAAATTTTTACAACGAACACCGAGAAAAACTACGTCATTAGAACTACTGGACCTAGTCTTATTAGTCCATCCCGAAATCTGTGAAAGTTCTTTGGGTAGATATATTCAACAAGGGAAGAAAGTTCAAGTATACATATTATAAATGGATTGAGGAACCTGGTAACAAGGTGCAATAGCGACAAATTCTTAAGACTCAATGTACAGCAGGTACATGGTGATTCAACATTTTGGCCCATAAAATGGCTTTTTTCGTTCTGTGGGGCGCAACACGCATAATTTTAAATTTTTGGTAAATACAAATTTTAATCTAAGTAATTACTCACATTTTGAGACAAAAATTATTTAAAAATATTGATCACAATGCCCGTTATTAGGCTTTTTGCGCAAATGCTAATAACGGCCATTATGATAAATATTTTTAAATAATTTTTGTCTCAAAATGTGAGTAATTACTTAGATTAAAATTTGTATTGACCAAAAGTTTTAAATTATGCGTGTTGCTCACTACATATCGAAAAAAGCCATTTTATGGGTCAAAATGTTGAATCACCACGCACTACTGACTTACTGTACATATTACTTAAATTCGTGGAAATAATTGCTGGAAATCGATTTCAACTATAAAATAAATTTGTTTCATTTGACAGTTGCCACATTATGCACTTGTAGACACAACATTGTCAAGTCTAATTTTTAGAAATCATGGAAACCATTATTAATTTTTACTATAGATGGCTGAAGCATTTTTGAGCAGAAGCATTTTGAGCATTTTATGAGCAGGACATTTTTAAAAGTGTCTTGTCATTTTTGGTCACTGTCCGGCAGTTTTGGAGCATTTATGATCATTTAAATAAATGTCGTCAGTTAGAGAATTAATGAGAATTTCTGGTCACTTTGTGAACATTTATGGTCATTTATAAAAAAAATCCCTCCATTTCTAACCTATAATACTACAAAACCGTTTCTAATTCTAACTTAGAATATTGCGAACTGTGTACCTACTTTGCAAAATGGTCAAACAAAATTCACTAGCCTGGAATTACTTCAAGAAAAGAAGGGACCAAAAATTTAAATATGCTATTTGTGAATTTTGTAAAGCTTAATATTTTGCCCATGCAGGAAGAATGAGAAAACATTTAATTCGATGTTCAAAGGCTCCAGTACAGAAAGAAGTTATTTAGATTTAGTAACAAAAATGTAAAAAGTATTTCTAACTAACCTACATCCTACATGTACCTACGCGTTGGGCCTTCTAAATCTGTCCAGTCTGTAAGTAGAAACATTTTTTTAAATTTTACATATTTTAATTTTTTTTATTTTTGTTTTACTTTAAACTTTTTTAATCAAAAGTCATACATATGGGGCTTTAACGGTCTTTTCGCAAGCAATCGAATGGCACCATTTTCAAAAATGTCCATAAATGCTCGAGGCCTCGGTGGACTCACTGAGACCATTAGAATGCGGAAAGAATAGGCCTCACTTTGGAAAGTATGCTGGGTCCTCTTACTTTAAAGAGTCCCTGTGTCAACATCTTTGTCAAAACAAAACATTAAAAACGTTTCTTGTTTTTGTTACAGTAACAGCAATATGAAACGTGGCAAAACTTGTTCCAACATTTATTTGTCGGCATATTTCGACCTCAAACGACTAAATAATTTCACCAAGAAAAGAAAGAACAATTCTGCCTCAACATGTTTTAAAAACAATATCGAATCTATTTTTGCTCGTTTAGAATTAAAAAACAATTCGTCGATAAATTTTAGTTAGACAGCTTATTATTCCCAAAGTAACTGCTCGTTGCAACATAGTTGTTGGGGCCCATATAATTTACGTTTGTATGCATAGACACGTGAAGAAGGGCGTACTCCATCAGCTCAAATCCCACCCGGCGGTCGCGAACTTAGCAGAAACCACCGGCAGGATTCTCTTTTCGTCGAGTGCCGAGCAAGGCACTTACGGCGGCGACCCCCATGCCGTCAGAGACGCGCTATTCAGTTTTGTCTGCCACAAAAGCGGCCTGCCGTGCGAGTCTGCGTTGAGCTGCGTCAAGTAGGTCAAACGTCCGCTGTCGGAAACGTTGGCGAAACAAATGAATTTTTTCAGAAGGCAAAACGTCGCCGGCATAATGGCGTATACGGACTGGGTGAACTATCAGAAGTGGAGAGACGTTCATTGGCGGAGGTTGTGCCTGTTGAGATCTTACGGACTGATAAGACATATCGTGCAACAGATGCTTCATATGGTAATGTACAAGAACTCTCATATATTTTTTTTAGAATAGGGTACTTGGATAATTTTTTAAAGAAAATTGGGGAAACGTTTTATAGAAAATAGTTATTTATGTACCAAGGCTTCTACGTCATCGCTTACTACAAGAATAAGATCTCGGCTATCCGATTCTACCTTATACGCACGTGTGATGCTCAGAAACCATATCCGTTCTAAGTTCTAATTATTTAAATTTTTAAATGGCATCTTTGTTGATACAGAGCAGCAAAAATACGTATTTTGCGTAATAACGAAGCAACCGCTTCATTTAGACATATAGTGTGTTATATCTTTTTGAACTGTCTTTTCACAAGCATTTAAATGGTGCAATAAAAAAATATGGGTTCCATTTGAAAAAATGAGATTTTTCAATTTTTCGATGTTGATATTGGGAATTTTTCCCTGAACACCCTGTACAATATTTTGAAATGGCATACAGACCACTTAATAAAGTTGACTTTTGCCTACGAAAGTCCAAAATTTCAGTTTTCCAGATTCATAAATTTCAAAGTTATCATCACTATGGTCGATGGCTGCAACACTCAAAAAAAAATCAAAAATTTGCGAATATCTCGAAAAGGGTTAGGAATAGGATACACATTATATTTGGAATTTAATAGGGAACCAAATGGTGTAATAATATGTAGGGTGTTCTATTTGAAATAACAAAGTTGCTATCGACTTCCGGTATAACCGGAAGTGATCGGAAGTTGAAAATATTTTAGAAAGAAATTTTACAATCTGTTATACAAGTAACCAAAATTTCAAATCAAAATTCGCACTCCTTCCCCATAAACTTCTAATGAACCACTTACGTGAATCACCCTGTATATTTTTTTTAAATCGGAAAAAAATGTTCTATTAGGCGAAGAAATAATCATAAGGGATCACCCGTCGATGAACCGACTGCACGCGGCGTTGCTTGACTTTGACGATTGCTCTACCTATGACGAGACACGCACTTTCTGACAGAAAATCTAAACTGCTGCCTGTTGTGCAGCCTCCATATAAAGTAGATTCATACTCAAACCTACTAAAATATTTATACTGAAAGATTGCGCTGCTATAGGTAACAATTTCGCAATGTGTACGAAAAGTTAAATGGGCCTTTATTGGCCCATTGAATATTTGGTCACTTTAGACGGGCGATGGCTCCGCGTCTGACGTTTGATGTTTACATCTCGTCAAGGCCTACTTATTAAAAAAATCGTACAATAATGGGCTACTTCAGTGCTGATTTCTGAACTTTTAATGACGATTTTGAGACACTTCACTGCCGATTTCAAGAAAACTTATTTTAATTTTGCTCTTTAAATTAGTGCAATAGCATTCTGGGTTAATTTTATTTATTATAATCTTATTATAATCTTTGTTGAAAATTATCATAAGTCTCGATACTTGATTATTTGATGGCAGTTTATTTTACATTTATTACAAGACAGTCTTTGAATATGAATTTTTTTATAATAGAAATATTAAAATTCCATTTAGTGTCCTGTTACCAAAAATCTCCAATATTTACATATTTGTTAGATTTCTCGACTGTGCCTTTCTGATAAAGTGGAAATTTTATACAAATTGTGCAAATTATTTAGCTACTTAAATTAAGATGTAGGTATCAGTTGAACAGGTAAACAAACAAAACGATTGGCTTCGTCTACAATACTGATTTTAGTGATTTATCTGAAATGGACATATTTATGAACTACAGCTATTTCTCAGGTTTATGCAGTTTTAATGCAATAAAATAAGTTGTCTCCCTTTTTTAATATGATAATGTTGAATTATTTGAACTGTAATGAAGTGGCAAAGGAATTTTAGGTAAAATGGTTTATTCAAATCACTTAAATCGTTACGAACGAATAAGCCTAAAGGGCCCCACCTACAAAGAGGGAAGACTCGAGACTTAACTGTGCGTGGTACAGTTAAAAGGATCGTATGTGGCCGGGTCGCTGAAAATTGTTCGAAAAACGTCTGTCCGAAAAAATATTTGTTCGAGAAATATTTGTTCGAGAAACATCTGTTCGAAAACATCTGTTTGAAAAACATCTGTTCGAAAAACATCTGTTCGAAAAACATTTGTTCAAAAAACATCTGTTCGAAACACAAAATATACAGGGTGTCTAAAAAAACATTTTAGACACATTTTAGACACCCTGAATATTTTGTGTTTAAAAAAACGGTGACTGTCATTTGCGGCCAAACCTACTTCCTGACGATGCGGTGCGGTACTTCAATTACTGACACTGGCTAGTGTTTATACCTGTATCACAGAATAACTAAAAATATTCTGTGATTAAACAAATGTTTTTCGAACGGATGTTTTTTCGAACAGATGTTTTTTGAACAGATGTTTTTTCGAACAGATGTTTTTGAACAGATGTTTCTCGAACAGATGTTTTTCGAACAAATATTTTTTCGAACAGGATGTTTTTCGAATAAATATTTTTCCGAACAGATATTTTCGAACAAAATTTCGCGACCCTATGTGTCCGTATCTGTGGAGTCCAAGTCCGCCAATTTGATTTTTAGCGTGGGCAATTAATTCATTCCTTTCAATTAGCGTGCCCACAAGTTCTTGTGGTTGCCGATGGTTTTTTAACATAAATAATGTCCGCAATAATGCAATTTGTCCAACAGACAAATCGGGAAATCGGGGAGTATTCGTGGCGATATTTTCTTGATTATGTAAGCACACGCTACTGTCCTATAATAAAGCTCCTTTCTGGATACTGACAAACTAGACATGCAAACTGACAGGCAAGTTTCACAGTGCATGGGATGAACTGCGTGTGTGGGGCCCTTTATATGTGCATGGATTGAATATTTTTTCGAAAAAGAAAAAAACTTCATATATTGTTTTGCTCGTCAGAAAGTGATACTAGAATTTTCTTAGGTTTCAAGTAATGGACCATACCTGGTACTATATTCTGGTCACGACCATACTGTAGAACAATTGACTGTAGCTCTAGGATTGGTCAGCGACCCTCTCTTACTGAGGTACGCGGCGAGAGTCGTCTTCGAAGTTTACCAAGACAATCGACGGCCCAGCAACGACGCCAAAGGAATTTACTTCAGGTATGTTGGAACGAAAAGTCTGCCCCGTACGTAATATAAATTGTGCACATCTTTTAGGTTATTAACAAACGGTAGAGACGTAACGAAACAAATAAGCTTCTGTAAGAGTATCGTCAACGTAAGCAGAAAAAATTACGTTTGTAAGATCGAGGATATTGTGAGATTCTTGCACGACGATTATTTTAGTTCGTTGAATGTGACGAATTATAAGGACGCATGTTTTTCGAAAATAAACAACTCGTATGACTGATAAACCGAAGACAACATTTAAATTGTTTGTGATTGTGTTATTAATAGCTAGGATAGGAATAGAGCTGTGAAAATAATCAAAATACTCGACACAAAAGTAACTTTATCCCTAAGTTCCTTGGTAATCAATATAGATACCTTGGAAACATAAAATAAATATTAGATAGAGAGGATCGTTGAGAGATAGTATGAAAAAATCGAATATCAATAACGAAAATGATGAATTTTTTTTCTTCAAACTATCTCTTTTCGTAATGTTTTACCTACAGCTCTGGGAGAATGGTACGATCGTCAAAAAGTCAGTATTACAAGTCTTTTTAATTGTTACATCAGTTGATTTTTTGTGCATTTAGGCAATTTGTCATAAGTTATTTATATTTATTATTTATTAATAGTAACCAAGTTACTTTAGTATACCTAGTTATTTCGAAGGGGCATCATCAGGGCTACGAAAAAAAAGTATTACAAGCAATGATGTCAGAACCTGTAGATGTGGCGCCCCATGTCATAAAATGGCCTGTCTTTTGTCTGATTAAATATTAGGTCTGTGATACTACTCTAAAATTCAGCCATGGATATCGCATGTTTTTTTCTTATTTAACGATTCGGAACCTCAACTGAAGACTCGGGGGAAGGTCTTAACGATGCCTGCCCCAGAGCCCCGAGCCGAAATAACTTCGCTACGTCTCGACAACAAATTGCAATTTTTGACAATCTCGCGACAGTTTCGGAATAATTTTTAGCTAGAGATGTAGAGAAGACACATAAAAACGATCCAATTTCTCACGGGAAAACGTTAATAAATATCTCTGGAAATTTTCTCTTCGAAAATCCAAAAAAGTGTTGAATCTCTTGGGTGGACCTTCCTTTCAGTTCCCATGACCTTAGTTAATATATTTTTTTCAACTTTGTCGCTGAGGAGACAGTTTTCAGGGGCCACTGTACCGCCCGCAAATATTTTTTCCTCTTTAATGGAGCCCTTAGACTGTGATTAGTTATGGGCGCCACGCGTTTATCAAAGCAAACCTGTCTATAGGTTCTGACGTCATTGATTACAAGCATTTTTTAAATTTATATATTTGTCTATGTATACATGATTTGCGAATTTTGTATAAATTGCCAGTACAATTAACATACTTTCAATTTAAGACTTGATATTATACAGATCACAGAACAAATAGTACTTCCTGTATACAGTGTATAAAAATACATAGCAACTTTTATTTACAGTAATTGATACAATATTAGCAAACAAAAAAAATTGTAATAATTGTAAAACGGCACAAATATAAAGGTTTAACAAGATTTTAAAGTTTCATTTTGGACTTGTACAGATATCTACAGATCTAAATTCCATAATTAATTAATTAAAAGTATAAAATTATATGACATTTTTGCCTCGGAAAATTAAAGTTTTGGTAAGAAATTTGATTTTCCAAAACTAAAAATATATAATTAAAACCAAAATAAATGTTTGAAAAATAGATACTCATACTCCAGTAAAACGGACTTGCCAATTTAAAAAAGTGACAGTGATGTATATTCATATTGTGAAATAAAATTGAATATTAAGGCTGGCAATAAAACCTCATAAAAAGTATGTTTGGTTGCCAGTATCAATAGAATTATATTCGCAACTAGCTGAAAAAAAAAACTAACGAATTTGAAAGGTTTACAAAAAATACGGGTATTTTTAAAATACTCATAGATACTAATGACACTATTTTAAAAGTTATAGCTGCTAGTATTAGTATCTAATCTATGCATATTTTAAAAATATACTTTCAAATTCATTATTTTTTGGAGCTAGTTAAATACTATTGATACAGGCAACCGTACATACTTTTGATGACGTTTTATTTCCATCCTTAATAAAAATATTAAAGATTAAAGACATTAAAAAATAGATTGTTGTGCTTATTCATTTTATAAAATAGGAAACTTTTTTACATCGAGAAATGAAATATATTACTGTTTTGACAAGAAAAATTGAAAAAAAAATGTTTTTAATGCATCTTGTTAAAATATACATTTTATTTCTCAGGTAAAAATAGTTTCCTTTGCACATACTTAACAAAATTAGATAAATATACAAGTGTGCAATAATAATTAATATTTTTTGGCCTAATTTTATCACATCCAGCACCAAACAAAAATTGAAAAAGCAATTTTTCGGTAAGTTGAGCTTGAATAAAAAATGCTACTACACAATAATATGCTCCGATCCTGTATGAATCCTTTAAAAAAAGTCTATTATTCTTAAAGTACCCCTGCCCCCGCTTGTTTCAAAATATGTGTATTGTAAGAACTGTTCATTTGCTCTAAGAAAATAAACGTGAGCACCGTATGAGGACCTAACCTGAAATAGTACGGCGAGAAACCTTTCCATAACGCAAAGACACCCTCGTTCTTTATTATTCTCCCTAAAACATCTAATGGGCCGCTAAATTCGGGCTTGCCGTCTATCGTCTTCATGTTTTGGATGCTGAAAATGGAACGATGTTATAAAATGTTTGCAAAATAAATGTTTTGCAACTAACCGAGTCTTGGCGATATCCACGGGCATGCTAGCTGCAGTCGTAACCAGTCCGGAGATCATAGATGCAAAGAAATGCAGGAAAATGCCTTCTTGGAAGTATCCGGTACCGACTAGGTATTGTTTAGCCTAAAAATGTTTTAAGCATCAACAATAGGTTCTTTTCGTGATTTTTTATTTTTTTTAATGTATGGTCCATTATAAGAAAGAAAAAAGTTTTGTTTTTTTTGCGGAGTTGCCGTGTTTCTACAAGCTCTATTAAGAAAATCTTGATTTTGTTTTAACTAGGGATGGACCGAATATTTGGCAGGCGAATAATTGGCCGAATATTTGGCAGGCCGAATAATTGGCCGAACATTCGGCCACTTTTTGGGCATTGCTGAGTATTCGGCAAGGTCGAATAATGCTTTTAAAAAACCAAATAATCATCCAAATACTAACTGAATATTCGACGAGTCAATTTGAAAAAAATTATTGAAAAATAAATAGCAAAATTTTCGTTTTTGCAAAAATGTAATCTACTTAAAATATAATGAAACAATTACAAATTTAAAAACAATTATTATACAACTTAAATGTCAGGTGCATCCCCGTCATTATTCGGCCTTGCTGAATAGTTGTCAATGGCCAAAGAATGGTCGCATATTCGGTCAATTATTCTTAAAAAGCGTTTTGATAAGGAATACTATAAATTTGAGGGATTAACCGAATATTCGTCCAAATGGTTAGCCGAATATTAGGCAAAATATTCTGGCTAATTGGAAAAACTCATGTCAATTCTTTATACCTGGGAGTAGCTAGCCAACTGGGCAGCATTGACAACCATGGCTCGTCCCATTGTCGGGACCGCTCCCCTCCATAACGTCTTTATTCCTTCCTCTCTCTGAATTCTGATTAGAGCATCAAATACGTTTTTGTAGTTGCGGCGTTCCGCTAAAGGCAGTCGGCCATCTGCCGTCATTCGGATAAGAGCCACTTCTGCCGGTGTGCCTGTTTCATAATGAAACCTACGTAAAAATCATTTTTTTTTCAATTTTCTTTTTTATAATCAATATGCCCCAACTTTTTTTGCACAGAAATTTTATAGGTACACTAATTTCCAGGCAGATTCCTTGAGGTATGTTATTTGGACAGATTGTATTTTCTATTATTATTGTAAACTTTAGGTACCTACTTTTAGTCCAGACAGTATTTTTTTGAAATTGTAAACAAATTGATTGAATGATTAAAGAATATCATGAACACTGCTTTTGGAAGCTTGGAATCGGAATCTTTCTTAGGTACATATTTTAAAAACAAGGAAGTTTGATCATGTTCAAAATTAAAATATTTGAAATTTTTTTCTAACAATCTGCTATTTTATTAGGTGACAAAATTTAATTTACAATAGGTAAATTATTGTAGTCCGGAATTTTCACGCTGGATTTAAAAAGTCTTTGTCTATTGATTACAGTTTTTCTGTTTCCTCGAAAAAATAAATCCCAGAAAGTCTAAAAGTATGCAATTCGTGGTAGCACAGAAAATTGCTTTTTTATGGTGTATTGGTAGTAATAAAGTTAATTTACTTAATCCTGGTTTTATTTGCTATCGTTCATTGTTTCTGAAATTCTTATGTTATTCAGAATAAAAGGATCCAAACTATTCTAAGTACGTGGTGTCTCAAATTGGACATTTTTTGAAGATATAGACAAAAAGTAGCTAAGCTAAGCTCCTAATATTTTACAGTTTTATAAGGTTGCATTCCTTTGGTTAAAGCAAACATTTTTGTTATAGAATCAATGTCTCTTTATTATGCAAAATCAGGTTAATTAAACTTAACATAAGGTTTCAAAATTGGAGACTTACTATTGCAAAATAAATCAATGAGAAAAATGGAAATAGTTTTTTCTGGCCCTCCTTATAACATCCACCTATCGTGTAGTTACATTTGCCATAAATCAATTGAAAAATACTGCCTACATTTTTACGCCAGGATTACATAAGTTGTAGTTTTCATCCTATACAATTTTAGATTCCACATTCTTTTTTTAGAACCACTCGAAATGTTCATGTATTTTTTTTATAAATATCGTGATATACGTAGACGCACACGAGCATAAAAAAAATGGCGCACATGCCAACTGACACCTATACAGAATGATTTATTTTGCAAAGTACTTCAAAACACCTCACATTATGATAACCGATATAAAAAATGTCCACATTAGATAATTTTATACATAATAATAGCTTGATTTTAGTGTTTCACGAGTGGTTTGTTTGTCTAGATAAGGCAAATTCAAGCTCATTAGTTATTTAAATAAATGTAAATAAGATAACATTGGAGTTACGCAACATTTCTAATGTTATTCTGAACGCGTGAGATAATATCAGTTTTAGATACCTAATATCCATACATGTTAATTTATAATAATTTTTCGCTAGCTCCCCCTACGCTAATAAAAGAAAGATAACCAATAAATGGTAAAAACTCATGTTGAATCAAGGCACAGAAAATATAGCTCATAGCTCAAGCTTTAAAATGATAGCTGTCAAATTGAATCCAAGTTCTAGGGTTGATATTTTCCGAATATATAGATTGTGTCACTACTGCATCTCAGCATTGCGCTGACTGAAAGCTATTCTACAAATTGTTAAGATACTATTCCAGAAAAATATGATTTAAAAATAACTGCTGGGTACTTGTATTTGGAGTGCTAAATGTCAACTATTTTATAGTTAAATATAGTTTTTTACAACTGAGGAACTAGCTGTTGTCTTAGTCTTAATCCGTTACTGTGCCTTTGTTAGCAATTTATTACTGAAAGACCTACATTACAATCTCAGGAATTTTTTATTGACTTGCAAAATGTTTGAGATCACTTTTCTTTAGAGATGTCAATAAATTGAACTGTTCTGACCGAAAATACGTATATGAAATACTTAATACCAAAACCACATTTTCGAGGAAACCTAGGACTGGACGATTCCGAATCTTCAAAAATCTTCTGGAAAAACCATTTTCGAAACACCCACTTTAGCACAAAACTAACCATAATTACATTCGTTCGTTTTAAATCTTTGTTCAGACAAAATGTGGGTATTTATATTATTGATACTATCGATAAATACATTATCATCAAATTAACCATCTGCCACTTTAGCAATAATGTAGAACCAAATGTAATAAAAGCATTTGTCGTATGGATGAACAAAGCACATTGATCTTATTTTATCCAGAAACTAATTACTAAACCTTGTTACATCAATCAACAATCTGGTAGGTACAAAATTAGAAAGCAGTTGTTGCAAAAAAAAAATGGAAACAAGATTATGTAACGCGAAGAAATTTATTTTTTTAACAAAAAAAATACGTACCTACAAACGCTCCACATATACCCGCGACCATCCCGAGAACAGTCTTTGTAGCAAAATTTGGTGGCTTTCCATCTTTTGAACAATGTTCGAATAGCCACGTATAGATACCTAACCTAGTTGTCGTGTATGTAGCTTGTCTCATGAGACCCGCTGACAGGCCGGTATACAAAGTAGTCACGCCTTCATTTTTTATAATCGCCCGTAGTGCATGAAAAGACGTGGGGTACTCTTTTGCTTTGCCGCCTTGTCCGCTCAGCTGCATTCTGTTTTTAAGCAAGTCTAGGGGCTGTACGAAACATGTCGCAAGCATTCTAAAAAAATGGTAGGGTCAGTAGTGAGCAAACTTTTTCAAACACACAATTATTTACCCTGCCGATCCTCCAAAAACGAATTTCATGTAGTTTGGGATAGTCTTCACATCGGTGCCCATTTTTGATGATTGTGCACAAAATTACAGCATAAAAATAACTAAAACCAACCAGAATTAAACCGGTCGATAACAAGAGGTTTGAACTTGTTGTTTATTAATACTGAATGTGAATAATGTTAAACTTGAGCTAAGGTTAAAAAGGTCAGGCTGTCATCGGATTCCAAAACGTCAAAATTTGCGGCAACGGCAACACCGCTTTTCCGCTATTTTTGAAGAAAATTCCATCGTTGTCAGAACTGTTTCATTGATAAAAATAGGGAATTTTATACAACATCGAAAGAATACATTCACTAAAAAAACGGATACTGTGGTATGTTTGACAACAATGCATAATATTTTTGACGTTCATAACCTTGTAGATTATCTGTTTTGCGGCGGTGTACGCCTGGTTGCGGCAAAACCGCCGAAAAATAAAGTCAATTTAACTGTCAAAATCCGAATGATTATAAATTTTAAAAAAATTGTAGTTTATTATTTATAGGAGTAGTACATTAACAAAAGTAAGACTCGTTTTAAATACCTTTGCAACCTGTCCTGATGATACAACAAAAATCTTATTGTGGTGCCTTCAAATAATAACCTATATTTTCATTCAAGAAATGGCAAGTAATGTTCCTGATTTTTCCTATTGCTGTGAGATCTGCGGGCTTGAGGGGCTCACAGAAGACGAATTTAGGACTCACACACATACAGCTCATGTGGATGGAAATGCGGTGTGTCCATTTTGCGAATTGTCCGGGGTTTCCCCTGCCGAACTCATTTTACACGTGAACCAGGCTCACTTGGACTTCCTTACGCCTGAATCTGAACAGAACATTAGTTTTATAGACGATCCTAGCCCCAGGTATGTCCACAATCCTTTTGTGTGGTTTTCGAAAGTTGCTAGACATTTTTTCGTAGTGATTTCAATGGTATGAATGGCGAGAGTAGTATGGCATGGGGCGACCCCTCTTATTCGCGGAATATTAATGATAGATCAAGCAATATAAATAATATCAACTTGACACCGAAGGTATTTGACTTTCCATTTGACAGGCGAGATTGATTTTGGTCAAAAAATTGATAAATTGCAGGTAAATGGAGGAGGAGAAGTCAGTCCACAGAATTCGAGCCATGGTCAGGGGTCGCCACTTCGGTCCAACTTAGCATTAAAATTAAAGAGCTCTTCTACTGCTTTGCAGTGTCCCATGTGTAACTATATGAGTAGCAGTCCTAGCGAGTTAGAAGAGCATGTAAATAGGTCAGTTTTTCTCTACTAACGAAAGTTATTCAACCACTGGTTAGTAAGTTCTGGGATAGATATAGTGATGTCAGCCAGAAATGTTTTGTTGATTTTTTTTCAATCCATAATGCTTTTGAAGTAAGTTATAACAACGGTTTCTAAGAAAGCACAATCAATTAAATTAAATTACAAATGAAATAATCCATAATCTATAATCTACATAATAAAAATTGTGTGTTACCTGGACCAACACTATATTAAAGACCTGTGCATAGCCCTGTTTCAAGCGATCGCCACTGGCGCCACACGACGAAACAAATTTACACGATGGATTAATGTTAAACACCATTGTTGCAGAATCTTTTATAAAATAAAAACATGCAAATATGTCTGTTACAATGAATTTAATATTCAAAATAAAATAAAATATTTGTTTATGTCCCTCTAATCTCACAAGTTCACATGACATATTTTCATACATTTTCTTAAGAAAAGCAAGTCTAAAAAGCAAGCAAGAGTATTTGGTAACTTTTGGTTTTAAATGAAGTCTGTGGCTAGTTGTAGTGTAAGTAAGCATAAAACGCATTAGATTTTTCAGTTTCTTCTTTATTCTATTTTCATTCTTGCATACGTTACAAAGTTCTCTTCCAAAATAATATCTACAATTTTCGCTTCTTCAGCTGGTTGATCAGATCATCCCATAATTCCAAAATAGTGTTTATTCCTCCGCAATTGCCCTAATGGTCTGTGCAGTGTGCATACCATTTTCTTCATGTGCATGGAAATTTCATGTTATCACAAACCAATCTACCTATAAAAGCTGTGTTAATAGGATAAAACTGCATAATTCTGGACGCAAAGACAATTCGTTACTGTAAAAAGAAGGTAAATCGTAATAAAGCTGGATATTTAAAATTTGGAACATTTTAAACGTCAGAAACTGATATACCAATAACCACAGAATACCCCCCTATAACCTATAATAAGTCGCCATTTTTTTCGTCGTGTGGCGCCACCCCAGTCCGTAAACAACAATGAAATATGACGTCATGCTCGGGTCTTTAATATAGAGTCGGTCCAGGTGTTACATATAAATGACGTATTGGCTTGAAATACAAAATGCTAAAATGATAACCTTTCAATTTCCATGTCATAATGATGCAGTATATTCTTATTTAACGACAAATCTCAAACATTAACGTTCCGTCGATGTTTTCTCAGGAGGCATTTTGACTTAACATCTCCATCCATCGGAGGCGGCACTGCAGAAGTGTTTTCTTGTCCACTCTGTGTGAAATCGTTCAATTCGGCTCCCGACTTGGAGTTGCACGTTAATATCGAACATCGAGACGTCCTGTCACCCGCCAGTCCACCTGTTCACTCCTGTCCTGTCTGCGGGATATCCTTGGACAACGAGGCTGTAAGTCTAGGATTTTATTGGTTAATTTATATCTGCTGGATTATTTTCCTTTTTTTGCATTTATTTTGCTTCATTGTGTTACTGAAACAGTAAAGCCAAAATCAATGGGGTAAATAATTTTGTTAATAAAAATAATTTTTTGCAATTTCATAGCATCCTATTTATTTTTCTGATTGTCTATGGCAGGGAGTCTTTAAAGTAAGGGGACCCAGCATTATACTTTCCAAAGTGAGGCCTATTCTTTTCTCATTCTAATGGTATCAGTGATGCCAAGTATGCCATTTTATTGGAGAATCTATGAATATAACAGGTACTTTGAGTGTTAGTAAAAATAAACAATGGTTTCCATGATTTCTAAAAATTAGATTTGACAATGTTGTGTCTACAAGTCTACTATTATTTCCACGAATTTAAGTATGTAATAAGTATGGTAAGTCAGTAGCACTGATTTTGTTTATTTAAGAATTTGTCGCTATTGCACCTTGTTAGCAGGTTCCTCAATCCATTTGTAATATATGCATACTTGAACTTTCTTCCCTTGTTGAATGTATATACCCAAAGAACTTTCACAGATTTCGGGATGGACTAATAAGATTAGGTCTAGTAGTTCTAATGATGGTAGTTTTTCTCGGTGTTCATTATAAAATTTTTGTAATTTTATATCTCTCACAAGGTACCTCACAAACTTAAAATAAACTTGTAGTCGTAGATAAAAACTCTTTAAAAAAGACCTGACTGAAGCTACCTGCTCAATAATTTAAAATTTTCGAAATACGATTTTTGTTTTGAACTACCAACTTATACGTAATGCCACGTAATGGGAAATGAAGGATTACTAAAGGTGATACAGGAAAAATCTGGTTGCAATTATTGGGACTACTACAGGCGGCCGCATTACCTTTAATTGACACATCTGAGTATCTGGAAGTTAGAAAAGTTAAAAATTGTGAATTATGATGGGAAATATTTTGCCTCCTTTAGAATCTATGGCACTGTCATGTCACATAAAACCTGATGGCAGTTGGACACTGACATATAACGTAACCTTGTATCAGCCCCCTTGTGGTCTCCTTGGAGTCGACAGAAAATAAACTTCACTTTTCCTATGTGATAGACTGTGCCATGCTGGGTCCCCTTATTTTAAAGAGTCCCTGGCCTGCAGTTAAGTAGTAAAATATAAAAAAATAACTGTTGTATGTTTAAAGTTTGTAGACAAGGCGAGATCTTTGATAGTTTTCAAGCGAAAAACATTTTTTTTTTCTCAATGTAATTACAAGTGAATAAACTCGCAGTATGGACCTTGTGAAAATCCGAGTTTGTTATGGCTGTAGAGACTTTTAATGGGTATTTCAAATCTGTTTTGTTATATCCGAGTGTTCGTTATGTCCCGTGGCCGCTGTAGCTGAGTTCGACTGAATTTAGATAATTCTAGAGATGGGAAAATTCCCTCTTTACGAAAATTCCCGGAAAGTTTCCGACCAAAATTTCCGAAACTTTCGGAAAGTTTCCAATTTTCTTTTTTTATTGTTTACTTTAATTAGTCACACTTAGAGCTTTCCAAAAATAACAAATATGTCATATTTTAAGTGAAATTTGCTAAAGATTACAAAATGTAAAAGTTTTGCTTTGTAATTCGTATTTCATGATCATAATTCAAATTTCCACTTTCAGATTTTAAATTATTAGTATTATTAATTAATTACTACCTACAGTAAAAAAACGTAAGAAGTGACGTTTTTTTTTGTTAAAAAAATACTATTATTTTTTTTGCAGACTTACATAGCTAGGACAAAAAACCATTACTCCCGCTAAACCAAAAGTAATATGCAACTGTGTTGTGTAAATTTTTTATTCACTTTACTAGTCTAATGAAAAATTGCAATAAAATCGCCATCTTAATTTTAAAAAATCGGTTATTTGGCAATAACTTTTTTGTTTGAAATTAAACTGTTTTTTTCTTGGCGGCATTCAATTCCTTGGAAAAAACTACACAAGTTTAGGTTTTGAACCACCAATGTATCTTAAAAATTACGGAGATAATCGCTCGTAACGGATAAAAGATAAAACCAAATATAAAAGAATAATAAATTCACATATTGTTCTTTTATCATTATTTATCTAGTTTAATTTAATTTAAACTTATTAAACTTCGGAAGTCAAAAAGTCTAATAAAAAAATATAATAATAGTTATTTATGTACCAAGGCACTGAAGTTCAACTTTTTATGATTCATGTGGAATTTAGTTGCCGAGGCCTCTGGCCGAGGCAAATAAACCACATGAGTCATAAAAATAACTTCAGTGCCGAGGTACATATTATTTTTTTTTTAAATCGAAAAAAAAATGTTTTATTAGGCAAGAAAATAATAATAAGGGATCACCCGTCCATGAACCGACTACGCGCGGCGTTGCTTGACTTTGACGATCGCTCTACCTAGGTCAAGTGTGATGAGACACGGCACCTTCTGACAGAAAAACCAAACTGCTGCTTCTTGTGCAGCCTACACAACAAATCTATTGATATTCAAATTTACTAAAATATGTATACCTACTGAAGGATTGCGCTTCTATAGGAAACAATTTCGCAATGTGTACGAAAAGTTAAATAGGCCTTTATCGGCCGGGTTTTGAATATTTGGTCACTTTTGACGGGCGATTTCTCCGCGTCTGACGTTTGATGCTTACATCTCGCCAAGGCCTACTTATTGAAAAAATCGTACAATAATGGGTTACTTCATTGCCGATTTCTGAGCTTTTAATGACGATTTTGGGACACTTTACTGCCGATTTCAAGAAAAATATATTTGATCTGTGATCTATAGCACAGTTCATTTTGTTCTTTTTTGTATTTTTTAGGTTATGTCATGATTCTTGGCCAGGCATTTATCACGGCAAATTTAAAATTTCTACATAAATTCCCGGAAATTTTCCGTGAAAGTTTCCCAGGATTGTTTCGGAAACTTTCAGGGACTTGGAAAGTTTCCGTTGCCCATCTCTAGATAATTCGTCTCCAAAAAATTTTCTAGAGCGAAGCCGCTCAACGTCACGTCGAATCCCACTTTCCGGCCACATCTCCGCAGCCCGCCGACAGGGCAGCCCTGAGGGAACGGGAGCAAAGGGAGTTCGAGATGTTAAGGGCTCAATACGGTATGGACAATCAGGTTATACGTTCGGAACGGTGTATATCGTAGATAAACTAACGGTGTTTATTTCCTTTTAGGGGAATTTCAGAGAGCAATCGGTGACGAACATGCAACGAGCGGTGTACGCTGGCGAGATGAGCGTCGCCGACTATTACGAGAGGACATTGGATTTGAAGGCGGCCGAGAGTTGCGGGATAGACGATGGAAGTTCGGTTACTAGGAGTATCGTAAGTTTTTGTTATTTAGCATCTTTAATAGTATAGTCGAATTATTTTAAGAAGTCCTTACTGGGACTGTCAATTGGTAATTTCGCCATCCTAAGTTGGCAGCAATGCAGCAAAAAATGCAACCGGGTCTTAAGTCCAGGTCAGTAACGAGCCTATTTGCACAATGAATAACTACTAATAACACGAACAAGACCAACACAGATAATGGTAAAACTCACGAAACGTACAAAACCCGCGAATATTTTCACTGCCCAAAGTTTGAACCCTTTTGAACGATCCGGAAAACCTTCACTGTCACTTTCACAACACTGAAATAAAATTTGCCTGAGTAGACGCAGCCGCAAGTAGCTGATTATACCAAAATACCAAAATGAAAGTGTTTCCATGACGTTTGAAATTATTATTAAAATGAGTTGTAGTCAGTTATTTTTATTTGTAGCGGTATAATTGTCATTGCAATAAGGTTTTTATTTTATTATGTTCTTTCTTTCGTATCACTTGGGTAACTTTTCACATCATAAATCAATGAATGATGTCATTAACTGGTTGAGACGCAACATATATACCAATGTTATACCCATGGTTAACAGAAAATTTCTAGGGATTTTGTGGAGAATGTCATCTGACAAAATCGGGACTTCTTCTCGAAGCTTTAAAGTTTCGACTTATAAGTTGAAATATTGAACTAATATTTCGACTTATAACTCGAAACTTTAAAGCTTCGTGGGAATCTTGCATTTCCATTCTCTTGGAACGAGGCACAGGACAAGAACGGAGCACACTTTGCAGGTGAGTTTTTTTGAGAAGATTTTCTTTAGATATTTTTTTGGTAAATTCCAAAATTGAAAAAAACTCACCTGTGGCTCGTTCCATTGCCCGACTATTTCTTGGGTAGAGTGAATCTCTACGCTTCATAGCACCTATACTCCAAGAAATAGACGTGGCTATCTTCGTCCTGACCTGTGCGGTTCAAGTTAGTTTCAGTTGTGTTTCAGTATTTTTGGCGGTAAAATTCACAAGTCGACGCACATAATAAGTCGATACCTGACGGAGGGCTCCTGTTTTGTAATATCTTTATTGTTCTGAAATAATTCTGGTCAAGATTAATAACGTAAATTTTTTATCAGATCACCGAAAGCAGTATATTTTCATAGCTGATTTTGGCTAATAATTGTCGTTACAGTTTCTTGCAAATTTAAGTCATTTCAGAGGTATCGTGACCTCATTTAGTTCAAATTCCTTTGTCGTTTGTCAACATTTCGACTTATAACTCGAAGCTTTAAAGTTTCGACTTATAAGTCAAAATATTGACGGTCAATATTTAGACTTAGGTATAACTCGAAGCTTTAAAGTTTCGATTTATAAGTTGAAAAATATTAGTTCAATATTTCCACTTATAAGTCGAAACTTTAAAGCTTCGAGTTATAAGTCGAAATTTTGAGTCAATATTTCGACTTATAAGTCGAAATTTTAGGAGCGGATCTCGAAAAAAAAAGGCGAGTGTCCCTTCCAGGCCTTTTTAATATGATAGAAACGTCATGTTCCACATATGTAAAAGACATCTTGTCTTTGTTGGTATTTCGCATGGACATTACGGCTTTTAGTGCATTTTTTAATGTGGTGGGCGAGTATTGAAAACGAACAGCTTTCTTCTTTTTTTTTGTTGGTGTCATAAGTACACTCCTGCAAATATATCCTATTTTTAAATATATATAAGTAGTGACCATATATGGCTCGGTACAATTGCAGTTATGGTCATAACATGGCCATAAATAACAAATTAACAAAAAATGTGTGCCACTTATGGCTATGGCCATCTTGGTTTTGATGTAATTTTGACGTTAGGGATTGTTTTAGTATCAGAAAACATAACTGGAAACATCGTCCAAGCTTGGTACATTATAAAAAAACTAAGAATATGATTCCATGTTACTGAATAATGTCACTTTCTTAGCGGATTTGCTAAGAAACATAACAAAAACTGCCAGTCACTTTTGTGTGGCCATTTGTAACCAGACAAATGTGTGCCTGCCACCTATTGGTGCATGGCAGAACTTCATGTTACTAGTACCTTGAGTTATGCCAAAGGTGGCACCATAACCTCTTACTTAATAATCAGGGTTTTTTATTCAAGTGGCCAAAAAGGGGTTAGTGGCTAAAAAGATGTTACTAGTACCTTGAGTTATGCCAAAGGTGGCACCATAACCTCTTACTTAATAATCAGGGTTTTTTATTCAAGTGGCCAAAAAGGGGTTAGTGGCTAAAAAGGGTATCTCTACCCTACTTCTTTTTATTTTTGTATTTTTGAAGACCAACTTCAAAGCAAAAGCATGATACAACCTTTACAAAAACGAAAACAAACTCGGCTGTATAGTATTTTGTCGGTAAAAATTCTCCATTCGCCAATACCACCGTTCTCGAATACCCCCCGTCGAAGCCAGTTTCTCCACCTTACCCTCTGTGCCCGCAGGTGCCGAGGGTGCGGGCGATGAGCGCCAACGCCCCGAACGTCGCCCGCACGCTGCTGTGCACGAGCGTCGACCACTACGCGTCGTCGTACGGCGACCGCGGCTGGGGCTGCGGCTACCGCAACGCGCAGATGCTCGTCTCCGCCCTGCTGACCCACACCGGCTACAACGAGAGGCTGTACAGGCTGTGGCGGGCGCAGCGGCCGCCGCGCAGCTCCGTGCCCAGCATATCGAGGATGCAGGGGCTGATCGAGCAGGCGTGGAGCCAGGGCTTCGACGTGCAGGTGGGGACGCCGTTTTCGTTCGTTCGGAAGAATGGAATTTTTTGCGTCGTAGATCGGCCAGAAAGGTGGCCCTCTCTGTCAAAGTTATTGTTTTAGAAACCTTTAACGAACTAAGAAAAACTGTTGTTCTAAAACAAAGATTTATTATGTGACAAAGAGGCTGTACCAGAGCTGGGCAGATCTATTTAAAAAAGATCGTTTTAAAGATCTAAGATCTAGATCTTTTTTGTTTCACTAAAGAACGATCTTTTTTAAAAAGATCGTTTCAAAAAAATCTTATCTTTGATCTTAATTTGACGATCTTAGATAATTTTAAAGATCTAAGATCGTTTAAAATATCTAAGATCTTTTTAAAGATCTAAGATCGTTTTAGAGATCTAAGATCGTTTTAAAGATCTAAGATCGTTTTAGAGATCTAAGATCGTTTTAAAGATTGCTATAACGATCTAAGATCTTTAAAAGGATCTAAGATCGCAATAACGATCTAAGATCTTTTCCTCATTTGTTTTATTTTTGAAGAATAAAAAATTGTGCTCTAGGTTGTTGTAGGAATAAAAGTTTTTGTTTTTTATATCTACATATTTGTAAAATATGTTCTCATCTTGACCTCAATTGTTGTAAGTAGTTCGTTTTTGAAACGTTTCTGTGATTTTTTTTATTCGAAATAATGTAGGTAGAAAGGTAGGTATATATTGTTTAGAAGAATGAATAGTTTTGTACGAACAGGGATTTTTCTTTTTATACATAAGATAATCTACATATTATTTTTAAAATATATGTACTACGAATTCATTTACTAACGTTACTAACGAGCGTTTATTCAAAGCAGTTTACCTCAGGAGATCTCTAGGTCTCAGCTAAACTGCAACTTTTCAGAATTCGCGAAAATGACAAATAATATAAACAAACTGATGTACGTTTTACCTACAACTAAAAGAACCTATTTTGAGGTCTTTATATGAATGCTTTATGTTAATTTGTATTTTATTTTCAATTATCTATTTCTCAAAATTCCGAATTTTATAACTTAAGTTATAAAATTATAAATTGCATAATTAATATAATCGGTAAACAGGTTTTTACAACAAAAGTCTAATTCTCCATAGGTATATCAACTGATTGATTACGTAACCAGTTCAGTTAGAGTAGTAATTTTACGTAACTAGTTACGTAAAATTTTACTTTACACAACTAGTTTTGTAAAACTGGACGTATCATCACTTGCTCAGGTTTTTGAAAGATGTCACTGTATACTATGTCAAAATTAGGAAAAGTATTTATAGACATCTATATCTATTAACTATACAGGGTGATTCATTGGGAATGGGAAATCCCGAAACTGGGGGTAGGGGAGACCAAAATATTGCGATTGAGTCCAACATTGCTTAAACAAATGTTGTTTGTTTGAGAGATACAGTGCGTTCAAGTTCTTATTTTTAAATTGAATTATGGCTATATCTACCAAAATAATCAAGCTGCTGACCTGAAATTTGGCACTGCTATGTTTTTGGGGATGGAGAATAAGCTAAAAATGTCAATTTTAGCGTATCTCACAGAGGGCGCCACTTGCGCGGTTTTTGGATCGTGCTTTTACTCGTAACTTTTTTGAGGTTATCTTTTTGGTCCTGCAGGTCCATTATTTTAGTGCACCTTTTCATTCTGCAACAAAAAGGTACTCTTGTTGACTTCAATATTCGAAAAATAAAATTTTCACCTACTACTTTCAAATGTTACAGATCAACTGTACATTGAAAATGAAGAAAAAAATGCCAAATGAACATTGGTCGAAACACATTTGTTTTCTTGAAATAGGGTGTCCAAAGTTTGTCGAGTTTCAATCTGTTCCATTTTGAAAGTGAACATTTTTTTGGGACATTGTCCATATGGGTTTTTTTCTCGCTTTAAATGGTACAGTCGTTGTGCAATATTTGAAAGCAGTAGGTGAATATTTTATTTTCCGAATATTGAAGTCAACATGTGTTTTGGGGCAATTTAAACGCAAACGGTTGATTTGGGCGTTATGGAACAAAAGTACCTTTTTGTTGCAGAATGAAAAGGTGCGCTAAAATGACAAACCTGCAGGACAAAAAAGATGACCTCAAAAAAGTTACGCGTAAAAGCATGATCAAAAAACAGCGCAAGTGGCGCCCTCTGTGAGATACGTAGAAATTGACATTTTCAGATTATTCCCCATCCCTAAAAACATAGCAGTGCCAAATTTCAGGTCAGCAGCTTGATTATTTTGGTAGATATAGCCATAATTCAATCTAAAAAAGAAGAACTTGAACGCACTGTATCTCTCAAACAAACAACATTTGTTTAAGCAATGTTGGACTCAATCGCAATATTTTGGTCTCCCCTACACCCTAGTTTCGGGATTTCCCATTCCCAATGAATCACCCTGTATAATATCATGAATTTTGTTCAAAGATCTTAGATCATTTAGAGAATTTCAGATCATTTAGAAGAACTTAGATCGTTTAGAAGATCTTAGATTGTTTAGAAGATCTTAGATTGTTTAGAAGATCTTAGATTGTTTAGAAGATCTTAGATCGTTCAAAAGATCTTAGATTGATTGATCTTTTTTAAATAGATCATTTTTAGACGATCTTTGATCTAAGATTGTCTTTGCATGAAAAGATCTATTTTTAAACGATCTTAGATCTTTTTTTGAAAAACCATCTGATCTATGATCTAGATCTTTTTTGGCGCGATCTTTCCCATCTCTGGGCTGTACTATAAATTTGCAGATATCCTTATTAAAGAGGTGCTAATGTCATCATGGCCCGTACTTTTAGTATTCTTTAAATTTTTAATTAATCGCTACTTTGTTTTCTACAAGCTTACTGAGTCCATATGAATCCTCGACATTGTAAATCTGTTAATAGCATGTGCATCCCTTCACCTTTACGAAAACTTCTTTTAATTTTTAAACACTCATTACACATTAAAAATGATTTATCCAATCCTTCTTCGTTAAAGCGCCTTCATTGACCGAAAAAATAGTTATTTAGATTGCGAGATGCTACAAAATATGTATTTTTCCGCTTTCCTCACGATTTCCGTGGTAAAAACAAAAACGAACAGACCTGAGATGTTTGTTTTTGCGAAGGGTTCGGAACAGCTGGGCTGCCGCCTGGTCAACACGAGGAAGTGGATAGGGGCGACCGAGGTGGTGACTCTGCTGTCGTTTCTCCGGATCAAATGTCAACTCGTCGACTTCCACAGACCGACGGGTCCGGGCGGCACCCACCCGGAACTGTTCAGCTGGGTGTTGAGGTATTTCGAGAGCAGCGTCGGCGGGGAATTCACGCCACCTCTGTATCTACAGCACCAAGGTGAGATTCGAAACTCGCAAAAATTTAATGTAATTTGCGTGCCCTCTCTTAGCAAAAGTGATCAATTTGTTGAGCCTGGACGGACACTATATTAAAGACCCGAGCATGACGTCAGATTTCATTGGTGTTTACAGACTGGGGTGGCGCCACTCGATGAAAAAAATGGCGACTTATTATAGGTTATAGGGGGGTATTCTGTGGTTATTGGTATGTCAGTTACTGACGTTTAAAATATCCAAAATTTTAAATATCCAGCTGTATTACGATTTGCCTTCTTTTTACGGTAACGAATTGTCTTTGCGTCCAGTATTTAGCAGTTGTATCCTATTAACACAGCTTTTATAGGTAGATTTGTTTGTGATAACATGAAATTTCCATGCCCATGAAGAAAATGGTATGCACTACTATGCACACTGCACAGACCATTAGGTGAATTGATGAATTGTAGGATGATCTGATCAACTAGCTGAAGAAGCGAAAATTCTAGATATTATTATGGAAGAGTATTTTGTAACGTATGCAAGAATGAAAATAGAAAATTTTGTTTATAGCTCCAAACCGAACCAATAGTCCTCCATATAAAGAAGAAACTGAAAAATCTAATGCGTTTTATGCTTACTTACACTACAACTAGCCATGGACTTCATTTCAAACCAAAAGTTACCAAATACTCTTGCTTGCTTTTTAGACTTGCTTTTCTTAAAAAAATGTATGGAAATATGCCATGTGAACTTGTCAAATTAGAGGGACATAACAAACAAATATTTTATTTTATTTTTGATATTAAATTCATTGTAACAGACACATTTGCATGTTTTTATTTTATAAAAGATTCTGCAAAAATGGTGTTTTAACATTAAACCACCGCGCAAATTTTTTCGTCGTGTGGCGCCAGTGGCGATCCCTTGAAACAGTGCTATACACAGGTCTTTAATATAGTGTTGGTCCAGGTTTAGCACCCTATATATTTTTAGTTATTTGATAGCTACACTTGGTGTTCGTATTTCAATTTCATATTTTCAAATTGAAAATTTACAAAAACTAAATTAATGAAGAATTTTTTAGACAAAATTAAAAAAGATATACAAAATATACAGAAAAAAGTCGCAATTATTAAAAAATGCATCTCTTAAAAAACATGTCACGCCGGCGACTTTTATGATTTTAAGAGGGGGCGAAAGTGACGTTAGATTTCGTATTTTTTTAAGTTGTATAGCATAAAATCTAATAACATTGTACCTGGCAAAAATTTAGTGCAAACATCTCTGTCTTCATTTTAATCATAAGATAGAAACAAGCAGTGTTTTGTTTTATAGGTTATGAAAATCTTGGGAAAAATAATAATTCCAGTGCATATGCTTTTATAAGATCTTATGATTAAAATGAAGATGAAGAGATGTTTGTACTAAATTTTTGCCAGGTAGATAGATAGATAGATAGATAAACACTTTATTTCACAATATCATACAAGGACAGTAATGTGAAACAGGTCGGACAGAGAAACACCTAGATTACAATGTAATTACACCAGTGTTGACATTGCGATCATGTTGCTTCATATAAAATTCTGCCAAGGTATAAGGCTCAATACTGCACAGATATCTATATAGACGATTTTTAAAATTATTGATGTTTTTAAGAATTTTCAACTCTCTTGGTAAATAGAATGCACTCGTAAATATAGCAAGCCGTAACAGTTAGAAATTGATTCTTTGTGAACACTCCTCTGCAAGATCGTCTAAATTTCATTTTTAGCATAATTCGTAGAGCCCTCTTCTGTATCTTGAAAATTTGGTCAATTGTAGAAGACTGGCCCCAGAAAATTATACCATACCTTATTAAAGAAAGAAAGTTACTGAAGTGAACAGTTCTTGCAACTTTAAAGTTAGCATACTTCACAAGTACTCGTAATGTGAAACAACAAGTAAACAACAGGTACAATGTTATTAGATTTTATGCTATACAATTTAAAAAAATACGAAATCTAACATCACTTTCGCTGTCGGCAACCCCCTCTTAAGTCCGTCAAACTGTCAATATGTGCAGGTGTGCGGTAGTAACTGACAGACAACTTGACGGACAGGCCTATCGGAACGAAAAACATTTTGCCAATGTCTTAGGCCACAGCAGGACGATAATGGGCGTCGAGGTGCAACGCGACGGCGTCACCTCGCTGCTCGTCCTCGACCCGAGCCACTCGCCCCAGCAGATGGCGCAGCTCGGCGACACGGGCAGCTCCCTGGCGGCGCTGCGCCTCGTGCGCAAGGGCGAGGCGGCCATGAAGGCGCGCCAGTATCAGGTGGTCGCCGTCGTGGGCACCATCGAGAACGACCAGCAGTATCAGGTGAGTCGGGGCCGGAGGTTTGGTTAAGTTCGAAGGTTTTTTTCATTGAATTGACAAGTAGATGGAAGGAGGGTAGAGAGAGAAACTGGCAGCCAAACTTGAGTAAGTGAGATAGTAAATAAATCAGCTGATTCCGGCAAAAACCACATAACGCAAAAGAGGTGTTTGTCCTGACTTTCTATTTTTGTGTCCTGTGCTTCAAACGAGTTCCGTTGTCAAACGTCATTTTCCTTCTGTCCCAAGTCCCAATATAGAGAAATTATTGTATTATTTATATTTTTGATTTGAGTTTGTGTCGTGGTGGCAGTTTCGTATAAAACGGCGTTGAGTTTTCTTAGTTGATATTTGGTTTAATATTATTTTTAGATCAGAGAGAAAATTTAATTTAGCTATGTGGCTATATTCTCTCTGTTGTAATTGTAAATTACAAAAGAGATGGTCAACTCCTGTTGTGTATTTGGATGTACCAAACGGGGCCAAACGGGGCGGAAAGAATAAGAATAGTAGGGTTTCTTTTCATTCGTAAGTCTTAAAAATCTTTGATAATAACTTTGCAGTTTTCCAAGAGATGATGACAAGTGGATTGCAGCAATAAAAAGGAAAAATTTTGTACTGTCTACAAGTATTTACTTGCATTTGTAGTAAACATTTTATTGAAAGCGATTTCATAGAGAATTTTGGGCAGCCCAAACTTAAAAAGTATGTAATTACTACAGTTTTTTATTTTCCAAGTCATGATAGAAACTCGATCAAGGGAAAAACTGGGAAAATAATGTGCTAATAAACCTAGCTCTTCGTAGTCAAAGATGGAATTAATCTTGAAGTTCTGGTCCCTTTAATAAGGTACTTATTTGTAATTCTTTTTGTTAGATGCCTAAACATTAAAAATTATATAAAAATATGTAAAAGCTACCTGTCATAGATGCTTTTCCTATTAAATTGAATTTTAAAATTAATAAATCAGTTAAGATAAGTAATTAAAGTTGAAAATGTACACCTTATCCTAGATGTCGCCTTTATTTTAAAATAAACTTTTATTTTGAAATTTGTATTTTATTTGTCTTCATTTACTTCCAGGTACATAAAATTTCCATGTAAATTTTTTAAAATTAATTTACTACTTTTTTCCGTGCAATATTTACATAATTGTGGTTATACAGAAAAATTCTCATTCCTACAAACAAGCCCCGAATTTCGGAATACAGATCATACAATAAAGAGAATTACGGAACATGCCCATTAAATACTGCATTAATATGCAACAACCCTATATACCTCCTTTGCCTGAATCAGCTGACACGTCCATTACGCGTCCTTGTCTTACTTATTGCCATGTGAAACCTATCTCTCTCTAGAGTTGGCTGCCCCAAACAACAATGAAAGCCATACCTGTGCGACTTCCATAGTACTTATCAATTCGATGTTTTTTTTTCAAACGAAAATTTAATGTACACAAATTTATATCTTAAATGCTTGATGGTACGTCACCTTTGTATCAAGCATAACAGAATTTTAAAGCGGTAATAATACCATTTTCTTTTAAAAAATGCATACATAATCTTATCAGTATTTAGTGATAAAATATTAATAGAAATAGAATGATAAAGCTAATTATGTAAAATAGCTTTTACAAAGTTACAAGTTGTTAAAATTTTTAGAAATATCATAAATAAATTGCAAAAAATAAAATATATAGTGTTCAAATATGGTACTCTTATGTAAAACTGAGAAATAATAGTTATTTATGTACCAAGGCACTGAAGTTCAACTTTTTATGACTCATGTGGAATTTAGTTGCCGAGGCCTCTGGCCGAGGCAAATAAACCACACGAGTCATAAAAAGAACTTCACTGCCGAGGTACATATTATATATTTTTTGAAATCGGAAAAAAAAAAGTTTTATTAGGCAAGAAAATAATAATAAGGGATCACCCGTCCATGAATCGACTACGCACGGCGTTGCTTGACTTTGACGATCGCTCTACCTTCGAACAGAAAAACCAAACTGCTGCTTGTTCTGCAGCCTCCATAACAAATCTATTGATATTCAAACCTACTAAAATATTTATACTGATAGATTGCGCTGCTATAGGTAACAATTTCGCAATGTGTACGAATAGTTAAATGGGCCTTTATTGGCCGGGTTTTGAATATTTGGTCACTTTTGACGGGCGATGGTTCCGCATCATGTTTGATGTTTACATCTCGCCAAGGCCTACTTATTGAAAAAATCGTACAATAATTAAGTTACTTCTGTGCCGATTTCTGAGCTTTTAATGACGATTTTGGGACACTTCACTGCCGATTTCAAGAAAACATTTTTTTTTAATAAAACTAAAATTTAACAAATCAGACCGTTTTTAGCAATTTTTTTAAATGTAATTTTTGACAGCTAGCAAAAGTCACGTCATCACGTTTGAGTGGTGGCTCATTCTTTTCTTTTTTAGAGAAAAAGTTTACTTTCAAAATAAGTAATTAAAAAATCCCTATGATGCAAATCTTACTCGGTCAATCCCTATTATTTAGATTATGTTTTCTAAAGTAAATTTATGGAAATATGCTATAAAAAAATTATTAAATTAAAAGGGATATGTTGACAAACTATCATTTTTTTTTATATTTTGGATAACGTAATATACTAAAAACTCATAACGGAGACATTTGCATGTTTTTATTTTATATAATGTTATGTTATTTATTATTATATTATTCCACGTACTGATGTAAAGGTGGAAATTTTTCATATGGAAATTTTCTGGAAAAATTGATTCAAAAACGAAAAATTTCCGAAACTTAAATTTCACGCCAGAATTGATCACAATTGACAGTTGATGACTGAGAATAATAACGAAGAAAGTGAGGTTAAGCAAAGAAGAAGTGTAATCTGACTAGTCCACTGAAAATTCGGCCTTGCAAAAAGAGACGAAAGTTCCTCCCTAGAGCTATCCTTGTCTGTCAGCGCTGCGAAAGTAATATTTATGTTGGCATTGAATAATTCACTATTTAGTGTCACTATTTGCTGTTTTGTGGTACCACAGAAATATGAGAAGAGATATTTACCACCTAGTCTAACTGAGAGATTTTCTGCAATCAGCAGCAGATCCGTTTTCTGATTGAGATCCAATCGAGTATCCTTATTTTTGGAAAGTAGTTTCTATGTTCTAAACCTGACTGTTACCACAAAACATCGTCAATATTTTGTTGTGAATATAGTCGCATAACGACCATGAAATTATCGTATGTAATATCACAAGTGTCGGAAATGTTATCGATAATTTTTTCGAAAGCGCTATTTTGCCTAGAAAGATCACGAGTATAAATTGGTCTTTTATTTTATCTCTGAAAATAAGCTCAATTTGCACGAGTGGTTTTGCTAATGGGCAAAATAGCGGTTGAGAATAAAATTATTTAGACAAATTTCCGGCACGAGTGGTATTTGTCTAGATTATTTCACGAATACGATTTAATAATTTCGGTATTGATTTTTTCTATGTTTACATTTCCAAAACGACTCATTTTGAAGGAGTTTATTGACAGCTTCGACTGTAGTGTTCGAGTAAACAAACATGACGCTTGGATATCCAAGGCAAATGCGATTATACCTACACCCTGTTGGGCGTTGGTTTATTTTCTGAATGTGTCATAAATTTAAACTGAGACGGAGGTCTAATAACAAGAATTTAGCTATGTAAAAGAAAAGTTATATAAATTCATTGATGCAATGCTTAATAATACCGCAACATAATTTATAAGCTGCATAATTTAGAACAGTGTAAAACACACCAATTTTAAGAAGTACGTGTTTGTATCGAACAGATTCGCGGTTGCTAAGCAACAAAGTGATAATTGCACGAGCTTATTACCGCTTTGCTTTTGCACAAGTGCAATTATCGCTAGCAGAGGCATATGATTGGTTGGATTTTTATGGAAGGAGCTACTTTATTGGATGCAAGCAGTATGAGGGAAATAATCATAGTAAATCATTGACAGGGCGGAACTTTCATTTCTTTTTTCGAGGTCAAATTTTCAATGGACTCTTCTATTATTGAAAATGCAGAAAAAATTATCTGGTTCTTGTTTTTTTTTTCAAGAAAAGAAAACTAGGCAAAAAATTTACCTAGATAAAGCCTGGTGCCATAGTGTTTTTCTGAAAATCTGAAAGTTTTTAAAATTTTTCAGAGTATTTCTGGAAAAATTTTGGGCTTTTATTTTTCGGGAAATTTGGCATCGCATTAATAAAAAAAATGATAGGAAATATTAGGAACTGTGAAACTATCGCTTTATTTTCCCTTCCAGCAAAGCAAGATTTTGTGCGGCACGCGGATCCCTCAAGACCGGTGAGGATGGGAGTGCCCGACTTTAGGATTTCCGGCTTTACGTTACTACTTCGACTCTATCCATATTCCACCACCTTTGCTGTTCATATTTAAGGTTTACGTCTAGCTGGTTTTTGTAGCGTCGACTCGAACACTTTTTTCCGATATATACACATGCGATAACGAGCGCGTAAATGGTTTTGAACACCCCCCTTGTTTCCATTTTTTTGTTGTTGGTTATAACCTCACAAAATGCTTGACTTCCCCGCAGAACGTACTCCACGAAGAATGACTAATGACAACCACAAAATAGTGTGCCGATGACAATCTAAATTAATTTTATTGTCATTTGTTAAAATTGCCATTGAAGCACAGCAGTTGGTATTCCTAATAAGTTCCTTAATTGGACTCTATAATTTTTCGTATGAGATACATTAACTTGGGTATAAATAATTAATGATTACAGATGAATATTGGTATCTACATTTTATTTTACTTAAAATTTTCATTAATTTGACTTCATCATACACAATGCACATACTCAACTTGTGAAGTGCTTAGCGAATTTATGATAAATTCTTATAGGATGTTTTTTATTGATAGTTGACAACATGTGTAAATCGTGGAATGTGTCATCAAACAATTAAAGTCTTCTTCTAACTGTAACCGCCGAATCTAAAAAAAGCTATTTGGGTTTTGTGAGCTTATAGTGTTACGAAACGATAGAGCTTCATTGAACTATATGGCCTGAGATGATCAATAAGTAGGAGATAAACGAGAAAGCTTAATGAAATCTATTTATTTTTCAAGCAAATATATAATACTAGGACGTAAGCAACTTTCGATACACCTCCCGAACGATCTTGTTTCAACGCGAATTGAAATGTGATATTTTTGGTTGTTGAAGGAAAGTGTCATCAAATAAATAGTTAGACGTTTAGTGAATTTTACTTTTAATAAAATACTTCATTGGCTCTCATTAATTATATAATAAGAATAAATGAATAATAATGGTGAGTATCATATCTGGTGATGTGAGAGCTATTAAAGTATGCAGATCTAAAAAAGTTTTCGATATTAGATACGTGTAAGTATAATAGTTCGCCAATTTCCTGAATTTCAAATATAAATATGATAATTTATTATTATGTGGTATTAGTTATTATTCTAGTCAAGAGGTAGCAGTTTTTTCTGTTATTAATAATGTTTCTTAATATAGTATACAAATTAAATCATTTTTACATTTTATACACAATTTTGCCAACTTCAACTAGTTTCATATACCATGCATTGAGAATATAGCAAATATATAGAAAGTATCTGAAAACCTTTTTTGGCCTAACGTGACAACGGAAATCTACTCTGAAAATTTTGAATGACATAATTTTGAAAGAATTTCTAACCTGGCACCGGAATACATGGAAAAATGTTACCAGTAGTGCCCAAAACCAGTGAGTACACATGACTCGGCTCTTCATATGAATGGTTTGTATGTAGGTACATGATTTTTCTCTATTTTAAATTGGCAATCTTTTGTACCTCTTGTAAACATGAACATTTCAAGAAGGAGGCATTTTTATAATTGGCTATCACTTATGAGCTACTTGGTATGTTCCCAGATCAACTTTCAAGAATCTTTTTTCGATTTTTGTGATAACAATAATTTCTACATGCCAAAATATAAAATTTCTGTATGCTGCTGGGTGTATACTATCTCAAAAAACATGGAATAAGAATAAATTGAAACTAACACTAAAGCTAATGTCAATACTGTCCCTTCAACTTAACAGAAAATCGTCTCTGACACTCTGCTCTCACGGTAGGTCCATCTTTCTTCAACATTTTCTTTTTTGGTTTACTTCATTATCTCTGTTATTAAAGGAGATACACTGTTTTATATCGTAACATGTTTTTATAGACTTTATTATTCAACACAGTCATTGTTGAATGTTTTCAAGTAGGCTATGGAACTTTTCTGACATTTCAAGCGATGTGTCAACAGATGTTGTTTTAAAGTTACAAAGGTCAAATAAAATTCTCCATACCGATAAAAACTGTTCGGAAACTGCTTATTAAACGTTCGTTTCATATGCCCAGTTACTATCGGCAGAAGAAGCAGTAAGAGCTTTAACTTTGGTGGACGAAGGCTATTCGATGTGTCATGTTGCTAATGTGATAGGAAGACATCGTTCGACTATAAGTCGTATGGTTGAACGATTTAACGAGACAGGATCTTACTCTCGAAGGTCAGGCCAAGGGCAAAACCAATGTACCGATTCAAGGGATGAGCGTTTTATTAGGCAAACTGCTCTAAGAAACAGGAATATCACTAGTACTAGGCTAAAAAGTGAGCTTAGAACTGCTCGCCATCATACAACTGGGCATATGAAACAAACGTTTAATAAGCAGTTTCTGAACAGTTTTTATCGGTATGGCGAATTTTATTTGACTTTTGTAACTTTAAAACACAACATCTGTTGACACATCGCTTGAAATGTGAGAAAAGTTCCATAGCCTACTTGAAAATATTCAACAATGACTGTGTTGAATAATAAAGTCTATAAAAACATGTTACGATATAAAACAGTGTATCTCCTTTAATAACAGAGATAATGAAGTAAACCAAAAAGAAAATGTTGAAGAAAGATGGACCTACCGTCTAATGTCAACTGCTATATGTTTCGGTTGCTAATATACTCCACAGGGTGATACGAATTTTCGGAAAAAACATAAGATTTTTGTTACACCCGGTATAAATCGAAAATGAACTTTTTATCATAAACAGCGAAAACTATGACATTGTCAAGGAACCAACCTACAATGCAAAAAAAAATCATTCAAATCGGATCATAAATTCAGAAAAAAAATAGCATCACATAAGTGGCACATTTATGATGTTGCGTTAATTTTGTCCAGGAGTTTAGATCAATTTGCTCTCTGGGCCAGTTGTCAAAATTCCACCTTCAAAGAATTTATACCTATCCCGTTCCACTATAATATCCTAACGAGTACAAAATTATTTTAAGTATGAATAACTTTTGCATTAAAGTAGTATAAACTTAAGTTAGGACTAAAAGAAATTATATAGACTCCCAGTTTTAACTGCTCTCCGATATTTTACTTTAAAATTGTATGTCAAGAAGACGCTGGTATGTTTGTGAATATGACGATTGTTTTTTTGTAATATTTTAAGTTAAAATTTTTAAAGCAAAATATTTTTTTTTCATCCCGTATTTGATGATACTTCGAATTATTTGCCATGGTTTTAAGCTGTTGTTTTATTTATTCTAGTTTATTTATTAATCTAAAGTCGCATCTTGTTACCTATTACATAATTTTAATAAACATATTGTTAGTTCATTCATAGTGCTTTTATTTATGGACCTATTCCTATACAGAGTATACATTACAATTAAAAACCTACATTAGATGATATATTTACATTTTATAATATTAGCCAGAACATCCCCTGCATCCACAGTGTACACATTCTACAATTCTTCCCTGAAAATAAAAGTTTTAGAATTAATATACCACGTTTTAAAAAAGTATAATAAAATAATATAATATAAAAAACAGACTAAAAAGTATAAAAATCGTTAATGACTTAAGTGCTATTGCATATGCCCTGCGTTTTTCGAATCTAGGTATATTATTTTATTTGCTTTTACTCCTTTCTAAAAAATGTGGTATATTATTTTTTATTTAAATTTTTTAACAACAAAGTTCTAACAAATGCAAGAAAAATTGGCAGTAAGTTTATTCCTCCTTGAGCCTATTCTACTTTTGCCAGAAACATTCGAATTATCTCATTGGCCAGAAGCCCCAAATTATAATTTATTGGTGTGTAATTCACTACCTTTATCTTTTAGTTTCTAGGAAAGTACTAACCTCTTCCAATTTTCCTTTCGGCACTCTACAGATGCAGTTAGTACCAAAATTCGTGTCTCTCGTTTGTATGCATCGAAGACAACACAAATTCTCGTAACCTTGTTTCTTCCACTTCGCAATCAAATTCTTATCGGCTATATTCTCCACCAAACAGTACTCGTACAGATCACGACTTATAGCCTTCCTGCGGTAAAACAAGTCAAAGATATATCGTGACTTCTGGTGGTGGATCTTGAAAATAGGCCACAGAGATTCGTTCTTCCTTTTGCCTTCGTGCGACTCGGTTTCAGCTGCAAATTGATTGTCAGTGGAATAATTTATTAGACATTAATAAATGCACACCTTCTCTCATTTTTTGTTCAAGTTCGTCTAAAGTTGGTTCGATCAGTTCCCAACCTTCGGGTGGTGCTTTCTTGCTTCTCCTTACTTTAGGCATTTTTGGAGACAATCAGCAGCACTATTATTTCCGAAAAAATAATCGTTGGGGGTTCTAAAAAGGCAACAAAGTTCAACAAACTTCAGACAAATTCTATTCTGAAACTTTTAAATTGACATAAATATAAATCAATTATTAGGTTATATTTATTTGACAACCATAGAGCAAAAACTTGTAAGTTTCATCTACTGCTTGCTAGATGGCGACCCTAATCAATCCATAAAGTCGATTCGATATATTTTTTGTGACGTATGTCTCTACTTATTTTATCTGCTTCTTCTTTATTGGTTTGTAAGTCTTTGTCAGCTGCCACAAATCACCAAAAGTTAGGCGGGAGCGTTCCATTTAGAGAACAGAGTAAAATAGTTTTTTTTTTAACGAGAGATTGGTTTAGTGTTTTGACACGTTCTTTTTTTTGAAAAATAATGAAACTAACCATCACTGAAAATGATTTTTGTATTTGGTACGAAAACATTTTGATCTTTTGTATAAGAAAATAAAAAAATAATCAAATAACTTTTCTTTAGAATCTTGTCTATTTGTCTGAGTTTAGAGTTTTTCTCTTTGAAAGTGAAAATAATCGAACAGAACCATATACCTATAATATGATATTATTATGAATTTTATTGATTTTTCCAGGGACCCTTTTAGAGTCCCTGATTTTTCCGAATATAATAATTTTCAAAAATCCCTCGTTTTCCACGGAGTAAACATGTGGCGCCCTCTGAAAGTGCCTCGCGGCACCACAGAAAAATTTTAATATGGCGTCGATCCTGACGTTCATTTAGAAAACTGATGGGAGTTTCTAGTGTGATCACGAGTGATATTTGTGCGAATTTTATAATTAAGAGACTTATAACATATAGGTGAGTCATTAGAATTTAAGTTTTGCGTCCGGCGCACCTCGCGACCCGATATTTCGGGCACTAAGTTGATGGCGTCGTAGATTTGCTTCCTACGCATCAAGCGAGAAATCCGTACCAATTTACAGATCCCGATCCTGATATTTGGATAATTTTGCGCCCAGAGTTGCTCTATTTTAAGTGTGAAGCCTGGCTGGATCGCGATTTCCTTTTCGGGCGTTATTTGGCAACAAAAATAGGAAAATATGTGGTCTGAATGCTGGAATCTCGGACGACATATTGTTTATATCCAGGTTGGAGGATTTTCCTGATAGTCGAACGCTACAAAGTGGATTACTTAATAAATATACCTACAATACTTTGTGAAATGGTGTGGCAATAATTGCCAGTGTCACCAATAAACTTTGAGTGGATTTGCTTGCAAAATGATAGTAGGTACCTAGGTAAACAGTGTAAAAATTAAAAATCGATTGAAAATAAAATATCAAAATTTATATACCATACATACGGGGGTGATTCAAAAAATAAAATTTTTGTAATATAATTATTTGGAATCTCCACATCATCTAGTCTCATCGAGAATCATCATTATGAATTTTTAATTTTATCGCAGGAATTCTATCAATTTTCTATTAAAAAAATATCAAATTACTTATAGGTAAGTAGTTAAAATTATTTATGTTTATGACTTTTTGTATTATTTTTTCATTTTTGACGTTAAAACATGAATCTATTACTATTTATTTTCTATGCACTTAGTTTGTGCCCCTTTGCTTTTTCTCATTTAAGGTGTATTTGAAAGAGTAATGAAGTATTATAAAATAAGAAAAAATATAAACAATTTGCTTTTAATTTTAATCAACGGCCCTTAACAAATCAAGTAACAAATCCAAGACCGGCTACGGTTTTTTATAGCGCCGATATTTACTAAGAACATTTGGAGATTTTTTCATTTAAAATCTGACACCACGATGTTAATTAGGACACCCAAAAAACCCATATAGAAAATTTTAACAAAAAAAATATCACAGATTTCCATTCTACAGGATGTCAAAGTTGAGCAGAATAGGCATCTGGCGTGTTTCACGGAATTAAGGTGGTGGTACCAATTATCGACACCATAAGGCCAAGTGTCAACTTCACAATGCCGCTGCAAATTTTTAGAATGAATAAACATTATTATCAATTTCAATATGTTTTACTCTTTTATTAAACTGTTACTTGGTAATTTATGTTTGCTCTTGGTTTTTCCGTTTTGAAGCAAATAAATTAAACTTCTGAAATATACCTACTGACCCTATTATCGACAGGTAGCAAAGCAAGAAGTACCTAATATCGACACCAACTGAACTAATTATCGATACGAGTAAAAAACAATTATTTTTAAAACATTATATTGAAAACATTTAAAAAATAGCAAAATTAATTTTTTCAATGGTATTTCAATGGCCTTGATTTTTGATAACTTTAATATTATGTCTTCTAGCAGTCACATTAGTTCAAAGTATTGAGATCATAAACTACATAAAACATTATCTGTATATTTTTTAGTTCTGCCTCATACATTTTTGGTGATGAGAAATCCATAATTAGCAAGACAGAACATTCATTTAACTAGCGACTGCTCTACATTTCGCCTTAGAACAGTTTTTGGCCACATTTTTAAGACAGGGAAACTTTGCTGTTTACTTTATTGTTTAATGCAATCTGTGGCACATCGTGCAATTGAGCTGGTCTGACATTTGAAATCAATGGCAGAATGGCATGCCAATTTCAGATCATATATTTTTTTTGTTAGCATAATATTTTCTTGCTACTGAAAAGGTTTAAATTTTATTTTTCGTTGAATTGTTCATGTCTGCAATTGGAATAAAAAGGGTGTACCAATTACCAACAGGTATCTGAACCTATTATCGACACGACTTTTCCCTTCCATATGTATATCTTTTTCCCCGATAAAAAATCCCTATGTCGATAATTGGTCAGTAAAAAATACTTAGATGGTTTTCGCTATGGATTTGTCTAGGCATAAACAAAATTATCACTAAAATGTTTGGATTACTAACATAAGTTTGGGTGATTTTCTAGTTTATCCACTTTTGGGTTAGAGAAAAACTAAAATGTGTTGTACATAATCCCAGAAACACGGAAACCACTTTCATATGTTGCGCTAATGACCGGAAGTGTCCCGAAAAAAATATTGAAATCTAGATAATAAACGTACAAAACCAGCGCCATGATGTTTTTCAGCGGCTATTGCGGGTGCGCCGACTTGGTTACTAGGCAATGTTGTCAAACGCACGAATTAAAAATGTTTCCTTAAAATCTTTCCTTGCCCTGAGTGTAGCGATTTCCTTATTTGATGATAGAAAGGCGCAACTCCTTTGCAACTCCCAAAGGGTCAAACATTTTTAATTAATGTTAATGTTGAACTGTTTTGAAGTACATACAAAAATTCCAAATTCCATGGACTTGACTCGACATTCTTGTTTTGCTCAAATATGGAACCAACTCACATTTTGTTTATGGGGGGTGTTCGTCGGTCGTGGATATTTGCATTTTGACAACGGTAGGCAGGTAAAAGGAAGCGCTTCTTGGAGACCTTTCAAACAAATAAAATTCAGGCAAATATCTCCAAAAATAAAGATTTTATGGATTTCTATAGGGAAAAAATTAAGACTATGGACACCCTGTATGTAGGATGTAGGTATAATAAATGGAAGAATTTAGATCTGTACTTACCGAGGTATGCTATTGACAATTTAAACATGGAGAAAAGTACAAAAATCAAGTTAATTCATTGCCTATAATTGAAAACTTGATCATTCCCTGTTGCTCAAAAACAGTCTACAAGATTCCTTAGACAAGGAAAGAGGGAGGACGCCTAACAGCAACAGCGCTCGCGGCCGTGTTACCGACTGCCACATCGCACGACAGGCCAGTGGCGTAGCATGAAACGCGTTCTTAGCCAATATCACAAAAAAGTTAAAATAAAAAGGTACTTAATTTTGATTTACATGTAATTTGAAATATTGGTCTTTATTTGCAGATAATTTCCCAAATGTAAATAAATATCGAATAAATTTCGAATCAACCAAAATAAAATAAATAATGCAAGCCCATGGAAACCAGCCCATATTTTATGAAACTATCATACCTAATCAATTAAGAAGTTTTAAGTAAAAACTATGTTAAAAAATACGTAACAAAATCTATACACGGCAGGGTAGGCATTAGGCAAGTGCGGGGTCCTCTCTCTCTCTCTCTTTCCTTGTCTAAGGTAGATTCTGATTTTTTTAGACAATATGGCAAATACTTGCACTTATCTATAATAGTCACTTTGAGCAAACTAAGTATTAAATTATTGCTGAGACATATCTAGATTCTGTATAGGTATCCAACTTATGGTTATTTTAGGAAGGTAAGTATTTACTGTTTTTTTTTCCATATTATTCACCTTTTTTTGTTCGTACGCCGTGTTAGCTAGGTAAACGGGCCTCCTAAATAAAGCTTAGGAGGTCCGTTGCTAGGTATTAAAATGTTCATTTGTTTGGGCGTCAAGTGTGACACATTAACATTAACCCAATTTCCAAAAACCCATTTGTGACATGTTAGAGCGACAAAATTCTTTTCAATGGAACGTACCATTAAGCTATTCTTGGACCTCCTCTAAATGAAGGTGACGGAATAGATTTTGTTTGGGCAAAGTTAACAGTCCTCTTCGCTTTCCTTTTCGTGAGGGTTAAGCCTGAGAAATCAATATTTCAGAAGTTTTACTGAGAATTGAGAATTCATGAATAGTTAGAAAAAGTGGAGGTTTTATTTCTAGACTTGATAGAAATTAAATCGATATTGCGTTCATTGCTTTAAGTATTCGCTAGGGACGCTAGGTATTCTGTTATTTTTAAATTTTGGGCTAAGTCGTACGCTATTTTATAAACCGCGATGTTCAGGATTAATTAATTAATTTCGAATGTAATCAGTCTGTACAAAAAATACTTCAAAAAATTTAACAGAGTACCATAATCTATATCCCCTGTTATTGTGGACATAGTACACGAAAATCCTTCATTTCACCATGTGTAAAAAAATCATCCACCAGCAATCCATTCAGTAATGAGAAGTCCACGGGAGCCACCATGAATAATAAAACAACCGTAGAGTAGGCGCGGCGTTGCCGCATCGACCGGCCGCGCGCGTTCTTCGTAAGTATGCGACCTTGATTACGTTCTGTTGTGTTCGTTCGGCATTCGGGTTTCTTGCTGAACTTATAGCTCGGGCAGCTCTCGAGACCCGGGCGAACGCCGGCGGCGTTGCCACGTCGACTTAAAGGGGTTTCCCCGCATTTATTATCGGCTGAAGATTACCTTACCGACCGAGAACTGACAGTTTTTTAAAATCTTGCAGAGAAAAATTTCGTATGCAGTATACAGTTTCGAAAAACGATTTGTGCCAAACCGGTGGGCCCTACCCCTTCCCAGTAGAATTACGTTTAAATCTGGCACAGCCACAACGATAGTAAAAGATCGTGACCATTTTCTATGTAACCAAAGGGTTTTGGCAAAATCGAAATTATTATCAAAAATCGACGCGTCATCGGGACTAAACCTAAATTCAGTTTAGATTTGACTTTGAAGGTCATTTGCGCCAAAACGGTTAAAGCCACGTCCTTCTATCTTGCGACAATCGACACTGCCTCTAGTGCCCCTCTTAGTGTACAGGATACGGTGAAATCAGGCCCGTTGAAAATCACCAGCGTATACGTGGCAATTAATTGTTTTTTTTTAATTATTATTAGAGATATTTATATGTAAATAAAATGTAGAATCATCCTAAAAATAGTGCATATCATTCAAAACAATGTTTTTCTTCCATAGTATGTTTTTCTGCCCTTTGTATGTTTTGTTTATAAACGGTTCGTTTTGTGCCGAGTATTTTTTAATCAATGACGCACGACGCCCGCGTATAATGAAGTTACGCTTTGAAAGGTTTCCATGATTTGCAATCTGACACCGATTACGGAAGCCCCAACAGGTCTTGTAATATTGTAATGGATACCGATATGGTGCTTAGGTCCGGTTTTGCGATGTCCGCGCACAGATTCAAACAGTCGAAATCCAGTCTGCTTCCCAGATTCGCTGGCGCGGGCGACCGGCAACGTCGCATTCGGATCCCGGCCGCCCATGATGGTAATAATGTGGAGAAGTGGAATCGGCGCAGGCTGTGGAGGGAGAAGCGGGCGGCAACCGGGACGAAAATAAACGCGATCGCCGGGGCCAGGGGCGAGGAGAGGGGGGTGGTGGAGAAAGGGAGGCGACCCGTACCGACGCGTGGCCTCAAAAGTGCTTTCCGGCGGCGTTGCCAAGCGTGGAGATTCGGGGGGGAACTGGGGGAATTTGACACGCGGTCGATATGGATCATTTGTAGTCGGGAGTTTAAAGAATAAGTAGATAAGTAGTGTAAGGTTTTAAAAGGTTTAATACTTATTTAAAAATACTCGAAAATAATCTATCGAGGAAATCGTTGAATAGCAACAGCAGAGGGTATACGAAAAACGCAAAGTTTATTAATATGCCAGAAAAGATACGCAATATCAAGTCAACTTTATAATCTCTAAACTAAACAACACAGGTTAGGTGTAGGTATATATACCTACTTAGATTATTTTATCGATATAATCGATTTTTTTAATTTGATGCGATAAATTTTAAATTTATCACTAAACCAACACAAAGCACAAAGGTAATAACAAATTTAGTAGTGCTTACAAAAAATACAAAGTTGACTATATGTATTGTGTGGTTGATGGTAATAGGAACACCGCGTTAACATTTTAATTTTTGAGCTTTGAGGTTAAAAACTCAATTATCCTATTTTACGGATTTGCACGGTGATTTATCAATAGTCCTTTTTATTATCAAAACCAAAGTCACAATTTTCTGGAGAAATATAGGTTGTTTAATTATTGTTAAATTGACAAAATTTAGGAAGCAATAGAACTGAAAAATACTGCCAATTTCTCATTTAAACCTGGACCAACACTATAAAGACCTGTGCAGTGTGCATAGCGCTGTTTCAAGCGATCGCCACTGGCGCCACACGACGAAACAAATTTACACGATAGTATAATGTTAAAACACCATTGTTGCAGAATCTTTTATAAGATAAAAACATGCAAATGTGTCTGTTACAACGAATTTAATATCCAAAATAAAATAAAATATATTTTTGATATATCCATCTAATTTGACAAGTTTACATGGCATATTTCCATACATTTTCTTAAGAAAAGTGAGTCTAAAAAGCAAGCAAGAGTATTTAGTACCTTTTGGTTTGAAATGAAGTCCATGGCTAGTTGTGGTGTAAGTAAGCATAAAACGCATTATATTTTTCAGTTTCTTCTTTATATGGAGAGCTATTGGTTCGCTTTGGAGCTATAAACAAAATTTTCTATTTTCATTCTTGCTTACGTTACAAAATATCTTCCAAAAAAATATCTAGAATTTTTGCTTCTTCAGCTGGTTGATCCCATAATTCCAAAATAGTCTTTATTCTTCTGCAATCCACCTAATGTTTTGTGCAGTGTGCATACAATTTTCTTCATGTGCATGGAAATTTCATGTCATCACAAACAAATCTACCTATAAAAGCCGTGTTAATTGGATAAAACTGCTAAATACTGGATGAAGACAATTCGTTACCGCAAAAAGAAGGCAAATCGTAATACAGATGGATATTTAAAATTTGGGACATTTTAAACGTCAGTAACTGACATACCAATAACCACAGAATACCCCCCTATAACCTATAATAATTCGCCATTTTTTTCGTCGAGTGCCGCCACCCCAGTCCGTAAACAACAATGAAATATGACGTCATGCTCGGGTCTTTAATGTAGTGTCGGTCCAGTTTAAACTTGATGTCTTTGGAGCTCCCTAAGGAAGTTGGTTTAATATCTTTGAAACTAATAAAGCCATTGAAACCAAATTTGGTACTTATTAATGGTATTATGTTGACAAAATGGTGAAGTATCCACCTGATCGAAAAAACAGTGCTGGAGATATGGGTAATTATGCTACGCTAATAATTATGCTAAACCCGGCCTGTATGTCCCTTTATGCGACCAAGCTAGCCCATTTCATTTTCCAAACAGCTATCTATATATTGTTTTCATGTATATATGCCTATGCCTAAAAGGATCCGTCTTCAATCTGTATTCTTGATTACTTCTGCGGCGTGCATTGCGTATCGGGAACGCCACGGGCCACGGCCGGCCGCGATGTGGCAACGCTGGCGGACCTGCGCCGCACGCCGGCGCGCCGCTGCGCATTTATCAAGCGGGCGCTGCGAGCGCGGCGAGGTGAAAGAGAGGCTGGCCGGGCCCCGCGGGCACGCGGCGTTCGGGAATGTGGCCGGCCTGGAAAAAAAACGGCGGCCCGAGCGGAGAACCGTCGAGAGGTCTAGATCGTTTTGGAATGCCGCCGATTGCGGAGGAACGCAACGATGTTATTATAGGCGCAAACAAAAGTCCGTGCGGCTTCTTAAAACACGGGTGTTTTTAGATATTCAGGTAGTACATTAATTTTAACCGCGTAGTCGGCGAGCCCCACAAAGCCGAAAAACACAAACCATTTTTTTACGCGATATTAAGAAAATGGTACAAATCGACCTTAGACTCTGTGTAATCTAACGCCGCTGGATTACACCCACCGCTAAAGCAAACTGCCTCTCCTCTCGTGAGGCCATTTCCCCTCGATCAATGTTATATTGGGAGAGGGAGTACCTCGATGTTGTCAGATTTCAGAGTAAGTTGGGAATCAGGAACCTTTGGCACTTAGAAAATACTCCTTTTTTTTCGCTAACCATGCGCGTTTCGCTAACCACATGGTTAGCGAAACGCATCATCAGGACTTAATCATCTGTTAGCGAAACGCGCGTCGAGTGCAAAAAACTAAGTTTTGGTGTGTGGAGTTGAAAATTATTCGTGTTGATAGGTATCCACGTATTTATGATTTCGTTTGCTATCCCGCTATCCCACGAACTGTTTATTGCTTTCTTCATGCGCACACACCAATAGTTTAAAACATAACTTTTTCTCGCTTTGCCGATATATTAATTTATAATTAGGAAGCGGAAATTTAGTAAAAATAACTTTTTCTTGAAATCGGCATTAAAATGTCCCAAAATCGTCATTAAAAGCACAGAAATCGTACAATAATGGGCTACATTATTGTACGATTTTTTCAATAAGTAGGCCTTGGCGAGATGTAAACATCAAACGTCAGACGCGGAGAAATCGCCCGTCAAAAGTGACCAAAATCCTTTATCTATGAAAGTGACCAAATATTCAAAACCCGGCCGATAAAGGCCCATTTAACTTTTCGTACACATTGCGAAATTGTTTCCTATAGAAGGGCAATCCTTCAGTATACATATTTTAGTAAATTTGAATATCAATAGATTTGTTGTGTAGGCTGCACAAGAAGCACCAGTTTGGTTTTTCTGAACGAAGATGCCGTGTCTTGCCTTACTTGACCTAGGTAGAGCGATCGTCAAAGTCAAGCAACCTCGCGCGTGGTCGGTTCATGGACGGGTGATCCCTTATTATTATTTTCTTGCCTAATAAAACATTTTTTTCCGATTTCAAAAAAAAAAATGTACCTCGGCACTGAAGTTCTTTTTATGACTCGTGTGGTTTATTTGCCTCGGCCAGAGGCCTCGGCAACTAAATTCCACATGAGTCATAAAAAGTTGAACTTCAGTGCCTTGGTACATAAATAACTATTACCGAGAATTACAATCAAGAAAATAAGAAAAAATCCGCAAAGACAGACATTCGCGTCTTGTAGGTCATGATTGAATTTAAAACAAGCATTCACAGAAGAATAATTACAATGTGACTCGGGGCTTAGTCTACAGTCGCAGTAATAGATAAGGTACCAACCAATAAACATCAGTGAGAGTGCGGTTAGGTTTAACCGATATGTTGTTGTTGATGCAGCCGACCTTTTATTTATTTATTTATACCTTTACCAAATTAATAATTTTAAACAATATATATTTTTTCATGTTGGTCATACTTACAAACTGACAATAGAGTTAAAAAAATGGCTGCGTCTAAGGTTAACAAGCGGAAGAGAGCGCATGCAAGCCGCTTTCGCTTGCTCAGTATTATTCCAACATGTTCAACTGGTCCTTAAAGAAATTTATGAACTAATTCCTGAAGAAATTTTCAATGTAAAACGGGCTTCAGCTTTATAACCACAAGATGCCAGGAAGCATCAGGGATCAGGGACTATTGGGATCAGTAAAATCCGTAAAATAAAACAAAATGGGGGGAGATTACAAGAGAAGAAACATTATCAATTTTTTATTTATTTAATGTAGATTTTAAAAATCCCTCGAAAATATGTGAATATCCCTTGGTTATATCTTTTTTGTTTTATTATTCCACACCGATGTAAAATTCGAGGCAAAACTACATCGGTTGGCGCGACATACCACTCACTAAGTGATCGCCCCGCACCGACACAGTTGACGCAATGTTGCATAAAAAACAGACAAAACTGATACGTTTCGATCTTTCCTCGCTAACCTTGATGAGGTCGACCCAAGCGGAAGCAGCGTTTCGAAAGAAACGTTTATCACCCCAAAGCCAGAGGCACCGTTGTTTGTTGTGTTGGAAAAAATCTGCTGAACCGTACGGCCGGGTTGAATAAACTTTACTTGCATCGCTTCCTCTTCTGTTTTGGTCAGTGATTCCATCGGCACGCAACCCAACGCTCCTTCAACACAACTAAAGGTTCCAAACTGTCGATCTAGAGGAACTGGGAACCTGTTTCTAATCGGCGCCATTTTGAAGACACTTTGCCCAGTTTATACAGGGTGAGTCATTAATAATGACACATAGTGCAACCGCATATATTTTGGGTGAAAATATTACGGTTGAGCCTAAGATGCCTTATAGAAATGTTGTTTGTTTAAGATTTACATAGGGCGTTAAAGTTTATTTTTTGAAATTTGTAGTCAAGCTGCTGAACTGAAATTGAGATGGAGAATAAGCTGAAAATGTCAATTTCTACGTATCCCACAGAGAAGTTAACAAATACCGACTTTTGACCAATCTGTTCGTGCTATAACTTCTGTAACTTCTGATTCGAATACAAAAATACAGGAGCACTAATAACAGTTCTAGTGGCCGGCACCAGAAGCATCCAACCTCGTTGCGCGAAGTAAAGCTCCGTATGGAATGGCAACTTTCCGCTCTCGCTATTGGCGGACGACGGACAAAATAAACCCGCGGCCCGTGGCCGTAAATTAGTTTGCGAAGCTGGCTTTTATTATTGGAAAGGCGCGAAACGAAATTAGGCGCCGGCCGTTGAGCTTCGGTCTCCTAGTTCATCACAGCAGGCCCTGGTAAACAACAAAATTAGCTTTTTGGGCGATTTGATCGCGCCGCCTCGCGGTGGGAAATAGCAAAGTAAGGTCGTTTGTGATTTGTGATTGTTTTCAATCGCCGCCGCCTAGGATTTGCCGTGTGCGACGTCTGTCAAATGACTAGATGGATTGAGTTCTGAAGAATTAATTGAGGAGGCCGTTGTACATTGTTGTCATTCCATATATTTTTTAGTTTAGTAGGTAGGTAATAGAGCAAAAAATGAGTAGAGCAAGGAAATTTTGTCTTACGATTTAAGGTCGCATTTTTATTTTCACCTTTATATTGCGCATATTTGGACAGAAAATAAATAATGTACCTCAACTAGTTTTCTTCTTATTTTCAAACATGAAATTACCAGTTAAACGGCCCTCGTAAAATAAACTGGACCGCCATTGGGCCCTAGTCCCTCCACCAATTTTTAGCCATCCGGCAGAGGGCGTATGGATAGCCGCTATATTGTGTGCATTCTAGGGGATTTAGAGTGAATCTAGGGGAAAATCGAAATTTGTGGTGGCAACACAAAATGACATTTTTGTCCATACCTATAGAGAGTCCTGTGGTCAGAAGTTTGTTACGCCCATGGTTTCCCAAATTATTTTTCATCCACAAAACTGATGTGACTTTTGAAAAATTATTTTTTCTGTTAAAAGGTGACATTATTGTCCTAACTCTCCACGGCCCTCGCATATATACATATACAGTGTGTTCCCTTTTAAGTGGAAACATCCCCGTAAATTTTTTGTTTTTAAAGATAACTGAATGGTAATTTTTGAAGAGGGTTCGGAGCAGGACTTTTTGAGCCAAAAACACACATGAATCCTAACACTCATGGCCTACTATACCCCGATTACTGTAAGAAGTCCCGATTTTGTCAGATGACATTCTTCACAAAATCCCTAGGAATTTTTTGTTAACCATAGGTATAACATTGGTATATGTGTCTCAACCAGTTAATGACGTCACTCATTGATTTATAATGTGAAAAGTTACCCTAGTGATACGAAAAAAAGAGCATAATAAAATAAAAACCCTATTGCAATCACGATCATGCCGCTACAAATAAAAATCACTATGACTACAACTCATTTTAATAATAATTTCAAACGTCATCGCAACACTTTCGTTTTGGTATTTTGTAATAATTAGCTGCTTTTGGCAGCATCTATGGGCGGACTCAGGCAAATTTAGCTTCGGTGTGTCAAAGTGACAGTGAAGGTTTTCCAGATCGTTTAAACTGGTTCAAACATTCGGTAATGAAAATATTCGCGGGTTTTCTACGTTTCGTGAGTTTTACCGTCATCTGTGTTGTTCTTGTTCGTGTTACTTTTCGTGTTATTAGTGCAAATGGGCTCGTTACTGACCTGAACTTATGACCCGGTTGCATTTTTTGCTGCATTGATGCCAACTTAGGATATCGAAATTACCAATTGACAGTCCCAGTAAGGACTTCTTAAAATAATTTGAGTATATGATCATGCTTATACCCCCAAATTTCGGAAAGTCATATTAGCGATTTTTTCCCCAAAGATCTAACTATTCCAACTTATTCGGCGTCTCCTAAAATGCTTATGTACCAATTTCTATTGAAAAATACCGTATGGTCCTCTTTTTACAACCGCTTGAAATTTAAAAAAATATTTATGAGATTCGGGTTCCTGAAACGTTGAAAAATAAAACAAATGGCAATCACACTGCCCGACACAGCCATATCCAATATTAAAGAATATTTAGGAAGTAATAATAATAATAATAAAAATTTGAGGGTAGCAATTTTTTTAAAGAAACAATCTGTAAAATCACACTGTCGCATTGACTGTTAAATAATATTCTTTCACAATCATAATACTTATTAAATCAAAGAAATCCTTATACCTACTATTTTAAAAAGCAAAATAATTCATTTGCTTTTTTTGAAAAAATGTGTCTTGCTAGCATGCGGGCTAAACGCGCTAAACCATATTATTTTCGCCATACGAGGTATTTGGTTATTTGGAATAATCCTAAAGTATTAAATGCTTTAAAACAACTGTGCAATATTTGACATTTTTCTTTTGAATTATTTTAAAGTTGAAATGACAGTGTCATTCTTTTAGTGTCATATTTTCTTGCTGCTATTTTTGTCAACTGAAAACAAACTATTCGATAATATTCTTCATATTTACGTCTAATAAGTTCTCTTATCGGGGGCAACCAGACATACACTGTTTCGGTTTTCTATTAAAAAAACACTCCGCCCATGAGTTCCCATCATTTTTCTTTAATTTGACATATATCATCCTCCAAATAAAAAAAAAACTCTAAGTTGATTTACAGTTTCTATGGTTATCTAAAATTTTTGCGGGGGCAAAAGATAGAAAATAATCTAGCTATCTTCTATAATAACTTTATTGTCCCAACTGTCTCTATCCAGGAACTTTAGTGAAAGGTTGGTGAGTATGGTTTTGTGACATTTGAACATCATTTGTCAAAAATATCAAACACGTTTTAGATTATCAAACTTTTTTATTTCCTATCGGTTAAAATTTTTAAGAGTGGAGGTAATAACTACTATCAATTATAAGTTAAAAATAGTATCTCGCGAAAAATACCGTATGGTAATCATTGACAGGAAATAGAATTTATGCCTGATCCGTTATTTAAGTCCATAATATGAAATATTTTAGGTCTTGCATTTTAAATTCAAATCCAACTACCTATGCTTATTTATATTTGCATCGTTTCATGAGCAAGCAGTAGTTCGGTTAGGCAAGCAAAACAACAATATTTTGCTGCAAAAGAAATAGAGCAGAAATCGGCGGGCGAACCCGCGAGTGAACCGGTAACCAGCTAAGTAGGCAAATAAAAAGTGGCCGATATATGCCGTGATCCAAAGCCGAGTTGCTAAACGCGCGCGAAACCGCCGAAGACAATGACACGCGGAATGCCAACTAAACAGATATCCGATTTGGGACTTTGTTCGGGTCGCCATGAAAAAATCGCAACACCCGGATATTAGAGAGAAATACGGCGTCCGTCGAACGATTGTTTATTTGCCGTTAACCGCCTATCAAAATATTTTAAATTTATTTTTAAGCCTATGCAAACAATGCTATGAAATGAATGACCCCAAAGGACTTGTATTTCAAGTACCTAGGCACAGCCGACTCTAGGAAAGCCCCGAAGTTGATTTTACAAGAAATTTACCAGAATTAATTTGTGTAGTGCGGGTAGTGCTATCGTCGCCAGATTGCTACGACGCGGCAGTGTGTCCCTGAGTGGAAACAGACAGCCCGAAGTGCTGGGGACAGGTTTTTTTTATAAATTAATGGTAATAATAACTTGCAGTAGCTAGGTTTTCTTTGCTTGAAGGGCAAGCGGTCAACTTGCATTCGTGTTTCGCTTTCCAAAGGACGAAGATTTAAGAATAAAATTATGAAGGGCCAATTGCATACTTACTCAAACTAAAGTACCCTTTAAAATTAAAGGAGCTTTCTAACAATCCAACCATTGTTTAGTATTGTTGCAAAAGTTTCTTTACCTAATGTTAAAGTCAAAAGATAATTTATAATTGAATGTATTATGAAATTGACCCTAAACTGCCATTTCAATCAGAAGAGATTACTCTCCTTCACAACATGCTGTTCTCTGTCCGCTTTTTGTTTGTATTTTTATAAAAATTTAACCATAAGGGAAGATAGGTAATCATCATTTGTCTGATGGCGCACTTTGCGAAAAATTCTCACAAAAATTCGACTTAACAACAAAATGTAGTCCCCTCTGTTTGCCCAAATTTACCTATCCACACCAGGAATCGTACATATTATAAATACTTATACTTCTGTGTAAAATTTTTTGGAAAACGGTTGTTTTTGAAATAACTTTTTAACAACACCCGGTATATTAAGTTTGACGTCACATTCAAATTGCTCGAAAAATTCTACACAAGTCTGGTTTTTTTAATCATCGATTTATCTTTAAAATTACTGAGAAAATCAGGTTTATCACGTTAACTGGGACACCCTGTACAAAACAAAATTCACAAATGTATCTAGGTAATTATAATTAAAAAAAGGTTGAACATTTATTAGAAAATATAAACTAAACCAAAGTGCAGACTGCTCTATACTGCATAGACCCGTTGAACCGTACCGCTGCGGCGTTGCCACATGTCTGCACAGGGCTCGTAAGCTTGAGGAGGTTGTGACCTGGGGCTTGTCTAGTTTCAACGATCCCGCATTTTAAAATATTACACTTTATAGGGTTGCTGACGATCTCGATACAGACACTACCACATACAAATGTCGAATCGATCAACACAACATGCACAACACCCTTGTAAGTTCCCAGAATGTCGTCTATGGTCCCACAATAATAACTACACTGTTCATAATCAGAAGAGTCATTTATCATTCCGCTAGATATCCCACGAAACTGGAATTGCCCGATGATCTAACCGAGATCGAAGGCCCGACTTGTAGAAAACTGGGTCGAAAAAATCGCGTGCCCTGACAGAGGCACTCAAGGAGTGTGACGCAACTGCAACTAGACGTTTATAACTGTTCCAAGACGAGAAAATCCGCCGGCTCTGCGCCTTGTTTGTCAACAAATCGGGTGTTAACTGTATACTAACAAAATTAGCCGACATTTTAAACCCCTTTTTTGACGGTTCGCACGGTACCTACCCTCTAAAATCGGCAAATTGTAGTTTCGGTGGGTTGTGTCTTGTGTCTTGTCTCAAGAAGAAGGCGTTGACTGACGTATTAATAACACTTCTCACCCAGCGCACTTTTTCGAAAAACACCTCAAATTAAAAAATTTTCAACTTTTAAACGAAATCAGAAGTGAGTCCAAAACCAGCCTCTCAGACGTAAATTGACCCGTAAAACACGGATCCGGCCTCCAAATTCCTCTAAAAAATTTCTAAGTGCCCGGCCAGCGCACTTTTTTAAATTTCCAAAAATGTCAACCTGGCCCGAAAATAGGTTTTTACGACGTAGTTCGACCAGTAGATAACGGAAATAAAGGTTAAATTCGATTTCGTCCGGTCGTTTCCGAGATTTCGTATTTAATGTCCAAAATTGTCAAACACCTCCAAAATCGAGGGGTCGATTTCAAGAAAAAAAATTTTGCTTGAAACCGGCGAGTCCTACGTCTTCGGGACCATACTAAATCAATTCTGCTTGTCGATTTACTTAGGAAAAGTTCCATTTCACGGTAGAATTACCCTTAATCCGGACGCACCAACAAAATGTAGAAAAAAACCGAACTTCGAGTTTTCACTTTCGATTTGACTTTGAAGGCCATTTACGCAGAAACGGTTAGAGCTACGGCATTCTGCGTGGCGCCAATCGTCGCAGCGCCTCGAGATGTAAAAGATACTGTGAAATCAGACCCCTGGAAAATTCCCTGCGCGCGTGCCGAATATTTCCCCGAGATTTTCGGGGGGTCAACCTCTTTGGAAACTGAAATTTGACGATTTCGCTAAAAAAATAAAATTAGCCGGAAACAGGCTTATCCGGCGCAGTTTGGCCCGTAGAAACCGAAAATCCTGTCGAAATTGAACTTGGAAGTTTCTAAATGCCCGGCCAGCGCACTTTTTCGAAAAGCACCTAAAATTTCCCAATTTTCAACTTTTTAAACGAACTCAGAATGAGTCCAAAACCACCCTATCCGACGTATATTGACCCGTAGAACACGGATCCGGCCTCCAAATTCCTCTAAAAAATTTAGAAGTGCCCGGCCAGCGCACTTTTTTGAATTTCCAAAAATGTCAACCTGTCCCGATAATGGGTTTTTCCGACGTAGTTCAACCAGTAGATGACGGAAATAAAGGTTAAATTCGATTTCGTCCAGTCGTTTCCGAGATTTCGTATTTAATGTCCAAAATTGTCAAACACCTACAAAATCGAGGGGTCGAATTCAAGAAAAAAATTTTTGCTCGAAACCGGCGAGTCCTACGCCTTCGGGACCGTGCTAAATCGATTCGGCTGGTCGATTTACTTAGGAAAAGTTCCATTTCATGGTAGAATAATTGCGCTTAATCCGGACGCAGCAACCTGGCCGCCATGATCGACTGTGGCTTGTTTCTTGTTTCGTTTTTCGCCCAAAACGTCACAAGTCCGGGAGCAACAATATGGTCATATGATTTGTGGCGACATCTTTTAGAAAAATAACAAAGGTACTTTGTAAAATAGGGCTTAAAGCAATAATAGAAAACTGTAATGTAAACATACCTACTCATTTTTCAAATAAATGTGGCTTGTCATACTATTGCACCACGACCTTCAATTCATCAAAATATGTTGGTGGTCAGGAATTAACTATCACAATCACATACTAACCTTTATGTTTTGTGATCCGACACCATTATAACCTTAATTATTCGAGTTATTATTAATTCCTAAATTTCCCTGTAGTTCATACAGTTTAGTAATAATATTGTCTGTATAGGTACAAACAATTCTATAAAGTCGAAGGTCAAACTGTCAGCTCAAAAGAATGGTTGATTTTGAAGCATATAATTATTTGTTAGGTTTTAATTTCATGTCATCACATTATTTATATTCATCACCATCTTTTGAGAGCACAAAGAGCAGTACTTTTTAATTTTGGATCATATTTTATTTGAAACTAACTGGGATAAACTGAAAACAATGAAATATGGCAGGGAATCGATAATACCTACATTTCGTTAATTTTACGAATTATAATCCCAAAGCTGAAAATACCATGACTATGCGCAGCAGTAGTGGTGTTTTCTTTAGGACCCAAAGCTAGAATCATACCACTAAACCATTTAAATTTAATTACAATTCTTAAAAATTTAAGTATACTCTTATATAATATCTATCATATTATGATTGATGCATCTTGATTGCCTCAGCGAATCCACATGGTCGGCCCCCAAACGAAAACAAAGAAGAAAATAATCGAAGGGATAATAATAATTTGCAGTTTGGAACGTGGTGCACGTCCACTTTTATTACATTGTATTGCCACCGAATCGATGGTGGTCTTCGATTACAAGTCCCCAAAAGTTTTTCGGTCCGGCTGTTGCTATACGCGGCTCAGATCAAGCGTGTTTCGTTTTAAAAAAGGTCCTTGAACTTAGTGAAGGTGCGAAACGATCGTGTTATAAAGTCGTGTGGTTTCTGATTCTTTTTAATGCGTAGATTTTTTCCAACGCAAATTGTTCATTTTATGAGTGCTATTTTTCATATACCCCGATTACTGTAAGAAGTCCCGATTTTGTCAGATGATATTCTCCACAAAATGTTAACCATGGGTATAACATTGGTATATGCATCGCGACCAGTTAATGACGTCACTCATTGATATATGATGTGAAAAGTTACCCAAGTGATACGAAAAAAAGAACATAATAAAATAAAAACCCTCTTGCAATCACGATTATTCTGCTACAAATAAAAATAACTATGACTAGAACTCATTTTAATAATAATTTCAAACGTCATGGAAACACTTCCATTTTGGTATTTTGGTAAAATCGGCTACTTGTGGCAGCGTCTATGGTGCGTACTCAGGCAAATTTTATTTCCGTTTTCCGTGTTGTGAAAGTAAAAACCTATATATATTTTGTGGTTCAAAAGGGTTCAAACTTTGGGTAGTGGAAATATTCGCGGGTTTTGTACGTTTCGTGAGTTTTATCGTTATCTGTGTTGTTCTTGTTCGTGTTATTAGTAGTTATTCGTTGTGCAAATGGGCTCGTTACTGTCCTGAACTTTTGACCCGGTTGCATTTTTTGATCCATCGATGCCAACTTAGGATCTCGAAATTACTAATTGACAGTCCAAGTAAGGACTTCTTATAATAATTTTACTATACTTTCGAACATAATTAAACACAATAGTTGGATGTTCGCAAAAAATAAATTTCACATTAAGTAAATCTCTGAAATAAAAAAATGGTATTTTCTGTAAATTCGCAAGTCCCCAGGAGAGTTAAAAATGTTAGTCCCTTGGGATTAAAAGTTACAAAAAAATAGAAACTATAACCAACTACTCGTATGTATTTTATTCAATAACATTAATTAAATGAACAGTAACGAAACGCAGTAGATAAACAAATTAGTATTCTAGAGAAAATTCTAAACACATCTAAAGAATGTCATTGTTTTAAAAATAGTAGATTCTGAGCTATGAACAGTTAAAAATATACATTTTTACTACTTTAAACAGTAGCCACAAAACTTGTCGAGATAGAGAACAAAATTGACTTTTCAAGAGCTATCCGGTGATGTAGCTGATGGTTGGCACCAAGGTACTAACTTTTAGTACCAATTTTGTCACCATGGTACCAGCAAAGTCTAGAGTATTCTCTAGACTTTGGTACCAGCACCATTAGGTAGCCTTAAACAGTTAAGATAGAAATGTGAAATTCATTTTTATCTATCTCAAACAGTTTTCCTGCCTACAGAAAATTGGTAATGTCGAATGTTTCTTTTTTACATAATGTCTTGTAGCTTTTTAAATTTTAGTTCCCAAAAAATAGCGTATGTACCCCGGGACTAAAGTGACTCTTAATCCTCGAGTGATCTTCACTCTCGGGATTAAAAGACGCACTTTAGTTCCTTGGTACATAATATATTATTCTATACCTATTACAAATTTCAGTTATCGACTTAAATTTAAAATAGTTCCAATCGCCATTTCAGTGTGTCTGTTTTGTTTTGTGTTTATGATCTAAAATATCTCGGTATGGTATAAATGAAGTCACTTGGAACAGCGTAAAAACCTTTGAAGTTTATACGGTGATTTGTGCTGATAAGTCTGGTATTTTTAACGGTAGCAGAGCGTGGTAAATGCTATGAGAAATTATGAAATAGATCGCGTCCCGTATATCACTGTGTTCCAAGCGAGTTCATTTATATTTTACCAGGGTAGCTCGAGAACAGGCGCCTCGGCAATAAAATACAGAGACAAAACACTTTTTTAACCATATTAAATCGCACCTGATATTAGTAGTAAAAAGAGATGGAGACAGAAGATAGATATTGTAGTAAAAAACATGGGTTACACCCTTAATCAATGGTTACACTGTTCGACGGCTGGTCACTTGTGCAGCGAAATGCGGTGGATAGGCGTCAAGGTTGTTGGCTCCACTCCAACAACCTTGGATAGGCGTGCCATAATTGCACAGATCTTAGGATATACTTTTGTAAATAGTTATAATCGATATGGCTTTTTAGAGACCTTTTGACAATATTATAATATGGTGCATTAACCTTTGCGTTGTGTTTGACGACAATCTTAATAGTGAAATATTATATTGCTAGTAGAATATGTATATTCTTGAAAACTGCGTGACGCTTATATATTCTTTTTGCGACGCCAATTACAGTTTTTTTTATGTTGTTTCAAGTGACTTTAGAAACACTATGCAAACCTGCACTATCGCTTCACTAAATTCCAAATGCAACAAATGGCGACCACTTCAAACGTGCCGCCGCCAAGCTTAGATTCTCCCCCTTGTCTGCTTTCTGGTAATAATATTCCAAGTTCCAAGCGCTCGCCTGTTGAGAGCCCGAGGCACACGTGGCCCAGTTTCGTTTATCGACGAAAGTGGGCCAACGCGGAAAGCGCGGGCGTTAAAGGTCGGGCCGTGGAGGATGTTCAAAGCCCTTAGGGCCGACGCTTGAGAAATGGAGCGTGCGAACAACAGGCCCGAATTCCGAAATGCCGTAAAGGGCCTTTCGGCCGGAAGGTCCTGAACAATGGGAAACATGGCGCGCGCTAGATGTCTTCCCCGAGATTTTGTTTACTAGCTATATTATTATATTCTAGCGGCAGGAAGAAGTCTGATAGATACATTTGAACAACTTCCATAGGTCGCTGCCGAAATGCATAGCACCTACCTACCAGTACTACCACGCATGATTGTAACCGCTTTTCCACGTAACTTAATAAGGATGTGAATACGGAACGTATCCGCTACTCTACTTCTGTTTCCTATACGCTCTGTACAATTGGGGCGATGATATTGCCGTCCGCAATTCTCTTGTTGGGTGCTCGCTCGATGACGCTTCTGAAATGCCGTGGATAATAAGAGTGTTGTAAAGTTTAACAAGATCGATCGAGCCTATAGCGATTGCAACAAAATGATGAAGTCATTCGCGGTGGTTATCGAAGGCATGCTGCTGCTAATCGATTCAGGAACCTGCGAGTTCAGTTGAAGCTTTTTTGAATGAGTAGAGCGATAATATATGACTACTGCTATGGGGAATTCAACGCCTGCAAATATGAACCAATGAAATGACATAATTTTTGAAATATTAACCAATTAGGTGATGATTTCAGCGATAATACCATGGTATTATTTTACTAGTGGTTACGTTCTAGCATAGAAGAATTTACTACTAAATTCTTCTATGGTTCAAGTTACGCTAAACCAATATTGTGGCAGCTAATACAGAAAACCCGATAACTTCTTCACATTACCGAATTTAATATAGGACTAGAAGATATGTTTTCAGTTAACGCATTGATCGTTAAATATTTATTTGCACAAAAAACATATTTAGAACCGAAAGCTCAACCTAAATGACAGCTGTCAAATGGACTTTAACTTTTAAGCATGGTAATTCAATTTATGTAACTAAAACATTCGTCTGACCCAGGGACTCTTTAAAGTAAGGGGACCCAGCATTATACTTTCCAAAGTGAGGCCTATTCTTTCATCATTCTAATGGTATCAGTGATGCCAAGTATGCCATTTTATTGGAGAATCTATGAATGTAACAGATACTTTGATTGTTAGTAAAAATTAATAATGGTTTCCATGATTTTTAAAAATTAGACTTGACAATGTTGTATCTACAAGTGCAGAATATGGTAACTGTCAAATGAAACAAATTTATTATGACCGCATTACCTTTAATTGACACACCTGAGATCTGGAAGTTAGAAAACTTAAAAATTGTGAATTATGATGGGAAATATTTTGCCTCCTTCTATGGTACTGGCATGTCACATAAAACCTGATGGCAGTTGGGCACTGACATTTATATCATAACCTTGTACTCCTGCTGCGCAGTCCTGGTATTTTCAGCTTTGGGAATACTCGTAGGTATAATTCGTAAAATTAGCGAAAGGTATTATCGATAATAGGCACACCAATTGTTATATTGCCCCTGAAAATACATCCCACCAAGCAGAAATAATTCAATGTGGCAAGACAATTTTAAAATATTCCTTCCTTTGTCAGTTTCACGCGTTTTTATTCCTTTTTTACTAAAAACAAGTTATTAGTTTAAAATTAGGTGTTTTCGTCGTTTCGCCATGTTCTGAATGTTCTAGCTTTAGTAGTAGATATCACAGAAATTCTAACTAAATTGGTATCTACTAAAGAAATATGTAACAGGCTTCGTATAAGAATAAAAAATTACGAAGGCGTATTTACCTCTAGGCTGTGAGATTACATTCTCTGGGTTAGTAAATAGTTATTTGTGTACCAAGGCACTAAAGTTGAAATACCGATTTTAGGTAGTTTTATTTTTTAAATGTTGGTTAATAAAACAAATCCTTCCAATGTCATAACACCAAAAAAATGGACGTGCTCTTATAACAACTAAAATGGCTGCCTAGTGTGAAATTTTCGCGGAAAGTTTGTTACGAATGAAATACTAACTCAAATCTAATCTTATTTCAGACGGAAGGTACAGATCATACAAAATTTGAAGGCGGAGAATGGAGAATTCCTAGAATAGATTTGTAGGAAATCGTAAATATTAATACAGATTTCAGTGGCGTGCTTGGAGAGTAATTGCACAGAAATAAATTACGAGTGATGAATTTTATTAAAAAGTAATTTAAATAATTATTAGCAATAAATAATATATTTATTATCTTACACAACTATTAAGTATAATAACATCGTTATCGGAGGAGTCACTTTCGGAATTAGTAATAATTAGCTGTTCTGTGATTATGTCTATATTAATTTCATTTTGTAAGTACTTGTCTTCGGTTTTGATAACATATAGGTAACACAGTATTTTCCAATTGTTGTTACGCTGCTGTGTGAAATGGACCAGTGCAGGTGGGTTTTCTGGGTATCATTTACAAACTACCTCCTAGAATTCTCCGCCTTCAAATTTTGTATGATCTGTAGCCCGCAGATTGATTTGGGCATGGCCATAAATCGAAATTTGCGCGACGTCACCGGTGACGGGCCGCTCGGACGCGTCGCGTGTCGGGTCATAGTAGGCCACGATAAAAGCGTAATATGACACCTAAGTATTTCGTAACAATCGAACATCGAGAACGGGCCATCTGCGATGTGCATCGCCGCGCGATGACGGTCCGGTCTGGGTCGCGCGGTCGCGGCCCGCCGCCGTCTAGATTCGCCTCGTGTTTACGTTTCGTGACCTACATCCGGAGGCAGGTCCCGGACCAAGTCCGGGTTAAGGTCGGGCGATCCTATTTGTTTTAGGGTGGGGGTAGAATAGATAAAGGATATGCGGAAAATAGTAAATAAAACGAAAATAAAATCTGTAGGCAGGAATTTGAGCCAAATCCAAATTCAAAACGCTTCTAACCAACTAACACAAAATTAGGCCAAACCCAAACATCCAAAGAAAAGTCATTTCTAGCGCGAAATAGTTCCATTTTGTTATCTGTTAAAAATATTTAGATCAACAAACAACTTGTGTCGTTTGAACTTTTCTCCTTTTTTCTAGACGGGTGGACAAATAGGGGATGAAATTATATATTATATAATTATGTTTTTATATTATATTATAAATTATATATTATATAATTTAATATTACATAATTCTTAATAATTCACTAAAAAATAAGAAATAAAAAAATTTACCAAAAACTTAAAACCGACTTAAAAAATTTGCCCGTATGCACACTCCACTAAAAATTAAAAAAAATAATAACAAAAAATAACACCGACTTCACAAATTTGCCCGTATGCACATTTCAGCTAAAATTTTAGAAATATTTTTCTCTTTCTATATTGAGTTATCTTTGGAGTCGGTGACAGTAAGTTATGATGTATGTAGGATATGATGTATTCATATCTAAATAGATTTAAATTCCTTGCCTTGACTGTCACCAAATCCAAAGATAACTCAATTTAGAAAGAGAAAAATATTTCTAAAATTGTAGTTGAAATGTGCATACGGGCAAATTTGTGAAGTCGGTGTTATTTTTTGTTATTTTTTTTATTAATTTAAGATTTCAAGTTTTCCGTAATTAATCTTTGTTTATGTTTATGCTTCAGCGCTTTATTGTTTTGACTGGTCAAACACGTTAACACGTTCAAATTCAGATGGTTATAAAACAAATTCTAATTCTAATCACAACATAACCTCTGTTGTGACAAAAAATAACAATCTATGGGTGTAATATGCATCTATATATGCATAGATATATCTATATGTATTCTACATACATTATTCAGTTACTGATTTATACTGTAATCATTTTAAGTTTTTTCAACAAAAACTACGTGAAATAAAAACAAAGAAATCTTTACCCCTCCATACCATGGAAACCGTTCACTTTACCATAATTCTGTATATAACAATTCTTGTTCGGAATCTAATGTATATCAATTGCGTATAAGATGACGTTTGCGCTAAACCTCATAGTTTACTAGATATTCACGCAAAACTGTGAAAAATAAGAATTTCCTGCCCTTTTCACCCCCTCCCCCCGAAACCCGACGCTGGTGGTGGTGTAACTTTTTAGTACTAACTCTTTGGAGGGTATGGAATTATTTCGCGCTAGAAAGAACTTTTTTTTTATGTTTGGGTTTTGGCCCAATTTTACTGTACTAATATTAGGATATATTAAATAAAAAAATCAGGAGTTTATTTTTAAATTCATTAAGATTTCCTTCGTTACATATTAAATATTTTCGCTTTCCAAAAGCTGAAGAATTTAAGCAGTGGGTTATTGCGTGCGAACATTTTACATGAATGCAACAAGTTTTTGTAGGGAACAAGTGACACTCGTGGTGGCTTTGTTAACAGATTTACCTACTGTTTTTGTAACATTCTGCATACATTTGAGACCTCATATTCCAATATAAAGAAATTTATAGTTCTTAAAATACATATTGATAAAGATCGTAAAATACGTAATACCAAGTATTTTATTGATGTATTCATCATCGGTGTTTAGAATTAGAATTGATTTTTAGAATTTGTTTTATAACCATCTGAATTTGAACGTGTTAACGTGTTTGACCAGTCAAAACAATAAAGCGCTGAAGCATAAACATAAACAAAGATTAATTACGGAAAACTTGAAATCTTAAATTAATAAAAAAATAACAAAAAATAACACCGACTTCACAAATTTGCCCGTATGCACATTTCAACTAAAATTTTAGAAATATTTTTCTCTTTCTAAATTGAGTTATCTTTGGATTTGGTGACAGTCAAGGCAAGGAATTTAAATCTATTTAGATATGAATACATCATATCCTACATACATCATCACTTACTGTCACCGACTCCAAAGATATAACTTAATTTAGAAAGAGAAAAATATTTCTAAAATTTTAGTTGAAATGTGCATACGGGCAAATTTGTGAAGTCGGTGTTATTTTTTGTTATTATTTTTTTTAATTTTTAGTGGAGTGTGCATACGGGCAAATTTTTTAAGTCGGTTTTAAGTTTTTGGTAAATTTTTTTATTTCTTATTTTTTAGTGAATTATTAAGAATTATGTAATATTAAATTATATAATATATAATTTATAATATAATATAAAAACATAATTATATAATATATAATTTCATCCCCTATTTGTCCACCCTTAGGATTGAAATTTTGTCGTTAATGAAGTTGTCGAGTACACATTCTGATTTTTTTCTCAAAACTTTTCAACATATTTTTGCTCAACCTCAAGTCTCTAGAAAAAAGGAGAAAAGTTCAAACGACACAAGTTGTTTGTTGATCTAAATATTTTTAACAGATAACAAAATGGAAGTTGTTTCGAAAAAAGATTTTTAAAAGTCGTATTTTATCTTGGAAAATTTCCGTAATAATTTGGCGCATGCGATAACGAAATTGAGGGTCATCGAGTTCTTTCCTAGAACTCGTAGGTGAATTTTATTTACGTTTGCTTGGCATAGCAACTTGGAACATCGTGAAATATTTTCAAAGTATATAGACGTTCAAATTATGCAACGAAGTTATGTTAAAAGAAAAATCTTCCGTTATTTCTACTACTCGTAAAAAATGGGAACAGAATATACAGGTTGTGTCCGGAAATGTTAACACAAATATTCAGGTCATTTTTTGGTAATTTTTAAGCAAAAAATTAGGAACAAATAAAATTCCGCAAGAGCTTATTTTTGATGTCACTGTAGGCGCAACGAAAAATAAATGGGAAAACACATTTTGCGTGCAAAATATTCACGTATCTAGTTCTGCGGTAACCACTTATTAGAAATTATTCAAAGTGATTTAAACCGAATTTATTATGAATATGTAGCTGCGTAAAACGGAAAATAATTGGTAAGACCGATTATCTATGCTGGTTCATGATAGCTCAAGGTCTACAAGGTGCCTATGCTTTATATACATTTATTTATACATATAAAGTGGAATGCTACCTATTACATTATTACACCGGAGCCGGTCTATGTATCGTTTCATAATAGTATGGGATTATTTCAATGAAATATTGAGAAATTTTACAACAAACGCGTGTTATTGTTGTTGGTCTTTTTCGTCTCCTTGTCGGTCTAAATTCTGTAGTCTTAATGATCTACATGGACCAACACTGTACAGTGTGTCCCTGGATTGAGTTCACATAAGGTGTAAATAACAAAAAAAAAAATCTAGTTGAAATTTGAGCTTCTGGAGATCAACCCTGCTTGGTTTGAAACTAATTTGTGACATAATTTTACTTTCGAAAAATCACGTATGCCTCGGAAGTTATGAAGAAACTAATTTTCCACATCGGTAAAGTGCCCTTTTTTGTAGGTTTTACAACAAAGTGTTATTAAGGAAACTTGCTCGGAATGAAAAACTGAGTAGGTTTTCGAAATTTTTGATTTTTTGGCATTTTCCCACTTTTTTTTTTAGAAAAGTGACCTTTTTATAGGTTTTACGATAAGTTTCCTTAATAACATTTTGTCGTAAAACCTACAAAAAGGACACTTTCCTGATGTGGAAAATTAGTTTCTTCATAATTTCCAAGGCATACGTGATTTTTCGAAAGTAAGATTATGTCACAAATTAGTTTCAAACCAAGCAGGGCTGATCCCAGAAGCTCAAATTTCAATTCGAATTTTTTTTTGTTATTTACACTTTATGTGAACTCAATCAGAGGACACACTGTATATTAAAAAACCTGAGGATGACGTCATAATTTCGTATGCAAGAATGAAATTAGAAAAAGTTGTTTAAAGCCCCAAAGCAAACCAATAGTCCATGTATAAAGAAGAAACTGAAGAATCTAATGCATACTTAATATTTATACTACAACTAGCCATGGACTTAATTTCAAACCAAAATATATCAAAATTCTCTTGCTTTTTAGACTGGCTTCTTTAAAGAAAATTTATAGAAATAAGGCATGTTTATATAATTTATATAAATAGGGACATAACAAACAAACATTTTATTTTATTTTGGATATCCATTGTAACAGATAGATTTGCATGTTTTTATTTTATAAGATATTGTGTAACAATTGTGTTTCTGACATTAAACCACTCTGTCAATTTTTTTCGGTATGTGACGCTAATACAGCACAGTTGGCAGTTAAATTAGTTAATGTGCATGTTGTGTTTATTGACAACATATTTGGCAATAAGGGATCCAATATTGAAGTGGCGCAACAATGTGTAAACAATGGTTTAATGTGAAAAAATCGTTTTTTATAGTTGAGAGACTATTGCCGATGGGTGTTTCTAATTTTGTACACTACTAGAATACTAAAAACTTCCTTGTTTTCTGCTAAAAGACGGTTAATTTGAAACCTGGTAAGTAAAATCGGTTAATAATTTGTTTAAATAATTGCAAAAAATCAACTTAAGGGAAAACACAAAACTTAACTGTGCTGTCTGTCCTCTGTGTGTGTGTGGTCCCTTTACCAGCCTAAGAAATAAAAACGCTGCAGTTTTTGAATTTAACATTCCGTCCTAAACTTCACTATGGTTCTCCGAAGAACCAAATCGAGCTTGTATGTTTTTGTTGAATGTTGAAATATCGAATACTTTCTGTAATTGTAACCTTTGACACCGCGAATCCATATCAAATTGGCAACAAACAATAAATCTTTCCTTTTTATATTACCGCGCCATAAAAACTAAGTAACATAAATCGAATTAATTTTAAAAGCCGCTTCTCTCTATTGTACCTCGCGTTGCATTGTTAACATGCAACAAATAATGGCACCTGTGGCGTAACATTATATTTTTTGAAATTTAAATGCAAATACTGTGTCTATGTCGACAGTTGATACCTAACCTAAAAAAAATTCAATAAATTAGCGAGTGAAAAGAAAATAAATAGGCCCTGTTGCGACATGGATCTCGAACATGTCTGCAGTGCCGAGGTCATTTTTTGATGAAGTTAAGGTTTCACCGAGATTCTTTCAAACAAAAATTTAGCATTTCCGGGTTCATATAAATAATATAAAAATGAATTAAAAGATGATAAAATGAAAAAATATATATTTTTGATTTTTTTTTAAAAATAACTTCATATGGGGCTCTAAGGGCTCCAAGGGTTCAAATGTACCTAGTTAGAAATTTTGTGCGGATCAAAAATCACCCTGTATTCCTAATTAAAATGAGTAGATCTGTACCAGAAACGCAATTAACATTTTAAAAATCTAATTACACTAGGTATGATAGCTAAAAAAATCTCCCAATTTACTTAAAACCCAAATCGAAATTGCCTAAATACTCTTTCATCATGGGTGTGTTGAATATCATTTGTGTTATTGGCTTTTTTCCGGAAGCCAGTAAATTGTTAAAAAAGAAAACAATCATTGCGATTGTTACTATGTATTTGCAATGATTGGAAAATGTTAAATAGTAGGACCGGAAAAGATAGATTGCAAAGTGAAGCCACGAAATCAAAAGTAATTAGATTTAAAGAAGAAACGCCTGAAACAATAGCTACCTAATGATCTAAAACGCTAAAAATATTGCAACTTCTAAACTAAGATGTGCACTCCAGAGTTAACAAAAAATAAGAAATTTTTTCTCAAAATCACTTTTTCGTAGAAAGAAAAAAGTTACGACTGGGAAACTGAAATTCGCCCGGCCTTATCTCAACAAAACTTTTTCTTGATGAGATCGATCAGACAGCTTCATTCAGATACCCTGTATAGTTTTTTTATGGATGGTAAATGTCTGAGAATTTATGATTTTGAGCAGGACACTTTTAAAAATGTCCGCCGAGGCCTCTAGCATGGACATTTTTGAAAATGGTGCCATTCGATTGCTTGTGAAAACACCTTTAAAACAAGACCCCATATGTATGACTTTTGATTAAAAAAGTATAAAGTAAAACAAAAATAAAAAAAATTAAAACATGTAAAAATAAAAAAAATGTGTTTAGTTACAGACTGAAGACAGATTTAGAAGACACATCGCGTAGGTACATGTAGGATGTAGGTTAGTTAGAAATACTTTCTACATTTTTGTTACTGATCTAAATAACTTCTTTATCTGTACTGGAGCCTTTGAACATCGAATTAAATGTTTTCTCATTCTTCCTGCATGGGTAAAATATTCAGTTTTACAAAATTCACAAATAGCATATTTTAATTTTTGGTCACTTCTTTTCTTGAAGTCAGTAATCCCAGACTATTAAATTTTGTTAGGTACACAGTAGGTACACAGTTCGCAATATTCTAGGTTAGAATTAGAAACGGTTTTGTAGTTTTATAGGTTAGAAATTGAGTTTTTTTTATAAACGACCATAAATGCTCATAAATGACCATAAATGCTCACAAGTGACCAGAAATTCTCATTAATTCTCTAACTGACGACATTTATATAAATGATCATAAATGCTCCAAAACTGCCGGACAGTGAACAAAAATGGCAAGACACTTTTAAAAATGTCTTATTCATAAATACTCATAAAATGCTCAAAATGCTTCTGCTCATAAATGCTCCAGCTATCTATAGTTTTTTGTCTTCCTATCAAGAGCATTGTCATTTGAAAAAAAAAAAAATGCGAAGTGCTTTGAAATGGCGAAGTCTTCCCGATGGGGTTGGATCAAATCGAAAGGTCATTGATCCCCGATAAGGATATATTTTCTTGACGGAATTTTTACTTCGGCAAGCGACAGGGCCAACCGGCTTGACGACACCCTGGCATAGATGAACCGCGCCGGAGGTCAACGACAAACCCGGGGGGGGGCTCCGATGCGATCTCGCGGATTCCCCCGTGCCCAGCTTTCTAAAAACGGTTTCCGCGCAAAGTGCGCCGCACCGGACGAGGAATGCACCCGGACCGCCGCCACCTCTACCTGTGCATTTGCACGAGTCGACGGCGCTCGCTCCGGCCGGCCGGGGCCCCTCCTCTCCGCGGTCCGCGCCGCGTATCAAACCTGCCTTCCTCGAGCCGCGCGCGCTTTCCCTCGGCCGGGCCATAGATAGGCGACGCGGGCGCAGCGACGTTGCCGGCCGTGCCCGGCCAAATGTCCGCGGATTCAAAGTCTCGGCGGATGTTGCCAAATTTGGCGACAGGGAATCGCTAAATGGCTGGTTTTATACAGATGCCTATCCCTTATTTTTATCTTTAAATAGTTGTTTCTACAGCGTTTTTCCTCTATATATTTTACTTTAATTTAAGACTCTTGTCAAAGTTTTTCTTTATCTCTAAGAAGTTTAAGGGGGTGTGCGCATGCTCCTCTTGTCTTGATACCAACTGTTGAAAGCAAAACGTGACTACGAGAAATTTTGCAATGGTAACCTAAAACCTAACCTAAATAAATGACAAAATATTATCAAGGCCAATATTTTCATTGATTGGTCATTGCTTAGACTATTTAAATAAAGGGTCCCTGGGTCATTGCAACGCGCGATGTAGGGATGAAATGTGATTTTATTCATTAGGTTGTTATTTTTTATGCCAGGCACATAGACACGTGTAGATTTGTAAATTTGTCGCATGATGTCTCGGCTTCTCGTGTTTCTAGTTTTAATATAATTATGGGCCATAATATGGATCTCGGCATGGATTTATGAAGTCTGTAAAAGCAATTACCCCTAATAATACGATGATACAGAACTTTCTTATACCTTAGACCTGTGTATAGCGCTGTTTCAAGCGATCGCCACTGGCGCCACACGACGAAAAAATCGACAGGGTGGCTTAATGTTAAAACACCATTGTTGCAGAACCTTTTAGAAAATAAAAACATGCAAATATGCACATTTGAATGTCTGTTATAACAAATTTAAAATCCAAAATAAAATTATTGTTTGTCATGTTCCTTTAATTTAACAAGTTTATGTGACATATTTTCTTAGATTTCTTAAGAAAAGCCAGTCTAAAAAGCAAGCAAGAATATTTTGATGCCTATGGCTAGATGTAGTGTAAGTAAGTATAGAGCGCATTGGATTTTCCATTTTCTTTTTTATATAGTTGACCATTGGTTCGCTTTAGGGCTATAGACCAAATTTTCTACTTTAGTTCTTGCATACGTTACAAAATACTCTTCCAAAATATAATATCCAGAATTCCCGCTTCTTCAACTGGTTGGACAGATCATCACGTAATTCCAAAATATTGTTTGTTTATTCTTCCGCAATTCACGTAATGGTCTGTGCAGACGTTTTTCTTCATGAGCATGGAAATTTCATGTTATCGCAAACAAATGTACCTATAAAAGCTCTGTTAATATGACAAAACTGCGAAATATTGACCGGAAAGGGAATTCGTTACTGTAAAAAGAACGTAAATGGATATTTAAAACATGGGATATTCTAAATCATAGATAAGAAATACCTATATAATACACGATTCTAAATGTCAAAAACTGATACACATCCCATTCCAATAGGCACTCCCCAACAAATTGTGCAAAAAAATTATTGTTAGACCACTGTAGTGGAAAAGGCCTGAGAACAATAACGAAACTCTGTCAATATTGTGTCCGCTTGGTGGAAACAATGCTTCGAATTCGCCCGAACTCAGTTTTCTGTGTTCCAAAGAACCCGAACAAATTAGAAATTCGACGAGTCCCTGATAGTGACAGATTTATTAGGTGCCCCATTTTCGCATACAAGCCTCGAAGAAGGTTGAAAAGTACATCGATGTTGAGTAGAATGAAGGGAAATTTACGAGTGGCCCCTGAGGATAACATATATGGAAAATTCGATTTTTTCTTAACATAAATAAAAGGCGTTTGTTACCCATATTCTCACGCAAGCAATAGAACCTGGCTTCGTAAAACCAAAGGCTTGATAGTGTTGCAGGTGGCTAAAAGGGCGTAATCTTGTGTGGAAAAATCGGGATTTTGACCGATTTTTCCACACAAGCCCATCGAAAAGATGAAAATGTACAGGGTGGCCCAATAAAAATTAACACCCCTAAGGTGGGGTTGCCGCCAACGAAAGTGACGTTAGATTTCGTATTTTTTTAAGTTGTATAGCATAAAATCTAATAACATTTTTCCTGGCAAAAATTTAGTACAAACATCTCTGTCTTCATTTTAATCATAAGATCTTACAAGCAGTGTTTTGTTTTATAGGTTATGAAAACCTTGGGAAAAATAATAATTCCAGTGCCTTATGATTAAAATGAAGACAGAAATGTTTGTACTAAATTAGATTTTATGCTATACAACTTAAAAAAAAATACGAAATCTAACCTCACTTTCTCTGTTGGCAACCCCCTCTTAACTTGTTAGTTGGAAAAAAAGTTTTTTTACAAAAGTTCTACCTAGATACTAATACAAAGTTTTTTTGTGGCGCTATTGGTGTATTCTGCAAAGCAGCAAGAAAAACGTCGAAGGAAAGAATGGCAGGAACGAGTACCCAATCCTCTTCCGCCCAAACACGCCACCAAGACCGTCGTCGTCAGGTCTGGCCGCGAGCGCCGCGACGCGGCAACGCGGCCGCCGAGCGGGGCCGGGGGCCGGGGGCCGGGGGCCGGGGCCCCCCCGGGCCCGCCGCGCGTCGGCCCGCTTAGTGTTTGCAGCGCTTGCCACGTAGGTGCGCGCCACGGGCCCCCGCGCGATCGATAAACAAAAAAAGGACGGCGCGCGACGACGACGACGACGACGACGCCAAATACGACCCTCTATTATAGGAATCCCAATTGTGATATTTAGTATTCTCATATTGTTTGTTTTTAAGTGTGATAAGAAGAAAACGGCCGCGGCGAAAACCGCTTTCGTGCGCCAACCAGGATAATGAACCTGCACGGGGCGGGCGGCCCCCACCGCTGGGCGTCCACATTCGCATAGTAAGTTGGGATTTTCGGGGGACGCGACGACAACAACAACAACAACGCCCCCGTGCCCGAGCCAACCCCCCCACCACCACCACCACCACTCTGTCGTGTGCGCGTCGGCCGCCATGTTCTTTTAGCGGGCCCCGCCGACTGAAACTAGGAATGTATATAAAGTGTAACGTAATCGCCGGCTGCTGGGCCGCATTGGAAACCAACTGGGCTGGTTTCTGTACGCGGCGCATTTCGACTTTGTTCGCGTTCTTGTTGCGTTCGAAACGTCGGGTCGATTTTATACAGGGTGGAGACCTCGACGGGCGGTCGAAACGGCACGAAAATCTAAATGGTCGGGTGGAGGTTCGGGTAAAGATGAGCCAAAAACTGAAAGCTTAAGTCGTAAGTGACAAAAGCCATTCGCGAGTATTCGGCTTACATAATATTTGGCTGTCTACGCTTGTTCCTATAGTGTACCTCAAGCAGGAGCACAAAAAGGAAAGTTCTCGACATTGCTCGATATTCTCGGCATTTCTAGAAGAATATTGATAATCGTTTGAATAGGTACTTACTTATTTCGCATTCGTCTTATCATCGTTCATTTATTATCATTCCTATTTGCTCAAAATGAAAAATACATTCTCAAGCAGTATGGTACCTATAAATGAAGTCACTTGGAACCGCATAAAAACCTTTGAATTTTATACGGATGATTTCTGCTGATAAGTCTGGTATTTTTACCAATAGCAGCACTGGGTTTTCCAAGTGAGTTCATTCATATTTTACCAGGGTAGCCCGAGGACAGACGCCTCGGCAATAAAATACGACTAATTTTTATCCATATTAAACCGCACCTGCTATTAGTAGTAAAAAAATGTAAAGGAGACAGAGAAGGTAGATATTGCAGTAAAAACAAGTGATTGCATGCTCGCCTAATATAATATCACCAATACTTGCATGGGTTACACTGTTCGACGGCTGGCCACTTGTGCATAATAGGCTTTAACCTTTACGTTGTGTTTGACGACAACCTTAAAAAACCTTAAAAGTTAAATATTATGTTGCTTGTAGCCTGTATAGCTACGTGTAGTCAAAAAATAACAAGTCATTTTTGGTGGACAGCGGACTTATTATTTCAATATCAACTGTAATATAATTTTCCGCTTTTTAGAATTATTCTTCGCTGAGGGATGCGCATAAATCAGCTGACACATTTTTTCTCATTTCTAACCTCGCTTTTAACTTCTAACAGAAAATAAAAAAGACGGAAATACTTACCAGCTGATTCGTGCGCACTTTCCACCGATTATATCCTGAGAAATATCAATTTGGCCACACACCACACACTTTATGCGTCCCATAGTATACAAAATCAGTCACTATATCCTAAATGCTAATAAATAGTCTATAAATTAGCAAAAAAAAACAATTGAAAATACGAAAAATACATACGTAAACAATAAGAAAACTTGACTTGCTGGGCGAATACAAAACAAATACCGCCGGGTAATGAACGCGGCGGCAACGGCGGCGTTGCCATGTTGGGCGGTTTGAAGTTCTGTTGACGATTTTATTAAAGCGATAATTAGCTCCTATAATTACAGCGCAATTTAGTTTTAGTTTAAATTTGTTACATACAAGAAATTAATACCTACATTTGTTAATTTAGCGTAATGGGAGGTGTGCCTTCATTTAATCCCATTATTAAACCCGTCTATTTTGAAATGAAATGCTGTAAACTCAAAAAGATGCTAGCTCTATTTACTTTTTGTATATATATCTTGAAAAGTAATGGTTTTCCGAAATTTAGGTAGGTACTTATAGGACAACAATGATCTAAAGCTGAGATGCAGAGTGACTACTTTCCATTCCTGACTATTAACAATTTTTTGCACAATTTGTTGCAGAGGTACCTATTGGGATAAGGATGTCACGTTTATGTTTCTTTTCATTTCATAATTCGACTTTAACTGTGTTATAAAAAAAATTGTTATTATTTGTTTGAAATCATTGTTTCTCGATAGGTATATTTGGACACAGTCTCGAATTATTGTTGTTAGTTATCTAGTTGGTATCTAGTCTACTACTACCTAGCTTATGCATTTTTTGGTCTGTAAAGTTCATTCAAAGACGTAAGAAAGCGTTTTAGGGGTAGTTATTAGGGGTAATAGCTTTTACAGACTATAAATCCATATCGAGATCCATATTATGTTATTTTCAACAGGCCCGTATTACGACTTTTTGAAACAGGTCAATGTTAAGTAATTTTTACTTAATGAAACACAATATAATATTTAAAAATTTATTTTCATTATATTTGATTACATAGTATGTAAGAAGTAAAAATAATTCTTAGCCCAGACCTGATTTGTCCACCTGCATTTTATGGCCGCACGTCCTTGCCTCCGAATAACGTGATTCGGCACTTATATCTGTAAATGGTGTAAAATACTTCATTGTGTTTTCCTCCACATTTACTTCAAAAGTCGTAGGTATTTGTCAGGTATTTAATTTCCTTTGTACTGAATGTTGTTGTCGCCGAGGGGTTCGCTATGGGAGAGAACGACCGGCGACGCCTACACCGTCTTACACAATCCTTTTAAAAATAGACGATTCGAAATTTAGAATTCATTATTATAAATAAAAATGGTGTCTGCCTGCGGTCTGCCCGTCGCCAGATTTTTTCTCTGTACAGGCGTCTAAATGTTGCCTTAATTTACCTGCAACATGTAGCGTTTATCTAATCGTAGATTGTACAGGGATATCTAATCTCGTTCAAGTGGGAAATAAAGAAAAGTAAACAGCGATGTGCAAGTGTGAAGGTATAAAATTTGTAATAAACGAGGGCAAGTTTGTAAAATTTTACGACGGTTTCGTACACTTTATCTACCTACCTATTTTTCTGTTTACTATAAAGCTATTAACAGTGTCAAGTTCGTAATAGTTTTGTTTATAGTGGCGAACGACGTCGGGTTGTATGTAATTTCAACAACCCGTCTTATAAGTTATTAAAATGTAGATTTGTTTTCAAAATTATGTTCTTATCGGCAAAATATTATTTGTGTGATTTAAAATTATTTGATAACCAAAGTAAATTAATGTAATATGTCAATTTGTTTGTTATTGGCTTTAAAGACTTTATAGTTGATTACGATTTTTTTTATACACATTACATGGGAAAAACCTAAAAATTGTATTGCCTGTAGAGATGTTTAGCGATTTTCTAACCTTATTTCCAACACACTCGGGGTGCTCATTAAGATAAATTATTGAAGCCGATAATTCATTCCTGGTGCCAACAAATTTTACTGGGACACCTGTTACCTATTTTTTACAAGAGACCCGAGGTCGTGTAAAATCCAGAGCAGCACTGACAAATTCTGGGAGGATATTTCATTTCGCAATATTTATTTATAGGCCCGTCATAAATCAAGAGCGGGGCAAATATTTACAATAGCAAAATACAATGTTGATGTGCAGAATAATACAATTTGAGCAGGGGTTTTAAGACACGATTCATGTCACTTCAGCTGATGACTGCGGCTTGATAGACGTGTTTGTTTAAGATTAAATCACAAATTGAGACTTCCAGTTCTTCGATATAACTGCTTGCATTATCTGTTTGAATAATCTTAAGTTATAGAGGTGATGTAGATATAAAATGTTAGGCGACTATCAGATTGATAACATTTCCTGTAATGTACAAGGGTCCATTAAAGTAAACTAAATAACTTAGTAGTTATTGTTTGCCCTCAGCTCATTGTGATTTATATTAGAAGAAAATGTTGGGTTTGGAAATAAATTATTTTTGTTTTTATACCAACAAACTTAAAAGAGATTTTATCGTTTATAATATATATAAAAAAGAAATAAAGAAACTGAAAAATCTAGTGCGTTCTATAGTTACTTATAACTAGCCATGAACTTCATCTCAAACCAAAAGATACCAAAATACTCTTGCTTGCATTTTAGACTCGTTTTTCTTAAGAAAATGTATGGAAATGTACATATAAATAAACCAACGTTTTATTTTATTTTGGATATTAAATTCGTTGTAACAGACACATTTGCATGTTTTTATTTTACAATAATTCTGCAACTAAACCACCCTGTCGATTTTTTTCGTCGTGTGGCGCCAGTGGCGATCGCTTGAAACAGCGCTATGCACATGTCTTTAATATAGTATCGGTCCAGTTTTTACATTGTTCTCATTCACCTTAAAGATCATAAGCTTTAAAAGTTTGGTCGACTTGACAGTAATTTGATGAAAACTAATAACTTGAGTTCGAAAGTATTGGGCTCTATAAAAAACAGAGTAGGTATTTGGCTAGGTATTGGGTTTTCAGCTGCAACAAAATCTTATCGGCGATTGTTTGTTATTGCACCTTCTGTCCTCCAACCAACCATAATATTGTTAAGTTAATTAATAATGAATTTCCTAGTTATTGTCCGCAGCCATAGACCTGTTGAAAATCGTTTTGTAGAAATTTATTTATTCATAGCAATTAATAAAAGGTCTCCGTGCCAATTTTACGCACCTTCTTTCTATAAATAGAGCGCAGTATCATGCTTAATGTTTTAATTGAATCCGTGATCAGTGCAATTTCAAACAATTTGCGGCTTTAATAAAATGAGATCTCCGCGCGGTTTGGTGCATTTTAAGAAGGCAATTATTTTTAATACTAATTTTTCCGGCATCAGACGACTCTTGAATCTTCTAGTAGAATTATTATAATAATAGAAATATATGACCTCATTTTATTTCATTGATTCCATAATCACACCCATGTGTGAGTGTGACGAATATGACAAAATTATAAATATTTATGTCGCAGTAGTAGCTCCTTATATATCTGTTAAAAAAGTTCAGATTTAACCTATTTTTCTTTTGGATTTTTCATGTCATAAGGAACAGTAAAATTACTATCGAAAGATCTAAATACAGGGTATCAAAAAAATCTGTGATAGAATGATAATTTTTTTAGGGTGCTATTGTTTTTGAAATAATAATGTAATGAAAAATACTGTGACCAGACTTACCCATTGATTTTAACACCTTGTATCTCGCTGATAGATCTATGATCTATAAGGAAAAATTCGGATTCTTTTTTAACCTGCCGTAGAACGTTCACGTTTGCTAAAACACACTGTATTACGGCCCCATTTTTTTATGGAAAATACGGTACTTTACGAAATTTTACAAACTTGACAAAACAATTCCTGGGCACTTGCATAAGACCCTACGATTATTTGTAAAAATATTTGCGTAATTAGCAAGTTTTAGACTTTCTTCGAAAGCAGTGTTTTAAAAAAGCAATTTAGCAACATGGCGATACCACTGAAGTGTTCTGAGGTAACTTTATTCTGCGGTGAAAGTTGCACGGAAAGTTGAAATTTCCAAATTCTAACCTCAGACCTCCATAGACTTAGGAAGCCCCGTGAAACCACATTTAGTCAAGAAGTTGCCACATACGACAATATTTCCGCATTATTGAAGTCTGAATATTTATCGTATATGTTCCATATACATATACTTTTCAGCGTGAGCAGCATAAAGAGACACCATTTTGCTATAGAGGAGTAAATACACGGAACACATTCGTAATAAAAAAAAAGAGTATGTGATACCATTTTTGTGTGCAATTGCATTAGTTAAAGCTCAAAGGTTGCAATACATTAAATAATATAAATTCATTGGCAAGCTGGAGATATTTGAATAGAAAAGTAAAATTTGCCTTTATTCCTCTAATCATTGCAAACGGGCATCGGCAACATTGCAATGCCGTTTCTCCTGACAGGCACAGAGGTTGCCACGTTTGTCGTTCTAGACAATAAAACAACGAAACTCTAGATTTCAGCCTGAACAAAATTGTGCAATTAAGGGTTAAAAGCCGTTGTTTCATTTATTAGGTGTTTTGTTGGTGCATCTACTGTGAACTGAGTGCGATTTTAGAGCAGTTAAAAATATTGTCAAGTACCCTATTGTTCTCAATATTGTTTAGACCAAACAATCGAGCAAAAAGATGTCCAATTAAAAAAAATAGTGACATTTTTACATTGTTTTTTTTTTCGTTCGTTTGCAGATCTCCGGCTGGCCAGACTGACGATGCAGCACTAGCGACGATGCGCCCCACCACCGGTACCCCCGCAGCCCCCTCCGAGCCGCCGCGCCGAACCGCAACCTTTCCTACTTACCAAGTGCCTCAAGAGACGATGCGGGGCCGCCGCCAAGGCGCATCTTCACCAGGTGAGTTGCGACAACGCACCGAATCTAACTGGAGACGTCCCTGTGGTGTCCCCCATCGAATTAATGTGTAGTGGACAATGATCTGTATACCTAGATGACCCATTCAAATGGTATTGTAATCCACGTTGATATACAATAAAATATCAAAACAAATACCCTGTAGTGGTACACAGCTGATCCGTAAATATATTGCCCACCAGTGGAAAGTTCGGTTTTATCCAGTATTTCTAGCACCACACACAACGCATTTTAAGCGCCCCATCACTATTCACTATAATAGTTTGATAGTTAAACAAATGTGAAGAGTTTATTAGCGTTTTTAACCTGTAGCCGGCGCACTACAACAAGGCGTCTGTAAAGAAACAGACGCTTGGCACTGCGGCGTCGTTGCCAAATCTATTGCGCTTGCCCCAGTTTTCCTTCTATGCAACCAGGCTTAGTACATAATTTAATATATTTTCAACATCTGTATTTTAATATTACCAAATCTCACGGCTATAACTTCATTGCTATAACAATGTATTTTGCATTGTATTTTATCTCTGGAAAGCGCCAAAAAAGTGTCAGACCTGACATCCGTGAGCAGTCTTTATTAATACGTCAGTCAACGATATTATTTTATTGATCATTTTCGAACACGTAACTTTGAGAGACGACAGGTCTCCCATTTTGCTCGACAACCAAAACTATAAAATATGTACCTACAAGTGAAATCTGTAATTTTCATAGTTCTTAGGTAAATTAAAGCCTTACCCAAAAGGATCCATATCTACAGGGTGAATCAGTTTTTTGTAGCAGGACTTTAACAGGTCATAGATCTTCAAAAAATAACCGCATTTTTTACATAAACTATATCATTTTAACGCCTTATAAAAAAGTTACAGGGTGTTAAAAAACTATAGTTGAGATATTTAAGTCATATTTGGTGTACGCTATAACGGCACGGGTTAGCATGAAACCTGTTAATATCGAACATCTTGCACAACCAGTGGCGGAGAAGTGGGTAATTGGTAAAATTATTTTTAGGAAAAAAATGAATCATCTTGTATTGTAATAAAAGGTATTGGATTTTTTATGTAGATTTTAATTGCATACAAAAATGTCCTCTCGGTATTTGTTCGCATGTGTTCTAATTTAACGGCAAATTTCATTTTTTTTTGTATTATTTCGGGGTATTTCTGAAAATTATCTAAAAAAAATGCTCCATAAGTAACACTTAAAGTAGAAATAATGTGTTTGCTACTTTAAATAAAGTAACTTTTTCCAATATACTTACCTATTTAAGGCTATACTTTTTAAGTTACAGGGTCTAAAACATTTAAGGAAGATACAATAAAGGTTACGCTCTGTATCTTGAAAAGTAAAACCTTGAATGCGTTAGTTCACTGGAAAAAGTTACTTTATTTAAAGTAAGAAACACGTTTTTTCTACTTTAAGTGTTACTTATGGAGCAAATTTTTTAAATAATTTTTCAGAAATACCCCGAAGTAATACAAAAAAAAATGAAATTTTCCATTAAACTATAACACATGCGAACAAATACCAAGAGGACACTTTTGTCTGCAATTAAAATCTACATAAAAAATTCAATACCTTTTGTTAAAATACAAGGTGATTCAATTTTTTTCTAAAAATAATTTTACCAATTACCCACTTCCCACTGGCTGTGCAAGATGTTCGATATTAATAGGTTTTGTGCTAACCCATGCCAATTTAACGTATACCAAATATGACTTAAATATCTCAACTAGTTTGGTAAATATTCAATAAAGTCCGCATATTTTTTTTAACTTTAACACCCTGTAACTTTTTTCTAAGACCTTAAAAAGATATAGTTTATACGAAAAAGTGCCGTTATTTTTTGAAGATCTATCACCTATTAAAGTCCTGCTACAAAAAACTGATTCACCCTGTATAAGTTCAATTTCTTATGTAGCTACTTTATATTTAAACTAAACACTGACACGAAAAAAACACAAATAAATGGAAATTAAAAAAGATCAAGCCAAAGAACCGTTACGACTGACACAAACCAATAGACCGGGAGATAGTGACAGATTTTTGGACGTGATTTCACTCAGTAAGGGAAAGTCGCCGAATTTCGGATACTACTTTAAATTTACTAAGTATTTATTATACAGAAGTGTTTTTTATTTATTTTTTCATATAAGCATATGCAACGTGTTATAATGAAACAAAATTTATTGTCAAAAGAATTTTACTACATTTGTTTTTTCCAAGAAAACGACGGTATATGATGCGGTACATTTTGGTGCGACTGAAAAAAGGTTCCTAATTTCGGACACGGTATCCGAAATTAAGAGACTACTTTCTACAAGTGTAAAAACTATATATTTAAACAAAAGGCGCACACATACGTTTTTTCTAGCTTCTTTATTAGCTTGTTTGATGTAATTTCCAATGTTTCGGGACCGAAACAAAATTGGAGACATTAGGATAGGTAGGTATCCCATTTGTTTTCCTCTGACCTCATTATAATAGCCAGTTTCAATGGATCTGTCACTTTTTCTGAAAATAAACAATTTACTCGCAACCAGCATATTATATTAAGCCAGAATTTTAGGTTTCTGGTATCCGAAATAAGGAACTTCAGACTATCCGAAATTAGACACCTTTTCACTTTTTAGGTTAGAGTAATTCAGTACTGTTATTTTTGAAATCTGTTTAATTGTGACTAGAATACCGGCTTAATTAATATATTAACTTAATTAGTACGCAAACACAAAATTCTGGAATGATTATTTCAAAGATCGACACAGCTCAAATCGCGACTGAACATAAAACTCCGCCATGCAATTTAGACGTTTGGAGCTGCCATCTAATGGAGGGAGATTGTACCACCACAATATTGCATAGTGGGCTTAATTTGACTTTTTGCATTGTATAGGGTGAGGTTTCAATTTAAAACAACAGATGGCTTCTTAGATAAACCACTATCCGAAATTAGGAAACCATCCGAAATTAGGCGACTTTCCTCTATGCCTTTCAAAGGTATGAATCAGAGAGTCGTCCTGGGTTCTTCATATGAAAAACTGAGTTTTCATTTGTTCGAAAAATATGCGTTTTGATTTGATTTTAGTCAGGCTGCCATGTGTTTCATAATGAAGTTCAAAATAGAAAATTCCTCGGAAAACTATAGGCATACCGTTACCGTGTGCCCAAAGGGCTATTATTGTCAAATTGTGTTTTAATAATTAATTTTTCCACGTTTCTGAACAGGCTGCCAATGAGAAGTATTCTTGTTATGAAACCGCTGAAAAAGGATGGCATACAGTTTCCGTATGTCCAAGTACAGTTTAAATTGAATGTTATTTAATCATTTAAACGATTTATTCAATGTAAAGTGTACTTGGACATGCGCAAACGGTATGCCATCTTTTCTTTAGCAGGTTTACGACAATAACTTACATACATATAATTGACAGCCTGTTCAGAAACGTGGAAAAATTAAGTATTAAAATACAAGTTCACGTGACAATAGTAGCCCTTTGGGTCCACGTTAACGGTATGCCTATGGTTTTCCGACAAATTTTCTTTTTTGAACTTTATTATAAAACACATGGCAGCCTGACTAAAATCATATCAAATTACTTTTCCATATGAAGAACACAGGATGACTCTCTGATTCATACCTTATTAATGTGAGAATATACGCAAGATAATGCCCTTTGAAAGACATACTGAGTAAAATCACGTCCAAAAATCTGTCACCATCTCCTGGTCTACAAGTAGGAATCTGACGTTTTGCTCACAAACATGTTTTGCTTATTTCTGTGTTATGTGGTTGCGCTAATTTATTTATTGTTGCACTTACTCCAGTTTGGCTGCCAGTTTCTCTCTAGGCTCCTTCCATACTAACTTATAAATCCGATCTGTCTCCAACGACTACTACAGGCTTGGTAATTAATTGGTTTAGATAGAGCAACCGTCAAAGTGCCGAACTATACCCATGTAGCTATAGCAACCTCAACCTATATCTGTATTTTTATATTCAACAAGAGATCATTGGCGCAATATTTTAAAATATTGCAAGAAATTGTGCAAAATCTAATTCTATACGCAGCAGCGTGTGAATGTGAGTCATGAAATGAATACACTACAAAAATAATAATTTTTCTGGGTCGGTTCTATTTTTATAAAAAGTCTTGATTTGGACTTTTCGAATTACCGTACAGGTTGTTATTTCCCCCCCCCCCCCCTTACATTTTTATTTTTTAACCTAGAAAAATGTTAAGTAAAAAGAGCCTTTTAGCAGTTATAATAATGTAATACTTGGTATATTCATCTGGCAGTTTTTTAAATAATAATTATTTTATTTATTTTTCGGTAGCATTTCTCAGTTGGCCTTGAAACAAAACTTAACTGCCCTTAACTGTCAGATAACGGCTTCTTGTTGCCCGTTTTGTAGTTTGTGACATCTAAGTCCTAGAATCGAACAAAGGTTTCATTCATTAATTATTTATTGTTTGAAATTAATTTGTTTACTAACTAAATCAACAGTTTGTATACCAAATTTGGAATATGCGGAAATGCAGCTATATTTTAAGGGCGAATGCTCATCGTTATTTGTGATATTTTCTTCTGTATTAAGTATTCCCGCAAAGGTTTCATTTTCGAAACAATGGGCATCAGCAGCGGAACCAAAAAATGTATAACGTCGATGTATAGTTGGACTAGCAAAAATAAAATAGAAAAATATAGGGTATTTTATTTAAAACATTTAAGTATAATATCTATATCTCTGATACTCTATGTTCAATTATTGTTTTCTCTGCTCTGTTGGAACCCTACAACTTTTCTCTTTTACATTTTTTTATATATATGTCAAAAAATAAAAAAGTTAATGAGTAAAAAATAATTGTGACTTAATCCTAACCATAGGTAAGGGTCATTTTTAGAACATCATTCTTGGATATAAAATAAGTGTGTAGATGCCTAATAAAAGAACAGAAAATTTTGTTTACGAGAGCAAGTGAAATTTATAGAGTGCAGGCATAATTAATTTCCCAGTGAGAGTGTTTAATGATATTCAGAATGATTCACCACTTTACAGATTGTTAAAGCGGTGGTTTGTTGACGACTGCATTCCGAAGCCTTGATTTTTTTGTTTTTGGTTGAACACATCAGTAAGGGCCAAATACCTTTTTGGCAAAATTGTCAAAAATCAGTTTTTCTACACCGTCGCATGTAGAGCTACTACAGCTACTACCTTGCGACAATCGACGCAGCTCGTCGTGATTTACAGGATACGGTGAAATCAAGGCCGTGGAAAATTCCCTACGTACGCGACGAGGTTTTCGGGTATCAACCCCTTTGGATTATACTAAAATTTGTCGATTTCCGCAAAAATATTAAACTTGTCCGGAAATGGGGTTATCTAACGCAGGTTGACCCGCAGAAACTTGGAAATTTCCTAAAATATAATCTTCACAAGTTGAAGTCCATTTTATAGCTGTCACTAAGGAGCTTTTTGTTCTGAATATATATATATATTTTATATACAGAGGAGGCACTGTCTCCCCTGACGAGCCGCTACTGAGAGTGAAGGTGGATTAATGAACAATTATTATTGAAACTATTCTCTGTTCAACGAATGTTCATACCTACGTCTTAACTAGCGTCCTTGTCTGACTCGTGAATATACGACCGATATCCATCGTATATTCATAAGTAAGACAAGGACGGGAGTTGTGACGTAGGTATGAACATTCGTTGAACAGAATTTAAGTTATTTTGCTTACCGCACACCACCTTGTTCCGCCACAATGCGACTTTATTCGAAAACAACGCGGCTTTGTTCCGCCACAACACGCCGCCTTGTTCCGCTACAACACGACTTTGTCCGGTCACAAGGCGACTTTGTCCCGACACAGCGCGACTTTGTTCCGCCATGATACGACTTTGTTCAGCCACAACGCGACTTTGTTCGGTCACAACGCGACTTTGTTCCACCATTTTACGACTTTGTTCCGCCACAACGCGACTTTGTTCTGCCACAACGCGACCTTGTTCCGGCCGACCGCCGACCTTGTTCCTAATATGACGCCGCCCTTGTTCCAGATACTGCAGCAGCGGCCGCCGCCGTCCGCGGCGGCGGCGGCGCGTACGACGGCGGCGGGGGGGACGGGCGGGGGTCGCGAGCCAACCCCCCGCCGACGCCCGCCCGCAACGCCAGCAGCGGCGGCGGCGGCGGCGCCCCCACGACGGGGCCCGCCGCCCCCTCCGCGCCCCCTACGTCTGTGATAACCGGCTCGGCCGGCGGCCGCCGCGGCGTCGACGCCGCGCCCACCGCCGGCGCGCAATCTGTGACCGACAACTGTCTTCTGATTTCTGTTACCGTACCAAAAATACAACGTAATGACCATCACATGGTGAGTATATAGGTACTACGTCATACTTTCGTGAAAATTGGAAGAAACACGCTAATAGGTTCTTTTCATGATTTTCTTTATATATTTTTTGGAAGGTGGGGGTCCACTAGGCCAATTTTTTTTCACGGGCGGTTTAAAAATTAATTATTCGAATTTTCTCTAGGGCCGTGATTGGCTGGAATATTGTGGAGTTGCGGTGTTCCTATAAGCTGTACTGAGAAAATATATGACATACCCACGGTATGTCATTGCGCATCTTGTGACGCGTCAGTTGCGAGTCAGAATTTAAATTGCTCCATATGTCTTGTCTGCGGCATGCAGCAATCGATTTTTTGGCAAGATTATTGTCCTTGGGAAATCTATAGTACTTAATTTCCGTTCCCTTACTGTTTCTGTTATTATTTGGACAAACGCTGACTGCACATCCCGGCATTTCTGGCCTATTTTAAAGCACTGTCGAGCTGGACTGGCAGTTGTTTACACTTCTTTCTTGACACATTAAACTGTAAACTATAAGAAATCGTAAAACACAACCGCATTTTGAATTCGTGACTCGCAACTGACGTAGATGCGCAGATTTGCCTTGTTTTCGGATTCGTTACTGACATAGCGTGGGTAAGTCTATCGTGGTTTTGCCTATGCCGATACTGATTATTAATTTATGCAACTAACTAGGTATGTTTAACAATCGAGGTGGCTATGCAAATAAGGCAACCCGAAACAAAACTCGCTTATTGACGGTTGTTTTCCAAAAGTGTCAAAATTAATTCAGTTATTAAAAATAGGGAGAGGAAAAGTTATTGATAACGAATTCGGACTGATTGTTTATTAGATGATCAAAAACCGGAAAATCAAATTCGGAAATCGGGAAATTATTAAGTTTATCAGGTATATAGTGAAAAGTATTTACTATTTACAATTATTTCGCAACCCTTCAATTTACAGAATAAGGACATATTTTCGTGAAGACGATGTCAAAAATAGGAACCAATTATTGTAATTCAACGAGTGATTATGAAAATTTTGATGCCTATTCGTAAATATACAGGGAGTCCCAGTTAAAAGAAAAGTACAGGTCGTTAAAAACTACCCAAGCAGCAGATTTTTCTGGTGCAACCTGTCAGTTTTCCTGTTTTACACAAAATCTAAGCATTCTATGACAAATTTGCAAGAAACATTTTTTATGTGAAATTGAATGGGGATTATCGGAAACCCAACAAATAATGCAGATTGCCATAGGCGTGCGTAATTTTCGCTAATAAAGAGTACAATTTATCCGCCTGCATGCCACTGGTAAAATTAAGCAGACTCTAGTGCCTCTGTTCCAACCACATTCTTATAAACTATAAACAAATTGCAGATTGGTAGCGTTTGTCGTTTCCAAAATATTCAGGATAAACTTTCACATCTTGCATCTTTCTTATTTTTTCATATTATGCGCTTTTTTGCTTTAATATGAGATTTTCTACCATTAGTTCTATTTAGGTTTGACATTTGCCACTGGGACACCCTGTATTTATTTGCTTTAGCACCTGTTACCAAGCCGTCTATTGAATGTGTCCACAATCATAAGAAACCTAAGCTTTTTTACAACTGTCGAGTTCAGTTCAACGGCATTTTCCGTATTTTTAATCGGGTGAAAGGCATAGTTTGCATATTCAGGCTTGCATCTATTAGCATACTTAAACATGAACATTGTCTCAAATACCTGGAATAACTTTGCGCACATATATGCCTAATAAAAAATATTTTGGCTAAATTTCACTGAAGATATAGTCAAATCTCGACACTGGGTTTAGTGTTTGTAATAGGCAAGGTACCCTATTATAAATTTAAAATGGCCTTTAATGTAATTCTTGGCAGAATAATTTGACTGTACCGAGGAAAACATTGGAGAATAAGTGAGTTGTTTGTTCTGTCGAAGGAAAGGCACTTTTATACTTAATTGCCTATCAAGTTTTTTCACGCTCCTAATAGATTTTTTTCTGCTTTAAATTAATGTTATTACTTAATTTTACACAAGTTATTACAGATAACTAGGACTTTGATTATGATGTTTAAGTACTTAATAATGTGAGAACAAGAATTAATTTAAAAGCAAATAGCAATATCTATAATCTTTATTTTATAGAAATCGGATACTTACCTGCATAATATTAAACAAATAATGTATTATGTACATTGTATAGGGTGTCCCAGTTAACGTGATAAACCGGATTATCTGTAATTTTAAAGATAAATTTATGTTTCAAAAATTAGACTTGGGTAGAAGTTTCCTTGGAATTCGAATATGACGTCAAACTTAATGTACAGGATGTTGTTAAAAAGTTATTCCAAAAAATCGTGATGTTGGATTTTAACACGAAATATTAGTCCCATTTTTCATTTCTGACTCTCGGTTTGACCGGAAGTGTACATCACTTTCTCATATTTTTGACACACCCTGTATATTTTGGTTTTTAGGTTTCTTTTCTTCTCTCAGTTTCAACTATACAGAGTGTCTCACTTAATACACAAAATAGTCCCATTTTTCATTTCTGACTCTCGGTTTGACCGGAAGTGTACATCACTTTGTCATATTTTTGAGACACCCTGTATATTTTGGTTTTTAGGTTTCTTTCCTTCTCTCAGTTTCAACTATACAGAGTGTCTCACTTAATAGTGAAACAGCCCTATAACTTCTTTAATTAATTTTCTAAAAAATTGGTTGTTTACTCCAAAGTCAAAGCCATCTCCGATGCCACAATCGAGGCTAAAAATCCGAAAGTCATATTAGGCATTTTATTTTCAAAAAAATTTACGAAAAACACAGAACCCTAAATCCAAAATTTTGTCAAAATAAAAAAATATTAAATAAAAAAAATGTCCAAAAATAGTAATTTACTAATTTCCTGCGTTTAGAAAAGCGTGCCATGGATGTTTTAAAGACAAGTTGTTTGCTATCATGTCTATTGTCACTCATTGCCTTCAAAACTTCCATGGCACACTTTTCTAAGCACAGGAAATTATTAAATTGCTGTTTTTGGACTTTAATTTTTTATTTAATATTTTTTTATTTGACAAAATTTTGGATTTAAGGTTCTGGATCGATTCTGAACAACTTTTTTTTAGTGATTTTTTTTGAATAAACAATGCCTAATTATGATTTTCGGATTTTTACCCTCGATTGTGGCATCGCAGTTGTCTTTGGCTTTGGAGTAGGCAACTAATTTTTTGGAAATAAGTAGGTAACAATGCCATCTACCTTTGGTAAAAATTTTGTTCTGGTCGGTTAAAAATTAAAGAAGTTATAAGATTGTTTCACTTTTAAGTGAGACACTCTGTATATTATAGTTGAAGGGTCATTTTGCTCTAAAAAATGTTTAGGGAACCACCCTATAGATCAGTTCGTACCAGGAATTTCGAGTGTGATCTTTTGGTTGAACACTTAGGAGGTAGACCCCAAGTACCCTTGAAAAACCCATTCTGATTGGATTTTTTTTTGCGACCCCTATAGCCATCTTGATTGGACTATTATTAATGAGTTCTCTCTCGCCTTGTTCCAGGTCGCCCACAATAATAATAGAGATAAGTTAGATAGTAGTAAGTTTGGTGCTTTGCCCCTCGGACGAGACATTCCCAACCAAAAGTCTGATGACCTCGAAGTACTCGTTGACCTCGACAACGCGGCCAGCAAACGCGACGAAGACGGCAACAACGACAGGCGGGCGGCTGCCGCCCGCCCCGACTACGACGGCGGCCCCTGCGTCCCGCTGAGGCTGCGCGGCGGTGGCGAGAGCAGCCTCAGCACCGGCACGTCCGGCTGGGGCACGCCGCCCTCCCAGCAGGCCAACAACAACAACAACGGTGAGCTGCGCTCTTTGTCGCTTGTCGGTCGCGCGTTTTCGTTTGGTGTCGCCAAGTTTTTTTTTGTATTTCAAAGAAAATTTGCACTCGAAAGGCTTGCGTCAAAACGTCATTTATCAGTAGGTAAGGCGGCACCTTGGGCGCCCCCCCCCACTTTCCTCCTAGGCCCCGCCCACTTCAAGCGTGCGTCAAAACGTCAATTCGTGCGTCAAAACGTCAAAGCGTGTGTCGAAATGTCAATCCGTGCGTCAAAGCGTGTGGGGCGGGGCCTAGGAGGAAAGTGGAGGGGGGCGCGCAAGGTGCCGCCTTACCTACTTTTATCTCTTGTGTGGATCACGGTTGGTTTATACAGATGCCTTTTTTTTATTTTTATCTTTTACCTTAAATAGCTAGAAAGTAATGTCGGCGTTTATACAGTGTTTTTTATCTGTCTTTATATTTTACTTTAATTTAAGACTTCAGGTTGGTTAGTGCAGCGACTTTATCCTTATATTCAAGTTTTTGCTTTATATTTCGACGGTTGGCAGCCGTCGTGACATGTATGAGATGTGACTATTTTGGATTTTCGCCATATTTTTATAATGAAAATAATATCTAACATCCACATAACCTACTATCAATGTTCTGTCAACACAGATCTATATTTCTGTGTCTGTGACCTACATAACGCATAGAAACTAGGGACTTTTGGCTCTTTATACTTGATTTTGACATATGTTTGTTTTTGCGCACGCGCGTTTGCGTTTTCTTTATAAAAATTAAAGATAAGTTGATACTTATCATACCCGATCATATGTGCTATTTCAACTTTTTAAAAATAAAGCAAAAGTTTGAAGATAAAGAGTCGCTGCACGAACCAACCTTTCCTAACTTTCAAGTTTTTCTTTATCTTAAGAAATTTAAGGGGTGTGCGCATGCTAATGTGTTGATAGCACTGTTGAAACCAAATGTAACTAGGAGACAGGTATGCTTTTGGCACTTACAAAAATATCTACTCAAATAATAAAGTGCCCAAAAAATCGTTAACAAAATCGCACTCCGCACCGCAAGTCGCAAGAAAACATAATGGCCAGGAAGCTGTTGATCAGCTGTGACCTACCTTTTCTTATTTTAATACATGATGAAAATCCCCAGATGTTTTGACCCTACCTGAAGTGCGCATGCGTAAACAGGGTTTTTAGAGATTGTTGCCTAACCTAAACAAAAAAAATGTATGTGACTCCACAGATCAAACCCTAAAATCGTTGTCTGACGTATTTATAAAGACTTCTCACGGCTATAGCTTTATGTCCTGGATAACAGATGGCTCTGATGGCTAACAATGTATTCTGCATTGTATTTTATCTCCGGAAAGCGCATGGTGAGCCAAAAATGTGTCAGACGTGACAGCCGTGAGCAGTCTTTAATAATATGTCAGTCAACGCTAAAATATTGTTTTTTTACTACTAACCTGAGAAATCACCATTATTTACCTCATTCCTCTAATAAGAAGTAATATTTCTCTACCTAGGTAAATAATGATAATAAAAAAATACCTAGGTAAATAATGAAAAATTTTCTATGTGACATTTAAAAATTAGTGTCATTTTATCAGCTTAACAACTGAACTCCCAGGCTATTTGATATTTTGAAGTATTTGAAAAAGCGAGAAATGACTAAAATATGGAAATATTTCAATGTTAGTAGTAAAAAAAATTCTATATACACTTCGGTTGAGAAGGCCATTATTTACCTCGCATATTATATAAAAATGCTCTATAAATAATGGCTCACTTCTCAACCTAGGTGTATAATATACTATTTATCATTTGTGGAGAAAGCTGAGGACTCGATCGAAGGTTATCACCTGGTCATCACATTTTTCTTAAAAAGTTTTGGCTCTGATAATAACAATGCTATAACTATTTTTGTGTACAAACTCAACCAAATATTTCTTTTCGGTTATCACCTCATAATTGTCATATTATTATTGAGCGAAAGCTTTACCCTCAATGGATTTTTTAGATTTTTTTTTAACATCTATTAGCATCTTCTTCACTAACATATAATTCAAATGTCTCCCCTGTCTCACCATCAGTGAGAACAATTTTCACCGATTGTTTTATATTTAAATCTATTTTTATATTTAAATGCTAATAATACCCAGTATTAAGGGTGAATTATTAGGTCACTGGTCAGTGCTAGGGACTTAACCCTATTAATCTGTTTTATTTAGTTCTTATGGTAAAATGAAACACGCAAAAAATATATTTTCGCAAATTATCTAACAATAAATATTCCACTGCGGACCTAAAGTTTATCGATTTACTTTTCGAAGGTCGTGAAATAGATAGTATATCACTTAAAAGTGTGATTCTATTGGAGAGTGCGGTTAAATAAAAAAAAAGTGTTTTTACCTCTGGATTCAAAGGAGCCAACAGATAGTTATTCTACTGGAGATCCTTAATACTGTGCTATAGGTTGCTGATAAGTTAATAAGAAAGACATCCTGTTTTGGGTAGGATTCCTGGATAGGGAGAGTTGGCACAATAAAGTCATTAGTGTCATTATTCGCCAATTTTGGGCATTACAGAGCTAGATTATTTTCTATCTTTTGCCCCCGCAATAATTTTAAATTTCCATAGATGTGACTTTTAAAAAAAAACTGTTAAAAAGTGACATTATTGTCCCAACTCTCCCAATCCAGGAACTCTAGTTTTGGGTAATTATTTAGTATAGTGTATACCCCAGATTTTTTTCTTCAAAATACGTACTAGCAAGAAGGATGATCTTTTTTTAGTGGGCCTATATAAAAAAGAAGGGTAATAATGCTTCATTACGTCCTGTCGTCAGCTATGTCAAGCAGAAGTGGCTGACCTCGCAACCACCCGGAAAATATGGCATACATCTTGTAAAATTTTGGGTTTTCCACGGGTTTTTGCGATGTTTATAAGTTCATATACAGGGTGGACCCAGATCGACAATACGATAGGTGTAAAAGACAAAAAAAATTCGAATTGAAACCTGATCAGTGATCAGCCTTGCTTGATTAGAAACTAATTTGCACCATGTTATTATATTTGAAAAATCAAGCAGGCCTTTACAGGGGCAATTTATTCGTTTTCAGTTCAAGTAAACTAAATTTTCCTTAAGATAGATCGAAACATTTTATTGGAAAAAGTTGTCGAGAATGAAAATTTAAGTCCCCAAACCAAATTTTAAAACAATCGGCAGACTTTGATTTTTTTTAATTTCAACTTTATTTTTTGGAAAAAAACCAAAGTATGCCGATTGTATTGAAATTTAGTACAGGGTCTTAAATTTGCATTCTGAAAATTTTTTTTTGATAAAATTTTTCGATAAATGTACTCGACTTAAAAAAATCAAAATATGCCCATTGTTTTATAATTTGGTACGGTGATTTGGAATTGTATTCTGAACAACTTTTTTTAATAAAATTTTTCAATATCTCTTGAGGAATAGGCAGTATACCTGAACTGAAAATGAATAAATTGCCTCTGTCAAGGCCTGCTTGATTTTTAAAATATAAAAATTCGGTGCAAATCACTTTCTAATCAAGCAAGGCTGATCCCCCAAAGCTCAAGTTTCAACTCGAAATTTGTTTGTCTTTTACACCTATCGTATAGTCCATCTGGGTCCACCCTGTATCTATAAAAAGGGTTTGAAACCTCTTTTAGTGATTAGTTTGAGGTGGTTACAGTAAATAAAAATGAATCCCGAATATAACCATAAATACCAATCGTCGTGAAAAGTGAACTGTCGAAAATAAATTTGATAATTCATTGTCTCGCAAACTACTTCCGACCCGCAAAAACAAAGGTCAGTTGTTTCGGGTACCTCGAAAATACGTGGGTATTCAACATTTCAAAATAAATCTGGCGTGGTTACACCACACGAAATAATTACTTACCCCGTTTCGTAATGAACGCCCGCATCACCCTCGTAACCCCTCAACGCAGCGAACCACGGCGGCTGGGGCGCCAGCAACCAGGCGCCGCCCGGCGGCGGCTCCCAGCAGTGGGGCGCCAACAACCAGAACAACAACAACAGCGGCGGCGGCAGCAGCACGGCCCGCCCGCCACCCGCCGACGGTAACCACGGCCGCCAGTCCCGTCGTACACCTCTACCCTGTCCTTGTTGCAGCTAACAAGGCGCCGGCCAGCGGCGGGCAGCAGCAGCAGCAGCAGGCGTCGGCGGCCGCGTCGGCCGCGGCGCAGGCCAACGGCCCGGCGGGCGGCGGCGGCGGCTGGGGCGCCGGCAAGCCGCCGGCAGCGCCGGCCGCTGCGGGGTCGAACGGGGGCGGCGGCGGCGCGCCCATCGCCGCCGCGACGAACAGCAACGGCACGGCGACGACCACGACGAAGCAGCAGCTCGAGCAGCTGAACAGCATGCGCGAGGCGATCTTCAGCCAGGACGGCTGGGGCGGAGTAAGTACGGTACTGAAACGATACGATACGAACAGGCGAAATGCATGGCGGGCTGTCCAAAATATTTGTATTTGCCCATCTTCCATGGGAAGGGGACAAGGTCTGGCAAGTCAACAAGTTAACGGTAAATAACCACATGCGGTGCGGCAGTAAACTTGTCTTGTACATGTATTACAGAGGATATTTTGGATAGCTAATACAAAATAATAATAATCAATGGGGCATGTTTCAAGATTTTCAAGAATGAAAGGTGGCCCACGGTTGGCGTGAATAAGAAGGACACCCTATTTTATTTTACATTTTACGGAAAAAGGACACTTGACAAAAAGTTTTGTTTGTATTTAAAATGAGGTTGCCGTGGAGAAAATTAATTGATTAATTAAAATGTCAAAAAAGTATCACTAGGAATAATTATTATTGTTCGGAATTAAATGTTACGACAGAATTCCAATTTGTGGCAAAATTTACCCACGTTTTTCCTCTTATAATAATAATAATAACACAGAATTGGCAATATTTTAGAAACATAATATACAGTGTGGTCATTTAAGTGCCCAACATATATGGGATTTTTTTTTATTAATTGCACATACAAAATACAGATATTTCCGAAAGTTGATGCATGTTCGATAATCATATTAGGTGCACTTAGAATGGTTACATACAGGTAGGTACAAAAATATAAAAATTGTATAAGAGTAAAGTACCCTTATTTCAGAAAATTCAGCAAAATGTTATTAAGAAAAGTTGTTTAGAATTAAAAGCTATGCCTAAATACGAAAACATGGCCTAAGGAAAAAAATTTTGTCAATTAATTTCCAGTTTAAAGAAAGTTAAAATAAAAATCTTGCTCCTTAAATGAAAGTTTTTAATATACACATTATCATTACTAATGTTTTACCTTCTTCAGAAGAATTTTTGCGAAATTTTAAAGTTTTGTTTAATATCACTGCAACAAACATGAAGTTTGATTTCCTGAAAAATTTAAAATCTAAGGTAATTTTACAAATATGCTTGAATTTGAACAAAGTTATGCGAAATTTTATGCCTATTTTGTATTTTAATTCGTAAGTGTTACAATATTTAGATACATTTCTGTAATATTTTTGACCTTTTATTCACCTTATCTGACAATAACTAATTTACAACAAAGCACCTTTGAAATAATTTGAGAGTAATTGCATTGTTTATTTTTTGTCCATTAAATTTATTATAATATGCCGATAAAATGTTTTAAGTTTCCGTTTTCAAAGAAGTATAATAAAAAATATCGTTCATTACACGTCCAGAAATAGATTTTTCCGTGCTTGCATGACTTCCCGTGTTCGGCTGCGCCTCACACGGGAATTTGTCACGCACGCACGGAAAAATCTTTATTTACAGACTCGTAATGAAATATACTATTTCAATTAGATCGAGTTTTTTTCTTTGAGAACAAGCGGGAGTTATTCCCATAATATTAAGATTCATGTACACTTATTCTGACAACAATGTATGACACATTGTATACCCGTGACTACGTTTTTCTCGTGACAACTCGATCGGATTGGAATGGATCCGACTGAGTGATGTCAAATCTTTTATAATAATTCTGCGTTTACATCATCAGTATTGAATCCTACGGTTTTCAATCCTCTATAGGAACATTATCTTATTATACTTATTCCACAGTAGGTTGGTGCACGTTCTGGCCAACTTCTGTTTGGAAATAGCGGCTTAACTTGAAATTTTAAATTTGATTGAATTTCAGTCTGTAGGGTTTACACCATCTATTTGAGTCCGCTCCAGTGAATTGAAACCTCTCTCTCAATCGGATCGAACGCGTCAAGATAAATGTAGTCTATGACACTATACGGAAGATTTGTAGAAGTATCACTGCAATTTTCTCAGTGATATACAGGCTGTAACTTTGATTAGTACATAAATTTTAACTGGAAAATTGAGCAGAGGGATCCGCGATGCGCTGGATTCCGAAAGGTTGTTGACCGCTGTGCTATCATCAGGTGTACTACCATGTGAGAGTGAACCAGTGATACTAAAAACGTTCCTAAGTATAATCGCAATTTTTGACATATTTTGGTGTTTTTTATTTAATGCCAGTTAAAATTTCTGTACTAATCAAATTTACCCCCTGTACAATGGATAAAAGTTGATTTTAAATTTGTATACTTGTCAACATTATTTTAATTTGGCGTATTTATACAATACACATGACAACAATGATAATAAATTTTCCAAGAAACTCTCGAACGGAGACCCCCATCTCCGCCTTTCATTCTCGAAAACCGACCGAACCAACGAGAACGCCGTCACATTCCCTTCTCTCCCCCACCCCAGCAACACGTCAACCAGGACACCAACTGGGACATCCCGTCCAGCCCCGAGCCCCCCATGAAGATGGACGGGGCGGGCGGCGGCGGCTCGGGCGTCGGCTCCGGCGTCGGCGGCGGCCCCCAGCAGCCGTGGAAGCCGGCCGTCAACAACGGCACCGAGCTGTGGGAGGCGAACCTGCGCAACGGCGGCCAGCCGCCGCCGCCGCCCCAGCAGAAGACGCCGTGGGGCCACACGCCGTCAACCAACATTGGCGGCACGTGGGGCGAGGACGACGACACCGGCGACAGCTCGAACGTGTGGACCGGCGTGCCCAACAACCAGCAGCAGTGGGGCAACGGCGGCGGCGGTGGCGGCGGCGGCGCCATCTGGGGAGGTGAGCGAGCGTTCGGCCTGGTTTGGCGTGTGCGTTTTCGTGTGTTTGCGTGTGTGTGGTTTGCGGTGTGAGAGGCTCGGAGGGGTCGTAGATCCTAGGCGACGGATGAGTAGGTAGAGGTTAGATAGTGTATGGTGGCATGGCATACATACCCATGTATGGTAAGCACCATCGAATTGATAAGTACAATGGAAGTCGCACAGGTACCACTTTCATTGTTGTTTGGGGCAGCCAAGTCTAGGGAGAGATAGGTTTCAAATGGCAATAAGTAAGACAAGGACACCTAATGAACGTGTCAGCTGATTCAGGCAAAGGAGCTATATAGGGATGTTGCATATTAATGGGAGAATTTAATGGGCATGTTCCGTAATTCTCTTTATTGTATGATCTGTATTCCGAAATTCGGACCATGTTTGTAGGAATGAGAATTTTTCTATATGACCACAATTATGTAAATATTGCACAGAAAAAAGTAGTGAATTGATTAAAAAAATTGCCTACATGGCAATTTTTTGTACCAGGAAGTAAATTGAGACAAATAAAATACAAATTACAAAATAAAAGTTTATTTTAAAATAAAGGCGACAAAATATCTAGGATAAGGTATACATATTCAACTTTAATTACTTATCTTAATTGATTTATTAATTTTAAAATTCAATTTAATAGGAAAAGCATGTAAGACAGGTAGCTTTTACATATTTTTATATATTTTGTAATTTGTTTAGGCTTCTCACAAAAAGAATTACAAATAATTACCTTATTAAAGGGACCAGAACCTCAAGATTAATTCCATCTTTGACTATGAAGAGCTAGGTTCATTAGCACAATATTTTGCCAGTTTTTCCCTTTATAGTTTCTATCATGACTTGGAAAATAAAAAACTGTAGTAATTACATACTTTTTAAGTTTGCGCTGCCCAAAATTCTCTATGAAATCGCTCTCAATAAAATGTTGACTACAAATGCAAGTAAATACTTGTAGACAGTACAAAATTTTTCCTTTTTATTGCTGCAATCCACTTGTCTCTAATACCACCTTATCTCTTGGAAAACTGCAAAGTTATTAGCAAAGATTTTTAAGACTTACGCATGAAAAGAGACCCCACTATTCTTATTCTTTCCGCCCCGTTTGGTACATCCAAATAGACAACAGGAGTTGACCATCTTTTTTGTAAATTTTCTCTCCGATCTAAAAATAATATTAAACCAAATACCAACTAAGAAAACTCAACGCCGTTTTAGACAAAACTGCCACCACGACACGAACTCAAATCAAATATAAATAATACAATAATTTTACTCGTATTGGACTTGGGACAGAAGGAAAATGACGTTTGACAACGAAACTTGTTTGAAGCACAGGATACAAAAATAGAAAGTTAGGACAAACACCTCTTTTGTGTTATGTGGCTTGTGCCGGAATCAGCTGATCTATTTACTATTTCACTTACTCAAGTTTGGCTGCCAGTTTCTCTCTCTACGCTCCTTCCATCTACTTGTCAATTTAATAGTAAGCACCGACAGTCAGGCGATGTCACTAATTAAGTTTATACATGCTGATTCGTTGGGAATAGGAAATCCCGAAAACGGAGATAGGGGGACCGAAATATGATGGTTGAGGCCAAAAAAGGGCAGTTCCTAACAATCTTGCGACATTTTCAGAATAATTTTTAGGTAGAGAATGACACAAAAACTGAATGGGCGAGAATTAAATAGGCGCTGGTTATAGGCGATGCAAAAATATATAGTTTTGCAATAGGGAAAGTGGGCACCAACCTTTCTCCTATCCTGGATTCTGTAGATCTTTGACTTATCCTGGAGCCAGCCGGCACTTCTTGTTTTCACTCCCGACGCAGAGTTGGGAGGTGAAGTTTAGGAAGTTTTACCCAACTTCCGGGTGATACGAAACGTGATATTTCGCGATGCGTGTTGACGAATCCACAGCTTGATTCGTACTGTCCGTATGCCCTTGGTAGGAGGGCAGCGCTCCTTTTCCAACACACTCGCTTGGTGTCACCCACAAGGAAAAGGATAGGGTTATAGGAAAAAATATAACTAGTAGATGCGGTGATGAGATTAAGAAGGTTGAGGTCGTAACAAAAACAATCTGATTTTTCCCGGGGAAAAAGCTTAATATCTCTCAAAATCACCTCTTTAAAAATCCGAAAAAGCATGAAATCTCTTATTGCCAAATGCGTCCCCCAAAAACCCTATTTAAGAATTTTTTTCTTCACGCTCTCGGAAAATAGAGTTTTCAGGGGCCACTGTACCTCCAAAATTTATAGAAGGTTTGACTATAACAGCTTCTGATAGTGAAAGTTCCAATGATGAGAATGATTTCGAAAATTTATCATATCGGGGGCTGTAGTAGGTTACTTAAATGTATGTTTCTTTGTTTGTTTCTTTTTTGTACCAGCGTGTTTATAATCGCATTATTTTCTAGTTTATTTATGACTTCCTTAATATATACTGTACTGGAAAAGAAATAAAAAAACTCTAATCTGACAAATCTACTTTCTCCATATTTACCTTGATAATATATTTTTTAGTCATTCTGAAAATTTCAAGGCAGCCCCTGGCGCAGTAAATTGTTAACAATAGTTCTGATTTTCGATACCAAAACTTTATCGGGGTGTTCTTGTTTTGGTGCATCTTTTTATTGCGCAACAAAATGGTACTCTTGCTCCAAAAGTTTTTTTTTGCCCATTTGGATGCAAACGGTTGAAACAAGAGTATATTTGTGATGCAGAATGGAAAGATGCACTAAAATTACAAGCAAACAAGACCAAAAAGATAACCCCAAAAAAGTAACGAGTAAAAGCACGGTCCAAAAAAGGGCAAGTGGTGCTCTCTGTAGGATAGGTAGAAATTTACATCTTCAACTAATTATTGTCCATCCCAGAAACACACAGCAGTGCAAAATTCCAGTTCAATTTCAAAAAAATAAACTTCAACAAACAACATTTTTTCTATAAGGCATATGGCCTCCCTATTTCCCATTCCAAATGAATCACCCTGTATATCGACAACTAGCATTTTTAATGTAGGGTAGCTACATACGTATCCAGTATGGAAGCTACACAGTTAAAATTTGAGAATGAAAAGAGAACTTTTAAATAAGCAATAATTTGACTTTGGGTTCTTATTCAACTTATAAACTATTATTAGGTATTCATGCCAAGCAAATAATTCTGATACATTAAAGTATCGGGTTTAGGACTCCCCTATACAGTGTTTTAACAAGTTTTAATCGGGGAAATTTAATAGGCGACATAATATATATTCATAGGAACTTGTATGTTTTAAAGCTTCGTTTTCAAAATACAGGGTGTTAAATTAAAATAAGGTTATCAATTCCAACAATTACTAGAGTAAGCAAAATAGACAAAAAAATGCAAGACAATTTTTTTTATTTTTAATTATATTGTTAAAATAATATCAAGCTTATAAAAAAGAAGTGGTGTGGTCAATTTTTTCTTAAAATATCTAGCTAGGATGCCCCATCGCCGCTCCTGGAAACAGGAACATATAAAATTAAATCTAATTACATACATCATCTTATTACTAAAAACATGCAAAGTTTCATCAAAATCCGCCAAGTAATTTTTGAAAAGGGCCCATTAATTTTACTCGATACAAAAATTGCCAGTGCTGTTTAAAACAGATTATAATCGTATACATAAACTAATTACAGTTGCTCTTTATTCGATTTATCTATTCTATTCTCTGTCCACCAAACACATGAAAATGTTTTTTTTTTTTGTAAATTAAAGCATAATAAATGGGTGACTATTTAAAAAAAAAGTATTCTAGCATAGAAGAATCTAGTCGTAGTAGATTCTTCTATGCTTCTAGCAATTAACAGTATTTTGAGTATAGTAAAATTCATAACATCTAGAAAGTTTTAATTTTTTTTAAACACGTGTTCAATAGCCAAAAGTTTAGTTGCATGTTTCAAACGGATGGAAACATTATGTTTATTTTTATTATTATTTTCATTAAATTGGTATGTTATTTTGTGAATCTGTGTGTATTTCATTACATTAGGATATCTTGATAATACTGAAGAAATTTTATCAAAGAGCGAAAGGTTTCTTTTTTTTTTCGAAATTTTTTAATTTCAATAGATTTTTTAAAGATATTTGATTAAATTTCTTCAGTATTTTGGCAGATAAAACGTTTAGTCTGGATAGTTGTTGTAGTTGTGAAGTATGGATATTTTGAATGTAATGGTGGGAATGGTAAGGCCAGATCGCTAGGTTTTGATTACTCGATTTTACCATTTGCACAAAAAAATTATCCTTCTTTGTAAAATGTCTTCCAAAAATGTACGATCTTTTGACAAATTGAAAAAAAAAGAATGAAAAATATTAGAACTAAAAGAAAGTTTTTCAGAATAGGGTAGTTGCATGTAATGGAATTGCTAATTAATGGCAAATAATGGCTCAAAATATTGCTACAGATATCATTAATTTTTCAAAAATTGCCTCTTTGCATTAATAAAGTGTAAATAAAATTGATATTTTTGAAGCTTTTCTTTAGGAACACGAACCGATTTTTTACGTCATAAAACTTGTCTGAAGTTTGCCGAATGTTTATTTTTATGCTGTGTGGAATAGTCTTGTCAAAAATTTGCAGCTGTTACATTTTGAAGTTTCACTATAATCAGTGAGCGTTTTTTTTTTTATTTAAAATCTCAACTGCGTTGATACCTGATATACCAAATTGAACGAAAAATATACAGCCAGATCCATTCTATAGGGTGCCAAAGTTGAGCAAAATAGGAATTTGAAAGGCATCTCATCTGGTGAGTTAAGTGTTCCATGGAATTACTTCAAAACAGTTGAATAGTGTTGGTTTGCAAAGATCCAATAAAAAAGTCACATGGTGTTTTTCTCTGTGCCATTTCAAAATATAGTTTTGTTTAGTTTTCTATTAGACCGGGAGATAGTGACAGATTTGTGGACGTGATTTTACTCATTATGCCTTGCAAAGGGCATTATGTTGCGTATGTTCTCCCAATAATAAGGTATGAATCAGAGAGTCATCCTGGGTTCTTCATATTATGAAAAACTGAGTGTTCATTTATTCGAAAAATATGCGTTTTGATATGATTTTATACAGGCTGCCATGTGTTTTATAATGAAGTTAAAATAGAAAATTCCTCGGAAAACCATAGGCATACCGTTAGGGTGGGTCCAAAGGGCCATTATTGCCACGTGATGTTGTATTTTAATAATTAATTTTTCCACGTTTCTGAACAGGCTGCCAATGAAAAGTATGCAAGTTCTTATTATGAAAATGCTAGGATGGCCTACCTTTCGCACATGTCCAAGAACTGTTTAAATTGAATGTTATTTAATCATTTAAATGAGTTATTCGATGTAAAGTGTACTTGGACATGCGCAAACGGTATGCCATCTTTTCTTCAGCAGTTTCATAACAAGAACTTGCATACTTCTCTATTATTAATTATTATAATACAAGATCACGTGGCAATAATAGCCCTTTGGACCCACGCTAACGGTATGCCTATGGTTTTCCGAGGAATTTTCTATTTTGAACTTCATTATAAAACACATGGCAGGTTGTATAAAATCATATCAAAACGCATATTTTTCGAATAATTGAAAACTCAGTTTTTCACATGAAGAACCCAGGATGACTCTCTGATTCATACCTTATTATTGTGAGAATATGTTCCACATAATGCCCTTTGCAAGGCATACTGAGTAAAATCACGTCCAGAAATCTGTCACTATCTCCCGGTCCATATGGGTCAAGAGTACTGTGGAACTATTAATATAAATAATATAGCTTTGTTGCGACAATATTTCTGAGCCAGTTGTAGTGAATCAGAATGCAGAAAAGTAATTCCGGAACTGGTTTGAACCAATTAGATAGCCGAGAACCGATTCAGAACTGTTGTTGGAACAGACCCGATATTTTAAAATTCCCCACGGCTATCTGGCCCTACGTTTACTACCCCGTATATGCGAATGACTTGACCGTTGCCGCACACCTCGGCCTACACGCCGACTCGTTGTTTTTCTCTTCATTTTTTCCTTTGACGAAACCAACCCAACTCCATCGAATCTCCCCCCATCGTTAGAGAGAAAAGCAAAATGGCACGGTCCGTCTGCAGGTGGAGGCGGAGCGGGCGGCGGCGGCGGCGGCGGCTCGGTCGCCGGCTGGGGCGACCCGCGCCCCGCCGACCCGCGGTCCGCGGCGGCTGCGGCCGCCGCGGCCGCCGCAGCCGCGGCCGCCTCCGTGCCCGAACAGCTGCGCGCCAACGCCGGCGGCGGCGGCGGCGCGCTGGACGCGATGCGCCCGCTCGACCCGCGCCAGATGGCGGCCGGAGGCGGCGACATGCGAGGAGATCCCAGAGGTAGGGGGACGGTGGCTGGTGGTGGTGGGTGGGTGCACGGGCGTAGCCAGGATTTAGTTTTGGGGGGGGGGGGTTAGTTTGAGAAGTAAATAAAACAACAAAAATATACTTACATGAAATTTAATATCTATATATTCATCCGAAAAACTACGACATATTTATAATTTGTTTCTTTATTAGAAACCCCTTGACCTTGACTACACCACTTTTTCCAGTAGTCCATACCTTTAGGTTTATCACCCTTCCTTTTTTTCCCCTCCATTTTTCGACAGTAATAATGATTCACGTATCTATCCTTAACAAGGTCATCGAATAACAGTGCACTAAAATTACTCACTTACACGGTACACTTAATTCTCTTCACTATTCGTTCACCACTTTTCACTTTTATTCGCTTCGAGGAGTTCGCATGGAACAATACTGCCGTAAGCGCGGTCACGCGCCGCGGCGCCGCTTATATAGCAGCCCAGTAGCCGTCCAGAAACTTCCACGAACTTCCACAAAGTTCCGCTCATTTCGACCGAGGGGCGTGGCGAATAATCGAGAAACAACGCAAAGTGTCCCTACAATACAAAATAGTTCGGCTGCAACTGCGTCTGCCTCTCGTCAAAAGATGGCGCTAGGCGCTACTATTACTACATAATGTATTCAAACGTAATAATAATTTAACTCTTCACTCCTCCTATTTTTTCGGTATAATATTAGGTAATATTTTGCTTATTTCGGGGGGGGGGGGGGGTTTGAACCCCCGAAACCCCCCCCTTGGCTACGCCCGTGGGTGGGTGGGTGGGAAGGGCAGGGTCTGCGTTGGGCGGATAGTTTTTTTTTGTATGTAGACGGGGGCGCTTTATGTTTTTTATCCCCGTTGTTATAGGTCTGTTTTGTACGAAGGCGTAGAAAGGCCACGAAATTTTGTTTTAATTGACAGATGTAACTGTCGATTAGCCTTAATAGACAGATGTATCTGTCGATTAGTACTAATTGACAGAAGAAAACAGTCAATTAGCCATAATCGACAGATGCATCTGGCAGTTAGACATAATCGTCAGATTAGGGCGGTTTCGTTTTTGGAACGTCAAAATGAAACTGCGCATGCCCCTGACAATCTCGAAACAGTTTGAAGTTCTGCCTAAACCAATGAATAAAGAACCCCAGGAAGGAGCCAAAGCTCTATGGGCATTATAAAATACGTGAGACGGAAATCGCCCTGTCTGGAGACTGAATTTTGACAAAATATTTCTATATTTGACAGTTGTCACGGTGGTTTGTGCTATTCGATATTTGTGTAGTTCTTCGATAAGTACTTTTTGGAGATCTATTATGGTTAGCTGTGCAGCCTGCGGCTATTCCGTGACTACCAGAATAAAATGTTTGGGGGATAACATTCCATCGGTAAGTACTTTTGTAAACCGGAAACGGCATGCCGCCATATGCAGACTGGACCGGTCCAGTGTAAAGCGCAAATTTGCTCCTTCCTGGGGTTCTTTATTCATAGGCCTAAACATACATTATTATTATTAATATATATTTGGACTTAAGTAGTAGCAAAGATCATATCATGATCTTTGGTAGTAGTGTTAATCAAGTTTTATGAAATATTTTGGAAAAGTGACATTATTGTGGCTCAAGGAGAGAATTATTGTTACTTGTTGCTATTTTTAAAAGACGACATAATATTTTCCTTCTTTTTTACTTTTTAGCATGTCCTCAGGTATTTTTGAGATACAAAATTTATATAAACATGGGTTTGCAAGGCCTTCAATGCCTTCATTCTCGAGATACAGGGTGTTAAAGATTTATTTTTATTTTCGTTTTTTTTTCTAGATAATTTTTGAATTCATGTAGATATTTGGACGAAAATTGGCTTAAAAAACACAAGTACGAATCCTCGTCCAAATATCGACGTTAATTTAAAAATTATATAGAAAAAAAACTATAAATCTTTAAAACCCTGTATCTCTCCTTGTGGACCCATGCTTGACAATTTTCCAAATTGAGTATCAATGTACTCATCTTGAAATTTCTAGAGCTATTATACACTGATGGTAACTTTCTTATTTTTAAACATAGACCCTAGGTTGATTTAGAAAGAATTGAAATGTTTGCTAATTACAATGATGAGACAAATAGATTGAACATCGCCATCGCATTCTTACCATAACCTGCTGAAATGAATTAGAATTCATCTCCGTATCTCGTTACCTATTCCTATTAACATTAGAGTTTTATGTGCAGAATTAAACGAGCTTTAATTTGTCGAATAATATACCATAAAAAATTACAATTCATTTCCTAATCAGCCTATATTTGAAAATAAGAAATATAGGATGCTTAATATCAATAATTCTTATACTCTCTAAAACTTGGACTGAAAAAAAAAAACACCTATCACTTTAAGGGGAAGTCCCAAAATTTTTTATATAGGAACATGTTAACTGTTTTATTAATTAAGACTTGGTTAAGTTGGCCGATTCAGTTTCCCTAGAGTGGTGCCAATTTAAATCAACTTTTCGGCTGTACTAAAAAATATAGTTTTAGCTAAAATGAACACTTCATAATGCCACAGAAAATATAGGCTATAGTATATAGTCACAGAAAATATAGGCTATATTTTTGGTGATAATGTATGCAAAAATTGATTTAGGAATTCCGGTCTTGACTGTCAAATTTCATATATTATATTGTTTACAAAATATAAAAATTTGCTAAATGTTTGCATACATCTGGATAATGCTCTTTTTTGACTACTTCACAAAACTTTTTGGTTTTTTGACACCAATCTATTAGATCTGTGAAGCGACCACCTTAACAAAAAAAAGTGTACGGAATTTCACTTGATTTACTTTCTACTGAGATGAACTTTGGTTTGAGTCTTGGAGTCAGCAGATCGCGGATCAATTAGATAATCTGTAAGTAGATATGCTAAATTAACATTTTTTGCCGTAATTTAATTAAACAAGATTTTATGATACTTGTACTAATTGTTTGATTTTAGTTTTATTTGGCTTTTTTGGATGTTTTTTTACTAACAGGGCTTAGTTTCCAAATTTGTCGTATAATTTTGTTTGTTTTCAGGTTTTTAAAATTTTATTGGGGTGTGCTAAGCCCTGACATTATATTATTAACACAGCCGTAAGTGTAGTCTCATGCAGAAAGTCGGTATGTCCAGAAATTTATCATCATTGATGATTTTAAAACAGTTAATTTGTCCGAAACTCTGTTAACTAAAATTCTTATTTCGTCATTTAATATAACCAAAGTTTTAGTGGTCTTACCAGATATAAAGAACAGAGTATAACAATTCTTTTTTTTTAGAAGTAAGAACACTATTGTCATTTTGCCAAATAATTTTTACATATTTTCTACATCTTCTTTCTTAAAACTCCCCAGTCACGTAACTTTTAATTTTATTGATTTTTGTGCCAAAATAAAGCTCTTTGTTAACTCTATGTAATAGAGTTTAAAAATTGGCTTACAGGTAAGCCTTTCGATTTTATCTTTCCTTATTTTTTTTTCATATTACTTTTTAACAAAATTTATTTGTTAGGAATTAAAAACTGCACCCTGTCACAAAATTTAATGATAATCGGCCTACTTTGATCTTCCGTTTGTAGCATTTTCGATATCTCCGATAAGTCAATTTTTTTTGTAAAAGATGTGATAAATAAATTATAAAAAGTTGCTTGCAATTAAGAATTACTTTTGATTAGGAATCTTTAATATGACTATATACAGTGTGTCCATGTTAAGGTCTTACCACCCTTCTAATATTTTTATTAGTTGATCGATTTTGATAAACTTTTTTTTGTTAAGTTCAAAATGCACATTCAATGGGTTGTATACATGACCGACGATGACCATTTTTATGATCTTCAAAAAGTATAGGATTTTTAGAAAAAAATTGACTGCATTCTTGTTTAGGAACAATTAAAATTTATTTGTACCTATTTTCACTGTTCTAGATAAGAAGAAAAAATAATGATTTTTTTAAATTCTATGAATTTACTTATTATTGATTTTAACTTATTATTGATTAACTTATTATTGATTTTAACTTTAACATTTTGCTTAATCAGTACTCAGTACAGACTAAAAATAAAGTTAGTCATTTTGTTGAATGCGCATTTCGAATACTTACCTAACAAAAAAATGTTTATCAAAATCTGTCAGCAATCGAAAGATTTCACAAGGGTGGTAAGTCCTTAACCTTAAGTAAGTAAAGTGGATATACTATATTTTTCGCATTCTTTGCATTTTTGAAAATGCAAATATTAATATAATGCATCATCCAATTACACCAAAATTTTTTACTCGACAGAACTGCAAACACCTTTTTTCATATAAACTATTTTCCTTTCTCTTTTACGAAAAAACATTATCGGTGACAGAAATTACAAAAGAAGTTAAAAAGGCGAAAAAAGTTCCAAATCAAATTTATAGTGTTTCTTATCAAAATGTTTTTTAAGAGCCTCTATGATGAAAACTGAACACTATATTACACCTACAGCATATTATTTACTTCCCGAGATGAAATCAATATAAACTTTGCATGTGATGCGATCCGGGGTTTCGGCTTGTCTGTAGTATCACAAAGTATTTTATAGAAGATGCTTTAATAATGTGGGTGACACCTCATAATCTGATCATGTATAGACCGCCTAGCCATCTTGAAAAACATAAAGAAGGCATATACAAAACTGAAACCGCATACGCGTCGTTCCCAGATGTTTCGTAGTAAAAGCGAACTGTCCATTTTGTGCACAGCGATTTGTTTATGTTTATTTCATCTCGGAGCACAATGTACTCATGGATCTTTCGCCAATAAAAGTTGTACACTTGCAAACGACGAAAAGGTGTGTGAGTTTCGCCCCCCAACGACTATTCCGTCCCGCAGGCATCACCGGTCGTCTCAACGGCGCCGGCGCCGAGTTCTGGGGCCAGGGAGGCCCGCACGGCGGCCCCGCCGGCCTCCACCATCATCCCGGCGGTCCGGCGGCCGCCGCGAAAATGGCGGGCGTCGGCCCGGGCGGGGGCGGCTGGGAGGAACCATCCCCTCCGGCGCAGAGGCGCAACGTGCCCAACTACGACGACGGCACGTCACTATGGGGCAACCCGCAGCAAGGTGAGATTGATATTTTTGGGAGGCGCGCGATCGCTCGCTAATTTTCCAGTACTTTTGAAACTGTTTTGCAATGTTTATAAGAGGGTTTATTTGTGTAATTTACCAAAGCAACGTGACTATTAAGTAGTGTTGTCGAAAATATTAAATTCCAGTTGATTGTGAGTTTTATTTCGAAGTCCATACATTGACAGAATTGTGGCATATATATTTTTTAATAAAACATAAATTTTGTCATTTCGTTTTCCATATTGTATCTAAAAAAAATGCATTAATGTTGGGTTAGGTAGATCCATTCTTTTTTTGCGAAAAGTTGTTGCACAATTTGAAAATATGTGTAACTATTGTGTATTAAATATTTTCTAACCTCAAATTTTGTGTTTTGTGTACTGTCATTCTCAGTACTCTTCTGTTTGGTAGATACTTGCAAGTTACCCAAAAAACTAATGATAATAAAAATTTAAATCAGTGGGAATTTAATATTTTTCATTAACCTTCAAATATCGGTCAGTTATCTGGTTAAAGTAATTCTCAGCTATCACAGATCTGATTCTCAAGCTAAAAAAAAGAAAGAATCGTCAGTATTTTTAGCTGCATTTTGTTTTAGGTAATCAACAAACGCGGTTTTAATCTGGATTTTATCGAAAATGAGTCACAGTCGCTTGAAAAATGCCCTAAAGATTGATTTAAAATATAAAATATGAGTTACAAAATTTGAATTTTCTGCAGTTCTAAAGAACTAAGAAACATAATTTTTTAAATATTATTATTATAATATTAACTATTTTCTTTTTTTTTTGGAAAGTTAATGACATTGTAGTAAAATCTGAAGGTATTTTAGAAGTTATAGAATCGGTTTTTTACAAGTAAAAATCATAAACGGACAATAATTAATTATTATTGGGAATATAAGTGCATGTTTTATGAAAAGAAACTCTCAACCATTAATGATTAACTATCAAACTTGAAAATTGTAACTCATATTTGAACAAACTTTATTGATATACTCAAAGATAATCTGACTGCCGCCCACCACATTGTTGAAAATGATATCAACTATTTTTAATTTTTATTAATCAGTACTATTTTCTATACAAAAATCACCAGTTATCTAAGTTCAATGATAAAGGGAGTCCACAGAAATTAACATTTGTATTTTAAATGTATATTTTTAAACAAAATTTTAACATATTCATTAGGTGTTTATGTAGTCTGTTGCCTCCACTAAGAATTTAGATTTTTTATCTTATTAGCTGTTCAATAGATTATCTTTGGGATGCATAATGTGATAGGATATTTTCTTTGGTAAACTATGTTTTTTTTATATCCACTTCACTCCAAGTTCCTGTGCTTTACAAAAATTAATCAGTAGATATAAGAAAACAGAGTTTATATTTTCTGTTTCTATTTAATTGTTTCATTTTTGTCCTCTTTATGTTGTTTTTCATTATCTTCTTTTTTCTGCTAATTTATTCGATTATAATAAAAGTTTAAAAATTGAAAACATTTTAAGCAAACCTTATCTACTAGATAATTCAATTTTTTTTTCTAAACTTGTGGTTAATATTCCTTTTCCTTTTTCAATTTTTTAACTTGAATTTTAACGAACGAGGTAGAAGACTGAAAAGTAACCAAAATATCTCCTAATTGTGATTTAATATAATCATTTTGCCTCTTTCCTTCTAACTACATTATTTACACATTAACCTATTTACCAAATGTCAAACGGATTCCTAGTAGCCAGCTTATTTTACTTTGCATACTTTATACTTTCCTGAGTGCTTTGCTGAAGAATTTCAATTATTATTAGGATGGTTGCCAAGTAAAACTAAGTACTAAGCCAAAGGTATGCAGTCGGTACATTTTTACTCTTGCCCCCAACTTGAGGGACTGCCAAAAACAAAAACCTTCAAACACTTTGTTTCGAATAAAAAAAAGGAATAATATCGGGGCTACGAGTAAACATCGTCTACATACGTTCAGTTTATGTGGTTTCCATGCCATAAACAGAATATTTCCAAAGTTATCAGAATTATAACTTTAAATATGTCACATTTTGCAATAAACCAGCTTCTTCACTAAATTACAAATTTGGATTCTACACTGTTTTTACGATAATTATTGTTTTTTTTTTTGCATTTTTTCCGAATTTTGTAAGCCATAATTAATTTCCCAAAACAATGATCTCACTCTTGTAGAGAATGAGACGCTGGTTCATGATGTCATTTCGGTGGGAAATATTAGTTACATATTAATTACATATTATATTTACCCAGAGCTGGGAAAGATCACGCCAAAAAAGATCTAGATCATAGATCAGATCGTTTTTCAAAAAAAGATCTAAGATCGTTTAAAAGTAGATATTTTCATGCAAAAACGATCTTAGATCAAAGATCGTCTAAAAATGATCTATTTAAAAAAGATCAATCGATCTAAGATCTTTAGAACGAGCTAAGATCGTCTAAACGATCTAAGATCTTCTAAACGATCTAAGATCTTCTAAACGATCTAAGATCTTCTAAACGATCTAAGATCTTCTAAACGATCTAAGATCGTCTAAACGATCTAAGATCTTCTAAACAATCTAAGATCTTCTAAATGATCTAAGATCTTTGAACAAAATTCATGATATTATATAATAGTTAATAGATATAGATGCCTATAAATATTTTTCCTAATTTTGACATAGTATAAAGTGACATCTTTCTTAGTGATGATACGTCCAGTTTTACGTAACTAGTTGTGTAAAGTAAAATTTTACCTAACTAGTTACGTAAAGTTACTGCTCTAACCGAATTGGTTACGTAATCAATCAGTTGATATATCTATTGGAGAATTAGACTTTTCTTGTAAAAATGTGTTCACCCATTATTTATGCAATTTACAATTTTATAACTTAAGTCATAAAATTCGGAATTTTGAGAAATAGATAATTGAAAATAAAATAGAAATTAACATAAAGCATTCATTTAAATTTGACCTCAAAATAGGTTCTTGTAGTTGTAGGTAAAATGTATACGTCAGTTTGTTTATATTATTTGTCATTTTTCGCTAATTCTGACAAGTTGCACTTTAGCTGAGACCTAGAGATCTCCTGAGGTAAACTGCTTTAAATGAACGCTCGTTAGTAACGTAAATAACTGAATTCGTAATACATATATTTTACAAAACTATTCATTCTTCTAAAAAATATATACCTACCTTTCTACCTACATTATTTTGTATAAAAAAATCGCAGAAATGTTTCAAAAACGAACTACTTACAACAATTGAGGTCACAATGAGAACATATTTTACAAATATGTAGATATAAAAACAAAAATTCTTATTCCTTGAGCACTGTTTTTTATTCTTCAAAAATAAAACATTGTTTTATACAGGGTGATTCAGGAGGAAATGTCAATATTTTAGGTACGTATTCGGGGACCCAAAATAAACATAAAAGTTCCTATAAACATGGGTCCTATTCCCGGCCGTTACCGAAATACAGGGGTAAACAACATTCAATTTAAGGTTTTTATTACATTATTTATAACAGGTAGGCTAGGTTTTATAGTTTTCAAAAATGCCACCGTTTACTTCTAAACATAAGTCAGCTCTCTGGTGAATAGCTCGGGTCGCTCTATGAATGGATACGGGCCTGTTTCTTATAGTTGCTGCTGCATTTATTATTCGATCGAGTAATGCATCTCTAGTGTTTACTTTACTTGAATATACCAATGATTTAAACCACCCCCAAAGACAATAATCCAGAGGATTAAGGTCTACTATTGCTAAGCAACAGGAATTTCCGCCTGAATCACCCAAAACCTAGCCTACCTGTTATAAATAATGTAATAAAAACCTTAAATTGAATGTTGTTTACCCCTGTATTTCCGTAACGGCCGGGAATAGGACCCATGTTTATAGGAACTTTTATGTTTATTTTGGGTCCCCGAATACGTACCTAAAATATTGACATTTCCTCCTGAATCACCCTGTATAAAAAAAGTCAGAAACATTTCAAACATGAATGAAAACAAATGAGGAAAAGATCTTAGATCGTTATAACTATATTAGATCTTTAAAATAATCTAAGATCGTCAAATTAAGATCAAAGATCAGATCTTTTTGAAACGATTTTTTTAAAAAAGATCGTTCTTTAGAGAAACAAAAAAGATCTAGATCTAAGATCGAGATCTTAGATCTTTAAAATGATCTTTTTTAGATAGATCTGCCCAGCTCTGTATTTACCAATACCAATAATTATTGTTTATAGGAAATGGCAAGAAATAGTAATTTATGATATAAGCGCTAAAAGTGACATCTTATTTTGTGGGAAGGGAAATTTTCAATAATTTTAAAATTGCACGGCAACACTAGTTGAAATATTCCGAAATCGGAAACCGACTGCACGCCGGTAAATCAAATCGGTTCGCACGCTACACCCGCACACCGGACACCGGACACTCATCGCACGTGTCGCCCTTTCCTCTGTCCCAGCAGGCTCTCACTGGAAAGATATGCCCGTAGGGCCGGGCGGCATGGGCCGCGGCGGCGGCCCGCCCGGCATGCCGCCGTCGCGCGCCGCCCTCAAGCCCGACGGGGGCGCGTGGGGCGGCGGCCGCGGCGGCGGCGGCTGGGGCGACGAGATCGGCCCCGGCGGCGGCGGCGGGTGGGGCGACGGCGACCCCGGCTGGCCCAAGCAGAAGGCAGCCGGCGGGGGCGGCCCGTTGTGGGGCGACGGCGGCGGCGGCGGCGTGCTCGAGTGGCAGCACAAGCCCGGCAAGCAGCCGCTGACCAAGGAGATGGTGTGGAACTCGAAGCAGTTCAGGATGCTGGTCGACATGGGGCATAAGGTGAGTGACTGGCGGAGGGAGCCCCCTCGAGAATTTACCTGAAAATACAAGGCCAGCACTGATTCTATGGCGTTCTACCTGTGTATATACTAAAACCTCCCCTTAACTGTATAATAGAACTGATATTTCTTAAATTGGTAATCCAAGGTTATCAGCATTGTTTTGGGCGCGTCCATGGGCGTATTTAGCATGTCTGGCAGAAATGTCGGAACTCTGTGGTTCTAACCTATGAATAAAGAACCCCAGGAAGGAGCAAATTTGTGATTTACGCTGGACCGGTCCAGTCTGCATATGGCGGCATGCCGTTTCCGGTTTCCAAAAGTACTTACCGATATAATGTTATCCCCCAAACATTTTGTTCTGGTAGTCACGGAATAGCCGCAGGCTGCACAGTTAACCATAATAGATCTCCAAAAAGTACTTATCGAAGAACTACACAAATATCTAATAGCACAAACCACCGTGACAACTGTCAAAATATAGAAATATTTTGTCAAAATTCAGTCTCCAGACAGGGCAATTTCCGTCTCACGTATTTTATAATGCCCATAGAGCTTTGGCTCCTTCCTGGGGTTCTTTATTCATTGGTTCTAACCCACAGCCCTCATAAAATAAACTGGACTGCCCTTCCAATACAATCATTTGTCCCACGGAAAGGTCGGCCATATTGGGCGCACACCTCATTGGCTGTTAGGTGTCCAATTACAATACTGAATTTTAGAGGGATATTTCAAATTTGAATCGTCAAATGCACGAGGGCCGTGGTGGGCCGTTGTCAAATGTCATTTTGTGTTGCCACCACAAATTTTGCCTTTCCCCTAGAATGCACTCTAAATCCCCTAGAATGCACACAATATGGCGGCTATCCAGGCGGGCACCAGCGCCCTCTGCCGGGTGGCTAAAAATTGGTGGAGGGACTAGGGCCCAATGGCGGTCCAGTTTATTTTACGAGGGCCGTTGTACAATAGCTTTCAATTCTGCTAGTGCACAATGCAATGTCAAATTGCAAAGCCACCCATTGTTAAACTGCCAGCTATGACAAAATAGCCGCCATTGTGGGTAGGTTGTGCACAAAATTTATTAGGTTAGTTTGCAATCTTATCATTTGTATTCTTGATTCCTTAGTAGACAACTAGATGTAGTTTTAAATGTGACAATAAATTATTGTTTTATTACAAGGAAATTGTGTTACATTAATATGCAAGGTACGAACAAAATCAGGTTCCTCTATTTTCAAAAAAGTATGTATTATCAACTGGCCATTGGCCATTCGTTTCTTTAATAAGTTGCCTGCAGAGACCAGGAACCTGTCTCTTTACCAGTTTAAAAGTGGGGCCAAGGGGATGTTGATCCAGGGTGCCTTTTACTCTTGAAGAATTTCTAAATTATATCTTTTAACTGCGTAATTTAAAGTTCTTTGTATAAAGTCTTTCTTTACTATATTTTAATCTGTTGTGCATGTATCCTAAATGATGATTGATGCAGCATGTTTCTAGCTTGCACTGTTTGAACTCTTAGACTTTGTACTGTTTTATATTATGACGTGTGTAAGTACGACTGTATAAAAACACCAAATAATAATAAATAAAAATAAATAAATAAACTGGAAATTGAATGGAAACATTTAACAAATAAATTCGAATTATTGTTAGATATGAAGCACCCTGTATTATTATCCTAACATTTTCAGATTTGCTGCATAATATTTATTAGTCAAAATATTAGCTATAACAAGATTTTACCCTTGTTAAATTTTATATGATTAATGTATCATCTAGGTGGCCATGACTTCTCAGAAGCATTTTGTTTTGATTGTCAAGATTCTGGTGAATTAAATAAAAAACCTCTGTGACATTTTTCTCGTTTCAAACCAAATTCCAAATAGCAAGGAAAGTGAGGTGAGCATGATTTTGTTTACACCTGGTCTACTAAGTTTCATGCATATTACACAAGCTTTATGCAAGCCAATTTAACGTAATTTAACATTGACGTAACGTAAGAGTGAAGTTAAAATAATATATGATGTTATATCAGTGGGAGTGTTTATGCGGCATATTTTAACGTAATGTAAAAGTTAACCAACTCTTAACTTTGCATTAAAATTAAAGAAAATGTCAGCTTGTGCATGCTTAATAATTTCAGTAAGGATCAGACTCACAACTAGTGAGAACAAAAACTCCCTAGCACTGGTTGCTTATTGGTTATTATTTAGGATGCTTATGGGTTAGGTTTTGTATTTTTGTGCTTAGGGAAGAAGTCTTTCGTCATCCAGGGGACCTTCGATGTAGAAATCAAGGACTTAAATTGCGTTAATATTAAATTATGTTAAATTGTCTTGCATAACACACCTTCATTTTTTTAAAATTTTAAAAATTAATTTCTCTTTCAATTTTTTGCAATATAAAGCCAATTTTTTCATTTTATTTTGGATAATGTGACAGAATATTTACGTTGAGTCAGTCCATATTACACAATTTTATGTGTTCATAAAATATTATGATGCTTGTCGAAAAAAAAAAGTCGATACAAAATTGATATTGTTTCTCTTTCAAAGTAATATCGTTTCTTAAATAATTATGGAATGTTATTTCATTCTTATTAGTAGACAGTAAGTTGTTTTCATTACATGAAAAATACCTATATTGACCAAAAAATAAAACTTAATGAAAAACCTGACTTTCCTTCATGAAAATACTGAATTATCTTCATTTTTAATCATAGAAAATTAAAAAGCTAGTAGCCAAAGTGTGTCAGGTGCGGGTAGTTTTTATTTTTCATGGCCCTTCTTTTGCTGGGCCGTCTTTCATCATGCTTTTATAAAAAATTAATAGAAATGCTGTTTTGTTATTTATATAAACCAGAACCGTTGAGTGAAGAATACACGCTACCGTCACGTGTAATAGCGAGTCCACAATATTGATGTCGATACATCCCGGTCAATTGTTTTAGGACGAATTGAAGCGGTTTCTCATTGATCGTGTCGTTCTAAGGCGTTGCCCGGGACACAAATCTCAGTGCCGATAGATCCCGGTCAACTGCTTTAGGACGACTTGATGCAGTTCCTTGTTGATTAAATTGCCCTGAAGCAGTTGGCCGGGGCGTAGAAATCTGGCTCGAAATCTCCGCATTAGATGCGCCTCTTGTTATTCCTTCACTCAACGCCAAAACTTAACTTGGGGCAAAATTTTTTCTAATAACCGCCCCTTCTCGGCTCCCCGCAGAAGGAGGACGTCGAAAACGCCCTCCGCCAATGCGAGATGAACTACGAGGAGGCCCTCGAGGTGCTCCAGATGACGCGGCGCAGCGTCGGCATCGACACGTGGTCGGGCGACCGCCACGACAACCACTACGACCACCCGCCATTTGTCGGGCGTGGTGGCGGATTCCCGTCGGCCGCCCCCAACCCCCTGCCGTACCCCTCCAACAACATGCTGAACATGGGCGGCTCGGCCGCCAATGGCTCGCTGATCAACAACATATCGCCGGCGATCGTGCAGAAGATGCTGACGCAGCAGGGCGGCGGCGGCGGCCAGGGTTTCGGCGGGGTGCCGGTCGGCAGGAGCATGCAACCGCAGGCGCAGCCGTCCACGCAGCAGCTGCGCATGCTCGTGCAGCAGATACAGATGGCCGTGCAGGCGGGATACCTCAACCATCAGGTGGGTTCTTCATTTAGTTATTCCATTATTTTTCAAATTGAAATTGATTTGATGCCGTTCAAATCAATCTGCATAAGTTTGTATTCAGTTGTCAATTACAAAGCTTTTGTTTTTTGAACATTAAGTTTAAGTTTATTGATATTAAGAAATTGAGTTACGTGTCCCAGAAGATCATTCATTTTCTGAACTGCAACAGCCACACTCTCATCACTCACCGCCAATAATGTATCATCCGCAAACAAGTTAATAAACTCGCACTGCTTTAAATAATGAATATCGTTAAGGTATAAAATGATCAGCGACATTGTCATATAGTTATTATTTTAATGGGTACATAGAGTAATTATCTATAGTTAATATTTTTTGGTAATGATTATTTTGAGCACAAAATGTTATTAAAATTTAAGAACAATAATTATTCATATTTGCAGCCATTTACACAACCATTGAAACAATACTTCCTGTCATAGACATTGCCAGCTGTTACTGGTATTCCCTAAAATTTCCGTTTTCAGTATTGATTCGGTTTACTTAACCTTAAAGCATAATTTCTTCGTGTTTTGTGGTTAACCTGGTATTTGGTGTTTGTTATATTTTTTGGGGTTTAATTATAATCTGATTTCTACACACGATTTCTCGGATAGGTCGGTATGTATTTTATTTTATTGTTGGCAAACTAAAATATTATTTATATAAAACTGAAACATACAAGAACTGTCATTCTGGTCCACTGACAACTAACTGTCATCGGTGAAACCAGGTGACACTTTGGGATGGCTTAAAAATTTGCACTAGAGATATACCCCGATTACTGTAAGAAGTCCCGATTTTGTCATAAATATGACAGTCTCCACAAAATCCCTAGAAATTTTCTGTTAACTATGGGTATAACAATGGTATATGTGTCTCAACCAGTTAATGACGTCACTCATTGATTTATGATGTGAAAAGTTACCCAAGTGATACGAAAAAAGAACATAATAAAATAACAACCCTATTGCCAATCACGATTATACCGCTACAAATAAAAATAACTATGACTACAACTCATTTTAATAATAATTTCAAACGTCATGGAAATACTTTCATTTTGGTATTTTGTTAAAATCAGCCAGTTGCGCCAGCATCTATTTGGCGGACTCGGGCAAATTTTGTTTCGGTGTTGTGAAAGTGACAGTGAAGGTTTTCCGGATCGTTTAAAAGGGTTCAAACTTTGGGCAGTGAAAATATTCGCGGGTATTATACGTTTCATGAGTTTTACCGTTATCTATGTTGTTCTTGTTCGTGTAATTAGTAGTTATTCATTGTGCAAATGAGCTCGTTACTGACCTGGGCTTATGACCCGGTTGCTTTTTTTGCTGCATTAATGCCAACTTAGGATGGCGAAATTACCATTTGACAGTCCCAGTAAGGACTTCTTAAAATAATTTTACTATATAAAATGATACAAATTTAAATCTCGTATTATTTTAACGAACTCATGTAAATATGCAAGCAAATAGTCAAATGTATTGTATTGCTGATGTTTGTTGCATGGGTTAAATTACGTATTCATCGCCAATATTTTATAGGTATTTGTCAGTAATCAATTTCGATTAGCGCTATGAATCAATAATAGTTTGCACCCATCTCTACGTAGCGAATTTTGTTTGGCAGGAGCATAGATCGATGACGCCAAAAAATCTGAACGCCACAAAATCGGAACGCCAAAAATCTGAAAAAAAAAAACAAACAGAGAAGACTTTATTAGACTATTATTGAATAAAAAAAAAATGTACGGGACATGCCCTTTAATGATCGCCTTATGAAAAAAAAATACAAGAATGAACCTATCTGAAGCATAGTATGAACAAAACAAAAATAAAATTTAAACTTTAGCGTCTTGTTTTTTTTATTAGGCATTCTGAGCTAAGGTTATAGAACTTTCTTTTCTTTTTTGATTCTGAATCACTTACACCCTTGGGACTATGAACTTTAAAGCCCTTACCTACAAACAAAGAAAGTTTTTTTTACTGTTAGTCCATTATGCATGTATGCTTGGGACTTTCATTAATAATATGATAGTGTCTGTCAAGTATACAATGGTATAAATCTAATTGACACTCCCACGTTTCAGATTCTCAACCAACCTTTAGCGCCCCAGACCCTGGTCTTACTCAACCAGCTGCTGCAGCAAATCAAGACCTTACAGCAGCTGGCCAGCCAGCACTCCATCGCCCAGTCCCAGTGCATCAACGGGAAGCCAAACAACACCGTAATGCAATGCTCCGTACTCATCACCAAGACTAAGCAGCAAATTTCGAATTTGCAGGTGAGAACCCAACGAAAAGTGACGGAGGTTCTCATTGACGTTTGCCGCTTTTCGTTTCCAGAATCAAATCGCCGCCCAGCAAGCCATCTACGTCAAGCAGCAACAGAACACGATGGGCGGGGGCGACTACGTCTCGTTCAAGTCGAACCCGATGCACGACTCGATCAACGCCATGCAGAACAACTTCGCCGACCTGGCGATCAACAAGGATCCCCAAGTGGTGCGTCGCGTTCGGAGCGTGCAGGGAGCGAAATAGGGTTAATTTCCCCGATTCGTTTCAGAACCAGCAGCAGTCGAGACTGAACCAGTGGATAAACAAAGACAAGGACGACGGCGGCGAGTTCAGCAGGGCCCCGGGCTCGTCCTCCAAACCCATGACCTCATCGCCTAATATGAATCCGCTCGGTCTAACGCAACCCGACGGGTGAGTTGTCGTTTATGTTACAGGTGAAACTTTAATGAACGACATATGATATGATCTTAAATCCATGATTATACAAACGGATCCAATTAATGATCCCCCTTGATTATTTTTATATATAAGTATGAGATTTATCGTTCGAAAATACTCGTCGTGCGAGATTCGAGACGAAAGATGACGTTTGGTTCCGCTGTCGGCAGGCCTTGGTCCAGCGGCCGCACGGGCGACACCGGCTGGCCGGACTCCGGCGGAGGCGACGGCTCCAACGACGTGAAGGACGCACAGTGGCCGGCGGCCACCCAACCATCCCTGACTGATTTAGTACCTGAATTCGAACCCGGAAAGCCCTGGAAGGTGAGCGTTTATGTTTATGATTGTTTCATCATTTCTTTCGGTTTCAAATTTCAATTTCGTGTACTCACTTGTCCATCGTAACCTCTCTTGTGATTCGCAGGGCAATCAGATAAAATCGATCGAAGACGACCCCAGTATTACACCCGGTTCGGTGGTGCGTTCGCCACTCAGCGTCGCCACGATCAAGGCGGACAGCGAGCTGTTCACCATGAACCCCAGCAAGAGCCCGCCGGCCTCGGACGGCATCCAGTCGCTCGGCCTCACCAGCTCCACGTGGAGCTTCAACCCGCCATCGTCCACCACCAGCGCTTTCGTCAGGTATGTCGACGACGACTTAATTGTCACTTGCGAAAAGTCGCCAACATTTAAAATATGAGTTTGGATATATCTTAAAACAATTATATATTTTGTTATGCTTTATCTAAATTTAATGGAAAATATAATAATTAAAAATTGTTAATTTGAAATAGGTAACTTTATCTAATGGACTCGTAAAAATAGTAGATTATGTCACAAGGAGTAGAAAGTGGGTCTTTTTGTGCTGAGGCCAGAGATTGATGGCCTAACCAAAGGTGAGGCCGCAACTGGGTATTTTTTTTTATCCATGGGAAAGAAAATTACAAGAATATTAATACTATTAATAATAATATTAAATTAATATAATATTGTTATTAATATTAATATTTTTTAAGTTAGGTCACAAAATATATGTATATTGTAGGTTAGGTTAAAGTTTTACGTTGTGGGTAGATAAATGGTATATTATACACTTAGGTTGAGAAGTGAGCCATTACTTACCGAGCATTTTTATATCCTGAGGCGCGTAGCTATTTGATTAGATTTAGCCTGGGAGTTCAGTTGTCAGGCTGACAAAATGAAACTAATTTTTAAACGTCATATAGAAAATTTGTCATTATTTACCTAGGTATTTTTTTATTATTATTTATCTATACTCCAGTCTGAATAAAATAGAAAGTAGATCAGTGTTGCGCAATGCGGCATTTGGATCGATGATCAAAAACAGATTTGCCAAACGTGGAATATAAAGCTTTCTTTCCACGTCGAAATATAATCCATAACCCGCGATTTCTGATCACTTGCCTCGTTGATATGGCAACCTCGAATTCCAGGTTCTCCTTCTGTCAGCTCTAGCGCTTCTGATTGGCTTAAAGGCCGAACGCGCCAAATATCTATTTTTAGAGGGTTCGCAATCCATGGGCGCATCACGTCGCGAATACCTTCTCCCGTGCATACTGAAAACCGCGCTTTTGCATTACGGCCGGGGGGCGAGTGCTGTAGATTGTGCCACCTTATTTCGGAGTGTTTATTGTAATAATTATACGTTAAAAATGCAGGAAACACCTTCATTTAGGCCATTTAGGGAATTTTAAGCAGTATGGGGACGCCCATGGTGGCTTTCATAGAGATAAACGGCGAATTCTATACTGCACATGACTGACCTACTTTCTATTTTATCCAGACTGAAGTATAGGTAGAGAAATATTACTTCTCATTAAAGGAATTAGGTAAATAATGGTAATTTCTCAGGTTAGTAGTAAAAAAAACAAATTATTCATTCGCAAGGTATTCTACTGAAAAAAATAAAATTTCTACACCCCCATCTACACATGATTATAAACACGGATCCAATTAATGACGCTCTCGTTGATTACAACCTTACAAAATATGATTAACGTCCCTCCACCGATCACCGTCCGACCGTCTTGCCACCATCTCTTCTAACCGCGCGATTCCCCGCAGCCCGCAGACGAAGCTGCCGGCGTCGAAGGGCGGCCTCGACCTCAACTCGACGACGGCCGTCACGTCCGAGCTGTGGGGGGCGCCGAAGTCGCGCGGCCCCCCGCCCGGCCTGCCGGCCAAGGGGGGCGGCGGCGGCGGCTCGATCGCCAACGGCTGGACCAACCTGGGCGGGGGCGGCGGTGCCGTCCCGTGGGGTGGCGGCGGCGGCAACCAGCGGTCGTCTGGCAACTGGGGCGGCTCGCAGTGGCTGCTGCTGAGGAACCTGACTGCCCAGGTGAGTGGCGAGGTATAGATGATGGGTTTTTCACAAGCGACTGCATACATCTGGCGTAAGGTTGCACACTCGCAAATTTATGAACATTTTTAGGGGTCAATTAAGCCAAAAAAAAAACACGAAAAGGACCTATTGTGTGAAAATATTTTAGTGAACATAAAACCTGCAGTCTTTTTGAGAAAAATAAAGTTAACTATCATACCAACGGAATTGTCACAAAGAAAATTAATTCAAGTGCGAAAATTATCCTAGAAACTTTTGTAGACATCGCTAATCTTTCTGACTGGTGTAATTATTTAGCTATTTTTCTCAGCGGGTAGTTAGGCAATTTGCATTACCGACTGTCGCATTATTCCCCTCTAAACTAACCCCTAAGCTATTTATGGCGTTCCGTGGCACGAGCGTCACGCACAGTTCACACACGCACGCGCATTTGACACACGTGCGACGTTCTTACCATGGAATGCCTTGAAACAACATGGATGGATCAGGGGTTAGCTTGGATGGAAAGAATGAGACGGTCGGTAATGCAGGTTGCCACTTAACCACTGAGAGAGATAGCTAAATAATTGAAGACACAAGTGGATAAAGGTGTCATGTCACATTTTTAAACTTCCAAGATATTTAATAAAACGCATTTTAAACTAGAACTTTTTATATTATCATTTAATTTTATTTTGTAATATCGGAAAATTTAGTTAAAAATAACTTAAATTTCTTCCATTAAAAAAAATCTTTAAATATATAGATAGGAGTATTTAGGATTTTTTAAAAGATAGATCTATATAGGAGAAGTTGAAAAAGTTGAAAAAGTCGATTTTAGAAAAAATGTGACATGACACCTTTATCCACTTGTCTCTTCAATTACATAACCTAGAAAGATATAGTGATGTCTGTCTCAATTGCCCCATAACCTACTTTTATTTGTAACAAATTTGGAGTAGCATACTGTTAGCAATGTTTTTTTTTCTGTTTCTTTCTGATCCAACCCTATATAAATTATATGTAGTCATATGTAAAAAATATGATAAAACCAGAGCTGGGCAAAGCACTTTGTAAATGTGCTTGAAGCCCTAAGCCCTAAGTCCTTGCTTAATGTGCTTCAATCTTCAAGCACAAATAATTACAATTAACTTTTTGAAAGAACTTGAAATTTCCAATTACCCTTATAAAGTAATTGAACTCCAAGCACAAAGCCCTGGTAAAAAGGACTTGAGTATAATAAGAGTGCTTAAAGCACAGTGAAAGGGCTTAAAGCACAATGAGAGGGCTTAAAGAACACTGAAAGGGCTTAAAGCACATTGAAAGGGCTTAAAGCACAATGAAAATGAATGCCCTTTAAAGCACTTCAAAGAGCCAAAGCATTAAGAGTAACTTGTTTTCTTATTTATAATGAAAGCGGGATAATATGATGTGATATGGTTATGATGTGTATGGGTTATGAGCTCAGAGAAATAACTCCTTGGTTATTTCTCTGAGGTTATGAGTATATCGTTATATAGTTATGTTATATTCTGTATACCTACTCTAAAATTAAAAGTAAGATTGAAAAAGCAGAGGGCAAGTTTATGAATTAACCTCAGTTACACAGCTCCTCTTAACGTTAAAATAGAAATAGACCCATATACAGTGTATTTCACTTTGAGTCAAGACAATTCCGTATTTTTTGAAAGATTGGCCGATCTTCAATTTTTTTTTCTTCAACCTATAGTACTCGAAGAGCTCCATATTTCAGGGTGTAATTTTTTGAAATAGCCTTATTCCATGGCCTACTATTATTAAAAGAAAACCCCCAAAAATCAATATATTCCTTATGACGCGCTGGCGGCGCTGGTTATTGCGGACACTGGACACGTTTTTTCAATAATGCTATAATTTTTTAAGAGGACTCGTAAATATTTGGGTGGGCTTGAAGCACTTAAAAAGTGCTCGAAGCTCTTTTTTGTGCTTGCAAGCCCTTGTAGAAATTAAAAAGTAATTGAAGCACATTGAAAGGGCTTAAATTCCTTTTTTTTTTTCAATTACAAATTACCAAGCACTTTTATGAAGTAATTCGATTACCAAGTTCTAATTACAGAAATAAGAAAGAGCTTCGAGCATAGGGCTTTCAAGCCCTCAAAGAGCTTGAAGCACTTTTGCAAGCACAAAGCACTCAAGCCCTGTCCAGCTCTGGATGAAACTAAACTGGACCAACACTATATTAAAGACCTGTGGATAGCACTGTTTCAAGCAATCGCCACTGGGGCCACATGACAGGGTGGTTTAATGTAAAAAAAAAACATTGTTGTAGTATCTTTTATAAAGTAAAAACACGCAAATGCGTCTGTTGCCACGAATTTAATATCCAAAATAAAATGCTTGTTTGTTATGCTCTTTTAATTCGGCAAGTTTGCATGGCATATTTCCATTATAATTTCACAGTTATAAAAATATCGTAACTTCTAATACGGATACATGTATCAATATTTTTCTTTAAAACGGCTTTTCCTCTGAATGATCTTCTGTGTGTTGTGCAGCGGTTTCGGTGTTTTAGCTTATCCTGTTCCAGATTGATGGGTCGACTTTACGCACACTATGCATGCAACACGGCCCCCTACTCAATTTCCACCTGTACCTACATCAGGGATTCGCTCTTGCCAAATACTCGACGCGCGAGGAAGCCACAAAAGTAAGTGTTCCTACGGCCGGGAATCTTCCCGGTTGGGAAAATCGTACTGACGGTGAGTTTCGTTGCAGGCCCAGACCGCGCTCAACAACTGCGTCCTCGGCAACACCACCATCCACGCCGAGAACCCGTCGGACTGGGAGGCCGGCACCCTGCTACAGAACTTGGCGAACCAACAGGGTTCGTCGGGAGGTTGGCGTGGCGGAGCCGGCAAACAGGTAAGTGGATAAATTGTTTTTTATTTACAGGCAACCCGCAGACTTTAACGAGCGTTCATTTAAATTTGATATCACAGTAGGCTGTGATAGTAAAAACATTATGTCTTTGCTTAATTTCTGTCATTATAACTGTCATGTAAATGACATATCAAGCAAGTCTTTCTTGTGAACACATTTGGTGGCAAGTAAACACGTTTTAATAATAATAATAATAAAAAAAACGTTTAGAAACCATTACCTATAAAAATTGTTGACCCCTCACCTTGTTCCAAATATTTCTAGCACCTCTTCCTAATAGAATGAGATTAAACCAGGCTTTGTCAGAAAAGAAAATCATATCCTGGTTACTGCCGTCAAAGTAACACAAACTAGTCACAAAACTCTGCTTTGCACAGATAATTAATGAATTTCTTAAGGTGTAGTGCTGCAGGTGCTAATCTTTTTTTAAAACACTATGACAAGTTCCTACCGATACCGAATATTTGTAGAAACTCTAATTCCCCCCTCCTCTCTTGACTACGTTCATATCTTATACTGACACAATGGAAGAGCTGTTTTTAGAATATTATCTTACTTTTTTTTTGCATTTTTTTATATCAAATTTGAACTCGGTACCGAGTATAAATTAAGCGGCCGGTACTGATTGAAACAATTTGAAGCAGGCGGCGGCCGACACCTGGAGCACCGGGTGGCCGAACAACCCGACGGCCGCCGGGCTGTGGGCGGCCGCCCCCCTGGAGGCGGACCCGCCCCGCTCCACCACTTCCAGTATGAACTCGTTCCTGCCGAACGACCTGCTCGGCGGCGAGTCGATCTAAGGCGGCGGCGGCGGCGGCCCCCAAAGGCGGAACAGAGCTAAGTGTTGACGAAGCGTTCTGATTTTATTCCCGTTTTTTAACCAGTCTTTTACACGGAATTTTGTTTTTATACAAACTGGGGCCGAACACGCCTTTTTTTATACCAGCAACATATCTTGTATTTTTGATTTTTATCGGCCACCCGCGCCGCCGGCTGCCGTTTTAAAGGAGTTTTTTTTTTTTTTTTTCGTTTTTTTTGTCCCCGTCATAGTTAAGCCGAAATTCGAACCAAAAGTAGTGTGGAATGAGACGATTTTGTTTTTGAATTTTCGAGTTGCCATTTAGTTTTTTCGGGGGTATGTCGGCCGAGCTCGGCCCGTAAATTGGGGGAGGGGGAAGTATTATGTGCAGAACTGGATCAGAAACTGTTGTGTCAACACTTTGTTACTTAATGAAATGCGACTGCGATGCGTTTGTTGTTTAATCTGTAAGCTCAACTCTCAAGAAACGCACTGTAATCCAGCGGATTGTAAAACACGTAAACCAAACTAGTCTAATGATAAAACAAGGTAATATTTAATATATATACGATATAATATATATATTTGTGACCAAACTCGTATTCTATATTTCAAGGTATATAATTTTTTAGCTCTTAGTGTGGTAGACCTCCTCTCAAATTTAGATATTTTTTTCCTACGATTGATTAATAATTAACATTATTATATTAAATGTTGTTTTTTAAATTAATTTAATGGTACCTTAGTTGTTTTGTATGTGTTTGTAATCCCAGTGTGGCTTTTCCGTCCGTTGCGCGTATCGGGCGGGGCCCCTCCCCGCCGGATAGGCGCCAGGAAGGTGCTATTCGTTTGTTGACCCCTAAAAAACCTGTGATCTCCAATTCCTTATATCAAATATTACACATACAAAGTAATGTATATGTTGTTGAGTTGATTGGCGCCAGACAGAAGATGTTGGGGCGTTGAGACATAACACCACACAATCAGTTTCTAGACTGCACTGCTAATGAAGTATTCTTAAATAAATTTAGAGATAATGAAAAAATCACATTATAATAAAGAATATATCGTTCTAACTAATGAAAGTTTATTATATACCTATAACTATTGTATTTCTGTGTACTGTATGTGTTAGCCGTAGAAATTTGGATAATATGTTACATTTAGTCCATATTCTGTGATTATTGTTTTCTCCCGTGAGGCAGTTTGCGAAACCAGGGGAAACATCTACAATCACATTACAATGTGTTATCGTGGTGTTCATATGATATCGATACATCTATAGCTAACGGTATGATGAGTGTGTTTGAGTACGTGTATATGCGAGCAAGGACTGAGTAATGAGCGCCGCGGCCCGGCGCCCCCGGCCCTTCGCCCCCTCCCCACTCGCGCAAATAGAAACCGATCCCTAGATTTAGTTTTATCGTATTTTTAACCCACAAAGACATGAAGCTTTACAAATTTGTCAGCCCGGCCGGCGGGACGCGTCTTTCGAAAACTATCTTTGTTCTGTGATGTTTCCAGGAATGGAAAGAAAAAATATTGAAAAAATAAATAAACGTTCTTAGAAAGGCAGCTGCGTCCCGATCGCAGCCCTCACGCCATCGATCGGAATCCTTTTATGTCAAATTATTTTTCTAGTCTCGTTTTTATTTATTAACCCCGCGCCCCGTTTCTATTTGCCGCATCGTTACCTAAACTAAACGAAACTCTAGTGCGAAAAAGACTGAAACAGATTTTCTTTTATATCGTTGTGACAATGCATTTAATGCGTTTTTAAGGATCAATGCGGAGGGGGCGGGCCGAGGGGCCCGGGACCGAGGGGGGGGGGGGGCGACGCGCGACCCGTAACGACGGCACCCGGGGGGACCTGGCTGTGTTGGGCAGCTACGTACTGTGTAAGACTTTGGGCGGTCCCGTCCTCGGTGCCGTCGCTGCCGCGCGCCGGGATAGATGCCAAACACGCATAATTATTTGAGAGTCAATAAAAAAAACAATGTTGGGGGTGTCGTCAGCATTGCGCCACCTGCGATTTCTCGTGTGTTTGGCGGTTTTTCCAAAGACATTAACTGATTGGACACATTGAAGTAACAGTTTTTAAAAGTACACAACTGTGCTGTGACTCTTAAGTGGCTTTTTAATTTTTAAAAATACACAAAAAAAGAAACAAAAAAAAAGGTTTTGTTTGAGAAGCTGTTATTCTACTATTAAAGCTTCGATTAGCTATTAAAGTTAAACAAAAAAAAATGAAGGCCCTTATCAAATTATGAGTGTGGATAACGTTGTCATATCGTGTAATCATGGAACAATAATCGTAATCGTGAAATATCAAAATTATTATATTCGTGTGTATGGTAGTCGTCGAGGTTTCCGTTGCTTCGAGCCGCGGCGGCGGCGGCCATTGTCGGGCACTCCTAGTTTGATGCGGGGCCAACCTACTGAATAAATGGTGCAAAGAGGAAGGGCGGGGTGCCTTCCGGGGGGTCCTCCTACACTGCTTTAATTTAAATTTATTAAACAAGTGAAAAAAGACGCTTTAAACGAGCCACCTCCGGGAAGGCAAGCCCGCTTCAAAGTTCCAATAGAAAAAGTCTAGTATCTTATTGCCAATTTACTTTTTAGTATAATCTATGTATTAGCGCGTAGGTATTACGATATTAACTAGTATTTAAGAATTTGGTAGTAGGGGTATTTTGTTGTGTGTTCTTATATAAATGGACAACCACAACTCTGAATCATACACGCAGACGTGAGAGAGTAAAAACATAACCGCGCATGTATCAAACCAAAACTTGTGCTTATGAAGTAAAGCCTAGGTGCGTCAAAACTAATCTGCCATATTTTGAAAATGCCGCCGCAAGTGAGTGGTACAAGTCATCGGAATCGTTTAGACTAAAAACTTGAATTACTTATAGTATAACAATGTACCAAAATGTTAGAGATTGTTTCTTAAGTCATTTAGCATATTTTCTGAAGAGTAATATTCACGGTAGTCGTAAGTTTTATAATAACGTGTAAGACCCATTGAGAAGGCAGTTGTCATTTGCGGAAATTCAGCCAGACAAATACATAATAACCCTCATCCGATCGTGGCAATATTAATTTGTATCAGTCAGCGGCACACGCAGCTGAAATGCTTGAGATTTTCCGAATTTCACTGACGCCACATTTAAATTTGTGTCACGTGTCAATTATCCCAAAATTTGGACACACTTCCAGCTCTGAATTATCAAGACAGCAATGGAAAACTGTCAATTTGCATGGGAGACCTCGAGCAGACCAGTTTCGTTGTATTGTGCCTGGTAAAAAAATTGGGTATTCTTTACGTCCCTTGAAAAATACTTACGCTATATTCCATGGAACTATTATACTTATTCACGTACAACTGCCAAAGTGGTATTGTGATTTTACTTATTAATTTAAATTTAAACAATATAATATATATATTTTAAAATACTATTATATCAAGTGTGCATTATAGACATAAATTGAAGCATTGTTTAAAATTGCCAAACGAATCGGTACAAAAACGCGACGTAAGGAAATTTTAAATAACGACCAATTTAAGCAGTAATAATTATATGTCTGATATTATGTACCTTTCAAAAGAAACTTAGATAGTGTTGTTTATTTACATAAAAATAAATAAAAAAATACAAAAAAAAACAGATAGGTTTAAGACTGCTATAATAAGGGAAATACAAACATCTATTTATAGGGTTATATTTACACGAGTATGGCAAAATCCGTTGAGATTTTGAGTTGATTGTTTCCTTGTAGGCTATATTCAATCCGAAACTATACGGCATTAAACATTTCCAAACTTAAGATCTCTACCTTGAACTTGCAAAATTGACACTTGAGATCTCGCATCGTGAAGCAAAACACAAGTAATATTCCCAAGATTTTCCCGTGTATTTCTCTTAGACTGTTGTAGTATAGTATTTTGCACAATAAGAACTACATGTGGCCGATACTTGGCTGTTCGATTTTAAATGCAAACCATCCATTGTTTATATTGAGTGTACATAATTTTCGAACAATATTCTTAGGAACAAAGTATACACATGTCTCCGTGACCTGATGCGCAATATTATTATCAGCAACGAACATATATATGTGTGTGTGTGAGTGTCTTATGTACAATCAATATGGCAATAGAACCAACAATACGTACTGGCGGAAAGCGTAGGAATTTCCTTTGAGATTAAAGAAACGCATCAGTAGGGGGCGACAGCTTCCTCTTGGATATAGAGCGATGAAACGCCACCAAATAAAATGAAGTAGTATTTGATTTAGGTTTACAGTATTTTGTGATCAAAGTGCCACTTGTGTTTCAAGTTTTCAAGTATATATATTTATTCATTGCCACTAAAAATTTATATATCTTAAATATAAAGAAAGAATATATTATACGAAAAGTCGAGGAATATTGTGTAAGCGGTAAAAATAGTGCGGGCAGAAGCTGCTCCTTTAGACTAGGGTAAATATATTGGTGTTCGGTAGGTGTAAGTTTATTTGTTGAGCTTAACGTTTCTCTGAGTCCCTAAAGCCGGTATTTACTGCACGACTATGCAAAAACACTGTCTCCATTCGGAATGCATCTGTGCGAGGTGTCTTTGCGAGAAGTGGCCATTTCAAGGCATGACGATCGATAGCGCTATGGCTGTTTTCACCGAGACTTTAGAATGCCAACAGCTGAATAAATTCTGACAAAAAGGCTTGCTTTCGATGACCCAGGCACACTCTTTGTTTCGTAAATTCGGACAAGTCGGAGATATTCTAACGTAAAAATCTTCCATTTTAAACGTACTAAGGAATTATTGCGATGTGATACTAAATCTAATCAAGCCTGGGTACTAAGTCATTAACGTTTCAGTTTAGGCCTTCACCGTTTCTCTTAATCCACTAGATCACATTCCTGTAACTCATTGAATCGCAACTTTAACAAGGTTACTATAAAGTCTGCCAAAAAATGAAACCTTTGACTAAATGTAGAATATAAAATTTATTTTTGTGAATCGGATTGGCAATAATAAATTTACTTTTTAAAATGTATTAATTAATTAGCTTCCCTAAAAAAGAGATTTATACAATTTTTATAGCCTTTCTAAAAATTTCTGATGGCCAACAATATTGAGATGATCCTTATCAAGAACGGAATAAAAATGACATTTAGTCACGCTTGATCGCTTATCTAGGATGTATAAGTAGTTGCAATGTTCACCATAAAATAATTGATAATACCAAACGATGTGCCTCTTTGACTAATTGTTATACAACAATTTAAAAAAAACGTAAAAATAATAAAAATATCGTGACCTGCCCGGTCTCAATCTTACCCATAAGTATAAATGTCTTAACAGAACCATAAGCTTTAATGTGAAAATGTGAATCAATTTGAATTAACGCGGCGTTTCTTCGTACCTCTTGGGCTGTACAAAGCTTCAATGGCTGCAGAGAAGCGCGGAACCCAAACTCGTTTTATCGTACATTCGATTTATTCAGTTTCGAGTTTCAAACACCGGAAAATAATAAATTGAAGATGCCTTTAAATTGAAATCGTTTCGACGGATATATTACTTGCGCTATAACTGGAACTTGCTGTAAAAAAAATTATCTCCTCTAAGTCGCAAAATGGTTGGTGGGTATAGGTTAAGTTTTTTCTTCATACAAGTTACTTAATCTGTAGAGGCAGCATTTAGTCATATTTAGTATTAACGGAAAGGTGTTGTGTCCCCGACGCAACGTGCAATACTGTTTCCTTTTTCTAAGTATTATTTTGTATGATACGCTTTCATTTACTAGTTATTATTTTAAGTGCAGGTGTTTTCTCTAACTGGATACTGAGTTTTCTGGTTTTGCTGCACCGTTTTCGTTTCTTGCCAATTATTTTTGCACACAAAATTATTGAATCTTTCGTACTTACTTACTTCCACCAAAAAACGGTAAATTCAGGTTCACGTATAGCATTGACAATTTCGTAACACTTAATACCAAAGAACTATAGTGTCATAACATTTCAAATTTCTTTTTTGAATTCTCCGCCAAAATCTTCCAACAAAGGTTGTGATAGTCTTGTAGTGTTTTAGAGCTTTTTATTCCATGTGCTGTTGATTATTATTATTACTATTAATTTTAATTTTTTTACTTAACCGATATAACTCATTCGTTGGGATAGTTAAAGTGTAGCTAACTTCATGTTCATTTTGACAGCACAAAAACTGAAGTGCCTATATTAAATATATGTGCAATTCAAAAACTAGGGCCTGACTTTTAATAGACAGGGTTTTAAACATTTAGGCAATTCGATTGTAATATAAGAAAAAGGCTAAAGGTCTAGCCCCACTATATTGTATAAATTCACTGAATAGTAACAAATTAGCCCTATATAAGGATACAAGATTGCGTTAATTTTATGAAACTCAAACAAGTGTGCTTACGTATATCCTGTGTTCCTTCTCCGATTAAATTGCCCCATATTTTTCTATCGAGACAGCTGTGAATTCCCATATTATTATTGCTCGAGACACTTGTTTGAGTTTCGTGACATTCGAAATGTTATTTTGTCGATCTCGAGGAGAGATTTTAAGCTAGCATGGTACTGCCAACTGTAAAAAGAAAAATGTATGTCCTATTTAATCAAGAGTTTTATTGTAGGTTTAACTAATGTAACATAAAGTTGCTGTGTTTGGGCTCTGAACGAACACAGGGATTATTACTTGACCCGGTGAGTGCGTAACAGTAGTCGTGGGGTAGTTAAAAAAAAGAATGTTAGGCCCTCAATCTCAGGTTTAGAATATATTATCACTGTTAGTTTATAAGGTAAGCGTTAAGTAAAAAAACCAACTGAATATTAACATTCCTTTGAATAAGCATTAAATTAAATTGTTATTTTTCTCGTTTCTATCCAGACGTCCTCGATTACTCAGTGAAATAGATTGCATTTTTTTCTCCCTACATAATCACGTTTACTCATAGACTTAGTACCAAACGAAACAAAAGTATATGTTAGGTATCTTTTGATCGCGATGTCAAAAGCACTACTTAATATCAGCCATCGAACATGAAATTAAACCACTTTTGGCATAATTTTAATTTTTTCATTTTACACAGGTCTAACCACCCAATCAGCCACCTATGTCATCACAATTTTTACATTTGATTTTCAAAAATGCAGATTGAAATATTGTCGTTTCAATTGATTTCATTAAATTTGCTTAGAATTCTCTTAACGATATAGTTAACTTAGTACATTTCATATTTACATTTAAACTCATAGTAAAATGACTGACGGTAGGACCTGTTTGTCTTTTTTTTCTCTCTTGAAGTTTGGTACTTTACATACATTTCTGACGTAAAAATTCTCTTCAATAAAATCAAAATAATAAAAAAATGCCTTATGACAAAAGTGTGCTCTCTGTATTTAGTGTTTATCCATTTGTATTTTAAGGATACCTTAGGTTAGGGTACTGGGTTTATGCCGTCGCGGACGGACAGAAAGACTGCAGAGGAATACCAGGTAATTAAAGTAACTCTTCAGACAAAAACGAATAACCGAAGACTCCAAAAACTCTGTTCACTCATTTTGTCTGGTGTTATTTTAACGTAAAGAATCTAAATAATATTAAGACTTCTTGCGCAGAATAAGTAATAGAGAGAACACTCGGTCCATATTGAAAAAAAGGTGCTCTTATCTTATAGCAGCTTTATTTTAATGAAGAAATTAATAGAATCTCTTTTTCTTAAGTAATTCATTACCATATCATCATTTAGTGTGTATCCTAGATAAAAAAAAGTGATAAGCTTTTAATGGCACCCCTATGAAATGTTCGTGAAATTGTGAATACCCATCAGTTTTGCCCTCAGGGTTTGTCAGTGTTTTTATTTAGTTTACAGGCTATCAATCTTAACGAAAAGGAAATTAAATAGAGGTAAAATGTGCCAAAATTTTTTGCTTAAAAACTTTTGCTCATGGTGTACATGACATGTACACATTTACGCTTAACTGCTGTGTATATTAACTTATAAATGCAATATATGTGTATATATTGGCTGATGAACTGTACAATTGTTATAATTTCATAGTATATATTATGTAAAAATACTTAACTTAGGGGTAGGAAATGTGTTACGTATTTAAAATAGTATTTAGTATTAAACGAAAAAATAAGGAAAAATCAGCAAGTTCCAGCGTACGAGCGCAAGTAAATATTCTCACTTCCAAGGGTTATACATTGTCACGCGCTTTTTAGAATTGTGCATTATGTTGGGTTGGATTTAGCCATTGCGGATTTTCATCCCGTACTTTACATATTTGCTCTTTCATTCGCACCGTTGCGTAACTAAAGCTCATTCCTTTGTTTACATTTTACAATACTGAAATTATGTGATTTTTCAGTTTCGTTGTGATACTAATGATTTTTGTGATAATATGATGTTATGTTTGTTGTTAAAAAATATGAAATCCTCGAGAAAAAAAAGGGTAAAGTACCATGACTAAAGATTATCTTGTATTAAGTAATTAATTATTGCAAAATTATTAATTCGAGTATTTAAAAATCTGGTAACTATTTTAGACTACTTATGTAAAATGTAAACAGAGTCAATAAAATGCCAGTTTAGTTTTTGCGTTACCGTAGCATCACATGACTAATAATTTTGTTATCGAGTTTGTTCTTTATTTGCCACATGAGATTTTATTCTTGTAACAAAGGGCCTAAAACAAGTTCCCTCCTGTATATTTCTAGTCCATTTTTGCCTGAAGTGAACATAATTCCAATTTCATATAGCACCGATTTATTTATTAGAGTTTGTTGAATTTTGTTGTTGAAAATGATTTTTTATTCGCGGCGAGAACATTGTCGAATCCTCCACACAAGTCTTCAAAGCGGGCGGGCGGTGAAGACATTTTATTTGTCGGTTGCCGCGAAACGTTCAGAGTTCCTTATTATGTTATGATTCATTTGGCTCGCCTTCAATTGACTGAGCCTGTATACCTGCTTCGTTTTTTATGGTTGTGTTTGTAGGGTCTAATTTTTATTTCGGAGAATATTAACCTAGATTAAAAATTCGAATAAGGCAATATTAAATTTTTTCCTCTGTTGACAGATTCAAATGTGATATACTGACAATTTATATAAAGAATACAAATTATTCCGCTATGTTATCTACCACCACTAATAAACTAATTAGAGTGAATTAAAAACACAGGTGCAACTCTAGGCAGAGCAATATTTATAAATATATGGTAGCACTGTGTGTTGTTGCTTTTTTCAACAAACAAGTTGGGCTTTATGAGTCTTTTTGACATTTATAGACGTTCGTTTGGAGTAGCTCGCAGCCGAGAAAGCCGAATCGGATTCGAACATTTGTAGCGAGCTAGAGAATCTCGGTCAGTAAAAGAATTGCATTGTCGTTGGGAGGGTAAACTCAGGGACCAGGCCAAAAGTCACGGTGATATCAAATTAACTTAGACAAAATTAAGGGAGAATCAAATATGATGCAAAAACTCTACACCCTCAAATAATAAACGTATAATAAAGTACATTTCAATAAAGTAATTATATTATTAAGAAACTCAATTGTATGTTGTAGAAGAATATTTAAAACTGTATTAAGTTAAAAGGTATATTTAAATGAAACACAACCCGACTGCACTGTTCCTCATAATTCTAAATTTTTTAAATGTTATATTACGCAAGTCATAATCGATGCCTACGTATTGTGTCCAATCGAGTCTCCCAAGTAGGGTATAAGCACAAACAGTGCAGCTGGGCACCTAGGTTGTAAGTTAGGTTATGTAAGTGCTTTTAAAACGACACGATCGTGTGCCGTTATGCTCTGTACTTGTAATCCAAATGACCAGTATGCATTCAGTAATAAAGGTTGTCTTAAATGTACCCGTCTTTGTTTATTTCTCGCCTTTCCCATCGTCCCGTCCTAGATTTTTACATAGTTTTTCCTAGCAGTAGGTACCTACCCAGAATAAATTCGTGGGTAGAACCCAAGACCCATGAAGTAAGGATAACCTATTCTTGTTTCTGTATAAATAAGGCTACTATGGTAGAAATAGAATGTGATGCCAATGTCACAAATACTGTCAGATGATGATCCTGTCATTCCAGGCAATATACGCGACTGAATTTAAGATGCCAACGCCCCGACGGGACTATGCGAACTAATATATGGGCCATCGAGCCACCGTCACCATGGGAACGGTGCTAGCCTTGGGTCTACACTGGTGTGTTCTTTGTTCTTGTTCATGGTTGACATGGCCCATAGACTAGTTTAGCATTAAGCCTATAGGGGGCGTATTTCTTATATTCAATGGCGAATAGGGAGTTTGGCGAATAGGGAGTTTGGCAAATGTCAAATAAAACAGTCAACGCCTTCGCTATTCAGCGAAGTTTTGTTTCCATTGACATATCGTATTTCCATGGCTAACTTGATAAGAACTGGATTAATGGAGTTCAATCGAAGAAAACGATTTTTAAGAAAATAAATTTCTCAATTTTTCTTTCTAAACTTCTCAAAGGTGTCGGTATGTGGTATTTAGATACTTTTTCGAGTTATTATGCTTAGCCTGTGCGGCTTTTGCCACTTCCCTGACCGCCAAAACTAAAATGTTGGAGGATAATAATCCATCGGTAAGTTTTTTTGTTTTTGTAATTTAAATTAACTTTTGAGGCCATGCGCCTATGCCAAGTGTGTAGGTACCTACTTCTTCGAAATAGGAAACATGGCGCCTCCTAGGATCACAGATTACCCACCTTCCTAAGACTTACGGCTCCCTTCGGTTTCCTTTCCTTTCGCCGAAGGGAGCCGCAAATCGTAGGAGGCCATGATTGGAAATTTAAAATTAGAGTTGCTGTATTATCAAGGATTCCTAAACTTAAAGACATACACGTGCCTTACAATTTTTTGCCTGCATTGTAGCGTCGATATAGGTACTGATTTCGCGAAAAATGAGGATTTCTGCCTCGACTAGTTGGTCAAAACAAAGGTGCCCCGCCACTGCCACCACCAATGAATAAATAGTGGTTCTTTATTCATTGGCTACCACAAAATATAAAACAACCAGCAGTATAACGAGAGTATAACTTACACTTGAGACATCATCCGCAAATTCAATACCTTGAGCCATATTGGGGGAATAGAAGTCAGAGGTGTATTCGGGAAAATCAATTCAGAAATACAGAGTAGTATTAGTAAAGCATATAGTGTGTGGTAAGCACAAGCAGCTTTGACTCCTTCCTGGGATTTTTTATTTAAAGATACTAGCACAAAGCACAATTTACAAAAAAGCACACTCCACGGTACTGGAATATCTCTCATCTCTCTCTCTCTCATATAAAAAAGAACTGCCCAATCGCCCCGACATTGCATCTATTTGACAGAATCTATTCCCAAATGGCGGCTGCGCGAACAGGTGCGCAGAATTTTCCCGCCATGGGGAGATATACTGCTGGTTGTTTTATTTGCTCTGGTATAACTAGGTCGCGCCAAACGGCATTGAATCGATCCAGAAAATCGATTAAATCGATTTTGTAATATCATATCAGTGAACGAATTTACCCATGTTATTCATAAAACAAAGTTTAGATGCCTTCATTGCTGTCAATTGTCAAAATTGTATCAGTAGCGTTGGACGATGCCTTGACCACAGAATAGCCACCTTGACACTTGCCCATACCCAAGAACGGTAGACGCACAGGATTGCTCGATCGGGCAAATCTCTCCGCCGGCGTGACGTCACCGCTAGACTGCTATCTGCTAAGCGCGCCGGGAGCTACCGTTTAAAATATAGAAAGGGTGGGTTTTCTGTGGATGTTCTGTGTTTTTGAGCTACACTATTAAGAGTACAGAGAACTTTTATTTTTTACTTAGAATGTATCAAGACTAAGGGATTAATTTATAAAATTGCCAATATATGTATGGAATAATTGCATAGAAGAAAATTTCGAAAATAGTTATTTATGTACCAAGGCACTGAAGTTCAACTTTTTATGACTCATGTGGAATTTAGTTGCCGAGGCCTCTGGCTGAGGCAAATATAAAATATTATTATTATACAAAGTATTTTGAACGTTTGAAAGACGGTAAGTATGATACTAATCTTTTGCGATATTATTTTATAAATTAATATTAAAAATAATGTATGCCAAATTTTAGTTTCAATTTATTACGAGTATAATACTCTTAATAAACACTATGAAAATTATGTTTCACAAAAGGTTCGATAAAAGGCGCTTATAGGACTTGACATTTGGTCTTTTGCACCTGTACTGGTACACACTCTGTGATGCCTGTTTTACATTGACAATTTCTTCATGAATTAATTCATGAAGTCACTTCAAGGGCAAATTATTATAAAAAGTCGTGTATTACACTGGCAATTTCTTCATGAATTAATTCATGAATTTCTTCATGAAGGTACTTCACGGATTAGAGCATGTCCTATTTTCCGTCAAGTTTTGCGTGAACTTCAGGAGTACTAACATTGAAAATTTGAACACAAGAAAGGTTATATTTTGATACTAGTTTTGTTTGAGGCATTAGACGAGAAAGAAGAGAGTACATAGTTTTAAAGATAATATACTTAGATAAAAAGTGTGTGAAATGTTACAATATGTTTTATTTATGTATTCCGCTGCCAAGGCACAGCTCCCTCATTCACGAAATAATCACAAAACTCCTCTTGTTCAGCAACGCAAGCATGTCTTGTTGAGGATGTTTGGTAAGAAAGTCCAAATTGAAATATATAGTCTTTATCAAGCTCTTCTAGGATGGAAGTAGGACATTCGGGTCTCAAAAATTATGTAATGTGCAACATGCCAATGTTATGGTTTGCACTTTTTCCACATTCAAATTAATTTTAGTAAAAAAACTCTAAATCGTTTGGCTAAAATGCCAAATGCATTTTCAACTACTCTTCTTGACAGATTTAATCTGTAGTTAAAGAAGCTTTGGATGAAGATGGAAAGGTTAAACTCTTTTACCTAGCAGTTCACTCTGTAAATCTCTTTCATAGTCATTTTCCGTAAAATGACGAGAACAAATATGACTGTTGTTAGGGTTGAAACTGTCCATTCTTTTACATCTTGCCACCCATTCTCTCCTAATCGTTTGTGAAACCATATCTTTTGACTTGGGGAAGGTATGGAACATAATATTTTAATTTGACAAAATATATTAGTTTTTACGTTTTTAATACTAAGCAAGATGGTACTAATTTAGTATAAATATGCAATAATAGATTGAAAACTAAAACCAGGTTACATAAAATAAAGAAAACACAGTCAAAACCCGCTTCAAAACCCGCACCGCTGATGTACAAATAACACCGTTAGTCTAGCGCTGACGTCACACCCATCTGCCGACTGGCGAACATTACGCATACGAGATCGAGCAATCCTGTGCGTCTACCACCCAAGTTAACTGCACAGATTACCCACCTTGTTAACTGACAAGGCAAAGGCTGGGTGACATGCGCGAAGTGTGGAGTGCGCGTGCGTGCCGGTTCGTGGTTTAATGTGAAGTATCCTATTAATTTTGCAAAATGCAATATGATTTGGAATTGCCCGAATAAGAATCGTAGACCCGAAGTTAATTATTTCATGTGCCTTTACCTTTTACTTGCCGCATCAGCTGTTGTTCACGAGTCAGCCATTTTGCACAGGGACGAACTCAAATGAAATATTTGAAAATATAGGGTACAAATTTCTTAGCACTTCGCACAGTACACAAAAAATGTCACATACCGCTTTGACAATTTTGGGAACCTATATATTTTGTGATTTTGGGGAGGCTTTGCCAAAACGCATCACTCTTGTCTGTGGAGGAAACCGCATTATGGGTTTTCCGTTTTTCCCACAGCCCTCGTAAAATAGCAATTCTAAAGTGGACAAAAAGAAATTCACAGGAATTACATTTCACAGGTAATGTAAACAATAGACAGAACCGTATCAATATAATTTATAATATCCACTTTGGTACTTTATGAAAAGAAAAATATTACCTTTATAACTACTCTAGTGTCTATCCAAGTTACAGAGGCAGTGGATCAAAACATTGGCCACCACGTGACTTATTCTCTTATTGGTCTGGCCGCCATAAAATGTCAAGTGTTTACGCAGCGAGCAGAATGCAGGGCCGGCTCTTCCCTCAGTCGAGTTTCCTGCATATTTTAGATCGGATCGCGAGCAGTATATTCTGTAAATTTATTTTGCTCCTTAATTTAAGGAAATTTATAAAGAACCACGAAACGTAAAAACACATTTTTTAGAACTTCTAAAAGAATTAGTTCAGAATTACAAGCCACTTGGAATCTCATATTAGTCAGACCCTGGTAATCGATCGCAATGCGGTCATGTGACTTTGTTTATATCTACTGCCGCTGTAACTTGGATAGACTTTGGGTATGTATTTGACTGACTGACTGACTGACTAAACCCAGCTTTTGATTTCGTCGTTGTTAGTTTTCGTTTTTTTACATTTTTTATAATTTTACTAGGAATACTGTTTAATCAGACCGTGGCGTATATGCGACAAAGTAATGTTATGGCGCCTCCCCCCAATACTACCTCAATGCTTTTGACCACAAAATATATAGGTTACTTTTGACTTTGACGTTGTTGACGCACGTCTCTTGTCACCTCACGTCCAACGTCCACTTCCACTCCCTGTGTTTCCCCTTTGCCCCTGCGTAATTTTTTGTTTCCGATTCCACTTCCCAATAATGTTATTAACCCGTAAAAACAGGCAGCAAACTGAATAATTTTCTTTACAGTATCGCACCGCGTGTGTTTTTAAAATTCAACAATATTATGGCAGATTCTTTTTCCAAACAAGAAGTCATCGGTTTAGTGGTTAGGTTGTCTTTGGTGACTGCAGTCACCTTTTTCAGCATAAAATGGATAATGAACCAGGTGGATCCCACGAATAAGAGCAAGAAGAAGGCCAGAACCAAGGCTGAACAGCAACTAAAACGGTTCGAGATGAAATATTTAAACAAAGTTTTTTGTTAAGATTTTTTTTATGTTGCAGGTTAGTTAACTCTGGCCATGCTCCTCTCCTTATTAATAAGTTAAATGATTATGAATTAATGATTGCTGCACATCTGATTCATCCACAAGATATAAAAATATCGTGGGAAGATATTGCTGGATTAGAAGACCTGATACAGGAGCTTAAAGAAACTGTCATATTGCCTATTCAACGTAAAGAACTTTTTGCCGATTCGCAGTTGACTTCTGCTCCAAAAGGTTCGTTTTAAATCATTTTGTTATTGCCACTAAAACCTGTACGTGTTTTTCAGGAGTCTTATTGCATGGTCCCCCGGGGTGTGGCAAAACCTTAATCGCTAAAGCTACAGCACGTGAAGCTGGTACTCGATTTATAAATCTAGATCTTTCCATGCTTACCGACAAATGGTATGGCGAAAGCCAAAAACTCGCCGCTGCTGTATTTACCTTAGCAGTTAAAATTCAACCTTGTATAATATTCATAGATGAAATAGACTCGTTTCTGCGAGCTAGAGCCAGCTCCGACCACGAAGCGACTGCTATGATGAAAGCACAGTTCATGTCTTTTTGGGATGGTTTGATAACCGACCCAAATTGCACGGTCATTGTCATGGGTGCCACAAATAGACCTCAGGATTTAGATCGAGCAATTTTGAGGAGAATGCCCGCAGCTTTTCACGTCCCGATGCCAAATGTGACGCAACGAACACAAATATTCAGATTGATTCTCGCCAACGAGCCTATCGATGACGACATTGACATTCTAGCATTTGCCAGGTGTACGGAAGGTTTTTCCGGTTCGGATTTACACGAAATGTGCAGAAACGCATCGATATATCGTGTCAGAGACTATTTGAGAAATCAGATCGACAATCCACGATCTGCTACAACTATGTCGGAATCGGAAGAGTTTCACGACACTCTCCGTCCAATCACGACGGACGATTTAAAGGTTTCGTTCATGAAAATGCGCGAATCGAAGATCCAGTGCGGTGCGCTGCCGATGCAGACTCGAATTGACTTAGACTAGCTAGCGTGGTTCAGGTATTTAAAGCCGATAGTTAGAGATTTAGATGAGTACGTCGAGAACAGCGAGAGATTCGCGGCCGCATTTAAGAAATGTCGAGTATAAAAACCAGTAAAATTTTTTCGAATCGTTTGTTATTACGTGAGCAATATGTAGATATATCGGTGTTGTGCAAGTGAGGATGGAGATTGCGTCGTCGAACGTGGGGTTCCAGAGTGGAGACAAACTGTTTTACGTGTCAACAACTCAAACTTGTTTGTATATATACAGGGTGAGATTGAAATATTGAGTAGTTCAACCGATAAACATAATTTTTCTAATAGAAGTAATAAAGAAAGGACAATTTCGCTGTCGTTTTGACAGTTTTTGTCGATCGTGATTTACAGTTAGACATATTGGTTTAATACAACAATTGAAAATAGTACCTAATAACTATTTGTTGCATTTTCTCATGTCTATCTAAATCGTAAATCTATCTTATAAATGAGAAGATTGCTTTTAATTTCAAATTCACCCTGTACAAGAGAATGTATATATATATATTAAATCTGCTTATTAATAAATATACCGAATTTTATTGAAGATTTGCATTAATTTTCATAATTTTCTACAATTCATTCTCAATTCACTACATATTGTGTTTGCCAAAAAGTCCGCATCACCCTGGTGACAGTTTTTTAAATACAGATTGAAATTTTCAGTTCACTGGTACAGAAATACCTACTTTTAGTTTCATCATACCAATGACGTCAGAACCTATGCGTCATTGCATCATACCCTCAAAACTACTTCTGGTTAAACCGGAAGTGACGTAAACTGCCTCAGTTTCAGTTATTGAGTTCCCAATTTTTATTCAATATTTGAATTTCGCTCAAAATACTCTTTCTAGTGACATTACAATAATGGGTTACTTTAGTGCCGCTTTCTAAGCTTTTAATGACTGTTTTGAGGCTTTTTAATGCAGGTTAAAAAAAGGCACTTTACCTATAGAGGCAGAAAATGATTTTTTCATCAGCCTATGCTATACAATGTGGTCATTTAAGTGCAACATATGGGACTTTTTTTATTAATTGCACAACCAAAACACAGAAGTTGCCGAAAGTTAATATGTTCAATAATCATGTTAGGTGCACTTAGAATGGTTGCAAGTTAAACAGCGTACAGAGTAGGTCAAAAAATATAAAAATTGCACAAGAGTAAAGTACCCTTATTTCAAAAAATCCAGTAAAAGGTTATTAAGAAAAGTTGTTTAGAATTAAAAGCTATTCCTAAATACCAAAACATAGCCTCCTAAGAAAAAAAATTTCGTCAATTAATTTCCAGTTTCTTAATAAACATTTAAAATAAAAATTTTGCACCTTAAATGAGAGTTTTTTAATATACACATTATCATTACTAATGTTTTACCTTGTTCAGAAGAATTTTTGCGAAATTTTAAAGTTTTGTTTAATATCGTTGAAACAAACATGAAGTTTGTGATTCCCTAAAAAATTAAAAATCTAGTTAATTTTACAAATATGCTTCAATTTAAACAAAGTTATGCGAAATTGATATAATTTTGATTGATTTATGAAATTGTTTAGGGTGAATATTAAAACAATTTTTTTTTAGAAAATTAGAATGTTTTTCACAAAAATATATTTTTTTCTTAGGAGGCCATGTTTTGGTATTTAGCCATAATTTTTAATTCTAGACAACTTTTCTTAATAACATTTTGCTGAATTTTCAGAAATAAGGGTAATTTACTCTTGTACAATTTTTATATTTTTTGACCTACCCTGTATGCTGTTTGACTTGCAACCATTCTAAGTGCGGCTATAATGATTATCGACCATGCACCAACTTTCGGGAATATTTGTATTTTCGTTGTGCAATTAATTAAAAAAAATCCCATATGTTACACTTAAATGACCACACTGTTGTACAGGGTGTAAGGAAATTATGCGTCAGGGTTTCGGAGGGCGATTCTACATCAAAAATTAATGCCACAAAGACTTATACCATTTTTTCGAAAGCTCAAAACTGACGGAGATACAGGGCGCGAAAAAAAAAACATTTTTTTGTTAATTTTTTTTGATATTTTGACATCTCAAAATTTATAACATAACGTCGGTTATGTTCAAACGGTTCATTTTAACGTGATGCAATAAGAGGACGTTTTTTAAAGAGATTTTGGTGCTTTTTAATAATATGCTATCAAAATTTATAAAAATATTTAAACAAAAAAGTTCTAAGTCATTTTCTTAAGGTGAAGGACAGTTTGGGCCCTTAGGCATTGACAATTTGCGTCAAATTATTATGGTAAATACAAAGAAACACTAGTGATATGTATGCAGAATTTGACAAAAATCGGCCCACATTAAAAAAATTAACAAAAAAATATTTTTTTTCGCGCCCTGTATCTCCGTCAATTTTGAGTTTTCGAAAAAATGGTATAGCAGGACTTTGTGGCATTAATTTTTCGTGTAAAATCGCCCTCCGAAATCCTGACGCATAATTTCCGGACACCCTGTATAGTATTTTCAAAGCGAGACATGTGGCACCATCTAGTGGTTGGTAGTGAAAGTTTACCGAACTAGGGATCGGGTTCCTAGATGTCTCGTGTATCATTTTAGGTGGTTAACTGTCGCTTGGTAATGCTCGTGGGTGCGTCAGAAAAATCTAAAAAAAGGTAAGAAAAACAGTTTTTTTTTAACTCTGCCTACTTGTAGTTGGTGGGGTATTCAGATATAAAAAAAATGCGCTTGTGATATTTTTTATACCATATACAACCATATACCATATTATTATATAACCATATCTAACGTCAAAATAAATTTTACAGTCGGCAGCTAATATGCAGGGCCGCATTTATTTATTTGTGTATTTTCAGGGGTAACTTGGAACACCACCAAATATGCCCAGAACCCAGGAAAGACAGAATCTGTGGAATTGTCTGTTTTTGTTTTTGAATTTTTGAATTTTTATTTTTATATTTTAAAAACCTTGTTTATTTGTTTCAATGAATAAACATATTTTTAAATAGGTGGCTATACTCCTTTAGAACCCCCTACAATCAAGAAAATCAACCTAGCGCATTCAGTTTTTTTTAAATGTTTATATTGTTCCATATGATGCAACTGTACTGGTAGCTTGATACAGTATTTTTTTCAATATTGTATCTTAATCGGTTAGGAAGTTACAATCAAAAGAAGTTGAAAATCGTTCCAAGTAACCCCGAATTACTTCCAAATCAAGCGGAGCGGGACCCAAAAGTGGTCAAATTTCAACTTTTAAAATTTTGGTCATTATCGCACCAATATGTGCGCACTAATGCCCTGTAAATCATATATTAAGAATTAGACACAAAAATAGTTTAGAGAAAAAGTTTACCAGAAGTTCATCCTCTAAAACTTTTAATAAGATCATTTTTTTTGTAAAAAAATGTGTACGAAACACACCTGCAGCGTGAGGAATTTTTGTCATATACATATAAGTAAGTAATGCTCTGTAACACGTTATGTATTAGAGATACAAAAAAATTGCAAAGAAAAGTTGTTTATACTTTTATTAATTAGGGTCATTTCGCTCTAAAAAAATTTTAGGGATCCACCCATATTGTTTAGGAAACCACACTATAGCCAGAGAACAACCTTGTTCTCTGCTATAGCTTAATAATTCCTACCAAGAGTTCCAGTGTGATCTTTAGGTTGGAGCAATTTTTTTTGCAAAACTGTCATCTTTATTACTCTAAATAAAAACTTTACATTTTTGAGATAATGTAAGACGGAATCACATTGTATTGGATATCTGATGGAATAAATAATCATCTTTATTGACATATTTTAGATAATTTTTTATTTAGTCTGAATCTTGGTCTGAACAAGATTCCTCTCATAAAATATCCAAAGTTCAAGAAGCCAAAGTTTAAAAAGGCGGCATAAAAGTATAATATAATAATCTTATTCAGATGAAAGAAATTTTGCAAAGCGCAATTTAATTAATGTTTTACTTTCGCCATAGACGAAGAGCGGGACATAATATTGATCCCCTAAGATAAAATTTAAACGAAAAAATGTTAAATAAAACAAAAAAAATGTTTGATGATGAAGTTCACTGAGTTAAAACGTTTTGCTAGAACTAGGGTATAAAGAAATAAAAATATAATCTTATAAGTAGGTATACCTCTACTTACCTTCCTCCTATCTTTATGGACAAGCAACTATACAGGGTGGCCCACCACGAACTGCATCGATCTATATATGGAAAACTAAAAGTAGGAAATTTCTGAAAATTTGGCACCTCACCAATGCCGATGGGCCCTGCCCAACTAAAATATTTTGGTGAATCTGGCACTTCCGGTTATACCGGAAGTCGATATCAACTTTCTTATCTCAAATGGAACACCCTGTATATTATTGCATTTTTGGATTCTAGGCATCATTTTGGAACAAAAATATGCAACATGTCCTATGTCTAAATCCAACCGTTTTTGAGATAATTGCTTTCTCCGAAAAAAATTACAGGTGCAGACCTAAAGTCAATTAGCAATTTATACGAGGAAACCGCGAAATTTCAAAACGAATTTTTGGCATCGTGTAACAGAATCTCTAGCCTAGTGATCTCTGCTGAGAAATAAATCCGTTCTTATACAAAATAAGCCTTGATGAAAATTGTTGTCCATGGCCATCTACGAAAACTGTGTCCAAAATTCGGAAAAATTCGAAATTTTTAAACTGCTGTTACTTTCTTATTTTTCGAAATATGGCAAAAAGTTTAACATAAAAATTATTATTAACTAGACCTTCTGCCAATCACAAATATTACAAATAATTTGTCTTAATTTCTTATAGTAAATACAGAACAAACTGGCAAGTATGACATATCAAATTCAATGGGATATTTTGCTTTATAAAAATGCTTCAATAATTTTTTTCCAGATAATTTATTTTTCTATCCCAAGAGAGCCCAAAGTTAGTCATATCTAAAATATTTCATAATTGATACAATAGTATAGTTGTTTTCTCATAGTTGTTGCAAACAATTTTCATATTAAACTTTTTGTACCTCTAGAAATAAAAAAATTACAGCGGTTTGAAAATTTAGAATTTTTTTAATTTTTGGCCACAGTTTTCCTAGGTGGGCATGGACAGCAACTTTCATCATGACAAAAAAAGACCGCTTGGAAGAGCTGTCAATTGCACCCGCTACCGATTTTTTCTGTCAAAAAATAGCTGAGATATTTTGAGTGAGCCACTTACAAGCCACCAGCGCCGGTTTTAGCTTGACTATAGCCGGGTGCTAAGTTTAAAAAACGCGTTATCTTTCCTCTCAATTTTTTACTTTTGCCCAAAAAGCTAAACTTTTTAGTTGGGAGGTAGTCCGAAATTAAAAAAATAATAAAAATTGCACCGCAGGCGAAAGTTTTTCAAATATTCATGGTCAAACAGTTTAAATTAACGAAAAGAAATTCCAAGCAAAACATATTCTTGTTATGTTATAGTCCTCCTTACGGCAGAATGCGTGCGACGTAAGGGGGAAGAACTCGCAAATATTTTAGAATTAGTCACAGTTCAGGGGCATAGCTCAATTTTGTGTAACTCACTGACTTAATTTTCGTAAAATTGTTATTTAATTTATTGTCAATATTATTCTTAACGGTGATGCCTTAGACTATGGAGAAAGACAAACCCTTACAACATTGGCAATTATTTCTCGTGCTTGAGAATGCATCGCTCTTCCCTGTTTACTCATTTTGCACACGTTAACTCCCGAATATACGAAACGCCACTGAGCCGGCGGAAAAAACTTGCCAGCGGCCTAAAAAATGAGGTAGGTGTGGTAGACCAAATACGCAGTTAACTTTACGTACTATAGAAACAGGCACAAAACGCGTTGGCTAACGCTTTTGTCAGCCGACTGCTTGGTAGAAGTGCTGTGTTGCCGTATTTCAAAGGCGATGGTAGACGCGACGATGTTGAAAAAAATATAATAGGTGTTTTATCACACCGCGTTAAAAATAAATGATAAACAAAAATGGGTAAGTGGTCCCGTGATGCGAGCTTTATTTTTTCGGTATAACAGAGTTCAGAAATTAGCTTCAATGTGATAAAACTTGTATTCGCCAATAAATAACTACTCCTATAGGAAATCTCGCAACGCTGCCCGCGTTCTTTAGAAACGTTTTCTTTCGTGCTTTGGACTATAACTGGTGGTATTTTTTTTGTTCACTATGACTCATAACATTTGTAGGCAAGAAGTCCTACTCAGTCTTCTTTTATATGTAGAACAACTGTGACCAATAGAAATTTCGAAATTTGTTTTAGTGTGAGCCCATAAAAATCATTGCTTTTTATACCGGCTGTACAAAAGAAAGCAGAGGTGTTTGGTTACTAAAATGCGCCGTAGACGCAGATTTTAAAAAATATAAAGCACAGATAGTTTAAAAGAGGTAGGTATAGGAAATTACAAAATCATAACAGTATAAGGAATGTATTTTTCGTCTTTTCTCAATGTAGGGGGCTTGAACCCCCAAACCATATACAGCTCTGGGCTTATGTATAAAAGCCAGGTCTCGTGGGAATCGGTACCTGGTTAGCTACTTCACAATAATAAATATATTTTTCAATAAATGTATCTATGTTACACATTACATGACAATTTTCCAATTTATATTCAATCAATGAATCAATGTTGTATATTCTGCGTTTAGGATATTTTCACTTAGAAATTTTTATTTTCGTCCAAAAATCTAGGGGGGAGTAAAATCTTCAACGTACAGATGAATGATGATGAAGACGAGAACGATTCAGATGTTATGTTTGCAGATGACGATTAAAATGAAGATGTCGCGTCGTGAGTGACATAGCAACAAAATGTGATTTATTTTTAGTAATTAGACCAGCTTGGACCGGGAGATAGTGACAGATTTTTGGACGTGATTTTACTCAGCATGCCTTGCAAAGGGCATTATGTGGCACATATTCTCACAATAATAAGGTATGAATCAGAGAGTCATCCTGGGTTCTTCATGTGAAAAACTGAGTTTTCAATTATTCGAAAAATATGCGTTTTGATATGATTTTATACAGGCTGCCATGTGTTTTATAATGAAGTTCAAAATAGAAAATTCCTCGGAAAACCATAGGCATACCATTAGGGTGGGTCCAAAGGGCTATTGTTGCCACGTGATCTTGTATTTTAATAATTATTTTTTCCACGTTTCTGAACAGGCTGCCAATGAGAAGTATGCAAGTTCTTATTATGAAAATGCTGAAAAAAGGATGGCATACCTTTCGCGCATGTCCAAGTACACTGTACACTTTACATCGAATAACTCGTTTAAATGATTAAGTAACATTCAATTTAAACAGTACTTGGACATGCGCGAAAGGTATGCCATCCTTTTTTCAGCATTTTCATAATAAGAACTTGCATACTTCTCATTGGCAGCCTGTTCAGAAACGTGGAAAAATTAATTATTAAAATACAAGATCACGTGGCAATAATAGCCCTTTGGACCCACCCTAACAGTATGCCTATGGTTTTCCGAGGAATTTTCTATTTGAACTTCATTATAAAAAACATGGCAGCCTGTATAAAATCATATCAAAACGCATATTTTTCGAATAACTGAAAACTCAGTTTTTCACATGAAGAACCCAGGATGACTCTCTGATTCGTACCTTATTATTGTGAGAATATGTGCCACATAATGCCCTTTGCAAGGCATACTGAGTAAAATCACGTCCAAAAATCTGTCACTACCTCCCGGTCTATTGCCTAAAATTAACCGCCGGGTGCTATAAGTTATGAAATCTGCCCATATAATAAAGTCTTCCAACTCGATTCCATACATATCGAATTCCTTTGGAAAGTTCTTCGCGTATAATTTTCCACATACTCCTGCTATTCCGCCGCTGTAAAAAAGCACAAAACCTGTTATCCCGCAACCTTCACGCGTTGGAAAAAGCTCTAACGCGATTTCCTTTTTCCACGGCTCTATAACAGAGTTATAGAGCGCCAAAGCGCGCCCTCCTCCTCCGGCCTAAAACCTTTGGCGACGTTCGGAAAACCATCAGTTGCGCACGGACGTCCGATGGAAGTTCAACCGGCGATCGGGTGGGCCGATGATGTCAATTGATGCGGTTCGTGCGGGAATGGGCGAATGAAAGGGGGAGGAAGATTTCGAATTTAGAAAAATTACTCATGTAATAGCGAAGGAGAGTCGGAAATCGTGAGGTAAGTTTTTATACATATTATATGATACTGGGTGAAGGGTAATACTCGAACTACCTAATGGATATAGGCGTCTAGTTTACATACAGGAATATAGAGTTGAGTGCAAATATGGAAAAAAATGAACGTCAAATAAAAAAGTTACAGGAGTTAAGTGTATTTTTATTATAATAACACACCGTATATTTTTGCTTTTTTCAAATATGTGCTTCTTCCTGATTACAACGATATAAATATGTAAATGCGTTTGCTCCAAGTGTTTAGAAGATATGAGACATTCAATTTTTGAAATTTTCATAATATTATCGAATAAAAAGGAGTAGCCATGGAAAAACATAACCTTTAAGGACGGAATTAAAACATTATAAAAAGTGTCTTTGGCTGCCTGTATCTATACAGACTTTATTTACAACTATAGTGGGAAAAACTGTTGAATTTGAAAGGTTGACAAAAAATAAGGGTACATACCTCTACCTATTTTTAAAATATTCATAGATACGATAATGACGCTATTCTAAAAATCATTGCCGCTAAATTGTAACCCACTAATTTTTTGCAATTTTTATGCTATTTTTTTTATAAATAATCACTTTTTGTCGTAAAATAATATATATATATATATATATATATATATATATATATATATATATATATATATATATATAATAAAAACAATAATTCTCCTTGTGGGAACCTTATCCGTGAAAACACTGTATTTATGAAAACCGTGTGTTATAAAGGGCAAGGGGCGGCTGCACCCTTGGATTTTTGGACTAAAATAAAGATTTCAAAAATGCTAAAATTGCTTTAGGTACTTACAGGGTGTTACTGTTATAAAAGCACACGCCCCTGTAGCTTCAGATTGGCATACAGGAAAAAAATAAATGTAATCAAAAACTATTTTTGTGAAAGAATAAAAAAATATTGCCTCATCTTTTCTTTTTGGATATTATAAAGACCAAAAATAATAAAAACTATGCTCATTTATAACTTTCCTGTTTAACAGGAAGTATATATATATATATATATATATATATATACTTCTATACTGTATCTTCAAAAGGATAGCCTTAAGTAGGTAAATTTATTGGGAAAAGTAAGAAACACATGTTTTATACTTTGAGTCTCTATCGAGCAAATTTTTTTCAGAGATATATATATATATATATATATATATATATATATATATATATATATATATATATATATATATATATATATATATATATATATATATATATATATATATATATATATATATATATATATATACTTCTATACTGTATCTTCAAAAGGATAGCCTTAAGTAGGTAAATTTATTGGGAAAAGTAAGAAACACATGTTTTATACTTTGAGTCTCTATCGAGCAAATTTTTTTCAGAAATACCCTGAGATAATACAAAATAATCAAATTTGCCATGAAACTATATAGTAATTTTCATTTATCATTTGTTTTTAACGCGGTGTAATAAAACACCTATTATATTTTTTTCAACATCGTCGCGTCTACCATCGCCTTTGAAATACAACAACAAAGCACTTCAGCCAGCGAATCGGCCGACAAAACCAGTTAGCCAACGCATTTGTGCCTGTTTCTATAGTACGTAAAGTTAACTGCGTATTTGGGCTACCACACAGCGCTCACTTTTTCGGCAGCCGACAAGCTTGGCAAAGAGCTCAGTGGCGTTTCGTATGTTGGGGGGTAATGTGTAAAATGAGTAAACAAGGAATAACGTTGCATTCTCAAACACGAGAAATAATTGCCAATGTTATAAGGGTTTTCCTTCCTCCATAGTCTAAGGCGTCACCGTTAAGAATAATAAATAATAATTATATGAAAATTATGTCAGTGAGTTACACAAAATTGAGCTACGCCCCTGAACTGTGACTTTTACGAGTTCTTCCCCCTTGCGTCGCACGCATTCTGCCGTAAGGAGGACTATACCAAAGATATATACAACTATATCTTTGACTATACGTATCTAAAGCCAGCTTGTTTTATTTTAACAAACCTATTGAAATCGAAAAACCGTCTGAACTTTTTTCGAGTTTTAATTTGAGTTTTTTTATGGCGTTCCTCACGTCCCTCGCCTTGTAGGCCAGGGAAAATAGAATTTGACCTAGACAAAAATATTAACTGCAATTTTGTTTTACCATATCAAAGTTATAAGTAAATACGTTGGTAGAAACCAAAAATTAAACATTTTGAAAAAACGGAACCTTGAGTTACCTCAAAAACACCTATTTTTCGTTAGAAGTTTCGAGCAAAAATGTTAACTGGATTTTTTTAGAGTCTTTAGGTAAAAAACTTCCCTTGCTAACATATATTAAGAAATTAAACATTTTAAGAATATGGAAGTAACTTAGATCGACAAAAAAAAAGGGATAATTTTATATTTCGACAAAAGCAAAAATATTAACTACGTTTTTATTGCAGGTGATCATTCCCTTTTACAAATAGAATGTAACTTATACAAAATTAAACATTTATCTGAGCCGCATGTACGTCAGCTGTCACTTCAAATTGGTATAGAATAGGCAAAAATATTAACTGTTTTTTTTTACAATATAACTATATTGAATCATATATAGCGAAATTAAACATTTATTTACGGCGCATATAGGTCAACTGTCACTTGTCATTTCTTTAGGATAAGCAAAAATATTAACTGTTTTTTTTGTTTAACTTTTTACAATATTAGTATATTAAATCAAATATAGGGAAATTAAACATTTATTTAGGGCGCATGTAGGTCATAAGTCATAACTGTCATTTGTATACTTCCGTTACCAATTTTTGTTTAATTTCAAAAAATTTAACAAGACTTATCCACTTACAAAGTTTAACAAAAATCAGCCAGTTAATAATTTTACTCTCAAAGACAGCTTAAAATTTCTTTAAAATGCGATTTCCGGCGAAACAATATGTTTAATTTCAGAACAAACTGTTAATACTTGATTTTTAAGGTAATTATTCAGGATGAGTCGAAGTTAAACCGCCATACTCAAAATTTGAATAGTATTTTTAAAAATAAATGGGGTTCTTCATATAACATTTTGTCCAAAAACGCTTCGTTTTCGACATACAGGGCGTCAAAGTTTTCTTTTAAAAACAGAAAAAAATTAGTATTTTCGGTTCCATTTATGCTATCGAGTTGAAAATTGGTACTTTTATGTTTTCTGGGACGGCGATTATGAATTTTCTATCAACTTTCTTCTAGCCGCTAGAGGGCGTTGGCTACGTCGTTACTTTCGAACAAAAGTGTTTTAAACTTTTTTGTCGTTGAAAAATCTGCATTTTAGACAGCGGAATATTAAATTGCATTCGATTTTGAACAAAAAAATGTCTCTTGTAAAAATACGAAAACCTTAACCGTTTTTATGAAAAACGCAATTGTGTGTCGCGGTGCGCGTGAATTCGAAAAAAATAAAATTTCGTAGTAGGCTGAGAAATGGGATTTATTCATTTGGAATTCTTTATTTACAGTAGGTATTCTCCTAAATTAACAATTTTTGTCAAATTAGTAATAAAAAGAACTTTAACCAAGACAACTTTATTAGCAAAAACATAACGAACAAATTATAATAAAGTTGTCTTGGTTAAAGTTCTTTTTATTACTAATTTCACAAAAATTGTTAATTTAGGACAATACCTACTGTAAATAAAGAATTCCAAATGAATAAATCCCATTTCTCAGCCTACTACGAAATTTTAATTTTTTCGAATTCACGCGCACCGCGACACATAATTGCGTTTTTCATGAAAACGGTTAAGGTTTTCGTATTTTTACAAGAGACATTTTTTGTTCAAAATCGAATGCAATTTAATATTCCGCTGTCTAAAATGCAGATTTTTCAACGACAAAAAAGTTTAAAACACTTTTGTTCGAAAGTAACGACGTAGCCAACGCCGTCTAGCGGCTAGAAAGTTGATAGAAAATTCATAATCGCCGTCCCAGAAAACACAAAAGTACCAATTTTCAACTCGATAGCATAAATGGAACCGAAAATACTAATTTTTTTCTGTTTTTAAAAGAAAACTTCGACGCCCTGTATGTCGAAAACGAAGCGTTTCTGGACAAAATGTTATATGAAGAACCCCATTTATTTTTAAAAATACTACTCAAATTTTGAGTATGGCGGTTTAACTTCGACTCACCCTGTAAATAATAAAAACGCAGTTAATATTTTTGCCCAACAAAATAGTACACAAAATGTCATTTTTACATCATTCGGATACTTGCGCAAACGTAATCTGTTTAATTTATCAATCTCAACTTTATATACCTTACTTAACTTACTAATAAATGCAGCTTAAAATTCGCAGTTAATATTTATGCCGTCTTTATTACAACAAGAAAATGTATTTTTCTAAAAAAACGCCCACACGCGTATGTTTATTTTGTATTAAAGACAATTCTGGCGTTCATTTATTACCAATATTTTGTGATGGCATTATAAAAATGCGGTTATGAATTTTGTCTAGGTTTCGTTAATTTTTACCGTAATTTCCCTGGCCTATTGGGGTGAACAGCATATTATAGCTATCCTCGCGAGGAGATCTAGACAACCCTTTCCTTCTACTGTACACTGTACGAATGAGGTCATTGTCGCCGTTTTATTTTCCAAATGTCGCGCCTTATCCCCCCTGATCAAAGCCAGCAAATAATGTTATGTAGAAATATTTTTCATCGCTACCGCTTACGATCCGCTTTCCCTTCGGACAGTGACTATAGAAGGAATAAGACGGTCGACGAAGCCTAGCATAGCGTGCCGACACTGCTCGCCGGTGTCGGCTAATGTCAAAATGAATCACGTCGAAGAACTTGATTCCTTGCGAAATCCGCGATGAGCGCGATGCCATTTCACACTATGTATAATCTTTTCAATTATGTGCACTTTCCTCTTTGGTACAAATAGCAAATAGCTATGGATATAACTTGTTTTTAAGTTTATTTCAAAACATATAGGTACCTAATTTGTAATATTCCATAACAATGAAGTAGGATGTGCTTACCGCATTTAATAAAAGGCGTTACTTTGGTTCTTTTTTTAATATAGACATTTGTATCGTAGTAGAAAAATATTCACGTACCTACCTATACCTATATCATATTAAGTTTTAAACTTTTAATGTCCATGTTTTGTTACGGTTAAACTCCTGCTACAAAAACTCGACTCACCTTTTACAACAAACATAATGAAGTTTAACATTCAAATAATAGAAAAAAACTAGAAACTAAAAATGAAACCATACAGAGTGATTATAAGCTATGTACTCCTTCTGAAATGTAAACTTCTGTAACCAGGCTTTTTGGCTGAAAAGTGTAGATACGGTTCTGAAAAATACCACATAGTTTTAGTTTTAATTCACCTCGTACAGTAAATATGCATCGCTTTGAACAACTCTTAGTCACGGATCCCATCTCAAAAATATAAGCTATAGGTATTTCTGTTCAGTCATATTTTACACTAACACTTAATATTTTAGTTCATTTACAGTGGTGTGTCTAAAAGAAAGTATCGTGTCACGTTTTTGGGGAGCAAAGATGCAGGTGGACAAATCAGGTATGGGCTAAATAATACGCATAAATACATACTACATATGATATGTAATATCTAATGAAATTAAAATGTATTGTGGGCAGACTTGGGCAATACTCAAGTACATGTACTCTAAAATAGTACTCGAGTCCTCATTGTATTCGAGTACAAGTACTCACGAGTACTTTTTTGCTTACGTATTCGAGTACAGGTACTCTGATGTACTCTAAAAGTACTCTAAATGTACTCCTGATGTACTCGTAAATTTTGTATTTCGTAGGAATAGACTTGTTTGCTTTCCCATCAGTCCCTCTCCCACTATTTATTAACTATTCAGCTCCATTAGTAATAAAATTTGCTTTTTGGAGACCAGAGCGTCCACAGCATAACGTCCCTGTTCATTTGATTTGAAATTTTTTATATGGTTTGTGGTGCATTTATTTACTGATCAATAATTACACATTATAGAAAAGGCGTTCCAGCGACCTCTAGAAGGATAAAAAGGAGGCTCAGCGATCATTCTCAGGATAAATATAACGAGAAAAGTGATGGCAAGTTTGATTATCGACATACATTTTGTCACGCTATGACGGTATGCACGAATCGGTTCAAAATTCCTTCCACAAGTGATCATATCTTACTAGTTATAGCACACAATATACGTGTTCCGTTTTCTTACCGAAGTAACAGAAATCGTTCCGTAATTGGTTTCGATAACATTTCGGTAACACTACGGAACGATACACTAACTTACCGGAAATTACAGAAGTAATCGAGCTCCCGACCACAATAAGTTCTGTAACTTGTGGTGGGCGTAAACATTTGTAACTTATTTTCCTATTTATTCGGTGTTTTGTGGTTGTAGTTGTTTATAACCTTGGTGTTTTGTGGTTGTTTATGAAATGTGAAAGTCGAGGTAGGGCTGTTATTTTTTATTTGTTTGGCGGATATAAACGTAATTGCTTCTTCGTAATGCATTATGCACGCCCCGGTCGGATTCGTTCACAGAACACCCTTAACACAACTACAATAATAATAAAGTTCTAACCTCAACTCTTAACAACTCAAAAAAACACAAATAGGTTAGGTTGATGAAGTAACGAAGGCGTTCCGTTTTGAAAGTTATTTTTGATTACAATTGACAGAAAGTGCTCGGTAAATTCTGTAAGAAAACGGAACACGTATCTTACCCTAACATTAGGGTAAGCTGTGGTTATAGTATCATAAATATTTTTTTTACTACTAAACTGAGAAATCACCATTATTTACCTCATTCCTCTAATGAGAAGTAATATTTCTCTACCTAGGTAAATAATGATAATAAAAAAATACCTAGGTAAATAATGAAAAATTTTCTATGTGACATTTAAAAATTAGTGTCATTTTATCAGCTTGACAACTGAACTCCCAGGCTACTTCTACTTGATATTATGAAGTATTTGAAAAAAGCGAGAAATGACTAAAATATGGCAATACGCGACGATGCCAAAGCCCCGACGGAACTATGCGAACTAATATATGGGCCATCGTCACCATGGGAACGGTGCTAGCCACCTGGTCTACACTGCGTTGTTCATTGTTGGCATGGCCCATAGACTAGTTTAGCATTGAGCCTATAGGGGGCGTATTTCTTATATTCAATGGCGTATATTTCAATGTTAGTAGTAAAAAAATTTTATATACACTTCGGTTGAGAAGGCCATTATTTACCGAGCATTTATAGGTGTATAATATACTATTTTATTTGACATTTCACTTTTTCACTAGGTTGAAGTTAGGTATATAATTTGTATGATGATTTGAAATATTGATTTTTTTGACAGCTCAAAAACTTGAGAACCAGATATAGTAGCCAATTCTTGGCAACAACGCTAAAATCTAAGTAATCAGCGTTTTAAGGGCGTGAAGTAACGACTCTAGAAAATTTGAATTTAATATTTCTTTTTAGGCGCCTTCTCGATCTCAAAAAACCGGTTTGAGCTTTACTTTGAAAATACTTTATGATTCACTTATAAAAAAATATGTAAAGGGGCCCATTATAGATGTAAAAAAATAGTTTTTGTTTCCCTTCTCACTTCTCATATTTAAACAAAAACATTGTACTCAAAATGTACTCGAAAAATTCAGTGTTTCGAGTACAGGGTACTCCAAATTAACGAGTCCTTGGAAGATAGTGTACTCGTACTCGAAGCATGTTAAGTATATTTAAGATGTAGGTACTCGTACTCGAAGATTTTCGAGTACTTTTTGGTTGTACTCGGACCAAGTCTGATTGTGGGTTACTCATTTTGTTATAATAAGTAAAAATTACTTAGCATTAACCTCAGACTAAAGATAATCTTTAGTCTGAGGCAACCTGTTTAAAAAAAAGGCTTAATTCGGGCCTGCTAAAAATAACATCAGGATTTAAGGCCTGTAAAAGAAATTGAAAATTGATGATACAACACTTTCTTATATCTTTGAATGGACTTTAGGTATATACGTGCTTATTAATGTGTAAGAGAATAATACCTACTTCAGACGTTTAGTAATAAGAGCAAGACACAAACTCTGCGTAATCGGCCCTTAATATAACATGTGGATATTTTTTAATCGTATCTGCAACTTTCCTACAAAGATTCCTAAACTCTGTTCTCAATGTATCTATTTGGTGAAAATCAATTGTCTCAGCCAATGATATGAAGGTGTCTTACATTCTTCTTGAAGAAAGCATTTATCTTTACCGTCACTTATTTTTTTCTGCATCGTATATTACACTATTGCATCTCGATGTTTTTTTATTTCTTTCGGTGATGAAGCTACTAAAGATGGTATCTTCTTCTTCATTCTCCAGTGCCTCTTTCAAACTCTTGTTCACCTGGTACTCGCAGAGATGAAAGTTTCCCATAGAAACTATAAGACTCCCGGTCTTGTTCGTGGTCTTTTCGCAGGCACTTATTTCCAGAATACCATTCTCATCCAACTTAAACATGGTCTCAAATGTCACTTTTCCAGCCTTCCCCTTCGGTAGTCCTGTAATTGTGAACTCTCCTAGCTTGTTATTGTCACGAATCTGAGATCTTTCGCCTTCGTATATGCCAAAAGTGACGCCAGTTTGATCGTTACGGATTGTTATGAGATTCTTTTTGTTGGTGGCGGGAAGCGGCGAATTTCTGGTATGAACACGGCCAGAGTGTCCCCATAAGAATCAAAGCCCAGAGACAAGGGAGTGACCTCGATGATTCTGTAGTTTTCTAGCTCTCCCTCCCCACGTTTAAGCACTGCGGCTTGGATGCACGCACCTAGTGCAATAGCTTCGTCGGGGTCGACGTCCTTACGCAGCTGCTTCCCGCAGAAATACTCCTGCAGCATTTCTTGCACTTTCAAAATTTTACAAGAGCCCCCAACAAGAACAACTTCATCGATGCTGCCCGTTCCCAGGCCGGCTTTAAAGAGGCACGTTTCCACTACATCGATCGCTCTTTTGAATATGTGCTTGTTCAAGTTGTCGAATGTTTCTCGGGACATTGCCAGAGTATAATTTTTTTTGTCATAGAAGAATATCTGTTCTACTTCTTCGGAAACATTACGAGCAACTGAGAGCTTCTTCTTCAACTTTATGCAGTTTATCAGAAGTCGCCTGTTCAGCAAGCAGTCGCTCGAACTGTCAAGTAACGATTTGAAGTGGTTTACTAAGATCTGATCTACATCTCTGCCGCCGAGTGCAGTATCCCCATCGACTGCTTTCACTTCGTACGTCTTTCCTGCCACCCTGATGATGGAGACGTCCAGCGTACCTCCTCCAAAATCAAACACCAAGAGCGTTTCGCAGTTGGTGGAACCAAATGTGTATTGAACGGCGGCGGCGACTGGTTCAGAAATAAATCTCAACACAGTTAACCCCGCCAATTCTGCGGCTTTTTTAGTGGCCTTTCTCTGGGAGTTACTGAAGTATGCGGGCACTGAAATTACCGCTTCGGTGACATCTTCTCCCAAAAATTCCGTTGCAGCGTCTTTGAGCGTTGTCAGCAAATAGGAGCTGACAACTTCAGGGGTCTTGCCAGCTGCCTGCCTTTGTATTCGGTTTGGTTGCTAACTTCACCTTCGTATCCTCTGGTTATGCAAAATGGGTATTGTTCGACAAAACCAATTCCAATTTAGAGATCCGGCAACGTCGCGATCCCTCCGGCCGCAAGTCGCCTTGCACCGAACGAACGTCCGGCTGTGAAAACACGCCGGACGATTACAGGTTTCTCAAAACTCTAGCTACTCTGGCTTCCCGTCGGGATTTCTCGATTCATAGATGGCGCACCCCGAGCGGATGAGAAAATTTTTAGACATGATATTTAATACAGCGTCGACAGTCTTATCCTTTCTATAGTCACTGCTTCGGAGGTAAAGTAAATGCGATTTTAGGCCGGCTTTCGCGACCTGGTCGGCCCTTTGGCATCTGTTACTGTTTCCCTAATAAAGTCGGTTGAATAATTCAGCAGGCGATGTGAAAGATTAAAAATCTGCCTTTCCACCCGGCGACTTCCACTACGTAACATATTCGTTTCGGGGGTGACAAAATACACTGGAAGTTGCACGAACCTTGGGAAGTTGTGAAAAAACACGCCACCAGTTTACTAGTGGGTCTTTACCATTGACGTGTTGTCGTTTTTTTGCACTTATTATTTCATGTGATATAATGTCTTCAAAGTTTCAAAAAATCCACTAGTTATTTCCTCTTCAAAAATTATAATTGAAATTTAGCTAGCTAGCTAAGTGTAAAAGCTCTGGGACACGGGCGTAGCCAAGGGGGGGGTTTCGGGGGTTCAAACCCCCCCCCCCCCCGAAATAAGCAAAATATTACCTAATATTATACCGAATACGAGGAGTGAAGAGTTAAATTATTATTACGTTTGAATATATGTAGTAATAGTAGCGCCTAGCGCCATCTTTTGACGAGAGGCAGACGCAGTTGCAGCCGAACTATTTTGTATTGTAGGGACACTTTGCGTTGTTTCTCGATTATTCGTTCGTGGAAGTTTCTGGACGGCTACTGGGCTGCTATATAAGCGGCGCCGCGGCGCGTGACCGCGCTTACGGCAGTATTGTTCCATGCGAACTCGAAGCGAATAAAAGTGAAAAGTGGTGAACGAATAGTGAAGAGAATTAAGTGTACCGTGTAAGTGAGTAATTTTAGTGCGCTGTTATTCGATGACCTTGTTAAGGATAGATACGTGAATCATTATTACTGTCGAAAAATGAAGGGGAAAAAAGGAAGGGTGATAAACTTAAAGGTATGGACTACTGGAAAAAGTGGTGTAGTCAAGGTCAAGGGGTTTCTAATAAAGAAACAAACTAAACTAAACTAAACCCCCCCCCCAAAACTAAATCCTGGCTACGCCCGTGCTCTGGGAATTATTTCAAATAACTGCGGTATCATTCTGCAGAATTATTATTACAGAAAACACAAGAGAAAAGAGCAAAGAATATGTCCTATAGAATAAATGGATAATGATAATTTAATAGTATCTGCATAATAAGATGTATTTTATCCCGCCAATAAACTATGTATTTGGAATTTTATCCAAAAAAGTGCCTAGTAGTAATTTTATGCGGACCATGCAATTCAGTAAAAGCAACAAAAAAAACTTAAATTATTGAAGATATTTCAGTTAAAAAATGCCCTCCAATATTTTAATTTTAGATTTGTTTCGCGTTGGCGATTTTTTATGTTTAAGGCTCAAAACACTTGGAATCCGCAAAAAACTAACGTTATTTTAATTTTTTCTACTCCCTCAAAAGACAACACAACAAAAATTTGACAAATTAAGTAGTAATTTATTGAATTTTAATGGGGTTTTTCGCCACCAAACTGGTTAAAAGACAACTTTTTCAAGTTGCCTGGAAAATTAATAAAATCTTAACAGTAAATGAACTAAACTTTGAACTTTCAGAGGCAACTTGAAAAAGTTGTCTTTTAACCAGTTTGGTGGCGAAAAACCCAATTAAAATTCAATGGATCTGTTTACGCCACAAATAAATTTTAGAAAATAAGCAGTAATTTCATGAAATTTAAACATTTAGCATTACAAACAAAAATAAACAACTGTAACTACAGCGGCCATTATCAGCTGATCATGACAGTCAAGAATAAAACTGGCACAGTGCCCAGAAAAAGAACACTTTCTTAACAACAATTAATAACTATTTTCCTTAGTAAAAAAGCAGCTTTTCGACGTTTCACATTTCTCCCAAGTATAAATCAACCGTTCGTAATTAAGTGACGCTGCGAAAATTTCAACAAATGACTTGGGCTTCAAATTACCTGCGAGCGTGAACATCTTGCGCATTAATTTTCTTCAAAATTGAAAAGCGGGATAAAATATGCCCATGCTCCAGTTTCCTTGGAACCCGGTCCATCACTGTCTGGCTATTGGCAATATTCGTGGCAAATTATTATAAGAGTTTCTCTTCTCGCCAAAATCTATGGATTTAGTATCAAAATCGATAAATTGTCAATCATCATTGTGATAGCAATGTTATTGATCATAATGAAAAATCTCTATCATATTATGAATCTCATTATGTGTAGGTATTAGTAAATATATATTTATTAGTATATATATATTTATTTGTGAGCAATAGGGTTCTTGACTTCACAAATGTTTGAAAAAGGCAATTTGGCAATATGGCGATACCACTGAAGTGCTCTGAGACATACATAACCCCCTCCTCTGCGGCGAAAGTTGTAAGAAAAGTTGAAATTTCAAATTCTCCTCAGACCCACAGACTTAGGATGCTCCGTGATAAACCACATTTAAGTAGTCAAAAAGTGTTGTTTCGTAAATATTCAGTAACGTTTTTCTAACTCATAATACGTACCTACTATTAGTACAACATACAAACCTTTGCAGTTTTATCCCACGAATTTCGGTAAGCGTGAACATCGGATTATTAGATCCATGAAAGCATCTAATTTCGGCAAATTATCGGATTGCTCTTTCACGTAATCGTTGTCCATGATAATTTACCTACACTACACAATTAATAACATGATAACTACACAAACAATATAATAATCAATAAAAATAGCACTGTAATAAAACGCAGATATATCTACTAATGTTTTGATTGAGCGGAATACGGAATGACGCGGGTGGCGTTGCCACATACGCGAATATTTCCGCATTATTGAAGTCTGAAATTTATCGAATATGTTTCGTACATACTTTAACTATAGTGCCATGTGGCAGAAATGAAGGATAATATAGTTTCCAGCGTGTGCAGCATAAACAGGCACCATTTTGCTATAGAGGAGTCAATACACGCAATACATTAGTAGTAAAAAAGTAATGTGACAACATTTTTGGGTGCAATTATTGCATTAGTTAAAGCTCAAAGGTTGCAATACATTAAATAATTAGATATTTATAGGTAAGCGGGAGACATTTGAATAGTAAAGTAAAATTTGCCTTTTTCCCACGAATTATTGCAAACGGGCACCGGCAACATTGCAATGCCGTTTCTCCTGACAGGCACAGACGTTGCCACGTTTCGCGTTCTAGACAATAAAACGACGAAACTGTAGATTTCGGCCTGAAAAAAATTCTGCAACTTCGTCTTTAATTATCATAAATAAATAATGGTTAAAAGCCGTCGTTTCATTTATTATGTGTTATATTGGTGCATCTACTGTAAACTAAGTACGATTTTAGAGCAATTAAATAATATTGTCGAGTACCCTATTACAAATCAGATGTTTCTGGATGTCTGTAAGTTAAAACCCTTCATGTTAAACGATCAAGTTTTTCTCCGCATCAACCCTATCACATCTACGACCCTATTACAAGAAAACGCTTCTCGCTTTGTCCCTTTGACCCTCGACGCGGTCCCTCAGCGGCCCATCAAATGAGTCGCTTCCACGGGAAATTGGCTGCCGCTATCTATTATGGCAGCGTTTCTGATTTTAGTTCCGTAATTAACTGCTGTTAACAGCCTATAAGCGTATTAGAATAGGGGTTCTCTGGTGTCGCCGTCGGGCGCAGCCCTTTCAAATTAAGACACTTTGTGTCGATAAGGCCCGATTTAATGACCTGCACCTATCAAACGAGTTGAAAATCGACATTGTACGAACATTTATTTGAGCGAACTAGAGTCACCTAATGTCCAAACTAAATGCCAACCCAAAATTTTAGAAATTTGAAAATAGTATAGTGATCTTCTTTACCGACATGCGTGAAACAACTTCAGGGCACCTAACTCGTAACCGCCTTGTGGTGTGTCAGCTAATTTCCAATGAATAAAGAACCACAGGAAGGAGCCTTGTTGTTGTTATATGTATGGCCTGGACCAACACTATATTAATAGTGTTGGTCCAGGTATGGCGGATAAGATGTTTCCGGTTTGTTTGGCTTTGTCATGCCTAACCTCAAAAAAGTAATAACTACTTTTATCTTTGAATAAAATCACTTACCTATGAAATGTTACAGCAGGAATAAAGAACCATTTATACAAACCCAAAGACTGATTAAAATGTACAAAACTATCAACCGATATTTAACTAGCCTCTAACGAGGTTATAATAACGTAGAATGTGGATGTACAATATGGCCACTTCCGTCGCCTACTTTAGTGCCACACCCTTCCCAAGCTTACAAGCCCTGTGCAGACATGTGGCAACGCCGCAGCGGGACGGTTCAACGGTAGTATAGAGCAGTCTGCACTTTGTTTTAGTTTATATTTTCTAATAAATGTTCAAGCCTCTTTTTAATTATAATTAGATACATTTGTCAATTTTGTTTCAATAATTGAGTACCTATACCTAAGTAGGTAGGTACGTTTGTTTAACAGACAATAAAAGCAGTAAAAATTAAGTAACAAAATATACACAGAAGTATAAGTATTTATAATATATACGATTCCTAGTGTGGATAGGTATATTTTCGGCAAATAATATGGTAAATTTGGGCAAACAGAGGGGACTACATTTTGTTGTAAGTCAAATTTGTGTAATAATTTTTCGCAAAGTGCGACATCAGGCAAATAATACCTATCTTCCCTTATGGTTAAATTTTCATAAAAATACAAACAAAAAGCGAACAGAGAACAGCATGTTGTGAAGGAGAATAATCTATTCTGATTGAAATGGCAGTTAGGGTCAATTTCATAATACATTCAACTAAATTATCTTTTGACATTAGGTAAAGAAACTTTTGCAACAATACTAAACAATGGTTAGATTGTTAGAAAGCTCCTTTAATTTTAAAGGGTACTTTAGTTTGTCTATGCAATTGGCCCTCATTAATTTTATTCTTAAATTTTCGTCCTTTGGAAAGCGAAACACGAATACAAGTTGACTGCTTGCCCTTTTCAAGCAAAGAAAAAACCTAGCTACTTCACGTTATTATTACGATTTGCCAGGTATATAACTTAGTTCTACCTTCCCTCGACGGTTCTAGGCATCTTGAGGCTAGAAATTGTAAAGAAAAGTGTATAATTTTTTCACAAACAAAACAAATTTATAAAAAACCTGTCGCCAGCACTTCGGGCTGTCTGTTCCCACCCAGACACACACTGCCTCGTCGTAGAAATCTGGCGACGATAGCACTACCCGCACTACACAAATTAATTCTGGTAAATTTCTTGTAAAATAAATTGACAGGGAGCGACAGGCCACCCCGCGCAGACCCGCAAGCCATGTTGCCAGCTTCCTCAACTTCAGGGCTTTCCTAGAGTCGGCTGTGTTATTTTATTGCCGTTAAATTACGTCAGGCTCCTTCCTGTGGTTCCTTATTCATTGCTAATTTCATACAACCTAACCAAATTATTTTATTTCATTTTAATAATTCAATATTGGAAAATCAAATAATTCATTCCGAAATATCTCGCCAGTTCATTCAGATAATTAATCGCATTGCCAACATAAGTATAAACATTTCTAAAACATCGACCACATAAGGAAGGTTGATTTTTAATTATTATTCTTCTTCTTCGAATTTTTAAATGGTGTTCAATGTGTTTCAACCCTTTTCATCCCATTACACTTTTTATATTATGATTTGAGAGCAAATTACGTACCTTAAAATTTTGGATTCTATTTTATTAGAAAACTGGGATGAATTGAAAAAAAATATGCCAGGGAAATCTACTAAACCTCTATTATCTGCCTGCATGTTGTTTTAATATTCGTGGCTGAATCCAGCTTTGGCTTAACGAAGAACGCGAGAAGAAATGTGGGAAAGATAGGAGAACCATGTAACGTAAAGTGTGCATTAGAAGGACACACTGGCATTATACTTCTGGGTGTTATGGCTTGGGGGAGCAATGTGTTTTGGGAGTACCTAAGTCTCTTTTAGTGCTCATTGGAGAGACTTGCACAGTGTAGCGGTGCGCCCATGAAATTTTACAGCACCTTGTTACATACTCGCCCAATATACACAATTTAAAAAGATAATGATAATGATGGATCAAAACACTAGGGAATTTTTAAAAGATTCATCGCACTTTATGTTGTCATAGCGTGTAGCAAATATGGTTGCAATAGGGTACAACACATAGGAAGCCGTTCTAGTAACCTCCATATTTACTTTCGTTTTTTTTTCAACTTATGACTTTAATACTTCTGTGTTTAATACTAAACTTTTTGAAAATAAGAAACGACGTAAAATTGTCCATAAAAACGCAAGGTTATTCTACAGCTTCCTAGCAACGCTTCTCTCCTCCCATAAAGGTAGAAACTTAATGCTGTAAGCTGAGAAGTAGTTTATATCTACTATGTCGTGAGTGCGCAAATATAATACGGAGAGCTCTCCTTGATACGATTGGCACTTCTCGGAAGGAAATCCTAAGGGACGAGGCAGAAAAATACGAACTGACCATATAAGGGTTTCAACCTAAGAGGAATACATTTTTATTCCATATGATCATAGAAGAAACATGACTATAATGTACGTAATGCAACGAGCACAGAACGTAGATGAAAATGTTTTATTACGTGTGCAATAGCAACTTTTTGCACACGATTGTAAGCAAAATTTTTCTAGGACTGTGCAATTTTACTGACGCAATTTTTTTAACAAATTTGAAACAGTTGGAATAAAATATTGTGCGGAAACTCGAGTGAAGATAAGAATAAAAAATAACAACCTAACAAATAATATTAACAAATTTAATAATCAATAATCACCTTTATTGTATGTATCATACATCATACAATAAAACACACATAAATTCCTATCCTGTTATAGACGCAGTTTAAGCATATAGGTCGACTATTTTGGCAGTACGTTTTTCCTACAGTAAGATATTCCATTAGAGAAAATTAAGGCAAAATAACGGAGACTAGGAAAGGATATGTTTTCTTTCGATCAGTGTTGAATGAATAAAATATGAGTTATAAGACATGGAGAATATCTTTCTCTGATTACTTGAAAATACTCCGTTTAAAACGTTCAAAACAGAAACTTAAAGTCAATTTTATGACCATTTTAGCACCATTGCCTCCAAAAGTATAGCATGTGTGGTCAAAAAAGTTATATTTTATGTACCTAATGGAAAAGATAAAAATTTTTTCGAGTTGTTTTTCAATACACTCCCAAACCTTCAGGTTCTGTCTTTTCACTCATCTCGGTTGATTGATTATCATAGTGAGAGTTTTCTTATTGATTGATTACATATTAAATCAGAGTGAAAATACGAGAAATCCCCCATAATTGAAAATAAATATCAAAGCCCGAGGGATGCCAAGTAATTTAAAAACCCTTCAGATCGGGAGACTGGTATGTCTTTTTCAGCGATACGAAGGAAAAAACGAATTGAAGGTAATCTGTCCCTCCCCTCCTATCAAGCTCGAAAATTGGCGAAGCGTCTTTGTTATTTCGGCACGTAATGAAAACTCGTCGCTGACAGTGATTATAATATTATAATCACTGTCGCTGATTAAATTTTAATAAAATGTTATGCAAATCATTTGGTTTTTACTCAGAGAAATAACCAAGAATAGATAGACCGGGAGATAGTGACAGATTTTTGGACGTGATTTTACTCAGTATGCCTTTCATAGGGCATTATGTGGCACATATTCTCACAATAATAAGGTATGAATCAGAGAATCATCCTGGGTTCTTCATATGAAAAACTGAGTTTTCAATTATTCGAAAAATATGCGTTTTGATATGATTTTAGTCAGGCTGCCATGTGTTTTATAATGAAGTTCAAAATAGAAAATTCCTCGGAAAACCATAGGCATACCGTTAGCGTGGGTCCAAATGGCTATTATTGCCACGTGACCTTGTATTTTAATAATTAATTTTTCCACGTTTCTGAACAGGCTGCCAATGAGAAGTATGCAAGTTGTCCAAGTACTGTTTAAATTGAATGTTATTTAAACATTTAAACGATTTATTTGATGTAAAGTGTACTTGGACATGCGAAAAAGGTATGCCATTCTTTTTTCAGCATTTTCATAACAAGAACTTGCATACTTCTCATTGGCAGCCTGTTCAGAAACGTGGAAAAATTAATTATTAAAATACAAAGTCACGAGGCAATAATAGCCATTTGGACCCACGCTAACGGTATGCCTATGGTTCTCCGAGGAATTTTCTATTTTGAACTTCATAATAAAACACATGGCAGCCTGACTAAAATCATATCAAAACGCATATTTTTTGAATAATTGAAAACTCAGTTTTTCATATGAAGAACCCAGGATGACTCTCTGATTCATACCTTATTATTGTGAGAATATGTGCCACATAATGCCCTATGAAAGGCATACTGAGTAAAATAACGTCCAAAAATCTGTCACTATCTCCTGGTCTAAGAGGGAGCAAATAAGCATCTAAATGCACACGTTTGTAGTCATCCAACATCTGTGATAATAGGTTATATCCTGGAAAATATCAATTTGGCCACACACCACACACTTTCTACATCCCATTGTATACAAAATCAGTCACTATATCCGAAATACTAATAAATAGTCTATAAATTAGCAAAAAAACAATTGAAAACACGAAAAATGCATACGTAAACAATCGAAAAACTTGACTCTTTGGGCGAACACAAAACAAATACCGCTGAGTAATGAATACGGCGGCAACGGCGGCGTTGCCATGTTGGGCGGTTTGAGGTATCTGCTGACGATTTTATTAAAGTGATAATTAGCTACTATGATTACAGCGCGATTTAGTTTTAGATTAAAATTTTTACATATAAGGAATTAATAGCTAGAATTGTTAATTTAGCGTTATGGGAGGGGTGCCTTCATTTTTTAATCCCATTATTAAACGCGTCTATTTTGAAATGAAACGCTGTAAACAATGGAGTACGTGGCATCACTCAAAAAGATGTTGGCTCTGTTTACTTTTTGTTCTTACTCCCTCTATCCGTGGTTACTTTTCTGATGGTTTTTATTGTTTGACGCAGCAACCGTCGCATTGAAGTTTTGCCTGGGAGGGTAATAACTAATTTTTTGTTGAAGTTTATGCCGAAATATGTCATGGATTTTTGACTGCGATGGCACTTATTTTAGGAACTTAACATCCATATTTTATACAACTCCATCGGTGTAGGTTGAATTTATTTAAATGTCTTTATCAGTTGATATAAAAAGTTGCTATTATTTTGAACCGTCATTTTTTTCAGTATATTTTATTTATCCCACTCATCTATACATCGACAAACCCTTTGATCATTCCCATTTGATTAATTATCATGTCAAGAGGTTTTTTTCATTGATTAATTACATATTAAAATCAGAGTGAAAATTTCTATCCACACTGTATTATATGAAATTTTCATTTTAAAATGTAATTTTCTATTCAACGTTAAAGTCCTGCTAAAAGAAACTGACTCACCCTGCATATTATTTAGGTGAAAAACCTCACAAAGCATTCTTCTAGAAAGAAAGAGACAGGCTTGTATTTCTTTAGCTGGGAATATTATTTTTGCCCCCATTTTTTCGTCAAATTCTCGGACTGTATGTTTACTCTACACTTACTAAAGTATGATTGTGTCTCATCCAGTGAAGCACGATCCGGCACTCCCTTTTGTGTAAATAAATCAGAAACCGCGTTGACACAAGGCATTACTGAAAAAAAACATGGCGCGAGAGTAGCGAAAGGAATTACCGTCTTGGGAATATAATACGAAGCGGGAGTTTGTCGAGTTTGATAAGAAAGTCAAACATAGACGATTTTTGTAATTAAAAGAGGGGACTTTCTAAATTAAGAACAAACAAAATGTGGCAGTGACGTTAAGATCCTTTCTCATAGAAGGAACGGCTGCGCTATGTAGCATAAATTGAAGTAAGTCCTAAAAGCTTTCGCATCATTTTATAATCTCCCTGGGATTTAAATTTTAAATAAACTCAGTTTTAGAAAAAGCCACCGCGCCTCATAGAGTTACCCTAACAGTGCATTTATTTATGTAACCAGTTAGGAAAATATTATATTTCCTAACTTGCTTTATGTATAGTGTGTTCGGCTAAAGGTGGTACACTAGATTTGTTCTGCAAATTTTTGAGATAAATTGTAGACCTCGGGCCCATGTCTACAAAATAATAATATCTGACATAAGAAAATTCTCAGTGGCGGGGCGTTTTCTTCTTGGGCCCTTTCGAACTTTTATGGGCGTCCGACAACGAAACTTCAGGAAAGTTTGATTTTAAATATTTTTATTAAACGATCCTGAAAAAAATCAGCTATGAAAAAATCAGGTATACACCCCTAATAATATGAAAAAGAGATGACGACATAAAATTTCACAGCGGATTTACCTCGAAGCTGATTTTTCAGGATATCTATACAATAAATTAAGAGCGGGTTGCCGACAGCGAAAGTGACGTTAGATTTCGTATTTTTTTAAGTTGTATAGCATAAAATGTAATAACATTTTACCTGGCAAAAATTTAGTACAAACATCTCTGTCTTCATTTTAATCATAAGATCTTAAAAGCAGCGTTTTGTTTTATAGGTTATGAAAACCTTGGGAAAAATAATAATTCCAGTACACATGCTTTTAAGATCTTATGATTAAAATGAAGACAGAGATGTTTGTACTAAATTTTTGCCAGGTAAAATGTTATTAGATTTTATGCTATACAACTTAAAAAAATACGAAATCTAACGTCACTTTCGCTATCGGCAACTTAACTATTATTTCATTGTCACCCCTTTTTCGCCCTCTTGATTTTTTGTGGACGATTCCTAGTTTGAAGTATTGCTAGTCTGTAAATTATTATTATTAAATATTGTATTTACTAATGTTTTAAACGACACGCTTCAAGGAGCTGCTCGCTTTGATCAGTGCGATAGCAAAATTGGAATCACTTGATAATTAGGGAATGATAATTTTTGCCCCGAAGCGTTAAAACCCCGGTTTCCGCCATTCCCTAAAGGCCGAATTCATTAAAAGATAACAACTTTCTTAATTAACTAGGATTACGAGAATTTTCATTATCTTGTTTTCTTTTGTTGTGTATAAGCAAAAGGCCAATACTTTTATTATACGAAGTTGCTAATTATGTAATTATGAATTTTTGAAAATAAATAGTAGGCCTACCTAATATGCATTATTAATTTTTCTGCAAAATCGTTATTACTTGACATTTTTTTGGTAAAATTTGGTACAGGATTATTTCTAAATAAAATCGCTGATGTGATTTATTAAAATTTTGTTCTTAGGAACCGGCATAGTAGGTCTTTTAGGATTTTTTTGGGCCTTCACTTTTGCTCAAAAATGCAGTTTATCAACATCTACAATTTCAAAAAATCTATTTCAAATCGCGCAATGAATAAACTTTTTACTGGGTGACCCGAGAACAAATGGGACACACTGTACAATCATCAATCAATCAGGGAGTTCGTATTTTGAGTATGAAAGTCGAAAAATCTCCATATAAAATGTCAATAACTTTGCAAACCTTAAGGATTAAAAAAATTGAATACTCACAAAAGATTTATATTTATGTACTTGCCCTTCAATTGGGATTAAAATGATTGGGAATAAAATGGTTTATTAGGCGAAAAAATAATCATAAGGGATCACCCGTCCACGAACCGACTAGGCGCGGCGTTGCTTGACTTTGACGATCGCTCTACCTAGGTCAAGTATGACAAAAACACGGCGGCTTCGAACAGAAAAACCAAACTGCTGCTTGTTGTGCAGTCTCCATAACAAATCAATTGATATTCAAACCTACTAAAATATATATGCTGATAGATTGCGCTGCTATAGGTAACAATTTCACAATGTGTACGAATAATTAAATGGGCCTTTATTGGCCCGGTTTTGAATATTTGGTCACATTTGAAGGGCGTCTGACGTTTGATGTTTACATCTCGCCAAGGCCTACCTACTTATTGAAAAAATCGTACAATAATGGGTTACCTCAGTGCCGATTTCTGATCTTTTAATGACGATTTTGGGACACTTTACTGCCGATTTCAAGAAAAATAAAATAAGTCTAGGTTTTCGTTAAGATAATTCAATGCCAAATTGCGACAAGTTTTTGTAAATTAAAAAGCTTGACACTCAAAATGTTCATAATTTTATTGGACAGTGATTAGTTGATAAGCAAGTACCTATGTACTTACCCTAGTATGTATTTTCTTTACAATTCGCGCGACAAGCTTTTTAATTTACAAAAGCTTGTCGCAATTTGGCATTGAATTATCTTAACGAAAACCTAGACTTATTTTACTTTATTTTATTCGTTTTAGTACATGGTTTAAAAAGCTAGTTTTTAAAAGGTTTTTTTTTCATATTTAATTTTTTTATTTTATTCGTGTTAGTACATGGTTTAAATAAAAGCTTGTTTTTAAAATGTTTTTTAACTTTTATTTTATTGCATACTTTTTAGTACCTATTTAGTAGTATGACGTCACTTACGCGTCAAACCCTTTTATTTGATACTCATGTCAAGTAGGTTGTGTAAAAATAGGTAATCCGCCATGTTCGAGCGGCCGCCATATTGAATTTTGTGTGATGTCACTAACATTATCGTTTTCTACTCTTCAAGCTCTTTCATTTGATGCCCATATTAAGGGGGTTGAGAAAAAATAGATCATCCGCCATCGTGTGGCGACGGCCATTTTGCACAGTATTGCATATTGTGTTGTCACCAGAACTGTATGCACAATTTCAGCTCAATCGGATGTCAAGAAATGGTTCTAATTCAGCTTGCAAGACTTCGACCCACACATACTAACTATAGTTAAGTTAAATAAAAGCTTGTAATAAAATACCTCTAGGCAATACTTTGGCGTTGTGACGTCACAAGGGACGACGAACTGGATCACCCTGTTACGTCGAGGGCCATTATTTTTATACATCGACACAAAATCTAACGTCCGACAAAAAATAAGAAATGCCGGCAGGGCAGGGCATCGCCGGCCTACCCTTCATCCCCTCCTACCAATATAATCGCCTTCGGCCTGCCGTGTTCTGTGTGGGTGCCAATCTCTCTGACGCATTTTCTCGTAAAACGTCCCAGCTACGCGCGTATAATCCTTTTAGCCGCCCCAGCAGGACTCCCCCTTTTCCCTTTCTCGTCGTCGTAGTCTGTCGAAATCTTATTTGTCTCAAGGCGGGTCGGTTCGCCTGGAATTCGTGGTCCGTGCAAAGTAAAATTGGCGCGATGACAAAGGGCTGTCCCGAATTGGGAACTCTTGATTGAGCCATTGTATGCCTGGCGCCTACTACTTGTTGGAAGTTGTTCGGTTGGGACCTCAGAGAAATAACCAAGGATAGAGGGAGCAAAATCCCCCAAAATGCACACGTTTGTAGTCAGCCAACATTATAATTGCGATTTTCCAAAAGAAACAAACATCACGCCCGTGTGTACAACGCTTTCACAATATTTTCCTGTGATCTAGGTTATGTCCTTCGAAATATCACTTTGGCCACATACCACACACCCTTTGCTATCCCATTGTATACTAAATCAATCACTAAATACTGATAAATAGTTAAAAATTAACAAAAATACACTTGGAAACGGAAACAGGAAAAATACGCACGCAAACAATCAGAGAATATTACACACGGGGTGAAAACAAAACAAATGCAGAGAGATTGAATGCGGCGGCGTTGCCACGTTGCCATGTTGGGCGATGTAGAGGTGTCTGCGTCCACGATTTTATTGAGTCTGGAAATAAAACGTCATGAAAAGTACTTTCATTTGCCTATATCGATATAATTTTGTTTAGAACTAGCTGGAGAAATTAGTGAATTTGAATGTTTTAAAAAATACGGGTATTTTTAAAACATTCATAGATACTATAATGACACTGATTTAAAAGTTATAGCTGATAGAAACTAAAAACATACAGGGTCGCCCATTAGTGCGAGAAAGTACCAAAACTTCCTTACGAAAAATATTTTTGATTTTTTTTCTGAATGTCATAAGTCTACCAAAATACCATATTTCAAAAATACTTCGAGATATACAGGGTGTTCTACGAAAGTGTGGTAACAAACTGGGGAATTTTTTTATAAGAAATTCTGTATGTTTTTTGCTTATTCGATTCTACACTCTTTTAGCTTTATAGTGCCGTTTTACTTTTTTAAATATTTTGCGGCGTTGCCAAGTTATTCAAGAAAATGTATGAAAAAGTAGGATTTCAGACATTATAAATATTTGACACAGCAGCATTGATATTTTATGTAAAAAAATCTACTTGGTAAATTTATATTAAAAGACGTATTAACAGTAGAATGTAAAAATATTTGGAAAATAATATATAGGGGGCTCTACAGAGAGTCACGTGTTTGAAAATTTTCAACAGGCAATTACTTGAGATTTTCAAATACAATATCCTCTTTTTTAGGGTGCCAGAGTATAGTACTTTTCAAATACTACAACTTTTGTTATTACAACTTATACTCTAAAACGGCCCGTTTTCCTACTATTTTACATTTTCGTTAAAAATACTCGTATTTTTCATTTTTTCTTCAAGCGTGCTGTGACCGATTTTCACCAATTGCGTCATTTTTTTACTGTTTGGCCCTTTCTAAGTTATTAACAATATCTGTAACTTCATTTCGTTGGTTTCGTGGATCGCCGCTAAACCTAATGTAAAACCATTAACCAAGATAGACTATTTGCTGTATGCAGTGGAAACAGTTTAAAACAGTTCAAATCACTCAGGAATCTCTAAAACATCAAGTCAAGTCAGGTTAAAAGTCAAAAAATGACAGATGGTGAACATCGGTCATAGCTCACTTGTAAAAAAAGCAAAATGAGGTTATTTTTAAAGAAAGTGTAAAATAGTGGCAAAACGGGCCACTTTAGAATATAAGTTGTAATAACAAAAGTTGTAGTATTCGAAAAGTAGTATTCTCCGGCATCTTAAAAAATAGGGTCTTATATTTGAAAATCTGGAGTAATTGCTTGTTGAATAATTTCAAACAAGTCATTCTCTATGGAGCACCCTGTATAATATTTTCCAAATATTTTTATATGTTGCAGTCGAATACGCCCTTTACTAGAGATTTACCAAGTAGATCTTTTTTATATGAAACATCAAGACTGCTGTGACATGTTTTCATAGTGTCTGAAATCCGACTTTTTCATACACTTTCTTGAATAACTTGGCAACGCGCAAAATATTTTGAAAAAAAAAACGGCACTATGAAAAGTGTAGAACCGAATAAACTGAAAATATATCGGGTGTTCCATTTAAAAAAATTGCTCAGCTTGTTACCACACCTTCGTGGAACACCCTGTGTATATCTCGAAATATTTTGATCCTTTGATATTCAATTTTTTTTTTCAAAAATATTTTTTCTTAAGGTACTTTTGGTACTTTTTCGCACTAATGGGCCCCCCTGTATAACCAATTTAGCAACTATGATTTTTAAAATAGTGTCACAATTTTAGTTTATATTGTCACATACAAGGAATTAATATCTACCCACATTAAATTTGTTAATTTAATGTTATGTTAGCTCTGTTCTCTGTTTAGGTTTTGTTCTTACTCCCTCTATCCTTGATTATTTCTCTGAGGTTGGGACGGTTGGGTGTAACTCATTTAGTTATTTACCATTTACCTTCATTTCTGTGACGAAGGGATGAAATTTTCCCGAAATGAATGCCACTCTATACATAGCCAAAATAAACGCAAAAAATAATTAATAGATTTATTGGGCTCAAATTAATTCTGCCGTAAAGTATCTTCAATCGTTTTTGATAAAAAAATCAACAACCAAATTTTTTGTCCCCCTTAAGGATGGAATAATTTTGCGGGTTAGACTTAAACCCCTTCAAGTCATGCAAGGACAGTATCTTTAAAAGATAGTTGTTTTTCCTTTAGCAAATGTCGCGTCTTAATTTGTTGGGTGCCCGGTATATCAAATTTTACTTTTCGCTACACGAGCTTTATTTTTTTTGTCAATCAATGCTTTTTACGAAGGCGAAAAAATAGAAATTAAAATAAAATCACTCTCTGACAGGCAATGCGGAGACACACTATAGTTTCACTCTAAAGTTTACCCATAGTATTTTCTATTTTTAGTTTTTCTGTACACTTCATATTACTACATGAACTGAACAATAGTTTCATTTTGACTGCATTTTCAGTTTCTATATTTTAATAAACCTGAATATTTTTCGGATCTGGTTGCTAAAAAAGGGTTGAAGCAAACCAAAAACAAAAGCGATTCGATTATGGACAACAATACGAGAATTTCTGCAATGTTTACGGACAGTTCAATTCAACGGCATTGTGTTTTTAATCAAATTCAACACACGTTTCTACGGATCGATCAGCACCGTTTACTGAAGTGTTCCATATTCATTGTGTTTTCAATGTAAAAAAATATGACTTTGTCTATTTAATAGAAATTCTGTCCACAACCCCACGTGTTGATTTTCTTATGGTTTAGCTTCTAAATGTGTTTGATGAAAAACGCCGAAATTTCCTGACATGGATTTTCTATTGCAGGTCGGCAAATAAACTATGGACCTGATTCCCATCAACTCATCGCTGAACAACACAACCCTAAGCGACTTGGAAGACCAGAGCCACACCCTGACCTTCGTGATAGGATTTGGAATTCTGTTTCTGTTTTTCTTGATGGGCATAGCAGCCAGCGCTTTCCTTTGTATAACCCTCAAGAAAGACACGTACCTATGGGACACCGAGAACAATCAACAGCTGCAAGAAACGTCCCTTGAAAATCCAAAGGAAAGGGACAAAAGCTGCACCAGCCTGGAGAAAATTCAACAATGTACAGAGTTTTAATTATAAAATATGTTCTAATTGTTGTATGTCTTCGGCAGTATACCAATGAAATGTAATAAGTGTAGAGGTCCCCGAACGGCGACCTCGATTTTGGGAATAAATAAACAGTTACCTTTTTGCAGAGTAGGCTTGTGTCAAAAATTGAGCGCCGGGAAGGTCACGTCAAAATAGTTAGTGTTCGCGTCTTCCTTGACGGGGACGGGTCGAAATGTCATGTTTCAATGATTTCGGTGGAAGTTTTTGTGTGGAAATTTTTGCAAATAAGTACAAAAAAAGTTAGATTTTGTAAATATTACAGGTAAGTGAAGCTTGATTCGATTATATTAGTGAAGTGGTTTAGTAAACATTTATCAATGTTAGTACAAAACAATTTTTGCATGATTACAATGCTGAAACGGATAATAATTTATTATCGATTTTGATCTCATTTGCAATAAATTTGTAGATATTTTATAAGCTCATTTGAAAGCGTAATATAATTGAATGCTTTATTAAATCTATTGTGAAAATTAGCAGAGCTGTTGGTATCAATTTGAGTAATGGGTCTCCATTTGCAATAAAAACATGTTGTATTTTCGTGCAGTCAAACTAGCTTAAAAATAGAATTAAGATAAAAAGTTGTGAGTTGTAGTTGGTGCCTTGTTTTGCCCTTACTCACCTGCTATATGCCATAGCAACAAAAATTCCGTTCAAACAAACATTCAACGTCGCATTTCTGTCAAAACTCCAAAAATGAGGCTTTTATCTATAAGTTCAAGATACATTCACAATAGATTGTTTATTTGTTGAGATTGTAAGTATACCGACAGTCCTGCTAACCCAAAGGTTATCCCGAGTCTCACGATCCACGCTTTTTAGGCTAAGATTTATCGCATTGCGTTTTTCTAATGGACCAAAACCGTTCCGAAAACAATTCTAACCAACAACAGAACGTGCACCTGCACATGCATCATGTGTGCAACTGCCAAGGTAGTATCTACCCGACTTATTACCCTGCAGTTGGATACAGAACAACTATACCTCCCTTAGTGTCTTATCCACCCCCTCAGGCAGTAGCAAGGCCATATTTGCAACATTACCAGTACACGCAGTTCAATATGGGCAGTCAGTATACTGTGCCCATATCGCACGTGGCAGCTTCGAACGGGTCAATGTATGGCATAAACCCTTCGTCCTCCAGTAGTGTCGATCTCGTTTATAACGCGGCTACGCTGAAGGAGAGAAGAGAACGCGAAGAAGGAAGTGGTGACGTTGAAAGAGCAAACGAACCACCAGAAGGTTATGATTATGGACAAATCACCCCCCCGGCCAACGAGCTGCTAGTTTCTGTAAATTCTCGACCTTTCATACCATCTTCTTTTACTAACTAACCTTTTTTTTTGTAGGAAAACAACGAAGCTACCACCCCAGAAAACTTCGTCAAGTTCCTCGAACGAAGTTGCCTCACAGCCGAACAAATCGCATACAGAAACCGCAACAGGCCGTGTTTTCGCAACATCCAGAACCTGTGCATAAGAACTAGATCGGAAATCCTCAAGCCGTGCACCACCATTTCAAATATCCACTCGCAGGGTATTCCGTGGGCGACGAAAGACTTTATTTATGCGTTTGTGCGCCTGACGAACTGCTGGCACATCCTGAAAGGGTACTGGGAGAACAGGGACGGTTCCAGTTTGGGGAAGATCGAGAAGGAACTGACGCCGGAGTTTCGGGCTTGCTACGTCAGATGGGAGAAGGAGACCATGGAATTGGCGGCGCAACTCACGAGGGTGTTTTACAATTTGGACACGAACCTGAACACGTCCACCGCCGCCGCGGTGTACACGGCCAACAATTTGGTTCCTCCTCAGGTAAAATTAATAATATATTTAAGGGTTCATATTGCTTTATACCTATGTGATAGGTGTTTGCTAGATAATCAACTAGTCAAAAATCGTTGACTGACGTATTAATAAAGACTGCTCACGGCTGTCGTGTCTGACAGTTCTCTGGCTCACCATGCGCTTCCCGGAGACAAAATACAATGCAAAATACGTCGTTGACCATAGGCGCCATCTGTTTTCCAGGACATGAAGCTATAGCGGTGAGAAGTCTTATTAATTCAGTCAACGCAAAAATTCTTTACTTGATAAATAGTTACAGTGAGATGAAAATACCTACTATAAAAATGATTGGTTAGATTTGCAACTCTTTGTGTTTGTTGTCATTCCTTTGTCATTCTTGTGTCAAGTCAACTTAAGAAAACAGTAATTTAAACTATACTGTTTTTTTTTCTATGAAATGCTCAATTTTTGCAAAGTATAGAGGAAACCACAAAAAATGTAATTTAAAAAATAAAAAAAGGAGCCACAACCGTGATTTGAACCCGAGACCTCTCATACCCAAAGCGAGAATGTTAAATTAATATAAATAAGCGAGAATAATAAAATTTACTTAACTAGTGGCATTTAAATTTAATTTCCATGCTTACAAGTTGAAGTCTATTTCCGATAGTTGTCATTTAGGACGAGCCCTCAATTTTGAACACATTTATTGTGTTAATAGACATTTAAAGATCAATGTGTTAACTGAAACTTTAAGTATCTTCTAGTCTTATATTAAACCTGGTACTGTGAAGAAGTTATCGGATTACCGATCAGTTTTAGCTTTGGTTTAACGTAACTAGGGCGTAACTAAGAGAGGTAGGATTTCAGCACAATACCAGTGATTTTATAGCTGAAATCGTCACCCGATTGGTTAACATTTCACAAATTATGCCATTTCAATGGTTCATATTGGTAGGCGTTGAATTCTCATTATTAATATTATCACTTTAAACATAGATTAAAGGAGATTCTCTAGACTTTGGTTGAAACCTTCCGCAAAAAGTCCTACCACACCAACATTCAAACTTTAATTTTGGAGCGAAAATAAACTAAAACGGATCAATTATAATGTCTTACAATCCTTAGCACTTGTTACTAAGTTGAGGCATAGGTATTTCAATTTAGTTATTAGTTTTTATATAAAATTTTATGCATAAATATATTTGGTGTAGCGTGCTGAAATTTCAGCAATGGTTCTGACAGTCTATGTGTAGCTTAGTCTAATGCCTGGTTCATACAGCTTCTTTATCTTTTAATTTTACTTTATTTTTAAGAAATAAGCAACGGCATTTGTCTCATGATTTGAACTCACCAATGACATTTATTAATATTTCTTAAAGATAAGATAAAAGTAAAAGATAAAGAAGCTTATTTATGAACCAGGCTTATGCTTTAGAAGATATTATGATTTAAAATTGTTATTGACTTTGATACTCGCTTTGAGAGTAATGGGAAGTAAAAGTTCCAGTTGCCCCACACACAGGGTGATTCAGATTTAGGTACTCTGGGAGACTTTGACTATTGTTAGAAAAACATAAAATAATATTTTGCGGCATAATTTTTTTTACAGCCTCCTCGTTTTCGATATACTTACGTAGTGTTTAAATTCGTACAAATTATAACATTTTATTTTCTAATCTCAAAGGTAATGAAACAAAATTTGGTGCAGAGTATGCAAAAGTATTACAAAATGATGATTACCAAGTTCTCCAAATAGCTATCTAATCCCGGAGATATGGGTATAGTGCAAATTTATATTATAAAAAATAAACGAATACAGCCATCTAAGTTACATAAAAGTTTGCACCAAAAAAATGAAAGTATTTTTTTCGTTTTTATTTTGCAGGAGCCAACACTACAAAGTATACTGTAAATTTTACAGATTATTCCGTAAAATTTACACTTTTTTTCTGTAAATTTTACAGATTATTCTGTAATTTACACTTTTTTTCTGTAAATTTTACAGATTATTCTGTAAAATTTACACTTTTAAATCTGTAAATTTTACACTTTTTTCTGTAATATTTACAGATTATTCTACAGATAATATTATTTACATAAAATTATTATATTAATTTTTACCTGTAAAATTTACAGAAAAAAGTGTAAATTTTACAGAAGAAAAGTGTAAAATTTACAGATTTAGAAGTGTAAATTTTACAGAATAATCTGAAAAATTTACAGAAAGAAGTGTAAATTTTACGGAATAAGCTGTAAAATAATAACAATAAGAATAATAATAATCTGTGAAATTTACAGAATAATCTGTAAAATTTACAGAAAAAGTGTACATTTTACAGAAAAAAGTGTAAAATTTACAGAAGTAAAAATGTAAATTTTACAGAAAAAAGTGTAAAATTTACAGAATAATCTGTAAATTTTACAGAAAAAAATGTAAATTTTTAGGGAAAAAAGTACGTGGCCCCAGAACGCCTTCGTAAAATACTTATTAAATAAAGTGATTTAAATCTTCTGAAACGGAATTGGAATATTAAATAAAGTGATTTCATTTTCTATACGGGGTAAATCATAAAAAAAATGCCGAAAATATGTTTTATGGAATAGAAACTTAAAACACCATTGTTGGGCTTACCTTTTAATTCCAAACAATTTTTCATAAAAAATGTTTATCTAAAATTAAAAATAAGAGTATTTTATTCTTGCGCCATTTTCATTTTTCGAACCTCCCCCGTATACGAAATGCGATATTCAAATTTTGAAAACTGCGTTTTGGGTTTGCAGGAATGCACAAACTTTGGGATTAGGAGTTAATTTTTAATCTAAAATACGAGATAAAATATATGTTATTATAGGTACTTAATCATTATCATTATACATTTTTATTCTATAGGACATCTTTCTTTGCTATTTTAATATTATTATACAGGGTGAGTTTTTTTCGATGCCCACTATGGGGATCTCGGAAATTAGCAGAGCTAGAACAAAGGTTAAATGGGGAAAGAATTGCAGTTTTGAATGCTCAATCTAATGCCCCTTTTGGCTTTTTAAAAAAGTTCATGGCTACTAGATATTTTGAAAAGAGTGATTTTTTGCCATTTCATCAGATCTCTGTAGCTCCGTTATTTCTGATTATACAGAAAAACTGTAGAGACAAAAATTGTAGATAATATTGGGCTTAATAAGATAATCTTATCCAATTTTTTATGTTGTTTGTGATTTTTGAGATATGACATAAACTTGTGTTTCTTTAAATGTAAATCATAGTTTGCTGTGACCTTATCAAATCGGCCATTTTTTTAGCTTTCCAAAAATATAATACTCGGCATAGTTATTATAAAAAGTAAAATAGCTATGGCTAATTTTCTGAATTTTTTTAAATTACCTACCAATATGTTGTAGGTATGTTTGGGTGTCTGTCTGAGTGCTGTGTTCTTTTAAATGCATTTTCCGACGCCTTGATTTTTTTGCCAGTCAACCACAAATAACCACTACGCACGTTTCCAGGTCAACTTACTGAAGGCATCCTCGTCTGAAAGCAACCTCAAGAAACCTACCGAAACCGACACCCCAACCACCTGCGCCCTAACAAACGCCACGGCAGTGAAATCCGTGAGGGGCATCCTCCACTTACCGACAACCTCGCAAACGGAGACCGTGGAACAAGGTAACCAGACCTGCGCCACGGACTTCGGGCCGAAGGAGGAGGAGTACGATTCGGAAGAAGAGAGGAGCAGGGTGTACATGAAGCCGGGAAGTTACAACGTGCCGAAGAAGGGTTCGAACAGTGAGGCAGGCACCGCGACGAGCCCGAGGGCCATAGAGTTTTTGGAGACGGCCCAAAACGTCAACAAGGCGAGGGACGTGGTGAACGAGAGGTACTGGGCGAACGTTCACATCGGGAATTCGAAGAAATCCGGAGAGAAGTCCGTGATGGATGATGAGAAAGCTTCGGACACTGTGGATATAGAGGTAAGGACACAAAGAAAAGTATATATTCGAAATAAATGTTGCCTACACATTTCAACATGAGTGTAACTGAATTTCCCATATGCACAAAAAAAATATTAACTTAACAGTAGTGTCCAAGAAAATAATGTTTTCTTCGATAAAAGTATTGCTTCAAATAAAAAAAAAATCAAATAATTTCAATTGGATGTTATGTAATTTTCTCTTTAATAATACTTACATTTTCACTTCACTTAAATATTTGATATGTCATTTTTAGAGTTCTAAGGCATTTTGTTCCAAGTATAGGTAGTCTACGTAGAATCCCCCAGTTGAGGCATTAAAAACTATGAGAATATTAAAATGCTTGCAGTTTTGATTGATAATTAATTAATTCTCGATATTTAAAGGAAAATAAAGAATTTTACCTCAGACAAATAAATAATAAACATAGAATAACCTAAAGGCTGCATTGTTATCAGCCAACATAAAAATGCCTACTCAAAACAAAAAAAAACAAATTTCACACATCATGTGATAACCAGAGGTTACATTTCTTATGCCACAAACCCAACACTTTACTCTTCCCATCGTTCTTAAAACTACACTAATTCACTAATTAATAACTTAACTATATGTCTTTTGTCCAATAACCCCAAAATCTCCTCAAGAAAAAAACAAGAATAACACAAAAGTAGACACTCGAAACACATCAACACAAACCGGTGAAATCTCAACGAACTCTGGATCAGCTGTTGGGGCATAATAAAACAAAGAGCTCGTGCAACGTTGCCACGTTAGCCAGAATAAGTAATTTATTAAGGATATTATTTCTAGACCAAGTAGAATCAGTAAATTCACATCAGTAAAATTTATTGTTAAATGATAACTGTCCAAATTTTTACTATATGTAGATTGTAGATATCAACTAATTGTTCCAAATTTATGTTTTTTAACGTTGTTTAAACATTTATTTCGTAAGTACAAGACACATTTATCAAGAAGTTTGGCAATAGTGCAATTATTGCATTGTTTTGTTTTAGATTTCTGTTACTAACTTAGACAAATAATTTTACTAAACATGTTTTTCTTGAAATCGGCAGTAAAGTGTCCCAAAATCGTCATTAAAAGCACAGAAATCGTACAATAATGGGCTACATTATTGTACGATTTTTTCAATAACTAGGCCTTGGCGAGATGTAAACATCAAACGTCAGACGAGGAGAAATCGCCCGTCAAAAGTGACCAAATATTCAAAACCCGGCCGATAAAGGCCCATTTCACTTTTCGTACACATTGCGAAATTGTTTCCTATAGAAGCGCAATCCTTCAATATACATATTTTAGTAAATTTGTATATCAATAGATTTGTTGTGTAGGCTGCACAAGAAGCAACAGTTAGGTTTTTCTGTACGAAGATGCCGTGTCTTGTCTTACTTGACCTAGGTAGAGCGATCGTCAAAGTCAAGCAACGCCGCGCGTAGTCGGTGATCCCTTATTATTATTTTCTTGCCTCATAAAACATTTTTTTTTCGATTTCAAAAAAAATATAATATGTACCTCGGCACTCAAGTTCTTTTTATGACTCATGTGGTTTATTTGCCTCGGCCAGAGGCCTCGGCAACTAAATTCCACATGAGTCATAAAAAGTTGAACTTCAGTGCCTTGGTACATAAATAACTATTTCTTGAAATCGGCAGTGAACTGTCTCAAAATCGTCATTAATAGCTCCGAAATTGGCACTGAAGTAGCCCATTATTGTACGATTTTTTAAATAAGTAGGCCTTGGCGAGATGTAAACATCAAACGTCAGACGCGGAGCCATCGCCCGTCAAAAGTGAGCAAATATTCAAAACCCGGCCAATAAATCCCCTATCCCATTTAACTTTTCATACACATTGCGAAATTGTTACCTATAGCAACGCAATCTTTCAGTGTAAATATTTTAGTAGGTTTGAATATTAATCTATTTTACATGGAGGCTGCACAAGAGGCAGCAGTTTGGATTTTCTGTCAAAAAGTGCCGTGTCTCGTCATACTTGATCTAGGTAGAGCGATCGTCAAAGTCAAGCAACGCCGCGCGTAGTCGATTCATGGACGGGTGATCCCTTATGATTATTTTTTCCGATTTTAAAAAAAATATAATATGTACCTCGGCACTGAAGTTCTTTTTATGACTCATGTGGTTTATTTGCCTCGGCCAGAGGCCTCGGCAACTAAATTCCACATGCGTCATAAAAAGTTGAACTTCAGTGCCTTGGTACATAAATAACTATTATCTTGGCAGGATCTGTATTGTATTGAATTATTAGTCTATGTTTATTATTTGTCTGAGGTTTTTACATAGGTACATCAAATTTTATTTCAAATAAGGCACTTGACGAAATTTTACACACTTGATAAAGCAATTCCTGGACACTTGTATAAGGTCCTACGCAATGATCTGATCATTGGTCCTACGATTATTTCTAAAAATACTATTTACGTAATTAGCAGGTTTTTAGACTAAAGTTAAAATTTCAAAATTATAACCTGCTCAGACACCCACATTTAGGGTGCTCCGTGAAACCACATTATTTAGCCAAGGAGTGTTTTTTTTTCGTAAATATTCAGTGGCGTTTTTCTGCAATTTTCTTTTGCAAGGTTGGGTCTAGGAACGGAATTCGGGCTCAATACTTCTAAGCACTATGTCGCCTTCATAAAAGCGCATTCAAGATGGTCCCTAGCCCCAAGTTCTCCGTTTATTAGTAACTCGATACTTTACTAATTCTACAATTTACAAACTATGCAGTTTTATCCCACGAATTTCGGTAGACGTGAACATCGAATTATTAGATCCATGAAAGCATCCATTTTCGGTAAATTATCGGATTGCCCTTTCACGTAATCCTTGTCCATGATAATTTACCTATAGTAAAATTATTATAAGAAGTCCTTACTGGGACTGTCAATTGGTAATTTCGAGATCCTAAGTTGGCATTGATGGAGCAAAAAAATGCAACCGGGTCAAAAGTTCAGGTCAGTAACGAGCCCATTTGCACAATGAATAACTACTAATAACACGAACAAGAACAACACAGATAACGGTAAAACTCACGAAACGTACAAAACCCGTGAATATTTCCAATGCACAAAGTTTAAACCCTTTTGAACCACAAAATATATATAGGTTTTTACTTTCACAACACGGAAAACGGAAATAAAATTTGCCTGAGTACGCACTGCAAGTAGCCGATTTTACCAAAATACCAAAATGAAAGTGATTCCATGACGTTTGAAATTATTATTAAAATGAGTTCTAGTCGTAGTTATTTTTATTTGTAGTAGCATAATCGTGATTGCAATAGGGTTTTTATTTTATTATGTTCTTTTTTTCGTATGACTTGGGTAACTTTTCACATCATAAATCAACAAGGCCTACTATAAAGACAGGCCCTGGCGCACAAAAATCACGTGACCATCTTAGTCAGACGTTACATGTCATTTGTCACATAACTGAAAGCGGCAGCTTGGGTTTTGAGAAGTTTTCAATGTTTAAAGTGTTTTTAAACGTATTAGTTTATATTTTAGAAACAAGTTTGTGTCTAGTGCGCGTGTGTCCTGGCGGAGGGGAACCGCCCAGGTGTTATTATTGGCCTCTGGGTGTCTGGGTGGGAGTCGTGCCGTCCAAGAGTATTGGTGCCGCTCGCACCGACGCGACGCGTTAGCGCTGTTAAGGGGAATTCTCCCCCGAACCACAGAATAGGGAACCCGGAATGGACTATTATGGACATGGGACAGTAATGGACAGTGGAGCCTGAGACACAGAGGGGTGAACTGATTACGGGAGATTCGCGAGTTCAGACGGTCCGGGTGGCTGGAAGCCGTTCCCGTTGACCACGTTCGGGTTGTGTAGGTATTTATTGTATTCACTATTCACCTTGTGCAAAATAAATCAGTGTTGTAACATACTCTAGGATTTTCGTTGTCGACCTACGCCCTGATAATAATATGGTCGTTCACGCTGCCGATCAACTGAGACCTCGTCAATATTTACAGTACTGAGGTTAGTTTTCATTTTTATTTCTCGTAAAAAATAACCTAAATACCAAATATTGGGTCTGTTTATACATATTACAAAAGCCAGGAAGACAAATGTGTTGTGGGAGGAAAATACCTATAGAGAATATCACCTAAGCTGAAGGAACCATTTTTGAGAATTGCCAAAATATTGTGAGTGCAGTGCCGTTTAACTCTCAGCCTAAAACAGCTGAGGCAGGTTGAAAATTTTGAAAAAACAATTAAAGAAAGCTTGAATGCACAAAACCGATAATGTAATAGATGAAAGAAAACTTGCCAAATTGTTACGAAATTTGTTTTTTCTACTTATCTCCAAAAATGCCTTTCATTATATATGACTAAGTTGGTCACGTGACTACGCGATTATGCGTTAGCGCCGTGGCCTGTCTTTATCGTTGGCCTCGATAAATCAATGAGTGACGTCATTAACTGGTTGAGACACATGGTACCAATGTTATACCCATGGTTAACAGAAAATTCCTAGGGATTTTGTGGAGAATGTCATCTGACAAAATCGGGACTTCTTAGAGTAATCGGGGTATACACTACACAACTAACAACACGATAACTGATAACTACACAAGCAATAATATAATAATAAATAAGCATAACACTAATAAATTATAAACATACTTTAAGCAAAGTCTTACGTGACAGAGATGGAGGTTATAGTTTCCAGCGTGTGCAGCATAAGCATACACCATTTTGCTATAGAGGAGTCCATACACTGAACACATTCGTAATGAAAAAGTATTTGTGACAAAATTTTTACAATGTGCAATTGCAAACGGGCACCTGCAACATTGCAATGCCGTTTCTCCTGACCTGGACCAACACTATATTAAAGACCCGAGCATGCCGTCATATTTCATTACGGATTGGGGTGGCGCTACACGACGAAAAAAAGGCGACTTATTATAGGTTATAGGGGGGGTATTCTGTGGTTATTGGTATGTCAGTTTCTGACTTTTAAAAAATCCAAAATCCAGCTTTATTACGATTTGCCTTCTTTTTACGGTAACGAATTGTCTTTGCGTCCCGTATTTGGCAGTTTTTTTCCTATTAATACGGCTTTTCGAGGTAGATTTGTTTGTGATAACATGAAATTTTCGCGCACAGACCATTAGGTGAATTGCAGAAGAATAAACACTATTATTTTGAATAATTATGGTATGATCTGATCAATCAGCTGAAGAAGCGAATATTAAAGATATTATTTTGGAAGAGTAGGTATTTTTTAACGTATGCAGGAATGAAAATAGAAAATTTTGTTTAAAGCTTCAAAGCGAACCAATAGCCCTCCATATGAAGAAGAAACTGAAAAATCTAATGCGTTTTATGCTTTCACATACTACAACTAGCCGTGGACCGCGTTTCAATCCCAAAGGTACCAAATACTCTTGCTTGCTTTTTAGACTCGCTTTTCTTAAGAAAATGTATGGAAATATGCCATGTGAACTTGTCAAATTAGAGGGACATAACAAACCAATATTTTATTTTATTTTGAATATTAACTTCGTTGTAACATACATAATATTTGCATGTTTTTATTTTATAAAAGATTCTGCAACAATGGTGTTTTTAACTAAAACCACCGTGTAAATTTGTTTTGTGGCGCCAGTGGCGATCGCTTGAAACAGCGTTATATTACAGGTCTTTAATATAGTGTTGGTCCAGTCCTAACAGGCACGGAGGTTGCCACGTTTGGCGTTCTAGACAACAAAACGACGAAACTGTAGATTTCAGCCTGAAGAAAATTTTGCAAATAATAAAGGTTAAAAGCCGTTGTTTCATTTATTACGTGTTATGTTGGTGCATCTACTGTAAACTGAGTCCGGTTTTAAAGCAACTAAAAATATTGTCAAGTACCCTATTATATTATTACCTTAGGAACAAATTCAGCCTGTAACATTACTGTGTCAAAAATGTAACCGTAGATATCACAATATTGTGTCAAAACTTGGTTACGGTTACTGCTCAGGACGATTCCCGTCTCACGTAATTTTATACTTCGCATAGAGCTTTGGCTCCTTTCTAGGATTCTTTATTCAAAGCGCCCATTCAATGACGTCAGAACCTATAGACTGGTTTGTTTTGATAAACGCTTGACGCCCAGAACTAATCCGCTCCATTAAATTATTCCGAAAATGTCGCGAGATTGTCAGAAATTGCCCTTTTTTGTCGAGCCGTAGCGAACTTATTTCGACTCTGGGCTCGGAGGCTGGCGTCGTTAGACCATCCCCCGAGTCTTCAGGTGTGATAAGTGTGATTCTGGAGGAACTATAACCGGGAATCACCGGGTATATAGTTGGTTGATGGTTGACTTTCTGTCTTTGTTTGTAGCATGTTTTTAGAGAAGTATGGATACATTTAATCTTGGAGTCAAAATAAAGGGCATTTTAACAATGGGGCACCACGTCTATAGGTTTTGACGTCATTGCGCCCATTAAGACAACCGTCACCTCATTTCCAGCTGAACCTGTCGTCTCACCTGAACGTCCACGAGTGGCTGATCAGCAGCAACTTCTCGGACTTCGGCGAGAGCGGCGGCAACGGCGGCAACGGCGGCTCGCCGACGTCCCAGCAGCCGCAGCCGCAGCCGCACGACCAGCTGCGCCCGTTCTACGTCGAGGCCGCCTACGAGCCGCTCGACTGCGACAAGCAGGCGGCCGCCTCGGCCTCGGTCACGGTGCTGCAGAGGGGCAAGTCCACCGTCGGCGCCTTGCACAAGAACGGGAAAGGTGAGAAAATACCGAGCTCTAAAGCCTGAAAGTACACCACGGCAAAAGGCCAGTACCTATATCAATTTTTACAAAGTTGAGATTTAAATACGGTCATGGTCTTCTGGAAACCGGCTTCATGTTATGATGTTTGCTTTTCCCTCCAAATAGATCATGCTTTCTAACATAAATGTTCGAGGTTCTCGCTAGTTTGGTTGATAGATACAAAAAGTGGTTTCTAGGTACAAAAAGTATTGCCTAGAAACACTTGCGCTGCATGGACATTAAAACCATTAATAAAATGTTCAGGATGTCTAGTTTTAAACATTATACAAGTCCATAAAGTTTTCATTATTGGAAAAAATCGCCTGAACTTTTTTTTTTGTTTGAAAGGCCTTCAAAAATCACTTTTTACTGAATATTTTGGGGTCAAAAATCGAGACCCCAAAGACTAATATACGAGCTAAATTTAAAAATACAGAAGCCTGCCAGTCAGTAAGTCCATATGAGTTAAGGTGGATAGTGTGCCACAACAGCAAACGCACAGAAAATGTATCATCTTTGTTGAGAAAGGTACAATAATTTAAATTATTTTTATTTGTCGGTTAGAATTTTGTAAAAAAATAAATTACTTTTGAGTTTATCAATAATTCCAGAGCACTCTTGACCAGTTTAAAGTTTCATAAAAATTCAGTATTTTTGAGATGGTCCAGAGAAAAATACCCTGTAGAGGGTGTCCCATTTTGGGTGTTTATGGTTTTTTCCTCAAAAACCTCGGTTATTATTAAAGCTAGAGGGTTGCGGTTTTCACGTCACTGTACTAGTTTTTTTAGAGGAATTTGGTGGACCAATCAGATTTTAGATAAGTTTTATAGTTTCCGCGCATTGGCGCAGGACTGAAATTTTCGATTTTTTGGAAACCTCTCTCCTGGCTACAACTTATATACATATATCGACAAATTTAATCAACTATTTTTATAGATTTTTTGGCGTAGAATCGAATGGATCGATTAGTTTTTTGGTAGCGTTAATAGTTTTTGAGGTATGAACCAAAGTTATATTTTTTTAAAATGGAAACAATAGTTCATATCTCAAAAACTATTAACGATACCAAAAAAACTAATTATTCAATTCGATTCTACGCCAAAAAATCTATAAAAATAGTTGATTAAATTTGTCGATACCTATATATATATAAGTTGTAGCCAGGAGAGAGGTTTCCAAAAAATCGAAAATTTCAGTCCTGCGCCAATGCGCGGAAACTATAAAACTTATCTAAAATCTGATTGGTCCACCAAATTCCTCTCAAAAAAGTAGTACAGCGACGTGAAAACCGCAACCCTCTAGCTTTAATAATAACCGAGATTTTTGAGAAAAACACCCAAAAACACCCAAAATGGGACACCCTGTGCGTGTTTGTATTGAATCTTTGCACACCAACACTTTGAGCGGTTCCGTTGACCATCCAACTGCTTTGAGGGGCTTCAATAGCACACTTGACTCGCCAGATGATTTTAAAATTGCTATTTTGCTCAACTTTGACACCGTGCAGAATGGAACTCCCTGTATGTTTTTTGTTCAAATTTGGTATACGGGGGTACAGGGGTGTCCTGATTAATGCTGTGGTGTCAGATTTTAAATATTGAGTTGGTGTTTTTAAAAAAAGTGCTTAAAACCTCTTTTTAAAAATTAAATTATATGAAAACTAACTGTTGAAGTTTTATATAACGCAAAGTTATTCTGGACATAAGACCTCTTTATTCCATATTATACATAAATCCAAGGTTTTTTTTAACGTACTGCGATTCTTTCTTGACAGAACCCTGTACAATATGGTAGAATCCAATACATCTTAAAATACAACATGCCTTTTCTTTTCGCATTGCAAATAACTTTAGGGTAAATCCTTTGTTAATCGTCTCGAAATCCACTCTACATCATCTATCAGAACGTCTATCCCTTAGACAAGGAAAGAGAGAGGACGCCTAACAGCGCTCGCGGCCATGTTACCGAGTGCCACATCGCACGACAGGCCAGTGGCGTAGCATGAAACGCGTTCTTAGCCAATATCACAAAAATGTTAAAAATGAAAAGGTATTTAATTTTGACTAATTTGAAATATTTGTATTTATTTGCAGATAATTTCCCAAAATGTGAAGCTAGTCTCAAGTGCTGAAATATATTTATTTGCGACGATTTCGAATCAATCAAAATAAAATAAATAATGCACGCCCATGGAAACCAGTCCATATTTTATAAAACTATTATAATCAATTAAGAAATTTTCAATAAAAACGATGTTAAAAAATAATTATGTTGGTCCTATTTACATACAAAACAATGCACTTTATCATACTAAAAGGTAGAAGGAATTTGAAGTTATATTCAGAAAAAATAAAGTTTTAGAGCATCTTTCAAAGGCAGCAGTTAAATATTTACCTGTGAAACGAAATCCCGGACTCTTGCTTTTCACTTCTGCTTTTGCAACCAAACGCTGAACAATTCACCATCCTAAGAGTATATTTTCCCCTTAATCACTGTTACTTTTAATTCACAAATTCACGAAATTAACTCGCAACGTACTCGCTTTGTCTGCCACATATAAAATGGCCGCCGTTCAAAACGACGTAACAAAATCTATACACGGCAGGATAGGCAAACGCGATATCCTCTCTATTTCCTTGTCTAAGGTCTATCCCCTTTTAAAAATCCCCCTCCCCCCCCCCCCGCAGGTTCTTTGAACGGGCGTATAGAGATCACCTCGAGGACGTACAGGAAAAGGCAGGACCTGCCGCAGGCGGCGGCTCGCGTCGCCGCCATAGGACCCAGGAGGAACCCGAACGTGTTCGAGATCAAGGGCACCGGCATCAGCGAGACGTCGGCCGTCATCCTCGAGGCGATCGTGCTCGAACTGAAGGAGTTCAACATGATCTTCGACGGAGACAATAACGTGAGTCCGTGCTGGTGATTGTGGCGGGGTGCCACCACATCTCCATCGGATGTTAATTCGTAACATCGGAATACATTCCTTATTCTTCTTAGTTACTCTTTTTGGTACGCCCTGTATATTAATTAATAAATTTGAACTGGAGATAGGTTGCTCCCCAAAAAGCACGCCCATGAAAGTATTTTTTAATGTGCAGAAAATTAAAAGATGGCCTTTCAAAAATTCTCCCGAATTTTAGAGACAGTTTGGGAGGCACTGGTCGCAAGATCCCTTCATTATCGAAGCGATGGCTTCCTGCTACAGCGTTGCCATACCATCAGATAATTCGTTGAAAATCTGTACAAATTTGCAAATTTCCACACCTCCCATGGGTATAGCAGAGCAGCGTTACTTTTTTTTAAGCGGACGTTCGCCTGTAGCCCTCTCATCCCGCATAAAGAATAATAATATCAAGACTTGCCTGGGACAGAAGCATTCAGAATAATTTAATAATAATCACATTTACCATTTCACTCATTTGTTTTCACTTTTCACAATAATAATTTTACAACTTTAACTACGTAACTTTTTCATAAAAGTTGTTCCAAATGTTGTCCTCCATTTCTAATACAAGCTTCAACTCCTCGCTGCATATAAATTATTTTTCTTGAAATCGGCAGTAAAGTGTCCCAAAATTGTCATTAAAAGCTCAGAAATCGGCACTGAAGTAACCCATTATTGTACGATTTTTTCAATAAGTAGGTAGGCCTTGGCGAGATGTACACATCAAACGTCAGACGCGGAGCCATCGCCCGTCAAAAGTGACCAAATATTCAAAACCCGGAAAATAAAGGCCCATTTAACTATTCGTACACATTGCAAAATTGTTGAATATCAATAGATTTATTATGGAGGCTGCACAACAAGCGGCAGTTTGGTTTTTCTGTTCGAAGCGGCCGTGTCTTTGTCATACTTGAACTAGGTAGAGTGATCGTCAAAGTCAAGCAACGCCGCACGTAGTCGGTTCATTTACGGGTGATCTCTTATTATTCTTTTCTTGCCTAATAAAACTTTTTTTTTTCCGATTTAAAAAAATATAATATGTACCTCGGCACTGAAGTTCAACTTTTTATGAATCATATGTGGTTTATTTGCCTCGGCCAGAGGCCTCGGCAACAAATTCCACATGAGTCATAAAAAGTTGAACTTCAATGCCTTGGTGCATAAATAACTATTATTTTAGCTAATATATCGTGCAATTTTTTTTATTTCATTCGCAGCGGCTACACGAGCTCGTCGAGTGGCAACGCAGTGGCCAAAAATCTAATTATCGATCTATATTTAAATTTTCCAATCATTGCCCCCGACCCGCTAGCTGCGATCAGCTGTCGCGTCGGCCTGGCGGCTGACAGGGATGTTCGAACCTGCAGCACTAAAAAAAGTTTCAAGTATAAGAGCAATTTTTTTAAATATTTTTGGCTATTAATTTTTTTTTTCAAAAGTAATCTTCATTCGCGTGCTTCGGGGCCGAAACCTACATTCAGTTAAAATTTATGTACTAATCAAAGGTACACCCTGTATAATATAATTAATATACGGAAGAGTGATAGGGTCACATTTTAAATCTTTTATGTTTGTTATTTCGTGTCCAAATTCGAAATGAATGAAAGTTCTAGGGCTCAGAAAATGACTGCCTAATTATTATCAGGGGAATAAAATCATAATTTGAGTTTGAACACAGGTTAAAATTGAAATCATGTTTCTAATCTGGCTTCTGTACTAATAAGTTTATATCTAAAGTCTATCCAAGTTACATAGGCAGTGGATCAAAACATTGGCCACCACGTGACCTATTCTCTTATTGGTCTGGCCGTCATAAAATGTCAAGTGTTTACGCGGCGAGCAGAATGCAGGGCCGACTCTTCCTTCAGACTCAGACCCTCAGTCGAGTTTCCTGAATATTTTAGATCGGATCGCGAGCAGTACATTCTGTAAATTTATTTTGCTACTTAATTTAAGGAAATTTATAAAGATCCACGAAAGGTAAAAACACAATCTTTAGAACTTCTAAAAGAATTATACTAAAATCGAGCAATCCTTACGCCTGGCGTAAATAAAACCACGTGTTCAATGACGTTCCGCGATTGGTCGGTAGACTATAAAATTTCACCCGACTCGGCACCAGGGACGTACTCGATCGCAAAAGTGTAGTTATGCGGTTTTATCTTGTTGTTTTCAGCTATTTAGACACTGCCACAAATAATGTTATCGATGTTTTGAACCATTTTAATTAAGCCAATAATTCTTTTCCGAAATATTTTGATGTAAACAATTGTAAAACTAATATTAAATATAGGTTCTGCCTCAGTGCGGCCCTGGCGAATATTTCAAGTCACGTGCTCTTGTTTACGCCAGGCATAAGAGTTGCTCGATTTTAGTCTAGTTCAGAATTACAAGCCACTGGGAATCTCATATTAGCCAGACCCTGGTAATCGATCGCAACGCGGTCATGTGACTTTGTTTATATCCACTCCCGCTGTAACTTGGATAGACTTTAGAATATTTTAATAGCCCTTATCGACCGTCAGATAGTAACAGATTTAGGTGGCCCATTTTCGCATGCAAGCCTCCAAGAGGATTAAAAAGTACATCGATGTTGAATAGAATGAAGGGAAATTCACGAGTGGCACCTAAATCTGTCACTATCCGACTGTCTATTATAGGTGAAGCCAGTGTTTAGGTTTACTCGTTCGGCTATGGTGAAGCGTTTGCCAGTTTCATTTCCATTCCAACAGAATATTTTATTGATTCTGAATACCTAATACGTTTCCACATAATCTAAAAATAGAGCCTAAAATCATAGACCTGCCAGAATATGATATCGTATTCATAACACTTGAACTAATCCACGGATATTAAAAAATATTACCTAATCAGCGACTCTAATCGCTAAGAATTCCTAGTTCAAGTTCCATTGTTTCTAAAAAACTGTATTACTACCAAACTAAGTTATAAGTAAAAAATATATCAATATGCAAATATCACATTATGGGTTGGTCTGTAGGTTGAACAATCTCTAGTAAATTAAGTAGATAACGTTATTTCATTATTTCTTTGTCAAATTTGATTACGGGGATATATTTTATTTCAGATCGATTTAGACACAATTCTTCATAAAATAAAGAATTCAGAATACATGTTTATTGGAGAAGTAGTCAGAGATTTGAAATATGTTATAAAGGTGAGCTTGTAGGTATATTGTATTTGTTTCATTCCTTCTTATTGCGTTTCTATTAATTTAAGGTATGAGAGTGTTTTAAAGTGTGAGGTCTGTTTTCAGCATATGGAGAAACTTGAAAATACAGACTGGTTCTCGCAGAGACTGGATTACTACTTATCCGAAAATTTCCCTGGTTATGACTTTAGTGAAATTTCCGGGGACTTGAGTGAACCAGTGGGACCACTAAAACTAAAAGTTTGCATGTTTAGCAACGACTGTGATAAATATATTTGAAAAATTCGTTAGTTGTGTATACGTTTAAAAAGCTTCAAATTTTTTGTACCTGTACCTAACTAGTTCCAAAACAACTTGCTGTAAACCAAAGACAATCCCATCTAGATTGTCTTTGTGTAAACTAATCCTAGTTTGTCGTAAAAGGTGTAATCGGACAATGTTCGCAACTATTATTTTTAAGTACCTATTCGAAAAGCAAAAAATAATAAATGCGTGAGATTATCAAATAGGTAGCAGGAAAATATTAAAACAGTTTATTATTTTTTGTTAAAATGTAAAACCTGTGTGTGTTACCAGTCAAATTTTTTAATTTTAGGTTTAAAAATTTATTGTAGCGGACAATGAATTGATATATGTGTGCAAGCAAACTATAAACCAAATAAATATATTCTTTGTTTCTTTGGATCATTTTATTTCTGGCCTTTCCATCTTTTGCATCAAAATAGGTACTATTTTGTCCCTTTTCTGACCTTTACTAATAAAAGAAGGAAACATTTGAAATGAAAACATATTGGTGTTTCATTTTACCTGCTTAGACACATACGAGAGAGAAATGTGGATATTCAAGATATTATGTTTAAATGCCATAAATAGGGTCAAAAAATAATCTCCAAATTAAATGCTAGAAATACAAAAAAATAAAAAAATATGTTCTGTAGAAAGAATGAATAGCGAGAAGTAGGTAGGTAAAGTATACATTCAAAGGTTTTTATGCGGTCGACGTCGACCTAGTCAAGGAGGCAGCCAATAAGAAAGCAAGCGTAGCGATTTGATTGGTCGGCGTTTCGGATATACTTACACGGAGCAGGTGTCAGTTAGGCCAGTATAACCAGTGCCGTGCACGGAAATAAGGATTGCGCTTTATTTTACGGATTTTGGTTTTGTGTATAGATTTTTGTGTGTTGTTTTGTGTGTAACGAAATTATTGGTTTGCTTTGGTTCGAATTATTTCAAAGTTTATTTTATCCTTTTTTAGAGCATCTAAATAAAATTTGCGTAATATTAGCGCCGCATAAGACTCGGTCTTATTTTACAAAGCAAACGCCGCCCAAGCGTTTTTATGCTTTATACATTGAGTGACAGGCCACGCCGCGCAGACCCGTAAGTCATTTTGCCGTCTTTTCCAACTTCAGGGCTTTCCTAGAGTCAGCTATGGTAGGTACCTATTAGGTAGTATTAATGTATATTGTAAGTTGGTGTTTGTACTGATATTGATTTAAATTTTAATCTTTTTAAATCATAGTTTTATCCTGTACGTTTTTACGCACAAGCGGCTAATATTTCTGGGAGTTTCTGTACTAACGGTTAATTAGTCAAACATTATTATTTACAGACTAATACCAAAAAGTTTTGTTAATGTAATTAAAACTTTTTAAAATATTTCTTAGCTGACGCAAGGTAGAATATTAATACACCCATCACCCAGTTAATTTTGTTGCAACTACTTGAAAAAGTGTTGAGGTAGGTATTTTAAATGGAAACTGCAAAGTATAGGCTAACAAATCTAAACTATATTGTGACAATATTCTTTTACATTTTTTAAGTTATATTTTAGCAAACGTGTCAACACTAAATCAAATTTGCAATCTATAATAGATATAAGGATCTACTTTTATTAAACGTGGGACTTTGGTCTTTAATTTATAATATAATCTTGTGGCAGTTTACATATTCAACTAGAATTAGAAGCGATTGTAATATCTTTACATAATAGACTATTCATTAATAACAAATAGATACCACCATCCTCTACGATATTAATTTAAAAATTACCGTGCATCTAGTAAACTATTTAAAATGTTATAATGAAGTTGTACGATATGTTCGTAAACCTACAATAATCAATGTTAAATATTTCTTAATGTCTAACAAACAACTATTAGTTATTTTTTCCTAAACATATTAGTGCGTTACCTTAGAATGTTCTCATTGGTCGCGCACAGGCATTTTTCCACACAAACTTGCTTTAACCAAGCACCTGTTTATGAGCTCACAGGCACTTGATTCTCAAAAATATCCGAACTCATGTTTATCCAAACGATTTTTTTTGTGTCTTGCTGTTGATTAAAACGACATAAGGTACTCACAAAATCAATTTTCTACTTGCAGAACATAAGCAAAATGGCGATAAAGGTTCAGGAGAGTATTCGCTAGCAAAAGCCACCTGAACTATGTCGTCCATGTCCATATCAGCTGCCAAAAACTCAATAGGAAAACGGAATGGTATCCTATAGAGTCTTTAGCCGCTGTGCAAAAATTTCAATTAAGATTTTTTTTGCAAAACATCAAATGTGAGATTATGCCACTAATATCAAACAGTTTAGTTTGGAAGAGATGTTATTGAGTGGATATTTTTTTAAAACTGGTAAGTACATGCATGGTTGTGCAAAAATGTTTGTGTTTGACCGAAAGGATCTAGAAAACAAGTTAACCTTAATACGAAAATTATGTATATAGTTTTTGCCTTAACTTAAAGACGCGGAAACTCGCATCTTTTGTCACCACGTTCCAATGGAATTTTCTTAGTTACGGATACATATTTTAAAATTATCCTAAGTTACGAGCAATATGCACTGTCATGTGTTCACCTTACCTAATGTCTTAACGCTACGTTCTTAACTTACTAATATTATTTGGGGAAAAAAGCCTAAACCTACGCGCCCCATTCGGTAAGTACGATTGGAGCGAACCCCGATGGTGGCAAACGTCGCGCCACCACCGGGGCAATACTTAATACATCGCGATGAGGCAATACAACATCTGAAGCAGAACTAACAACGTTACATACAATATCCACTTAATCAGTAGCAGTGCACTTAGCAAATATTTGCCGGATGCGTCGACCCCGTGGTTCTCTACGAGGGCGAACATCTACCGAGGTGTCATTACGGTGCCAGGTGGAGCGTCAGCAGCAGCCCGCCGAGCAGCAGGGTGGCCGACGCCAGGAACGACGCGCCCCCGTTGCAGAACTCATCCTTGCAGGCGCAGACCTCCTGCCTACCCCCGAAGCCGGACCGCTGGTAACAGCGGTCGGCGTACGACGAGTCGTCCCATCCGCAGCTGCGGATTATCCTGCTGTCCGCCGGTACTGCAACGTTTACGTTTCGTTGAGGGGTGATCGTTGGAAACATCTTAAGAGAATGAGGGTTTTTCCTGCGGTTTCGGAAATACCCAGTGAAATAATGACATTTCGCAAAAGCTGCAGGTTAGAGCTACGACCAAAGTCTAGAGAATACTACTCTAGACTTTGCTACGACCTTGCGACAACCGACGCAGCGCCTCGCAATGTACAGGCTGACCCAGTTAACGTGTAAAATCCGATTTTCTGGCTAATTTTAAAGACAAATTTATGGTTCAAAAACTGTACTTGTGTAGAATTTTCAGACGAAAGTACTCTTTTCTAAAAGAATTATTGCGAAGTTGTATTTTATCACGGAATATTAAACTCTATTCAAACTAAACGCAAGTGAAACATAAACACAAGTTGTTGCGTGGCTAGAGCGTGATACGCACATGATCGGCTTTCTATTGGCTAGCTGGCAATAAAATCTGACAAGGCGGGCGAGTGCAGCGAGTTGGTGTTTCTTACAGAGGTGTATTGAGTTGCAAGTGGACCTTTATTTTTTCCGATATAATTATTTCGCTGTTTATTAATTGTTGGAGATACGATTTGTGTTAATAATAGTAGAACTTTGCAGGAAGTGAATGACTAGGTGTGTCATAAAAGTTTGTTTTTAAAGTTATATTATAAAATTCATGGAGATCGTCCTTAATGCGGCCCTGCCTCGTATTAGCCCTCAGAATTGTTCACGTGCTTCCATCATGTAAATGTTTATGCGCCACTTGCATTTAGTTTGAATATAGTGTAGTAATGAATATGAGAGTAACAAAAAAATATTCAGTTCTCATTTCTGACTTCCGGTTTGACCGGAAGTGAGCATCACTTGGTCAGATTTTTGAGACACCCTGTACATTTTGGGTTCTCTTTTTCCCAATTCCAATCATATATAGTTTTTTTATATAGTTATCTCTAACAATAATCAAACAGCGAATTTTCATTTTATGATAAATTATTAGAGATAACTATATAAAACTATACAGGGTGAACCTATCCGACGTAAATCGATTTGTAGAATACGGATCCGGCCCCCAAATTCCTCTAAAAAATTTCCAAAATTGCCCGTTCAGCGCACTTTTCCGAAAAACACGTGAAATGGCCACTTTTAAAACGCACTGGGAACTGAGAATTACTCCAAAATTAGCATTGTAAAATTGATTCGTAGAATACAAACCTGGCCTCCAAATGCCAACAAAAAAAAATTAAGTGCCAACACACTTTTCCAAAAAAAAAAGGTTAATATAATAGAAATTAAAAAATTCCAAAGTCAACAAAAAAATATATCCTACTTCGTAAATGTACTTATTTTTTACTTTTTCCCCAGAAATCTAAAAATATGATAAAAGTCCGAAAAATGTTCGAGTTATTAATTTTTTGCACAGTCTTATTAAAAAATATACCCAAAGAATGCAACTGTCAAATATGTAGAAGCTATCAATTTGTTTTCATGGCATTATTGGCACACCTGATTTGATTGATATGTTGATGAATACCTAATAAAGAATAATTAAGGATGGAGGATGATGCCTCCAATTGTAAGGAAATGTTAAATCAATTATGTTTTCTCGATTTTGTCTTTAAATATATTTTTTAAATACATGACTTTTTCTTTAAATATTTTTTCAAATAGGTTTATGATTTTTGCGTTAAATTTGATTTTTTTACGAACATCCTGTATGAGCGAGAGTGGCTATACTATACGTACAATAATACCAAAGCTTAATCGATTTGCAACCTGTGACGTGGTTTACACAGGGTAATCCGGAAAAATCTAATTTTTTTGAATTTTTGAACAAAAGGTTTTCAGCTATTTTATTCTTAAAAAATGCCTAATATGATGTTCTAAATTCCATATGGAATAATAACCCAATCGATATGGTAGTGGTAGTGTCTGTGAGATATCTTCCCTTTAGGTGAATCTAAAAAAATATATACTGCTAAATTTTACTCGGCTCTTCATAGGCTTCTAGAGTGTTCAGAAGCAAATACGGATATACTTTTTTTCTACAAGCGTGCGGAAAAGTACACTTTTCCGCACGCATTTTAGTTTAGAAAGTGTCACTTTTCCGCACTAGTGCGGCAAAGTACTTTTCCGCGCTACTTTTCCGCACTAGTGCGGAACTTTTCTTAAAATATTGTGCCTAGTTAGTGAATTATAACTTAAACCACAGACCTCAAAGCACAGATAACGATAACATAACCCATGGGCCTGTGCTAAGTCATATTCCAAGATAATAAAAACTATAATATTAATGCTATTATTTACAAATAGGCTTTCACTTTAAATGACCTTGAAAAACTTATACCAGCTTAACAGAAGAAAAGTACGATGTTTGTTGTTTGATACATTTTTGTCCAGTTATTTCGTAAGATGTTTAATTGTTTCCATTAAAATGAGACACTCGGTAAGTATAAATAATTACATAAAAACTAATCGTAGCTTATTTCGGCAGCTTCAATCACCTAAGGCTTGGTAGTCAAGATCTTTAGAAATAACAATAAGCGGACTACCTATATTAATGAGACTACAAACTTTTTCGAGAATGGTAGGAAAAGTGATAGACGATTTTGTCAATCGATGAATGACTGCTTCTAATTGCAGGACTACTTTTGAGACCGATGGTAGCAGGTAATTGAATTAACAACATTTTAGAACACGTTTGTTCCAACTGATTGAAAATTTGCATACTTTGAACAATGATTTTGAGTACCTATACTATAGTCTTTAATGTTGATGTCACCCATAGAACTTACGTCCGTTAACTTCAAAATCGATGACCTGCTTGATCTTCCTGCATAGAATGTGCGGTTTTTCTGCCCTGTCTGGACATGGCTTCTTCAAGTCGTCGCTGAGGTGGTTGTTAGCATCTCCGATACATCTTTTGTCTTGTGCACTGTTACATTGATAACAAGATAATGCAATACCTGAAATAACACATTGATGTAGGTATGGATCGATAAAACATATTAAAATAAAAGGAAATAGGGGTCCCCTAAGTTTTATCATTAAATCATGATCTGTTATCAAAGTCTAGAAACCTGGACTCTGCTATTATGGAATCGATCTTTTGTTTACTAGATATGATGATATGCTGATGTTGGTTAGTTAATTGAATCATTCAAACTGCAATATGCATAAGTACATTTCTTTTACACTCCTGTATGCTGAGATAGATTGTAAATGAAAATATTAAATTCTAAATTTAGAAGTGATCGCTACCGTTGATTCAAACAACGCTGCTAGTGAGACTGACTATTGATATAATAACCGTATTTTTATTTTCTTATGTTAATCAATGTCAATGCCATCTATGTATATACCAACGATATATAGGAATACATTACCAAAGGCAACTTGCTTTTAAAAATATGTTATTGTTGGCACATTCAAGGTTTCCAGTTTTTTGATACGATTTAGGGTATTTTGTAAAGAGGAAAGACTGAATTTAAGAAATGCCAATGTAATGTAAACAAATGTTGTCGATATTGCACAAAATATCGATGCCAGGCGCCAGTGGTGTCTGAGGAGGACCACCTAGGCCGAGAACTTGATGGACTCCAGATGGGTTCAAGCGGAGGGCCAAGGGCTTGGCGCCGGTGAACCCGGAGGAGCGACACATTCTCTCGCTGGTCGCTTTCTGTTTCACTTGTATATTTTTCGCTGTTGTAACCATTTAGCATTATATGTTTATATTTCACCGGTCGGGTTTTATTACGTCAGACAACACAAATTACCTCGTCTTCTTCCCCCCCGACCCGCTAATGTAGTAGAAGCAAAACGAAACCGTGTTATTTGTATTACCGTGAGTTATGTGATCCTATATATATCGTTGGTATGTACAATTATTATTACGCGATAAAATCTGAAATATAAAAAATACAATATCAACATTGAGTAAAGGACCATCGATCACCAGGCAGTGTTATTATAGATACACTCAAGTTTCAAAAATATTTTCAATTTCTGGTGAATGCTTGGGTTAAATTTCCTGGCGCGTCAAAAAGCAGGATAATATTATTATTAACAGATCCGGATATTTGCTCGATCCTCTTATTCATTCCTTACTCAATGATCATATTTTTTTCTTAATCTACCACAAACAAGTGCTCTACCACATACAGGGTGTCCAACTTTAAAACTGTACAAATCCGTAAAATCTTCATTTTTGGAGATAATCGCCTAAACTTTTTTTTGTTTGAAAGGCCTTAAAAAACTGCTCCTTTTGACCTTCCTGCCATTTTTAAAAAGCAAATTCAGGGCCGGCTGCGATTTTTTATATACCCCCGATTTTCACGAAAACCGTTTAGCGATTTTTTTATGTAAAATCTGACCCCACAGCGTTAATCAGAACAACCCAAAACCCCTATATACCAAATTTGAATAAAAATATACAGGGAGTTCTATTCTGCAGGTTGTCAAAGTTGAGTAAAATAGGAATTTTAGAGGCGTCTGCCGTCAAGAGTGCCATGGAATCCCCTCAAAACAGTTGAATAGTCAATAGGACCACTCAAGGTGTTGGTGTGCAAAGGTTCAATACAAAATACACAGAGTGTTCTTATCTGTGCCATCTCAAAATACTGAATTTTTGGGAGTCAAAAATCGAGTATATCAAAACCGCTCCACACACTATAAACGAACTAAATCTAAAAAATACAGAAAACCCACAGAAAATGTATCATCTTAGACAGTGACTTTGTTGAGTAAGGTCCAATAATTTAAATTGTTTTTATTTGTTAGTTGGCATTTTGTAAAGAAATATATTAATTTTGTGTTTATCAATATTTTTTCAATGACTCCACAGCACTCATGACCCGTATAAAGTTTCATAAAAATTCAGCATTTTGAGATGGCACAGATAAGAACACTCTGTATATTTTGTATTGGACCTTTGCACACCAACACCTTGAGTGGTCCTATTGACCATTCAACTATTTTGAGGGGATTCCATGGCACACTTGACTTGGCAGATGCCTTTAAAATTCCTATTTTGCTCGACTTTGACACCCTGCAGAGTGGAACTCCCTGTATATTTTTTATTCAAATTTGGTATATAGGGGTTTTTGGGTGTTCTGATTAACGATGTGGGGTCAAAATAAAAAAATCGCTAAATGGTTTTCGTGAAAAACGGGGGTATAAAAAAATCGCAGCCGGCCCTGTATTTGCATTTCGAAAATGGCAGGAAGGTCAAAAGAAGCGGTTTTTGAAGGCCTTTCACACAAAAAAAAGTTTAGGTAATTATCTCCAAAAATGAAGATTTTACGGATTTGTACAGTTTAAAGTTGGACACCCTGTAGAAGCCAAGAGGCAAAAACCTTATAAAATAAATCACGAAATCATTGACTGTGTGTTAATTACACTTTAAATTTACTGCTGCAATTGTGTGTTATAATTAGTAGATCTTCAGTAGATAACGTTACTTAGGTATAGCACATTTACAGAAAAGGAAATAGTTGGATTAAAAATAATAATAGCATCAAGTAGGCAATGAAAAATCATAAATGTGTGAAGATTGAATGAGGACGAATATTATAGTAATGAAAGAATCTCCCAATTTCTCTGGCCTGATTTCCGACACTATAGTGTTGGTCCAGGTTGAACAAAAGGGCTCAACAAAAAATGTCGTTATTGCCAGGTTATGGCAAGTGGCAGCTATAATCACATTATTCATTGTTTTGTCACTTGTCAACAACAAATAAAAAACAGTAGATTTTCTTTCTTATTGATATTTGTCCGATTAAAAAAAAATAATATTAAAATTTTCCAGGGCAGTGGCCGTGACGTCACACCCCTAAAACTCAGATTGCTTCGATCTTTTCGTTGTTGTACACGTTTTAATATTATTATTATTATTATTACCTTGTTACCTCCAGTTTTAGATCTGTCGATATTTTAAATTTTCAATGAAAAACAACTGACATTTATATTGGAAATGTAGGGTGAAAATAATATGAAAGTTGAGGAGTGTGGGTTGACCTTGGGTGGGCCTTCCTATACCTACATTATCAAATTTTCAAGTAGTAAATTATTTGTTCGCGTTTCAACGGAGTCTTATTTCAAATGATATATTATTATGTATGTAGGTGTAAGTGTATCTATGTAATATATGTCTACATTGTCTGCTAGGGACCGAGCTTACGGTGTCACGGAAAGGCATTATCGATCTTCCACGGAAAATTTCGCACGCGCTGGTGACCTCGTTTTTGAATTTTTTATGTCCACTACAAAATTTTAAACACAAGTTTTAGTTTTGGCTTCGGAACGGATTTAGAACGAAAACGCATTAAATTTGTCTAAACTCGTCCGCCGCTTTTTGCGCATTGCCTTTTGCCAAAAATACACTAACATACAACAAAACTGTTCGCTTGCCTCAAAATGCGCCGCGAATTGTTGAACAAACAAACAATAAACAATAATCGTCGGACTGACCGTCGCGTCGGAACGGCGCAACGTACCTACGGCGCCGATCGATACGCCGAAAATACCAATTGAAAAAAGGTCCACTTACTTCTTTCTACGTGCGCCACTAGGAGAACGAAACAAAAGGCATGGTGTAGGTGCCACATTTTACCCGGGACACATAAAAACCGAGCCGTGAGTTCTAGCGGTTCGGGAAAGATGCTGGTAAAAGCGGAGTCCGACCGCACTGGGCCATCGTCGGGCTTGGAGAGGGCAGGAGACTGCGTCGGGAGGTTCCAATACAGCCAGTCCCAGGTGCGCAGGACCGTAAGGAATGTGGGGCGCGGGGATTCTCCCCGTGCATTCTTTAGTGGGGTTCTTTACAGGGTGATTCGCTCTTGGTTTGGTGAGGAAACATAAAACTGGAACATATATATATATATATATATAGAACAGGCCAGGGACTCGTTAAAATAAGGGGACCCAGGATGTAACAGTCTATCACATAGGAAAAGTGAAGCCTTGAGGGGAAGTTTGTTTTCTGTTGACTCCAAGGAGACCACAGGGGGGCTGATACAAGGTTATGTTATATGTCAGTGTCCAACTGCCGTCAAGTTTTATGCGACATGCCAGTGCCATAGATTCTAAAGGAGGCAAAAGATTTCCCATCATAATTCACAATTTGTAACTTTTCTAATTTCCAGATACTCAGATGTATCCCAATAATTGCAACCAGATTTTACGTGGGCATTACGTATATAAGTAGGTACCTAGTTCAAAACAAATCGTATTTCGAAAATTTTAAATTATTAAGCAGGTAGCTTCAGTCAGGTCTTTTTTTAAAGAGTTTTTATCTACGACTACAAATTTATTTTAAGTTTGTGAGGTACCTTGGGAGAGAAATAAAATTACAAAAATTGTATAATGAACACCGAGAAAAACTACATCATTAAAACTACTAGACCTAATCTTATTAGTCCATCCCGAAATCTGTGAAAGTTCTTTGGGCAGATACATTCAACAAGGGAAAAAAGTTCAAGTATACATATTACCATAGAAGAATCTACTAGATTCTTCTATGATATTACAAATGGATTGAGGAACCTGGTAACAAGGTGCAATAGCGACAAATTCTTAAATAAACAAAATCGGCACTACTGACTTACCATACTTATTACTTAAATTCGTGGAAATAATTGCTGGAAATCAATTTCAATTGTAAAATAAATTTCTTTCATTTGACAGTTTCCACACTCTGCACTTGAATACACAAAATTGTAAAGTATAATTTTTAGAAATCATGGAAACCATTACTAACAATCAAAGTAGGTAGGTACCTACCTGTTAGATTCATAGATTCTCCAATAAAATGGCATACTTGGCATCACTGAGATCATTATAATGAGGAAAGAATAGGCCTCACTTTGGAAAGTATAATGCTGGGTCCCCTAAGGGGACCCCCCTTACTTTAAAGAGTCCCTGGAACAGCCCATGATTTATGCATTTTTTAATTATGTTCGACAGCACGATTAAAATGCTATAGAAGATTGTTGTAGGGCAATATTCACTCCAGGGATTTAAAGGCATTTTTCTACTCCTATGCTAGTAACATACCTATTAAGTGACGGTTTAAGTTATAAGTAAGTTCATTGTTACGAACACTGACACGTAATGCCTGATACGTAATGACTGACACGTAATAATAATGGACCGGGAGATAGTGACAGATTTTTGGACGTGATTTTACTCAGTATGCCTTGCAAAGGGCATTATGTGGCACATACTCTCACAATAATAAGGTATGAATCAGAGAGTCATCCTGGGTTCTTCATGTGAAAAACTGAGTTTTCAATTATTCGAAAAATATGCGTTTTGATATGATTTTATACAGGCTGCCGTGTTTTTTATAATGAAGTTCAAATAGAAAATTCCTCGGAAAACCATAGGCATACCGTTAGGGTGGGTCCAAAGGGCTATTATTGCCACGTGATCTTGTATTTTAATAATTAATTTTTTCACGTTTCTGAACAGGCTGCCAATGAGAAGTATGCAAGTTCTTATTATGAAAATGCTGAAAAAAACCTTTCGCGCATGTCCAAGTACACTTTACATCGAATAACTCGGTTAAATGATTAAATAACATTCAATTTAAACAGTACTTGGACATGCGCGAAAGGTATGCCATCCTTTTTTGCACTTTTTCACATGAAGAACCCAGGATGACTCTCTGATTCATACCTTATTATTGTGAGAATATGTGCCACATAATGCCCTTTGCAAGGCATACTGAGTAAAATCACGTCCAAAAATCTGTCACTATCTCCCGGTCTATAATGTTCTTAATTAAAACGCAATTATCACGGATGCCTTGTTAGCGCGGCATACGCGTCACAATAACAACTAACCAACATACTAATTGTTGCCTGTCAGATAATCAGAAGTATAGTTTATCTATTATAATAGTTTTTCTTTGGTCGAAGAAAAATTATAATACAAAACTCGAGTTGTAAGCTTATTACATACTCGTGGAATTACAGCACTCGCCGCTGCGCGGCTCGAACGCAACTTTTCCACTCATACGTAATAAGCTGTTTACAACTCTCGCTATGTAATATACTATTATAGTGTAAAAAATACAGGGCGAGTTTTTTTTTTTTGATGATCAGTATGTGGATCTCGGAGACTAGCGGAGATACAAGGAAGGTTAAATGGGGAAAGAATTGCAGTTTTGTAGGCCCAATTTTAATGCATCTTGTTGGATTTTAGAAAAACAGTCATAGCAATTTGCAGGTAAGTGAATGACTAGGTGTGCCATAAAAGTTTGTTTTTAAAGTTCTTAATACTGGGGTATAATATTTTAATATTTTATATTATAAAATTCATAGAGATCGTCCTTAATGCGACCCTGCCTCGTATTAACCCTCAGAATTGTTCTCGTGCTTCCATCGTGTAAATGTTTACGCGCCACTTGCATTTAGTTTGAATAGAGTGTAGATGGATTAGATTAAATCGCCAAAATTTCGTTTTATTTTATGAGGATCTCGGAAACTTGCGCCTTGTGGCGATTTTTTGAAAAAAAAAAAACGAAATTTTGACGATTTAATAGGCAACACCGGCAGTAATGTTTATTAAGTAGGTATTACGTTTTGTGTTCAAGTTATATATGCCTAAACAATTGACAATTACGCCTGACGTAAATAAAAGCACGTGATCGATGACGTCCCGCCAAATAAGGCGATTGGCCAATAGGCCATAAAATATCAGCACGTCTGGCAACAGGGATGTACTGATGTACTCGATCGCAAAAGCGTATTTATGCGGTTTTATCTTGTTGTTTTCAGCTATTTAGACACTGCCACAAATAATGTTATCGATGTTTTGACAAATTTTAATTAGGCCAATAAATTCTATCCGAAATATTTTGGCGTAAACAATTGCAAAAGTAAAATTAAATAAAGGCCGTGCCTCAGTGCGGCTCTGGCGAAAATATCAACGCACACGTTCTTGTTTACATCAGGCGTAAAAGAGTTATTTGATTTTAGTTATAATTACTTACGATGTTACGCAAATATTTGTATCACAGCTAGTCTCCAGATTGCCAGATCGCCAGAAGCTATTTTTTATATTCATATTATAAAACCACAAAATTTCTTCTATGCTGTGGAATGAATTTTTGTTCTCGTGTAACTCTGTATTTACTCTTTTAGTTATTCGAAAAATGCAAAACATTGAATTTATCACCTAGTGGATATACTAAATAATCTTGACTACAAAAAAGTTTTTTTAATGTTTGTTTTTGAAAAGTAGTCACAGATTTTCTGAAAATTTTGCAAACTGTACTTATACCTAATTTTAATATCGCCACAGATAATCTTGTATCTTTAATTGATATCACTATTGTAATAATTATTGAATGGGGAAATTCCATTATTTGTAAAATGACTAATAGAACAGGTACACACTTTGTTCTTTTTGCTTACCGTCCATAGTGGGAATGGTTGTAAATAGAACACGGAAGACTTAATTTACTGTTAATAAACTATTTTAGTAAGTCGTTACTTTTTATGTTCATTTCAGACCAAGAAGGTCGTAGGTCCATGCCTAAAAGGAGCTTTTAATAAACTAAGCCGTAAAGATAGTTCACTGCCATTCTGAATTACTGTTTTTAGAAATATTTAGATAATAGTTTTTAACATAACATTTAGAAAAAAATCCATGAACAATTATTATACTATTATAATATAGGTAGTACTCAAAAAGAGGCAACTACTGTACAAAAGCTGTAACTGACATTTTCTTCGAGCTTTCGGAAACATTAAATTTTCCGATGGTTTTCTTCAGAAGTAGCCAGGAAATACATAGTCTGGTTTCGGCATTTCGCATAGCTAAATAAATATAGTTTGGTCTCGTAACCTGGAGACATTGCGTTATATAATTGGATGATGTGGGACTTCCTGATATTACCACCCACAATAAACGCCAAGGAACATTGCGTGATTCAGTTGTATCCCAATTTTGACTAATTTAAAAAGTCCCGAGTCCTGTGTTGTAGTCATGGGCGCAGCAGTGGAGTGTATTCAAATTACAGAATCAATGATACTTTTAAACGTTTAAAGTGACAAAATGAATAACCCTGTTGCTCCATTAAATCAATATCTGTATCTATGTCCAAGACGCCAACTTGAAAGAAATTGCTGGATATAAAAACATGAGTTTGTTTCGAATCACTTATGTATTGTTACTAGCTGCTGTTACGAACGAAGACAAAATAATAGTTGCCCCCCTCCCGAGCACAAAGATTCAATTGCTTCTTTGGTACTCTTAGTTTGGGCAAAGATATATACAACATATCTTTGGTTTGGGGTATTCTGAGAGTAAGAATTATTATTACTATATTATTATAGGTATAGAAAATTGAAAAATGTATGGTTCTATATTAAAAAAGAATATATTATTATGTTATGTAGCAAAGGAAACGTTTGATTAGAAAATGTAAGTATAAAGCCCGAGATTTTGCTGAGAATCAATAATTATTTTGAAGATTCTTACTAAAATATAATGCTTTGAACGGCCAAAAAGGAGTGCCGCCTATGTACTCAAGCATACACATAGGTAATATATTTGACATAGCAAGAAGTGTAATTGTGCACTTGTAATTTGAAATCGTTTAGCCAAAATGGCCGAGCTCTATGTATTGCAGAATTAGGGCACGCATAATATGTGCAAATAAATGGTGGCTTACCGAACGTGTAAATAAGCTTGAGTTCACAAAGTAAATCCGATATTTCCTTTCTTTTCCTTTTCAGCGTGAAAAATTTTGAAATATTTAGAAGGGTAGAAAAGTTTCCCGTATTCCAATAGTAAAGAACGAAACGTTTCATAAATCGTTACCATTTCATAATAAAAATACGAGGTGCTGATAACACAACAAAATATTTGATCAAAATATTATTTTCATTAGGTATTAGGTATTTTTAATTATTTCTTGTGTGTCAATAGGGACTAAAACATTTTGCATATTTCCAACAAAAAGTCGAGTAAAATGAGCTCATTGCTTCTAACTGACAAGGTCGACTGCCATGGTGTTCATGAAATAATGCATTTCTATTTCGGCGCGTGTCAAGGATTTAGAGACATACAGTACACAGGCAGGCAGACACAGATAATAAAAACCTTTACCAATAAGCTTTTATTTCAGCAAAATTTGTCCAAAATAGGACAACTCATTACCATCTGACATTATTTTTCTACGACCTATTTTGAAAATATCGTTTTACTTATACCACAGAAGAAAACCCTACTTATCTGTGCTAATTCCCTGGAAGATCAATAATGAGATACTCCAAATTTCTTTTGTGCATGTGCTTATTATTCGGTACCAACTTTGCTCGATTGTAACTGATTCCCTATCTCTTAATTTGGTCACCCCGTATATTATACTGGAAGAAAACACCATCTCGTCCCATCCTTTCCGAATCGGGCATCAAACTATCTGCTGGAGAAGACGATGCATTTTCCTCCCTAGTAATACAATAAATAGATATAACCTATGTTACTTCCATTTCAAAAACGTCCTGTATAAAAGTTGTCAGAGGCCAATCTTCAATTTTAATACGTTTTATTAGCAAATTGACTTGACCCCAGTCCAAATTTCAAATGACATGATTAGGAAACTTTAGCCAGGCAAATCTTTGTTCCTCATTTTTCTGCATACATAATAGGCTGCGATTAGAACAAAATATTATTGGCGTTTCTCCCTATACCTACATAACTGATTACTCAGACAATTATTTATTAGACTCCTGCCAGGACCACACCTATAGTTGCTAATTTAATTGGCATTGGCCTCCCCTTCCATCGGGAAAATCTATTTTCTTCGCAGACATTTCCATTTCGAGTATGTGTTATAACACGAACGTAATTTACCAGTTAGCAGGGCAGTGCTAATCGAATGAATGAAAAAACTATACCGTCATGTCGCTACAGTCTGCATACATCTAGTTAGAGCCAGAAATGTGGAAATGATGTCAAATTTGTAGGAATACCGATAATCGGTTTTAAGCCACTTTTAACATCGGCAGTAGGTACTTGATCCATCTCTTCGGCTGGCAGAGAAGGATTGGATGTTTAAAGTGAAAGGTGAAAATATTACACTATCTAGATTTTTAGTTTTTATAATATTTCAGGTAAGTTGGTGTTGCTTTAAGGTATTTTCTTAGCTAATTTTTTTTTGTCCGTAATAAGTACCCCTACCAACTTTATCAGTATGGAGGAAATAATTTCCTTACTAATAAATTAAAAGTAAAAAAATATTTTTAAAAAAAGCTTTTATTTAAATGCGCTAAAAAGAATAAAATAATCTTTTCTTTTAAAACTTTTACTATCAACTTATAACGTCATTCCACAATTTATATGATATAAAAGCTTGTCGCGAGATTTAAGTAGTGGTATTTACTTAGTTTGAAAACTTAAATCTGGCGACAAGCTTTTATATCATATAAATTGTGGAATGACGTTATAAGTTGATAGTAAAAGTTTTAAAAGAAAAGATTATTTTATTCTTTTTAGCGCATTTAAATAAAAGCTTTTTTTAAAAATATTTTTTTACTTTTAATTTATTTTGTAATTTTTAGTTTGGCCAGGTGTCTGAGTCTATTCATCTCAGTTAACGCATCATTGTTGCAAGGTCGTTTGCCGGTTAGTTTAGAACAGTCTAGCTCTTCAATGAGGAGACCTTCTAATGACCATCTTGGGTGTTCCGCCATGTTGGATTTAGAATGACGTCACACATATAATCATGCATTGTCATCCAAATTAAACGTGTGTACAAAATTTCAGCTCGATCGGTTGAAATTTAACTAGTCCGCCATCTTGAGTGTTCCGCCATGTTGGATTTAGAATGACGTCACACATATAATCATGCATTGTCATCCAAATTAAACGTGTGTACAAAATTTCAGCTCGATCGGTTGAAATTTAACTAGTCCGCCATCTTGAGTGTTCCGCCATGTTGGATTTAGAATGACGTCACACATATAATCATGCATTGTCATCCAAATTAAACGTGTGTACAAAATTTCAGCTCGATCGGTTGAAATTTAACTAGTCCGCCATCTTGGGTGATCCGCCATGTTGGATTTAGAATGACGTCACACATATAATCATGCATTGTCATCCAAATTAAACGTGTGTACAAAATTTCAGCTCGATCGGTTGAAGATATCTGCTTCAAAATTGAGTTGCAAGATTCCACCCGAACAAATTACATACATACATACATACATACATTGCAAGTTAAATAAAAGCTTTTAAAAAGGGATACCTAACGCAATTTCTAAAAGAGAAAAAGTAAATTATTGTAGTCACTTCGATACCTTTGGTTTCAAGATGTAAAGTGTAATTCGTTAGGTGATGGTTATCTCTGCGCATCCGTTTGAAAATCGCATGGGAGCGCGGAACTTTCTTCAAAATTTCCTATTTTACCCCATGAAGCTAAAATTGATAGAATGTATTTTTAACTAAGACTATTTTGGAAACTACATTCCACAACTAAAAATTATTAGAAAAAGTATTATTCCAACAACCAGATCAATTAGAAACTGTTTAGCAGCAGATTAGCGCTCTATATCAAGTATGCTGGTACGGTTGCTATGGTTACATCTGACAAATAAAGTTGAAGTTTTCTTATTTTGCAGACATTTTGAAATGCAATAAGTAGGTAAGTAAATTAAAAACCAAATATGAAATTTAAATCCCTAGGGGGTACCAGGGGTACCCAACAGTGCGATGTCATGGTAATCATTTAAAATAAAAGCACCCGAATGGCTAGAAAATAATGCTGTTATGGAATAGTATATTTCATTACGAGTCTGGAAATATAGATTTTTCCGTGCGAGCGTGACAAATTCGCGTGTGAGGCGCAGCCGAACACGGGAAGTCATGCAAGCACGGAAAAATCTATTTCTGGACGTGTAATGAACGATATTTTTTATTATACTTCTTTGAAAACGGAAACTTAAAACATTTTATCGGCATATTATAATAAATTTAATTGACAAAAAATAAACAATGCAGACAATATAGTGTTTGGTATGTATGATGCGTTTCCATGGTTACTCTCAAATTATTTCAAAGGTGCTTTGTTGTAAATTAGTTATTGTCAGATAAGGTGAATAAAACGTCAAAAATATTACAGAAATGTATCTAAATATTGAAACACTTACGAATTAAAATTCAAAATAGGTATATGTTAAATATCAGAGAGCATATTATAGAGTTTCTTAAATTTAGTTTACTTTGCTGTATATTTCTGTTTTAAAGCAATATACTCGGTATTTTTATTCAGCGCACGGAAAGTTTTTCCATGCGCTGTTTCCGTGCGCTAGCCCGAAAAACCCCATCTTTCATTATTGCTAAAACCACAGAATAGCTAAAACTTTCTGTACTAAAACAGATGAAAATAAGGTGTTTTCAAAGAAGTATAATAAAAATACATTTTTTTTACTACTAACCTGAGAAATCACCATTATTTACCTCATTCCTCTAATGAGAAGTAATATTTCTCACCCTAGGTAAATAATGATAATAAAAAAATACCTACAGTGTGACCCATTTGTTTTGGGGTCAGTCTGTAAAAAGTGTATCAATCGTGCGATTTGGCTGATTTTTTTTTTAAATTGTAGAGCTCGATGAACTGCACATTTTGAACAAAAATTGCCTGGTTCGCATAAAATCCAAAGCCTACTATGACCGTTTTTATGAGCAAAATTTTAAGAAACCATATTAGCGTTTTTTTTTGAAAAAATCTGTGTGCGCCAATGGATTGAGCACCCCTCGAAATGGGTATGTACAAAATTTCATCAAAATATTTCAAGTAATAACGATTTTGTAGAAAAATTAAAAATGCAGCCAAGGTACGTCTTTATTTTCAAAAATTCAAAGTTGGCCATGGAAAATAATTGAATTGTAATAATACAACCTTATGCTTATAAACACAAAACATAAAAACAATTAAAATTATAAAATTTTTGTAACTTCTACCAAGCCTCCATTTTCTACAATGCATTTGTCGTTCCTCTTGCGTACATTCAAAATTACATTTCGTATTTGCTGTGGAGTAATTTCCTCACAACTACGGTTTATCCTAGCTTGCAGTTCTTGTAAATTATGGGGTCTTGACTTATAAACATTTTGCTTAAGTGTACCCCAAAGAAAAAAATCTAAAGGAGTTAAGTCCGGAGATCTCGGTGGCCACTCACAGAAAGGACTATTTCGCCCTATCCAACAGTTTTCAAAATTATTATCTAGCCAGTTTTTGATTAAACGAGCATTATGAATAGGACTGCCATCTAACTGTAACTTTAAATTTAAACGGTATCTTAATGGTAACTCATCGAAAGCATTTCTAAATTCAATTTCTAGAAAATTCAAGAAGCCAGCCGCATTCAAATTCCCTTCAAAGAAAAATGGGCCAATTATTCTGTCGCGTAGTATTCCACACCAAACGTTAATTTTTTGTGAATATTGTCTCCTTGCATTTATTATAAACTCTGGATTTTCAGCTGACCAGTGACGGCAGTTTTGACTTGATACTACACCATTTGTAGTAAACGTGGCTTCGTCGGTGAATAAAATTTCATTTAAAAAGTTGCCATTATGGAGATATTCACCTTGCAGCCAATAGCAAAATTCTAATCTTCTCTCCTCATCTCCTGGTTCCAGGGTGTGCAAAAATTTTGGCTTAAACGGTTTTATTTTGTTTTGTCTCAAACATCTCCTTATACTCTCTCTGGGTATATGAAGGTCTAAACTAGCCGTTCGAACACTATTTCGAGGATTGTCACTAAAGTATTGCAGAATTTGATTGTTATTTTCAACAAGTCCACGGCGTCCATTTTGCCTAGTTTTTAATAAATTTTTAGAAATCGATCCAGTTTCATCAAAAATATTGTTTATACGTTGTACAGTACTTCGACTCACTGATCTACCTGGGTGTCTATTGTTAAATTCCGCCGCAGCTTCTGCTGCCGAGCGCTCGTTGTCGCCCACGAGTCGAACAATTTCTATTTTGTCTCTTATGCTTAAATATACCATAATTATGATAATTAATTGTATTGAGCACAAACAATTTCTGAACTCAATTTAGACAGTTTGACACTTAATAAAAGTAAACAATTCAATTATTTTCCATGGCCAACTTTGAATTTTTGAAAATAAAGACGTACCTTGGCTGCATTTTTAATTTTTCTACAAAATCGTTATTACTTGAAATATTTTGAAGAAATTTTGTACATACCCATTTCGAGGGGTGCTCAATCCATTGGCGCACACAGATTTTTTCAAAAAAAAACGCTAATATGGTTTCTTAAAATTTTGCTCATAAAAACGGTCATAGTAGGCTTTGGATTTTATGCGAACCAGGCAATTTTTGTTCAAAATGTGCAGTTCATCGAGCTCTACAATTTAAAAAAAAAATCAGCCAAATCGCACGATTGATACACTTTTTACAGACTGACCCCAAAACAAATGGGTCACACTGTAGGTAAATAATGACAAATTTTCTATATGACATTTAAAGATTAGTGTCATTTTATCAGCTTGACAACTGAACTCCCAGGCTACTTGATATTTCTAAGTATTTCTAAAATAAGCTAAAATATGGCAATATTTCAATGTTAGTAGTAAAAAAATTCTATATACACTTCGGTTGAGAAGGCCATTATTTACCTCGCGCTACGCGCCTCAGGATATAAAAAAGCTCGGTATATAATGGCTCACTTCTCAACCTAAGTGTATAATATACTATTACCTTTCTTTTCAAGAAATACCAAACTTCACTTTATGCAATTATGCAACAAAAAAGTACTCTCTTTTTAACTTCCTTACTGATATTTTTTGAAAACTTACTTTTATTTTTAAATTATATATGTCACTACCGATTTGTAATGTTTTCAAAACTCTTTATCATTCAATTTAGGATTGTACTTCCATTACATAAGGATGATCCAGTAACCAGTATGAATCAAATATATCTGACTAGTTTTAGTTGTGGTTGCATTTATTTTATCAGAATAAGATTTTGGTAAATAAGTATTAAATGACAATGGGGTTTCTATTGGAGCAAATTACAAGATTTTGATAAAGTAATACTCTGTGTACACTCATGTGGTTGTATATTGTATATATAATATTTGCTCATAATAATAATCCAACAAAATAGGAATGAAAAACCAACAGATTCAGTAGCTTGTAGGTGTCCGCACTTAGTTCAGTTGCTTTTCATATTTACATACTTACCACTTACCTATATTAATTTTTAATAAATTTTCAGAATGCAGTCGCTGATCTTGACAGTTTTCCTTAGCACAATAGTATCCACAGGTGAGTGTCTAATATATGGCGAACACGCCGGTAACGCTACTTTGTTACGTGTATGTGTGTTTGTTCCTCGATAACTCTCAAACGGATTGATATATCGATTTAAAATTTTGTATATGTTACAGCCCGTATATGAAAACAGACCGTATGTATACCGTCCAGGCTGTATCTATACGGCCTAAATGGCGCAGACTGTATGTAATGTATGTAAATGACTTGGCATACGGACTAGACCGTTAACATACGGACTATTGACATTCAGACTGTCGTGCAATCGTAGTGAATTACCCTTCTTTTTAAAAGCTTTTATTTAACTTGCAATGTATGTATGTATGTATGTATGTATGTAATTTGTTCGGGTGGAATCTTGCAACTCAATTTTGAAGCAGATATCTTCAACCGATCGAGCTGAAATTTTGTACACACGTTTAATTTGGATGACAATGCATGATTATATGTGTGACGTCATTCTAAATCCAACATGGCGGATCACCCAAGATGGCGGACTAGTTAAATTTCAACCGATCGAGCTGAAATTTTGTACACACGTTTAATTTGGATGACAATGCATGATTATATGTGTGACGTCATTCTAAATCCAACATGGCGGAACACTCAAGATGGCGGACTAGTTAAATTTCAACCGATCGAGCTGAAATTTTGTACACACGTTTAATTTGGATGACAATGCATGATTATATGTGTGACGTCATTCTAAATCCAACATGGCGGAACACCCAAGATGGTCATTAGAAGGTCTCCTCATTGAAGAGCTAGACTGTTCTAAACTAACCGGCAAACGACCTTGCAACAATGATGCGTTAACTGAGATGAATAGACTCAGACACCTGGCCAAACTAAAAATTACAAAATAAATTAAAAGTAAAAAAATATTTTTAAAAAAAGCTTTTATTTAAATGCGCTAAAAAGAATAAAATAATCTTTTCTTTTAAAACTTTTACTATCAACTTATAACGTCATTCCACAATTTATATGATATAAAAGCTTGTCGCGAGATTTAAGTTTTCAAACTAAGTAAATACCACTACTTAAATCTCGCGACAAGCTTTTATATCATATAAATTGTGGAATGACGTTATAAGTTGATAGTAAAAGTTTTAAAAGAAAAGATTATTTTATTCTTTTTAGCGCATTTAAATAAAAGCTTTTTTTAAAAATATTTTTTTACTTTTAATTTATTTTATATAGCCCCATTAAAGAAGAATATGCCTTCTTTTTAGTATGTATTTTGCAGAAAAAGAATCTAGGGTACCTATACATTATACTAAATAATTACTACGTACCAGCAAGAAGTAGGTAATATCCTTCTTCGATGGGCCTATATAAAAAAGAAGGGGTAATTCAGAAATGGCGTACGTCGAAACCGCCCGGAAAACATTGCACATACATTCTGTCTTTGTTTAAATCTCTGTGTGATATACGGTCTAGTTGCAGATAGACCGTATATAATAGGACTAGTCCTTTTGCAAACCGACTAGACCGTTTGTTGACGGACAAGCTTCTTATACATATGGACTAATATCTTTCAGTCCGTTTACATATGGACTAGTCCTTTTGTATACGGCCTGTTTTAGATATATGGTCTGTAACATATATATAATCTTGCCTACAACAGGGCGGTTCGGATTGCTTCTGGTCAAAGTCGCGCTCCACGCGAATGCGTGGAAAGGGTAGTTTGAAAATATATTATTTAGTTTTTCTAGAGGTCTGAAATTAGCAGTATAAAATTGAGAATGCAGATGAGAATAATACAATATTTTTGGAAATTTAAGATATAATGCCATTTTCAGCATTTTTTTCTTCAAATAATGTCAAATTTAACCAATAAAAAAATGGGGCTTGGAATCGAATTTTGGCGTTATTTTGAAGAGGAAAAAAGTTATGTGGGAAAAAGTGATGTGGAACTAGTAACTTCATTGGCAGCGGTTTTTTCTTTGTTTGACATTAAATGTTTTGCAGGATTTTGCCTAAAATGTTTCCAATGTAACTCGGCAGAAGATCGGGAATGTATCAATGTACACAAAAATGATACGGGCAGTCCGTTTTATAAGAACTGCACAGGGAACTATGAAGGGCAAGACCCGTTCTGCAGAAAATTAATTTATACAAGTAAGTATATATTTTAATTTTATTTTTGCTCGTCTGATATTCCCCAAATTATTATTATTTTTTTTTAGTTTTTTGTTGTTGACAATTAGAGTAAGTAGGTAGGTTCCTAGTGAAACTTTTTAAATAGAATAACCAAAGGTTATAAGGTATTTTGAGTCAATGTAAAAAATTCTATAAATTTTAGTTTTACGGAATTGACATCCCGAATACCGAGTACCTATAATGTGGGTACTTTCCCTAGTTCTCTAGAAATATTTTTAAGTTAATTTATTTTATTTAGGAATTGACACTTCAAAAAGAAAATTGCAATGACAATAATTAGTCACCGAATTACCGAATATAACTATTAATTGAAACAATGGGTATGTATAGTCCACCTTACGAGAGAATACGAGCCTCAAGAATCTTTACTGGGCTTGCTAGGCGTTGCCGGATCGCAAAAAACCTGTACAATTCTGGTGCACTAGCGTAATGGCTTTGGTTTATTATATTTCCTAAGGAAAATTATATTTCGAAGTTTGTTAACATTAGAAATTTTTTACTCGCATTCTTGAGGCTCGTATTCTCTCGTAAGGTGGACTATACATACCTACTGAGGGTTAGGACAAAAATTAAATATTTCAATTTAAAATATGTCTATAAACAAATAAATCCATGAAATCATTATTTATATAGATAATCGCCAAAACCGCATGTATACAAGTACCTGCTACGTAGATATTTTTAAAAAATATAAGCTGCAAATTTATTAATATCTAATTGATAAATTTTTATTGTGGTAGATTTTATCGAAATATTAAATTATTTTAATTTGAACTTAAATTGCATACCCATGTTATTACTAATCAGGTAATACCCAGCGAAAGAGAAAGAACATAAACATAATTAAATCATAATGAAAAAGAGGGTAGTATCCGGTGGTAGAGAACAGTTTATGAAATCGGTCAATCATATATGAATGACTGAATGAGATTGTTGAAAATCTTCAGGGTACGGAAATAAAAGCACAAGGCTATAGAAGTGTGAAAGGGCTACTGTTTCCTTATTACCAGCAATGTTAAAAACGAAATTAAATTTTGAAAGGATTTAATTTTGAATTCATTTATTAACATGTGGTTGTTAGGGGTCAGCGTAACTTTACAATTTCGAGTTTGAAGTTGTTTTTCTAATAAGGTGTAAATAAAGTGGTCTTTCCGTACTTCCGTGAAAAGCAAACAGATTTATTTTTATTTGACAATTGACAAGTTTTTCTCTAGTTTTAGAAAAAGAACCTGAAACCAGGGTGATCCGAAGCTGTGGATGGTTAATGGAATTTGGAGATAAGAAAAAAGACAAGTGTAAAAAAGGAGACACTGATTTTATCTTAAAGCGAAGCTGCCACTGTTTCACTGAAGGCTGTAATTTTGGAACCAATTTAAAACCACAGTTTCTAGCGAAACTCATTGTGTTACTTAGTTGTTTAGCTAATTATTTCAATTAATAGAAAATTATGTATGTTTCGTGTAATTGATATTTATTAGGGATAATAAACCTTAATGAAAATGCATGGAGAAACCTTACAATAAGCCTAAGAACAGAGTTCAATCTGATACAAAGAGGACTTATCAGAGATTAAAACAAAAACAAAAACGCCTTGCGTGCCAGTAGACAATTTCCTTGTACATATATTAAGATTGTATCAAATAAACGAGACTGCTCTAGTAAAAAAAATGTCGAAAGTCATGGACTACGTTTCCTAGATACCTAGCGTTAGTTTGTCTCAAAATCGCGAATTCGTTAGTGGGGACGTAATGCATTAAAATAATATAAAATATTGTTGGCACCTTTGATTAACTGTAATCTAAAAATATTTCGTTTGAATCGTATGAGGTCACCCACCGCTTGAAGTTTCTCAGAATTAGATCTAATGACTGATATGATATTTTTTGGTAATTTAAATCTGCACGTAATGTGTGATATGAATTTTTGGAACTACCAAAAGGATTTTAAAAAATCTACTGCCAATGGATCGACATTGTAGACACCTTTTAGATACACCCTGTATATTTAAAAAAAAATTAATGACTTTTTTTAATAGTTATTGGTATACAGATATTATTTGTCCAAAATTGCAGATTCCAATTTAGTAGTAATCTGTGAGGTGAGGTCTTATTTGACATCAAATAAAAATTAGCGTTTCTGTAACTCTTGCACAGGATATAAGGTGTCTTATGGAAAAGAACAAAGTAAACTTGCATTTTTAAATGGAACACCTAGATTTTTTGAACATAATAGCATTTCCTTGATTACCAATATATTAATATTGGCCAATAATTTCAGTGCAATGATGTCACTACGATGTCACTTTAGTTACCTATTTGATAGCTAATATTATAGTTTTATCTCACTATCTACAGTCGCGAAAAAAAACATTTTGTTGTAATAGCTGATAGCTATTCATATTATAATTATTTTATCTCACAATCTGCAGTCGCGAACTTCAGTGAAGTGGAATAGAAATAACATAAAAAAATATTTTGTTGTAATAATTATTATTTATTTAATCAGAAGTAAGTTACACACTATTTTCTAATACTAAACGGTAACATTATATATATATATATATATATATATATATATATATATATATATATATATATATATCAAATGCAATACGGACATATCAAAGCTACGCACCACGTGGTCTCTTTATATTTATGGATTAAGGCAACACTATTTTGGAACTTTCTTATGTTTCAGACGACCTATAAGGCCTGTTTACTTTACTTACAAGGATCTAAAATTAGGAAACAAAATAGGTGAAATTGGCAATGTTCTGTAAATACAGAATATTGCCATAAATTTAATTGTGTTTAAATATTGACTCATTGCCTTCAGTTTGCTAACATATCGACTGATATAAGTAATCTAAAACATGCGTCAGGTATTAGCAGATAATAAATATAATTTAAAGCTATAGAAACAATACTGAATTGTTGACATTAATAGTGCAAAGCAAGTAGGTATCCAATAAGATCCTTTTGGTAATAATTTGCTAGGTACTTATGATAAGTAGGTTGTAGATTATACAGGCATTTCTCATCATTACCATCTTGAATATGGTTAAGTTAATAACCACATTTTAACTTTTGTCTTGATTTTGAAAACTTTAATTATATTACATTAATTCATTTTAGGTTTGATAAATCTAAATATTTCAATTTAATACACTAGATTACTTCAAGTTTTTCTAAATCCTATAAACATATGTAACTACCTGTAACAATAATATGTTCAAAAGTAGTGAGATATTCAAGATGGAAACTATTACAATTACTATTCTACTTAAACAAAGTTAGGTATATTATACATAATTTTCCATTAATATGGCATACTTATTAAGTCTGTTATTTTTGAAGATTGCCAACAAAACTAAGGGTCGTTTTTGACCAATTTTCAAAACGCGTTGATATTCCCAATCAATTACTGAGCTTCAAAAATAACAAAGTAATAGCACACTCTGATGTTATTGCACATCATTAATGCGTCTCAAAGGAGAGTAATAAAGCTAAATATATATATATTTTTTATAGTTATACCTGTACAGTGTACGTACATATTTTTAACTACCAGGTAGGTTTATGGTTTCATGGTTTGTTTATTCGATCGATGTTCGAAGCCACCATTTTCTGCTAAAATAAGCTTTACTTCCTACACATTCATAAATTCGAATAAAAAAGTTGGAAATTCTATTATTACCATACAAAAATAATTACCAAATTTATTTCAGTAACAAATCTATAAGAGAGCATCGCTTAAAGAATAGTTAGTAGTTTAACAAAATGTACCTACTGTTTTCCGAGTCATATTAGGTATTTGGTACGTATAATTATAACGAAAGGCCAAAACTAGTGAAGGCAGTAGCTATAGTGAAAAATATGAGAGATTTAAAAGAATATATCGTTGAAGAACTGTTACAATCGTCAGTGGCGCACCTAGCGCATTGCTCCAAGTGAAGCTGGTTGGTGTTGACAGCTTTCAGCTTTCTACAGATGTCCAAGTTGTTTTGTTCGGCCAGCTGACAACCGCGTAGTACATAGTGCTTGAATCCGACTGGAATAAATAAATAAGCATTTGACGAAAAATCTGTCAAATTATCAGGGGTACCTAATATAACAAGTGGTCTGCCTATTATCGATAACACCTTTCGTTAATTTTACGAATTATAATCCCAAAGCTGAAAATACCACGACTGCGCAGCAGGAGTGGTATTTTCTCAGCATTGGGATTATAATGAGTGATAAATTAAGGAAAGGTATTATCTATTATTAGGCATACCACGAGTTGTATTTAAAAGAGAATTTAATAACTGCAAATAGTTAGTTTGACAGCTAGCTGTCATTTAAATTGAACTTTCGGTTCTGAATATGTTTTTTGTGCTAATAGATATTTAAAGATCAATGTGTTAACTGAAAACATATATTCTAGTCCTATATTAAATTTGGTAACGTGAAGAAGTTACCGGGTTATCAATTTTAGATGCCACAATATTGGTTTAGCGTAACTAGGACGTAACTAAGAGAGTAGGATTTCAGCGATTATTTCCCTCATACTGCTTGCATCCAATAAGGTAGCTCCTTCCATAAAAATCCAACCAATCTTATGCCTCTGCTAGCGATAATTGCACCTGTGCAAATTACCGCGGTAATTGCACTTGTGCAAATTATCACTTCGTTGCTTAGCAACCGCGAATCTGTTGGATACAAACACGTACCTACTTCTTAAAGTTTGTGTGTTTCACACTGTTCTAAATTATGCAGCTTATAAATTATGTTGCGGTACTATTAAGCATTGTATCAATGAATTTATATAACTTTTACATTGCTAAATTTTTGTTTAAATTTATGACACATTCAGAAAATAAACCAACGGATGTAGGTATAATCGCATTTGCCTTGGATATCCAAGCGTCATGTTTGTTTACTCGAAGGCTTACAGTCGAAGCTGTCAATAAACTCGTTCAAAATGAATCGTTTTGTAAATGTAAACATAGAAAAAATTAATACAGAAATTATTAAATCGTATTCGAGAAATAATCTCGACAAATACCACTCGTGCCGGAAATTTTTCTAGATAATTTTATTCTCAAGCCCTATTTTGCCCATTAGCAAAACCACTCGTACAAATTGGGCTTTTATTTTCAGAGAAAATAAAAGACCAATTTATACTCGTGATCTTTCTAGGCAAAATAGCGCTTTCGAAAAAATTATCGATAAAATTTCCGGCACTAGTGATATTACATACGATTAGATTATACCACTAGTGGTATTATCGCTGAAATCATCACCTGATCGGTTAATATTTCAAAAATCATATCATTTCATTGGTTCATATTGGCAGGCGTTGAATTCTCAACAGAATACTAGACTATACCGGAAAGCTTTTCAATAAAAATCAACTAAATTCGTTCAATAATGACTTCCATCTGAGCTTTTACTGACGATTTTGAGACTCTTTAATGCCAGTTTAGAAATAAGTATGTTAGCTTTTTCAGAATTCTAGTTTAAGGGAGAGGAAAAGTATCAATAATTGATTTCTGGCTGGCTGGGCTTTCCAAGGACCAATTTTCAGTTCCATATTCCATTTTCTAACGTACTTACCTAGTAGAAATAAAATTAAAATAATAACAAATAAAGTGTTGGAATATTTTATTGTAAACATTTTTGAGTGCCCATGATGCCGTTCGGGGATTCCCCTAGCAATTTTGTTTTGCGTTACTTCAGATTCAGATAGTAGGTATGAAATTGGGAATTATATATTGATTTTATTACTGATAAGAAAATGGGATTGCCACGACGATCTTTTACGCCTGTGTTTGCCTTTATATTTATATATCCACGTGTCCCAAGTACGTGATATTGGTGAGCTAGAAAATTAGTGCATCAGATAATTCAATTAAGTGCATTAGAAATTGTTGCCTAGAAAATGCGCCAATGAATGGGGTATATTGAAGACAACATATTTTGAACTGTTACTGGAAATTGTTTATAAAAACAAAGACATGAATTGTGGATTCACGGTTACGCTCAGTGGGATTACTATGGTTTTCTAGGGTTTTCCATAGTAACTGAGCGAATGCTGTCCCAGTCCTATCTAGAAAATTCGGCTCTAGCCGCAAATGGCAACGAAGACAAAATAATAGCAATTGCTCCCTCCCCAGGCAAGCATTCAGTTGCTTCTGGGGTACCTACTCCTAGTTTGGAGTATTGTGAGGGTGAGAATTATTATTATTATCAACTTTATTTGCTACCCATACCTTTTGTGACGACTTTAAGACAGTTAAAGTCGATATTCCTGGCTATGTCCGCGCCATCGACCCTAAATGGTTCTTCGTAGCCATAGTCAATGGCCTTGGCGAAACGAGCGGTCTGCTCAAGAGCAGCTGAGCTGCAGTTCACCAACTTTAGCCGGTCTCTTCGGGGAATCTGGCAGTCTTCGGACTCTTTGGACGAGCAGAGGTAACATCTGATGCCATAGCCTGAACAAGAAAAAGTTTTTGTAACGACTTCGTTACAAATGTTCTTTCTTGCGTGTTGGTTCCTCGCATGCTAACGTTTAATAGCAATAGCTTTATATTTTCTGAACTAGTCGATACAATATGTATACAAGAAATTTATCTAAATAATTCTCAGAATAGCAAATTTAAAAATTGAAAATATCTATTTGGGATAAATAATTAATATTTTTATTAGAAAAATAACTTCATAGATTCAACTAACCTCTACTAAAAATTTGTGTACGGGTCGAAGACTCACCCTGTATAATACAATATACAGGGTGTCTGGGAATTATGCGTCAGGATTTCGGAGGGCGATTCTACACGAAAAATTAGTACCACAAAGTCGTATACAATTTTTTCAAAAGCTTTTTTTAACATTTTTTTAACATTTTGACATCTCAAAATTTATAACATAACGCCATGTTCTTGTTGTCATGTTGTTTCCAACGAAACTAAAGCGTTTGTTTTCAAGGCTTGCTTTGTTAAATAAAATAAATAAAAATAAGAATAATTTCTAATTATTTATGTTTAAAGTGGTTTTCTCAGAAACGGTTCATTTTAACGTGATGTAATATACTTTTTTAAAGAGATTTTGATGCTTTTTAATAATCTGCTATGCAAATTTATAAAAATATTCAAACAAAAAAGTTCTAAGTCATTTTCTTAAGGTGAAGGACAGTTTGGGCTCTTAGGCATTGGCGATTTGCGTCAAATTATTATGGTAAATACATAAAATACAAAGGAACACTAGTGATATGTATGAAAAATTTGACAAAAATCGGCCCGCTTGATAAAACATTATTAAAAAATTAACAAAAAAAAATGTTTTTTTCGCGCCCTGTATCTCCGTCAATTTTGAGCTTTCGAAAAAATGGTATAGAACTTTGTGGCATTAATTTTTCGTGTAGAATCGCCCTCCGAAATCCTGACGCATAATTTCCGGACACTCTGTATACAGTATTTTGACAAAAATCTTTTGAGAAGTTCAATTTGGATGGTCCGTATCACCTACACCCCACACCCAGTGAAACTTTTGTCGCAGACAAACCCTGGGACACCATGTATATGCCTCGTTGCTACAAAGTTTTGTATAAATATAAAATATGAACTAATTAAAGCTTAAATCGTTGATTGACGTATTAATAAAGATTGCTCACGGCTGTCACGCCTGACATTTTTCAACTCACTGACACTTCTTCAACTCACCAGACAAAATACAATGCAAAACACATTGTTAGCCATCAGAGCAATCTGTTTTCCAGGACATGAAGCTATAGTCGTGACAAGTCTTTATAAATACGTCAGTCAACGCTTAAATCTTTCAAAATCGTTTGGAGGATGCATCTGTGGTAAAAAATAATTGCATAGGTATTTTATTTTCGTTTCATAGTTTTTGACAGTCAATTAATGGGTAAATTTCATCCAATTTAACAAGCTTTCATCGCTGCGCATAATACATCATTAGTTTCTAAAAATACACTTTTTTATAGACTCAATAATACTGTCGGTAGTGAAGGAGAAGGGTAACACTCTAAGGATAAATAGACAAATTTTTTGATAGATGAAAAAAAAACGAGACATGGAGTAGCTTATATAGACCCAGCATCTAAAGCTTACAAAGATTTTTTGTTATGTATGTTAAGTTTTGTCCTTTGTCAAAAGTTTTAGTAGAAAATGTCCTAAATAATGCTAGATTACTGCAAATGGCAGATTTATTACTCATTGTGTCCATTAAAGATAACCTTTTATATCTGATCGACATAATGATAATTAAACTTTAATTTGCCCGGCCATTTTTAAAAATTGATTTATTTAGTTGTATATTTTTTCCCCACGGATAGTTTAGATAAAATATAGAATACCAAAGTAGTTTATGTTTTCTATGACCAGGAAGGAAAGTAAGTACTTTCGGATAGAGTCGTAGAAAAAAGTATTTTTAGCTTATGAATATTGCAACAGTACAGGGTGTCCCATTTTGGGTGTTTTTGGGTGTTTTTCTCAAAAATCTCGGTTATTATTAAAGCTAGAGGGTTGCGGTTTTCACGTCGCTGTACTACTTTTTTGAGAGGAATTTGGTTGACCAATCAGATTTTAGATAAGTTTCATAGTTTCCGCGCATTGGCGCAGGACTGAAATTTTCGATTTTTTGGAAACGTCTCTCCTGGCGACAACTTATATATATCGACAAATTTAATCAATATTTTTATATATTTTTTGGCGTAGAATCGAATGGAATAATTAGTTTTTTGGTAGCGTTAATAGTTTTTGAGATATGAACCAAAGTTATATTTTTTTAAATGGAAACCATAGTACGTTAACAAAGTAACAAATAGTAGTTTCTAGCAACTAACTACGTCTAGTTTTTGTTTGCAAGACAAAACAGTAAAAGTCCTCCATATCTTCTAAAGTTTTGTAATATTGTAAAGACGAGGGCGGATAATTGATGTGCCATGCTTTGTCATACAATAATAATTCTATGCCAGCTGATCCCTTCAAAGATTATATAGATCCCCTGGGGGTCCTTGCCAAATGTGCCTGCATGTGTGTAAAGTTTCGGGACAATAGATCTTGCAGCGAAACATTTTTCTACACCGCCACCGCATTCATAAAATATCAAGATTTTCCTTAAATGGATTTGTTAATTTTTGAGAAAATTTTGTCAAAAACTGCAGGGACTTATATGCGAACTAAATTCTAAAAATTGTTCGTGCCAATAGAATTTTACGTAAATTTTGTTTTGTGAGGTTGACAGACAGAATTCTGTTTGAAAATTTTAATGAAATTTGTTAAAAAACCAAATTTTACATTCGTGTTTTTTTTAAATAATTAGGAAAATAAAAAAAGGCTTTTTCTACCGCTAAAGTAAGACTTTATTGCACTAGTGCGTAAGATAATCATTGGTGAATAGGCTGTGCTAAAAAACACATCATTTAAAATAACTGCAATTGGATTTAATGAAAGAACATACATTTTCATTTGATAATATTTAAAAAATATATAAAAAAATTTCGTGCCATGACTGGCGTAGCAAAATATTGGATGAAACGCTTGCGTATACGTGTTTTTCGGCATTGTTACATAAATTACTATTTATAATAAAAATGAAAGGAACTATTGTTAAACGCTTTTATAGACTAAAATTTGTCAAAAAATATTAGCAATGACACTATTCAGAAAGGAATAAGTCATGATACTAAGTACAACAAAATGGTAACTCCCCGACTCAAATATTATTCAAAAGGCCTTTAACTCATCAACAAGATTTATAAGATGGCATAGAACTTTATACCATTATCTAATGCCTTTTTTGAAAATTTCATTACCAAATTTCATACTAAATTTCATTACCAAATTTCATACTAAATTTCATAATTGTCCTATTATCAACATTAGGTATGCCTAACCTAATTTGAGAAATTAATAGATTTGACCGATTTGGGAAGTTTTGGAAACATTATTCCTAACATTGTGAATACTCAATATGTTTTTAAAAGAACACATTTGCCAAGTTAAAAGTAACAAAAAATCTCGACGCAGACAAATAAATTGAAATATCTCGTAAACCAAATCCTATATCAAAATATTACGAGATCGAAAAAATAAAAAATAAGAAAATGTCTTCTTCTTTCTGTAATTACCACAAGTCGGTGTTGACATTCGAAATGTTAAGGCTTTTGATTCCAGAACTTAATGTATCTGTTGACGTTGAAACTCGTTAAAACTGCATTCAGATCAGAATTTATAGGAGCGTCAGGTAGCTTAAACTTTCCTCTTTAAAATCACGTTTCTCGGTAAAAACATGCAAAATATTTTTTGAAATTTTCTTGCGTGGGAAGATCATCTAAACAACCTGCTATCTATGTCGATATAAAATACTTTTTTCAATAGGCACAAGACACAACTCATCAACAATTATTTAGGTGCAGTTATGTCTAAAAAAGTTTTGCACATTGCAAATTTTGCATTTCGTCATCATTAAAAAATTAGACGAGAATAACATTGTTTGAAGAAGGTTGGTCGAAAAAATGCTGGCCGCAAGAAAGCCCCAAAAAGAAATGTTCATGATATTAAAGAAATGCAAATAAATGAAAAGATTTTTCCTGACATAAAATAGGTAGGTACATTTCCGATATGCATAAGAAAAATCTTCAATGGTCATTTTCTAATAGTCAAAAAACCTTTTGTAAATATTACCAGGATCCAAGACGAGTTAAAACAAAGAAAGTATCGAACTACAGACCGTAACCTTCAAACGTGGTATTTTATTCCTTCCCTCAATGGTATTACGAAAACTAAGAATGATTTTTCTTTTTGCAGAAAATTATTTTCCAGATGCGCAAAAAATCTAGCTCAAACTAGTTCGCATAAAATATAGCTGTTTATGCAATCGGCATCTTACCCTTGTCAATTAAGGGGACCAGGAGCACAATCACGCAAAAAAGAGAGGGGTGCATTTTGAAAAACGACCCTTTAACTCCGCGGACTATTCGCGCACTAGCTGAAAACAGAGTGAAAGAACTTTGAGGTAAACAAAATGCGCAGACTTTAGAGCCGGCGCCAAAGAGGTTACAACATGTCCAGCCAACTAGAACCTCTAGTCACAATATCGAGAAAGAATTAATTTTTCGATAAGTATTTTGAAATTTGTTAATTAATTTTACGTGAATCTACATTGCGGATAGAATGTTTTACAAGCAAATTCATTATTTAAATACAGGCTAATTTTCTGTAAATTGAAATGGAGACTCGCTTGTTTTTAAAAAGGTTTTTTTTTTATTTTTGATTTTATTTTGTGATTTTTAGTAGGGGAGACTGTCCTAAAATGACATAGTGTGATAAAATGACACAGGCGGCAATTTTCGTTCTGAACGCACCTTCAAGGACTATTAGCGCCATCTATGAAGCAATAGAGTAACTTGCTACTCACTCATGTAAATGACAACCCACGAATTTGCTTATTCACGGCTTAGATGTCGACTTGTGCGTTTCCACTGCTCCCGATTTTTAACCTACGTATAAAATAAGTGTCGAAAAATCGATCAAAAATACGTTTTTTAATTAAAATATTTGACAGTGACGTTCTGTAGAGAATATATTATTATTCTAGTGGATAGTTTTTCAATAAAATGTAAGTATATTTTTAGTTTCACTATGTTTTTAATAATGTGTTTGGTCGTTTAAAATTACATATTGGCATTCATTATAAAATGACATAGGTATGTCATTTTATCTTAGTAGTTTGTAGTGGTTATATTGTAAAACCTAGCTATCGTTGACTACTCTGAAATTTCAGAATGGATGGAAAATACAAAAGGAAGAGCAATAGGCAATTCTGGAGTGAGGATTCTATGAGGTTTGCTATCGAGGCAGTGCATAGGAGCGATATGGGTTGACTTGCAGCTTCAAAACAATTCAATGTTCCGCAAGCCACGTTAAGAAGGCGAGCTCTGAATAAAAACAAAAAATACGAGGTGTTGATAAAGGCCTTGGACGTTTTTCCGCAACATTTCCAACGGAAATGGAAAAAGAAACTTGTTGAACATATCAACATAATCTACATTCGATAAAATGGCATACCTATGTCATTTTACCACACATAGATATGTCATTTTATCGAATATTTTTTGTGTTGACTGAATAGTGCCTTTTTTTGTAAAATAGGGTATTTTTTCTAAATGAGTATTTTTTTATAACAATAAAGACTGCTATCTAATATTAAATATTCCAATACAATAGATATATGCTTCAATTATGTGTATTTATTTAATTTTTTTGTGGGACTTTTTGGTTGCAACAGTTTGGGTATGTCATTTTAGGACAGTCTCCCCTACCTATTTGATTCTCATGTCAGGAGGGTAGTAAGGAAATTTAGTCCGCCATATTGGATTTTGTATGAAGTCAGTCACCTCACCTCATTGTTTTCTACCCGTCGAGCCCTTTCATTTGATACCCATGTTGCGTATCAAATAGGTAATCCGCCATTTTGGAGTGGCGGCCATATTGAATTTAGTGTGATGTCACTAACTTTATCGTTTTATACTCTTCAATCCCTTTCATTTGATACCCATATTAAGGGGGTTGACAAAAAATACATCATCCGCCATCTTGGAGCGGCGGCCATTTTGAAAGTATTACCACAGACCTATATTAGCGAAGCTATATATATGTCTGTGGTATTACCATATTGAGTGTTGCATATTGTATTGTCATTGTCACCGGAACTAAAGGTGTATGCAAAATTTCAGCTCAATCGGATGTCAGAAAGTGGTTCTAATTCTGCTTGCAAGATTCGACCCACACTAACAGGTGAAATTAAATAAATAAAAGTTTGTAAATACCAAAGTTGAAGGGAATTGTGTCCCCAAAGCGGTTATCATGTCCTAATTTCCGCGACAGCTGCCATTTTCGAGATATTTACACTTTTTATTTAAAATCAGAAACAACAGAGGGATTAGAATAAATCGCCAAAATTCGTTTTTTCAAAAGATCTTCTAAGCCATGCCTTTTTCAAAAATCCACAAGGCTCTTTAAATTGAGTCCAAAAAACTGCAATTCTTTCCCCATTTAACTTTCCTTCTATCTCCGCTAGTTTCCGAGATCTCCATACTGATCATAAAAAAACTCACCCTGTATAACGACATATTATTCATCACGCTCGCTATTTTCAAATTCACAGCATCCAGCATCTCATTTTAAATTAGTAGATAACCAAAAAACAAATTCTGAAATTCTACATAGTATAACAAAACACGATACACGTTTATTGTTTTTAGATAATATGTACAAAGGGGCGGTAGTTTCTAGAGAAATTATTCAACTACATTTAAATACTACGCAGAATAATCAAAAAAGTGGTTGCCGAGAAAGTTGTATTTTTAAATCATAAAAATACCGAAAAGGCGTTTTATGGAATAGAAACTTTAAACTTCCTTGTTGAGCTTATCTTTTAATTCTAAACAACTTTTCATAATACATGTTTTCGAACCTCCCCCGTATACGAAATGAGATACTAAAATTTTGAAAACTGCGTTTTGAGTTTGCAGGAATCCGCACAAACTTTTATCAAGAACGTACCAGACATTTCGAAAGAGAACTTTTTACGACTTCATTGTCAGGAAAATTTCAAAAATTTGAAATAAAAATTCTTGGGGGGCCAACTGGGGTTTGCAATAATTATTATCTCAACCGGATTAAGTTGCAATTCGCAATTTTATGCGACACTTAAATATGTAAACGATAAGAACAAGTGGACATGTGGATGCGACAAATTTAATGCAATGTTTTGCGTTGTTATTAACTTCTCAAAAAAAAAACGGGCGTTATTGTTTTATGCAGTTTTTATATTAATTATGCAAACATACGTAATTTTTACAAAAATAAAAAAACGCATGCCAAAAGTAGGTACCCACCTCGGTACCCATCTTTTTTTTTAATTGACCATAGAGAGTGTTCTTTTCAAAACGTAGCCCCCCCCCGTGCATTAACCCACGAGCCGCCACTGAAGACAGATTAAAAGTAGTTTCATTCTGAAAAATAGTTGAAAGGATTTTTGTAGTTAACTACTTTTGAAAGTAATTTGATTACAAAAAGTACCATAATTAGAGTAGTTAGTAGTTTAACACTGGTAGTTAGTAACTAGTGTACATCAGAAAGTACGCAACATATGACTTTTTTCTATTTTTCACATATCAGAAAATTACTATTTTTCATTTTGTTTGGTTAGAACACGAAAGAAATTTTGTAAGGACGCGGCGACGCGTGCCACGGCTTGACTGGCTGGGACTGGGGCTAGAGAACTGAGCGCCCTCTCGTATGCTGCGATCGCGCACATCGGAAGCAGCCGACTCGACCCGATCGCGCCCCTTTCCTCGTGGAATCGCGGCTCAGATATTCGCAGCCGCCAAGCGACGATTTTATTATAGTATCTGTTGCGGGCGTTTAAATACATTATCAGGTGCGGGCGTTGCCGCAATTTAATTGTGTCCAGGATTAACGTCTGGGGGGGCAATCAGTTATAAATAACAAAACTCTGTCGATAATTTTAATGAATAAAAACAGCATAAAAACATATTTTCTAAAATAAATAAATACAGGGTGTCCGGAAATAAATTCATCAACTTGAAAAAATAAAAAGAAAGATGGGTCCGCAGATGTTTGATTTTCGAGATCCAGGGTGTTGAAATTGAAATTTTATTTTAGATTTTTTAAGTAACTTTTTGAGACGACAAAATTTTCTTGCAAAATTTTTGGTGCAATCCGTAAAGGGCGCTGCGTACGCTATCATTATTTAATTTAATTTGCCCTAACTTTTTTAACAGTAAACTTTTGCGAAATTTTGTGAATGAATACTCTTCCCTCACGTTTTCTAAGCAAAAAAGGTATACTTGGTGAATGACGCCAAAGATGACGGTTTTCGAGAATGCAATTAAGTTCAAAATAAAATTTAAACAAAGCACTTTTTTTTTTTGACGGTTTAATTAACTTATTGTTGTTTTTTTCCAAGAAAATTTTGTCGTCTCAAAAAGTTACTTAAAAAAATCGAAAATAAAATTTCAATTTCAACACCCTGCATCTCGAAAACCAAACATCTGCGGACCTATATATTCATATGAACTTTGCGTCATATTTTCCATTTTTCTTTTTAATTTTTTAAGTTATTACCGGACACCCTGAATAACATAAAAATAATTCTTCTTCGAACCACTAAAATCTATATCACAAAATCAAGTATTCTTTTTTTGGCCTTGAGCTCGTCAAATAATCGTTGACTGACGTATTAATACGTCAGTCAACGAAAACGAAATAATATCTCCTCTGGAGATATGGGTATTTCAGGGTACACATAAAGGAGTGTTAACCAATGATCTGTATACCTAGATGACCCATTTAAATGGCATTGTAATCCACGTTGATATACAATAAAATATCAAAACAAAGACCCTGTAGTGGTGCACAGCTGATCCGTAAATATATCGCCCACCAGTGGAAAGTTCGGTTTGATCCAGTATTTCTAGCACCACACATGACGCATTTTAAGCGCCCCATCACTATTCACTATAATAGGTTGATAGTTAAACAAATGTAAAGAGTTTATTAGCGTTTTTAACCTGTACTCGGCGCGCACTACAACAAGAGACAGGCGTTCGGTCCTGCCGCGTCGTTGCCAAATCTATTACGCTTGCCCCAGTTTTCCTTCTATGCAACCAGGCTTAGTACATAATTTAATATATTTTCAACATGTGTATTTTAAAATTACCAATTATAATAAAAATATTATATAATGAAGAGATAATATTAACATAACTATATATCTCTGATGACTTTGCTATATTTACATTGTAAGAAATAAGTGCTTTCATTATTTGTCACATTAGGGAAGTTGCAACTCTGCAGAAAATTTTTGTAAATAAACACCAAAATGATGAGGACGAAGTTGTATATTGGATTATGGATCTAGGTATATAGATCATTGGTGTTAACCCATTCAGCGGGTTTTAGCTAATATTGTTTCTAATATAAATTTTTTAAATTTTCAGTTTTGAAAATGTTCTTTCTGGCGTGGCGGTGCACACTGTAATTGGGCAAAATATGTTTAGTACTCGTAGGTTGTTTTGCCTAATTTATTGTTAAGCGCTGCGACCAACGGATTGTGTGCATAATATACGGCGGCGCGTTATCAAATCTACTGCACAGGTTTTAATTTACAGAAGACAAGATGAAACAAATAACAAATTGTAGATGTTTGATGTTCACTGCATTTTCAGATTAGGCCAGGAGTATATAATTTTTGGTATTATTAATTTTGATATTACAAAGCTCGTTTATCTCGACAGCTCTGGGGGGGGGGGGGGGGCAATTGCCCCCACCTGAATACGCCACTGTTTAGACAGCTTCGATCGCGGCGGGGAGTCAGTCCGCCACTTTCCAAAAGTCCCGTAACCTCTTTGGGCGGTGCTTCGGCGGTATGTCGGTCAGAATGGGGGGACGCCGAGAATATCTGGCGCCTCCGACGCCCCGCGGGGGCGCCGCGACGCCCCCCACCCCCGGCACGTAATGGCCAATGACATCGGGGAGGGGGACGGTGAAGGGGGGGCGCCTGTCAACGCTGTCCCGGATACGGTGTCTCCCGATTATTTTAAAGGGTAAGGTTTCATAACGTCCGTTCTGAAACCGCAACAATTGCGTGTGAGAAACCCAACCCTCCGTCCGTCGCGTCTGCCATGTAAAAACGTGGATCCGATAAAACCACTGAAAACGGGGGTGGGTTCACAAAGTACGGAAAGTTGGTGATATTTCCTGATGGACAGGGTGTCCACGCGAAATGTGCCACTACCACTACCCCTGTAACTTTTTAATTTTTTACGATAGAAAGAAAAGTTTTAGATGAAAAGTTTATACAGAGTGGTTCGCAAATGCAAGGCAAACATAACTTTTGTTTTTATAATGGAACACCCTATACAGTGTCCTCCAAAAAGTTCGCACCATAGGGAGGAAATTTTTAATTAACGTTTTATTTTGAAATTTAATTTTGGGGTTAGCTTTTGCTTTAAAAAAGATGAAAAATGACCCACTCAAACGTGGTCATGTGACTTTCGCTATCTGTCAAAAATGACATTTAAAAAAATATATTGCCAAAAATGGGTTTATTTGTTAAAGTATCAAAAAGTTTTACTTGAAAAAGTTGTTTCTTTTTCAATTTTACGTAAATGTACCAAATTTGAACGCTATACTAAAATATTTAGTTTTTTGCCAATTTTTGATATTTATTAAATTTCTGAAAATTTTAAAAACTCTAAACTTCGTAAAAACTATTTTATATCACTAGCTTTATCATTCTATTAATTTTTTATTACTAATTACCGATAAGAATAGGTATTTTTCAAAATAAAATGAAATATTTACGCTTTAAAATTCTGTTATGTTTGTTGCAAAGTCGATGTACCGTCTAGCATTTGGGGTATAAATTTAGTTACATTACGTTTCCCAGTTCTAAATTGATGCCAAAATAATAATAAATTAAAATATCATCAAACTATTTTACTTATCTAAGCAAAATTTTTGACTTTTATGGAACAAATAATTAATACCTTATCAAGCAGTTATCAAACTGTCAAATAAAAACAATTGCTTCTATTCTCACCATGGCCTACTTATCAATATCGATTAATGTGAAATTAAACATAAAGGTATTATTATGGATTGTACATACGTTATTATTCGAAAGTGTAATTTTTTTGTAAGTTATTAATTAAATTTCATGATAAAAGAAGAATACAAAAAATTTGATACCAATATAATATTTTTAACTTTTAATTGATACCTACATTTTATACAGTGTGCCCACGGATAGACTTAAGCATACTTGTAAAAAAATTTGTTTTCAATTTTTCGAAAAAGTCATTCTTGATATGGCCCTGCCTTATACAGGGCGTTCGCATTAAAAATACAAAAATCGAAAAAAAAAATCGATTTCTCTGTTGGTGTTTTTTTTTGACATTTTTTCTACAATTTAACTTATGCCTATTAAAAAACATAAACAATATTAAAATTTAGAAAGTATTTTCAATAAAGAGCACCCTGGATACGTGGATACCAATCAATTTTTAATTTTTTTCAAATTAAGAAAAGGGTGCTTTTTATTGAAAATACTTTCTAAAATTTAATATTGTTTATGTTTTTTAATAGGCATAAGTTAAAATTGTAGAAAAAATGTCAAAAAAAACTCCAACAGAAAATCGTTTTTTTTTCGATTTTTGTATTTTTAATGCGAATGCCCTGTATAAGGCAGGGCCATGAAATCGTGGGAATTGATGGCTTATGTGAGCACTAATCAAACTGCAAAGAAATAATTTTAAAATATCTCTCGGTGTTTGTACAGAGTACACCGAAAACCCGTATTTTTGCTATGTTTGAAGCTATTTTGTGAACGCCCTGTATAAGTTATGACCGTGAAACTTGGTATATGGAGTTTTCGGGTATAGTCAATACGACTGTGCTATTCATTTTTTTTCTAAAAAAATGCCTAATGTACTTTTGCAGTTTTTGGGGGTATAATTTTGATCGTAGTAGGTCATGAAAAAGATAAATCTGAAAAAATTAGTGTCAAAATGTAGATCTTTCGGAGCACTATATTTTAATAAAAAAGTTTTTGAGAATCGGTCAACCCGTAAAAAAATAATGAATTGTCTCGAGTTGAAGTGAAACACACTGTATATATAATTATCTATAAAATTAAAAGAAAATAAATCATTTATGTAAATATTAGGTAGTTACTCCTGGTTTGGAGTATTGTGGGGGTGAGAATTATTATTATTAATTATTATTACTTTAGTGCCGATTCTGAGCATTTAATGACGATTTTGAGGGTCTAGTGTCGATTTTTTAAAAGATATGGATTCTGGAATAGATATAAATAATGGATATGGCTCTAGTAAGAAATCATGGTTTTGTACTACGGTAAAAATACCAACCCAAGCAACAATACGCCACTAAAGTACGAAAAGTCTTTATTTTCCGCGTCGGGGATTTCAACTGAAGCGAAACCCCAGTCGAATTTAAAAGTCAAATTTCACTGGGTCCGGTTGACATTTAACCGAGAATAAAAATAGTTTTTCGTGCAATTAAGTTGGCAACGGTCGGGAGTCAAGCAAACGGAATCCAAAGATAAAGGAATATTAACGACTTTTCCTGTTGAGGTATACGTATACCGATCCAAAATGGGGTGTCCCATTTTACGCCATGGAAGGAGCCTAGCTCCTAGTGTTTTTGAGATATCAACATGATTTGTCGTACGATGGTGTGGGGCCGATAAGGGGCACATGTTAAAAATATTTTTTTTCTACAAGCGTGCGGAAAAGTACACTTTTCCGCACGCATTTTAGTTTAGAAAGTGTCATTTTTCCGCACTAGTGCAGTAAATGCGCTTGTAGAAAAAATAGTGTTCCTAACTCTTGCGGAAAGTGTCTTTTCCACACTCGATTACTTCAACTGCAATCGCGTGCGGAAAAGTGGCACTTTCCGCACTTGTTAGGAAATATACTATTGTTTTCCGGCTATCAATATTTTTTCATTTATACAGGGTGAGTTTTTTCGATGACCACTATGGGGATCTCGGAAACTAGCAGAGCTAGAACAAAGGTTAAATGGGGAAAGAATTGAAGTTTTGAATGCTCAATCTAATTCCCCTTTTGGATTCTTAAAAAAGTTCATGGCTCAGTAGATATTTTGAAAAGAGTGATTTTTTGCTATTTTATCAGATCTCTGTAGCTCCGTTATTTCTGACTATATAGAAAAACTGTAAGAGGCAAAAATTGTATAATTTTGGGCTTAATAAGATAATCTAATCCAACTTTTTATATAATACTCGGCATAGTTATTAGAAGAAATAAAGGAGCTATGGCTAATTTTCTGTTTTTTTTTTTAATTTTCAGATAGTCAGCAATGGAATTATTGTCATAATTACGTTCTATTTTATAATAAGACATACTTCAAACTTTCAAATATTTTATTTTTAGCTGGTAACAAAATAAAACAAAAATTATTATCATGGAGCTCCACCACATAATTATTTGCCCGTAAGAAATTACCTAGATCAGCTCTATCCAAATTGGATAGGGAGAAATAGACCTATTTCCTGGCAGCCCCGATCCCCCGATTTGTCTGTTTTGGATTTCTTTTTGTGGGGAACAGTACAAAATAAAGTATGAGACAATTGTTGAATTAAGAGCAGCTGTTTTAGAAGCAATTGCCAGTATTGACGAGCGTTTTAAAAAGATGTAATATTTGCATAAATAATAACACCTTTTAAAATAATAATAATTTGAATTTGAGTTTTTTAATTTTTTTATTTAGTTACATTTTGTTACCAGCTAAAAACAAAATATTAGAAAGTTTGGAGTATGTCTTATTATAAAATATAACGTAATTATAAAAATATTCCATGGCTGACTATTTGAAAATTAAAAAAAAAAAACAGAAAATTAGCTATAGCTCTTTTATTTTTTATAATAACTTGCCGAGTATTATATCTTTAGAAAGCTTAAAAATGGCCGATTTGATAAGGCCACAGTCAACTATGATTTATATTTAAAAAAAACACATGTTTATGTCATATCTCAAAAACAACAAAGAACATAAAAAATTGGATAAGATTATCTTATTAAGCCCAAAATTATCTACAATTTTTGTCTCTACAGTTTTTCTGTATAATCAGAAATAACGGAGCTACAGAGATCTGATGAAATAGCAAAAATCACTCTTTTCAAAATATCTAGTGAGCCATGAACTTTTTTAAAAATAAAAAAGGGGCATTAGACTGAGCATTCAAAACCGCAATTCTTTCCCCATTTAACCTTTGTTCTAGCTCTGCTAGTTTCCGAGATCCCCATAGTGGTCATCGAAAAAAACTCACCCTGTATTATAGTCCTTATCACGGCGAATCCAACAAAGTAAGAAAATGTTGCTTTTATGGGAAGAACTTTTCGAGAAACGCTAGTTTAAACTCAAATACAGGTTTTAGTTTGGTCGATCGTTCGCCCCGTTTTATAAAGGAAAATATCAAAAAGGTCTCTTCACTAAATAATAGTAGTACCGATTATTTGATGCACATTTACAACATCAAGTAAATGACCTGATTTTCTAAGCGTTAATGAAAAAAGCGTTTATTATCTAACTATGCTTATAACTTTTTTGATTCCCAATAGACATTGAAACGACAGAATGTGTTATATTTTTTAAGGCTTATCAAGAGTTTTTCCATACATCGTTTTATGAAATACCTATACCCCGATTACTGTAAGAAGTCCCGATTTTGTCAGATGACATTCTCCACAAAATCCCTAGAAATTTTCTGTTAACCATGGGTATAACATTGGTATATGCGTCGCAATCAGTTAATGATAATAATAATAATAATAATAATAATAATAATTCTCACCCTCACAATACTACAAACTGGAGTACCCCAGAAGCAACTACATGCTTGGGCGGGGGAGGGGAGCAATTACTATTATTTTGTCTTCGTTGCCATTTGCGGCTAGGGGCGACTTTTTTCCAGATAGAACTAGGATAGCATTTGCAAGTACTACGGAAAACCCTAGAAAACCGTAGTAATCCCAGTGAGTGTAGGATAATTAGTAAATCACATGGATAAAGCTATTTAGGAGCAATACCGTGAATCCACATTTGTCCAGCGCTCTTGGCCATAGCGGTGTTTTTCCATGCACCATGCATTCTACCTCGAACGAAGGTCGATCGAAGGCAGAAAAACATGCAGTCTAAAAAGTTAGCGCCGGTACGAGCGACGCCACCGCGGCCCCTCGCACCATTTCGGCTCCGATGTCACTCATACCATTGATTAAGGTATTTTTATTCAATGCTCATACTCATTGATATATGATGTGAAAAGTTACCCAAGTGATACGAAAAAAAGAACATAATAAAATAAAAATCCTATTGCAATCACGATTATACCGCTACAAATAAAAATAACTATGACTACAACTCATTTTAATAATAATTTTCAAAACACTTTCATTTTGGTATTTTTGGTAAAATCGGCTACTTGCGGCAGCATCTATGGTGCGTACTCAGGCAAATTTTATTTCCGTTTTCCGTGTTGTGAAAGTAAAAACTCATATATATATTTTGTGGTTCAAAAGGGTTCAAACTTTGGGTAGTGGAAATATTCGCGGGTTTTGTACGTTTCGTGAGTTTTACCGTTATCTGTGTTGTTCTTGTTCGTGTTACTAGTAGTTATTCATTGTGCAAATGGGCTCGTTACTGACCTGAACTTTTGACCCGGTTGTATTTTTTTGCTCCATCGACGCCAACTTAGGATCTCGAAATTACCAATTGACAGTCCCAGTAAGCAATTCAGACGTTAGCCAGATTTCGTTAAAATAAATAGGCTATACATTATTACGTAGTATCCTACTTATGATGGACATTTACTAATAAATGTCAGAACATTCAGATTAGCTAAAATTTATGTGCACGAGAAAAGCTAACACGGAACAAAAATTAGACATTCCCTAGCAATAAAGTCCCAGATATCTATAGTTGATTATCTTTCATAGATTGTTTTGTGTCGAATAAAAATGCAATAGTGAAGTAGGTAATAAGGAGGAAAAGTAGTCATGCAACAATATTTAGGTTTACGGAAAATTGATGTACCTAAATGATTCCATGTCAAATAAACGTAAGAAATATCATATGCACATAGGGCAAGTTTACTTATACAATATCGCATTGAAAATTTCAGTTTTCCTTTTAAAGAAAAAAGTTCATTCATGAAAGGCGACTATTTGAAGTTGAGGCGCTTTTAACAAAAAATGTTTGGTCGATATGTTTGTGTCATATACGGTATATTGAAAGTCATTCTTTTAATTACTTAATAGAAAAAATTTAGGGGAAGTTTTCACCTAACAATTTGTCTCATGGAGGCTTTCCGGTCAACATGAAACAGTCTTAATGATACTCCCCAAGCCATTGTTGACTCAGCAAAGAATCTTGGCATCATTTTTGATTCTGATATGCGTTTTAAAAATCACGTCGCACCCAGATCCTGAAAAAATCTTATTTTATTTTAAAAGCGCTGTATACAAACAGATCCTAAACTTTAAAATATGTAAAAAGCTATGCTAGTCACTAATTTTGCTAGTTATAGATTATTGTCTTGTCACATTTTTTAATTGTCTGGGCAAGATTACCCATGATCGGTTGTCGAAGTTGCAGAATAGAAAGTATGATCGTGTTTCTGCTAAGTTAAAGGAGCTTAAATGGCGCAGAATAGAGGGAATGTGTAATTATCGTAAGTAATATCATAAGGGCATCTAATTTTTCCGAAAAAAAAATCGAAAAAACACGTTGCTAAGTAATATTTTAACAAGAAGCATGAGTGCTGGGGACAAAAAATCCGAGTCGAAGACGATGATTTTTGCATCTGCACGAATGCATAATGTCAAAAAAATATTACTTAGCATTGTGTTTTTTTTTTATTTTTTTCACAGGAAAAATTAGATGCCCGAATGGTATTTGACAAGACTATTTCATGAGTAACAGATTATTCTGCCTACATACCTACACATAGCTTACAAAACATACTACCTATTATACAACAGCTTTCAAGTTTTGCCGCGGGTAAACTCGAAAAAACTGCTGACAGGTGCTTTCATACAGTTTTTCCATCTAGAAACCATTTGTGATTCAAAATTGCGAGTTTGTGATTGGTGGAAATTAAGACGAGGGAAATAGTCTTGTGTAATTATGGTATGTAATATCACAAGTGCCGGAAATTTTATCGATAATTTTTTCGAAAGCGCTATTTTGCCTAGAAAGATCACAAGTATAAATTGGTCTTTTATTTTCCAATAAAATCCCGACAGCGAAGCTCGAGGGATTTTATCTCTGAAAATAAAAGCCCAATTTGTACGAGTGGTTTCGCTAATGGGCAAAATAGGGCTTGAGAATAAAATTATCTAGAAAAATTTCCGGCACGAGTGGTATTTGTCGAGATTATTTCTCGAATACGATTTAATAATTTCTGTATTAATTTTTTCTATGTTTACATTTCCAAAACGATTCATTTTGAACGAGTTTATTGACAGCTTCGACTGTAGCGTTCGAGTAAACAAACATGACGCTTGGATATCCATGGCAAATGCGATTTTACCTACATTCTGTCAGCGTTGGTATATTTTTTGAATGTGTCATAAATTTAAACGGAGACGGAGGTCCAAAACAAAAATTTAGCAATGTAAAAGTTATATAAATTCATTGATACAATGCTTAATAGTACCGCAACATAATTTATAAGCTGCATAATTTAGAACAGTACACAAACTTTAAAAGAAGTAGGTACGTGTTTGTATCCAATAGATTCGCGATTGCTAAGCAACGAAGTGATAATTTGCACAAGTGCAATTACCGCGATAATTTGCACAAGTGCAATTATCGCTAGCAGAGGCATATGATTGGATGGATTTTTATGGAAGGAGGTACCTTATTGGATGCAAGCAGTATGAGGGAAATAATCATGTACACTAAATGTATACTAAAAAAATATATGGTCAAGACCCCCTGCTAAGTTCACATTTCGTGGAGATATAGATAGAAATCTCAGATTTCCTCATACGTCGGAATTTCCATTGTACATACAATTCCTCGATGTTCCGACGTTGCTTTTTCTACAATGCCATAAAAGTTTACAATGATATTTAAACGGATTTTAAAGAGTTGTCGGAAAATGGTTCAGATCAGACATTTATTTTTATTATTATGAAATCATTGTTTATTTGTGCCAATTTTTTTCGTTGAATTTTTTTGGAAAATGGTACCTATTAGTTTTTTTTATCGGAAATATGGCTAGGTAGTACCTACATATAGCGTTATTCCATGATATTCCCCACTAGTGCACAAGGACACTTCCTACACACACACACCCCCACACCATCACCCATCCCCTCACCCTCACACCCACACACCCACAAATTCTTCAAAATCGTGCAGCGTATCATATAATTTTAGAGGGGTGTTCCGGATCACCCTATACATAAGAGGATCAGGAATTGTAACTTTTTAAAAATTTGTCACCACACTTAAATGGATATTTATAAGCCAGTTAAAGTATGAAAATGTTTACACATTAATATTTTTTAATTATTAATCTTACATTATAATACGTAAAAATAAATAAATTTTATTTATGATGGTCTCATTGCCAACGAAAGCGATCGAGTCCAAAATGGCGTCTGGAGGACAAATAAAGCTTGGTTGGTAAAGTAGTTTGTATGAATTTTGCATAGTTTTGATTTATTTTAGAACATTTCGTCGTAAAAACTGTATTTTTGGTTTATTTTTGTGTGTTTCTGTTGTGCAATAAGAATAAGTGCATATAAACAGTTGATATCGACGATGAGTGAACTAAAAGGTCTAAAAAGACTATATTGCGGCAACCCAAAAATTATATTTCATTTAAACAATCATAGAGACTAATATTTCTGAAGAATCAACCTATCGTCCAAAAAAAGAACGTCCAGATCGATCAAACAGTTCAGAAAAAAATAACCTCAAACTTTTGCAAAAATTCGACTGATGTGATAATTTTTGTGGGGTGTGTAATATACTAATATATAGATTTAGTAATTATTGTTGAATACTTAACCTTTTATATTAATGCATCTTTTTTTAAAAAACAGTATTATCGTCACCCTTAATTTTTTCTCTTATTAAAATTTTACATAAATTATAATAATTACAGATATCTGTTAACTAGTAATTTTTGCAAGATTTTTTGCTTTTAGCAAGATTTCTCGCGGAATGATTTCTTGTCTCGTTTTTGCAGCAAGAAGAAGACAAGAGCAAGAAATTTGCAAGAGTCTTGTGAAACACTATGGTGGTGTGAAATTTCCAGTGAAACCTTAACTTTGCAGTCACAGAATTTTCTAACGAAACTTTTTAAACAAGTCTCGTTTGGATCGTTGATTGAAAGATTGTTATCGCTTGGATCCTTGATTACTTATCTGTGAGTGAGGAAACATGTCTGATGTTACATCAAAATACCCTTAATTCTTAATATATTTTGTAATACTAGATTAAAAAAATGCCCTGTCAAAACAAATTCCAGGGAGCAGCGATAACCATTTCTGAAACCACGGCAGTGAAGTACCTATGCCGATATTGTTTTATTTTTAGAAAGAATACCGGTGCGTAACTTGCATATGAAGCAACACTTCCATAACATAAATTGTATATGGTGTACCAAATATGACCTGCGGTTTAGTTAATTTTTCTTTCATCAGCGTCCTCACTCTAGCTGTTTTCTTCTTCCGGTCTTCTGTCTCCTGGTAGTCTCTTCATAAACTGTTTTCATCATAATCTTCATCGATGTCGTTAGTGTTGGTACAAGATTGCCCCAGACAATTAACATATAGATTGTATAAAGCAACGAAGTCCAGTTTTCTACAACCGCAATCGGTCCACAATCAAGAATCCTCCTCCGCAGTCACTCCCTGTACTCCGTATCTTACACGTGTTTAAAGTGAATGCAAGAGAGCTTTCCGGTTGCGGAAAAGTAGGCCTTCGTTTTAGTTGCTCTACAACCTGCATTAATAATTATCATTGCCTCTTCTTGTTGTACGAATGCTGGCGAAACTGAAGAGGATAAAGGTGATGGCGAAAACAAGAAGTTCAATTGAGTAGACAGAAAACCGGATCGATTACAATAAGTATTGTGTTTAACAAAAACTCATACCAAATTAGACCTCGGTATTAAAAAAAACAAAAAACAGCTTCAAAACCAAAAAACTTTAACTAAAGCGATTAAAACACTTCTTCTTTCATTCCGCAATTCCGCACTTCACTTTCCACACCTCTTGGAGGAAGAAGCCATGAAATATATTTGTGAACCAAGACTCGCTCTAATTCCCTGAGTCGAGAAGACGTTTTAGTGGATGTCCGCTTCCTGGGATTACCGCTCAGGTCTGGTATTCTAACGATTTTCTTCTCCACTAGTAAAAAAAACTATTGCCTAACATAATAAAATAACTGGCGGCAATGCTGTCTAAACGGCACTCCAAAATCAGGGTTGCGTTGACCAACTTGTTTCTTGATCACCATTTTCTGTAATTTTTGGAAAACTGAAGCGTTTGTATGATTTTCACATATTATGTTCCAACTCAGCCTAAGTCTGGTTCAGATGACTCGAAGGGATATTACTCCTAGATCTTTTTCGTTGTTCTTCCAGAGTGCGATTATAATGATTATTTTGACGACCGGTTACTATATTATATTATATGGCTGACGAAGAAAATTCTATAAATTTAAGTTTATTATGGATTTCTTTGCGCACTTATACAGGGCGAGTCAGAATGTATAGTAAATACTTTAAAGCGGTGTTCAGCAGGTGGTTTTAAGTGGGGCCTTTCATATAAAATTTTTCGATTTGGGCTTTCCTTGCCAAGTTATTCGGGTCTACAGGGTGACCCAAAAGTATTTTTTTATATCTCAATAACGGCGCTACTTAAAAATTTAATGTGGTATGTGTTATCTTCTTACTGCAAGAAGCCTTAAGGTAGTTTATTCATTTACACTGTGCCCTAAAAAAGGGTAAAAACTAACAACCCCTATTAATTTTTTTGCTCAAACTTTTTTGAGGTTATCTTTTTGGTCTTGCAGGTCCATCATTTCAGTGTATTTTTTCATTTTGCAACAAAAGTGTACTCTTGTTTCATAACGATAAAAATCAACCGTTTACGTTGAAATTGGCAAAACGTGCCCCAAAACACCTGTTAACTTAAACATTCGAAACATAAAATTTTTACCTACCGCTTTCAAACGTTACAGATCGACTGTACATTCAAAATAAGGAAAAAATACCAATTGGACATCGGTCAAAACATCATTGGTTTTCTTGAAATAGGGTGTTCAAATTTTTTTAAATTCATTCCTTTCCATTTTGAAAGCTAATAAGTTTTGGTACATTGTTCATAGGAATTCTTTTTCTCAGTTTAAATGGTACAGTCGATGTGTCACGTTTGAAAGCGGTAGGTAAAAATTTTAGGTTTGGAATGTTGAAGTTAACAGGTGTTTTGGGGCACGTTTTGCCAATTTCAACGCAAACGGTTGATTTTATCGTTATGAAACAAGAGTACACTTTTGTCGCAAAATAAGAAGATACACTGAAATGATGAACCTGCAAGACCAAAAAGATAACCTCAAAAAAGTTTGAGCAAAAAAATTAATAGGGGTTGTTAGTTTTTACCCTTTTTTAGGGCACTGTGTAGATGAACAAACTACCCTAAGGCGTCTTCCAGTAAGTAGATAACACATACCAAACTTCAAATTTTTAAGTAGCGCCGTTATAAAAAATACTTTTGGGTCACCCTGTAGACCCGAATATCTTGGCAAGGAAAGCCCAAATCGAACAATTTTATGAAAGACCCCCTTAAAACCACCTGCCGAACACCCCTTTAAAGTATTTACTATACATTCTGACTCACCCTGTATATAGCAATATCCGATTGATTGTTTTTGTTTGTACAAAAATTATCTTGTTTAAACGTAATATCGTTGGAATCTTTGTTCGGTTTTTAATCAAAAAACGGCTGCTTATCGGGTTGTTTGCCAGTTATAATAAAGCTTTAGCTTTTTCTCAATCAGTTTGGGCTTAGGCCTATCGCTGCTGCAGGCGTTCTCAACATGAAGTTACTGGCAACTGTATTTTTAGTGGCGGTGGCTGTTGGGACAGGTGAGAGTATTAGGGTAAATAGAGAGGATACGTTCGCTCAAATAAATAATTAAAAAAAAACATGCCGCATGTCACATTCGGTATTTGTATTATACAAACTTGAGCTTTCATAATGTTAATTACAATTTTTTCTACAATAATCATTTGTTCCTCATTTCATTCGAATAACATTTGCTTTGAAAATAAGATAATGATAATTTACTGACACTCCAGAAGTAAAGGACACCACATCAATTCTACGTATTTTGGATTCAGTAAAACTCCCCTTGATATTTCAATATATCGTTGTCGGTGCAATAAGGAAACTTTTTCACCCTTGTAGCATAGTTTAAAAACTACAGGGCGACTCAGAAATATATAACAATAATTCATAGATATTATAACAATAATTCATAGAAATTTCAACTCAAAATTTTTTATCTTTGGCATCTCATATTTTACTTGTCCTGAGACGCCCTGTAAGAGCTGTTGTAAAAAATGTACCAATTTATCAAAACTATTTTTTTCTAATAATCCACATTTCTGTTTTAGCATTGTCCCTTCATTGTCACACCTGCAGTAATGAAGACTGCGACGCTAAAAGTCTCTTGGATTTGGAATGCAATAGCCAGACAAGTTTTCTGCCAAGTATTTTAGGTTATGAGCCCGATAGGTATTCAGAAAATACTCACTTTGGATGTTTGGACATAGAATTCATTGTCGAAGGTAGGGTTTGTTGTACTTACAGAGTAGTATATATGAATCATTGTTTATCGGTAAATATCTGCAAAAAAAAAACAGAAAACCATTACTTTCAATAATTATTAGAATGTTAAAACGATTTAACTTTCAAAACTTAAATTAAAATAATAATCTATCGCATCTTGAACAAAATAAACGGGCATTGTTTTTGGTTTCGAATGGTCTTGTCTAGACGCAAACCGAATATAAAACATTTACTTATATTTTTAGGAACCACTCAGAAATTACAACAATGCGTCTTAGATAAAAATGAAGATATCTGTAAGATGATTTCCAAGAATGTCGAGATATCTGCATGTTCTATGAAATCATTGAGACTGAGAATCGAGGAAGACGACGAAAACACGGAATCGCCTACTACCACTGACACGCCAACAACCACTCCGTCAACAACGGAATCGCCAACTACCACTGACACGCCAACGACTCCACCGTCAACAACGGAATCGCCAACTACCACTGACACGCCAACGACTCCACCGTCAACAACGGAATCGCCAACTACCACTGACACGCCAACAACCACCCCGTCAACAACGGAATCGCCAACTACCACTGACACGCCAACGACCACCCCGTCCACAACGGAATCGCCAACTACCACTGACACGCCAACGACCACCCCGTCAACAACGGAATCGCCAACTACCACTGACACGCCAACAACCACCCCGTCAACAACGGAATCGCCAACTACCACTGACACGCCAACAACCACTCCGTCAACAACGGAATCGTCAACTACCACTGACACGCCAACAACAACTGATGGTGCTGATAACGTGCATAGTACGGCAGTAATTACAATAATAAGTTTAGTTTCAATAAATGTATTGTTGAAGATGTAGATGAGTAGCAAATATTTAGGTACATAGTATATGAATAAAAAGTCTAAATACTTATTACATAATTGCAAATTTAATGAAATGTATTATTTTGCTTCACAGTTTGCACCTCTTGTATAAATAACAAGTATTTGGTTTTATTTTTTAAATAAATATAAATAAATATAATAATATGTCAATTGGCTTTAATTTTGAATTTATCATTTATTCTACATTTATTATTTTACAAATGTGGGGCAACTAATAAAAATCGAGATAAATGTTTAAGGCCAACTTTGTTTAAAACTAATATCGAAACTTAATTTTTTAAAAAATTCGTTTAATAAAATATAAAACATTATATCCTAAGTAGGTACAGGCTCCAAGAGGAGATCCATCCAACTTTTTGATTTTTGAAGTTAGGAAAACTTTTTTGCAAAAGCAGTAGATACTTGTTTGAAGTCTTCTACGGCTTTATCATAGACAAGACTGTATCAGGCTTTCTACGGGGTGTCTCAGAAAACCGTTGCCTACCAAGCTTGCGATTTGTTAATAAGGACATCCGTGAAACTGGCATTGTCGCAAGTCAGAATCGATTAACACTTCTATTTATAACAAATCATGTTCATATAAAGATTAGATAATGTAAATAAATATGTTTGTATTTCCATTGAACTAATTAACGTAATCTGCTCTCGAGCATAATTGGAAAAACTCACTACTAGTAAGAACTTTATGCCATTTATTTTCATTTTGTGCACAAGAAGTTGTTTGTTGTTCCTATAACATAGGCAATAATTATTACGAACACTCGTAGCAATTTTAAATTATGGGACCACTTGACTAGCGTCCGCGCCTTTCTTTTGTAAAGTATAGGAAAACAGAAAACAGAAAAGGACGAATCAGAAGTGGCACTTGCTTTCGGCGCCTTTGATGTCGCGGTTCCAATTTCCCCTCTCGCGCATAGGAAATGAACTCTCCGCCGTTGACATCTGCGCATTGGCCACGCCCACCGTAGTTTGGACAGAGTAGAACTTGCCCATTGCGTTGGCACGATCAGGTCCGGGCTATAGAAAATTTTGTGTTTTATATAGCAAAATTAATTTTTAGAATAGTAGTTTTTTTCTGGGATTAGATCTAGTTAAATTTGGATCTCCAGAAGTGATTTTAAGTAGGTATTTTACTAATGAAAAAAATATAAATATTAATATTTTACTAATGAGAAAAATACATTTTATTTATTGTACATGGAAATTTCACAATATTTCCTCTTTATTATTTTATACTTACCTATATTAATTAGAAACAACTATGATTTAGGATCAAGTGAACTATTGGACTTAGGTGGTTGAAATATTACAATATTGCAATCGACTTGCGTCAAAACTCATAGCTTGGCAATTAATTTATTTTTTTATATAGATCCATAACAATTATTATTTGCAAAATTGGTTGACCTTCGTATCACTGGTAGTAAAAAAAGTTATTTATCAAAAATGTTTATTACTAAAATCTATAAAAAAATTCAAAAACAATAGCACATATAAAATATATAATATCTATAAATACAAAAGATATTAAAAACTACTTACGTACATATTATGCACATGCACACTACAGGCATATCTACATGTTTATACATACATTATCAACTTAGCCTAATTTTTAAAAATAATGACCCCTGGCAGCACTTACAAATGTTGTAAATTCCGAAGTTTATAATTTTTTATTAGAAACAATATCACGATTTAAAAATTTTAAAGAAAAATAATAAATCTTACATAAAGGGATAATAAATAATCATGATTAAAACTAGGGCATGGATGTTGATATGAAATGTTTTGCAGCTTATTTTCTAATTTCACACCAACATTTTCTTCTAACTGTAACTTTAATGAATGCTTTCTCGGACTATGTGCACTCAAACTAAGAGGAGTTTGTTGACTAGCATCTAAAAATAGAATTATTCAATAACAAAATAAGTAATACAAAAAATTACAATATACACACACCCAAACTTAAAATATGGAATCACTTAGGTAATATTTATTACAATTTATATTGTCGGGTTTTTCACATTTAACTGTTTTTGTTAGTTAACACTTTTGACTTTCCACGACATAAAAATTTTTTTACAAAAAAAAAATTATCGCAAATAATGCGTGATGCCATATAAGTTTGGGTGTGTATACTATAATAACAGTTTGTGAATATAGATCATTACCTTTTGATGCAACTGAAAATTAGGTAATGCTGTGGAGATCGCCTATAGGTGACTGTGATAGATGGGGTGTACTTGGTTGATCCAAAGGTTGAGCGATCGAGACTGGTTGATCAAGTTCTCGTTGAGGTTCTAACAAAGTCAAATTGCTGCATACAGACACAGAAGGACTCTGTCAAGAAGCCTCATCGATATAACCTAGTAAAAAAAAATTAAATGCAGCAAAATTACAAGTATCAGCAAAAAATACATATTATTATCTAATAATGAAGGGGTAATTATGGAAATTAGTGTATGCACCGCCCGATTTTCTTGAAATTTTGGCTACTCCCCTATTTTCGAGGTCCCTGAACACACCCCACTTTTTCACGATGATATTTGGTTATAATCGAGATGAATTTAGCTCAAACTGATCACCACCCTATTTTGCACCTTCTGCAACATCGAAACTTTACGAAAACAGCGGCCGGGACGGACGTACCTAAACACGGCGTAAATCTTTCAAAATTTCGGTCTTTCCGCGGGTTTTTGCGAAGTTTCGATGTTGCAGAAGGCGCACTATAGGGTGGTGATCAATTTGAGCTGCGTACACTAAAAATTTATCCGGATTATAACCATAAATATCGCCGTGAAAGTGGGGTGTCAAAAGGAAATTTGAAAATTCACTTTCTCCGGAACTATGTCCGACCTAAAAACACCGAGGTCAGATTCGTGTTCAGGGCCCTTGAAAATAGGGGGGTAGCCAAAATGTCAAGAAAATCGGGCGGTGCATACACTAATTTCCATAATTACCAATGAAGGTACTTACATGATGAGAACACAGTTGGTATTGCTGTTTTCTTTAGCCCAGACTTCGACTGGTTTGCAAACATACTATTTTCAAAGTGCATTGAATAAACTTTATAATTAATAAAAAACTGTGTGGGTGTTTTTTCTAACAAATCCTGCCTTCCACACTTTCTCATCCATGCATAACACCTTGAAAAAAAAATTAAAAACAATAGTTAGGTAGGTATTATCAGTAGGAAACTATTTGTGGATTTTCTGGGGTAGGTAATACCCCAGTAAAAGGATGAGTGTGAAAGCAGCAACGAGTTTTCTAGCAACGACTTCCCCGGGCGGCCCTCGGGTACAGCTTGCACGGATGGTTTTACTTCAAAGATAGCAATAGGGAAAACCGCCGTTTTCACTTGCATGACTTTTCTTTTAACGGAAATTAGTTTAAGGCCACCTATTCTAACTATCCACGAAGAATCAGAATTTGCGAACCTCGTCTTCACCCCTTTCCACCCCCAAGACCGAAAAACGTAAAAAAATCGGGGAAACCCCCGTTTTCACTTGCATGACTTTTCTTTTCACGGAAATTAGTTTAAGGCCACCTATTCTAACTATCCACAAAGAATCAGAATTTGCGAACCTCGTCTTCACCCCTTTCCACCCCCAAGACCGAAAAACCTAAAAAAATCGGGAAAACGGCCGTTTTCACTTGCATGACTTTTATTTTCACGGAAATTAGTTTAAGGCCACCTATTCTAACTATCCACAAAGAATCAGAATTTGCGAACCTCGTCTTCACCCCTTTCCACCCCCAAGACCGAAAAACTTTAAAAAATCGGGAAAACCGCCGTTTTCACTTGCATGACTTTTCTTTTCACGGAAATTAGTTTAAGGCCACCTATTCTAACTATCCACAAAGAATCAGAATTTGCGAACCTCGTCTTCACCCCTTTCCACCCCCAAGACCGAAAAACTTAAAAAAATCGGGAAAACCGCCGTTTTCACTTGCATGACTTTTCTTTTCACGGAAATTAGTTTAAGGCCACCTATTCTAACTATCCACAAAGAATCAGAATTTGCGAACCTCGTCTTCACCCCTTTCCACCCCCAAGACCGAAAAACTTTAAAAAATCGGGAAAACCGCCGTTTTCACTTGCATGACTTTTCTTTTCAGGGAAATTAGTTTAAGGCCACCTATTCTAACTATCCACGAAGAATCAGAATTTGCGAACCTCGTCTTCACCCCTTTCCACCCCCAAGACCGAAAAACGTAAAAAAATCGGGAAAACGGCCGTTTTCACTTGCATGAATTTTATTTTCACGGAAATTAGTTTAAGGCCACCTATTCTAACTATCCACAAATAATCAGAATTTGCGAACCTCGTCTTCACCCCTTTCCACCCCCAAGACCGAAAAACGTAAAAAAATCGGGGAAACCGCCGTTTTCACTTGCATGACTTTTCTTTTCAGGGAAATTAGTTTAAGGCCACCTATTCTAACTATCCACGAAGAATCAGAATTTGCGAACCTCGTCTTCACCCCTTTCCACCCCCAAGACCGAAAAACGTAAAAAAATCGGGAAAACGGCCGTTTTCACTTGCATGACTTTTATTTTCACGGAAATTAGTTTAAGGCCACCTATTCTAACTATCCACAAATAATCAGAATTTGCGAACCTCGTCTTCACCCCTTTCCACCCCCAAGACCGAAAAACGTAAAAAAATCGGGGAAACCGCCGTTTTCACTTGCATGACTTTTCTTTTCACGGAAATTAGTTTAAGGCCACCTATTCTAACTATCCACGAAGAATCAGAATTTGCGAACCTCGTCTTCACCCCTTTCCACCCCCAAGAACGAAAAACTTAAAAAAATCGGGAAAACCGCCGTTTTCACTTGCATGACTTTTCTTTTCACGGAAATTAGTTTAAGGCCACCTATTCTAACTATCCACAAAGAATCAGAATTTGCGAACCTCGTCTTCACCCCTTTCCACCCCCAAGACCGAAAAACTTTAAAAAATCGGGAAAACCGCCGTTTTCACTTGCATGACTTTTCTTTTCACGGAAATTAGTTTAAGGCCACCTATTCTAACTATCCACAAATAATCAGAATTTGCGAACCTCGTCTTCACCCCTTTCCACCCCCAAGACCGAAAAACGTAAAAAAATCGGGGAAACCGCCGTTTTCACTTGCATGACTTTTCTTTTCACGGAAATTAGTTTAAGGCCACCTATTCTAACTATCCACAAAGAATCAGAATTTGCGAACCTCGTCTTCACCCCTTTCCACCCCCAAGACCGAAAAACTTTAAAAAATCGGGAAAACCGCCGTTTTCACTTGCATGACTTTTCTTTTCACGGAAATTAGTTTAAGGCCACCTATTCTAACTATCCACAAAGAATCAGAATTTGCGAACCTCGTCTTCACCCCTTTCCACCCCCAAGACCGAAAAACCTAAAAAAATCGGGAAAACGGCCGTTTTCACTTGCATGACTTTTATTTTCACGGAAATTAGTTTAAGGCCACCTATTCTAACTATCCACAAAGAATCAGAATTTGCGAACCTCGTCTTCACCCCTTTCCACCCCCAAGACCGAAAAACTTTAAAAAATCGGGAAAACCGCCGTTTTCACTTGCATGACTTTTCTTTTCACGGAAATTAGTTTAAGGCCACCTATTCTAACTATCCACAAAGAATCAGAATTTGCGAACCTCGTCTTCACCCCTTTCCACCCCCAAGACCGAAAAACTTTAAAAAATCGGGAAAACCGCCGTTTTCACTTGCATGACTTTTCTTTTCACGGAAATTAGTTTAAGGCCACCTATTCTAACTATCCACAAAGAATCAGAATTTGCGAACCTCGTCTTCACCCCTTTCCACCCCCAAGACCGAAAAACCTAAAAAAATCGGGAAAACGGCCGTTTTCACTTGCATGACTTTTATTTTCACGGAAATTAGTTTAAGGCCACCTATTCTAACTATCCACAAAGAATCAGAATTTGCGAACCTCGTCTTCACCCCTTTCCACCCCCAAGACCGAAAAACTTTAAAAAATCGGGAAAACCGCCGTTTTCACTTGCATGACTTTTCTTTTCACGGAAATTAGTTTAAGGCCACCTATTCTAACTATCCACAAAGAATCAGAATTTGCGAACCTCGTCTTCACCCCTTTATACCCCCAAGACCGAAAAACTTTAAAAAATCGGGAAAACCGCCGTTTTCACTTGCATGACTTTTCTTTTCACGGAAATTAGTTTAAGGCCACCTATTCTAACTATCCACAAAGAATCAGAATTTGCGAACCTCGTCTTCACCCCTTTCCACCCCCAAGACCGAAAAACTTTAAAAAATCGGGAAAACCGCCGTTTTCACTTGCATGACTTTTCTTTTCACGGAAATTAGTTTAAGGCCACCTATTCTAACTATCCACAAAGAATCAGAATTTGCGAACCTCGTCTTCACCCCTTTCCACCCCCAAGACCGAAAAACCTAAAAAAATCGGGAAAACGGCCGTTTTCACTTGCATGACTTTTATTTTCACGGAAATTAGTTTAAGGCCACCTATTCTAACTATCCACAAAGAATCAGAATTTGCGTACCTCGTCTTCACCCCTTTCCACCCCCAAGACCGAAAAACTTTAAAAAATCGGGAAAACCGCCGTTTTCACTTGCATGACTTTTCTTTTCACGGAAATTAGTTTAAGGCCACCTATTCTAACTATCCACAAATAATCAGAATTTGCGAACCTCGTCTTCACCCCTTTCCACCCCCAAGACCGAAAAACGTAAAAAAATCGGGGAAACCGCCGTTTTCACTTGCATGACTTTTCTTTTCACGGAAATTAGTTTAAGGCCACCTATTCTAACTATCCACAAAGAATCAGAATTTGCGAACCTCGTCTTCACCCCTTTCCACCCCCAAGACCGAAAAACTTTAAAAAATCGGGAAAACCGCCGTTTTCACTTGCATGACTTTTCTTTTCACGGAAATTAGTTTAAGGCCACCTATTCTAACTATCCACAAAGAATCAGAATTTGCGAACCTCGTCTTCACCCCTTTCCACCCCCAAGACCGAAAAACCTAAAAAAATCGGGAAAACGGCCGTTTTCACTTGCATGACTTTTATTTTCACGGAAATTAGTTTAAGGCCACCTATTCTAACTATCCACAAAGAATCAGAATTTGCGAACCTCGTCTTCACCCCTTTCCACCCCCAAGACCGAAAAACTTTAAAAAATCGGGAAAACCGCCGTTTTCACTTGCATGACTTTTCTTTTCACGGAAATTAGTTTAAGGCCACCTATTCTAACTATCCACAAAGAATCAGAATTTGCGAACCTCGTCTTCACCCCTTTCCACCCCCAAGACCGAAAAACTTTAAAAAATCGGGAAAACCGCCGTTTTCACTTGCATGACTTTTCTTTTCACGGAAATTAGTTTAAGGCCACCTATTCTAACTATCCACAAAGAATCAGAATTTGCGAACCTCGTCTTCACCCCTTTCCACCCCCAAGACCGAAAAACCTAAAAAAATCGGGAAAACGGCCGTTTTCACTTGCATGACTTTTATTTTCACGGAAATTAGTTTAAGGCCACCTATTCTAACTATCCACAAAGAATCAGAATTTGCGAACCTCGTCTTCACCCCTTTCCACCCCCAAGACCGAAAAACTTTAAAAAATCGGGAAAACCGCCGTTTTCACTTGCATGACTTTTCTTTTCAGGGAAATTAGTTTAAGGCCACCTATTCTAACTATCCACGAAGAATCAGAATTTGCGAACCTCGTCTTCACCCCTTTCCACCCCCAAGACCGAAAAACGTAAAAAAATCGGGAAAACGGCCGTTTTCACTTGCATGACTTTTATTTTCACGGAAATTAGTTTAAGGCCACCTATTCTAACTATCCACAAATAATCAGAATTTGCGAACCTCGTCTTCACCCCTTTCCACCCCCAAGACCGAAAAACCTAAAAAAATCGGGGAAACCGCCGTTTTCACTTGCATGACTTTTCTTTTCACGGAAATTAGTTTAAGGCCACCTATTCTAACTATCCACAAAGAATCAGAATTTGCGAACCTCGTCTTCACCCCTTTCCACCCCCAAGACCGAAAAACTTTAAAAAATCGGGAAAACCGCCGTTTTCACTTGCATGACTTTTCTTTTCAGGGAAATTAGTTTAAGGCCACCTATTCTAACTATCCACGAAGAATCAGAATTTGCGAACCTCGTCTTCACCCCTTTCCACCCCCAAGACCGAAAAACGTAAAAAAATCGGGAAAACGGCCGTTTTCACTTGCATGACTTTTCTTTTCACGGAAATTAGTTTAAGGCCACCTATTCTAACTATCCACAAATAATCAGAATTTGCGAACCTCGTCTTCACCCCTTTCCACCCCCAAGACCGAAAAACGTAAAAAAATCGGGGAAACCGCCGTTTTCACTTGCATGACTTTTCTTTTCACGGAAATTAGTTTAAGGCCACCTATTCTAACTATCCACAAATAATCAGAATTTGCGAACCTCGTCTTCACCCCTTTCCACCCCCAAGACCGAAAAACTTTAAAAAATCGGGAAAACCGCCGTTTTCACTTGCATGACTTTTCTTTTCACGGAAATTAGTTTAAGGCCACCTATTCTAACTATCCACAAAGAATCAGAATTTGCGAACCTCGTCTTCACCCCTTTCCACCCCCAAGACCGAAAAACTTTAAAAAATCGGGAAAACCGCCGTTTTCACTTGCATGACTTTTCTTTTCACGGAAATTAGTTTAAGGCCACCTATTCTAACTATCCACAAATAATCAGAATTTGCGAACCTCGTCTTCACCCCTTTCCACCCCCAAGACCGAAAAACTTTAAAAAATCGGGAAAACCGCCGTTTTCACTTGCATGACTTTTCTTTTCACGGAAATTAGTTTAAGGCCACCTATTCTAACTATCCACAAAGAATCAGAATTTGCGAACCTCGTCTTCACCCCTTTCCACCCCCAAGACCGAAAAACTTTAAAAAATCGGGAAAACCGCCGTTTTCACTTGCATGACTTTTCTTTTCACGGAAATTAGTTTAAGGCCACCTATTCTAACTATCCACAAAGAATCAGAATTTGCGAACCTCGTCTTCACCCCTTTCCACCCCCAAGACCGAAAAACCTAAAAAAATCGGGAAAACGGCCGTTTTCACTTGCATGACTTTTATTTTCACGGAAATTAGTTTAAGGCCACCTATTCTAACTATCCACAAAGAATCAGAATTTGCGAACCTCGTCTTCACCCCTTTCCACCCCCAAGACCGAAAAACTTTAAAAAATCGGGAAAACCGCCGTTTTCACTTGCATGACTTTTCTTTTCACGGAAATTAGTTTAAGGCCACCTATTCTAACTATCCACAAAGAATCAGAATTTGCGAACCTCGTCTTCACCCCTTTCCACCCCCAAGACCGAAAAACCTAAAAAAATCGGGAAAACGGCCGTTTTCACTTGCATGACTTTTATTTTCACGGAAATTAGTTTAAGGCCACCTATTCTAACTATCCACAAAGAATCAGAATTTGCGAACCTCGTCTTCACCCCTTTCCACCCCCAAGACCGAAAAACTTTAAAAAATCGGGAAAACCGCCGTTTTCACTTGCATGACTTTTCTTTTCACGGAAATTAGTTTAAGGCCACCTATTCTAACTATCCACAAAGAATCAGAATTTGCGAACCTCGTCTTCACCCCTTTCCACCCCCAAGACCGAAAAACTTTAAAAAATCGGGAAAACCGCCGTTTTCACTTGCATGACTTTTCTTTTCAGGGAAATTAGTTTAAGGCCACCTATTCTAACTATCCACGAAGAATCAGAATTTGCGAACCTCGTCTTCACCCCTTTCCACCCCCAAGACCGAAAAACGTAAAAAAATCGGGAAAACGGCCGTTTTCACTTGCATGACTTTTATTTTCACGGAAATTAGTTTAAGGCCACCTATTCTAACTATCCACAAATAATCAGAATTTGCGAACCTCGTCTTCACCCCTTTCCACCCCCAAGACCGAAAAACCTAAAAAAATCGGGGAAACCGCCGTTTTCACTTGCATGACTTTTCTTTTCACGGAAATTAGTTTAAGGCCACCTATTCTAACTATCCACAAAGAATCAGAATTTGCGAACCTCGTCTTCACCCCTTTCCACCCCCAAGACCGAAAAACTTTAAAAAATCGGGAAAACCGCCGTTTTCACTTGCATGACTTTTCTTTTCAGGGAAATTAGTTTAAGGCCACCTATTCTAACTATCCACGAAGAATCAGAATTTGCGAACCTCGTCTTCACCCCTTTCCACCCCCAAGACCGAAAAACGTAAAAAAATCGGGAAAACGGCCGTTTTCACTTGCATGACTTTTCTTTTCACGGAAATTAGTTTAAGGCCACCTATTCTAACTATCCACAAATAATCAGAATTTGCGAACCTCGTCTTCACCCCTTTCCACCCCCAAGACCGAAAAACGTAAAAAAATCGGGGAAACCGCCGTTTTCACTTGCATGACTTTTCTTTTCACGGAAATTAGTTTAAGGCCACCTATTCTAACTATCCACAAATAATCAGAATTTGCGAACCTCGTCTTCACCCCTTTCCACCCCCAAGACCGAAAAACTTTAAAAAATCGGGAAAACCGCCGTTTTCACTTGCATGACTTTTCTTTTCACGGAAATTAGTTTAAGGCCACCTATTCTAACTATCCACAAAGAATCAGAATTTGCGAACCTCGTCTTCACCCCTTTCCACCCCCAAGACCGAAAAACTTTAAAAAATCGGGAAAACCGCCGTTTTCACTTGCATGACTTTTCTTTTCACGGAAATTAGTTTAAGGCCACCTATTCTAACTATCCACAAATAATCAGAATTTGCGAACCTCGTCTTCACCCCTTTCCACCCCCAAGACCGAAAAACTTTAAAAAATCGGGAAAACCGCCGTTTTCACTTGCATGACTTTTCTTTTCACGGAAATTAGTTTAAGGCCACCTATTCTAACTATCCACAAAGAATCAGAATTTGCGAACCTCGTCTTCACCCCTTTCCACCCCCAAGACCGAAAAACTTTAAAAAATCGGGAAAACCGCCGTTTTCACTTGCATGACTTTTCTTTTCACGGAAATTAGTTTAAGGCCACCTATTCTAACTATCCACAAAGAATCAGAATTTGCGAACCTCGTCTTCACCCCTTTCCACCCCCAAGACCGAAAAACCTAAAAAAATCGGGAAAACGGCCGTTTTCACTTGCATGACTTTTATTTTCACGGAAATTAGTTTAAGGCCACCTATTCTAACTATCCACAAAGAATCAGAATTTGCGAACCTCGTCTTCACCCCTTTCCACCCCCAAGACCGAAAAACTTTAAAAAATCGGGAAAACCGCCGTTTTCACTTGCATGACTTTTCTTTTCACGGAAATTAGTTTAAGGCCACCTATTCTAACTATCCACAAATAATCAGAATTTGCGAACCTCGTCTTCACCCCTTTCCACCCCCAAGACCGAAAAACGTAAAAAAATCGGGGAAACCGCCGTTTTCACTTGCATGACTTTTCTTTTCACGGAAATTAGTTTAAGGCCACCTATTCTAACTATCCACAAAGAATCAGAATTTGCGAACCTCGTCTTCACCCCTTTCCACCCCCAAGACCGAAAAACTTTAAAAAATCGGGAAAACCGCCGTTTTCACTTGCATGACTTTTCTTTTCACGGAAATTAGTTTAAGGCCACCTATTCTAACTATCCACAAAGAATCAGAATTTGCGAACCTCGTCTTCACCCCTTTCCACCCCCAAGACCGAAAAACCTAAAAAAATCGGGAAAACGGCCGTTTTCACTTGCATGACTTTTATTTTCACGGAAATTAGTTTAAGGCCACCTATTCTAACTATCCACAAAGAATCAGAATTTGCGAACCTCGTCTTCACCCCTTTCCACCCCCAAGACCGAAAAACTTTAAAAAATCGGGAAAACCGCCGTTTTCACTTGCATGACTTTTCTTTTCACGGAAATTAGTTTAAGGCCACCTATTCTAACTATCCACAAAGAATCAGAATTTGCGAACCTCGTCTTCACCCCTTTCCACCCCCAAGACCGAAAAACTTTAAAAAATCGGGAAAACCGCCGTTTTCACTTGCATGACTTTTCTTTTCACGGAAATTAGTTTAAGGCCACCTATTCTAACTATCCACAAAGAATCAGAATTTGCGAACCTCGTCTTCACCCCTTTCCACCCCCAAGACCGAAAAACCTAAAAAAAAATCGGGAAAACGGCCGTTTTCACTTGCATGACTTTTATTTTCACGGAAATTAGTTTAAGGCCACCTATTCTAACTATCCACAAAGAATCAGAATTTGCGAACCTCGTCTTCACCCCTTTCCACCCCCAAGACCGAAAAACTTTAAAAAATCGGGAAAACCGCCGTTTTCACTTGCATGACTTTTCTTTTCAGGGAAATTAGTTTAAGGCCACCTATTCTAACTATCCACGAAGAATCAGAATTTGCGAACCTCGTCTTCACCCCTTTCCACCCCCAAGACCGAAAAACGTAAAAAAATCGGGAAAACGGCCGTTTTCACTTGCATGACTTTTATTTTCACGGAAATTAGTTTAAGGCCACCTATTCTAACTATCCACAAATAATCAGAATTTGCGAACCTCGTCTTCACCCCTTTCCACCCCCAAGACCGAAAAACGTAAAAAAATCGGGGAAACCGCCGTTTTCACTTGCATGACTTTTCTTTTCACGGAAATTAGTTTAAGGCCACCTATTCTAACTATCCACAAAGAATCAGAATTTGCGAACCTCGTCTTCACCCCTTTCCACCCCCAAGACCGAAAAACTTTAAAAAATCGGGAAAACCGCCGTTTTCACTTGCATGACTTTTCTTTTCACGGAAATTAGTTTAAGGCCACCTATTCTAACTATCCACAAATAATCAGAATTTGCGAACCTCGTCTTCACCCCTTTCCACCCCCAAGACCGAAAAACGTAAAAAAATCGGGGAAACCGCCGTTTTCACTTGCATGACTTTTCTTTTCACGGAAATTAGTTTAAGGCCACCTATTCTAACTATCCACAAAGAATCAGAATTTGCGAACCTCGTCTTCACCCCTTTCCACCCCCAAGACCGAAAAACTTTAAAAAATCGGGAAAACCGCCGTTTTCACTTGCATGACTTTTCTTTTCACGGAAATTAGTTTAAGGCCACCTATTCTAACTATCCACGAAGAATCAGAATTTGCGAACCTCGTCTTCACCCCTTTCCACCCCCAAGACCGAAAAACGTAAAAAAATCGGGGAAACCGCCGTTTTCACTTGCATGACTTTTCTTTCCACGGAAATTAGTTTAAGGCCACCTATTCTAACTATCCACAAATAATCAAAATTTGCGAACCTCGTCTTCACCCCTTTCCACCCCCAAGACCGAAAAACGTAAAAAAATCGGGAAAACCGCCGTTTTCACTTGCATGACTTTTCTTTTCACGGAAATTAGTTTAAGGCCACCTATTCTAACTATCCACAAAGAATCAGAATTTGCGAACCTCGTCTTCACCCCTTTCCACCCCCAAGACCGAAAAACCTAAAAAAATCGGGAAAACGGCCGTTTTCACTTGCACGACTTTTATTTTCACGGAAATTAGTTTAAGGCCACCTATTCTAACTATCCACAAAGAATCAGAATTTGCGAACCTCGTCTTCACCCCTTTCCACCCCCAAGACCGAAAAACTTAAAAAAATCGGGAAAACCGCCGTTTTCACTTGCATGACTTTTCTTTTCACGGAAATTAGTTTAAGGCCACCTATTCTAACTATCCACAAAGAATCAGAATTTGCGAACCTCGTCTTCACCCCTTTCCACCCCCAAGACCGAAAAACTTTAAAAAATCGGGAAAACCGCCGTTTTCACTTGCATGACTTTTCTTTTCACGGAAATTAGTTTAAGGCCACCTATTCTAACTATCCACAAAGAATCAGAATTTGCGAACCTCGTCTTCACCCCTTTCCACCCCCAAGACCGAAAAACCTAAAAAAATCGGGAAAACGGCCGTTTTCACTTGCATGACTTTTATTTTCACGGAAATTAGTTTAAGGCCACCTATTCTAACTATCCACGAAGAATCAGAATTTGCGAACCTCGTCTTCACCCCTTTCCACCCTCAAGACCGAAAAACGTAAAAAAATCGGGGAAACCGCCGTTTTCACTTGCATGACTTTTCTTTTCACGGAAATTAGTTTAAGGCCACCTATTCTAACTATCCACAAAGAATCAGAATTTGCGAACCTCGTCTTCACCCCTTTCCACCCCCAAGACCGAAAAACTTTAAAAAATCGGGAAAACCGCCGTTTTCACTTGCATGACTTTTCTTTTCACGGAAATTAGTTTAAGGCCACCTATTCTAACTATCCACAAATAATCAGAATTTGCGAACCTCGTCTTCACCCCTTTCCACCCCCAAGACCGAAAAACGTAAAAAAATCGGGGAAACCGCCGTTTTCACTTGCATGACTTTTCTTTTCACGGAAATTAGTTTAAGGCCACCTATTCTAACTATCCACAAAGAATCAGAATTTGCGAACCTCGTCTTCACCCCTTTCCACCCCCAAGACCGAAAAACGTAAAAAAATCGGGAAAACCGCCGTTTTCACTTGCATGACTTTTCTTTTCACGGAAATTAGTTTAAGGCCACCTATTCTAATTATCCACAAAGAATCAGAATTTGCGAACCTCGTCTTCACCCCTTTCCACCCCCAAGACCGAAAAACTTTAAAAAATCGGGAAAACCGCCGTTTTCACTTGCATGACTTTTCTTTTCACGGAAATTAGTTTAAGGCCACCTATTCTAACTATCCACAAAGAATCAGAATTTGCGAACCTCGTCTTCACCCCTTTCCACCCCCAAGACCGAAAAACTTAAAAAAATCGGGAAAACCGCCGTTTTCACTTGCATGACTTTTCTTTTCACGGAAATTAGTTTAAGGCCACCTATTCTAACTATCCACAAAGAATCAGAATTTGCGAACCTCGTCTTCACCCCTTTCCACCCCCAAGACCGAAAAACCTAAAAAAATCGGGAAAACGGCCGTTTTCACTTGCATGACTTTTATTTTCACGGAAATTAGTTTAAGGCCACCTATTCTAACTATCCACAAAGAATCAGAATTTGCGAACCTCGTCTTCACCCCTTTCCACCCCCAAGACCGAAAAAATTTAAAAAATCGGGAAAACCGCCGTTTTCACTTGCATGACTTTTCTTCTCAGGGAAATTAGTTTAAGGCCACCTATTCTAACTATCCACGAAGAATCAGAATTTGCGAACCTCGTCTTCACCCCTTTCCACCCCCAAGACCGAAAAACGTAAAAAAATCGGGAAAACGGCCGTTTTCACTTGCATGACTTTTATTTTCACGGAAATTAGTTTAAGGCCACCTATTCTAACTATCCACAAATAATCAGAATTTGCGAACCTCGTCTTCACCCCTATCCACCCCCAAGACCGAAAAACGTAAAAAAATCGGGGAAACCGCCGTTTTCACTTGCATGACTTTTCTTTTCAGGGAAATTAGTTTAAGGCCACTTATTCTAACTATCCACGAAGAATCAGAATTTGCGAACCTCGTCTTCACCCCTTTCCACCCCCAAGACCGAAAAACGTAAAAAAATCGGGAAAACGGCCGTTTTCACTTGCATGACTTTTATTTTCACGGAAATTAGTTTAAGGCCACCTATTCTAACTATCCACAAATAATCAGAATTTGCGAACCTCGTCTTCAACCCTTTCCACCCCCAAGACCGAAACACGTAAAAAAATCTTGGAAACCGCCGTTTTCACTTGCATGACTTTTCTTTTCACGGAAATTAGTTTAAGGCCACCTATTCTAACTATCCACGAAGAATCAGAATTTGCGAACCTCGTCTTCACCCCTTTCCACCCCCAAGAACGAAAAACTTAAAAAAATCGGGAAAACCGCCGTTTTCACTTGCATGACTTTTCTTTTCACGGAAATTAGTTTAAGGCCACCTATTCTAACTATCCACAAAGAATCAGAATTTGCGAACCTCGTCTTCACCCCTTTCCACCCCCAAGACCGAAAAACGTAAAAAAATCGGGGAAACCGCCGTTTTCACTTGCATGACTTTTCTTTTCACGGAAATTAGTTTAAGGCCACCTATTCTAACTATCCACGAAGAATCAGAATTTGCGAACCTCGTCTTCACCCCTTTCCACCCTCAAGACCGAAAAACGTAAAAAAATCGGGGAAACCGCCGTTTTCACTTGCATGACTTTTCTTTTCACGGAAATTAGTTTAAGGCCACCTATTCTAACTATCCACAAAGAATCAGAATTTGCGAACCTCGTCTTCACCCCTTTCCACCCCCAAGACCGAAAAACTTTAAAAAATCGGGAAAACCGCCGTTTTCACTTGCATGACTTTTCTTTTCACGGAAATTAGTTTAAGGCCACCTATTCTAACTATCCACAAATAATCAGAATTTGCGAACCTCGTCTTCACCCCTTTCCACCCCCAAGACCGAAAAACGTAAAAAAATCGGGGAAACCGCCGTTTTCACTTGCATGACTTTTCTTTTCACGGAAATTAGTTTAAGGCCACCTATTCTAACTATCCACAAAGAATCAGAATTTGCGAACCTCGTCTTCACCCCTTTCCACCCCCAAGACCGAAAAACTTTAAAAAATCGGGAAAACCGCCGTTTTCACTTGCATGACTTTTATTTTCACGGAAATTAGTTTAAGGCCACCTATTCTAACTATCCACAAAGAATCAGAATTTGCGAACCTCGTCTTCACCCCTTTCCACCCCCAAGACCGAAAAACTTTAAAAAATCGGGAAAACCGCCGTTTTCACTTGCATGACTTTTCTTTTCACGGAAATTAGTTTAAGGCCACCTATTCTAACTATCCACAAAGAATCAGAATTTGCGAACCTCGTCTTCACCCCTTTCCACCCCCAAGACCGAAAAACCTAAAAAAATCGGGAAAACGGCCGTTTTCACTTGCATGACTTTTATTTTCACGGAAATTAGTTTAAGGCCACCTATTCTAACTATCCACAAAGAATCAGAATTTGCGAACCTCGTCTTCACCCCTTTCCACCCCCAAGACCGAAAAACTTTAAAAAATCGGGGAAACCGCCGTTTTCACTTGCATGACTTTTCTTTTCACGGAAATTAGTTTAAGGCCACCTATTCTAACTATCCACAAAGAATCAGAATTTGCGAACCTCGTCTTCACCCCTTTCCACCCCCAAGACCGAAAAACTTTAAAAAATCGGGAAAACCGCCGTTTTCACTTACATGACTTTTCTTTTCACGGAAATTAGTTTAAGGCCACCTATTCTAACTATCCACAAAGAATCAGAATTTGCGAACCTCGTCTTCACCCCTTTCCACCCCCAAGACCGAAAAACCTAAAAAAATCGGGAAAACGGCCGTTTTCACTTGCATGACTTTTATTTTCACGGAAATTAGTTTAAGGCCACCTATTCTAACTATCCACAAAGAATCAGAATTTGCGAACCTCGTCTTCACCCCTTTCCACCCCCAAGACCGAAAAACTTTAAAAAATCGGGAAAACCGCCGTTTTCAATTGCATGACTTTTCTTTTCACGGAAATTAGTTTAAGGCCACCTATTCTAACTATCCACAAATAATCAGAATTTGCGAACCTCGTCTTCACCCCTTTCCACCCCCAAGACCGAAAAACCTAAAAAAATCGGGAAAACGGCCGTTTTCACTTGCATGACTTTTCTTTTCACGGAAATTAGTTTAAGGCCACCTATTCTAACTATCCACGAAGAATCAGAATTTGCGAACCTCGTCTTCACCCCTTTCCACCCTCAAGACCGAAAAACGTAAAAAAATCGGGGAAACCGCCGTTTTCACTTGCATGACTTTTCTTTTCACGGAAATTAGTTTAAGGCCACCTATTCTAACTATCCACAAAGAATCAGAATTTGCGAACCTCGTCTTCACCCCTTTCCACCCCCAAGGCCGAAAAACTTTAAAAAATCGGGAAAACCGCCGTTTTCACTTGCATGACTTTTCTTTTCACGGAAATTAGTTTAAGGCCACCTATTCTAACTATCCACAAATAATCAGAATTTGCGAACCTTGTCTTCACCCCTTTCCACCCCCAAGACCGAAAAACGTAAAAAAATCGGGGAAACCGCCGTTTTCACTTGCGTGACTTTTCTTTTCACGGAAATTAGTTTAAGGCCACCTATTCTAACTATCCACAAAGAATCAGAATTTGCGAACCTCGTCTTCACCCCTTTCCACCCCCAAGACCGAAAAACGTAAAAAAATCGGGGAAACCGCCGTTTTCACTTGCATGACTTTTCTTTTCACGGAAATTAGTTTAAGGCCACCTATTCTAACTATCCACAAAGAATCAGAATTTGCGAACCTCGTCTTCACCCCTTTCCACCCTCAAGACCGAAAAACTTTAAAAAAATCGGGAAAACCGCCGTTTTCACTTGCATGACTTTTCTTTTCACGGAAATTAGTTTAAGGCCACCTATTCTAACTATCCACAAAGAATCAGAATTTGCGAACCTCGTCTTCACCCCTTTCCACCCCCAAGACCGAAAAACTTTAAAAAATCGGGAAAACCGCCGTTTTCACTTGCATGACTTTTCTTTTCACGGAAATTAGTTTAAGGCCACCTATTCTAACTATCCACAAAGAATCAGAATTTGCGAACCTCGTCTTCACCCCTTTCCACCCCCAAGACCGAAAAACCTAAAAAAATCGGGAAAACGGCCGTTTTCACTTGCACGACTTTTATTTTCACGGAAATTAGTTTAAGGCCACCTATTCTAACTATCCACAAAGAATCAGAATTTGCGAACCTCGTCTTCACCCCTTTCCACCCCCAAGACCGAAAAACTTAAAAAAATCGGGAAAACCGCCGTTTTCACTTGCATGACTTTTCTTTTCACGGAAATTAGTTTAAGGCCACCTATTCTAACTATCCACAAAGAATCAGAATTTGCGAACCTCGTCTTCACCCCTTTCCACCCCCAAGACCGAAAAACTTTAAAAAATCGGGAAAACCGCCGTTTTCACTTGCATGACTTTTCTTTTCACGGAAATTAGTTTAAGGCCACCTATTCTAACTATCCACAAAGAATCAGAATTTGCGAACCTCGTCTTCACCCCTTTCCACCCCCAAGACCGAAAAACCTAAAAAAATCGGGAAAACGGCCGTTTTCACTTGCATGACTTTTATTTTCACGGAAATTAGTTTAAGGCCACCTATTCTAACTATCCACGAAGAATCAGAATTTGCGAACCTCGTCTTCACCCCTTTCCACCCTCAAGACCGAAAAACGTAAAAAAATCGGGGAAACCGCCGTTTTCACTTGCATGACTTTTCTTTTCACGGAAATTAGTTTAAGGCCACCTATTCTAACTATCCACAAAGAATCAGAATTTGCGAACCTCGTCTTCACCCCTTTCCACCCCCAAGACCGAAAAACTTTAAAAAATCGGGAAAACCGCCGTTTTCACTTGCATGACTTTTCTTTTCACGGAAATTAGTTTAAGGCCACCTATTCTAACTATCCACAAATAATCAGAATTTGCGAACCTCGTCTTCACCCCTTTCCACCCCCAAGACCGAAAAACGTAAAAAAATCGGGGAAACCGCCGTTTTCACTTGCATGACTTTTCTTTTCACGGAAATTAGTTTAAGGCCACCTATTCTAACTATCCACAAAGAATCAGAATTTGCGAACCTCGTCTTCACCCCTTTCCACCCCCAAGACCGAAAAACGTAAAAAAATCGGGAAAACCGCCGTTTTCACTTGCATGACTTTTCTTTTCACGGAAATTAGTTTAAGGCCACCTATTCTAATTATCCACAAAGAATCAGAATTTGCGAACCTCGTCTTCACCCCTTTCCACCCCCAAGACCGAAAAACTTTAAAAAATCGGGAAAACCGCCGTTTTCACTTGCATGACTTTTCTTTTCACGGAAATTAGTTTAAGGCCACCTATTCTAACTATCCACAAAGAATCAGAATTTGCGAACCTCGTCTTCACCCCTTTCCACCCCCAAGACCGAAAAACTTAAAAAAATCGGGAAAACCGCCGTTTTCACTTGCATGACTTTTCTTTTCACGGAAATTAGTTTAAGGCCACCTATTCTAACTATCCACAAAGAATCAGAATTTGCGAACCTCGTCTTCACCCCTTTCCACCCCCAAGACCGAAAAACCTAAAAAAATCGGGAAAACGGCCGTTTTCACTTGCATGACTTTTATTTTCACGGAAATTAGTTTAAGGCCACCTATTCTAACTATCCACAAAGAATCAGAATTTGCGAACCTCGTCTTCACCCCTTTCCACCCCCAAGACCGAAAAAATTTAAAAAATCGGGAAAACCGCCGTTTTCACTTGCATGACTTTTCTTCTCAGGGAAATTAGTTTAAGGCCACCTATTCTAACTATCCACGAAGAATCAGAATTTGCGAACCTCGTCTTCACCCCTTTCCACCCCCAAGACCGAAAAACGTAAAAAAATCGGGAAAACGGCCGTTTTCACTTGCATGACTTTTATTTTCACGGAAATTAGTTTAAGGCCACCTATTCTAACTATCCACAAATAATCAGAATTTGCGAACCTCGTCTTCACCCCTATCCACCCCCAAGACCGAAAAACGTAAAAAAATCGGGGAAACCGCCGTTTTCACTTGCATGACTTTTCTTTTCAGGGAAATTAGTTTAAGGCCACTTATTCTAACTATCCACGAAGAATCAGAATTTGCGAACCTCGTCTTCACCCCTTTCCACCCCCAAGACCGAAAAACGTAAAAAAATCGGGAAAACGGCCGTTTTCACTTGCATGACTTTTATTTTCACGGAAATTAGTTTAAGGCCACCTATTCTAACTATCCACAAATAATCAGAATTTGCGAACCTCGTCTTCAACCCTTTCCACCCCCAAGACCGAAACACGTAAAAAAATCTTGGAAACCGCCGTTTTCACTTGCATGACTTTTCTTTTCACGGAAATTAGTTTAAGGCCACCTATTCTAACTATCCACGAAGAATCAGAATTTGCGAACCTCGTCTTCACCCCTTTCCACCCCCAAGAACGAAAAACTTAAAAAAATCGGGAAAACCGCCGTTTTCACTTGCATGACTTTTCTTTTCACGGAAATTAGTTTAAGGCCACCTATTCTAACTATCCACAAAGAATCAGAATTTGCGAACCTCGTCTTCACCCCTTTCCACCCCCAAGACCGAAAAACGTAAAAAAATCGGGGAAACCGCCGTTTTCACTTGCATGACTTTTCTTTTCACGGAAATTAGTTTAAGGCCACCTATTCTAACTATCCACGAAGAATCAGAATTTGCGAACCTCGTCTTCACCCCTTTCCACCCTCAAGACCGAAAAACGTAAAAAAATCGGGGAAACCGCCGTTTTCACTTGCATGACTTTTCTTTTCACGGAAATTAGTTTAAGGCCACCTATTCTAACTATCCACAAAGAATCAGAATTTGCGAACCTCGTCTTCACCCCTTTCCACCCCCAAGACCGAAAAACTTTAAAAAATCGGGAAAACCGCCGTTTTCACTTGCATGACTTTTCTTTTCACGGAAATTAGTTTAAGGCCACCTATTCTAACTATCCACAAATAATCAGAATTTGCGAACCTCGTCTTCACCCCTTTCCACCCCCAAGACCGAAAAACGTAAAAAAATCGGGGAAACCGCCGTTTTCACTTGCATGACTTTTCTTTTCACGGAAATTAGTTTAAGGCCACCTATTCTAACTATCCACAAAGAATCAGAATTTGCGAACCTCGTCTTCACCCCTTTCCACCCCCAAGACCGAAAAACTTTAAAAAATCGGGAAAACCGCCGTTTTCACTTGCATGACTTTTATTTTCACGGAAATTAGTTTAAGGCCACCTATTCTAACTATCCACAAAGAATCAGAATTTGCGAACCTCGTCTTCACCCCTTTCCACCCCCAAGACCGAAAAACTTTAAAAAATCGGGAAAACCGCCGTTTTCACTTGCATGACTTTTCTTTTCACGGAAATTAGTTTAAGGCCACCTATTCTAACTATCCACAAAGAATCAGAATTTGCGAACCTCGTCTTCACCCCTTTCCACCCCCAAGACCGAAAAACCTAAAAAAATCGGGAAAACGGCCGTTTTCACTTGCATGACTTTTATTTTCACAGAAATTAGTTTAAGGCCACCTATTCTAACTATCCACAAAGAATCAGAATTTGCGAACCTCGTCTTCACCCCTTTCCACCCCCAAGACCGAAAAACTTTAAAAAATCGGGGAAACCGCCGTTTTCACTTGCATGACTTTTCTTTTCACGGAAATTAGTTTAAGGCCACCTATTCTAACTATCCACAAAGAATCAGAATTTGCGAACCTCGTCTTCACCCCTTTCCACCCCCAAGACCGAAAAACTTTAAAAAATCGGGAAAACCGCCGTTTTCACTTACATGACTTTTCTTTTCACGGAAATTAGTTTAAGGCCACCTATTCTAACTATCCACAAAGAATCAGAATTTGCGAACCTCGTCTTCACCCCTTTCCACCCCCAAGACCGAAAAACCTAAAAAAATCGGGAAAACGGCCGTTTTCACTTGCATGACTTTTATTTTCACGGAAATTAGTTTAAGGCCACCTATTCTAACTATCCACAAAGAATCAGAATTTGCGAACCTCGTCTTCACCCCTTTCCACCCCCAAGACCGAAAAACTTTAAAAAATCGGGAAAACCGCCGTTTTCAATTGCATGACTTTTCTTTTCACGGAAATTAGTTTAAGGCCACCTATTCTAACTATCCACAAATAATCAGAATTTGCGAACCTCGTCTTCACCCCTTTCCACCCCCAAGACCGAAAAACCTAAAAAAATCGGGAAAACGGCCGTTTTCACTTGCATGACTTTTCTTTTCACGGAAATTAGTTTAAGGCCACCTATTCTAACTATCCACGAAGAATCAGAATTTGCGAACCTCGTCTTCACCCCTTTCCACCCTCAAGACCGAAAAACGTAAAAAAATCGGGGAAACCGCCGTTTTCACTTGCATGACTTTTCTTTTCACGGAAATTAGTTTAAGGCCACCTATTCTAACTATCCACAAAGAATCAGAATTTGCGAACCTCGTCTTCACCCCTTTCCACCCCCAAGGCCGAAAAACTTTAAAAAATCGGGAAAACCGCCGTTTTCACTTGCATGACTTTTCTTTTCACGGAAATTAGTTTAAGGCCACCTATTCTAACTATCCACAAATAATCAGAATTTGCGAACCTTGTCTTCACCCCTTTCCACCCCCAAGACCGAAAAACGTAAAAAAATCGGGGAAACCGCCGTTTTCACTTGCGTGACTTTTCTTTTCACGGAAATTAGTTTAAGGCCACCTATTCTAACTATCCACAAAGAATCAGAATTTGCGAACCTCGTCTTCACCCCTTTCCACCCCCAAGACCGAAAAACGTAAAAAAATCGGGGAAACCGCCGTTTTCACTTGCATGACTTTTCTTTTCACGGAAATTAGTTTAAGGCCACCTATTCTAACTATCCACAAAGAATCAGAATTTGCGAACCTCGTCTTCACCCCTTTCCACCCTCAAGACCGAAAAACTTTAAAAAAATCGGGAAAACCGCCGTTTTCACTTGCATGACTTTTCTTTTCACGGAAATTAGTTTAAGGCCACCTATTCTAACTATCCACAAAGAATCAGAATTTGCGAACCTCGTCTTCACCCCTTTCCACCCCCAAGACCGAAAAACTTTAAAAAATCGGGAAAACCGCCGTTTTCACTTGCATGACTTTTCTTTTCACGGAAATTAGTTTAAGGCCACCTATTCTAACTATCCACAAAGAATCAGAATTTGCGAACCTCGTCTTCACCCCTTTCCACCCCCAAGACCGAAAAACTTTAAAAAATCGGGGAAACCGCCGTTTTCACTTGCATGACTTTTCTTTTCACGGAAATTAGTTTAAGGCCACCTATTCTAACTATCCACAAAGAATCAGAATTTGCGAACCTCGTCTTCACCCCTTTCCACCCCCAAGACCGAAAAACTTTAAAAAATCGGGAAAACCGCCGTTTTCACTTACATGACTTTTCTTTTCACGGAAATTAGTTTATGGCCACCTATTCTAACTATCCACAAAGAATCAGAATTTGCGAACCTCGTCTTCACCCCTTTCCACCCCCAAGACCGAAAAACTTTAAAAAATCGGGAAAACGGCCGTTTTCACTTGCATGACTTTTATTTTCACGGAAATTAGTTTAAGGCCACCTATTCTAACTATCCACAAAGAATCAGAATTTGCGAACCTCGTCTTCACCCCTTTCCACCCCCAAGACCGAAAAACTTTAAAAAATCGGGAAAACCGCCGTTTTCAATTGCATGACTTTTCTTTTCACGGAAATTAGTTTAAGGCCACCTATTCTAACTATCCACAAATAATCAGAATTTGCGAACCTCGTCTTCACCCCTTTCCACCCCCAAGACCGAAAAACCTAAAAAAATCGGGAAAACGGCCGTTTTCACTTGCATGACTTTTCTTTTCACGGAAATTAGTTTAAGGCCACCTATTCTAACTATCCACGAAGAATCAGAATTTGCGAACCTCGTCTTCACCCCTTTCCACCCTCAAGACCGAAAAACGTAAAAAAATCGGGGAAACCGCCGTTTTCACTTGCATGACTTTTCTTTTCACGGAAATTAGTTTAAGGCCACCTATTCTAACTATCCACAAAGAATCAGAATTTGCGAACCTCGTCTTCACCCCTTTCCACCCCCAAGGCCGAAAAACTTTAAAAAATCGGGAAAACCGCCGTTTTCACTTGCATGACTTTTCTTTTCACGGAAATTAGTTTAAGGCCACCTATTCTAACTATCCACAAATAATCAGAATTTGCGAACCTTGTCTTCACACCTTTCCACCCCCAAGACCGAAAAACGTAAAAAAATCGGGGAAACCGCCGTTTTCACTTGCGTGACTTTTCTTTTCACGGAAATTAGTTTAAGGCCACCTATTCTAACTATCCACAAAGAATCAGAATTTGCGAACCTCGTCTTCACCCCTTTCCACCCCCAAGACCGAAAAACTTTAAAAAATCGGGAAAACCGCCGTTTTCACTTGCATGACTTTTCTTTTCACGGAAATTAGTTTAAGGCCACCTATTCTAACTATCCACAAATAATCAGAATTTGCGAACCTCGTCTTCACCCCTTTCCACCCCCAAGACCGAAAAACGTAAAAAAATCGGGGAAACCGCCGTTTTCACTTGCATGACTTTTCTTTTCACGGAAATTAGTTTAAGGCCACCTATTCTAACTATCCACAAAGAATCAGAATTTGCGAACCTCGTCTTCACCCCTTTCCACCCCCAAGACCGAAAAACTTTAAAAAATCGGGAAAACCGCCGTTTTCACTTGCATGACTTTTCTTTTCACGGAAATTAGTTTAAGGCCACCTATTCTAACTATCCACGAAGAATCAGAATTTGCGAACCTCGTCTTCACCCCTTTCCACCCCCAAGACCGAAAAACGTAAAAAAATCGGGGAAACCGCCGTTTTCACTTGCATGACTTTTCTTTCCACGGAAATTAGTTTAAGGCCACCTATTCTAACTATCCACAAATAATCAAAATTTGCGAACCTCGTCTTCACCCCTTTCCACCCCCAAGACCGAAAAACGTAAAAAAATCGGGAAAACCGCCGTTTTCACTTGCATGACTTTTCTTTTCACGGAAATTAGTTTAAGGCCACCTATTCTAACTATCCACAAAGAATCAGAATTTGCGAACCTCGTCTTCACCCCTTTCCACCCCCAAGACCGAAAAACCTAAAAAAATCGGGAAAACGGCCGTTTTCACTTGCACGACTTTTATTTTCACGGAAATTAGTTTAAGGCCACCTATTCTAACTATCCACAAAGAATCAGAATTTGCGAACCTCGTCTTCACCCCTTTCCACCCCCAAGACCGAAAAACTTAAAAAAATCGGGAAAACCGCCGTTTTCACTTGCATGACTTTTCTTTTCACGGAAATTAGTTTAAGGCCACCTATTCTAACTATCCACAAAGAATCAGAATTTGCGAACCTCGTCTTCACCCCTTTCCACCCCCAAGACCGAAAAACTTTAAAAAATCGGGAAAACCGCCGTTTTCACTTGCATGACTTTTCTTTTCACGGAAATTAGTTTAAGGCCACCTATTCTAACTATCCACAAAGAATCAGAATTTGCGAACCTCGTCTTCACCCCTTTCCACCCCCAAGACCGAAAAACCTAAAAAAATCGGGAAAACCGCCGTTTTCACTTGCATGACTTTTCTTTTCAGGGAAATTAGTTTAAGGCCACCTATTCTAACTATCCACGAAGAATCAGAATTTGCGAACCTCGTCTTCACCCCTTTCCACCCCCAAGACCGAAAAACGTAAAAAAATCGGGAAAACGGCCGTTTTCACTTGCATGACTTTTATTTTCACGGAAATTAGTTTAAGGCCACCTATTCTAACTATCCACAAATAATCAGAATTTGCGAACCTCGTCTTCACCCCTTTCCACCCCCAAGACCGAAAAACGTAAAAAAATCGGGGAAACCGCCGTTTTCACTTGCATGACTTTTCTTTTCACGGAAATTAGTTTAAGGCCACCTATTCTAACTATCCACAAAGAATCAGAATTTGCGAACCTCGTCTTCACCCCTTTCCACCCCCAAGACCGAAAAACTTTAAAAAATCGGGAAAACCGCCGTTTTCACTTGCATGACTTTTCTTTTCACGGAAATTAGTTTAAGGCCACCTATTCTAACTATCCACAAATAATCAGAATTTGCGAACCTCGTCTTCACCCCTTTCCACCCCCAAGACCGAAAAACGTAAAAAAATCGGGGAAACCGCCGTTTTCACTTGCATGACTTTTCTTTTCACGGAAATTAGTTTAAGGCCACCTATTCTAACTATCCACAAAGAATCAGAATTTGCGAACCTCGTCTTCACCCCTTTCCACCCCCAAGACCGAAAAACTTTAAAAAATCGGGAAAACCGCCGTTTTCACTTGCATGACTTTTCTTTTCACGGAAATTAGTTTAAGGCCACCTATTCTAACTATCCACGAAGAATCAGAATTTGCGAACCTCGTCTTCACCCCTTTCCACCCCCAAGACCGAAAAACGTAAAAAAATCGGGGAAACCGCCGTTTTCACTTGCATGACTTTTCTTTCCACGGAAATTAGTTTAAGGCCACCTATTCTAACTATCCACAAATAATCAAAATTTGCGAACCTCGTCTTCACCCCTTTCCACCCCCAAGACCGAAAAACGTAAAAAAATCGGGAAAACCGCCGTTTTCACTTGCATGACTTTTCTTTTCACGGAAATTAGTTTAAGGCCACCTATTCTAACTATCCACAAAGAATCAGAATTTGCGAACCTCGTCTTCACCCCTTTCCACCCCCAAGACCGAAAAACCTAAAAAAATCGGGAAAACGGCCGTTTTCACTTGCACGACTTTTATTTTCACGGAAATTAGTTTAAGGCCACCTATTCTAACTATCCACAAAGAATCAGAATTTGCGAACCTCGTCTTCACCCCTTTCCACCCCCAAGACCGAAAAACTTAAAAAAATCGGGAAAACCGCCGTTTTCACTTGCATGACTTTTCTTTTCACGGAAATTAGTTTAAGGCCACCTATTCTAACTATCCACAAAGAATCAGAATTTGCGAACCTCGTCTTCACCCCTTTCCACCCCCAAGACCGAAAAACTTTAAAAAATCGGGAAAACCGCCGTTTTCACTTGCATGACTTTTCTTTTCACGGAAATTAGTTTAAGGCCACCTATTCTAACTATCCACAAAGAATCAGAATTTGCGAACCTCGTCTTCACCCCTTTCCACCCCCAAGACCGAAAAACCTAAAAAAATCGGGAAAACGGCCGTTTTCACTTGCATGACTTTTATTTTCACGGAAATTAGTTTAAGGCCACCTATTCTAACTATCCACGAAGAATCAGAATTTGCGAACCTCGTCTTCACCCCTTTCCACCCTCAAGACCGAAAAACGTAAAAAAATCGGGGAAACCGCCGTTTTCACTTGCATGACTTTTCTTTTCACGGAAATTAGTTTAAGGCCACCTATTCTAACTATCCACAAAGAATCAGAACTTGCGAACCTCGTCTTCACCCCTTTCCACCCCCAAGACCGAAAAACTTTAAAAAATCGGGAAAACCGCCGTTTTCACTTGCATGACTTTTCTTTTCACGGAAATTAGTTTAAGGCCACCTATTCTAACTATCCACAAATAATCAGAATTTGCGAACCTCGTCTTCACCCCTTTCCACCCCCAAGACCGAAAAACGTAAAAAAATCGGGGAAACCGCCGTTTTCACTTGCATGACTTTTCTTTTCACGGAAATTAGTTTAAGGCCACCTATTCTAACTATCCACAAAGAATCAGAATTTGCGAACCTCGTCTTCACCCCTTTCCACCCCCAAGACCGAAAAACTTTAAAAAATCGGGAAAACCGCCGTTTTCACTTGCATGACTTTTCTTTTCACGGAAATTAGTTTAAGGCCACCTATTCTAACTATCCACAAAGAATCAGAATTTGCGAACCTCGTCTTCACCCCTTTCCACCCCCAAGACCGAAAAACCTAAAAAAATCGGGAAAACGGCCGTTTTCACTTGCATGACTTTTATTTTCACGGAAATTAGTTTAAGGCCACCTATTCTAACTATCCACAAAGAATCAGAATTTGCGAACCTCGTCTTCACCCCTTTCCACCCCCAAGACCGAAAAACTTTAAAAAATCGGGAAAACCGCCGTTTTCACTTGCATGACTTTTCTTTTCACGGAAATTAGTTTAAGGCCACCTATTCTAACTATCCACAAAGAATCAGAATTTGCGAACCTCGTCTTCACCCCTTTCCACCCCCAAGACCGAAAAACTTTAATAAATCGGGAAAACCGCCGTTTTCACTTGCATGACTTTTCTTTTCACGGAAATTAGTTTAAGGCCACCTATTCTAACTATCCACAAAGAATCAGAATTTGCGAACCTCGTCTTCACCCCTTTCCACCCCCAAGACCGAAAAACCTAAAAAAATCGGGAAAACGGCCGTTTTCACTTGCATGACTTTTATTTTCACGGAAATTAGTTTAAGGCCACCTATTCTAACTATCCACAAAGAATCAGAATTTGCGAACCTCGTCTTCACCCCTTTCCACCCCCAAGACCGAAAAACTTTAAAAAATCGGGAAAACCGCCGTTTTCACTTGCATGACTTTTCTTTTCAGGGAAATTAGTTTAAGGCCACCTATTCTAACTATCCACGAAGAATCAGAATTTGCGAACCTCGTCTTCACCCCTTTCCACCCCCAAGACCGAAAAACGTAAAAAAATCGGGAAAACGGCCGTTTTCACTTGCATGACTTTTATTTTCACGGAAATTAGTTTAAGGCCACCTATTCTAACTATCCACAAATAATCAGAATTTGCGAACCTCGTCTTCACCCCTTTCCACCCCCAAGACCGAAAAACGTAAAAAAATCGGGGAAACCGCCGTTTTCACTTGCATGACTTTTCTTTTCACGGAAATTAGTTTAAGGCCACCTATTCTAACTATCCACAAAGAATCAGAATTTGCGAACCTCGTCTTCACCCCTTTCCACCCCCAAGACCGAAAAATTTTAAAAAATCGGGAAAACCGCCGTTTTCACTTGCATGACTTTTCTTTTCACGGAAATTAGTTTAAGGCCACCTATTCTAACTATCCACGAAGAATCAGAATTTGCGAACCTCGTCTTCACCCCTTTCCACCCCCAAGACCGAAAAACGTAAAAAAATCGGGGAAACCGCCGTTTTCACTTGCATGACTTTTCTTTTCACGGAAATTAGTTTAAGGCCACCTATTCTATCTATCCACAAATAATCAGAATTTGCGAACCTCGTCTTCACCCCTTTCCACCCCCAAGACCGAAAAACGTAAAAAAATCGGGAAAACCGCCGTTTTCACTTGCATGACTTTTCTTTTCACGGAAATTAGTTTAAGGCCACCTATTCTAATTATCCACAAAGAATCAGAATTTGCGAACCTCGTCTTCACCCCTTTCCACCCCCAAGACCGAAAAACTTTAAAAAATCGGGAAAACCGCCGTTTTCACTTGCATGACTTTTCTTTTCACGGAAATTAGTTTAAGGCCACCTATTCTAACTATCCACAAAGAATCAGAATTTGCGAACCTCGTCTTCACCCCTTTCCACCCCCAAGACCGAAAAACTTAAAAAAATCGGGAAAACCGCCGTTTTCACTTGCATGACTTTTCTTTTCACGGAAATTAGTTTAAGGCCACCTATTCTAACTATCCACAAAGAATCAGAATTTGCGAACCTCGTCTTCACCCCTTTCCACCCCCAAGACCGAAAAACCTAAAAAAATCGGGAAAACGGCCGTTTTCACTTGCATGACTTTTATTTTCACGGAAATTAGTTTAAGGCCACCTATTCTAACTATCCACAAAGAATCAGAATTTGCGAACCTCGTCTTCACCCCTTTCCACCCCCAAGACCGAAAAACTTTAAAAAATCGGGAAAACCGCCGTTTTCACTTGCATGACTTTTCTTTTCAGGGAAATTAGTTTAAGGCCACCTATTCTAACTATCCACGAAGAATCAGAATTTGCGAACCTCGTCTTCACCCCTTTCCACCCCCAAGACCGAAAAACGTAAAAAAATCGGGAAAACGGCCGTTTTCACTTGCATGACTTTTATTTTCACGGAAATTAGTTTAAGGCCACCTATTCTAACTATCCACAAATAATCAGAATTTGCGAACCTCGTCTTCACCCCTATCCACCCCCAAGACCGAAAAACGTAAAAAAATCGGGGAAACCGCCGTTTTCACTTGCATGACTTTTCTTTTCAGGGAAATTAGTTTAAGGCCACTTATTCTAACTATCCACGAAGAATCAGAATTTGCGAACCTCGTCTTCACCCCTTTCCACCCCCAAGACCGAAAAACGTAAAAAAATCGGGAAAACGGCCGTTTTCACTTGCATGACTTTTATTTTCACGGAAATTAGTTTAAGGCCACCTATTCTAACTATCCACAAATAATCAGAATTTGCGAACCTCGTCTTCAACCCTTTCCACCCCCAAGACCGAAACACGTAAAAAAATCTTGGAAACCGCCGTTTTCACTTGCATGACTTTTCTTTTCACGGAAATTAGTTTAAGGCCACCTATTCTAACTATCCACGAAGAATCAGAATTTGCGAACCTCGTCTTCACCCCTTTCCACCCCCAAGAACGAAAAACTTAAAAAAATCGGGAAAACCGCCGTTTTCACTTGCATGACTTTTCTTTTCACGGAAATTAGTTTAAGGCCACCTATTCTAACTATCCACAAAGAATCAGAATTTGCGAACCTCGTCTTCACCCCTTTCCACCCCCAAGACCGAAAAACGTAAAAAAATCGGGGAAACCGCCGTTTTCACTTGCATGACTTTTCTTTTCACGGAAATTAGTTTAAGGCCACCTATTCTAACTATCCACGAAGAATCAGAATTTGCGAACCTCGTCTTCACCCCTTTCCACCCTCAAGACCGAAAAACGTAAAAAAATCGGGGAAACCGCCGTTTTCACTTGCATGACTTTTCTTTTCACGGAAATTAGTTTAAGGCCACCTATTCTAACTATCCACAAAGAATCAGAATTTGCGAACCTCGTCTTCACCCCTTTCCACCCCCAAGACCGAAAAACCTAAAAAAATCGGGAAAACGGCCGTTTTCACTTGCATGACTTTTATTTTCACGGAAATTAGTTTAAGGCCACCTATTCTAACTATCCACAAAGAATCAGAATTTGCGAACCTCGTCTTCACCCCTTTCCACCCCCAAGACCGAAAAACTTTAAAAAATCGGGAAAACCGCCGTTTTCACTTGCATGACTTTTCTTTTCACGGAAATTAGTTTAAGGCCACCTATTCTAACTATCCACAAAGAATCAGAATTTGCGAAACTCGTCTTCACCCCTTTCCACCCCCAAGACCGAAAAACTTTAAAAAATCGGGAAAACCGCCGTTTTCACTTGCATGACTTTTCTTTTCACGGAAATTAGTTTAAGGCCACCTATTCTAACTATCCACAAAGAATCAGAATTTGCGAACCTCGTCTTCACCCCTTTCCACCCCCAAGACCGAAAAACCTAAAAAAATCGGGAAAACGGCCGTTTTCACTTGCATGACTTTTATTTTCACGGAAATTAGTTTAAGGCCACCTATTCTAACTATCCACAAAGAATCAGAATTTGCGAACCTCGTCTTCACCCCTTTCCACCCCCAAGACCGAAAAACTTTAAAAAATCGGGAAAACCGCCGTTTTCACTTGCATGACTTTTCTTTTCAGGGAAATTAGTTTAAGGCCACCTATTCTAACTATCCACGAAGAATCAGAATTTGCGAACCTCGTCTTCACCCCTTTCCACCCCCAAGACCGAAAAACGTAAAAAAATCGGGAAAACGGCCGTTTTCACTTGCATGACTTTTATTTTCACGGAAATTAGTTTAAGGCCACCTATTCTAACTATCCACAAATAATCAGAATTTGCGAACCTCGTCTTCACCCCTTTCCACCCCCAAGACCGAAAAACGTAAAAAAATCGGGGAAACCGCCGTTTTCACTTGCATGACTTTTCTTTTCACGGAAATTAGTTTAAGGCCACCTATTCTAACTATCCACAAAGAATCAGAATTTGCGAACCTCGTCTTCACCCCTTTCCACCCTCAAGACCGAAAAACTTTAAAAAAATCGGGAAAACCGCCGTTTTCACTTGCATGACTTTTCTTTTCACGGAAATTAGTTTAAGGCCACCTATTCTAACTATCCACAAAGAATCAGAATTTGCGAACCTCGTCTTCACCCCTTTCCACCCCCAAGACCGAAAAACTTTAAAAAATCGGGAAAACCGCCGTTTTCACTTGCATGACTTTTCTTTTCACGGAAATTAGTTTAAGGCCACCTATTCTAACTATCCACAAAGAATCAGAATTTGCGAACCTCGTCTTCACCCCTTTCCACCCCCAAGACCGAAAAACCTAAAAAAATCGGGAAAACGGCCGTTTTCACTTGCATGACTTTTATTTTCACGGAAATTAGTTTAAGGCCACCTATTCTAACTATCCACAAAGAATCAGAATTTGCGAACCTCGTCTTCACCCCTTTCCACCCCCAAGACCGAAAAACTTTAAAAAATCGGGGAAACCGCCGTTTTCACTTGCATGACTTTTCTTTTCACGGAAATTAGTTTAAGGCCACCTATTCTAACTATCCACAAAGAATCAGAATTTGCGAACCTCGTCTTCACCCCTTTCCACCCCCAAGACCGAAAAACTTTAAAAAATCGGGAAAACCGCCGTTTTCACTTACATGACTTTTCTTTTCACGGAAATTAGTTTAAGGCCACCTATTCTAACTATCCACAAAGAATCAGAATTTGCGAACCTCGTCTTCACCCCTTTCCACCCCCAAGACCGAAAAACCTAAAAAAATCGGGAAAACGGCCGTTTTCACTTGCATGACTTTTATTTTCACGGAAATTAGTTTAAGGCCACCTATTCTAACTATCCACAAAGAATCAGAATTTGCGAACCTCGTCTTCACCCCTTTCCACCCCCAAGACCGAAAAACTTTAAAAAATCGGGAAAACCGCCGTTTTCAATTGCATGACTTTTCTTTTCACGGAAATTAGTTTAAGGCCACCTATTCTAACTATCCACAAATAATCAGAATTTGCGAACCTCGTCTTCACCCCTTTCCACCCCCAAGACCGAAAAACCTAAAAAAATCGGGAAAACGGCCGTTTTCACTTGCATGACTTTTCTTTTCACGGAAATTAGTTTAAGGCCACCTATTCTAACTATCCACAAAGAATCAGAATTTGCGACCCTCGTCTTCACCCCTTTCCACCCCCAAGGCCGAAAAACTTTAAAAAATCGGGAAAACCGCCGTTTTCACTTGCATGACTTTTCTTTTCACGGAAATTAGTTTAAGGCCACCTATTCTAACTATCCACAAATAATCAGAATTTGCGAACCTTGTCTTCACCCCTTTCCACCCCCAAGACCGAAAAACGTAAAAAAATCGGGGAAACCGCCGTTTTCACTTGCGTGACTTTTCTTTTCACGGAAATTAGTTTAAGGCCACCTATTCTAACTATCCACAAAGAATCAGAATTTGCGAACCTCGTCTTCACCCCTTTCCACCCCCAAGACCGAAAAACTTTAAAAAATCGGGAAAACCGCCGTTTTCACTTGCATGACTTTTCTTTTCACGGAAATTAGTTTAAGGCCACCTATTCTAACTATCCACAAATAATCAGAATTTGCGAACCTCGTCTTCACCCCTTTCCACCCCCAAGACCGAAAAACGTAAAAAAATCGGGGAAACCGCCGTTTTCACTTGCATGACTTTTCTTTTCACGGAAATTAGTTTAAGGCCACCTATTCTAACTATCCACAAAGAATCAGAATTTGCGAACCTCGTCTTCACCCCTTTCCACCCCCAAGACCGAAAAACTTTAAAAAATCGGGAAAACCGCCGTTTTCACTTGCATGACTTTTCTTTTCACGGAAATTAGTTTAAGGCCACCTATTCTAACTATCCACAAAGAATCAGAATTTGCGAACCTCGTCTTCACCCCTTTCCACCCCCAAGACCGAAAAACTTTAAAAAATCGGGAAAACCGCCGTTTTCACTTACATGACTTTTCTTTTCACGGAAATTAGTTTAAGGCCACCTATTCTAACTATCCACAAAGAATCAGAATTTGCGAACCTCGTCTTCACCCCTTTCCACCCCCAAGACCGAAAAACGTAAAAAAATCGGGAAAACGGCCGTTTTCACTTGCATGACTTTTATTTTCACGGAAATTAGTTTAAGGCCACCTATTCTAACTATCCACGAAGAATCAGAATTTGCGAACCTCGTCTTCACCCCTTTCCACCCCCAAGACCGAAAAACGTAAAAAAATCGGGAAAACGGCCGTTTTCACTTGCATGACTTTTATTTTCACGGAAATTAGTTTAAGGCCACCTATTCTAACTATCCACAAATAATCAGAATTTGCGAACCTCGTCTTCACCCCTTTCCACCCCCAAGACCGAAAAACGTAAAAAAATCGGGGAAACCGCCGTTTTCACTTGCATGACTTTTCTTTTCACGGAAATTAGTTTAAGGCCACCTATTCTAACTATCCACAAAGAATCAGAATTTGCGAACCTCGTCTTCACCCCTTTCCACCCCCAAGACCGAAAAATTTTAAAAAATCGGGAAAACCGCCGTTTTCACTTGCATGACTTTTCTTTTCACGGAAATTAGTTTAAGGCCACCTATTCTAACTATCCACGAAGAATCAGAATTTGCGAACCTCGTCTTCACCCCTTTCCACCCCCAAGACCGAAAAACGTAAAAAAATCGGGGAAACCGCCGTTTTCACTTGCATGACTTTTCTTTTCACGGAAATTAGTTTAAGGCCACCTATTCTATCTATCCACAAATAATCAGAATTTGCGAACCTCGTCTTCACCCCTTTCCACCCCCAAGACCGAAAAACGTAAAAAAATCGGGAAAACCGCCGTTTTCACTTGCATGACTTTTCTTTTCACGGAAATTAGTTTAAGGCCACCTATTCTAATTATCCACAAAGAATCAGAATTTGCGAACCTCGTCTTCACCCCTTTCCACCCCCAAGACCGAAAAACTTTAAAAAATCGGGAAAACCGCCGTTTTCACTTGCATGACTTTTCTTTTCACGGAAATTAGTTTAAGGCCACCTATTCTAACTATCCACAAAGAATCAGAATTTGCGAACCTCGTCTTCACCCCTTTCCACCCCCAAGACCGAAAAACTTAAAAAAATCGGGAAAACCGCCGTTTTCACTTGCATGACTTTTCTTTTCACGGAAATTAGTTTAAGGCCACCTATTCTAACTATCCACAAAGAATCAGAATTTGCGAACCTCGTCTTCACCCCTTTCCACCCCCAAGACCGAAAAACCTAAAAAAATCGGGAAAACGGCCGTTTTCACTTGCATGACTTTTATTTTCACGGAAATTAGTTTAAGGCCACCTATTCTAACTATCCACAAAGAATCAGAATTTGCGAACCTCGTCTTCACCCCTTTCCACCCCCAAGACCGAAAAACTTTAAAAAATCGGGAAAACCGCCGTTTTCACTTGCATGACTTTTCTTTTCAGGGAAATTAGTTTAAGGCCACCTATTCTAACTATCCACGAAGAATCAGAATTTGCGAACCTCGTCTTCACCCCTTTCCACCCCCAAGACCGAAAAACGTAAAAAAATCGGGAAAACGGCCGTTTTCACTTGCCTGACTTTTATTTTCACGGAAATTAGTTTAAGGCCACCTATTCTAACTATCCACAAATAATCAGAATTTGCGAACCTCGTCTTCACCCCTATCCACCCCCAAGACCGAAAAACGTAAAAAAATCGGGGAAACCGCCGTTTTCACTTGCATGACTTTTCTTTTCAGGGAAATTAGTTTAAGGCCACTTATTCTAACTATCCACGAAGAATCAGAATTTGCGAACCTCGTCTTCACCCCTTTCCACCCCCAAGACCGAAAAACGTAAAAAAATCGGGAAAACGGCCGTTTTCACTTGCATGACTTTTATTTTCACGGAAATTAGTTTAAGGCCACCTATTCTAACTATCCACAAATAATCAGAATTTGCGAACCTCGTCTTCAACCCTTTCCACCCCCAAGACCGAAACACGTAAAAAAATCTTGGAAACCGCCGTTTTCACTTGCATGACTTTTCTTTTCACGGAAATTAGTTTAAGGCCACCTATTCTAACTATCCACGAAGAATCAGAATTTGCGAACCTCGTCTTCACCCCTTTCCACCCCCAAGAACGAAAAACTTAAAAAAATCGGGAAAACCGCCGTTTTCACTTGCATGACTTTTCTTTTCACGGAAATTAGTTTAAGGCCACCTATTCTAACTATCCACAAAGAATCAGAATTTGCGAACCTCGTCTTCACCCCTTTCCACCCCCAAGACCGAAAAACGTAAAAAAATCGGGGAAACCGCCGTTTTCACTTGCATGACTTTTCTTTTCACGGAAATTAGTTTAAGGCCACCTATTCTAACTATCCACGAAGAATCAGAATTTGCGAACCTCGTCTTCACCCCTTTCCACCCTCAAGACCGAAAAACGTAAAAAAATCGGGGAAACCGCCGTTTTCACTTGCATGACTTTTCTTTTCACGGAAATTAGTTTAAGGCCACCTATTCTAACTATCCACAAAGAATCAGAATTTGCGAACCTCGTCTTCACCCCTTTCCACCCCCAAGACCGAAAAACCTAAAAAAATCGGGAAAACGGCCGTTTTCACTTGCATGACTTTTATTTTCACGGAAATTAGTTTAAGGCCACCTATTCTAACTATCCACAAAGAATCAGAATTTGCGAACCTCGTCTTCACCCCTTTCCACCCCCAAGACCGAAAAACTTTAAAAAATCGGGAAAACCGCCGTTTTCACTTGCATGACTTTTCTTTTCACGGAAATTAGTTTAAGGCCACCTATTCTAACTATCCACAAAGAATCAGAATTTGCGAAACTCGTCTTCACCCCTTTCCACCCCCAAGACCGAAAAACTTTAAAAAATCGGGAAAACCGCCGTTTTCACTTGCATGACTTTTCTTTTCACGGAAATTAGTTTAAGGCCACCTATTCTAACTATCCACAAAGAATCAGAATTTGCGAACCTCGTCTTCACCCCTTTCCACCCCCAAGACCGAAAAACCTAAAAAAATCGGGAAAACGGCCGTTTTCACTTGCATGACTTTTATTTTCACGGAAATTAGTTTAAGGCCACCTATTCTAACTATCCACAAAGAATCAGAATTTGCGAACCTCGTCTTCACCCCTTTCCACCCCCAAGACCGAAAAACTTTAAAAAATCGGGAAAACCGCCGTTTTCACTTGCATGACTTTTCTTTTCAGGGAAATTAGTTTAAGGCCACCTATTCTAACTATCCACGAAGAATCAGAATTTGCGAACCTCGTCTTCACCCCTTTCCACCCCCAAGACCGAAAAACGTAAAAAAATCGGGAAAACGGCCGTTTTCACTTGCATGACTTTTATTTTCACGGAAATTAGTTTAAGGCCACCTATTCTAACTATCCACAAATAATCAGAATTTGCGAACCTCGTCTTCACCCCTTTCCACCCCCAAGACCGAAAAACGTAAAAAAATCGGGGAAACCGCCGTTTTCACTTGCATGACTTTTCTTTTCACGGAAATTAGTTTAAGGCCACCTATTCTAACTATCCACAAAGAATCAGAATTTGCGAACCTCGTCTTCACCCCTTTCCACCCTCAAGACCGAAAAACTTTAAAAAAATCGGGAAAACCGCCGTTTTCACTTGCATGACTTTTCTTTTCACGGAAATTAGTTTAAGGCCACCTATTCTAACTATCCACAAAGAATCAGAATTTGCGAACCTCGTCTTCACCCCTTTCCACCCCCAAGACCGAAAAACTTTAAAAAATCGGGAAAACCGCCGTTTTCACTTGCATGACTTTTCTTTTCACGGAAATTAGTTTAAGGCCACCTATTCTAACTATCCACAAAGAATCAGAATTTGCGAACCTCGTCTTCACCCCTTTCCACCCCCAAGACCGAAAAACCTAAAAAAATCGGGAAAACGGCCGTTTTCACTTGCATGACTTTTATTTTCACGGAAATTAGTTTAAGGCCACCTATTCTAACTATCCACAAAGAATCAGAATTTGCGAACCTCGTCTTCACCCCTTTCCACCCCCAAGACCGAAAAACTTTAAAAAATCGGGGAAACCGCCGTTTTCACTTGCATGACTTTTCTTTTCACGGAAATTAGTTTAAGGCCACCTATTCTAACTATCCACAAAGAATCAGAATTTGCGAACCTCGTCTTCACCCCTTTCCACCCCCAAGACCGAAAAACTTTAAAAAATCGGGAAAACCGCCGTTTTCACTTACATGACTTTTCTTTTCACGGAAATTAGTTTAAGGCCACCTATTCTAACTATCCACAAAGAATCAGAATTTGCGAACCTCGTCTTCACCCCTTTCCACCCCCAAGACCGAAAAACCTAAAAAAATCGGGAAAACGGCCGTTTTCACTTGCATGACTTTTATTTTCACGGAAATTAGTTTAAGGCCACCTATTCTAACTATCCACAAAGAATCAGAATTTGCGAACCTCGTCTTCACCCCTTTCCACCCCCAAGACCGAAAAACTTTAAAAAATCGGGAAAACCGCCGTTTTCAATTGCATGACTTTTCTTTTCACGGAAATTAGTTTAAGGCCACCTATTCTAACTATCCACAAATAATCAGAATTTGCGAACCTCGTCTTCACCCCTTTCCACCCCCAAGACCGAAAAACCTAAAAAAATCGGGAAAACGGCCGTTTTCACTTGCATGACTTTTCTTTTCACGGAAATTAGTTTAAGGCCACCTATTCTAACTATCCACAAAGAATCAGAATTTGCGACCCTCGTCTTCACCCCTTTCCACCCCCAAGGCCGAAAAACTTTAAAAAATCGGGAAAACCGCCGTTTTCACTTGCATGACTTTTCTTTTCACGGAAATTAGTTTAAGGCCACCTATTCTAACTATCCACAAATAATCAGAATTTGCGAACCTTGTCTTCACCCCTTTCCACCCCCAAGACCGAAAAACGTAAAAAAATCGGGGAAACCGCCGTTTTCACTTGCGTGACTTTTCTTTTCACGGAAATTAGTTTAAGGCCACCTATTCTAACTATCCACAAAGAATCAGAATTTGCGAACCTCGTCTTCACCCCTTTCCACCCCCAAGACCGAAAAACTTTAAAAAATCGGGAAAACCGCCGTTTTCACTTGCATGACTTTTCTTTTCACGGAAATTAGTTTAAGGCCACCTATTCTAACTATCCACAAATAATCAGAATTTGCGAACCTCGTCTTCACCCCTTTCCACCCCCAAGACCGAAAAACGTAAAAAAATCGGGGAAACCGCCGTTTTCACTTGCATGACTTTTCTTTTCACGGAAATTAGTTTAAGGCCACCTATTCTAACTATCCACAAAGAATCAGAATTTGCGAACCTCGTCTTCACCCCTTTCCACCCCCAAGACCGAAAAACTTTAAAAAATCGGGAAAACCGCCGTTTTCACTTGCATGACTTTTCTTTTCACGGAAATTAGTTTAAGGCCACCTATTCTAACTATCCACAAAGAATCAGAATTTGCGAACCTCGTCTTCACCCCTTTCCACCCCCAAGACCGAAAAACTTTAAAAAATCGGGAAAACCGCCGTTTTCACTTGCATGACTTTTCTTTTCAGGGAAATTAGTTTAAGGCCACCTATTCTAACTATCCACAAATAATCAGAATTTGCGAACCTCGTCTTCACCCCTTTCCACCCCCAAGACCGAAAAACGTAAAAAAATCGGGGAAACCGCCGTTTTCACTTGCATGACTTTTCTTTTCACGGAAATTAGTTTAAGGCCACCTATTCTAACTATCCACAAAGAATCAGAATTTGCGAACCTCGTCTTCACCCCTTTCCACCCCCAAGACCGAAAAACTTTAAAAAATCGGGAAAACCGCCGTTTTCACTTGCATGACTTTTCTTTTCACGGAAATTAGTTTAAGGCCACCTATTCTAACTATCCACAAATAATCAGAATTTGCGAACCTCGTCTTCACCCCTTTCCACCCCCAAGACCGAAAAACGTAAAAAAATCGGGGAAACCGCCGTTTTCACTTGCATGACTTTTCTTTTCACGGAAATTAGTTTAAGGCCACCTATTCTAACTATCCACAAAGAATCAGAATTTGCGAACCTCGTCTTCACCCCTTTCCACCCCCAAGACCGAAAAACTTTAAAAAATCGGGAAAACCGCCGTTTTCACTTGCATGACTTTTCTTTTCACGGAAATTAGTTTAAGGCCACCTATTCTAACTATCCACAAAGAATCAGAATTTGCGAACCTCGTCTTCACCCCTTTCCACCCCCAAGACCGAAAAACCTAAAAAAATCGGGAAAACGGCCGTTTTCACTTGCATGACTTTTATTTTCACGGAAATTAGTTTAAGGCCACCTATTCTAACTATCCACAAAGAATCAGAATTTGCGAACCTCGTCTTCACCCCTTTCCACCCCCAAGACCGAAAAACTTTAAAAAATCGGGAAAACCGCCGTTTTCACTTGCATGACTTTTCTTTTCACGGAAATTAGTTTAAGGCCACCTATTCTAACTATCCACAAATAATCAGAATTTGCGAACCTCGTCTTCACCCCTTTCCACCCCCAAGACCGAAAAACGTAAAAAAATCGGGGAAACCGCCGTTTTCACTTGCATGACTTTTCTTTTCACGGAAATTAGTTTAAGGCCACCTATTCTAACTATCCACAAAGAATCAGAATTTGCGAACCTCGTCTTCACCCCTTTCCACCCCCAAGACCGAAAAACTTTAAAAAATCGGGAAAACCGCCGTTTTCACTTGCATGACTTTTCTTTTCACGGAAATTAGTTTAAGGCCACCTATTCTAACTATCCACAAAGAATCAGAATTTGCGAACCTCGTCTTCACCCCTTTCCAACCCCAAGACCGAAAAACCTAAAAAAATCGGGAAAACGGCCGTTTTCACTTGCATGACTTTTATTTTCACGGAAATTAGTTTAAGGCCACCTATTCTAACTATCCACAAAGAATCAGAATTTGCGAACCTCGTCTTCACCCCTTTCCACCCCCAAGACCGAAAAACTTTAAAAAATCGGGAAAACCGCCGTTTTCACTTGCATGACTTTTCTTTTCACGGAAATTAGTTTAAGGCCACCTATTCTAACTATCCACAAAGAATCAGAATTTGCGAACCTCGTCTTCACCCCTTTCCACCCCCAAGACCGAAAAACCTAAAAAAATCGGGAAAACGGCCGTTTTCACTTGCATGACTTTTATTTTCACGGAAATTAGTTTAAAGCCACCTATTCTAACTATCCACAAAGAATCAGAATTTGCGAACCTCGTCTTCACCCCTTTCCACCCCCAAGTCCGAAAAACTTTAAAAAATCGGGAAAACCGCCGTTTTCACTTGCATGACTTTTCTTTTCAGGGAAATTAGTTTAAGGCCACCTATTCTAACTATCCACGAAGAATCAGAATTTGCGAACCTCGTCTTCACCCCTTTCCACCCCCAAGACCGAAAAACGTAAAAAAATCGGGAAAACGGCCGTTTTCACTTGCATGACTTTTATTTTCACGGAAATTAGTTTAAGGCCACCTATTCTAACTATTCACAAATAATCAGAATTTGCGAACCTCGTCTTCACCCCTTTCCACCCCCAAGACCGAAAAATGTTAAAAAATCGGGAAAACCGCCGTTTTCACTTGCATGACTTTTCTTTTCACGGAAATTAGTTTAAGGCCACCTATTCTAACTATCCACAAAGAATCAGAATTTGCGAACCTCGTCTTCACCCCTTTCCACCCTCAAGACCGAAAAACGTAAAAAAATCGGGGAAACCGCCGTTTTCACTTGCATGACTTTTCTTTTCACGGAAATTAGTTTAAGGCCACCTATTCTAACTATCCATAAAGAATCAGAATTTGCGAACCTCGTCTTCACCCCTTTCCACCCCCAAGACCGAAAAACTTTAAAAAATCGGGAAAACCGCCGTTTTCACTTGCATGACTTTTCTTTTCACGGAAATTAGTTTAAGGCCACCTATTCTAACTATCCACAAATAATCAGAATTTGCGAACCTCGTCTTCACCCCTTTCCACCCCCAAGACCGAAAAACGTAAAAAAATCGGGGAAACCGCCGTTTTCACTTGCGTGACTTTTCTTTACACGGAAATTAGTTTAAGGCCACCTATTCTAACTATCCACAAAGAATCAGAATTTGCGAACCTCGTCTTCACCCCTTTCCACTCCCAAGACCGAAAAACTTTAAAAAATCGGGAAAACCGCCGTTTTCACTTGCATGACTTTTCTTTTCACGGAAATTAGTTTAAGGCCACCTATTCTAACTATCCACAAATAATCAGAATTTGCGAACCTCGTCTTCACCCCTTTCCACCCCCAAGACCGAAAAACGTAAAAAAATCGGGGAAACCGCCGTTTTCACTTGCATGACTTTTCTTTTCACGGAAATTAGTTTAAGGCCACCTATTCTAACTATCCACAAAGAATCAGAATTTGCGAACCTCGTCTTCACCCCTTTCCACCCCCAAGACCGAAAAACTTTAAAAAATCGGGAAAACCGCCGTTTTCACTTGCATGACTTTTCTTTTCACGGAAATAGTTTAAGGCCACCTATTCTAACTATCCACAAAGAATCAGAATTTGCGAACCTCGTCTTCACCCCTTTCCACCCCCAAGACCGAAAAACCTAAAAAAATCGGGAAAACGGCCGTTTTCACTTGCATGACTTTTATTTTCACGGAAATTAGTTTAAGGCCACCTATTCTAACTATCCACAAAGAATCAGAATTTGCGAACCTCGTCTTCACCCCTTTCCACCCCCAAGACCGAAAAACCTAAAAAAATCGGGAAAACGGCCGTTTTCACTTGCATGACTTTTATTTTCACGGAAATTAGTTTAAGGCCACCTATTCTAACTATCCACAAAGAATCAGAATTTGCGAACCTCGTCTTCACCCCTTTCCACCCCCAAGGCCGAAAAACTTTAAAAAATCGGGAAAACCGCCGTTTTCACTTGCATGACTTTTCTTTTCAGGGAAATTAGTTTAAGGCCACCTATTCTAACTATCCACGAAGAATCAGAATTTGCGAACCTCGTCTTCACCCCTTTCCACCCCCAAGACCGAAAAACGTAAAAAAATCGGGAAAACGGCCGTTTTCACTTGCATGACTTTTATTTTCACGGAAATTAGTTTAAGGCCACCTATTCTAACTATCCACAAATAATCAGAATTTGCGAACCTCGTCTTCACCCCTTTCCACCCCCAAGACCGAAAAACGTAAAAAAATCGGGGAAACCGCCGTTTTCACTTGCATGACTTTTCTTTTCACGGAAATTAGTTTAAGGCCACCTATTCTAACTATCCACAAAGAATCAGAATTTGCGAACCTCGTCTTCACCCCTTTCCACCCCCAAGACCGAAAAACTTTAAAAAATCGGGAAAACCGCCGTTTTCACTTGCATGACTTTTCTTTTCACGGAAATAGTTTAAGGCCACCTATTCTAACTATCCACAAAGAATCAGAATTTGCGAACCTCGTCTTCACCCCTTTCCACCCCCAAGACCGAAAAACCTAAAAAAATCGGGAAAACGGCCGTTTTCACTTGCATGACTTTTATTTTCACGGAAATTAGTTTAAGGCCACCTATTCTAACTATCCACAAAGAATCAGAATTTGCGAACCTCGTCTTCACCCCTTTCCACCCCCAAGACCGAAAAACCTAAAAAAATCGGGAAAACGGCCGTTTTCACTTGCATGACTTTTATTTTCACGGAAATTAGTTTAAGGCCACCTATTCTAACTATCCACAAAGAATCAGAATTTGCGAACCTCGTCTTCACCCCTTTCCACCCCCAAGGCCGAAAAACTTTAAAAAATCGGGAAAACCGCCGTTTTCACTTGCATGACTTTTCTTTTCAGGGAAATTAGTTTAAGGCCACCTATTCTAACTATCCACGAAGAATCAGAATTTGCGAACCTCGTCTTCACCCCTTTCCACCCCCAAGACCGAAAAACGTAAAAAAATCGGGGAAACCGCCGTTTTCACTTGCATGACTTTTCTTTTCACGGAAATTAGTTTAAGGCCACCTATTCTAACTATCCACGAAGAATCAGAATTTGCGAACCTCGTCTTCACCCCTTTCCACCCTCAAGACCGAAAAACGTAAAAAAATCGGGGAAACCGCCGTTTTCACTTGCATGACTTTTCTTTTCACGGAAATTAGTTTAAGGCCACCTATTCTAACTATCCACAAAGAATCAGAATTTGCGAACCTCGTCTTCACCCCTTTCCACCCCCAAGACCGAAAAACTTTAAAAAATCGGGAAAACCGCCGTTTTCACTTGCATGACTTTTCTTTTCACGGAAATTAGTTTAAGGCCACCTATTCTAACTATCCACAAATAATCAGAATTTGCGAACCTTGTCTTCACCCCTTTCCACCCCCAAGACCGAAAAACGTAAAAAAATCGGGGAAACCGCCGTTTTCACTTGCGTGACTTTTCTTTTCACGGAAATTAGTTTAAGGCCACCTATTCTAACTATCCACAAAGAATCAGAATTTGCGAACCTCGTCTTCACCCCTTTCCACCCCCAAGACCGAAAAACTTTAAAAAATCGGGAAAACCGCCGTTTTCACTTGCATGACTTTTCTTTTCACGGAAATTAGTTTAAGGCCACCTATTCTAACTATCCACAAATAATCAGAATTTGCGAACCTCGTCTTCACCCCTTTCCACCCCCAAGACCGAAAAACTTTAAAAAATCGGGAAAACCGCCGTTTTCACTTGCATGACTTTTCTTTTCACGGAAATTAGTTTAAGGCCACCTATTCTAACTATCCACAAAGAATCAGAATTTGCGAACCTCGTCTTCACCCCTTTCCACCCCCAAGACCGAAAAACTTTAAAAAATCGGGAAAACCGCCGTTTTCACTTGCATGACTTTTCTTTTCACGGAAATTAGTTTAAGGCCACCTATTCTAACTATCCACAAAGAATCAGAATTTGCGAACCTCGTCTTCACCCCTTTCCACCCCCAAGACCGAAAAACCTAAAAAAATCGGGAAAACGGCCGTTTTCACTTGCATGACTTTTATTTTCACGGAAATTAGTTTAAGGCCACCTATTCTAACTATCCACAAAGAATCAGAATTTGCGAACCTCGTCTTCACCCCTTTCCACCCCCAAGACCGAAAAACTTTAAAAAATCGGGAAAACCGCCGTTTTCACTTGCATGACTTTTCTTTTCACGGAAATTAGTTTAAGGCCACCTATTCTAACTATCCACAAAGAATCAGAATTTGCGAACCTCGTCTTCACCCCTTTATACCCCCAAGACCGAAAAACTTTAAAAAATCGGGAAAACCGCCGTTTTCACTTGCATGACTTTTCTTTTCACGGAAATTAGTTTAAGGCCACCTATTCTAACTATCCACAAAGAATCAGAATTTGCGAACCTCGTCTTCACCCCTTTCCACCCCCAAGACCGAAAAACTTTAAAAAATCGGGAAAACCGCCGTTTTCACTTGCATGACTTTTCTTTTCACGGAAATTAGTTTAAGGCCACCTATTCTAACTATCCACAAAGAATCAGAATTTGCGAACCTCGTCTTCACCCCTTTCCACCCCCAAGACCGAAAAACCTAAAAAAATCGGGAAAACGGCCGTTTTCACTTGCATGACTTTTATTTTCACGGAAATTAGTTTAAGGCCACCTATTCTAACTATCCACAAAGAATCAGAATTTGCGTACCTCGTCTTCACCCCTTTCCACCCCCAAGACCGAAAAACTTTAAAAAATCGGGAAAACCGCCGTTTTCACTTGCATGACTTTTCTTTTCACGGAAATTAGTTTAAGGCCACCTATTCTAACTATCCACAAATAATCAGAATTTGCGAACCTCGTCTTCACCCCTTTCCACCCCCAAGACCGAAAAACGTAAAAAAATCGGGGAAACCGCCGTTTTCACTTGCATGACTTTTCTTTTCACGGAAATTAGTTTAAGGCCACCTATTCTAACTATCCACAAAGAATCAGAATTTGCGAACCTCGTCTTCACCCCTTTCCACCCCCAAGACCGAAAAACTTTAAAAAATCGGGAAAACCGCCGTTTTCACTTGCATGACTTTTCTTTTCACGGAAATTAGTTTAAGGCCACCTATTCTAACTATCCACAAAGAATCAGAATTTGCGAACCTCGTCTTCACCCCTTTCCACCCCCAAGACCGAAAAACTTTAAAAAATCGGGAAAACCGCCGTTTTCACTTGCATGACTTTTCTTTTCACGGAAATTAGTTTAAGGCCACCTATTCTAACTATCCACAAAGAATCAGAATTTGCGAACCTCGTCTTCACCCCTTTCCACCCCCAAGACCGAAAAACCTAAAAAAATCGGGAAAACGGCCGTTTTCACTTGCATGACTTTTATTTTCACGGAAATTAGTTTAAGGCCACCTATTCTAACTATCCACAAAGAATCAGAATTTGCGAACCTCGTCTTCACCCCTTTCCACCCCCAAGACCGAAAAACTTTAAAAAATCGGGAAAACCGCCGTTTTCACTTGCATGACTTTTCTTTTCACGGAAATTAGTTTAAGGCCACCTATTCTAACTATCCACAAATAATCAGAATTTGCGAACCTCGTCTTCACCCCTTTCCACCCCCAAGACCGAAAAACGTAAAAAAATCGGGGAAACCGCCGTTTTCACTTGCATGACTTTTCTTTTCACGGAAATTAGTTTAAGGCCACCTATTCTAACTATCCACAAAGAATCAGAATTTGCGAACCTCGTCTTCACCCCTTTCCACCCCCAAGACCGAAAAACTTTAAAAAATCGGGAAAACCGCCGTTTTCACTTGCATGACTTTTCTTTTCACGGAAATTAGTTTAAGGCCACCTATTCTAACTATCCACAAAGAATCAGAATTTGCGAACCTCGTCTTCACCCCTTTCCAACCCCAAGACCGAAAAACCTAAAAAAATCGGGAAAACGGCCGTTTTCACTTGCATGGCTTTTATTTTCACGGAAATTAGTTTAAGGCCACCTATTCTAACTATCCACAAAGAATCAGAATTTGCGAACCTCGTCTTCACCCCTTTCCACCCCCAAGACCGAAAAACTTTAAAAAATCGGGAAAACCGCCGTTTTCACTTGCATGACTTTTCTTTTCACGGAAATTAGTTTAAGGCCACCTATTCTAACTATCCACAAAGAATCAGAATTTGCGAACCTCGTCTTCACCCCTTTCCACCCCCAAGACCGAAAAACTTTAAAAAATCGGGAAAACCGCCGTTTTCACTTGCATGACTATTCTTTTCACGGAAATTAGTTTAAGGCCACCTATTCTAACTATCCACAAAGAATCAGAATTTGCGAACCTCGTCTTCACCCCTTTCCACCCCCAAGACCGAAAAACCTAAAAAAATCGGGAAAACGGCCGTTTTCACTTGCATGACTTTTATTTTCACGGAAATTAGTTTAAGGCCACCTATTCTAACTATCCACAAAGAATCAGAATTTGCGAACCTCGTCTTCACCCCTTTCCACCCCCAAGTCCGAAAAACTTTAAAAAATCGGGAAAACCGCCGTTTTCACTTGCATGACTTTTCTTTTCAGGGAAATTAGTTTAAGGCCACCTATTCTAACTATCCACGAAGAATCAGAATTTGCGAACCTCGTCTTCACCCCTTTCCACCCCCAAGACCGAAAAACGTAAAAAAATCGGGAAAACGGCCGTTTTCACTTGCATGACTTTTATTTTCACGGAAATTAGTTTAAGGCCACCTATTCTAACTATCCACAAATAATCAGAATTTGCGAACCTCGTCTTCACCCCTTTCCACCCCCAAGACCGAAAAATGTAAAAAAATCGGGGAAACCGCCGTTTTCACTTGCATGACTTTTCTTTTCACGGAAATTAGTTTAAGGCCACCTATTCTAACTATCCACGAAGAATCAGAATTTGCGAACCTCGTCTTCACCCCTTTCCACCCTCAAGACCGAAAAACGTAAAAAAATCGGGGAAACCGCCGTTTTCACTTGCATGACTTTTCTTTTCACGGAAATTAGTTTAAGGCCACCTATTCTAACTATCCACAAAGAATCAGAATTTGCGAACCTCGTCTTCACCCCTTTCCACCCCCAAGACCGAAAAACTTTAAAAAATCGGGAAAACCGCCGTTTTCACTTGCATGACTTTTCTTTTCACGGAAATTAGTTTAAGGCCACCTATTCTAACTATCCACAAATAATCAGAATTTGCGAACCTCGTCTTCACCCCTTTCCACCCCCAAGACCGAAAAACGTAAAAAAATCGGGGAAACCGCCGTTTTCACTTGCGTGACTTTTCTTTTCACGGAAATTAGTTTAAGGCCACCTATTCTAACTATCCACAAAGAATCAGAATTTGCGAACCTCGTCTTCACCCCTTTCCACTCCCAAGACCGAAAAACTTTAAAAAATCGGGAAAACCGCCGTTTTCACTTGCATGACTTTTCTTTTCACGGAAATTAGTTTAAGGCCACCTATTCTAACTATCCACAAATAATCAGAATTTGCGAACCTCGTCTTCACCCCTTTCCACCCCCAAGACCGAAAAACGTAAAAAAATCGGGGAAACCGCCGTTTTCACTTGCATGACTTTTCTTTTCACGGAAATTAGTTTAAGGCCACCTATTCTAACTATCCACAAAGAATCAGAATTTGCGAACCTCGTCTTCACCACTTTCCACCCCCAAGACCGAAAAACTTTAAAAAATCGGGAAAACCGCCGTTTTCACTTGCATGACTTTTCTTTTCACGGAAATAGTTTAAGGCCACCTATTCTAACTATCCACAAAGAATCAGAATTTGCGAACCTCGTCTTCACCCCTTTCCACCCCCAAGACCGAAAAACCTAAAAAAATCGGGAAAACGGCCGTTTTCACTTGCATGACTTTTATTTTCACGGAAATTAGTTTAAGGCCACCTATTCTAACTATCCACAAAGAATCAGAATTTGCGAACCTCGTCTTCACCCCTTTCCACCCCCAAGACCGAAAAACATAAAAAATCGGGAAAACGGCCGTTTTCACTTGCATGACTTTTATTTTCACGGAAATTAGTTTAAGGCCACCTATTCTAACTATCCACAAAGAATCAGAATTTGCGAACCTCGTCTTCACCCCTTTCCACCCCCAAGACCGAAAAACTTTAAAAAATCGGGAAAACCGCCGTTTTCACTTGCATGACTTTTCTTTTCAGGGAAATTAGTTTAAGGCCACCTATTCTAACTATCCACGAAGAATCAGAATTTGCGAACCTCGTCTTCACCCCTTTCCACCCCCAAGACCGAAAAACGTAAAAAAATCGGGAAAACGGCCGTTTTCACTTGCATGACTTTTATTTTCACGGAAATTAGTTTAAGGCCACCTATTCTAACTATCCACAAAGAATCAGAATTTGCGAACCTCGTCTTCACCCCTTTCCACCCCCAAGACCGAAAAACTTTAAAAAATCGGGAAAACCGCCGTTTTCACTTGCATGACTTTTCTTTTCACGGAAATAGTTTAAGGCCACCTATTCTAACTATCCACAAAGAATCAGAATTTGCGAACCTCGTCTTCACCCCTTTCCACCCCCAAGACCGAAAAACCTAAAAAAATCGGGAAAACGGCCGTTTTCACTTGCATGACTTTTATTTTCACGGAAATTAGTTTAAGGCCACCTATTCTAACTATCCACAAAGAATCAGAATTTGCGAACCTCGTCTTCACCCCTTTCCACCCCCAAGACCGAAAAACCTAAAAAAATCGGGAAAACGGCCGTTTTCACTTGCATGACTTTTATTTTCACGGAAATTAGTTTAAGGCCACCTATTCTAACTATCCACAAAGAATCAGAATTTGCGAACCTCGTCTTCACCCCTTTCCACCCCCAAGACCGAAAAACTTTAAAAAATCGGGAAAACCGCCGTTTTCACTTGCATGACTTTTCTTTTCAGGGAAATTAGTTTAAGGCCACCTATTCTAACTATCCACGAAGAATCAGAATTTGCGAACCTCGTCTTCACCCCTTTCCACCCCCAAGACCGAAAAACGTAAAAAAATCGGGAAAACGGCCGTTTTCACTTGCATGACTTTTATTTTCACGGAAATTAGTTTAAGGCCACCTATTCTAACTATCCACAAATAATCAGAATTTGCGAACCTCGTCTTCACCCCTTTCCACCCCCAAGACCGAAAAACGTAAAAAAATCGGGGAAACCGCCGTTTTCACTTGCATGACTTTTCTTTTCACGGAAATTAGTTTAAGGCCACCTATTCTAACTATCCACGAAGAATCAGAATTTGCGAACCTCGTCTTCACCCCTTTCCACCCTCAAGACCGAAAAACGTAAAAAAATCGGGGAAACCGCCGTTTTCACTTGCATGACTTTTCTTTTCACGGAAATTATTTTAAGGCCACCTATTCTAACTATCCACAAATAATCAGAATTTGCGAACCTCGTCTTCACCCCTTTCCACCCCCAAGACCGAAAAACTTAAAAAAATCGGGGAAACCGCCGTTTTCACTTGCATGACTTTTCTTTTCACGGAAATTAGTTTAAGGCCACCTATTCTAACTATCCACGAAGAATCAGAATTTGCGAACCTCGTCTTCACCCCTTTCCACCCCCAAGACCGAAAAACGTAAAAAAATCGGGGAAACCGCCGTTTTCACTTGCATGACTTTTCTTTTCACGGAAATTAGTTTAAGGCCACCTATTCTAACTATCCACAAAGAATCAGAATTTGCGAACCTCGTCTTCACCCCTTTCCACCCCCAAGACCGAAAAACTTAAAAAAATCGGGAAAACCGCCGTTTTCACTTGCATGACTTTTCTTTTCACGGAAATTAGTTTAAGGCCACCTATTCTAACTATCCACAAAGAATCAGAATTTGCGAACCTCGTCTTCACCCCTTTCCACCCCCAAGACCGAAAAACCTAAAAAAATCGGGAAAACGGCCGTTTTCACTTGCATGACTTTTATTTTCACGGAAATTAGTTTAAGGCCACCTATTCTAACTATCCACAAAGAATCAGAATTTGCGAACCTCGTCTTCACCCCTTTCCACCCCCAAGACCGAAAAACTTTTAAAAAATCGGGAAAACCGCCGTTTTCACTTGCATGACTTTTCTTTTCACGGAAATTAGTTTAAGGCCACCTATTCTAACTATCCTCTCTTGGGGGTGGAAAGGGGTGAAGACGAGGTTCGCAAATTCTGATTCTTCGTGGATAGTTAGAATAGGTGGCCTTAAACTAATTTCCGTGAAAAGAAAAGTCATGCAAGTGAAAACGGCGGTTTCCCCGATTTTTTTACGTTTTTCGGTCTTGGGGGTGGAAAGGGGTGAAGACGAGGTTCGCAAATTCTGATTCTTTGTGGATAGTTAGAATAGGTGGCCTTAAACTAATTTCCGTGAAAATAAAAGTCATGCAAGTGAAAACGGCCGTTTTCCCGATTTTTTTAGGTTTTTCGGTCTTGGGGGTGGAAAGGGGTGAAGACGAGGTTCGCAAATTCTGATTCTTTGTGGATAGTTAGAATAGGTGGCCTTAAACTAATTTCCGTGAAAATAAAAGTCATGCAAGTGAAAACGGCCGTTTTCCCGATTTTTTTAGGTTTTTCGGTCTTGGGGGTGGAAAGGGGTGAAGACGAGGTTCGCAAATTCTGATTATTTGTGGATAGTTAGAATAGGTGGCCTTAAACTAATTTCCGTGAAAATAAAAGTCATGCAAGTGAAAACGGCCGTTTTCCCGATTTTTTTTCGTTTTTCGGTCTTGGGGGTGGAAAGGGGTGAAGACGAGGTTCGCAAATTCTGATTATTTGTGGATAGTTAGAATAGGTGGCCTTAAACTAATTTCCGTGAAAAGAAAAGTCATGCAAGTGAAAACGGCGGTTTTCCCGATTTTTTAAAGTTTTTCGGTCTTGGGGGTGGAAAGGGGTGAAGACGAGGTTCGCAAATGCTGATTCTTTGTGGATAGTTAGAATAGGTGGCCTTAAACTAATTTCCGTGAAAAGAAAAGTCATGCAAGTGAAAACGGCGGTTTCCCCGATTTTTTTACGTTTTTCGGTCTTGGGGGTGGAAAGGGGTGAAGACGAGGTTCGCAAATTCTGATTATTTGTGGATAGTTAGAATAGGTGGCCTTAAACTAATTTCCGTGAAAAGAAAAGTCATGCAAGTGAAAACGGCGGTTTCCCCGATTTTTTTACGTTTTTTGGTCTTGGGGGTGGAAAGGGGTGAAGACGAGGTTCGCAAATTCTGATTCTTCGTGGATAGTTAGAATAGGTGGCCTTAAACTAATTTCCGTGAAAAGAAAAGTCATGCAAGTGAAAACGGCGGTTTCCCCGATTTTTTTACGTTTTTCGGTCTTGGGGGTGGAAAGGGGTGAAGACGAGGTTCGCAAATTCTGATTATTTGTGGATAGTTAGAATAGGTGGCCTTAAACTAATTTCCGTGAAAAGAAAAGTCATGCAAGTGAAAACGGCGGTTTTCCCGATTTTTTAAAGTTTTTCGGTCTTGGGGGTGGAAAGGGGTGAAGACGAGGTTCGCAAATTCTGATTCTTTGTGGATAGTTAGAATAGGTGGCCTTAAACTAATTTCCGTGAAAAGAAAAGTCATGCAAGTGAAAACGGCGGTTTCCCCGATTTTTTTACGTTTTTCGGTCTTGGGGGTGGAAAGGGGTGAAGACGAGGTTCGCAAATTCTGATTATTTGTGGATAGTTAGAATAGGTGGCCTTAAACTAATTTCCGTGAAAAGAAAAGTCATGCAAGTGAAAACGGCGGTTTCCCCGATTTTTTTACGTTTTTTGGTCTTGGGGGTGGAAAGGGGTGAAGACGAGGTTCGCAAATTCTGATTCTTCGTGGATAGTTAGAATAGGTGGCCTTAAACTAATTTCCGTGAAAAGAAAAGTCATGCAAGTGAAAACGGCGGTTTCCCCGATTTTTTTACGTTTTTCGGTCTTGGGGGTGGAAAGGGGTGAAGACGAGGTTCGCAAATTCTGATTATTTGTGGATAGTTAGAATAGGTGGCCTTAAACTAATTTCCGTGAAAAGAAAAGTCATGCAAGTGAAAACGGCGGTTTCCCCGATTTTTTTACGTTTTTCGGTCTTGAGGGTGGAAAGGGGTGAAGACGAGGTTCGCAAATTCTGATTCTTCGTGGATAGTTAGAATAGGTGGCCTTAAACTAATTTCCGTGAAAAGAAAAGTCATGCAAGTGAAAACGGCGGTTTCCCCGATTTTTTTACGTTTTTCGGTCTTGGGGGTGGAAAGGGGTGAAGACGAGGTTCGCAAATTCTGATTATTTGTGGATAGTTAGAATAGGTGGCCTTAAACTAATTTCCGTGAAAATAAAAGTCATGCAAGTGAAAACGGCCGTTTTCCCGATTTTTTTACGTTTTTCGGTCTTGGGGGTGGAAAGGGGTGAAGACGAGGTTCGCAAATTCTGATTCTTCGTGGATAGTTAGAATAGGTGGCCTTAAACTAATTTCCCTGAAAAGAAAAGTCATGCAAGTGAAAACGGCGGTTTTCCCGATTTTTTAAAGTTTTTCGGTCTTGGGGGTGGAAAGGGGTGAAGACGAGGTTCGCAAATTCTGATTCTTTGTGGATAGTTAGAATAGGTGGCCTTAAACTAATTTCCGTGAAAATAAAAGTCATGCAAGTGAAAACGGCCGTTTTCCCGATTTTTTTAGGTTTTTCGGTCTTGGGGGTGGAAAGGGGTGAAGACGAGGTTCGCAAATTCTGATTCTTTGTGGATAGTTAGAATAGGTGGCCTTAAACTTATTTCCGTGAAAAGAAAAGTCATGCAAGTGAAAACGGCGGTTTTCCCGATTTTTTTAAGTTTTTCGGTCTTGGGGGTGGAAAGGGGTGAAGACGAGGTTCGCAAATTCTGATTCTTTGTGGATAGTTAGAATAGGTGGCCTTAAACTAATTTCCGTGAAAAGAAAAGTCATGCAAGTGAAAACGGCGGTTTTCCCGATTTTTTAAAGTTTTTCGGTCTTGGGGGTGGAAAGGGGTGAAGACGAGGTTCGCAAATTCTGATTCTTTGTGGATAGTTAGAATAGGTGGCCTTAAACTAATTTCCGTGAAAATAAAAGTCATGCAAGTGAAAACGGCGGTTTTCCCGATTTTTTTAAGTTTTTCGGTCTTGGGGGTGGAAAGGGGTGAAGACGAGGTTCGCAAATTCTGATTCTTTGTGGATAGTTAGAATAGGTGGCCTTAAACTAATTTCCGTGAAAAGAAAAGTCATGCAAGTGAAAACGGCGGTTTCCTCGATTTTTTTACGTTTTTCGGTCTTGGGGGTGGAAAGGGGTGAAGACGAGGTTCGCAAATTCTGATTATTTGTGGATAGTTAGAATAGGTGGCCTTAAACTAATTTCCGTGAAAAGAAAAGTCATGCAAGTGAAAACGGCGGTTTTCCCGATTTTTTAAAGTTTTTCGGTCTTGGGGGTGGAAAGGGGTGAAGACGAGGTTCGCAAATTCTGATTCTTTGTGGATAGTTAGAATAGGTGGCCTTAAACTAATTTCCGTGAAAAGAAAAGTCATGCAAGTGAAAACGGCGGTTTCCCCGATTTTTTTACGTTTTTCGGTCTTGGGGGTGGAAAGGGGTGAAGACGAGGTTCGCAAATTCTGATTATTTGTGGATAGTTAGAATAGGTGGCCTTAAACTAATTTCCGTGAAAATAAAAGTCATGCAAGTGAAAACGGCCGTGTTCCCGATTTTTTTACGTTTTTCGGTCTTGGGGGTGGAAAGGGGTGAAGACGAGGTTCGCAAATTCTGATTCTTCGTGGATAGTTAGAATAGGTGGCCTTAAACTAATTTCCGTGAAAAGAAAAGTCATGCAAGTGAAAACGGCGGTTTCCCCGATTTTTTTACGTTTTTCGGTCTTGGGGGTGGAAAGGGGTGAAGACGAGGTTCGCAAATTCTGATTATTTGTGGATAGTTAGAATAGGTGGCCTTAAACTAATTTCCGTGAAAAGAAAAGTCATGCAAGTGAAAACGGCGGTTTCCCCGATTTTTTTACGTTTTTCGGTCTTGAGGGTGGAAAGGGGTGAAGACGAGGTTCGCAAATTCTGATTCTTCGTGGATAGTTAGAATAGGTGGCCTTAAACTAATTTCCGTGAAAAGAAAAGTCATGCAAGTGAAAACGGCGGTTTCCCCGATTTTTTTACGTTTTTCGGTCTTGGGGGTGGAAAGGGGTGAAGACGAGGTTCGCAAATTCTGATTATTTGTGGATAGTTAGAATAGGTGGCCTTAAACTAATTTCCGTGAAAATAAAAGTCATGCAAGTGAAAACGGCCGTTTTCCCGATTTTTTTAGGTTTTTCGGTCTTGGGGGTGGAAAGGGGTGAAGACGAGGTTCGCAAATTCTGATTCTTCGTGGATAGTTAGAATAGGTGGCCTTAAACTAATTTCCGTGAAAAGAAAAGTCATGCAAGTGAAAACGGCGGTTTCCCCGATTTTTTTACGTTTTTCGGTCTTGGGGGTGGAAAGGGGTGAAGACGAGGTCCGCAAATTCTGATTATTTGTGGATAGTTAGAATAGGTGGCCTTAAACTAATTTCCGTGAAAAGAAAAGTCATGCAAGTGAAAACGGCGGTTTTCCCGATTTTTTAAAGTTTTTCGGTCTTGGGGGTGGAAAGGGGTGAAGACGAGGTTCGCAAATTCTGATTCTTTGTGGATAGTTAGAATAGGTGGCCTTAAACTAATTTCCGTGAAAATAAAAGTCATGCAAGTGAAAACGGCCGTTTTCCCGATTTTTTTAGGTTTTTCGGTCTTGGGGGTGGAAAGGGGTGAAGACGAGGTTCGCAAATTCTGATTCTTTGTGGATAGTTAGAATAGGTGGCCTTAAACTAATTTCCGTGAAAAGAAAAGTCATGCAAGTGAAAACGGCGGTTTTCCCGATTTTTTTAAGTTTTTCGGTCTTGGGGGTGGAAAGGGGTGAAGACGAGGTTCGCAAATTCTGATTCTTTGTGGATAGTTAGAATAGGTGGCCTTAAACTAATTTCCGTGAAAATAAAAGTCATGCAAGTGAAAACGGCCGTTTTCGTGATTTTTTTAGGTTTTTCGGTCTTGGGGGTGGAAAGGGGTGAAGACGAGGTTCGCAAATTCTGATTCTTTGTGGATAGTTAGAATAGGTGGCCTTAAACTAATTTCCGTGAAAAGAAAAGTCATGCAAGTGAAAACGGCCGTTTTCCCGATTTTTTTAGGTTTTTCGGTCTTGGGGGTGGAAAGGGGTGAAGACGAGGTTCGCAAATTCTGATTCTTTGTGGATAGTTAGAATAGGTGGCCTTAAACTAATTTCCGTGAAAAGAAAAGTCATGTAAGTGAAAACGGCGGTTTCCCCGATTTTTTTACGTTTTTCGGTCTTGGGGGTGGAAAGGGGTGAAGACGAGGTTCGCAAATTCTGATTCTTCGTGGATGGTTAGAATAGGTGGCCTTAAACTAATTTCCGTGAAAAGAAAAGTCATGCAAGTGAAAACGGCGGTTTCCCCGATTTTTTTACGTTTTTCGGTCTTGGGGGTGGAAAGGGGTGAAGACGAGGTTCGCAAATTCTGATTATTTGTGGATAGTTAGAATAGGTGGCCTTAAACTAATTTCCGTGAAAAGAAAAGTCATGCAAGTGAAAACGGCGGTTTCCCCGATTTTTTTACGTTTTTCGGTCTTGAGGGTGGAAAGGGGTGAAGACGAGGTTCGCAAATTCTGATTCTTCGTGGATAGTTAGAATAGGTGGCCTTAAACTAATTTCCGTGAAAAGAAAAGTCATGCAAGTGAAAACGGCGGTTTCCCCGATTTTTTTACGTTTTTCGGTCTTGGTTGTGGAAAGGGGTGAAGACGAGGTTCGCAAATTCTGATTCTTCGTGGATAGTTAGAATAGGTGGCCTTAAACTAATTTCCGTTAAAAGAAAAGTCATGCAAGTGAAAACGGCGGTTTCCCCGATTTTTTTACGTTTTTCGGTCTTGGGGGTGAAAAGGGGTGAAGACGAGGTTCGCAAATTCTGATTATTTGTGGATAGTTAGAATAGGTGGCCTTAAACTAATTTCCGTGAAAAGAAAAGTCATGCAAGTGAAAACGGCGGTTTTCCCGATTTTTTAAAGTTTTTCGGTCTTGGGGGTGGAAAGGGGTGAAGACGAGGTTCGCAAATTCTGATTCTTTGTGGATAGTTAGAATAGGTGGCCTTAAACTAATTTCCGTGAAAAGAAAAGTCATGCAAGTGAAAACGGCGGTTTCCCCGATTTTTTTACGTTTTTCGGTCTTAGGGGTGGAAAGGGGTGAAGACGAGGTTCGCAAATTCTGATTATTTGTGGATAGTTAGAATAGGTGGCCTTAAACTAATTTCCGTGAAAAAAAAGTCATGCAAGTGAAAACGGCGGTTTTCCCGATTTTTTAAAGTTTTTCGGTCTTGGGGGTGGAAAGGGGTGAAGACGAGGTTCGCAAATTCTGATTCTTTGTGGATAGTTAGAATAGGTGGCCTTAAACTAATTTCCGTGAAAAGAAAAGTCATGCAAGTGAAAACGGCGGTTTCCCCGATTTTTTTACGTTTTTCGGTCTTGAGGGTGGAAAGGGGTGAAGACGAGGTTCGCAAATTCTGATTCTTCGTGGATAGTTAGAATAGGTGGCCTTAAACTAATTTCCGTGAAAAAAAAGTCATGCAAGTGAAAACGGCGGTTTTCCCGATTTTTTAAAGTTTTTCGGTCTTGGGGGTGGAAAGGGGTGAAGACGAGGTTCGCAAATTCTGATTCTTCGTGGATAGTTAGAATAGGTGGCCTTAAACTAATTTCCGTGAAAAGAAAAGTCATGCAAGTGAAAACGGCGGTTTCCCCGATTTTTTTACGTTTTTCGGTCTTGGGGGTGGAAAGGGGTGAAGACGAGGTTCGCAAATTCTGATTATTTGTGGATAGTTAGAATAGGTGGCCTTAAACTAATTTCCGTGAAAAGAAAAGTCATGCAAGTGAAAACGGCGGTTTCCCCGATTTTTTTACGTTTTTCGGTCTTGAGGGTGGAAAGGGGTGAAGACGAGGTTCGCAAATTCTGATTCTTCGTGGATAGTTAGAATAGGTGGCCTTAAACTAATTTCCGTGAAAAGAAAAGTCATGCAAGTGAAAACGGCGGTTTCCCCGATTTTTTTACGTTTTTCGGTCTTGGGGGTGGAAAGGGGTGAAGACGAGGTTCGCAAATTCTGATTCTTCGTGGATAGTTAGAATAGGTGGCCTTAAACTAATTTCCGTTAAAAGAAAAGTCATGCAAGTGAAAACGGCGGTTTCCCCGATTTTTTTACGTTTTTCGGTCTTGGGGGTGGAAAGGGGTGAAGACGAGGTTCGCAAATTCTGATTATTTGTGGATAGTTAGAATAGGTGGCCTTAAACTAATTTCCGTGAAAAGAAAAGTCATGCAAGTGAAAACGGCGGTTTTCCCGATTTTTTAAAGTTTTTCGGTCTTGGGGGTGGAAAGGGGTGAAGACGAGGTTCGCAAATTCTGATTCTTTGTGGATAGTTAGAATAGGTGGCCTTAAACTAATTTCCGTGAAAAGAAAAGTCATGCAAGTGAAAACGGCGGTTTCCCCGATTTTTTTACGTTTTTCGGTCTTGGGGGTGGAAAGGGGTGAAGACGAGGTTCGCAAATTCTGATTATTTGTGAATAGTTAGAATAGGTGGCCTTAAACTAATTTCCGTGAAAAAAAAGTCATGCAAGTGAAAACGGCGGTTTTCCCGATTTTTTTACGTTTTTCGGTCTTGAGGGTGGAAAGGGGTGAAGACGAGGTTCGCAAATTCTGATTCTTCGTGGATAGTTAGAATAGGTGGCCTTAAACTAATTTCCGTTAAAAGAAAAGTCATGCAAGTGAAAACGGCGGTTTCCCCGATTTTTTTACGTTTTTCGGTCTTGGGGGTGGAAAGGGGTGAAGACGAGGTTCGCAAATTCTGATTATTTGTGGATAGTTAGAATAGGTGGCCTTAAACTAATTTCCGTGAAAAGAAAAGTCATGCAAGTGAAAACGGCGGTTTTCCCGATTTTTTAAAGTTTTTCGGTCTTGGGGGTGGAAAGGGGTGAAGACGAGGTTCGCAAATTCTGATTCTTTGTGGATAGTTAGAATAGGTGGCCTTAAACTAATTTCCGTGAAAAGAAAAGTCATGCAAGTGAAAACGGCGGTTTCCCCGATTTTTTTACGTTTTTCGGTCTTGGGGGTGGAAAGGGGTGAAGACGAGGTTCGCAAATTCTGATTCTTTGTGGATAGTTAGAATAGGTGGCCTTAAACTAATTTCCGTGAAAAGAAAAGTCATGCAAGTGAAAACGGCGGTTTCCCCGATTTTTTTACGTTTTTCGGTCTTGAGGGTGGAAAGGGGTGAAGACGAGGTTCGCAAATTCTGATTCTTCGTGGATAGTTAGAATAGGTGGCCTTAAACTAATTTCCGTGAAAAGAAAAGTCATGCAAGTGAAAACGGCGGTTTCCCCGATTTTTTTACGTTTTTCGGTCTTGGGGGTGGAAAGGGGTGAAGACGAGGTTCGCAAATTCTGATTATTTGTGGATAGTTAGAATAGGTGGCCTTAAACTAATTTCCGTGAAAATAAAAGTCATGCAAGTGAAAACGGCCGTTTTCCCGATTTTTTTACGTTTTTCGGTCTTGGGGGTGGAAAGGGGTGAAGACGAGGTTCGCAAATTCTGATTCTTCGTGGATAGTTAGAATAGGTGGCCTTAAACTAATTTCCCTGAAAAGAAAAGTCATGCAAGTGAAAACGGCGGTTTTCCCGATTTTTTAAAGTTTTTCGGTCTTGGGGGTGGAAAGGGGTGAAGACGAGGTTCGCAAATTCTGATTCTTTGTGGATAGTTAGAATAGGTGGCCTTAAACTAATTTCCGTGAAAATAAAAGTCATGCAAGTGAAAACGGCCGTTTTCCCGATTTTTTTAGGTTTTTCGGTCTTGGGGGTGGAAAGGGGTGAAGACGAGGTTCGCAAATTCTGATTCTTTGTGGATAGTTAGAATAGGTGGCCTTAAACTAATTTCCGTGAAAAGAAAAGTCATGCAAGTGAAAACGGCGGTTTTCCCGATTTTTTTAAGTTTTTCGGTCTTGGGGGTGGAAAGGGGTGAAGACGAGGTTCGCAAATTCTGATTCTTTGTGGATAGCTAGAATAGGTGGCCTTAAACTAATTTCCGTGAAAAGAAAAGTCATGCAAGTGAAAACGGCGGTTTCCCCGATTTTTTTACGTTTTTCGGTCTTGGGGGTGGAAAGGGGTGAAGGCGAGGTTCGCAAATTCTGATTATTTGTGGATAGTTAGAATAGGTGGCCTTAAACTAATTTCCGTGAAAATAAAAGTCATGCAAGTGAAAACGGCCGTTTTCCCGATTTTTTTACGTTTTTCGGTCTTGGGGGTGGAAAGGGGTGAAGACGAGGTTCGCAAATTCTGATTCTTCGTGGATAGTTAGAATAGGTGGCCTTAAACTAATTTCCCTGAAAAGAAAAGTCATGCAAGTGAAAACGGCGGTTTTCCCGATTTTTTAAAGTTTTTCGGTCTTGGGGGTGGAAAGGGGTGAAGACGAGGTTCGCAAATTCTGATTCTTTGTGGATAGTTAGAATAGGTGGCCTTAAACTAATTTCCGTGAAAATAAAAGTCATGCAAGTGAAAACGGCCGTTTTCCCGATTTTTTTAGGTTTTTCGGTCTTGGGGGTGGAAAGGGGTGAAGACGAGGTTCGAAAATTCTGATTCTTTGTGGATAGTTAGAATAGGTGGCCTTAAACTAATTTCCGTGGAAAGAAAAGTCATGCAAGTGAAAACGGCCGTTTTCCCGATTTTTTTACGTTTTTCGGTCTTGGGGGTGGAAAGGGGTGAAGACGAGGTTCGCAAATTCTGATTCTTCGTGGATAGTTAGAATAGGTGGCCTTAAACTAATTTCCCTGAAAAGAAAAGTCATGCAAGTGAAAACGGCGGTTTTCCCGATTTTTTTAAGTTTTTCGGTCTTGGGGGTGGAAAGGGGTGAAGACGAGGTTCGCAAATTCTGATTCTTTGTGGATAGTTAGAATAGGTGGCCTTAAACTAATTTCCGTGAAAAGAGAAGTCATGCAAGTGAAAACGGCGGTTTCCCCGATTTTTTTACGTTTTTCGGTCTTGGGGGTGGAAACGGGTGAAGACGAGGTTCGCAAATTCTGATTCTTTGTGGATAGTTAGAATAGGTGGCCTTAAACTAATTTCCGTGAAAAGAAAAGTCATGCAAGTGAAAACGGCCGTTTTCCCGATTTTTTTAGGTTTTTCGGTCTTGGGGGTGGAAAGGGGTGAAGACGAGGTTCGCAAATTCTGATTCTTTGTGGATAGTTAGAATAGGTGGCCTTAAACTAATTTCCGTGAAAAGAAAAGTCATGCAAGTGAAAACGGCGGTTTCCCCGATTTTTTTACGTTTTTCGGTCTTGGGGGTGGAAAGGGGTGAAGACGAGGTTCGCAAATTCTGATTCTTCGTGGATGGTTAGAATAGGTGGCCTTAAACTAATTTCCGTGAAAAGAAAAGTCATGCAAGTGAAAACGGCGGTTTCCCCGATTTTTTTACGTTTTTCGGTCTTGGGGGTGGAAAGGGGTGAAGACGAGGTTCGCAAATTCTGATTATTTGTGGATAGTTAGAATAGGTGGCCTTAAACTAATTTCCGTGAAAAGAAAAGTCATGCAAGTGAAAACGGCGGTTTCCCCGATTTTTTTACGTTTTTCGGTCTTGAGGGTGGAAAGGGGTGAAGACGAGGTTCGCAAATTCTGATTCTTCGTGGATAGTTAGAATAGGTGGCCTTAAACTAATTTCCGTGAAAAGAAAAGTCATGCAAGTGAAAACGGCGGTTTCCCCGATTTTTTTACGTTTTTCGGTCTTGGTTGTGGAAAGGGGTGAAGACGAGGTTCGCAAATTCTGATTCTTCGTGGATAGTTAGAATAGGTGGCCTTAAACTAATTTCCGTTAAAAGAAAAGTCATGCAAGTGAAAACGGCGGTTTCCCCGATTTTTTTACGTTTTTCGGTCTTGGGGGTGAAAAGGGGTGAAGACGAGGTTCGCAAATTCTGATTATTTGTGGATAGTTAGAATAGGTGGCCTTAAACTAATTTCCGTGAAAAGAAAAGTCATGCAAGTGAAAACGGCGGTTTTCCCGATTTTTTAAAGTTTTTCGGTCTTGGGGGTGGAAAGGGGTGAAGACGAGGTTCGCAAATTCTGATTCTTTGTGGATAGTTAGAATAGGTGGCCTTAAACTAATTTCCGTGAAAAGAAAAGTCATGCAAGTGAAAACGGCGGTTTCCCCGATTTTTTTACGTTTTTCGGTCTTAGGGGTGGAAAGGGGTGAAGACGAGGTTCGCAAATTCTGATTATTTGTGGATAGTTAGAATAGGTGGCCTTAAACTAATTTCCGTGAAAAAAAAGTCATGCAAGTGAAAACGGCGGTTTTCCCGATTTTTTAAAGTTTTTCGGTCTTGGGGGTGGAAAGGGGTGAAGACGAGGTTCGCAAATTCTGATTCTTTGTGGATAGTTAGAATAGGTGGCCTTAAACTAATTTCCGTGAAAAGAAAAGTCATGCAAGTGAAAACGGCGGTTTCCCCGATTTTTTTACGTTTTTCGGTCTTGAGGGTGGAAAGGGGTGAAGACGAGGTTCGCAAATTCTGATTCTTCGTGGATAGTTAGAATAGGTGGCCTTAAACTAATTTCCGTGAAAAAAAAGTCATGCAAGTGAAAACGGCGGTTTTCCCGATTTTTTAAAGTTTTTCGGTCTTGGGGGTGGAAAGGGGTGAAGACGAGGTTCGCAAATTCTGATTCTTCGTGGATAGTTAGAATAGGTGGCCTTAAACTAATTTCCGTGAAAAGAAAAGTCATGCAAGTGAAAACGGCGGTTTCCCCGATTTTTTTACGTTTTTCGGTCTTGGGGGTGGAAAGGGGTGAAGACGAGGTTCGCAAATTCTGATTATTTGTGGATAGTTAGAATAGGTGGCCTTAAACTAATTTCCGTGAAAAGAAAAGTCATGCAAGTGAAAACGGCGGTTTCCCCGATTTTTTTACGTTTTTCGGTCTTGAGGGTGGAAAGGGGTGAAGACGAGGTTCGCAAATTCTGATTCTTCGTGGATAGTTAGAATAGGTGGCCTTAAACTAATTTCCGTGAAAAGAAAAGTCATGCAAGTGAAAACGGCGGTTTCCCCGATTTTTTTACGTTTTTCGGTCTTGGGGTGGAAAGGGGTGAAGACGAGGTTCGCAAATTCTGATTCTTCGTGGATAGTTAGAATAGGTGGCCTTAAACTAATTTCCGTTAAAAGAAAAGTCATGCAAGTGAAAACGGCGGTTTCCCCGATTTTTTTACGTTTTTCGGTCTTGGGGGTGGAAAGGGGTGAAGACGAGGTTCGCAAATTCTGATTATTTGTGGATAGTTAGAATAGGTGGCCTTAAACTAATTTCCGTGAAAAGAAAAGTCATGCAAGTGAAAACGGCGGTTTTCCCGATTTTTTAAAGTTTTTCGGTCTTGGGGGTGGAAAGGGGTGAAGACGAGGTTCGCAAATTCTGATTCTTTGTGGATAGTTAGAATAGGTGGCCTTAAACTAATTTCCGTGAAAAGAAAAGTCATGCAAGTGAAAACGGCGGTTTCCCCGATTTTTTTACGTTTTTCGGTCTTGGGGGTGGAAAGGGGTGAAGACGAGGTTCGCAAATTCTGATTATTTGTGAATAGTTAGAATAGGTGGCCTTAAACTAATTTCCGTGAAAAAAAAGTCATGCAAGTGAAAACGGCGGTTTTCCCGATTTTTTAAAGTTTTTCGGTCTTGGGGGTGGAAAGGGGTGAAGACGAGGTTCGCAAATTCTGATTCTTTGTGGATAGTTAGAATAGGTGGCCTTAAACTAATTTCCGTGAAAAGAAAAGTCATGCAAGTGAAAACGGCGGTTTCCCCGATTTTTTTACGTTTTTCGGTCTTGAGGGTGGAAAGGGGTGAAGACGAGGTTCGCAAATTCTGATTCTTCGTGGATAGTTAGAATAGGTGGCCTTAAACTAATTTCCGTGAAAAGAAAAGTCATGCAAGTGAAAACGGCGGTTTCCCCGATTTTTTTACGTTTTTCGGTCTTGGGGGTGGAAAGGGGTGAAGACGAGGTTCGCAAATTCTGATTATTTGTGGATAGTTAGAATAGGTGGCCTTAAACTAATTTCCGTGAAAATAAAAGTCATGCAAGTGAAAACGGCCGTTTTCCCGATTTTTTTACGTTTTTCGGTCTTGGGGGTGGAAAGGGGTGAAGACGAGGTTCGCAAATTCTGATTCTTCGTGGATAGTTAGAATAGGTGGCCTTAAACTAATTTCCCTGAAAAGAAAAGTCATGCAAGTGAAAACGGCGGTTTTCCCGATTTTTTAAAGTTTTTCGGTCTTGGGGGTGGAAAGGGGTGAAGACGAGGTTCGCAAATTCTGATTCTTTGTGGATAGTTAGAATAGGTGGCCTTAAACTAATTTCCGTGAAAATAAAAGTCATGCAAGTGAAAACGGCCGTTTTCCCGATTTTTTTAGGTTTTTCGGTCTTGGGGGTGGAAAGGGGTGAAGACGAGGTTCGCAAATTCTGATTCTTTGTGGATAGTTAGAATAGGTGGCCTTAAACTAATTTCCGTGAAAAGAAAAGTCATGCAAGTGAAAACGGCGGTTTTCCCGATTTTTTTAAGTTTTTCGGTCTTGGGGGTGGAAAGGGGTGAAGACGAGGTTCGCAAATTCTGATTCTTTGTGGATAGTTAGAATAGGTGGCCTTAAACTAATTTCCGTGAAAAGAAAAGTCATGCAAGTGAAAACGGCGGTTTTCCCGATTTTTTAAAGTTTTTCGGTCTTGGGGGTGGAAAGGGGTGAAGACGAGGTTCGCAAATTCTGATTCTTTGTGGATAGTTAGAATAGGTGGCCTTAAACTAATTTCCGTGAAAATAAAAGTCATGCAAGTGAAAACGGCCGTTTTCCCGATTTTTTTAGGTTTTTCGGTCTTGGGGGTGGAAAGGGGTGAAGACGAGGTTCGCAAATTCTGATTCTTTGTGGATAGTTAGAATAGGTGGCCTTAAACTAATTTCCGTGAAAAGAAAAGTCATGCAAGTGAAAACGGCGGTTTTCCCGATTTTTTTAAGTTTTTCGGTCTTGGGGGTGGAAAGGGGTGAAGACGAGGTTCGCAAATTCTGATTCTTTGTGGATAGCTAGAATAGGTGGCCTTAAACTAATTTCCGTGAAAAGAAAAGTCATGCAAGTGAAAACGGCGGTTTCCCCGATTTTTTTACGTTTTTCGGTCTTGGGGGTGGAAAGGGGTGAAGACGAGGTTCGCAAATTCTGATTATTTGTGGATAGTTAGAATAGGTGGCCTTAAACTAATTTCCGTGAAAATAAAAGTCATGCAAGTGAAAACGGCCGTTTTCCCGATTTTTTTACGTTTTTCGGTCTTGGGGGTGGAAAGGGGTGAAGACGAGGTTCGCAAATTCTGATTCTTCGTGGATAGTTAGAATAGGTGGCCTTAAACTAATTTCCCTGAAAAGAAAAGTCATGCAAGTGAAAACGGCGGTTTTCCCGATTTTTTAAAGTTTTTCGGTCTTGGGGGTGGAAAGGGGTGAAGACGAGGTTCGCAAATTCTGATTCTTTGTGGATAGTTAGAATAGGTGGCCTTAAACTAATTTCCGTGAAAATAAAAGTCATGCAAGTGAAAACGGCCGTTTTCCCGATTTTTTTAGGTTTTTCGGTCTTGGGGGTGGAAAGGGGTGAAGACGAGGTTCGAAAATTCTGATTCTTTGTGGATAGTTAGAATAGGTGGCCTTAAACTAATTTCCGTGGAAAGAAAAGTCATGCAAGTGAAAACGGCCGTTTTCCCGATTTTTTTACGTTTTTCGGTCTTGGGGGTGGAAAGGGGTGAAGACGAGGTTCGCAAATTCTGATTCTTCGTGGATAGTTAGAATAGGTGGCCTTAAACTAATTTCCCTGAAAAGAAAAGTCATGCAAGTGAAAACGGCGGTTTTCCCGATTTTTTTAAGTTTTTCGGTCTTGGGGGTGGAAAGGGGTGAAGACGAGGTTCGCAAATTCTGATTCTTTGTGGATAGTTAGAATAGGTGGCCTTAAACTAATTTCCGTGAAAAGAGAAGTCATGCAAGTGAAAACGGCGGTTTCCCCGATTTTTTTACGTTTTTCGGTCTTGGGGGTGGAAAGGGGTGAAGACGAGGTTCGCAAATTCTGATTCTTTGTGGATAGTTAGAATAGGTGGCCTTAAACTAATTTCCGTGAAAAGAAAAGTCATGCAAGTGAAAACGGCCGTTTTCCCGATTTTTTTAGGTTTTTCGGTCTTGGGGGTGGAAAGGGGTGAAGACGAGGTTCGCAAATTCTGATTCTTTGTGGATAGTTAGAATAGGTGGCCTTAAACTAATTTCCGTGAAAAGAAAAGTCATGCAAGTGAAAACGGCGGTTTCCCCGATTTTTTTACGTTTTTCGGTCTTGGGGGTGGAAAGGGGTGAAGACGAGGTTCGCAAATTCTGATTCTTCGTGGATGGTTAGAATAGGTGGCCTTAAACTAATTTCCGTGAAAAGAAAAGTCATGCAAGTGAAAACGGCGGTTTCCCCGATTTTTTTACGTTTTTCGGTCTTGGGGGTGGAAAGGGGTGAAGACGAGGTTCGCAAATTCTGATTATTTGTGGATAGTTAGAATAGGTGGCCTTAAACTAATTTCCGTGAAAAGAAAAGTCATGCAAGTGAAAACGGCGGTTTCCCCGATTTTTTTACGTTTTTCGGTCTTGAGGGTGGAAAGGGGTGAAGACGAGGTTCGCAAATTCTGATTCTTCGTGGATAGTTAGAATAGGTGGCCTTAAACTAATTTCCGTGAAAAGAAAAGTCATGCAAGTGAAAACGGCGGTTTCCCCGATTTTTTTACGTTTTTCGGTCTTGGTTGTGGAAAGGGGTGAAGACGAGGTTCGCAAATTCTGATTCTTCGTGGATAGTTAGAATAGGTGGCCTTAAACTAATTTCCGTGAAAAGAAAAGTCATGCAAGTGAAAACGGCGGTTTTCCCGATTTTTTTAAGTTTTTCGGTCTTGGGGGTGGAAAGGGGTGAAGACGAGGTTCGCAAATTCTGATTCTTGGTGGATAGTTAGAATAGGTGGCCTTAAACTAATTTCCGTGAAAAGAAAAGTCATGCAAGTGAAAACGGCGGTTTTCCCGATTTTTTAAAGTTTTTCGGTCTTGGGGGTGGAAAGGGGTGAAGACGAGGTTCGCAAATTCTGATTCTTTGTGGATAGTTAGAATAGGTGGCCTTAAACTAATTTCCGTGAAAAGAAAAGTCATGCAAGTGAAAACGGCGGTTTTCCCGATTTTTTAAAGTTTTTCGGTCTTGGGGGTGGAAAGGGGTGAAGACGAGGTTCGCAAATTCTGATTCTTTGTGGATAGTTAGAATAGGTGGCCTTAAACTAATTTCCGTGAAAATAAAAGTCATGCAAGTGAAAACGGCGGTTTTCCCGATTTTTTAAAGTTTTTCGGTCTTGGGGGTGGAAAGGGGTGAAGACGAGGTTCGCAAATTCTGATTCTTTGTGGATAGTTAGAATAGGTGGCCTTAAACTAATTTCCGTGAAAAGAAAAGTCATGCAAGTGAAAACGGCGGTTTTCCCGATTTTTTAAAGTTTTTCGGTCTTGGGGGTGGAAAGGGGTGAAGACGAGGTTCGCAAATTCTGATTCTTCGTGGATAGTTAGAATAGGTGGCCTTAAACTAATTTCCGTGAAAAGAAAAGTCATGCAAGTGAAAACGGCGGTTTTCCCGATTTTTTTAAGTTTTTCGGTCTTGGGGGTGGAAAGGGGTGAAGACGAGGTTCGCAAATTCTGATTCTTGGTGGATAGTTAGAATAGGTGGCCTTAAACTAATTTCCGTGAAAAGAAAAGTCATGCAAGTGAAAACGGCGGTTTTCCCGATTTTTTAAAGTTTTTCGGTCTTGGGGGTGGAAAGGGGTGAAGACGAGGTTCGCAAATTCTGATTCTTTGTGGATAGTTAGAATAGGTGGCCTTAAACTAATTTCCGTGAAAAGAAAAGTCATGCAAGTGAAAACGGCGGTTTTCCCGATTTTTTAAAGTTTTTCGGTCTTGGGGGTGGAAAGGGGTGAAGACGAGGTTCGCAAATTCTGATTCTTTGTGGATAGTTAGAATAGGTGGCCTTAAACTAATTTCCGTGAAAATAAAAGTCATGCAAGTGAAAACGGCGGTTTTCCCGATTTTTTTAAGTTTTTCGGTCTTGGGGGTGGAAAGGGGTGAAGACGAGGTTCGCAAATTCTGATTCTTTGTGGATAGTTAGAATAGGTGGCCTTAAACTAATTTCCGTGAAAAGAAAAGTCATGCAAGTGAAAACGGCGGTTTTCCCGATTTTTTAAAGTTTTTCGGTCTTGGGGGTGGAAAGGGGTGAAGACGAGGTTCGCAAATTCTGATTCTTTGTGGATAGTTAGAATAGGTGGCCTTAAACTAATTTCCGTGAAAATAAAAGTCATGCAAGTGAAAACGGCCGTTTTCCCGATTTTTTTACGTTTTTCGGTCTTGGGGGTGGAAAGGGGTGAAGACGAGGTTCGCAAATTCTGATTCTTCGTGGATAGTTAGAATAGGTGGCCTTAAACTAATTTCCGTTAAAAGAAAAGTCATGCAAGTGAAAACGGCGGTTTTCCCTATTGCTATCTTTGAAGTAAAACCATCCGTGCAAGCTGTACCCGAGGGCCGCCCGGGGAAGTCGTTGCTAGAAAACTCGTTGCTGCTTTCACACTCATCCCGGGGCAGTACGTAGGACATAAAATTTATAATAAGGATATAATATTGTGGTAACAAGGTAGGGACAAACTACACATAGGTACCTACCTGTTTTCATCAGCAGGTATTTTGAAAAAACTTATCCCAACATTCCACGTGTTGTTAGAACATCCACGAACACAGCAATATTGCGGGGCCATTTCGTCACAAAACCTAAGCACAAAGTGGGTTTTCTGGGGCACAATTCACTAGTGTAAATACAGCAACGAAGTATTCGAAGTAACAACACAAGCAGTCAAGTTGAGCTGAATGCATATTGTACACCTTATCTGGTCCCTGTTTTGGCTAGTTTTATCACAGTCATGATAATAATACTGGGCTTTTTTACTTAGAAATTGGTAATCGTTTTTCGTTTTATTGTTTACGTTTTATAAGGAGCTTAACCTCAATTGAACATGCTGACGCTGTCTGGCGTCTGGCGTTAGGTGGCGCGCCAGCCGTAGGCCACGAACGACGTTGCCGGACTTCGTCAGCTTTTAACCTGACAATTTCCTTAAATTCATTTAGCTATTTTTATCGCCTTCAATTTAATATCAACCAAAATACTATCAAGGACTAACATTTTTATAAGTAAATTATCATCGATTTCATTTTATACTAAGTTAATTTGCATTATATTTTTGTGGGTTGCCTTGGTTACCGGCTCCCGACTGGACGATCTGGCAGTACCGCAAGAACGGAATCTGTGGCGCCGCGGCGCGCTGTTGTCAAGCATTCCGCTTTCATAATCAAGTCCCAGAAAACAGGGGTCAGGTTGTGGGTTTTCTGGGCGCAGATAAATAGAATAAATGGTTCGTAAAACATTATAATTTTACTACCGGCACACATTAGATAATATTAATTGCTTTCATATTTATTTTATTGGTATACCTACCCAAAATGAATAAATGATAGTGAAAAATATGTTGACATGTTTTAACCTTTCTAAGGATCTGGCGGCCTAGCAATACTCTCCGTCCCCACCACCTCATAAAAATACCCCTCTGCCCTCTTAAATTAGCCAAGTGCCACTTCTGATTCGTCCTTTTCTGGGGTATAGGACTGTCAGAAAGCTGTCAAAGTTTTTTATTAGGTACCTATGTGTCAGTCGAAGTTTGCAGTAAACAGTTTTTCATCATTTCTATATATTCCTTTCGCATAATTAATTTGCTTTTTTAAAAAGCGATACACCCTCATAGTTCCCGCCCAAACGATACAGGGTCCGTCAGTTGAAACTCTTTACACTAAAACTCTTACGCCTGACGTAAACAAGAACGTGTACGTTGAGATTTTCGCCAGAGCCGCACTGAGGCACGACCTTTCTTTAATTTAACTTTTACAATTGTTTACGTCAAAATGTTTATTGGCTTAATTAAAATGGGTCAAAACATCGATAAAATTATTTGTGGCAGTGTCTAAAAAGCTGAAAACAACAAGATAAAACCGCATAAATACGCTTTTGCGATCGAGTACATTCCTGTTGCCAGACGCGCTGATATTTTATGGCCTATTGACCAATCGCCTTATTTCGAGGAACGTCATCGATCACGTGCTTTTATTTACGCCGGGCATTAGAGTTACTTGATTTTAGTATAGGTCCGTCACCTTAAAGTACAAGTAGAGTTTTTAATGTCATATCGTATAAAAAATACTTATTAGAAATTAATATATGTATACATCTTGCCACAATCTTTCATAATAATCTAGCTATTTTGATCTCCTGGCATTTTTACCATTTTCGTACCTTTCTGGTACTTATCGACAATATTTTTTCGAAAGAAAGAAAAGTTAGCCGATTGTTATGAAATTTTGTGACAGTGTCTAATTTTTAACTAACTATTTATTTTAATAACATCTTTTCGATATCCCGAAAATAAAAATATAATATCGATATATAAAAAATTGAAGACGTACAAACCTTACTTCTTTCAGGCGATTTTAGAATTTATAGACCCACTTGGAACTAGTTTCTAAAGAGAATCATTTTAATGCCAAAACAATAGGAATATAATCACTAAAAAATGAAAAAGTGGTGGGTCTGCAGAGTTGATACAAAAAGGTCTGAAACTAATATGACGTTTGGTTTGGTTTATTTGGATTGAATTGGTTTTATATATGGAGACCAAAAACCTGCTGAAATGTTCGTATAGACGAATTTGACTAGGAAAATATAATGAGGACACAATACACAATATTGTGGAACTAGTGTCTGTGCAATCGACGTGTCTAATTTTATGAATAAGTAATCCGCGGGGGTACCTATTCTCAGTTATCCGTTATCCGAAAAGATTTACTTCAAATCCGATAACAAATAAAAAAACACTTATATATTATTGTTTTGGTCAAAGCTTCATTTACAAAGTGTCATTTATCTGTACTCTCATAATATACATGTTTTAAATATTTTTCGCTTGCTGTAACTACTGGATAACAAATTAGAAAAGATATTTAGTAATAGCAAACATGCACACACAATAAGTTATTGTCAGTGTTTTTTAAAAGAGTTTTTTCCAATAATAATAATAATGCAATAACAATATTATATTGGTAGTGCAAAAAACTTACTGTGACATAAACATCTTTCGCAAGCTAATCTTCTCACAAACTAATCATTATGGTGTGTAGTACTTGCACTCACTCAAGTTTGTATTTCTTTTATTGCTTTTACAGGAAATGCCTACTTTAGTCCCAGCCCCATCCTATCCTAACTTTTTCCAGTGGAGCTTAAGATTTGAGGAGATATTGTCACAGCTTGTATTAAGATCTAAATTAATAATGAGATAAGAATTGACGGTATATATTTATGAATGAACTCTTATGTACGTGCAGGTATACTGCATCCCAAAAAATACAAAAGAATGGCGAAAAATTTTGTGTTGATATGTGTGTGTTTGAGCTGGACCGACACTATATTAAAGGCCGAACATGACGTCATATTTCATTGTTGTTTGCTGACTGGGGTTGTGCTACTCGACGAAAAAAATGGCGATTTATTGGTTATAGGGCACTTTTTTATGTGCAAGTTTTTAAATATTTCCGTTTTCGAGTTATAACAACAAATATATTTTTTTAAATGGGAAATCCTAAGTAAAATGATTAACTTTAAAACAGTAAACTACAGAAAACTGCCCTCTTCACTATTGGATTCTACGCAAAAAATTGCACAAAAATGTTTTTAGAGAAATTAAAAATATTCACAAATAAAAAAGTTATGGGACTTTGAAGAAAATGAGACATTTATATACAACCCTGTATCTCATAAACTAATCTAGATATCGAGATGCGGTTTGCGGCATTTAACTTTCTCGAAAATGGGGTTCCAGACATCTTACCTAGCTACTTTTTGAGAAATATGAGAAACCCCCTAAAAGTGAACAATTTTGATCACCCTGTAGGTACATACGTACATTCAATTGCCAGCGAAGCGTCACCGTGTCCTGAAATGCTGGCTGCCGGTTATTGGGCCCACCCTGTAGCAGGCAACCTCACCTTATCTTGCAAAGAAGAAAAAGTCAAGCTTTCGTTTGGCATCGAATTCATTTAATAAGCTTATGAGAGTTGCAAGCAACGATATAATATATGTATAACAGTAGATGACTCAGGCTAATACAAATAAATCGGTTTTATTTTGCTTCAACATTAGCGGGTCGGGGGGAAGAAGACAAGGTAATTTGTTCACATATTGGCATTTCTTAAATTGACTTTTTCCACTCTTTCTTATTTTGTAATGCGTAGTAAATAGTTTTTTGATAGACTTGTATATCGCATATGTGCTTTGAGATACAATAACATCTTTTTAATATCATGAAACAAAACAAATTGCCTTTGGTAATATATCTATACCTATATATCGTTGGTTGAAAGTCAACAAAACAACACCACTTTACTGGTGGCTGCCAATGCGAAGGAACCGCTTAGGAGGTGGCAATAAGAATGATCAGGCCCATATTAATTTAGCCAACCTACTCGCTTCAAGTAAAGAAATATACTCTCTACATTTTACGATCTTATGAGAGTTTAAATCATGCGGCCTACTAGAATAATATACCTTTTCCAAAAGATAACATTAAGTAGGTATCTTGAATTCTCGCTTCTTCAACTTTTCTTCTTCTTTTAAAACTTTAAATAATTCTTGAATAATAATAATTCGCATTCTCACAATTATTGTTCTCCAAAATAGGAGTAGCCAGAAGCAACCACATGCTTGTGATGGGAGTAAGGTGGTAATTACTATTATTTAGGACATTTGCGCCTAGGGCCGACTTTTCCCTATAACTCATATCTATGAGTAGGAAAACAATACCCTTAAAAAATTCCTAGAAGCAAGCGATAATCATTCTTGAAAACACGTAATGTACCTGCTGATATGGTTTTATATTTAGAAAAAATACTGGTGCCAAAATTGCATATGAAGCAATACTTCCATAGCATAGATAAGTATGACCTCTTTTTACAAAAATATCTCAATTTATGAGGGACTTTATCAAAAATTCTCCCAAATAATCCACACAGTATGAAAGTATATCGATAGCTAATAATAATAATAATAATAAAAATTCTCTCGTCGCAATACTCCAAACTTAGAGTATCCCAGAACTATGCCTAACCTGATTTGCCCAATTTTTTACCCAAAAAATATGTCATACTAGGCCTTGGTTTTTTAAGCTCGTGTTTTTTATTTTTTCATTACATATGTTTTAAATATTTGAATACTAGTCTAGACCAGGGACTCTTTAAAATAAGGGGACCCAGCATTATACTTTCCAAAGTGATGTCTATTCTTTCATCATTCTAATGGTATCAGTGATGCCAAGTATGCCATTTTATTGGAGAATCTATGAATATAACAGGTACTTTGATTGTTAGTAAAAATTAATAATGGTTTCCATGATTTCTAAAAATTAGACTTGACAATGTTGTGTCTACAATTACAGAATATGGCAACTGTCAAATGAAACAAATTTATTCTATAGTTGAAATTCGTTAATTGTCACATCTGAGTATCTGGAAGTTAGAAAACTTAAAATTGTGAATTATGATAGGACATTTTTTGCCTCCTTTAGAATCTATGGCACTATCTATCGCATAAAACCTGATGGCAGTTGGACACTGACATATACCATAACCTTGTATCAGCCCCCTTGTGGCCTCCTTGGAGTCTACAGAAAACAAACTTCCCCCCAAGGCTTCACTTTTCCTATGTGATGGACTGTGAAATGCTGGGTCCCCTTATTTTAAAGAGTTCCTGGTCTAGACCATGTCTTATACACTTATTCCTTATAAAACGGTAAACAAGGAAACCAAAAAAGTGCATTTAATTTGTTGCATTCTCATATACTCATATCCACTTGTTCTTGTTGTATAGATTTCTAGAAAAGTGTCACGTAAAAATGCCACTTGCATTTTTATCCGGCTGATAACATTGCTACCCGTAACTCCCACTTCGCTGTGCGCTATTTCTCTTTGAACAAAGACGACAACAGACTACGAGCCTTGCACCGTTGCCAAATGTTTCGGAATCGTTTTATTCACATGTGTATCGTATGAATTTAAATGAGAGGTGTCGTATAATTGAAAAACTTGTCGTCAATAGCTAACGAAGTAGAGATAGATAGAAGGCAGCTAATTCCCCACGAAGATGCATTGCAAACTTGATATACTGGGTGTATCGTGATCGTAATTCCGAGCATTCATACGAAGTGTCTAGTTAAATTGCGAACTCGTACTGTACATTATCGGTTGTTTGCGGGCATATCTTATACTGGGGGGCTGTAGCCCTACAGCCCCTACGCACGAGCCGCCACTGCGAAGATTACTCCATAAATTTACCCTTAGGTTAATAGTTTATTGTGAATTATTTTGCGCACTCGTACTGTTTTTGTTTTGTTTGCAAAAAGATTATCTTGTTTAAACGTAATATCTATGGCGTCTTTGTTCACTACACAAAAATGGGTAGATGTCTGGATTAGTTTTTAATCGAAATTGCCTGTTTATCGGGTCGTTTGGAAGTTATAAGATTAAAGCTTTAGCTTTTGCACAATCAGTTTGGGGTTAGGCCTGTAGCTACTGCACGCGTTCTTAACATGAAGTTACTAGCAACAGTATTTTTAGTGGTGGTGGCTGTTGGGAAAGGTGAGCGGTAGGGTAAATAGTGAGGATATGTTCGTTTTTCCAAATCAAATTTTAAGAAAATCATTGAGAAGCTGAGAGATCCGCATATAAAATTCGATTGGTATTTGTATTATGCAAACATTTGAGTAACTTGAGCTTTCATAATGTAAGCTATAATAATTCTTTCGGCAATAATTATCATATATCCCTTGTATTTTGCTTTCAAATGAGAAATAATAATAATAAAAAACTTATAAAATCAAGCTTTTATTTATGCGTTGTACTAAAACGAATAATAGTATATTTCCTAACAAGTGCGGAAAGTGCCACTTTTCCGCACGCGATGGCAGTTGGCTGAACGACGCGTAGCGGAGTTCAGCCAAGAAATCGAGTGTGGAAAAGACACTTTCCGCAAGAGTTAGGAACACTATTTTTTTTCTACAAGCGTGCGGAAAAGTAAGACACTTTTCCCCACGCATTTACTTTTCGGCAGGCATTTTAGTTTAGAAAGTGTCACTTTTCCGCACTTTGCGCACAAGTGTACTTTTCCGCACGCTTGTAGAAAAAATAAGTTTAAGATAATTCAATGCCAAATGCCAAACTACGACAAGCTTTTTTAAATCAAAAAACTTGTCGCGCGATATATTCATAAAAGTAGCTACCATTTAATCCTATTGAACAGTGATTTGTTAATAAGCAAGTACTCCCCAAAGTATATGTATTTTTTCTTTACATTTCGCGCGACAAGTTTTTTGTTTGACAATGAATTATCTCAACGAAAACCTAAACTTATTTAGTACATGGCTTAAATAAAAGCTTGTTTTTAAAAAGGTTTTTTAATTTTTTATTTTATTTTGTACTTTTTAGTACCTATTTGATTCCCATGTCAGAAGGGTGGTAAGAAATTTAGTCCGCCATCTTGGGGCGGCCGCCATATTGGATTTAGAATGACATTACTCACCTTATCGTTTTCTATTAGTCAAATCCTTTCATTTGATACCCATGTAGAGGAGGTTGTGAAGAAACAGGTAATCCGCCATCTTGTAGTGGCGGTCATTTTGAAAAAATCACAATACTGTGTACACTACATTGCATTGACACAGGAACCAGAAGTGTGTGCAAAATTTCAGCTCAGCCGGTTGGGGGAAGTGATTTAAAATTCCCTTGCAAGACGTCAGTTCCGCGAAATAAGGTGATTAGTCAATATGCCATAAAATATCAGAGCGCCTGGCAACAGGGATGTACTCGATTGCGCAAAAGTGTATTTATATGCGGTTTTATCTTGTTGTTTCCAGCTACTTAGACACTGCCACAAATAATTTTATCGATGTTTTGAACCATTTTAATTAAGTCAATAAATTTTTTCCGAAATATTTTGACGTAAAACAATTTTTTTAATAATCCATGATATTTCTGTTTTAGCATTGTCCCTTCATTGTCCCACCTGCAGTAATGAAGACTGCGACGCTAAAAGACTTTTGGATTTGGAATGCAATAGCCAGACAAGTTTTCTGCCAAGTATTTTAGGTTATGAGTCCGATAGGTATTCAGAAAATACTCGCTTTGGATGTTTGGACATCGAATACATTGCCGAAGGTAGGGTATGGTTTGTTATTGTATAGATAAGTTTAAATTAAAATATGTAAATTACTTTCTACGAGACATTTGCTAACTTAAACGAACAACGTGTGATTAAGCAACGGCTTATCAGTAGGTAAATATCTGACAAAATCGTTAGTCTCAATAATATTTCTAATATAGATATTAGAATGCTAACAAACTAAAGCTTTCGGGAACTAAATTAAAATAATGTTTTTTTATATCCCACGAATATAATTATCTTGAACCACATAAATAGCTATGTTTGGATTGTCAGAGAAATTGTTGAAATTTCCGGGCGATACAGGGTGGCCCACCCAAGGGAAAAAAGTGTGTTATACGTGGAGACAGGTTAACAAAATCGTCATTCAAAAGATTAATTTGTAGTAAAAATTCAGGGGAATTCGACGGTGTGCTCAGATTTTGCATATGGGCGCCGATAAAAAAAATTTTTTGGCAAAAAAATAAAATTAATTTTTTACTTACAGAACCGTTAGTGATCCCTGAATATTCAGTTTTATTGAAATAAATTCCGGTTATAAAGGAAATGAAAGTAATTTTCTGTATTTTACAACTTAAACATTTCATTTATCCCACTATGGGATTCCTTTTTTAATTCTGAACCCAACGATATATAATTTGACCTATTTGTCTCCATCCGTTTCCGAGATATTTACCAAAGAAGTTTCATTAAACTAGAAACATAAAGTACGCGTAGCGAAAGAGTGCGTCTGCAGTGAGGAAAGTAATAAGACGGGTGGAAATCCGCCCGTGGGCAGAACCTAGCGCCGGAGGAAGCATAGGCGAGCGGAAAGATTACTTTTTGTCAAAGTAAATAAATTGTTATTTTACTTATACTTTCATATGCGGAAATAATTTATAGAAAAATGTAATATGAGATTGCGCTTGGCTATGTATTGTACACCCTGAACGACTCACGATCTCAAAAATACTACCATGTTTTCAAAACTATAAATTTCGAGGCGCACGCATGAGGATAATCATTCCTCCTCTCAACGTCGCGTGGTTCTAATAATTGCGAATAGGGAAGCGCGCTGCATCGCGTCGTTATTACGGCCAGCCAATAGCAACAAAGCGTTCCCCGCGCTTGCCCACTTCCCCGCGGACGCAGTCTTTCGGTGCGACTACTTTACATGGTTTCTAACGTGTCGGTGTCTCAGTAGGCCAAACATTAGAACCAGATTTATGAAAAATGCTGTTAGCCACGGCAATAAAACTGACAATCAGTAGCCTGTAGCCTGTCAATTCAACATTCTGTTTATCTGTCAGATTAATCTCAAATTATGTTGCTGAAGCCACTTACTAGTTACAGTGTAAAAAAATGTTTTTGAAAGAAAAATGCTGTGACATTTTAAAGATCTTTATTAAAAATAATAAAAGTACGTGGAAACTATGAGGGAATATTCTCGTAAATATCCAAATGTAAATGTTCCGAGTGCTTCATTTAATTTGAATATACAACCGTGCATTTCGTGAAGTTGTGAAATCCGGTAGAAATTCCGGGAGAGTTTGGTGCGAAATTGTAGGACATTTTATAATGGGGTCTGTATTTTATTTAGGAAACATGACAGGTACGAAATATCTACATTTACGATAACTGTTTTATCGACCCCCGTATACAAAATCCGAGTACACCCTCGAATTCCTCTGAATTTTTACTACAAATGTCGATTTTAAGTTAACCGCTCTCCACGTAACACACTTTTTCCGTTTGGATGGGCTACCCTGTATACAGTAAATATTTTGCATCAAAGTTATCTCCGATGACTTTGTTTTGCATAAAGAATTTTATACAAACTAACAACTAATTAGAACACAATAAGTATGGTCATGTGACGACGCAAACTTAATTTAGAACATTTATTTCTTATATTTTAGGAACAACGCAGAAATTACAACAATGTATCTTAGATAAAAACGAAGATATCTGTAACATAATTTCCAAAAGTGTCGAGGTATCTACATGTTCTCTGAAATCACTGAGACTGAGAATGGACGATAACGACGAAACAAATTCAGATGAAAACGATCCAGACGAAACAGGTCTGGATGAAAATACCACTGAGTCAACAACGGAATCGCCTACTACCACTGACACGCCAACGACCACCCCGCCAACAACGGAATCGCCAACTACAACTGATACGCCAACAACTACTCCGTCAACAACGGAATCGCCAACTACCACTGACACGCCAACGACCACTCCGTCCACAACGGAATCGCCAACTACCACTGACACGCCAACGACAACCCCGTCAACAACGGAATCGCCAACTACTACCGATACGCCAACGACTACTCCACCAACAACGGAATCGCCAACTACCACTGACACGCCAACAACCACTCCGTCAACAACGGAGTCGCAAACTACCACTGACACGCCAACGAATACCCCGTCAACAACGGAATCGCCAACTACTACCGACACGCCAACGACCACTCCGCAAACAACGGAATCGCCAACTACCACTGACACTCCAACAACCACTCCGCCAACAACGGAATCGCCAACGACCACTCCGCCAACAACGGAATCGCCAACTACCACTGACACGCCAACAACCATTCCATCAACAACGGAATCGCCAACTACCACTGACACGCCAACGACCACCCCGCCAACAACGGAATCGCCAACTACAACTGATACGCCAACAACTACTCCGTCAACAACGGAATCGCCAACTACCACTGACACGCCAACGACCACTCCGTCCACAACGGAATCGCCAACTACCACTGACACGCCAACGACAACCCCGTCAACAACGGAATCGCCAACTACTACCGATACGCCAACGACTACTCCACCAACAACGGAATCGCCAACTACCACTGACACACCAACAACCACTCCGTCAACAACGGAGTCGCAAACTACCACTGACACGCCAACGAATACCCCGTCAACAACGGAATCGCCAACTACTACCGACACGCCAACGACCACTCCGCAAACAACGGAATCGCCAACTACCACTGACACTCCAACAACCACTCCGCCAACAACGGAATCGCCAACTACCACTGACACGCCAACAACCATTCCATCAACAACCGAATCGCCAACTACCACTGACACGCCAACGACCACCCCGTCCACAAAGGAATCGCCAACTACCACTAACACGCCAACGACTACCCCGACAACTACAGAATCGACAACAAGTACAGACACACCAACAACCACTGCAGATTTGCCAACTACTACTGACGCGTCAACAACCAATCCGACAACTACAGAATCACCAACTACTCAAGACACACCAACAACTACTGATGGTGCTGGTAACGTGCATAGTATGGCGGTAATTATGATAATGAGTTTAGTTTCTGTCAATGTATTGTTGTACGTGTAAATGAGTAAAAATTATTGCTTAATTTTGTAAATTGTATTATACGTATTGATTCGTCCTGTAAGTATTTATTGTTCTTTGTTAAATAAATATAATATTTTTAATAATGTCGTTTTCAGAATTAATGGCTTCCATTTTGATATTATTCTACAAAATATGTGCCATGGGCCAAAATATGTGCCATCTCTAAGGACAAAAAATATGTTTAAACATATCTTTTAAATAACTCGTTTTACAGAATATACAGGGTTATTGGTAATTCGATACATTCGTATGTGATAGGGGAGGAGGTAAGGAGTAAATTTAATCCTAATATACATTATGCAAAACTCAATAGCTTTTGAGATATTTAAATTTTTCTTAGTAGACAAAAAATTCTACAGAACTTTTTTTAAAGTTTTCACCTGGATGATGATTTCGCCCAACACTATGGTCTTATATTTGGAGTGAAAAAAAGTCCGGGAACATTTAGATCATAGGAAAATTTTAAATAAAAAGTTGTCAAAACCATTTAAAAAATTGAGTTTTGCATAACGCATATAGGATTAAATTTACTCCTTACCTCCTCCCCTATAACATCTCCAAAGAAGAAAGGAATGTATGGAATTACCAATAACCCTGTACCTATATCATTATTTCTAAGGTTCTGGATGGTCACTCCTGAACATTTTCAATTTTTGAGGCTAGAAAAAATGTTCTATTCAAAAGTGATTTCTTAATCATAACATCCTCTACAATTTGTATTATCCGATTCCCTCGATCTGGATGTTAGATATTTGGTCCAGCCGTTTGGAAAATATGCGAACTTGCATCTTTAAAGTTTGCACTTTTGACGCCCATTAGTTAGAAAACAAGCATTTGCGAGTGTACTTTTTGACAGGGAAAAAACACAAAATTTATTAATCATCACTTAATAATCCTTAAAATCCCTAAAATATGGTTGCATTTTCTCATATTCTACATTCTAGATTTGACATACTTATAGTTTATCTAATTTCAATTGCAACACTTCACTTATTGTGCATCACCCTTTGTCCTACATTCCTTCGATGAACCGCTTGAAGTTCTTATGCTTTTTCAATTGACTAAACAATGCGCTATGCCAACCTGGTAAATTAGTAAACAGATTTAAAACATGCTAAAGCTAAATTTCACTGTTCAGTCAACGATTTCACCCATATTTTAAGGGAGAATGCTCATTATCATTTTCTTATTCCTTACCTATTTGCAAAGAAAAGAAACTGGGTAACTGGGGTGAATTCGGCCATGCAGGGAATTTCGGACATACTTTCTACTGTATGAATAAAACATCCTGGGTGTATCTATTTCGACAAGAAAATTACTGTTTTTATTTTTTTTTCTCCTAATAGAATACACATTGGTAGAGAACCCAGGATGTTCTATATAACTACCAGGAAGAAAACAAAATAATGTTCTTATCATGAAATAATAACATTGACGTTATATACAACACCTCCAGTAGGAAACTAGATTCATATTATTTATCCAAAATGTAGTTCAGGGTATGTCTATTTAAAAAAAATTATACAATATTTAACCTAACCTTCTTACTTTAATACTAACGGTCGTTTTTGAGAATGATATGAATGGGGGTAATATACCGGCAACGCATTCCGCAAGAGTCATGGCCGGTATTACTACCTACCATTTATTAATTATTAATATAATCAATGATAATAATTATTATACTTTCAACCCTTCAGTGAAAGATGTCGCGGAAATATAATGCGAAAGAAGGATTATATTTTGTGACCACTAATGATGATTAATATTGACACGTCCGCAATTACCACCCAATAAGAGGTTAATTCCAAGTTTAAGTTGCGACAATAATTTTATGGCAATTATTTCTTTAAAATTATTTATGTTTTATTAAACAAATGTATGTTCTATCTAGTCTTTCCTATACCGACATTTTACAATTAGTAGCCACAATCCACAAAATTGCTTAGGGGACTTTGTTCTGTAAACTTTGTTATTAGGTATTACAAGATAAGATTTTAATCAAATGAATCATTGAATCATTACTTTTTAATTTTAGTAAAATACCAAAAAAAAATAGCTTTATACATAATAATTGTTCTATAAATTGAAATGCTTGAAATTTTATACAAAATGCAAAAGAGACCTTAACGAAAATGATTTTCTGCTTGATATTTTAATTGTAAATCAGTCTTTGTCTAAATTATCATAATTCTACAAGCGTTTTTGCGTTGGTGCTACCGATTTTTCATGTTCCAATATTTCTTAAAGCATTGGAAATATGTACCTTCTATATCCAGTAGTATCCGCAAGAGTTTTTTTTTGTGGAGTGGTTGCTATGCTTTTAGCTAATGTAGTCAGACATTCCCCAAGCAGGTTTTCATTTGGAAACCTAAGACTTTAAAACATTGTAGGTTAGGTAGTGGATATAAGCGTCGATGGAGGACCCTTCTTCAATCAACGATATAAGCTACTTTCACACTTTTACTAACCCATAAATAGTAGTCTCCCAGTCTGGAGGTAAAAGCTTCTTTGCATTTTTTAGGTCTTCATGAAGCCCATCCATTTCTTTAGTACAACATGCAGACCATGGTGAATCCTCGACAACTAAACATCAATTAATTACTTATCTTTAGTCAAAAAATGAATCAAATCAAAACCGCAATATGAAACCTATGATTTCAAAAAGACATGACAACCTGTCACGGAAACAGTAATGATTTCTCGGATAGCTTTCTAAATCTAAATATACAAAATAGCTACCAGCAGCGACCACTTATTTATCCACCACACAAACTGCCAATAGAGGGTTAAAAATGGCAGCGAATCCCATCGTGGGGCCAATACTAGATATTTACGTCTTGAATATGTAACGTTTTCCTTCAATTTGCCGGCATCAAAGTGGCATAGGCCAACCTATATTTCCATGGCCAGTGTCATATATCTTCTGTGCCGATATTAGGTGCCAATGGCCAACGCTTTGCCGACATTGCCTACATTGGCCCAGACATCGGCCACGGATGATTTGTGTGCTATAGCTATACGGTAGACACAGTTCTGGTAATAATTTCTAACATATAAGTATATTATTTATTTGAGAAAGATTCGTCCTTTGTTCTATCTAACGGTATAGTGAAATTTCAAAGTGCAATAACAAAGTTGTTATTTTCTTACTCACTTGATGATACTGATTATCTAGCCATATCCTGACACATTATTGGTCGCTTGGGGAATTTGATTATTAATAAATCTTATGGCATTCTAAGGGGAATGCGTTGTGTACTAATTAGGTTTAAATATCCTCGTTCGTTTGAAGGAATTAAAACATTCACAACGAATTGTTTCAGTTTTCAAAAAACAAATGAATATAGTCAATTGACAAATAATATTAATAATCGACATTGATTACTGATTAGTACACTTACGAACTAGTTATTTTTGCACTCGAACTATAGATAGGTAAGAAGCGATAGATATAATGGCATAAAAATGTTGCACAGATAAGGTATAGGTCGTTTTGTTGTGATATATATAAATTGATTTGGAGCTAGATACAGATAGTTTTTGGTAGCAGTTCGCAAGAGAACAAACAACATCATGAACGGTGCTACGCTAGTGATTTTATTTGGATTATTTTGCCAAAGTGAGTTTATATTGTATACAGTGTGGTCCAAAGAGTTCGCAACAAATAAGAAAATATTTATTGCTGAGATGCTAAAAAAAGTATTCTGAGGGAATCTTTTCTGCACGTCCAATAATCTAGGAATTGATTTTGACATACAGGGTGTCTACTTTTAAGTGTATACAAATCGATAAAAAATGTATTTTGTGAGATATTATTTTCAAAAACCTTTTTTTGTTCGAAAGGTCTTCAAAAAACGCTTCTTTTGACGTTTTTACTTTTGTCAAAATGCAAATCCAGGGACGGCTACGATTTTTTTTATACCCCGATTTTCACAAAAACCATTTAGAGATTTTTTTATTTAAAATCTGACACAACAGCGTTAATCAGTACACCCCAAAACCACCATATACTAAATTTGAACAAAAAATGTAGAGGGTGTTCGGTTCTACACCGTGTTAAAGTTGAGCAAAATAGGGACTTCAAAGGCACCTGGCGAGTCAAGCGTGCCATGGAATTATTTCAAAACAGTGGAAGAATTAACAGAACCACCCAAAGTGTTGATGGACGAAATTGCAAGAAGAAATATACAGGATGTTTTTCTCTACAGCGTCTCAAATTTCCGATTTTTTTCGAATCCATCAATATGGCGGCAATTAAAAAAATACCATTAAATTAAGAAAAAGTTAGGTTAAATGACGAGGTAGGTATCACAAAAAGTAATTTGAAAAAGTAGTTTAAAATGTAATTTTTGGACCCTTGTGCAAAATTTGAGGTAGTTACACAAAAAAATTGAAAATTACAATAATTTTTTAAAAATATTTTTCTTATTGGAAAAATGTTTAATTTTTTCAAATAAATAGAACTAAAAGGCTATTCCTATTGTATTTTTCACAAAAAAAATATTTTTTTCTGGTTTTCCACAAAAAACTAGACTAGAATTTGAGTAGATCCGTGACAGAGGATCGTAAATAAAAGGTGATTTTTCAATTAGCTCTAAAGTCTATCCAAGTTACAGCGGCAGTAGATATAAACAAAGTCACATGACCGCCTTGCGATCGATTACCAGGGTCGGACTAATATGAGGTTCCCAGTGGCTTTTAATTCTGAACTAATTCTTTTAGAAGTTCTAAAATTCGTGTTTCTACCTTTCGTGGATCTTTGTAAATTTCCTTAAATTAAGTAGCAAAATACATTTACAGAATATACCTACTGCTCGCGATCCGATCTAAAATATGCAGGAAACTCGACTGAGGGAAGAGCCGGCCCTGCATTCTGCTCGCCCCGTAAACACTTGACATTTTATGACGGCCAGACCAATAAGAGAATAGGTCACGTGGTGGCCAATGTTTTGATCCACTGCCTCTGTAACTTGGATAGATTTTAGTTATTTGTCGAAAATCAAAAAATCCATATTTTTTCCGACAAAAACATTAGGAGCCTTCTAGTTTTTTAAATATCTCAACAATAAATATTTTTCTATTTGTTGCGAACTTTTTGGAACACACTGGATAATTATTATATTTTATATTTTTCTAATGTCCACAAAAAATTATGAAATGTTTTATTGTCAAATTGTATAATGAGTTCTAAATTGATAGTGGATCTCATAACAAAAACTGACGAGCGATGAAACAACAACAAATACCTATTTGTTCTAACCCAAAGAACACTACATTAAAATTCTAAAATGTTAGTAGCTTTTGAGATTTTACCGAAATTCTTATTTAAATATTTTTTACCTTGACTATCTCCAGTTCAATTTTTTAATTTTAATTTATTTAATAGTCAAAAACAAGATAGTTTCTAGAAAACACATAGGTACTATCAAAAACATTGTTCTTATAGGTTTGGCTACCAGTGGCAGATGTATCACATGTAGAGGTTCGGAGTGTGACGTCACTGACCAAACGTCACTCTACGCCCCCTGCGATGCGGGCATTCCTAACCTGCCCCACAACCTGGATAAGCAAATTGACATCATCATAGTAGACTCGAAATATTCTTGCTTGGATATGGTGTATCGCAACGGTAAGTTAATAGACTTCTTCGTGAATCAGTTGTTGCCTATAGCTACTCAGGAAAATAATGGTACAAATTCATGGAACATTTTTCAAAATGATGATTTTAGTGGCTCAAAACATACTTTTTTTATTATATAGGGTGAGCCTTTCACCCTCACAAACATTTTAAACAGGAGTAAAGTTTAACCCCTAGATCACGCCTATGAAGTTTTTTAAACACAAAAATAAACGAGATACAACATTGCTATTTGCTATAAACAAGGTAGACTTTAAATTAGGATGGTGGATGCAACAAGGAACGAGGTTAACGGTCCCAAAACATTTTAGAAAATTTCATAAAAAAAGTATTTTTTTATAGGTAATATAATATTTTGTTGTTAATTGTGTACTCAGTCATCTTTTCCGAAACTAAGCAATTTCATTCTTGTTTATGGATACACGATACACCTACCCTAGTACTCGTAGTATATAGACAAAATTAGCGTGAGGTAGGGACACCAAATATTTTGTATTTTCATAAAATTGTATACAAAAACTAATAACCTAATTAAAATATCTACAGGGTTTTCAGATTTGATACGGATTAATGCGATTAATGCGACATTTTTGGTCTGTTTGCTCAATTTTCAGATATTTCCAAAGCATTCCGGATTTTTAATTCAAAATAATAAAACATTCTCAATTTTAAGACCCTGTAGAAATGTTAGTTGCCGAAGTAAATTAATAAAACTTGAGACATTAGGGTTTCGGGGGTGCTGAAAGAAACTACGTTGCCACATTTCCGATAAAAAATCTCTAATAGCATTTTCCAAAAAAAAATCGCATCGAAAAAAGACATAGCGAGATGTGGAATAGTTCTGCGGCACTATGACGAGTGCATAAGGACACTTCCTATGCACAAACACACACAAAATACTGCAGGGGTGTTCCAGATCAAATCTGAACATCCTGTAGGTGTACCCAAACTATCGAGTCCTAAGAATTTTAGGACATTAAAATTTATCTGTTTTAGTTATAGTTTTCGTTCAAAAATTACACCTCGAAAATTGGTGCAGACGTCGTTTCTAATTTATACTATTAAGTTATCTACAGTGACCGGCAGAAAATACGCACCAAAAATTAGTATTTTTCGTTTTTATTTTGCAAGCGCCATTAACTACTGCTGATCAAACAAATTAATTTTTACGGCACTCCCGTTTATAAATGATAAATTTTCTATGGAAGGGAACTGGCATATTGAATAAATTGGTTTTATTTTCTATACGGGGTAAATCATAAAAAATACCGAAAAGGTGATTTAAGGAATAAATACTTGAAACTGCATTATTGGGCTTATCTTTTAATTCTAAGCAACTTTTCATAATACATGTTTTCTCTTAAATTACAAATAAGGGTACTTTTAATGAGGTATTCAAATGTTGAAAACTGCGTTTCGAGTTTGCAGGACTGCACAAACTTTTATCAAGAATAAAATGTTCTGATAAATGTAAAATAAAAAAAATATATAATGCTTCCTTTCTGCCGGACACTGTATATTCTTTGTAGAGAATGTAATTCAATGGTTAACCAATTTGTGACATTATCAGGGGAAATATAACAAGTGGTGTGCCTATTATCGATAATAAAAAATTGTGTCTGTACCTCAATGAAAAACAAATTACTTAACGTCAACCTAGCGAAAAAGGCTAATAAAAAATCAGTTTACTTGTCTGGCACTACCAAAAAGGCTTTTTCCCGCTCCCTCCTCCGTAAGTACACTTTTTATAATCGCCAGCACGCCCAAAAACGCAAGTTGAAGGTATTTCTGCTTTCAGGGCGTTGCCTCGGTTCTTAAACAATCTCCTCTACCAAAAAAGTGCATTTACGCAACTTGCAATGTAAATAACCACTATTACACTTATTTCGTTATTTCCAGATATGCGCAATGAACGGATCAGACAATGCGTGCTAGTAGGGAAAACAAGTTCGCCATGCATCCAACTAGTGAAGGACGCCAACGTCGTCAAATGTGCGATACAGAAACCAAAAGTATTCTTTGCTCCGTATGACGCTAAGAAAACACCACTCTCATCCACCGACGCACCTAGTGACGATTCCACCGACGACGCGCCGACGGATGCTCCGACCGACGCACCGACTGACGCACCCACCGACGCACCGACGGATGCTCCGACCGACGCACCGACTGACGCACCCACCGACGCATCGACGGATGCTCCGACCGACGCACCGACTGACGCACCCACCGACGCACCGACGGATGCTCCGACCGACGCACCGACCGACGCACCCACCGACGCATCGACGGATGCTCCGACCGACGCACCGACTGACGCACCCACCGACGCATCGACGGATGCTCCGACCGACGCACCGACTGACGCACCCACCGACGCACCGACGGATGCTCCGACCGACGCACCGACTGACGCACCCACCGACGCATCGACGGATGCTCCGACCGACGCACCGACTGACGCACCCACCGACGCACCGACGGATGCTCCGACCGACGCACCGACTGACGCACCCACCGACGCATCGACGGATGCTCCGACCGACGCACCGACTGACGCACCCACCGAAACACCGACGGATGCTCCGACCGACGGATCGACCGACGGAACGACCGACTCGCCGCCGGAGACAACAACAAATGGTGCTACCGACTTGTACACCACGAGTTCTTTAGCTTTAGTCGCGATATATCTAGCGAGATTGCTGTAAAAACTTAGAAATATCAGTGACTATAGATTCTTTCTATACCCACTGGTAATATGTAGCTTGTACACGACTTCTTTAGCTTTAGTCGCGATATATCTTGCGGCCATTGCTGTAAATATAGAACTAAGTATGATGTAAAATGAAATTTAAAATAATGGTATCATGAAAGCAGGTCCCCTAATGATTAGTTTTTAATTATTACAGAAGTATTGTTGTATAAGCATGTAAGTTTTGTATTCATATTTCAAAAATGCTTTAAGTTTTTTTACGATTGCAATAAATGATTGTGAAATAATGTGATTTATGCGCCGTGCGGCAGAAGTAAGTCTAGAATTCATAGAACTATACCTACCTACTTTATAATTAATTCAGTATTATAAAAATGTCAGCTAAAATATGTATTTGTTAGGTACTCAGACAAATATTAATTTATTTTCAAAATAAAAATAACATTTTTCATTACGACGGCCCTGTCGTGACCTTGCTTTACTTTCGTCAGAAAACGCGACGTTGTCAGACGTTCCCCAAAAAAGTCAAAACTAAAGAATTTATTGGAGAAGTTCTATCAATCAGGCTAAATATGAAGTACTCTTAGACAAATAATAAACATAGACTAATAATTCAATACAATACAGACCCTGCCAAGATAAAAATGTTTAAATGTTTCTGAGTTAGTAATAGATATCAAAAACAAAACAATGCAATGATTGCACCATTGCCAAACTTCTTGATAAATTTATCTTGTACCTACGAAATAAATGTATAACCATCGTTAAAAAACATCAGTTTGGAGCAATTAGTTGATATATGCAATCTACATATAGTAAAAATTTAGACAGTTATCTTTTAACAATAATTTTACTGATTTTGTGAATTCTCTGATCTTACTTGGTCTATAAATAATATCCTTAATAAATTGCTTATTCTGGCTAACGTGGCAACGTTGTACCCGCTCTTTGTGATCGATGCACATTTGCTTTATTACGCCCCAACAGCTGATCCAGAGTTCGTTGAGATTTCGCTGGTTTGTGTTGATGTGTTTCGAGTGTTTACTTTTGCGTTATTCTTGTTTTTTTTGCAGAGATTTTGGGGTTATTTGACAAAAGACATTTAGTTAAGTTAGTAATTAGTGAATTAGTGTAGTTTTACGAACGATGGGATTTGTGGCATAGGAAACGTAACCTCTGGTTATCATATGATGTGTCAAATTTGTTGTTTTTGTTTTGAGTAGGCATTTTTTATGTTGGCTGATTACAATGCAGTCTCTAGGTTAGTCTATGTTTATTATTTGTCTGAGATTTGTTACACGAATGTGAGGTTCAGAGTACGAAAATGCGTTCTCTGATTTTGACTATTATTATCTACATAAGAGATACAATTGTATGTTTCTTTAATCGGCACTAAAGTATCAATGTCGTCAATAAAAGCTTACAAATCTGCGCTAAAGTAAGTCATTATTGCACGATTTTTTCATCTTTTCAACCGCATTGTGAAATTGTTTCCTATAACAACGCAATCTTGCAGTATAAGTATTTTGGTAGGTTTAAACGTCAATAATATTTTCTATAATATCGAGTAAACTGCAAGAGAGGTTATTTCTCACCAAGGTTAGTAGAGGCGTAGGTTGCACGATAACACTGAGGGGGGCGGGCATACTGGGTGACGTCAGACCCATAATGCGCCCTTCAAGGTTAGACCGGTTTAGGCGGTAGAGACTTTCGTTTTTTATGCAAACTCCAATGGAATCCAACTTTGAAGTCACGTTATTCCTTTATTTTAAACCCCGTCCTTGCAATCAGGTATAAAAATAGATGCGGCGGCACAGGACCGGATTAAATTATTTTTCAACATCTACAGTTTGGAGGTTGAGTTGTTTGCATGTTATTATTGTTATAAGGGACTCGATAATTTGATTGATGATGCAAAACGGGTAGAGTAGCAGAGTGTAGGTTGAGAATCCTGGAATATCGGAATACCGGTAAGATTTTTAATATATTCTAATAAATCCCTGATGCATTCCTCCCATTCTGTCCTTTATTCTGGTCTGCGCGATAAAAACATTCTACCAGTATAATGGCGTCGAGTTAGTTTAGTGGGTATTGTGTAGGTATATTCGTGTTTACTTTTTTGTGGTGGTAATTAACTGACGAAGTGAATTGGAGTATCAGGGCGTCTCAGTTTTGTTGTGACTTTAAAATCATTATTTCTGCTATTTACAAACGACCTGGTTGAGAGATTTGGAAAGGTATTTTTAACACCCATAGGTGCCATTCGCACAAAAATAAATTTTGAGATTATGACTTCATTAACTAAAATTTTTATTTTACGGTAACTTAAATGCATAATATTTATGATTATTTGCAACATAACATATAACAATAAATTATTGCTGATATAAACAATTTTGCGTTTTAAAATTAATGTTAGTAAATACGAAACCAACAAATTATGTATTCATAAAAATAACATGTAAATCCGGTGAAGCTTCTTGCGGCCATTCATTCATATTTTAGAAAACCAAAAATAAAAAAAAATGATAATTGGGACTGGAGTACCCGAGCATCATAGTAAATGTGAAGATATTTTCGAACTTTTGCGACTACTTAAAAATTCTTCAATTAATATTTTTGACCACTTTATTAATATTTTAAAAAGGTGATTATTTTTTTAAAATTTTTACCACTAAAGAAAGGGCCCTGACGTGACGCCTCTAAAACCTTGATTATGCTTAGATTTTAGCGTTGCTGCAAGTGAATGACAAATAAATGACTTTAATGTTGCAAATGTCGATCATAATACCTAAATCAACCAAAACGTGGCAATACTTAAATTTTTTTAAAACGTTTTTACCCAATAAAAAATTGTGTTCACCTTAAGGGGGCATTATCACACATAGTGCCAATCCAAGTGTTTTTGGTGTTTGTTTTTAAAAGTACTAGGTTTTGAAAAAGGCAATGTTCAACTCAAATACTACATTATATTGCGCATATTTGGACAAAAAATCAGCCAAATCTGATGTCTCGTTTGAGAAAACAATATACCCGAAATGTATTTTTTTCTTCTTCTCTCATATAAAATTACCAGAAACTATAGGTAGGTATATTGTTTTCCAAAGGAGACATCAGATTTGGCCGATTTTTTGTACAAATATACGCAATGTAATGTAGTATTTGAGTTGAGCATTGGTTTTTTGAAAAACAGAATGATTTTCAAAATAAACACAAAAAACACACTTGGGTTGGTAGTATTTAATGCCATGTGTGGTTATGCCACCAAATTACCTTTAATCCCATTAAGGTCGCCAACGTTGTCAAAATGTGTAATAAAGATAGAAACCAGAAGTATTATTTCTTATTACATAATTAGTTTTTAATTACAATGAACTATTGTATTTGTACGTTTTTTTATTTAAATAAAAAAAATGATTAAAAATTTTAATTATAAAAATCGGTTTGAACTCGCTTCTAATTCTAATCTAATATCTAATATCTAATCTAATAATGAAATGTTGCAAATTTATCCAATTCCGGACTCCGGTGACAATACATCGAGCTTTTGTGATGATAAAGGAGGAGAATGGTCACAGGGAATCCTCAATGGTTACCAATAAAAGAGTTATGCCATCCAATAAAAGAGTTATGTCATCAATATCAGAAACCTTATTAGATTTGGATGTACCTGATCAAGTTTATTTCAGTGTAAAAAGTTAAGAAATAAAATTAATAGTGAAGCATTTATACATGTAGTATTTGCTTGATATTCCTCAATATGAAATTATTTTATATAAGTGTAGCCTATAATGTAGGTATTAAAATAAATCTGTAGTCAAATTATTGATAGCGTTGCTAAACAAGGCATCGTTTTAATTTAGAAAATAACTAATAACTTGGAGAAAACTAACATAATTTGTGAAATGCATCTATTTATAATAACTTAGCGTGATAAGGTCCCAGAAAGCATCACACGTTTTTGCATTAAATAATTGGTAGTATATTCTATATTATTATAAATAGTACATATACACTAAACTTACATATTTTTAATTATATGCATTAAAATATTCTAAGTGGAAATTAATTTATTCCCCCCTATATCTAAAATAATTTTACAACATAACAACTAAACAAAATACTACTATAAGCGCAAATGAATTATTTTTACTTTTTAGTAAGTTGAACCAGAAAATGTATGCTTTAACAACAACAACAAGGGTAAGTAAATAATGTAAGTAACACTTAATATAGAAATTGTAATTAAAGTACCTGGTTATCTCGGTTCATTTCATCAAAGTGAGTCATGAATTTAATTTATTAATCTTTTACACACTAAGTTATATGAGTAGTTTGAGATTATGATATTTCGCATAAAGGTATCTATTATTTATTGCACTGCGAAAAGTACGCATATTGTCAATTTTGGTATCTTTGGTTTTATTATTAATTTATAATACGCACATAGAAATTCGAGTCAGAGCACATTCTCTTGCAGGTTCCATCAAATAAACAAAAATCAAAGGAGTCAATGGCCTTCCTCGTCATACCAAACCTGTTCGCATTGGGCATAATAACAGTCTTCTGATATTAGTATAACCGAAACCGTTGTCCATTGCGAATAGTATGCAAGAAAAATGCATTGTCACACTATAATTAGCCTTTACTTTCTAATTTCCATCATTTGTTTGAAATCATCAGGTATGTTAAAAATTCAACAACACATTATCTACGGCTATATTCTAATATCATGGAAAATATGGCTCCACAACAGCATGTTTCTTATATTTTAAGCTTATTACTTTTCGAATATATCGAATATTGAGTGATCCGCATCTCAGTTTATATACAACTTCGTAAGATACAATTCCAGAAAAATATGATTTAAACATAATTTCTGGCCTCTGGGCACTCGCTTTTCGCTTAATAAGTTTGATCCATTTGACAGATCTGATGTCCTTAAGCAACCTTCTGTTCTGGAACTATATTTTATGTGCTAAAATATCCATCCGTATTTTCAAAAATCTAATTAAAAATACTTAAAATACAAATACACATATTTTATTTATGCAACTGCAACATAATGCACATTTTAGGTACCGATTCCTCATCGACGTCAGCATTATACTTTTACGGCAAAATTAACAAATTTATTACCGAAGTTCCAAATGATAACCATTTGTCGGAACCAAATAATAACCAGTTGTCGGAACTAGAACCTAACCCATTTGCTGGAGAAAGTGATATAAGGTTAGCAAAGTAGGTACCTGATATTAATTTTTGCTAAATAAATGGCTTATAACGTATCTGTTCCAGAGATCTATCAAAACTGATCAAAAGCAATAATGGGAGCGTGGCCACTAACGAAGAATTGTCAACTAAAAGTAGTTCCCCTTTCGCAGGCCAAACTGGAGGTAACCTACAGGCGGGTCAGCTGGTTCCAGCTGGCAGTCCGTGGCCCTCCAACGCCGAGGACTACCCCTCGTTCAGTGTGACTTCCAAGAAGCCAGTCTTAGAGGACCGATTCAAAGAAACCACCACCAAGAGGCCGGTCGCTGCTGACGACGCGGCCCCCGTCAAGCCGCCCCCAAGACCCCCCTTCGCCGGCCAAACCGGAGGTAACCTCCAGGCGGGTCAGCTGGTTCCAGCTGGCAGTCCGTGGCCCTCCAACGCCGAGGACTACCCCTCGTTCAGCGTGACTTCCAAGAAGCCAGTCTTAGAGGACCGATTCAAAGAAACCACCACCAAGAGGCCGGTCGCTGCTGACGACGCGGCCCCCGTCAAGCCGCCCCCAAGACCCTCCTTCGCCGGCCAAACCGGAGGTAACCTCCAGGCGGGTCAGCTGGTTCCAGCTGGCAGTCCGTGGCCCTCCAACGCCGAGGACTACCCCTCGTTCAGCGTGACTTCCAAGAAGCCAGTCTTAGAGGACCGATTCAAAGAAACCACCACCAAGAGGCCGGTCGCTGCTGACGACGCGGCCCCCGTCAAGCCGCCCCCAAGACCCTCCTTCGCCGGCCAAACCGGAGGTAACCTCCAGGCGGGTCAGCTGGTTCCAGCTGGCAGTCCGTGGCCCTCCAACGCCGAGGACTACCCCTCGTTCAGTGTGACTTCCAAGAAGCCAGTCTTAGAGGACCGATTCAAAGAAACCACCACCAAGAGGCCGGTCGCTGCTGACGACGCGGCCCCCGTCAAGCCGCCCCCAAGACCCTCCTTCGCCGGCCAAACCGGAGGTAACCTCCAGGCGGGTCAGCTGGTTCCAGCTGGCAGTCCGTGGCCCTCCAACGCCGAGGACTACCCCTCGTTCAGCGTGACTTCCAAGAAGCCAGTCTTAGAGGACCGATTCAAAGAAACCACCACCAAGAGGCCGGTCGCTGCTGACGACGCGGCCCCCGTCAAGCCGCCCCCAAGACCCTCCTTCGCCGGCCAAACCGGAGGTAACCTCCAGGCGGGTCAGCTGGTTCCAGCTGGCAGTCCGTGGCCCTCCAACGCCGAGGACTACCCCTCGTTCAGCGTGACTTCCAAGAAGCCAGTCTTAGAGGACCGATTCAAAGAAACCACCACCAAGAGGCCGGTCGCTGCTGACGACGCGGCCCCCGTCAAGCCGCCCCCAAGACCCTCCTTCGCCGGCCAAACCGGAGGTAACCTCCAGGCGGGTCAGCTGGTTACAGCTGGCAGTCCGTGGCCCTCCAACGCCGAGGACTACCCCTCGTTCAGCGTGACTTCCAAGAAGCCAGTCTTAGAGGACCGATTCAAAGAAACCACCACCAAGAGGCCGGTCGCTGCTGACGACGCGGCCCCCGTCAAGCCGCCCCCAAGACCCCCCTTCGCCGGCCAAACCGGAGGTAACCTCCAGGCGGGTCAGCTGGTTCCAGCTGGCAGTCCGTGGCCCTCCAACGCCGAGGACTACCCCTCGTTCAGCGTGACTTCCAAGAAGCCAGTCTTAGAGGACCGATTCAAAGAAACCACCACCAAGAGGCCGGTCGCTGCTGACGACGCGGCCCCCGTCAAGCCGCCCCCAAGACCCTCCTTCGCCGGCCAAACCAGAGGTAACCTCCAGGCGGGTCAGCTGGTTCCAGCTGGCAGTCCGTGGCCCTCCAACGCCGAGGACTACCCCTCGTTCAGTGTGACTTCCAAGAAGCCAGTCTTAGAGGACCGATTCAAAGAAACCACCACCAAGAGGCCGGTCGCTGCTGACGACGCGGCCCCCGTCAAGCCGCCCCCAAGACCCCCCTTCGCCGGCCAAACCGGAGGTAACCTCCAGGCGGGTCAGCTGGTTCCAGCTGGCAGTCCGTGGCCCTCCAACGCCGAGGACTACCCCTCGTTCAGCGTGACTTCCAAGAAGCCAGTCTTAGAGGACCGATTCAAAGAAACCACCACCAAGAGGCCGGTCGCTGCTGACGACGCGGCCCCCGTCAAGCCGCCCCCAAGACCCTCCTTCGCCGGCCAAACCGGAGGTAACCTCCAGGCGGGTCAGCTGGTTCCAGCTGGCAGTCCGTGGCCCTCCAACGCCGAGGACTACCCCTCGTTCAGCGTGACTTCCAAGAAGCCAGTCTTAGAGGACCGATTCAAAGAAACCACCACCAAGAGGCCGGTCGCTGCTGACGACGCGGCCCCCGTCAAGCCGCCCCCAAGACCCCCCTTCGCCGGCCAAACCGGAGGTAACCTCCAGGCGGGTCAGCTGGTTCCAGCTGGCAGTCCGTGGCCCTCCAACGCCGAGGACTACCCCTCGTTCAGTGTGACTTCCAAGAAGCCAGTCTTAGAGGACCGATTCAAAGAAACCACCACCAAGAGGCCGGTCGCTGCTGACGACGCGGCCCCCGTCAAGCCGCCCCCAAGACCCTCCTTCGCCGGCCAAACCGGAGGTAACCTCCAGGCGGGTCAGCTGGTTCCAGCTGGCAGTCCGTGGCCCTCCAACGCCGAGGACTACCCCTCGTTCAGCGTGACTTCCAAGAAGCCAGTCTTAGAGGACCGATTCAAAGAAACCACCACCAAGAGGCCGGTCGCTGCTGACGACGCGGCCCCCGTCAAGCCGCCCCCAAGACCCCCCTTCGCCGGCCAAACCGGAGGTAACCTCCAGGCGGGTCAGCTGGTTCCAGCTGGCAGTCCGTGGCCCTCCAACGCCGAGGACTACCCCTCGTTCAGCGTGACTTCCAAGAAGCCAGTCTTAGAGGACCGATTCAAAGAAACCACCACCAAGAGGCCGGTCGCTGCTGACGACGCGGCCCCCGTCAAGCCGCCCCCAAGACCCTCCTTCGCCGGCCAAACCGGAGGTAACCTCCAATCCTGAAGATCATCCTGAAGATCATCATTCAGTGTAACTTCCAAGAAACCGGTCTTTAAGGATCGATTCAAGGAAACCACCACCAATAAACCGATGGCTGGCTAGATGTAGCGTCTCAATTATTTATATATTTTTTTTGGTTTTCAATGTTCTGTCGGGCATAATTTGTGAATAAATTGTTCAAAAACTAACGTTTTGCATATCATGTTTTGCTGTTGAGTTGGAAGTTGTTGTGCGCCATGCTTCCAGACGGAACGAGGAAAAGGCCGCCCGAGTGGGCAGGCCACCCCGGCCTGTTTCCGATCCGAAACCCGAAGGTGAAGGTCCGCGTACCTTTCTTTTCGCCCGCGTGGAATGGGGAAGCCGGCAACAGCAACGGCGCTCGCTCCGCGCCGAAGGTTAAGGCTACCCGGCCCATTTCCAATAATTATCCCAGTATTACACATTTTCCCATTAGCATACGCAGAGAGCGAGCCGAAGAGTAGGTGTCCACCGGCCGACGGTGAGTGGGGCACCCGGGCCATCGCGCCGTGGTCGCCTGCGTGCAGAAGTAACAGTACCCGGTTGACAATGGTTCTGGCTGCCGCGCGCGAGTACCACGGGGGACCCGTCCGTTGTTTTGGTGCGTGCGGCGCGACTGGCGACTGGCAATTAGGTAAGTGTGGCGCGACGCCCGACCCGCACTTGTAATTATTACGCAACGGACGGCAGACGTTCCTGCGGAAGAGTCAACTTAATTCTTAACAGCGTTTTATGGCTGTTTTAACCTTGCCGGTTGTTTGGTGGATTTTTATTTTCGAACGTCGGGTTTTTGCTTTTTAAAGCTACGTTACCAGGTGCGAATTGACGGGAAAATGTGTCGGCGTCGCCTTGTTCGTCTTTGGTGTTTAGGGAATCGGACAAATATTGGAACTGAAATAAACAATTGTGTCAAAATTTGCATAAACTACTAATTAAATTAGCAACTATTAGTCAGGTGTAAGTAGGTATTTAAAATATTGTCAGGAAATAGATATTTTTTATTCGTGTTTTTTTTAAGTAAGGAAGAAATAAGTCTGACGTCGCGCATCGCCCGTCTGGTAAAGTTATGAGGTAACAGAAGTAGTAGTGGTGTTGTTTCTAGGGAAAAATTAGAATACTTGGACACCAAAGCTTGCCCAGGAAGAAATGCTGGTGGTATGATCCAACTCTTGATTCTTGATTAGGATTCATTTTTTAAGAAGTAGTTGCGCTTAATTTCAGAAACTGTATGTTGTTGTTCCAATTGCTAATTATACCATCGAACCAATGTTGCTGAGACGAAAGCAGGGAATACTACAGTATATTCTGGTCTCTCGTCAAAAGAAAGTATCGGTTACGTAACTCGTTACATTCTATGAAAACAAAATTTACAGCTTCATACATATTTATACGACCAAATGAATTATTACGGATTTCGTACACGATTTGGCACACATACGTCGTCTGGCACTCTCCGTTGTATCATTACGTTAATTTGGGATGACTATCATCTTTGTTTAAGGTAATAAGGCAATGAACATTTTTATTTTTTAAGTGTTGACTTACACAAAAATTAAAAAAAAAAACAATTACACTACACCAGTAAGTTTGGTTATTTTAACTAGCTTGGTGATTTAAAACTTTGAAACACTGTAAAAAAATCACATAATTAAAAAATGTCACCTAGCATTAAATTAACATTAAAACATCTGATATTGTCACTGAAGGTTGTTCTATTATAGTATTTTTTGATAAACAGAACAAAGGAATTTATAACGTCTATCCAAAAAGCAATATAAACAAACTCTTACAAGTCAAATAAATTTCACTTCCTGTCGATCTAAATCTTCAATATAGCTTACATAGAAAAGTTTCCATGTATCTTTTATTATTTCTTATAAAGTGGAAGTCTTGAATGCTATAGAAGCAAAATAATACAATACGACCATATTTTCTCATTTCATTTTTTCTGGAGCTTTCCAGCACTCAACAGTTTGCATTTTGTATAGTGCGTTAATAATCTCCATATGAAGCTATATAAATTATTATGCATAGTAGACCTAAAGATCACTGGTCTTGATAAAAAAATAAGGCAAGGTGTCGAGTAAATAGCAGCAATGTATTTCTCCGTTTGTGATTTACGGGTGCTGCAGGAAATTGTATGCATAACACATAACACGTCATAGAAAAATTAGAAAACTAATCTTAACTCCAGATTCTTTGGGTCTTCCATTGATAATGAAATCTAGTCTACTTGAAACAATGAGTGAAAGAAGTAAAAAATCAGTTCCAAAATTGCTAGAAACTAATCAGGACTAATAGTGTCTAGCCAAATCAGTACACTACTGTCAAAAACAGTACACTAAAGATAGGCAGTTCAGTAGAACCCGCAGCAGGGCATATTTTGATGTTAAAAGAAAGAAAACGTAAATTTTAGTTTAACACATATGCACAGATTAACCAGGAATCTGTGACATAAGTGTTAAACAAACGTTGTAGCAGCTGAGAAATATGTGCAATGTCAAAATTGACAGCTGTCCATCAATTCTGACAAATTTTGTAACCTATTATCCATGTGAAATCATGATTCAGCCGTATTAAAATTAAAATTCCCCCATATAGAATCAAAACCTAAAAGAACACTGCAATAAAAAACAGCGTATAAGTATATTATTGTTATTATCAGATTACTTTCATTGCAATCAAACTGAAATTGGCCAATAGATTGATTTTATATGCAAAATTCAATTGCCATCCTTAAACATGAATCATTCATTTCTATGGAACAATATAAAGGGACATATTTAAAATTGAGAGTACCTACTACTATAAAATTATATTTATCTCAACCTACTTGACACCATTACGATTAATATAATTAAAAATAAGTGTGAAATGTCACTGCTGGACTTTTGATGAGTTGAGAAAATAGTATAATATAGCGACTTTACACTATATTTGTAAAAATCCAAGCTGTCTACCTCAAAAGGATACACTTACAGTATAGTTATAGTGAAAACGATAAGGTGAGTGGCGTCATACTGAATCCAATATGGCGGCCACTCCAAGATGGCTGATTATCTACCTACTTCTTCAAAACCTCCTTGACGTGGGTATCAAATGAAAGAGTTTGTCAACCAGAATACGTGATGTCATCCTAATTTCAATATGGCTGATGCCCCAAGATGGCGAACAATAATGATTCGTGATCTAAAAAGCACAAATAATAAATAAAAAACTTTTTAAAGCTTTTATTTAAGCCATGTAATAAAACGAATAAAATAAGTTTGGTATTTCGTTAAGGAATATTAATGCCAAACGACAAAAAGCTCATCGCGCGAAATGTTCATAAAAACATATATCAATTAATTTCATTGGACAGTGATTGGTTGATAATAAGCAAGTAGGTACCTACTTGCCGAAGTAGGTATTTCTTTCTTTGCAGTTCGCGGGACAAGATTTTTTTTAAATGTTAGTTATTGTCATTTTTATTTCACATGTTTCTACAAATATAGTGTAAAATCGTTATCTTTTACTATTTTGCTGAAAACCCGCGATTTTGCTCCATTTAATTAAAAAAATATATATGATTTCCCTTCATAAAAAATATCATTGAAAATGTGTGCCATTTTCGAGATGGATGTTATATCAAATTTTAAATCCTGAATTAATATTTGGGACTCATGCGCCTTGTATACAGGGTGTGCCAACAACCTAATGTTACTACGACGGGCGAAAAAAAAAAGAAAAAGAAATATTCTGCTTTGTGGGCGAACGGACCGTGATAGAGAATAATTTTGAAAAACAATCACGATTGTCCAACTCAAGAGTTTAATAATTAAACGTACAGGGTGGCTCACTATAAATTGACACCCTCCTTATCTTGTTAGTTTTTGAGGTTAGAAAAGACCCCCTTAAAACCACCTGCCGAACACCCCTTTAAAGTATTTACTATACATTCTGACTCACCCTGTATAATATCTCCATATCTTTGACCGTGTTCCACCAAGAGAGGCTGGGCCTCTAAAAATGATCACCCTGTACTTTTTTTGTAGAAAAAATCAAACTTAAAATTTTTATAAATGGTATTTTCAAGTACAGGGTGGTTCATTATAAATTGACACCTCCCTTAACTTGCTAGTTTTTGAGGTTAGAAAAAAAGTTTTTTACAAAAGTTTTAGATACTGATACAAAGTTTTTTGTTACGCTATTGGACCTTATACAGTGTGTTCTAGAAAGCCGCGGCATATATAAATTATGTTTTTTTAAATGGTACTCATTGTATATTTTTGGATTATTGAATTTTACGCATTTTTTCTGATTCCAACTAAGTATATATGTTATATGTTCGCTCCAACCGTTCGTTCAGAACTGAGCCTTTTTTCTGAGGAATTACTCCTTGGGTCGTACAGGTTGCCATGGAATACAAAAAATATAATTATTGACAATTTGCAAGTATATTCACGCTTTGGAAAACAAAATGGGTTAATTTAAGATATCAGTGAAAAATGAAGAAGGGAAATTGAGAGAAATGAGATATTTTAATATAGTTAATAGGTACCTACACTTCGTCAGATTTATTGTTTGAAATTTAATTTTTATTGAAAACGACAATAACATTATTTAGAAAAAGGATATATTTTATATATTTTTTTGTGGGGTTATTTAAATAACAACATTTATTATGACAGACCGGGAAATGTAGAAACAATGAAAGGTAGAATTCGGGAAGAAATCCATATATTCAATACTGAACACGGCAATTTTATCGTTGACTCATTTAACAGAAAGTTGGTAGCAAATAGCAATAAATGCATTGAGCAAGATTGGAGGCCATGTGGAGCATTTGTAATACGTATATCCTTTTTCTAAATGTTATTGTCGTTTTCAATAAAAATTAAATTTCAAACAATATAAATCTGACGAAGTTTATTAACTATGTTACTATTTAAAATTTCTCATTTCTCTCAATTTCCATTCTTCATTTCTCTCTGAAATCTTAAAATAGCGCATTTTGTTTTCCATAACTTGAATATACTTGCAAACTGTCAATAATTATTACTATAATTTGGCATTATTTGTCTTCCATGGCAACCTATGACCCAAGGAGTAATCCCTAACAAAAAAGGCTCAGTTCTGAACGAACGGTTGGAGCGAACATATAACATGTATACTTCGTTAGAATCGGAAAAATGCGTAGAATTCATTAATCCAAAAATATACAAGATAAGTTATGTCTGCCACAGCTTTCTAAAACAGAATGTATAAGGTACAATAGCGTCACAAAAAACTTTGTATTAATTTCTAAACCTTTTTTAATAAACTTTTTTCTAACCTCAAAAACTTACAAGGGGGTGTCAATTTATAGTTTATTTAAATTTTAAAGAATTTTTTTACATTCGCCATTTATCTGTGTTTGCTGTGTTTTCTTCTTCTTCGTTTTCGGATGTTGTCATGGATTTCAACTTCCTTTCATCGCCTTACTTGCAAACGGAGTAGTACCAGAGCATATAAAAGAACCAACAGTATAACGCTCCATGGTGGGAAAATTCTGCGCACCAGTTCGCGCATCCGCCATTTGGGAATAGATTCTGTCAAATGGATGCAGTGTCGGGGCGATTGGGCAGTTCTTTTTTGGCTGTATGAGAGATACTACAGTGCCGTGGTGTGTGCTTTTTTGTAAATTATTGTGCTTTGTGCTAGTATCTTTAAATAAAGAATCCCAGGAAGGAGTCAAAGCTCTATGTGTATTAAAATTCCGAACTAATTTCTCCTGCTTGTGTTTACCACACATGCTTTACTAATACTACTATTTTCCCGAATACACCTCTGACTTCTAATCCCCCAGTATGGCGACAAGGTCATTGAATTCGCGGATGATTTCTCAAGAGTAAGTTATACTGCTGGTTGTTTTATATGCTCTGGTACTTAGTACCTATCTTAAAATGTTGGATTTTATTTTATTTCAAAACTGGTATGAACCACGACCGACAGCATTCTCTCTCTCCCCCAGGCGCCTTCCGGCCATGAACGCCGCAGCGTAGACCCCGGTGACGCCGCCGCCATGTCGCTGGTGAACTTCAGCTCGCCCTTCCTGGGCACGCCCAGCCCGCCGGCGTCGACGTTCTACCAGCCGCCGCCGCCCGCGGTGCCGCCGCAGGGCCCGTACTCGTACCCCACGCCGTCGAAGCCCTTCTTGGGCGAGGAGTACCCCAACCACCGGCTGGGGCCGCACCATCCGCCGCAGGTGAGGTATCCCGTGAGGTATAACACTCTCCGAACAGTCCAAACCAAAACCACTTTTACCCTGGAAGACTGTGTAGGAACAAAATCTCTTTTGATGGCCTTAACTCACCGAGGGCGACCCAGTTTCACACCGGCCTTCCTTCTGCAGGGTATCCCTCAGTCCCCCTCGGTCCAGCCCACCTTCACTAAGGTGACGGACGACGGGACCAGGACCAACGTCCACGCCGTCATCGATTACGACGACTACGTGGACGATGACGGAGGCACGGGGGGTGGGGGCCTACCCCCCGTCACTCCCATACAGGGCCCCATCTTCATAAAGAACGGGTCCGTGCCCGTGGTGCCCCTGTACTCTCACCCGATGCTCAATAATGGGAGCTTCGTACAGATACCGGTGAGTGACAGAAAATACACATTTTTTAAACAATGCCGGCAAAGCCTTTTTTTAAATCGGCATTAAAAGCTCAAAATGCGACACTAAAGTAAGCTAGTATAGTACTCTTTTTTCTATCAGTTGGCCTTGGAGAGATGTACTTAAATAAACTTGTACTTATCTATAACAACGCAATCTTTCAATATAAATTTTGGACTGTTTCTCAAAGAAATAACCATCTGTTTGAACATCAATATGTAAGTTGCATGTGATGCACCAGCTTGGTAGTTTCTTCAAGATGCACCGTGACATATCTTGCTTGATCAAGGTAGAGCGATCGTTTTTTTTAGTTATTTTACCTAATAAACCTAATTTTTTTCGATTTGAAAAAATACAATATGTACCTTGGCACTGAAGTCCCTTTTTATGACTCATGTGGTTTTATTTACTAAATTAACTAAATTCCACATGAATCATAAAAAGTTGAACTTCAATGCCTTGGCACATAAATAACTATTTTGTTAGTTTGTATGAGCTCTCGTCAGTGGGATATCATTAATGATCATCATTCCTTTAAGGAATGATCATTAATGATCATCCCTTTAAGGAATGGTCATTAATAATATCTCAACAACTAAAAGTGCTACTTTTTAAACAACACTGGACTATATGGTGTGGTCATTTAAGTGTGCAACATATGGGATTTTTTTTATTAATTGCACAACGAAAATATAAATATTACCGAAAGTTGATGCATGTTCGATAATCATATTAGACGCACTTAGAATGGTTGCAAAAGTCAAACAGCATATAGGGTAGGTCAAAAAATATAAAAATTGTACAAGAGTAAAGTAGGTACCCTTATTTCAGAAAATTCAGCAAATGTTATAAAAAAAGTATAAGAAAAAGAAATACATTCAAAAACATTAATAATTTACTAAAAAAAATTGTTTTAATATTCACCCTAAACAATTTCATAAATCAATCAAAATTATATCAATTTCGCATAAATTTGTTCAAATTCAAGCATATTTGTAAAATTAACTTAAATTTTTATTTTTTTTAGGGAATCACAAACTTCATGTTTGTTGCAACGATATTAAACAAAACTTTAAAATTTCGCAAAAATTCTGCGGAATAAGGCAAAACATTAGTAATGATAATGTGTATATTAAAAAACTCTCATTTAAGGTGCAAAATTTTTATTTTAAATGATTATTAAAAAACTGGAAATTAATAGACGAAAAAATTTTTTTTTCTTAGGAGGCTATGTTTTGGTATATAGACATAGCTTTTAATTCTAAACAACCTTTCTTAATAACCTTTTGCTGAATTTTTTTAAATAATTGTACAATATTTATATGTTTTGACCTACCCTGTATGCTGTTTGACTTGCAACCATTCTAAGTGCACCTAATATGATTAATTACTGAACATGCATGGACTTTCGGCAATTAATAAAAAGTCCCATATGTTGCACACTTAAATGACCACACTGTATATATTAAAATTTAACCATAAATTACAAAATGTATCTATACCTCGATCTATACATATTCATAATGGTATTATTTTAAACAATAAAATACCTAAAAAATACAACAATATTTACATTGTGAAGTCATGGTACTTATTCTGTAAATATTCTATTGTGTGTTTTTTCTATTTAACATGACACAAGTTCATATGCAAATTTTTAATGCACTGTATAAAAATCGGAGCATGTTTTAAGTTCCCGTAGCTAGATAACCATTATATTATTATAGGGTTGCCCATAATTTACTGTCTTCCAATATAAGGGCGACATTCTACTCATAACGTTTGGCCCACTAACAAAGATCACAGAAAGATAAAACAGTAATAATAATGTTCTTCTTAATAATAGGAGCGGAAGTTAAAAGCTAACACCCTTAGAAGTTAGCCTCAACATTGTCCATTCCTATTTGCTATTTTAAAATTTTGTAACAAATTGTGCCTATTAATGGCATTGTGCGAATACAAATTGTAACTATAAAAAGAGACAATTACTGTAATCTGGTGGATAATAGGTGGCATATTAACAGTTAATAAGATAAACAACAATTGCTGGCATATATCACTTAGTGACAGGAAAAAAAGCAGTTTAAAAATTTTCCCAAGCATTATAAATTATCGATATTATGAGCAACCATTATTATTGATTGCATTCTTTTAATGTCTCTTTCCCGTGTGAATGTATTAATAACTACTAATAACCGATTAATATCTTTATCTAAGCTAAACTTTCAGTATCCAGTTAATTTTTGATTTGACAAGAAAGGGAATGTGAATTTGAAAAGCATTGATTTAGGACAGTCGATGTTGATGAAATATGCAATGAAGGTTTATTTTTTATGTGAACTATTTTGGATATGGACTAGGCGTAAAAAAACAACAATATACTATATACAGGGTGAGTTTTTTTCAATGCCCACTATGGGGATCTCGGAAACTAGCAGAGCTAGAACAAAGGTTAAATGGGGAAAGAATTGCAGTTTTGAATGCTCAATCTAATGCCCCTTTTGGATTTTTAAAAAAGTTCATGGCTCACTAGATATTTTGAATCTCTGTAGCTCCGTTATTTCTCATTATACAGAAAAACTGTAAAGACAAAAATTGTAGATAATTTTGTGCTTAATAAGATAATCTTATCCAATTTTTTATGTTGTTTGTGATTCTTGAGATATGACATAAACTTGTGTTTTTTTCATAGTTACAGCTACAGAGATCTGATGAAATAGCAAAAAATCACTCTTTTCAAAATATCTAGTGAGCCATGAACTTTTTTAAAAATCCAAAAGGGGCATTAGATGGAGCATTCAAAACTGCATTTCTTTCCCCATTTAACCGTTGTTCTAGCTCTGCTAGTTTCCAAGATCTCCATAGTGGGCATCGAAAAAAACTCACCCTGTATATCGTTCGTTGCCAATTAATTGGTTGACTTCAGTAATCTTAAATCTGCACTTGATCACGTGTATCACTAGAATTCTAACCATGCTTAGTACACCACTCTAAAACTAAAGTAGTGATTATAGCATTTAATTTCGTCACTTATTTTTTAAAGATAAATATCTCAAGTTGTTTGTATAAATGAAATCTAGACAATTTTTGTTGATTTTTTTTAATGTCTCGTTTTTATCAGTTATCTAAAAAGACATTTCCTGAGTGCATGTTTTTGTCTCATATAGATATTCTCCGCGACTTTTCTCCCTTCTAGTATAATTTATATAACGCTCCGTGCTCTGCCGGTTTTCTCAAAAGTCAGTTCCTTTCACTGTTTACAACGACTCCGACCTTCGTATCGGTATTTCTCTCATTGTTTGCTTTGTCTTCGAAATGTAACACTCATATTTCTAATGGCATTTATGCCCCGAAAAATTATGCGACTGTGATGCACACTGGAAGAATTTCCGAAGGCCAAAACAGAAGATACGCTATTGTGGAACGTTCTAGAAGAATAAGAAACTCTGGCGGTATTCTATAGGCCTGTTACAATAGAAAACTCAAATCAGTCAGTGTCAATCTCATTGGTTGAATTTGATTCTACTCATTGAATTTTCTGACTGTTTCTGACACTTTTCTTGCCAATTGATTGGCTCCGACCAGTTGTGAACTTTCTGTTATACAGGGTGTCCAACTTTAAAACTGTACAAATCCGTAAAATCTTCATTTTTGGAGATAATCGCCTAAACTTTTTTTTTGTGTGAAAGGCCTTCAAAAACCGCTTCTTTTGACCTTCCTGTTATTTTCAAAATGCAAATACAGGGCCGGCTGCGATTTTTTTATACCCCCGATTTTCACGAAAACCATTTAGCGTTTTTTTTATTTAAAATCTGACCCCACAGCGTTAATCAGAACACCCCAAAACCCTTATGTACCAAATTTGAATAAAAAGTATACAGGGAGTTCCATTCTGCAGGGTGTCAAAGTCGAGCAAAATAGGAATTTTAAAGGCATCTGCCAAGTCAACTGTGCCATGGAATCCCCTCAAAACAGTTGAATGGTCAATAGGACCACTCAAGGTCTGCAAAAGTCCAATACAAAATATACAGAGTGTTCTTATCTGTGCCATCTCAAAATGTTGCATTTTTATGAAACTTTATACGGGTCATGAGTGCTGTGGAATCATCGAAAAAATATTGATAAACACAAAATTAATGTATTTCTTCACAAAATGCCAACTAACAAATAAAAACAATTTAAATTATTGGACCTTACTCAACAAATTAAGTCACTGTCTAAGGTGTAATACATTTTCTGTGCGTTTCCTGTTATGGCACCCCAGCCATCTTAACTGATATGGACTTAATGACTGGCAGACTTCTTTATTTTTTAGATTTAGTTCGTTTATAGTGTGTGGAGCGGTTTTAATATACTCGATTTTTGACTCCCAAAAATTAAGTATTTTGAGATGGCACAGATAAGAACACTCTGTATATTTTGTATTGGACCTTTGCACATCAACACCTTGAGTGGTCCTATTGACTATTCAACTGTTTTGAGGGGAGTCCATGGCACTCTTGACTTGGCAGATAACTTTAAAATTCCTATTTTGCTCAACTTTGACAACCTGCAGAATAGAACTCCCTGTATATTTTTTATTCAAATTTGGTATATAGGGGTGTTGGGTTGTTCTGATTAACGCTGTGGGGTCAGATTTTAAATAAAAAAATCGCTAAACGGTTTTCGTGAAAATCGGGGGTATAAAAAATCGCAGCCGGCCCTGGATTTGCTTTTTGAAAATGACACGAAGGAAAAAAAGGAGCGGTTTTTGAAGGCCTTTCAAAAAAAAAAGTTTAGGCGATTATCTCCAAAAATGAAGATTTTACGGATTTGTACAGTTTTAAAGTTGGACACCCTGTATATAATCCTATGGTAAAAACTATTACAACTTGTATCTAAATATGGTTGGTTTAAAAGAAGTTTTTTGATTGCCAGGAGTATTCTGTAGTTAATACTACTAAAATGTATGGCAACTTCTTTATATTGAAAACTTTCAAATTCATGATTCAGGGCAAAATTTTCACGTGATTGTCGAGAACTTTGATTTAATTGAATCGCCATATTTTTTAATATGATTGTCTCATATATTTCAGTTCTATAATATACAGGTAAAACACGAGTCTCGAATAAGTATTTCTACGACGTGATTAGTTCTAAACTGTATTACACAATACTGTCTACGTTTAATGTTTATTTATCTCGACTTCTTTTAAAACTTTCACGGGCTTGACGTCGAGTGTTCCAATTAATTGTTATTTCAGAAATCAGAGGAATGCTATAAAAGTTCTTTTCATTGTACGATCACGTAACAATGATGTAGGCACAGGTTTTATCAGCACATACCTTAAAACTTTTGAGAGATCTCGATTTCAACTGCGAAATTTTAGTTAAGTAGGTATATTGTTTATAAAATGTAATAATAAAAACTGGATTAATTTTTGCATACATAATGTTATGGCTAGTGCGGCCATCTTAAAACATTTACATTCCTTAATTCCTAATTTTGCATTTGATAAACATATTTCGACAGCTGCTAGCAAGACCGTAACCCATTTTTTTCTTTTGTGATTTCAATTGCCAAAATAAGAATAATTTAGAAGACATGCAAAAAATGAAAAATGATGAAAAACAAAACTTATTGTAGGTACCTATCATAATTTTGTATTGTAGCCTATAGAAAGAGCTAAATAAAATTTGTTACTACTATTTTTAGTTTTTTTTCAAGAGAGTCAAAAACCGGAAATAATATTTTTAAAAATGTGTAATTACAGGATTTAAAAGTCCAGTTTCCTTACACCTACTCCTTTAAGAATGTTCTATGGTAGTGACAGCCTGAAAATTATGCAAGCTCGTACGTGGCAGCGTGCATACAATCGTAAAAATTGGTAACAAACAATTCTCGTAACGCACGACTGATCATTCTAAACTATTAGATATTACCCGCGTTTGTAAGATAGCCATTGGCCTCGGTCCACATTAAACCTATTTTTAAATCGTGAATTCTTCTCCCGAGGATGCTGCCCAATGAGTGAGAGTGCAAGTGGTTCCTCGAGTTTTCTTTACTGGCGTGTCTGACACATCCGTGTCGAAACAGATCTGAAATGTAATAAATTCTCGGCCGTGTGTGCTCCGTTCACTTTTGTGGCATGAGAACAAAGCCGTCGGTAATAAAAGTTTTGGTTTATGGTGCCAGCCAGCCTTTGGGGCTAAATAGCTGACCAGTGACTCAATGATTTGATTATTGCTTATTATTCCGATCGGAATACGTTAGTGCGGATATCTGATTGTATCAGTCTTTCCTTTTGGATATTTGACAAGGAAAATGCTTCAATCGGAATTAATATGTAGACACAAAGATGATCCTATTGTAGATACCGTAATAGCAAGAGGAAATTTTAAATACTAAATTTTAAAACTTAACTTAATATTTTTCGAGGGTATAAAGAAAACAAAAAATCTTTCTTTCTTTCTTTCTTTCTTGTTCTTTCTTCTTTCTCTCTTGTTCTTTCTTTGTTATGTTTTTGACTTTTAAATAGAGCAAATAGAAGATATAGCCCTTGAGTTATCCATTAGATAATTATTATGAAAAATAATACTAAATGTTGAGATAATCCACTCACCTTTAATGTAAGTTACGAGAAATCACTAGTGTTGGAGTTTAAATGCAACGCATAATTTTATACCGTCAATAATTTTGATAAAAATGTATCTATTTTTCGTTACTTTATCATTATAGTCTTTAGTTCTTTATCATCGCGTCCTAGGCTACCGAAAATCATAGGATTATTCATATACACTCCTGGGCAAAATTAACGCACCACTTCAAGTTATCTAAATATTTACAATAAAAAAAAAAACAAAATAAAACTAAGTTACATTGAAATGATAATGAACACCTACGAATTAGTCAAACATGACCTTAATTTGCCCTAATGTTTCATTAAAAATGTGTTCTTAATGAAAATGCATAAATAAGCTAGAATAATTCCAAATTAAAAAAGAAAAAATTAGCAAAACAGGGTGATTCAGATTTAATCTCCAACACTTCAACAGGTGATAGAAAACCAAAAAATAACCGCACTTTCTTCTATAAGCTATATCATTTTAAGGCCTTATAAAAAAGTTACAGGGTGTTATAGTTGCAAGAAATATGTGGAATTTATTGAATATTTTACAAACTAGTTGAGATATTTAAGTCATATTTGGTACACGTTATAACGGCATTTGTTAGCATAAAACCTGTTAATATCAAACACCTTGAACAACCAGTGGCGTAGAAGGTAAGAAGGGGTAATTAGTATAATTGTTTTTAGAAAAAAGAAATGAATCACCTTGTATAGCAATAAAATGTATCCTCCTTCTTATGTAAATTTTAATTGTAAGCAAAAACGTTCTCTTAGCATTTTTTCATATGTGTCATGGTTTCATAGCAAATTTGATTTTTTTGTATTATTTCGGGGTATTTCTGAAAAATTAACTTAAAAATTCCCTGCATAAGTAAGACTCAAAGTAGAAAAAAATGTGTTTGCTACCTGAAATAAAGTAACTTTTTCCAATAAACTCCCTATTTAAGGCTATACTTTTGAAGATACAGGGTCTAAAACATTTAAGGAAGATACAATTAATGTTACGCTCTGTATCTTGAAAAGTAAAACCTTGAATGGGTAAGTTTATTGGGAAAAGTTACTGTATTTAAAGTAAAAAACACACTTTTTTCTGCTTTGAGTGTTACTTATGGAGAAAAGTTATAAGTTAATTTTTCAGATGTACCCCGAAATAATACGAAAAAATCAAATTTGCTATGAAACCATGACACATTTGACAAAATGCTAAGAGAACGTTTTTGTTTACAATTAAAATTTACATAAGAAATTGAATACATTTTATTGCTATACAAGGTGGTTCTATTTTTTTTCCTAAAATAAATTATACTAATTACCCATTTCTACGCCACTGGTTGTTCAAGATATAACAGGTTTTATGCTAACCCATGCCGTTATAACGTGTACCAAATATGACTTAAATATCTCAACTAGTTTGTAAAATATTTAATAAATTCATAAATTAAAAATGATATAGTTTATAGAAGAAAGTGTGTTTTTTTTTTTGGTTTTCTATCACTTGTTGAAGTGTTGCAGATTAAAACTGAATCACCCTGTATAATACCGCTTAGGCCCTCCTCTACACTGCATTCATGCGTCGAGGCATGCTTGATATCAAACGTTCAACAAAAGCTTATGGAATATTCTCCCATTCATCAATAGCGACATCTATGAGTTGGTTGTGATTAGCGCGTCTACGATTTTGAATCTTTTTTTTTTGAGATAGTCCCATAGATGCTTTATAAGATTCAAGTCAGGACTGTTAGGTGGCCATTGTAATAAAGAGATATTAACATCATTTGGGTAGCCAATAACCTGTTTATCCACATAAGGACGAGCGTTGTCCTGCATGAATAAAAAATTAGATTCAACAAACGGAGCAAAAGGCAATACATGTTCGACAATAATGTTGTCTAAGTAATATTAGACATTCATAGACTTCGTACGTGTAGGGACCAACTGCGTACGATCATCGAAGCAAATTCCTCCCCAATACATTTTAGAGCCACCACCAAAGGATACTTTAGGAGAGATATTGCAGCTGGCAAACCTTTCACCTCGCCTTCACCAGACACGCTCACGTCCATCTGGAGCTTTTAGGCTAACATTAGTTTCATTGGAGAACAGAACTTGTTTCCAATCACTGATGGTCCAATTCTGATGTATTCTGCAAAATTCAATCTCTGAACTTTGTTTCTCTGGTAAGCAATGGTTTTTGGCCGGTCTTATATTGCTCAATCCTGCTTCATGTAAACGTCTTATAACCGTTCGAGACGATATAGCGATATTTCGAACATCTGCTAATTCATTGTTTAGCAGATTGCTGGTGACTCTCCTGTCTCTGAGAGCATATCGTCTCAAAAAACGATCATCAGTTTGATTAGTGCAACGTTTTCGCCCTTGCCCTGGTCTTCGATAGTACGATCCCGTCTCATTATGTCGTCTCACCATGCGGCAGATGCTGGAATAATGGCTTCCTAACAAACCAGCAACAACAATGATATATCATTGAATATCCTTCATCCAGGAGAGTCGATGCTTGCACTGCATCATCAATTGACAAATTTGTTTGGCGGTTCATTTTCCTTACTTGATTTACTCGGAAATGAACTTTCCAACATGTATGTAATAAAAACAATCACAATCGAAGGCTTGCTCTTCACAGACATTTTGCTTTAATCAGCAGTTTTTTAGAAAAGTTTAACACAGTTTTAGTCTAAAACGAGGTTTAATACAAGTTACTGTCAAAACAAGGTCCATGGCCTACTTGTCGAGAAAAAAAATATAAAAATACCCAGAAAAATATGAGTGGTGCGTTAATCTTGTCCAGTCCAGGAGTTTGTTTATGTATGATAGAAGACGCATGTTTTGCCAGTTTTTAGTTTAAATGTTTTATGTCAGTAATGCCAGTTTTAGTCCATAACGAATCATCAGTACAAAACAAAGTACAGGAGAAACAAAAAAAAACGTTTTTACATTGCATCCACAAATCCAGTCAGAAATGTTGTACCTACATAGATGGCTTAAAATATTTGTTAATTTCTTTCCCTCTGTCTTTTGTGGTTTGTTTTCGATTTAGAAGAGGTTTTGGACGTCCTTTTTCTTTTATTTCTAAACGTTTTTCATAAGTCAATGTGCCATTTATTTTAGTAGGTATTTCTTGCACAGTCACTACAGAAGCGGAAGAAACTGGTAAATTTTTGATAACTACAAACACTGCACGATTGCACAGTCCACAAACGGAATAATATCTGAATAGATCGCCAAAAAAGAAAATTTCGAAAATCCATACACAAGCAGAAGACGAAATAAATAAAAAACGTAAATATCTTGAATCGAAGCGACAAACTATGTGCCGAACCGTTTGTTTGGGTTTATTTGCACGAAACTTATGGCCGAGGCCACGCTCTACCTCTCTACTAAACTTAATGCATCATAATTATTTATGAGTGGTCGGCCGTCGACGACGGCGACTCTACTTGTCTCTTTTCAGCTTCAGAGCGGGCGCGTATGCTGTTGTCTCTGTCTCACGTACAATGCATTTATCCTTGTGGCTTGCCATCATAACCCATGAGGTCAATTTAAAATACGGCCAGGCGAGCAGCGGATGGGAATGAATTAGACATTAGTAATCTGGGCTCCATTAGTAAGAATTGACGAGTTTTTCCATAAAAATGTAATTGCATTTTTTAAAAAATAATTTATTATTAAACATTTTAAAAAATTTAAAATAAATTAGCTGTAGTACATAAAATGTATAAAAAAAAACGAATACACAAAAACCGAATTTACAAAGTTAGTACCAGTAGCCACTCATTTTTATAATAATATATTAGAATCTGTTTTGTAAAGATTGTCACCGCAGTTCTTCGAACTTCCTCAATATTATTGAACTATTCGGCGATGACTGGCCAAAAAAGAATTAATCCGACAACCACATCTTGTGACGACTTCCTTTATAGCAGTTCCTGCGTGATCTGGTTCTTAAAAGGATATATTGTCATTACCATGAGTCGTTTTTTTAAGTTTGTGGAAATACCACATCATGTAGGTATCGGTTGCGGATCTTATTTTTTATTAGAGTGCGGCGAGATGTAGGAATTTACGAGTTTCAAAGAATATAACAATATTTGGTTTGTATTTAAAGAAAAATAGATTTGTTTATATACTCCTTTAGAGCTAAATCACATTTCACCTGTAAAAATATAGAGGTCATCAATTTAGCTTCTCGTACCTAAAAATTCTTATTAAAATAGCCTAACTTAAATGGCATAAATTAATAGTTATAGTTATAATTTTATTGTTCCTGAAAATAAAATCTGCATTAATAATTTTATCTATACAAATATTTTATTTCTTTTAATTAAAGGGATATACAGTATGTCCCAATTTGATACTGGACACCTCAGAAATATATGAAGGGCAATGAAAACAAATCTCTCTATTTTTTATTGGTAGTAAAATTTTAAAAGGCTAGGCCTACTTTAATTTTTAGATTTTTTTCCCACTTTTTTCTTAGAAAAGTGTCCTTTCTGGAGCTTTCACGTCAAAATTGTATTTTGCACGATGATCAAGTTTCCTTAATAATATTTTGACGTGAAAGCTCCAGAAACCAGAAAGGACACATTTCTACGAAAAAAAAGTGGGAGAAAATGGCGAAAAAGCTAAAAATCAAAGTAGACCTAGACTTTTGAAATTTTGCAAATCTACTCAGTCTCAACAAGTTTTCTTAATAACATTTTGTCGTAAAAAAATCCCTGATAGGGTTTCTTGAAAATTAGCTATTTTGAAAAGTCATAGCAGGCCATAAAATAATTACCCATCCAAATACCACCGCCTATGAGATACTCTCCTTTGGGACTACCAATAAAAAAATAGAGACCATCTGTTTTCCTTGTCCTTCATATAATTCTGAGGTGTCCAGAATCAAATTGGGACACACTGTATGGTATGGCTAATCTTATAATAAATTTATAAACAAAATAAATTAAAAGTAAAAAAATATTTTTAAAAAAAGCCAAGACGTCACACATATAATCATGCATTGTCATCCAAATTAAACGTGTGTACAAAATTTCAGCTCGATCGGTTGAAATTTAACTAGTCCGCCATCTTGAGTGTTCCGCCATGTTGGATTTAGAATGACGTCACACATATAATCATGCATTGTCATCCAAATTAAACGTGTGTACAAAATTTCAGCTCGATCGGTTGAAATTTAACTAGTCCGCCATCTTGGGTGATCCGCCATGTTGGATTTAGAATGACGTCACACATATAATCATGCATTGTCATCCAAATTAAACGTGTGTACAAAATTTCAGCTCGATCGGTTGAAATTTAACTAGTCCGCCATCTTGAGTGTTCCGCCATGTTGGATTTAGAATAACGTCACACATATAATCATGCATTGTCATCCAAATTAAACGTGTGTACAAAATTTCAGCTCGATCGGTTGAAATTTAACTAGTCCGCCATCTTGGGTGATCCGCCATGTTGGATTTAGAATGACGTCACACATATAATCATGCATTGTCATCCAAATCGTGTGTACAAAATTTCAGCTCGATTGGTTGAAGATATCTGCTTCAAAATTGAGTTGCAAGATTCCACCCGAACAAATTACATACATACATACATACATTGCAAGTTAAATAAAAGCTTTTAAAATAGGGTACCCTCCAGAAAAATAATTTTAGTATACCTAACAAATATGCAAATATATTCAGATCTATTAGCGATAAAATATGCTCTAAATATTATGTTATTAATCAAAATAGACATGGGTAATTACTAAAATTGAGTTTGAAATATTGTAATTATCTCCATAATCATTTATGACTTCTAGGATTCTTAGACTGTTCTGTTTTTAAAAATAGCCAATTTTATAATGGTCAATAAAACAATATTTTTTTATCTGGAATGCAGACTGGCATTCCACACCTAATAAATAGGTAGGTACTATAAAACGATATAATAATAGAAAATAATTTGGAAATATATTATTAATATTGGCCGAATGAATGTCAATAATTTTTAAGAGTACCTATGTATTTGTCTGGCAAAGTGATATATCAACGTACTTAGATAATATCCTGTATTAGAGTATAAATTGGCTTTTGATTTAAAAGTTAAGGTCGAAGTAATTTAATGAAAACGGAATCAATATTGCATTCCAAGAAGAAGAAGTAATATTTTAAAAATAGTTCATAGTAATCACACAGGTAGATACTGACATTTCTGAGCAAATTTCACCTCGCAGAAACAATCTAGCTACAATGTTTAGACAGTTTCTTTTCTAAAATAGTTATTTCCTTATTTATGCAGAAAGCGGTACTTTTCCGCACGCGACTGCAGTTGGCCCAACGACCCGAAGCGGAAAAGCAATGCAGAACATTAACTGTGTCGCACTAGTACGGAAAAGTACAATTTTCCGCATTAAAATGCGTGCGAGAAAGTATGGTTTTAGGCACGATCGTAGAAATGTTGCCGGCTCCTCCTCCATCAAGCCAATTCACCTGTTCTGGAAAATGTTTCGCGGCAGCGTGGGGAGTCCCCAATAAAAACTGTATCGCAAGTAGTGAACCGAGCACGTCTATTTATAAGGCTCATTAATAGCTATAATTATTGGCATTGTTTACCACTGTGGTCCCGCCTTACATAACCCATTAGTCCTGCGGATCTTAGTCACCAAGCAGATCTCATAGAATTTCCAGTTTCACGCTAGGAAAACCTCACGCGACCTTGTGGCTCATGCTCATCCCAGTGGCGCCTCTCCTGGGCTTTAGTTAAAGGTGCACATTAAAGGATTATGTATACTTATTTATTTTCATTACAATATGAAGAATTCCAGCTAACCAAACGAATATGATTCCAAATATCCATCCTAATCCTAACACGAATATGAAATCGAAATCACGGTTAAGCTTTTTCAGGCACATGTTGACGTGTTTGCAAATGAAGCAACCCTTGAATTTATTTGACTTCAAAAGACTAGGCTATTACACGTAGAAAAAATATAGCATAAATCGAGTGGATATGTCAATAATATTCACTCTTGTTGTACATGCAAAGCAATATTTTATTTTTAGTTATCACTACCTTCTACTCTTTCTATTTCGTCAGTATACTAATCATTTTTAGTAACTGAAAAATAATTAGTTATTATGAATTATGAATTATATTAAAAGTTTATGTATAATTCACACTAACCACTCGCCATTTCATTATAAAATATTTACTATGACTATTTAAATAAATAGATAGGAAAATCATCGATTGGAAAGTGGACTTAAAACCCGTTTAGTTTGTTTAATTTATTTGAAAGAATCTTAATGATATTTTAAACATAATATGTTCAAAGAGACAAGTGTCTAGTGTACATATTGGCACAGAAAATGTATTTACCGCGTCGCAGTTTAGAAAATAACTTATTTATTACATATTATTTTTCCCAAAGATGACCTATGTATTCCCCAGCTTTTTCCCTCCTTTTTTCAAACATCTAGTAAGTTAGTTTTCATTATTACTCTACTGTAACTGGAACTACCGTAGACAATTTAAAGTTTCTTGGTGGCAGGCCAAATTTTGAACAGAAATTTATAATGTGCAATAAGCACATAATATTTCAAACACACTTTGCTTTTCGAATGCGAAATTTAACCCTCTCGTTTTTCACAAATGAAGAAAATAATAATGTTACAAATGCGTATAAAAACAAATCAGAATATTTAAATTAGCAGGTTTGTTAAGTTTACGTAACCAAAAATTCACCACAACAGAAGACGAGTTTTCTCTTTTTTATTTAATTTTTATTGTTTTCTTCGGTCGGAAAGAGAATTATAAACCTACGTCACTGGCAGCGACCAGATTCCTATTACGTTCCTTCCTAATCATACCGTATTTGATCATTAGTTTGTGCGACGATCATTTTAGATTTCCACACAGATCTAAAGAGGTGTACTTAATCGTTTCTGTGTACGTGCCGGGAAAAATGATTCCGAGTTGTTTTTTCACTACCGGACGGTGATCTTCGATGCTCAATCATGTGTTTTAAATTCCTAAGTTTGACCAAAGCGGTTATGGTATGTAGTTTTAAATTTATGGGTTTTAAATTAGGTATACGGTGATGATCAAAAGTTCGTACATACCTCTTGGTTTGGAGGACATTTTGAAACCATATTATTTTTGTCAATAATAACTATTTGTATGTACTACCAGGGAGGAAAGTGTATTGTTCCTTCCCGATGATTATTTGATTAAAATCCAAGGGAGGGTATAACGCAAATAGTTTTTTTTTACTACTAACCTGAGAAATCACCATTATTTACCTCATTCCTCTAATGAGAAGTAACATTTCTCACCCTAGGTAAATAATGATAATAAAAAAAATACCTAGGTAAATAATGGAAAATTTTCTATATGACATTTAAAAATTAGTTTCATTTTATCAGCTTGACAAGTGAACTCCCAGGATACTTGATATTTCGAAGTATTTGAAAGAAGGGAGAAATGACTAAAATATCAAAATCAAATATGTAAAATATGGCAATATTTCAATGTTAGTAGTAAAAAAAATTCTATATACACTTCGGTTGGGAAGGCTATTATTTACCGAGCATTTTCATACTCTGAGGCGCGTAGCGCCGAAGGATATAATATGCGATATAATATGGCTCACTTCTCAACCTAAGTGTATAATATACTATTTCTGTGCTTGCATGACTTCCTGTGTTTGACTTCGCTTCACACGAGAATTTTTCATACGCGCACGGAAAAATTCTTATTTCCAGATCAAAAAATCAGGACCCGTAATATCATAAATTCTGAATCATCGAATTAAGTCCTGTAGCAAAAAACGAAATGTAAGAAATTGATGCAGTCGGTTCTGTGTTGTGTTATTTGTTACAACAACGTATGGGACCTTCTGTCTACCTATATATTTTCTGTGATATCGATAAATCATAAGGTTGTATCCTCGCCAACTAATTTGTATGAACACTGAATTGTGTCATGTGTACACAACTTGTTAACGTTATTTCTCCACATCAAATCACTTGACGGGTGATATGACGATTCCTCATCGATGGCCGGTATGATATAGTCCAAAGCACGAAAGAAAACGTTTCTAAAGAATGCGGGCAGAGTTGCGAGATTTCCTATACGAGTAGTCGTTATTTATTGGCGAATACAAGTTTTATCATATTGAAGCCGAATTTCTGAACTCTGTTATACCGAAAAAATAAAGCTCGCATCACGGGACCACTTACCCATTTTTGTTTATTATTTATTTTTAACGCGGTGTGATAAAACACCTATTATATTTTTTCAACATCGTCGCGTCTACCATCGCCTTTGAAATACGGCAACACAGCACTTCTGCGAAGGAATCGGCTGACAAAACCAGTTAGCCAACGCGTTTTGTGCCTGTTTCTATAGTAAAGTTAACTGCGTATTTGGGCTACCACACAGACCTCATTTTTTAGGCCGCTGGCAAGTTTTTCCGCCGGCTCAGAGAGCTCAGTGGCGTTTCGTATGTTCGGGAGTTAACGTGTGCAAAATGAGTAAACAGGGAAGAACGTTGCATTCTCAAGCACGAGAAATAATTGCCAATGTTATAAGGGTTTGCCTTCCTCCATAGTCTAAGGCATCACCGTTAAGAATAATATTAACAATAATGTAAATAACAATTACATGAAAATTAAGTCAGTGAGTTACACTTACACAAAATTGAGCTACGCCCCTGAACTGTGACTAATAATTCTATAATATTTGCGAGTTCTTCCCCCTTACGTCGCACGCATTCTGCCGTAAGGAGGACTATATAAAATCTGATCCTATTAAAGGGCGACTGGCCAGTCTGTCCAAATACCCAAAGGAGAAAAAAATGCACTAATATTTAAAGCCCGTCTATTTTTGGACCATGCATCATCGGTTGGTCAGACACAACACCGCCAGCGTAATTGCTAATTATTTAGCCGCCGCAATGCGGAAATACCTGGGAAGTTGTGTGGAGGAATATATTTTGGAAAAGATTTTGAATTAAGAGGCTACGATACTTATGAAATCCGCCCGAAGTGCCCGACTCAATTCAGGACAAACGTCGCTCGATTAGATATGCCTATCCTTTTCCTTCCTCTAGTCCCCACGACTCCCCACTCCAGCCTGCCCCTTCATAGTGCTACGATTGAGGGGCAGGCCGGCCGTGGGTACTACACTGAGAAAAATCTGTAACTTTGTAAAAAAAACCTGTTTAATTCAATATGAGATATTATTCCTCAAACTCAAGCAGAAGCTTTTGTGTAACTAACAATAATCAATTCAATTACAATTGATATTGAATTCTAATGAATAATTTAAATGTAATATTTTATTTCAATAAATAGCGTGTTCTGGAATTGATTCTATAATACTTCTTTTCTAAGCACATTCTTTTGTCAGAACAACATAACGTTTCATGGTGTTGAATTGAATAGGGATACATTTAACTGTTCATTATACTGAAATTACAACTATTGTCACTGAATTTTTGCTGGATTTGTAATACTTAATTGTGGGTACTAATATCAATTATAGCCATTCACTTGCAGTGTTCATTATGACTACGAACGATATAGAGTGTAGGGTTGATTCAAAACCTTTAATTTGCGATCACTGTGTGCACTCCTAAGTTAACCCCCAGTTAACCCTGAAAAAATCAGGTTGTTTTAAAGAATTTTTTTTACCCTTATAAAGCACTTTAGATAGTGGTGATCTTTTACCTATATCTCGTGAAGTATTGAAGTTAAAAAAAAAACTTCATGAGGGAAAGTTGTAGAGAACGTAATAATTTATACATAAGAAGAAAAAAAAAATTGTACACATGAGAAGAAAAAAAATTGCAAAAAAATGTTTGCAAAACCACTCCTATTGCGGGGTTCGTAACACGACTTCGACGGTGATTTTTTGGGGTTATACTCAGGACGCTACCCAAAACCAACCCTGAAAATATCTACCTGTTAAGAATCATTTTTTTTCTACCTCTATAAAAAAATGACAATTTGCTTGGACTATGATTACTTACATTGATGAATATAAAAGTTGCAATTAAGTTATTTTGTTCATCCAATGAATTATAATGTTTTTTCAGTTGCTTCTGGGGTACTCCTATATAGTTTGGAGTAGTCTGAGGGTGAGAATTATTATTATTCAAATAAAATAAATTTAATTGTTTAAATAAAACATAAGATATTTTAAAACCGAGGTTATGCTTTCATTGTAGTATGCCAATTTTAGTATCGAAGTGACAATACGTCTTCTTAACGGAAATTCAAACTATTTTAAACTTATTGGTTCATCTGCAATTACGTCAAAAGTATAGATTATATTGTTGGGACCACATGGATTTGCTTGTATATTTAAAGTAGGTAATGGAAAAGTGACTATATACACGAACTCACTAAAATCACAACAGTCTTTTTTTCCTGTGTAGACGTGTAGATAATATGAAATAATAACTCGGGTGCCGGCCGCCGCCGACGGCCGCCGACGGGTCACACGAGTCTCGCCGATGCCGACGAAGAAGCGCGAATATATATTTAAAAAACGGCGGTGGCCTGTTTGCTTTATTGCAAAAATGATATTTTTTGGGAGTTATTCAGGACGTTCACTTTTCGTTGGCAACACACTGCATAGCTTTTTGGCGTCGAAGCAATTTTACTATTATTTTTCATATCAGCAAAGGTGCATGCTATGAAGGGTTCGTGTATAAAAAAACTTCTGTAATTGCTCAATTATAAAATCTAAATTAACGATTCGATTACCGAATTCTTCTTGAATCACATTAGGGTCAGTTGAACATCTATTAATGTTTGATTGGATAATTGTTCTGCATAATAGTGTTGCTACGACTAAAAAAGTGCCTCTAAAGTCTACTTCTTCAAAATGTTTTATATAACTAGTAGGTATTCCATATTTACATTTGTGTAATAATAAATAAATCTAACTAAAAACTTTCTACCCTGTAAGAGTTCACTTTAGAGGGATTAGAGTGAATAGGCCATATTATATCACAACGGTTTCGTTAATCTATAAAATTACATCCTCAAGGACTAATTTATAGAGTTACGAAACTGGTCTCCCTTTTTAAATAAAGTAATAGTTGTGAGATAATAGGAGCTATTAATTTCTAATCCCTTCTAAATGTTCCATTCAAAGCCCTGTTTTTCCCAGAAAGTTTGTTTCCCAAACCATATGCACCTGCAGTACTACTTATACCTAAATCCGAATAAGTGTGCAAAATGCAAAATATGTAGGTAAGTACCCCTCTCTCAAATTCTGGAAACCATATTAGGTACCTACGGGAATAAAAGCACTCAAGCCCACAAATTACTCCTATTGGTTTCACTCCATGTGACTGTTGTGACATCATTATCAAACATTATAGGTATTCTTGCCCTGACTGCGGTTCAGTTTCAGAACCTTATTCTGGCAAATCTGAATTATCGAACATCCTAGAAAATGTATTAAAATGTCATAAATTCGACAGACTGGAACAATAAAATGTACTATTTTTATTTTGCCCGATTTTCAACTCCAATGACTTTCGAACAATCTTCTAACGAAGAAGTTTCTAAAACTGACTGGATGTCAGAATTATTATCGTTCCCTCTGGAAAGTATATAAATTAGCTTTTATCATGCAGCGATTTACATAGGAATTCGTTTTCAAAAAATGCTTCACATGACCCATTTATTTGGCAAAATTATTACTTGTACCTATCACATTTTTAAAGTAAAAATCAAGCGCACAATTTGGTCTAGAATTTAAATTTACTCTTTTTGCACGACCAGGCCATTTTATGCCCTAGGGATTAAACCATTTTACACAAAAGCAAAAAGTAGGTACTTTGTGAATAATAATTATTTATTTTCTAAAATTTATTTGTGGCGCAATGGATTAATAATTATTTATTTATAATTCCTGGAGGAATAATAATAATGAGTATTATTATATGCCAGTCGACATACATAATGTCGCGGTAGAAAATATTTTCTTCGGGTACTCGGAAATATAAATATTTGCTAACATACTAACATTCAAAACAAGCGAAACACAAATAAGGGAGACTGAGAGTAATAAAATGAAAAATGAACCATCTGATATCGATTGAAAGTTCCCCTGACGTGGTTTCCGAGCCCGGTGAGGTACGCCGAAGTAGGGGGAAGTAGGGGAACCACGAGTTCCAGCGAACGCCCGCCCGCCCGCCTATCTCCGTACGTCTAATTCCTGCTCGAATGGCCAATTCACGGATCATTTTATTGCCGGGCAATGGGTTCGTAGTTTTCAAATCATAGCCAAACGAACAAACGTATCGACTTGAAAGTAGTCTTAAAATAATGTTATAGAATGCCTCAATCGTCGTTGTGTCTTTCGAATTATTTTTGAGCGGTGGAAATACTCGAAATTCTTAACCGAATATAGTCGAATTTCGGGTATGTTTGGCATTTTTTTTCACAGTGTCGCATTAGTCCTGCACAGTTCGTGATACACAACGACGATTCTTCGTAGTTTTATCTAAGCCACAAAAAAAATCAAGTGAAAATATTAAGAAATGCAAGTAGGAGATGTAAACTACGAAACCCTTGAAAATGGGGGGTATCGTAGCGCCTTAACTCAGGATAGTAACCTGCGTTGCGGTGCTTCCTTTTATTTTATATGCTTAGAACCCTGTAAAGCCAAACCAAATAACTAATAAATATTAGGCTAGCTTGTCTGCAAATTTCCTCTATCCCTTTGGAGTATATTTGGCTATTGGCCAGTAGGTGGCGCTGTGAGTACTGAAACCAGAGATATTCAAGGCAATTTGAATGTGTTCCCAGAATATGTTTTTTCTATTGCCTATAAAAAACTGTCCACCTATAGCAAATGTTACAATACCAAAGTTGAAGACGTTAAGAGGCCATTTTGTGGCCTGACTTTAAGTAGGTACAAGCTGGCAGCCTTAGGGCAATTGGTTAAAGCTATTTCTTTTTAGTCTGAATACCTAGTCTGGTGCCAGGTAATCTTAGAATTATTATATGATGTTTGTGTGCATTTTAATTTGTATATTTTCCAGTTTTTAAACCTGTCCAAGAATACTAGTAAAACCTCCCATTTGCCCGAACGAATCTGTTTTTTCTCAACGGCCCTCAGCCCTCTCTGAACCTACAAAAATCCCGTCACAGTTGTAAAGGTTTTTTTTATTGGTGTTTGCTCTACGTGTCGGCTAGAAAATGCTTGGACTGTACCGTGTTTGTCAAATGAATCGAAAGACCCGAACATTGGCCACTTTTTACATATTTTATTTGTACCTCTTGAAGTTCTGATTACAAAATTGTGTTAAAAAAATCTAAGAAAATTGACAGTTTTCCAAGTCGAAAAATAAAAAAGTTAAGGGCGGGTGGTAATTTTTGGTGGACACCCTGTATCTATCTGCTTATGATGAACTGATTGCTATAATATTCCTATAATAACGTATCATTTGCACCTTTGCCTTCATACCATACCTTAAACCGTTGTCTACCTTACATTATGTGCTGCTGCTGCTGTGATTGTTTATAAATCATAGTTATTATTAAGAGAAAAAATGCTCGTTGAACGCAGGAAGCCATCGGTTGCCATTATATTTTTGTTTACTCCCTATCAAGGCTTTCGTTTAATTATCTTTTACCTAGTAATTGTTCTCCAAGGAAAGTCACATTAAACCAACACAAAAGTGCGTGTACATCGATTTTATCGTGAGTTCATTTTCAATTGTCACATTTTTAGTTGAATTTTTGATATAAATGAATTAAATAAGTTTAGTTCAAGTAAATGGCCGAAATTTGCCCAAAAATGTGTCCAACTCTTTTCCAAAATTAACACTGCAATAACATATTTTTCAAATAATCTTTTTAAAATAATTAATTGACCATTAGTACGGTGAGATGTACAACTACTAGAATGAGTTAAAGTTTAAAGGGTATATAAGGTTTTCATTTTTCCTATTTATTTGTCCATCTACAATGTCAAACGAAGAATAATATTAACAAATAGGGATAGATTTTGTAAATAATACAAATCAAGAGGGATGTTTTTAATTGTGGCAAACACAAACTTGATTTCGCAAGTTGTTCAATTTTCTCGTTACACCAAAATAGAACTGTTTAAGGAATCCCCCATTTAGCACCTTCTAAAGATCTAATTAATTTTTTATTGCCATTCTATCATCGCATGAAGGCTCCACCCATGTACCTAATCAGACAATAGCAAATCCAGTATATTTAATTTTACAATATTACAACAAATATAAAAACCGGTCCATTGTTTGTTTTTGTATAATAAGAAACTTTTGTACTGTATCAAGTCACGTCATCTGGTAAGTTTTTCCTTATTGAGATAGTTAACAATAAGGAGATTAAGATCAGGGTTTCAACAGACTAATCAGATTTAGATTAGATCAGTTGGGTCGAGCCTAGAAACAGACTGAAAGATATGGGATATTTATGAAGACATCCAGCTGAGATGAGATTTTTTGCGACTAAAAAGTATTTCTAAACATATGAGTATAAATATCTGTGTTCGTGGTTTATATAAGCTCTGTATATTTTTCATTTATCATTTAAACCATCGTTTTGATATTTATATTGTCACGTTAACCTTATTACCATTATTCATTAATTTGTTTCCGTTGGAGATCTGTATTAAGTTTGTCAAGATCGGTTTACACGATCGATATTCACTAATTAAGAACAACGAATATCATTAATTTTTTAAGCATGATCCTAAATCCGGTGTTGTAATTTGGTTTTTTTCTACTTAGTTTTAGTTCTGTGTTTTCCGACAGGTGACATGGAGAACACTTATCGACAGGATCCGTTTATGAAACAATCAAATTAAGTTCTTAATGATCTTAGCAGGCATTACCAATTAGAAATGTTAGGTATTCCACTTATAAGATAATTTTTGTTTATATGTATTTTATCTCCCCCGCACAAGCATGTGGTTGCTTCTGGGGTACTCCTAGTTTGGAGTATTGTGAGGGTGAGAATTATTATTATTATTATTATTATATATTGTCCTGTGTATTGAGGAAGAAAACGGACAAAACGGTTCAAGAACGGACCCCTGAGGTACCCCGGAACTCACAATGCGAATATGCCTACTGTGTTGATCGAAATTCTTATCTATAGTCTCAATTATTTTTTATAAAACTTGTCCAATATGTTCTGATTGATCCAAGGCCAACGTATCATATGTGTGCTTGTTACAATTACATAATTTATTGTGCGTCGTATTGGAACCTGTCAAAGCCACTGTTAAATTCCTTGTGCTATTTTTAATTCTTGAATGGATTGTTGGAATTCCCATATACGCCCACAGGTAGTGCCCGGTAGTACCTCGAAAGTTGCTGTAGATTCTTTTGTGGACTACGAACAGATTTGGTTTGCGGTTTACTGAAAAATGTTTCGACGTTTACTTACAACAGTAAGTAGTAGAGAATCTATGACAGTTCTAGACCAGAAACTAAACATTCGAACCATTTTGTGAAAATATTAAGATGCCTATTATTGCCTATGGCATTAGCTGATCCATTTGGATGAAATACAAGGAATATTGCCTTTTGATGACAGATAAAGAATCAACAATCAGAGATCGTGCGATATGCTAATAAGATATATGCTGAATTTTGATCAAATCAGATTGCGGTTCAGGCTTCCTTATTATTCTTGCAGACACATGTACCAATCAATAACGTTGCTGAATTATATCCCAAACCAAACTGTTTTATATTTCATTATCTTATCGCTCAATTTTTTTCATCGTGCTCTGGCCTTAGTAAGTAAATCAGTAGGTTGCTAGAGTTAATTTGGCATCGTAAATACCCAGAGGTTGATTTGTGAACCCGGTACTGAATAACAGAGGGCTTGTCAAGGCGAACGGAACATTGACTTTCATTTGTTTGTTTGGTTAAATCTGCCAAAAGATTACAGGCACATTTTATGCACTCCATAGATCGTGACTGATCTCTATTGTAAGGTCTGTGGCTTGCCTAGATGGCGTGTACTTGGGATTTGACCACTGGTTCGATTTGGAAATGCCTTTATACAGGATAACACTGCCGAAGTTCAAAATCGATGGGCATACTCACTGGGATTACTTTAGTTTGCTAGGGTTTTCCGTAGTAGATAGGTACTTGAACATGTGGTGCTTTCTACCGGGGTATGCAACTGGGTCCGGCGCATTGGCAACACAGGTCGGCCATTACGTCGGGTTGTGAAGGCCGAAGGGTATGATCGAAGGTAGCAAAAAGTGAGCTATATTCGCTCTGAACGCGACACTATGTTAAACGGGTTGCCTATACGTTACGGGTTGGAGGGTTGGATCAATAGAATCGCCGGATCAGACGCCTTGGGCAATCGATGAATTTGCAAATTTTGAAGTTTTAATAAAAAAATATATCAACAATCTCGAACAAGGTAAGTCAAATATGTTATTATTTATTAATGCCATAACTCATAACAGTTCTTCCCGAATTATTATCAATGTGTTATTCGAGGAATATTCCAAATATGAATAGGCAGTGTGAAAAGTATGGTTAGGGGGCTATTTTTAGAGACACTGTTACAAGTTATATTTATTCCCTTTATTCCTGTTGTTTCTTCTTGTCTATGTTATAACCACTAGATTAATAACAATAGTCAGTAAAAGCATAGTCGAACCAGTTTCGTTCGACTGCTAAAATGACTCGTACTGAAAGCGCGTCTGCTTAGTAGTCGTTATTTTTCAGCAGTTATTATTTTCTGTGTTTAGTGTGCTTTAATGTGTTTTTTATTGTTTAACTCCAGTAGTAGTTTTCTGTTTGATTTAAAGATAGGTGGTACCGATAGTAAAAAATAACACCTTTTTATTATTTTAGATACAATGGAAACTGTTGAAACGGAGAATGGAGGCAACTTAATTTGAGAATAGAAGACACAGCAGGTGGCGTGTCCCCGAAGAATCTCAGACATGGCCGGAGTTACTTCAACATCATCCACAATAGGTCAAATTGCTTTATTCATTAATAAATAATGGGTGAGGTTAACTATTTTTAAGTATATCAGGGAGAAAAAAGGTACGAAGCGAATTAGTGAGGGACATACTAAAAAACTCAAGAAGTTTAAAAATTACTAACTGTCTTTATTATTTCCTATCTAACATATTTGCTTCCCTTACTTGTAGCTATTGCGATCTGCTGATAAGGAACTCACTAATCGATTTTATCTTTATGACATGTTTCCGGATTGCCGAACCAAGTTCGGTAGACTGGGAATATTAACAATGACCAAGACTGTTTATCTGTGATTTATCCGGACTGAAAGAGGACCAAGGACCTGTGATATGTATTTTCTAAATAGGAGTTAATTTTTATTTTGTTTCTATTCATTAAGTTTTTGTATATGGTTTTATTGGTGGTGGTGACAAAAATAATCCTAAATAATAGTAATTGCCACCCCTCCCCCCACAATACTCCTAGATTGGAGTATTGTGAGGGCGAGAATTATTATTATACCTGCCTGATATGTTTCTTTGGTTTTTGTTTTAAATATATATAAAAAAAACGAAAATACTTTAATATATCCCTGTAGTCCTTTTAATTGTTTTATTTCTGAAAAGGAACACATAATGTGGCGGAATATATCACATTATGCACTCTTTTTTTGAAATAAAGCAATAATTAAAAGTAATTCAATATTCCAGTGGGAGATCCCAGTTCAAATTTCCCGCTTCTCCCCCTTTGCCCCTCCCCCCCCCCCCGCAGAATTCCTTACAGAAATTCCAACCAAGGTTCATCCAACCCGGTAAGGTGGCGCTGAACGTTCTGCCTCCTGTCAGCGGTGTTGCCAGGCAAAAGCATTGACGCCGCATTTCTTAACCTATATATTTTGTGCTTTCTACCTACTCCTAGTTCGTAGTTTGGTATTTAATTGTGTCAGGGAAAATTATTATTACGGCGAGAACGCAAAAGCTTTTCAACTTCATCCGTTTAGAGACAAATAGATTGTCCACCCGCAGAAAAAAACGAGATGACAAATCACGGACTAATCCACTCAAGTTCAAACCCCCTACCGACCTCTTATCCTTTCTCCTGTATTTGTTTGTTATTTGTTCGACATAAGCCACTAGATATGGTTGCAAAATGGCATTCCACGCATTTTATGTAACACCCACTATAATCCAAACAAAATACTTATAATACGGGTTGATTTATTGGTCCAGTTAATCACGAGTTAAAAAACCAGTGCCGTCCGGGTATTCATAGTTTCTTGCAAAATGAATGGTCCCAATAATAATAAGTCTTCTCTTGAAATGTTTAATTAAATAGTTAAAAAGTCATCATAAATACGCATGATACTGACTAGGTAATATTTGCAACAAAAGTTTTAGTTTTCTAATATATGTACCTAAAACAGTTTTCCGTTTTTCTAAAATGCTAAAAGATACCTACGCCTGTTTACTTTAACATTAAAAAAAATGCAAATATGAATTTCCCTGAACTGGAAGGTAAACTATTACTGCCATTAGAAAACTGAAAATTTAATAGAAAATGAAATGAAGCAAAAAACCTACGCCGCTGAACTTTAATATCACTAATACGCAAGGTAAAGTCTATGTGCGCAAATTGTAATTAATCTCGCAGCCGATTCGAACTGAATGCATTTTTCGACTCACATTCTCTAAAATGGTTGTTCGCTATGATTAATAATTCAATATTCAATTTATTTTAACGAACATAAATAATAACAGAAAATAGGTTCACAAATCACGAGGTGTTCTTGCACATTAATCAAAGGAACAGCGAGAAACATTGTCAATTACCTACTTATTTACAAGATTTTTCCCGATATTGATTTGGCCACCAATGAAATGTGAAATATTGTTAGACTTTAGTCAAATTTAGACCAACAAACTGATTAAAAAAAACTTCTTCTATATTTGGCACTGGAAGTACTGCCAGTCCTTCTAAGCACAGATCTAGTTTATAGTTCTCGGCATACCTTTTTTTTGGAAGCATTTCAATTCATTAGCGGCAATATTGTATTTAAATTGAATTGGTAAATAATAAATTATTAACTTTGAAGGGAGTAGCAGGCGCATATTATACCTGTCTAAATATGAACGGGAAACAAAATAGTACATTGTGTACCTAGTAGGAAAAGCTGAACATTCCCGGACGACCGTAAAGATTGCCTGTCGAGGCGTAAGCCGAGACTGGCAATACGGAGTCGGGGAATGTGGCTTTTCCTACGAGGTATACATACTATTTTTCCGAAAATCGAAAATTACTCAAAGAACATAAATTCGAAAAACTTGTTCTCAATCATTTTTTTAGTTTATAAATAACTGTAAGGAAATAATATTTCCTTACAGTACAAAAATAAATATTTCCTAACAGTTACTTTCCGTTGCCTGGCAACGACTAAGTGCAAGGAAATATTGACTTTTTCTTTCAAAAATGTTATCAAAAATGTCAATATTTCTGATTGATTTTCGGAAAATAGTACATTTTGTACCTTGTAGGAAAAGCTGAACATTCCCGGACGACCGTAAAGATTGCCTGTCGAAGCGTAAGCCGAGACTGGCAATACGGAGTCGGGGAATGTGGCTTTTCCTACGAGGTATACATACTATTTTTCCGAAAATCGAAAATTACTCAAAGAACATAAATTATTACAATCAACTTGTTTTTAGTTTATAAATAACTGTAAGGAAATAATATTTCCTTACAGTACAAAAATAAATATTTCCTAACAGTTACTTTCCGTTGCCTGGCAACGACTAAGTGCAAGGAAATATTGACTTTTTCTTTCAAAAATGTTATCAAAAATGTCAATATTTCTGATTGATTTTCGGAAAAAGATTTTTTTTCTTCGAACCTAACCGCAAATTAAGGCATTGGTGACAGAGGGGTGACAGTGACACTTATACATCTTATAAAGCATATATCTGGGTATATATCTAACATTAAGCCTTAGACAAGGAAAGAGAGAGGACGCCTAACAGCGCTTGCGTCTGTGTTACCAACTGCCACATCACAGTCGCCAGTGGCGTAGCATGAAACGCGTTCTTAGCCAATATTACAATACTTAATAATAAAAGGTAGTTGATTTTGACTTACATGTAATTTGAAATATTCGTATTTATTTGCAGATAATTTCCCAAATGTAAAGCTAGTATCAAGTGCTGAAATATATTTATTTGTGGAAATTTCGAACCAATCGAAATAAAATAAATAATGCACGCCCATGGAAATCAGCCCATATTTTATGAAACTATCACAATAAATTAAGAAATTTTCAATAAAAACGATGTTAAAAAATAATTATATTGGTCCTATTAACAAACAAAACAATGCACTTTATCATACTAAAAGGTGGAAGGAATTTTAATAAGTTATATTGAGAAAAAAATAAGGTTTTAGGGCATCTTTGAAAGGTAGCTTGTTAAATATTCACCTGTGAAACGAAATCCCGGGCTCTTGCTTTTCACTTCTGCTTTTGCAACCAAGCGCTGAACAATTCACAATACTTTTAATTCACAAATTCACGAAATTAACTCACAACGTACTCGCTTTGTCTGCCACATATAAAATGGCCCCTGTTCAAAACGACGTAACAAAATCTATACACGGCCGGTAGGCAAGTGAGGTATCCTCTCTTTTTCTTGTCTAAGCATTAAGCCAAAAAATATTAAATAAACTGAATGATATAAGATTTTCTTGTACAATTCCATTTATATCTTGGAAATTATTGTATGTCTATAGAGACATTTATTATCAATTTACCGCAACAGTTAATCTTAAAAGGATGTAACGGCGTCTAACCTTGACAATTGCAAAATTTAAGTGCGTAAACTAGAATAGATAAAACAAAGACCATCAAATTGTTTTACTGCCTATAAACATTGAGTAAGGTATTCCTAAGATGGGAGAATTACTGTCGGCTAGTTCTAAAATATATCTAGAAAAAATGATATGTCTTCTGATTAGTAACATACAAACAATTTCACTGATGGATGTATATTTGTTAATTTTTCAATAAAAACAAAGAGTGAGTTCTACTCGAAGGCAAAAAGAGATGCTCGAATCAGCTATGATGTTATTAAGTGAACTATAGAAAATACAATATATTTCGATAAACAGATTGTTTATTACCTAATTGGCAAACAATTGTGTGAACCTACAGTGCCAAGAAAAACTTCGCCGAAGTCACAACAATTCTCGGAAATTCTTCACAAATCTGAAGAAGAACAAAAGTTGAGGACCTCTATAATCGAATTTTTTTGCAAAAAAGTAGCAGCCTTGTATTTAACAATTTCTGAGTTATTTTTCGGCGAATCGTTACTATCGAAAACTTGCAATTTAAAGTATTATACAACATTGCTTGATTTTGTTTTTTACAATTTTCATAAGTATTATAAACCTCAAAAATGGCTACTATATTTTTTAGTTTCCATTAATTTTAATGTCACTATGAATAATATGTAAGGTGCCTCCTACGAGACGAATTTATTATAATTGGACACTCCTATTTTGTTAAACTGGATTAAGGCAGGTTTATTGTGTTATGCTTTTTATTCTGAATTTTAAACGCGTGACTAAATTATACAAATAAGGACATTATAACGACGATATTTTTTAACTAGCAACGAGGAGATACCGTAGGTCTCTTCAATAAAATACAGTGTCACACTTTTTGTTTTGTTATACCAATTATTTTGTTTCAAAACCACTGTCTATAGCTGCAATACCATTGCATACAGGGTGTCCCGAACCGAAAAGCACTCGCCTCTGGCCGGCAATATATACTCAGTGGCCAAAAATAAATCGGAAATCACAGAAAAATGTTGAATAACTCTTCGTTATAAAGCAATATAATAACATAATAATAATTCTCACCCTCACAGTGGGCCATGCATGATATAAACTCCATATTAATTTGGAATAACTGTCAAACTGATGTTTAAAAAGCTACATATTAAACGAGAGTATTAATTTTTGGCCACTGAATGTTTTTAGGGACATCGTGTATATGTTGTAGGTAGCTACTGAAGATAGTAGGTATTCCAATTTCCAATGCCATCAAAATGTTTAGTGATATAATATTAGGTTTATTAATTATGACTAATTTACCAAGTTACAAATTTTTGTAATTACAATTTGGTGATTTCGGAATAAATTGGCCGTAAACAGGCCTATCCTTTCGAGTTTAACCCGTAGAAACTGGAAATATGGTCTAAATATTGCCGACATGTACACTTAAGAAAAAGCTGCTAAAATGACTACATTTACCATGTTCTGGATCTGTCGACTTCCTTTTTTTATGAAGACCACAAGGTACAAAGGAGTATAAAAAAATAGTTAAAAGAATGACACTTTAGAACAATAATTTCTCATTTCTATCTTACCTACAGTTCGTTCCATTGGAAAGCATAGAAATAAAGTTCTAGGGGTGACCATCCTGTGCGTACCATATCTTTTTCTACAAGACGACAAAGTCCCGTTCAAAAAACTTGGGACACCCTGTATATTCTTAGACTTAAAAAAAACCGCTATTCATACATTCACAGAACTTGTTTTGTTATGTGTTCTAAACAATTATTGTTTACATTAAAAGATAATAACTCAAATCCTGCGACTGTTAAAGATATTACTGCATAACTCTATTAGCAGTCCATTTAAAAAAACGGCACCTATCGGGTTTTCCAAGATCCTTATACTAATGTCATTCAAGCCAGACACTAGAAACTGCCATTTTGGCTTAATGTCCGAAACCTTAGATAACAATTTGTCAATACCATTGGCCAATCAAATGCGAAAATGGACAGAGTAAATAGCGGTCATATAATAGTGTAACCTTCTCCCACATCTTTGAAAACACATGAATGACAATTATTTCTTCTTAAACGCTGCATGAATAACATTTTAGTTTTCTTCCCGTTTCACTTTGGTGGCTTATGAATGAACCATTTAGATACCCACGCGGAGACCATGTATAGGGAGACCAGTCAGGACAATATGGTCTGCCGAAACGTGTAATTCTTTTTTTATTATGTATATTGGCTTTAGAGATAGAGGAAACTCAGTGATTGATATTTAGAACAACTAGATACGAAGTAGACTCATAAGGTCTAAATAACAACAAATTTTCGACTTGAAATTTGAGCTTCTGGGGATCTGCCCTGCTTGGTTTTAAACTAATTTGTGACATAATTTTACTTTCGAAAAATCACGCATGCCTTGAAAATTATGAAGAAACTAATTTTCCACCCCAGTAAAGTGCCTTTTTTGTAGGTTTTACGGCAAAATTTTATTAAGGAAACTTGTCTGAATGAAAAGCTGAGTAAGTTTGCGAAATTTCGAAAGTCTAGGCCTACACTTTGATTTTTTTGGCATTTTTCACACCTTTTTTTAGAAAAGTGTATTTTGTGTAGTTTTCACACCTTTTTTTAGAAAAGTGTATTTTGTGTAGTTTTTATACCAAAATGTTATTAAGAAAACTTGGTGACAATTAAAAACTGGATAAGTGTGGAAAATTTCAAAAGCCTAAGTCGACTTTGATTTTTTCTGCTAAAAAATTAAAACTCAGAAGAATCAAAGTACACCTATCCAGTTTTCTTAATAACATTATTATGTGAAAACTACACAAAATGCACTTTTCTAAATAAGTCGGAAAGATGCCAAAAAATCAAAGTATAGGCCTAGCCTTTCGAAATTTCGCAAACCTACACATTTTTTCCTTCTAAACCAGTTTCCTTAATAACATTTTGCCGTAAAACCTACAAAAAGGGCACTTTACTGATGAGGAAAATTAGTTTCTTCATAATTTCCAAGGTGATTTTTCGAAAGTGAAATTATGTCACAAATTAGTTTCTCCAGAAGCTCATATTTCAACTTAATTTTTTTTTGTTATTTACACTTTATGTGAACTCAATCCGTGGACATTGTATGTTAGATAATATTAGTAATAATAATAATATTCGTATCTATTTTTTTTATTTTATAAGGGGGTGGCATGGCCCTCATGCCCCCCCCCCCCCCAAGACCGCGCCTGAGTAGACTTTCTCTGACGACCCAAGTCCCAAAACGGAACTTGGTCTGCATGACTTAGGAAAATTTGCATGTAATTTTTTTGTCAAGGCATACAATTTCTAATCAGCACTTAAATATAAAATAACACAGTTCATATTATTATTGTAATTATTGTAAAAAAAAATACTAGTAAATATTTAAAGACCTCATTATTAGTGACATTCTTTTCTATATCCAGTTAACAAAAATTATAGAAATGCACACTAACCACTTTCTTTAATAGGTAGAAAATCCTATCATTCAAAACAGTGCTGAAAGAAAAAATGCACAATTTAAGCAATTATTATTACATTACTGGAACAAAAATGAACTGAATTGATTTAAATTACACACTAGAATGAATTATAGTGAACGGAAAAAATATGGGTATTTAATTAGTAATTGTTTAAACATATTACTTGCAATATTGAAATGACATGACGGAATGAATCATAAAAGTTTTAAAGGTCACAACCGACAGAATTTTACTACCAGAATGGGCCTGCACTGTAAAATCCAAATAAATATTGTTAGCAATTAACAGTTGTATGTTTTATGGCAGAACGAACGACATACTAAATGTTAAGTACAATGAATGGAGTATTAAGTGTAATAGTTGTATTACTACGTTGTAGCACAGTGTATTGAATGACCGAGAAGAGTAGACTTAAAAAATAACTACCCTGGTAAATAAATAGGAGATTGCTTACTATAACACCATCATGTTGCATGATACTATAACCTGAAAAGATATTTGATGTTTTCTCAGATAAATAATAAACATAGACACAGAAAATATAGCTGTGCGTAGCTAGATATTCTGCGACAGACTAATCTAAAAGCTGCATTGTAATCAGCCAACATAAAAAATGCCTACTCAAAACAAAAACAATTTAACTTAAGCCTGCATCACATTATGATAACCACAGGGTACATATCCTATGCCACAAATACAACACTTTTCTCATCCCATCGTTCTTAAAACTACAATAATTCACTAATTACTAACTTAACTATATGTCTTTTGTCCAATAATCCCAAAATCTACTAAAAAAAACAAGAATACTTAACGCAAAAGTAAACACTCGAAACATCAACACAAACCGGCGAAATCTCAACGAACTATGGATCAGCTGTTGGGGCATAATAAAGCAAATGCGCATCGATCACAAAGAGCTGGTGCAACGTTGCCACGTTAGCCAGAATAAGCAATTTATTAAGGATATTATTTATAGTCCAAGTAGAATCAGTAAATTCACAAAATCAGTAAAATTTATTGTTAAATGATAACTTTCCAAATTTTTACTATATTATGTAGATTGTAGATGTCATTTAATTGTTCCAAATTGATGTTTTTTAACATTGGTTACACATTTATTTCGTAAGTACAAGATAAATGTATGTATGAAGAAGTTTGACAATGGTGCGATCATTGCATTGTTTTGTTTTAGACACTTTGTTTTTTTTTGTTTATAGAGACATGAAACTACAGAGACGACAAGGGGGTTACTTGGAACCACTGCCCCAAGAGCCTACTGCTCTCTTTTGTTTTCAACTTCTAATATTTTAAATATCAAGTTACTTATGCTGCCTTTGACGTTTCTGTCGTAACACCTTATTAGAGAATCTTTATTATATCATCATTTAATCGTCTCCATTTCCTTCATGTCGCCGATTGGTGTAAAATTTTCGGAATAGCGGGAACTAGTTGCAAATTATCCAACTAGATCCTATCTGGCGTCATGAAGAGAAAACCCTTGACCTTCCTGTCAAAAAAACCCGACTAGCTCCGCTCCCGGATTCAAGCCTGGCATTTTGCGCTTCTTTTCGTGCCCGAGATACGCGCCAAAGAAGAGCAGGCCGCGACGGGCTAGGCCAGCGCCAGCCATGATCTTTAAGGAAATTTATGCGCTTGGAAGAGTTGCCTCGAAACCGGAAACATTCCGAATGGATTGATTCCCCCGCAGCTCGAGATTTATTCGACCGGCTAGCATAATTTACATTGTCTTTGAATGCCTTGCATATTTACGACAATGGAATTCCCGTCCTTAAGTGCCCTGGTTGTAAATGTTAAGAGTGTTTTTCAGTCGTCCGCATGTAAATGCTGTCGCATAGGCTGCAAATTCGCTCACGCGGGCAGTAAGCAACCGCGTTCAGAAAGTAAAGATGAAAAATTACGGTTTTCTTCTTCTTATCTTATTCATGTAAAACATATTCTTGAGAAAAATAGTTATCCTATTGAATTTCAGGATTGCCAACAAAATAACAGTGCTAATAAAATTAGAGAAATAAATCTGGTGGGCCGACCATTAAATTTAATTATTTCTTATATTCCTGGACTATCAGATAAGTTAAAACGCATAGGTAATCGTTTTAATGTCAGAACATTATTTCAAACCAAAGATACGTTAAGATCGATGCTAGTTAAACGAAACAATTTAATGAGGTACAAAGTTCAAAAAATTGCATTTATAAGATTCCTTGTAAATGTGGAAAGTTCTATGTTGTGAAGACTTGTATAGGCCATTTAACGTTCGTTTAAAAGAACATAAAAATTATGTCAAGCAAAATCAAAATTCGAAGTCGGAAATATGCGAAGAATCTTTTAATATCGATCATAGGATTTTGTGGAAAAGGTCCAAACCAATTCTCAAAAAAGGAGGAGGAAATAGACGAACAATTAAAGAATCAGCATTTATCCTAATAGGAACTACGGACAACTGTGTACTGTGTTGCCGAATGTTCAGTGGAATTCAGTAAAATATTATTGTCCGTTATTCAAAGAGAAGTTAGTATATATAATTAGATAGAACACAGGGTATATTATTATATTATACAGGTGGCTAGGCCAGTGGCGCACCCAGGGGGGAGCCAGAGGGCCTCGCCTCCCCAGACCTGTCATATATTAAAAATTCTTGAGAGCGGTATCGTAGATGTACTCTCCGCTGTGTGACCCTTGGCAATCCTAGACCTGTCTCGTTAATTTTTGTTATTTTGTAATAAACCCGCATTTATAAAAACTTTTTTGGAAATTTCTTCTAATCATAAAATATTTGTCAAACTTTTTAAGTTGCTCCCTCCCAATCATATTTTCTGTGTGGGCCAATGGGCTAGGCTATTGTTTCTGTTGTCATGACATTTTAACTTGACATTTATTAATCTGTCATTTCACTTTGACGTGACATAATCTTTGAGAAAGGAGGAAGATTTATTCTCCGAAATCTCAGAAAACAAACTTGTTGAAGACAAATAATAAACATATTATTATACTTTTATAATTCAATACAATACAGACCCTGCCTAGATAAAAAATGTTTACATTATTTGTCTGAGTTAGACAGAAATCTAAAACAAAACAATGCAATGATGACAATGATTACATGATTGACAAACTTCTTCATAAATTTATCTGTTACTAGAAATAAATGTATAACCAACGTTAAAAGTAACCAATTTGGAACAATTATTATTAGTTGATATCTACAATCTACATATAGCATATAGCAAAAATTTGAACAGTTATCATTTAACAATAAATATTATTGTTTTTGTGAATTTACTGATCCTACTTAATCTATATTAATATCCTTAATAAGTTACTTATTCCGGCTAACGTGGCAACGTTGCACCAGCTCTTTGTGATCGGTGCGCATTTGCTTTATTATGCCCCAACAGCTGATCCAGAGTTCGTTGAGATTTCGCCGGTTTGTGTTGATGTGTTTCTAGTGTTTACTTTTGCGTTATTCTTGTTTTTTTTTTGAGATTTTGGGGTTATTGGACAAAAGACATATAGTTAAGTTAGTAATTAGTGAATTAGTGTAGTTTTAAGAACGATGGGAAAAAGAAAGTGTTGGAATTGTGGCATAGGAAACGTAAGGTTATCATATGATGCAGGCTTAAGTGTAGTTGTTTTTGTTTTAAGTAGGCATGTTTTCATGATGGCTGATTACAATGCAGCCTTTAGTTTAGTCTATGTTTGTTATTTGTCTGAGAGTTAAACATTCAAAGTTTCGTTTCATTTACTGTTAAAAATTTATGAATTTTCCAGGCAACTTGAAAAAGTTGCCTTTTAATCAGTTTTGGTGGCGAAAAACACAATTAAAAATTAAATGCATGATTTCCTTTTTTTCAACTTAACATGTTAGAGCAGTTATTAGTTATTTCTAACTAGGTACTCGTATTATTGTTAGTCTAGTAAAAGGTCGTCTTTTCATTTTACTAATAATTCGCTTGGAATAAATTGAACAGTGCTATAGGTACCTACATGAAGTAACGGCAGACGGTAAGGTTCCCTATACATTTTTGGCGGGAATGTTTTTCATCGCAATCGCAAGTAAACCTTGACACCATGTTAGAAGTCCACTGCACTGTCCTAAATATGAGGATATAATTTTCCTCAGTTGACTAACATAATTTCGACATTATGTAGCGAAACATGTGGTCTGTGCATCTAGCACATAAAAGCTATGATTTAGGCGAAATTTATTACCTTTTCGGCGAATAAACTTAATTGAAGACAATGTTTTATTGTTATGTTTGTTTTTATTTCGAAACAATGGGCTTTTTAAATTTTTTCTAGGTTTTCAATTGCATTTAGCAATAATAGTTTTGTTTATGGATCCCATAAACAATTTTTCTCAATAACATAGGAAAGGTACGTTTAGTTGTGCTTTACCTACACAAAAAATAAATATATCGTTACTGTCATCGGAAATAACTACCTACCTAGTTTTTAACGAAGCTTGGTTGGATCGCAAACGGTTAAATTTTTAAACGTATTTTTTTAAATATTCTTGTTCAGTTATGCAAGACGAATGTTATTTTCAGGCTGTTCTCTAATTAAGTTACCTAATCATGCCACGCTATTGGACGACCATTGTCTAATTGGCACAAAGCACAAAGACCATTTTTTGCACCTACGAAAATTCTCCGGAATTTTAGACGCGTCCGCTGATAGTAAAAGCAAAAAAATGTCGGGAATTAGCTATAGGTAGTCGATTTACCAACTTTGTCTTTCTGGTACTCTCTGGTTGATAGATGAATACGGGTAGTTTCAAAAAGTAATAAATAGGAATAGGAAAACTTTGGGACCATCTGTTGTTGGTTCGCTTCTTAGACAAGGAAAGAGAGAGGACGCCTTTTAACAGCGCTCGCGGCCGTGTTACCGACTGCCACATCACACGACAGGCCAGTGGCGTAGCATGAAACGCGTTCTTAGCCAATATCAGAAAAATGTTCCTTAATCTTACAGCTAGGTGCTTATGGGAGGGTGATTTCCGAAAAAATACACAAGTTGCCATGGCAACGTTAAGAAATGCTTGTGTTTTATTGGTTGTACCTTGTCGACATGAAATTTTCAATAAAAACGATGTTAAAAAATAATTATATGGGTCCTATATACAAACAAAACAATGGACTTTATCATACTAAAAAGTAGAAGGAATTTGAAGAAGTTATATTGAGAAAAATAGTTTTGTTTATGGATTCCATAAACATTTTTTCTCAATAACATAGGAAAGGTACGTTTAGTTGTGCTTTACCTACACAAATATAAATATATCGTTACTGTCATCGGAAATAACTACCTACCTAGGTTTTATGAAGCTTGGTTGGATCGCGAGCGGTTAAATTTTTAAACGTCTTTTCTTCACATATTTTTGTTCAGTTATGCCAAAATTATTGCAAAACGAATCTTATTTTCCAGGCTGCTCTCTAATTAAGTTACCTAATCATGCCACGCTATTTGACGACCATTGTCTAATTGGCACAAAGCACAAAGACCGCTTTTTTGCACCTACGAAAATTCGCCGTGATTTTAGACGCGTCCGCCGATAAGTAAAAGCAAAAAAAATGTCGGGAATTAGCTATAGGTAGTCGATTTGCGATAGCTCGCGATGCGTACAATGCAGAGGCCTTGGTCTCTCGCGCCAGCCTTGCTACGGTTTGTTCTGGCGGCCTCGCCAACACGGGCGGAACCAAACGGTACCTACTTATTGGACGGATAATGCACACTCTCGGTTTCAATCGTTTTTTTAAAAGCTTTTATTTAACTTGCAATGTATGTATGTATGTAATTTGTTCGGGTGGAATCTTGCAACTCAATTTTGAAGCAGATATCTTCAACCGATCGAGCTGAAATTTTGTACACACGTTTAATTTGGATGACAATGCATGATTATATGTGTGACGTCATTCTAAATCCAACATGGCGGATCACCCAAGATGGCGGACTAGTTAAATTTCAACCGATCGAGCTGAAATTTTGTACACACGTTTAATTTGGATGACAATGCATGATTATATGTGTGACGTCATTCTAAATCCAACATGGCGGAACACTCAAGATGGCGGACTAGTTAAATTTCAACCGATCGAGCTGAAATTTTGTACACACGTTTAATTTGGATGACAATGCATGATTATATGTGTGACGTCATTCTAAATCCAACATGGCGGAACACTCAAGATGGCGGACTAGTTAAATTTCAACCGATCGAGCTGAAATTTTGTACACACGTTTAATTTGGATGACAATGCATGATTATATGTGTGACGTCATTCTAAATCCAACATGGCGGAACACCCAAGATGGTCATTAGAAGGTCTCCTCATTGAAGAGCTAGACTGTTCTAAACTAACCGGCAAACGACCTTGCAACAATGATGCGTTAACTGAGATGAATAGACTCAGACACCTGGCCAAACTAAAAATTACAAAATAAATTAAAAGTAAAAAAATATTTTTAAAAAAAGCTTTTATTTAAATGCGCTAAAAAGAATAAAATAATCTTTTCTTTTAAAACTTTTACTATCAACTTATAACGTCATTCCACAATTTATATGATATAAAAGCTTGTCGCGAGATTTAAGTTTTCAAACTAAGTAAATACCACTACTTAAATCTCGCGACAAGCTTTTATATCATATAAATTGTGGAATGACGTTATAAGTTGATAGTAAAAGTTTTAAAAGAAAAGATTATTTTATTCTTTTTAGCGCATTTAAATAAAAGCTTTTTTTAAAAATATTTTTTTACTTTTAATTTATTTTCTCGCATCCTTTCTATCTGCGGCGCGCGGCCTCATTACGCAAAGCGTTTATTGGAGCTACCGTCAATCACCGGTACCGCCAATCGAAACTGAAGGTACCACTTTTAAATGCGGACAGCATTTTTGGCGAATTAAAAGCATCCATAATAGCACCACAGAATATAGGTACTGCATTTTAAAAAATAGCAAACTTGGCGGTAAAATAATTATAGGGGAAGTTTGTTTTTCATGTTGTTGGAACAGTCCTAGGCACCTACTACAGTATACACACACTTATTTACTTCCGATCCGAGGTACCAATACAATAGTATACAATAGTATATTTATTTATTACGAGTCTGGAAATAAAGATTTTTCCGTGCGCGTGTGACAAATTCCCGTGTGAGGCGCAGCCGAACACGGGAAGTCATGCAAGCACGGAAAAATCTATTTCTGGACGTGTAATGAACGATATTTTTTATTATACTTCTTTGAAAACGGAAACTTAAAACATTTTATCGGCATATTATAATAAATTTAATTGACAAAAAATAAACGATGCAGACAATATAGTGTTTGGTATGTATGATGCGTTTCCATGGTTACTCTCAAATTATTTCAAAGGTGCTTTGTTGTAAATAAGTTATTGTCAGGTAAGGTGAATAAAATGTCAACAAATTACAGAAATGTATCTAAATATTGAAACACTTACGAATTAAAATACAAAATAGGTACATGTTAAATATCAGAGAGCATATAGAGTTTCTTAAATTTAGTTTACTTTGCTGTATATTTCTATTTTAAAGCCATATATTCGGTATTTTTATTCAGCGCACGGAAAGTTTTTCCATGCGCTGTTTCCGTGCGCTAGCCCGAAAAACCCCATATTTCATTATTGCCAAAACAGATGAGAATAGGAGTATAATAATAGTTATTTATGTACTAAGGCACTGAAGTTCAACTTTTTATGACTCATGTGGAGTTTAGTTGCTGAGGCCTCTGGCCGAGGCACATAAACAACATGAGTCATAAAAAGAACTTCAGTGCCGAGGTACATATTATATTTTTCTTGAAATCGGAAAAAAAATGTTTTATTAGGCAAGAAAATAATAATAAGGGATCACCCGTCCACGAACCGACTACGCGCGGCGTTGCTTGACTGTACCGATCTCTCTACCTAGGACAAGTATAATGATGTACGGCACCTTCTGACATAAAAACCAAACTGCTGCTTCTTGTGCAGCCCACACAACAAATCTATTGATTTTCAAATTTACTAAAATATGTATACTGAAGGATTGCGCTTCTATAGGAAACAATTTCGCAATGTGTACGAAAAGTTAAATGAGCCTTTATCGGCCGGGTTTTGAATATTTGGTCACTTTTGACGGGCGATTTCTCCGCGTCTGACGTTTGATGTTTACATCTCGCCAAGGCCTACTTATTGAAAAAATCGTACAATAATGGGCTACATTATTGTACGATTTCTGTGCTTTTAATGACGATTTTGGGACATTTTAATGCCGATTTGAAGAAAAAATATTTTTTTCATGCTAAGGAAATACCGCGCCTTCTGCACAGCTGGGGTATTTCCAGCTTTCGGATTATAATTGAAAGGTATTATCGATAATAAGCACACCTGAAATAGTTATTTATGTACCTACAAAAGCACTGAAGTTAAGCTTTTTATGACTCATGTGGAATTTAGTTGCTGAGGCCTCTGGCGGAGGCAAATAAACCAAACGAGTCATAAAAAGAACTTCACTACCGAGGTACATACCTATACATATTATATATTTTTTTGAAATCGGAAAAAAATTCTTTATTAGGCAAAAAAATAATCATAGGGGATCACCTGTTCATGAACAGACTGCGCGCGGCGTTGCTTGCCTTTGACGATCGTTCTACCTAGGTCAAGTGTGACGAGGCAGGGCGCTTCCCAACAGAAACTCGAAACTGCTGCTGCCTGTTGTGCAGCCACCATGAAAAATATGTTGATATTCAAACCTACTATAAAATATTTATACCCAAAGATTGCGTTGCTATAGGTAACAATTTCGCAATGTGTACGAAAAGTTAAATGGGCCTTTATTGGCCGGGTTTTGAATATTTGGTCACTTTTGACGGGCGATGGCTCCGCGTCCGATGCTTGATGTTTACATCTCGCCAAGGCCTACTTATTGAAAAATCGTGTACAATAATGGGCTACTTCAGTGCCGATTTCTGAGCTTTTAATGACGATTTTGAGACACTACACTGCCGATTTCAAGAAAATGTATTTTTCAGCCACAGTAGGCCGCGAAGAATATCTATTTAATGCAATATTTTATTGACGATCCCGTTTATTTCATGTGTCGTTTTAAGTGGTTTTATCGTCAGTTATTTAAAAAAAACTGGCACACCTTTTGGAACATGGAAAAATAAAAATGTCAAATTTCTCTTTTTAATGCGTAACCTACCTTTCGCTAAACAAACATGTACCTATGTGTCATACAAATCGCTCTAAACGCCGAACATTATTACATATAGATGGATTTCTAATCGCCTATCCAGTTTTATCAACAAAAGAAATAGAAAGTCTGGTTGAAAAAAAAAAAACGCGTGTAAAAGCCCAGTGTTATCGCTGATTGAAGTTCTGTATAATCTATAATCTGAAATCAAAATTGCATGTCCAATTATTAGACATTTGATATAAAAAATTATGTATTACGTGCATCGAATATTATATTATTTAATTTAGTTATTAGATCATTGACCGATCTGTGGGTGTGGACTGTGGGTATTCTGTTTGGAAATATGGGTACAATTATTCTTGCCTCTTCTCCCCATTTAAACAACTAACAATAGCTAATATGCCACTTTTCTACAAGGTTCCAGAAGCATAGGTGTCAGTTTCTACGATTGACACCGTATCCTTTCGAGTGGCAATTTAGAATTCTCAAGTACTTGCAATAATTATTGAAACTATAAGTGAGTATAGGTACCTACACAGAGTCTTGATACAAGGTAGCATATTGCACAATCGACAATACTTTTTCAGGAGAAAAGTTGATTGATTGTTTAATTACCAATTTATCCTATTGTAGAGATAATCGTAAAAATTTCAGCTCCCTATATAGCAGTCTCACGGTAATCGATTACAATAAATTAAAATCAATTAACCATAACAGACCCCAGCTGCACCTAATATAGATGAAAAATGATAATGAATATGGATATTCAGGTGAAATAGATCAGAACGAAGAAAATTTCTCATAAGATATTATATATATTGTGTTGTGAAATAATACAACAGAATATAGAATAGGTATAAGTTTTAATTTTTCTTTAAAAAATAGGTAGTTTGACGATAACATTTTTGTTTTTCTTGGCGGCATTGAATTGCTTGGAAAAAAACAAATAAGTTTAGTTTTAGAATCATCGATTTATCTTAAAAATTAACGAGATAATCGCTCGTAACGTCTTAACGGAGACACCCTGTACCTTGTACATTTTGTGCATTGTACCACTAAGTATTTATTAATACCTTAATTAGTACACACTATACTAAAATCGAGCAACTCTTGGGCCTGGCGTAAACAAGAGCACGTGCGTTGAGATATTCACCAGAGCCGCACTGAGGCACGACCTCTATTTAATTTTAGTTTCACAATTGTTTACATACAAATATTTCGGAAAAAAACATTGGTTTCATTAAAATGGTTCCAAACATCGATAAAACTATTTGTGGCAGTATCTAAACAGCTAAAAACAACAAGATAAAACCGCGTAAATATACTTTTTAAAATATATTATATAGTGCGTCAGTCACTTTAGTCCCGTGGTATACGATATTTTTTGCACCGCAGGAACTAAAATTTAAAAATTCACAAGACATTATGTAAGATGAAACATAATTACCAATGTACTACATTGCACCGTTGTAGCAAGGAAACTGTTTGAGATAGATCAAAATGAATTTCCTATTTTATTATCTTAGGATTAAAATATTTTAGTCTCAAGGGAGTAAATGCCGCATTTTAGTCCCGCAAAAGAGGGAGTAAAGTGATCACTTTAGTCACTGCGGTGCAAAAATTTTATTATTTTATTTCAAGCATTTTGTAACTGTAATGCATCTGCAAAATTTATAATTTTCTATAGTTTTCAACATCAATTATCCGTCATAAAGGGCGAAACGAACAACAAAAACAAACACACCAGCTTTATTTTGTCTAAAACCAGGCCATGGCGATATCCCATTCCATTAGTTATAATAATTTTTAAACAATGAAAAATTTTCATTTGTTCAATTTTAATGTATGCGAAGGATTATGCTCAGGAATTTTAAATGGTCGTTTTTTTTTTCAACAGGTGGAGGCAGGAAGCTCTGACAGACTGCAAGGTTATTAAATACCTCAACCTCATATATATCTTGATATTTAAGTTTATTTATAGAAGTTGAGAATACGAAAATAACACCTGTTATAGAAATTCCCTAAGTAATTGGTTTGCATTATTTCTTGACATCAAGGAGACATAATTTTATGAGATTTTAGTAGAGAAATATTGTAAATCTAAGCATCGTCCCGTATTTTAATTATTATAATAATGAGCTTTTTTGATACTAACTTGTGTTTCTAACTTTTCTCTCTTTTTTCAGATATTATGGACAGCACTGTCAGTAGCTTTAGGTTTAGAATTAAGAGGAGAATATATTCGTGGGGTTCCTTGCATAAAACGACATCAACAGCTTTTCTGTCCCACAGCAGGAAATTCATATCCTTTGTAAGTATTGTATACCTGTGTAATTTCCCACACGTGTTTCTTATTAACGGGTGTCATTTTAAAGTAATTTACGAGTTTTAATTTAGAAAACTACTTACTTATACCACTTTAGAAATATTATATTATTTGTAGTGTAGTGAATGATCATTTTTTCTCTGCTTCAAAGCGCATACTTAGTAGGTAACTATAAAAGGAGCAAGATGTGTTTAATGAAATCTCTTTATGTAAAATGACCCTTATTAAATACAATGTCTTGTATATCGATATCAAAGCAAAGATACATTATATCATTGTCTAGCTGTCTGTAGTATGTAAGTCGAAAACTCTCAAAAGAAACAGAACTATCTATCAACGTAATTAATATTGCACGCTATGTCTAAAAGCAAAATTCCATAAACTTTTTATCAACTAAAGTAAATGGCCTGTTTTGCAATTACAAGCGATTAATAATTACTTCTTACGTACTTATTAATTTGTATCCAGTTATCCTTAACATAATATTCTTATATCTGTCCTATTGTGCACGCAAAAATGATTTGATTCTTGTTTTCGGTTTTTTACGTATTATACCAAAGAGTAAATTGTTTCTGATAATAATTACTTAATAGATTTACAATTTATTATTATAGCTGAAGGATAATGAATCCGACTTCTATTGTAATGATCCATAGTACCTACCTATTATCAATAAAATGCCGAACAAATAAACATTTATTACAACATTCTCTCTCTCGTTGTCTGACATTTGGTACATACGTCCTACAGCCTTATGGTGCTTATTCCTTATCTCTATGTTTATATGGTACCTACCATATACAAATCCATAAAATTTTTATTTTTGGAGATAATCGCCTGAATTTATTTTTGTTTGAAAGACCTTCAAAAACTGCTTCTTTTGACCTTCCTATCATTTTCAAAATGAAAATCCAGGGACGGCTCGATTTTTTTATACCCCCGATTTTCACGAAAAATATTTATCGATTTTTTTATATCTGATATACCATAACGTCAATCAGGACACCCTAAAACCCCATATACTAAATTTGAACAAAAAATATGCAAATATGCAGAGAATTCCATACTAAAAGGTGCCAAAATGGAGCAAAATAGGAATGTTAAAGGCCTTTGGCGACCACCCCTGTAAAATTTTTATTTGTGGCTCGATTTTCATAAACTTTTTTTTGCTGGATAGAGCTTTAAAAATGTCACTAAATGCTTAATTCACGTACCTCGTGCACTAAATTCATGGCCCACTGCGACTGAGTATTAGTGCTGAAATTTCGAAAAGTACTATTAGGGATTTTTTCAGAGGAAAATTAATGCCGGATTCTTATTCAGCGTTGTTCGAAACCGAAACGTACCAATTTGCATTACCGTAGCTATACAGGGTGTTTCAAAATTTTTAGTGGCCCATTTAAGGAATGACCACCCCTGTAAATTTGTATTTATTATGATGATGATTTCAATAAGGTTTTCGCGACTAGTGAGCAATATGTTTTGATAAAGCTGCTTTATTTTTCAGTTTGACATTATTTCAAGAAATTTTTTGAAATCTGACAGAACAAATTTAGTGATGAAAGGTATACGTTTTACTACATCTCCATCGCGTTAATTATTTCCTAAATTACTGTAAGTACCTAGCAGCCTTGAAAAGAAAAGCAGTATACTTTTACAAATTATTTTCTCAAACACCCTGTGCAGCTACGGCTACGGTAATGTAAATGGGTAAGTTTGGGTTTCGAACAACGCTGAATAAGAATCAGGCATTAATTTGTCTCTAAAAAAATCCCTAATAGTACTTTTCGAAATTTCAGCACTAAAACACCGTCACAGTGGGCCATGAATTTAGTGCACGAGGCACGTGAATTATGCATTTACGGCCATTTTTGGAGTTCTATGCAACAAAAAAAAGTTTATGAAAATCGAGCCACAAATAAAAATTTTACAGGGGTGGTCAGTCCTTAAGTGGGACACACTGTATATCAGGGACTCTTTAAAATAAGGGGATCCAGCATGTCACAGTGTATCACCATTGAGTAAAGGAATAATTATTCCTTTACTCAATGGTATCACATAAGAAAAGTGAAGCCTTGAGGGAAGTTTGTCTTCTGTCGACTCCAAGAAGACCACAAGGGGGCTGATACAAGGTTATGTTATGTTAGTGTCCAACTGCCATCAGGTTTTATGAGACATGCCAGTGCCATAGATTCTAAAGGAGGCAAAATATTTCCCATCATAATTCACAATTTTTAACTTTTCTAACTTCTAGATATTCAGATGTGTCAATTAAAGGTAATGCGGCCGCCTGTAGTAGTAGTTCCAATAATTGCAACCAGCTTTTTCCTGTATCACCTTTAGTAATCCTACAATTCCCATTACGTGGGCATTATGTAGAAGTATGTAGTTCAAAACAAATAATCGTATTTCGAAAATTTTAAATTATTATAAGCAGGTAGCTTCAGTCGGGTCTTTTTTTAAAGAGTTTTATATTGAAGAGTTTTATATTGAGTTTTATAATGAACACCGAGAAAAATTACATCATTAGAACTACTAGACTTAAGGTGGATTTATAAACTCGACGTTTGCGTTGGCGCTCGCCGTTGCCGTTTGCGCCGACAATTCAATCCCAATATTTTACGTGTAACCGTTTATAAAATGCCGTCGAACGTTGCCGTCTGCGTCCGATGCCGTCCGAGATAAACTAATTTCATCTTTTTCACGTTCCGTCGTTCACATTTCTGGACGCAAACTGCGAAGGTCACCGTCAATTTCGAGCGCCAACGCAAACGTCGAGTTTATAAATCCACCTTGAATCTTATTAGTCCATCCCGAAATCTGTGAAAGTTCTTTGGGTAGATACATTTAACAAGGGAAGAAAGTTCAAGTATACATATTACAAATGGATTGAGGAACCTGGTAACAAGGTGCAATAGCGACATAAGCAAAATCGGCACTACTGAGTTACCATACTTATTACTTAAATTCTTGAAAATAATTGCTGGAAATCAATTTCAACTATAAAATAAATTTCTTTCATTTGACAGTTGCCACATTCTGCACTTGTATACACAACATTGTCAAGTCTAATTTTTATAAATCATGAAAATCCTTATTAATTTTTACTAACAATCAAAGTACCTGTTATATTCATAGATTCTTCAATAAAATGGCATACTTGGCATCACTGATACCATTAGAATGAGGAAAGAATAGGCCTCACTTTGTAAAGTATAATGCTGGGTCCCTTTACTTTAAAGAGTCCCTGATATATATAATAATAAAGGATGAAAAAATAACTCCTAGCTGATGGAATCCCCATCTCCGGTAGCTTATATAGTTGGTTAAGTGCATACGACCACAGTAGGAGTCCCGATGAGTTCGAGTCTCGGCTGAAGTGTATTTTTTTTTCAATTCAATAATTGATATCCTTTATCTGATAAGCCATTAAACATCCTTCATCCTTTATTAATTACAACCTATGTTTATATATAATCAAGCCATCTTAAATTAACTTTTTCTAGTACGTGTGAAACACCCTGTATACAGTGGTGCCCGCTAAAAAGTTGAAACCTTAATTGATTTTTTTTTTATTTTTGGGCCAAGATGAAACTATTCTGGGCGATCATCTCTGTTTCCACCAGAGCATATAAAACAACCAGCAGTATAATAACTTACTCTTGAGAAACCATCCGCAAATTCAATGACCTTGAGCCATATTGGTGGAATAGAAGTCAGAGGTGTAGTCGGGAAAATCAATTCAGAAATATAGAGTAGTATTAGTAAAGTATATAGTGTGTGGTAAGCGCAAGCAGCTTTTACTCCTTCCTTCCTGGGATTCTTTATTTAAAGATACTGGCAAAAAGCACAATTTACAAAAAAAGCACACTCCACGGCATTGTAATATCTCTCATACAGCCACTGAACTATTCAGTGCATACAGCCAAAAAAGAACTGCCCAATCGCCCCGACACTGCATCAATTTGACAGAATCTATTCCCACATGGCGGCAGCGCGAATAGGTGCGCAGAATTTTCCCGCCATGGGGAGAGAGACTGCTGGTGGTTTTATATGCTCTGGTTTCCACCTTCTCTCTGCCTTCACCTTAGCCCAAAAAAAATACTTTATGGTTTCAACCCTTGTCTAAATGGGTTTCAACCTTTTGGCGGACACGCTTTATACTCTCCGACGTCATTACCGGTTCCCTTCTTTCCTCCCCAGGGACAGGATAGAGCTGTTCATCGACGAGAACAAGGCGCTGATGAAGCGCATGTACGGCGAGTTCGACATGCCGGAGTATGACGGCGGCGGCAGGCCTGGGGCGGGCGCCGCCGGCCCCGCCCCCACGGCCGGCACCAGGCGGAGGCGGTCGTCGAAGCCCGGCGTGCCGGACGTCCACCTCGACCCGGGGCCCGACCCCACGCGCGTCGCCGACGACTTCGTCGCGCGCGTGCGCAACCCCAGGCAGAACTTCAGGAACAACCAGAGTTCGGAGAGCGGGAGGTGAGCACCGGATTTGAAATTTGTGCCATTACAACTGTGGGACATCAGTGATGTAACCTCAGACTAATGAATAAAGGGGACACCGCATTATAGTGTCAACAGTAAGCTGAACCTTCTCACTTTATGAAAGAGATAAATGTATTTACAAATACTACCTATACGCGACTGAATTTAAGATGCCAACGCCCCGACGGCCACTATGCGAACTAACCACAGCTTATGTTAGGGTAAGCTGTGAACTAACTATATGGGCCATTGTAACCTCTAGCTTTGGGCACACTTTGGGTTTACACTGCGTTGTTCTTTGTTCTTGTTCATTGTTCTTGTCGTCTTCTATATAATTTTGTGGTTGTCTTCATAAAGTTATTTGGTTATTAGGTAAAAGTTCCCCCCGACAATCGGCGCCCGCCGATTGTGGGGCGAAAACAGCGGCCGGGCCGAAAAGTGAGGTGTCAAAGGAAATTTGAAAATTCATTTTCTCGGGAACTACGCCCGAGCACCAAAAACTAATAAGGTCAGATTCGTGTTCAGGGACCCCGAAAATAGGGGCGTAGCCAAAATTTAAAAAAAATCAGGGCAGACATACACCGCGGGAAACTGTACTTACCGGTTATTATAAAGTTTAAACATTATTGTTTATGATTTATGTAATTGCAAAGGCAACAGGCAACTAAAAATGAACTAAAAGCAGAATTCGAAATAGAGAACTGTTGGTTAAATTAAATTGATTCGAAACTTGTTACATCTCGAAAATGTTTTCAGGAACAAACGAACAAAAAATGTTTAGGTTAGGACCTCGGCGATCGAATCAAGACGGTTTTTCGTCCGAATCTCGCACTAAAACTTCGTAATTACACTGCATATCACTTTAGCATGTTCATATTCCACTTCTGATAACTGTGGGAGGCCTTTTGGGCGTGGTAATCATAATAAAAATCGCATTTTACTTGCTTTATTTCATTTTCTAACAACTCTTCTTTAACTCTTCTCTCTTTTTTGGCACAAGCGTGGCGGGAATATTTTAAACATTTGAATTCAACTGTTGTTATTTATTACATTATTATAATAGTCAACTTTAGAAAATAAAGCTTTTTTTGACTGATTTTGAACAAAACAGAAAACATAATATACGGATCAACAAAATGGCATGGCCCATAGACTTAGTTTAGCCATGTACTTTTTTAAAAATCCAAAAGGGGCATTAGATTTGCGAGCATTCAAAACTGCAATTCTTTCCCCATTTAACCTTTGTTATAGCTCTGCTAGTTTCCGAGATCCTCATAGTGGGCGTAGAAAAAAACTCACCCTGTATATACTAAATATAAGAGGGGCTTTTGTAAAAGTCTGAATAGTACAACAAATTTTTATTAGACTGCTATAGTTTACAGGACAATCTAATCTATGTTTTGATTTTGAAAAACGGTAAATTATATTTTCTATACTAACATCACATAAATCTAGGGCCAAGGGGGCCACTGCTGTCTGGCAGATGTATCTAGATACAGATACCGATATATTTTTTCTAAAGTATCTGGGTACAGTCGGTACAGATACAGATGCGTTAAAAAAGTATCTAGATATATAATTCCAGATACTTTCCGATACTATCAGTTAATTAAGAAAATTTCAGACCTCATAAGGCAATCAATATACTTACTTACCTACTTAGATATTTATAAAACAAGTGTGTGTGTGTGTGTAGGTAAAGTAGAATTGTTTAGATAACGAATGTCAAGTTTAGATTGTCCCTAATCAAAACAAGTTGTGGGTTAATAGTTTACCGTGTACGTCACTCCAAAGTGAGCACTGAGTAGGTACTTTATATAAAATGACTAAATCACACCCCATTTTATTATTTATATTGTTTATTTTTTAAAATTAAATATAGGCACGTGGCACGCTTTGGCATCTTGGCTAAAAAATGTATATCTAGTATCTATATAGATACTTTCAAAAGGATCTGGACAGTGATGTAATGTATCGAGTTAGATACATATCTAGATACTTATTACAAAAATCAGGATCTGCTTTAGTATCTAGATCCTTTTGAAAGTATCTAAATCCTTACATACTATAGATACCTTTTTAGCCAAGATTCCAAGGCGTACCACGTGGTGATTTTAGTGATTTTTTTAAAATACCGTACATAAAGTATCTACTCAGTGCTCACTTGGGAGTGACGACACGGTAAACTACTAACCCACAACTTGTTGTGATTAGTGACAATCTAAACTTCACATTCGTCTAAACAGCTCTACTTATACCTACACACACACTTGTTTCATAAATATCTAAGTAGGTATGTAGGTAAGTATATTGATTGCCTTATGAGGTCTGAAATTTTCTTAATTAACAGATAGTATCTGAAAGTATCTGGAGGTATCTAGATACTTTTTTAACATATCTCTATCTGTACCCAGATACTTTGGAAAAAATGTATCGGTATCTGTATCTAGATGCATCTGCCAGACAGTGTCTGTATCTGTATTTAGATACCGAAAAAAATGTATCTGTTACATCACTGGATCTGGATACTAAAGCAGATCCTGATTTTTGTAAGTATCTAGATATGTATCTATAATACCTATTATAGTATAGTATGTACCTACATAAAAAGTATCTAGATACAGTATCTAGATACATGTATCTCGATACATTGCATCACTGTGGGACATGTAGTCAAGGCTCCTGTGATATCTATATAGCACAGAATAAATAGATTGTGAAGCTATTTATTCTGTGTCTATAGCTAAGTCAGCCGTTCCATTTTCTGCAACTATACCCTTTGCGCCGCGGCTTTTTCCTTAGTTTTGGGCCACCACACCATAACGGGAGGCATACTTATGTGATGATTGGATTTACAAAGTAAAATAGGACCAGGTAAGTTTGGAGTCCGGTATATGACTCCTAGATATTTCACTTCAATGGAAAAGTGAGTCCCTGGTTGTTTAGCGAGGGTGCTTTTAGGACAAGCTTCCCCTTGTGGCTCCAATTGCTGTTAGCATTGAGAGCATTTTGCATTAGATTGTAAATGAGGCCTTCATGCTTGCCTATTGCTGTAATGACTAAACTCTATTCAAACTGAACGCAAGTGAAACATAAACACAAGTTGTTGCATGGCTAGAGCGTGATACGCACGTCATCGGCTCGCTATTGGCTAGCTGGCAATAAAGTCTGTCCCGGCGGGCGAGTGCAGCGAGTCGGTGTTTCTTACAGAGGTGTATTGAGTTGCAAGTGGACATTTATTTTTTCCAATATAATTCTTTCGCTGTTTATTAATTGTTGAAGCTACGATTTGTATTAATAGTAGAAATTTGCAGGTAAGTAAATGACTGTGTGCCATAAAAGTTTGTTTTTAAAGTTCTTAATACTGGGGCATATTATTTTAATATTTGATATTGTAAAATTCATAGAGATCGTCCTTAATGCGGCCCTGCCTCGTATTAGCCATCAGAATTGTTCACGTGCTTCCATCGTGTAAATGTTCGCGCCACTTACATTTAGTTTGAATAGAGTGTAGATCATTATAGTAAAAAGTAAGGACCCTAATTTTCATTTCATGATCCAATTAACTTACTAAGATACTTATTTAAATTTGTCCATATCGTTATTTTTTCCAGAGTAGATGCGTGCGAGAGTAAGATCGAAATCGTCACTCCTTACTGGGCGTCAAATTCGGCAGGGAAAATCAGGGCCATAGTCAACACCCAGCACTTTGAGCAGGCCATCCACCAAGAAGTCTGCACGTACGTTACCGAAATTCCCATTAAAAAATACAATTTATTCCCAAAATAAAAATAAAATTTTTCCTAACGACGGCCCTGTCGTGACCTTGCTTTACGTTCGTCAGAATGCGCGACGTTGCCAGACGTTCCCCAAAAAAGTCGAAACTAAAGAATTTATCGGAGAAGTTATATCAATCACGCTAAATATAAAGTACCTAACAGTTAACATACCTATATGAAGTTTTGAATTTTAAGAGATTAATATTTTCAGGAAGAGCAGCACAAACCGGTGCTCAGGGGAATGCGGGTGCGAACAGAAATACAAGTGGCACAGGCTGCTGTCCTACGATCCAGACAACGATTGCAAGGGAATCTTCATGGACTGGTTCTTGTTCCCTTCTTGTTGTGTGTGTAGGTGCAACCCCAGCTAGCCAACTGCCTCTTTTGCATGGATGTAGTCCGTTTTTTTAAGCGAAACAGACATATCAGTGAACGAACATTTTAGAGAAGTCGTAAGAACTATTCTTGTCACTTACCTTTGATCTACTTTGGCGACATTTTCAAAAGGTCGAGTAAAAGTCTCGAGCATTGTCGTGAAGTCATGTGTAAAGACTTACCAGATCCATGACGTCACCGACGATAAAATTAAATTGTATTTGAATTTATAACATTAGTGATCAAAAATTTAAGCTTTAAAATATCTCGTAGGATCATTTGAAATGGGTGGTTTCTTTATTATGAGTTTTAACTAGGTAGAGAAAATATTTCACGAACTCAAATTTTTTGAAGTTAAGTAGGAATGGAAGTAACTTTTGTAACCCTTCACAATGGAACTGAAGCTATACTTATTTTTTGTGGAATACCTAACAAATTCTGTAAAGTGCCCCCTTCGTTTTAAAATTTGTGACCACATCTGCTTTCATAAAGATTTTTTTTTAGAAGTACCTATATAAGTGACATTTTGTGAAGTTTGTACTTACTTAATGTATATTCAGTCACTAGAATAAGCGAGTCACTTTAATACATATTTTTTACGATTTAGCATGAATGAAGACTAATAACCAAAATCGTTTATCTTTTAAAACTAGATAGGTATACTTAAACGTCAATATCAGTATTTTGGCTGTGGTCACACTATACCTAAAGCTATAATACTATTGTGACTGATGGTTGTATCTCATCCAATATAATAATTTACATTATTGTAGGTAATATAATTATTTTTAACTTTATATTATTATAGTTGATCATTACTTATAAGTAGAAATGTTAAGGGGTTTTATCCCTAAATATGAGTTAGCAATCTTCGGTTAAATCAAATCCCTGTCTGACACTGAGTGGGTTTTCCGTTTTCCATAACACCTGATGATGACATGCTATACTTATAGGTATTGAAACTATCTATATTTTTAAATATTGTATGATATAAGATTATATTTTATCATTATATAAGTTGAAAGATTAGATGGAAGATAAATACTGTATAATATGTAAAAAAATAGTGAATTTTACAAGGTGCAAGTCACTTTTTGCCTAATGGATGAAACGTATGATCTTGATCTAATGATAAAATGTTACCATTACTTAATACCTTAATTTTTTGTAGCTAATGTAAAAATCATTTGTGAAGTTACCATTATATGATGATTTTTGCGTTTCTAGTTTTGCCAAATAAATATGTATATGAATCTTAATTTGTATAAATCATATTGTAGATAGCGAATAATTTATTTGAATACCTAAATGTTTTGCTAAGTGAAGAGCGTTAGTAAGTTTCCAATTTGGTATCTATTTAATAGAGAGAGCTAGTATTTCTATAATTTTTCTTATGTGAAGTTAATGTTAAGTATGAAAATTGCAGAATTTTTGAAAAACAAATAAATGCCATTTTTGTATACATATGTTTATAAAAATAAATTGTATTTTGGTTGTATATTTTTCTGTTTATTTTTACCCCTTCGCACTTTGCTTTAAATCCTCCTAAAAAAAACAAAATAAAAAACAAAAACAACAAAAACGAAATCTTTAAAAATAATTAAATACGTGTACTGTCATAAGGAAAAGAGAATTTTCATATTACATAACCCAATAAACATTTTTCGTTACCACAAGTGATAATTCTTGTCTGAAATATTTTGATGTACACAATTGTAAGACTAAAATTAAATAAAGGTCGTACCTCCGTGCGGCTATGGCAGATATTTCAACCCACGTGCTCTTGTTTACTCCAGGCGTAAGAGTTGCCCGATTTTACTATAGTTATATAAATGTCATATAAAGGTTGCCGAGTTTTATATGAAATAGGAACCGGTTATCACCTCCAGTAATTGGAGTTTATAAGGGTTATATAATATCAATATAGGTACTAGGGTTATAATTAAGTGGTGTAAATGTTTCCAATATACTATTTTATAGCACTTGGAGTGACCGTTACTACAACATGTTTGTATAAGAGTTTCCAATACCTATATTATAAAACTATGATTTCCCGACTTATATAACAGCATTCCTAATTACTTCTATAAAACCCTGGAGCTAATTGTGTTTTACTGAACACATTATATACCTTTTGGTTGCCAATTTCTTACCAAAATAATCTTTCTAGGCTTTTACAACTTTTAGTGATATAAATTACTCTTATTCTATATTCTATACAAATATGTTTTCATTTTAAAGATGGCTGATTAAGCACTTATTATTGTTGATACCTGCATGATGTAGAGCATTATATTAAAAAACGAATGAAAAATGTATAACAGGAAGAGAGTAAAAATAAGTTAAGTATGTGTTGTTGAAATTGTTTGAAACTGTGTAAAAGTGAAACGGGTTAAAATAAATTGAAAATCATTGTCTATCTATCCACCGGTATAAATGAGCCCTGAGCCCTATGCGCTAGTGACACATACCTATATTAAAAACAAAAACAAACACAAATTTAGTTCAGAACGTGAAAATTAGTGTTTAACGGGTTATCTACCGAAGGTTATGAAATTATTGCAGCCCTACATCTCCGAGAGGTCTTTAAAATAGCTTTGGTTTTATACCTAGTAACACTACTGGTAGCATTATATTACCTTTGGTTTTATAGTAACACTACTGGTAGCGTTATATTACCTTTGGTTTTATAGTAACACTATTGGTAGCGTTATAGTACCTAAGGATATATAGGAAACTTTTAGTTTTATAAAAAAAATACTACAGAAGGTTTACAGCATTGTTTCAATTTATGTAACGTTACTCTAAGTGATATTATTGTCGCCAAAGCTTTTAAGGGTAATCTACTAAGAAACGCCATGATGCAAATATAGAACAGAATCGACACGACCCACAGTTACGAAATTTATTAGCATATTTTATTATTTTATTATTCCGCGGAAATTTTAACAAAATATACTTTTATATGACACGGACACATTTTTTTAAACTTTTTTCTCGTAATTTTTGCAAATAAAAAAAATAAGTTTTTTTTAATGCAAACAATTTAGGAGTATTTCGAAGGCCCGTGAATTTTTTGAAGGTATCTTGTTCATATTTGCGGAAAAATTTTCTTGCCACACAATTTCAAGTGAGCTTACCGAAACATCTATATTACTATACTTAGCAAAAATATTCACATGCCCTGTGACATGCCCAACGCATAACATTTTGAAGTGAGTGGAAAGGATAGGCGCTCAACAATAGTTAACCAGAGATGGAAGTAGGCGTCCGATATCTAAATCCCATGAAATATTACTATCACCATTATAGGCAAAGTTTATAAGGGTATAGTAAAATTATTTTAAGAAGTCCTTACTGGGACTGTCAATTGGTAATTTCGCCATCCTAAGTTGGCATCAATGAAGCAAAAAATGCAACCAGGTCATAAGAGCAGGTCAGTAACGAGCCAATTTGCACAATTAATTACTCTAATAACACGAACAAGAACAACACAGATAACGGTAAAAGTCACGAAACGTACAAAACCCGCGAATATTTTCACTGCCTAAAGTTTGAATCATTTTGAACAATCCGGAAAACCTTCATTGTCACTTTCACAACACCGAAATAAAATTTGCCTGAGTACGCACCATAGACGCTGTCGCAAGTAGATGATTATACCAAAATACCAAAATGAAAGTGTTTCCATGACGTTTGAAATTATTATTAAAATGAGTTGTAGTTATAGTTATTTTTATTTATAGCGGTATAATCGTGATTGCAGTAGGGTTTTTATTTTATTATGTTCTTTTTTTCGTACCAATTGGGTATCTTTTCACATCATAAATCAATGAGTGACGTCATTAACTAGTTGAGACACATATACCAATATTATACCAAGGTTAACAGAAAATTCCTAGGGATTTTGTGGAGAATGTCATCTGACAAAATCGGACTTCTTACAGTAATCGGGCTATAACTGCAAACCTTATAGAACCAAATTTAACACTGAAAGTAGTCGGGTTGTATAAGTAGGTTATATAAAGGTGATGGAAACATTTACTCTACTATTGGTTATATACTTTAAAGTCGTATAACGGTACTAAAATAGGTGCCGGTGACCTTTATAAGTTGCTCCATTTAAGTGTTTTAATGGGTTTATAAAGGTAACCGAAATATTTCCGCAACTATATTAAACAATTAACAGTGGTTTACGTTAGGTAATCTAATAGTTGTGGTTACTCTAATAAAACCAAAAATGTTTATTGGGAAAGTGATATATTATTTATAAATATACCTACTTAAAAATTATTTAAACCACCGTCAGATATATTTACAGTGCTATTCATAAAGTTTGAACCAAATGGAAAAAAAATGCGACTAAAGAGATAGTTGTGACGTCACAGCCCATGTCTGTCAAATATGACATTTAAAATTAAAAATTGGGAAAAATTGGGTTTGCCTTGGAAATATAATAAGTATAAGGATACGAAACCGGTATTAAGAAAACAAGTACTAATTGTATTATTTTCTTTCTTGATATATTCCTGGAACTGAAATTGAAAGCATAAAATTCAATTAAAAAATAAAATTAATTTATTTTTTTTACAAAAAAATTGTTTTCGTGAAAATCGGGTGTAATATTTCTACTGATGACACCGCATATAAGTTTATGTTTGCTTACATTCTTCGCCAGGATAACACGGTAGAGTAGATATACTACAATGCCCAAAAACGCATACTCCACGCCACTGCATTGCCTGGAATATAATTGTTAAAACTATTTGTGTTGACTGACGTATTAATACGTCAGTCAACGCTAGTTATGGTTAGGGTTCCAGAGGAACCCTAGTTGTGGTTATCTCTGCTGTGCTTCTATTTTTGTGAATAGCTTACCGAATCACACCAGTAGGATCGATTATAAATTTTAGGTTAGCTATCCTGAACGCGAACGCACCGTTAGCACTAAGGACCAATGAATCACGATTCGGATGTTTTCCGTTTTGTGATTTCAGTGTTTTGTGGTGATTTGTGTTTTTTTGAAAACCATTAATTTTATTGGTCTAAAGTTTATTTAAGACTCAGCATAATTTTGTCTTTTTATTATAACAATTTAACTGGTTATAAACGACTCCAAACTCATGTTGTTTTAAAGTCCTATTCACGATTCACTATGGAAGAAGGCAGCGAGAAGAAGAACGAAGACGACAATGACAATAATGTTCGTTATTTGATAGCATTTTTGTAAGATTGTTCTAAAAATATCTTCACACTTTTTCAGCGTGCAAGTGCAGATAAAAGCGGGCAGCATGAGGAAGATTCAGCGAGTTTATCTCTCTCAATCACCCCACCGTTTCCTGAAGATAACGCCAACGTTAAACGACAAACGGACGAAACTTCTGATGCTAGCATCTCTGAGCATTTATCTTCTAATGGGGGCAGCACAGAAAACGATCGTTCCCTTCAAGAAATTGTGATAAGCAACCTACCAAATGCCTTCTCTAGCTTGCCTTCTGTCGAACACGTCTCGCAAGAGCAACATCCAGACAGTTTTATTAGTGACAATGACACCAGTATTATTAGTTTAAATTATTTAGAAACTATTAGTAATCAGCAACCAAACGAGGATGGGGGCGCGCGTAGTTTGCTTGAAGAAATTTTAAACAAAGACCAATTTCGCAGTGATAACGAGTGTACAGTCGAGAACTCACGTGACCAAAGTTATAATTTTTTCGAAAATCTCGACTTGGACGATAAGAGTTTGACTAATTTAAAAGGGAAGAGGTTCAGTTTGAATGAAAATATGTATGATGGGAATTTTGAGATACCGCCCACAAGGAGTAGGCAGAACGATGGTGATAAGAGAGTTAAAGATCTTGAAGAGATACTACTTGTGAAAGACACAACAATAGTTGCGTTGAATTCTGAACTCGAATCTTTTCGGGAAATAAGTAGTAACACTTTGAGTATGGTCTCTGCAACAGAGTATAAACAGTTACAAGAAGAGTGTAACGCTAAGGTAAGATATAACAAAAACAGACTAAAACAACTTCCACTCTCTGTATCAGCCTTAATAATGGCATTGACTGACGTATTAATTACGTCAGTCAATGGTTTTAGTTTTTAAGCTGTGCTAATGTTTTGCTGGTAAAACTTTCCTTTGGTGTATGTCTGCCCCGATTTTGTTGAAATTTTGGCTACCCCCCTATTTTCAAGGTCCCTGAACACGAATCTGACTTCAGTTTTCGGCGCTCGGCCGAAGTTTCCGAGAAAATGAATTTTCAATTTTCCTTTTGATACCCCACTTTGAACAGGGTTATTTGTGTTATAATTGAGATGAATTCAGCTCAAACTGACCACCACCCTATATTGCACCCTTTGCCACCTCGAAACTTCGCGAAAACCCGCGGAAAATCCGAAAGTTTCGAGGTGATCAGTTTGAGCTGCATACAGTAAAAATTCATCCGGATTATAACTACAAATATCGCCGTGAAAAGCGAGGTGTCAAAGGAAATTTGAAAATTCATTTTCTCGGAAACTACGTCCGAGCGCCGAAAACTGAGGTCAGATTCGTGTTCAGGGACCTCGAAAATAGGGGGGTAGCCAAAATTTCAAAAAAATCGGGGCAGACATACACCTAAGGAAAGTTTTACCGTTTTGCTATTACTCACATTTTGAACTGTTTATCTTAAGACCTTCATTTCTTAAACACTGGCAAGGAACAGAAAGGAATGAAATAATTTATTTCTAATACATTTACCTACAACGATACCTAATTAATCTTTATGTACCAAACGTGCATGTCAGTTTTGGTAATTTTCTATATTTTCACTGGCTTATCTTTTTCTCTTTAGTTGCTTGAATGTAACAGTGTTTTAATATACAAAAATGACCTCATTGAACAACTCAGTGAGGCTCTAGAACAATCAGTATCGGAAAGGAAAGAACTTATGTCCCAAATTGAAAATTTCAAAGGCGAGATTGTCGTGTTGCAAGAAAAGCTCAAAGAAACCTCTAAAATGTTGGACGACCATGACTGCAAAAAAGCTGAAAGCGATATTGATGAAGTAGACAAAGTTCACGAGGTTACTGCTCAACAAATAAACAATGACAAAGCAGGCCCGTCTAATACGGATTTGGTGGAAAAACTGAAAAACGAAATCGATCAGTTAAAGTCCAAACTGGAATCCGATAAAACAGAGTACGACACTGAAGTTACGAGACTAAGGGACTTGCTGTCTAATGTTAAATGTGGTACCACGGAAATAATGAACTTGAAAGGTGAACTCGAGGCAAAACATTCACAAGAAATGGAAGAATTGAGGACATATTTTGAGAAGAAATGTTCAGATTTAGAGAAAAAGTAAGTAAATTCTGTCAACAGTATCTAATATAATCCATTGTAAAAACAACTTTAGTTACTCTGAAGAAGTATTCAGTCAGCACAGCCGAAAACTATCGGGTGCAAGCTCGGACGGCGACCTTAACTCCGAGATGCTTTTCTCGAACCAACCTGGCCCTGCTGGGGACAGCTTAGCGTTTTGCGAATCTATCACAAAATCCGATTTGTCAAAATTAAAAGAAGATTTGAACATGATTTTGGACAAACTGAATCAGCACGACCTTGAAAACGTGACCGACGATGAGATTGCTTTATTGAAAGCAGAGATCGGCAGGTGCAATTTTAGTAATTTATTGAAAATCGAGGTCGGCGAACAAGTGAAGATTGTGGAAAATAAGTATTTGGACGAGATTTCTAATTTGAAGTATCAGTTGGACGAATTGACCAGGCAGAAGCTTAGTATTTGCGCAAATCAGGAAGTTGTAAGTATAAACATTGTTGTTTTAGTTGTTGTTTGTGTGTAACTTATTTTTTTTGTAAATAACGTGCTAGTAAAAAATTATTTGATAACATTTTTTTATATTTCTTTTTCTATAAACTGCATGTGCATTAACAGGGTAGTTCTGGTGAATTTGAAATAACCGATATTATACAAAGTTACGAAAGGAGGCTTCAAGAGCAGATCACGTTAGCAAAAGTTGATATAATTTCTGCTTTGGAATGCCAAATACAGGTAAAATGTAATTTAAAGTTATCGGTTTAGAATTATTGTAATTTTTCGGTTTTATTGGACATCAGATGCGAAAAAATTTAACCTAGATTGAGATTGATTTGGATTATTTAATACTCTATTAATTTATAGCATTATTTATAAATTTTGATCATCTTTATTAATTTAGGTCTGACACGATAATAGCCAAGTCCACTCCCCCCAATACTCACCTGTGATGGTCCTACACAATGACATCAAAACCTATAGACGTGGTGCCCCATTGTTAAAGATTAAATATATCCATACTACTCTAAAAACATGCTACAAAAACAGAAAGTCAACCGTCAACCAACTATAGACCCGGTAATTCCCGGTTATAGTTCCTCCAGAATCACACTTAGATATCGCATGTTTTTATTTGTTTGGGGGCGCCGGACCATCGGAACCTCACCTGAAGACTCGGGGGATGGTCTAACTACACCAGCCTCCGAGCCCAGAGTTGAAATAAGTTCGCTATGGCTCGACAAAAAGGGGCAATTTCTGACAATCTCGCGACATTTTCGTAATAATTTAATGGAGCGCTTAGATTGTGATTAGTTCTGGGCGTCAAGAGTTTATCAAAACAAACCTGTCTATAGGTTCTGACGACATTGTTCGTACATTAAAAAAATGCCCCTTTCTACAAGTAACTCTAGCCACTTCCCGGCCATTGGGCACGAACATTTTTGGCCATTCCAGTGGCTTCCTATACCGAAACGGTTAATATGAAGTCATATTTTTCCATTTCTAGTTGTCCTATAAAGCAGAAAATAATAAAAAAATGATACGTATGAAAGTACTTTTGATTATTAACCGCATTTTAGCGCCTTGTTTCGAACGAAGCAGAAGACGAGGAGTGGCCCTCCGAACTGCTGATATTAAGAGACCGGTTTACTGACAAATACGAACTAAAAATACAAGAACTTAAAGAAGACCACGAACATGAAGTCGAGAGACTTAAGGAAGAACACCTGAAAGTTTTGAACGGTGCCCTCGAAAGAGCCAGGAGGCGAAGCTTGAGAGACAGCGACAGTTTGAGTAAAGGAGAAGTTGAATTGCTCAGGGACAGGTAAGTGTAAGTTTTCCTATAAATAATTGCCAAAATTGTAAAATCCATCAATTTTTTCGTTTTCAACATATAGCGTGTTTTTCTAGGGACAATCTAAAGAAGCAAGTCTCCTCCTTGAGAAGTCTCCTCGGCGAACTGGTGAAATATTTCACCCAATGCGAAGACGAATTGAACAACACCCTGGTAGACGAACTCCTCAAACACGGCATCGACAAAAACGTCAGCCAAACCGACGAAGACGTCAATTTGAACGATACCAGTGCGACCAACTCGAGCAGCAGCTTCCCGAATGTCACCAGGGTTCACTTGGCGCCGAACTTCAACGATTTGATCACCATGTTGGAGACGCAGGCGGAAGACGACGGCACGAAAGACGTATCGTCGGAGCTGAAGACCGAATTGGGCAAATGTTTGGAAACTTTGAAGTTAGAGGCGAACGCGATACTCGCTTTAACCTCGAACATGCCGAATAAGCTCCAACACGAACAGTTGAACAGAAGTACGAGCCTGGAGGATAAGCTGTCGTCGGTGACGAGGCAGCTAATAAACGAAACGCAATTAAAGGAGAAATATAAGGTTGAGCTGAACGAGGCGATAAGCCTGATCGATTCGTTGGAAAAGGACAAGAATTATATAGAGGGGCAATTGGAGGAGGTTATAGAGAAGGGGAATAATTTGGAGAAAGACTTGGCGCAAGCTAGGTTGAAATTAGCGGAGCTTATCGAGAATGGCCACAAGGAAATCGTGTCGGAAGGGTACGGAGAGGAAGGAAATCCAAAATTACAGGGCTTGGGTAAGTTTTTACGATCAAACCAAACTTAATCTATTCATTAATAATATGTCCAGCCACATTGTTGAAAAAATATGTTATAAACAAGTTTAAAAATCAGTGATAGGTTTTAACTGTAACTTACCTCTTTCTTTAACCACCTGGTTAAATAAGATTTTATCGAATATAAGACAAACAATTTCATACCAAAAACATAGGTTTTGAGCACATGAAAAGCATATTAAGGTTATTTTTAACTAATAATTTTCTAAAATATACTGTGGTATTGATAAACAAATTTATACCTATGTTCTATGTTTAAAATGTGTCCCTTGTGTAAACGGTATGCGAAAATGTGCTGATAGGCTTCTATCAACGACTGGCTAATAGATTTAGATTTGTTACCGATGAGACTTATTTGTGAATTATCCTCTAAAATAAAATAAGGTTAGATTTTGACTACACTAATAGGGGTTTACTAGCTATTAAATTATAGCTTGTGATTTTGTAATTATTTTTGTTCTATTTTTATAATTGTACCAAACACCTGTGATTATAAAATATTATCTTACTAGCGGTTACATTATCTTTGACAAAATCAACTTATTCATATCTTTGAGTGTAACCTAATTTTATGTACGGTGTGTCAATTTGTTTACCATAGAATTAATATTCAAAACAAGCAAATATTGGTTTGTTAATTATTGCCCGTCCGATAAGCCGATTGCCCGCATACAATTTTCCGATTTTCCGGCATTATTTACACGTTCAGACGACACGGTGTCCCTGCTTGCCGATCTACAGGAAAAAGCGAGGAATATGCTGTCTCAATCTAGGACAACGGCCGATCCGCACCTGCTGCAAATGATTGAGGAACTGTGTGGCGTCAGCGAGAAAATTAAAGAGGAATCGAAAAAGGACAGGACAGATCTATTACAACAGGTAAGCCGTTTTCGAGAAGAGGGAAAATATTCGCACGCACTATTTCTTCCGTGATCGCTTTTTACAACTAAAATTACAAATAGTGTCACCAAAATTTATTATCAGCAAAAGCGATTAGTCAAAATTAGGTTGTCGCAAAAATAAACAAAAAATAAGTAGCACGGTTTATAGTTTTTTTGCAAGAAATGTCAAAGAAACCACCTGTTTGGTTTTGGGCACATAATTTATCCGATGAAAAAGTTTGATATGATTCGGACTTTATTGGTGACACTTTGCCACCATGTGGTTTGATTTTTTGAATAAAGAACCCCAGGAAGGAGCAATTTGGGATTAACGCAGGATTGTTAATCAATAAACTAAGTCGGAATTCTGTCATTTTTCATGAAATCAGTGCCTACAATAAAGGACAAAAATTATAAGGTACATTTATGTCTTAATTGCTTTCTGATAATATAGCAATTCTAATTTTAAATTTCCACTTATGAAGAAGTAGGTACAGTATTTCTAGTCACTTGAAACAGAATAAAAGACTCTAATTGGCGTCACAAAAAGAATCTAGGACATAAGCGTCACGCAGTTTTCAAAAATATACATATTCTGCAAGCAACATAATTTTTCACTTCTAAGTTTTTTTTTTTAAGGTTGTCGTCGAACACAACGTAAAGTTTAATGTACCATATAATATTGTCAAAAGGTCTCTAAAAAGCCATATCGATTATAACTATTTACGCAAGTATATCCTAAAATCTGTGAAATTATGGCATGGTTATCCACCGCATTTCGCTGCACAAGTGGCCAGCCATCGAACAGTGTAACCCATGCAAGTATTGGTGATATTATATTAGGCAAGCATGTTGTCACTTGTTTTTACTACAATATCTATCTTCTCTGTCTCCTTCATCTCTTTTTACTACTAATACCAAGTTCGGTTTAATATGGTTAAATAAAGTGTTTTGTCTTTTATTGCCGAGGCGCCTATTCTCAAGCTACCCTGGTAGTATATAAATGAACTCACTTGGAACACAGTGATATTACGGGGCGCGATCTATTTCATAGCATTTACCACGCTCTGCTACTGGTGAAAATACCAGACTTATCAGCAGAAATCACCCGTATAAAATTCAAAGGTTTTTATTCGCTCGATGTCGACCTAGTCAAGGAGGCAGCCAATAAGAAAGCGAGCGTAGCGATTTGATTGGTCGGCGTTTCGGAGATCCACAGAGCAGGTGTCGACGTAGGCCAGTTAGACCAGTACAACCATTGCCGTGCACGGAAATAAGGATTGCGCTTTATTTTACAGATTTTGGTCTACTACTTTTTTGGCCTACTCCCTAAATGAATTAAAGACATGACAGAATTATCAAATAAACAAACTTGTTGCTACAATATCAATTGCTATTCTGGACTCGGCTAACGCCTCATCCGGAAACAGCAATTATTCGTCCTGAAAAACTTCATTTTAGGTACTGGTAACAAAAATTTCTATTTTAGCCTTTAAAATCCACTTTGGCATTAGCTTAAAAATATTGTGCCAAACCTGAAGTCTAAATATGTCTGTTACAGTCTCACATATTTTATATCCCCCATAGAGCTTTGACTCCTTCCTGGACCTTTATTCAAGGTTTTGATCTTAGAAAAAATTGAAAAAAAAATTAAAAAATAAAATGTTTCTCACTTAAGGTGGATTCGGGCTCATAAAATCTTATCTTAGACATTTCCTTTGCTCTCTTTGAGTTTGCAAATAATATTTTAAAAATTCTGCTTCATCTAGTTTTATCCACCATAAGTGCGACACTCTGTATATATGTATTTTTTTTTGCTTTTTTAATTGTTGTGTATAATCCACATTCTGTTATTTCGTGGTAGGTAAAAGTGCACAAATGTTCAATCAGTTGTGTTTGTAAAAAGGTAAATTCAATAACACTAAAAAATTATCATGGGGCATGGAAGATATCACAAATTCGTGGGGCTTTTTTGTTTCCATATTTATGCCTGTAATGCTTTTTTACTTTTACTGCAGCCTTGCTATCACTATTTTTGCGGCCTTGATGTTTTGTTCTGCTTTGACCATTTTTTAAATTTACATATGGTCAGAAAATTACAAACAAACCATAGGTTTTAGAAATGTGATATTTGAGACATCCAACTTACCTTCACAAATCGATTGCAGCACGCCTGCTCTGTACTGACTCAAAAATGTTGCTTTTGCCCTGATAAGTGACGTTTACAATGATTGGACCCAACACCACTTCCTTTAAATTGATATTCCCTATTTTTCTGCAACTTTGTTTATTATCATTATTTTTATCATACGCTGATAGGATGCTGTGAAACATAAATTGATATTACTATCATTGTTAGCTCATGTATCTTATTCATTTATATTTTCTTGTATGCTGTACTTTTAACACAATGGAGTCATTAGGTGTATTGTCCAGTTGCTAACCTGACAAAATTATTAGTTATAATTATAATATAGGTAGATGCAGCGGATAAAAAATACAAGACAACTCAAAAATTCTTAGAAGAACAAGCTATGGAACGCGAACAAGAAAGAGACGAAGCTCAAAATAAAATCGAAAAATTGAAGGAACAGCTAAAAATAAGGGATAAGGACAGGGAAAATTGTGAAATAATAAGTTCCGAGGTAAGAAATTTGTAGGAAAGTTGTTTTGCTATACTAATTTTTGTATGAGCTAAACATTTTGGTATGTGGTACCCTTTGCACATTGTGGTGTTATCGGCCAATAGATGTAATTACAATGTACAGGTTGGTAACTTCCAACTGGTAAAGGAAAACAGGAATTTTTCTCAAAAAAAAACAAGACATGTTGATAAACCAATATATGCTGAAAAAGTAATATTTATTTATTTGTAAGTGCATCTAACACCTAGTTAATTGTAGCTAATGAATTTTTACACATTTCACCACACTTGCATGTATTTTTTGTGCGTTGCAGAAAGAAAATGGTTTCTCTGAGAGATCTTGTAGAGAGCTTGAGATGATACAGGTAAAAAATCACGCCTCACACTTTTGCTTCTACTAACAAATATACCTGCACAATTTCTCAGTATTAAAACTGACCATATTAACCGGATATTTTTAGACTAGAAGAAACTTCCTGCTTGTTTTTTATCTTGTACTACCGCCACACCTGCTTTAGTGGGCTCCCCCGTTTGTGTTTATTTTTGTAACAGATATTTTCGGTGTCTCCGTGTACAAGAAGCTGCTCTTTAAGCACCTCAAAAGTTTCTTTCTCGGTTTTTGTTTATAGAAAAGAGAAAAAGGTTTTTATAAGGTTTATGTGTGTCTGTATTTTATAACGCGTCATATTTGCTTACAAAACAATAGTGAGGTGGAAAAGACTATAATCGTTCGTTGCTTAAGACCCCGAGTAAGATTTTAAACTAAAAATTGTTTGGCATAATTTGTTTTTATTCTCAGGGAAATGTCGTTATATCCGTAAAGTTATTGTGGGAAAAACAAACAGATTTTCCTAAATCTTATCAAGTAACGCCATAAGCCTCCCACATTTTTTTAATATCTTTTTAACAGTCCTATAATATGACATTTATTATTGAATGAAAGATCACAGAATATTATTGTAAGCAATTTTATTTGTAGACAACTAAATATTATTATAGTAGTTTCTCTCGCTAGTGCGTTGTAAGAAAATATATTCCGTTCTTTTATGTGCTCATAAATGTAGGGGCTCTGTATAACATAGGTTGGACAAACACTCCGACATGGATCTTATTTTCCATATGAAAGGATGACTTTAAGGTCCTTAGGCGAATACAATATGCTGATTTTTCTTACGAATTATAACGTCAAAATACAAAAAAAAAAGATTACTCTAAAACTGTGACAGATACAAAAAAGTTGCAAGAGGACCATTATAATTTTTGGCGCCATCTGTCTTTAATATACAGTGTGTCGCACGATAAGTGAAACGAGGTGTGAAAGACAACAAATTTTGAGTTGAAATTTGACCATTTGGGTTTCGTTCCGCTTGATTTGAAAGTACCTAATTTCCGTCATATTTTCAGTTTCGAAAATCAAAGTAGGCCTTGACATGAGGAAAAATATTTTCTACCTGTGCAAGATATGGGAAAATTTACTAAGAAAAGTAGTTGTTCAGAATAAAAAATTGGGACTACTTTGATTTTTTAGTGTCAGACTTTGTGGGTATAATATTCATTCTGAACAACTTTTCTTATTAAAATATTCATTTTGGGACACACTGTACAATGCTTTCATAACCATATGTCACTATCACACAACCTGGACCAACACTAGATTAAAGACCTGTGCATAGCGCTGTTTCAAGCGATCGCCACTGGCGCCACACGATGAAAATATCGACAGGGTGGCTTAATGTTAAAACACCATTGTTGCAGAACCTTTTAGAAAATAAAAACATGCGAATATGTCTATTACAACGAAGTTAATATTCAAAATAAAATAAAATATTTGTTTGTTATGTCCCTCTAATTTGACAAGTTCGCATGGCATATTTCCATACATTTTCTTAAGAAAAGCTAGTCTAAAAAGCAAGCAAGGGTATTTGGTACCTTTTAGTTTGAAACACAGTCCATGGCTAGTTGTAGTGTGAAAGCATAAAACGCATTAGATTTTTCAGTTTCTTTATATGGACTATTGGTTCGCTTTGAAGCTATAGGTAAACAAAATTTTCTATTTTCATTCCTGCATACGTTACAAAATACTCTTCCAAAATATTATCTTTAATTTTCACTTCTTCAGCTTGTTGATCAGATCATACCATAATTCCAAAATAGTGTTTATTCCTCTGCAATTCACCTTATGGTCTGTGCATACGGAAGTCATTGGTGCATACCATTTTCTTCACGTGCGCGAAAATTTCATGTTATCACAAACAAATCTACCTAGAAAAGCTGTATTAATAGGATAAAACTGCCAAATACTGGACGAAAAGACAATTCGTTACCGTAAAAAGAAGGTAAATCGTAAAATTTTGGATATTTTAAACGCCAGAAACTGACATCCCAATAGCTGCAGAATAACCCCCCATAACCTATAATAAGCGCCATTTTTTTCGTCGTGTAGCGCCACCCCAGTCCGTAAACAACAATGAAATATGACGTCATGCTCGGGTCTTTAATATGTATAGTGACGGTCCAGACATAACTAAAAGTTAAGTTCATATAGTAGCCATAAACAAGGATAAAACCAACATTACTAGTCCTGTTAAAATTTTGTCCATCCAATGAAGATCTGTCAATTTCGGTAACATACAGGGCCTCTAGAGTACATATGTGAAGTCAAATTCATTTTGAACAACAAAATTCATTATGTAAGTCTGATTTTCAAGTTTCAAAGTACAAAACGTGAAAGTTTCCTATATCAGGTCGAACAACTTGAACAACAAATCCAACAAATGACCATTCTCCTCGAAGAAGAAAGAAAGAAATTCAACGAAGCTGATGCCGAACGCCTCGAAGCCATAGAAAAAATAAAAGTCCTGCGCGACATCATCCGTGAATTGGAGAATCAAAACGAGGCGAAATCACAGCAAATACAGGAGTACCTGCACGCTATAGAAAGGCTTGAATGTATAATAAAGAAACAGTCCGGGTCACTCGAGGATCTAAAGCAAAACGACTCAATTGCTAATGTTTCAGATGCTCATGAGTTGCGGAAGCACATCGAAAGTTTGGAAGGCGAGTTGACCCAGCTTCGGATCAATTCTGAGCTTGCCGGAACTGAGGGCGTTCTCAAACAAATCAAGTTACAGGTAAATATATTGTGTTTTACCGATTTGTCAGGATTTACATCGGCAGTGGGTAGCTTACGAAATTCATTTTAGATTCTGGAGTTTGAGGGTATCATAGACAAGAAAACGAGAGACCTAGAAGCCCTGCATTCGACAGCAACGACTAGTTGTAGTTCTCCTTCAGAAGACATGTCTATTAAAGATATGGTAATTTGAAAATATCAAAATGTTATAATAAAGTTAAATGATATTTTTTATTTTTAGGTAAAATCCCAAGTAGCCAACGAAGTGGCCCTAGAAGAATGCGAGATACCACTTCAGCAATTAGCAAGACTGAAAGAAAAACTGTTGAGGCATTCTCGGGCCGAAGACGCGGCGATGAAGAGAATAAAAGATCTCGAAATGCAAGTCTCGACTATTAAGAACGAGATGGAAGAAGTCGATAATGAAAAGGAATATATGAGGAAACAAATACAGGAACAAATCGTTCTTATTTCCGATCTTCAAATAAGGCTAGATGAACAGAGAATTCGGGCAGAACACATAGAAAAACAATCGAATACATCGTTGGAGTCCCGAATATACGATTTGCAAAACGAAATAGCGGCACTGCAAGAGAAGAACAGAAACAAAGAAAAGACCATACATCACCAACAGGTGCTTATAGAAGACACCCAGAAAAGGTTACAGGATGCCGAGCAAGAAATGTCTTCGCCGAGAGATGACGAACTTTTAATCGAAATGCAGAAAGAATTGGAAAAATTGCGACGTGAAAACACAACGCTGAAACATAAAATGTCGAAAGAAGCAAATATGGTTCCTAATCTCGTCGACAACATAATTTCCGACAAAAACAACGACATAGAAAAACTCAGGGAACAACTAAGCGAGGCTCAAAAAATGTTGGATTCTTTTGCATCGCTAAATTTGGACAAAAAAGACTTACAATCTTTGACAAATCTACGAAACTCCGGGACGACTTTACAAGACATAATTTGTTTCCTGGACATAACAAATCCGGGACAAATTCGGAGAGATCCCAGTAGAAATGAGACGCCACCCGATTTGAATTTGATCTTCAAGAAGTCGTCAAATGAGACGGAATTAGAAAATAATTCCGATCCGGAAATTTCAATAATACCAAAAGTAGGCATGCACCATACTATGAGAGCTGCTATCGGCAAACAGAATTCGACAGAAGTGCACAAGTCGATCGAGAAGAAAGTTCATTTTGAAGATATCGAAACGCTGCAAAAACAACTGGATGATAAAGATACAATTATAAAGGAATATGAAGAGAGACTTAAAGCGTTGTCTGAATTGGAAAGAAATATCGAAAAACTACAGAATCTTCTGGACGATACTGAAAAAGCTTTGGCCTCCGCTTCAGAAAAGTTTAAAAAAGAACAGCAAGAAGTAATAGAACGGGAGAAAAAGTTAATAGTAGAATTAGCCGAGAAAAAACTGCATTTGACTGAAAAAGAGAAGAAAATAGAGGTCCTAGAACAAGACTCAAAGAGAAAAGATGACATGTGTCTCTCTCTTGCAAAAGAAAAACGAGAATTCGAGAGAGAGATAGCACTATTCAAAAAAGACAGTTTCCAAAACTTGGAGAAGGTTATAAACGAAAAAAACATTATAATTGAAGATTTAAAAGAACGGTTAACACAATATAGAGGTTCTTCCGGAGAACTAGAAGATATGAAGTGTGAGATTGAACACAAAAACCACGAATTGCAAAAGTTGGAAGAACAAATTAAAATTTTCCAAAGTAATCAGAAAGAAATGGAAGAGAGGCTCAAACAAAACAAAGACGTTAATGTGAAATTCTCAAAAGACATCGGGAATAATGAAGTGGTACTCGGCGAACTCCAGGAAGAAATTCAGAAGTTGAAAAAAGAGCTGGCGATGAAAAAGACGCTGATAAAAAAATTGGAGATGGGCATTCAGCAGCGCGACAGAGCTATATCCGATTATAAAACGGAAGAGAATAACTGGAAGTCTATTTTCAGTAACAAAGATTGTGAAATTAGTAAGTTGTACGCAGATCTTGCAAAGCATAAGAACGACATTGTCGCCATACAGGAAAAAACATCAAACTTGCAAGCTGGAGATAAGGACAAAAAAATTGAAGATTTGAACAAAGAAATTGCGCATCTTCAAGACCTTATAAGTGAAAAAGATAAGATAATAAGCCAAATAACAGAAGATACACGCAAGGTCCACGACAATTTGATTGCTATTCAAAATACAATGCGTGAAAGTGGGAATATACTTGATTTGTCAAATAAATTAAAAGAAAAACAGAAAGAGAACGCTCGTCTCCTCGAAGAAATTCACGAATTAAAAGCGAAATTGTTGAATCTTGACACAGCAAACATGGCGGTTTCCGTGGATGAAATAGCAGGACAACTAAAACGGGAACTCGATTATTCGGCTCAAATCGACACTAACATCTTGACGGCTATAAGCGATCAAAGCTTGAGCTCGATATCGGAAACTCAAGATATCGAAATGTTCAAGAAGGTTATAAAAAAGGCGAAGATACAAAATAGGAAGTTGTTGCAGGCCAGACAACAATTGGAAAATGAAAAATTGGAGCTTGAAAGAAAATGCGGAGAGATTCAAACTGAAGACGCCAAATTGATCGAACAATTGAGGATCAAGTTGGATGCCGCGCTAGATGCGGAAGAAGAATTTGGAAGAGTCCTGGAAGGAGAGAAGTTAGCTAGGAAGAATTTAGAGTTCGAAATAGTCGAGCTCAAGAAGAGGACCGAGAAAAGTATTAGCTCGGAATCTACCAAATATAGGCCACCGCCTTTGAGGGAATCGTTCGAAATAGCCGAGCTGAAAAAAGAATTGACGAACGTCCGGGAAAATTATAAAAAGTTGGAGAACAACCATAAAGAACTATCGGCGGCTAAACAAGAATTAGAAAGCAGCAACAAACACGTGAACGATATGCTGTCGATTGAAGTTGAGAGGAATAAGTCGTTAGAAGCTAAAATCGAAAAACTGGTGGGCAGAGAAAACGAAGTAACGGCCCAACTGTTATTTAAAAAACTGGAATTGGAAGAGAAGATCAAGGAGCTGGAAAGGCTCAAGAACCTTCACCAAAAACTGCAAGAGGCATTGTTCGATCTCCGGAAGCGAAACGAGGAGTTTCAAGAGAAACAACGTCCCGAACCGAACGAAAGGTTCGGGGCGGGTTTCGTTCCTGAGGCGTTGCAAAATAAAATCATGGAGTTGACGAACAAAGCAAGGGAGTCGAGTAGGCTGTTGGAAAAGTTGGAAATGGAGAAGAGGTTAGCCGAACAGAAATTGGCAGAGGTGGAAGGGAGCAGACAGATGCCGTTTGAGGATTTGGTGAGGAGGGTGAGTAAGAGTAGGGTCAGTTTGTAGGCAGAAGAAATTATTAGGTGAAAAATGGGAGTTGAAAGTGATAAATTTCGTTTTGCAATGCTATGCCAGTTTCGGATTGTTATAGTTTTTGTCGAATGAGAACCAAAAGCAGTTGAATTTTTTTTGCTTTCATTTATACAATTTTGGAGTTTTTATTGTTTAACACCTCTGACACCACTGGTTTGGTAACAGAATAAATTTGACAACATGCGGTGATTATAAATTTAAATTTCATTATATAACAACTGTTCAATTTGCCGAATTTTTGTTCTGTTGTTAATTGAGGGAGTAGAAGAAGTTGAGATAATTCCACCGAATTCCAAGTGTTTCGAGCTTTAAACATGAAAAAATGCCGACGTGAACTTTTCTTTATCAGAAGATATACATGGATAATTGCTATAAAAAGTGCACATTTTATAACAAAAAGCAAATTAAAGTTTTCTGACATAATATGTTCAAAACATTTTATTACAGTTGAATAAATTTTTACACATTTTGTTTTATTTTGTTACACTGCTTACAGGAAAACTTTTAAAATTGGAAGACGATTTGCACACTAATTTCCTTTGTTAAATACTTTCTTCCTCTCTATAAATAATTATTCAATCCACACATGTGACTAACAAAAGTCCAAATATTTTAAGGCATTATTTAAGCCTTGGCCTGAAATCTTAATATTTCACTTAATGAGTTAAATTTTTGAAAGCTTTTTGTTCCTTCGTATGACAGCTTATTGTAAACAGTAAATATGTAACAATGTCCATATTTGATACTGGACAAAATTTTGTAGCATTTAACTGTAGTCACCCAGTGTGAAAGGGTCTACCTTTTTAAAAAATTTCTTTATTTTATTTATAAATGGTCACTGCTTTGGTATTTTTTGCTTGTAAATTTATAAAATAATCAATCGTTGTCGATATCAACTGTTTATATGCAATTAATACACAATAGAAACACAAAAATAAACCAAAATTAAAATTTGTAGAACAAAATGTTCTAAAATAAATCAAAACGATGCAAAATTAACACAAATTGCTTTACCAACCATGCTTTATTCCCATTTTGGATGCGATCAGCTGTTTTGTTGGACTGTCCTATAAGGATGACAGATTTATAACCTATTGTATGATCAGTAGTTCATTTAGTTCAACAGTAGCGGGCGCTTGCATAATCAAGAAAAAACTTATAGAACGTCAAGTGTGGCTATTAGATCGCCAGGAATATTCATACATTTATCTGTTGGAGGAATTATTGAATTATTGCGGACATTATTTATGTTAAAAAATATAGGCATCAGCTACTACAAGAACTTGCGGTATAACATCTGTAAAACCAGGGACTCTTTAAAATAAGGGGACCCAGCATTATACTTTCCAAAGTGAGGCCTATTCTTTCCTCATACTAATGGTCTCAATATAACACGTGTTTTGATTGTTAGTAAAAATTAATAATGGTTTCCATGATTTCTAAAAATTAGACTTGACAATTTTGTGTATACAACTGCAGAATGTGGCAACTGTCAAATGAAAGGAATTTATTTTATAGTTGAAATTGATTTCCAGCAATTATTTCCACGAATTTAAGTAATAAGTATGGTAAGTCAGTGCCGATTTTGCTTATTTAAGAATTTGTCACAATTGCACCTTGTTACCAGGTTCCTGAATCCATTATTTGTAATATGTATACTTGAACTTTCTTCCATTGTTGAATGTATCTACCCCAAGAACTTTCACAAATTTCGGGATGGACTAATAAGATTAGGTCTAGTAGTTCTAATGATGGTAGTTTTTCTCGGTGTTCATTATAAAATTTTTGTAATTTTATTTTTCCCAAGGTACCTCACAAACTTAAAATAAACTTGTAGTCGTAGATAAAAACTTTTTAAAAAAGACCTGAGTGGGCTACCTTTAATTGACACATCTGAGTATCTGGAAGTTAGAAAAGTTAAAAATTGTGAATTATGATAGGAGATATTTTGCCTCCTATCTATGGCACTGGCATGCATGTCACATAAAACCTGATGGCAGTTGGACACTGACATATAACACAACCTTGTATCAGCTCCCTTATGGTCTCCTTGGAGTCAACAGAAAACAAACTTCCCCTCAAGGCTTCACTTTTCTTATGTGCACTTCGTGATCTTCTCAATGTTAATCGAAAAGTTTCTGTCACGGCTTCACAGAAAAGTTGATTTTAATTTAAGTCTTTCTGTCTGTTCTTATTTTTACTTATATTTTTAGAGTGACTACTTGTTTGCCAAAATCCTAAAACTGGAAAGTGTGAGGAAGGCCCTAATTTGGCAAAAACGTTACTTGATCGATTACCTAGAGAGCCACCGAAAATTTTGCTTGGTGGAAGCTCTACCATCGTTACCACGCCAAAGAGAAATGTCCTCGCGTAGGAGAAATCTTAAGAGAACTTTTAAGTAAGATTTTCTTAGTGTTAATAGGGGAATAAAGGAAATATTTGTCAAATTTGACAGTACCTGTCAGACCGAACAAACCTTCGACAGACGTGTGTATGTCAACTTGTCAAAGCAACTGATAACAAAAATCAGCAGTATTTATGGAATATCAACTGTAAAATTTGACAACCATTGCCATTATTCCCGGTAAATGTTTCATTGGGGCGTTTTTGTGTTATCCTCTTTCTTTCTACAGAGTCGCGGTGATAACGGTAATCTCTGTCATCCGCATGAAATTCCTCGTCAGGCGGTGGCACAGTGGGTTGAGGTACGCAAAGAAAATCAACCACCACCATTTTCCCATCGGCGAAGATGGGGCCGCCGCGAATTTCCACGTGGGGCAGCCGGTGTCGAGCCAGTATTTCGCGCAGAATGCTCCTTTTAACGCCGCCGACGAAGGTATGGACGGAAGGAGAAGCAGATTGGGATCCGATACGCCCTGGTCTGGATCTACGCCACCTTCCAGGGGCCCGGTGAGAATTGGGTGAGTGTCGAAAATGGGCTAATACACCGGTTTTTCAATTGGACTTTATGAAGAGCATCTGGGAAAATAGGAAAAGGCAACAAGGCGATTGGTCAATAGGCTATAAAATATCACCGCATCTGGCAACAGGGACGTACTCGATCGTGGTTTTCCCTTGGTGATTTCAGCTAATTAGACACTACCACAAATAATTTTGTCAATGTTTTGATCCATTTCAATTAAACCAATAATTTTTTCCGAAATATTTTGATGTAAACCATTATAAAACTAAAATTAAATAAAGATCGTGCCTCAGTGTGGCTCTGGCGAATATCTCAACGCACGTGCTCTTTTTTATATGCATTAGACAATAGGGAAAAAAGTGCATATTTATGCAAATCAAGCAATCTACCAAATGATGTAATATTTCATGTGTAGATTTGAGATTTGGGGTTTAAGAATTAATATTTTTCGGGGGATATTTTAGAATGAATTAATTATTTTTATTAGTTTTATTAACTATGAAAAAACATGAATTCATGAATGATATAATCATATTGATTGTTATTGTGATGAGTGGACAGTATAAATTAGCTTCTGTTGCTTCTGCATGCTTCTGTTTTGTGTATAAATATTTTGGATATTTCTTCAGGGGTAACACAAAACTTTATATGCCATTTCTATGTTTTTTATTTTTCTGAGGTCGGCACCAACTATTATAAAAACTAATAAATTATTATTTATTAATTTTCTATTTTTTATTTTCTTCTCGAAAGTGGAATGAATGGAAAACGATCATTAAATATTTCCTGCGTACGCTGATAGATGAATTGCAATTTCTGTATAAAAAATATTATCCTTATTTTTTGACACGAGATGATCAAATCACTCTGTGTATGGCCTTTTTGTGAAAATACCATATCAGTTTCACAGAATAAATAGCTTTTATTACTCGTTAGTCTGTGTCTATTTTGTTATAATTTTTTCTCGTAACTTGCAGGTCTAATGTGTTAAGAGATGAAGATATGACGTCACTTCAAGCCCCTCGTTTATTGGCCCAATTTTCCGAGAGATTTGACCAAATCCAAGAAAAGCTGGGGATGCCATCAAATCCCAGGTAGTTCCTATAAAACTTATTTTTAATAGACTGTCAAAACGTTACCATTATTGCCTTAAGAATGTGAAATGCGGTGTTAGAATGTTGTGCGGAAATTTCAAAACAGTGGAAAAGTGCAAACCATAGCAGTGAATAAATGACAATTTGACAACAACAAAATTAAATGTAATGCACCATTTATTGTTGGAGCAAGCTCAAGATGATGATCTGAGATAGTTTATAAGTTTCTAGCGAATGTTAGAATTTCACTGTCTAGTCATTTAATAATTATATTACCATGACTTAAGTTGTTTTTAACTTTTGTCTATTGTTTTCTTTAAGGGAAAAACATCTATACTTTTATATTACGGTGCCTTGGAAGTGCCATTGTATTTATAAGTTGACTACAAAAGTTTGTTTATTGTATTGTATTAGTATCTGTGGTTCCAGAATTTATAGTATTTGTATTGATATGAGTATGAAATATGCCTATTTGTTGATTTGACCTACTTAGTTATTTTTTTATATAATAAAACATCGATTATGATAGAAAAACTGTGTTATTTAATAGTGCAATCCCAAGCGAACAACTGGAACTACACTAAGTTTTCGTTGTATTTCAAAAATTACACTGTTCCTGCAAAATTTTCTAAAATTCAAGGCTAGATCTAAAAAAATCCACCATTCTCCCACCATAAACATTTATTGAACAAATTATTGCGGATAAAAAAATCAATGTACAAAGAAAGCGAATAAAAAAATACACAAACCTTACACCTACGCAGGCCAGTCAGTCTTAAAAATCAACTTTTACATTTAAATTTCTTACAACAACACGTCCTTCTCCCTCGGTTCCGCCTCCGAACCATCCGGCTGCTCCGATATTATAATCGTAGGCAAATCGACTTGGTGTTCTGAATTTTCAGTCTCCGAAAAAGCTGTGTTCACTTTCCTAACGAAATCCAGATAAGTACTGTCATTTTCGTATGTAACGTTCAACTTGAAGACGCTTATGAACTTTGAGAATTCATCCATAAAGTGGAACTTCACGCAACTGGCCAAAAAATCGGGAAGACTCTTTTTGGAAGCGTACGGCATCACCACGACTAAAATATCCTTGTCGGGAATCGTTTTCTTCGTCTCCTCCAATAAAAAGCTATAGGTCATAAAGTCCAACTCGTACAGTTCCGAGCTGCAAATATAGACGATATGCGTTGCCAGCAACAAGTTATCGCTGCACCATTTTTCGGGGTCTTTTTGTTTTATTTTGGTGAGATTGACGGGGTCCAACCATACTTGCACACCCGTCAAACATTCCATGGCCGTCGCGAGCGATCTGACCATGTCGTTTTCCTTCTCGGTGCTCTGTTTGTAAATAATAAGGGCTTTGTCTTTTGATTCTGAAATGCTTTCGTTTGTTTTGTACTTTCGGGTCAGCATGTGGAATAGAAATAGGACGCAGGGTATGATACAGCTGGCTCCGACTATACCTATTACCAGGGGGGTACCTCTTCTAGCTGAAATGAAAGGCACTATTATAGAAACATTATATTTATGATATTTTAGTGGATAATTGAAAACAAAACCAAAAATATTTATTTTGACTGAACAACAGCACAATCCTAGTTGGCATTCACTTTATAATGACATTGTGTCATACAAGGCAGAGAGTAGTGTTGTTCTATAGTGTGTCAGTTATTGCAAAACACGTTTTTCTTTTGTGAATTGTAACTTCCAGTTTAATATTGTCGGAAATTTCTTTGTGGCACATACACATCCATTTAATTTTTAATTGAATTTTCGCCACAAAAACCTGGACCAAACACAACTTTTTCAAGTCGCCAGGAAAATTCATAAAAGGATGAAACTTGGAACATTAAACATTGACTCAAAAAATAACTACAACAACTTTGTTTTCTGAGCTTTCAGAGAATAAATCTTCCTCCTTTCTCAATGATATTGTCAAGTCAAAGTGATATGACAGAATGATAATTGTCAAGAAGTATCATGACATCGGAACAAATTGCACTGAACGTTTGTCTGTATTTTCTAGAATAAATGCAATTTCTTATTTTTTTGCCTATTTTCTACTTCTTTGAGAATTGGTTGGGACTTATCCCACAAAATTGTATGATTATTATAAAGAATAATTTTGCCTGATATAATTTTTATGTTCATTTAAACAAAAGTCAATGGGCTCCCCAACAAAGAACTTTCCACATTCACAAGGAATTTTATGAATGCAATATTTTGAACTTTATATTTCATTAAATGGTTTTGTTTTAACTAGTATCGATCTTAATGTATTTTTGGTTTTAAATACTGTCCTGATATTAAAAAGAGTGCATATGTATTTTAAGTATAATATTAAGTATAATAGTCCAGAATAATTAAACAGATTTATTTCTCTAATTCTATTAGCATTGTTGTTTTGTTGGCAAACCCGAAAAACTTGCTCCACAAATTCGATAGGAAGTGCTTAAAAACTTGTTTGATTTTAGTTACTCTTTTGTTAACACTAATATGATGATTGTAGATATCATCTATTAGTATAATGTGTTGGTTTCTATACTATCTGATTTTAGTATAGAAACATCTAAGGAAGATAATTAATTATTATATTCTATTTCTCGGGTAAACTGATGGAAGGCTCTTGTGACTTTATAAAATTTAATAATGAATTTAAATCATCGACTCCATGTTTCCACCAAACATTAGGTTAGCGAACACCATCTAGTAAAATCATTTTGTTCAAAACCTTCCATGAATAAATTGCTAATGAATGGTGATAAAGGAGACACCATAGCCATTCCAAATTCCCGGTAGTAAAGTTCATTTCCTAGTTGAAAATAAGTGGCTTTAACCATTGAGTAAACGAATAAATGCTTTAACACATAGTGTTGTTAGTTCTAATATTTGAATATAAGATACACTATATTAGTGACTATATTCAAATTTATCCTTTCTACTAAAGTCTGATTGTTTTCTAACTTCCTACGTAAAATATTTAATGATTTGTCAACAGGTACATTTGTAAAAAGACTAGCATCAAAGCTAGCTAAGATATAATGATTAAAGTCTATCCAAGTTACAGAGGCAGTGGATCAAAACATTGGCCACCACGTGACCTATTATCTTATTGGTCTGGCCGTCATAAAATGTCAAGTGTTTACGCGGCGAGTAGTTTCCTGCATATTTTAGATCGGATCGGGAGCAGTATATTCTGTAAATTTATTTTGCTACGTAATTTAAGGAAATTTATAAAGATCCACGAAAGGTAAAAACACAATTTTTAGAATTTCTAAAAGAATTAGTTCAGAATTACAAGCCACTGGGAATCTCATATTAGTCAGACCCTGGTAATCGATCGCAATGCGGTCATGTGACTTTGTTTATATCTACTGCGGCTCTAACTTGTTCTTTAATGTTAGGCATTTATGAATTATCTTAGCAACTTGAAAAAGTTGTCTTTTAATCAGTTTGGTTCAGATTTGTGTGGCAAAGTACCCAATTAAACATAAACATAAATTAACATAATATACATATAATAGTTTATGCAATGGCTTAAATTGAGATTTAATACTTTTTTTGCATTTGTCTAAATGTGTCATTTTATACTTACGGACATATATCTTGGGAGTGACCGTTTTCTCACAAAAATCCTCCGGACACATCTTACTAATCGCCGATATTTTGAAGAAATAATATCCTTCCTCATTGTATGTGATATGTTCAAAACTCATGTCATGTTGGGTAGCAACAATCAATCTAATATCAGCATTCAGTATGTTAGAATCTCTTTGTCTAAACACTTCGACTTGATAATGGGTTATATTGTAAAATTTGGGTAAAGGTTGAATTTTAACAATTAGTTTGTAACTGCTTGTAATGTCAGTGTATGCAAAAATTTGTCTTTTTTTCAAATTAACAGTATCAACTAAAATAATAAAAAGAGTTCTTAACTGTTACATATAAAGCTTTTTTTAGGTGAAGTAATAGGTAACTTTGAAGTCGATTTAAATAAATATGCATGCTCCTGTTTAACATTTCCGTTTGACTAAATCAGTACAGTGATCCTTAAAAAGGCACTTCATTGGCCGGAGATGCAATGGCAAACAGAAAAAGATAAATGTTGGTTATCCCTGACGGAACGTCAAACGGTAACGGAATTTGAGTTTATAAATACTAACATCAAATCTTGGATGCCCAACTTTCAAATGTCAAACGGAAACGTCAAACTTCAAACGGCAAACGTCAAAGTTTATAAATCGGGCTTTATATTTACTGCAGAAGAACAAAAACTGAAGCTGTCAAATTTTATAATGGAGTGCATTTTTTCTCTAGTACGTAAATGTGGGTACTTCAGCAAAAATGAACTGCCAAATTTGATAGCATCTGTTGGTATGATATTGTACTCATTGATGCTAGTTTGTCTATCAAACTTACAAAAATACTGCTTCATTGGCACTTTGAACAAATATTTCTTGTACAGTACACGACTTTTGTCTTCAGCCTTATATTCCAGTAAATAACTTTGACCTTCAGTTAAATTTGTTTTAAAACAAGTGTCATGTAATACTTCCTTAATAGGTAATGGAATGTTACTTCCGGTTGTATACATCTTACAAGCAATCATTTTATTATCTGGTTCTGGTTCTTCATATTGGGCGAGCCTTAAATAGGCTTCTGTAAATAAAAATCTATTGTAGACATGGACACTCATCGAACTATTTGTGTTTTACTCCTACTTTTAAATGTTACGTCGTTAAGAGATATGTTGAGGTTAATTTGTGCATGTTGGTCCACATAAGTATTTAAACGAAACAGTCCTAACTGCGTTTCATCAACTTCGTTTGCGGAGAAGTTGATTTGGCTACATTCTTTTACATCGAAGACATTGCCTTTGATCTTACAATCTAATAACCCATTCGGATTATCCTAGAATTAAAAGAAATGTTGAACTTATCATTTTTAGGACAACAGTACTGACCTTAGAACATAAGTTTTCATCGGCATCACACAAATCATAGGTACTAACATCAACACTATTATGTAGTAGAAAGTAAAAATAAATGAAAACGAAGCGATACATATTGCTGCTTTTTATTATGGATGAGAAACTAAACACTTTTCTCTTAAAACAACAAACTACATGATTATGCTAATGCTTAAACGTTATATAAAGTAATATTGCCACACTCGATAGAGAAAAATGGAAATCGAAGCTAAAAGAACTAGAAATTTTTGGTTTACTACAAAACCTTCCTGAACTGAAGCGCTCAAGCTTTTTGCTTTTTTATTTATTATTGTTATTTTTATTATTGACCTTTGGCCACTTGAGTTTTGACACTTGACACTTTTTTTTACATTTATTAGTTCGAATTCCCATAAGGTCGAAAGCAAAGAACACGGGTTTTAGGTTAGATCGTAAGTCTGGGCATGCGTGGTAGAATAGGATGCGTTCACATTTGGTGGACGGTGGTAAGCAGGTTATTATGAAAAGGAGAACCCAAAACCCAATGAATAAAGAACCACAGCACAGACCTAGAAAATAGCTTCGCTATATAGGTCTGTGACCACAGGAAGAAGCTTGACGTAATTTAACTGCAATAAAGTATAAAGTACGCGACGAAAGTGGCCATATTGTTCAACCACATTCCACGTCATTATAACCTCGATGGTGGCTAGTTTGCACATTGTAACCAGTCTTCGGGTTTAATTAAAGGTTTTCCACGCACGAATCACTAGTTGATTTCAGTGGGTTGCCACTTATTTTCCAAAAATAGAGTTTAATTATTGTTATTATGTATTTGATATTTTGGAAAATAAATTATTATATTATTATTATTATTATTATTATTATTATTATTTTGGACTGAAAACAAAAACAGATAAATTGTAATGTCTTACAACTCTTATATTAGGATTCGATACTAAGTTGAAATATAGGATTTTAATTTAGTTATTATAAAATTGTATGCCAAGTATAGGTATTTGGTGTAGCGTGCGGAAATTTCAACATAATGGTTCTGGACAGTCTATTAGCTTTGTCATAGGCAATACCACAGAAAATATACGCTACCGTATATTTTCTGTGGGCAATACCTTAGACAAGGAAAGAGAGAGACGCCTAACAGCGCTCGCGGCCGTGTTACCGACTGCCACATCGCACGACAGGCCAGTGCTGTGATTATGATTTAGATTATTTATTCGTGTGAATTCTGTCTAGTATAGCCTTTCCCAAAAAAATGTCAACGGCCACAGTGATCAGTTTCAATAAAAAAATTCTTGATTATTTTTTTATCCCCCCCAAGGCGCGTCATCGATGGATGAATCCTCAAGCAACGGTTTATGATAATTTCTTAAAAATGAAAATTGCTGGTATACATTGAGTAAAGGAATAATCTGGCTGTCAACTTTCGCCATAACCGGTCAAACTGGTCAAACTAAGAACATTAACCGTTTACTGAAAAACCGGAAAAACCGGTTAACCGTAAAAACTGGTTAGCCGCAAAAACCGGATAACCGGTCAAACCGGATAACTGGTCATCCGGTTAACCGGTTATATAACCGGTCAACCGGTTATTCGTATACTTTGCCGTTTATAACCGGTCAACCGGTAATCGGTCAAAACCGGTTTTGTCTAATTTGTGACCGCGGTTTTCGTCAGTGTTAATAACAGGTTAACCGGTTTTCGTTGACAGCCTTAATTCTACCAGAGAAAATTGTACACTGCTGATAACAACTCTAACTTCAGACTGGGGTAAAAAGATATGAGAATAATAATATGTAAAACATTTTACAGGAAAATGTTAGTAAGTAAAGTTTTTCAGAATTAAAAATTGAGTAGGCGTCTAAAATTTCAAAAACCCAGACCTATTATTTGATTTTTTTTTGCTAAAAAATTTAAAACGCACAAAAAATGAATAAGTACCTATACATTTTTCGAAAAAAGTCGAGAATAGCTTTCCTTGGATTTAATTGGAAAATTTAGTGAGGGCAAAAAATATTACTTATTTTTCCAGTGGCGTACCATTTTTTTTTATTAATGGTTGACCCCCTCTCCGTCACTAGTGGAAGTAGACAGGCCAAATTATTTTTAATTTATATCACTTAATGTGTGTCTTGACTGTACCAAATATGTTTGCCTGTAACTGTCTATCTTTAGGAAAAATTGAAAAAAAAAAAAAATGAACTTCAACTCCCTGTGTAACGAAAACCGATTTTCTATACATTTTTCGAAAAAAGTCGAGAATAGCTTTCCTTGGATTTAATTGGAAAATTTAGTGAGGGCAAAAAATATTACTTACTTTTCCAGTGGCGTACCATTTTTTTTAATTAATGGTTGACCCCCTCTCCGTCACTAGTGGAAGTAGACAGGCCAAATTATTTTTAATTTATATCACTTAATGTGTGTCTTGACTGTACCAAATATGTTTGCCTGTAACTGTCTATCTTTAGGAAAAATTGAAAAAAAAAAATGAATAAGTACCTATACATTTTTCGAAAGAAGTCGAGAATAGCTTTCCTTGGATTTAATTGGAAAATTTAGTGAGGGCAAAAAATATTACTTACTTTTCCAGTGGCGTACCATTTTTTTTTATTAATGGTTGACCCCCTCTCCGTCACTAGTGGAAGTAGACAGGCCAAATTATTTTTAATTTATATCACTTAATGTGTGTCTTGACTGTACCAAATATGTTTGCCTGTAACTGTCTATCTTTAGGAAAAATTGAAGAAAAAAAAAATGAATAAGTACCTATACATTTTTCGAAAGAAGTCGAGAATAGCTTTCCTTGGATTTAATTGGAAAATTTAGTGAGGGCAAAAAATATTACTTACTTTTCCAGTGGCGTACCATTTTTTTTTATTAATGGTTGACCCCCTCTCCGTCACTAGTGGAAGTAGACAGGCCAAATTATTTTTAATTTATATCACTTAATGTGTGTCTTGACTGTACCAAATATGTTTGCCTGTAACTGTCTATCTTTAGGAAAAATTGAAAAAAAAAAAAAATGAATAAGTACCTATACATTTTTCGAAAGAAGTCGAGAATAGCTTTCCTTGGATTTAATTGGAAAATTTAGTGAGGGCAAAAAATATTACTTACTTTTCCAGTGGCGTACCATTTTTTTTTATTAATGGTTGACCCCCTCTCCGTCACTAGTGGAAGTAGACAGGCCAAATTATTTTTAATTTATATCACTTAATGTGTGTCTTGACTGTACCAAATATGTTTGCCTGTAACTGTCTATCTTTAGGAAAAATTGAAAAAAAAAAAAATGAACTTCAACTCCCTGTGTAACGAAAACCGATTTTCTATACATTTTTCGAAAAAAGTCGAGAATAGCTTTCCTTGGATTTAATTGGAAAATTTAGTGAGGGCAAAAAATATTACTTACTTTTCCAGTGGCGTACCATTTTTTTTTATTAATGGTTGACCCCCTCTCCGTCACTAGTGGAAGTAGACAGGCCAAATTATTTTTAATTTATATCACTTAATGTGTGTCTTGACTGTACCAAATATGTTTGCCTGTAACTGTCTATCTTTAGGAAAAATTGAAAAAAAAAATGAATAAGTACCTATACATTTTTCGAAAGAAGTCGAGAATAGCTTTCCTTGGATTTAATTGGAAAATTTAGTGAGGGCAAAAAATATTACTTACTTTTCCAGTGGCGTACCATTTTTTTTTATTAATGGTTGACCCCCTCTCCGTCACTAGTGGAAGTAGACAGGCCAAATTATTTTTAATTTATATCACTTAATGTGTGTCTTGACTGTACCAAATATGTTTGCCTGTAACTGTCTATCTTTAGGAAAAATTGAAAAAAAAAAAAAATGAATAAGTACCTATACATTTTTCGAAAGAAGTCGAGAATAGCTTTCCTTGGATTTAATTGGAAAATTTAGTGAGGGCAAAAAATATTACTTACTTTTCCAGTGGCGTACCATTTTTTTTTATTAATGGTTGACCCCCTCTCCGTCACTAGTGGAAGTAGACAGGCCAAATTATTTTTAATTTATATCACTTAATGTGTGTCTTGACTGTACCAAATATGTTTGCCTGTAACTGTCTATCTTTAGGAAAAATTGAAAAAAAAAAAAAATGAATAAGTACCTATACATTTTTCGAAAGAAGTCGAGAATAGCTTTCCTTGGATTTAATTGGAAAATTTAGTGAGGGCAAAAAATATTACTTACTTTTCCAGTGGCGTACCATTTTTTTTTATTAATGGTTGACCCCCTCTCCGTCACTAGTGGAAGTAGACAGGCCAAATTATTTTTAATTTATATCACTTAATGTGTGTCTTGACTGTACCAAATATGTTTGCCTGTAACTGTCTATCTTTAGGAAAAATTGAAAAAAAAAAAATGAACTTCAACTCCCTGTGTAACGAAAACCGATTTTCTATACATTTTTCGAAAAAAGTCGAGAATAGCTTTCCTTGGATTTAATTGGAAAATTTAGTGAGGGCAAAAAATATTACTTACTTTTCCAGTGGCGTACCATTTTTTTTTATTAATGGTTGACCCCCTCTCCGTCACTAGTGGAAGTAGACAGGCCAAATTATTTTTAATTTATATCACTTAATGTGTGTCTTGACTGTACCAAATATGTTTGCCTGTAACTGTCTATCTTTAGGAAAAATTGAAAAAAAAAAAATGAACTTCAACTCCCTGTGTAACGAAAACCGATTTTCTATACATGTTTATATGAAAAAAAAAACCACTTATTTTCACGTTTTCTATAGATTTTTGAAGTTTTATCCATACAAGTTGGACCACCTTGCTAGGAATGCCTATATACTATTTGCTTATGCATATCTCCACCACTGGGCCTTCCCTATATGCCTCTCCAGACTAGCCGCCACTGGCTTTTGCATAGATTAGATAAATAATAATTGTAGATAGCAGATATATTGATTTTGTATAAAATTTCCCTATAAGATAAGCAGGGTCGAAGAAAAAATGAGAAATTACAATTTTTTTGGTTAATTTGTTGATTAACTTTTTTATGATCCAATAATAAAGAAATTCAATTCTCTTCTAAAGAAGGTAGGTAGGTACCTATTTCTTCAGAGAAGTATACCTACTTAAATAAAGTGCAATATATCTGTAAGTAATTTTGAGGGATCTTTTTTGTAATTTTAAAAAGAAGGTGTATACATACAATATGTCAAATTCTGTGGAGTATGGTGTATGTATATGATTAACAGTTTATTAGCAGTCCTACACCAACTGGAACAACCCGATATAACGAACTTTAGAACTAATAATAGAAGCCGCCAGATGTTTCATATAATTTAAGAGCTAGTGACACAGTACCGGAATAAGTACCTTTGTACCTACTAAAAAATTGGACATTCTTATATTCTGTGCCTGCAGAAGTTCAATAAAATTCTAAGCAACAGACACAAAAATAATACAGTGTGGATAGAAATTGTGGAATATTGCTTATATTTTTTAAAATATTCCTCATATAAAAAACTTGTTTCAATAAAAGTGTTAGGGGAAATTATTTCCCGTTTAGTGATATCAAGCAATCTTTCGTAGCACAAAAAATGTGGTTGCCATGGTAACCGACTTGATTTTTTTAAATGGCACCACATACGTTTTTTGGTGAAAATTGATAGATTGGGACTTTCTGAATACGTTACAATACAATTTTAATGGGATCGCATACGAAAAAAATACAAAAAAAAATCTATTATGCTATTGACAATGTTTATTAAAATAATTATTAACATCAAGTTAGCCATGCCAAAATCAGAACAATGGGAAACTGTCACTAGCTGTCAGTTGCCTGTAATTGTGTGCATTGTTACAGTAAACGTACTTTCTTACTCAATTTTCTGTGTACTTAAGTACTTAGTAAGTTATAATGGCGCTTGAATTAAGTGAAACGGAAAGAATACAGGTTAACATACTAAAGTAGGTACTTAAGTACACAGAAAATTGAGTAAAAAAGTACATTTAGTGTAACATTGTACACAGTTACACAGCTAGTGACAGTTTTGCATTGTTCTGATTTTGGCATGGCTAACTTGATGTTATAATAATTATTTTGATAAACATTGTCAATAGCATAATAGAAAACTTTTTTTTTGTATTTTTTTCTTATGCGACCCCATTAAAATTGTATTGTATCGTATTCAGAAAGTTCCAATGTATCAATTTTCACCAAAAAAAGTATATGGTGCCATTTAAAAAAATTAAATCGGTTACCATGGCAACCACATTTTTTGTGCTACGAAAGATTGCTTGATATCACTAAACGGGAGATAATTTCCCCTAACACTTTTATTAAAACATGTTTTTGATATGAGGAATATTTTAAGAAATATAAGCAATATTCCACAATTTCTATCCACACTGTATAGTGTGTAGGTACAAAAATTCGGATAAAAAATGAAGACAATATAGACTTGAAGAATATAATGATAAACCATTCCAAAGTTCTTGAATACCTTTAATATAAAAAGTTGTTTAAACTTATTTCATTACTTCTTGTCCAGTTTCAAAACTTTTTATTGTTCAATATAGCTATTGCGAATAAGGACGACCTTATTTAATCAACGATGTAGCCAATGAATATAATAATATACACTCGTTCACTTTATATAAGTCTGTAGAGGTTCGTCGGATGTGACTTTTTTATGTTTCTTATGATCCCTTCTAGAATATTATATATATATATATTTAATATACTTACGGAAATATGTACCTAAACTATTCCCAGTTTGAAACTTCAAATTAGCCAGTATTTATCACCTACTCCAATGATGTGGGCATCAGTTTGTATCTCTCGGTGAAACTAACACCCTTCCTCCATCGACGCTAATACTTATTCTCCCTTCATGTGCCGTCGCAGACAATAATAGGCCCGTATATAATTATATTTCCGTCTCAGTCCACCCCTGTTGCCGAGCACAACCAATTTAGCCGCATATTGTGCGCACATTGCCGCTCGTGCAGTGCTGCCTGCATTACCAAATCTGCCCCACCCCCTTCGAGGGTGAACAAATCCAAGTCGTCACCCCCGGGCTGACCATCCCTAGGCCCTAGATTTCAGTCTGATTAACCGACTGACGGTTAAGCGTTGACTGAAGAGTGAATCCCAACGGTTCTAGTCTAGATAGTGCAATAATTCTTCGGATACCACCATGGTGCCGAACGCGGCTGAGGACAACGACAGACTGATGATGGAAGAAGCGGGAGAAACAGTAGAAAGCAACGAAGAACACGGTGAGCAGCCGCAGCCAGTAAGAGCATGTGAAGAACTGTGGAGGAACATCAAATGTGGAAAGAATAGTGAAATGGACAGTATAGAAGATCTCAGAAAGATGATAAGGTTTGCTTTCCAAGGGAGTGACTTGAGATACAGCAATCGCAGCGCAACTAGCTAAGAAACTGTAACTTTTCTATGAGATCCATTTTTAAGTGCATTAAACTAAATAGTGACGAATTATGTGTAATAGCATGTAAGATCATATAATAATATAATATCTAGTCAAAGATATCAAAGAATTGAATCGCACGCACAATTTTTGGTGTTACATAATAAGTTTTTTAATGTATTTTATTTATAGAATAAATATGTATTAATATTTCGTAAACAAGGTTTCGTTATTTCATCTGTATTTACAAAAAGAACTGCCACCCCGAATAATCTAGAGTTGAAAAGTTAAAAAGAATTACAAGTAAGTCCAGCCAGTTTTCACAAACTTACGTGAGTTTATATTGAGCAAAGTTTTCCAGTTTTAACTGAGTTAGTGGAGAAAACCAGCAGGTGGCACAGGAATTTATTACATTGTGGAGTATACAAGGTGTCCAGGAAATGTAGAAGCAGTTACTCAAAAATACGTAAGTAGTAATGACGCATTTTAAAGTTGACCCTCCCCATATATTTTGGTATTATTTTTTTAAAATTTATTCCATAGAATAAAGGAGCCACAAGTCAGAAGCATTGCGGAAACCGCCCACAAAAAATCTAGCTACACCAACTTTCAAACTTTAATTTTGGAGCGAAGACAAATTAAAACAAATTAATTATTGTATTATGTCTTAGGACTCGATGTACTAAGTTGAGGTATAGATATTTTAATTTAGTTTTTAGTTTTTATATAAAATTTTATGAAAAATATTTGGGGTAGCGTGTGGAAATTTCAACAATGGTTCTAACAGTCTATGTGTAGCTTTGTCTATGTTTAAACTAAAAGCTGGTCCTTGAAAATGATACCTAGCCACAGATTACCTAGCATTGAACCAGTAACATTTTGTTGAATTTTCAACTAGGTGATGACAAAGATCATTCATGATCTTTGGTAATAAAGTATTCTATTATTGAGAAAAGGATATATATTTATATAAATATATATCCTATATATTTAAATAAATATATATTTTTTAGATACCCAAATATATATATATATATATATATATATATATATATATCCTTTACGTACTGATTCTATTTTCTTTTAATGTAACGAAATATATATATATATATATATCCTTTACGTACTGATTCTATTTTCTTTTAATGTAACGAAAACCAAAAAACAAAAGTAGGCCGATTGTTTTGTAAGCCGAGTTAGCCGAGACATAATATGCAATCCTGGATAAAATTTTCTTAAAAAAATTTAGATATATTTTTTCGAGTATTTTTCGCCCAAAAGGCAATTTACCTAAGCTAGCGCTGGAAAAATCACAAGAATCATAGTTTAGGATTGCTCTTATTTTCAAATTTGACACAGAGGCATGATCTGAATAACTTTTCCTAATGAAATTTCTCGACAGCTTTTACAAAAAAATTACCTAGGTAGATTGCTTCACTTAAACCGAAATAGTATATTTCATTATACGAGTCTGGAAATAAAGATTTTTCCGTGCGCGCGTGACAAATTCCCGTGTTCGGCTGCGCCTCACACGATGAACGATATTTTTTATTATACTTCTTTGAAAACGGAAACTTAAAACATTTTATCGGCATATTATAATAAATTTAATTGACAAAAAATAAACAATGCAGACAATATAGTGTTTGGTATGTATGATGCGTTTCCATGGTTACTCTCAAATTATTTCAGAGGTGCTTTGTTGTAAATTAGTTATTTCAGATAAGGTGAATAAAACGTCAAAAATATTACAGAAATGTATCTAAATATTGAAACACTTATGAATTAAAATACAAAATAGGTATTTGTTAAATATCAGAGAGCATATAGAGTTTCTTAAATTTAGTTTACTTTGCTGTATATTTCTATTCAGCACACGGAAAGTTTTTCCATGCGCTGTTTCCGTGCGCTAGCCCGAAAACCCCATCTTTCATTATTGCTCAGTACGCCTTGCAAAGGGCATTATGTGACAGATATTCTCACAATAATAAGGTATGAGTCATCCTGGGTTCTTCATGTGAAAAACTGTGTTTTCAATTATTCGAAAAATATGCGTTTTGATATGATTTTATACAGGCTGCCATGTGTTTAATAATGAAGTTCAAAATAGAAAATTCCTCGGAAAACCATAGGCATACCGTTAGTTAGGGTGGGTCCAAAAGGCTATTATTGCCACGAGATCTTGTATTTTAATAATTAATTTTTCCACGTTTCTGAACAGGCTGCCAATGAGAAGTATGCAAGTTCTTATTATGAAAATGCTGAAAAAAGATGGCATAGGTACCTTTCGCGCATGTCCAAGTACTGTTTAAATTGAATGTTATTTACGAGTTATTCGATGTAAAGTGTACTTGGACATGCGCAAACGGTATGCCATCTTTTCTTCAGCAGTTTCATAACAAGAACTTGCATACTTCTCATTGGTAGCCTGTTCAGAAACGTGGAAAAATTAATTATTAAAATACAAGATCACCTGGCAATAATAGCCCTTTGGACCCACCCTAACGGTATGCCTATGGTTTTCCGAGGAATTTTCTATTTTGAACTTTATTATAAAACACATGGCAGCCTGTATAAAATCATATCAAAACGCATATTTTTCGAATAATTGAAAGGTCAGTTTTTCACATGAAGAACCCAGGATGACTCTCTGATTCATACCTTATTATTGTGAGAATATGTGCCACATAATGCCCTTTGCAAGGCATACTGAGTAAAATCACGTCCACAAATCTGTCACTATCTCCCGGTCTATAAGGTGTTTTCAAAGAAGTATAATAAAAATAAGTTTTTGGCTCCTGTCAAACGCTTAATTGATTTGTAAACAATAAAATGTAACTCTCGTATATTATATATTTCTTATCTATGATGTAACTCAAATTACTTCTAACAAAGCAGTAGGCCTAAATCCTCGAACGTCAAATTCAAACTATTTTTTTTTATCATTTACTCCTACATATAGCCAAGTCCATCCGTATGGACAGACTAGTGTACTTTGAAATAATTTTAATTTTTGTAAATATTCAACTAAATAAAAACTCAAAGCACATGTTACTTGTATAATATTTTTATTTTGTACATCACCTCGGAGAATGGATCCTTGGGTGTCTATATAAGAAGTACCTCGTTGAGACCTCTTATACACCTATACAATATAAAATATGACTAGACTTTGAAATGTATAAAAATATACAATGACTAGAAAAGTTTCTTATACACTACTTAAATATTTCGTTTTACTACATCTAGATTTTTTTTTTAAAAATGACGATACAAACTCGAAACTTAAAATAGGTACAAAAAATTCAGATTAATATTTTAAACTAAATCACTTAATTTCTAACAGTCTTAATATTAATTTTGACTAGAAATATTATAAGCAGTTATGTCATCAAAGATGATGCAGACCATTTTTCTCAATACATATACAGGATGTGTTTAAGCTTTGAGCGAAATAAGCACGTTCAAACTCGCGGCTTGTTTTTTATCATATTTATAAAATTTTAAAAGTCGGAATTTTCAATTCCAACTCTAGCTCCTAGGTCACACTATAGATACATCCTGATTCTGTATACAGTGTAAAAAAAATGAGAGCTTCTATAAAAAGTTATTACAAGAAGAAAATATGTAGGCACATACACTGGAGATCATTTTCTTATAGACACAATTTAATCATAATATTGATTTTGATTATCTATAATGTCGTGGTGATCACTCTCTGTCCCTGAGCAACCTCTCCCTGAGAGCAGTGACGGTAGGGTGGTCCTGGGGCAGTCCTAAGTCAGACAGAAATCGTAGGGCTTCGAGGGCGCATGCGCTGTACCCTGAAGCTTCCGCATCGTGCTCTTCCTCGGAGTTGATCTCAGCCTGGAGTTCGCAGACCTTCTGCAAGCAAACCTTCAGGAGCTCGTTGATATGGCGGTCAGACGGTCGGTGTGCCTGCGAAGCGAAAAAATATCTTGAAAGCAGACACATTATTGATGCAGGAAAGACAATGTTGAAAATAAAATTCGTAAATATCTATATTCTTATAAATATTACCTATAGACTCTGAGGCTTTGTAACAAAAAACAGTGTCACAAGGAACAATCCCACCCCCCTGAACTCTTTAAGTTTTTGACATATCAAAATACTTTCCAGGCAAAATTTGTAGCATATTACAAAACGATTTTCGTGACCTTCGTGAACAATCAGGGATGAGTTTCTCAAAAGCGGGGCAAACCAGACATACCTACGTTATCTTAATAGGAACACCATATATATTATTTAGATAGATATAGATTTCATTTGTATTTGTTATTTTTAGGTATATTATCAGGGATAATATAGCAAGTGCAAGTGGTGTGCCTATTATCGATACTAGCTTTTGCTAATTTTACGAATTATAATCATAAAACTGAAAATACTAAGACTGCTCAGCAGGAGTGGTATTTTTTTAGCATTGGGATTATAATGAGTTAATAAATGAAGGAAAAGTATTATCTGATTATTAGGCATACCATGAGGTGTATTTAGGAAGAGAATTTAACAACTGCAAATAAATAATTATTCGGTGTTTAAGCCCAAATTTGAGAACCAAACTTATTAAATAAATTAACTGCAAAAATTATAAAAGCTGATGCACTATTGCCATGTTATCTGCTAACAATAATTCTTTAGATTTATAAAATGATGTACTTATCACAAAATAATATCATAAGTATTTTCTCTTCTTTCGCGAAAACTGTTTTTTTCTTCATTTATGGGTACATTGCGGTATATATTTAATAGGGCTAAATTACTTAGTCTGTCTTGGACCATATTGGTACGTAACCAAGTTTTAATTCTTTTAAGTGGAAAAAAAATTCCGCCGATGCATTGATTATCGGGAAACTTGCAAGTATTCTCAAAAATTTTCTTGCCGTTGTCGCGATGCGACTTCGTACTGGTGTTGCCAGAACAAGCTTGAGAAACTGAGGAAAATGGAAAATATACTAAAAACGCTCTTTAATTGTACACTAGAGGTAAATATTTCATGTCCCTAGAATTCCCTAAAAGGCGGCCATATTGATATTATTGATAGGTGAGGACACGGCCGTAATCAACAGAATTTACATTTTAAACACACGAATCCTAAGTTTAAATAGATAGAAATTAACATTAAACTCTGTTCTTTGAAGCATAGAAAAAGGCTATAAGTGGTTATAGTTTCATTGTTTGAAGTTAGGTTAGAGCTACAGACACATAGAGATTGCATATCAATTAAAGCACAGACCTATATAAGCTATATAGGTCTGTGGTTAAAGTTAGGGATTTGTCACAAGTTCTGACAGTTCCGCCCCCCTGTATAATATTTCAAAAATTATCACTAGCAATCGCCCTAGTGCTTGAATTATTGCCGGAAATTTGTCGAGTACACGAATTTATTTTAAAAATTCGTGTTAGAGAAAATTTTCCGGATATTAATTCAAGAACGTGTGGGGGTTATTATCAACATTTTTGTTGAGTATAATGTTACAATGTCACATTTATAATAAAAGTCCCGAATTTTTTTATTTCGCCATAAACACGCCACCAATTCCCCTGAAAACCTAAAGAACTAGGGTATGGGTCGTAGGGGATTTACTGGTATTCATATTTTTTAGTATTATTACGATTCTAGGCCGTGAAGCCTCTGACGCTGTTTCCACGGTTCAATTGCGCTTAATTCAGACGCGGCAACAAAGTTTATAGAAAATCGGGAAATTTTTCTATGCATACCCCTTGACAAAATCAAAATGATCAAAAATCGATCTTTCCACATCTGAATACGTCATTATATGATTTATTCAAATTTGAATTAGGGCTTCTAAATTTAAATATAGTTTACTAAATTTTCAATTTACAAAATTATCAAAAATCGATCTTTTGACATCTGAATAAGTCTATTACATATATGATTTGTTTAAATTTAAATTAGGGTTTCTAGATTTAAATATAGTTTATTAAATTTAAAAATGAATTTTTTTAAAATTTAAATATGATTTTCTAAACATTAATTAAAGTCGACAGATTTAATTTTAAAAAAGCTTACAACCACAAGACATCGTCGCGGGTTTCTTAATTTAAACATAGTTTAATAATTGTGAACATGATTTTTTAAATTTATATATGATTTTGTTAAAGCCCACCCCACGGATCCCCCACCCCACGGGTCACATACCCCAGGGGTCGCTCACCCCACGGGTCCCCCACCCCATGGGTCACCTACCCCACGGGTCGCCTACGCCACGGGTTGCACTTTATTGATTGACTGATGATCCCGAAAGCCTACACCTCCAGCCAATCCGGAGATAATAAAACTAAAAACCGAACTTCGAGTTTTCACTTTCGATTTGACTTTGAAGGCCATTTGTGCCGAAACGGTTAGGGCCACGATATTCTACGTTACGCCAATCGACGCAGCGCCTCGAGATGTATAAGATACTGCGAAATCAGACCCCTGGAAAATTCACTGCGCGCGTGGCGAATATTTCCCCGAGATTTTCGGGGGGTCAACCCCTTTGGAAACTGAGATTTGAGGATTTCGCAAAAAAATAAAATTGGCCGGAAACAGGCCTAGCCGACGCAGTTTGACCCGTAGAAACCGAAAATCCGGTCGAAATTGAACTTGGACGTTTCTTAATGCCCGGCCAGCGCACTTTTTCGAAAAACAGCTAAATTTTCAATTTTCCAACTTTTTAAACGAAGTCAGAATGAGTCCAAAACCAGCCTATCGGACGTATATTGCCCCTTAGAACACGGATCCGGCCTCCAAATTCCTCTAAAAAATTTCTAAGTGCCCGGCCAGCGCACTTATTTGAATTTCCAAAAATGTTAGCTGATTTCGTCCAGTCGTTTCCGAGATTTCGTATTTAATGTCCAAAATTGTCCAAAACCTCCAAAATCGAAGGGTCGAATTTTCAAAAAAATTATTTGCTGGAAACTGGTGAGCCCTACTTCTTCGGGACCGTGCTAAATCGATTCAGCTAGTCGATTTACTTAGGAAAAGTTCCATTCCACGCGCTGTAGCCTGTGGCCTTACCTCTTAGTGTAATTATCTGTGCTGTAATACCGAACCGTGTGGTTGTGTGGTGTGATTAACCATATTATTATATATTGTTCTTGAATTAATACATAAAATTGGGGAATTATTAAAATTTTTAGATTTTAAACTGAAACAAAAATTTTAGTTTGTTATTTTATGCTTATTATTTTGTAGGTAGGTAGTTATTCTACCCACATTTATTTAAATAAAAATATTTCATTTTTATAAACTTTTTCTAACGAAATGTAAAGAAACCAAATTTTGATTTCGGGACCATTTTTTGAGACTTTCGGGACTAGTACCGGGACTTAAAATTTGGGACCGAAGTCCCGAATACCTTTTCGGTCCTGGGATTTGGGAACCCTACCTCTGATTGGTCAAAAAAGGTAGGTATGGAATTTTCGTATGTAATATCACTAGTGCCGGAAATTTTATCGATACTTTTTTCGAAAGCGCTATTTTGCCTAGAAAGATCACGAGTATAAATTGGGCTTTTATTTTCTGATAAAATAGCTCCAGGGATTTTATCTCTGAAAATAAAAGGCCAATTTGTACGAGTAGTTTTGCCAATGGGCAAAATAGGGCTTGAGAATAAAATTATCTAGAAAAATTTCCGGCACGAGTTGTATTTGTCGAGATTATTTCACGACTACGATTTAACAATTTCTGTATTAATTTTTTCTATGTCTACATTTCCAAAACGACTCATTTTGAACGGAGTTTATTGACAGCTTCGACTGTAGCGTTCGAGTAAACAAACATGACGCTTGGCTATCCAAGGCGAATGCGATTATACCTACACTCTGTCGGCGTTGGTTTATTTTCTGAATGTGTCATAAATTTAAATGGAGGCGGCACGGGCGTAGCCAGGATTTAGTTTTGGGGGGGGGGGTTTAGTTTGAGAAGTAAATAAAGCAACAAAAATATACTTACATGAAATTTAATATCTATATATTCATCCGAAAAACTACGACATATTTATAAAGTTCTTAACTTTAAATGAAATGGATAAATTAATTTCGTTCCTCTGCGCTAAATCTAAAACCATTAAAGAAGAAATCTTCGGCTTTTTCTTTTAAATACATCCACTACTTCATCTGCATGAATTTCTGTTCCATAGTGAATGTTCATTAGAGCCAAACCATTAAGTCTGTTTTCACTTGTAGTGTTTCGTAAATAGTTTTTCAGTCCCCTTAGGCTCGAGAAAGACCTTTCTGGGGTAGCAGTGGATACAGGAATGGTAGCCAAGATTTGTAGTAATGTGTAAATATTAGGATAAAGGTTTTTATCGCACATATCTAGGCATTCCAAACTAGGTTTCGGGGTAGGCAGTCTTCTTATCAGCATGCAAGGTAGCTGAAGCTTTGAGAGCTAAATCCAAATTTGTTTCTTTATTAGAAACCCCTTGACCTTGACTACACCACTTTTTCCAGTAGTCCATACCTTTAAGTTTATCACCCTTCCTTTTTTTCCCCTCCATTTTTCGACAGTAATAATGATTCACGTATCTATCCTTAACAAGGTCATCGAATAACAGCGCACTAAAATTACTCACTTACACGGTACACTTAATTCTCTTCACTATTCGTTCACCACTTTTCACTTTTATTCGCTTCGAGTTCGCATGGAACAATACTGCCGTAAGCGCGGTCACGTGCCGCGGCGCCGCTTATATAGCAGCCCAGTAGCCGTCCAGAAACTTCCACGAACTTCCACAAAGTTCCGCTCATTTCGACCGAGGGGCGTGGCGAATAATCGAGAAACAACGCAAAGTGTCCCTACAATACAAAATAGTTCGGCTGCAACTGCGTCTGCCTCTCGTCAAAAGATGGCGCTAGGCGCTACTATTACTACATATATTCAGACGTAATAATAATTTAACTCTTCACTCCTCGTATTTTTTCGGTATAATATTAGGTAATATTTTGCTTATTTCGGGGGGGGGGGGGGGGTTGAACCCCCGAAACCCGTATCAAAATTATTGTTGAGTAGGTATATGCTACAATGTCACATTATAATAATGACATCTGTCAAAAAATTTCCGCTGTAATCACCTCCTGCTGCCTAGAGCAAGTGAGAATATTTCCGGAAATTTTTTGAGTTGCCATGACAACGAAGCAAAAAACGAGCCTCTGATTGGTTAAAAAATGTAGGTATGGAATATTCATTGTCATTTCATTGGTTCATATTGGCAGGCGTTGAATTCTTTGTGCAAGCAACCAGCAACCATTTCGCAGAAACATATGCCCTATTTCTTAAGCCTTTTGATAGCAAGCTCATTGGTAATATTTGATCCCAATGGAAAACCATTGAGTTTCCGATGTATGTTTTTTTATAGGAAAAAAAATAAAAAAAATCATCTTATTTTGACTTTTCACGGCAGATACGAAACAAAGTATACAGAGTGAGTCGAAGTTAAACCGCCATACTCAAAATTTGAGTAGTATTTTTAAAAATAAATGGGGTTCTTCATATAACATTTTGTCCAAAAACGCTTCGTTTTCGACATACAGGGCGTCAAAGTTTTCTTTTAAAAACAGAAAAAAATTAGTATTTTCGGTTCCATTTATGCTATCGAGTTGAAAATTGGTACTTTTATGTTTTCTGGGACGGCGATTATGATTTTTCTATCAACTTTCTTCTAGCCGCTAGAGGGCGTTGGCTACGTCGTTACTTTCAAACAAAAGTGTTTTAAACTTTTTTCGTAGTAAGAATTCCAAATGAATAAATCCCATTTCTTAGCCTACTACAAAATTTTAATTTTTTTGGAATTCACGCGCACCGCGACACAAAATTGCGTTTTTCATGAAAACGGTTAAGGTTTTCGTATTTTTACAAGAGACATTTTTTGTTCAAAATTGAATGTAATTTAATATTCCGCTGTCTAAAATGCAGATTTTTCAACGACAAAACAGTTTAAAACACTTTTGTTCGAAAGTAACGACGTAGCCAACGCCCTCTAGCGGCTAGAAGAAAGTTGATAGAAAATTCATAATCGCCGTCCCAGAAAACATAAAAGTACCAATTTTCAACTCGATAGCATAAATGGAACCGAAAATACTAATTTTTTTCTGATTTTAAAAGAAAACTTTGACGCCCTGTATGTCGAAAACGTAGCGTTTTTGGACAAAATGTTATATGAAGAACCCCATCTATTTTTAAAAATACTACTCAAATTTTGAGTATGGCGGTTTAACTTCGACTCACCCTGTAGAACGCCTTAGCTGAGACACCCCATCGCCCATCGTATACTCACCCTCCGTCTACCCACGTTCCCGCTCCTCCTGACCCCATCCCCGCTATTCCGGTCGCCTCCGCCGCCGCGCTTCGGCAACTTCATCTGGCCGACTTCTCCAGACCGGCAAGACGGGCGCGGTGCATGTCACTTCCACCGGCAGTCGGCACGCTCGCTCACCATCCACGCTTCTTCGGGCGCAATCTTCGGCGGACTGCCGGCCCCCGCCAGCTGATGCCGTGCACTTGGCCCGGCTGCACCCGCTGCGTCGGTGAATCGCGTGGCCTGGGTGGGGGGGCGACCTCGGGCCCCCCCCATTCAATCTCTTCGAGTTGGCCGGCCATAGGCGCGTCAACAGGGCCGTTCCGAGCGGGGGGACAGAACGTGCACAATCAGGGGGGCGGCAAAAAAATAATACAAAATGAATATTTTTCGTCTTAAAAAAATCACCGTCAATATGTGTAGTAATAAAATCAAATGAAACAAAGAAATAATAATAATTATACTCTTACTTTACTTACTCTTCAGTTTAATTTTTAACCTGCCAGTCCGGTTAAATATTATAGTTGCCCAATTTATATTGTGTATACGCGCAATTGGAGAATTACGTGCAAAACATACTTTTTTGAAATCGGCATTAAAATGTCCCAAAATCGTCATTAAAAGCACAGAAATCGTACAATAATGTAGCTCATTATTGTACGATTTTTTCAATAAGTAGGCCTTGGCGAGATGTAAACATCAAACGTCAGACGCGGAGAAATCGCCCGTCAAAAGTGACCAAATATTCAAAACCCGGCCGATAAAGGCTCATTTAACTATTCGTACACATTGCGAAATTGTTTCCTATAGCAGCGCAATCCTTCAGTATACATATTTTAGTAAATTTGAATATCAATAGATTTGTTGTGTAGGCTGCACAAGAAGCAGCAGTTTGATTTTTCTGTCAGAAGGTGCCGTACGTCATTATACTTGTCCTAGGTAGAGCGATCGGTAAAGTCAAGCAACGCCGCGCGTAGTCGGTTCGTGGACGGGTGATCCCTTATTATTATTTTCTTGCCTAATAAAACATTTTTTTTTCCAATTTCAAAAAAAATATAATATGTACCTCGGCACTGAAGTTCTTTTTATGACTCATGTGGTTTATTTGCCTCGGCCAGAGGCCTCAGCAACTAAACTCCACATGAGTCATAAAAAGTTAAACTTCAGTGCCTTGGTACATAAATAACTATTTCTTGAAATCGGCATTAAAATGTCCCAAAATCGTCATTAAAAGCACAGAAATCGTACAATAATGTAGCCCATTATTGTACGATTTTTTCAATAAGTAGGCCTTGGCGAGATGTAAACATCAAACGTCAGACGCGGAGAAATCGCCCGTCAAAAGTGACCAAATATTCAAAACCCGGCCGATAAAGGCTCATTTAACTATTCGTACACATTGCGAAATTGTTTCCTATAGCAGCGCAATCCTTCAGTATACATATTTTAGTAAATTTGAAAAACAATAGATTTGTTGTGTAAGCTGCACAAGAAGCAGCAGTTTGGTTTTTCTGTCAGAAGGTGCCATACGTCATTATGCTTGTGCTAGGTAGAGCGATCGGTAAAGTCAAGCAACGCCGCGCGTAGTCGGTTCGTGGACGGGTGATCCCTTATTATTATTTTCTTGCCTAATAAAACATTTTTTTTCCGATTTCAAGAAAAATATAATATGTACCTCGGCACTGAAGTTCTTTTTATGACTCATGTGGTTTATTTGCCTCGGCCAGAGGCCTCAGCAACTAAACTCCACATGAGTCATAAAAAGTTGAACTTCAGTGCCTTGGTACATAAATAACTATTATCTGGGAACGAAAAAGAGTTCCATGGCAATATTAGATACCTACCATTATTCAGTCTATACAAGAAAGGTTTTCTAGCTTAAACGATTGTAACAATTCATTTAAATTTTTTTACGAATTTGATGCGATGGAAAAAGACGAGTTAAAAAAATGTCGTATAGATTTTAACAAACGTTTACAACATACAGAAGGGGATACTCTTTAGAAATACGTTGATGGCAATGAACTTTACCATGAAATTACCTATGTCTCTCAAAGAAATTATGCCTACTTTAAAAAGTCCATAAGATATTCTTGACTACATATTAAAAAACGATAATTTCTTGTTTTCCTAACTTATCAATAGCTCAGGTGAAAGAAGCTTTAGTATAAAGTGCGGCTTATAAAAAATTATTTGAGATCCACTATGTCGCAAGAAATGTTGACAAATCTTGCCATGATTTCAATAGAACAAGAGATTTGTCAAAACCTATCTATCGCAAGTTATCCACACTTTTGCTTCAATGAAAGCGCGGAGAGTGTCGCTTTAATACGTATTATAGTTTCTTAATAGTTTGTTAGTTTTTTTAAATATTCCTGTATTGTTGTGTTTCTTTTAATTAAGGGTAACATGATTAGAACTGAGATTTTTTCGACTTTGTATGTACTATAATGTATACATTTTCCTTGTACCTAATTACAAAGTAGGTTTACGTCTTTAATGAAGTGCCTCTGAAGTGCTTAGGTTAGTAATTGCTAATAAAAATTAATAGGATTTTCACGATATTTTGATTTATTTTCCTATATTTTAACGAACAAACTTATTATTGAGTACAATTTGTGCCTTAAACTAATTTTTTTCATGGAGGGGGGCGGAATTTTTTTTTTGCACGGGGCGCCAAAATGGTTAGGAACGGCCCTGCGCGTCAAAATAACAAATTTACATTGAACATTTTTTAACACAAATATTATATCATTATATGGGCCTTTATCATTATTTCTTTCTCGTTTTCAGGGCTTATTTCATTTATATAGTGTCTAAGTCCACCAGTTATATTTTTTCTTTAGGTCGAAAATTAAAATAAGAATTCATCATACAGTAGTGTATATGTTACAGACCGTATATGTACAAAAGGACTAGTCCATATGTAAACGGACTGAAGAAGTCCATATGTATAAGAAGCTTGTCCATCAACAAACGGTCTAGTCGGTTTGCAAAAGGACTAGTCCTATTATATACGGTCTATCTGCAACTAGACCATATATCACAGAGAGATTTAAACAAAGACAGAATGTATGTGCAATGTTTTCCGGGCGGTTTCGACGTACCTATGCCATTTCTGAATTACCCCTTCTTTTTTATATAGGACCATCAAAGAAGGATATTACTTCTTGCTGGTACGTAGTATTTTGAAGGAAAAAAAGGTAATTATTTAGTATAATGTATAGGTACCCTAGATTTTTTCTGCAAAATACATAGGTACTCAAAAGAAGGCATATTCTTCTTTAATGGGCCTATATGTATAAAAAAACAAGGGTAATTCACTACGATTGCACATACAGTCTGAATGTCAATAGTCCGTATGTTAACGGTCTAGTCCGTATATGAAATGCCATGTCATTTACACACGGTCTGCGCCATTTAGACCGTATAGATACAGCCTGGACCGTATACATACGGTCTGTTTTCATATAGGTACGGGCTGTAACATATACAAATCGATATAAAAAATTATTTGGTGACATATTATACAAAAACTATTTAGCGATTTTTTTTATTTAAAATCTAACATTACAACTTTAATCAGGACACCCCAAAACTCCCATGTACCAAACTTGAACAAAAAATCTACAAGGAGTTCCATACTACAGGGTGCCAAAGTTGAGCAAAATTGTAATTTTAATATAAACTATGGTTTATATTAAGAAATATATATAGCTTTGGTACATATCTCAAAAACTATTAACGCTACCAAAAAACTAATTATTCCATTCGATTCTACGCCAAAAAATCTATAAAAATAGTTGATTAAATTTGTCGATATATATGTATATAAGTTGTAGCCAGGAGAGAAGGTTGTCAAAAAATCGAAAATTTCAGTCCTGCGCCAATCGCGGAAACTATAAAACTTATCTAAAATCTGATTGGTCCACCAAATTCCTCTCAAAAAAGTAGTACAGTGACGTGAAAACCGCAACCCTCTAGCTTTAATAATAACCGAGATTTTTGAGAAAAACACCCAAAAACACCCTAAATGGGACACCCTGTATATGAAAAATTCCATTGGTGATGTCATTATTAACGTCATAAATATGTTTTCTTACCTTTTTGTTGTAAATACAGAACAAGCGAGCAGATGGGACACATCAAATTGAATGGGACATTTTGTTTTACACAACATACATAATTAAAGATTTCTACAAATAATTTAATTTTCGAGCCCAAGAGGGTTCAAATTTTACGGTAATCCATACAAGAAAACTAATGTCACACATTAGTGTCAGTCCTTGCAAACAATTCCATGTTAAACTTTTGTCCGAATGAAAAAAATATATAAAAAATTACAGCGATTGAATTTTTTAAGATTTTTAGATTTTTGGCCATAGTTTTCGTAGGTGGCCGTGGACAGCAATTTTCATTATGACAAAAGAAGGCCGCCCAGAAGGGGTATGTTTAAACGTCAAATACCGTAAATTGCCTCCAAATTTAATTAAAACAATATTTTCTGCACAGGAAAACAGCTAGAAGTTACCTGCATTCCTTTGATTTTTTTCTATTCCTATTAATTTTTAATTATAAGTGTTTTTATGGCTGACCCCATGTTCCTATAATATACTTTAGATCTCACCTTAGATCTAACGATTTTGCTTACAATTGGAAATTATAATTATGCCAAAAGGGCAAACCGATATTGTATACTATCATTTATGCAAAATGTGGTGAGATACTCAAATTTTATTTATTAATCTAATAATTTTAATTATACAAATTACAGTATATCACTCAACCTCAACGATAAAACAATTCAAAACTGAAGCTTCTGGGTAAATACAATTTTAACCGTTGATCGGAGATGAGTTTACTATTATTCTATGGCACGCCTATGTCCTAAATCACACATGTAAAGAGTGTATACGTAAAGCTGCGGCACACGTAGGTATTGGCGACTGCCAAGGGGGGTTTGCGAGTGTTTAGTTTCGACCCCTGTGCTGTGCGGCAGAGATATACACCGGAGAGAGCTTTGAACCAGGGCCGGCTCAAGCTTTTGCGGGACCGGGTGCCGCATGAAAGTGCGAGGGCCCCGACAAGGAATTACTTAGTCCTTTACAACGACACCACGCCGCTAACAATAGTTTTGTTTCAACATCACATAGTCCAGAACCAGTTTCTAGCGAATCAGAATACAGAAAGTTTCCGGAACCGGTTCAGAACTGCTGGTGGAACAAACCCTGTATAATTTGTTCAGTTCAATTGGAATTATTGGTACGCCACTAGAATTAGCTAGTGGATCACCCTGTGCACGGGACTCGGAGGCGCCCTTCGCACCCGCCTAGAGCCGGCCCTGCTTTAAACTTTGAGCCTCCGAATTTGTCAAGCTAGATAAGCCTTTTTCTGTGGGTTTCAATTGTAGCTTGAGCTTTAAAACAGGTTATGAAAAAATTGGATTTTAAGTCCCTGTTCGAAGGACACAGGAAAGAAGTTGGAGAAGAATAAATGTTCATAAATTTCACGATTAGGATGGAAGAAAGCTTTATTTCGAATCTGTCTGGGTGTTTAGCGGATCAAGTGTTTTTACTGTAGAATAATAATAAAAAATAAAAGTTATTTATTTACCACTGAAATTCAACTTTTTATGTGCGGAATTTAGTTGCCAAGGCCTCTGGCCGAGGCAAATAAACCACATGAGTCATAAAACGAACTTCAGGAAAAAAGTTTCATTAGGCAAAAAAATTACCCGTCCATGAAGCGACTGCGCGCGGCATTGCTTGACTGTGACGATCGCTCTACCTAGGTCAAGTATCACGGGGCACGGCGCTTCCCAATAGAAACTTCAAACTGCTGCCTATTGTGTAGCCTTCATGAAAAATAGATTGATATTCAAACCTACTAAAATATTTATACCGAAAGATTGCGTTGCTATAGATAACAATTTCGCAATGTGTACGAAAAGTTAAATGGGCCTTTATCGGCCGGGTTTTGAATATTTGGTCACTTTTGACGGGCGATGGCTCCGCGTCTGACGTTTGATGTTTGCATCTCGCCAAGGCTACTTCGAAAACCAATGACGTCAGAACCTATAGACAGGTTTGTTTTGATAAACGCTTGACGCCCAGAACTAATCACAATCTAAGCGCTCCATTAAATTATTCCAAAAATGTCGCGAGATTGTCAGAAATTGCCCCTTTTTGTCGAGCCGTAGCGAACTTATTTCGACTCTGGGCTCGGAGGCTGGCGTCGTTAGACCATCCCCCGAGCCTTCAGGTGAGGTTCTGATGCTTCCGGCACCCCCAAACAAGAAAAACATGCGATATCTAAGTGTGATTCTGGAGAAACTATAACCGGGAATCACCGGGTGTATAGTTGGTTGATGGTTGACTTTCTGTCTTTGTTTGTAGCATGTTTTTAGAATAGTATGGATATATTTAATCTTGGAGTCAAAATAAAGGGCATTTTAACAATGGGGCACCACGTCTATAGGTTTTGACGTCATTGCCGAAATCTATTAAAATAGGTACGATAGATACAATAACAAAGAAATATATGATTTAACCATCTCTTCCTTAGGTAACAATACATTAACAGGCGGCTTTCTTTAGAAAGAAATGATACTCGTATAATGGAGTTGTGGTCTTTTTTCACCAGATGTATCAGTTCACCAGACATTGCCCACATGGCACCCTGTAGGTATATGAAAGTGTCCGGTGATGGTGATCTTGTTATTATGTCAAGTATCTTTAGAGTCTCGTCCAGAACCAAGAGCTGAAAAATACCTGACTCGTGCTCTCTCCCTGTCTCGGCAGTCCCAACAAAAACTAAAATACGTAGGTATTTCGGCAGCTGTTCGATGGCAGATGCGTGTGCCGTACGCCGTACGCCGAACGTCGCGCAGTTTACTGGTTGCGTTTCTACAGTGTGTCCGCGTTTGCTCAGTGAACACTCGAGAAATCTATAAAGAGCCGAGAAAAGTTCGGCATTGTGTTTTTTCCTTGACCTAGGGGAAGATTGAAAATTGACCACTTTAAAAAATGCTACCTATACTCCTGGAACAATCTTCCGGCCGAAATACCTAGTATATAGTGTCTGTGAAATATCTTCCCTTAGCTCAATCTAAAAAATATATAATGCCGAATTTTTCTCAGCTCTTCGTACATATTTGTTCAAAGGCAAACGCGGACACATTGTATACGTGGCCCGAGGGTGAGGAGTGTTTGAGGGAGGGTTGGGGGTGGCTTGATCAGTTCAAAAACCGTTGGGTTTTGGGGGCAGGTGGCAGATAGATGATGTGGGGCTACAATAAATAAAATCTAGGGTAGCCAGATATCGATTTTAATGAAAGGTGCGTAAATTTGATCCACGACATCATTTTACGTATAAAAAGTACCTATTTAGGTACGTATCTACCATTTTTTACCTCGAAAACTTCGAATTTGATTTTGATATTATAAATATTTGACCACAAATTCTTTGGACTAATATTAAAACAATAATGTGACTTTTCTTATGCCATTATAATGCTCCTGTGATGATATCGTCTAGTCTAGAATAGTTATTTATGTACCAAGGCACTAAAGTTCACCTTTTTATGACTCATGTGGAATTTGGTTGCCGAGGAAAATAAACCACATGGGTCATCAGAAGAACTTCATTGCCGACGTACAACATATAATATTTTTTTGAAATCGGAAAAAAAATGTTTTATTAGGCAAGAAAATAATAATAAGGGATCACCCGTCCACCGACTACGCGCGGCGTTGCTTAATTAACTTTGACGATCGCTCTACCTAGGTCGAGTATGACGAGGCACGGCGCTTCCCAACAGAAACTCCAAACTGCCGCCTGTTGTGCAGCCTCCATGAAAAATAGATTGATATTCAAACCTATACTAAAATACGTATACTGAAAGATTGCGATACTATGGGTAACAGTTTCGCAATGTGTACGAAAATTTAAATGGGCCTTTATTGGCCGGGTTTTGGATATTTGGTCACTTTTGACGGGCGATGGTTCCGCGTATGACGTTTGATGTTTACATCTCGTCAAGGCCTACTTATTTAAAAAATCGTACAATAATGGGCTACTTCAGTGCCGATTTCTGAGCTTTTAATGATGATGATGTACAAATTTGGTAAATGTATTCTAAAAACAAATAGAACAAATAATTATTAACGACGCAAACTTTGACATCTTAGCTCTTTTCGGTGTACGCCTAAGAAATTAATAATTTCTTAGATGAAGTATTAATTTTCCCTAAATTATTTACTCGATCTCAAATTTGGTATGAGTTTTCGATAAAGTCAATTTCGTAATTGGCCTACTAAAATGATATTACCTATAAAAGATTTTGGATGTTTTGGAAAATTGTGCTCTCAGCTTCTTACTATACGTAAGTCTACATTAGTTAGGTATACCAATCCAATGAAAAAAATTAATAGAAAAAAAAATAATTTTAAAAACAAGATTTTATTTAAATGCTCTGGAAAGAAGAAAATAAACTTTATAATAAATCAAACCAAGGCAAACCCATAATTTTGTTACATTATAAAATTGTATATGATATGAGATTTTCGTGTGTAAATTTCTTTTATAGAAAAATATATTTTCTAGTTAGAATTACTTTCAAGCTATTATATCATATACAATTTTATAATGTAACAAAATTATGGGTTTGCCTTGGTTTGATTTATTATAAAGTTTATTTTCTTCTTTTCAGACCATTTAAATAAAAGCTTGTTTTTAAAAATATTTTTTTACTATTAATTTTATTTTCAACTTTTTAGTTCTACTCTTCAAGCCCTTTCATTTAATGCCCATATTATGGGAAAAGAAAATGTAATCCGCCGTGTTGGAGCGGCGGCCATATTGAATTTAGTGTGATGTCACTAACTTTATCGTTTTCTACTCTTCAAGCCCTTTCATTTGATACCCATATTAAGAGGGTTGACAAAAAATCCATCTTCCGCCATCTTGGAGTTACGGCCATATTGAATTTAGTGTGATGTCACTAACTTTATCGTTTTCTACTCTTCAAGCCCTTTCATTTGATACCCATATTAAGGGGGTTGACAAAAAATACATCATCCGCCATCTTGTGGCGACGGCCATTTTGAAAGTATTACAATATTGAGTATTGTATATTGTATTGTATATTGTTAAATTTCCTAAATGCCTAATGAGAACAATAAATATATCAAGGTAGAACATACTTCATCTATTTAAACATTGGCATTATTCTTATCTCTACCTACCTACTCGTGAGTAATGTACAAGGATATTGCGTTATTTGGAATATTGTGATCAAATCATCCCGCAACATGCAGCTGTTGCAGACTGAAAGTGGGGAAATTCTCTGCACCACAATTCTGTAGTTCAGATGCATTCGTGACCTCGTGCTAACTTAAACGTCAGTTAGCACAAGTAGGTAATTGCAATTCCGCGTGTCGAGCGCAGTGGCGTAGCCAGCATTTAGGGGCGGGGGGTGAAATTTTCCGAAATATTTTCTTTGCGAAATATTGCCGTCTATTGTGTTTAGTCGGATTGAAATAGGTAAACAAAAATTAGAAAAATCCAACGAAAATACAATGCTGTTCATAAACTTTCCACTAAATGGGAAAAAATTATTATTACATTTTTTTGAAAATATGATTGCGGATTACGTTGGTGCAAGTTTTGGGTACACTATTGCGCTGAAGAAAGTCGAGAGCCCATGCCTGTCAAATACGACATTTAAAATAAAAATTGGGAAAACGGGTTTTTGCCTTAGAAATCGGAAAATGTATTCGTATTGTAATATTGTATGTCTATGTCAATTTTTAGAAGGATATTAGTTTTTCTTAATTGATATTCCAGGAATTTAAACTGAAACCATAAAATTCAATACAAAACTATATTACCTTATCATTTTGCTAAACTAAATTTTGTGTAAAAATTTGTGAAGTCGGTGTTATTTTTTTTTTTTTTTTTTTAATTTTTATTGGAGTGTTCGTACGGGCAAATTTTTGAAGTCGGTTGTAATTTTTTTTATTATTGATGCATGCGCGCACTTCAGTCACCAACAATTGTACCTATTGTACTACAATAGGTGATCGCCCCCCCTCGCCCCCATCTATCTACGCCACTGGTCGAGCGTAAGAGAAATTAATAAGGAAGCGATAGGGAGTTTCCAGTGGCGTACGTACCTTAAGGCAAAACGCCCAAGATACTATTTTAGGCACAGATTATTGAGTTTTTCATACTTTTTCCCTGTGATAAACTGAGGGTTTTAACGTGTGTATATGATTTCAAATTGTATGCAGATACCAGTACGACTCGTTCTAATTAAAAATGAAGCAATATCACCGATCAATCATTTCACCACTTTACACCTGTTCCAAAATTAACCAGATCCTCAACTGAATGTGACTGAATTTTATATACGAATGAAATTCCCTGTTGATTTTAGGACGGACACGCCCGTCGAAAACCTCCAATTACCCGTAGTGGCATCGATATACAGAGGCAATTTAAAATTCAGCGGCAGCTGTGGAGCACCTGGCTGTCTCAGTACCGGGTGGTACCCACCGAACCACCCCGAGTGGTACCTGAAGGTGGTGCGCCCCTCCCAGATGGTGCCGCGGCTTTTTTAAATGGGTTTTTAGTCGGACAACCGGTGACCGTACAGGGCGTTGTACAGTGAGGAAGAGAATAGGGAAAAATGACATAATCCAACATTTTTCAATAATGCGAAAATAGTATTTTGTTGAGAAAGAAGTTTATTTAATTTATATACATACAAAAATCTGATCTTACATTAGGTAGGTTATAATGCATAGAGGTACTGATGAATATCTCTTACACCAAATAGCGCTAATATCCTATTTTTTACACATATTATTATATTATATTTTTCCTCGTATTTTTCATTGCATTATTTACATTATAAAAGGTTCGGCATAAATAGTATAATAGGTATAATAAAGTTCAAAAATATATAGTTCCATTATTTATTTGTTTTTATTTTGAAACACATAACGCAGGTTGGTATTGGAACTGAAAGAATAACCTACTGGGTGTTTAGATTTGATAAGGAACACCCCTTTTTTTGATCGGAAATCTGACAACGTAGCTTTATTCAGCACCCCCTGAAACCCTAATATCCCAAGTTTTATTAATTTACTTAGTCATTTTTTTAATTTTCAATTATGAGGAATTGTTTTGGAAATATTCGGGTAAACTTGAACTAAACATCCCCAAAATGTCCCACTAATAAAAAAAAAACAGAAAAAATACTACCGTACCATTTTAAAACAATATTTAAATGTGGCATATTTTCTGTGATCTGTGAAGATGCCATATTTAAGTATTATTTTAAAACGGTAGGATGGTGTTTGTTTTTCGTTTTCTTTATTAGTGGGACATCTTGGGGACGTTTCGATAAAGTTTATCTATTTTTCAAATATTTCCAAAGCATTCCTGTTTTTTAATTTAAAATTTAAAAAAATCCCAACTATAAAAGAATCGCTATAGCATTTTTTAACATATCGTATCGAAAAAATCGTACTTAAAAAATATGGCATATTTAAGCATTATTTTAATACAATATTGTTGGGTACTTTTGAATAAGTTTGCTCGATTTCCAGACATTTCCAAAGCATTCCTGTTTTTTAATTGAAAATAAAAAATTAAATTTTCCCAACTTTAAGGCCCTGTGGAAATGTTAGTCGGCGAAGTAAATTAATAAAACTTGGGACATTGGGGTTTCAGGGGGTGCTATGTTGCCAGATTTGCGATAAAAAAAATCCATAATAGGATTTTCCATAAAATGCGCATCACAATTTTACAGGGGTGTTCCGAATCAAATCTGAACACCCTGTATATAGGTACTATCTGTATTTATCTACCTTGCACAGAATTTTTCTAATGTAATTAGGTTCAGGTACAAAAAGCCATAATAACCATGAGAAAATATTCTGTACTATGAAAGATGCGAGAATACAAAAAAAATTAAAATCTCAACAAAAAATAAATAGAATTTATGACAGTGATGCCAACTGGGTATAATAAAAATTCCTTATATTTAATGAAAAAAGTCTCTAGAATTCCCTATATGTTCTAGTTTCAATTATATCTTTAGAATCTGAATGAAATCCCTAGATTTATACAAATAGTATACAAAATTAAATTTCAAGTTTTCACTAATATTTCTTTATTAAACCTAAAAGCTAAACAAGAACATAAAAAAATAATTCTTTAAAAAATTAACAAACCACACTTAAACAAAAAATAGCTTAAAAATTCTTTAAAAACAACTGGAACAGGCAGCACCAGTTAGAAAAATAGAAAAGCTCTTAAAATACCAAAAAATTAACAAATTTCCCTAATTGGAAAAAAAATCCATAGAACTAGGGAGAAACTCCCTAAGTTGGAATTACTGATTTCTGCTTTTCAGGAGTTTTGAATTTTTGTGCTTAACCCGCTGAAAATAAATGTGGGCTATATGTATATTATATTTTTGTTTAGAAAATAATGTTCGAAATAATGAAAAATTTTATTTAGGAAACTTTCTAGGAATTCAATATTGCTGTCGCCTTTTTTGTGATATCTACGTGAAAAAGAAAAAGATACTTGACTATTTTTTCTTATGGGTGCCATATCGAGTCGACAGGATTTTTGAATTGCCCGTTCATTCTTCCATACAAAGATGTCTCTTGTCCATTTGCCCTAAAACTACTGGAATGTGAGTGATCATCATGCTCATATGAACTTGCTTCTTAAAATGAACTTCTTCAACGATAGGTTTAGTTACGACGTTCTGACATAATTTTTTTTATAATATATGTGAACCTACTGGTTACTAGCAACGCCCTGTATCTTTCTTATTAAGTTGTAGTTGTAGTTCGCTACATTGTTTTACAAGATACACTACGCAAAAATAAATATTTGAGCATTCCTGTAAATAATAAAAAAAGACAGAAAAATTCGCTATCGATAAAAAATTAAAAAAAAAATCAAATATGGCGCCTAGAACAAAAAAGTTGACGGTTGTTTCTTTGTTGACGTAGGCGCCACGAAAACACAGCTGAACCACAGAAATAACTATTTTTGTGACTTGAACACTTAAATTTTTCGAAAAATGTTAATATTTTTAATTACATCTCCAGCATCTTTGGTTTTTCTGGAATATTTTCTAAACGTTTAGTCCAATTATTATTGATTTAGATTTGCGTCAACCCTGCACCCTGCACCTCCTCCAAAAATTTAAATAGGTTTTAGTTGAAGTAGCGGCACAGCTCTGTGGTAGCGGGTATGGAAGCGGAGAAGCAGATTTTGCTTTATCTACTTTATGCATTCATTCTGTAATATTATCTCAAAAATATCGTGCAAGCATTTAAAGTTTTTAATAGGATATAGTTGATAGTTTTCACTTCCGCTATGAGAAATCACCAAATACAATAAAAAATATACAGCATTGTTTACAATATTTATCAGGAGACCAACTCTTTTGGACAATTAAATTTCATAGGTACTTGTACTTACCTCTATCGAATAAACGTGGAAAATAACATAAAATTTCCAGCAAAGCCAAAATCCCCCCTCTCCAGAAATTCTATTTTCAGCATAATCCAATTCAGGAAAATCGGGTCTTGTCTTGGTTAATTTGTTTTTCAAAACATGCCATACACACAATTCACGGGCTTGTTGAGTCGGGCATGGGCGTAGGCAGAAAGTTTTCTCAACACTTTCATAGAATATTTACTTAGTTGGTATATTTGAACTCAGTCCTGTTAAATGCCCCGTTCTTAAAATTGTATAGTACATGTATGATATTTCTAGTGCCTTACAAATTGTTGGTAGGTAATTGTTTACATATAGATATATTTACATCTATACACTTATTTACAGTAAAACATTTATAGTATGTTTTATGTACAACTACTAGTGAAGCACATATTTTCCCCTTGTATCATGATTTAGTATGTCCAACAAAGAGCAAAAGCACACACGTTTTCTAATAATCAACAAAGTACCTACCACTTTCTGATTTAAGTTTTAAAAAGTTGTAAAATATAATGGAATGCATGAATGTGAATAATTTTTCTCTCAAATACGTAATATTAAAATACACTTAGGTAGGTATTTACAATATCACCAACAACTTAGATGATATGTATTTTTTAAAACTACATCGCTTGAAGACATTCCTCTTCTCATATCTGCAAAGAAAAAAGTTACAATTTTCATAAACGAAAAGCAGTATAGGTTCATATCACATATCCTAATTTAATGAATAATCAAAATGCATTACTTACAAAATATGTACAGTGTGTGTGTCCCCGGATTGAGTTCACATTAAGGTGAAATTTGAAATTTGAGCTTCTGGGGATCAGCCCTGCTTGGTTTAATTTGTGACATAATTTTGTTTCGAAAAATCACGTATGCCTTGGAAATTATGAAGAAACTAATTTTCCGCATCAGTAAAGTGTCCTTTTTGTAGTTTCAAACCAAGCAGGGCTAATCCCCAGAGGCCTCAAATTTCAACTGGATTTTTTTTTTGTTATTTACATCTTATGTGAACTCAATCTGGGAACACACTGTATAGGAGAGTGGAAAATATTAAACAAAATTAGAGTGCATTTTTGCTTAGAAATAAATTATTGATGATTCTTAAAGTAGATTCCCCCTAAGGGCTATTTAAAAATTGATTCCTCACACACATAATTTTAGTTTTTCGTTTGAAAGATATAGTTATCTTCTTTGTAGTAGCTATATGTTTCTTTCAAAAAGTTTTGGTGGTTTTTAGAATTTCGCAGTAAATCAAATTCACTTGTTTTTGGCTAATTATTTATACAGTGTGGTCATTTAAGTGTGCAATATATGGGATTTTTTTTATTAATTGCACAACCAAAATACAAATATTCCCGAAAGTTGGTGCATGTTCGATAATCATATTAGGTGCAGTTAGAATGGTCGCAAGTCAAACAGCATAGAGGGTAGGTCAAAAAATATAAAAATTGTACAAGAGTAAAGTGTACCTACCCTTATTTTAGAAAATTCAGCGAAATGTTATTAAGAAAAGTTGTCTAGAATTAAAAGTAATGCCTAAATAGCAATACGTGGCCTCCTAAGAAAAAATTTTTTTTTGGAAAAACGTTAGGTATTAATTTCCTCAAAAAAGTTTGTTTTAATATTCACCCTAAACAATTTCATAAATCAATCAAAATTAAATCAATTCCGCACAACTTTGTTCAAATTCAAGCATATTTTATAATTTTTTTAAGGAATCACAAACTTCATGTTTGTTGCAACGACATTAAACAAAACTTTAAAATTTCGCAAAAATTCTTCTAAACAAGGTAAAACATTAGTAATGATAATGTGTATATAAAAAAAACTCTCATTTAATGTGCAAAATTTTTATTTTAATATTTATTAAGAAACTGTGGAAATTAATTGATGAAAATTTTTTTTGTTAGAAGGCTATGTTTTGTGTATTTAGGCACAGCTTTTAATTCTAAACAACTTTTATTAATAACCTTTTGCTGAATGTTTTTAAATAAGGGTACCTTACTCTTGTACAATTTTTATATTTTTTTACCTACCCTGTATGCTGTTTAACTTGCAACCATTCTAAGTGCACCTAATATGATTATTGAACATGTATTAACTTTTGGCAATGTCTGTATTTTGGTTGTGCAATTAATAAAAGAGTCTCATATGTTGCACACTTAAATGACCACACTGTATATTCATTACAAAAGGACTGAACACGTGAATACTCGAAATATTTTAAGAAAGTGTTATTGTTATAGTTCCTTGCTTTATGATGAAGTCAATATAGGAATTAGGCTGTGGCAAAATTTGATAAAATTGTTTACCGTTTCCATGGAATATTCCCGAGATGCAAAATGTTTGTGTGCTGAGTCAACTTTGGGACAAATTGGGCAGTCCTTTTTCCTCTCATTATACAATCTTGTAAGCAGGGTGATTCAGTAATGATGTAAACAATTTCAACCGCAGGTGAAAAAAAAAAAATAGCTTACGGGCGCGTAACCTGCTGATAGTACATATGATAGTAAATATGGCGGCATCATAACCATAAGACTTATTTCTTTCTTACTTAAAAAAATACGAAAAAAGGACGGAAACGTACTAAATGGATCCTTGTGTAGACGTTATTACCATTCAAATAAAAAAAAATACAAATCAAATCTGAATACCCTGTAGGTAGGTAGTAGGGCGGGAGATAGTGACAGATTTTTGGACGTGATTTTACTCAGTATGCCTTGCAAAGGGCATTATCTGGCACATATTCTCACAATAATAAGGTATGAATCAGAGAGTCATCCTGGGTTCTTCATGTGAAAAACTGAGTTTTCAATGATTCGAAAAATATGCGTTTTGATATGATTTTATACAGGCTGCCATGTGTTTTATAATGAAGTTCAAAATAGAAAATTCCTCGGATAACCATAGGCATACCGTTAGGGTGGGTCCAAAGGGCTATTATTGCCATGTGATCTTGTATTTTATTTATTAATTTTTCCACGTTTCTGAACAGGCTGCCAATGAGAAGTATGCAAGTTCTTGTTATGAAACTGCTGAAGAAAAGATGGCATACCGTTTGCGCATGTCCAAGTACACTTTACATCGAATAACTCGTTTAAATGATTAAATAACATTCAATTCAAACAGTACTTGGACATGCGCGTAAGGTATGCCATCCTTTTTTCAGCATTTTCATAATAAGAACTTGCATACTTCTCATCGGCAGCCTGTTCAGAAACGTGGAAAAATTAATTAATAAAATACAAGATCACGTGGCAATAATAGCCCTTTGGACCCACCCTAACGGTATGCCTATGGTTTTCCGAGGAATTTTCTATTTTGAACTTCATTATAAAACACATGGCAGCCTGTATAAAATCATATCAAAACGCATATTTTTCGAATAATTGAAAACTCAGTTTTTCACATGAAGAACCCAGGCTGACTCTCTGATTCATACCTTATTATTGTGAGAATATGTGCCACATAATGCCCTTTGAAAGGCATACTGAGTAAAATCACGTCCAAAAGTCTGTCACTATCTCCCGGTCCGTAGGTATATGTACTTTTCACACTCTTCCAGAACTCAAGACGGCAATCCATGCAATTCAGCGTCGGGTCCAGGATTAGCATAATTGGGGGTATTCGAGGAGCGGTAGGGTGTGGGATGTGGGGGGCTAGGCGGAGGTAGTCCCCTCCTCATTAATTATGCGGCGACGGGCCTGGATTAGAGGGAGAGCGCCCCCGAAAAATACTCGGATGGAGGTAAACAAGTGCCCTGCGAAGGTTTTCACTTGCTTTCCCCAAAGCGTCTCGATTAGTTTTTTTTGTACCTCGAATCAAAGGCGATGGAAATTTACCCTTAAGCTTAAGCTGCTTTTGTCGATATGTTGGATACTGTAGACTGTCTGTTTCAAGATAATAAGCTAGTAAAAATATGTATAAGTTAGAACTTATATAGGTACCTATTTTTATAAGTTAGAACTTCAAGAAAAAGTGATAATGGGCATAAGCACTCAAAGTTAGAAAACAAAAAAAAACTAGTAACACGTGTTTCATGCTATTTGGCAATCATCAGTACGGTGTAACATCAACCAAATCAAAAAGATAGGAATGATTTGGGAAGCAACAAATTAATTCCAGGCAGGAGCCAACAGCACATTTGCAGCTTCAGTCAGCACATCATTTACACTCACAATCTTACATCTTTGTTGTCATTGTATCTTGGGCTATGAAGATTTCCACGCAGGTCGCTTTAGCAGCCTCCGTGGCGATGTTAGTACATGCCCCAAAATAGGGGATGTGCTGACTGAAGCTGCAAATGTGCTGTTGGCTCCTGCCTGGACTTATTTGTTGCTTCCCAAATCATTCCTATCTTTTTTATTTGGTTGATATTACACCGTACTGATGATTGCCAAATAGCATGAAACACGTGTATGCGATTACTACTTTTTTTTTGTTTCTAACTTTGAGTGCTTATGCCCATTATCACTTTTTTCTTGTATTTACATTTACACTCACAATCTTACATGTTAGAACTTATACCTATTTTTACTGGGTAAAAATGTCCTTTTAAAGGGCTGACGCAGCAATAACGATATGTTGTAGAAAGAAATCCTTGAAAATTTTCGAGGCACACTTCGGCGTATATTGTTCAAAGTTCAAAATACAAACATATCACCGTGTCAGATATCAAAATATTGTGTCAAATTTGGTTATTATTCAAGGTGATTTCTGCCTCACGTATTTTATAATACACATAGAGCTTTATTCCTTTATTCAAAGGTCAGAGTCTTGGGGCACGTGTAATCGTGTAACAATAAGAAAGCACACAATACATATTTTGGTAAGATAGGTAAATTGTGCGTAAATTAAAATTTTGGAAGTCCGTTACATTACAGAAGAGGCACTAGCTGCCTCCCTTGCCACCCCAGACGAGCCGTCACTGATAGGCAGATATGAAGAAATTTGTTTTGGAGTGAGCCCATACACGGGCGTAGCCAGGATTTAGTTTTGGGGGGGGGGGGGTTTAGTTTGAGAAGTAAATAAAACAACAAAAATATACTTACATGAAATTTAATATCTATATATTCATCCGAAAAACTACGACATATTTATAAAGTTCTTAACTTTAAATGAAATGGATAAATTAATTTCGTTCCTCTGCGCTAAATCTAAAACCATTAAAGAAGAAATCTTCGGTTTTTTCTTTTAAATATATCCACTACTTCATCTGCATGAATTTCTGTTCCATAGTGAATGTTCATTAACCATTAAGTCTGTTTTCACTTGTAGTGTTTCGTAAATAGTTTTTCAGTCTCCTTAGGCGAAAGACCTTTCTGGGGTAGCAGTGGATACAGGAATGGTAGCCAAGATTTGTAGTAATGTGTAAATATTAGGATAAAGGTTTTTATCGCACATATCTAGGCATTCCAAACTAGATTTCGGGGTAGGCAGTCTTCTTATCAGCATGCAAGGTAGCTGAAGCTTTGATAGCTAAATCCAAATTTGTTTCTTTATTAGAAACCCCTTGACCTTGACTACACCACTTTTTCCAGTAGTCCATACCTTTAGGTTTATCACCCTTCCTTTTTTTCCCCTCCATTTTTCGACAGTAATAATGATTCACGTATCTATCCTTAACAAGGTCATCGAATAACAGTGCACTAAAATTACTCACTTACACGGTACACTTAATTCTCTTCACTATTCGTTCACCACTTTTCACTTTTATTCGCTTCGAGTTCGCATGGAACAATACTGCCGTAAGCGCGGTCACGCGCCGCGGCGCCGCTTATATAGCAGCCCAGTAGCCGTCCAGAAACTTCCACGAACTTCCACAAAGTTCCGCTCATTTCGACCTCGTCAAAAGATGGCGCTAGGCGCTACTATTACTACATAATATATTCAGACGTAATAATAATTTAACTCTTCACTCCTCGTATTTTTTCGGTATAATATAAGGTAATATTTTGCTTATTTCGGGGGGGGGGGGGGGTTGAACCCCCGAAACCCCCCCCCCTTGGCTACGCCCGTGAGCCCATATATAGTTTCCCTTGAAACAACCTCCACTTGCAATTTAATTTCATCATTATCTTTTCGCCCTTTATTTTCAAATAAATGAGATTTATATAAACTTTCAGCTTTGCCTTATTGGGTTCTTGAGACGCTCGCGCTCGCCCGAAAGTAAAAAGACCATCTGGAAAACTGAAGCAACCAGGTCACGTTGAGCACTTCCACTGTTTTCTTTCAACTTCACCGGTTGAATGATTAAATTTCTTGCTGGATATACTTACGATTTTGTCGTAAGGGTTTAACAACAAGGAAAACTCATTAATGTTACTCGTGGATTCGTTTTATAGTAGCGACTTGGTATTCCAGTGGCGTATTCAGAGGGGGGGGGGGCAAAGGGGGCAATTGCCCCCCCCAGAGCTGTCGAGATAAACGAGATTTGTAATATAAAAAATAATAATACCAAAAATTATATACTCCTGGCCTAATCTGAAAATGCAGTAAACATCAAACATCTACAATTTGTTATTTGTTTCATCTTGTCTTCTCGAAAGCGGTAAATTTGAGAACGCGCCGCCGTAATATATTATGCACACACTCCGTCGGTCGCATTGCGTAGGCAAAACAACCTACTAAACATATTTTGCACAACTACAGTGTGCGCCGCCACGCCAGAAAGAACATTTTCAAAACTGAAAATTTTAAAAATTTATATTGGAAACAATATTAGCGAAAACCGACTGAATGGGTTAACACTCCTTTATGTGTACCCTGAAATACCCATATCTCCAGAGGAGACATTTGACGAGCTCAACACCAAAAAAAGAATACTTGAATTTGTGTTATAGATTTTACTGGTTCGAAGAAGAATTATTTTTATGTTATACATAAAAAAATCGAAAACAAAATTTCAATTTCAATACCCATGTTCAATATCCATGTTCATATGAACTTTTCGTCATATTTTCCTTTTTTTTAATTTTTCATGTTGGTGCATTTATTTCCGGACACCCTGTATTTATTTATTTTAGAAAATATGTTTTTGTTCTGTTTTTATTCATTAAAATTATCGACAGAGTTTTGTTATTTATAACTGATTGCCCTCCCCCCCAGACGTTAATCCTGGATACGCCACTGTGGTATTCCAACTAATTTAATCATTAATCCACAGGTATAATAATAATAATATTAATATAATATTAATAAAAGTAATTTCACATATTTATGCACAGTTATAATGAAAAATTATTGTGTCTTTGTCTACAACATGATGTATAGAATTTCATTACTTCAGGCAACACCTGGACAAAAATTCGTTTCTGTTAATCAAGTTCCTTTCTATCAAAGGCCAACCGACTAATTGCAAGCAAAATCAGACTAATTTATCTCTAGTTAAAATCCGTCCTCTTTTATTTTTGTTTGGCTTAACGCTTCGGTGTTCGGATTCAAATCTGATTCAGTCAAAAAGATTAATTCAGAGGGATTTTTCTGTGCTGGCAAGGGATGTTTTTTGAAGAGAATATTGTAAATACGATTGTTATTACTAGTATTGAATATATGCTTATTGTGAACCTCGTTGACATTTGGTTTACGTTTACAATTAAAAAATGTAAGCTATATCCTTGTCTATCATCTAATGCCGAAAGTTATTCAACAACAGTTAGTATGAGTTTCAGGGCCGTATCTAGCGAAATTTGGAGGGGGGTGGTTCAGAATCGGCTCAAGCTTTTGTGGGGCTGGGTGCCGGATGAAAGTGCGGGGTCCCGGCAAGGAATTATTTAATTCATTAAAAACAAATTTTTGAAAATTGATACGCCACTAGAATGGTATATTTTTTGCATGTCACTTTTTAAAAAAGTACGCCGGGGCGATGAGTTTTGATCACTTCAGTGATGTATATAGAAATTAATTTCGGGTGGGGAGGGACAATTTTTGTGAATTTCTTCAGACTTTCAAGCTGCAGTGAATATTTTCAAATTCTGAAATGGCTTCGGCCCCGCCACGGGCGTAGCCAGGATTTAGTTTTGGGGGGGGGGGTTTAGTTTGAGAAGTAAATAAAACAACAAAAATATACTTACATGAAATTTAATATCTATATATTCATCCGAAAAACTACGACATATTTATAAAGTTCTTAACTTTAAATGAAATGGATAAATTAATTTCGTTCCTCTGCGCTAAATCTAAAACCATTAAAGAAGAAATCTTCGGTTTTTTCTTTTAAATATATCCACTACTTCATCTGCATGAATTTCTGTTCCATAGTGAATGTTCATTAACCATTAAGTCTGTTTTCACTTGTAGTGTTTCGTAAATAGTTTTTCAGTCTCCTTAGGCGAAAGACCTTTCTGGGGTAGCAGTGGATACAGGAATGGTAGCCAAGATTTGTAGTAATGTGTAAATATTAGGATAAAGGTTTTTATCGCACATATCTAGGCATTCCAAACTAGATTTCGGGGTAGGCAGTCTTCTTATCAGCATGCAAGGTAGCTGAAGCTTTGATAGCTAAATCCAAATTTGTTTCTTTATTAGAAACCCCTTGACCTTGACTACACCACTTTTTCCAGTAGTCCATACCTTTAAGTTTATCACCCTTCCTTTTTTTCCCCTCCATTTTTCGACAGTAATAATGATTCACGTATCTATCCTTAACAAGATCATCGAATAACAGCGCACTAAAATTACTCACTTACACGGTACACTTAATTCTCTTCACTATTCGTTCACCACTTTTCACTTTTATTCGCTTCGAGTTCGCATGGAACAATACTGCCGTAAGCGCGGTCACACGCCGCGGCGCCGCTTATATAGCAGCCCAGTAGCCGTCCAGAAACTTCCACGAACTTCCACAAAGTTCCGCTCATTTCGACCGAGGGGCGTGGCGAATAATCGAGAAACAACGCAAAGTGTCCCTACAATACAAAATAGTTCGGCTGCAACTGCGTCTGCCTCTCGTCAAAAGATGGCGCTAGGCCTCTTCACTCCTCGTATTTTTTCGGTATAATATTAGGTAATATTTTGCTTATTTCGGGGGGGGTTTGAATCCCCGAAACCCCCCCCTTGGCTACGCCCGAGCGTTGGAGTACATGCTTGGATCGAAAATAACCAACGAAACATTTCCAAAGTCCAGCGCCATCTGTCCCTGAATTTCCTATACTAACCAGTGGTTGAATAACTTTCGCTAGTACATACACTAGGGCAATATTTAAGAAAGGTGTCAATTTAGACTGTACGCGCACGTGAAGATAAACTTACCCACAAAGATATATCCACACACTTGGCGGCACTAATAGGTATTTACAAAAAATCCCCATTGGTGAGGTGCTTTTCATTTTCCGCAAACTGAACCCGACCCTCGGTTCCTCAGCTGCAGTATCCCCCCCTATCCGCGTCCATTTCGTTTCGCAGGATCATCGAGTTCTTCAGGGCTATGTCTGAAGTGTCTTTAGCCAAGAAATTGACGTCGTCCGAGTTTTTTTTGGCGATGATGTTTTTCCTGTAGATGCTGGCCGTGTCAACTGTGGTATTCTGAAAGAAGGACAATCAATACATTATAGATAACGGCTGTAGATGGGCGTAATATTTTAAATTCCACATCTGGCACAATTTTCTCTAAAGAATTCAACCCGCCTCCCCTTTTATTATTATGTTTATAGCGATACGAAGCGATTTTCCCCAAAATTGCAGGCCGTAATAAACGTGGGGATTTATTTTTATTATGGAGGATTTGGCCGAGGAAATGTACCTATCCACCAGTCGCGGCTTTCATTTGGGGTTCGGGTCCTTATTTCTAAAGAACAATAAAACCCTTTTTTAATTTGGAAGTCCGAATTATCGTTTCGTGCCTTTACGAGCTTCTTATTATGATGAAATAGCTAAAGAACACAAACAGCTCGTTGGTGCTTCTAGTGAAATGTCAGAGGTTAAAATCGTATCCTATAAAAAATAATACCCAGGGTCCGCCATCTAAAACTCTCTAGGCCTAGAACTTGGTCAATTTTTGAGATAATTACCGCACGGGGCGTCAAATTGTAGATGTTTCCAAGGTCTTTTTGAAACAATTAAGCTCAACTTAAAAATATGGCGTCATAAAATGGTTGTCAATTGAAAAGTGGTTTTCCGCAGCTTTTTCCTGAAACACCCTGTACTGAAACAAATATTATCCTCTAGTAGGAAATTTTATTATAATTATACCAAACATTTTTAAGTAAGTAAAACTCTTAAAATATGAAAATGTAAACGATTTATTATGAAATAAATGTATTTTTTTACTACTAACCTGAGAAATCACCATTATTTATCTCATTCCTCTAATGAGAAGTAATATTTCTCTACCTAGGTAAATAATGATAATAAAAAAATACCTAGGTAAATAATGAAAAGTTTTCTATGTGACATTTAAAATTAGTGTCATTTTATCAGCTTGACAACTGAATACTCCCAGGCTACTTGATATTTTGAAGTATTTGAAAAAAACAAGAAATGACTAAAATATGGCAATATTTCAAGGATAGTAGGGTAAGTAGTAAAAAAAATTCTATATACACTTCACCTCGCATCTTATATCCTTCGGCGCTACGCGCCTCAGGATATAAAAATGCTCGATAAATAATGGCTCACTTCTCAACCTAGGTGTATAATATACTATTTATAAACAGTAGTTATTACAATTAATCAACATGCTCAAAATTTCAAACCACACTGTCAACGCTTAATATTAGGGAAGGTTCTTAAGTAACCAACATAGCCATGAAACAAATGACAGTCGTTGTCAAGACTAAACTGCTAAACAGCGAATTTCTGCTGCATCATCCGTTAAGTTAGGACCATCTCACTTTTTCCAATAAAGTGTATTGAGGCGTAACGGAACTCAATTTTAACTTAGAAGCTAAAAAATAATAACATTTGATTTTTGTTATAGTATTATATTATTTTCAAACATAAATACTGCTAGTAAAGAACTGTCAACAACTTGACAACGACCGTTATTTGTTTCATGGCTATAGTCACAGAATAAATAGCTTTGCAACGTTATTCAAGTTTAACGTTTAATTTCATAGCCAACTTTTGAATTTTCAAAGATTTTAAATATCACATCTGCAATACGTGTTTTCAGTTATTCGCGTTTTTGGCGAAATCAATAAAGTTTTTCGAAAAATAACAAGAGTAAAAAAGTTTTAAAATCAAATTCTTCATAACACAAAGTAACAATTTTGTAAATCTACCAACGGACAAAAAAGTTATGTCACATTTTTAGGGTACATCACTCTGTATCAATCCTTTAACATTGTACAATTGAACTATGTTTTCTATCGATTAATGCCCTTGATACATCCACAACGTGTACCAACTTTGGTTTTGCCAAGTTGAAAAATAACTGAGATATTGTTTTTTTCGAAACATCAAAGCCTACTTTAAAGGCCTATAACTTCTCAAGGGTGCAACTTAGTATAGAGGTAAATTGCCTTGTTTTGGGCTCCCCTGTATGCTCCTGCTCTGTGTCGGTTCTTATGCGGAACACCCTGTATACATAGTATCGTCACAAGACTTACTCTAAGCTCCCCCTAATATGAGAATGCATTCTACCACAGAAAAACGGCATCGCTTGCCGTTTTTCTGTGATTCTACTAAGAACATTAGCCGATTTTTAGGATAATGCTTATCTTAGCCTGGAATTCCGCTAGTCAAACTTAATATTACCATGCAGGAAATTATAGTCCAAAGCACGAAAGAAAACGTTTCTAAAGAACGCGGGCAGCGTAGCGAAATTTCCTATACGAGTAGTCGTTATTTATTGGCGAATACAAGTTTTATCATATTGAAGCCGAATTTCTGAACTCTGTTATACCATTGAGTAAAGGAATAATTTATTCCTTTACTCAATGGTTATACCGAAAAAATAAAGCTCTCATCACGGGACCACTTAGCCATTTTTGTTTATCATTTATTTTTAACGCGGTGTGATAAAACATCTATTATATTTTTTTCAACATCGTCTCGTCTACCATCGCCTTTGAAATACGGCAACACAGCACTTCTACCAAGCAGTCGGCTGACAAAAGCAGTTAGCCAACGCGTTTTGTGCCTGTTTCTATAGTACGTACAGTTAACTGCGTATTTGGTCTACCACACATTCCTCATTTTTTAGGCCGCTGGCAAGTTTTTTCCGCCGGCTCAGAGAGCTCAGTGGCGTTTCGCATGTTCGGGAGTTAACGTGTGCAAAATGAGTAAACAGGGAAGAACGTTGCATTCTCAAGCACGAGAAATAATTGCCAATGTTATAAGGGTTTGCCTTCCTCTATAGTCTAAGGCATCACCGTTAAGAATAATATTAACAATAAATTAAATAGCAATTATATGAAAATTAAGTGAGTGAGTTACACAAAATTGAGCTACGGCCCTGAAATGTGACTAATTCTATAATATTTGCGAATTCTTCCCCCCTTACGTCGCACGCATTCTGCCGTAAAAAGGACTATATGTAGTTTAAGTCTACTTATATTTTTGGAAAAGTTTAGGTACGTGTCTTACGTGCAATATTTTCAGAATTTGCTTACGGGTAGGGTGGTAGCTTAATGTTGGTTTCATATATATTCACAACTCGTAAAATAGTTCTAAACAAATGCATATTCTAGGGTGCCTAGAATAGTTAATTATATGGAAATATGTTGAAGCCAACGGTTGCAAACAAGACACCCATTTGTTACAGCTGTTCAAACGCTACTTAATTAAAACTAATTGTTTCCTTTAACGAACCTCCTAGTTTAACACTACAGAAATCGTAGACTAATTAAGTTATGAAACGCGGCTAAAACTAAAAGCAGTTTAATAAGCTACTCGATCAACACTTACGTTTCTGAAACGAAATAACTTCCTATATTATGGGTGTTTTTTTAGTGCAAAAATTTTAACTAGGAGTAAAGTTGAACCCCTGATGAACGCACACCGCTGATCTGTTATCTCAATTGTGTTGTTAATTTTTTCTGATTACTTGTTGACATTTACTAGTATTTTTCAGGTTTTAGACACACAATTTGCATAAATAAAACAAATGCTTCTTCTCCTGCATACAATTTAAAGACAAATAAAAATAAAAAAACTGACGCACATCGGATTTGAACCAGGAACCTTACAAACGTGAAGCGAGACTGTTAACCACTACAACAACGCGACATGTGACCGAAATTCCCTTAGACAAAGAAAGAGAGAGGTATTGATTTGATTACGTCGCGTCGTTTCGAACGGCGGCCATTTTATATGTGGCAGACAAACGCGTGTACGTTGTGAGTTAATTTCGTGAATTTGTGAATTAAAAGTAACAGTGATTAAGGGGAAAATATACTCTTACGATGGTGAATTGTTCAGCGTTTGGTTGCAAAAGCTGAAGTGAAAAACAAGAGCCCGGGCTTTCGTTTCACAGGTAAATATTTAACAAGCTACCTTTGAAAGATGCCCTAAACATTTTTTTCTCAATATAACTTCTTCAAATTCCTTCTACGTTTTAGTACGATAAAGTGCATTGTTTTGTTTGTAAATAGCACCGATATAATTATTTTTATAACATCGTTTTTATTGAAAATTTCTTAATTGATTATGAGAGTTTCATAAAATATGGGCTGGTTTCCATGGGCGTGCCATATTTATTCTATATTTATTTATTAGAAATCGCCACAAATAAATATATTTCAGCACTTGATACTAGCTTTACAATTGGGAAATTATCTGCAAATAAATACCTTTTCATTTTAACATTATTGTGATATTGGCTAAGAACGCGTTTCATGCTACGCCACTGGCCTGTCGTGCGATGTGGCAGTCGGTAACACGGCCGCGAGCGCTGTTAGGCGTCCTCTCTCTTTCATTCTCTAAGAAAATTCCTTAGAGTCTGCATTTGTTAAACACACAGCTATGACTAATTTTTAGTTAGCGGAAATTATATACATTAGAGTTTGTATAAGAAATAAAGTATACTTATTTCTCCATTCCCGAAATATTTTAACCAAATATAACTCGAGACTGTAGTGTAATTACTAAGCAATTTTTACTGAGGCAGCATGTGCCGTGCGTGGGCAAACATTATTCGTGAAAAGAGATTTTTATTATTCTAGGCAAAATAATAAGTATTTTCAAATTCGGGATTAAAATTCATGAAACGAACAAACCGATAATATGTGCACCACTTGATATATTTACATATTTACTCCAGATAAATACTATTATTGTTTGGTTAATGCATAAGGGTTTATATTAATTTGGTTATTTATGTAACAAATATTTAAAAAACTATAGAGGAATGATATTTCATACAAACGCAGCAGTTTATTAAAAAGGATAACATCCGATATTTTAATCCACCCTTTGCTTATATCACGCTGGGTGTCACCGGTTTTTGTAGACAAACTTTGACATTTTTCAGAAAATAGTAATTTATAATATAAGTGCTAAAAGTGGCATTTTGTGAGAGACTCACCCAACGATTCCATGCCTTCGAATAAAATAAAATCACTTATTTAGCACGTATATCATATTGTACACTATTGTTTTCCACATACAAAGACATTAATGATGAAGGCATTATCCCTTTATTTATTCGAGAAGAAAATCTTATCTATCGTTTGCATCTAACAAACATGGCAGTAAAAATAACAGTTTGCTGGAATGAGATACGTATCCTCAAAATTAAACGTTTCCACAATCGTAGGGATTGATTTTGAATAAAACATTGCATGACTGTCAAATCATATGGATTTGCTTGAGTTTGTTTAGAAAAAAGTTCCTACCTGTGTGTTTCGACGATAGGTGGAATTGAAGCTGGTCTCACAGTTGGCTTGTGACAAAGTATTGTTTCTGGGCCAACGCGGATCGCGACAGCACAGATATCTGTTGAAATGCGCGCGAAATACACCACTGACGCAATACAGAGCTACTGGGTTGACACAGGAGTTCAAAAAGCTGAAACAGAAACACATAGAATTATCAAGAGTTCATATATATGAGAGATATATTCTAGTCTCTTTTTTATATCCAGTAGGTAAACTGTTGGCACCTAGTGTTAGAGGTAGGTACCAGAAATAAGTGACACATTTTTTATACGCTCTTATTCCCATTAAATTGATATTTTAGAGAACATTATCAAAAGTAATAAGAGATACCAAATATACAAATAGATAATATATTGTTCCGAGTGCTTCATTAATATGAAAGCTGTATCGAAGATTTAGATCGGCAGGAAGTGAAATTAATCTGACAGGTAAGTATAAATATCGAGTTGACAGCCTACTTGATTGTCAGTTTTGTTATGTCGTGACTCGACTTTTCATAAATGTTTGGTAAGTAGGTACCTACATTTGTTTAACAGACAATAAAAGCAGTAACAAGTAACAAAATATACACAGAAGTATAAGTATTTGTAATAAGTACGATTCCTGGTGTGGATAGGTACATTTTCGGCAAATAATATGGTAAATTTGGGAAAATAGAGGGGACTACATTTTGTTGTAAGTCGAATTTTTCGCAAAGTGCGCCATCAGGCAAATGATGATTACCTATATTTTCATAAAAATACAAATAACAAGCGAACAGAGAGCAGCATGTTGTGAAGGAGAGTAATCTCTTCTGATTGAAATGGCAGTTAGGGTCAATTTCATAATATATTCAACTAAATTATGTTTTGACTTTAACATTAGGTAAAGAAACTTTTGCAACAATACTACTAAACAATGGCTGGATTGTTAGAAAGCTCCTTTAATTTTATAAGGTACCTACTTTAGTTTGTCTATGCAATTGGAGCTTAATCATTTTATTCTTAAATTTTCGCCCTTTGGAAAGCCCAAAACGAATACAAGTTGACCGCTTGCCGTCAAGCAAAGAAAACCTAGCTACTTCAAATTATATTATTACGATTTGACTTACAGCCAGGTATATAACTAAGTTCCAGCTTCCCTCGACGGTTATAGGCATCTTGAGGCTTGAAATTGCAAAGGAACGATTCTTCACTTCGAACTTTAAGAGAAATGTTTCATTTTTTCACAAACAAAATAAATTTATAAAAAAAAACTGTCGACAGAACTTCGGGTTGTCTGTTTCCACCCACTGCCCCGTCGTAGCGATAGCGCTACCCGCACTACACAAATTAATGCTGGTAAATTTCTTGTAAAATCAACTGACAGGGAGTGACAGGCCACGCCGCGCAGACCCGCAAGCCATGTTGCCAGCTTTCTCAACTTCGGGGCTTTCCTAGAGCCGGCTGTGACCATATCTGATGATAGGGCTTAAATAGGCCAAGAAATAGGTTTAGTATAAAATTTCACTGGCGTTAATCCTTTCAAACAAAAGCAATTACCGGAGCGTTTTTTCTAAGAAAATGCTTTGCCCATGAAACTCGCACTTGCGGAAAACCCTTCTTTAGCAAATAAGGAACGGTTGTCCAGGACCGGGTACGGGTAACTAGATTTCAAGGGAAAATTGACCGCAAAGGTCGGGACCGCCGGTCCAAATGGAGTATCCAATGAATTTTGTACAATGTTCAAGGGATGCTGTACCACAGCAAGGACAGAAAGTTAGTGGCCAACCTCGTGCTATTTTTCAAAAATTATATCTACAGAGTAACTACATCTGATTCTTGGGTCTTACTTTTTTATGTGGCCTCAATTTTGTTTCTGGTGAAAAACTGGAGCTACAGGGAGAAAATTGGAAACTGGAAAATTGTAGTTCTACTAACTTTGTATTTTGCAGTATGGCATAAGAGAAGTCGCATTAATTATTGTGTGTACCTATTTATTGAAAATTGGAAATAAAACTAGATAAAAAATGGCTGCAGGAACAATCACTTTTGATTCTTACTATGTATGTATATGGCCTGACAGCACAGGACACCCTCTTCTAAGCTTTCTCATATCTTTCAGACTGAGCGGACTGCATAATATTAGACTAAAGTTATTTATGTTTTTGATGAAATAGCCGAAGGGATCCATATACTTGGAAACACCTTCGAAGTTTAGTATTGAGGGGCAGAAGTACAGTCCGACACACGAGAGAAGTTCAATGAAAAACTCAGTCTAATCGCCCAAGCCTACATTAATAACATACGGTTGGCGCTTAGACTGAGTTTTTCATTGGACTTCTCTTGGACTGTACCTAATGTATAGATAATATTTTTTTACCACTAAACTACAAGTAAGTTTTTTTATACTCGTATACAAGCGCGGCCTCATAAATGTTTCCGCTAGGCACGACAAATGAGCAAGAAATCAAGAATTTCGGGTAAGTGCGGCAACGTTGCGCCAATTCCATGGGGTGCACCTCCTCAGCTATTCAGGGGCGTAATTTACTCGTTAAAATAAGACGAAAAGTTCATATTAACATGGGTCCAAAAACTCTTCGTTTCGAAGATACAGGGTGATTAAATTTTGAAAAAATATCGATTTTTCTTTATACCTTCCAAACTAATAAGAATATTTAAACCAAATTTGGTACACAATAATATCTTCATAGGGTGACATAAGAAATGCTAATATCAGGTCGCGAAAGTATCCAGTGGCGGAAGTAAGGGTAATCGGTACCATAAATTAAACAAAAAAAAATAGTATGGTCCTGTACAATACAACAATTTATTATGTTATTGAATAAACAATACAATTTGGAACAAAAAACACCTCTTTCATTTTTTCATACCTCTCTCCCTTTCGCGGAAAGTTGGAGTTTTCCGATTTGTGGTCTTTTTCGACTCTTAACGCTTTTTCGGGTTGAGGTATGTAACTATTATTTGAACTAAGTAAACGAAATAATTTTCAAATGGAATGGCAGTAGGAGTATGTAACTAGTAAGGAGCTAAGGTATAAAAAAATAATTGATGTTAATCGATATGTTTTCAAAAGTTTAATCACCCTGTATTTTCGTAACGAAGAGTTTTTGGACCCATGTTAATATGAACTTTTCGTCTTATTTTAACGAGTAAAGTACGCCCCTGAAAGGGTGCCGCATAGTTTTGATATAAAATTCACTAAAAAAATCGCCTTTTTCCCATAACTTCTTTATTTGTAAAGCTTTTTTAACCAAATTTGGTACACATTTAAATGTGTTACTTCCAAGACAAATTCAAGAAAAAAGTTAATACGGCTCTGTACGAAATTTCAGTGGGTAGCAGTTTTGGATGGAGCATTTGTTTCCGAACAAAAAATGTTTCTTGACTTCTTTTTGTATCTATCGCCGTTTCATGGCAAATTAGATTTTTTTAAATTTATTTCATCTCACTTGCAAAAAATTTCAGGTATTTAAAAAAGCGTACGGAAAAGATCAAGATCTTGTTCTCAATTAAAAACAAAATTTTGGAAGTTTCAAGACAACACAACTAATTTTAACTCGAAATAAGAATAAAAAAGTTTTGGGAACCCCGTATATCGAAAACGAAGAATTTTTGGACACGTGTTTATATGAACTTTTGTTGTCAAAATTGGCTAAGGACCCTGAAATATTTTAACGTAGGTACTTAAGTTACAACCTGTATAGTTAGAATTTTAAAGATAATTCGTATTTCTTCATAGAAATAAAAAATAAAATTTAATAAACGTAAAAAATGAAAACTTTATTGACAAAAATAACGGGTACATGGAAAATCTAATTTAATGCCCAGTAAAATGTGAAGTAAGCACAAGTTCGGAATTGTGGTAAAAATAAGAACAGGGATATAAATTGTAACTTGAAGTAACTTTTTCGAAGAAGAACTAGCAGGACTTTTTACAGATTTTTTTAGAAACATATAAAATGTATCTTATCTCGTGATAGGTTAAACACATGCTTCGTATCAACTTTAAACTTTATATGTGGGAATGTGGCACCAAACTATGAGCAAGATTGCGGAATTGCTTTTTCCGGTCAAATCATAATACTTATACCTACCTACAAGGGAAATAATTTGAAACTGCAGAATTCGCGCTGGGCTTGCGTTTGTTCATGGTCTATGCGTTTCCTCGCCTCAAATTACCCAAAGTATTTTCCGTTGTTATTACAGAGAAGCCGGCCCATTGTTTTGTTTGGTTATATAGTCGAGCTGAAGTGGGAGTAATTCCATTTGCTTAAAAGAGGGGCCCTAGGGACGCATTTGTAATTGAAAAAAACACCTAACATTTTTTAAAACTTTATTTTATATGCTTCTCAGAAAAAGTCGAAGAATTGCTACCTAGAGATGATTAAATTTTGTTTGATTATAGTGTGATTCTAAATAAAATAGCAAATATACATGTGGGAGTTACAAAGTAGAGCGAAACTGAAATTGGACTTTAAAAGGAACTGATGCATAGAAATACTTCCCGACTTTTAACGTAAAATAAATTCAAAACTGTTGAGTACACCTTTTCCCCCGCAGTTCCATGTTTTCCAAGTGTTTAGAAAAGCTATTACACGTTCCTTACACTGAATGGCCCTCTTCGAAAATTGAAATCTTACGAAAGGAATCGGATCTTTCGTAGAATTTAGAATGCAGGAGCTTCGACTGGCTCCTGCATTCTAAATTCGATATAGGTTTATTATTCGTAAGCTACTGATGCGTTTCTGAATGAGATTCTTTAGAATTCACTACAGCAGCAAACTAATAGACAGTATCGAGTCGAGTTTTACGACAAAAATTGCTTTGAGAGGGCAGAGACAACTCAGAGTTCGTGGAAAGTATAAGTAAAGCAAAGCTTATATTGTTGCAAATCCAACTCTACTACTTTTATCAGAAAATAAATGCAGAACCATTGAGCGTGCCTTATTAAGATTTTTCTCCAGTGCCACGTTTTATACCTACGTCTCTTAGCGTAAATAGCCCCTTATCCTATTCGAACATTGAAATGCGACGGCAATTTTACTTCGCGTTTTATTCTTTAGAAGCCCGAGGTCTTTCGAATAATTTCGAATGCAGCAGCCAATTTTCATATACCTACCATACGTTTATCTGATAGCTATAGCTACGCTTCGAAATGCGATGAGGTCCTATGCATTATTACCAATGTAGAAGGTAGGTACAGTGTACCCCAGGAAGGAGTTTTAAAGCTATATGAATATGTTATTATAAAATACGTGAGGAACCAATGTTTGAGGATAATAATCCATCGGTAAGTAATTTTGTAATTTAAATTAACTATTTGAGGCCATGCACCAAAGTGGCATACCTATATGTTTGTGTAGGTACCTACCTACTTCTTCATAATTGTTTTGTTTATTGCGTGTTGGACTGTGTTTTTTAGTAATATAGGACGTGGAGTTTTATTAATAACGTGGTAAAACAGCAGTGATTCAGAATAAAGTGATTAAATTAGTTTATAGGTTTTAGTTTGTGTCTATAGTTTCGGACTTATTTGAATCATGCCGTGGACGTGTTCCGTTCCCAACTGCAAGGGAAACTACAGAGGCGGTCCTAAAGTGTCCGCTTTTTTCTCCCTAAAGACCCCATTTTAAGGGAAAAGTGGGTTAAGGCCCTCAAAAGAGATTTTGTTCCTACACAGTCTTCCGGGGTAAAAGTGGTTTTGGTTTGGACTGTTTGGAGAGTGATATATCTAACAATTTTACATGGTTAAACGTAACCACCTTGAAATCAGGAAGTTTTATGGTTTTATTCATTCGAATTTAGTTGTATCTAGGCAAGTAATAATCGGCATTTACGAAAATGTTACCGGTAGATATCTAAATGCACCAAAAGCCCTTGAAAATGTGACTTTCATCTCGTAGATTATTATCCATGTTGTCGCTATATGCAAACTATCATTTTAAAGTGTTTTTTTTACCAAAGTTGACATCTTGAAATTTGCATTTGGCGCCCTAATCCCTTAATGAACACGGCTTGCGTGAAAATATCGAATCGAATTATGAAAAATCGAATTTTCCATATGTTATCCCCAGGGGCCACTCGTATATTTCCCTTCATTCTACTCAACGTCGATGTACTTTTGGTCATAACTTATTTCTTGCCCACAGTCGCCACCTGTAAGCTAGCCGTCGGAGAACGTTTTAGAAATGGGACTTGGCCGAAAGTTCCTGATGAATGTTGCGAGTGACTGGGCGCCTATTAAAACTTCCAGGCTGGTTTTAATTTTTACAGAAACCGGCAGACCAGATTAGCTGGAACGAGAGAGAAATTGTTTTTTTAAATGTGATTTTAGCTCATTTCTTTGTGAATTATATCTAATTTCAGTACTTCAGAATAAGATTAACAAAGAGGGGATTTTTTTTGGCTGGAAGGGAACACCGAGGTCCAAGTTAGCAGTGTGGGGGCTTGAGGAAAGAGTCTTTGTTCATTCGTTTTACATTACTGCATTTGCCTATAATTTAGGAATTCTAGTTAGGCGCTTTTGTGTATTTGGGAAATATCTCTTGACGTTGAAATGAATCTAAATTCAACCTGGTTGAGAACTGCCGGAGAAATTCGTGAATTTTTGAAATAGATATATCTATCTAGCCATGTGCCAGAACTATAAGAACTTTTTTGTCTCATAAATTTGGTAGTTTTCGTCGACAGTGACAAAAGGGATGAGAAGAGGAAGAGAAGATATTCTCTGCGCGATAAATCACAAAAGAATAAGTCGTTTTTGCAATGTCCTTTGTCTGCAATGGTTTTAAAATCCCGTCGAACAATTCAGCCGGTTTGCGGGAAAACTATAGAAACTTTTAAATTGAATTCGTGGCCGAAATGAAATACTAGGGCTAGCATAATAACAGGTGAGACGAGCGTTGTAACGAACACAATAATATTAATATAATAAACCGGAACTTTCGTATCGGAAGAAAAATCACGCCGACTTACGATGAAATATCATGCGAATTTATTCACTTGGGGGAGCTCAGAGATTTATAGGAAAGTGATACACGATTTCTCGATCTGCCTTTTCCATAAAAAACGTCGATAAAAATTCGCATTCAGCAATTTTTTGTCATTCATTCGAACATAGAGAGGGAAAGAGCCTCACACAGAATGAAACTGAAGTAAATTATTAAAATCAGTAGCAAAAATAAATAGTTCTCATAATCCGCATTAGTCCAATAAAGATGTCTGTTTTGCAAAAAAAATCCACACAGGATAACAGGATGATTTTTCAGGGTTGCTTGGGGACTGCCTCCTGAGTGTCCAACCAAAAGATCACACACGAACTCCTGGTGAGAATTGCGCTATAGGGTGGTTTCCTAAACATTAGGGGTAGTTTCATAAAAAATTTTAGAGCAAAATGATCCTAATAGAACTTGCAGGAGATTACAGTATGAACAACTTTTCTTCATAATTCTTTTGTATCTCTAATACATACCTAGTTATAGCACATTACTTATATGTGACAAAAATTCCTGAGGGGTGGTCTCGTAATAGTTATTTACATTGCCAGATGCGTAAGTGCACTTTTTTGGCCGAGGAGGTTGTTTAAAGACCAAGGCAACGCGAGCGTTAAAAGTACCTCCGAGGCCAAAAAAGAGCTTACGCATCGTGCAATGTATTACATTTTTCCTGCTACCGACAATTTCAGGTTATAGGTGCTTCGAATAAAGCTCTAAATACATAATATGGAGTAGATTGTGAGTAATAATGACCTTCAAAATAACCTTTGTTCAATTACTAAAAATGATAATCAGTGATAAATTTTAGAGGCAGAATGCAGCGATAATAAAAAATAAATAAAAAATGTTGAGCTTTGTGTGGGATTTGAACTCTGGATCTACGAATTACTAATCGCGTGCTCTCACCCTACCGGTAGCGCGGTGCCTGTCAAATTTGTTCTGTTATGCGGCTCTTATTTGACGCCAGAGAAACAATGAAATTATTAATTTTTCTTTGGAATAATTCGTGTTCTTTATGATCAAAACCAGTTTGTAAAACGATTGTTGTGAAACCTTTTAAAATTGACGCAAGATTCGCGTTGCTATATATATTTTATTAATGGTTTTGAGATCCTCGATGCGTAAGGGTTGCTAAGCAATACTTTTTGTACCTAGCAACCACTTTCGCAGCTAGCAACCAAAATAACAGGGCACCTCGAACATTTGACTTTCGCTTTCGGGCTTTCGAGTATGTAAAGTGTACTTACGGGGGAGGGAGCAAAAAAATGACCTTAATAATAAACGTTTTAGAGGAAGAACTTGTGGTAAATTTTTTCTTATTTTTTTGTGGCTCTAATACCTAACGATTTACAGGGCATTTCATTTTTTAATTAATTTTGTGCCATTTTGTTAGTGAAGACCACCTGACAGAGTCCTATGTAACTTTTTTCTGCACAACTTTCAGAACTATGATATAGACCTCGGAGTACTGTCTTCAAGAGCATCAAAACATTTCATCTTCTTGTCGAAAGTGCTGAACACGGCCAATAACTACTATTAGGATATTTGTTTACCATACTATTAGGATATTTGTTAACCATTTATTTGTTTACCATGTCAAATTAAATTTAAGAGAATTTATTCCTTCTGTCATTTCAAGGGAAGAGAAAAAACAGTATTTTTGGAAAAAAAGAGAGAAATATAGAGAGAAGAAAAGGGGAGGGGAAAAAAAGAACAACGAATAGAAAATATTAAATGAGAAAAAAACAGTTAATAAAAGAAATAGGTAAATAAAAGCGAACATTTTTTTCAATAACAACTGTGAAATACATGAACAAATAACAATTTCCAAAATTGGAAACTCAAAGTTTTCTACTCAAGAATAAGTTACTATATGATCCAGAAATGAGAATATGAATAAATAAACATTTCTACATACAATAATCACTTGTGTTTTCCTTTTTAAAAATTGCTGTGACAATTTTTATAGGGTGTGAAGTTTTCAGGCTAAGGGTCTAGTCGAAAATCACTGTCAGTTACTGGATAAAAAAATATAAATTTTAAAATATTGTTTTAAAAAAATATATTACAGATTTGATTTAGGCTTTCGGTAATTATTTCCAATGATGTGTCTGCTACTTACTCTATATATAGATTAAAATTTGATAAATCAACCCTTAAGGTGTCAGGCACTGGTAAGTTTACATTATAAAGAAATAAATTCAAAGGTTTTCACACAATGCCTTGATAAAGACCAAGTAGCCAATCGAAAACAAGTTTTCTTAAAAAGTATTTTGGCTGAAATCTTCGATTTTATTTGTTCAAACAAAAGTTTGCCGCACAAATTTAATCAAAAAATCTTGCCGGCTTTGGTAAAGAGAGCGCTGTTTCTCCCTCAAATAAAGGACTCGCATGCCTCAGTTGCTAGAAATATACGTGGGAACAACCCCTTGAATATAAAAATAAAACATAAATTTTCGTAATACAAGGTCCGTTTACATTTTCGGCAAACAGTTTGTTTTACTGTGTTGACTTTCTTATTTCGGTGGGCACGAGGCACGTGGTTGGAATTGTTGCCAAACGTACGTAACGAAGTTGTGAAGTTCTTCGGACGTTTTGGTTAATATCTTTATAATGTTCTGCTTCACGGGCGTAGCCAAGGGGGGGGGGGTTTCGGGGGTTCAAACCCCCCCCCCCCCCGAAATAAGCAAAATATTACCTAATATTATACCGAAAAAATACGAGGAGTGAAGAGTTAAAATATTATTACGCTTGAATATATTATGTAGTAATAGTAGCGCCTAGCGCCATCTTTTGACGAGAGGCAGACGCAGTTGCAGCCGAACTATTTTGTATTGTAGGGACACTTTGCGTTGTTTCTCGATTATTCGCCACGTCCCTAGGTCGAAATGAGCGGAACTTTGTGGAAGTTCGTGGAAGTTTCTGGACGGCTACTGGGCTGCTATATAAGCGGCGCCGCGGCGCTTGACCGCGCTTACGGCAGTATTGTTCCATGCGAACTCGAAGCGAATAAAAGTGAAAAGTGGTGAACGAATAGTGAAGAGAATTAAGTGTACCGTGTAAGTGAGTAATTTTAGTGCACTGTTATTCGATGACCTTGTTAAGGATAGATACGTGAATCATTATTACTGTCGAAAAATGGAGGGGGAAAAAGGAAGGGTGATAAACCTAAAGGTATGGACTACTGGAAAAAGTGGTGTAGTCAAGGTCAAGCGGTTTCTAATAAAGAAACAAATTTGGATTTAGCTATCAAAGCTTCAGCTACCTTGCATGATGATAAGAAGACTGCCTACCCCGAAATCTAGTTTGGAATGCCTAGATATGTGCGATAAAAACCTTTATCCTAATGTTTACACATTACTACAAATCTTGGCTACCATTCCTGTATCCACTGCTACCCCAGAAAGGTCTTTCTCGAGCCTAAGGAGACTGAAAAACTATTTACGAAACACTACAAGTGAAAACAGACTTAATGGTTAATGAACATTCACTATGGAACAGAAATTCATGCAGATGAAGTAGTGGATATATTTAAAAGAAAAAGCCGAAGATTTCTTCTTTAATGGTTTTAGATTTAGCGCAGAGGAACGAAATTAATTTATCCATTTCATTTAAAGTTAAGAACTTTATAAATATGTCGTAGTTTTTCGGATGAATATATAGATATTAAATTTCATGTAAGTATATTTTTGTTGTTTTATTTACTTCTCAAACTAAACCCCCCCCAAAACTAAATCCTGGCTACGCCCGTGTTCTGCTTTATCCATAATACTGGGCGGGAGAAGCTTTTTTACCTTTATTTTGCACACAGGTTACTAGGTATAACAATTATTGTAACATAAGTTTATTGCACCAATAGGGTACTTGACTATATTTTTAACCAAGATAACACTTATTAAATGAATTTTAACTAAGTGTTTGATTATTTATACAGTGCCCGCCAAAAAGTTGAAACCATATATGGGAGTTTTTTATTTTTGGGCTAAGATGAAACTACTCTGGGGCGATCATCTCTGCTTCCAAAAAGTTTCGAAATGAGATCATTAAACGTCGTGACGTCATTTGACATACCTGTCAAAAATGACATTTAATTAAATAACTAAAGCTATTTGAAAAAGTTGCTTGGAATTTTTTTTACCTGTATGTGTCAATTTTCAGACAAAAATTATGACAATTAGGTATAAATTTTTGATTTATTAAAAAATAATAAAATGTACTATTCCATACTTTTTACTGAGCCCAAATAACAAATCTACTATTATTATAGTATTTTTCTAAATGATTTCTTTGCTCACTTTACTATCTATTTTAGAGCATCACTGATTTCTAATACCTAGCTGCATGAAATGATAGCTCGCAAATGAGCATAAAATCTACCTAATAAATTATTCCCGGAGACAGTTCTTTTCAGATTCTTTCATGCGTCTAAGAAGATTAAACGGTTTTCTAACTAAACATAACGACATACAAACGGCGCGGCGTTAAAGGTTTAACATTTCGCGGAAAACAAAATAAATATCTTACCTTAGGCAGAATCCCATGATTTTGACTGCGTGCCACCACTCGTTGTATTCTTCTTTCGCGTTTGGCCACAGGTGAAACCATAGCATGGACACGTGGGAAGGCAGGAAGCATATGAAGAACACTGAAAAGAGCAAGGAAAATAACTGGTTAGAAAATTAAATTGAAAGAGCGAAATAAGCTCTTAAAACCGTTTCGAGATTGTAAAGCAGTGAAGTTCAACGTTTTGTGGCGAATAGTGGCTAATGCCTGCAAGGCCGAGGCAAGTAAACCACATGAGTTGGAGTAATACGGTTTTCTAGTTTTTTTTGTAGTACCTACTTGAGCAAATGCTATCCTAGTTCTTACGGGAAAAAGTCGGTCCTAGCCGCAAATGACAATGAAGCCTAAATAATAGTAATTGCCACCTCTCTCCCGCACAAGCATGTGGGGCAGGTATTCCTAACCAAAAAGTACATAAAACAATATTTCCCGTGTTTTCTCCTGTTCCTTTTAAGAAGTTAACGCAAACATTTCCATCATGTAAATATCTAAATATCATACCATTTGACAATGATTCGAAATGTTTAATTTCTTGGAAATAAACTTCAAGCATGCTGTTCAAAATTTCATTTTGCATCATTTTTGATGTACCCTTGAATACTGTAGTACTTTTTAAATGTCATAATAGAATGGAGCTCGGATGTAAAATCGATTAATTCTAGAAAAATACTACCATGTTGAGAATTGAGAATCGTAAGGCTAAGTCTAGTTTTCCACAAAATTGTATGCAGTTTATTATATTCTCTTTAAAATATATCTATTTTTATTCACGGCTTCATTATGTCTAATATGTTAATGTTTTGTCGGTACGTGGAATTCAACTGGGTGGCAATACTAAAATTGCGTACAAATTCTAGTTCTGTAGAACAACAAAACAGAAAGCTCGTGTTTTATTATTTTTTCATATTGTATATGTTTGAATCCTATTCTAGCTATTCTAGCCAATGTCTTATCCACTTCTTTATAAAACAGTAAACAGGGAATACAAATTAATATGTCGCATCCGCATATCCACTTGTTTCTAGAAAAGTAGGTATCGCGTAAAATTGCCACTTGCTTTTTATTTGGTTGAGATAGGAGTTGGTCTACCAAGAGTTTTTGTTTCTACCTTTTAAAATGTAATGCATACTATTTTTCATTTTGTTTTTATTTATTAGATACCATTGGCTGTAGCCCCACAGCCCTTATGGATGAGCCGCCACTGATTATTTGATTTCCACCCCACTGGACCAACTACATTTTTTGGATCTTACCCTATGATTAAAAACTGCAATTTTTGCGAAACAAAAAAATCTGCATTTGATCAACGAATAGCGAACAACAATTACAAAGACACAAAAGAGACAATAGCGTTCCCACAATGCCCAGTTTTGAATCCAGAAAGCAATGCCAGTTTGCACGCATTCGATGGCAGCGATGTAACAGCAAGATACGATTTTAGGGAGCAACTCGTTACGGAATCAAATCGAGAGGGGAGTTGTTTCCCAAAATTAATTCCATTGCTTTAATGTCACACCTTCTGTAATAACGATTGTAATCCGATGCCCATCGGCTCGACTCCGGTCTGTTTGGCAAAGCCAATCAAATCGGCAGTTACCCTCTGGCAATGTTGTGATGTTAATCTTAATCGATTGATAATATTAACGCCCCTTCTGGCCAAGATCGAGCAACTTCTTTAATAACCGCCCGATAAGAATATTGTACTTAGATAACAGCACCTGTCATTTGCTATTTTACTACACTACTAGACTACCCGAACCGCAAAAACAAATGCGTCAAAAGTCTCCACGTCTAGCTTTCCTCACTATTCTGCCAGAATACGATTGATAATGGTTTGGAGGAAGAGGCACAAATGCGACCTAGTTTCCGATCTGCGAGGGAGTCGCCAAATTGACAAATTTCAAGGCGGGAGGCTTTGCCATCTGCTGGAGTTCCATCATTCGACCACTTCGGGGACAGATTTCCGATTTACTCTGTCAAATTCCACAGGAGGACCTTTTTACAACTTATTGTCCTGTAGATAACTGCCAACTTGATAAAAATGCTTTGAATGGACCGATTGTGATTACATTTTTACATTTTCTAACAAAAAACAAACATTAACTATACTAAAATCGAGCAATTCTTACGCCTGGCGTAAATAAAAGCACGTGTTCGATGACGTTCCGCGAAACAAGGCGATTGGTCAATAGGCCATAAAATATCAGCGCGCCTGGCAACAGGGACGTACTCGATCGCAAAAGTATATTTACGAGGTTTTATCTTGTTGTTTTCAGCTATTTAGATACTGCCACAAATAATTTTATCTATGTTTTGAACCATTTTATTCAAGCCAATAATTGTTTTCCGAAATATTTTTATGTAAACAATTATTGTAAAACTAAAATTAAATAAAGGTCGTGCCTCAGTGCGGCTCTGGCGAATATCTCAACGAATGTGCTCTTGTTTACGCCAGGCGCAGAGTTGCTCGATTTTAGTGGTAGGTGTTCATTTATATGCGGAAAGCAGTTAAAAAGCTATCGATCGGACCCGCCTCCGATTTTTTCTGTTAAAAAATATCCGAGATATTTTGAGTGAGCCATTTATACAATATAAGCCACCCTGTATAAGCTTCCTGTACCTTTGTGCATAGCAATATAGGTATAATAAGTCGAGGATAATTAAGAGGGTCGTTATCTTTTGGTGAAATTATATGCTTCAGGAAGGGGTGGATTTAGGGTAAATAATACCATTCGCTAAGTTACAAGAATAAGCACTTTTGATGTTGTAATGAAGAAGGTGGGGGTAGGTATAAGCAAGAGACCGCGAGAGATCACGTTGAAAACAAACGGTAGGTACATTTTTTAGTTTTTGAAGAAAAAATAAAGGAAACAACCTAATTATATCGATTTAGACAATTTGCCAGAAAAAGTCTTTTGAAACGAAGTCATTTTATCAGTTATTTTTTACTGCACCAATTATCGCCTAATAAGGTAGTTCTGTCGAACTAACGAGTTCATTTGAAAGTTAAATGATCCTTGCACTGAATTCGCCAAATTTGATTAATTTAGAACCGTTGGAAATGAAAATTAACCGCACGTTCAACCAAAGCAAAGTAGCAAGGTAAAAACCATATTCGCATTTACGAATTTAATTTTTTAACAAAGGACAAAGTATACAACGCTTTGCATTTTTTATTGTCCAGTTCAAATAACAATAATTATGCATAAAAAGCTATTCAATTGACCAACAATCATTGAATATCATCGCCCCAAAATGGAACTTTAATGTTATCATTAATTTGCCTTTGGCAAATAAATCCTGGAAATGTGGTAGCTAATAATAGAATTTCATGAATCGATATATTCAGCCTCAGTTTTAGCTAAAACTAATTTGTAAACTACCAGTTATCTTAGTCCCCATTTCACATTCCTATCCAAACTCAAAATCTATCTGGGAGCATAACTCATTTCATATCTAGACAACGACGCAGAGAAATGTTGAAATAGCAAAGTTCTGAATGGCCATTTTCCCTAGTCATTTTCCTAGCGTTTGCCTATGCATAGTGGTAAGAATTTCGTTTATTCAGTTTAACAATTTAACTTGACACAATGGGGACTGTCACTTAAATGGAACAAAACTTTTAACATTATCATTCTGTTTGTTGATAATAGTTATTTGTGTACAGGGTGTCCCAAACTCGAAGCCCCAGGGTTAACAAGGCAAACAAAAACAACCACTAAAAATTTGACTTGACTCAAGCTTGCTTTTGGGCCAAAAAGATAGTTTTTACGAATTTGGGAAACATGACGTCATCAAATATATTATCCCAGGACCATACCTGTTTATATTTCTATTTGGAAGGAGCGCGTTTTTGTGATAAACTTTCGTAAATAAATTTTTTGATATCTTGTTTCCTTAAAAAGTTACATGCGAATTATTTGTAAAAATATGAAAATGCCAAGGCATTTTTCATTTTTTTAATGAAAATTGAGTTAGTCATGACTTAAAATCGAATTAGTCATGACTTATATTTTTGACAGAAACAATTGACAGATGCTCGGACAGATGTACCTTTTATGGAAAAAGTATTACAATTTTATTATTAGTTATAAAAATATAACTGTATGAACGCCGAATAAACACTTATTATGTATTACATTTAAAAATCTAATAATTTTAGCGAAAAACAAAAATCAATATAAAAATAAATGCTAGGTAGGTTCTTACTTATAAATAATTTTCAATGTGACTACCTTCTTTTAATAAATATAAGCCTATATAGACGGCGTCTAACTTCTGCCTTAGTGACCTTTCTTAATACATCTGGTGTTATTTGCCGACAGGCGACTTTCGTCCATCCATTTGTTTCCAAACTCAACATTTAGAAATTCTTTTACAATGTTGGCTTTATGTGCTGGAGCCCCGTCGTGTTGAAACCATATGGTTCTTCTTAACTGCAATGGCCCATTTTCCAAGAGAACTGGCAGCTGTTGTTGAAAAAATTGAAGGTACTAAATGTTGACCAATTATGCCACACTATACATTAATGCCGAAGTGCCCCTCACTCCAAATTGGATAGATAATATGAGGATTTTCAGTGGACCAATAATGTTCATTTTTACGGTTAGGTAAGCTACCACTAACAAAACGACTTTCGTCTGTCCAAAGTATATGATGGAAAATAAGCTTGTCAACAATCTCGGTCACCACTTTTGTCTTTATTTGCCTCTCCCAAATATTCTGGGTACCTAATGTAATTTAAAGTCATGATATTTTGTTTTCTTTCATAATTCTCTACTAGCTTGTCTAATTGAGTTTCTCGGGTAATCTTCAAAATATTGTAACACTTGGACTGTTACATCATTGTTGCGAAGTATTCTTCTAATTAATTTGTGTTTGAGGGTAGAAAATGTATTTTGGTCCTCTCTTAAGTTTTTTCTTATCGAATAAACATTTTGTTATCAGGAACGTGACGTTCGGGATATTTCTCCCTATAAATTCTAACGGCTCTTCTAGCATTTTTTTTAGCTTCTTCATACAATAATAACATTTCAACTTTTTCATTGTGTGTTACCATTATTGAAGTTTTATGATACGTTCAAGGACTGGACAGAATTATTAAATGTCAAGAGAAGGTATTTCAATTATTAGGACAGGTAAGAATGATAAATTATCAACTCTCTCTCAATTGTTTTCCATGGATACCCAATCAAGCTAGGGCTAATTTGATTCAGGATATGTACTATATACTTTGTATTACACGAATATAATCTCTAATTTTTTCAAAAACAGTTGCCAGTTCTCCTGGAAAATGTGCAATGTGCCAGTGCATTTAAAAAGAACCATGTGGTTTCAACACGATGGAGCTCTACCACACAAAGCCAACATTGTAAAAGAATTTCTAAATAATGAGTTTGGAAATAAATGTATTGGGATAAATGGCCTCATAAAATGGCCAGAAAGGACGCCAGACCTAACTCTGTTAAGTTTTTATTTATGAAAATTCTGACAAACGTTGTTTGCAAAATTCCATCCAGGAATATTGATGATTTTATTGTTTTTGTTTGCCTATAATAACCCTGGGGCGTCGAGTTTAGGAGACCCTGTACAAAGGCTAACTTTTTATTACGAACGTGTTCTAAAAAGGAACTTTAGTGACGAGGGACACATTATATCTTTTTTAAATCGTGTAAAAACAAGTTCTATTAGGGAATATAATTTAAAGAGGGTCTCACCCGTTCATGAGCGCGCGCCGTTGTTTTGCCTATACGTATATGCCTCTCTAATTATTATTGAAAATCAACTTTTTTACTTACAAAAAACGAAGATGAGCACCATCCTAGCCACGTGCCTCCTGGCTCTTGCCTGCGCCACACTTTGGGCACCTCTGACGTCACCGGGCATCTCGTTGGCACTGTTGTAGAGTCTCACAGCCATCAGAACGTAGAAGCAGGCGATCACGATCAGAGGAATGAAGTAGTATATCAGCGACCTGAACAGCACGTTGTACTGCTGGTAGGTTTCCTGGTTGGTGATATTTGGGAACGGGATGCAGTAGGTGATGACTTTTCCGCTGTAACAGAAAGACAATCGCTGGTTTTCAATGTTTTGTCAATTTTTTTAACTATATAAACAAAGGAGATTCAGAATTCAGTAACCTACTTTTTGTGGGTTGTGAGTAAAAATATTTTATGGTAAGTTTGGCACAAGGAAATTCTCAAAACCTCTAAAAAAAGCTTTCCTATTTCAGGTCTTTGAATTCCAAGCATCAAAGGTAGACAGGGACACAGGAAGTTTAAGGAATATAACGTTGAATGTAGTTTTTCCATTTATAAACAGAAAGACGATCGTTTGTTTGATGTGCGTAAATAATCAGGAAGTGGATTTGCCATACGGGATATTTACTAAGATCCTTTTACACAATCTAAGTATATAAAATCCTCAGAATATTCTTTAGATACCTAGTATAATGCAGGATGTTCAAAAATGAAATTTGTCATTAAACTATAACACATGCAATTCAATAAAAATCCAATAAAATCTACATAAAAAATTCAATACCTTTTATTACAATACAAGGTGATTAATTTTTTTTTCAAAAATAATATTACCAATTAGAATATCTCAACTAGTGGTAAATATTCGATAAAGTCCACATATTTTTTCCTACATTAACACCCTGTAACTTTTCTATGAAGCCTTAAAAAGATATAGTTTATACGAAAAAGTGCGGTTATTTTTTGAAGATCTATCACCTGTTAAAAACTTACCACAAAAAACTGATTCACCCTGTATACAACAAAAACGCGATTGGGTGATAATACCTCATGGTCACACACCTCATTCCGTATGTAATAATAATAATTATAATAATTTTTTATTGCCAATAGATTCACAAAGTGAATGTCGACATTGTCATGTTTGTAAGATTTAATGGAAAACACAATAAAAAGTGTTAAATACCTTAAGATAAAACCTAAGACATAATACAATTGTTGTGCTATAGAGCGAATACTGTCATGAAGGCGGTTGTATGAACTTCAATGCATTTAAACCAACTCCAAAGCCTATATATTACTACATAGGCTGGAAGGAGAGTCAGTGGTATGTTTCTGGGATAATTACAACATACCACGACCCACCAAGGGCCAGATACCTCAATTTCTTAGTAATCTGGCTCACTCCGATATTCATGGGGTTTGGGAAAGTACAATTCCTAGTCAATCTGGAGAATTTTATTTCCTGGCAAACGATTCATGTAAGATTTCTGACCTGGATAAGAAAGTGACATATCTGAATAAAGAAAATGATATTATTCCTAGGATGTGACGTTCAAAGTAAGGTTCATGAAATTATTTACCTATTACACAGTTAGATTAAGAAAGCAGTGGCCGGTGTGTTAGTAAGGAAAGTTGGTTTTTTAGGCACAACTTGGTTTACACAACACCAGTCTAACCGAGAATAACTAATCAGTAAATAAAATATCTTCTTTATCAAAATGTCAGTTTAAAAACACTTTGTTCGTAAATATTTTTGTACAACTTTTCAGGTTTAGCTGCTACGTGTAGATATACGTTCAGTTTACAGAATATTATCAAATAAAACATATATTATGATATATTTAATTTTAACGTCTTAAAAATATCTTGAAAACGAAGCGTTTGTGGACCAATATTGATATGAAATTTACGTTTTAAAATGTAATTTTTTACCCAATGTTAAATTTATGCTACATAAAATTGACTCGCCCTGTACAATATAGTGATTAAAAAATGACAAATAGGCGTAGAAACGGTTGCATTTCTTAGTTAGATTAGGTGTATACTCGTAGTATAAATAAACTCACTTGGAACACAGTGATATACGGGGCGCGATCTATTTCATAGCATTTACCACGCTCTGCTACTGGTAAAAATACCAGACTTATCAGCAGAAATCACCCATATAAAATTCAAAGGTTTTTTGCGGCCAATAAGAAAGCTAGCGTAGCGATTTGATTGGTCGTTTCGGAGATCCACGGAGCAGGTGGACGTGGGCCAGTTAGGCCAGTATAACCAGTGCCGCGCACCGAAATAAGGATTCTGTTTTATTTTACGGATTTTGGTTTTGTGTATAGATTTTTGTATGGTGTTGTTTTGTGTGTAACAAAATTATTGGTTTGCTTCGGTTTGAATTATTTCAAAGTTTATTTTATTCTTTTTAGAGCGTTTAAATAAAATTTGTATAATATTATTAAGGGCCGCGCGCTGCCTATGACTCGGTCTTGTTTTACAAAGCAAACGCCGCACAAGCGTTTTTATGCTGTTCCAAGTGACTTCATTTATACGATACAGTGGTCCCTGAAAACTACTGTCTCCACAGTGACCAAGTCGAAAAAGATTCTTAAATAGTCGTGGGGCAAAGAATATCGCCATGGGAAGCGTGAGATATAGGTATATTTAACACTTTTTCGGATCTTCAAAGAGGAAATGAGAGATTTATTATACTTTACCTTAAATTTTCTTTAGTTATTTTCCCAGAATGAAATCTCTGCTTTTTAAATTTTAACACCCTTTCTCATGGGGATTAGTTCTTAAAATAGAAAATTTTACGACTGCGCCGTCATAATCCTTAATTTTTTTTTACTAGATCAAAGGACCAAGATTAAAGCTGCGGTTCCTGGAAATCCTACATTTACATTTCGAATAATAAACCCAGATAAATCTTTTTCATTATTTAAAATCTCCATTGGGAATTTGGGAGGGTTCTTCTATTTAATTTATAACTGAAAAGAGAGGTAATTTCTGCCCTGATGACTTGATTCTAGGATACAGATTGTTGATGAAACTTTGACTTTTTTGTGCAAGTTATACCTACCTACCACCACTAATCTACAAAAATCACAAATCAATAATATATCGAGAAAAAAAATATTTACTATTTAAACACCCTCAATAAAATATAAAACGTAAATTGTAACTAACTAAATTTCCTGGTAAACTCACTTTTCATTGAGTTTCCCGAACAGTAGTTTTTGAACTTTCCAACATTTTTACTGATTTAATTCATTTATGTGGGGCGGTAAAAAGTTTAATGGTTCCTGAAGTTCCTAGGGGCAATAAAGATTATGTGTATTTTCCACTACAGGCAATTTATTTCGTTACCGACTATTTTAGTTCGGAAAACAAATTATAAAAAAATGGCTCTGTTCTTGGTAGTGGCATCAAATTCTTCGAGATCTCACAAATCGTTCCTACCTTCCAACTTCTGCTGTGTCCACTCTGGAGAATATTAAAGCCGGAGTAGCGCAAGCCAGTGCAGCCACCCATATCATGGCCGCACTTATCACTGTCATCGGTTTCGTCTAAAACAAAAAATACACATTTTAAGACGTACAGAAACGTTATAAATGATTTTAGTCATAAAATACTTTTAAAATATTTTAAATCGATTCTCATACAAATCAGATCAATTCAATAGTATATCTATTGTCTGGGATATAGGTAGCGTGTAATTATTAGAATACTTACAGCGTTGACTGAAGGAATAATCACTCAACGCTTATAGCCATCATAGGAAATTAAATAAGGGTCTATTTTTGAATTCTTAATATGCCTATATTTTTACACAATGTAGATAGGTACATCATAAAATACATGCTAGATTGACTACATCCATATTATGCGTATTTAGTTTTTGTATAGTCCTCCTTACGGCAGAATGCGTGCGACGTAAGGGGGAAGAACTCTCAAATATTATAGAATTAGTCACAGTTCAGGGGCGTAGCTCAATTTTGTGTAACTCACTGATTTAATTTTATAAATTATATAATTGTTATTTAATTTATTGTTAATATTATTCTTAACGGTGATGCCTTAGGCTATGGAGGAAGGCAAACCCTTATAACATTGAGAGAATGCAACGTTCTTCCCTGTTTACTCATTTTGCACATGTTAACTCCCGAACATACGAAACGCCACTGAGCTCTCTGAGCCGGCGGAAAAACTTGCCAGCGGCCTAAAAAATGAGGTCTGTATGGTAGCTCAAATACGCAATTAATTTTACGTACTATAGAAACAGGCACAAAACGCGTTGGCTAACTGGTTTTGTCAGCCGACTCCTTCGCAGAAGTGCTGTGTTGTCGTATTTCAATGGCGATGGTAGACGCGACGATGTTGAAAAAAATATAATAGGTGTTTTATCACACCGCGTTAAAAATAAATGATAAACAAAAATGGATAAGTGGTCCCGTGATGCGAGATTTATTTTTTCGGTATAACAGAGTTCAGAAATTCGACTTCAATATGATAAAACTTGTATTCGCCAATAAATAACGACTACTCGTATAGGAAATCTCGCAACGCTGCCCGCATTCTTTAAAAACGTTTTCTTTCGTGCTTTGGACTATAATACGTTCTTTTGTCGAAGCTAGCAGCTATTATTACGGTTTTGATAGTGTTTAGTTTATTCATTGGCAAAATATGTGGGTCCGATCATTTTTTCTTATATCGCCCAAATTTTTCTTCTCAATTCATCCAATAAAAAGCAATTTAGTATCCGTGTACTTATTACAAATTCGCGGAAAGGGTGAATTAATCGGGTTTATAATCGCCTTTTTCTTTTCTGACTGAAGGAGCGGGGGATTTTTAATATAAAATTGAAAGACCCCCGAGCATCTGCTTGCAATGATTTAGGCATTTAGAAAAGAGAAAGTTTTTTGGAAAGGCGCAGATAATAGACTATTCATGTTGAGAGAACTGAAAACGACTGAATGCTGGTTTGCTTATACTTTGAAAGTATCATATCCATGTCTTCTCTGTAAAAGACATCGAGAAATTTCATTGGGAAAAGTTATTCAGAATATAAAAATATGCTCAGTGTCAAATTTTAAAATATCTAATTGTCCTACTCTGATTTTTCCGTTTTCATTTTAATAAAAGGAGAAGAATGAAAGTAGGCTAATTGTTTTGACATCTGATATAGGGACATAATACATAATGTATAATCTTGAATAACAGATTCTAAAATTTTTTGAAATTTTTTGATATCCTTTTCGCAAAAGCACATAGAGAAGACCAGAATACAGAGAGTTCATCTTGTCAAATATGTCAAATGAAGCCCAACTGAAATAGGTAATTAATTCATTATAGGTCACTGTGGATCTTCTTTCTCAGTTTTAAATTAATCTACTTATAATAAATGTATGTAAAAATTGAGTAAAAGTTGGGCTCCATTTGACATATTTGACAAGATTGACTCTGTATTCTAAATTACAAAAATCAAAGATGGCAAACTATTTGCAAATTTGCCAGTTGCATAATTTTATATTCTGAATAACTTTTTCTAATAAAATACCTTTTTTAGAGAAAAGGCACTTTACTTTTTAACAATGAATGCGTTTTTTTGCATGAAAAATAAATGCGACTCAAATTACATCAATTGTCAACACTTATTTGGATCTATAGTTGGACACACTGTGTAATAATTTGATATTGGTTATTTGTTCGTTTGATAATAAAAAACGCTCTTTGTCAATGTTGCATTAAATCATTGATTTGCTATGATTTTTAAACTGGTTTTTAAAAATACCATATTAGGGATTAGGGACTTCGTGATGCCATTTTGCATTCCTTCAATACCAAATTTCACGGAAAAATTGATCGGTTTTATTTTTGTTTATAATAAAAAAAGTCCATAATATTTTATTCTGAAAATTGACAAGTGCTCTCAAGCAAGCGCGGACACTGCAGTTTCAAACATCTGGAGCTCACACAAATGGTGGAAAAAAAATTAAGTCTGTACTTTAATTACGAGTATACCTATACATGTAACTGCATGTGGCATATTTCCGAGATTGTCAAGAGCCACTTTCAGAAGTGAATCAGATCTCCATAATCCCCTATCTATGAATCCCATGCTGGAAATTCCCTAGCGTGCATCGCTTTAAAGAGAATACCCAAGCAGCATTAAAGTTGCGGTAACTGAGATGGGAACTTTGAATAAGTAGTTATTACGTAATTACTACTTAAAAATCGACTTATTAGTTTTTATTACTTATATTGAGAAAGTATGAGTAATTACGTAGTAATTATTACTACAAGTTGGAACTTTATGGTTTCAGTACTTCTAAGTAGTTTTTGAAGTATCTGGAACGGAATTCTTACTATGCAAAATTACGTTAAAGTCACGTTAACTCTAAAGTTATATTCAATGGTCACAATTACTTTGTTGTGTTACTTGTTTATCACTTTAAAGTTTTTATTACGTTATGGTAACGGTGAAAGTAACTTCTACATCTTAGCGACTTTAGAAATACCTCCAAAGTTACGGAACGATATAGTCATATTTAAAGTGGAATTTACTTTCCCGCTACTCGAGAAAACTACTGTATGGTAAGTTTTACTTCCCACTCCATTTTAAAATTACTAGAAAGTTCCAATTACTACAAAAAAATACTTTAAAGTAACTGTCACTTCAATAGGGACCAAAATGGAAACTACATTTCGTTCCTTACAATCGTTTGAAGGATTCGGTAGTTTTTGCGAAGTGATGAAAATGTCAGCCATTAGAAAGAAGAAAAATTATAGAGACACATTCACATTTTATAGAAAATTAAAGCAGCAGTTGGATGAAACGAATCGAAACACGAGCACCTGTCTTCAATACAAAATTACAAAACGCTTCTCTTGAGTGGCTACAATTTTAAATATCAACATTTCGAAATATGGCACAAAACACACCGGCTGAAAATAACACTCTCATATAAAAATTATAGGTTAAAGTTCCAAATGGAACCTAGTAGTAGCATTCGGAACTTAAACGAGGCTTATGGAACCTTGAAGTCCTCTTGTAGTAATTGGGACTTTAGAGTTTAAAATATCTAAAACTAATTTTCGTCTTAAAGGTAGGAATTACCTTAAAGTGAAAAAGTCTAGTTGCCGTTACTACCAGTTAAGTGGCAAAGCCTTCAAACACCCATTTTAAGGTAAATAATACTTAGAAGTAATTACTGAAAATTACGCCATATTTTCTTATAAAATGATAGACGCCATTAATATCAAATGTCAATTTCCTTTGGTACTGAAATAGTTATTTCTTCAAAATTGTCCCAAAAAAGATAAAATTGAGCAAAAATGAACTCGTATAACTTATAGAAATATTAAAAAAGCATTTTTCAGCATTTTTAGGTAATTTCGCACATTTTCGTAATTTATCCTCCCGATAAAAAAGTGTTAAAACATGCATTTTGAGAGGGCGCGTTGTTACTTTTCAATCTATCAATGTCATATTTGACAGAAAATTTTCAATCGTTTTAGTTTCTTGAATCTAGCAGCGAGAAATAAATCAGCAAATTAATACCTTTCTTATACCTACCATATTCATAGATATAAGTTAAAAATAAATATTAGGTACTTCTATTTTCCACGGTTATTGAAAAATGACGGAAGATGCTGGGCTAGAATACTTTTTAATTATTTAAACAAAGACAAAGCGAGGACGCGAATGTAAAGAAGCAAACAAATCCAACAAAGTAGCGGTGACCACGCTGCTACGTCTCCACCACGTTGCCGGAACGTAAGCGCGTCGTAGCGGTGTAAGTTGCTAGGTGGTCGCCGTTACGTATCTATCACCCTCAAAATGTTCCCCATTTTGGTCGCAGGGACGTAATAGGAACGTAGTAATTACGTTCCTATCAGTAGTAATCACAACTTTAAAGTAGCAAACAAAAGTCGCCGGAACGTAACGGCGACTAAAAATGCTGCTTGGGTATGTGCGTGTTTTGGCTGGGAATTTCTCCAGAGACCTTGCTTCTCAATTTTGTATGGCATAGTAGTCCCCGCTAAGAACACAGATTTGAAGGGAAGTTCGCTTATTTCCGGTCCTCGCATACTTGCGCTCATTATGAAAGCTTGCTTGGTTTGCCACATCCCCCTGCGGAATTTTAAGTTGTTAACAGCTAATAGTCTCGGCTTGAACGAGATCCTGTGTCGGCAAACATCGCAAACATGTTTACTATGTTTATGCGGGCCTCCAGGAAATTATTTTACGGCAGAGCAAGTCACTTTGGTAACAACGTAATAGGCCACAAAATACCTAGTATAATATTTTCTGCTGGTGCGCCTTATTTTCATCTTAAATTAAACTTATGCTGTTTATTTACAGTGCAAGCTAACTTTGTTCCCTGAAATTATAAGACGGGGGACAAAAAATGAAGTTGCACCCTCCCTTTTTCAAATTTTTTATATACGAGTGCACATTTTTTTTAAATCTCGCTACCTATTTTTTATTGAATAAGAAATTCGCAACCAGTTGAGATTTAACGGAGCGAAAGTGACATTAACTTTCTTATTTTAACATCTATCTGATTTCTGCTCAATTGGAGGATTAAAAAATTTGTTACCATATATTTCTCTAAAAATCATAAAAAAATCACCAATTTTTTTATCCCGAAATCAACTGAAAAAGATTACCTATTATCAAAAAAGCCAAAAGTAGACCGCAAAACCAGAAAATTGAATTATTATATGTACTTGTTACGTCACAGTGAGAATGTGTCGCTTGTGACGTCATAGGCGGGATTTGGTTTATTCGTTTAATTTGCTTGGTATTTTCCTAACCAACAACTGTTTCTGTTATTTTTGTGCATGCCAAAAACATTGAAACTCTGTTTTAAACCATGCAGTAATACAATCACATAAAAATCTCATATAAAATAACTTGCTGTTATGTACTTGTAAAAAGCCTTGCCCATAATTTTTTATCAAATTACAAGGGAACATCCATTAAATATCTAGAAATTAAATTAAGTACATGACCCTATTATGTCATTTTAATTTTTGTCGCATTTTAACAAGAGTACATTGCTTAAAAAGATGCACTAAACCGACGGATCTGCAAAACCAAAAACGTTACCTCAAAAAAGTTACGAGTAAAAGCACCATGCAAAAATAGCGCAATTGGCGCACTCTGTGACATACGTATAAATTGATTCAGATTATTCTCTATCCCCAAAAACACTGCAGTGCCAAGTTTCAGTTCAGCAGCTTGATTATATTGGGAGATATTGCCATATTCAATTTCAAAAAGAGAACTACAACGCCCTGTATCTCAGAAACCAAGAACTTTAGGACCTATGTTTATATGAGCAACCCACGTTATAATTATTTTTTGTACAAAATGTCAAAGTTCTGATCAAAAAACCCTGGACACCCTGTATATGTTTTAATTCTTTGAATCCAATTCTATAGCCCATGTCCTATCCACTCATTATTTATAAAACAGTAAACAAAACAAAACAAAACAGTGCATTTAATTTGTCGCACCCGCATATCCACTTGTTCTTGTTGTATACAGGGTGATTCAGTTCCGGTGCGCAACATGGGGATCTCGGAAACCGTAACAGATACGAAGTCAGTAGTCAAATGGAAGCAAACTTGCGCCTTTGGGAGCCTAACAATATGCCGTTGAGAAAGTTAAAATATTTTCATAGGTTGCTGAGATATTTAAGAAAAACCGAATTTTTGATTATATTTTTTTTCTGGCGCCATTTGCGATAATATTAAAAAATAAATTATACTTTTTCGTTGCAACTTTTTCTGTACTACGTCGTGGTATTTTTAGATTTTCGGGGCGACGCGACGTTTCGTTTTCGAGATAGAGGGATCATCTTAATTTTTTTAAATACGGACCTGGATTTTTTATTCCATAATTCAGAATAAATCGTTGTCCTGAGTACAACGATGATGACACATACATATTTTTGTCTTTTTTTCAAAGCTATTCCAATTATAACAAGTGATCATTTTTTATACCTACTGGATTAATTAAACTCTATGTTTGTCATATTTTGAAATTCTTTTTCATACTTTAGGTAAAATGTATCTCACTATTGTTAGTAATAATAATTATTGTTGTTATTTACCTAAAGTATTTATAAAAAAGAATTTCAAAATATGACAAACATGGAGTTTAATTAATCCAGTAGGTAATAAAATAATGATCACCTGTTATAATTGGAATATTTTTGAAAAAAAGAGAGAAAAATACATATACCAGGACCGTATTAGTTTTTTTCTTAGTAAATGTGCGTTTTAGCAGCTAAAACGATTCATTTCGAAATATGCAATAAAAAATCCAGGTCCGTATTTAAAAAAATTAAGATGAACCCTCTATCTTAAAAACGAAAGGTCGACCCGAAAATCTAAAAATACCATGACCTATTCCAGAAAAAGTTGCAATGAAAAAGTATAATTGACTTTATGCAGATTTATATAGTAAAATACCATATACACACGTTCCAAACATCAAATACCTACTTAGTGTAAAAGCCTCAAATAGTGTAAAAATATCAGTCCGGGTTAGAATCAATACCCAAATTCGGCTTGTTTTGGAAAAAAAGCAGATGTCCCCGCGCATTGTTGTAAAAACAACAGTTGTCTATACAGGGTGTAACTAAACTGATGGTCAAAAATGAAACCACGTATTCTTGGAGTCAAAATAAGGGCACTTCTTTATATATTTTTTTCTCCTACGGGCCATAGTTTTTTTTATACAGAGCGTAGAAATTTAGAGAAAAATACACATATTTCTTAGTATTTCTAGAAGTAGACGAGATATTTTCTTCAAACTTGGCGTGTCACATGAGCGGATGAGTTGTCAAATTTAAGGCTAATATGAAGCTTGTGACGCCCCCAGTTGCGGAGATACAGGGTGGTATTTAGTGGTAATTAGTTCAGAAAAATATGAATACCCTGTATAATCGCATTTTTTAAATTTGTTTTGAATGGTAAATTCAATGGTTAACAAAAAGTATCTCTTAGTATTTTTTCATATTCTCAGCCGTTTTTTAATTATTTTCAAAGAACGGCAATGCCGCAATAAAAAAGTCATTTTAAGAATAAATCTAACAATCTGTGGATGTCAATTAAACTTGGCATTATTTGAATCATTTGGCTGCCAACTTTGCACCTTAGTATCAATATTTTGAAAAATTATGTTTTCATTTGAAGAATTGACTGATATGCACTTTTGCTATGGACTTGCGAATGGCAATATTAAACATGCGGAAACGCATAGTTGCGTGTATTGAAAGAGACGAACATTTAATAATTTAATTTTCTAATAGCAATACGTTTCTTTTATTATTGTTTTTGCGTTTGTATTTTGTTAAATAAAGTTTAATTGACATCCACATATTGCTAGATTTATTCTTAAAGTGACTATTGTTCATTGCATCGTTGCCGTTCTTTAAAAATAATTGAGAAACGGCTGCGAATATGAAAAAATACTAAGAGATACTTTTTGTTAACCATTCTATTCACCACTCAAAACAAATTAAAAAAATGCGATTATACAGGGTATTCATATTTTTCTGAACTAATTAATTTTACTAACACCCTGTATCTCCGCAACTAGGAGCCTCAGAAGCTTCATGTCAACCTTAAGTTTGACGGCTCATCTGCTCACGTGACACGCCAAGTTTGAAGAAAATATCTCGTCTACTTCTAGGAATACTAAGAAATATGTGTATTTTTCTCCAAACTTCTACGCTTTGTATAAAAAAAAACGATGGCCCGTAGGAGAAAAAAATATATGAAGAAGTGCCCTTATTTTGACTCCAAGAATACGTGGTTTCATTTTTGACCATCAGTTTAGTTACACCCTGTATATTCCACGTGTTCACTTCAACGGCGGTTCAGTCTGACAGCTTGCCTAATAGTGGCAAAAGCTTTTTAAGATATAAAATGGAAGGTTAAAGCTGAATTCCAAAGTTCTCCTAAAGTAACGGCCATTGCGTTCGATTTTATGCAAAATCCTCTTCTACCTAATTTAACGACCAACAAAGTGTTTTATAGTAGACATCTTTGGCATTATGTGTTTGGAATACACACGAGATCGAAAGCAAATGATGTCAACATGTATACATATCATGAGGGAAAGGCCAAACGTGGTCAAAATGAAGTCACTTCCATGGTATGTCATGATCAGAGGACGAACCGCGCTGGTACAGGCTCGATTGCACTTACCACCCCTATGGACGAGTCGCCACTGTATTTTACCTACTATTTTTATGGGATTCTAAAATATTTCCGTGATCATTATTAATCACCAGATTACGAATTCAGTCGACATGGATCCCCAGAAGGCCATTCTCATTCCACAGAACATTCGATTCTCTTCAATTTCTGGCTGTGACCTAAAGCAGCATCTGGTCGGCCATATTATTTTGCGAATCGGATGTTGTGTTTCTGCCGGTGGTTTTTGTAGGTTTGAAAGCAAGTTTTAGGAGCAAAAGTGAGATGGACCAAAAGAAGAGAGAAAATACATGTCACAGGTATGCTCATACCTAAAGAGCAATACCATGTCATGCTATATTTATTTAATAATACTGAGATAGATAAAATGTTAACATTACGAGTCTCCTGCGTTACCTAATCTGTAATCTATAGAACACAGCGTCTACTTCTAGATATCTACGCTTTCTTAGTATTTATGCAAGAGCAAAGTATAATATCTGTTCGTTTCTAATTTTAGTTTGATATCTACTACTCTTCCATTAATTTCACAAGTTGCGCTCATGGACTGATTACGTATTTTACATCAGGAATTTCCCAATAACTGCTTGAAAATGAGCGTGCCAGGCACTCTGAACGGGGATAGCCGAAAACCTCTTGATACGTGACGGGGTTAAATTCCCCTTCCCGCTTGGGGTGCCGAAGAAAAAATTATTTCTGAATAGTAGAGCCGACCAATCGGATTCCAACTTTTCAATGGCAGATCGTTTTTAGAACGGAGAATTTTTGGGAGGGATGGTCAACATTGCCACCAGGGTTGGAACTAAAAACTAAAAAACTTTTTATACCTACAAGTTGCCTGTTTTTTTTACATACAACTAGTAAAGTTCTTATTTTAGGCAAATTGTCTTTTTGCATTTTCTTCAATTTTCTGCCATTTTTGACTATTCCATCCATTTTCTGCCTTTTATGGAAAAAACTGCCTTTTTATTAAATTTCAAGACATGTTTTGTTAACTTAGGAAGGTAGGTAAATTCGTATGTCGTATAATTTCAATTCTTCTACTTAAACTTCATTTACAGTTCTTGGTAAGGAAAGGCAAATTAAGGTCAGATAAAGAGTTAGGTGTCGATAGTAGTTTAAAATGTTTTCTTAAGTTTGTGAATGCATACGTCCTTACCCTGAGCTTTTTCTCAATGGTGATGTTGTTTATTTTTTACAAACCCTGTGGCAAAGCATTAAGTTATTTTTTAAACCATTAAATATTTGTATTTATTTTCATTTCCTTTCCTTTCAAAAAGTATTTTGTAATGTAAAATTAAGGCAACTTTGGATACAAGTCTATCGAGATGTAGGTACTGCCCGAAATACTACCTATACCTCCTAGAACGATAATCACACGCTGGGGTACTTTGCTTGAAGCGGAGTTATTTTATTTCATTTAAGTACATTAAAGAAATAAAAAAGTCATACCTAACACTGTTTACTGACGATTCGTTGTCCGCCATTAGAGAAGCTAAAGAAATTTTGAATAATGGAAAAATAAATCAAAATTTTTGTTACATTAAGGCCAATTATTATAAAATAGTTCCACTATCCGATTCAATAGATTTAATAGAAGAATAATTGAAGGTAAATATTAAAAAAATTAAGTAATGTCAGTATTTTTTACGAAGGCCTGAAAGGGTCACTCGCTTTTTTTTCTAAATCCGCTCCTAAAATTTCGACTTATAAGTCGAAACTTTAACATTTCGACTTATAAGTCGAAATATTGAACTAATGTTTCGACTTATAACTCGAAACTTTAAAGCTTCGAGTTATAAGTCGAAATATTGACCGTCAATATTTTAAGTCGAAACTTTAAAGCTTCGAGTTATAAGTCGAAATTTTGGGTCAATATTTCGACTTATAGACGAAATTTTAAAGATTCGACTTATAAGCCGAAATTTTAGGAGCGAATCTAGAAAAAAATACGAGTGTCCCTTCCAGGGCTTCGTAATTTTTTGTAATGGAACATACAATATTCAATCCGAAATGTTCAATAACAAAAAGGAAAAACCCTTCAAAATTTTATTAATTTATAACAAACGGCCTACCTTTAACGACGATATCCGGACAACCCACAAATATTTTGTAACTCTTTTATTTGTGAATATCCTTCATTTTGTAATCCTCATTTTGAAACTTTTGATTCCCTCAAGTACCAAAGAACTAATTCCATCTAAATTCACTTACTCTATACTAGGTAAATTGCCTCCAAAACAAGGAGCCTATGAGGCTTGAAATTTGGGCCACCCTAAATTATAAAGTGCAATCATTTAACATTCTCTTTCTCTACGGAGTTTTTGAAGGCTTTACATTCCGAACACGATTCTCGGCTAATGCATTTTTCATCGGTGACATTTCCTATATGAAAAAAGAAAGATCCAGCGCTTTTATGCAATCCATTCAATATCCCGATTTGGAATTTAAATAAATCGATGTCGGTTCGGTGGAGGTGGTAAAGACTGGATAATGGATTACATTTAAGGTGTAGAAAGAAGGTGCCTGTCTATAAAAGTTACCTATCAATTTTCGGTAATTTTGTACCAGAATAATTAGTTTTATTTTGTTTTGTTTGCTAAAAAAGTAATTTCAATATTTCCTTGTAATTTGTTAACAAATTTTCTTCGTTTTTTTTTAAATTCAAGATCTTGGATGCTACAGCTACAGAAACAAACTTCAATTTATAAAAGGTAGCTGGAATATTTAAATATTCCTTATATCAGTGACTAGGTATAGAAAGTTCTATAGTCAGTGCTTATATTCTTTGACTATCAGATAAGCTAAAACGAATAGGCAATCTTTTTAATATCCGAACAGTATTTAAAACCAAAAATACATTAAGATCGATGCTAGTTAAAACGAAACCATTTAATGAGGTACAAATTTTAAAAAATGGCATTTATAAAATTCGTTGTGAATGTGGAAAGTTCTATGTCGAGGAGACTTGTAGGCCATTTAACGTTCCTTTAAAAAGAACGAAATATTTTATTTGAAGCAAAATCAAATTTCAAAGTAACAAATACGTGAACACTCTTTTAATAATAATCAAAGAATTTTGTGGGATAGGTCCCAACCAATTCTCAATGAAGAAGTAGGAAATAGGCGAAAAATTAAGGAATCAGCATTTATTCTAGAAAATACGGACAAATATTTAGCTGAATGTTCAGTGGAATTGTGGAATTCAGTAAAACATTATTGCTAGTTATTCAAAGGGAAGTTAGTATAGATAATTATATATAATACAGAGTACAATACAATGTCAGACATAAACTAAAAGCTACTGAATCTTACTTGTATTCTTCTCAATGGGTTCACGATAGCACAGTATCTTTCAGCAGATAGAGCTGTTAGTGTGAAAACGGACACGCCGATAGAGATATCTTTGGCAGATTCTGAAAGCTTGCAGACTGCAGCACCCCAAGGCCACGACTCTACCGTGTACAATATCGATGTGAAGGGCACACATGTGAGAATAACTAGTAAGTCTGCCAGTGCCAATGAGAAGATATACCTGAAAAAAAAAACATAGTCAATAATGGATACATGGATTAATAACAATTAATCAAAACTGAACTATTTGGTTATATTAGTCATTTCCCTTGAATAAAGAATCCCAGGGACGAGTAAAATCTCTATGTGTATTATAAAATACGTGAGACGGAAATCACCCTGAATAGTAAACAAGTTTTGACGCAATATTTTTATATCTGACACGGTGAGAGGTGTGAGTATGTGGTATTCAGATACTTTTTCGTGTTATTATGCTTAGCTGTGCGGCTTGTGGCACTTCCCTGACCGCCAAAACTAAAATGTTTGAGGATCCATCGGTAAGTAATTTGGTAATTTAGATTAACTTTTGAGGCCATGCACCAAAGTGCCATAGGCGTTTGTGTAGGTGCCCTACTTCTTCATAAATGAAAATTTAAAATTAGAATTGCTGTAAATTTAAAATTAGAACAGTCTGATCAAAACCAGTCTGTAAAACGATCGTTCTGAAACATAAACATACGAGACCGCGATTTTAATATCCTCACATGGACAAACAATAACTGCGGTGATTCCATGCATAACTCCTAATGCGTTTTATCGTCTCAAATTTCGCCTCCACTGGGAAGCCTAAATAAAACGAAAGAGGGGATTATAATGTATTCGGATTTACATGCCTTGATGGAGCACATATTTAATAAAGCTGCAACATTGTTCATCATCTTGATGGATCGCTTCTCGGGATTTTTTAAAGGCTTTGCGGTGCTTCAAATATGGCGTGTCATTCATCCTTGAAATTGTCATTTGAAATGCTTCGACGATATTGTCGTCTATTTGGATTTAATTAAATTTTTAATATACAGGGTGAGTTTTTTCAATGCCCACTATGGGGATCTCGGAAAGTAGCAGAGCTAGAACAAAGGTTAAACGGGGAAAGAATTGCAGTTTTGAATGCTCCATCTAATGCCTCTTTTGGATTTTTAAAAAAGTTCATGGCTCACTAGATATTTTGAAAAGAGTGATTTTTTGCTATTTCATCAGATCTCTGTAGCCCTGTTATTATTTCTAATTATACAGAAAAACTGTATAGACAAAAATTTTAGATAATTTTGGGCTTAATAAGATAATCTAATCCAATTTTTTTATGTTGTTTGTGATTTTTGAGATATGACATAAACTTGTGTTTTTTTAAATGTAAATCATAGTTGGCTGTGGCCTTGTCCAATTGGCCATTTTTTGAGCTTTCCAAAGATATAATACTCGGCATAGTTATTATAAAATATAAAAGAGCTATGGCTAATTTTTTGATTTTTTTTTTAAATTTTCACATGGAATATTTTCATAATTACTTCCTATTTTATAATTAGACATACTTCAAACTTTCTAATATTTTGTTTTTAGCTGGTAACAAAATGTAACAAAAATGAAAAGAACTCAAATTCAGTTTACTGTTATTTTAAAAAGTCACCTTTTAAAATAAAAAAGGTGTTCAAACAATCCTCCATTATTATTTATGCAAATATTGCATCTTTTTAAAACTGAATTTGTCGCATTTCTTAGCGAGCGCCTGTCAATACTGGCAATTGCTTCTAATACAGCTGCTCTTAATTCAACAATAATTGTCTCATACTTTATTTTGTACTGTTCCCCACAAAAAGAAATCCAAAACAGACAAATCGGGGGATCGGGGCTGCCAGGAAATAGGTCTATTTCTCCCTATCCAACTATTTGGATAGAGCTGATCTAGGTAATTTCTTACGGGCAAATAATTATGTGGTGGAGCTCCATCATGATAATTTTTGTTTTATTTTGTTAGATTTTGTTACCAGCTAAAAATAACATATTTGAAACTTTGAAGTATGTCTTATTATTGTGGGTGTCCGGAAATTACGTGCACATACGGAAGGGGGTAATTCTTTGGCCCATTTTAAGAAAAAAACTTCATATTATCGTATGTCGTAAACGTCCTAACTTTTGAGATACAGGGCGTTGAAGTTCATTTTTTTAAATTGAATTTTGGCTACATCTCCCGAAATAATCAAGCTGCTGAACTGAAATTTGGCACTGCTATGTTTTTGGGGATGGAGAATAAGCTGAAAATATCAGCTTCTACGTGTCTCACAGATGGCGCCACTTGCGCTGTTTTGGATCGTGCTTTTACTCGTAACTTTTTTGAGGTTATCTTTTTGGTCTTGCAGATTGATCATTTTAGTGCACGTTTTTATTCTACAACAAAAAGGTACTCTTGCTTCATACGGATAAAATCAACCGTTTACGTTGAAATTGGCAAAATGTGCCCCAAAACACCTGTTGACTCCAATGTTCGAAACATACAATTTTCACCGACCGCTTTCAAATGCTACAGATCAACTGTACCTTCAAAATGAAGAAAAAAATCCCTATGAAGAATGCACCAAAAATTATTCGCTTTCAAACTGGAAAGGATTGAATTTGGCAAAATTTTAACACCCTATTTCCAGAAGACCAATGGTGTTTTGACCAATATCCATTTAGCATTTTTTTCTTCATTTTGAATGTACAGTTGATATGTAGCATTTGAAAGCGGTCGTTGAAAATTTTATGTTTCGAATATTGGAGTCAACAGGTGTTTTGGGGCACATTTTGCCAATTTAAACGTAAACGGTTGATTTAATCGTTATGAAGCAAGAGTACCTTTTCCTTGCAGAATGAAAAGATGCACTAAAATGATGGACCTGCAGGACCAAAAAGATAACCTCAAAAAAGTTACGCGTAAAAGCGTGATCAAAAAACAGCGCAAGTGGCGCCCTCTATGAGATACGGTGAAATTGACATTTTCAGCTTATTCTCCATCCCCAAAAACACATCAGTGCCAAATTTCAGTTCAGCAGCTTGATTATTTCGGGAGATGTAGCCAAAATTCAATTTAAAAAAATGAACTTCAATCTCAAAAGTTAGGACGTTTACGACATACGTTCATATGAAGTTTTTTTCTTAAAATGTGCCAAAGAATTACCCCCTTCCGTATGTGCACGTAATGTATAGAACGTAATTATGAAAATATTCCATGGTTTGACTATGTGAAAATTAAAAAAAAAAATAGAATATTAGCCATAGCTATTTTATTTTTTATAATAACTATGCCGAGTATTATATTTTTAGAAATCTCAAAAAATGGTCGATTTGATAAGGCCACAGCCAGCTATGATTTACATTAAAAAAAAACAAAAGTTTATGTCATATCTCAAAAATCACAAACATCATAAAAAATTGGATTAGATTATCTTATTAAGCTCAAAATTATCTACAATTTTTGTCTCTACAGTTTTTCTGTATAATCAGAAATAATAACGGGGCTACAGAGATCTGATGAAATAGCAAAAAAATCACTCTTTTCAAAATATCTATTGAGCCATGAACTTTTTTAAAAATCCAAAAGGGGCATTAGATTGAGCATACAAAACTGCAATTCTTTTCCTATTTAACCTTTGTTCTAGCTCTGCTAGTTTCCGAGATCCCCATAGTGGGCATCGAAAAAAACTCACCCTGTATAGATTTAAACGAGGAGTTTCTCCAAAGGCATCGTGTGATACGATGCCTTTGAGTTTCTCATTTTGTAACGTCAAGTTTTGACACAAATTGCTGTAAGAGAAATGAAGAAATTGTGGGAAAAAATGTAAGAAATAAGACGCATTCGATAGTGTGAGAGGAGAGAGAGAGAGAGAGAGAAAATCGCGAGTTGTCAGTTTTTGTGGTCTCTGCTGTCGACCTGTTTCCTAAAGAAATGTTTAATTTAAAGCCAAATTAATTGTTCGTTGACGCCAAGCTTCGTTACGGGCGCTTTACCTCTACGTCATTCCGAAATTCTACGTTTTAGCGCCACGTTCTCGCCAAACGACCGAACAAATTAAACGCTAAATCTCTGTACATCGCAGGAGCCATAACTCAAGTCCGCGTCTCCACAGTCGTTCAGGCGGGAATTTCCTGTAAGCGACAAACAAAGCCCTGTGTCTTTGCCGCTGTCCGGTGAGGAACGACTTCCCCGGCAGCCGCATACGTACCGTGAATTCTCTAGGCAATAAATCAAAAGTTGCGGAAAGCTATGTGTGAAAGTAGATCGCGGAGTAAATTCGCAAGAATCGTTTCCGGAATACAAACCAATGTCCAAATAATTTTTAATTAATTGGTTTTTCGCCACAAAACCTGAACTAAACTGGTTATAAAAAAGACAACTTTTTCTTGAAATCGGCATTAAAATGTCCCAAAATCGTCATTAAAAGCACAGAAATCGTACAATAATGTAGCCCATTATTGTACGATTTTTTCAATAAGTAGGCCTTGGCGAGATGTAAACATCAAACGTCAGACGCGGAGAAATCGCCCGTCAAAAGTGACCAAATATTCAAAACCCGGCCGATAAAGGCTCATTTAACTTTTCGTACACATTGCGAAATTGTTTCCTATAGAAGCGCAATCCTTCAGTATACATATTTTAGTAAATTTGAAAATCAATAGATTTGTTGTGTAGGCTGCACAAGAAGCAGCAGTTTGGTTTTTCTGTCAGAAGGTGCCGTACATCATTACCGTACATCCTTTGTAGAGCGATCGGTAAAGTCAAGCAACGCCGCGCGTAGTCGGTTCGTGGACGGGTGATCCCTTATTATTATTTTCTTGCCTAATAAAACTTTTTTTTTTCCGATTTCAAGAAAAATATAATATGTACCTCGGCACTGAAGTTCTTTTTATGACTCATGTGGTTTATTTGCCTCGGCCAGAGGCCTCAGCAACTAAACTCCACATGAGTCATAAAAAGTTGTACTTCAGTGCCTTGGTACATAAATAACTATTTCAAGTTGCCAGGAAAATTCATAAATACTTAACAAATTAATGACCGAAACTTTGAACGTATAACTCAAAAAATAACTTCAATAACTTTTTGTTTTCTGAGCTTTCGGAAAATAAATCTTCCTCCTTCCTCAAATATAATGTCACGCCCAGGAGCTGGAAACTCCCCCTTATACTTAGCAAAGCCTTTCCAATAGTTTGTACTTAGCTCGCTTGAGGGCACTTATGGCGTATCAAAAATTGGCATGCGGCCTTTATTAAAATTATTTATAGGTTTTCGTTGTTTCATATTTTCTACGTTTTTTAGTGTTAGTTTTGCTCATTTATAGTATATTTCATTACGAGTCTGGAAATAAATATTTTTCCGTGCGCGCGTGACAAATTCCCGTGTGAGGCGCAGCCGAACACAAGAAGTCATGCAAGCACGGAAAATGCTATTTCTGGACGTATAATGAACGATATTTTTTATTATACTTCTTTGAAAACGGAAACTTAAAACATTTTATCGGCATATTATTAGTATATTACATAGCGAGAGTTGTAAACAGCTTATTACGTATGAGTGGAAAAGTGGCGCACGAGCCGCGCAGCGGCGAGTGCTGTAATTCCACGAGTATGTAATAAGCTTACAACTCGAGTTTTGTACTATAATTTTTCTTCGACGAAAGAAAAACTATTATAATAGATAAACTATACTTCTGATTATCTGTCAGGCAACAATTAGTATGTTGGTTAGTTGCCATGGTAACGCGGATGCCGCGCTAACAAGGCACCCGTGATAATTGAGTTTTAATTAAGAACAGATACGTAATTTTTTTTATTACGTGTCAGTCATTACGTTTCAGTCATTACGTATCAGTGTTCGTAACAATGAACTTACATATAACCTAAACCGTTACTTAATAGGTATGTTACTAGCATAGGGGTAGAAAAAATAAATTTAATTGACAAAAAATAAACAATGCAGACAATATAGTGTTTGGTATGTATGATGCGTTTCCATGGTTACTCTCAAATTATTTCAAAGGTGCTTTGTTGTAAATTAGTTATTGTCAGATAAGGTGAATAAAACGTCAAAAATATTACAGAAATGTATCCAAATAATATTGAAACACCTACGAATTAAAATACAAAATAGGTACATGTTAAATATCAGAGAGCATATAGAGTTTCTTAAATTTAGTTTACTTTGCTGTATATTTCTATTTTAAAGCCATATATTCGGTATTTTTATTCAGGGCTGATTTACCAGATGGTTTAGCAACATTTTAAGAAAAAAATATATATCAAATTTTTAAAATGCAAAAACAGATGAAAATAAGGTGTTTTCAAAGAAGTATAAAAAAAATATATTTTTTATCGTTAATTTCATATATTATTTGGTTTGGTTTTTTTAAATGGTTTTGGTTTGTTCTGAAGAAGGACGGCGCAAAGGTCGAAGATGGAAATGCATATTTTTTCCAAAGACGAAACGGTAAGTAAAATATCTCGCGTTTATTGTGATAAACAAACTCTGCTTATTTAACAGCTTTGTAAACTTGGTCTGAAAAAAATAGGAACAAAAAGATGCTACCGGCTTTGTGACATGCATTCTACGCCAGATTGTACATGTAGGTACAGGAGGCAAATGGTCAAACCGGGGACGGATGGGGTAGGGTCAACCGGCCCGGGAAGTTTAGTCGTTCCGGCCCAATAAGATATGTTGCAATAAAAATCAGGTTTATTTTTATTTGGATATTATATACATATAGACTAGATCTATTATTTGATTTAATAAATTAATGCTTTTTACCACGTTTTTATTAACTCGCTTTCTTTTCCTCCTGTTCGTCTGTTCGTCAAACTTTGCAATCGATTATAAACTAATTTTCCGATGAGTTAGAGACTTGAAACTTTAAACATAACTCAGATCAGGATAACAATGCATATTAATTATTATTAATGGCTATATACTACATACAGGGTGTCCGGTAATTATGCGGCAATCTCGCGTGAGCAGGTATAGGACATAGGACGTCAAAATATTACGATTAAGTTTAACAACTACGGGTCAAATCTTAATAGTTACTGAGATACATGGCGTTGTAGTGATGATTATTTTGATATTTTGCGTATGCCGTATGCCCGCTAGCTGTCCAGGCCGGCCCAAGTCGGCCCGATTGCGACCGGCCCTTCGGGCATTTGCCCGACTGCCCGACCGTCCCATCCGTCCCTGGGTCAAACTCTAGGATACCTAGGTAATTAAAAAATCAAATGTCCCTTTTTGCTGAATTTGGCAGTGCCTTAATCGCTAATTTTGATTTTTTTCTGAAAAATGTGAGAGACTTACATTTTTCAGAATAAAACAGCCGTTTTTAATTTTAGCGTTAATGTAGTAGCATGGGCGTATCCAGCTCAAAACACAAGGTGGGGCCGCCATCTGAATTAAAGCTCGTTCATAGCGAATGGAGGGGGGGCATAAAATGTAGAATAACTAAAGGATTAAAACCGTTTACTAAAAAACACTAATATTTATTTTCGAACAATAATTTTGCGAGGATTATAACAAATTTTTTTAACTACATCTTCCACTAATTGCTCCTTGTTTGCGAAAACCCATTGACGGTGAATGCTCAGCATAGCTAACCCGTTTAACCTATTTTCACCAATAGTGCTTCTTAACCACATTTTAATTCGACGAAGGGAGCTAAATGAACGCTCTACATACTAGTTGTGCAGGGCTGTGAAGAGAATTGTATACAATGGGACGCAGAAAGTGTGTGGTATGTGGCTAAATTGATATTTCTCAGGACATAACCTATCTCAGGTCAACGTTGTACACACGGGCCTAATGTTTGTTTACTTCGGTAAATTTGCATAAGATGTTGGTTGACTACAAATGTATGTATTTTGAGGCTGTTGCTCCCTCTATCCTTGGTTATTTCTCTGAGGGCTCGCGTTTTGACTGGCCCCGCGCCTCCGAGTCCCGTGCACAGGGTTTTCCAGTCAGTAGCGTATTTAAAAGGGCGGGGCCGAAACAATTTCAGAATTTGAAAATATTCACTGCAGCTTGAAACTCTGAAGATATTAACATTTCCTAAGACTAATTTTAAGTAATTTTACTTAACATTTCTATAAAATTTCGCCTGCGGCGCATTTTACATGGTTATTTTAAATGCACTTGTTTGAAAGAAATTCACAAAAATTGTCCCTCCCCACCCGAAATTAATTTCTATATACGTCACTGAAGTGATCTAAGTTCATCTCAATCTTAATGGATTAAATAATTCCTTGCCGGGGCCCCGCAATTTCATTCAAAAGCTTGAGCCGATCCTGACCCCCCCCCCAATTTTTTGCTAGATACGATACGGCCCTGCGCGTAGCGCCCCACGTCGCGGCGGCGAGTGAATTAACATTGTGGGAGGAGGAGGGAGGCAAAGCTGTAATACCAGCCTAAGACGAATAATTAATTAGTTTATCTTTAATAATTATTGTTAAAGTACAGAATTAACATTTTTAATATTTTGTTTTCAACAACTTGGAAGGTGGGGCAGCTGCCCCACCTTGCCCCACCCTGGATACGCCCTTGTGTCGTAGTAAAGTCAAAGTTTTTTTAAATGGTATAGTTAAACATTCATAGATGTTACTAGCATACAAGATATTTCGGCTGTGTCGTTTTACACCGCATAAGAAAAAGCGATTCACCCTGTTTAGTGCCAAAATATTTCCAATTGTTATTTGTCCTTGAAATTCTCGAAGAAGCCATTCACGCCGATCGATGCCTCCAAGTCGGCGCCAATATCGGATGCCTTTATGCGCGAAATGTGTATTTTGAGATAATTTAAATATTCTATTATTACCCTATAATGCGACAAATATTCGAGGAAAACGCTATCCATTGAAAATCCCAACATTTCAGATGTCAAAAATGTCGGTTTCAGATCTTCGCTTTTCCCGCGATCTCATTAGAACGCTTTGAGATGACTGAGATGTGTGGTGATTTGGAATTACCAATCTATGGAAATTACTGACTTGGAGGCTTTTTTAAATTGGGACCTTTGGACTTACATTCTTTAAATAGTAGGGGTGTTAAAACTTTTGTTCTTTCTTTTGGGTAATTTGTGAACCGCCATATCAGAAAAGTTTAGCAACTGCCTTGGAATTAGGTATAATTAATTATTATTTGTTCCATCCAACTAAGAATAATCATTAAAAAATAATTTCAAAGGACATTGCTATGAAGGGCGTATATATTTATACAAATTACATCCCCTGGAGCACCCTGTATAATGATGTTAAGGGCTGTGAAAACGGTTTTATGGTATCTACTTCTGAAATACAAAGAAGTTTTCCTGTTGTAATTTTTTCTAGCAATATTTTTCCTATCTACGCTATTAAAATGCACATTTAGTCGTTAAATGTTAAAATTCTATACCCCGAAAGTCAGAAATTATATCAGAGATAAAAATTATTACTTAATGTTGATTTTTATTGGTATTTTCTCAATAGAAAACACCAATTTTATTCGGAGAGGCTTATAAACCTCCACCAGTTCAGCAGACATTTCTTAAATCTTAATAAATTTTATCTCAGAGCAAAAAGTTCGGCCTGTTTCAAACGGGCATCATACTTTCGTGAATATCTCCTTAAACTCTTTTAATTTTAGTACTTAATTATTATTGGAAACAGCCAGACATTAATATTATAACTTTTTTATCTTAAAGTTACCCTGAAATCGTTATAATTCCATCAATTTCGAAGTAATTTTAATTACTTAATGCTTTTTAGATGGTAAGCAAGAAATCCTGCTAACTTCAGACCACTTACAAACCAAGCAACTTATTTACTAACTTTCATAAAAGTATCTTTTTGTTTAGAGACAAATCCTATTTATGTAACAAATGAGATAAAGACTATAATGCACTATTTCGGTCTTTATCTAAAACAGTATATTGTGCAACAAGTGCGGTAGTAGATATAGGCAATTCGCGATTTTGACATCACATAAACTGTGTAAGTAAAATATGCATCTTTTACAGTGGGCCTTGTATCTTCAAATGGAAACAAAATGTGCCGCTTTTCACCCCATATATCTCATTTCCATTCCGCTCTTTTTAGAGCGACTATCGGAGTTTCCCGAACGGAAATGCATTGCAAATTTCCTGTCGTTCCATTAAAGTTACAAACACCAGAACAGAGCCTTTGATCCTACTGAAAAATGCAATATGTAGTTCATGCGTGGTTAATTTTCAGTAACATTGGGTTCACCTTAACACAAGGAAAGAGAGAGGACACCGCGTTTGCCTATACATGCTGTGTATAGATTTTGTTACGTCATTTTGAACGGCGGCCATTTTATATGTGGCAGACAAAGCGAGTACGTTGTGAGTTAATTTCGTGAATTAGTGAATTAAAAGTAACAGTGATTAAGGGGAAAATATACTCTTACGATGGTGAATTGATCAGCGTTTGGTTGCAAAAGCAGAAGTGAAAATCAAGAGCCCGAGATTTCGCTTTACAGGAAAATATTAAACAAGCTACCTTTAAATTCCTTCTACCTTTTAGTATGATAAAGTCTTGTCTTGTTGGTAAATATAGGACCAATATACCTAATTATTTTTAACTTCGTTTTTATTGAAAATTTCTTAATTGATTATGATGGTTTCATAAAATATGGGCTGGTTTCCATCAGCGTGCGTTATTTATTTTATTTTGATTGATTCGAAATCGTCGCAAATAAATATATTTCAGCACTTGGCACTAGCTTTACATTTGGGAAATTATCTGCAAATAAATACCATTATTGCAAATTACATGTCAATCAAAATTAACTACCTTTTCATTTTTGAAATTTTTCTGATATTGGCTAAGAACGCGTTTCATGCTACGCCACTGGCCTGTTGTGCGATGTGGCAGTCGGTAAGACGGCCGCGGGCGCTGTTAGGCGTCCCCTCTCTTTCCTTGTCTAAGGGGTTCTGTGTAAAAGCATAGCAACCAGTAGCACATGCGATTGATATTGAAACGTCATGGTTATTGGTTATTTTTAAATTTCTTAATCGAACCAAAACGTTATAAGTGTACTAAGATAAGCAACGGACAACTCCGCGTTCATCGACCGTCCGTCGTCCGTCGGTATTCGAACTAGTCTGCGAATTAGAGGTTATTATAAACAGAAAAAATTAGGGGAAATTTTAAACGTGGTGAGCTTTAGTATGTTGCAAAAAAGAAATGGAAGAAGTGTTTTCACATCAAAATGATCTTCACGATAAAAAAGTATTTTTATTTGTTTGGAAGTTTATACGAACGCCAACCATTCATTTCGCCGAAATATTTTCTTTCGATTCGTCGCAATGTAAAGTAAAGAAATAAAATAATGAAATAGTATATTTCATTACGAGTCTGGAAATAAAGATTTTTCCGTGCGCGCGTGACGAATTCCCGTGTGAGGCGCAGCCGCACACGGGAAGTAATGCAAGCACGAAAAAATCTATTTCTGGACGTGTAATGAACAATATTTTTTATTATACTTCTTTGAAAACGGAAACTTAAAACATTTTATCAGCATATTATAATAAATTTAATTGACAAAAAATAAACAATGCAGACAATATAGTGTTTGGTATGTATGATGCGTTTCCATGGTTACTCTCAAATTATTTCAAAGGTGCTTTGTTGTAAATTAGTTATTGTCAGATAAGGTGAATAAAACGTCAAAAATATTACAGAAATGTATCTAAATATTGAAACACTTACGAATTAAAACACAAAATAGGTAAATACATGTTAAATATCAGAGAGCATATATAGAGTTTCTTAAATTTAGTTTACTTTGCTGTATATTTCTATTGTAAAGCCATATATTCGGTACTTTTATTCAGCGCACGGAAAGTTTTTCCATGCGTTGTTTCAGTGGGCTAGCCCGAAAAACCCCATCTTTCATTATTGCTAAAACAGATGAAAATCAGGTGTTTTCAAAGAAGTATAATAAAAATGAAATTATGTTATTCTAGTGACCGTTCATGAGCTTTGACTTTGGCCGTTATTGTTAACTTTCTAGAAATACACCAACAATTTTGTAGAAAGAAAGTTTTAACTTTGTGCGCCACTGACATAAGCGTCATATATTAAAACTTGCACGCACGTGGTAGGAAACGTATATATTGAGGACTTTTTTACTGGATATTGGACCGGTATTTCCTTGGAAAATCGCCGATTGGAAATTGTGTTGCGGCGCCAGTAGCTACCTATTCGTTCTTTTTATTTGACCGTAATGCGTTTATTGCAAATGGCGGTTTTTATGAGAAGTTAAATTTTGGGTATATTGTGGAACGTTGGCGCTTTAGCATACGAACGTCGTAAATATCTACATTGGAAAGCTTGTGGTTTGATTCCAGTGCAGACAGTAAACAAGTTGTGCTACTAGCTATAGGTAGGTATGTTACGAAACCTCCACTGCAGATATCATCAATGTGAGTACTTATAGGTAGCATTTTTAAATAATGTGGCAGTTTTCTGAAAAGTTTTATACAGCCGTAGAATACTTCAAATAAGTGTTTATAACTTTAGAATAAGAAAATTTTCAAACTTCAAAAATTAAAAAGTAAAGAGGTGTTTCCCGATTAACCACGTCTCCGCCACTGGTTAGTGGGGAACTTTAAGTTCAGAAATCGTATGGTAGGTACCTACTCCATGGAATACGTTACCTATACTTTTTTAAATACTAAACAAATGGCGGGTTATTTGAAAAGCTCCTCATATTCATTTAATTACTATTATTATTGTTATTAAATCGCATTTTGTTGGCAAAATCCAGAGTTTAATTATGAAAAAGTGAAAAGTGTAATGAAGGCCACAATTAAATTGTAAGTTTTGCCAACAAATATGACTTAAATTGAAGATTACAATGCAAATTTGTTGAAATTAGTGTATTAAATAATTAAATTTATATATATAATATAATCTGGAATCTAGAACACTTTCGAACAATGTATTCTAATGTAGGTAACCTCTATCCAGTTCCTATAATTTTATCAACTATTCAAGAGTGCATGGTTTGCATAAATTACTAGGTAGTTAGGTACTACTTTTTGGATACAATCGTTGATTGAGCTTAATTTATAATCTAGAATACGAGATAAAATACGTCTTATTATATATGTAAATATTTAATAATTGTCATTATCATTAACCATTTTTACACTTCTTGCTAGCATGCGCGCTAAAACTCCCTAAACCATATTATTTTCGCCATAACAGGTACATACTTATTTGCTTATTTGTAATAATCGGGCAGCTGCAACTAATGCTTGAAAACTAATGTGCAATATTTTACATTTTCCTTTTGAATTATTTTAAAGTTGAAATGACAGTGTCATTCTTTTGGGTCGTATTTTCATTTGTCAACTCAAAACTTAAACTATTCGATAGTGGTCTTCATATTTTACGCCTAATAAGTTTTCTTATATGTAGAGGGCAACCAGACATACACTGTTTCAGTTTCCTGTTAAAAAAACTCTCCGCCTATGAGTTCCCATATTATTTCCTTAATTTGACATAAATCATAACCTAAATACAAAAAAAAACTGTAATTTGACATACAGTTTCTATGGAAATCTAACATGTTTGCCAGGCAAAAGATATAAAATAATCTAGCTATCTCTATATGCCCAAAATGGGAAAATAATGACACTAATTGCTATTGTCTCAGCTCTCCCTATCCCTATAGGCGTCAAATAAGAGCCGCTTATTAACCGGTGAGATTACGCTACTAGTAATTCGTAGGTCTCGGGTTCAAATCCCACACAGAGCCCAACTTTTTTTATTTATTTTTATTATCGCTGCATTCTACCTCCTATCCGTTATCATTTTTAGTGAGTAACTGAACAATGGTTATTATGAAGATTATTACTCACAATCTATTCCACAGTGTATTTTGAAAGTTTAATTCAAAGTTCCTATAATATGACATTGTCGGTAGCAGGAAAAATGCAATACATTGTACGATGCGTAAACTGTATTTTGGCCTTCGCATCTTGCAATTAGGGTTTCATCAAGTCGAGAATTCTTGACTTGACTTGAAATTCAAGATCAAGAAATTAAATATGTCTTGACTCGACTGTTTTTGAAAGCAAAAGTCTTGACTTGAATTCAAGATTTCTTGAAATTTCTTTAAATCGCTTGAAAAGAAACAGCGCGCGAAGTTTCAAATCCCGACGTATCCAACTTGGATACGTCCAAGCAGTAGGTATTGTTATTTTTTTGTTATATTTTGTAAGTTAAGTTTTATCTTTTTATTTTGTGTTATAAAAAGAATATTGTTTTGCTTGTTGTATTTTTAAGTTCATTATTATTTTTTTGTTTTGGGTTACACCATGAATATGTTTTGTTTGCTGTATTTGTAAGTTAATTTTTATTTGTTTGTTTTGTGTTATAAACAGAATATTGTTTTGTTTATCATAATCATATATTTTTATTTATGATTAATAAATTTTGTATTCTTTATAGAAGTGCTTTTTTATTCATATTATAATCTAAAGTATGCACCTAAGTAAATTATTATAGGAATTTACCTATAGCAATTATTATTTTATAGTCACTAATAAATATGCAAAACTATAAGTACATTTCGACAGTTCTTTGTCCTTTTTTTCAATTTTTTGCGTTTTTTCTCCAGTCTCTAGTAAAGACAGGATTTTAAGCATCACGAATTACCCAAAACTAAGTACTTATACTTATTGCGATAGCTGTCTTTGTGTTTTTTTTGGGTCTTATGTTTTTCTCTTTGTGCTTACATGAACTTTTTCACGTATGTTTACATAATTTTTAAACATTTATTTTTACTTAATTTGCTTATTTGTTACTATTTTGGCAAATTTTGTGCTTTTTTAAGCACTTTTTTCATTTTTTTGCGCTTTTTTATCCGGTCTCTACTAATAAAACTGAATTTCAAGAAATTCAAGAATTTCTTGGCTTCTTGACAAGAAGTCTTGATCTTGAAATAGAAAATTTTGAAAAGAGCTTCAGATTTCTTGACTTGAATTCAAGTCAAGATCAAGATATTTCTTGGAAATTGTGAAACCCTACATGCAATTTGCAATGTAAATAACTACTCGTATATGAATCATGTACAAATTTAAGTAGGTACCTAATTCTAGATACAACCTGGACCAACACTATATAGTAAGAAAGTTAAATAGGTATTTAAAATATGGGACATTCTAAACATATAACCTATAACCACACAATACCCTATATTAGCGCCACTCCAGATCGCACACAACAACGAAATATTGACGTCACGCTCGGGTCTTTAATATAGTGTTGGTCCCAGATACAAGATTACTTACGTGTTTGGTACATTTCTCATGGCCCTGTGCCGAAGGAAAATGATGACAAGGGTGCCATTTCCCAACACCCCGACGACGAAAATGATGAAGAAAATTATCGGTACGATGTACGTTTCTGGCCTTAAATAGTACGGCGTATAGCCGTCTTCAGTGTCATTCATTTCTGCAAGGAAAGAAAATTGTTATTACCAGAAAACATATCGGAAAATTCGTGGATGGCACTTACAAAATCTTATGTACTTGTAAGGCGAATTCAGAATTTGTAAAATTAGTTAGAAAGAATTTCGAATTAGCTTTATTTTGACAAGACACTAGTAGGTACACAAGAAAGTGGGGTTTTATAGCTTATTTTTTTGCAATTTTTAACATTGAGTAGAAATCAATAAACCCATTTCCATAAATTTCTTATAATACATACTACAGAAATATTCCCCAAATAAAATTATAAATCCGGACGAGACGAAATAAATTAGATGCTTGGCGTTAAGCCATAAAATCCGTCAAATAATTTCCAGGCAAACAAGCAATTTTGTTTGCGGAATTTTTGAGGTATTAAATTCCGCATTTAATAAACATTGTAACTGGGGCACTTCTCAATATTTATGATCAATAAAAGGTAATAACCCGGACCAGTTTAAGGGAACGTAGATCACACCGAAGCTCTTTAGAAACTGAGCAAGTAGGTACTCATAAACTTCCCGTATAGGAGACACTTTAAGATTCATACAAATAGATTGGCCTGGAGCATTTTTATAGAGAAATTTACCGTGGAAACTTAGTAATATTTATATCGAGATTCCAAGAGTAGTGGTGGAACATTTGACTAAACTATTCAAACTAAACGCAAGTAAAACATAAACACAAGTTATTGCATGGCTAGAGCGTGATACGCACGTGATCGGCTTGCTATTGGCTAGTTGGCAATAAAGTCTGGCCCGGCGGGCGAGTGCAGTGAGTGGGTGTTTCTTACAGAGTTGCAAGTGGACCTTTATTTTTTCCGACATAATTCTTTCGCTGTTTATTAATTGTTGGAGCTACGATTTGTGTTAATAGTAGAAATTTGCAGGTAAGTGAATGACTAGGTGTGCCATACAAGTTTGTTTTTAAAGTTCTTAATACTGGGGCATATTATTTTAATATTTTATATTATAAAATCCATAGAGATCGTCCTTAATGCGGCCCTGCCTAGTATTAGCCACTTGCATTTAGTTTGAAGAGAGTGTAGATAATACTTTTACTACAGTTATTACTACCGATATTTGGTAGATATCATTGAGGCATGGTAGTATAATGTAAATATTCAGAAATATTTCACTAACTTATTATTAAACTTGTATCAGAGAGAGAGAGAGAGAACCATGAGTTGTCCAATCTTCGAGAAAAGCTGGTAAGATCGAATAAATTTTGACAGCAACTTTACTATAATCTCCTGTTTATCTTCGTTTACTTTAACTTCGAACTAATTATGAGTTTTCCATCGCAATTATCTGTACTAACCTCATACAACAATATACTTACGTCGGTGTACATAATATAAGCAGGCTACGTGAGTTGACTAAAACGTGTCTAAATTGATTCGGAATATAACGCAAACTTGTAAATTGTCAAATAAAGTTGAGAATATATTTGTGTTCGTACACTACGCCACAGTTCAAAGCAACAGTAGTTATATGTGGCACAAATAAAGCCCCAACGGCTCTTCTTGGATACATTTCACGAATACGATTCCTTTATTAATTTCTTGTATATTTATCTATATCTCCAAACCGATTGATTTTGACGAGTTTACTCTTTTGAACAATCGCGAACGTGAGAGATTCGACAAGGGGCTACGAGCAAACAAATAACGTGATGCTTGAATGTCCAAGGCACAAGCGATTTTTTCACCTCTTTAACACTAGTTTATTTTCTGACTGTGTGTTATAAGCGGAGGCCTAATATAACTATTTTAGCAATGTAAAAATTATATAAATTTATTACCGCAACATAATTTCGTGCTGCATAATTTAGAACAGTGTTCAAACGACCAATTTTGACTGAATAACATTAGTAGGAATACTATGAGAGTATTAAGCCAGACAAGTCTAGACAGGTTTGGCTTGATACTCTTGTAATATTCTTACTGACATTCTATGACTTTATAATCACTACTATAAAGGTTATAATATCCTTGCAATATAAATTGGTTAAGTAATTTAGATAAGTTTTAATTATCTTCTAAATACCTGGCCTCTAGCCTGACTTCTGGAAAGATCCCTTTCAGTTTTGACCAAGTTTAACGTGACGTAGATCCCGTTAACCACCCGAACCCTTATAACTTGATTAATAATGGAAATGACAAGGGATGTGACCGAACTTTTAGAAACCGTACAACCTCTGGGCATATCATGCAACCCTACCTACAGATATATTTTTATAATTCACAATATATGAAGTATTTAACCAAATCTCTAACAACAGCGGCATCAGAATTAATTTAAATCTCCCCGTATTTATTCTCAAAACAGAATCCACAATAATGCCTTAAGAAAAGCTCCGGAGGGGATACAAAAAAAACCGCAACGATTCTGTCGCGCCTGGAATCCCAATTGGGACCCTCCAGAAAGTTTAATCTTTTTATCCAGCCACAGAGATTCTCCTTTTTATCCGATAATCTCTCCGTTAAAACTTGTGTCCCATCAGTGCAATTTGGATCATTTATTTAGCTGGGATCTTAGGCAAGCAAATAACTTTATCAGATCGAACAATCAAGAAGATTAAATGCATAATTCGGAGTTAGCCATTTTGCAAAGATCTGATGGATGAAAAATTGAGTTATAAAATGATCGGTAGGTAGCTTAAGAATCAGTTTGTCGACACAAGCATGTATCCCCAACTACGGTGAAATCTGGCCTTTGGAAAATTACCATCACGCGCGGCAGGCGAGGTCATATCCATTTGCGAAGTGGGGGGGGGGGGCATACCTGGATATGTACTCCTTTAGGCGGTTATTAAGTACCTACTATAACAATAAAACTTCAATAAGGCGATATCACAAAAAAAATATATTCCTCACAAAAATAACAAAAATAATAAAAAAATATTTTAAATAAAAATTATGTAAACAAAATTTTATTGCATGTGCGTTGATTATACACAGTGTATCCACAGATTGAGTTCACATAAGGTGTAAATAACAACAAATTTTCGAGTTGAAATTTGAGCTTCTGGTAATTAGCCCTGCTTGGGTTTAAACTAATTTGTGACATAATTTTACTTTCGAAAAATCACGTATGCCTTGGAAATTATGAAGAAACTCATTTTCCATCTCAGCAAAGTGCCTTTTTTGTAGGTTTTACGGCAAAATTTTATTAAGAAAAGTTGTTGACAATGAAAAACTGGTTTGAAAATTTTCAAAAGCCTAATTCGACGTTTCTGCTAAAAAATTAAAACTCACATAAATCAAAGTAGACCTAGGCTGTTGGAATTTTTCACACCTATCCAGTTTTTCATTGATAAAAAGTTTTCTTAATAACATTTTGATGTGAAAACTACGCAAAATGCACTTTTCTAAAAAAAGTCTGAAAAATGCTAAAAAAGTAGAGGCCTAGACTTTCGAAATTTCGCAAACCTACTCAGTTTTTCATTTTGAACAAGTTTCCTTAATAACATTTTGCCCTAAAACCTACAAAAATTCACTTTACTGATGTGGAAAATTAGTTTCTTCATAATGTCCAAGGTGATTTATCGAAAGTAAAATTATGTCACAAATTAGTTTCAAACCAAGCAGTGCTGATCTCCACAAGCTCAAATTTCTATACTCGATTTTTTTTGTTATTTACACTTTATGTGAACTCAATCCGTGGACACTGTAGGTTAGATAATATTAGTACAAAATATACGTATCTATTTTTTATTTATGATTATTTTTTCATTTTATTAGGGGGGGGGGGGTACAATTCCTTTCGGTGTATATTGTCATCCCAAGTTCAAAATACAGCTTTCGGTGAAGTCCTAGGACACGTCTGGACATGTAACAATTCGTATTCCTAGTTTGAACAGTGACTATAGAAGGAATATAGTCACTGGTTTGAAGTATTGTGAGGGTGAGAATTACTATTATAGTCGACTATGGTGTAAAAAAAAACTAACGCGATATAGGTATAGGTACTTATTTTATAATAACGTAAATTGTATAATATTATATTTTTAAAAGTTTCTTCCAGGGGTTACTGCTTCCCCCGACTCGCCCTGACGAGCCGTCACTGGATAATGGGTCACTGAAATGTGTATAAAAAATGGTTGACGAGTCCATGTTGCTGGCACAAGCCTACTCAAAGCGGAGTATAGGGCATTGAAAAAAAAATGAAAAGCGTTCTGGCTGACGTCATGGCCCGAGGCAGGGTATGCAAAATGTGTGATTGCATGCACCCTTTGATGAATTTTATGAAAAATTACGGCAATTAAAGGTGTGCAAGTGTGCATATGGATTTTTCTATAAGCTCAACTTTCTAATATGTCTACAGCAAAAATATTTAAAACGGATGCTGACATAATCACATATTATCTACATTAGGTATACCTAACGTAGGTATGTACTGAAAGATTTTTATTGCAATTGATGCGACGATTTATATGGGAAATGACGTCCTTCGATGAAGATCTGAAAGTAAAATTGCGTGTATTTGGTTTGATGTCCGTTTTTTACGATTTCCCTCGACCGAGAATTAATGCAGTTTTTTTCTGGAATTTTACGCAAAGGAATGCTGATATGTGGGGGAAATTTCCATTGGAATCGTCGAGAAAATAGGTCACATCGTTGTACGAATGTATAGGCTAACATTCCTCTCATTCGGCACAAAAGTATGTACAAGGATTTTACAGGAAGAGTTCGCCAATAATTATTACAGGTTTATCCATAGACTATATACATGTTTCTTAAGAAATCGTAGAATATTTCATGTTTCCGTGCCGTGCACATAGACAAATACCTTACTTGTCTTGATTTGATATTGTATATGGCGAATGATTACAATGCCACTTGTTATTGTTGGTCTATACTAAAATCAAGTAACTTTTACGCCTGGCGTAAATAAAAGCACATGATCCATGACGTCCCGCGAAACAAGGCGATTGGTCAATAGGCCATAAAATATCAGCGCGTTTTAGCGTATTTATGCGGTTTTATCTTGTTGTTTTCAGCTATTTAGACACTGCCACAAATAATTTTATCGATGTTTTGACCCATTTTAATTAAGCCAATAATTTTTTCCTAAATATTTTGACGTAAACAATTGTAAAAGTAAAATTAAATAAAGGTCGTGCCTCAGTGCGGCTCTGGCGAAAATCTCAACGCACACGTTCTTGTTAACATCAGGCGTAAGAGTTATTTGATTTTAGTATAGTTATATTTCGTCTGGGAGGTTTATCTTTTATAAGTAAAAATAGTTGATCGCTAAAAGCAGAAATCGGTAAACTAATTTCAGTCGAAAGATTATTCGATCGGTACGGATATCCTAAATCCCCACAAGTTACATTTCCTCGACGTAATCCCTGCAGAGTGTTTAGCAGCCAGTTTACAAGTTTGGGTTAGATCTAACGGTTTTATTAGCAGCATTAAATCCGACGTAAAGTACGCTTGACTAATTTCTAGCAATAACTCAACAGTAACATGACTCGCAAAATTAGCGAGACGTACAGGTTTTGTTTTGTCGTGTGTTTAGACTGATGAACGAGGAATTTCGTGCTCGATATATTTTACAATTTAGCCGTACAATAGTAAAGGGTTTTCTATTAAGGGGTGTTATTATACAAATAACTAAAGGGCGGAATATATGCAAATTGCATATATTATGCATTTTGTGCATATTTTATTCAATTTCGCAAAACATTGCATATTTCTGGAAAAACCTTATTTTTGTGCATATTTGTGTGTTTTTCCTATACTTATTTATAGATATAAGATATAACCAAGATTATGAGAGCCCAGAGACAACTCGCAGTGTATAGTGCAACGTCAAAAAATCCTGAAAAGTGCAAACTTGTTTTTATTAAAGTTAATTTTAGTTTTATACCAGATATAATTCTTTCATTAGAAAGTAGAAATTTAGGTTTAAGCGAATCGGTTGATTTTGTTCAAACATTTTCCGCTAAATGTAGAAAGGTTCCCGGTGATGTAGGCATTAAAGTTAGAAAAAAATAAGATGCTACCAGTGGCGTTACCAGGGGTGGGGGCTTTAGCCCCTCCCCCCAAAGATCTATTGCGTGGTATTTATTTCTAAATAAAATTCATTTTAAAACAATAGTTTTGCCGTAAATATTACCGAAGAATTTTTTTGAAATAATTAGCCCCCCCCCCTCCCCAACCTTTAGATTCTGATTACGCCACCGGATGCTACTGTAGAAAAGAATGAAGGGTTCAAATTTTTAATGACAGTAAAGAGTATTTTTGATGGTAAATCATACAACAAAGTTCCACCTTGACCTTATATCTTACTACCCAAATTAAAATATTGTCCTATTACATTTGCAGATGTTGAGAGAAGCTTTTCTATATATAAACATATTTTTACCAACAGAAGGCAAAGATTTTTATTGGAAAACTTTAAAAAGTATTTAATCATAAATTAATTTTTATTTTTATAATTATGCTTCAATATTGGTATTTTACGAGGTATTTTATCTATTTATGTTTTTCTTCCATTTTTCTTAAAATAAACCTTTTCTCTAAAACCAGTTTTGGTGTTTTTTTAAGGTATTTGTACATGTAAAATAAATGCATATTATTGCATATTTGGCCAAATAAATGCATATTATTGCATATTTTAAATAAAAATGATGCGCATATTTCGATTGAAATGAAATGCATATATTAAGCCCTTTACAAATAACTATTATATACGAATGCTCTATGAAGTGACAGAAAGTGTTTTTTTATGGAATTAGTTCCTTCTCCTCTGGCTGAAGCAAATAAACCACATGAGTCATAAGAAGAACTTTAGTGCCGAAGGTACATATTATATTTTTTTGAAATCGGAAAAAATATTCTATTAGGCAAAAGACTAATCATAAGGGATCACCCGTCCATGAACCAACTGCGCGCGGCGTTGCTTGACTTTGACGATCGCTCTACTTAGGTCGAGTATGACGAGGCACGGCGCTTCCCAACAGAAATTCCAAACTGCTGCCTGTTGTGCAGCCTCCATGAAAAATAGATTTATATTCAAACCTACTAAAATATTTATACTGAAAGATTGTGCTGCTGTAGGTAACAATTTCGCGATGTGTACTAAAAGTTAAATGGACCTTTATTGGCCGGGTTTTGAATATTTGCTCACTTTTGACGGGCGATGGCCCCGCGTCTGGCGTTTGATGTTTACATCTCGCCAAGGCCTACCTACTTATTGAAAACATCGTACAATAATGTCTACTTCAGTGCCGATTTCTGAGCTTTTAATGACGATTTTGAGACACTTCACTGCCGATTTCAAGAAAAATATAGTATTAAGTACAGCAGAACGATAGAAGATGTCCTACAATATCAATTGTTTTTTGGTGCAAATGTTTCTCTTTTTCACTTACATAGGTATGAAGTTTTCTTGGAAACTGCGGGTTTGTTTTTCTGCCTTAACAAATTTTATTCCTTTATCCGATTATTAATGAGCTTTCTTGTGAAAACTCTGCTTTGTCTGCCAACTTGTAAACAATGCAAAGAATAGAAAATTATAATAACTCAAGCCAGAATAATTACGCACCTTTAAAATTCAATATTATTTGACAAACATAAACACAGCAAACATAAACTATAAGAAAACATACACAAGCAAAAGCATTGTTGTAATCTTTAGGAGTTAAACCAAATGTTTATAAATCATAAAATAAATAAATACAATAGTTATTTGCATTGCAAGATGCGTAAGTCCACTGTTTTGGCAGAGGAGGCGTTGCCTCGGTCTTTAAAAACCTCCGAGGCCAAAAAAGAGCTTACGCATCGCGCAATGTATTATATTTTTCCTGCGTCCGACAAGTTCCTATTAGATACGTATAGGTAATTTTAATTAAACGCTATGGAGTAGATTGTGAGTAATAATATTCAAAATAACTATTGCTCAATTACTAAAAATAAAAATCAGTAATAAATATAAGCAGTAAATGCAGCGATAATAAAAAAAATAAAAAACCTGGTTGTTGTGTGGGACTCGAACCCGTGACCTACGGTTTACTATCCAGACGTTTTTAACCCAGCGCTACGTTCACTGCTGCTTGAGTTTGCTATTAGCCACATTATTCGATACTGAAAAATATATACATATTCTTAATTTTTCTTTGGCGTAATTCGTATTCTTTTGGATCAAAACCAGCTTCAAGTTGATACATAACGTAAAACGGGGTTACTTTGCACCTGTCGCAGGATAACTTTGCACCAATATTGTAAATGTTATTTATAGACACTTATTTCCTCTAATTTGTATTTTTTCACTTTATAACATTTTTTACTAATAGATGGAGCCCCAATAAGTAATAGCAACAGGTTAGACTCCCCCTCCCGCCATTAGTTGTTGATCAGCTGTTACCGGTCTCTTAACCTCAAAATTTCGTTGTTTTTATAGTTCCCCAAAATGGTATTGCTGATAAGAAACGGTAAGAATACATTTAATTGCATGCATGTACCCACTCTTGTTTATACATATAATAAAAAAACAAGGTTATTAGAATTTGGAATCGAAGAAAAAATATTTTTTTCTAGAAAATTGGGGATACTTTGCACCACTTTCAGTGGTGTCTACTCTTCAAGCCCTTTCATTTAATACCAATATTAAGGAGGTTGAAAAGAAAATGTAACCCGCCATCTTGGAGCGGCGGCCATATTGAATTTAGTGTGATGTCACTAACTTCATGGTTTTCTACTCTTCAAGCCCTCTCATTATATACCCATATTAAGGGGGTTGTTACAACAATAAAAAATAGCAGCTTGAAATGCCTGTTATTGGCCAAATGAAGTAATTAACTATGCAGAAAAATCCTGGTATCTATCGTGGTGCAAAATAAATATTTACGTCGGGTTTCTTTGCGCAGCAGTGTCAGTTTACAGGCTAAAAATAATTCAAATTCCAAATGGTGCAAAGTATCCCTCTTGTAGAGTATACTTTGCACCATAATTAAAATGAGTGAATGAGTAAATTGTTTTATAACCTATACAATTATTGTCTTCCACAAAAAATATCGATACTGGATTTAAAATATTTTAACTTTTGCATTTCAAAAATTAGGGAAAAAAAGTGGTGCAAAGTATATTTTATTAATGATTTAAAGATCTTTGCTGCATAATCGTTGCATCGTTGCTAGGCAATACTTTTTGTACCTAGCAACTACTTTTTGTACCTAGCAACAGGGCACCTCGAACATTCACTTTCGCTTTCGGATCTGGGAGGTGTACTGCCAGTTAAAATTTATGGACTAATTAAAGTTACACCCTGTATAATTTTTTATGAATTTACTTCATAGTGTGGAAAATCTTTACCTTGTGGAAATAATCATGGAGAGCTTCCCTCTTTCCTGCGGATATAGCGAGAAAGCGAAAGTAATTACATTTGCCAAACCATCCATAAAGGAAGTAGATACGGCGAAAACGAGATACGCCATGAAATTCCACGCAATCTTTCCCTAGAGAAAGTAGGCGTGTGGAGGCGTCAAAAGAAACGGCGTAAAATGACATCCTTGGAATACCGAAATAACGAACACTTCTTACTAAATGAAATGGAGGGCCTCTGTGGGTCGAGACTCAAGTTTCCAAACGTGCATGGGCAAAGTGGAAGTATTTATATCTTTTTCTACGAGCATGCGGAAGAGTACATATATTGTCGCAAACATTATAATACGGAAAGTTGTATTGAATTTTAATGATGTTTTTCGCCACCAAACTGGTTAAAAGACAACTTTTTCAAGTTGCCTGGAAAATTAATAAATTCTTAACAGTAAATGAACTAAACTTTGAACTTGTAACTCAAAAAATATCTTCAACAAATTTGTTTCCTGAGCTTTCGGTGAATAAATCTTCCTCCTTTCTCAAAGATCATGTCACGTCAAAGTGAAATGACAGATTAATAAATTTCAGGTTAAAATGTCATGATAACAAAAACAATGGCCTAGCCATCTGTCTGATATTGTACCCTGTGTTCTACCTAATTATTTATACTAACTTCTCTTTGAATAAGTGGCAATAATATTTTACTGAATTCCACTGCATGAACATTCAGCAACACAGTTGTCTGTATTTCCTAAAATAAATGACGATTCTTAAATTTTTCCTCTATTTCCTAAAGAGATTTGTTCTAACAACAATAACACACAATTTGAGGAGGAAATTAAACATATAAAACATGTTCTTGAGAAGAATAGTTATCGTACTGAATTTATTGAGCAAGTTTTTCAGGATTGCCAACAAAATAACAATGCTAATAGAATTAGAGAAATAAATCTGGTGGACCAACCAGTAAATTTAGTTATACCTTATATTCCTGGACTATCAGATAAGCTAAAACGCATAGGCAATCGTTTTAATGTCAGAACAGTATTTAAAACCAAAAATACATTTAGATCGATGCTAGTTAAAACGAAACCATTTAATGCGGTAGAGGTACAAAGTTCAATAAATTGCATTTATAAAATTCCTTGCGAATGTGGAAAGTTCAATGTTGGGGAGACTTGTAGGCCATTTAACGTTCGTTTAAAAGAACATAAAAATTATATCAGGCAAAATCAAATTTCGAAGTCAAAAATATGTGAACACTCTTTTAATAACAATCATAGGATTTTGTGGGATAGTTCCAAACCCAAACCAATTCTCAGGGGAATTCAGTAAAATATTATTGCCACTTATTCAAAGAGAAGTTAGTATAAATAATTAGGTAGAACATAGGGTACAATATCAGACAGGTGGCTAGGCTATTATTTCTGTTGTCATGACATTTTATTAACCTGAAATTTATTAATCTGTCATTTCACTTTAACATGACATGATCTTTGAGAAAGGAGGAAGATTTATTCTCCGAAAGCTCAGGAAACAAATTTGTCGAAGATATTTTTTGAGTTACAAGTTCAAAGTTTAGTTCATTTTCTTTTAAGAATTTATTAATTTTCCAGGCAACTTGAAAAAGGTGTCTTTTAACCAGTTTGGTAGCGAAAAACCCAATTAAAATTCAATGGATCTGTTTACGCCACAAATAAATTTTAGAAAATACGGAAAGTTGTACTTTTACGCACAAGTGAGGTAAAGTTACTTTTTTGAACACAGGGTGTAACTTTGATTAGTACATAAATTTTAATCCGACCCCCAAAAACATGTCCCTGAAAGTATTTTTTTGTGCGCTGAAAATTAAAAGTTATTTGCTTTCAACAATTTTCAAGAATTTTAAAGAAAATTTTTAGGCACTAGCTATTCCAGTAAATTACATCTTAAAGGAACGAATTTGAATTTAAAGTAAACACCTTTTTCACTTGTAAGTAATGTTTTTCAAAAACTGAGCTTGTCTGGCAAGAGTGCAGGCAGAAGGAAAATGATATTATTTTGCTGTGCTTTGCTCTCTGTTTGGAATTTCTTTAGAGAATCGTATATTTGCCCTTAAAGAGCCACTCTTGCTAAAAGGCGACAAATTAACCTTCGTATTCTCCCATACAGTCACTTTGCATTTTGTATGCAATGTGGGTACGGCAAAAGGTGCTATAAGTTCATTAGGCGTAGTGTTGCAGAATGTCGAGTCCTTTGCTGATTTTTGTCAATATTATTTGGAGTAGAGTAAATAGAGTAAGCTTAGAAAAATTATGTCATAAAGAGAATCATCGTTTGCCAAATAGTTTTGCAAAATTTCAAAACGTGGCCGTTGCTAGGGGTTGTTGTCAAATATAGTATTGCTAAAGTCACTTGAAACAGCATAAAAAAAACCTAATTGGCGTCACAAAAAGAATATAGGACATAAGCGCCAGGCAGTTTTCAAAAATACACATATTCTGCAAATACTAAACATAATATTTAACTTTCAAGGTTTTTTTTAAGGTTGTCGTCAAACACAACGTAAAGGTTAATGACCCATATAATATTGTCAAAAGATCTCTAAACAGCCATAATTGATAACTTGTCAATTCAATGTTAATTATATTAGGCGAGCATGCAGTCACTTGTTTTTACTACATTATCTATCTTCTCGGCTCCTTCATCTCTTTTCACTACTAATACCAGGTGCGGTTTATTATGGTTAAAAAACTGTTTTGTCTCGTATTTTATTGCCGAGGCGCCTGTTCTCGAGCTGCCCTGGTAAAATATAAATGGGAACACAGTGATATACGAGACGCGATCTATTTCGTAGCATTTACCACGCTCTGCTACTGACAAAAATACCAGACTCATCAGCAGAAATCTCCCGTATAAAATTCCAAGGGTTTTATGCGGTTGACGTCGACCTTGCTATTGGTTGACGTTTCGGAGATCTACGCAGCAGGTGTCGACGTGGGCCAGTTAGGCCAGTCTAACCAGTGCCGTGCACGGAAATAAGGATTGCGCTTTATTTTACGGATTTTGGTTTTGTGTATAGATTTTTGTATGGTGTTGTTGTGTGTGAAACAAAACTATTGGTATGCTTTGGTTTGAATTATTTGAAAGTTTCTTTTATTCTTTTGTAGAGCATTTAAATAAAATTTGTATAATATTACTAAGGGCTGCGCGCCGCCTATGACTCGGTCTGGTTTTACAACGCAAACGCCATCCAAGCGTATATATTGTTTGGCCACAAAAGTTTTTGCATTTTTGCCTTTAGGTATTTGCCAATATCCTGTTTCTATACAATGTAGAGTCAGTTATCTATTTGAATTACCGACCGGACTAAAATAAAACCTAAATTAAACCTACGAGTGGAACAACTACTCGAAACTGCTTATATTTCCTAGGTACCTACCAGTAATAACGTGGAAACAAGTAAATTAAAAGCTAATTTACTGAAGCCATCCTATTTAGAAAGCTCGTTAGCTTTTGTTCCAACTTTTACGGGTTGCCCTACTGTTGTCCGAAAACAAGTAATTTCAATTAAATTAACACAATAACTATTTCGTAAGTATAAAAATGTTCAGTTAGGAATCTGACGAAAATCAAATTAAGTAAACCCAGGTAATGGCTTTTTTTGCTTTTGGGCACCTTAATTTGCATCACTTTTCAAGAAGAAACTATTATCAGCAAAATTTATCTGAATAAAAAAATCCCATATGCTGCTGCGGACATCATCACAGAGGCTAGACTAGATTTTAGGGAATTAAATTACTCCTATTTCCCAAAGAGATAGATAGCTAAGGTGTCTGAAGCTCGATTCTCGATTCTATGTCTTGATTAGTTTAGGAGATACAAGGTATCTATACCTCAAAATGTGACATTTCCTTCACAGTCTCTTTGGGGATAGAATAAGGGAAACCACCAAAAGCATCCAATCTGGGATACCCTGTAAAGTTGTGCCAAATTCATAAAATACCAAATATTTTCAGGCAATTTACAACTTTTGCGTCCCATTACAACAGGGTAAAAGGGGGGGGTAACATCCCTACACCCTTCATACAGCCCGATTTTTTTGGAGTTTGATATGCAGACGTGATTTTACGCGGACACGCCACGAACAGGCGCCGTTTAGGCTAATTTCACTACCGATAAAGTTGGAAATTCAATCGGTGGATATTCGGATGGAACCTATCAGTATGCAACGTCGAAAAAACCTATTCTGACGGACGGACTTGGTGGGAGGAGAAGAGGATGGATATGTGGGTCTCTAGGTCAACCATTTGTCCTGGATTTCTTTTATTTATTGTCGCTAAGCCAAACGATGGCTTAGGAGGGTCGCACGATAATAAAAGTTTCCATCTGCAAATCAAAATTAGGTAAAACCGTTGAATGAAGGAATTCCTCACTCAACGGTAAAACTATGTGCACGAATTCGGAATATGTTGGCACAAATTAAGGGAAGATTTGGATACTTCAACGGGTGATAGACAATTTTAAAATAAGGCTATTTTATGGTTTAACCTTTTTTAAGAGCTGGTTCTTTTTCGAGATACTTAGATGGTGTCTCCTAAAAAATTGTGGGAGACACAAAAAAATGCCAAGAGACAAAAAGTTATCCAAGTGTACCTACAAAAGAAATTCTGTTGCTATTTAGGGAACTCGGTATTTTCACATTATGTGTATCTACCAAATAGTCACGAATTTGAAAGTTTAGATTTAGGTATATACAGGGTGTTTCATCTTTCATCTTAAGTGCGAACACCCATGTCAAAATTATTGTATTCGTCGTCCGATTGTGGCTGGGGTTTTTTCTAAAAATAGGCGACAAAAAACTCTACGTTGGTGCAAAATTTCAGTTCTTAATTAGGACACACCAAAACCCCCACATATAAAATTTGAACAAAAAATATACAGGGAGTTCCATTCTGGTAGGTGTGAAAGTTGAGCAAAATAGGAATTTTAAAGGTATCTGGCGAGTCAAGTGTGCCATAGAATTACTTCGAAACAGTTGGATGATGAACAGGACCACTCACAGTGTCGACGTGCAAAGATCCAATAAAAAATATACAAGGTGTTGTTCTCTGTAGCAACTCGAAATGCTGAATTTTTTAAATTTTATACAGGTCAAAAATCGAGTATATCAAAACCACCCCAGACATTACAAACGAACTAAGTCTAAAAATACAGAAGCCTGCCAGTCAGTAAGTCCATATGAGTTAAGGTGGCTGGTGTGCCACAACAGAAAACGCACAGAAAATGTATCATCTTAGACAGTGACTTTATTGATAAAAGTCCAACAATTTGAATTGTTTTTATTATTTGTTGGTTGGATGATGTAAAGAAATAAATTCCTTTGTGGTTATTAATATTTTTTTTAAGATTTCAAAGCACTCCTGACCAGTATAAAGTATAATAAAAAATCAGCATTTTGAGATCGCCCAGAGAAAAAGACCCTGTACATTTTTGTGTACCAACACTTTGAGTAGTGCTGTTAAAATTGCCTTTAAAATTACTATTTTGCTCAACTTTGCCACCCTGCAGAAAGAAACTCCCTGTATATTTTTTTGTTCAAATTTAGTATACGGAGGTTTTTTAGACATAAATTTCTGAACAAAGTCAAAGACTGAATGAAATCGAATTCAAACTCTAGTCGATTTAGTTTTATATATATATATATATATATATATATATATATATATATATATAAGGATGTAAGATATATATATATATATATATATATATATATATATATACGTATAATTAATTATACGTCACTACGCTTATTGGTTATGCTAACGGCATAGAAGAATCTACTATGACTCTTCTATGCTAACGGCAGCTTCCAGTAGTTTAGTACATACCTATTAACTTATTTATACGATCAGTTAGAACCCATCAGGGGTAATACGGGTAGGTAGGTATCTAAATTACTAAATTAGAAATGATCGCTTAACCTACCTAATCTGTCAATAATTTGCTGGTAAATTGAGTGGGATAAATTCGTTTGGTACGATGGAATTTCCAGCGCAGATTTCCATTTGGAACATTTCAGAAACTAAAGCAAGTCATGTATGTATTACATACACACACATACAGCATTTCAAGGACATTCTTTCCAAAATTAAAAATATACATAAAAGTACGACGCCATTTGAAAATAGTAATTTAGACGCTCTTTTCTACTTTATTGAGATGGTCTTTTCTACCTTACTTTAAAAAACTACATAATATTATTACATTGGATTTTCCTAAATAAGTAACTTAACTGCTGGGCGCAATGACGTTGCCAGATATTCTGGTAATTTAGTCAGAGCGTTGAATGAGGAATTCACTAAACGGTTAGTCACAACGCATCGCGCATTCGAACTGGGAATATTTACACTTTCCAATGCTGCTCCTCGCATACTGGAGAAACCAGAGCTTACATCGGAATCTACGCTGCAGAAATTGCCTTTAGCAAACTCCGACACTGCCCTTGAGTGCTTCCATTTAATTTCCAGAGACCGAAATCAATTAAATTCCCGTACACTTTGTACAGACAAATAATGTTGGTTGTTAACTCAACAAGCGCGCCATCGAAGTTGATCGATTGAAAATATCTGGAAGATTGATTTTTAAAAGCGTGTCAAAATCAACACAATTTGCTTTCCTACCATACGAAGGAATGTACCGAACATTTTGTCTAATTCCAGTTACAACATTTTAAATGTCCATTTCATTCCGATTCATTCGTTTTGGTTTTAAATTTGTTTTATTAGCACAGATTTATCGAAACGAACCCTTTTAAGTTGCTCGAGTTTGGCGTGGACTTTACCACGTTTTTTTTTGGTTATCTAGCTTTCGTGGCTCGGGGCTGTTAATTTTTTTTTCTGGCGTTTAAACACTGAACGGGGAAGTCGGCATATCGTTGTCTTATATAATGTTATCTTTTATGTAAATTAGTACAATTCAAATTGGTTCCGTTTAAATAATTAAGTCAGGTTTTGCCAAGATACCTAATTAATGAACTAGTTCAGGCTTCTGGGCGCTCGTCATAGGAAAAGATACACTTATGTGATCCATTCTGAAAGGTGACCACTCGAAAATTACGCTTTGCCTAATATTTTGCAATATGGGAATATTTTTAAGACTTTTCAAGGCAAATGCAGCTAGCTGACCTCTTCGATATCCCGAGAACATAGGACGTTGAATTGCAAATGAATTGCCAGACAGGGGACTGACTGGATCACACCATATGTAGGATTTCATATGCAAACTTTATTAAAAATTTATTCCGAGCCATACCCCAAACCTATGAAGCGAGAAAATGTAGTCTATAAAGCAGGCTGGTGGGTCTACACGCTTACTACTATGTGTCAAGGTTAGTATGTCCTTCACATTTACCAGAATTGTCGCCTTCAAATATATCTATTATAGGCATGATGGAATTTAAGATATTCTTCTGTTCTGTTCTGCATAAGTAGATATTAGATAGGTATTCCTAATGAAACTAAGTAAAAATCCCATTTACTAGAACAATGTGGAGTAAGGCAAGCTCTATTCTTAAAGAAAAAATCATATGCATTTGTTAGCGATAAAAAATTCTCTTGGGAATTAACGCAAAATGATAAATTCGTAAACTTTCTAGTCAAAGTTTCGCTTTAAAAAATTTACATACGATAAAAATGAAAACTTCTTTCAAATTCAGTGCTAGTATAAAATTATTACGTAAAAAAAGATGTATTATTAAAAATATTGGTGTCCCATATCTGTATTTTGTTGTCACTCAAGCCTACTTTATGTCGTTTTTATATGAGTGCTCGTTTCTTATAAAAGTTTGTATATGCCATAAAATCTATATCGATACCAATAACACCATTAAATTGGGTCCTATAGGATTAGGATTTTTATAATACGTGGTTCGTCGACTTGCTGACATATACAGGGTGGTTTAAATTCGACATTTTTAGTAACATTTATTTGATATTTCTGTGCTTAGGTAAATATACAGGGTGTAACTAAACTGATGGTCAAAAATGAAACCACGTATTCTTGGAGTCAAAATAAGGGCACTTCTTCATATATTTTTTCTCCTACGGGCCATAGTTTTTTCTATACAGAGCGTAGAAATTTAGAGAAAAATACACATATTTCTTAGTATCTCTAGAAGTATACGAGATATTTTCTTCAAACTTGGCGTGTCACATGAGCGGATGAGTTGTCAAATTTAAGGTTAATATGAAGCTTGTGAGGCCCCCAGTTGCGGAGATACAGGGTGTTATTAAAATTAATTAGTTCAGAAAAATATGAATACCCTGTATAATCGCATTTTTTAAATTTGTTTTAAATGGTAAATTCATTGGTTAACAAAAAGTATCTCTCAGTATTTTTTCATATTCTCAGCCGTTTTTTAATTATGTTCAAGGAACGGCAATGCTGCAATAAAAAAGTCACTTTAAGAATAAATCTAACACTCTGTGGATGTCAATTAAACTTGGCATTATTTGAATCATTTGGCTGCCAACTTTGCACCTTAGTATCAATATTTTGAAAAATTATATTTTCATTCGAAGAAGAATTGCAGTTTTGCTATGGACTTGCGAATGGCAATAATAAACATGCTGAAACGCGTAGTTGCGTGTATTGAAAGAGACGGCTGTCATTTCGAACATTTAATAATTTAATTTTCTAATAGCAATACGTTTCTTTTATTATTGTTTTTGCTTTTGTATTTTGTTAAATAAACGTTTAATTGACATCCACAGATTGTTAGATTTATTCTTAAAGTGACTTTTTTATTGCAGCATTGCGGTTCCTTGAACATAATTAAAAAACGGCTGAGAATATGAAAAAATACTGAGAGATACTTTTTGTTAACCATTGAATTTACCATTTAAAACAAATTTAAAAAATGCGATTATACAGGGTATTCATATTTTTCTGAACTAATTAATTTTAATAACACCCTGTATCTCCGCAACTGGGGGCCTCACAAGCTTCATATTAACCTTAAATTTGACAACTCATCCGCTCATGTGACACGCCAAGTTTGAAGAAAATATCTCGTATACTTCTAGAGATACTAAGAAATATGTGTATTTTTCTCTAAATTTCTACGCTCTGTATAAAAAAAACTATGGCCCGTAGGAGAAAAAAATATATGAAGAAGTGCCCTTATTTTGACTCCAAGAATACGTGGTTTCATTTTTGACCATCAGTTTAGTTACACCCTGTATAATTTGCATGTTATTTGAATGTGTTATATTGCTCATAGCCTACTTCATTATTTTTACCAACAGTTCAAATAACACAAGTGCAAAATATACAGGGTGTTCCGCATAAGAACCGACACAGAGAAGGAGTATACAGGAGAGCCCAAAATAAGGTGATTTAACGCAACTAACCTCTATACTACGTTGCACCCCTGGGAAGTTATATAGGCCGTAAAAGTGGGCTTTGAAATTTTGAAAAAAATCAATATCTCAGTTATTTTTGAACTTGAAAAAACCAAATTTGGTACGCGTTGTGGGTGTACCAAGGGCATTAATCGACAGAAAACATAGTTCAATTGTATCATTTTAAAGGGTTGATACAGAGTGATGCACCCTAAAACCTTTTTTGTCCGTTGGCGGACTTACAAAATTGTTACTTTGTGTTATGACGAATTTAATTCTAAAATTTTTTTTTACTCTTGTTGTTTTTCGAAAAACTTTATCGCTTTCGCCAAAAACGCGAATAACTGAAAACACACAAAACACGTATTGCAGAATATTTAAAATCTTTGAAAATATTCAAAAGTTGGCTATGAAATTAAACGTCAAACTTGAATAACAACCATTTAATGGAAAAAGAATCTTAATGAATGGATTGGAAGAGGAAATACAGCTTTAAAAGTGACATTTTGACACCCTAATCATGTAATCGGCCCTTTTGAAGCCGTTTCTTAGAATAAAATGGAAATAACTCTCTAACCTTTAAAGTTAGACCCATAATACCCTATATCAAACAGTATCTACACATTAAGGGCTTTCCAAACATGTAATAAAATATATAACTTATATAATAACTTTATCTCAATATCGGTCCAAAATTATTAACTATACGTAACAGGCAATCTCCAGTCCAAGTTATAGCCCAAAATCTTATTTGGTTTTTGAGTAATACATTTCCAAAAGTGCCCCCTTTCTTCGTTTAAAATTAAAATAACTCCCTAACGTTTAAAGAAAGAACCTTAGTACTCTGTATCAAAAAGATCATACTCTTTAAGGGCTTTCTAAAAATGTAATTAAATGTAATTAAAACATAACTTAGGGTCTCTACTACTTATTAGATCACCTTGTACTTTATTGGAAAATATTTTCGGAATATAGTACTCATGTTTCTCTACAAGTTTTGTTTATACTTTTTTTCTAGCATTAAAAATGTAGAAGATATAGACCACCGTGGCCTACGTAACTCACCCTGTATAATGTGTAGGCATAGTTGAAAAGGTAATTTTACGTCAGAGCGGAGTTTTACCAAACGTTAAAAAGTTGCAATAAAAAAAAAAATCAAGACATGCATCAGCAATCCAACCCATTATATGAAATCGGTGGCAGGATGTGTGAAGCGTATAAAAATGCATATGTATATGAGACATGGAGTACAAACAGATCAATAAAAATCTTGTTTAGCAATCTAGAAATAATTTGAAGTAAAATCATAATTTTACGAAGTCGGTATTTTAAAACTATGTGTGTAATAAAATTCGGTTATTTTTAGTGGTTAGAATTTTTACGATATTGCAGTCTTAATATGTTTTTGATCTCGGAATGTATATTTGAAATTTAAGAAAAATTGAAATGTTGTCGAATTCTTCGCTAAAATCAATTTTCCCAGGCGTTTTATAAATGCGTTTTATAAATGCCCTAATAATTTGTAACATACGCCTCACTAATTTCCAATTGTAACGAAAATCGGTAGATCAAAACAAATGAAAAATAGAAACAGCGAATTTGGCGCGGCCGTAAAACGGCTAGGGCGAGTGACACGTCACTTTTTTAAGTTTCTGCTGTGGTAATATACACAAAGGACAGCAGCTCGAAGGACACACGGCCTTTGTATGATATTTAAACAGATTTTGTCATGTGATGTTTCCGCCGCTGCCACAACACCTAGTATATAATGCCAAAGATCCTGCGGGCCTCCCCCCTGCAGTAACCCGCGATCGCCGCCCTTCAGGTCTAGCCACTTCAAGGCATCCCCAGTAATCTGCTCCGTAATCTGTTTACCCGATGGTCGCTCCCCTTTACGAAGCGTTTTATTAATTTTGAATTGGGCGGCTAATCTGTGATACCCAATTGCGTCGAACTACACCCCGGGCCGCACCCTTTGGGGTAAAGCGATTAAGAAATTGCCGCTGGTCCTTGGTCCCCTGAAATTTCACGATTTCTATGCACATAATTGTGAAGAGTTTCGAAATGGAGGGTAGATTCTAGGTTGGCTCGTTCAGAAACAGATTAGAGTGACGGAGTTCCGCGTGCGTGATATATTTTTTTAGGAATACCGCCGTGAGTTTCTCATTTATTTTGCGCCTCACAAAAAGAACGTAAGTGTTTTCGGACGCATGCCAATATGAACTTCTTGTCAATTCGTATGCATTTTAATTACACCCTGTATAGCTAGAGAGGCCAGAAATCTTCCACACCCCTTCCCAGTGCCCCATCGTCCCGCTATTTCAAGGGCGACTGCCACCTCTACAACCCTCTGTAATCTATTTATGAGATGGTTGATCTGCACTAAAACTGTTTTATTAATTTTGAATGCGAGGGCTAATCGGATGAGCCCCCCTTCGTACGTAACTACCCCTTTAGGTAAATTGGTTAAAGGGGGCGTTAGTCTCGTTAAATTTTCATACTTTCACAAAGGAAGGCAGGGGACAAAGGGTCCATAAGTGGCATACAGTTTGTTCTACAGATATTCCCTACGCGGCTAGCCCCATGCACTGAATGATTAGGTTACCCAGTATGAAGAGAATACTCATTATTTCAAGTGTCTTGACAAGGATGCATCAATTCTGTTTCTGCTAACCGAACCCGTTTCCTCTATACCGAGGCACACGGTATAGAAGGCCTGCAGCCATCCCCTCCCCTCCGCTGCCATGCCAAACGCTCTCAGTTCTCAGTCGAGGCGCACCGAGGCACGCGGCTTTACGGTACCGTGTTCGTGCATATACAGCTACAAATCCTCATATTCAGTTATCCTTTCTTATATAGTGTTTAGCGCAATTCTGGTATTCAGGCTGTATATCATCATTTAATTGAAAAAAAAAAAACAGGGGCAATACGTAATTACAGATTTGCTAAACTACTGGAAATTTGTCTCAAAATTCTGCAAAATATGTCGTTGTTAACAGAAGGAAATAATAATTGTTCTTGGGATGTATCCTATCATCAGTTAATTGTAAAATATTTGGCTACACTGGCAAACATATATCTCTATAATTATCGAAAGATTCAAAATGATAGAATTATGGCGCAAAAGGCTAAGAGAAAACTAAAAAAATAGCAAGTAAGTGATATTTCTTATTTTCATTCATTATATTATAATTGTTAAAGCAATAAGTGTTTTTTATTTTCATTGATCTTATTATATATTATATATTGTTTCTACGTAATATCTCTTCACTGCAGCTTCATTATCATTAATAAAAAAATAAATATTCATAATGTTGCTTGTTGCACGAAGTTTTTATGCAGTTTTCATTTCCTTAAAATTTCATTACTATCTCACTAGAAGATAACCCACTTTTATCTTTGTAATCTGCTGTAATCAGCTCTATAAAATGATAATGGAGTGATAGACAAGAGATAATGAGTGCTGCATAAAATCCACCTTTAATAATTGTTGAATTTCATGAGTTTATTATGTTTACTACTACGAACTTAATTGTTTAGAATGATTTATTTTCTGTTGTGCGTAACATTTTTCTGTTTCTTTTGGTATGTGTTAATAAATAATCTGGAAAATAAAAAAATTGGCTCTAAAACTCCCCAAAATACCGCAACGCATATAATATCTTAGTTAGAATGGGCCTGACTGTGTGACGTCTTCGATCGAGTCTGCAGGCCTTCTATCCCGTGTGCGTCGTCTTTAGTGTTATGTTATTGATAATTAGTTGTCAATATTGAGGTTATCATAATATGTTCAATTTCAATTTCTCGTAGAAAAAGTATATTATGAAAGACTCGTTCTATTAGACACTCGTTGAGCTACACCCTGTTCGTGCCTAATGAAACTCGTGACTAAAATGACGCTTACAAAACTTGTTGGGAAATACACTATGTCGTGATTATAGGTTTGAAGTTGGAGCAAGATTTTTTTTTAATTTAACTTTTGAACTGACTGACATTTGAATTTTAATAATACATATTTTATAAACAAGAATGGAGCACTATACGTCCACTTGATTTATTTATAACTCATAAACCGATTTTCGAAGGTGGATTCAAAATTTAATTTATCCACCCCAAATCGGGACTTGGGGTGATTTATCAATTTATACTTTGTTTGAGTTTAACGGAACCCGAATGACGTCATGTTTCAGCAGGAGTTTGGAAAAGTTGAAATGGAGGTAGGCATGTCAGGGGATATCTACTGACGTAAATATTAAAATATTATTCACACTCACATATTAAAAGTCGGCTTATAATGTTGGAATTCATGCGCGAAAAGCGGGACTACATCAGAGGGTAAAATATTTCATTAAAATAAAAGTGCTTTAATGTTTTTTATCCACACTATCATTATTGTGGAATTCAATGGCCTTGTTCACTTAATCGAATTTCGATATTTCTTACTACTAGAATGAAATTAATCACATCACTCTTTAATAAAATCCCCCTCAGCATCCTTCTCGTCAATACCTAATTTTCTTATTAACTAAGAAAATATATAAAAATTTTAAACTGGGCGCCTTAATTTGGAGCAATGAAATTGCGTTTGCAGCGTTGCCGGTTATACTAGTAATCGAAGCCCTAAAAATTCGATCTCCGTTCTAATCTCAGACGTGCGCATTGAATCGAAATCGATTCTATAGAGAACTCGACTCTATAGTAAATAGGTAGTTGTAGTTGTTTTGTGGGTCGTGTGTCGTGTCTATAAAAATCTGTCATGTCATTCTTTAATGTAAACCGAGCTAATAAAACTAAATGCTTTTCTGAAAACCTGCAAAAGTTAAAAGTTAAGTGTGTATACCGTATATGCCGATTTGAAATCAAATTTAATTGGTCTTGTAATAAGGATGGTGCTAGGCACTTATTTAGTATTTTCAGTATTGTTACCTCCCTGAAGAACTGAAAAAAGTGATAGATCCCGTAATTGAGAGAAAGGAGAATTTTGGTCATCCGGAAAATCTTTTGATAGCCATTTTAGGTATGAAAGAAAACACATTCGAGAGTTAGCTTTAAGAATAATTGCAAAATGAAGAAGATAACGGAAAAACCAACGATGTCAGAATATTTCGAGTAAATAAATTAAATTTTGATTGTCAAGATTATGTCTAGTTGCTGTTATAAACCAGATTTATTTAGGTTTGGACAACTTACAAGTTGGTGATCATTCTGCAAGTAACATTTAACTCAAAAAAGAGAAAAAACATTGTGATTGTGGTATATTATTAAATTAATTGATATTGAGGTTATTTTTTATTTCTTTTTTGAACTCTGCTCTTTTCGAGCAATCTAGCCACTATGGGGCGAGGTACGGTGCCATGTTGATCTTCTTATGTATGTCGAATTACTTTACTCACGCTTTATTTTAAATTGGAAAACTTTTGTTATAGCATTATTCAACACAAAAAGCTGCTCTTATCAAAGCATTACAGCGTTTCATGAAAAATACCTGTGTCGCCTACCGCATGCCATATTTCATATCAAAATATAACTTTTATTTACCTACATACGTTTCAACGTTTTTTTATTCATAATGTATGGCGAACGCATAAATATTCCTTAGGTGTTATTCCCGTCTAGAATATAAATCTTTGGCCTGTCCAATAAAATTCGACTTCCGAATTGCTGAAAACCTAATGGGAACTGAACACCCTCTCACATTCTCAAGCAAGTCGGAGTGTGCATCTCGAAAATCTATGCTTTCCTCAAGGTCGTTATTGGGTTAAGCTATTCTATGTTTTTTTTAGGGATAAGCATAAGTAGTATGGAAGGAGTCTACTTAGAGCCAAACCTGAAGAAGTGAGACAAGAAATAAATGAGCTAGAGTTGGGTCGCTTGGAATATTCCCAGGAATATTCCCGGGACGGGAGCATTAAAAAATTGGGAATATTCCCAAAAAATGGGGGCATTGACTCGAAAACTCCCAAAACTCCCGGAAACATTCCCAAATTTAAAATTTGCAGCCATTAAGCTGTCAATTGTCTAACTAATTCTAATTTAAACTAAAATTTCGGTTTTGAAAAATAAAACGTTCGTTTCAAATGTTTTAATTTTAAATTTGAAACGAAGAACTAGGGTCCCTGACGTTGCTCTCTGCTTCTATATAGTGCTTGAGTTTTATTCACTACTGGAACTACTGGTACTGGGTAAGTTTTCAGTTGGAGCTGTTTTTGTTTTGTTTATTTAATTAAAATTAAATAATTAGTTGAAAAGGTAACTGCTGTGCCCGATATTCAATGATGGAAATTAATAACAGGGCCATCAGCAACAGTGTTTATTACAATAATCTTTAATGAACCATAATTATTATGTTCCAAGCTTTCGCCCTTTGATTGAGGGCTTCGTCAGGGAATTATAAATTATATTAATAGTTCAATTATTCCAAAAATATCTTCACATTCGAGTAGAATCATATATCAAATTCCTTCCGCCATATTACTTCTTTTTCGGCCATATTAATTTATATAATTTTTGCAATAATTGCCTTCGAACATTAATAGTAATAAGGATGTAAGATTAGCGAGTGTAAATGTAATAATTAGAAGAAAAGGTGATAATGGGCAAACACTCAAAGTTAACAAAAAGAAAAAACTAGTAACCGCATACACGTGTTTCATGCTATTTGGCAATCATCAGTACGGTGTAACATTAACCAAATCAAAAGATAGGCATGATTTGGGAAGCAACAAATGAAGTCCAAGCAGGAGCCAACAGCACATTTGCAGCTTCAGTCAGCACATCCCCTATTTTGGGGCTTGTACTAACATCGCCACGGAGGCTGCTAAAGCGACCTGCGTGGAAATCTTCATAACCCAAGATACAATGACAATAAGGATGTAAGATTAGCGAGTGTAAATGTAATAATTAGAAGAAAAGGTGATAATGGACAAACACTCAAAGTTAACAAAAACAAAAAACTAGTAACCGCATACACGTGTTTCATGCTATTTGGCAATCATCAGTACGGTGTAACATTAACCAAATCAAAAGATAGGCATGATTTGGGAAGCAACAAATGAAGTCCAAGCAGGAGCCAACAGCACATTCGCAGCTTCAGTCAGCACATCCCCTATTTTGGGGCTTGTACTAACATCGCCACGGAGGCTGCTAAAGCGACCTGCGTGGAAATCTTCATAACCCAAGATACAATGACAATAAGGATGTAAGATTAGCGAGTGTAAATGTAATAATTAGAAGAAAAGGTGATAATGGGCAAACACTCAAAGTTAACAAAAAGAAAAAACTAGTAACCGCATACACGTGTTTCATGCTATTTGGCAATCATCAGTACGGTGTAACATTCCCAAATCATGCCTATCTTTTGATTTGGTTAATGTTACACCGTACTGATGATTGCCAAATAGCATGAAACACGTGTATGCGGTTACTAGTTTTTTCTTTTTGTTAACTTTGAGTGTTTGCCCATTATCACCTTTTCTTCTAATTATTACATTTACACTCGCTAATCTTACATCCTTATTGTCATTGTATCTTGGGTTATGAAGATTTCCACGCAGGTCGCTTTAGCAGCCTCCGTGGCGATGTTAGTACAAGCCCCAAAATAGGGGATGTGCTGACTGAAGCTGCAAATGTGCTGTTGGCTCCTGCTTGGACTTCATTTGTTGCTTCCCAAATCATGCCTATCTTTTGATTTGGTTAATGTTACACCGTACTGATGATTGCCAAATAGCATGAAACACGTGTATGCGGTTACTAGTTTTTTCTTTTTGTTAACTTTGAGTGTTTGCCCATTATCACCTTTTCTTCTAATTAATAGTAATTATGGCTTCGAATTATTCGAACATTAATAGTAATTATGGTTCATTAAACAATGTTGCTTGCTGATTAGAGCTGTTCGATCGCCGAATTTCAGTATCGGAAATCGATACTGAAAAAATATCAATAAAATCGATAAATCGATAAAATCGATCTTATCGATAAAATCGATCTAATCGATAAAATCGATCTTATCGATAAAATCGATCTTATCGATATAATCGATCTTATCGATAAAATCGATCTTATCGATATAATCGATCTTATCGATATAATCGATTTTATCGATCATATTGATAAAATCGATCTTATCGATAAAATCGATCTTATCGATATAATTGATCTTATTGATAAAATCGATATAATCAATTTTATTTAAGAAGCTAGACAAAAAAAGGCCGATCGGCTTGCTGCGGGCGCGGTCTGGACGCAATGGGTGCAGCAATTTCCTTTATTTTTGCAACCATTTCAAAAGATAGATATAATTGGAAAGATCGATAAAATCAAAAATATCGATAAAATCGAAAAGATCGGTAAAATCGAAAAGATCGATAAAATCGAAAAGATCGATAAAATCGAAAAGATCGATAAAATCTAAAAGATCGATAAAATCGAAAAGATCGATAAAATCGAAAAGATCGAAAATATCGATAAAATCGATAATATCGATATTTCGATTTATCGAAATTGAATATCGAGTATCGATAAAATCGATAGTATCGATACTTTCGATTTTATCGATATTTTGTCTCAGGCCTATTGCTGATAACTATGTTATTGATTTCCATCATTAAAATTAAATACTTATATCATTTGCACATAATATGCTCAATGATGAAACCTATTATGCAAATTCAGTAGAATTAGTTAGTACAGTTAGAATGTTAGTACAGTTAGAATGATGAATCATTATTCCGAAAACTCCCGTTTTTTTTTAAAAAATCCCAGGAGTTTTTACAAAGCTCCGTGAGTATTGACAGCTAAATACAATGGCGGATGGGAGATTTCAGGCTGGGAGGAATGGTAGTTTTTAAAAATCCCGGGAGTAAACCCATCACTAAAACGAGCACAATCACATAACACATAAATAGGAAAAACAGGATTTGTGTGTAAAACGTCATTTTCCCCCTTTGTTTGTATATTATTTTCTTTTAGATCTTTACACACCGACACTTTGAGTGGTCCTGTTGACCATTCAATTGTTTTAAGGGGATTCCATGGCGCACTTGACTTGCCAGATGTCTTTAAAATTCCTATTTTGCTCAACGGTGACAACCGGCAGAAAGGAACTGTATATTTTTTGCTCAAATTTAGTACCTACGTGGGCTTTTAGGGTGACCTAATTAACACTGAGTTGTCTGATTTTAAATAAAAAATCGCTAAATGGTGTTCATAATTTTTAACTAGGCCTTGAAAATTGAGATTAAAAGAGTAGAGTTTTTTTAGAAAAAACCAGGCTAATTTCGCAAAAATTCTGGAAAAAAAACACACAAAAAGTTTGTGGTATTTTTAACCCCTTAACTACCTCGGTAAATGTCAAATCTCATAGGTACATCATTATCACATTTCAGAATTTTATCTTTGTTTGTTCTGGAAATATTTAGAAATAATCCTTTGCTAAAGTATTCATTTCGGGGGCTATAGCCCCTTCAGGGGGCATTTTTGAGGCCATGTTTACAGGATTTTTTCTTTTTTATATATTGACTATAAAAGATGGAGTTTTCAAATGTATTTTATATTAAAAATGCTTGCCATCAAATTCATCCATGGGGATACGATGTAATAAGAGGGGAGCATAACGAGTGTTCTTAAAATCCCAGCATTGGAAGATGAAGTTGTAGATTTAGGAAATCCCTAATAGTAATTCCTGACAGTCTCGTTTTGAATTTTAAATGACCTTTACACAAGCGCTCTGAATAATTATTATTATTATGTGTACCACTTCATTCCTGCAAGTTTAGCTGTTTGGTTTTCGTTTACATATAAGTACAGGGTGATCCAAACTCGACACCCCGTCCTATTTTTAGGAATTCTGTGATTTTTTTAACGACTCATCGTGGCATGAAGTGGCATTGGTCAGGGATTAGTTTTAGCCATTAAAAGTGAATTTCACGATACACAGATAACTTTATGTCCGCGCGCAGGTGCTATGACGTCAACGGTAACGCTTATTCGACAAAATGATAGCTACCTTTTATTTTTAAGTGGAAATTTGACTCGTTTATAGTCAGTCAATTTGACTCGTTTATAACTAGGCAACCACATATACACCAAGGCGTCTCAAGGTGCCTACATTCTGTTTGAAAATTGACGTTTGTCTGTGAGACTAATTTCAGGACTATTTTTTTATAAGTTGGCCGCGCTTTTGTCGAAGTGACGTAGGTGCGCAGAAGAGTTTAATTTTCGTCCTCCTATCTGGCATACCGTTATCTGTGTATCGTGGTGAACTTTTGAAAAGAAGTATGTGTGGCGACCCTCGCTGGTGTGGCGATCCTCGCCACAACAATGAAGATTTGGCCGGTTACAAAAATAACAAAATATTTTAGTAACTAAGTAAACAGTTGTAAAATGAGTTTAATAAAATTTTAAGTTAACTCCATATATGTTTTTGGGACATACCAGGATAATCAATTGAAAAAATGCAGTCTAGCCGGAATTCGAACCCGGGACTCCTACTGGAATCATAGGCGCTTTGTCAACCAACTAAGCTCCCGTGCCTCACGTAGCATTATATGGGTTCCATCGCCTAGGTGTTATTTAATTCAATGGACCATTAGTTAGTAGAGGTGAGATGTAGTAGGAGACTTCGGCGTTTATTTTATTATTAAGCATTATTTTGAATTATTTAATCAATAACAGTAATAATAACTGGTCATAGAAATAGCTTTTTATTTATTATTAATATCATTTGCTAAAAGCGATGGATCTTATAATACAAAATGGAGACTTATGCATGTCTCATGTCTCATCCTGATCTTCCCATAATACTAACATTGACCTTCAGTTAATAAAAACGGACAAATTGTTTGCGAAATGCGATCTTTCAAAAAGTGCTCCATCCCCCCACGCCACCCAATCATCCCCAGTAATATGGGGTGCCGTGGGCCCTGCCCCCCTCCCCCTAAAATTAGCAAACCCTATTTTTGACGGTAATCGAGTTCGTTTAGCGCCCCTCTCCATCGGATTACGCGCGAACCATTAATTGATTTATCGAAACCAATTTGCGACAAGTGTGGTGCTGCCGAGTGGGGCTTTTGTCTACCCGGCGACCGGGCGAGAGCCAGTCCGACCGCGGAGTTACCCCTGAAACTTTGTAAACATTGCAGGGGTAAAAAAGTTGGTCCGGCGCTTTAAATACCTCAGGTCTCGTCGAAAGCGTAATCCGATTTGGGGGTCTAGACGCGCGATTCCTGAGACCTGGATGGTGTCTCTGCAGAGTTTTCTACAGGGTTTCCCAACGAAAACTTGACCCCCCCCCAAATTAGAAAACCGAAAAATATTTGAAGATTCGCCGCGACCCGTCGATTTTTGTTCTTGGGGGGAGCTTTTTTTACAGTCAAGCCAACTCGATATGTTCATCCCCCTAATCCCTAGCAACCCCAACTTTAAAATTTCAAATGGAACTACCCCACTTGTGGCGCATAATTTTAAAACCCTTTTAATTGCGAATACAGTGATGCGTCGTTTTTATAAATCTGTTGAGATTTGACAGAAGTATTGGCTAAAAACGGAAAGTAGACAATCCAGTGTACGCTTAGTAATTTCTTACACAAATGCCCGCCACTAATATCTAAGTTTTTTTTATCAACTACATACGACCAAATTACCTAGTTTTTATTGACGTGTCGATCAGTTTACAAAGAAGTCACAAATGAAAAAGCTGAAGCAAAACAAAAAAGTTCATACGAATTCAAACCTTATATCTTTTTAAAACAACAAAAAGGCACTGTCACAAAAAAAGTCCCCGTTTTTTTGCTTGTAGCTACGAAATCGTTAGTTTCAGCCTGCTACTGAAAGTGTAAACGTGTTTTTGAAATGGTTTATTCTATCGCGGAAAGGTTAGAAATTGTTGCAATTCGTGCTGCGTAGCTTTAGAGCAATCAAGATTTCGATAACAAATTGCAACAATTTCTACCCTTTCCGCGATAGAATAAACAAACCATTTCGAAAATACGTTTCCACTTTCAATAGCAGGCGGAAACTAACGATTTCGTGGTTACAAGCAAAAAAACAGAATTTTTTTTGTGACAGTGACTTTTTGTTACTTATTTTAGGTTTGAATTCGTATGAATTTTTTTGTTTTGCTTCAGCTTTTTCATTTGTGACTTTTTTATAAACTGATCGACAATAAAAGCTAGGTAATTTGGTCGTGTGTAGTAGATAAAAAAACTTATTAGTGACGGGCATTTGTGTAGAAATTACTACGCGTACAGTGGATTGTGGCAACACTTTTGAGAAAAGTTACAGTGTGGCCATGGATTGAATTCACAAGAGAACAGTAATCTTTATTGTTGATTCTAGGACAAAAGTTCATTCTGTATTTTTATAAAGAATGAACTTTTGTCGGTTGTCGAAAAAATAAGATGACCATAATATAAAAATCTTAGGTGAGATGTATAGGGTGTGTTAATAAAATAAGAAAAGATGAACAATTTTAAATTTTTTTAATTTGTATAAAAAAAAGTTGTTCATAATCCAAAATAGAGCCTTATACAAAATTTGAAATTTTTCTTTAAGGGTTGAAAAAATAAGCGTTACAGTTTTTGAATATAAACACCATTTGAAGTCTGGCAGAATAAAACTGAATAACCCTGTATAGTTCTTGCAAAGTTTCAACATTTTACTGAAAAACAAATTTTTTGTAAATTCGAAGTGAATGATCATTTCTTACATTTTATTCACTCTGATGAGATTATACATGCAGCAGGAGATGGGAAAACCGAAAAAGAAACTGGTAACAACTTGTAATAATTTAATTTGGACTATTTGGAGTATTTTAAAAATAAAGCTTTAAAATAACTTAGAAGTGATTATGCTAGAACTAACATTTTGTTCCTTTGTTATCTTGAGAAAACTTGGTTTGCTTCACAACCCTTCTATTTTATTTATTACACGAACCTCTTAAGCTAATTTAACCTTTCCGCAATCATGTAAATCGTATGTCGGCCCTAAAATTTCGAACGATTCAATGTTTGAACACGAAGCAGATTGCTTGGAAACTCAAACTCGACAGGTGTAAAAGGTGTGAGAAAGCCGAGGTCTTATTTTGTTTCCAATACAGCGGTAACTGGGAACAACGATCGCTCAAACTGTAAAGACTGTTAACGTCTATTTATAGCACTTTCAAATGGTGGACAATACGTTTTACAGAATACCTACACCGGTCGTGGGGCCAGACGTTATATACTCCTAAATAACGTCATCATTTTTTGTCTGCGTTTTTGTTTTTATACTATATTAATTTGTTCGCGAATTGTTTACTGCTCTCGCTATAGCAGGGATAATTATTACGCGACTCGGCTCTCACCTAGAAACAAATCTAGAAATATTAAACCGGTTTTCACTGAAGTATCATGTTAGCAGGATGCGAGAAAGCAATCTTGTCGAGTTTTGTTGATCTTTTGCAATTAAGGAGTAAATTAAACGACTTCTAACACGTTAAAAATAGACCAGAGCAAATGGAAGTTCTCGACTTAGTTGAATTGTAGAACGACCTTTCGTCCGATATATAGAGGGGTTTTACTTCGAGTTTGGAGAAAACGATGAGGTAACTTGTAAGTTGGTGTTTACCTTTGAAACATCCTAAGAAAGTTGTCTGCACTTAGAGCCTACTTGAGGTACCTACTGGGGCAAGTTTACTTTTATAAAGTTTATGACTAATTATTGTAACTTGGTATATGGGCAGAAAGTCCGCTTTCAAATAACATTTTGCTTGTTTTAACTACTGATTTCTGCAAATTACAATTATAAATTACCTACAGAGTTCATTAATAACTGATGGAAAACGTCGAGCTACAAATAATCAGAGTATACAGTGGACATTATATTTATATGGAAAACTATTTCATTTGGATGGGCAGAGTTTATCTGATTATTGAAAATTGAATATCCGTTCAACCGCACATTCATAATAATAGAGAAATGCATTATTAATTCATAGAAAGTTTTCGGTGTAATGCCTGCTTTTTAGTAAACAATCATAAACATTTTGTCCTAAGTGATGATATACATATATAAACTGAAAGTGTTAATCTTGGCACGAGTTTCCACTAGAATAAATATTATACTTTCATGCGAGGAAAGAGCGAGAACGCCTAACAGCACTCGCGGCCGTGTTACCGACTGCCACATCGCACTACAGGCCAGTGGCGGCGTAGCATGAAATGCGCTCTTAGCCAATATCACAAAAATGTTAAAAATGAAAAGGTAGTTCATTTTGAGTTACATGTAATTTGAAATATTGGTATTTATTTGCAGATAACTTTCCAAATGTAAAGCTAAGTGTCAAGTGCTGAAATATATTTATTTGCGGCGATTTAGAATCAATCAAAATAAAATAAATAATGCGAAAATAAAAATAAAATAAATAAATAATTAGATATATTGGTCTTATTTACTAACAAAACAATGCACTTTATCATATTAAAAGGTAGAAGGAATTTGAAGAAGTTATATTGAGAAAAATAAAGTTTTAGGGTATTTTTCAAAGGTAGTTTGTTAAATAATAATATTTACAAAATGAATATTTAGTGTCCCCATTATAATTTTAAAAGAAATGGCTCGTGGCATATGGGACAAAATGCTTTGGTAATTGGCAACACCAAACTAGTTTCCAATATCTAATGGAAATTATGTATGGGTCTCACGTATCCGGGTCTTTCGGTGAGGTGCGCTACGTCTTCCTGATGAGGGCCAACAAGCCCGAAACAGGTACCTACCTACCTGTCGTGGTCTGCACACCTCCGAGAGACCCATACATAATTTCCATTAGATATTGGAAACTAGTTTCGTGTTGCCAATTACCAAAGCATTTTGTCCCATATGCCACGAGCAATTTCTTTTAAAATAATATTTACCTGTGAAACGAAATCCCGGGCACTTGCTTTTCACTTCTCTTGCTTTTGCAACCAAACGCTGAACAATTCCCCATCGTAAAAGTATAATTTTCCCTTAATCACTGTTACTTTTAATTCACAAATTCACGAAATTATAACTCGCAACGTACTCGCTTTGGCTGCCTCATATAAAATGGCCGCCATTCAGAACCACGTAATAAAATCTATAGATAAACGACAGGGTAGGCACACGCGGTGTCCTCTCTTTTTCCTTGTGTAAGCTTTCATGTTTGATATTTTTTGGAATCCAGACGTTAGTATTATTTCAGACACATCCGGCAAAGTTTCATATTTTGAAAAAAAGAGAATATATTCCATTTCAAATAGAAACTATAATTCGTACTCGTATCTTTTATACGATATGAATAAAAACATTAACATGAGTGTTCCTGTAACTCCAAAAACACGCTTTTGTTATTAAAGGGAAACAATTGCTTGTTCCGTGACAGCACAAAAGGAGAACAAAAATAAATGAAAACATCCTTGCTGACATGACATGACATGGCGTGCTAGATATTGTTTTCGTTGAGATATGAGAGATACAAGCTTCGTGTATGCTTATTTTGGTCCACGTAATGTTTACTGTAAACCGCAAGATAATTGTTGTTTAATAATACAAGAAATTACAACATGGCGTTTCCTTGTCGTTGGTAAACTTGTCCTTAAGGGTAAGTTGATTCCATACCATACTAACGCAGTTTCAAAAATTTATATTACATTGTATATAAAAGAAAACATTTCTTTATTGATCCCATTTTCCGGCATGCCATAGAGAAAATTGTCGGGAAACTCGATACTTTCGACACTTTATTTCTACTCGAACCCACAATGTTACACTTAACCTAACAATGGCTGTATCAGAAACGTTTTAGCCCGCCCTAAACAAAAACAAACGTCACAGCACCTCGGAAATTTGCCCCGGTTTTATCTGTCCATTCGGCAAAAATAGTTATTTTTCCTCTTCATCGAACAGCAAGTAGTGTCGTCAGTTATTGATGCCCATTTATCAAGGAAATACCCTCGAGTTTCTTCAGTAAATAATATCGGAGTTGCTGGTTAAACACAACAAATTGTAAGAAGTAAACCTTGAGTAGGTATTTTTCTTGTTAAACGTTTAAAAATCTAATTGATTGATTGATATCATTCCAGGATTCAAGCATAAACGTTATTAGAAAGACTTTTAGTGTTTTGTTCTGCTTTTTATACTTGTTCTTATTCGAATAAAAAACATTAAAAAAGTAGGCATCCATCGATATTATACAGTGTGTCCCACTTAAGGGTATGCCGCCCCTCTAAAATTTTTATTTGTGCGCCGATTTTGAAAAACATTTTTTTGTTGAATTGCTCTCTGAAAATGGCATTCGACGCACTATTCAATTTTTTTGAGAACCGAACACATGGTCAACTGTGATCAGTTTTAACGATCTAAATTTGGAAAAGTGCTTTTAGTGATTTTTTTAGGACTCTGACGTCGGATTCTTGTTTAGGACCACTTAAAACATGAACTCTACAAAATTTAATCTTGTTATCATACAGGATGTTTAAGAAAATAATTTTTAAAAGTTGCAATATATTTTCTATTCTAATAGACAAGGTTATTTTGATCTTCCTTTGCAAAATGGCATTTTTACTTAGGAAACAAAATGTTATTGAGATAATTTATGCGTTACTTGATTACGTAATCTGGAATAAAGAATGTCGATTTTCTTGATATCTAATTTATTTGCATCGCGGATAAAAAAAATATTATTAATATCAGAAGAAGCCAAGGAAACTATTGATTTTATTCGATTAAATTACTTAAATATTAGTGATTCTGGGACAAGTTTCAATAATGCGATAACAAACATTGACAAGCGATTGAAAATCGACAATTTTTATTTCGAGGTTTCCATGGCCTGCTCTGATTTTAGATTTTTCCAAATTAAAAAACAGAATACAAGCAAGTGTAGATTTTATGAAACATTGAATTATCTTAATACCATTTTATTCCCTAAGTAAAAATGCCATTTTGCCAAGGAAGATGAAAATAACCTTGCCTATTAAAAAATACCTCAGATCGCAAACGACAATGAATTTGTGACGTTATGCTCAAGTCTTTAATACATATAGTGTTGATCCAAGCTATACCAATACTTTCAACAATGTAATATATTATTTATAGTGGAAACTCGTACTAGGATAAACTGTCAAAGTTTTATTCAATCTCATCAATATTGTTTGTATTTAATCGAGACAAAATTTGGCGTGGGACGTGGGATGTATTCAAAAATTGTGCAAAGTGCCTGGCAAAAAAATAAGATCTCCCAAACAATGGCCAACTATAAACTATATAGAATTTACCATCCATAACATTAAGCCCTCGAATACGTCTAATTAACGGCTATAATCTGGATCGCGGGATTTACGATGTCAATAAAGCAATTCAAGAAATCACCTGGCTGGCTATAAAACCGTTTCGCCCAGTTTTATTTGCTCAGTGGGTGATGAATAGGCGACGGTTATTAAGCTGCAATTCCTCGCTAGAACCAACGACCCGAAAATAGGGAAGCGCGTCACGAAAGTGAAGATTTCATAGTTTAATTTTAAGGATCCAATTTTTATTTAAACTCACCTCCACCTTGGCTTATATCTCACCGCCTAGACCATGTCGACAGTATTACATCTCACCGCCTAGACCATGTCGGCAGTATTACATCTCACCGCCTATTAGGGATCCAATTTTTATTTAAACTTTCCTCCACCCTGACTTATATCTCACCGCCTAGACCATGTCGGCAGTATTACATCTCACCGCCTATTACGATGCCCTAACACCGAGAGATGGCGCCACAGTCCATCTCACCGAGCGATCCTCGTTACCGGGGAATAAGGTATGCTACTATGCTATCCAAAAAGTTCGCACCATGGGGGGGAAATTTTTTTGAAATTGAAATTTAATTTTGGGGTTACCTTTTGCTTTAAAAAAATATGAAAAATGACCCATTCAAACGTGATCATGTGACTTTCGTTATCTGTCAAAAATGACATTAAAAAAATATATCGCCAAAAATGGGTTTACTTGTTAAAATATCAAAAAATTTTACTTGAAGAAGTTGTTTCTTTTTTAATTTTACGTAAGTGTGCAAAATTTGAACGCTCTACTAAAATATTTAGTTTTTTGCCAATTTTTAATATTTATGAAATTTCTGAAAATTTTAAAAACTCGAAACTTCGTAAAAACTATTTTATATCACTAGCTTTATCATTCTATTAATTTTTTATTACTAATTACCGTTAAGAATAGGTATTTTTCAAAAGAAAATGATGTTTGTTGCAAAGTTGATGTACCGTCTAGCATTTGGGGTATAAATTTAGTTACATTACGTTTCCCAGTTCTAAATTGATGCCAAAATAATAATAATAATATGATCGAATTTACGTATCTAAGCAAAATTCTTAACTTTCTTGGAACAAATAATTATTACCTTTAAGTTTAATTTCACATTAATCGACATTGATGAGTAGGCCATGGAGAGAATAGAAGCAATTGTTTTTATTTGACAGTTGTTTTTATTTGACAGAAGATATCAAACTAAATCAGATATCAAGCGTAAATATCATTTTCTTTTGAAAAATACCTATTCTTAACGGTAATTAGTAATAAAAAAATTATTAATATGATAAAGCTAGTGATATAAAATAGTTTTTAGGAAGTTTCGAGTTTTAAAATCTTCAGAAATTTCATAAATATTAAAAATTTGCAAAAAACTAAATATTTTAGTTGAGCGTTCAAATGTGGTACACTTACGTAAAATTAAAAAAGAAACAACTTTTTCAAGTAAAGCTTTTTGATATTTTAACAAATAAACCCATTTTTGGCGATATATTTTTTAAATGTCATTTTTGACAGATAACGAAAGTCACATGACCATGTTTGAGTGGGTCGCTTTTCATCTTTTTTAAAGCAAAAGGTAACCCCAAAATTAAATTTCAAAATAAAACGTTAATTAAAAATTTCCCCCCTATGGTGCGAACTTTTTGGAGGACACTGTATAACTAATAATATAATGATCCCTGATCACTTGTTGAACGAATTTTGAACCGGTCCGCACACATGTCGTCATGAACTCATTACTCAACCAAAACCGTAATCTCGTTCAAATGATTTTTTAACTTGATACCCCCCCAAGCATTTTATGGCTGACGAATGAATCTGACCGTATTGAAACGCCCAACAAAGAACGGCACGTTTTCGTCCACGAAAAAGAAACTTAATATGCCACTTCCAGAGAGCGTGTTCTCCTTTGAAATGCGAAAGCAATCTATTTTTATTTACCCGAAGGCTTTCTCTTACCCAGGTCGCTATCTTTGCGATGTTCCGTTTTTCGTGGCAGGAATTGGACAATAATTGGTTATTTATCGTCTAATTATAAGAGTCGTGCAGGAAAAGAAACATTACATTATAAATAATGAGAGGAACATATTCTACAGATAGCATCTGGGTAAAGCGTGTATGAACAACTTATTGGTCCATTCTTGGCCCATGTGGTGTCAAGAGACGTTTTAGATATTCTCAAATAAAAGTAGGTAATTTTCGACCTGTTTATTAAAGCTAATAAATCAGGTAAGAGGAACTGCTCAATTTTATGGCTAAACTAAAGCCCCTCTAGATTAAGGACGATAAATTTCCTTAATAGTTTTGAGAGTCGAGGTTTTCATAGTACAATGGCCGACGACCATAATGAAAATAGCTGCAAAATTATTATACAGGGTGAGTCAGAATGTATAGTAAATACTATAAAGGGGTGTTCGGCAGGTGGTAACCACGTTACAGATCGACTGTACATTCAAAATAATAAGGAAAAAAATACCAATTGAACATTGGTCAAAACAGCATTGGTTTTCTTGAAATAGGCTGTTCAAATTTTGTTAAATTCAATCCTTTCCATTTTGAAAGCTAATAAGTTTTGATACATTGTTCATAAGAATTTTTTTCTCAGTTTAAATGGTACAGTCGATGTGTAACGTTTAAAAGCGGTAGGTAAAAATTTTATGTTTCGAATGTTGAAGTTAACAGGTGTTTTGGGGCACGTTTTGCCAATTTCAACGCAAACGGTTGATTTTATCGTTATGAAACAAGAGTACTGTTTTGTTGCAAAATGAAAAGATACACTGAAATAAAGGACCTGCAAGACCAAAAAGATAACCTCAAAAAAGTTTGAGCAAAAAAATTAATAGGGGTTGTTAGTTTTTACCCTTTTTTAGGGCACCGTGTAAATGAATAAACTACCCTAAGGCGTCTTCCAGTAAGTAGATAACACATATCAAATTTCAAATTTTTAAGTAGCGCCGTTATTGAGATATAAATAAAAAAATACTTTTGGGTCACCTTGTAGACCCGAATAACTTGGCAAGGAAAGCCCAAATCGAAAAATTTTATATGAAAGACCCCCTTAAATCCACCTGCCGAACACCCCTTTAAAGTATTTACTATACATTCTGACTCACCCTGTATATTTTAAAACAAGACTTTTGTGGGTCGTGTTTATCTTCTTTAAATACATCAGATGGCACCTCCGATTTGTACATCATCGCCTAGTACCTTCTTCTATATAATATAAGTAATTTAAGCCGCCCGTTTGCGAAGCTGCCCTTCAAAACAGGATCAGATTTCATCCCTATCGTACAAATTCAAATTACATGGCATTCATTGTCTCTTCTTTAATCAAAGTATCCAGAATGGCCTCATTCGTGGTTAATTTGTTTAATTGAGATCAAATCGTCTTTCTTGAATGATGAGATTGAGGGGGTAGAAAAGCTAATTATCTATCTCCACAATCTACACCAGTCAAAATTTAAATCGATTTACATAAAATGGGTGGGTGTTCTATATTATCATGAAAATACTTGGATGTGATTCTGTACTTTAATTCACAAATAAATATTCTCATTTCTTCTATACACGACATCACTTACAACATTGTCGCCAATCGCCGTACACTTCTTTTGTAGCCCTACAATATTAAGATAGGCACCTAATCATTAAAATTCCATATATTCGTACGTCTACAAAACTTGCTTTTTGGTTCTTAAATTTCTCTTCGCAGCACAAGAGAACTGCATCTTGTCCAACTAAAATCTAGTAACCATTTCCGTATCCACATTTGGCAAGTTACCAGAATCGGTTTGCACAAAACCGCCATTCTTAGTAACTGCACATCCATCCACCACAATATTAATAATTGCTATCCTACCTATCTGGTAATTATTAGCAAATTTATTAGGAAACGATAAAAAAAAAAGATTTTTCAGTTTCTGGACCTCTGACAATTAACTGACACCGGTGACACTTCAATTTATGTAAATATGCAAGCAACTGGTTAAATGGCTTTTATTCGTGATGTTTTCTTCATGGGTTAAATTACGTATTCATCGCCAATATAGGTAGGTATCTGGCTGTAATCAATTTCAATTAGCGATATGAACCAATAATAGTAATAGTTTCCACACGTACCTACGTAACGGCAATGTGTCGCATGCAGATCGCTTGCGGAGTTTGATTTTATTGAGTCCGATGACGTCACAGAACTCTATTTTTAAAAATATTGACCCTAGGTCCAATTTTTAAATTTTTTACCTTTTCTAAATATAATTTTGTTAGCTTTTTAATTTTTTTAAATGTGATCTGGTGCGCAAAATATTGGAAAAATAGAGAAGACTATATATTTTTTCAATTTATGAAACAACGAAATGTGTTTTTAGTATGCTAGATGTTTCAAACCTACAAGATAATTAAAGAAATAATAAATTCGCCTAGGGACCAGCCAATGAATGCATTTTATTTTTTAAATCGAAAACCAAAAATCTCAAGAGACCATTTTTATAAGAAGATAGAGATTTTAAAAATAATAGGTATTTATTTAAAAAATAACCAGGGGCGTATCATTTTTCTGATTAAAAACATTGCAAGGTATGTTAAAAGAGACGCCACTAATGAAAACTAAAAGAACATTTGTCCCGGAAAAAATGTATTTTTATGCGTACTTTACATGTACCAAAATTGAAAAAATACAAAGCAGTTTTAGAGATAATGAGAAACACTGATTTTTTTTGTTAAATTTCAACATCGTGTATCTCGGAAATAAATCGGTTGTGGACCCATGTTGATATAATTTTTTTCTTAGAATCATCTATGCATTCTATTATAAAACACCCTGTATAATACTTTTTTCGTAATTTTATAGTAAGTACAGAAAAAGCAGCTTCGTAAAGAGTCATTCATTAAAATCATTTAATAAAAAAATCTATAAAGTGTCCTTAACAGAGTGCGAGATTTATCATCATCGAAATGCAATGCAATTCCTAACTCCTCATTGTTCATTCACTTATTAACCGAGTTACAAACTCGCACTGAGTTTAGCGCAATTGTTTTGGGTACTTTGCAATTCAAATCTTGTCATGTTAGCGGCCATTTCAAATATTATACCTACAGATATGTTTCTGCCAGAACAAACCTTCCCCTGAAAATCAATTTTTTAAATGCCAATTTATCCTGATATATCAAGTTTTGATAATGTTATAAGCTTTTTGGTCACCTAATGGCAGTTCTTTGTTTTGTCCAGAATGAACCATTAGCATTATTTTTTCCCTTGCTCGATTCCCATATCTCTACATTGAGTTTTAAGTTTATACCATTGAAAATAAGAAATACCTAATGTAGCTGTTGAATTAAACCACAAAAATTGCAATAGAACAAGAAACAAAATTGGATAATAAAAATATTATTCCATGCAAATAAATAATAGGAATTTCTTAACAGAATTTCGAATGATATTAGAATGTTTACAGATAAAAGCTGCAATATCCTTGTCAACTGGGTAAACAAATTTGCCAAAACTGCATTCAAATTGAGAATCTTACGCATGAATAGAAGGGGATGAATTCCAAAGAATTCACGGCATAAAAAAGCCATGAAATAGTACCCGCATTTTTTCTATAGAGTAAGCTATATTGGATCGTTGACAGACTGAAAGGGCATTACTAAGTTTCTATTGTAAGATTACTCCCTCCGCTTTCTTTATCCACAGACTATAAAAGAAACGGAGAAATTCAGGAGGATGTGGTAGATAACGTATACAAAAAGGATTTCCTTTTCTTTGATATTAATATCCCAAGTCAGAAAATCTCCATATTAGTTAGCCTTGTTCATGAATACTTAAATTAAATTTTATTTCGCACAAAAATTCGTTGAATTTAAACGTCTCCGAAAATAATAATTATTGTGATATCCAGTGATATCCAGTTAAACAAACAAATATGAATATGTATAAAACTGTTAATGAAAGTCAGCTCTGTATGAACTATACCCTAGCATATTTACGGACTTTCTATAGCCGCCCTTGGAGATTTTAATTTTATTTTTAAGTACAACAAGGCGAACAAGGCCTCCAATTAGAATATTTTTGCATATTTACTGTGGTAAATGCATTTATAAAATGCAACAGGCGTTCTGCGACAAGGACCAATGATATCATTTTTGAGAAGGTTATGAGAACCTTTGGATTATAATATATCTACTGAAGGACAAAAGATGCACATCATAAAAAAGCAAATAATACAGGGTGATTCAGTTTTCTTCTGGGAAACATCAATAGGTGATAGAAAACCAAAAAATGACCGCACTTTCTTGTATAAACTGTATTATTAAGACCTTATAAAAAATTACACGGTGTTCAAGTTGGAAAAAAATGTGGACTTTACTGAATATTTACCAAACTAGTTGAGATATTTAAGACATATTTGGTGCACGTTATAATGACATAGTTTAGCATAAAACCTGTTAATATCAAAACTTGAGCAACCAGTGGCGGGAAAGTGGGTAGGTAATTAATACAATTGTTTTCAGAAAAAAAAAATCACCTTGTATAACAATAAAATGTATTAAATTTCTTATGTAAATTTTAATTGTAAACAAAACGTTCTCTTAGCACATTTTCAAATGTGTCATGGTTTCATAGCAAATTTGATATTTTCGTATTATTTCGGGGTCTTTCTGAAAAATTAATTTAAACATTAAATAGGTAAGTTTATTGAAAAAAGTTATACTTTATTTAAAGTAAGAAACACATTTTATCTATTTTGAGCCTTACTTATAGAGCGAATTTTTAACTTAATATTTCAGAAATACCCCGAAATTATACGAAAAAATCAAATTTGCTATGAAATCATGACACATGAAAAAATGTTAGGAGAACATTTTTGTTTACAATTAAAACTTACATAATAAATTAAATACATTCTATTCTTATACAAGGTGATTCATTTTTTTCTAAAAACAATTGTACTGTAATTACCCACCCCGCCGCCACTGGTTGTTAAAGGTGTTCAATATTAACAGGTTTTTTGCTAATCCATTCCGTCATAACGTGTATCAAATATGACTTCAATATCTTAACTAGTTCGGTAAATATTCAATAAAGTCCACACATATATTTTTACAAATTTAACACCCTGTAACTTTTTTATAACTCCTTACAAGAAAGTGCTGTTATTTTTTGTTTTCTATCATGTGTTGAAGTGTCCAAGAATAAAATTCAATCACCCTCTATAGGTATAGTTTAACGCACGAAAGAAAAGTTTCTAAGGAATGCGGGCAGCGTTGCGACATTTCCTATACGAGTAGTCATTATTTTTCATTGGCGAATACAAGTTTTAGCATATTGAAGCCGAACTTCTGAACTCTGTAATACCGAAAAAATAAATCTCGCATCACGCGACCACTTACTCATTTTTATTTATCATTTATTTTTAACGCGGTGTAATAAATCACCTATTATATTTTTTTCAACATCGTCGAGTCTACCATCTCCTTTGAAATACGGCAACAAAGCATTTCAGCCAGCGAAAACCGGCCGATAAAACCAGTTAGCCAACGCCTTTTGTGCTTGTTTCTATATGGTACGTAAAGTTTACTGCGTATTTGGGCTACCACACAGCGCTCACTTTTTCGGCTGCCGGCAAGCTTGGCAGAGAGCTCAGTGGCGTTTCGTATGTTCGAGAGTTAACGTACGCAAAATGAGTAAACAGGGAATAACGTTGCATTCTCAAACACGAGAAATAATTGCCAATGTTATAAGGGTTTGCCGTCCTCCACAGTCTAAGGCATCACCTTTAAGAATAATATTAACTATAAATTAAATAACAATTATATGAAAATTAAGTTAGTGAGTTACACAAAATTGAGCTACGCCTCTGAACTATGACTAATTCTATAATATTTACGAGTTCTTCCCCCTTACGTCGCACGCATTCTGCCGTAAGAACTATACCTAATAGAAGAAATATAATATATACAGGGTGATTAACTTTTTATGTTTTGAACGTTAAGGCTTACAATATCTCGATAAAATAAAAATATTAGCAGTAGGTACACATTTTTTATACAAAGCATTCGTTTCCAGTGCGTAAAAGTTTTTAAAAGATTATTAAAGTTTGTTTCTTTATTTAATCAAACTCCGTTTTCCTCATGTAGGTGAAATCAATTTATTCTCGCGACGTTTCGTCCTTAATCGTGGTCATCATCAGGCAACAGATCCAGAATGCAAACTAAATTATAATGTTCTAAAACTCTTTCATCATGTTAGTGTGGAGGGCGAACATAAGAACAATGATCTTTACAAAAAATACACTTTCATATTTTCCTATTATGTTTAACTGCACGATATTGGTGGGGTAGGTATTGCCGTATTTACGTAACACTCTAATCTTGACGCGTCGGCAAACAGAACGTCTTGTTATTTTCTCGAGAGGGGGGGCTATGAGAGAACGATAATGTTTAATGGCAATTTATCCGATCGCCTTGGGAAATTATTTTGTGGTTTTAGGCCTCTCAATCTCAACCAAATGTGACGGATAGATACCGAGCAAATACCAACAGGATACGAAAACGTTCGTTATGTGGTGCTCCAGGCACTGATGTCTAGTATTCTTGCTTGTATTGCTAAAATTAGTAGATTTTAGTAGAAACGACAAATCTGTATATAGATTCAATATTAGAACTAACAACACTCTGTGTTAAAACCACTTATTTTCAACTAGGAAATGAATTTTACCAACAGGGATTTGGAATGGCTACGGGGTCTTCTTTAACACCATTAATAAGCAATTTATTCATGGAAGATTTTGAACAAAATGAGTTGACTAGATATATTCACCAACCTAATGTTTGGTGAAGATATGTATAGATGACATATTTGTTATATGGGAACATGTAATACATTTAAATTCATTATTAAATTTTATAAACTCACAAGAACATTCTATTAAGTTTACCTTATAAATTGAAAATAATAATCAATTACCTTTCTTAGATGTTTCTATACTGAAATCAGATAGTATAGAAACTAGTGTCTATAGAAAACCAACACATACTAATAACTTCAGTTATCATATTAGTGTTAATTAAAAGTTTGTATGACAGGGCTAAAACGATTTGATCTAATAACACAAAATTTGAATTAAACATAATATAAAACATGCTCTTGAGAAGAATAGTTATCCTATTGAATTTGTTTTTCAGGATTGCCAACAAAATAACAATGCTAATAGAATTAGAGAAATAAATCTGGTAGACCGACCGGTAAAATTTAACTATTCCTTATATTGCTGGGCTATCAGATAAGCTAAAACGCATAGGCAATCGTTTTAATGTCAGAAGAGTATTTAAAACAAAAAAATACATTACGATCGATGCTAGTTAAAACGAAATTTAATGAGGTAAAAAGTTAAAAAAATTGCATTTATAAAGTTCTATGTTGGGGAGACTTGTATAGGCCATTTAATGTTCGTCTAAAAGAACATAAAAAGTCGAAAATATGTGAACACTCTTTTAATAACAATCATAGGATTTTGTGGGATAGGTCCAAACCAATTCCCAAAGAAGAAATAGGAAATTGAAGAAAAATTGAAGAATCAGCATTTATTCTAGGAAATACGGACAACTGTGTTGCTGAATGATCAGTGGAATTCAGTAAAATATTATTGCCAGTTATTCAAAGAGAAGTTATTGTAGATAATTAGATAGACAGGGTACAATATCAGACTAGGTTATTGTCATGACATTTTAACCTGAAATTTATTAATCTGTCATTTCACTTTGACGTGACGTGATCTTTGAGAAAGGAGAAAGATTTATTGTCCGAAAGCTCAGAAAAAAATTTGTTGAAGTTATTTTTTGAGTTACACGTTCAAAGTTTCGTTCATTTACTGTTTTTAAATTTGCCTTATCTCAGGATATCTAATATGAACAAAAGGAACCCCTAAGTTATCATCCTAACCTAACCTAACCCCAAAATACGTTACCGTTATGTAAATATAATTCCGAAGCTACTTACCACTAATCACACACAAAAGAAAACTGTAGAAAATCTTAAATTCTGAGCTTGTTTTTGAAAATAATTGTATTAAGTATATATTTTTGGAAAGCCCATATTATGGCTAATAAATATATAAAATAATATACAGGGTGTTCCATTTAAAAAAACATATGTTTGCTTTATAACTAAAAAACGGAAGGTGTTAGAAAAAAACTAACTATGCCACTGGATTCTACGGAAAAAATCTTTAAGAATACGTTTTCACTTCGATATGTTTAAAGGTAACTGAGATGTGGAGGGTGCCTCAAAAGTGATACTTTCAATTTCACCCTGTATCTCAAAAATCAAAAGGGCTATGCAAATTCTGCTGCCGGCATCTTTAATTTTACAAAAAAGTAGCAAACTGTTGCGAAAACCGCAACCCTCTATCTTTAAAAATAAGGGAAATACCCCGCAAAAGTACCGAAAATGGAATACCCTGTACAACCCCATATGATAATATTTTTAAATGTTCATAGCTTCATTACGATTTACATTATTTTAAGGTATCTAACCAGTTGTACGTATTGTAGCATTTCCTAGTTATTTTAGGTAAATTTGTTTATGATAAAATTAGATTACAAGATACATAAAAGAAATCTTATGTTCCACTAGTTGAAGATGAGAGTATTCTAAATTAGAAATAAGCCACTTAACTCATAAAATTGAAAGCTAGTTAACATTTTTTTTTATTTTGGATATTAAATTCAGTATTTTACGATACATTTTTCGACAATTATGTGGATGACATAAAACCAAATCACACTATATAAGTTTTTGAACATAAGTGCCCCTTGTACGTCTAGACAAGTTACCCTAACGCCCAAAAGTGTTTAATTACAAAAATGCATTCATCATCGCCAATTGCAGCCTACTCCAACCGGCGGAACAAAAAAATATCTACATATATTTTGTTTGTGATTGTGACGTATCTAGACCACTTTCCAGCGGGAAGCGGCGCCAAGCCTTGGCTGCCGCCCAACGTTTTCGATTTATGCTTTACACGATGATTAAGTATCCCTCAACACTGACGCTACATTTAAGGTCGATGTAGGGCATTATTTTCGAGGCCTCGATTGTTGTTTGTCGGAAATTCGTAAACAATGAGGAAAGCCGAGTGACTCCCACCTAAGTTTTCAAGTTAACCGCAATATTTTAAAATCCAGATGGAAGGTGGTTATAGAGCAAGAAGAGAATTTATGTACCTACCTGCTAACATGTAGCCTACGAAAAAACACCACTAGAGTTCCTTCATCCACCAAGTTTCCATCGAATAACTTTGAATTTAACTGTAATGAGTTATATGTATACTTATGTTCTTGAAGTTTTTTAAAATTTGACTAGACAGAAATATTTTTTCGACCACAATTTTCTATAAAATATTGCTCCCAAGATATGTAAGCTGTTAAATTGCTGTACCTGAAGATGGCTTCATTTTTTCCGAAACGTACGTTGTACAAAAAAAGGAAATAAATACACATTGGTAGAAACCCAGGATTTTTATTAAATGATCTACAAACTACCAGGAGAAAGAAAAAGAAGAAAATTAATAAGAAAATATCCTTATAATAGTTTCTCCTGTATGAAAATGTTTTGAAATCATAGAAATAACCCTTTTTGAAATCTTAATGCAATTTAGCAGGGAATTAAATGTATAAACTGTAAAGAATAATAATAATAGAAATAAAATTATCTAATCTAGTGTTCAAATGCCGCCCATTTGCTTCCATATATTTCCGACATTTTTTTACCACGTATGTACCTATCTGGTAACACGATGAATTGTGTTACGGTTAATATATTGGTAAAAAAATAAAAAATTACGATTTTGTTGTAAATTTGGCAAAGTCGCACAATAAAACACTAATTATTATTTTCCAGAATACCCAATTTGATCCAAAAATCATTTCAATAGTTGTCCTCCTTTTGACTTTTTGCACAAGTTAATTTGAAGTGAAATGAACATGAAGTGATCTGATAGTGAAATGATTTTTTATTGGTAAATGGAACAGTGTAGGACCCACGTTATCTATAATCTAACCCTTGAATGAATTTTTCAATATTTTTCACCACCTTAACCCCAGAAACACTCAAAACCAACACAAATTACATAAAAATCGATTTGCTGCGTAAACTGATCACTTCATAATCAACTGAACATTTGTAAAAGGAACACTCGATGTCAGCTGATGTGATCTCGAAGTGATTCGGAATCGATTTGAGATCACTTAAAACTGTAAAAGGAGGACGGCTATTGTTATGTACAATAAACAAAAATTCAGTAGATAATTGGACGTGATACATTTTTCTATATAATCAGTAGGCTTTGGATTTTAAACTAATGTCAAGTCTAAATCTGTCAAAAATGTGAAAGCTTTTCATTTAACCGTGGTTTTTGTTTCGACTCTGGCCTAGTGTGTAGAATGGCGCAAAATTTCTCAAACGAAGAAAATCTTGATATGTTAGTATCTTATATTAAAAATCAAAGAAATGCGAATAGGGCCGCAGACAATTATTTGGAAGATTATCCGGATAGACGACAACCTAACAAAAGGTATTCCCCAGAAAAGACAAGTCAAAACAGCGTACGCGGGATGTTCTGTCCAATATTAACCGTAACACAATTCATGGTTTTACCAGATCCGTGGTAAAAAAAATGTCAGAAATGTATGGAAGCAAATGGGCGGCATTTTGAATACTAGCTTAGACAATTTTATTTCAGTTATTATTTAATCTTTACAGTTTATACAGTTAATTCCATGTTAAATTGCATTAAGATTTGAAAAAGGGTTATATCTATGATTTCAAAACATTTTCACATATTAGGAGAAACTATTGTAAGGATATTTTCAGGACATTTTCGCTCCTGGAGTTTTGTTATTTTATTGTGCGAGGTTGCCAAATTTATCACAAAATCGTAATTTTTGTTTTTTACCCATAAACGAATTTTTTTTACTAGATGTGATACATCATTAGAAAGCTAAAAAAAGAGGTTTTTCAAAACCGTAAAATCCAATATGGCGCCCATATGAAAAAACAAAGTTGATGATGGATCTAAAAAACTGAAACGTTGCAAATAAAATCTGACTACACAGACGTTTTAGACGTAAAAAGTTGCCCTAAGATTGTTTTTACAAAATTTAAAAATTTTCGTAAATAAAGAAATTACAGGGAATTTTCTAAAATGCATCATTTTAGTTTTTTCAAAATATCTTCAAAACCCAAAGAGATAAAGTCGCAAACTAATCGGCATTTAATTACAAACAGAATTGTCTAAAACTTTCCCCATTTAACCGTTTCTCTATCTCTAACAGTTGCCGAGATCCCAATACATGCATCACCAATTTCGGACACACTGTATAGATATCCTTTAGGTTTGGATGACCAAAAAGCAGTCCCGATTTTTTTGCCTTGTTAACACTGGTTTATTTTCTGAATGTGTGTCATAAAGTTAAACGAAGGTAAACAGTTTAGCAATGCATAAGTTAAGTAGATTCATTTAAATGTCACATAAAAAAATGTTTTCCAATAGATTTGATCTTTCTCACCATCCATTAGTGGGAGACCAAACATCGTTAGGTTGCTGCTAGAATTTTAAGGGCATAAACAAACTCATGAAACTTAATAGGGTATTAAATTAGGAAGGGGTAAACAGTTTTAAATATCGGCGCAAAACTATATTAACTTGGAGGTGATGGAAACTTGTTTGAATTTAAGCTGCAACAAAGTATGCTGCATTGGGAAAATAAACGAAAGACTGTTTGGTAAAATTTTCATATTAAGAAGGTATGCTTAACTTACATCTTGTAAAATACTGTGTATTACCACAATAGTTACTATATTACAATAAATAAAAAAATGACATGCCTGTCATTGCTGGTATTATGTCGATTTATTTCCAGACCTAACAACATTTAGGATTTCCCATCGAAACTCAATACTAGGTACATAATGCAATAACTCCCACACCATACATAGTACGTACACCTCCCTCTTGGAACTTGGGACATTAACAAATTTAGACCATCTGAGATGCTATCGCCAATTAGATTAAGAATTAAATGTTCAGAAGCTGAAACTTGATATTAACGCAAATTAATGCCTATTTCGGGGCAATTTTGTTGTGAAATATGCACTAATTGATGCTAAATCATTTACATCTATTTAATAGGGGTGTTGGATAAACACTTTGAAGCATTGGATATTTAAAATTAAGGTTTGTGTCTTATCAAAATTATATCCCTATATTTTCGTCACACAGTTTTACATTTTTACCCTGTTTTTTTTTGTAGTGGGGAGATGACAAGAATAGCTCAAAACTGTTTCATCATTCTGTGACAAGCAGAAATATCACAAGTTTAATGTCTAATATTGCATATCATGGAATTGGGTTAGATTGTGGACATCCTGTAGAAGACCAGGACTCATCACTTGCTAACCGGAACTGAGAAGTAACTCTAAATCGCCTCATAAAACTTTTACGGCTCGAATAGTGCATCTAGGTTTCAGCTTCCATCCAGGTTTTGAATCAGCTGGCAATCGCGGTCGCGTGTCCCATTTCAGATACATTAGGAAATAGTTTCCCGAAATTCTGATCATAAAATGCGCTGGAAAAGGACCGTCGATGCCGAAGGGTTTTTGCACCGAAATGAAGGCAAAATATAGAAAAAAAATAGTAGTGTCGTTTTTTAGATACACATATTGAAAGTCGCGTAATAAACTCTGATTTCGATTAATATAAATTTCTAGCTGCTAATCGAACAAAATTAAAGTTTAGTAGCAAATTCATGTGTTATCCGATGATAAGTTGCGCTTGCGATATTTTGTTTTTTTTGTAATAAACAGGGTGTGTCCCAAAATCGTCATTAAAAGCACAGAAATCGTACAATAATGGGCTACATTATTGTACGATTTTTTCAATAAGTAGGCCTTGGCGAGATGTAAACATCAAACGTCAGACGCAGAGAAATCGCCCGACAAAAGTGATCAAATATTCAAAACCCGGCCGATAAAGGCCTATTTAACTTTTCGTACACATTGCGAAATTGTTACCTATACCAGCGCAATCTTTCAGTATACATATTTTCGTAGGTTTGAATATCAATAGATTTGTTATAGAGGCTGCACAAGAAGCAGCAGTTTGGTTTTTCTGTTCGAAGGTGCCGTGTCTTGTCTTACTTGACCTAGGTAGAGTGATCGTGAAAGTCAAGCAACGCCGCGCGTAGTCGGTTCATGGACGGGTGATCCCTTATTATCATTTTATTGACTAATAAAAGATTTTTTTTTCCGATTTCAAAAAAATTTATAGGGTGATTCAAAACTATGCGGCACCCTTTCAGGGGCGTACTTTACTCGTTAAAATAAGACAAAAAGTTCATATTAACATGGGTCCAAAAACACTTCGTTACGAAAATACATGGTGATTAAACTTAGAAAAAAAATATCTAATAACAATCAATTATTTTTTTATGCCTTAGCGCCTTACTAGTAACGAAAATTACGTACTCCTACTGCCATTCAATTTGAAAATTATTTCGTTTACTTCAAATAATAGTTACACACCTCAACCCGAAAAAGCGCTAGAGTCGAAAAAAGACGACAAACCAGAAAACTCCAACTTTCCGCGAAAGGGAGAGAGATATGAAAAAAATTAAAGAGGCATTTTTTGTTCCAAATTGTATTGTTTATTCAATAACATTATAGATTGTTGTATTGTACAGGGCCATTCTATTTTTTTGTTTAATTTATGGTACCGATTACCCTTACCTCCGCCACTGAATACTTTCGCGACTTGATATTAGCATTTGTTATGTCACCCTATGATGGTATTATTGTTTACCAAATTTGGTTTAAATATTCTTATTGGTTTGGAAGGTATAAAGAAAAATCGATATTTTTTTCAAAGTTTAATCACCCTGTATCTTCGAAACGAAGAGTTTTTGGACCCATATTGATATCAACTTTTCGTCTTATTTTAACGAGTAAATTACGCCCCTGAAAGGGTGCCGCATAGTTTTGAATCACCCTGTATAATATGTACCTCGGCACTGAAGTTCTTTTTATGACTCATGTGGTTTCTTTGCCTCGGCCAGGGGCCTCGGCAACTAAATTCCATATGAGTCATAAAAAGTTGAACTTCAGTGCCTTGGTACATAAATAACTATTTTTTACTAGGTATCTGTGACTTTAAAATCTGACATCCACCTTTGATTCCAAACAACTTTTGTAAGTAACTTTTTACCGTATTTTACTCTTGAGTTATTTTGTCATTTTTGAATCTGATATGTGCTTGATATGTGCGTTTTGGGTTTGAAATGATGCACCAACTTTTATCAAGAATAAGATTTTCTGCGAAATTAATAATAAAAAAGTTTTCCATTTGTGTCCAACTTTCTGCCGGTCACTGTATAACATTAAGCACGGGATACAGAATATAGTTTCCTAGTTTCAACCCTAATATAAGGTTAGATTATATACAGGAAATTTGAAAAGTTTCAAAGGGCTTTGACCGTAGAATTATAAAACATATTTCCTTTTCAAAGGCTTAAGGAGGCTCACGATTTAATCTCTACTTTTTTAATTTACACAAAAGGATATTTTTAATCTGGCTTTATACTTGAAGCATATTTTCTACACAGGGACAGTAGATATAAAAGGTATAAATGTTTTGCCGTAACAACAACAGAGAGTCACGTGCGGTTTTGAAATTCGGCAACAGTATCAACAAATTTTTCTCGATTAAGCCATAGCTAATTAAATTAAAAAAAGCTTGCACAGGTGACAGCAAAACACAAAATTAATAAAATTGTTTTGATACTTAACATTGAGTTACTTTTGTTTTGGCCTAGGAAAGCACAAAGCCTACAGGAAAAACAGTTTTTTATTAGGAATCCCTCCGCCTGCTTCGTTTCTACGGTCACTGCAAACGAAAAACTTTTCTCGGTTGCAGAGTCATCTACAATTTACAATAGAAAGTCTTGATAAAGTCTTCTACCAGCCTACAACAAAAATACCTCATTTCCTTGCTGGTATATAAAATCACCCTGTATAGTGAATTATTTAATGTCAACGTAAATATTACCGTTACTTTAGGCACACTGACAAACAAGGAAGGCGCAAGTGTGACCGTACTCCTTTCATGCTTAGTTGTATAATTCGTTGCGGATAGTAAAAGTTGAAAATATTGCATATCTACGTACTTTCCTCATTTAAAATTTAATAAATTGCGCGTAGCAAGCAGATTGCATTTACCTTTAATAAACCTTGGCCTAAAAAAAGAGCTCATTTCACAGATAGAAAGTTTGTCAAGTTATCTCGTTAATTTGTTTCTACTTCTTAAAACAAGAAGACGACACCTCGGAAGTATTCCCAGTGATTAAAAGGTGAGCGACTTGAATGGAGGAAATGTAAAGGAGTTTTTCAACTTTTCAGGACTTGAGTAATTATTAAGGAGAGAACTGAATCGCTTGGGAATTTTTATAAATATTTTTTTATAAAGATGGGTTTCAATGCTCATCTTAACCTCGACTTCCGCTAGTTTTGCTTATTTTATGAAAGCTCTAGATATTTTTATATTTGTTATTTTTATTCATTTGATGGCATTTTCAATATGCACAAACAAAATTGTTAGCACTCTTGTTGGCTTTGGCATTTGTGCTGAAAAAACTTCTTGTAAAAAAGATCTTTAGACTTGAAAAATCAGGTTTTATTATATATTATCAATAATAACTATATAAAAACCACAGAGACTCCACAGGGCTGTTATGAAAAATTAATTTTTTTAATATACAGTGTCCTCCAAAAAGTTCGCACCATAAGGGGGAAATTTTTAATTAACGTTTTATTTTGAAATTTAATTTTGGGGTTACCTTTAGCTTTAAAAAAGATGAAAAATGACCCACTCAAACGTGGTCATGTGACTTTCGTTATCTGTCAAAAATGACATTTAAAAAAATATGTAGCCAAAAATGGGTTTAGTTGTTAAAATATCAAAAAGTTTTACATGAAAAAGTTGTTTGTTTTTCAATTCTACGTCAGTGTACCAAATGTGAACGCTCTACTAAAATATTTAGTTTTTTGCCAATTTTTAATATTTATGAAATTTCTGAAAATTTTAAAAAGTCCAAACTTCGTAAAAACTATTTTATATTACTAGCTTTATCATTCTATTAATTTTTTATTACTAATTACCGATAAGAACAGGTATTTTTCAAAAGAAAATGATATTTACGCTTTAAAATTCTGTTATGTTTGTTGCAAAGTAGATGTACCGTCTAGCATTTGGAGTATAAATTTAGTTACATTACTTTTCCCAGTTCTAAATTGATGCCAAAATAATAATAAATTAAAATATCATCAAACTATTTTACGTATCTAAGCAAAATTCTTGACTTTTATGGAACAAATAATTTATTACCTTTAAGTTTAATTTCACATTAATCTATATTGATGAGTAGGCCATGGAGAGAATAGAAGCTATTGCTTTTATTTGACAGTTTGATAACTGTCAAATAAAAACAACGGCCAAATAAAAACAATTGCTTCTATTCTCTCCATGGCCTACTCATCAATATCGATTCATGTGAAATTAAACTTAAAGGTAATAATTATCTGTTCCATAAAAGTCAAGAATTTTGCATAAATACGTAAAATAGTTTGATGATACTTTAATTTATTATTATTTTGGCATCAATTTAGAACTGGGAAACGTAATGTAACAATTTATACCCCAAATGCTAGACGGTACATCAACTTTGCAACAAACATAACAGAATTTTAAAGCGTAAATATCATTTTCTTTTGAAAAATACCTATTCTTATCTTAGTAATAAAAAATTAATAGAACGATAAAATAGTTTTTTCGAAGTTTCGAGTTTTTCAAATTTTCAGAAATTTCATAAAAAATATTAAAAATTGGCAAAAAACTAAATATTTTAGTAGAGCGTTCAAATTTGGTACACTTACGTAAAATTGAAAAACAAACAACTTTTTTAAGTAAAACTTTTTGATATTTTAACAACTAAACCCATTTTTGGCGATATATTTTTTTAAATGTCATTTTTGACAGATAACGAAAGTCACTTGACCACATTTGAGTGGGTCATTTTGCATATTTTTTAAAGCAAAAGGTAACCCCAAAATTAAATTTCAAAATAAAACGTTAATTAAAAATTTCCCCCCTATGGTGCGGACTTTTTGGAAGACACTGTATTTAACTGTCAAGTTTGAACATTGGTTAAATTGAAAACTTATATTTTGTCTTGATATTTTTATAATTGTATTGTATTATTATTGTATTGTATACTATACCCGTTTATTATATACAGCGTGTCCCGCTCTGATGTCCGGAAGAGGAAAAAGTTTTTTTATTCGTGGGTTTACGACAAAAAGCCACTCTTTATAAAAACTCCTGCTTGTTCCAAAACGCCCAAAACTGTTAAAATGTATTAGATTTTTTATACAGGGTGTTTAGTATTTCGAAAAATTTAGAAATATTTTGTTATTCGCCAAGAGTAAAGGACCTCTGATTTTGACAATATTATCAAGGATGTCATTTAGAATCCACAGGTTTCAGCACTTTATGTTGAATTTTTTTTAACAAGGCCTGAAACAAAATGTTTATGCTGAACCTTAATAATAATGTGGACACTTTAAAAAACAGAATAAGGGATACAGTTGCAAATATTCCTCTACACGAAATACAAAATGTGTATAGAGAATTTATTAGAAGAGTTGAAATTTGTGCAGAAATTGGAGGTAATAAATTTGAGTGAAATTTATTTCTGTAAATTTTAATAACATTATTGCTTGCTTAAGTAAATTTTCCATATTGTTAGCAATAAATTGACGTAATGCATTGAAGATATTGATTATTGTATAAATTCTGCAAATATCAAATAAAGCGGCACAAATAAATTACCTGCCCGCCTTGTTAAAAAAAATCAACATAAATTGCTGAAACCTCAAATTTGTAACTCTAACTGTGGATTCTAAATGACATCCTTAATAAGATTTTTCGATATTGTCAAAAACAACGGTCCTTTACTCTTGGCGACATCAGAGCGGGACACTCTATATTATATTATACATAAAGTTTTCACCAAATGGGAAAAAATTCTACATTTAAAAAATGTATTATTTTTCTCCTTAATTTTGCGTTGAAATTTTCCCATTTCGTGCAAACTTTAAGTATGAAAACACTGTATATTTTTTAATTAGAAATATGTCCTTTCACTCACATAAAATACTGTGGAAGTAATAAAACAATTATTGTTGTACTAAGATCAAGATACTTTGTTCATAGATCATTTATGTTTTTAGTTTTGACAATAATGAGAAAAAACTAAATTATTTTGGGAGATTAGAAAAAATGGAAAGTCATATTTTTCGTGAAAATTTGTATTCACATATTCAGTTCGTTTAGAGCTTCTAGGAGCAGCAAAATCTCTGAAAACTTGGGAAATATTATCTATGTACTTTCTTATGTAATCCTAAGCCCATCTCTCCGGAATTTCAATTTATTCTTCCATTAAATCCTCGCAAAAGGTTGTGAAAATTTATCTAGTCGAAAGTAGGACTGAAACCGCGGTTAGGCAATCCACCCTTGTCCGATTTAAGTGGTTTCATTCGCTTCGCGCTTGTAATACAGCCAAGAAAGTTTGTATTTGTGACCCGTAGCTGACAGCATAAAAAATACGGAGGCTGAGAATAAATAAGCATCCCGTTCCGAATGCAGATTTAGACAGAAAGAGGAGAGAGCATTAGATATTTATCAAAGGGGATTTTTTCGTGAGAAAACCGAAAATTCTTTATATATGTTAACACCTTCAAATATGAAAAGGTGCGGAAAGGTCGTGGAGTTTTAACGAAAAAGATATTATCTATAGAGTTACATAGGGTTAGATGTTAGGTATATATGCCAGAAATTAGTAAGTAGCGGTGAGATGTATAGAAGACTGGCGTCTTGTACAATTACTATAAGGCACGGGCGTAGCCAAGGGGGGGTTTCGGGGGTTCAAACCCCCCCGAAATAAGCAAAATATTACCTAATATTATACCGAAAAAATACGAGGAGTGAAGAGTTAAATTATTATTACGTTTGAATATATGTAGTAATAGTAGCGCCTAGCGCCATAGGCAGACGCAGTTGCAGCCGAACTATTTTGTATTGTAGGGACACTTTGCGTTGTTTCTCGATTATTCGCCACGCCCCTCGGTCGAAATGAGCGGAACTTTGTGGAAGTTCGTGGAAGTTTCTGGACGGCTACTGGGCTGCTATATAAGCGGCGCCGCGGCGCGTGACCGCGCTTACGGCAGTATTGTTCCATGCGAACTCGAAGCGAATAAAAGTGAAAAGTGGTGAACGAATAGTGAAGAGAATTAAGTGTACCGTGTAAGTGAGTAATTTTAGTGCGCTGTTATTCGATGACCTTGTTAAGGATAGATACGTGAATCATTATTACTGTCGAAAAATGGAGGGGAAAAAAAGGAAGGGTGATAAACTTAAAGGTATGGACTACTGGAAAAAGTGGTGTAGTCAAGGTCAAGGGGTTCCTAATAAAGAAACAAATTTGGATTTAGCTATCAAAGCTTCAGCTACCTTGCATGCTGATAAGAAGACTGCCTACCCCGAAATCTAGTTTGGAATGCCTAGATATGTGCGATAAAAACCTTTATCCTAATATTTACACATTACTACAAATCTTGGCTACCATTCCTGTATCCACTGCTACCCCAGAAAGGTCTTTCTCGAGCCTAAGGAGACTGAAAAACTATTTACGAAACACTACAAGTGAAAACAGACTTAATGGTTTGGCTCTAATGAACATTCACTATGGAACAGAAATTCATGCAGATGAAGTAGTGGATATATTTAAAAGAAAAAGCCGAAGATTTCTTCTTTAATGGTTTTAGATTTAGCGCAGAGGAACGAAATTAATTTATCCATTTCATTTAAAGTTAAGAACTTTATAAATATGTCGTAGTTTTTCGGATGAATATATAGATATTAAATTTCATGGAAGTATATTTTTGTTGTTTTATTTACTTCTCAAACTAACCCCCCCCCCCCCCAAACTAAATCCTGGCTACGCCCGTGCTATAAGGGGTTAGAGGGTGTAGAGTAACCATTCATTATTGTTGTTTATGTAAACTTACTATGTTTGTTCTTCAACATCCACAATATTCGAATAATATGATCCGTCAACTTAGTTGCTTTAAAGCGCATACACGGCGGGGGTCCAGGGTTCGAATCCAGGTTGGAGTGCATTTTTTCAACTGATTATCCTCTACCAAGTAACCACAAAAACAGCCCTCTAGATTTGTATTTACAGGTACGAAAATCCATCTTTATTTATTCGTAGTGTCGACTGTTGAGGCGTCCATGTGAAATGGTAAAATCGGTTTATAAGTTCTTATTTTTTAAATGCCAAAAACGTAAGGTTTCTAATTCAGGCGAACACTAGGGCCAATAAAACTGAACTATTATTTGCACATAATATATGATGGATTAGGCATGCTGTAAAATACCTACATCATAACTTTTAAAGTACTGAATCTGCCGCTAAATGACCTATAAAAGTTTACTAGAAGGAGAAAATGCACCATGCGTTCATGCGGAATATATTATATGTATCTGGATAGCTATATAAGCTAAATATTTGGTTTATTACCTTGAGCATCAAAAATATTAAGAGAGTGAAATCACTTCTCTATAGGTATATTTGTCTTGTAGATATTTACAATACGTATGTTCACAAAAAATAAAATTATGTTTAAGCGTCATAAGAAGGCTGAAAATAGCCGCCCAAATAATTCTTTGAGATTGAAACAAACAATATTTTCTGATGAAAATCGCAGTATAATTAGACTATATTTCCTTTGCTCCCATAGCTATTATCATAAAGTTGATTAGAAAATAGGAACCGAAACAGAAAATGAACGTTATTCTCAAACACTTCTCTCAAAATTTTTGAGCACAACAATCCCCAGATTAAATGAACAAATCATTAAAAAACACTTAACCTCCCATTTAAAATTTCCGAAGAAGTTGTTACTGTCTGCCGAAGCTGCGAACAATAAAATTTAAATAATGACTGCAGAACAAAAGATTTAGATTATAGGCATTTTATTCCTCATTTCGACATTATTATTTTGTAGGGTTAAATTCAGTATTTGAATCAGAGATATAGAGGGGGGAGAACGCTTGCAAACGTCCGCGAGACTGCTAATTTTTCTATCGCCATTTTAACCCACGAAAGTGCGACAAATTCAAAATAATGTGCTTTTTCAAATTGTTGTTGCATTTAGTTACGTTTAGGTATAATTTTATATTGATGTAGAAGCAACTTTAGGTAAAAAAATTATTTTTACCTGGACAGTTTTCGGCGAATCTGCCTTGGTGCCTCATTAGGAGAAATCATTGAATCTGTTGGAAGTTGAAGCTTGTGGTAGGCTCGGACCAGTTTGTTGTTGGTCAGATAAATTTTTCGACGGTATAGAAGTTGATTGGAGGCATTTCTTATTGCCCATCAACAAAAAATTATCAGATTTAAAATGTGTTGAACAAACGAATTTGTTCTTCGACCATAGTACAGCTTTTAGCCATTCCAAATAGAGGTCCCGGTCTCTGGGAAACCTAGAATTTCTAGAATAAGCACCGCCAATACATTTTATCCTAAATAATGCAACATACCAATGGAAAGATATACCTTCAGGTCTAAATCTTTTGCAATTCCTACAGAGTCAAAATCTTTTGCAATTCTCACAGAGCAAGACATGTTAATGAACACAACACGATTACAAAAACACGCCAGCAAAAACACTAAACACACGAAAACGACCTTAACAAAGCAAGTAAGAAGTAAGCACGTCAAAACGTAAACAAACTACAAGACAAGATTGGCGGCCGTCTAGGCTCCCAATGTGTCGCCGAAAAATCGGCTGCGCAGTAGGTCAAAGCGCATTCTCCTCCTCTCTATCTCTGATTTGAACCTAGATTTTATATTATACCTTCTAGAAATTCTTTTGAAATTAAAAGATATATTATTATGAAACTGAAACTGTTCATAGAAAGTACGTAAAATTGAAAACCCTCTGCACTTCTTAAACTAATCAGGAAAAGCAAAAGGAAAGGCTTACATTCCAGCTTACTTTGAGGATATCTCGGGGGGTGTAAAATGCCCTAATTTATTCCTGAAGGCGTAATAAGAAACAAGAAAATTTATAATAAGGCTTTAAGATGTGAAATATGGATAAACTTTTTAATAAGCGCCTAACATCCAGCATACTTTGAGATTATTTATAAGGAATCCTTTGTTATTGTTTTGTAAGTTTATATTCTGGAGAATATATCTGAAGGAAACGTTTGATTGTAAGCATTACCCCTGTATAATCTCTGTTCTTGGGTTACCTCCTGTATTTATTGTACCCAAAAGTAAACTTGTAAGTAAGACAACTTTGAATAAAGGAGTTAGAGTTTTGGAGATTTGATATTTTATAATGATCTTGATTTACGCTAGTATCTTTGAATAAAGAATGCCAGGAAGGAGTCAAAGCTCTATGTATATTATAAAATATGTGACGGAAATTGCCCTGAATAGTAACCAAGTTTTGGCACAATATTTTGGCATCTGACTCAGTGATAGCAGTGACTATAGTATAGTCACTGGTGATAGTCAGTATGTGGTATTTAGTTACTTTTTCGAGTTATTATGCTTAGCTGTGAGGCTTGTGGCACTTCTCTGACCTCCAAAACTAAACTGTTTGAAGATAATAATCCATCGATAAGTAATTTCTCAATTTAAATTAACTCTTGAGGCCATGCACCAAAGTGGCACAGGCGTTGTGTAGGTACCTACTTCTTCATAGTTGGAAATTTAAAATTTTAATTGCTGTATTATCAAGGATTCCTTAGCTTAAAGACATATAAACGTGCCTTATAATTTTTTGCCTGTATTGTAAGTACCTACTGAATTCACGAAAAAAAGTTTATAAAATTACGAGTTAATATAATGTAGAAAATTATCTATTGGTAAGCAGAATATAGGTATACTTACAAAATAAGTTCATTATTAATACCTCAAATTAGGAACACTCTACAAATTCACTCGGTTTTCAACAACCTCCTCAATTCCCAAACTATCCTTATACCACAGAATATAGCCACACGTAACTATTATGTGCTTATACTATGTAATACGTGGAAGCAAAGTAACGTTCTCAACTATGTTAATTATTTCTCAAGCTCCAGCCGCTGTTAGATGTTTAGATCTAACCCGGTATAAGATGACTGTACCCAGATCCAGTTGCACATTTTGATATTTGTTGCGAACAAGTTTCCATTTACATGTACAAGCCTGGCGGTGCCGCAAATTTGGTTAATATCGTTTTAAACAGTTCGAGGCATCCCAAACCCGCTGTAACACAAGCGCTTAAATTTATAGACTCAACAACTCTTGCAAGTGACGCGAGATACTTAGGTCTGGTTCACACCGAGCTGACAAAAGTATGCAACATGAAACACGATGGAAACGTAGAAAATAATTTGGCACAGACAAAAAAATAGCATGAAAGAAATTTTGTGATAACACCAAGAAAGTTTTTTTGCGATTGTGAACTTTACTTTATAGCCTTTGAAAAACTCCAAGCTATTGCTACAGGGTGGTTCAGTTTTTATTCTGGAAACTTCGTTTGTGCAGTAAGCATCTCAAATTATGAAAAGAATAAACATACGCTGAAAAAATGTTCGTTTTCGAGATATATGATGTTTAAATTAAATTTCAAAAATAAGTTGATTTAATTAAAAATTAGGTTTACTACCAACTCGTAAATAATTGTGGTAATTACGTTTCATATATTATGGTGTCTCCGACTCCGATGGTTGCAAGGCTTGCGAAATCTATAAAATTTTTTATATGCCTATTTAACAATCCACGTAAAACAACATTTCACGATTCTGCCATACTTTTCCATCTTTTGGTGTGAACAAGGCTTTAGCGAGTTGGCAATATTAAGCCTTGTCGAACTGGGGAAAATATATGCTCAATTTTGAGTAGGTATTATGAAGTCTTCGCAACTGTAGCAAACATTGCGTAGGGTGTGCAATTTGCTTGTATTTTGTATAAAGTTTCACAAATAATGATTATGTCTGTTGTTTGGAAATAAGGTCCTGCGAAAATAAAGTTCAAGGGAATAAAATAGAATGTCGGGGATTTAGAATGTAGATGCATTTTTCCCTACGAGGAACTAGGAGTAGGCCTTAATTTAAATTTAAAATTTCATATTTTCCATTAATTAAGTAATAATTTATAATAAAAATATTATTATACAAACTTTTTCGGTTTCGAGTTGCAAATATATTTTTAGCATTCCAATGAAAAAAATCTGCTGTTATACTTGGTTATTTTTGGAGATAACATTATAAAACTATACATAGTTGGAATTGCGAGAAAAAGAAACTTAAAAGACCCAAAATACCTATACAAAGTGTCTCAAAGTGAAGCAAAGTGATGCCAAGTGATGCTCACTTCCGGTCAAACCTGAAGTCAAAAATGAAAACCGATACTTTTTTGTTAATAATTTCTTAATAACACCCTGTATATTAAGTGTAGTGTTTGTTGTGCATTTAGTTTACAACAAAACCTAATGGTAATTTAAAAAGTAAACAAAACAAACCCATTTGGGTTGATAGTATCTATTAAAATGACATCTTAAAAAATATTACTAGTCAATAAAGGAAAAAATGGATTATTATTATTGTCGAAAGAAAAAACAGCTTTTAAATCATGTTAAAAACAAATATGGAGTCGAAACATACAAAATTGTGCCTTTAAGTAATGCTTAATAATTCATTCATTAGAAATTTGCCACCAACTGTCAATTTGCAAAGTTACGAGGTATGTTTAAAAATGGAGAAAATCGGTTTTTCTCAATACCTCAAAATGTTGACTGAAATTCCTAATATTTCAACCTATGAAAAGTCATTAAAAACTCATGAATCTCAAATTTTGGGCACCAGTATACCAACGTCGTGTATAAGAAAATAAACATTCGGTTTTGCGAAATAAAGGAAGAAAGGTAGAATATAAACATTAAGTTCAGTGTGTGGCTATTTTTCCTTTCGGGTTAGGTAGAAATATTTTATTTTAGTACCAATTTGAGGCTGATGGGCAAACGGGAGTATAGAAATAACCCTAGTATATTTTCTTTTGGGAATACACATAAAAATGAGGAGGTCATATTTTTTCCCTTTTCACTTATTCACAATAATTCTTTTACTCACTATAACTCCCCATCGATTAGTGCGTATAATGCAATATTTTTCAACATTTCATTGCTCAGAGTATTTTTGAATGAATTTCTTAACTTATTTGAAGATGGTTACGACTGCCTTGATGAACATAAAAAGTGAAAACAACTGCCGCAATCGAAAAATGCAAATAATATTCCTTTTGCTCTGTTTATGATAACAGAAGTTATGAGATATCCCTTATCATCAATCTTAATCTGCATCAAATCACAGCGTTTCTTGATATGTTTAATGAACCCAATTGTCGACTAATCTCCGCCGATGAAACCGAACCTTCGATATGTGTGTTTGGTTTGACGTTCGATCAATTGTAAGCGAACCGTGCAAACATGCAGATAACTAAATCAATAATGGTTGGATTATCGGATTAGTTAAACGGATTCTATAGAGTTAGGTTAATTCTTCAAAATAGAAGACAAACCCTGGCGGTTGGAGCTCCAAATTTACATAACTTATCCTATGACAAATTACTCTCTGGCTTTTTTAACATACACTTATCAAAAGTCTGAAAATGGCCCATTATATTCTACCTAACTCTTTCCAGTACAAGACAATACCAGTAGGTAGCTACATATAGCTATTTTGTAGGTTTTGTAGGTCTTTGGAAATTAATAAAGGCAAAACTCGAAATGAGTTAAGTAATTTATTGCCTTTCAATCCCTACACAACTTTACCTTTTCATCGTTTGCTTATTTTGGGATTTGGGCAACTTTTCGAAGAAACAAATTTATGTAAGTATGAATCATTTCCAATAATTAAGAAGAGTATTCACTGAAACTTCGATAAGGACCAATTTACACAATTTTATTAAAAATAATCAACATTTTAAATAGCTCGCAACTCACCTTAAATGTTTAGACTGGAACTGTCAGTTTCCCGTGAATATTTGCAGAAAAGCTAAAAATAGCTCTTCGATTCCTCTTGGTCGCTTTAGTTCAGATTTACTTTTAAAATTTTATGGGGCCAAGTAAGAGTATAAATATACTAATAAAAAAATGTTATGAGGAAAAATATACCTACTTGAAAGAATATTTTTAGACTAGAATTCTGAATTGTCAAAGAATTTCTGTTAGGTAAATTTGATTCGGAATGTATTACAAACTTAATAATCCCCCGTCGACTATTGAAACGAAACGAACGCCTGTGAAGTATTTTGGCTGACAATTTTGTGTATAGTTAGTTACTTGTCTTGTCCTTGCCCTTGCGTAGTCTAAATTGAGACCACGAAAATTAATTTGCTATTTTCGAACTCTCATTAATATTCAACAGGAGACAAAATAAAAAAATGGCTTTCGCAGCCAACGCTTGTTTGTGTCTTGTCTTTTTATAAACAATAGCGACGACCTTTTTAAGTTTTGCAATTTCGATATTTATAGCCCCCTCTAATTTCTTTATTTTTTTCAGATAGAAAAATATAGAGGGTGTCCCACTTAAGATGGATACAAGCAGTGACTATAAGCACAGACTTATATAGCTTCGCTACTATAAGTCGCTGATACAAGCCAATATCTCTGTTATTTTTTGAGCGATTTTTTTCATTCTTGGTAGGATGGTGTATGGTTATGAGGTGCACATTTTCCTGGGGGTAAGAAGTACGGTACCTCATTGGCGTACGTTATAACGGGGTTTGAATTTTTTTCTTTTAAGAGTAAACTACCTACCTTTTGGTTTAGGTATTATCAGTCTCATTGTGTAATCTTTTTAACTTTGCTAATAATGAGTTTACCTATGTACAATATCCGAAAACTGGATATTATAGACGACTCCAGATTATTCAATTTTTGTCGATGTGATGTGATAATTTGAGAAATAATAAATTTTTACGAATTTCAAATAAAAAAATATTCGGTTAATACCACATTGATTAAAAGGTTCAAAAACCCAGTGGGCCATGAAAACAATACGTCAAGGAGAAAACTGTTGTCAAAATTAAATTATAGATTATAGTTATAGCAATTAATTTGTGTAGTATACAAATAAATAATGATGCGTTTGAGTTTGGCAGAAAAGGTAGAAATAGTGAGATTAGTAAGGGATAATATGTGAAATTGTCGAGGGGCTGCGCAAGAATTCAATCGAAGACACCCTAATCATTTAATATCGCACAACGAAGTTTCTAAAGTCAATCGAATGTTTAATCAACGTGGTTCCGTGGTGCAAGAAAAAGTAAAACAGCAAAGAAATCATCCACAAGACAAAATAATTTTAAATCATTTTTTCGTCTAAATCCAAAATCGAGTTTAAGAAGCTTTGATGTTAGGCGGAAAGTTCTATTTCAAGTTGTTTGAAAAGAATTGGTATTAAACCATTTAAACCAAGATTTTTGCAAACGTTACAACCAGGGGATGACCACAGAAGGATAGAGTACTGCTTAACCATGCAGGTCATGTTTTACGAAGACCATAATATATTTGGCAAAATTTTATTCACCGATGAGGCGACATTTTTTACAAATGGGACCGTATCATCCCAAAATATTAGATATTGCTGAATGACGAAAATCCTCACTGGGTAATTAACTGTAAAAGTCAATACTCGGAGGAAATAAATGTGTGGTGCGGTATTTTAAAAGACTGCATTATTGGACTCTTCTTCGTTAATACAACCAGATTTTTGAATTCCTGCAAAAATGAATTTTGGGATGCTGTTCATGGTTTGCCGTTAGAATATAGAGAGAATTTGTATATTCAACTAGATGGATCTCCAATCCATAACGCTGCACCTATAAAAATATGGCTTAATGAAAATTTTTAAAATAAATGGATTGGTCGCAATATTCCTTTCGTAGCCTGGACTCCTAGGTCTTAAGACTTGACACCGCTGAATTTTAATTTGTGGGGTACCTACTATAATCCAGGGGCATTAAAAGAATTGAAAAATCGGATTTGAAGAAATTTCCCAGCAAGAAATTCGTAAAGTCTGCTTAAGAATTAGAAAAATTAATGAAAAATGCATTAGATTAAACTACGGTGCCTTGGTCGCAGATGTTGACTTTTAGTTCATTGTTATTGTTTTTAGTTCAGAGTGTAATTCATATTTTTCATATAATAATAATAATAATAATGTTTATTCAAATAAAATAAGTTCACATATGCATATCTACAAATATACTGTTGGACTTAAATCATCTGAACAAACATGACTTACTCTGAAACCACAAGGGTTGTGTTAATGATCTTTCGTAGTTTAAAGTTGTTGCTTATTTCTGAATAAAACGACAAAACATAACATTTTGATTCCATATACACTGGGTTTTTAAAAAGTGAATAATCTGGAGTCACTTATACAGGGTGATTCAAAACTATGCGGCACCCTTTCGGGGGCGTAATTTACTCGTTAAAATAGGACGAAAAGTTCATATCAACATGGGTCCAAAAACGCTTCCTTACGAATATACAGGGTGATATTGTACTTGGTATACTCATTATAAGCAAAGTTAAAGATTACACAATGAGTCTGAGAATAAACCAAAATAGAAAATTTTAATGACACACATTGTGTAAATTTTTATCAAAATTAGAACTTAAGTATATTATATAACGACGACTCGAGAAAATTTATCAGATTTGAAATAAATTATATAGGTATGTCCTAAAGGTACCTAGTTTACTCTCGAACGACAAAAATCGAACCTCGTTAAAACGTACGCCAATAATGTACCGTACTTCTTACCCCGAAGAAAATGTGCACCTCATAACCACATACACCATCCTATCAAAAATGAAAAAAAAATCGCTCATAAAATAACTGAAATATTGGATTGTGTCCATCGTAAGTGGGGCACCATGTATACACTTTAGACCCGTCATATAAACCCTCTTTTCTTCTCCAACAGACACCAACCATAAAAAATAAAAATTGGTAATTTTTTTACCTGATAGAGCGGGGGAACTACCTCAATCTGAAAACTGCAAAGTTTTCAAAAAGTCCCCAGCATCAAATTCACCGGAAACAATCGCCAAAGATGTGGTTTTCTTCGCAAATCGAGCGATCTGTGACTGTCAGCGTCTACCGAGATGGCAAATTAGGCGGCAAACAAATGCGAATCGAAGTTCGGCGGTCGCGGGCGGCCAGTCGGGCCGTGGCCGTCTCGCCTGCTTCGATTGGGGAGCGCGCGGAAACTGGCGCTGCATGCGGCGCTCGGAGCGCGTCCGAGTTGGCGTTGAGCGCCAAAGTCGACGCGACGGATCGGTTGTTGGATCTCGCTTTCTGGTGTTTTTGTAGGTTATGCTATTTACTTCCAATTTAAAATAATAGGAGAGGTGAAGAAACCATTTTATACAGTGTCCCAAATTTGGTCCTATTTCCTAGAGAGAGAGAATAATTTTACTAGTGGGCAAAGCAAATTGTTCTAAATTTCCATGTCTCTATCATTCGAAACTAAAATTATGACACAAATCAGTATCAAAACAAGCTGAAAACCAGCAGTTAAAATTTCAATTTCTATAAGATTTTTTGTTTTTTTTTAACAGACTTCAAAAAAGGAGGAGGTTATCAATTCGGTCGTATTTTTTTATTTTTTTTTATATTTGTTACCTCAGAACTCCGTCATTTATCTCTTTTTTAAGTGTATACCTACAGAATGGTCTCATTTCAATTTGAAGAAAAAATTTCACCCCTAAGGATGGAAAAATAGGGGATGAAATTTCATATTGGACCGATTTCGATGATTCTTTCTTATTAGAAAGGGAGTACATACCTTAGGTGTAGTCCCCAAGGGTAGATAAATAGTTTATATTGGACAGATTTGGATGATTCTTATTTTATTAGAAATTAAATTTGATGAGAAAAATTTCAGTCCTATAAGGGAGCACAAATAGGGGATGGAATTTCATATTGGACCGATTTCAATAATTCTTAATAATTCACTAAAAAATAAGAAATAAAAAATTTTAACAAAAAATTAAAACCGACTTCAAAAATTTCCACGTATATGCACACTCCACTAAAAATTAAAAAAAAAATAACGAAAAATAACACCGACTTCACAAATTTGCCCGTATGCACATTTCAACTAAAATTTACATTAATTTATTAAAGATTACTTTTCCACTGAAGTACAATTTTCTTTATTAGAAAATATTATGGTTAATCCTATCCTCGCGTCTTCGTCACTAGTTAAAGTAGACAGACCAAATTATTTCTAATTTATAGCACTTAATGTATATTTACACTGTACCAAATATGTTTGCCCTTTAGGAGAAATAAAAGAAAACACGACAAAAAATTAACTTTGACCGTTAGGATGTCGATACATGTTTATATTAAAAAATATACTTATTTTGACTCGTTCTATAGATTCCTGAAGTTTTATCCATAATAGTTGGATCACCCCGTAGATGCGAAAAAATTACGCCAAAACTTTTGTTTATTTTCCTTGGAAAAATACTTAATTAAAATGATAAGAGCAACATTCTATACATAATATGGGTCATGCTGTAGGTATTTCTATGCAAAACAAAAACACAGCTATTTCAATTTGTTTTATCACATATTGGACCGATTTCGATAATTCTTAATAATTCTATAAAAAATAAGAAATAAAAAATTTTAACAAAAAATTAAAACCGAATTCAAAAATTTCCACGTATATGCACACTCCACTAAAAATTAAAAAAATATAACGAAAAATAACACCGACTTCACAAATTTGCCCGTATGCACATTTCAACTAAAATTTACTTTTATTTATTAAAGATTACTTTTCCACTGAAGTACAATTTTCTTTATTAGAAAATATTATGGTTAATCCTATCCTCGCGTCTTCGTCACTAGTTAAAGTAGACAGACCAAATTATTTCTAATTTATAGCACTTAATGTATATTTACGCTGTACCAAATATGTTTGCCCTTTAGGAGAAATAAAAGAAAACACGACAAAAAATTAACTTTGACCGTTAGGATGTCGATACATGTTTATATTAAAAAATCTACTTATTTTGACTCGTTCTATAGATTCCTAAAGTTTTATCCATAATAGTTGGATCACCCTGTAGATGCGAAATAATTACGCCAAAACTTTTATTTATTTTCCTTGGAAAAATACCTGATTAAAATGATAAGAGCAACATTCTATACATAATATGGGTCATTCTGTAGGTATTTCTACGCAAAACAAAAACACAGCTATTTCAATTTGTTTTATCACATAGCCTTAACCAAACATAACTATTTACAACACAAAATTATTATTTTGAATTGCACTTGAGTAGGTAAGGTATAATTACAATGTTTGTACCTATAAAAATAACCGACCAGTAGAATGATAATCTATTTGAATATTAAAAATTTTGCGTTCATAAATAATTATATCTGCCAGTATTGAAATTAACTTATTCACTGCTCCTATGTTAATCCACTTTCCTGAACAAAAGTGTTAAACTAAAAAAATGTAACTCATTTACATGTAAAAAAGTTTGCTGAATATCTGCAATGTGTTAATTTGATAATCTATTCTACTTTGTTAATGAGATGCACTAAAATGACGGACTACTTACAGGCTACAGGGCCAAAAAGTTAACCTCAAAACAGTTAGGTGTAAAAACACGATCCAAAAACAGCGCAAGTGGCGCCCTCTGTGAGATACGTAGAAATTGATATTTTCAGCTTCTTCTCCATCCCCAAAAACACAGCAGTGCCAAATTTCAGTTCAACAACTTGATTAGTTTGGGAGATGTAGCCATAATTCAATTTCAAAAATGAATTTTAACGCCTTGTATCTCTTAAACAAACAACCTTTCTTTAAGGCAAATTATCCTCAATCATGATATTTTGGCCCAAAATATAATATGCGGTTGCACTATGTGCCATTACTAATGACTCACCCTGTATATTACGATCTATGTGATTGTTATACCTACATCATTCCAGCTACTCTTGTATTTTGCATTGACATACTAGTATGTCAATGGTATTTTGTATTTATACCGGATTATACTAGAAACCTTGCAATCAATAGATATTGGATGCTGGTTCACTCTGTCAGTTACCGAAAATAATCCTTTAAACCATATTTTATTAAATAATAGTATATTATACACTTAGGTTGAGAAGTGAGCAATTATTTACCGAGCTACTCCTGGAAGCCATGACTTGTTCCTGGCTCGGTAAATAATGGCCTTCTCAACCGAAGTGTATATAGAATTTTTTTACTACTAACATTGAAATATTGCCATATTTTACATATTTGATTAGATATGGCCCGGGAGTTCAGTTGTCAAGCTGATAAAATGAAACTAATTTTTAAATGTCATATAGAAAAGTTTTCATTATTTACCTAGGGAGAGAAATATTACTTCTCATTAGAGGAATGAGGTAAATAATGGTGATTTCTCAGGTTAGTAGTAAAAAAAGGTAATAAACGAGGTCAACAATTTACAAATTTAACGTCCGAGAACACGCACAATACATAATATAGAAAGTCAAAAGGTTTTGTCAGAAAAAATGTTACAGCATAAAATCTCCACTTTATTTGGAAAACTCTACACCGTAGGTAGGTATATAAAGAACCAGATAACAGAGTTCACCTCATCTGAATCCCAGACAGAAACCGCGACGTCCCCCGGGTAATAATCGTTGGTTTAGTGAGTTTAATTGAAAGTTAACCCTAAAGACGGCACTTTCGGCACGGATCGTTCTCGTAGTGCGCTAGCTTAGTAATCATAGGCGTGCGAGATTTGCAGGTGCCGTTTCCGATGCTTCTAATATAAGTCATCTCCAACCGGGACCAGCTCCCAGCTCGCCCCAAAGCGTGTTAGTTCTCGCGCCATAAGTCACACGTGGTCCGGTCTTTTACTTTTAATGCTTCTTTTGGATTTTTAAAAAAGTTCATGGCTCATTAGATATTTTCAAAAGAGTGATTTTTTGCTATTTCATCAGATCTCTGTATAGCTCCGTTATTTCTGATTATACAGAAAAACTGTAGAGACAAAAATTGTAGATAATTTTGGGCTTAATAAGATAATCTTATCCAATTTTTTATGTTGTTTGCGATTTTTGATATATGACAAAAACTTCTGATTTTTTAAATGTAAATCATAGTTGGCTGTGGCCTTATCAAATCGGCCATTGTTTGATCTTTCCAAAGATATAATAATCGGTTATTATAAAATATAAAAGAGCTATGACTAATTTTCTGATTTTTTTTAATTTTCACATAGTCAGCCCTGGAATATTTTCATAATTACGTTCTATTTTATAATTATTAGACATACTTAAAACTTTCTAATATTTTGTTTTTAGCTGCTAACAAAATGCAACAAAATAAAACAAAAATGAAAAAACTCAAATTCAAATTATTATTATTTATAAAGGTGTTCAAACAATCCACCATTATTATTTATGAAAATATTGCATCTTTTAAAAACTGAATTTGCCGCCTTTCTTAAGGAGCGCCTGTCAATACTGGCAATAATTGCTTCTAAAACAGCTGCTCTTAATTCATCAATTGTCTCATACTTTATTTTGTACTGTTCCACACAGAAATAAATCCAAAACAGACAAATTAGAGGATCGGGGCGGCCAAGAAATAGGTCTATTTCTCCCTATCTAACTATTTGGATAGAGCTGATCTAGGTAATTTTTCTTACGGGCAAATAATTATGTGGTGGAGCTCCATCATGATAATTTTTGTTTTATTTTGTTACATTTTGTTACCAGCTAAAAATAAAATATTTGAAAGTTTGAAGTAGGTATGTCTTATAAAATAGAACGTAATTACGATAATATTCTATGGATGACTATGTGAAAATTAAAAAAAAAACAGAAAATTAGTCATAGCACTCATAGCTCTTTTATTTTTTGCAATAACTATGCCGAGTATTATACCTTTGGAAAGCTCCAAAAATGGCCGATGTGATAAGGCCACAGCCAACTATGATTTACATTTAAAACAGTTTATGTCATATCTCAAAAATCACAAACAACATAAAAAATTGGAATTATCTAAAATTTTTTTTTCTACAGTTTTTCTGTATAATCTGAAATAAGGGAGCTACAGAGATCTGATGAAATAGCAAAAAATCACTCTTTTCAAAATATCTAGTGAGCCGTGAACTTTTTTAAAAATCCAAAAGGGGCATTAGATTGAGCATTCAAAACCGCAATTCTTTCCCCATTTAACCGTTGTTCTAGCTCTGCTAGTTTCCGAGATCCCCATAGTGGTCATCGAAAGAAACTCACCCTGTATATCCTACTGTGTAGTACATATATATGTAATATATATTTCGAGATTTCAAAGTTTCGTTCTACGTCCATGACGAGAACCGAAATTACTTCTGGATGAAAGACACCTACAGTTTGATTTAATTTGCATAAGACCGACCGATAGTTATTCTGGACCCAATCCGCTGCTGATGTTGAATTTGGATAAGTAAAGACTCAGACCCTGTAAAGCCACTTCTATTCGGTGTTTAGGCACATGGACGTCACAAAATAAAATGGGCATCTGATAACCGTGGCAATGTCAACATGATGATAACATGCGCTCCAGATTGCTATATAGGTAAAATTTATCGATGCGATAAGGTAAAAGAGGCATTAGTTAGTTATTCCTCACATTCTAATTAAGTGAAACTATCTACAGTGTGTCCGAGAATACCTACGCGAGCAAAGAAAGGCACAAAGGAAAAAATTACCCGCGCAATTTAAAATGTATACGGAGTTCAACTTTTTATGACTCATGTGGAATTTAGTTGCCGATTCCTCTGGCCGAGACAAAATAAACCACATGAGTCTTAAAAAGAACTTCAGTGCCGAGGTACATAAATATATATTTTTTTTTCAAATCGAAAAAAAAAAATGTTTTATTAGGCAAACAAAATAATCACAAGGGATCATTCATCCATGAACCAATTGCGCGCGGCGTTGCTTGACTTTGACGATCGCTCTACCTAGGTCAAGTATGACAAGGCACGGCGCTTTCCAACAGAAAACCAAACTGCTGTTTGTAGTGTAGCCTGAATGACAAATCGATTGATATTCAAACTATAATATTTATATTTATACTGCGCTGCTATAGGTAACAATTTCGCAATGTGTACGAAAAGTTAAATGGGCCTTTATTGGCGGGGTTTTAAATATATAGTCACTTTTGACGGGCGATGGCCCCGCGTTTCACGTTTGATCTTTACATCTTGCCAAGGCCTACTTATTGAAAAAATCGTACAATAATGGGCTACTTCAGTGCCGATTTCTGAGCTTTTAATGACGATTTTGAGGCACTTCACTGCCGATTTCAAGAAAAATATTATACTATTTCTATGATATTTCAAACAACACACTGTAGGTATTAAGTAAGTACTTCTAGACTTTTACCTAACCTTAATTTAATTTAAAAAATACCTCAGTTTCTTTTAGAGCCAGGTTCAGGTTGGCTGGGAGATGAGCGAGACCTTTTTTTAAATCGATTGAAATTGCATCAACCTTAGCTTTCTGATGACGTGCAAATTGGACACGATCCTCCAACTCAAATCACGTATTCCAAGCTGTTAATATGCTAAAAGAGAAGACTTTTCCGGCCTAAAGGATCACTCGCTAAAGCATATTAAGGGGGGTTGACCCGTACGTTTTGATTAGATTGTCCGGCGAGGACAGCATACTAAAGGCCGGAAAAAAGACGCAGATTTTAATTCGTTATTAATTAACTTTGGGGTCCCCAGGCGTATTTTGGGCCCACACGCGGATACGTGACGAAAATTCCGGTACATTTTTATGCGCCGTCCGTTATTTTTCCGGATTATTTCATCTAAGGATGTTAAGCTTGGGAAAATGAAGGTTCCTGGAAAAAGTGAGAAGAAATGAGAAGAATGTTGTAATGATAAGACAATAATTATCTTGAAATACAGGGTGATTAATCTGCGACACTTCAACAGGTGATAGATAACCGCACTTTCTTCTATAAACTATATCATTTTAAGGCCTTATAAAAAAGTTACAGGGTGTTAAAGTTGCAAGAAATATGTGGAATTTAGTGAATATTTTACAAACTAGTTGAGATATTTATCTCATATTTATTCATATTTGGTACACGTTATAACGGCATGGGTTAGCATAAAACCTGTTAATATCAAACACCTGGAACAACCAGTGGCGTACAAGTTGTTAATTAGTATATTTTTTTTTTTTAGAAAAATAATAGAACCACCTTGTATAGCAATAAAATGTATTCAATTTCTTATGTAAATTTTAATTGTAGACAAAAACGTTCTCTTAGCATTTTTTCATATGTGTCATGGTTTCATAGCAAATTTGATTTTTTCATACTATTTCGGGGTACTTCTGAAAAGTTAACTTAAAACTTTTCTCCATAAGTAACACTCAAAGTAGAAAAAATGTGTTTTTTACTTTAAATACAGTAACTTTTCCCAATAAACTTACCCATTCAAGGTTTTACTTTTCAAGATACAGACGGTAACATTAATTGTATCTTCCTTAAATGTTTTAGACCCTGTATCTTCAAAAGTATAGCCTTAAATAGGTTTATTGGAAAAAGTTACTTTATTTCAGGTAGCAAACACATTATTTCTACTTTAAGTGTTACTTATGGAGCAAATTTCTTAGATAATTTTTCATAAATACCCCGAAATAATACAAAAAATCAAATTTGCCACGAAACCATGACACATACGAAAAATTACCAAGAGGGCATTTTTGTTTAGAATTACAATATACATAAGAAATTGAATACATTTTATTGGTATACAAGGTAGTTCTTTTTTTTCTAAAAACAATTATACTAATTACCTACTTCTACGCCACTGGTTGTTCAAGGTGTGTGATATTAACAGGTTTTATGCTAACCTATGCCGTTATAATGTGTACCAAATATGATTTAAATATCTCAACTAGTTTGGTAAACATTCAATAAAGTCCACATATTTCTTAAAACTTTAACACCTTGTTACTTTTTAATAAGGCCTTAAAATGATATAGTTTATAAAAGAAAGTGCGGTTATTTTTTGGTTTTCTATGACCTGTTGAAGTGACTCTGAATAAAACTGAATCACCCTGTATAAGTATAAGTATAAGTACTTGCTTATCTACCAATCACCTGTCCAATAAAATTAATTGGTAGGTACATACTTTTTTATGAACATTTCGCGCGACAAGCTTTTTGATTTACAAAAACTTGTCGTAATTTGGCAGTGAATTATTTTAACGAAAATCTGAACTTATTTTATTCATTTTAATACATGGCTTAAATAAAAGGTTGTTTTTAAAAAGTTTTTTATATTTTTTATTTTATTTTGTGCTTCTTAGTACCTACCTATTTGATTCCCATGTCAGGAGGGTGGTAAAGAAAGTTAGTCCGCCATCTTGGGGCATCCGTCAAATTAGATTATCATTTTGTACTCGTCAAACCTTTTCATTTGATACCCATGTCAAGTAGGTTGTGAAGAAATAGGTAATCCGCCATCTTGGGGCGGCCGCCATCTTGGATTTCTCTCACTTTATCGTTTTATATTCCTCAATTCCTTTTATGTTTTGAAACACATGTCGAGGAGGTTGTGAAGAAGTAGGTAATCCGCCATCTTGGAGTGGTGGCCATTTTGAGAAAATCACAATACTGAGTAAACTAGATTGTATTGTCATCAGAACCAAAACTGTATGCAAAATTTCAGCTCAATCGGTTGAGTGGAAATGGTTTAAAATTCAGTTGCAAAATTTCAGTACATACAGTAGAGGAAAGTACCCTAATATGAGACCACATTACATTTTGTTCTGTATTCTGTCCTATAATATATTATAATGCGTAAACTTACGTCGAATACGTTTAATAGAGTCTCTAATTTCACTGCAGTTTATGTAGGATTGCCAAATATTAACAGTTGTTGCGTAAATGATAATTATGAAGAAAAAGTTAAATCTTCAATTTTTAAAATTGGGTGCCTAATATGAGACAGTCTCATATTAAGGTTTAACAAAAATACTACTTACCACAAAATAATTTTTAATTCAAAAACATTAAATGAATATCAACTTAACACAGTATACAACTCTTTAATTATATAACACTTGACACTCTATTCAAATTATTAGAAATATAAAGTGGATGAAGCGAGTCTCCTTATATGACATATCTCATATTAGGAACACTGGGGTGTCTCATATTAGGAATCCAATGTACATATCATAGAATTTTTTGCCATCGTTAATAAATGTAATTAAATGCATTATATAACTACTCTTATTATAACTAACTTTTATTCAATACAACAAGCTGCAAAAATATACCACGTTATTCAGAATTACACGGTAACCGAAACCCTTTAAAAGTTTGTGCACATACGGTTGAAGTAAACAATGCCGTTTTTAACCTAAAAATTTAGATGAGCTAGATACTGCACTACATGTGGCGACTTATAGGTACCATTAGTGATTGTTTGAGACATTGCCAGCTAGATGGAGACTCTTACTTTAGGAGTTAGTGTGGGGTCTCATATATGGAACTGTCTCATATTAGGTTACTTTCCTCTACCTCTACACATTACCAACGCGCACACACAACAGAACAACTTAAATAAAGTCTTGTAAAATTAAATAGTGCCTTTGGCAGATTTTATGGAGTGTTTGATATAAAATTGTTGTATCCAAGGAAAAATTTACTGCCTGTTCAATGTAACTCATGTTTTCTTAGATTCTATTCCTCATTTTCCTGGCCATATACAGTTTATATTACTGCTTGCAGGTGGGTCTTAAAACCAATTTCCTGCCCATTAACAGCATAGTTTGTATTCAACTCAGTCGCTTAGCATTTCGCACTTGATGTATAGGGCATGTGTACGATTACGTGGAAGCCTAAAATGCATCAAGATGTGAATACAGAATATACGTATACTTAGAAATATGCATCATGCCTATTACACAAACCGTAATCTCGAATCTGTACGCTTCGACATTCGAGGTCTATCACAAAATCAAACCCAGTATACTTATGCAAGAACACTTGGGCAAGGAGACAGGACATGGCTGCATCTTGAACAAGTTTTCTAATCAGAGTTTCACGGAGGGTTGTTGCACTAATTAACCCCCAACCTACCAAATAAACTTCGTAAGGGCCAACTTAGACTTTGATTGAACTGCATCAAGTGGCATATACATAGAACAGGTCAAGGAGTAGACTACGAAAATTTGAATAGGTAGTTACCTTTCTAGACAATCACCAAACAACCAAAGTAAATTATTGAGGATTACATGCACACAATTACATTGCGAGGGAAATAGTTATTCTAATAACGTGCCCTGATGAAAGGCGCACGTCAAAACGCAAGGTGTCTCCTTTTTCTTTGTCGGAATTTCCATTGTGAATTGTGGGCGAGGTTTAAAAGCTTGTAGTGAAAATTTAGGCTGCCTTCAACAAAAAGAGAACCGGTTACAATCTACCTTAAAAGCTTTCGACCCGCACTCGTCTCGCGGCGTCTTTTCGTCACTTGGTAATTAATTAAATTCCGAAAAATTCATCGTTGCGCCACCCACCTTCCCCGGCTTCCTTCTTGTATCTGTGGTCTGCCGTAATCCGTCGATCTTGCGTCCCTGTGGGAAATTATGAATCACTTTGATGTGTTGATTAAATTTCTGGGCTTGTGTTTCTTTTTTGTTTGCCGCCGGACTGGAATTGGAATTCTGAATAGGATTCGTGCGACAATAAAAATTTCGCTGGAAGTAGGTATTTGAAAGGCATATTAAATCGAAATAACCTCCGCAAGTAGGTACGAAATACGACAATACGAAAACTTTTGCCTTAAAAGCATTAAGATACACACATCAAAAGAATCTAAGGGATAAGGATAAAAATTATGAAATAAAATACAGTTTTCTGCAATATTTTTTTATATATTATAGCTGTACTCTAAATAGACTTATATGTGTCAAAATTCACAAAATAATGAAGAAAATTTACATAGTTTCCAGGAAAAAAAATTATCAATTTTAATCACTAATGACTTTAATGACAGTTTAATCACTAATCCTAAATCTATCCTAAATTGGGGAGTTACTATTGTATGGCCTGTATGTCGTTCTCTGACGTCTCCTGTTTTTTTGGTATCTTATCCATAACACTCTTGGATATGTTAAGAGTTTCTGCGACATCCTTTAGTGAAATTCCAGCCTCCAACATGCTAATATTACTTAACATCGTATCGTTTCACTTTCCAAACGATGTCTCTGCATCACAAAATGACTAAAATCAAACCAAACTTGCCCGGTATATACTGAGTGACAAATATCTATTAAATTAAGAAGGTATTTCGTTTGAATTTGAAAGAAATTCTGCAATGGTTTTTTAAATGTAAAAAACATTAATACGATCAGTTGCTGGAACTACTGAGTGTCGTACTATTATTTTTAATATTTAAATACGAATTAATTAAGAAAATATGTGCATTTTTGTATTTATCCCTTAGATTCTTTTGATGTGTGTATTATGCAATGTGAAACTTTCGTTTTAATATTTTTTGCAACGATTGTTTTATAAACTAGTTTGGAGAAACACGAATTATTATAGAGGAAGACTAAATGCATGATCAGCTAACTTTTTTGAAGAACATCTAAAATTGTATTTTAGAATGATCCACAACAAACCTATCCTAGGTAAATTGAACCGTAGAATAAGGGTCTGTCGTGGATGTGAAAAAAATATACAGGGTTTCCCAACGAAAACTTGACCCCCCCCAAATTAGACAACCGAAAAATATTTGAAAATTCGCCGAGACCCGTCGATTTTTGTTCTTGGGGGGAGCCAACCCGATATGTTCATCCCCCTAATCCCTAGCAACCCCAACTTTAAAATTTCAAGTGGAACTACCCCCCTTGTGGTGCATCATTTTAAAGCCCTTTTTTATTGCGAATACAGTGATGTATCGTTTTTAGAATTCTATTGAGATTTGACAGAATTATTGGCTAAAAACGGAAAGTTCACAATCTACTGTACGCGTAGTAATTGCTACACAAATGCCCGCAACTAATAAGTTTTTTTATCTACTACACACGACCAAATTACCTAGTCTTTTTGACGTGTCGATCAGTTTACAAAAAAGTAACAAATGAAAAAGCTGAAGCAAAACAAAAAAGTTCATACGAATTATCAATGAAGATCTTCAAACTCTACTGAAAAATTCTTCGAGGCATCAATTGTCAATAAATCCTAATAAAAGTCAAGTGATGGTTTTCGGCAAAAATAAGGCCTTAGTAGGTGATAAATTAAATGTTATGATCAATAATGAGACCTTGGAATGTACATCTACAACAAAAAGCCTTGGGGTAATAATTGACACAGATTTAAAGTTTTCTAATCACATAAACAGTAAATTAAAGATTGCATATGCAAATTTGAGAAAGCTGTATCCACATAGACATCTACTTAATGTTAAATTGAAATTGTTGCTTACGGAGACCACTGTGTTGTGCCACTTAAATTATTGTGACGTACTCTATGGACCATGTTTGACTGCTTATGATGTTGGGCGCGTAGAACGACTTCAAAAAAGTTGCCTTAGATTTGTTTATGGCATAAGGAAATATGAACGAATTTCTCATAAACTTGTTTCGGCTGGCTGGCTAAATATGAGAGACAGAAGAAGGCTGCATGCTGCCTGCTTCTTTCATTCCGTCATTCATTTGAAAACTCCACCATACTTGTATAACAAAATAAGGTTTCGATCTGATGTGCACACTCTGAACACCAGGTTTAGAGGTCAGTTGTCGCCACCTCCCTGTCATCTGTCATTAGCTTTTAAATCGTTTTCCTACAATATTTACAAGCTTTATAATAGCATCCCACAAGAGTTTAAGTGCCTCAATATGAAAAGGTTTAAAATATCATATCGACAGTATCTCTTCTCTGAATATAAATAGGATGCCTGTCTGTTTTTGACGTCTGCGGGTCTGACCGGTAACGGATATCTTTGTTTTTTTTTTCTTTTTCTCTTTTTTATGTTTTGTTTTTCTCCTGCGGCCTTGTGTTTGTAGATGGAGGAACATCAAAATTATTTTCTTTATATATATATTTTTTTTCTAAATAATATTAAATAGGGGCTGAGATTAATTATCAGTTGAACTGCCATCTCAGTCCTTTTGTAGTTCATAAATAACTTGATTACTACATTTTCTAATGTTATAAGTAACTACAATAAAGCTTATTATTATTATTATTATTATTAATTCAAACCTTGTATATCTTTTTAAAATATGTAACAAAAAGTCACTGTCACAAAAAGAGGTTCCCGTTTTTTTGCTTGTAACCACGAAATCGGTAGTTTCAGCCTGCTATTGAAAGTGGAAACGTATTTTCGAAATGGTTTATTCTATCGCGGAAAGGGTAGAAATTGTTGCAATTCGTGCTGTAGCTTTAGCGCAATCATGATTTCGATAACAAACACGTTTTCTCTTTCAATAGCAGGCTGAAACTAACGATTTCGTAGTTACAAGCAAAAAACGGGGACCTTTTTGTGACAATGACTTTTTGTTACCTACATATTTTAAAAAGATATAAGGTTTGAATTCGTATGAACTTTTTTTGTTTTGCTTCAGCTTTTTCATTTGTGACTTTTTTGTAAACTGATCGACAAGTCAATAAAAACTAGGTAATTTGGTCGTGTGTAGTAAATAAAAAACTTATTAGTGGAGAGCATTTGTGTAAGAAATTACCTACTAGGCGTACAGTAGATTGTCAACTTTCCGTTTTTAGCCAATAATGTTGTCAAATCTCAACAGATTCATAAAAACGACGCATCACTGTATTCGCAATTAAAAGGGCTTTAACATGATGCGCCACAAGTGGGGTAGTTCCACACAAGTTGGGGTTTCAAATATTTTATGGTTTTCTAATTTGGGGGGGGGGTCAAGTTTTCGTTGGGAAACCCTGTATAGGTAACTTTCCTAGAAGAAGGATTTTTCGTAGGTGTCGGAAATTAAATATTAAATTCGATTTCGTCCAGTCACTTTCCAGGATTTCGTATTTAAGCTCAACAATTGTCGGAAACCCCCGCAGAATCAATTACAAAAAACAAATATTTGTGCCAAACCGGTGGGCCCTATGCCCTCCGGATCGTGTCAAATCAATTCGGCGGATCGATTTACGTTACGGAAAAGTTTCATTTTCCGGTAGAATGCCACTTAACTCTGACGCAGCCACAACGATGTAAGAAATGGTGACGATTTTCTAGGCATAGCCCATAGCATATCAAGAACATCGAAAATCGGTTTTTCGGGATCTGAATACGTCTCGGTGGAAGTGCTTCGATGTGCTGATTCCGAAAATATAAGCAATTTCCAGCCAATTCTGAGATACAACTAAAAAAATTAATCTTGGAGTTTTCTGTTTCAACTTGACCTTGAAGGCCATTTGCGCCGAAACGATTAGAGCCATGACCAAAGTCTAGAAAAGTCTAGAAATACTAAAGTCCGCTCACTTCTTTGTTCTCTCGGAAAAGCCGACAATTTTTTGTGACTGGTCGTAAATCAGCGTCACCTGGCACGCTTCGCATTTACGAGGGCGACTAAACGAAATCGCCGTCAAGCTAGTTATACGGGGGCAGGTTCATATTGACTTTCCATTATTTACCAAAGTCTACAAATATTAGTAAACATATTTGAAGACTTTGGTACAACGTTATTTGTGTAAGTAAGTGTACCGTTAGTTTTTGGTAGGTGCAGTTAAATTAAAATACAAGGTAGCTATTACCAGAATCTACATAATTAGTAGGTATATCTGTAGACTTTGGATGAAACATGAATAAAAATGCAATTTTTTATGTTCTACGTTCATTTTTAATAAAGCCTAACAAAACATAGAGCAGACAAAAACATAAATAACAAATAAATATTAAAATAAAATATGTCCAATTATTTAGCTTATAAGCTGTGATATATTTGAATGATTTAATGTTTTTAACATGTGACAAAGCTATTCTATCGTCCTCTATGGTTTTATATAACATATGGCATCTCGAAAAAAAAATTGTACCCCTCTGACAAGTGGTACTGATGATGGCGTAAGCCGAAAGCGCTTTACCATGCCAATTTAAAATAAAAAAATTATTTTCGCAGGAAAATACACCTCGTCTTTTCATATAAATAAATATTTAACGGCAAAGAGCTAAACTAATCATATCTGCTTTTTCATCCTGTGGTAAATATTTTGATTCTTAAATTGACATAAACAATACAGAACAAAATATTACGCATACGTACCTACACAAGCATGCGTCTTACCATATATAAGCTTCTGGCAATAATTTTAATGGGGGGACAGCCGAGGGGACAACAGTTCTTACTAAACGTTTTCCGGACGAACTGAATGACTGATCATCAAAATGTGCCTTGCAAATTCTTATAGGTTTATATGCCTCTTCAGGTGGAATATTCCCAAATTTATGTTCTCCGATGAACCCTAAGGCATTCTTCCATTGCTGGCACCTTCAAATTTTCAATATTTTAATATTATATCTATATTATTCTTCAATTAATACCTAAGTATTCAAATGTCACATAAAAATGTCTTAATTTTTGTAGGTAGGTACCTCAAACACAATCTTACCTTTCAGGGTAAAAGGTAATATAGTCTTTTGAACTGGTTTTTCAGCCATCCGCACTGCAGTAAAAAGCGTTACTATAGGCATCACTATAACCAGTGACTATAGAAGGAATTATAGTCACTGCTATAACACAGTCACGGTCGGTTGGTAATATTTTGCGGTAGTATTTTGCGCGCACCCGGTAGAATGCGAACGAACCGCTCTCAGATGCACTCTCTACGTACAGCTTATTTTCTTATATTATAAGATATCGATCGGCTCGATGAGGAGGGGAGCGGGAGAGGGCAAGAGGGAAACGTTTGTTTACACAAGGCCGAGTGCTGGCTGGCTCTGGACGCTGCCATGACCTCCAATGTCGATGGGTCGAATTATCAAAAAAACCTTTTCGCCTTTCTTTAGGGGTATATTGCCATCCTAAGTCCAAATACACTCTTCGGTAAAGTCCTGGGGCCGTGTAAACGTGTAACAAAATTTGCGATGAGAAACAAACAAAAAAAACTGGCACAAATCAACTGGATACTAGATGTTCAGCGTTACATAAAACCTTTACATCCACCATCCACCCCACGTCCTCGGCTATTTTCTGGAATTTAATTAACTGGTTAGTTAATTGATCCGGAGCGCTATACCTACACACGACTTTAGTTGAAGACAACCACACGTGACACTTGATTTTTCGAACGCGATGAGAATTTCCGATCAAATGGTCCTTAGTTTTCATTAGCCGTGCCGTGTCCGATTTCTATAAGCAATAAGACGAAAGGGCTCTAATTTCTGGGGTGCCCTACGACACGCTGAAATGAGTCTAACAAGAAAATAACTGGGAGCGAATCTGAACTCAATTAAATTCCGTAAGGGAGTAGGCCAAGTTATATGGATTCCGACGTATCAGGCGGAACACCTTTGTCTAAGAGGGCATTCCGAATGACAGCAGGAATTTTTCTTTCTGGGTTCGGTGCGGTAGGTATGATCTTAAGAAACTGGCAAAAAGTTTATCCGGGAAAACCCTGCACAAGTAAGATGTGTCGGTTATAAGTTTTATAATGTAATAGGGCCACGGGCGTAGCCAGGATTTAGTTTTGGGGGGGGGGTTTAGTTTGAGAAGTAAATAAAACAACAAAAATATACTTACATGAAATTTAATATCTATATATTCATCCGAAAAACTACGACATATTTATAAAGTTCTTAACTTTAAATGAAATGGATAAATTAATTTCGTTCCTCTGCGCTAAATCTAAAACCATTAAAGAAGAAATCTTCAGCTTTTTCTTTTAAATATATCCACTACTTCATCTGCATGAATTTCTGTTCCATAGTGAATGTTCATTAGAGCCAAACCATTAAGTCTGTTTTCACTTGTAGTGTTTCGTAAATAGTTTTTCAGTCTCCTTAGGCTCGAGAAAGACCTTTCTGGGGTAGCAGTGGATACAGGAATGGTAGCCAAGATTTGTAGTAATGTGTAAATATTAGGATAAAGGTTTTTATCGCACATATCTAGGCATTCCAAACTAGATTTCGGGGTAGGCAGTCTTCTTATCAGCATGCAAGGTAGCTGAAGCTTTGATAGCTAAATCCAAATTTGTTTCTTTATTAGAAACCCCTTGACCTTGACTACACCACTTTTTCCAGTAGTCCATACCTTTAAGTTTATCACCCTTCCTTTTTTCCCCTCCATTTTTCGACAGTAATAATGATTCACGTATCTATCCTTAACAAGGTCATCGAATAACAGTGCACTAAAATTACTCACTTACACGGTACACTTAATTCTCTTCACTATTCGTTCACCACTTTTCACTTTTATTCGCTTCGAGTTCGCATGGAACAATACTGCCGTAAGCGCGGTCACGCGCCGCGGCGCCGCTTATATAGCAGCCCAGTAGCCGTCCAGAAACTTCCACGAACTTCCACAAAGTTCCGCTCATTTCGACCGAGGGGCGTGGCGAATAATCGAGAAACAACGCAAAGTGTCCCTACAATACAAAATAGTTCGGCTGCAACTGCGTCTGCCTCTCGTCAAAAGATGGCGCTAGGCCACCATGAAACTTTTAAAAGAGCCATTTAAGTAGATTTCATTTCAAAAATTTTCCAAAAAGCAGAGTTCTAAGAGTTTTTTTTATAAATTCAGCATACGATTTTTTGTCCCTACAGTGTTCAGAGTAGAATGGTACGCTTATTTTAAACTTTTGTTACATCATCAAGGTTTGACTTTTTCCTACTTCACACTATTATTTATTAGTAGATGGCATTTTGGGGGGAAGAAAAAAAAATGATATTTGACAAATTTCTAAGAAAAACTAATGGTTCCAAAAAGGAGCATTTAGGCATTTTTAAACAGTATTCTCCTACATTGAATTTTAATTGGGATTTTCGCCACAAAACTGGTTAAAAGGCAACTTTTTCAAGTTGCATGGAAAATTAATAAATTCTTAACAGTAAATTAACTAAACTTTGAACTTCATCAAATTTGTTTTCTGAGCTTTCGGGGAATAAGTCTTCCTCCTTTCTCAAAGATCATGTCACATCAAACATAGACAAACTATTTGGGTTTGTCTATGACATCAAAGTGAAAAGTGAAATGACAGATTAAGAAATTTCAGGTTAAAATGTCATGACAACAGAAACAATAGCCTAGCCACCTGTCTGATATTGTACCTTGTGTTTTATATGTAATTATCTATATTAACTTCTCTTTGAATAAGTGGCAATAATATTTTACTGAATTCCACTGAACATTCAGCAACACAGTTGTCTGTATTTCCTGATTCTTTAATTTGTCGTCTATTTGCTACTTCTTCTTTGATTGGTTTTGACCTATCCCACAAAATCCTATGATTGTTATTAAAATATCAGTGTTCACATATTTTCGACTTCGAAATTTGATTTTGCCTGATATAATTTTTACGTTCTTTTAAACGGGGAATTTTATAAATGCAATTTTTTGAACTTTGTACCTCATTAACTGGTTTCGTTTCAACTAGCATCGATCTTAATGTACTTTTGGTTTTAAATACTGTAACGATTGCCTATGCATTTTAGCTTATCTGATAGTCCAGGAAATTAAGGAATAATTAAATTTACTGGTAGGTCCACCATATTTATTTCTCTAATTGTATTAGCGTTGTTATTTTGTTGGCAATCCTGAAAAACTTACTCAACATTCAATGGATCTGTTTGCGCCACAAATAAATTTTAGATAATAAATAGTATTCTCCTACATTTACAACATAATATAAATGTTCGTGGAGCTGTGAACAAAGATAACAAGGTCTGACCAATGAGAAGGGTCAAATGGTCAAATAAAGTCGAAATAAATAAAAGGGCTTAGTCTGCAGCATCGAGAAATCTGCTAAATTTCTCGGGAAATGCTGAAACACAAACAAACCCGTTTCGCGAAACCCTTTAATGTATCCTCGCGAAACTGGAACGTTTGTTCACTTAATTTTTGGGAGAAAAAAATACAATGAATTAACAAAGAGCCAAGAACCGGAACTTGCTCAATATATTATACGCCCTGGGGCCAGCCAAAGGCAACTGCCAGAAATTAAATACGATTTCTAATGTTTCGTGCATATTTCAGTGAGAAGCAGTAGCGGTGTATACTGAAAAGCAGACAACGTAACCCTGAAAATAAAAGGCTTATTTCTTCGTTTCTCTAAGTAATTTTATTTTATAGAATCCACACATCGATTCTATTGAAACCGATATTTTGATTCGGGAAAGTTGTTTCGGGACGAGTGTCGAGAACAATGAGGTTGGGAGCTATGGCGTCACAATTGGGCGATTACTGCGGGTTTATCGGTAGCGACCAGAATCCCTGGGCTCACAATGCTGAGCCGGCTCCTCTGACCCGAGAAGTTACTTGGCTGGTGCTTACGTGCTTAGGTATAATTTAATCACGGACTACACCGACGTTAGTGTAGCATTGCGAAGACATTCAACAATCCTAAGATTGTTTCCAAAACAAAAAAAACGAGAAAATAATTTTCTGAGGAGTTATTCTTACAACTATCAACTATCCTAATAAATAGTCCAATAAAGTTATCGTGCTCGGCTTTAATAGGGGCCGCAAAAAAAATTCCAAAAAGTGTGATATTTTCAGGGTTGCTTGGGGACTGTCTCCTGAGTGTCCAACCAAAAGATAAACGCAGTTTCAGTTTTTTATGATCCATACTATGAATTAATATACAGGGCATTTCTTAAAAGCGGAGCGAACCAAATGTACTTTGCTCCTTAATAGCTTTATCCCAATTGTCCTACACTCGATAAGATTACTACGGTTTGCTACGGTTTTCCGTAGTAGGTACTTCTAGCTTTACCGGGAAAAGTCGGCCCTATATAGACGCAAATGGCAAAGAAGACAAAGTAATAGTAATTGCCCTCCTCCCCCGCACAAGCATTCAGTTGCTTCTGGGGTACTTCTAGTAAGAAATTCCAATGCCATTAGTAGGTAGGTATAGTTCTTGACAACGTCTACCGTCCGCCAGCAAATATTAACCAACCTTCGATAGCTCAGTTGGTAGAGCGGTGGACTGTAGTGGAACGACGTTTGTAGACATCCATAGGTCGCTGGTTCAAATCCGGCTCGAAGGAAACTTTTTTTATTATTTTTTAATATATTGTTTTGTACTTAAACTGTAAATTATTCTAAAAATTTTATATAACTGATTTGTTCATCAGAAAACAGTGCATGCAATAATTATTATTATTAGAAATTTTTGTTACAAATGGTAATTATTATGTACCTACCTGTGCCATCTTTTGAGAACTATCTGTAGTGCTACCTGAATTAATTTCTGTAGGCTTAGGGTTTATAGAATACTGCCCAAGATCTATTATAGCATTCGTCCATTCGTCCTCAGTGTGTCATCGATCCAGCCTAACCTTCCTTAAAACTTCTGCTTCTGTATCACAGATGGCCCCACTTAAAATAATTTCATTATTATTATTATTATTACAGTTTAGTTTTTTTATAGGTTTCAAAAATACAATGTACCGAGTACCTACCGAGTGATAAATATTTTAATTGGTGTTATATTTTGACCCTAGAAGCAAATTAGGAAATTAGAGGTCTTTTTTTTAATAAAATACCACATAATATGCAAGATTGTAGGTATTTATATTTTTGGTCCAATAAAAAGCTACTATAATCTGTTTTGCTCTTGAAGCTCCAGAGCTGCAATTTATTGCCAGAGTAGAAATTTAACTACCATAGGCAAATATATTATACGATCTTTGCTATAGGTAAGAATTTTATTTCGGCAATTTTATGATTACCACAGACCACAGCTATTTCTATAGATTTAGTTTCAATTGGAAATTAATGAACACACCCATTGAACACGCTCTAAGTACTTATTCTGTTCTTGAATTTTTAAATGAGGTTTAAATTTTCGAAAAAAATGTTGATTAAATAAACGTGTCTCTGTTTAATCAATATTTTCGTTGGACTTTTTTTTATTGAAAATGACATCTTTGAATTAAATAAATATAAGTATGCTGGTAGGACCACACAACCCAAATTTTGAATATGTAGATAGGTACCTATACAAGTCGAGGTAGGTACCTATCTAATGTTGCATGATCTTTGGAATAACATGACATCACTTCCAAAATTTGGTTTGTATGTAGGTATGTATTGGTGTACCTACTCATCTACAAATTTATATATAATACTTCAAAGTTGTTGTTTGTAACTTGCAATAAAGCCTATACATTTATAGTTTTTAGTATTTATTCAAACTATCACAAAGCAATTTTATAGAACACAATTCCATTTGGTTGCATTTTTTATCAATAAACTTTTTTATCACGAGACAAAAAATTACAAAAAACACCTATGGTACTCGTACCTAGATTGTTTTGTTACCAGCTACTTTTGTATAAAATAGCAATACTTTAAATTATACAGCGAGTTCCCAAAGTGGGGTCGAAATTAAAAAAATTGAATTTTCCGAACTACCTACCTACCCTCACCCTGTATAAACCACAGGGCACACATACTTCATTCTAACATTTCCTTACAATTCGAGGCATAATCATCCATCCTTAATTAATTATGCTTTATTCATCACGTTGGAACATATCAAACAAATCAGGTGTGCCATGAATGCCATGCAAACAAAAACGATAGCGTCTACATATTTGACAGTTACTTAGGGGCCTAACATAAAAATCCCGAATTTTTTCTATGGACAATTTTTTTAATAAATGATTTTTTTGTCAAAGTTGATTTTTTGCGAACACCTCGTATGAGCTAGACTGGCTATACTGCGCACAATAATACCTTAGGCAAAAAAATGTCACCAAACTGTGCGCCCTGATTTATACAGGGTATATTCTTAAAAAAATACCTAATATACTCGTAGTATCTTGAAAATTGGTCATTTAAAAAAGACTGCTATAGCCATGGAATAATCACCCAATCGAAATAGTAGTATATCTGTGTTCCTTAGGTTAATCCCTTCAAATTGACAGACAAGGGATAATCTAAAAAATATATAATGCCGAATTTTACTCGGCTCTTCATAGATTTCTAGAGTGCTCACAAGCAAAAGCGGACACACTGTATAATAAAACATCTGTAAAATGTTGTTTGAAATATTTTTAAGACACTACCTGTAACAAATTAAGAATATAATTATGTATATTTTGACCTTAAAATGAAGTTTAAGCAGAAATAATTCCTTCATTATAGTATGTATAGGTAGGTACCTGTTTTTTCCGTTGCTTCAACAAATATTTTTATCTATTACCGAACTAATTTAACAAAATGAAAATGGTTTATTGCTTGACAAACTAAATTTACTAATTTAACAAAATGGCCTATAGGCCGTCAGATAGTGACAGATCTAGGTGCCCCATTTTCGCATACAAGCTTCGAAGAGGGTTAAAAAGTACATCGAAGCTGAGTAGAATGAAGGGAAATTTACGAGTGGCCCCTGGGAATAATATAGGAAAATTCGATTTTCCTATATACAGAGTGTCTCACTTAAGAGTGAAACAACCCTATATAACTTCTTTAATTTTTAACCGACCAGAACGAACTTTTTACCAAATGTAGATGGCATTGTTGCCTACTTATTTCCAAAAAATTAGTTGCCTACTCCAAAGTCAAAGCCACCTGCGATGCCACAAACGAGGCTAAAAATCCGAAAGTCATATTATTCATTTTTTTTCAAAAAAATTTAGTAGAAAGAGTTGTTCAGAATCGATTCAGAACGCTAAATACAAAATTTTGTCAAAATCAAAAAATATTAAATAAATAAAATTAAAGTAAAAATTTAAAATTTAAATTTTTAAAATTTGTTTTGTAGCTCTTATTTTAAAATAATTACTTTATGAAAACAACTTGCCTTCAAATTATTAAATTGCTGTTTTTGGAATTTAATTTTTTTAAATTAATATTTTTTGATTTTGTCAAAATTTTGGATTTAGGGTTTTGAATCGATTCTGAACAACTTTTTCTAGTAATTTAAAAAAAAAGCCTAGTATGACTTTCCGATTTTTAGCCTTGATTGTGGCATCGCAGGTGGCTTCGACTTTGGAGTAGGCAACTAATTTTTTGGAAATAAGTAGGCAACGATGCCATCTACCTTTGGTAAAAAGTTCGTTCTGGTCGGTTAAAAATTAAAGAAGTTATAGGGTTGTTTCACTCTTATGTAAGACACTCTGTATAATATATCTATGTTAATTATGTACCTGTACTTAATATGTTTTTTTATGTTTTTCGGTCTAGTAACGATGTACATTTTGGGCTTGTGTGGAAAAATCGGCCAAAATCTCGATTTTTTCATACAAGATTACGCCCTTATTTCAACCCTTTAGCCACCTGCAACACTCAAGCCTTTGGTTTTCCGAAGCCAGGTTCTATTAATGAATCATTTAGTGAAAACGGCTTGCGTGAAAATATGGGCAACAGCCACGTTTTATTTCTGTCGAATAATCTATATATGTTATTCCCAGGGGCCACTCGTAAATTTCCCTTGATTCTACTCAACATCGATGTACTTTTCAACCCTCTTCGAGGCTTGTATGCAAAAATGGGGCACCTAAATCTGTCACTATACCTATCTGACGGTAGGGACGGTCTACTATTGCTTGGCAAATTTTACATGCTGAACTGTATTCTTGCTATCAATCACATCACATAAATTGCAAAATGCCCTGAATTGATTTTCCTGAACACATCTCTGATTTGATCTTGTTTTCACAAGAGTAATTATTTAACTTGCTGGTTGTTATAATTTATAATATAATATGCTCTTCTATACGTATTGTCAAGATCATATATGAAAGAAACTTAAACATGATCTTTAGATCAAAACAAACAAACTGTATTATTTGACTTGACCCCTCAGCAATTCTCAAAATTCGGCGCTTGTGATAAGTATAGTCTGCAAAACTACGTAATTCCCAAGTCCCATATTAGGTCTCCTAGATGTATTTTTATAATAATATTTATACAAGTAATGAGAAATAAACAGAAAAGTATTTCTTAGAAAAATCTTAGACAACCATGTCCACGAATTTTATTGCGTAGTCAATATTTAAAAAATATATATTATTTCCAAGTGAATTGTCAGCCTTGAAAACTTTAAAGGCATTTTAATCTATTTGTTGTAGTGTTTGGTTAAATATCTACAAGATATTAAAATTGGGCGATATGAATTACTCCCATGCCCATGTCAGGTTTGTTTATTTGGTAAATACCTTAATATTTCTTCTCTATGTATTTTTTTTTAGTAAGTAGGGAGGGAGAGTTTACAGTTGTATAAATATATCAATCGACTAAAAGAATCAAGATATATAATACAATTTAAAAATAAGAAATAACCTAATAAAAGTTTATTTGCTTTTATTACTGGAAATAAAATAATTTGTTTAAACATTATAAATTATGTGCATAATCTTATGATGTGATTACCTACAAATTTTATGCAAATATCGACTTGGACATTTTTTATAAAAATGTTCTGGCTATTCCATGCCTGAGCCACCTAACAATAGCTTTGATAAATAAAATATTATTACGTAATATTTGATGGGCATATTGTTAAAAATTCCATACCTGCCCATATAGAACATATTTAACAATATTTTTGAACCTTTTTTAACAATTATTATTTTATAATGGTAAATAAGGTTTTATTTATTTATTTCATTTAGAATCGAAGAAAAGCTCCATGAAAATAGATTGGGACGCGCGCGCGTGTCCCACATTAGAAATATAACCCTTGTAACCCTGCATATTGAAAGTTACTCACTCTTCACGAAATGTCGGGAACTACAAAGTCTACAAACATGAAATTTGGCAGGTAGGTTCCTCATACGATGTAGGCAACAGCTAAGAATCGGACTTTCCAAAGTTCAACTACTATGGGATTGGGAAAGGAGGATCTCCAAAACTATAAAACCTAAACAAACTTGAAATTTGACAGGCACCTAGGTTCTGTAACTTAACCTTCAACCCTTAAGGGAGTGAAATAGGGAGGGGGATCTCACGACCTGTGCATGGGAAATGTGGAAACTGAAACCATATAAAGCTTAAAAACTTCAAATTTGACTGGTGGTACATTCCATGCATCCGCTCTTTCGTACCAAAATTCAACCTCTAAGTTGGTGAAGTCGGGGTTAAAAATGTGAATTTCCACGAGTGAAGTTGCGGGTAACAGCTTAGTTCTCAATAAAAATCAAATCTTAACCTAAAATTCGGAATTAAGCTATTTCAAAAATAGAGATTAAACTTATGAAAATTGTGCTTATTTCCGAGTTTAAAGTCAGAAATAGTTCACTTGATTTGTATTTTATTGAGAACTAAGCCGATGAACGCATGGAAATTTCCACTTTGAGCCGCCATTTTATCCCCTTAGAGGATGAATTTTAAAAAATCTTTTTGTGTATAGGCTTTACAGTTTTGGAGGTTTTCCCCAATCCCATAGGGTTTGAACTTTAGAAAATCCCCTTCCTAGGGGGAAAATTTTAGTTAGAAATTGAAAAAAATTGAACAAAATGGAGGTGATGTACCCTTTTGCCTCCAACTTTTGTCTGCATATACGCCTATCGTGTAAGCAAATCATTCTTTAGAATCAGTATTAGTTTTATAATACTTAGTAAGAAAATTACAGAAAATGAACGGTGTACAGGTTTATTCACTGAGAATTGACCCCCCACCTAACTTTTTTGTTTTTTAAGATAAAAGGGTGATTCAAAAAACAAAATCAATGGTTCGGCGAATACTTTTTTATGCCATGACCGTTTAGTGTACAGGGTGTTCCAAAAAAGTAGGACCAATGGCAATTTAATTTTTTAAGTGGAACACCCTGTATATTATTGATAATGATATTAAACTTTGTGGCATTATCTTTTTCCGTTTTTGAAAAATTCCGTATTCAAATTTTATACTAAATTTATTTAACTCGAATTTGTGGATCTCGTGATAAAGATAGACGATCAATGTAATAACGAAAAATATTTGTTTTAAACAAGAGAGTAATATAGTGAAACTCCAAAATATTTAGGAGCCTTTTCAAATTTTACTGATTATATTCTCGAAATAAAGAATTTCAGGAAAATCGTAAAAGCTTTTAAACATTTTGGAGTTTCACTATATTACTCTCTTGTTTAAAACAAATATTTTTCGTTATTACATTGATCTTTGTCACGAGATCCACAAATTCGAATTAAATAAATTTAGTATAAAATTTGAAAACGGAATTTTTCAAAAACGGAAAAAGATAATTCCACAAAGTTTAATATCATTTTGATTGCCTTGATGAGCAGATTTCAAAAATCGAATAATATACAGGGTGTTCCATTTAAAAAAATTAAGTTGCCATTGGTCCTACTTTTTTGGAACACCCTGTACACTAAATGGCCATGGCATAAAAAAGTATTCGCCGAACCATTGATTTTGTTTTTTGAATCACCCTTTTATTTTAAAAAACAAAAAAGTTAGGTGGGGGGTCAATTCTCAGTGAATAACCCTGTACCTACCTATTTAAAGATTTAAATAATGATCATTTTATACCAAAGTGTACAACACCCACATTTTGTTCCCTTTCTTCTTTGATTTTTTGACAAATATTTACAAAGGTACAAAATTTGAACTCGATATTTCAAAAAACACTAATTTCTTTTTAGAGATGCTAAGTCTGAAATAAAAAAAATAGCCAAATAATAAATTGCAATATTTCGTAAACCAAATCCCAAATAAAAAATTTTCAATTTAAGTTATTAATAAAATAATTATTTTTTACATTCAATTTCAAAATCGCAGTGTATAAGAAAAAATCCATGTCAAATTATATATAATTACCCATTTCTTTAAAATATCTAAAAGTAATAAGATACCACGATTTTTATTTTCGAATATTCTATTTTTAAACATTTAAAAGTCTATTAATGAGCATATTGCTCTTCAATTTTTCAGTTACTGTATCTCTTATTATTTCATTGGACAATCAACTAATGTTAAGAAGAAAAACAAGAAAATACCTGAAAACACGCATTAAAGGTTGATATTTATTATACAATAATGTATTTTTTGTCCATAATGTAGAAAATTAGTCTTATTGCTTTTTTGCTGCGGTTTGCGAGAATTTCAGCAATCTAAAATCGACTTCCTAACTTCCTATGACATTTCTTGCTTACGTAGACGAAATGCGGTTTAAAAATCCTTGAGACAATAAAATAGGTACATAAAATTTTGTTAATTTCAAAAAATGCCCGTTCTTCGTAATTTTTTCAATAAATGAAAAAAAAAACGGTGGTACCGTCCAATGCCTCGGGCACTGGCGTTCGGCCGGTGCGACCTCCCGAAGGCCGCTTCCGTATAAAAGCCGGCCAGCTGCCGATAAGCCCATCAGTCATCACGCAGCGCGCTCCACAGACAACGTCCGACAACCGAGAGGCCATTTCCAACAGTTTCCGAGATGAAGCTGACGATCTTCTGCGTTTTCTTCGCCGTAGCCGTGTTGGCATTCGCCTACGCCAGCGGTAAGAGTTTTTGAAAATGTTTAGATGAATTTTTCTTGACTGATTTAAAGAACGAAACTATAGACAAAATCATTAGTTACACAACAATACTTTATTTGGCTATTCATCCTAATATTAACAGTTTTGTAATAATTTTTATCGACTTGCTGCCGCAAAGCTTATCTTAGTTTTTGTTTGCTGTGTTTTTGCAAATCCTGTTCATTTTTTTCTTCAGAATACCGGTGTGATATGTGATATGTGGTGTAGTTAATATCCATTTTAAATATTTTGTATATTATGCGAAATTTAGATGTGTTAGAAGTAGGTATAGGCAGAACTTTCCACATTCACAAGGAATTTGATAAATGCATTTTTTCAACTTTGTTTTTTATTAAATGGTTTGGTTTTAACTAGCCTTTTGGTTTTAAATACTGTTCTGACATTAAAAAGATTGTCTCGTTTTAGCTTTCTAATGCCAGAAGATTGTTTAAAACCAAAAATACATTAAGATCCATACTAGTTAAAACTAAACCAAATAATGAGGAACAATAAGTTCAAAAAATTACATTTATAAAATTTCTTGTGAATGTGGAAAGTTCTATATTGGGGAGACTTGTAGGCAATTTAACGTTCGTTTAAAAGAACATTAAATTTATATCAGTCAAAATCAAATTTCAAAGTAAAAAAAATGTGAACACAGAATATAAAAATAGCAGTATAATAACATCAGTGAAGAATATTATTCCTCTTATGTTTTACATTTTATTACAGAGGGTCAATCTGGGAGAATTCTATAGGTGTACATAACTATTTTATGGCATTTTTTGTTAATGTTTTATTTTTCCCATCGCATTAAATATTCAAATGATATTTTATATATGCTCTGGATAAATATAATTCTAAACGTGTCATTTTCTCGAATTAAATATAACTTTGTTTATTATATGGTATTCCCATATCTCCGCCACTGGCTATTTGAAACATACATGCTGTGCACAAAATTTTCTTTGAATATTTTTAACAGTTAGAAAAGTTGAAAAAACGTTACAATTTTTAGGAATTTTTAAATCATTTCAAAAAGAGATCACTGCGGAATATAAATTTATTTTATAGATTTCTATAACCTTTTATAGATTTATATAACCTGCCTGCCAGTTTAAAAAATAAAATAAATAAAATGTTACCCCGGATTGTGTTGACAATAGAAGAAAAAAATTATTATTGGATTTTACGACAAATCCTGCTTCTTGAAAAATTAGCTTCCCATATAAAATCTTAGATCAGATGTAAGTAAGTTTATAAATTAATAAAATATTAAATGCTTTTAGAGACAAAAGTAGGTACTATTATTTTTTATTTTAGACCAAATGTTTATGAAACAACTTTCTTATTTAAACATCTTGTCTAAAATGAACCAGTAGGTACATAGTACTCTTCATGGTACTCTTCAATCATCATTTTCATTATTTCTTAATTTATTAGTCTCCCGCTAGCCTTATAAATTTTTAATTTCTTTTTTGTGGGATAGTAAGAAATTTTATACAGGGTGTAAAATTAACCACTCTATATTTTTTTGTATTTTTGAAATATGCTTATCAAGGCAATCAAAAAGATATAAAGCTTTGTATCATTATCATTTTCCGTTTTTGAAATATTCCATGTTCAAATTATTGTAGGTATACTAAATTTATTTAACTTGAATTTGTGGATTTCGATAAAGATAATTTAATATGATCAATTCAATACCAAAAAATATTTGTCTAGGAATTTCCTAAAATTCTTATTTTATTTCGAGAATATGGAATATCAGTAAAATCTGAAATGCTCCTATAAACATTTTGGAATTTATTATGTTATTGTATTGCTTAAAACAAATATTTATTGGTTATAGCTATAGCATTGATCGTTCGAGATCCACAAATTCAAGTTAAATAAATTTAGTATACAATTTGAAATCGGAATATTTCAAAAAGGGAAATAGTACAAGTTTTATATCATTCAAAGATACAAAAATATATAGGGTGTTCCTTTTTCAAAACATAAGTTGGATTTGCCGCGCATTTTCGAAACACCTTATATAACATTTCTTACCATTTTAACCCAGGAAACTGCATAAAATACCCTACAATGTTTATTTTAAACTTGTTTTCTATCAAATAAAATTAAAACTTATAGGCGATGTGGGCCTGGACACCCTGTACATCTGATCTAAGATTTTTATGTGGTATTTTTTTTTTCAAAAGTAGTTTATTAAAAAACTGATTCCGTTGTAGGTAAAATTTCCCTCCTCTTGCCAAAGTAAAATATTAATTTATTTTCGAAATTAATACATTTTATTAAATTAATATTAATAAACGATATTCTAAAACTTAAAATAGAATGCAGCTAACTCTATCATAATATCATAAATCCTCGCTGGTTTTTTCTAAGATTGTTAAGTATACCTAGATATATTTTGTTCCCATTTGAAAACTCCCACTGTTTTAAGAAATGAATGGCACAATTTAAGTGGTTTCAAGTGAATGGTTTTTATATTTAAATAATGCCGAAGTCAACTGACGTTAATAATAATTGTTATTATTCTTTGTGGGTCTTACAATAATTATGGACCCATAACCATTTTTGTGTAGTAACCAAGCAGTTGCAGGTATATACTCTTTTTCTTTTTTTCTCTTACAGACAAAACTATTAATAGAGTAATGGTTTAATTTTCACTGACAATAATTACCAACAACACTCGTTGGTTGGATTTTTTAGGAATTTTAAGATCAAACAGTTTAAATGCGGCATAGGAAATTATAAAATTACAGTACAACTACCCTAACAATGTTATACAATGTTTATAATATTTTTTTAATTCGGGTCTGAAAATGTAACGTATTCCCATACCATAATATTATTATATTATATTTAGGTAATTTTGTAATTTGGACATGTTTGTATTATCTGTTTACCAGAGTTTACTGTTTTGGCTATTTCTACAAGCCAGCAACGTAATTTTGTCGATGATTAATTATTTTGCTATCCATTATAATTTTGTCAATATCGGCCATCAAAAATTTTACTGGCAAATATTTAGTAACAACTGACATTTTCATGATTTGATTCTCGCAAGGAGAGTTTATCTTTCAAATTATCACCTTTGGTGACATTACGAAAAGAGGTCATTACCAATCGGGATATGATCAAGGAATATTCAAATTCCAAAATGAAAACAAAATTATCTATTCTTGGAGCACTTAACACTTTCCCTTGAAACCGATAAAATAATTGTAGAGTTAGGAATCTTGTTAAAAGTTTAAAATAGTAGATAGACTTTGCTTCATGATGGGTGGCTGTTAAAGCTAAATATAGAAATTAATTATTATTGAGTAGTAATTTCGATTCTATTTATGAACTGATAGTGCCACAATAATTAATTTGTTATAAATATTTCTATTGTTAAAAAGACAGGGACTTTCATACCATCAAACCTGCTGAAGTAGCTATAAGGATTTAACCTAACACCGAATTATAAACAATGAACAATGACCCTTTAAAATTTTAATCTACCAACATTTCCAAACAAAATATTAAGATTTCTTAAGTAGGCTTATATGTTTTTTTAAATAATCCAGTTTATTAACAATAAAATTGTGCAAATATTTTTTGCAAAAGATAATTCAAGTTAATAAAATATATTGTTAATGAATAAAAAATACATTGTTAATGAATAAAAAATACATTGTTAATGAATACTTTAAGATATAACATTTATTATCAAAAAGTTTTAATATTTGCACTTATTTCGGATTGATATTTCCTTGACAGGTTCTCGCAAAAAGACCAATTTGAGCAATGTGTTTATATATTGTTTTATTGTTAAACAATCTTACTATGCCAACGTTTCGCCTACAATTTTAGGCATTTTCAAGGCTAAAATGTGTAATATATAATATATTTAAAATTATTTGAAGTACATGTATGGGCACAATACACTTACAGCAATACATAGTTTCAATGACAGGTACATAACAATACATTTTTTCCTACTCTTTAAAACATACAATTTAAAAATATTCTTGAATATAAAACATAACAATCGTTACATGTCAGGGATTTTTTATCATTTAGAAGTTATTTTTTGTGTTCACAATTCTATTTTTATACTTAATGTTATGTACCTCTCGTCTCTCATTGAAACTATGTATTGCTGGTAAGTGTATTGTGCCCATACATATACTTCAAATAATTTTAAATATATTATAGTATATACACATTTTAGCCTTGAAAATGCCTAAAATTGTAGGCGAAACGTCGGCATATTAATATTGTTTAACAATAAAACAATATAAACACATTGGTCAAATTGGTCTTTTTGCGAGAACCTGTCAAGGAAATGTTAAATCTAGTGATATTATATTATATTGATTATATGTTATATTATATTATATTGTTAGGATATAATTTTTTTTTTTATAAATAACCGGACTCAATTAATTTTTGGTTTTTCTCTTCAGGTGATGACAGATGCAATCCTGGAGATGTAAAGCAAGAGGACTGCAATTCTTGCACCTGCAAAGGCGGAGTATTCGTTTGCACTAGGAAGAGATGCACCGTAAAACGTGAAGGTAATTTTAGTGTAATTATCTCAAATAAAAAAGCACTAATTCTCGATATCATTCTAAAGAGAACTTTTAAACACATTATAGGATTTGCTTTAGTCCCAAAGTGCAAAAAATAGTAACGCTTCTTTTGATTTTGATCCTATAATTTTTAATGCCCAACCCCTGTCCAATACCATAAATAGTTCATTTTTTATGATTTCTTTTGATTTTTCGGCCGATGGAGAAGCATGCAGTAAGGGAGAGACCAAGCAAGTGGATTGCAACACTTGTACTTGCGCAAAAGGAGTTTTCGCATGCACACGAAGGATTTGTGTAAATCGTGGAAAAGGTAATAAATATGTTTTACTTATTTATTTGTGAATCAGAATCAACTTGTTTGAATGTATTGGAGAATTATTTCTTTAATTTCTTTTTATTACACTCGTTTTCCAATTCACTACAGTATCATTCTTTAAATCTTTCAGCTGGATCTAGGACCAAGCGTGGTATGTATTTTATTCATTCACGATTTATACATACTAACTTATTAATGCTTTTTGGTGATCGTTTTCCTAACATTGCATTATAAATTATTAATTCAAATCACCAGAAACAAATGGGTCTATTTACTTTGAAATTTTTTAAATGTTTTTGTAATAAATAGAGACACTATACAGTGTGGTCATTTAAGTGTGCAACATATGGGTCTTTTTTTATTAATTGCACAACCAAAATACAGACATTGCCGAAAGTTGATGCATGTTCAATAATCATATTAGGTGCACTTAGAATGGTTGCAAGTTAAACAGCATACAGGGTAGGTCAAAAAATATAAAGAGTAAAGTACCTTTATTTCAAAAAATTCAGCAAAAGTTTATTTTAGAATTAGAAGCTATGCTTAAATACAAAAAACATAGCCTCCGAAGAAAAAAAGTCGTCAATTAATTTCCACAGTTTCTTAATAAACATTTAAAATAAAACATGAAGTTTGTGATTCTCTAAAAAATTAAAAATCTAAGTTAATTTTACAAATAAATATGCTTGAATTTGAACAAAGTTTTGCGAAATTGATATAGTTTTGATTGATTTATGAAACTGTTTAGGGTGAATATTAAAACAATTTTTTTAGGAAATTATTAATGTTTTTCAAAAAAATATATTTCTTTTTCTTAAGAGGCCATGTTTTGGTATTTAGGCATAACTTTTAATTATAGACAACTTTTTTTAATAACATTTTGCTGAATTTTCTGAAATAAGGGTACTTTACTCTTGTACAATTTTTATATTTTTTTACCTGCCCTGTATGCTGTTTGACTTACAACCAGTCTAAGTGCGCCTAATATGATTATCGAACATGCACCAACTTTCGGGAATATTGGTATTTTCGGTGTGCAATTAATAAAAAAAAAACATATGTTGCACACTTAAATGACCACACTGTAGAGTAGTGCTTTCTCCATTAAGGCTTTATTTTTTCAATATTTTTTTATCTAACTTGGTATCTAGCTTGAATTACATAAACTTAATTTTTTGACATATTCATACAGAGTGTCTCACTTAGGAGTGAAAAAACCTTATAACTTCTTTAATTTTTAACAGAGCAGAACGAAATTTTTATCGAAGGTAGATGGCATTGTCGCCTACTTATTTCCAAAAAATTAATTGTCTACATCAAATTCAAAGCCACCTGCGATGCCACAATCGAAGCTAAAAATCCGAAAGTCATATTAGGCTTTTTTTTAATACTAAACAAAGTTGTTCAGAATCGATCCAGAACACTAAATCCAAAATTTTGTTAAAATCAAAATAGTTAAATAAAAAAATTAAGTAAAAATTAAAAAAATTGTTTTGTAGCTTTTAATTTTATCTTGAAATGATTACTTTTTGAAATCAACTAGCCTTCCAAACTTCCATGGCACACTTTTCTAAACGCAGAAAATTCTTAAATTGTTATTTTTGGACTTTTTTTATTTAGTATTTTTTTTTATTTTAACAAAATTTTGGATTTATGGTCATGGATCGATTCTGGAAAACCTTTTTTAGTTAATTTTTTTTTGAGAAAAAAGCCTTATATGATTTTCGGATTTTTAGCCTCGATTGTGACATCGCAGGTGGCTTTGACTTTGGAGTAGGTAACTATTTTTTTTTTGGAAATAAGTAGGCGACAATGCCATCTACCTTTGGTAAAAATTTCGTTCTGGTCGGGTAAAAATTAAAGAAGTTATAAGGTTGTTTCACTGTTAAGCGATACACTCTGTATATGATTTTAGCCGTTTTTTTCTGAATATAGGTCATAAAAACTCTACTTTGGAGCAAAATTTCAGTCTTAATCTCAACTTTCAAGGCCTACTACGATTTTTTTCTAATAGAAAATCACGAAAATTATTTAGCGATTTTCTTATCACCACAGCGTTAAGCCCCACATATCAAATTTGAACAAAATATATACAGGGAGTTCCATTCTGCGGGTTGTCAAATTTGAGCAAAATAGGAATTTTAAAGGCACCTGGCAAGTCTAGTGCACCATGGAATCCCCTCAAGACAGTTGAATGGTAAAGTGATGGTGGGGTTGCAAAGATCCAATACGCTTCCCCGCTGTAAAGTAAATAGACCCATCGCCTTTCTAACTCATTTCGCCTAACCCCACCTTCACCGCGCCATCTATAACGCTCCCTAGACGACCAATTGGCCGACGAGATGAAGACCACGCCGTGCGCGCCTGGCGACTACTTCAAGGTCCAATGCAACACGTGCTACTGCCGCCCGGACGGCAGCGGCTACCTCTGCACCAAGAACCTGTGCGCCGGCAACGACTTCGCCGAGCCCTACTCGACGACTTTCTTGCCGTACGATTCCGGCCACACGGTCGTGATATCCTCCGCTGGCGTGAAAGTTGGCGGTGACAGCGACGTGTACTTCAACTTCAACCCAGACACCTGGCCCGAAAGAAACTCCGACGTGGCGCTCAAGACGCCCGATTTCAACACCCTGGACAACTCGTTGAGCACCAACGCTCAAGACAACCTCGGCGTGGGCAAGGCAGCTCCCATCGAGGACGTTATACGGGACAGATCGGAGATCACGTCCACCCCATCTTCATAGATGACTTGATTGTTTTAGTTTGTGTTCGTTGTGTTTGTTTGTTTGCATGGGGGACTAGGTGTAGGAGTTAGATGACGTTGTTCTGCATGCTGACAATCTGTTCTCGACTTTTTAGAAATCGAGTTCACCTGCATACCAGGGCAGGTGTTCAGAAAGAGTTGCAACTCTTGCGAATGCACTCGGGATGGAAAGAACGCGATATGTAGCACAGATCTATGTTCTACGACAAGCGAAGCGCCAACCATATCATCTAACTCTACGCCTAGTTCCACTGAGAAGTCTGATGCGGTTAACTGATGGACTGGGTAGTTTTTAAGGTTTTTTGACTACGGCTAAATTGTTAGCTTTGTATTTTTTCTGTAACTTTGTCTTAATGCACGGTGCGATAATAAATTTTTCAGATTTTTACGCTTTTTTTATTGTGGGTGTGCTTGGACGCTTATTTCTTACTTTGCTTTTGGTGACAGATTTTAATGCAAGTGTTACTTCAACATTACCATGTGAAAGTTTTGAAGAATAAATCGGCAAAGATAAAGTTAATGTAATATTAGGATCTTTAATTTTTATTCTTTTGCAGAAGGTTTATTCTTTATTTCAGAAATTACGCTTATACAAGGTAAAAACAAATTTTATTTTTTTAAGAGACGCATAATATGTAGGTATATTGCCTTTTAGATAAAAAATACTCCTTTAAATACAAACAAAGAAGTATCATCTTCAGGATTGCTTTGAATATTGAATATTTAATTATAGTGTGTCAATACTGCGATGTTCAGATAAGTAGAAACATTTTTTTACGATGAAATTCGGTCTTTGTAAAAAATTCGCTTGCCGAGAAAATAAGATTACAATTATAAAAATATTAGATCACATACAGTGTGTCCCCGGATAGAGTTAACTATACCTACTTGTAAAAAAATTATTTTCAATTTTTCGAAAAAAAGTCTTTCTTGATAAAAAAAAGTTTGTTGTCCTTAAAATAAGATTGGCATGGAAAAAGTTAACATTACTTATACTGGGTGACCAAAAAATTGAAAAAACGTTAATTAGCATAAGAATAAACTACCTCTATTTGTAGAGATACTGCAAAAAGTAGTTATAATGAAAATTTGTTCAGCGTGGTAAGTTATTTCAGTGTACAAAATTTCAAAGCGTTAGGCCTATTTTGATTCGTGATTTTTTTTCTTATTTTCTTCGAATAAATAATTTTCTGTGGGTAGTTCGACAAAACTGTATAAATAAAAGTTACTCGGGGTAGGAAACTGTACGATAGAAAAATCTTTGACAATCCTGACCTACTCCTCCAATATTTTCCAAAATACAAAGTAGGCCTAGAATTGTTAAATTTTGTCATCATGCGCAGTTTTTAATTCTGTGTAATTCTTGTTAATACAGTTTTATCGTACTATTTACAGCAAACTATTTAATCGAAGAAAAACAAGAAAAAATCAAAGTAGGCCTAACTCTTTGAAATTTTGTAACTTACCACGCTAAACAAATTTTCTTTATAACTTTTTTCAGTAGGTATCTGTAGAAATAGGGGCAGTTTACTCTTATGCTAATTAATGTTTTTGCAATTTTCTGGTCACCCAGTATAAGTAATGTTAACTTTTTGAATGTCAATCTTATTTTAAGGACAAGCAGACTTTTTTGTCAAGAATGACATTTTTCGAAAAATTGAGAATAATTTTTTTTACAAGTATAGTTACCTAACTCCAGCCGGGAACACACTGTATACAAGTTGCTGAGAAATTAGGAAAACATAAAAATAATTCAAGAGAGAAGTACCATTATTTATAATTTTACACATAATTTTTTGTAAAAGAAAGCTGTTTATAATCTAAAAGAAAGCCTCAGCACAAAATTTGAAATCCAAATATTGAATTCTATGCTTTCATTTTTTAAGTTGAATTTAAGAAATTGATAGAGAAAATGTGGAAATTACTGGAGGATAATGTAGAGTAATTTTTTCCACAGTAGTAAAAATTGTTATTTTTTTTTATTGTTTTTTCTTCTACAACAAGTCTGATTTAGATACAAAAATTCAACACTGGATATAAAAAACAATTTATCTTTGTATTTGCTCAAACCAAAGATTAGATATGTAGGTGTGTGACACATTCGTCAATAACTAGGGATAGGGAAATATGAGATATTTTTATGACTAACTTACTAGGAACATACTAATACTACAGGAAACATTATCTATTCTAAATCCATGGGAACGTATACAGAATTCCTTTTCAAAACGTATGTGGGCTATTATTATCTCTCATTGATAAAATTCTCAACATCCTTTTTTATTTTAAACTGTACATACGTATGCATTCCAGTGCAACATATATATAGAATAATTCTTTTTCTTTCTTAATCATTCATATTAATAACAAAAACCAAATTTACATTGCTATGACATGATATATTTATTATTTACTTATATCATATTATGTTGTGGTGGCTTTTTGGGACTTTGGGTTATCTTACATTTACTTATCAGCTATCTATAGGTACGTTAACATAAAATTTTTGTTTATATTACCATATGCTCCATTAGCGAATAAAATTAACCAATAATGTCTGTGTACTGATATTTAACTGTTTCGTTGTTTCTTTTGTAGATTTTTGTTTTTTCCATTAATTTAATTGGTACCTATTGTTTATATCTGCTACCATATTATTCACTGATGGATCATAATCACTACCTACTTAATTAATTTTGGAAATGAAAATTTAAAATTTCTCGTTTTTAGCAGCTGCCCAGCAAGCCCAGGATCCCAAGTCATGTGAACCTGGTACAGTGTTTCAGATTTCCTGCAATACCTGTAACTGTACTCCAAAAGGAGTAGCAGTTTGTACACAGAAAGCATGTCTATAGGAAGCTATTGTAGATATCGGTTTGTACTTACCTTATTTAAATAGTCCGGTGAACAATAATTATTGTTGTTTAGAATTAGAATAGCGAATAAAAATAAAATTATAAAAAATATTACTCCTGTTTTTATTTTTCCTAAAAATGGGTACGTACACTACATAATAATAAAAATATATTGATTCTAAAAATGGAGACATCTCACGTGGACTAGCCGAATCACATACATATTGATTCTGCTCGGTACATACATTTCTAGTTTTACTTTCATTTAGTAGTTCTTGGAGTTTAGAATAAATCAGCCATCGTCCAATAGATGGCGCGCTATATCAAACAACGAATTAAAAATTGACGTCACTAATACCACAGACATATATAGCTTCGCTAGCTATATAGGTCTGTGCTAATACCAAAGATATAGGTTGTATATATATTTGCTAATACTAATACTACCTAATTTCTTTATGAAAACAGCTAGGCACAGAAAATTTACATAATTGTATCACTTGTCAAATATCACTCTACATAGCTATGCGAGGAAAGCAAAGCTACTAATTAAATGGTCATGTCATAGTGGAAAGAGAAAACAAACAAATATTTTCAATAAAATTAATAATAGTAATACCTAAGCAACCACATGCTTGTACTGGAGAGAGGTAGCAAAAACTACTTATTATTCAAAGCCATTTGTAGCTTTTTTCTGCTCCAAAATATTATTTAACTTTTAGACGGCCAGATAGTGACAGATTTAGGTGCCCCATTTTCGCATACAAGCCTCGAAAGAGGGTTGAAAAGTACCTACATCAATGTTGAGTAGAGTAAAGGGAAATTTATGCGAGTAGCCCCTGTATAATATAAGGGGTAATTCTTGGCTTATTTCATGACTAAAACTTCATATAAACGTAGGTCCGCAAACGCTTCGTTACCGATCTACAGGGTGTTGAAATTTCAAGATTTTTTAGTTTTTTCATTATAGCTCCTACAGTTTATGAGATATTTAGCTTAAATTTGGAATATAGGTTACGCTATACGGCCTACATCACTGGGCATGACAATAATTGGTTGTGTGAATCTACAGGGAGATATTTTTTCAGGGGTCATGCCCCCTTTTCTGCCCCTGAACATTTTTGCGGTGTGCCGCTGGTAGATTGTAAAGTACAAAATAAATTTCCTGTTTCGTTTAGAAACTTTTTAGTTTCTTTCAGTTTTTTCGTACCTGCGACCATTATCGAAAAAAAAAATAAAAAGCTATTTTCTGTAATTCCCTAGAGGGGTAAAATTAGTGTAGTAGGCTCTGGCATTATTTGGATAATGTCTTGTTTTTATTAATTTCTGACAGTTCGCATTTGAAATCGTAACTTGTGTCTGCATAGGTTTATAAATTAAAGGTTTCAGTTTTAAACTGTAAAGTCTAATAGTTATTTATGTACCAAGGCACTGAAGTTCAACTTTTTATGACTCATGCGGAATTTAGTTGCCGAGGCCTCTGGCCGATACAAATAAACCACATGAGTCATAAAAAGAACTTCAGTGCCGAGGTACGAGGTACATATATTATTATTTTTTTTTAATCGGAAAAAAAAAATGTTTTGTTAGCCAAGAAAATAATAATAAGTGATCACCCGTCCATGAACCGACTACGCGCGGCGTTGCTTGACTTTGACGATCGCTCTACCTAGGATATTTTTTTCGGATTCGAACAATGCTCTACCTAGGTCAAGTATGACAAAGACACGGCGGCTTCGAGTAGAAAAACCAAACTGCTGCTTGTTGTGCAGCCTCCATAATAAATCTATTGATATTCAAACCTACTAAAATATTTATAGATTGATTGATAGATAGATAGATTGCGCTGCTCTAGGTAACAATTTCGCAATGTGTACGAATAGTTAAATGGGCCTTTACTGGCCGGGTTTTGAATATTTGGTCACTTTTGACGGGCGATGGCTCCGCGTCTGACGTTTGATGTTTACATCTCGCCAAGCGCCAAGGCCTACTTATTGAAAAATTCGTACAATAATGGGTTACTTCAGTGCCGATTTCTGAGCTTTTAATGATGATTTTGGGACACTTTACTGCCGATTTCAAGAAATAGTTATTTATGTACCAAGGCACTGAAGTTTAACTTTTTATGACTCATGTGGAGTTTAGTTGCTGAGGCCTCTGGCCGAGGCAAATAAACCACATGAGTCATAAAAAGAACTTCAGTGCCGAGGTACATATTATATTTTTCTTGAAATCGGAAAAAAAATGTTTTATTAGGCAAGAAAATAATAATAAGGGATCACCCGTCCACGAACCGACTACGCGCGGCGTTGCTTGACTTTACCGATCGCTCTACCCAGCACAAGCATAATGATGTACGGCACCTTCTGACAGAAAAACCAAACTGCTGGTTCTTGTGGAGCTTACACAACAAATCTATTGTTTTTCAAATTTACTAAAATATGTATACTGAAGGATTGCGCTTCTATAGGAAACAATTTCGCAATGTGTACGAAAAGTTAAATGAGCCTTTATCGGCCGGGTTTTGAATATTTGGTCACTTTTGACGGGCGATTTCTCCGCGTCTGACGTTTGATGTTTACATCTCGCCAAGGCCTACTTATTGAAAAAATCGTACAATAATGGGCTACATTATTGTACGATTTCTGTGCTTTTAATGACGATTTTGGGACATTTTAATGCCGATTTCAAGAAAAAGTATTTTAAATACTCGTTATAAACTTGTAGGTAACAATGCCAAATTTTACGAATTCTGAAATGGCTGAGATGCATTTCATCTATGGCCTTGCGAATGGAAATGCAAGAGATGCCAGTTTGTTATTTAGGTTTTTTGTATTGTAATAAATCATTGCTACAAAAGCTACTAAAAATTTTCATTTCATTCATTTTCATCTAGCGAATTACAAAAAATTGTTTTTTATTTTTTTTTCGATTACGGTCGCAGATATGAAAAAACTACAGGACACCAAAAAGTTTCTAAACAAAACAGGAAATTTATGTTGTATTTTAAAATCTACACCGCAAAAAAGTTCAGTGGAGAAAAGGGAGCATGACTCCTGAAAAAATATCTCCCTGTAGATTCTCACAACCATTTGGCAAGCCTAATGATCTATGCCCTAGGGCGTAACCTATATTCGAAATTTGAGCTAAATATCTTATAAACTGTAGGAGCTGTAAAGAAAAAACTAAAAAATCTTGAAATTTTAAAACCCTGTAGATCGGTAACGAAGCGTTTGCGGACTTATGTTTATATAAAGTTTTAGTCGTGAAATAAGCCAAAGAATTACCCCCTTCCGTATGTACATGATATTTAGGAACACCGGGTATATAATGTTAATTAGGTATAATATGTTTTTTTTTTTTGTTTTTTTCGTGCCAGTGACGATGTACATTTTCATACTTTCGATGGGCTTGTGTGGGATTACGACCTTATTTCAACCCTTTAACCACCTGCAACACTATCAAGCCTTTGGTTTTCCGAAGCCAGGTTCTATTAATTAATCATTAGTGAACGCGGTTTGCTAGAAAATATCAACTTTTTATTTTGTTAAGGAAAATCGAATTTTGCATATGTTATCCCTAGGGACCACTCTTAAATTTTCCTTCATTCTACTCAACATCGATATACTTTTCAACCCTCTTCGAGGCTTGTATGCGAAAATGGGGCACTTTAATCTGTCACTATCTGACGGTCTAAGTATATACTAAATACTTAGGTAACTTAGGTACCTACCTAACCTAAATATTTTGCTCGATTATAGAAATGGCGAAAAAAAGCAACAGCCAACAGCAGCAGTCGTTTACAGGCTCGTCAGCGGGTAAGGCAATCAATTTCTTCGTTTGGAAAAACGAAGAGTTCCCGACAGCTTTGCCTTTACCTAATGAAGGACGTTTAAAATTAATTTTCATAATAACTAAAGAACTACAAAATTCTATACAATATTAATTGGGCTAATATTTCAGCAGTCAGGAATTATAATTTCATGCAGGTAAATATGCTACGAGGTATATTCCAGGGGCGGAGATGCATAAGATTCGTATAAAATACATTATATTATTTTTTATTTTACTTTGTTAAATCTCATATAATGTATACAGGCCTATAAAGTCAGACAATTATTTTTGCTTTTAAACCTGGTATTTTTACGAAAAAGAAAAATATCCAACTTAAAATTCGCCAGATTTGATGCAAAGTTTATACAGTTTTGATAGTTTTTCCAAAACTCGCTATACTTTTTACTTTCGCCATTACTTTTTATAAAATATTTTTGCTAACATGTGTTTATTTCAATGGCGACTGATGCTAACACAGAAAAACTAAGAGAAAGGAGGGCCAATTACAAGTGAATAGGATAGTGGGTTTAAAATTACATTTAATAATGAAAGCGCTTTGCGTTGTGGCTATACAGGATGACTTTTTTAGGTCTACCACCGCGATTTTCTCGCTCATTTTGCGGCCTACAAAAAAAAAACGTAAGAAACAAAAATGTGTCAATTTTGGACAGCTAAGTGGTGCTGCAAAAGAAATCGGCATCCATGGCCAACTTGTCGCGCAATATTAAAAAGTCCTCAAATTGAGCAAAACTAAGAAGCTTTATGCAAAAGGGTACTCAGATAGTTTCAGAAAATTACACAGGGTCTTCGGCTCTCTTGAGGCTACGAATTTTTTTTGTTTATTTCTTATTAAGCGATTTTCTCACTTATTTTGGGCCGCGCAGAAAATATGTAAGAAAACAAAATATGGCAATTTTGGTCAGCGAGGCGACATTAAAAAAGGAGTGGGCCTCCATATCCAACTTTTCGCGGTGTACTAAAAAACCTAAAATCGACAAAATTTTTCATGGTCTCAAGAGAGCTGAAGACTGTGTGTAATTTGCTGAAACTATCTGAGCACCTGGGTGGATAAAGCTTCTCAGTGCCATCAATTTTCAATATAAAAGTTTTTCTCTGTCTCTTAAAATAAACATTCCATGGCCATTAATAGTTTTGATCAATTTTAGTTTTTTTAAATATTGCGCGACAAGTTGGCCATGGATGCCGATTTCTTTTGCAGTACCACTTAGCTGTCCAAAATTGCCACATTTTTGTTTGTTACGTTTTTTTTTTGTAGGCCGCAAAATGAGCGAGAAAATCGCGGTGGTAGACCTAAAAAAAATCATCCTGTATATGCTAAACCAATGCTTCACAATGATCTTTCAGGGACACACTGAATGTACCTGGTCGTCATTTTTTCCTAGTTTATCACCACTCATGGTTTTCAGCGGGTGCCACTTGGGGTATAGGGGAGCTATAAGCTTAGACCCCCCAGAATGGTGCGCCCGTGGTCGTTTTGGACGGAATAAAAACTGGTCCGCGCCTGGTGATGAATTCGCCGCTCGGGATGAAAAGTGAGGTGTCTAATATATTCAGTGGCGTACGGCGCGCCACCGGACAGGTACAAATCGGGGCGGGTTAAAGCGGCAAATTGCCGCGGTTCGTTCCTAATTGAAATTATTTAAAGTGGGACAAGGGAGGAGAAAAATTGAAACACAATTGGGTGGGATAAATTAGTGGGAGACCGGGCAGGTGGTTACGGTTCTATAGGTTTGATCATGGCAGGCCGTATTAGCACCGAATATGGTAGGTTCACTTTGTGGCCACCATTATCTCCCACCCATTGGACTATACATGAACTGCGTCTTGCATGTATATCAGTAGGAACGAAAGGAAAGGGCTACCAGTGGTCGGACGACTACCTTGGATGTATTCGTACTTTTCGCCAAGTGATCCTTCTATGGATATATATTCAGTGCATGTATTATATTAGGTAGAACACATCTCACTTTGGGTATTCCGCAAAATTCATACTTATAAAAATAACAATTCTAATTAAACGTTAGAACGAATGTTTGTACAGGTTCAAACGAGAAACTTTATTATATCCTACCAACTTTGAATAAAGAAACCTCTGAAGAATTCTTCAAAAATGTAGGGGTGTCATAAGTCAAGTGGACACACTATTGTATTTTTTTTATTGGTCCATTTTGAAAAATTAGTATCGACACCAAAACGGCATTACGAAATCGAGTTTTCGAAATATAATTTTCGCATTTTTTGTCATTCAGCGAAAAACACACAAAACAACGGTCCTCAAAATCATAGGGTCGATTTTTTTCCCTTCTTGCATTTCTTCTCTTGGACACTAAAATTCAAAATCCTGAGTTCGCCGAAGACAAAAGAAACGAACTTTTGTCGATATCTCAAAAATTGGAGATCGCAGTTAATAAGTTTTTAGTAAAAAATCAAAATTTTGCGGTCGATTTGATAAGAGAAAGTGCAAAGTAGCATTAAGTGATATGCTATAAGTAATTTTTCTGGAATTTAAAACCATTATTATTATTATTATTATTGTTACAAGGTTTTTTAACTTCACCTATTATTACCGGTATGTGGTTAAATTTTGTAACTGAATTTTAGACCAGTTCCACCCAACCGATTATGCACACACTTTTCGTGCTGGTGTCAATATACAGGGTGTCCCAGTTATAAACCACAATTTTGAAAGAAACGATAAAAATTTGGTTTTGGTCAAAAAATTCATGTGAACATGGGTCCGGAAATGCTTAATAAAGAATATACAGGGTTGAAGTTTATTTTTTAGGCAGTTTTGTAATATCTCAAAATGACAAATTTGGTACATAGGATGCGTGTATAGGATGAAATAAACTGCGTTTTGTTGTCATAACCAGTGGCATACCAAAAGATAAGAGACGCCACTTTTCAAAAATAATTTCTACGCTCATGGCTTTTTCGTAAAATTGGACAACATATTTAAATTTCCTATTCATTTTCACATAACAAATAAAAAAAACGATAAAGTGAGTGGCGTCATACTAAATTCAATATGGCGACCGCTCCAAGATGGCGGATTACCTTTTTCTTCTTGATATCAAAAATGAAAGGGTTTGACGAGTAGAAAACAATAAGGTGAGTGATGTCATATTAATAAAGTGACGTGGGAATCAAACACAAAATAAAATAAAAAACAAAAAACCTTTTTCTACAAACACCATTAAAAGTATAATTTTTAACGCATGTTTTCAGCGTCTAAAATCTCATTTTATGACACTAGTGTTAAAAGTATAAATAACTTTTAACACTGACTGATAAAAGTAATTTACTGTGTTAAAAGTGATTTACTTACTAAAACAAATAAAATAAGTTATATTAAAAAGGTTGTTTTTTATTTCATTATTTCACGTTTAGATATTAGCTACTTAGAAAAATATCGTAGTTAGATAGGTATCTGTTACTCCATAACTGCTCCTATCAGGTGATTTTTCTTGGACAAAATTCCTTATCCAAAAGTCTTTTCGTTTGTTACAGTCTTGTTTCAAGTGAAATACTATACAGTGTGGTCATTTATGTGTGCAACATACCTAATAGGATTTTTTTTATTAATTGCACTACCAAAATACAGGATATTACCGAAAGTTGATGCATGTTCAATAATCATATTAGGTGCACTTAGGATGGTTGCAATTTAAACAGCATACAGGGTAGGTAAAAAATATATAAAAATTGTACAAAAGTATATAAAGTACCCTTATTTCAGAAAATTCAGCGAAAGGTTAGAAAGGTTGTTTATAATTAAAAGCTATGTCTAAATACCAAAAATAGCCTCCTAAGACAAATTTTTTTCGTCGATTAATTTCCTCAGTTTCTGAATAAACATTATTTATAATAAAAAAATTACACCTTAAATAAGAGTTTTTTAATATACACAATATCATTACTAATGTTTTACCTTGTTCAGAAGAATTTTTGCGAAATTTTAAAGTTTTGTTTAATATCGTTGCAACAAACATGAAGTTTTTTGTGTTTCCCCAAAAACTTAAGAACCTAAGTTAATTTTACAAAGATGCTTGAATTTGAACAAAGTTATGCGAAATTTATTTAATTTTGATTGATTTAAGAAATTGTTTAGGCTGCATATTAAAACAATTTATTTAGGAAATTAATGTTTTTCAAAAAAATATTTTTTTTCTTGTGAGACCAAGTTTTGGTATTTACTCATAACTTTTAATTCTAGACAATTTTTCTTTTTGCTGAATTTTCTGAATTAAGGGGAACCTTACCCTTGTACAATTTTTATATTTTTTTACCTACCCTGTATGCGGTTTGACTTGCAACCATTCTAATTGCGCCTATAATATGATTATCGAACATGCACTAAGTTTCAGGAATATTTGTATTTTGGTTGTGCAATTAATAAAAGAAGATCCCATATGTTGCAGACTTGACAATTGACAATTGATTCTCCAATCGTTTCCGTTTGCTGCAGTACACACAGCTATCATTCTCGACAGATTCTTGAACAGTTTACAAACTAAACCTAACAAACACCGTTCGACTCTATTGACGCTTCCCATGTTAAACCCTTAAGCCGTTTTTGTACCGAGAAATCCAGTTAACTCAAAAAACAAACTCGCCCCTTTCACAGCCAAACGAACCCGTCAAAATGGGATGTCGCCTGTCTATAACCAGATTAAGAGATTTGGGGGATTTCGTCGTGTTTTGTTGACACCGTCATCACATCTTGTCAATCGGTTTGACCACGGTCGGGGGATATTAAGCCCACCCCTGCGGAGCAAGAGGTTTTGTTTCGCTTAAAGGACGGAAAGCGATATGTCGGTGTAGGTTTCGGGTTATATTGGTTTTCGGGGAAAAAGTAATTTTAGCTTGATAGGTTTGATAGTAGAGAGAGAAGGTCGAAAGTGGAAAATTTTAAAACACGTTCAATTTTCTTGATAACATAACAGAAGAAATAATCCCGGAAATGCTCAATACACGCACCAACTTCTCAAAATTGGTCTGTTTTTAGGCCCTTTGAAAGGCATACTCAGTAAAATCACATCCAAAAATCTGTCACTATCTCCAGGTCTATTTGCACCAGGGACTCTTTAAAATAAGGGGACCCAGCATTATACTTTCCAAAGTGAGGCGTATTCTTTCCTCATTCTAATGGTCTCAGTGATGCCAAGTATGCCATTTTATTGGAGAATCAATGAATATAACTGGTACTTTGATTGTTAGTAAAAATTAATAATGGTTTCCATGATTTCTAAAAATTAGACTTGACAATGTTGTGTCTACAATTACAGAATATGGCAACTGTCAAGTGAAACAAATTTATTGTATAGTTGAAATTCTTTAATTGTCACATCTGAGTATCTGAAAGTTAGAAAACTTAAAAATTGTGAATAATGATGGGAAATTTTTTGCCTCCTTTAGAATCTATGGCACTATCTATCACATAAAACCTGATGGCAGTTGGACACTGACATATAACATAACCTTGTACCAGCCCACTTATGTGGTCTCCTTGGAGTGTACAGAAAACAAACTTCCCCTCAAGGCTTCACTTTTCCTATGTGATAGACTGTGAAATGCTGGGTCCCCTTATTTTAAAGAGTCCCTGATTTGCACTGTTCTAAAATATTCAGCTGAAAATTATGTTGCAGTATTATCAGATACTTTGTATAGAGGGTGGTCTAGAGGGTCAACTTTTATGCATAAAGCTTCAGAAATCTATGGAAAAAGTCAAAATTAGTGGATTATTTCATATAAACATATTTGTCAATGTTAATTTTTTCCATGTTTTCTTTAATTTCTCCTAAAAAAAGACAGTTAAGGCAAACCTATTTGGTACAGTGTGGACACACATTAAGTCCTATAAATTAAAAATAATTCGGCTTGTCTACTTCCACCAGTGCCGGAGACGCGGGGGTCAACCATAATATTTTTGTACACTACTAAACTGTTTATACTTATATTAGACCCATGTTTAAATTTACAAAATAAACCAGTGTTAAAAATGTGAAAAAATCGCGCCTGCCTTCTACATCTAAACGTAATATTAACGCTCCAGTCGAAGCTGTCACTTTCAATGTTATTCAAAACATTGAACTCTCAAAATGAATGTTTGGAAATATAAATATACAAAAATAGAATAAGAATAAATTTATTCTTAAGCGGTATTTTGCCTTAAGTAACCTCAGTAGTAGAAATTTGCCTTTTAATTTGTGGCAAAATCTTAGGAGTAATTAGCTCCCTTTGAAACAGTATCAAAATAGTACCCAAGAATAAACAACTACTGGTTTATCTATAGATTAGATACTACTACTACTATTATATACATCATTCAACAGAAAATATTATTTTCTTAACATTGATACATATACTTATTGTCCCTAAACTTTTGATGCCAAAATCTGTTAATTCTAAGTAATATAACTGGGATTAACGCCTGCCCAAAAATTGAAAACAAACAAATAAACTTCTTAGTCTTACTTAAAACATTTATCATAATAATTTTCAGAGTACAGGGTGTCCCATTTTGGGTGTTTTTCTCAAAAATCTCAGTTATTATTAAAGCTAGAGGGTTGCGGTTTTCACGTCACTGTACTACTTTTTTGAGAGGAATTTGGTGGACCAATCAGATTTTAGATAAGTTTTATAGTTTCCGCGCATTGGCGCAGGACTGAAATTTTCGATTTTTTTGAAACCTCTCTCCTGGCTACAACTTATATATATCGACAAATTTAATCAACTATTTTTATAGATTTTTTGGCGTAGAATGGAATGGAATAATTAGTTTTTTGGAAGCGTTAATAGTTTTTGAGATATGAACCATGGTTTCCATTTAAAAAAAAAATATAACTTCGATTCTACGCCAAAAAATCTATAAAAATAGTTGATTAAATTTGTCGATATATAAGTTGTAGCCAGGAGAGAGGTTTCCAAAAAATCGAAAATTTCAGTCCTGCGCCAATGCGCGGAAACTATAAAACTCATCTAAAATCTGATTGGTCCACCAAATTCCTCTCAAAAAGTAGTACAGTGACGTGAAAACCGCAACCCTCTAGCTTTATTAATAACCGAGATTTTTGAGAAAAACACCCGAAAACACCCAAAATGGGACACCCTGTACAACAAATATGTTCAAAGTTGAAATGTCGAAATGATGTTGCACTGAAATCATACTACCACGGAAGAGTTATTTATTAAACTAGTTATTAAAAGTGTGATTTTCCGTAAGAATACCTAAGTGGTATACTCAAATTATTTTAAGAAGTCCTTACTGGGACTGTCAATTGGTAATTTCGATATCCTAAGTTGGCATCAATGCAGCAAAAAATGCAACCGGGTCATAAGTTCAGGTCAGTAACTAGCCCATTTGCACTAATAAGACGAAAAGTAACACGAACAAGAACAACACAGATGATGGTAAAACTCACGAAACGTAGAAAACCCGCGAATATTTTCATTGTCGAATGTTTGAACCAGTTTGGACGATCTGGAAAACCTTCACTGTCACTTTGACACACCGAAGCTAAGTTTGCCTGAGTCCGCCCATAGACGCTGCCAAAAGCAGCTGATTATTACGAAATACCAAAATGAAAAGTTTTTCCATGACGTTTGAAATTATTATTAAAATGAGTTATTGTTATTTATAGCGGTATAATCGTGATTGCAATAGGGTTTTTATTTTATTATGCTCTTTTTTTCGTATCACTTGGGTAACTTTTCACATCATAAATCAATGAGTGACGTCATTAACTGGTTGAGACATATATATACCAATGTTATACCCATGGTTAACAGAAAATTCCTAGGGATTTTGTGGAGAATGTCATCTGACAAAATCGGGACTTCTTACAGTAATCGGGGTTTACCTACCAATTTTGCAGTGCATTTAGCGTGGTACTTCGGACACCCTCAAAACCAATGACGTTAAAACCTATAGACGTGGTGCCCCATTGTTAAAATGCCCTTTATTTTGACTCCAAGATTAATTACATCCATACTACTCTAAAAACATGCTACAAACAAAGACAGAAAGTCAACCATCAACCAACTATACACCCGGTGATTCCCGGTTATAGTTCCTCCAGAATCACACTTAGATATCGCATGTTTTTTCTTGTTTGGGGGCGCCGGAAGCATCGGAACCTCACCTGAAGACTCGGGGGATGGTCTAACGACGCCAGCCTCCGAGCCCAGAGTCGAAATAAGTTCGCTACGGCTCGACAAAAAGGGGCAATTTCTGACAATCTCGCGACATTTTCGGAATAATTTCATGGAGCGCTTAGATTGTGATTAGTTCTGGGCGTCAAGCATTTATCAAAACAAACCTGTCTATAGGTTCTGACGTCATTGGTTTGAACACTACCAACGTCATGTTTCGTTAGGAAAAGTAACGCGAACCCCGGTGTACGAACTCTGCTATGGTTCACTCCGCCCATCAACCGCACACCAACTGCGCCGTTTGAACCAATGACGTCAAAACCTATAGACGTGGTGCCCTATTGTTAAAATGCCCTTTATTTCGACTCCAAGATTAAATATATCCATACTACTCCAAAAACATGCTACAAACAAAGACAGAAAGTCAACCATCAACCAACTATACACCCGGTGATTCCCGGTTATAGTTCCTCCAGAATCACACTTAGATATCGCATGTTTTTTCTTGTTTGGGGGCGCCGGAAGCATCGGAACCTCACCTGAAGACTCGGGGGATGGTCTAACGACGCCAGCCTCCGAGCCCAGAGTCGAAATAAGTTCGCTACGGCTCGACAAAAAGGGGCAATTTCTGACAATCTCGCGACATTTTCGGAATAATTTCATGGAGCGCTTAGATTGTGATTAGTTCTGGGCGTCAAGCATTTATCAAAACAAACCTGTCTATAGGTTCTGACGTCATTGGTTTGAACACTACCAACGTCATGTTTCGTTAGGAAAAGTAACGCGAACCCCGGTGTACGAACTCTGCTATGGTTCACTCCGCCCATCAACCGCACACCAACTGCGCCGTTTGAACCAATGACGTCAAAACCTATAGACGTGGTGCCCTATTGTTAAAATGCCCTTTATTTCGACTCCAAGATTAAATATATCCATACTATTCCAAAAACATGCTACAAACAAAGACAGAAAGTCAACCATCAACCAACTATACACCCGGTGATTCCCGGTTATAGTTCCTCCAGAATCACACTTAGATATCGCATGTTTTTTCTTGTTTGGGAGCATCGGAACCTCACCTGAAGACTCGGGGGATGGTCTAACGACGCCAGCCTCCGAGCCCAGAGTCGAAATAAGTTCGCTACGGCTCGACAAAAAGGGGCAATTTCTGACAATCTCGCGACATTTTCGGAATAATTTCATGGAGCGCTTAGATTGTGATTAGTTCTGGGCGTCAAGCATTTATCAAAACAAACCTGTCTATAGGTTCTGACGTCATTGCTCAAAACCTTTCAGCGATTACGTGCGAACTAATTTGTGAAAATTCATTTAATTCCATTCATTTGAAGTTTGGCGAAATGCGGCCGCAGCGGCCCACGGCAGTAAAAACGAAATCCGCTCGAATGCTGCGTGAGCGCGCACCCTTCACGCCGATCAGGGCCGGCTTTGACGGCGCCGACACGAAACAAAATATTAATAATCGCCGGCAATTGTTTCGACGGGCGGCCGGCCCCGGCCTACCGAGATGTTCCCGACGTAATTTCCATTGTTTCTGAGACGCGGGCCGACCGTGTGCGGTTGCACTTGTTGCTAGTTCTAGGAGGAAACAGTTACAATGTAAACTTTTAGGTTTGTTATTATATTGGCCTTGGGCTGGTTGCGCGACAATCATCTCATCTTCATTTTTAATTATATTTAAAGAATCAATTTTTATCACCCGTGATAAAAATGTCTGAAACAAAGTGGTAGGTATACCCCTCAAAAAGTTCGTATTATGGGGAATTTTTTTTATAATGTTTTTCTTTGAAAAAGCATACACTTTAGGAATTCACTAACCATAACAATGAACTATCAAAATTGATAAATATTAAATCTGTCATGGTCATGGTCATAGAATATTGCTGTGATGTTGCATTTCTGTTGGTTGCAAATTGTGATGTTGCATTTTTATTTGTATCGTAATGAAAAATCTGTATCAATGAACGCCATTATAGTACAGGTATGTTTGTATATACAGGGTGGCTAATATAAGTGGCAAAGTGGCTCACCCAAAATATCTCGTCTATTTTTTGACAGAAAAAATCGGTGGCAGATGCGATCGATATCCCTTCCAGACGGCCTTCTTTTGTCATGATGAAAATTGTTGTTCATGTTCGTCTACGAAAAGTATGTCCAAAAATCATAAAAAAAGTTATCTTAAAGTTTAACATGAAAATTGTTCCGCAAAATGTGTACTAATACTAAAAAATGAGAATACTTGAAATGCAGCAGCTAAAAATAATACAGATCCAGCATTTATTGTATTGCAAGAGTATATAGGTACGACATTTTATTATTTCATTTTTAGGAGAATTGCTAGGTACCTGTTTAGTGTTACGTTAAATTGAAAATACAGGGTGATTCAGTTTTATTCTGCGACACTTCAACAGGTGATAGAAAACCAAAAAATAACCGCACTTTCTTTTATAAACTATATCATTTTAAGGCCTTATTAAAAAGTTACAGGGTGTTAAAATTTTAAGAAACATGTGGTCTTTATTGAATATTTACCAAACTAGTTGAGATATTTAAGTCATATTTGGTACACGTTATAACGGCCTGGGTTAGCATAAAACCTGTTAATATCAAACACCTTGAACCACCAGTGGCGTAGAAGTAGGTGCTTGGTATAATTGTTTTTAGAAAAAAAAGAACCACCTTGTATAGCAATAAAATGTATTCAATTTCTTATGTAAATTTTAATTTTAAACAAAAATGCCCTCTTGATAATTTTTTGTGTGTGTCATGGGTTCGTGGTAAATTTGATTTTTTGTATTATTTCGGGGTATTTCTGAAAAAATATCTAAAAAATTTGCTCCATAAGTATCACTTATAGTGAAAATAATGTGTTTGCTACTTGAAATAAAGTAACTTTTTTCAATAAACTTACCTATTTAAGGCTATACTTTTGAAGATACAGGGTCTAATACATTTAAGGAAGATACAATTATTAATGTTACGCTCTGTATCTTGAAAAGTAAAACCTTGACTGACTAATTTTATTGGGACAAGTTACTGTATTTAAAGTAAGAAACACATTTTTTCTGCTTTGAGTATTACTTATGGAGCGAAGTTAATTTTTCAGAAGTACCCCGAAATAATACGAAAAAATCAAATTTGCTATGAAACCATGACACATATGAAAAAATGCTAAGAGAACGTTTTTGTTTACAATTAACATTTATATAAGAAATTGAATTGACATTTTATTGCTATACAAGGTGGTATAAATTTTTTTTTTCTAAAAACAATTATACTAATTTCCCACTTCTACGCCACTGGTTGTTCAAGGTGTTTGATATTAACAGGTTTTATGCTAACCCATGCCGTTATAACGTGTACCAAATATGACTAGTATCTCAACTAGTTTGGTAACTATTCAATAAATTCCACATATTTCTTACAACTTAAACACACAACTTTTTGGTTTTCTATCACCTGTTGAAGTGTCGCAGAATAAAACTGAATCATCCTGTATTAAGTATTTTTCATTATTTATTTTCATAACAGACAATAATATCTAGAAGTTTCGCATTTTTTTATTATTTAAAATAACAATTCTGTATTAGCTATTCGACATTCGATGAAGTTGTTACGTGCAAAAAGGTATGGCCTTTCGACTGGGCTCAGTCAGAGAATGGAGTGGGTTTTCTCAAAACAAACATCAAAGAAATAACTGAAAGGTTATTATATTTATTTAGGACGCCAAAAGGTTTATAAAATTGCCCAAACCATACACCAAGGGTTCGAGTACACGAAACCTATATAAAATTATATCCGAGCAAATACCACAAACCTGGTTATATTAAGCTACATTGTTTGAATAAAAAATACTGACGATTCTCGCGACTGAAGAAGTCTGGAGTTTCTAATGAAATAAGAAAAACACAAGAATCCTCCAAAGTCCTTTAGAAGTATATACCTATATATAAAGTAATGACTTTAAATTACAGGTTGCGGAACCATCAAATGAAAATTAGAACCTGTGTCCATCTGACAAAATTACAATTTGGAATATACAATACCCGGTGGAAGTAGGTGTAGATATTGCTTAACCGTTTTCTTCGTTCTTTAATTTCAGTACTAATCTCACCGACTGGTCCAGGGCTTATGAATTACGCACGAGCTGCGGGTAACTCTTGAAAGGCGTTTGGTAACTGTGGCGTGTGGTTAGAATCCTAACTTTGCCTTGGAGATGAGAGTCCCTACGTCACCATCAATGCAGATCATCGGGAACTCCACATAAGTTGCATCAACATCTCTACGCGAAGAACCATCAAGTATCCCGAAGACTCTGAAGTATCCGAACGAAGAACTAGGTAAATCAGATGAAAAGAAACAGAACAGTCCGAAGAACCAGAAGAAACAGAAGAACCAGACGGGCCCTAAAATAGAAAACGTGCTTCCTTAAGTCGAAGTTACAAATATACAGTACTAAGTATATTAGCAATGTAAAAGGCTCACCTCCTGTTATCGAGTCTCTTATATAACACGGAGGGTCCTCTTCCCGAGTATGTGACAATCTATTCTCTTTCCAGAGACTATCCGGGGCACTCACACAGCGCAAATTCTCCAAAGAAATTACCCGGACCTGTGCATAACACTGTTTCAAGCGATCGCCACTGGCGCCACACGACGAAACAAATTTACACGGTGGTTTAATGTTAAAACACCACTGTTGCAGAATCTTTTATAAAATAAAAACATTCAAATGTGTCTGTTACAACGAATTTAATACCTATCGAAAATAAAATAAAATATTTTTTGTTATGTCCCTCTAATTTGACAAGTTTACATGACATATTTCCGCATACATTTTCTTAAGAAAAGTGAGTTTAAAAAGCAAGCAAAAGTATTTGGTAGCTTTTGGTTTGAAATGAAGTCCATGGCTAGTTGTATAGTGTAAGTAAACATAAAGCGCATTAGATTTTTCAGTTTCTTCTTTGTATGGAGGATCATTATTTAGCTTTGGAGCTATAAACAAAATTTTATATTTTCATTCTTGCATACCTACGCTACAAAATACTCTTCCAAAATGATATCTAGAATTTTCGCTTCTTCAGCTGGTTGATAAGATCATCCCATAATTCCAAAATAGTCTTTATTATTGTGCATGGAAATATCATTTATTACAAACAAATCTACCTATAAAAGCTGTGTTAATAGGATAAAACTACCAAATACTGGACGCAAAGACAATTCGTTACCGTAAAAATCGTAATAAAACTGGCTATTTAAAATTTGGGACATTTTAAACGTCAGTAACTGACATACCAATAACGACAAAATTCCCCCCTATAGCCTATAATAAGTCGCCATTTTTTTCGTCGAGTGGCGCCACCCCAGTCCCTACAACAATGAAATATGACGTCATGCTCGGGTCTTTAATATAGTGTCGGTCCAGGAAATACTGCTGCAAAATTTGACAATAACTCGACAAATTTTAAAATAAACAATTTGATTATTTTTTTTCACAAAATGAAATCCGTAAACCATTATTGATAACTGCTTTAAGGTGAAATTTAGGAAATATACACGACGACGTAACAAAGTGCGCATAAAAACCGCTTTATTTTTAAATTTGAAATCCTACTATGCTTACCATAATCGAATATTTATTTTCATGGGAAACTAGACCTGCCAATCACAAATATTACAAATATTTTACTCAATTTCTTATAGTAAATACAGAACAAACTGGCAAGTGTGACATATCAAATTAAATGGGATATTTTGCTTTTTAAAAAATGCGTCAATAATTTTTTTCCAGATAATTTAATTTATGATTCCGAGAGAAGCCGCAAAATTAGTAATATTTAATATTTCAAAATTGATACAATAGTCGTAGTCTCACAGTTGTTGCAAACAATTTTCATTTTAAACTTTTTTCTGTACCTACCTCTATAAATAAAAAAAGTTATAGCGTTTTAAAAATTTAGAATTTTTTTTGTCCATACTTCTCGTAAGAAAGAAGAAATTCAACAAAATGTTATTGAGAAAAGTTGTCTAGAATGAAAAGTTATGCCTAAATACCAAAACATGGCCTCCTAAGAAAAAGAAATATATTTTTTTGAAAAACATTAATAATTTATTTAAAAAAAATGTTTTAATATTCACCCTAAACAGTTTCATAAATCAATCAAAATTAAATCAATTTCGCATAACTTTGTTCAAATTCAAGCATATTTGTAAAATTAACTTAGATTTTTAATTTTTTAGGGAATCACAAACTTCATGTTTGTTGCAACGATATTAAACAAAACATTAAAATTTCGCAAACATTCTTCTGAAGAAGGTAAAATATTAGTAATGATAATGTGTATATTAAAAAACTCTCATTTAAGATGCAAAATTTTTATTTTAAATGTTTATTAAGAAACTGGAAATTAACTGACGAAAATTTTTTTTCTTGGGAGGCTATATTCTGGTATTTAGGCATAGCTTTTAATTCTAAACAACGTTTCTTAATAACATTTTGCTGAATTTTTTGAAATAAGAGTAGGTACTTTACTCTTGTGCAATTTTTATATTTTTGACCTACCCTGTATGCTGTTTAGCTTGCAACCATTCTAAGTGCACCTAATATGATTACTGAACATGCATCAACTTTCGGCAATGTCTCTATTTTGATTGTGCAATTAATAAAAATAGTCCCATATGTTGCACACTTAAATGACCATACTGGATGGATGGATGGATGGATGGATGGATGGATGGATGGATGGATGGATGGATGGAGGGATGGATGGATGGATGGATGGATAGATCGATAGATCGATAGATCGATAGATAGATAGATAGATAGATAGATAGATAGATAGATAGATAGATAGATAGATAGATAGATAGATAGATAGATAGATAGATAGATAGATAGATAGATAGATAGATAGATAGATAGATAGATAGATAGATAGATAGATAGATAGATAGATAGATAGATAGATAGATAGATAGATAGATAGATAGATAGATAGATAGATAGATAGATAGATAGATAGATAGATAGATAGATAGATAGATAGATAGATAGATAGATAGATAGATAGATAGATAGATAGATAGATAGATAGATAGATAGATAGATAGATAGATAGATAGATAGATAGATAGATAGATAGATAGATAGATAGATAGATAGATAGATAGATAGATAGATAGATAGATAGATAGATAGATAGATAGATAGATAGATAGATAGATAGATAGATAGATAGATAGATAGATAGATAGATAGATAGATAGATAGATAGATAGATAGATAGATAGATAGATAGATAGATAGATAGATAGATAGATAGATAGATAGATAGATAGATAGATAGATAGATAGATAGATAGATAGATAGATAGATAGATAGATAGATAGATAGATAGATAGATAGATAGATAGATAGATAGATAGATAGATAGATAGATAGATAGATAGATAGATAGATAGATAGATAGATAGATAGATAGATAGATAGATAGATAGATAGATAGATAGATAGATAGATAGATAGATAGATAGATAGATAGATAGATAGATAGATAGATAGATAGATAGATAGATAGATAGATAGATAGATAGATAGATAGATAGATAGATAGATAGATAGATAGATAGATAGATAGATAGATAGATAATCTATCGCTTTTTCAACTTTAAATTTCTTTGTAAATGATTAATTTAATAAATCAAAGTATGGGAATAGGAAAAACAAATTTTGCGAGAAAATCCCCCATGCAGACTGTAATATATTTTTATAAAAAGTCTCCAGTTTTTTTTTCAGCAAAAAAAACCGCCAGGTGGTCCCTTTCAGCTTTCAGTTATTAGCCGGCAAGAACGCTTGGGGTTCTGAAAGAGGCCGATTTGGGTATCCGCATTTTAACAAAAATGCCGTCACGCGTTTCGGTCACGCCGATTCGCCACAAAATACATAATGCGTTATATACTTGAGACTACGGGGCACATGCGACACATGAGCGCACGTATATCTTATTTGAGAAGAGGAAAAAATTAATCTGCGCTAAAAAATTGTCCGAAATTTCAAAAATTTTAGAAATGGGCATAATCAAAATATTTTACTAAATGGTTAAAGCTTCATACTGTTATGTAAGATTGAAAATAAAATGAGTTTTTAAGTAAAACTTTTTGAAAATTAAACAAACAAACCCATTATTAGCGACTTTATTTTTTAAGTCATTTTTGAGATAGGTATAGCAAAAATCAGATGAGCGCATTCGAGTTTGAGTCATTATGATTTAAAAAATTTCCCTCAATGATGCGAACATTTTGGATTAAACTGTAGATATAATAAACATATTATTTCTGTAGAAATAGTTATTTATGTTCCAAGACACTGAAGTCCAACTTTTTATGACTCGTGTGGAATTTAGTTGCCGAGACCTCTGTATTAAATTACAGGCAAACAATTAGGTATAAGGTCCTATGTCTTTAAGTTTAGGAATCCTTGACAATACCTACAGCAATTCTAATTTTAATTTTCCAATTATGAAGAAGTAGGTACCTACAAAAACGCCCATGCCACTTTGGCGCATGGCTTCAAAAGTTAATTTAAATTACAAAATTACTTACCGATGGATTATTGTCCTCAAACATTTTAGTTTTGGCGGTCAGGGAAGTGCCACAAGCCGCACAGCTAAGCATAATATAACTCTAAAAAGTATCTAAATACCACGTACCTATCACCGTGTCAGACGTCAAAATATTGTGTCAAAACTTGATTACTACTCGAGGCGATTTCCGTCTCACGTATTTTATAATACACATAGAGCTTTGACTCCTTCCTGGGGTTCTTTATTTAAAGTTGGTAACTATAATTAACTTGAAATTTGGCACATATTATGTCTCTGTCATAATCCCATCAAGATATTTAAAATCGGTTGCAACATTTCAAACACGGACTAAGAGCAGAAAATAATAAATATTACATTTTAGAAAGTATTTTCAATGAAAAGCATCCATTTTTTTATTTGAAAAAATTTAAAAATTGATTGGTATCCACGTATTGAGGGTGCTCTTTAATGAAAATACTTTCTAAAATTTAATATTGTTTATGTTTTTTAATAGGCATAAGTTAAAATTGTAGAAAAAAATGTAAAAAAAAACACCAAGAGAAAAATCGGGTTTTTTTTCGATTTTTGTATTTTTAATGCGAACGCCCTGTCTAAGGCAGGCCCATGAAATCGTGGGAATTGATGGCTTATGTGAGCTGTAATCAAACTGCAAAGAAATAATTTTAAAATATCTCTCGGTGTTTGTACAGAGTGTTAAAAAAAAAACGTATTTTTTGCTATGTTTGAAGCTATTTTGTGAACGCCCTGTATAAGTTGACCATGAAACTTGGTTTGTGGGGTTTTCGGGTATATGGCCAATGCGACTGTGTTATTAATTTTTTTCCTAAAAAAATGCCTATAATGTACCTACTTTTGCAGTTTTTGGGGGTACAATTTTGATCGTAGTAGGTCATGGAAAAGACGAATCTAAAAAAAATTAGTGTCAAAATGTAGATCTTTCGGAGCACTATACTTTTTAAAAAAAGTTTTTGAAAATCGGTCAACCCGTAAAAAAATAATGAATTGTCTCGACTTGACTAAAAAATATAAAATAATGTCTCCTATCCCCATAAAAATTAAAAAATCGAGGGGGAAGTAAAAAATATTCACGTGACTACCGAGAGCGCCCCCTAACGGCCATAACAATTTTGACTCAATCAGTTCATGCATAACCAAATTTGATCAACATTAACCAAGTCAATTATAATCGGAAAAAGACCGATATCTCCCTTATAATACGAATCTCTGCGCGAAAAGAAAAAACATAGATACCTATCTATATAAAGAAAAACAAGCAAGGAAGCAAGTAATTTAAAATTTTCATATCTACATCCTTTATGTATCTATATGTATATATGGTTGTTCATGTACGCCTATGGAATATCAGAAAACCCAAGACTTCCTTGATAAAGTCGACGACGATACGGTGGATTTGCATTGATTCCAAACGATAGAGATCTGCCAGTGCCAGCTGCTTTCGACTAAATCGTAACCTCTGTACCTCTACATATATACATAATATAGAGAAAGTTCCTGCTTTTTTTGAGAAGTCAAAATCTACCGTACATTTTTCATTGCAAAAAACTTTCCGTTTAATTTATTTCTACATATAAAGCTTTTAACACTTAACACAAGAGAAACGAATTTGTTAAATTAAATTATTATTTCTGAGTGAATATAAATCGTATGTTTACATGTAATTGTATCGGCAATATCGGCATATTAGTGGGATTCCAGGATTATTATTATTTTATTTAATTCCAAGCTCTGTCGCCCGCAGGAAATTCAAACTGAAAATTATTTCAGATCAGTCAAATTTCGCCTGATACAACACAAAGGCTTTCGTCAAAGATCATGATATTCGACCATGATATTCGAATTGAATATTATGATCTTTGCTTTCGTTAAGAGGATGCTCTGCACACGTGGAATATGTGCCTAATTTGATACACTAATATTGTTTATTATGTGCTACCTCAGACAAATAATAAACATAGACTAATTAATTAATTAATTAATTAATTAATTAATTAGATAATAAATATTTAGTAACATTATTTGTCTGAGTTAGTACTAGAAATCTAAAACAAAACAATGCAATGATTTCACCATTGCCAAAAAACAAATTTATCTTGTATGCTTACGAAATAAATCTATAACCAACGTTAAAAAACATATCAATTTGGAACAATTAGTTGATGACTACAATCTACATAATATAGGTAGTAAAAATTTGGAAGTTATCATTTAACAATAAATTTTACTGACTTTGTGAATTTACTGATCCTACTTGGTCTATAAATAATATCCTTAGTAAATTGCTTATGCTGGCTAACGTGACAACGTTGCACGAGCTCTTTGTGATTGTTGCGCATTTGCTTTATTATGCCCCAACAGCTGATCCAGAGTTCGTTGAGATTTCGCCTCTTTGTGTTGATGTATTTCTAGTGTTTACTTTTACGTCATTCTTGTTTTAGGAGATTTTGGTGTTATTGGACAAAAGACATATAATAGTTTAAGTTAGTAATTAGTGAATTAATTTTAAGAACGATGGGAAAAGTAAAGGGTTGGATTTTTGGCATAGGAAATGTAATCTCTGGTTGTCATAATATGATGAAGACTTAAGTGTCAAATTTGTTATTTTTGTCTTGAGTAAGAATTTTTTATGTTGACTGATTACAATGCAGCCTTTAGGCTAGTCTATGTTTATTATTTGTCTGAGTGTGCTACCATCTATACCAGTAGGAGTATCAATGAAAATGAGTCTTCCCGAATAGTCTGAAATATTATTCATCCAAATAAAATAGAAATGGAAGTGTGTTAACTAACAGATATAAAGTATTCACTAATTTCCAGTTCTAACTAAAGTCACAGAGAAGATCAGAATACAGAGAGTTCATCTTGTCAAATATGTCAAATGGAGCCCAACTTTAAACGGTAATTAATCCATTGTAGGTCATTGTGGAACTTCTTTCTCAGTTTGAAATTAATCTATAATAAATGAAGAACGCAGTCTACTTCATAGTTTATCTGATTGATCTTATCGGGAGTGTGAAAAATTACGTAAAAGTTGGGCTCCATTTGACATATTTGACAAGATGAACTCTCTGTATTCTAGTCTTCTCTGTGCTAAAATCCAAGCGTTGCCTGACGTATTAATAAAGACTGCTCACGGCTGTCATGCTTGACAGTTCTCTGGCTCATCATGGACTTCCAGGAGACAAAATACAATGCAAAATACATGGTTGACCATAGGCGCCATCTACTTTTCAGAATATGAAGCTATAGTCTCGAGAAGTCTTATATTAATACGTCAGTCAACGATCCAAGTCTATATAGAAACGTGTCAAATTATTGCTGCGATAGTTAGGTACAGTGATGAACAGATACATTTTTTGCGGATACTGTCTGGCAGATGTACCTAGATACAGATACCGATACATTTTTTCCAAAGTATCTGGGTACAGATACAGATACGTTAAAAAAGTATCTAGATACTTCCAGATACATTCAGATACTATCAGTTATTTAAGAAAATTTCAGACCTCATAAGGCAATCAATAGTCGTTTTCCTTTTGCCCCTACACTGAGAACTTTAGCTCAGATGTTAGCCGAGCCACTCAGTGTGTTTTTTCCTGTCAAAGGCTCATCTTGTGAAAGGGTCATTTTCCCCACCACCAAACTGAGTCAATATGCTCGATAGTAAGTCTCCTCGCGAGGATGTGCTTGAAGGGTGAAGGGGGAGGTAAAAAATCACACTTTAGCTCACATTCTCATTTGTAAAAGGAACTGCCATCAACTGAGATAAAGTAAGAATTCTTAAGAAAAGTGGCAAAAGGAACGCAGCTAATATACTTACCTTCTTAGATATTTATGAAATAAGTGTGTGTGTGTGTAGGTAAAGTAGAACTGTTTAGACGAATGTGAAGTTTAGATTGTCACTAATTGAAACAAGTTGTGGGTTAGTAGTTTACCGTGTACGTCACGGGCGTAGCCAAGGGGGGGGTTTCGGGGGTTCAAACCCCCCCGAAATAAGCAAAATATTACCTAATATTATACCGAAAAAATACGATGATTGAAGAGTTAAATTATTATTACGTTTGAATATATTATGTAGTAATAGTAGCGCCTAGCGCCATCTTTTGACGAGAGGCAGACGCAGTTGCAGCCGAACTATTTTGTATTGTAGGGACACTTTGCGTTGTTTCTCGATTATTCGCCACGCCCCTAGGTCGAAATGAGCGGAACTTTGTGGAAGTTCGTGGAAGTTTCTGGACGGCTACTGGGCTGCTATATAAGCGGCGCCGCGGCGCGTGACCGCGCTTACGGCAGTATTGTTCCATGCGAACTCGAAGCGAATAAAAGTGAAAAGTGGTGAACGAATAGTGAAGATAATTAAGTGTACCGTGTAAGTGAGTAATTTTAGTGCACTGTTATTCGATGACCTTGTTAAGGATAGATACGTGAATCATTATTACTGTCGAAAAATGGAGGGGAAAAAAGGAAGGGTGATAAACCTAAAGGTATGGACTACTGGAAAAAGTGGTGTAGTCAAGGTCAAGGGGTTTCTAATAAAGAAACAAATTTGGATTTAGCTATCAAAGCTTCAGCTACCTTGCATGCTGATACCATGCATGCCTACCCCGAAATCTAGTTTGGAATGCCTAGATATGTGCGATAAAAACCTTTATCCTAATATTTACACATTACTACAAATCTTGGCTACCATTCCTGTATCCACTGCTACCCCAGAAAGGTCTTTCTCGAGCCTAAGGAGACTAAAAAAACTATTTACGAAACACTACAAGTGAAAACAGACTTAATGGTTAATGAACATTCACTATGGAACAGAAATTCATGCAGATGAAGTAGTGGATATATTTAAAAGAAAAAACCGAAGATTTCTTCTTTAATGGTTTTAGATTTAGCGCAGAGGAACGAAATTAATTTATCCATTTCATTTAAAGTTAAGAACTTTATAAATATGTCGTAGTTTTTCGGATGAATATATATATATATATATTAAATTTCATGGAAGTATATTTTTGTTGTTTTATTTACTTCTCAAACTAAATCCTCCCCCCCCCCAAAACTAAATCCTGGCTACGCCCGTGGTGTACGTCACTCCAAAGTGAGCACTGAGTAGGCGCTTCATGTATGGTATTTTAAAAAAATCACTAAATCACACCCCATTTTATTATTTGTTTTGTTTATTTTGTTTAACATTAGCAACATTTCGAAGTTTTCATCGCTGAGCCTGTTACGCCTTGGCGTTAAAATTTGTCCTCCTGTACTAAAGAGGCGCTCGACTGGCGCAGATGATGGTAAAACCGTGTTATATTTTTTGCCTCATCGATTGCACAAAGCATGCCATCCTATTTGAATTACAATAAACTTAAAAGTAATTTTTTCCCATAGGAACGGTTTAAAAATTAAATAGAGGCACGTGGCTCGCCTTGGCATCGTGGCTAAAAAATGTATCGAGTATCTAAGTATCTATATAGATACTTTCAAAAGGATCTAGATACTAAAGCAGATCCTGATTTTTTTAAGTATCTAGATATGTATCTAGGTACATAAAAAGTATCTAGATACAGTATCTAGATACATGTATCTCGATACATTACATCACTGGTTAGGTATCTATATTTCTACTATGGTTGAAGTGTTGAAGTGTTGTCAGTTTGTATTTTGCATAAGTAATAACGAAAATCTGTTGCTTAAAATTATTAACATTTTACAATAGCGTACAGAAAAAACATGATTAGTTCGTCAAATATAGAGACCCCCCTCAGCAGCGCAGCAGCTGGGACGTACGTCGGTGCTCGAAGGTCTTAAGGGTGGGTTTGTGGGTTTAGTTCTAGTTGTCTTACGTGTGGTAATTGCGTTGGCTTCGCCTTTTTAGCTCCACTCCGAACGGTCCGGTAATCGTGTTTTCGTGACCTGAAGACACGGCTGTCTGCCCCGTGGAAATGCCTTTTTATGCGGGTTAAGCCCTGGTCTATCTAGTGTGCGCTCGTATTCGATTCGGCCGATTCGCGGAATTTTAAAGGGGGGAGAACGGAAAAGACGATGGAGCTGGTGTCTCCCCCAGCATTTGACAAATTATGAGCTGTAAACAAATTTCTAAAAATCAACATTTTTTAGTTATCGTTGGCAGTGCATGCGTGTGCAAAATCTCTAGTAGACATGTAGACAATCCAAGATTATTTCCAAAACCAAAAACGAGAATATAATTTTCTGAAGAGTTATCGACTGCAAACTATCCTAATACATATACAGGGTGTTTCATCTTAAGTGCGAACATCCCCGTAAAATTTGTATTCTCCATCCGATTTTAGCCGCGTTTTTTTTCTAAAAATAGGCCACAAAAAAACTCTACGTTGGTGCAAAATTTCAGGTCTTAATGTCAATTTTCAATAAGGCCTACTACAATTTTTTTTTCTAGTAAAAAATGACGAAAACCATTCAGCGTTTATTTAAATTAAAATCTGACATCTAAGCGTTAATCAGAACAACCTAAAACCCCCGTATGCCAAATTTGAACAAAAAATATACAGGTAGTTCCATTCTGCAGGGTGTCAAAATTGAGCAAAATATGAATTTTAAAGGCATCTGGCGAGTCAAGTGTGCCATGGAATTACTTCGAAACAGTTGGATAATGAACAGGACCACTCACAGTGTCGATGTGTAAAGATCCAATAAAAAATATACAAGGTGTTCTTCTCTCCCTATATACTAAATTGTAACAAAAAATATACAGGGAGTTCCATTCTGCGCGGTGTCAAAATTATGCCAAATAGAAATTGTAAAGGCATCTGGCGAGTCAAATGTACTATGAAACAAGGGCGTCGCCAGCCAATAGGTCAGAGGGGGGCAAGATGATATGTTCCCCTACTTTAAAGTGGTACACCCCGGCAAAATTTTTATTGATGACTTTTGCACACTAGACGGCGCGGCGGCGTATCGATTATCTTGAATCCCCAATAAGTAGGTACAAGAAAAAACTTAATGAAATATTAATTTTCTTGTGAATTTCTCGATTTCTATTTAAATAATAACCTGGCTGGCATTTGGTAAAAAAAAATCCAGTCTCTAGGGAGGGGCAGCTGCCCCTCCCTGCCCCCCCTTGTCGACGCTCTTGCTATGAAATCTCTTCAAAATGGTTGAATGGTCTACAGGACCATACTTTCTGTCTTTGTAGCATGTTTTTAGAGTATTGTGGATATATTTAATCTTGGAGTCAAAATAAAGGACATTTTAACAATAAGGCACCACGTCTATAGGTTTTGACGTCATTGATTAGAACATACCCCATCGTGGGGCGCATCAATGTCCCCTCCCCCCAAACAGTGAAACGCGGGACGCGCGGCCATTGCAGCAGATATCGCCACGGCCATATTACGAATCCGCTCCCCGACAAAGCACCATCAAATCCGCCCCATTGTTACCCTCCTCGTAGCCCGCCATTATCCGGCGAACGCCGTTATAAACAATTTACCCCCGTGCTCCCGACAACAATAAATCCCGGCGTAATTCCGTCCCATTTTTCACGGGGTGGCTGCGCCGCGCCGGGGTGGCCCGCATGACACCCGTGCTAATCAACATTTCTAAAGACGCCGAAATTTCGGCGGAATCGAGCGTGAAGCGTGGCGGTGCACGGCAGCTGAACGACGCGCGTCCCTCTCGCTCCCGCGCCGGGCGCATCTAGTCGGCCTCGTCTGCGTCCGTCATTTGTTAACAAAAAAAAAATCGCGGATGAAAAGGGCATGTGACGTACGAGCCGTGCGCGTACCTAAAACGGGTGCAAATGCCGATTTTTCCGTTAAAGATGGGTGGAAATCCATGCGTTATGGGGCTAGTTGAAGCTACGACGTACGGGAAGATACCCATTTATAAGTTAAACATAATAAAATACGTATATACCTACCTAAGAGTGATATTGGGTATGAACAAAAACAAAACTGACCGCCCAATTTTTTCTTTCTTGTAAAAAAAAACGTGATATTAAGAAGAAAGCATTTCTATGTAATTTGTAAATATCTTGAAGGGTTGAAGCGAAATTTGGCACAGTAATGTATTCTTCCAGTTTCCTTCTCCACAAGTATTACATAATACTTGCCAGCATACGCCCGAAAGCGTAAATTACAAAAAATTGCTGACTATACTCGTATATATTGTCACCATTAAAGTCCGCATCATATGGGATTTTTTTTTTAAATAGCTTAGGTTAAAATTTATGTCGGGAACAGTTTCTGCTCCAAATTAGAGCAAAAATGACATTAACAGTGTTGGCCAAGCGATTTTTGTTAGCTGTCAAATTTGACGTTTGTTGCAGAAAGTGTCGGAAAGTCATGATAAGATGAAGTTGCGATTTTTTTATATTTTAAAAAATTAATTTATTTGTGTAATACTTACGGTCACATGTCAGTTCCATGATATAGTATATTTCCTAACAAGTGCGGAAAGTGCCACTTTTCCGCACGCGATTCCAATTGGCTGAACGACGCGTAGCGTGTACTTTTCCGCACGTTTGTAGAAAATAGTTATTTATGTACCAAGGCACTGAAGTTCAACTTTTTATGACTCATGTGGAGTTTAGTTGCTGAGGCCTCTGGCCGAGGCAAATAAACCACATGAGTCATAAAAAGAACTTCAGTGCCGAGGTACATAGGTATTATATTTTTCTTGAAATCGGAAAAAAAAAGTTTTATTAGGCAAGAAAATAATAATAAGGGATCACCCGTCCACGAACCGACTACGCGCGGCGTTGCTTGACTTTACCGATCGCTCTACCTAGGACAAGCATAATGATGTACGGCACCTTCTGACAGAAAAACCAAACTGCTGCTTCTTGTGCAGCTTACACAACAAATCTATTGTTTTTAAAATTTACTAAAATATGTATACTGAAGGATTGCGCTTCTATAGGAAACAATTTCGCAATGTGTACGAAAAGTTAAATGAGCCTTTATCGGCCGGGTTTTGAATATTTGGTCACTTTTGACGGACGATTTCTCCGCGTCTGACGTTTGATGTTTACATCTCGCCAAGGCCTACTTATTGAAAAAATCGTACAATAATGGGCTACATTATTGTACGATTTCTGTGCTTTTAATGACGATTTTGGGACATTTTAATGCCGATTTCAAGAAAAATATTTTATTTACTTTCCATACTTCTAAAAACTAAAATTGCAACCATAAAAAATGTTGACACGAGCGGTCCAAAGTTCCAATAAGTTTATCGTTCTTTTGAGGAGACTATCAAAAGAAGGCATTGTTTTAATTAGACTTTAGTTTTCGCACCTATTCTGAAAACATAATTTGTAATAAGTAAATTGTTAAAACAGTAAATTGGCCATGGTAAACGAATTGCAAGTTTGCATATAATCATAGTAGATACGTCTTTTTCAAATAAATTGTTTTCAAATTCGATTTTCGATTTACAAATGCCGCACTTTCCGACAGTTTCCGCAACAAATGTCAAATTTGACAGCTAACAGAGATCGCTTGGCCACAACTGTTAATGTGAGTTTTGCTCTAATTTGAAGTCAAAACTGTTCCCGATATCAAACTTTAACAAAAGCTGTTTAAAAAATCCCATATGGTGCGGGCTTTAATGGTAACACTGAGTAGGGTATCGCGAAACTTACGCAATCTTAATAGGTCAGAAAATTAATAATGGCAATGTTTAGCCAGTGTCAAAGAAGAGCGGCCTAATAAACAGGCACCTATTTACCTTTGTTGGTTGTATGTATTTACCTCAGAGTGAGAGCACGCGACTAGTAAATCGTAGGTCCCGGGTTCAAATCCCGCACAAAGCCCGATTTTATTTATTTTTTATTATCGCTACTTCCGGCCTCTTATATTTATCATCGATTATCATTTTTAGTAACTGAACAATGGTTATTATGAAAATTATTACTCCCAATGTACGCCACGATGTATTTAAAGTTTAATTCAAAGTACTTTTAATATATAGTTGCGCGCAGCATCGGGAAAAATGTAATACATTACACGATGCCTAAGCTATATTTTGGACTCGAAGGCCAAAAAAGTACACTTACACAATGTAAATAACTATTATCAGTAGGGTAGGTACTTCACAATTTTTTAAAAGTAGTTTTTAGACGTAAAAACAGTGTGTCCATGTCTCCCTTTACCAAAGTTGCCGAAGAAAGATACAATTAATTTTTCATCATGAAAAAAATACATTACACGATGCCTAAGCTATATTTTGGACTCGAAGGCCAAAAAAGTACACTTACACAATGTAAATAACTATTATCAGTAGGGTAGGTACTTCACAATTTTTTAAAAGTAGTTTTTAGACGTAAAAACAGTGTGTCCATGTCTCCCTTTACCAAAGTTGCCGAAGAAAGATATAATTAATTTTTCATCATGAAAAAAATACATTACACGATGCCTAAGCTATATTTTGGACTCGAAGGCCAAAAAAGTACACTTACACAATGTAAATAACTATTATCAGTAGGGTAGGTACTTCACAATTTTTTAAAAGTAGTTTTTAGACGTAAAAACAGTGTGTCCATGTCTCCCTTTACCAAAGTTGCCGAAGAAAGATACAATTAATTTTTCATCATGAAAAAAATACATTACACGATGCCTAAGCTATATTTTGGACTCGAAGGCCAAAAAAGTACACTTACACAATGTAAATAACTATTATCAGTAGGGTAGGTACTTCACAATTTTTTAAAAGTAGTTTTTAGACGTAAAAACAGTGTGTCCATGTCTCCCTTTACCAAAGTTGCCGAAGAAAGATATAATTAATTTTTCATCATGAAAAAAATACATTACACGATGCCTAAGCTATATTTTGGACTCGAAGGCCAAAAAAGTACACTTACACAATGTAAATAACTATTATCAGTAGGGTAGGTACTTCACAATTTTTTAAAAGTAGTTTTTAGACGTAAAAACAGTGTGTCCATGTCTCCCTTTACCAAAGTTGCCGAAGAAAGATACAATTAATTTTTCATCATGAAAAAAATACATTACACGATGCCTAAGCTATATTTTGGACTCGAAGGCCAAAAAAGTACACTTACACAATGTAAATAACTATTATCAGTAGGGTAGGTACTTCACAATTTTTTAAAAGTAGTTTTTAGACGTAAAAACAGTGTGTCCATGTCTCCCTTTACCAAAGTTGCCGAAGAAAGATATAATTAATTTTTCATCATGAAAAAAATACATTACACGATGCCTAAGCTATATTTTGGACTCGAAGGCCAAAAAAGTACACTTACACAATGTAAATAACTATTATCAGTAGGGTAGGTACTTCACAATTTTTTAAAAGTAGTTTTTAGACGTAAAAACAGTGTGTCCATGTCTCCCTTTACCAAAGTTGCCGAAGAAAGATACAATTAATTTTTCATCATGAAAAAAATACATTACACGATGCCTAAGCTATATTTTGGACTCGAAGGCCAAAAAAGTACACTTACACAATGTAAATAACTATTATCAGTAGGGTAGGTACTTCACAATTTTTTAAAAGTAGTTTTTAGACGTAAAAACAGTGTGTCCATGTCTCCCTTTACCAAAGTTGCCGAAGAAAGATATAATTAATTTTTCATCATGAAAAAAATACATTACACGATGCCTAAGCTATATTTTGGACTCGAAGGCCAAAAAAGTACACTTACACAATGTAAATAACTATTATCAGTAGGGTAGGTACTTCACAATTTTTTAAAAGTAGTTTTTAGACGTAAAAACAGTGTGTCCATGTCTCCCTTTACCAAAGTTGCCGAAGAAAGATACAATTAATTTTTCATCATGAAAAAAATACATTACACGATGCCTAAGCTATATTTTGGACTCGAAGGCCAAAAAAGTACACTTACACAATGTAAATAACTATTATCAGTAGGGTAGGTACTTCACAATTTTTTAAAAGTAGTTTTTAGACGTAAAAACAGTGTGTCCATGTCTCCCTTTACCAAAGTTGCCGAAGAAAGATATAATTAATTTTTCATCATGAAAAAAATACATTACACGATGCCTAAGCTATATTTTGGACTCGAAGGCCAAAAAAGTACACTTACACAATGTAAATAACTATTATCAGTAGGGTAGGTACTTCACAATTTTTTAAAAGTAGTTTTTAGACGTAAAAACAGTGTGTCCATGTCTCCCTTTACCAAAGTTGCCGAAGAAAGATATAATTAATTTTTCATCATGAAAAAAATACATTACACGATGCCTAAGCTATATTTTGGACTCGAAGGCCAAAAAAGTACACTTACACAATGTAAATAACTATTATCAGTAGGGTAGGTACTTCACAATTTTTTAAAAGTAGTTTTTAGACGTAAAAACAGTGTGTCCATGTCTCCCTTTACCAAAGTTGCCGAAGAAAGATATAATTAATTTTTCATCATGAAAAAAATACATTACACGATGCCTAAGCTATATTTTGGACTCGAAGGCCAAAAAAGTACACTTACACAATGTAAATAACTATTATCAGTAGGGTAGGTACTTCACAATTTTTTAAAAGTAGTTTTTAGACGTAAAAACAGTGTGTCCATGTCTCCCTTTACCAAAGTTGCCGAAGAAAGATATAATTAATTTTTCATCATGAAAAAAATACATTACACGATGCCTAAGCTATATTTTGGACTCGAAGGCCAAAAAAGTACACTTACACAATGTAAATAACTATTATCAGTAGGGTAGGTACTTCACAATTTTTTAAAAGTAGTTTTTAGACGTAAAAACAGTGTGTCCATGTCTCCCTTTACCAAAGTTGCCGAAGAAAGATATAATTAATTTTTCATCATGAAAAAAATACATTACACGATGCCTAAGCTATATTTTGGACTCGAAGGCCAAAAAAGTACACTTACACAATGTAAATAACTATTATCAGTAGGGTAGGTACTTCACAATTTTTTAAAAGTAGTTTTTAGACGTAAAAACAGTGTGTCCATGTCTCCCTTTACCAAAGTTGCCGAAGAAAGATATAATTAATTTTTCATCATGAAAAAAATACATTACACGATGCCTAAGCTATATTTTGGACTCGAAGGCCAAAAAAGTACACTTACACAATGTAAATAACTATTATCAGTAGGGTAGGTACTTCACAATTTTTTAAAAGTAGTTTTTAGACGTAAAAACAGTGTGTCCATGTCTCCCTTTACCAAAGTTGCCGAAGAAAGATATAATTAATTTTTCATCATGAAAAAAATACATTACACGATGCCTAAGCTATATTTTGGACTCGAAGGCCAAAAAAGTACACTTACACAATGTAAATAACTATTATCAGTAGGGTAGGTACTTCACAATTTTTTAAAAGTAGTTTTTAGACGTAAAAACAGTGTGTCCATGTCTCCCTTTACCAAAGTTGCCGAAGAAAGATATAATTAATTTTTCATCATGAAAAAAATACATTACACGATGCCTAAGCTATATTTTGGACTCGAAGGCCAAAAAAGTACACTTACACAATGTAAATAACTATTATCAGTAGGGTAGGTACTTCACAATTTTTTAAAAGTAGTTTTTAGACGTAAAAACAGTGTGTCCATGTCTCCCTTTACCAAAGTTGCCGAAGAAAGATATAATTAATTTTTCATCATGAAAAAAATACATTACACGATGCCTAAGCTATATTTTGGACTCGAAGGCCAAAAAAGTACACTTACACAATGTAAATAACTATTATCAGTAGGGTAGGTACTTCACAATTTTTTAAAAGTAGTTTTTAGACGTAAAAACAGTGTGTCCATGTCTCCCTTTACCAAAGTTGCCGAAGAAAGATATAATTAATTTTTCATCATGAAAAAAATACATTACACGATGCCTAAGCTATATTTTGGACTCGAAGGCCAAAAAAGTACACTTACACAATGTAAATAACTATTATCAGTAGGGTAGGTACTTCACAATTTTTTAAAAGTAGTTTTTAGACGTAAAAACAGTGTGTCCATGTCTCCCTTTACCAAAGTTGCCGAAGAAAGATATAATTAATTTTTCATCATGAAAAAAATACATTACACGATTCCTAAGCTATATTTTGGACTCGAAGGCCAAAAAAGTACACTTACACAATGTAAATAACTATTATCAGTAGGGTAGGTACTTCACAATTTTTTAAAAGTAGTTTTTAGACGTAAAAACAGTGTGTCCATGTCTCCCTTTACCAAAGTTGCCGAAGAAAGATATAATTAATTTTTCATCATGAAAAAAATACATTACACGATGCCTAAGCTATATTTTGGACTCGAAGGCCAAAAAAGTACACTTACACAATGTAAATAACTATTATCAGTAGGGTAGGTACTTCACAATTTTTTAAAAGTAGTTTTTAGACGTAAAAACAGTGTGTCCATGTCTCCCTTTACCAAAGTTGCCGAAGAAAGATATAATTAATTTTTCATCATGAAAAAAATACATTACACGATGCCTAAGCTATATTTTGGACTCGAAGGCCAAAAAAGTACACTTACACAATGTAAATAACTATTATCCGTAGGGTAGGTACTTCACAATTTTTTAAAAGTAGTTTTTAGACGTAAAAACAGTGTGTCCATGTCTCCCTTTACCAAAGTTGCCGAAGAAAGATATAATTAATTTTTCATCATGAAAAAAATACATTACACGATGCCTAAGCTATATTTTGGACTCGAAGGCCAAAAAAGTACACTTACACAATGTAAATAACTATTATCAGTAGGGTAGGTACTTCACAATTTTTTAAAAGTAGTTTTTAGACGTAAAAACAGTGTGTCCATGTCTCCCTTTACCAAAGTTGCCGAAGAAAGATATAATTAATTTTTCATCATGAAAAAAATACATTACACGATGCCTAAGCTATATTTTGGACTCGAAGGCCAAAAAAGTACACTTACACAATGTAAATAACTATTATCAGTAGGGTAGGTACTTCACAATTTTTTAAAAGTAGTTTTTAGACGTAAAAACAGTGTGTCCATGTCTCCCTTTACCAAAGTTGCCGAAGAAAGATATAATTAATTTTTCATCATGAAAAAAATACATTACACGATGCCTAAGCTATATTTTGGACTCGAAGGCCAAAAAAGTACACTTACACAATGTAAATAACTATTATCAGTAGGGTAGGTACTTCACAATTTTTTAAAAGTAGTTTTTAGACGTAAAAACAGTGTGTCCATGTCTCCCTTTACCAAAGTTGCCGAAGAAAGATATAATTAATTTTTCATCATGAAAAAAATACATTACACGATGCCTAAGCTATATTTTGGTCTCGAAGGCCAAAAAAGTACACTTACACAATGTAAATAACTATTATCAGTAGGGTAGGTACTTCACAATTTTTTAAAAGTAGTTTTTAGACGTAAAAACAGTGTGTCCATGTCTCCCTTTACCAAAGTTGCCGAAGAAAGATATAATTAATTTTTCATCATGAAAAAAATACATTACACGATGCCTAAGCTATATTTTGGACTCGAAGGCCAAAAAAGTACACTTACACAATGTAAATAACTATTATCAGTAGGGTAGGTACTTCACAATTTTTTAAAAGTAGTTTTTAGACGTAAAAACAGTGTGTCCATGTCTCCCTTTACCAAAGTTGCCGAAGAAAGATATAATTAATTTTTCATCATGAAAAAATTATGAAGATTTCCTTAATACAACTTTTGGTCTCAATAAGGACCGCTGGATTAATAAGTTTCTCTTTGATCAATTCTTAATTTTTCTATTCATTTTAGAATGAATGTTTCGACAATATCAGTCTATGCGACTTCTCCTTGGATGGAAGACATTATGTCCATAATTCAATTTTGTTTAAAGAAAAAAGTCCCTTTATAAATGGTTCTGCACTTTCTTTTGTTTACATTTATTTTTTTTATAGATGATTGGAAGAACTTTAAAATGAATAAAAAAAATGCCACATGTGGACAAAATTTTAAAGTTTGACACGTCAATAAGTATCTATTATCACAGAAAAAAGCAAACTATTATAAGTATATTCTGACTATAGCAGAGTCAGCAATGTAACTTTCTCTTGAGAAAATAAGAGCAAATTCAATAATTCGACGATTGGAGGAACAGGAATCAGAGATTTATTCAGGAAAATCAATTCAGAACTACGAGTAGTGTCAGGCCATTTTATAACTTATTTGATGTTGTAGTAAGTATACAGTTCAGTATTTACAATTTGACAAGCAATAGGCCATTTTGTTAAATTAGTAAAATTAGTTCGGTAAGAATAAATAAAAATATTTGTTGAAATGAAGGAATTGTTTATGCTTAAAGTTAATTTAGAGGTTGTAACTAATAACAACGAAATATTGCTCCCTTTCTATAGGGACAATATTTTTAATTGCTCTAAAATCATACTCAATTTAGAGTAGATGCACCAACATAACACGTAATAAATGAAACAACGGCTTTTAACACTTATTTATTTATGATAATTAAAGACCAAGTTGCGCAAATTTCTTCAGGCTCAAATCTACAGTTTCGTCGTTTTATTGTCTAGAACGCCAAACGTGGCAACCTCTACCCTGTCAAGAGAAACCGCATTGCACTGTTGCCGGTGCCCGTTTGCAATAATGCGTAGAACAAAGGCAAATTTTACTTTTCTATTCAAATGTCTCCAGCTCGCCTATGAATATCTATCCAGGCTCCTGCCTGGACTTCCATTTGTTATGCTTCCCAAAACATGGCTATCTTCTTGATCTACTGATCATTGCCAAATAGCATGAAACACGTGCATACGGTTAATTCTCTTTTGTTCGTGCTATTCTTGTCCGTGTCCGTGTGTCGTGTGTCTATCCTACAATAATTCAAAACACTCACTCATTCCACAAATAAATATGGCCCTGCACGGGCGTAGCCAGGATTTAGTTTTGGGGGGGGGGAGGGTTTAGTTTGAGAAGTAAATAAAACAACAAAAATATACTTCCATGAAATTTAATATATATATATTCATCCGAAAAACTACGACATATTTATAAAGTTCTTAACTTTAAAGGAAATGGATAAATTAATTTCGTTCCTCTGCGCTAAATCTAAAACCATTAAAGAAGAAATCTTCGGCTTTTTCTTTTAAGTATATCCACTACTTCATCTGCATGAATTTCTGTTCCATAGTGAATTTTCATTAACCATTAAGTCTGTTTTCACTTGTAGTGTTTCGTAAATAGTTTTTCAGTTTCCTTAGGCTCGAGAAAGACCTTTCTGGGGTAGCAGTGGATACAGGAATGGTAGCCAAGATTTGTAGTAATGTGTAAATATTAGGATAAAGGTTTTTATCGCACATATCTAGGCATTCCAAACTAGATTTCGGGGTAGGCAGTCTTCTTATCAGCATGCAAGGTAGCTGAAGCTTTGATAGCTAAATCCAAATTTGTTTCTTTATTAGAAACCCCTTGACCTTGACTACACCACTTTTTCCAGTAGTCCATACCTTTAGGTTTATCACCCTTCCTTTTCTTCCCCTCCATTTTTCGACAGTAATAATGATTCACGTATCTATCCTTAACAAGGTCATCGAATAACAGTGCACTAAAATTACTCACTTACACTATTCGTTCACCACTTTTCACTTTTATTCGCTTCGAGTTCGCATGGAACAATACTGCCGTAAGCGCGGTCACGCGCCGCGGCGCCGCTTATATAGCAGCCCAGTAGCCGTCCAGAAACTTCCACGAACTTCCACAAAGTTCCGCTCATTTCGACCGAGGGGCGTGGCGAATACTCGAGAAACAACGCAAAGTGTCCCTACAATACAAAATAGTTCGGCTGCAACTGCGTCTGCCTCTCGTCAAAAGATGGCGCTAGGCGCTACTATTACTACATATTATATTCAAACGTAATAATAATTTAACTCTTCACTCCTCGTTTTTCGGTATAATATTAGGTAATATTTTGCTTATTTCGGGGGGGGGGGGGGGGGTTTGAACCCCCGAAACCCCCCCCTTGGCTACGCCCGTGTGGCCCTGGCATTCGAGCACCACGTTTATCGACGGTTGATTTCCGACTTCGACTCCTTCGCTTCCCACCATTTTCGAATCCTCCCTTCCCCGCTCCGCCACCTTTCACCCTTGCCGACAAGCGGGGCGCATCCGGTTTCCGGCGGCCCGTTATTAGATCCCCCATTACTATTGATTTATCTGGACGGCGTGGTGGGGTGGCCACCCCCTTTAACGAATGCACCCCGACGGACCGATACACGATTCAATCAACGGGTTAGGGCTGGCGATTAGATTTTATTTTAGTTGGCCGATAAATCAAATAGGGGTGTAAAGAATATATGGGGAGAAAAAATATGAGGGGCATGGGTTTGGTATGTTCAGTGTTTATAATATGCCGTGTGCAGTGTGCCATAGAAGTAGGTTCTTCTATATCCAAAATCAACACTTTCCCACCACGATTTCTCCAGGTACCAAAGTCTAGAAATACTAAAGTCCGCTTACTTCCTTGATCTCTTCGAAAAGCCGACAACTTTTTGCGACCGATCGTAAATCAGCGTCACCTCGTACGCTTCGCTTTTACGAGGGCGACTAAACGAAATCGCCGTCAAGTTAGTTATACGGGGGCAGGTTCATATTGACTTTCCATTATTTACCAAAATCTACAAATATTAGTATAATATCTATTTGTAGACTTTGGTACAACATTATTTGTGTAGGTAAGTGTACCGCTAGTTTTTGGTAGGTATCAGTTAAATTAAAATACAAGGTAGCTATTACCAGAATCTACATAATTAGTAGGTATATCTGTAGACTTTGGTTGGAACATGAATAAAAATGCAATTTTTTATGATTTACGTTCATTTTTAATAAAGCCTAACAAAACATAGAGCAGACAAAAACGTAAATACCAAATAAATATTTAACGACAAAAAGTTAAACTAATCATATCTACTTTTTCATCCTGTAGTAAATATTTTGATATTTAAATTGACATAAACGATACAGAACAAAATATTACGCATACGTACCTACACAAGTATGCGTCTTACCAATAAGCTTCTGGCAATAATCCCGAGGGGACAGGAGTTTTTACAAAACGTTTTCCGGACGAAGTGAATGACTGATCATCAAAATGTGCTTTGCAAATTCTTATAGGTTTATATGCCTCTTCAGGTGGAATATTCGCAAATTTATGTTCTCCGATGAACCCTAAGGCATTATTCCATTGCTGGCACCTTCAAATTATTCTTCAATTAATACCTAAGCAGGGCTGTGTTAAGGGGGGGGGGGGGCGAAGGGGGTGTTCGCCCCGGGCGCCCTATTCAAGGGGGCGCCAAAATCAACAAAGGCGCTAGTACTAATAATTTACTGCTTCAAAAAAACATTTAAACATTTATTAATTTTTCAGTTACCTACCGATTTTTACTTTTCTAGGACGATGATTCGGATGATCTCGCATACAACTACTGAAATCTTTTAAGTTGTAAGTTGTGAATTCGGAACTTGTCTACGTCTACCGATGTCTATGTCGTTGTGGAATATTTTAATTAATTTCGCTATTCTCCCCGAGATGACACGATGGTGGCCGGCGCTTGACGATTTAACGTTGATGCGAATCGTTGAAAAAGGGTTGCTCTGTATAACGTGTTAGTTAAATAGAGGTATCGACATCGATTTTTGGTTTCTGGACACTAATCGTAAATTAGTTTTTAACAATAAGTACATACATTCATATTAGCTGAGTCCTGAATCTATAGCATCTAAGGAAACCCTGTTTTAATGAAGAATTGTTTTTGTTGAACTTGAATTTGAATATTAATGCCCAATTCTTGAATATATGGCAAACGTACTAATACTAAACAATCACACACTGTGTTTAGAAAAACGTAGCCACCTGGTCCTTTCTATTGTGGCAAATTTTCTTATCTTGTAAATTGTAAAAATGCTTTTTCCGATATGAGGTTCTGCTTTCTGGTGCAAAATAAAATGTAAAAATTAAAAGTTATTTGCTCTTGTGAAGTATAAATGAAAAATATGTAACTAAACTAAAATCGCTCTTTAACTGTAGGTACACTAGATTGTGAAAGGTAAATATTTAATGTCCCTAGAATTCCGTAAGCGGCGGCCATATTGATATTATTGATAGGTAACAGAGGAAAGGACCGTAATCAACAGAATTTACGTTTGACGCGCACGAATTCTAAATTTGAGTAGATAGAAATTAACAGTAAACTCTTTTCTTTGAAGCACAGAAAAAGGCTATAATAATAATTATAGTTTCTGTGTTCGAAGTTAGGTTAGAACCATATAATATCAAGGTTAAGGTTAGGCCTCTGTCACAAGAACTGACATTTCTGCCAGACATGCTAAATACGCCCCTGGAGGCACCCAAAACAATTATGCCAACCTTGTATTACCAAATTAAGAAATGTCATTTCTGGTATACAGTTAAAGAGAGATTTTAGTATACATATTTTATTTAATTTAGTTAATATAATTTTGATTTGGGGGGGTGGCGCCAAAAAAAGAACTTTGCCCTGGGCAAATTTTTACCTTAACACGGCCCTGTACCTAAGTATTCAAATATTACATAAAAATGTCTTAATTTTTGTAGGTAGGTACCTCAAACTCAATCTTACCTTTCTGGGTCTTTAGGAAATGAAAAAAGGTAATACAGTCTTTTGAACTTGGTTTACAGCCATCCGCACTGCAGCAAAAAGCGTTAGGTATAGGCATCACTACAACACAGTCTCCGTCGGTCGGTAATATTTTGCGCGCACCCGGTAGCATGCGAACGAAAGCTACACTGTGTACAGCTTATTTTCTTATATTATAAGATATCGATCGGCCCGATGAGGAGAATAGCGGGAGAGGGCAAGAGGGAAACGTTTGTTTACACAAGGCCGAGTGCCCGGACTTATTAGTATATCCCTGGACGCTGGTCTAGACCACCCCAAAGTGTGAACCGAAGAATTGTGAGACGCCCCAACAAAAAGGCCTTTCGCTTCGGCCTGTAAAAATTAATTTCCCGCTGCACTCGTTAAGGAATTGAAGAGGCAACTAACAAATAGCAGGCCATTTATTAATTGCAGCGCGTTTTGTATAAACAGGTTATAAATTACTCAAAAAAAAACGGCGGCTCGGTCGCTTCGGCCCGCATACACATCGAGAACTGGTTCCGTGTTTTAAAAGGGGCGTTTAATCTCGGCTGTCAAACCGTAGGTCCTGTGGTGGGGAGTCATTAGAGAAGAACAGTGTAGAAAATGTCCCGAGTTTTATTTTTTTAATATAATTTAGAATTTTGGATACATCGGTTGTAGTGTGTCTTCGGCTGATATTTTTCGAAAATAGCAACCCTTCATAAAAGGTTTTAAAGATAAAAAAGTCATAGTTTTAAAAAGGTTTTAAAGATAAAAGTGTCATAAAAATATTTTAGCAAGTTTTAATGTCATACTATCTGTAATAGAAAGCTGATGAAATTGATGTTGTTGACGAAGCAAAATTACACGGGCCATATATTCCTTTTATGGAAACATTTTAGATTAGATGCCCATATAGTTTCGAAATTTTGTTAGGGAGGTACAACTCTGGAAAAGTGTATTAAGGGAAACAAGCGATCGCCCAAAAACTACCTTGGATGCCCGTTACTATATCTAAATCATTATTTCCAAATGTTGCTACGCAATTAGAAATATTGGTTACTATTCCTGTAACTCTACCAATTCTAATGAAAGAGCATTTTCAACATTAAGAAGGCTAAAAACTTATCTGAGGAATACAACAAAAGAGGATAGGCTAAATGGTTTAGCACTACCTAATATTCACAGAGAAATTCCTGTTGAAATAGATGAAGTTATATAAATGATATGGCAAAAACCAAAAACCGAAGACTATATATATTTTTTGTAGAATTATATTATTTTAATTTTTTTTATTTCTTATGTCACATAAGAAATTATATGATCTTATTTTGTGACAGTGGTGAATATCGTTTCTTTTTTATTTCATTCTTATTGCCAGCGAGAAGTACTTTTATTTTTGCAATATTTTTGTAAGTACGTATTTTATTTTTATTTTATTTAAAGAATATAAAAGTATTATTTTTGCTATACATTTAAGGACTAACGAAAGTAGGTTCGTAACCATCACTTTTTGCAATTAATTGAACGCCAGGCTTTTTACTTGTGCACTAGGACCGCAACATTACAGGTTAGAAGGGCTAAAATTAATTTAGTTTTGACAGTAGGTATATGTGAAATAGTGAAACATGTTTTTAGGCGTGCAACCAACATTTTGCCACGGAGGGTGAGGTGAGGATATTGATGAAAAAAAGAAGTACCTTATGATTATGTACTTTGTGGAATCGACCGGGCAAACTTAAACGGCTAAGTTGCGAAGCACCCTCGCTTGGTCAAAGTAATGTTTTTATTTTATAGTTCTTATTTGTTAGTAAATGTATTATATGGTTTTAGATGGCAGTACCGTGTACGGTATACTGCCAGCAGATTGACCCACTGATCCTGAAGTAAAAATTCCAAAATTTTTAATTTAATTAACCGAGTGAATTTGTGCATCGAGGTTAACGGTGGCCTCTTTGAACAGCTACTGTAGTGCTTTGCACGTGCAATGTGTGCTAGTGCAGTTGTGTTTTTTGGTTACCCTTCGGGGTTTTCCTAGCGGAGGGGATCCTCCTCCGTGGTCGTCAGGCTGAGTACCTCGCTTCAAACAAAAGGAATGGCGGAGGGAAACAAGAGGATTTAGAAAATGTGATGAATGTTGTGTAGTGTTGTGACTTTTAATGTAAAAAAGCAAGAAAACAGAAATTTCACTCCTGGAAATGTCAGTAAGGTAGGTGTTCCATAGGCATTCTACATGTTCCTTAGAAGGTAATCGTTTTCAAAAGGAAATCGTAATTTTTTGGTGAATCATCGGATAAATTGGTAGACGTGGCAACGCCGCGCTATTTCACTATCTGTCACTACCATTGACATAGGCGAAATTTGAAGACATGTCACGCGGGCGTCCATAGGCGGCGGTTTTTGAGGGGTTTAATACAATTAAAAACAATTTTTTAGGGTTCAGAGAAATGTATCTAATTTTTCTTTATCTACCATAAATGTGTTTGTACTAAGTGATAGCTAACCCTGTATTTGCCCAAATTTACCATATTATTTGGCGAAAATTTACCTATCCACACCAGGAATGGTACTTCTTATTACTTATATTATATTATGTGTATATTTTGTTACTTGTTACTGCTTTTATTCTTTTATTTAAAGATAAACTAAGCCAAAGTGCAGACTGCTCTATACTGCATAGACCCGTTGAACCGTCCCGCTGCGGCGTTGCCGCATGTTTGCACAGGGCTTGTAAACTTGAGAAGGTTGTGATCTAGGTTTCACCTTAGCAACCAACTAATAAAGCATTGTCGAGTTCTTCACGTGCCACCCTGTATATCATCCTTCGGACGTGGCGGACGAGCAATTACACGAAACTTTGGCCCTAATTAGTTTAAAAAATCGCCGACGTCCGACACCAGATGAGGCCGAGGCCGCCGGTTCCAACATTTTACGACTCTCGCCTAGAATTTACGGCGGACACCTTCTGGAAGCCGCACCACCATAAACTACGGCCCAAATCTACCAGTTTATAACGCCGATTTGGCACCTTGATCGGTTTACAGCCCGGCACAAAACGGCTGCCCATAAATGCCTTATATTTTTACAGATTTAGCGCATATAAACTCATCATTCTCACTTAGGCAGGTTTATTGGGTTTGATGAAATACGGCCGGTTTGGCTACCGAAATTTTAATAGCTTTATGGGCCCCGGTATAGGCTACCGTTCGCTGTTTTGTGGGCACAATGTCGGAAAGTGAAACGCTTTCGGGAAAACTGTACCGTTCTAAGTGTTCTGTGAAGATGTGCCGTTTGGCATGTTTACAACTCAGTCATTTAAAGTAGTAAAAGTAAATTTAAACTTGTGAAGATATAGAACGCACTGTATATTGTTGCCCGTTCGTTATTATATATTATATTGTAATATCGTACGAATTCGTAAGAAAAGGGTATACTTAACCACAAACACAAGAAATGCTTTATTTCGTACAAATTCTCATACAATGTAGGTACTTAAGTAACTGTTGCCTTACAGAACTGTCCGTGTGAGACAAAAACAAATTTAAAGCACGAGCAGATCCCAACTAAATCAGAGCCAATCAGCAGGCATCAAAACAATCAGAACAGTCAGATAATTTAAAATCCGTCAATCAGATTCGCGACTGGTTTCTGATTTCGGTGAGAACAAACTCATATATCAACACAGTCGATGAGTATAGGTTAGGGGCTATATAACCTCGGCTATCACACAGTACCTTACCGTTTTAATCCATCTGACTTACTTTGACAATTTACTTTGCATAACAACACCATTTTTACACTAGCGGTCGGTAGAATCACTTTTACAACTATTATATGCGCCACGAGGTCGGGTCACACGTCACACAAACTGATAAGCTCCGTCGCGCAACACGTTCGAGAAACAACCGATGCCATAGCTTCGATTGCCTAAGATTTTACACCCATAACTGGTGAAATACCTTCCCCCTCTCATCTACCTAACAGGAACTTGTGTTAATACGTTCAATTTGACACAGCTTAGTGCTAAGGGACACTGAATGGTGTTAAGGAACACCGCGTGGTGTGAACAAACACGAAGCTGTGTTCGAAAATAAAAAAATTACACCCCTAAGTGTTAAAATTAACGAATTTGTTGATGTGAATTTTACCAAATGAGGTTTGGATAATATATTTGGAATCCACCAATTTTCGTTTCAAATTTTGACCAATTTTTTTTCACCACTTACACGAAGAGGATTTACACCGATTTTTTTTACTGCGTATATATTTTTACAAAGCGGTAATTTGCAAAAAACGAACAACCCTTCTTAATACACAGCCATAATGTGTACCAAACTCACTTTTACTACTCATACGATCCAGAAATCATGTGGAGTTTTAGTTTGGCTACTAGGTACGTCGGCAAAATCACTATAGTTGTTATTCTCAATGAAAGGCAAAAAAAAGCCGCTAGTAATTTTCTAACGTATCGGTAAACCCACACTAAAGACTAGAAGCATCATTGGATTTGAAAAAACCGCTACCGTGACCAAATGGTAATTCTAGCTAAATAAACCTCATATACCTGTGTTTAATTACGTATACATGACTAGAAACGCTGTGTTGCGAAGATAAAATGGTGCCGCTATGGCTAATACGAGACAAACTAATTGCGGTGTTTGGCCGTAAAATGGGCACGTCCGCTGGAAACGGTTTTAAAGTTGGCGGGTGAAATACGAAACGAAACATTAATTCGTACAATATGGGCACCTAACTGGGTAATTGGGTAATTCTCTGTGGCTTTTAGACTAATTAATTTTTTAAGTTATATAAAGTTCTTAAATTATCAATCACTAGAATACGTATTTTTTAATTTATGCGCCTGGAGAAAAATATTAACTTATTAGGCAGATGATAATGGCAGGAAGGTGGTGTTTTTTTTAATTCTTACATTACTATCCCTCTTCGGATTGAAATGGATCCGATTGAGTTATGTCAATTTTTTTATAATTCTACGTATACATCATCAGTATTAAATCCTGTGGTTTTCAATCCTTTCTAGGGACATTAACTTATTTTACTTATTCCACAGTAGGTTGGTGCACATTCTGGACAACTTCTGTTTGGAAATAGCGGCTTGACTTGAAATTTTAAATCTGATTGAATTCAAATCTGAAGGGTTTACGTCTATTTGAGTCCGCTCCAGTAAATTCAAACCTTTCTCAATCGGAATGAACGCGTTGAGATAAACGTAGTCAGTGACAGATTTTTGGACGTGATTTTACTCAGTATGCCTTCCAATGTTGCGTATTCTCACAATAATAAGGTACGAATCAAGATTTACAGGAACACTTGTGTCTGAACCACGGCCATGTAGATCGCAGATGCCAGATATCATTTGGGCATTTATTCAACGCACAGTAAATAATAATTTCTGTTGCAGTTAATGCTATATTTTTAATTCCACCTTTAGGTTTCACATATTTAAAATCGAATGAAACATTTATTTGGCTTCTAGAGTTTCCCATTCAAAAAATAAAAGCAGATAATTACCCAACTAATTCATCCATAGTCAGATGAGTGTAAGTCACTATAAGTTTTACCACATATAGCAGTGAAAAAATTAGACCATTAGCTTAGTGTAAATGGTTGTTTGATAATCAAGACCACACCACGTGACCGCATCAAATAAACGAGCCACAAAATAGGCAAACGGTAACGATGATCCCGTAGTTATTTACACATTGATTATGTCAGCCGAAACTAATACACCCTAATTATAATCAACGCAAGGAGAATTCCGCAATTTTGGTCTCAGACCTGCGGGCTACAATCATTATAAAAGTGTGGGTTTGATGATGCGTTGGGGTTCTATTTGCATGCGAAATAGAGTAGGTACGTGTGGTTTAATAACTTCCTATAGGATCGGAGAACGTGAAGGAAAACAGGTAAGATTCGTCCCATACATGGGATGTATGTGAATGAGTCAAGCAAATGATATTTTACGGATTGATACCAACACTTAACTTTCTCAAAAGTTGACGAACTTCTAGGAGAGAAATATGTCTAACACAAGCTGTCATATTCACAAGTAATAAGAAAACACCAGCCTAGGTCCAGCCAATATAGGAATTTGTTACTGAAAATGGATTGAACAAATGTGTGATGGTTGGAGGATATGTAGAATATTTTCTATCGCAACGCAAACGTACAAATTATTATTTCATTTTTATTGTTTCTTAAACAATAAATAAATCAGTATAATCGATAATAAATTAGTCTTGATGTTGACTGCAATTATACAGGGTGGCCCACCACGAACTGCATCGATCTATATGGTTTTGTTTTTTGTGGATAGCGAGCCCCAAATGTATCGCACGTTATGTATATAAATGTAACCAACTTACCGCCTATTCAGAAATTCAACTTAAAAATATAAAAATACAAAATTCAGATTTAAAATTTTTTATTAAACCTTATTTTGGATTATGAGCAACTTTTTGTAAACAGTTTGTCTAAAATAATAAAGAATAATGGTACTTCTCTTTTGGAACATTTTCAAGTTCTTTTAATTTATTAACACGCTGTACATCTGACCTAAGATTTTTATATTGCGTAATCCCATTTTCTCGACAAGCAGATTTTTTTTTATAAAGAATGACTTTTCGTCGAAAAATCAATAATAAAAAATTTTCTCCTCTTATCAACTCCATCCGTCTATATATTTAGGAAAAAACAAAATATTTTCTAGAAATCTAGTATAGCGGTATAAAATTGAAAGGCAAACGAATTTTCTATTACTACAACATTTTTCTGATTTTTAAGAATAGAATCAGAATGATATGAAAAAAATTCCTATATGATGCCATGCAGACTTTATCTGATGTGATAATAAAATTTGCACCTACCGCCTTCAATAAGTCGTTACACATCATCTGTACATTCAAAATGATGCCAAATGGACATTTGTCAAAACACCATTGGTTTTCTTGGCATAGGGTGTCCAAATTTTGTCAAATTTAATCCTTTCAATAATTTTGAAAGCGAATAATTTTAGATTCATTGTTCACAAGGATTTGTTTCTCACTTTAAAAGGCACAGTTGATCTGTTACAAAGCGGTAGGTGGGTGGCAATTTTATGTTTCGAATGTTGATGTTAACAGGTGTTTTGGGGCACGTTTTGGCAATTTCAACCCAAAACGGTTGATTTTATCGTTATTAAGCAAAAGTAGGTACACTTTTGTTGCAAATTAAAAGGTGCTCTAAAATGACGAACCTGCGTGTCCAAAAATATAACCTCAAAAAAGTTACGGGTTAAAGCACGACCCGAAAAGTGGCTCCCACTGCGGGGTAGTTTATTCTCCATCGCCAAAAACACACCAGTTTCAAATTTCAGTTCAGCAGCTTAATTATTTTGGGGAGATATTGCCGTAATTCAATTTCTAAAAGATAACTATACTCGTAACGCGAGTCACATTTATTGTAAGCTGGTTAGGTCAGGTTAGATTAGGTTAGCCTGGAACGAGCATGACGTCATATTTCATTGTTCATTGTTGTTGACGAAATGAGGTGGCGCTACTCGACGAAAAAAATGGCGACATATTATAGGTTATATAGGGGGATATATTCCTCCATATAAAGAAGAAACTGAAAAATCTAATGCGTTTTATGCTTACTTATACTACAACTAGCCATGGACTTCATTTCAAACCAAAAGGTACCAAATACTTTTGTTTTCTTTTTAGACTCGCTTTTCTTAAGAAAATGTGGAAATATGCCATGTGAACTTGTAAAATTAGAGGGACATAACAAACAAATATTTTATTTTATTTTGAATATTAAGTTCGTTGTAACTGACACATTTGCATGATTCTATGTTATAAAAGATTCTGCAACAATGCTGTTTTAACATTAAACCACCGTGTAAATTTGTTTCGCCCTGTGGCGCCAGTGGCGATCGCTTGAAACCGCGCTATGCACAGGTCTTTAATATAGTACAGTAAAATTGGGCCAAAACCCAAACATAAAAAAAAAGTTCTTTCTAGCGCGAAATAATTCCTAAGAGTTAGTACTAAAAAGTTACACCACCACCAGCGTCGGGTTTCGGGGGGAGGGGGTGAAAAGGGCAGGAAATTATTATTTTTCACAGTTTTGCGTGAACATCTAGTAAACTATGAGGTTTGGCGCAAACGTCATCCTATACGCAAATGATATACATTAAATTCCGAACAAGAATTGTTATATACAGAATTATGGTAAAGTGAACGGTTTCCATGATATGGAGAGGTAAAGATTTCTTTGTTTTTATTTCACGTAGTTTTTAATGAAAAAACTTAAAATGATTACAGTATAAATTAGTAACTGAATAATGTATGTAGAATATATATAGACATATCTATGCATATATATAGATACATATTACACTCATACTATATATGCATAGATATATCTATATATATTCTACTTACATTATTCAGTTACTAATTTATACTGCAATCATTTTAAGTTTTTTCAACAAGAACTACGTGAAATAAAAACAAAGAAATCTTTACCCCTTCATATCATGGAAACCGTTCACTTTACCATAATTCTGTATATAACAATTCTTGTTCGGAATTTAGTGTACCTATATCATTTGCGTATAGGATGACGTTTGCGCCAAACCTCATAATTTACTAGATATTCACGCAAAACTGTGAAAAATAAGAATTTCCTGCCCTTTTCACCCCCTCCCCCCGAAACCCGACGCTGGTGGTGGTGTAACTTTTTAGTACTAACTCTTAGGAGGGTATGGAACTATTTCACGCCAGAAAGGACTTTTTTTTGGATGTTTGGGTTTGGCCTAATTTTGTGTTAGTTTTACTGTACTAATATAGTGTTGGTCCAGGGTTAGCTCCCAACGCCAAACAACACCGAGGTGGTGTCTTGCTGGACGTGCCAATCCAACCTGTTCGCTGCTCGTATAACCAAGAAGCCGCAAGCACAAGGCAATATGCGCTATTGTTTCCATTCCATCCACCCGTCCCGTCAGAGTCGCCACCTGAACGCCAACTTCAACACAGCAAATGGGCCGATAATGGGACGTTTTCGGCGCGAGATACCTGCCGCCCGGGGACCTCCCAGGGTGGCCTCCCCCGCGCCAACGCCACTTCCACCCATTGTCGCCATTGTGGGGCGGCTATTGTCGCGGCGATGTCAACCGGGGCCGGGTACCCGGCCGACGACAGCCGAGATGTATGGGTTCCGCGGGGGGAACCCGCGCCGGAGGTCCCCGATGATAGATCGACTCGGAGGACACAAGAGAGGAGGCCACAAGGGGTGTGGGAATTGACGGCGTGTTTGTTGATCTTGGAGATGTATAACCTGTTGGGAGATTGCGCGATGGTTAATGAAAATCCGGTGGGTTCTACGAGTCGGTATATACGACGGTTTACGAATGGACAGCACCCGATGACGTCAGAACCTATAGACAGGTTTGTTTTGATAAGCGCTTGACGCCCAGAACGAATCACAATCTAAGCGCTCCATTATAAATTATTCAGGAAATGTCGTGAGATTGTCAGAAATTGCCCCTTTCTGTCGAGCCGTAGCGAACTTATTTCGACTCTGGGCTCGGAGGCTGGCGTCGTTAGACCATCCCCCGAGTCTTCAGGTGAGGTTCCGATGCTTCCGGAGCCCCCAAACAAGAAAAAACATGCGATATCTAAGTGTGATTCTGGAGGAACTATAACCGGGAATCACCGGGTGTATAGTTGGTTGATGGTTGACTTTCTGTCTTTGTTTGTAGCATGTTTTTGGAGTAGTATGGATATATTTAATCTTGGAGTCGAAATAAAGGGCATTTTAACAATAGGGCACCACGTCTATAGGTTTTGACGTCATTGGTTCAAACGGCGCAGTTGGTGTGCGGTTGATGGGCGGAGTGAACCATAGCAGAGTTCGTACACCGGGGTTCGCGTTACTTTTCCTAACGAAACATGACGTTGGTAGTGTTCAAACCAATGACGTCAGAACCTATAGACAGGTTTGTTTTGATAAACGCTTGACGCCCAGAACGAATCACAATCTAAGCGCTCCATTATAAATTATTCAGGAAATGTCGTGAAATTGTCAGAAATTGCCCCTTTCTGTCGAGCCGTAGCGAACTTATTTCGACTCTGGGCTCGGAGGCTGGCGTCGTTAGACCATCCCCCGAGTCTTCAGGTGAGGTTCCGATGCTTCCGGAGCCCCCAAACAAGAAAAAACATGCGATATCTAAGTGTGACTCTGGAGGAATTATAACCGGGAATCACCGGGTGTATAGTTGGTTGATGGTTGACTTTCTGTCTTTGTTTGTAGCATGTTTTTGGAGTAGTATGGATATATTTAATCTTGGAGTCGAAATAAAGGGCATTTTAACAATAGGGCACCACGTCTATAGGTTTTGACGTCATTGGTTCAAACGGCGCAGTTGGTGTGCGGTTGATGGGCGGAGTGAACCATAGCAGAGTTCGTACACCGGGGTTCGCGTTACTTTTCCTAACGAAACATGACGTTGGTAGTGTTCAAACCAATGACGTCAAAACCTATAGACAGGTTTGTTTTGATAAACGCTTGACGCCCAGAACGAATCACAATCTAAGCGCTCCATTATAAATTATTCAGGAAATGTCGTGAGATTGTCAGAAATTGCCCCTTTCTGTCGAGCCGTAGCGAACTTATTTCGACTCTGGGCTCGGAGGCTGGCGTCGTTAGACCATCCCCCGAGTCTTCAGGTGAGGTTCCGATGCTTCCGGAGCCCCCAAACAAGAAAAAACATGCGATATCTAAGTGTGACTCTGGAGGAACTATAACCGGGAATCACCTGGTGTATAGTTGGTTGATGGTTGACTTTCTGTCTTTGTTTGTAGCATGTTTTTGGAGTAGTATGGATATATTTAATCTTGGAGTCGAAATAAAGGGCATTTTAACAATAGGGCACCACGTCTATAGGTTTTGACGTCATTGGTTCAAACGGCGCAGTTGGTGTGCGGTTGATGGGCGGAGTGAACCATAGCAGAGTTCGTACACCGGGGTTCGCGTTACTTTTCCTAACGAAACATGACGTTGGTAGTGTTCAAACCAATGACGTCAGAACCTATAGACAGGTTTGTTTTGATAAGCGCTTGACGCCCAGAACTAATCACAATCTAAGCGCTCCATTATAAATTATTCAGAAAATGTCGTGAGATTGTCAGAAATTGCCCCTTTCTGTCGAGCCGTAGCGAACTTATTTCGACTCTGGGCTCGGAGGCTGGCGTCGTTAGACCATCCCCCGAGTCTTCAGGTGAGGTTCCGATGCTTCCGGAGCCCCCAAACAAGAAAAAACATGCGATATCTAAGTGTGATTCTGGAGGAACTATAACCGGGAATCACCGGGTGTATAGTTGGTTGATGGTTGACTTTCTGTCTTTGTTTGTAGCATGTTTTTAGAGTAGTATGGATAGGTATATCTAATCTTGGAGTCAAAATAAAGAGCATTTTAACAATGTGGCACCACGTCTCTAGGTTTTGACGTCATTGACAGCACCATTTCGCGATAGAATTCCGTTTGATTCGGGCGCTAAACATGTTCCAAGTGGCCTACCAGCGCATTTTTTGAAAAGCGAAAAGCTTAAATTCGATTCAGCTTATCCGTTTCGGCATTCAATATTCAAAATTTTCCAAGAGTTTCAAAGCCGATATTTCGAATTATCACTCAAGGAACGCACACAATACATATTTTATAGATACTTACAGAACTATAACATAGGTACCTAACGTAAATTGTTAATTATATTTTAAAAGCCTTTTACAGAAGATGCTCTGCCTCGTTCCTCTGCTTCCCTGACGACCTGCCACTGAAACGAACCTTTTAACACCCGAGGAACTAGACGCTCCTAGTTGAAAGCAAATGATCAAAGTGAATACTGGGGAGAGCTGTTGTCATATTTAATTGTTCAGATAATTTATTGAAGGTTTTAATTTGAAGAAATAAGTACCTATTACTTACATCTATACTAAAATCGAGCAATCCGTACGCCTGGCGTAAATAAAACCACGTGTCGAATGACGTTCCGCGATTGGTCGGTAGGCTATAAAATTTCACCCGACTCGGCAACAGGGACGTGCTCGATCGCAGAAGTGTAGACATTCGGTTTTATCTTGTTGTTTTCAGCTATTTAGACACTGCCACAAATAATTTTATCGATGTTTTGAGCCATTTTAATTCAGTCAATAATTTTTTCCCGAATTATTTTGATGTAAACAATTATAAAACTAAAATTAAATAAAGGTCGTGCTTCAGTGCGGCCCTGGCCAATATCTCAAAGCACGTGCTCTTGTTTACGCCAGGCGTAAGAGTTGCTCGATTTTAGTATAGATAATCTGAAAAATTCTGGAAAATATTAAAAAGCGTATAATTATTTCCTAATGTACATCTTCGAAAACCTATAAAATGATACATTTGATGCTCATAAATATTCAAACCTCGGAAACCTCTATAAGATTTTCCAAAAGTTTTTGGCTGTTTTTATTTCTCTAATTAACTTTTGTTATTTAAAAATGAATTGAATATTATTTTTACTTCAAAACATAAATTTTCACACAATTTGTCATCCTCACGGATTTCTCAATTAGTTTATTAAATTTAAACATGATTTTTTAAATTTAAATATGATTTTTTTAACGCCTACCCCACGGGTCGCCTACCCCACGGATTCCATTTTATTGCACTTTATTTTCACCGCACAAACATAACCATTATTATAACCGGAGTATTATTAGATAATCTAAAAACGTTCTTTAATTGTACATTAGAAATAACATTTCTTAATTTGGTAATACAAGGTTGGCAGCAATGTTTTGGGCGCCTACAGGGACGTATTTAACATGTCCGGTAGAAATGTCAGAACTTGTGACAGATGCCTAACTGTAACCTTGATATTCGATATCTGTGTCTGTGGCTCTAACCTAACGTCATAAACACAGAAACTACAGTGTGACCCATTTGTTTTGGGGTCAGTCTGTAAAAAGTGTATCAATCGTGCGATTTGGCTGATTTTTTTTTTAAATTGTAGAGCTCGATGAACTGCACATTTTGAACAAAAATTGCCTGGTTCGCATAAAATCCAAAGCCTACTATGACCGTTTTTATGAGCAAAATTTTAAGAAACCATATTAGCGTTTTTTTTTTGAAAAAATCTGTGTGCGCCAATGGATTGAGCACCCCTCGAAATGGGTATGTACAAAATTTCATCAAAATATTTCAAGTAATAACGATTTTGTAGAAAAATTAAAAATGCAGCCAAGGTACGTCTTTATTTTCAAAAATTCAAAGTTGGCCATGGAAAATAATTGAATTGTAATAATACAACCTTATGCTTATAAACACAAAACATAAAAACAATTAAAATTATAAAATTTTTGTAACTTCTACCAAGCCTCCATTTTCTACAATGCATTTGTCGTTCCTCTTGCGTACATTCAAAATTACATTTCGTATTTGCTGTGGAGTAATTTCCTCACAACTACGGTTTATCCTAGCTTGCAGTTCTTGTAAATTATGGGGTCTTGACTTATAAACATTTTGCTTAAGTGTACCCCAAAGAAAAAAATCTAAAGGAGTCAAGTCCGGAGATCTCGGTGGCCACTCACAGAAAGGACTATTTCGCCCTATCCAACAGTTTTCAAAATTATTATCTAGCCAGTTTCTGATTAAACGAGCATTATGAATAGGACTGCCATCTAACTGTAACTTTAAATTTAAACGTATCTTAATGGTAACTCATCACTGATCTACCTGGGTGTCTATTGTTAAATTCGGCCGCAGCTTCTGCTGCCGAGCGCTCGTTGTCGCCCACGAGTCGAACAATTTCTATTTTGTCTCTTATGCTTAAATATTCCATAATTATGATAATTAATTGTATTGAGCACAAACAATTTCTGAACTCAATTTAGACAGTTTGACACTTAATAAAAGTAAACAATTCAATTATTTTCCATGGCCAACTTTGAATTTTTGAAAATAAAGACGTACCTTGGCTGCATTTTTAATTTTTCTACAAAATCGTTATTACTTGAAATATTTTGATGAAATTTTGTACATACCCATTTCGAGGGGTGCTCAATCCATTGGCGCACACAGATTTTTTCAAAAAAAAACGCTAATATGGTTTCTTAAAATTTTGCTCATAAAAACGGTCATAGTAGGCTTTGGATTTTATGCGAACCAGGCAATTTTTGTTCAAAATGTGCAGTTCATCGAGCTCTACAATTAAAAAAAAAATCAGCCAAATCGCACGATTGATACACTTTTTACAGACTGACCCCAAAACAAATGGGTCACACTGTATATACCTAACTATATAGCCTTTTTCTATATGCTTCAAAGAACAGAGTTTAATGTTAATTCCTATCTATTCAAATTTAGGATTGGTGTGTGTAAAATGTAAATTTTGTTGATTACGGCAATATCCCCCGTCACCTATCAATAATATCTATGGCCGCCTTTTAGGGAATTCTAGTTCTATAGGGACATGAAATATTTACCTCTAGGGTACAATTAATGAGCGTTTTTAGTATATTTTCCTCAGTTTGTCAATAAAGCTTGTTTTTGGCAACACCATATCAGTGCGAAGTGGCATCGCGAAGCAGCAAGAAAATTTTTGAACATATACTTGCCAGTTTCCCGATCAGCAATGTATCGGCGGAAATAAAAGTTTTTTCACTTAAAACAATTAAAACTTGGTTACGTACCAATATGATCCAAGAGAGACTAAGTAATTTGCCATATTAAATATACACCGCAATGTACCCATAAATGAAGAAAATATCAGTTTGCGCGAGAGAAGAGAAAATATGATTTTATTTTGTGATAACTACATTATTTTCTAAATCTATAGAATTATTGTTTCTTTTTGCGATTTTGTTGTTATGTTGATTATTTAAGTTTGTTTTTTATTTTGTTTGGGTAAACATTTCTTTGTTTTTGTTTTTTTCGAGAGAAATAAATTATTTTATTTTTCACACAAATACAAATTATATTCTAAAAATTGTCCTTACCCCGGCCGTAAACAATCGTAATAATAACTTAAAATAGCTACGTAGCTAGGTTTTCTTTGCTTGACGGCAAGCGGTCAATTTGTATTCGTTTTGGGCTTTCCAAAGGACGAAAATTTAAGAATAAAATGGTTAAGGGCCAATTGCATAGACACACTAAAGTACCCTTTAAAATTAAAGGAACTTTCTAACAATCCAACCATTGTTTAGTATTGTTGCAAAAGTTTCTTTATACCTAATGTTAAAGTCAAAAGATAATTGAGTTGAAATTATGAAATTGGCCCTAACTGCCATTTCAATAAGAAGAGGTTATATACTCTCCTTCACAACATGCTGTTCTCTGTTCGCTTGTTGTTTGTATTTTTATGAAAATTTAACCATAAGGGAAGATAGGTAATCGGTAATCATCATTTTGCCTGATGGCGCACTTTGCGAAAAATTCTCTTAAAAATTCGACTTACAACAAAATGTAGTCCCCTTAATTTGCCCAAATCACAGAATAAATAGCTTCACAACAGAAGCGTCCATAAAGACATATTATTATGTCAAAAAGATGCTCGCTTTGACGCGAAATATCTTCTGAAGAGCAAAGAGATTGTATTAGGACCAAATTTATGTATAAGTTATTGGTTATTTTTTTGTAAATTAAAATGGAGGCTCGCTTATTTTTGACACGTCTTTATGGACGCTTCTGTTGTGAAGCTATTTATTGTGTGCCCAAATTTACCATATTATTTCTCGAAAATGTACCTATCCACACCAGGAATCGTACTTATTATAAATACTTATACTTCTGTGTATATTTTGTTACTTGTTACTGTTTTTATTGTCTGTTATACTAACGTACCAACTTACTTAGGTACCCAATTATTGAAACAAAGTCCCAATTATTGAAACAAAGTTCACAGATGTATATAATTATAATTAAAAAGAGGGTTGGACAGGTATTAGAAAATATAAACTAAACCAAAGTGCAGACTGCTCTATAGACTACATTGACCCGGTAAACCGTCCCGCTGCGGCGTTGCCACATGTTTGCACAGGGCTTGTAAGCTTGAGAAAGTTGTGGTAGGTATGACCCAATATGTCAGTCCGAATTGTTTCATTGATTATTTTCTATCTTGGCATTTCAATGTCGCCAACACTTTGTCCATTGACTGACCATTAGCAGGTACGTGGTATAGGTATCTATATACCTAAACACGGGCGTAGCCAAGGGGGGGGTTTCGGGGGTTCAAACCCCCCCCCCCCCCGAAATAAGTAAAATATTACCTAATATTATACCGAAAAAATACGAGGAGTGAAGAGTTAAATTATTATTACGTTTGAATATATGTAGGAATAGTAGCGCCTAGCGCCATCTTTTGACGAGAGGCAGACGCAGTTGCAGCCGAACTATTTTGTATTGTAGGGACACTTTGCGTTGTTTCTCGATTATTCGCCACGCCCCTCGGTCGAAACGAGCGGAACTTTGTGGAAGTTCGTGGAAGTTTCTGGACGGCTACTGGGCTGCTATATAAGCGGCGCCGCGGCGCGTGACCGCGCTTACGGCAGTATTGTTCCATGCGAACTCGAAGCGAATAAAAGTGAAAAGTGGTGAACGAATAGTGAAGAGAATTAAGTGTACCGTGTAAGTGAGTAATTTTAGTGCGCTGTTATTCGATGACCTTGTTAAGGATAGATACGTGAATATTATTACTGTCGAAAAATGGAGGGGAAAAAAAGGAAGGGTGATAAACCTAAAGGTATGGACTACTGGAAAAAGTGGTGTAGTCAAGGTCAAGGGGTTTCTAATAAAGAAACAAATTTGGATTTAGCTATCAAAGCTTCAGCTACCTTGCATGCTGATAAGAAGACTGCCTACCCCGAAATCTAGTTTGGAATGCCTAGATATGTGCGATAAAAACCTTTATCCTAATATTTACACATTACTACAAATCTTGGCTACCATTCCTGTATCCACTGCTACCCCAGAAAGGTCTTTCTCGAGCCTAAGGAGACTGAAAAACTATTTACGAAACACTACAAGTGAAAACAGACTTAATGGTTTGGCTCTAATGAACATTCACTATGGAACAGAAATTCATGCAGATGAAGTAGTGGATATATTTAAAAGAAAAAGCCGAAGATTTCTTCTTTAATGGTTTTAGATTTAGCGCAGAGGAACGAAATTAATTTATCCATTTCATTTAAAGTTAAGAACTTTATAAATATGTCGTAGTTTTTCGGAGGAATATATAGATATTAAATTTCATGTAAGTATATTTTTGTTGTTTTATTTACTTCTCAAACTGACCCCCCCCCCAAAAAAACTAAATCCTGGCTACGCCCGTGTACCTAAATAATCAACGAAGCAATGCTGGTTGACAGTGCCCTGAACTCCCGATACTAACCGCAGTTGTTGAACAACTTTCGCAAGGTTGTATCGTTTCCGCGAAAAGGGGAATCGATCGCTATCGGAGTACCGCAATCGTTATGTTCGTCCACGAATCGCCGGTCGTGTCCGATGGTTTTTACGTGCACCCACGTTTCGCCCGTTCCGTTAAAAAAGCGCGGGGACTTCAAACGGCCGCCCGCCGACAGAGAGGAGGCCGAAGGGGGACACCCGTACGCGGCGGGCCGCGGGCGGAATTCTTCGGCGATTATGCGCGCCCGGAAATTCGACACGCGCGTACGTCCCCCCTCCGGGGCTCCGGCACCGGCCGGCGGGCCGCCTCGTCCAAGGGCGCCCATAGAAAATATTTTAGGGGGGGGGGCAACATTATCTCATTTAACCTTGTTCTTTTTGAACTATCTGGCTCTGAATCGATAATCGGTTTATGTGATTGTGGCCCAGTTAAATTTTGTATAAATTATTTCGGGGGTTTGTTGTATACCGGGTGTCCCGAAATTAGCCTGCCATAATTTACCAGCGTGTTCGACGACCTAAAAAAATGAAAAAAGTTCCTAAGAAACATGGTCTCAAAAATGCCCCCTAATGGGGCTATAGCCCCCGAAAGGGGCAGTTTCACAAACGGGTTTCTATAAATACACACCGCACGAAAATTATCGCATAAGCGTAATACTCATTAGCTGTTTTTTTTTTCCAAATAAGTAATAATTTTTAGATAATAGCTAAGACGTCAAAGTATCTATATTTCAATTCATTTCTTCCATAAATACCGTCGAAAACCAAGAGAACAGGTTTTTATTCACATTAACACAATTTATTGAAAAACAAAAACTACAAAACTTTAGGTTCCTTAGTCTAATATCGGGTATAGCCGCCCCTAGCTTCAATTACCGCTTGAATACGTCGTGGCATGCTCTCAATACAACTCCGGACATAGGCCTGTGGCATCTGATCCCATTCTTCAAGAAGGGCCATTTCCAATTGGTTTAAATTCGCAAATGGCCTTCTGCCGTTTTGTAATTGCCAACCGAGATGGCTCCAAACGTGATCGATAGGGTTCAGATCTGGACTGCGAGCTGGCCAGTCTAAAACCGCAATGCCGACTTCTTCAAAGTAGTCGCGAACAATTCTTGCTGTATGTGGACGGGCATTGTCTTGCATAAAAATGAAATTGTCCCCAATAAATGGACCGTATGGCAAAACATGGTCTTGCAAGATGTCTACTATGTATCTGTGAGCATTTAGTCGAGCCCCAGGAAGTGGTATTAACTCATTCGGTCTTCTAAGGATATACCATCCCAAACCATTATTAAGCCACCTCCGTATGGGATATTTGGACGAAAATTGCACTGAATGTAACGTTCCCCAGGTCGTCTATAGACCGGTATACGGCGATCTGATGCATATAAACAAAATCTAGACTCATCAGAAAAAAGAATATTAGCCCAGTCGTCGACATCCCATGCAGAATGCTGTCGAGCAAAACGCAACCTGGCCACCCGATGTTCTCTGGTGAGTAGAGGTGCTGTTGCAGGAACTCTAGCCGTAATATTGTCTTCACGTAGCCGGTCTCTAATGGTTTGAACAGAAATATGCACTCTTGTGGCCTCAAAAAGACTTGATTGAAGCATCCTTGCAGTGCCGTAAGTCGCAAGTATCGGTCGTCCGCGGCAGTTGATCCTTCCTCGCCCTTGTCCCGCCCGTCTCCCATAGTCACCTGTCTCTCTGTACCTTGCTGCCACTCTACTAACGGACGATTGAGCGATTCCAAGAAGGTTAGCCACATATTGTTGTGATCTTCCATCTTCTAAAAGTGTGATGATTCTTACTGCTTCGTCGCGTTGTAAATGATAAAGTTTGTCTATTTAAAGCCGCCATTGAAAAAGAAAAGTATAAATCTAATACGTTTACGGCGAAAATCGAATTTAAACTGACACCAAATGTGGTACAAAAAAGTGGCAATTTTATCGCATTCAAAAAAGGCACATAAAAAGCATTTTTTACCCGAATTTTTTGGCTCATTATTTTCAGCTGATAAAATTTTATTAAAAAAAAATTGTACAGCCTGTTACACCAAAATACGAGTCGAACGTTCGAAGATTTACAAGTTATGCGATAATTTTCGTGCGGTGTGTATTTCCAGAACGAACAAAGATAAAATTCTGAAATTTGATGTGTGATGTTCCTGTGAGATTTGACATTTACCGAGCTAGCGATAGTTAGACATTCTTAATCATAGCCGTCCCAAATGAGGGGTTCAGGAGTTAAAATTACCCCAATTTTTTTGTATACTTTTTCCAGATTTCTTGCAAAATTATGAAAGTTGAAGGTATTCTACGAAGAAAAGGTGCTCTTGTAAATTTTTTGCAGAGTGCCATGAAAATGCCTATTAGAAATTAGCCTGCCATAATCTACCACCACGTTTTTTGATACAAAAAAAATGAAAAAAGTTCCTATAAACATGGCCTCAAAAAAGTCCCCTAAGAGGGCTATAGCCTCCGAAATGGACGCTTTGGAAAGCGGTTTTTTCTAAATATTTCCAGAACGAACAAAGATAAAATTATGAAATTTGGTGTGTGATATATCTGTGAGATTCGACGTTTACCGAGGTAGAGAGAGTTTGACATTCTTCATCATAGGCGTCCCAAATAAGGGGGGGTCAAGGGGTTAAAAAAATTTTTCAAAAATTTTTTCTGCGCTTTTTTCATGGTTTATTCTCCCAGGTATGTCACATACCAAATTTCAGAATTTTATCTTTGCTCGTTCTGGAAATATTTAGAAAAACCGTTGGCCAAATAGTGTCCATTTCGGGAGCTATAGCCCTCTTAGGGGGCACTTTTGAGGCCATGTTTATAGGAACGTTTTCATTTTTTTGGGTCGCAGAACACGCTGGTAAAATATGGCAGGCTAATTTCTAATACGCATTTTCATGGCCCTCTGCAAAAAAATTTCAATACGATTTTACTCGACAACGGTGCACGCTATCAAAGTTCAACAAGAGGCACAATTTTTTCGTAGAATACCCTGAAATTTTATAATTTCGCAATAAATTTGGGGAAAAAGCACACACAAAATATTTAAGGTATTTTTAACCCCTTAACCCCCCATTTAGGACGCCTATGATTAAGAATGTCTAACTATCGCTAGCCCGGCAAATGTCAAATCTCACATGTACATCACATACCAAATTTCAGAATGTTACCTTTGTTCGTTCTGGAAAAATTTGGAAAAAACCGTTTGAGAAACTGCCCCTTTTCGGGGCTATAGCCATGTTAATAGGAACTTTTTTCATTTTTTTACTACTAACATTGAAATATTGCCATATTTTAGTCATTTCTCGCTTTTTTCAAATACTTCAAAATATCAAGTAGCCTGGGAGTTCAGTTGTCAAGCTGATAAAATGACACTAATTTTTTAATGTTACATAGAAAATTTTTCATTATTTACCCAGGTATTTTTTTATTATCATTATTTACCTAGGTAGAGAAATATTACTTCTCATTAGAGGAATTAGGTAAATAATTGTGATTTCTCAGGTTAGTAGTAAAAAAATAATCTTTTCCTCAACTATAATAATATAAAATATAACGCGAAGGGATTTTGATAATCTCCAGGGGGGGGCACGTGCCCCCCCCCCTGCCCCCCCCCTATGGGCGCCCATGGCCTCATCCCGTACCCGGCTTCGGAGGAAACCGAACCGGCTATTTTATAATACACATTGGTTTACGATACGTTTTACGGCCCGGGGTGGAGAGTCGCTGCCGGCGGGGCTGGCACTTCCAGTTTTTTGTATTGTGACTGGAATTAATAGTGGTAAAATTTAATTTCTTTCACGCGAAAAAAATGCTAACCCATGCCCTTATTCCTTCCAAAATTATTTATATTGCCTTTTATCACGGCAGTAGGTACCTATCGGTTTAAACAAAAGAACAGAATTTCTATTAAAAAGATAGAGCCAACAGAAACAACTACTCCGAGGGCTAATACCCCTACCGGCATTGAACTACACCATTGGTTCTTGATTTTCGTTGGGAATAAACATTGCAGATCAAAGTTCCCTCCTTCACCAACGTATCATCAAAGATATTGCTATCTTTGTTGGGACATGTCCTGACAATCATCTGCAGGCACAATGATCCCAGCCAGCCCATGACCGGTTTCATCCTCTTTGGGAATCATCAAAAATGGGCTGGCTGGGATCATTGTGCCTGCAGATGATTGTCAGGACATGTCCCAACAAAGATAGCAATATCTTTGATGTTACGTTGGTGAAGGAGGGAACTTTGATCTGCAATGTTTATTCCCAACGAAAATCGAGAACCAATGGTGTAGTTCAATGCCGGTAGGGGTATTAGCCATCGGAGTAGTTGGTTCTATCTTTTGAACCTATCCACTCTGGATTTTGCCTACGTCCATCTGATGATTCCCAAAGAGGATGAAAGCGGTAATGGGCTGGCTGGGATCATGTCCCAACAAAGATAGCAATATCTTTGATGTTACGTTGGTGAAGGAGGGAACTTTGATCTGCAATGTTTATTCCCAAGAAAATCAAGAACCAATGGTGTAGTTCAATGCCGGTAGGGGTATTAGCCATCGGAGTAGTTGTTTCTGTTGGTTCTATCTTTTGAACCTATCCACTCTGGATTTTGCCTACGTCCATCTGATGATTCCCAAAGAGGATGAAACCGGTAATGGGCTGGCTGGGATCATGTTCCAACAAAGATAGCAATATCTTTGATGTTACGTTGGTGAAGGAGGGAACTTTGATCTGCAGAATTTCTATTTTTTCAATTCGACTTTAAACCTGACTTAAAAAATCTGTTGCAATTTATTTTACACTAGTGTGTAGCCAAGACGTTATTTTTTTACGGTTTATCCCTACTAAACTCTTAAAATATGAATGGGCCTTTCATATATGTATAAATACAGTGTGGTCATTTACGTGTGCAACATATAGGACTTTTTGAATTTGAACAAAGTTATGCGAAATTGATTTAATTTTGATTGATTTATGAAATTGTCTCGGGTGAATATCAGGAAATTTTTTTTTAGGAAATTATTGTTTTTCAAAAAATATATTTTTTTCTTCTTAAGAGGCCATGTTTTGGTATTTAGGCACAACTTTTAATTGTAGACAACTTTCTTAATAATATTTTGCTGAATTTTCTGAAATAAGGGTATACTTTTCTCTTGTATAATTTTTATATTTTTTTTCTGTATGCTGTATGACTTGCAACTTGCAACCATTCTAAGTGCGCCTAATATGATTATCGAACATGCACCAACTTTCGGGAATATTTGTATTTTTGTTGTGCAATTATTAAAGAAAATCCCATATGTTGCACACTTAAATTACCACACAGTAAAAAAAAACATTAAAAATAACAAATTTAAAATATTGTTAGCTGAAAAGAATATTATTTTTATTTATTATGTTTTATTAGGTCTAGCAAGACAAGAAATCTTGTCTTGTGAAACACTGCGATGAGATGGCAAAAAAAATTTCTACAACTTTTGCATACCATTTTTTTTGCTAGGGCGAAAAATATTAATATTAAGGGAGGGGCGGGCGAAATCTTATGTGAATGACTCTGTACATAATACCTTTTCGGGATCTTGTAAGGCAGTGGCGTCGCGTTACTTCAGAAACAGGGGGAACATTCAATTTTTTTTTCTCAAGACAATGAACACCATTTCAATGTTTTTTATCGCAGTTTTATCTTACCTGAAACAAAAATGGTAAAAAGGAAACAATTACTCTATTTTTTCATATTTTTAATAAACCAACGAGACAAATAATATATGAAACAAAAACAAAAAAAATACTTCCGAAATAAAACAACTTGTACTGTCACTGCCAGGGGAGCCCATCACATACCTGTATATTAACTTAGGTATACGGGGCCCAAGGGATGAAGGTTGAATATAATTCTGTTTATTATGAAGTTAGATAAGCAAAGAGATTATACAGGATTCGTCGAATGTATGGAATAATGTGTGTATCTTATTTTAAAAAAACGTCTTATACAAAAATATCTTTCGTGAAAGTGGTTTTTGTCGATTATTTTCTTATTACAACCACTAGATATTTTTGACGTACCTAATGCAGAAATGAATGAACGCTGATCGCACTATGACGGATGAAAAAGAAATTGAAGGTAAACAAAAATTACCAAAAAATGATCCAAGGAACTTTTGTATGAGACTTTTTTTAAGATCAAAAATAAAAAAGATACACCCATTATTCTATACATTTGACAGATCCTGTATATTGAAGAGGTATTCTACTGTACGCATAAATTTTCTACCTGGTTTTCTTTCGAAAGCAAACTTCTTATCTCCTAGTATAGGTATAGCGTGTCGACGTTACGGACTTACCACCCTTGTAAAATCTTTATTTGTTTACATTTTTTTATAAGGCACCACTACTTTCATATACATTTTTAATATTATTACCTAAACCGACGTTTGACCAGTACCAAAGTGAACCATCTACACCATGGTAGTAGATATAGTCTGACAAATCATTGGACTGAGTCTAATCATAGCGTTTTCACCAAAATATTACAAAAAAAAACAATAGACGCACACTTTTCTGCTTCAGTGCTTGTCTATGTAACTATATCTGATTGCGGTTATTTACGGTAAGCACTTCCTTCGTTTCACTAGGTTCGTGTTAATAAATCGCAACGTTGTTCCTACTTCGATAAGGGTTCTTATTGTGATGTTTTTTAACATTTCATTTTGAGACTGCAGAAAGAGAAACTATTTATTTGAAGATATTTGTTACGGTACACAATCAAACACAAAGCGAGCCTTGGGTTTGATCAAATTTACCACAATCAATAGTTCTTCAAAAAGAAAAGTATTTTCAACTGTAATACTTCTTATAGGTAGGTAATTAATACGGTACTTGGCAATTTTTTAAAAGTTGCTTGAAGAAATAGTTGCCGAGTACGAAAATCGATCTGAAATTATTTTTTTACTTTAGTTGTTCATACAACAACAACATTTTGTAGAACGTTATTTTACATTGACAAATGGAAGACCTATTCCATATAATTTTTTATTGTCACGTACCCTCTATGGTTTCTTGTTTGAATCAAAATTGCATACGTATGCCTTGAACATTATTTGATGTGCCCGGCAAATATCAAACTCAGTATTCCCATCGCAGCGAAGACGATAAACAGAAAACAAAACCACACAATAAGAACTGCTGGGAGTGTAAATTAAATTTACAGTAAATCAATTCGTTACATAATTTCTTTATTAAGATTTAATTCAATTTATTCTTTTAGACATTTTATCGCTTTTTTATAGAAAATTGTTAAATGAAACCAAGTTTTATTTTTACCATTTATTATTTCGATTTTTATAGTATGTATATACAGAAAATCGATTATCGCGAAGACTATTTTTATTGTTTTATTTACACAATTAACTATGAGATATCTTTATGCAGCAATAGTCCTATACATAACCGGAGTAGTATCCATTTTAGATTTCTATACAACTAACTAATTTATTTACAACATTGGTAGCTATTAAAGAAAACAATAAATAATATACATATATACTTAAACTATAGCCAAACAAGGCACAGTAAAACAACAATTTAAAGCTACGTTCGTGGTACAGTTTATATAAATAAATTATTGCAGGATTAAGCGAAAATTTGCCGAGTTTCAAGAAGTCCTTAAATTACAGATATTCACAGACCAAAGCCCTACCGTGTGTAAGTACAGAATTTCATGACTAAATTTGCGGGCGAACATTTTTCTTAGTGTACGCGGCTGGTGCACATTTCCATGCTACCAAAGTATGGATACCCAGATTTTGCTTCTCCAGGAGAGTGGGCTCCATAGTGAGATCCCGCGGCAAACAAACTGCAACAAAAAGAAAAACATTGTTAGTTTTAGTGTTAGAGGAAATTGCAGTATCAACAATCATGACACGTATTCCAAATATTAGGTATATTTATAACAAATCAAGAAATACGAAAAGTTTAAAAAATACAAAATAAACTATTTAAAAACAAGCTTTTTCTTGAAATCGGCATTAAAATGTCCCAAAATCGTCATTAAAAGCACAGAAATCGTACAATAATGTAGCCCATTATTGTACGATTTTTTCAATAAGTAGGCCTTGGCGAGATGTAAACATCAAACGTCAGACGCGGAGAAATCGCCCGTCAAAAGTGACCAAATATTCAAAACCCGGCCGATAAAGGCTCATTTAACTTTTCGTACACATTGCGAAATTGTTTCCTATAGAAGCGCAATCCTTCAGTATACATATTTTAGTAAATTTGAAAAACAATAGATTTGTTGTGTAAGCTGCACAAGAAGCAGCAGTTTGGTTTTTCTGTCAGAAGGTGCCGTACATCATTATGCTTGTGCTAGGTAGAGCGATCGGTAAAGTCAAGCAACGCCGCGCGTAGTCGGTTCGTGGACGGGTGATCACTTATTATTATTTTCTTGCCTAATAAAACATTTTTTTTTCGATTTCAAGAAAAATATAATATGTAACTCGGCACTGAAGTTCTTTTTATGACTCATGTGGTTTATTATATTATTATATATACTAAACTCCACATGAGTCATAAAAAGTTGAACTTCAGTGCCTTGGTACATAAATAACTATTATTTAAGCCATGTACTAAAACAAACAAAATAAGTTTAGGTTTTCGTTAAGATAATTCAATTCCAAATTGCGACAAGTTTTTGCAAATTGAAAAGCTTGGCGCGCGAAATGTTGATGAAAGTAGGTACCAATTAATTTTATCGAACAGTGATTGGTTGATAACCAAGTACCTATTTGCCATATAGTATGAATTTTTTTCTTTACAATTCGCGCGACAACCTTTTCAATTTGCAAAAACTTGTCGCAATTTGGAATTGAATTATCTTGACGAAAACCTAAACTTATTTTATTCGTTTTAGTACATGGCTTAAATAAAAGCTTGTTTTTAAAAAGGTTTTTTATTTTCAATTTTCTTTTGTTGTTTTTAGTACCTATTCATGATTCCCATGTCAGGAGGGTGGTGAAGAAATTTAGTCCGCCATCTTCGAGCGGCGGCCATATTGAATTTAGTGTTATGCCACTAACTTTATCGTTTTCTACTTTTCAAGCCCTTTCATTTGATATACCCATATTAAGGGGGTTGACAAAAAATACATCATCCGCCATCTTGGAGCGGCGGCCATTTTGAAAGTATTGAGTTTTGCATATTGTATTGTCACCGGAACTAAAGGTGTATGCAAAATTTCAGCTCAATCAGATGTCAGGAAGTGGTTCTAATTCAGCTTGCAAAATTCGACCAACATACTAACCGGTGAAGTTAAATAAAAGCTTGTAAAAAATAAAGAAGAAAGAAATAAACCACGACATGTTTTTACTGAGAATATGCAGGAAGCAGTCTTATTATACTTCGTGGAAAATCCGAGACGTTCTATTAAAGATGCATTGAGATATTTGCAACTATCATGGAGCTGCTCAGTCCAATGAGTGTTGAAAATGTACAAGTTTAGACTATATTGTGATCGCCCAGTTCAAAAACAGTATGAGAATGATAATTCTAGAAGGCGAGAATATTGTCGTTTAGTATTGGAGAGGCAAGCGGAAAATGATCACTTTGTATACATATATAAACGTACCTATACAGGGTGTCCCAATAAGGACTCCCGTCGCCGATATCTCAGGAATAAAAAGAGACATTTTAATTCTGCAAACGCTGTTTGCGAGGACGTGAAGAAGGCTTTATTGGCAAGTACTAAGCATTCATTTTGATATTGGCGTATAGATGGCGCTGCAGTGCAAAGAAATTTTTCTATCCTAGGAACGTTGGAGTGTAGCTCATTTGAAAGACTGGGTAATTTGGAGAAACTTTTGTTCTATGGACTATTTTCCTGCTGTCACTAGTTTCTGAGATAACCGCTCTACAATGTCATTTACAAAAAATGACTCGCTTCAAATTGAGAGGAAAAAGTTATTAAAAAATATTTGTATAGTTCACTAGGGCGAAGAAAATAGCGGTACGTGTCAAATTATTACACATCCGGTTTGACCGGAAGTGACCCATTTTTCAGTTCAAAATGAACATACTGTATAATTTATCCCTCAAAACTGGAAAAAAGGTAATTTTCAGTGTCATATAATAACAATAACACTATGTATATACACATACATCTAGACAACGACAATTTGGTTGAATTTAATGAGGATAAATTAAATATGGTATTAATTTATGGATATTGCGGTATTCGATATTCGATATTCGATATTCTATAATGTCACCTTCGGTTAATAAAAATAAATTCAGCCAATTTTTTTGTCTACGCATACCTACAAGGTGTTATTGTTATTAGGTATATTTTGAGGAAAAATAATTGTACAGTATGTTCATTTTGAACTTCCTGTCAAACCGGATGTGTAATAATTTGACACGTGCCGCTATTTTCTTCTTCGTAGTGCAATACAGACATATTTTTAATAGCTTTTTCGACATCTCAGAAACGACATCTCAGAAACTAGTAAAAATAGGAAAATCGTCCATAGAGCAAAAGTTTCTCCAAATTACCCAGTCTTTCAGATGCGCTACGTTCCAACGTTCCTAGGATCAAAAAGTTTCTTTGCACCGCAGCGCCATATAGACGCCAATGTCAAAATGAATGCTTGAATAAAGCTCTCGTCACGTTCTAGCGAACAGCGTTTGCATAATTAAAATATCTAACTTCGTACAAAACAAAAAGCAATCCACGTCACAATGGCCAACAATGCATTTTTTTGTTCTATATGAAGCATAGGTACGTATTTTTATCACTTGTAAAAATTATCACTATATAGATTACACTATACTACTTTTAACTAACTACTACTAGACATTACTATATTCTATTACTATACTCCTATGGTTATTACTATTACAGATTCTACGAGTATACTGTGAACTGATGAAGCCACTTTTACAATATGTGGCATTTTTAATTAAAGAAACACTCACTATTGGTCATCAGAAACTACACGACAGTTTCTTTCAATTAAACAACAAGGTCGAACTTCAACAAACGTTTGGTGTGGTATTTTTCGGAATCACATAATTGGTCCAGTATTTTTTGAAGGTGGTTTAACTGGACTAAAATATTTACAGTTCTTTCTTATAAGAGCAGAAATTTTTGATTCATTGAATCAAGTTAATGAACCGAATAGTGTTTGGAAACAAGACGGTGCTCGAGCACGTAAATCAAATGGCATTTAGATGACACTTTTGTAAAGTGAATTAGTTCAAATGTAACTATTTTATGGCCTGCCAGATGCCCAGAATTGACCCCACTCGATTTCCTTCTGTGGGACACTTTGAAGAACCGGGTATATGCGGAGAGGCCAAGTATAGAAGATAGTGACAGATTTAGGTGCCCCATTTTCGCATACAAGCCTCGACGAGGGTTTAAAAGTACATCGAAGATGAGTAGAATAAAGGGAAATTTACGAGTGGCCCCGGGGATATCTCGATTTTTCCTTACAAGATTACGCCCTTATTTGAACCCTTCAGCAACCTGCAACACTCGAGCCTTTGGTTTTCCGAAGCCAGGTTCTATTTAGTGAACAAGGCTTGCATGAAATAAATATGGGCAACACAGCAGTATTGGCTGTGGGAATACAACAATTAATGTAAACTATCAAATCTCCATTTATAATATTCTCGTAATATAGCTGTTTGGATTTTTGATTCAAATGTCCGAGATTCATGTATCGTTGAAAGCCGAAAAAAACGTAGATTTCGAAAATCGAGAAATATTTAGGGTGTTAAAAAAACATAAGTTTGGTCTATACCTCCGAAGCGCCTAACTTTTGAAAGTATATGAATTGAATTTATATACTACTGAATCCATCGCCGAACCTCATCACCAGCTAATTTACCGGGTACCTATCTTTAGCTCTCGGAAACAGTCGGTCCGCCGTTGAGTTACGATTAATATATCGTCGACGCCACACAATGGCAGCGCTTTCCCGTCTCAGAATGCAATAAATTATTTCTCCGTTTCGTTCGTTATCGCCGGGGTATTTAGTTTGTATTTTATTTCTCCTACGTGTCCAATCATAAATCGCCTTTCCGGGAACTGGGCGGGCGGCTGGTTGCGGGGCCCTGTACGATACGTCTCCCGGCTCGACTTCACTTGGCTACGAGTTTAGTTTAGAAATTTTACAATTTAGTATCCATATTTAAGGCCAACATTTTGGAAGCAACATTTCAAGAAGGACTATTTACAACAAGAGCCCCGCACGCAGATAATAGTAGATATTGTAAAGGGTATCCCAAGCAGCATTTTTAGTCGCCGTTACGTTCCGGCGACTTTGGTTTGCTACTTTAAAGTTGTGATTACTACTGATAGGAACGTAATTACTACGTTCCTATTATGTCCCTGCGACCAAAATGGGGAACATTTTGAGGGTGATAGATACGTAACGGCGACCACCTAGCAACTTACACCGCTACGACGCGCTTACGTTCCGGCAACGTGGTGGAGACGTAGCAGCGTGGTCACCGCTACCTTGTTGGATTTGTTTGCTTCTTTACATTCGCGTCCTCGCTTTGTCTTTGTCTAAATAATTAAAAAGTATTCTAGCCCAGCATCTTCCGTCATTTTTCAATAACCGTGGAAAATGGAAGTACCTAATATTTATTTTTAACTTATATCTATGAATATGGTAGGTATAAGAAAGGTATTAATTTGCTGATTTATTTCTCGCTGCTAGATTCAAGAAACTAAAACGATTGAAAATTTTCTGTCAAATATGACATTGATAGATTGAAAAGTAACAATGCGCCCTCTCAAAGTGCATGTTTTAACACTTTTTTATCGGGAGGATAAATTACGAAAATGTGCGAAATTACCTAAAAATGCTGAAAAATGCTTTTTTAATATTTCTATAAGTTATACGAGTTCATTTTTGCTCAATTTTATCTTTTTTGGGACAATTTTGAAGAAATAACTATTTCAGTACCAAAGGAAATTGACATTTGATATTAATGGCGCATCATTTTATAAGAAAATATGGCGTAATTTTCAGTAATTACTTCTAAGTATTATTTACCTTAAAATGGGTGTTTGAAGGCTTTGCCACTTAACTGGTAGTAACGGCAACTAGACTTTTTCACTTTAAGGTAATTCCTACCTTTAAGACGAAAATTAGTTTTAGATATTTTAAACTCTAAAGTCCCAATTACTACAAGAGGACTTCAAGGTTCCATAAGCCTCGTTTAAGTTCCGAATGCTACTACTAGGTTCCATTTGGAACTTTAACCTATAATTTTTATATGAGAGTGTTATTTTCAGCCGGTGTGTTTTGTGCCATATTTCGAAATGTTGATATTTAAAATTGTAGCCACTCAAGAGAAGCGTTTTGTAATTTTGTATTGAAGACAGGTGCTCGTGTTTCGATTCGTTTCATCCAACTGCTGCTTTAATTTTCTATAAAATGTGAATGTGTCTCTATAATTTTTCTTCTTTCTAATGGCTGACATTTTCATCACTTCGCAAAAACTACCGAATCCTTCAAACGATTGTAAGGAACTAAATGTAGTTTCCATTTTGGTCCCTATAGAAGTGACAGTTACTTTAAAGTATTTTTTTGTAGTAATTGGAACTTTCTAGTAATTTTAAAATGGAGTGGGAAGTAAAACTTACCATACAGTAGTTTTCTCGAGTAGCGGGAAAGTAAATTCCACTTTAAATATGACTATATAGTTCCGTAACTTTGGAGGTATTTCTAAAGTCGCTAAGATGTAGAAGTTACTTTCACCGTTACCATAAAGTAATAAAAACTTTAAAGTGATAAACAAGTAACACAACAAAGTAATTGTGACCATTGAATATAACTTTAGAGTTAACGTGACTTTAACGTAATTTTGCATAGTAACAATTCCGTTCCAGATACTTCAAAAACTACTTAGAAGTACTGAAACCATAAAGTTCCAACTTGTAGTAATAATTACTACGTAATTACTCATACTATCTCAATATAAGTAATAAAAACTAATAAGTCGATTTTTAAGTAGTAATTACGTAATAACTACTTATTCAAAGTTCCCATCTCAGTTACCGCAACTTTAATGCTGCTTGGGATCCCACATAAGATGGTTCAAAAACTAGCTTTCGTGTAGTTTCTTCCAAGGAATTGAATTCTGCCAAGAAAAACAGGCGAATTTCAAACAGAAAAATTGTTCCAAAATTACGGAAGCGTAGAAGGGTCACTTTTTTCCTCAGCTTATTATAGGAACATAAACCAAGACAATTATTATAAAAATATTTTCTTGAAATCGGCATTAAAATGTCCCAAAATCGTCATTAAAAGCACAGAAATCGTACAATAATGTAGCCCATTAGTGTACGATTTTTGCAATAAGTAGGCCTTGGCGAGATGTAAACATCAAACGTCAGACGCGGAGAAATCGCCCGTCAAAAGTGACCAAATATTCAAAACCCGGCCGATAAAGGCTCATTTAACTTTTCGTACACATTGCGAAATTGTTTCCTATAGAAGCGCAATCCTTCACTATACATATTTTAGTAAATTTGAAAATCAATAGATTTGTTGTGTAGGCTGCACAAGAAGCAGCAGTTTGTTTTTTTTGTCAGAAGGTGCCGTACATCATTATACTTGTCCAAGGTAGAGCGATCGGTAAAGTCAAGCAACGCCGCGCGTAGTCGGTTCGTGGACGGGTGATCCCTTATTATTATTTTCTTGCCTAATAAAACATTTTTTTTCCGATTTCAAGAAAAATATAATATGTACCTCGGCACTGAAGTTCTTTTTATGACTCATGTGGTTTATTTGCCTCGGCCAGAGGCCTCAGCAACTAAACTCCACATGAGTCATAAAAAGTTGAACTTCAGTGCCTTGGTACATAAATAACTATTTCTTGAAATCGGCATTAAAAAGTCCCAAAATCGTCATTAAAAGCACAGAAATCGTACAATAATGTAGCCCATTAGTGTACGATTTTTTCAATAAGTAGGCCTTGGCGAGATGTAAACATCAAACGTCAGACGCGGAGAAATCGCCCGTCAAAAGTGACCAAATATTCAAAACCCGGCCAATAAAATCCCATTTAACTTGTCGTACACATTGCGAAATTGTTACCTATAGCAGCGCAATCTTTCAGTGTACATATTTTAGTAGGTTCGAATATCAATCTATTTTTCATGGTCATACTTGACCTAGGTAAAGCGATCGTCAAAGTCAACCAAGAGGCCTGGGGAACTAAATTCCACATAAGTCATAAAAAAATTAACTTCAGTGCCTTGGTACATACATAACTATTTCTTAAAATCGACAGCGAAGTGTCTCAAAATCGTCATTAAAAATTAAAAACTCAGAAATCAGCACTGAAGTAGCCCAATTATTGTAAAATTTTTTGCATTAAGTAGGCCTTGACGAGACGTAAACATCAAAGGTCGGACGAGGAGCCATCGCCAGTCACAACTGACCAAAATATTCAAATCCCGCCCAATAAAGGCCCATTTAACTTTTCATACACATTGCTAAATTGTTACTTATAGGTATAGCAGCGCATAATCTTTCAGTATCAATATTTTATATGTTTAAATATCAATCTATCATGGAAGCTGGCACAACAGGCAGCAGTTTGGAGTTTCTGTTGGGAAGCGCCGTGCCTCGTCATACTTGATCTAGGTAGAGCGATCGTCAAAGTCAAGCCCAGTCGATTCGTGCACGGGTGATCCCTTAGGTTTTTTTGCCTAATAAAACATTCTTGTTCCGATTAAAATATATATATATAATATGTACCACGGCACTAATGTTCACATGAGTCATAAATAGTTGAACTTTAGTGCCTTGGTACATAAATATCTATTTTCTATATTCATTTTTGCATGCGTTACAAAATACACTTTCAAAATGCAATATCTAGAATTACCGTAAAAACGTGCATCGTATAATAAAGATGGATAATCAAAATATGGGACATTCTAAACGTCAGAAACTGACATACCTATAACCACAGAATATCCCCCTATATAACATATAATAAGTCGCCGTTTTTTTCGACGAGTAGCGCCACTCTAGATTGCAAACCACAAAGAAATTATGACGTCATACTCGGGTCTTTAATATAGTGTCAGTCCAGATCGTAGACAAGGAAAGAGAGGGGCCGTGTTACCGACTGCCACATCGCATGACAGGCCAGTGGCGTAGCACGAAACGCGTTCTTAGCCAATATCACAAAAATGTTAAAAATGAAAAGGTAGTTAATTGTGACTTACATGTAATTTGAGATATTGGTATTTATTTGCAGATAATTTCCCAAATGTAAAGTTAGTGTAAAATGCTGAAATATATTTATTTGTGGCGATTTCGAATCAATCAAGATAAAATAAATAATGCACGCCCATGAAAATCAGCCCATATTTTATGAAACTATCATAACCAATTAAGAAATTTTCAATAAAATTGATGTTAAAAATTATTATATCTGTTATATACCTAAAAATGAACCCCTATTTCCCTTGGTCAAGCCATAACTTGAGAACGGCTTTACCGATTCCATTTATCTTTTTTTAATAAGTCTTCTAAAGCCTTATGGTTTTTACGGAAAGAAAAATTAAGAAAATTGCGCAGAAAATTGAAAAATTTCAGAAAACTTGAAAAAAGATTAATGAAGTAGTTCTCAAGTTATGGTAGTGACCGACAGACGTTGTCCTGTCTTAACTATGAATATTCAAAACATAGTGTTATTGTAGTGCTTTTTGATACACAAAATTCTTAGTTTTGTTTTCTGGCGCATAAATAAATTATGTTGAAGATTTTCCGACGCGGGAGCAGGCGACATGCAATTGGCCATGTGAAAAACGTGGATTTTCAAGATCGATGCCACAAACACTTAACGACTGCCCTTGGGATTCATTTATCGACATTGCAAATGCAAGCCGCACTGCATAAATTGTAATCGTTTAAAGTCAGGGACTCTTTAAAATAAGGGGACCCAGCATTTCACAGTCTGTCACATAGGAAAAGTGAAGCCTTGAGGGGAAGTTTGTTTTCTGTATACTCCAAGGAGACCACATAAGTGGACTGGTACAAGGTTATGTTATATGTCAGTGTCCAACTGCCATCAGGTTTTATATGATAGATAGTGCCAGAGATTCTAAAGGAGGCAAAAAAATTTCCCATCGTAATTCACAATTTTTAAGTTTTCTAACTTCCAGATACTCAGATGTGACAATTAAAGAATTTCAATTATACAATAAATTTGTTTCATTTGACAGTTGCCATATTCTGTAATTGTAGACACAACATTGTCAAGTCTAATTTGTAGAAATCATGGAAACCATTTATTATTATTAATTTTTACTAACAATCAAAGTACCTGTTATATTCATAGATTCTCCAATATAAAATGGCATACTTGGCATCACTGATACCATTAGAATGAGGAAAGAATAGGCCTTACTTTGGAAAGTATAATGCTGGGTTCCCTTATTTTATAGACTCCCTGTTTAAAGTCAAATGGCATGTCGTTGGCAATCCCGGGTCAGGACGAGTCAGGACAACGTCTGTCGGTAAATAAATCCCAAGGACAGTCGTTAAGTGTTTGTGGCATCAATCTTGAAAATCCGTGTTTTCACATGGCCAATAATTGTATGTCGCCTGCTCCCGCGTCGGAAAATCTTCAACCGTTGGGTGAGGATCTTCAGTCAACGCTTCAACATTATTTATTTATGCGCCAGAAAACAAAACTAAGAATTTTGTGTATCAAAAAGCATTACAGTTAGTTGGTAATATTTACAAATAAAATAATGCACTTTATCATACTATAAAAGGTAGAAGGACTTTGAAGAAGTTATATTGAGAAAAAATAAAGTTTTAGGGCTTCTTTCAAAGGTAGCTTGTTAAATATTTACCTGTGAAACGAAATCCCGGGCACTTGCAACCAAAGGCCATCGTAAGAGTGTATTTTCCCCTTAATCACCGTTACTTTTAATTCGCAAATTCACGAAATTAACTCGCAACGTACTCGCTTTGTCTGCCACATATAAAATGGCCGCCGTTCAAAACGACGTAACAAAATCTATACACGGCAAGGTAGGCGAACGCGGTGTCCTCTCTCTTTCCTTGTCTAGGGTCCAGACGCGGCTAATTACCATGGGGACACGGTAGCCACCAGCCGCGGCTACCGCGGCGCGGTACCGCCGCCGCTCCCGTCTCCCCCGTCAATTAATGATCGTGTTTGATCGGACCATCTCGGTTCGCCCGGCAATTACGGGCCGGCGGCGGCCTGTAATCCCGGCGCACCGGCCGCCGCGATTAATCAAACGGATAAACAATAATTCATTTCGGTAGCGGCCGGTTTTTGCGCGAGGACGGGGCGCCACCGTGTAATTTGAGACGCGGTACCTACTCGGCGGGCCGGTGCGATTGAGCGGATTTGTTTCAATGGCGGGGGGCCCGGGACGCGCCGGGAAATAAATATAATGTCTTATCTGCCGCGGTTCGCCATTCATCTTCCAGATGCGTGCGTGCGATAGATATCTATACGGCAATAATTAATTTCAGAATAATTTCTTTTGTAAAATTAGCACTGGTACTTATACGGTGTGGTCATTTAAGTAAGCAACATATGGGACTTTTTTTATTAATTGCAAAACCAAAATACAGACATTGCCGAAAGTTGATGTATGGTCAATAATCATATTTGGTGCACAAGAGTAAAGTAGGTACCCTTATTTCAAAAAATTCAGCAAAAGTTATTAAGAAAAGTTGTTTAGAATTAAAAGCTATGCCTAAATACCAAAACATAGCCTCCCAAGAAAAAAAATTTTTCGTCAATTAATTTCCAGTTTGTTAATAAACATTTAAAATAAAAATTTTGCACCGTAAATGAGGTTTTTTTCATATACACATTACCATTACTAATGTTTTACATTGTTCAGAAGAATTTTTGCGAAATTTTAAAGTTTTGTTTATAATATCGTTGCAACAAACATGAAGTTTGTGTTTCCCTAAAAAATTAAAAATCTAAGTTAATTTTACGAATATGCTTGAATTGGAACGGAGTTATGAGTTATGCGAAATTGATATAATTTTGATTGATTTATGTAACTGTTTAGGGTGAATATTAAAACAATTTTTTTAGGAAATTATTATTGTTTTCAAAAAAATATTTTTTTTCTTAGGAGGCCATGTTTTTGTATTTAGGCATAGCTTTTAATTCTAGACAACTTTTCTTAATAATATTTTGCCGAACTTTCTGAAATAAGGGTACTTTACTCTTGTACAAGTTTTATATTTTTTGACCTACCCTGTGTGCTGTTTGACTTGCAACCATTCTAAGTGCGCCTAATATGATTATCGAACATGCACCAACTTTCGGGAATATTTGTATTTTCGTTGTGCAATCAATAAAAAAAATCCCATGTTGCACACTTAAATGACCACACTGTAGATGTATGCCTTGATATGTACAGGGTGGACACTTAAAGGGAAACTCCTATTTTTAACGGAGGTAGACGAAAACTGATTTCAGTTCCTGAGGATAATTTTTTTATGATAAATATAATGGCGAAAGCCGCAAATCGATATCTGTCACCGTTCTTGAGTTACAGGGCGTTTTTCGAAAAGTGGCCGTAACTTTTTTCGGGTTAAAAATTTTGTGTTTCTGTAAAAACATTTCTAAAGCACTTTTTTACCTAGAATCCAATGCTGCTATTACATTTTTCAAGTCAAAGAGCTAATTTTCCTAATTGCAACAATTTATAATAATATTATGTTGATATTTGCTTTCTCATTTAGCAAGGTAATAACAAACTCTAGAGAATTAGTATATTATCTCTGGACGCTGGTATTAATATGTGAAATTAAATTTAAGAAATATATATTGGGAAGATCGTACTTAGAAATGAAACGAATATTACCTCTGTGGGATACTTACTAACTTTAATAAACCAAAATAATTAAAAAAATAAAATATCCAACATTTTGTCCCTATATTTTCATTTTTCCTTTTTCGTCTATCCACGTACCTACTTAAAAAAGTGGTAGATATTTTACTTTTTCGATTCACCCTGTATAATTCGCAAGTCTATCTTTCTAAAGCCTTAAAATAGTTACCTTGCTTTGAATAAAGAAACCCGGGAAGGAGCAAATTTGGGCTTAACGCTCGACCGGGACAGTTTCTGCATATGGCAGGATGCCGTTTCCGTTTTTACACTGGCGCGCACCTTTGAATTGTTTCGACAAACTAATCGAGGCAGAAATCCTCATTTTTCGTGAAATCAGTAGGTACCTACAATACAGACAAAAAACTATATGGCACGTTGATGTCTTTAAGTTTAGGAATCCTTGATAATACAGCAATTCTAATTTTAAATTTCCAATTATGAAGAAGCAGCTACCTACACAAACGCCTATGCCACTTTGGTGCATGGCTTCAAAAGTGAATTTAAATTGCAAAATTACTTACCGATGGATTATTATCCTATTATTGTTAGGTAGTTTTGGCGATCAGGGAAGTGCCACAAGCCGCACAGCTAAGCATAATAACTCAAAAAAGTATCTAAATACCACATACTGACACCTATCACCGTGTCAGATATCAAAATATTGTGTCAAAACTTGATTATTAGTCAACGTGATTTCCGTATCATGTAATTTATAATACACATAGAGCTTTGACTCTTTCCTGGGATTCTGTATTCGCAGTTACCTTGTATGCCTAGGAATTATTGTCTTGAATGTTTTCTTTTCGCCACAAGTGGCATTGGTAAGTGAAATGTCTGATGCTGTTTTTCCCTTAAAATTCGAATTGGAATATTGTAATTGAGCTTACTATAGACATTTGCAAAAATGCGGAATTTCGCGTCAACGTTGCATAGCTCGACATCACTGTCACAATAATTGGGAAGCGTGTTTAGATAGATTCGAGATAGATTTACGCATATCTATGGGTTTTGAAATGTTATCTCAGATTTTTTTTATACGTTAATAATAATAATGTTAATAGTAATAATGTAAATAAATAAGTTCGACGAATTTTGGTTTATTTATAAATTCTAATAGCACTTTGTTTGGGTATCTTGCATAAAAAGGTTTGATTAAACCTAAGGAAAATTTGTTCCTAAAGACACCTTTCGTTTCTAATGAATTTCTCTTATTAAACCTCTAAAAATCACCTCTTAAAGGCGAGAGAAAATTGCAAGTTGTAATAAGGCGCCTATCTATTCTCGTAATGAATAGAGAAGGAAGAATGGTTAATAATGGAGACGAGAATTTTATCAAAGCGAAATTCGTGACGTTAACTTGTCGCATGACTCTTCATCTGTGTGACAATTTACAGTAAGTTGCCTAAGAAAGAAATAAATTAGGTAGCCTAAACCTAATAAATAAATAAATTAGATACTAAGCCCATCAATAAAGAAATAACTTAAAATATAAGGCTGTTATTGTAACGGTGGGTCAAATCGGGGTGGCTAGTCCCGCAGTCCCAGTAAGTATTTCCAATGGTGTAATTCATCTCCCGATTTTCAAATTTCCTTTTGACATCCCGGATTTCACGACGATATTTATGGTTGTAATCGGGATGAATTTTTATTGTACGCAGCTCAAACTAATCACCACACTATTTTGCACCTTTTGCAACATCGGAACTTCGCGAAAACCCGCGGAAAAACCAAAAATTTTGAAAGACTTTTGCCGTGATACGTACGCTATTTTTGCCCATGCCCGACATTCGGCGCGCGCCGATGTACTCTCTCTACTTACGCCTATGGAGGCGGTTTCACATAGCACTCGGCTGCGATCGCATTGACTCTCTGGTGGGCGTGGTCCCGCTGCCAAGCGAATATCGATGTGATCCGAATGCACGGTTTTCGCAGATACTGTTATAACTAGAAATATATCTATATTTCAGATGAAAATATATTTCATCTAATCGAATTACATCGATACAATTAATGTTTATGGGACATCTAAAGTCTCCTCAATATATTTTTCGTATGGGAGACGTGTAAATTTTTGGATTTCGCCCAATACCTTTTCTTCTTGTATTTACGCCTAATATTTAGCATTAACTTTTTCTTAATTAAAAGGCACAAGATAGCATACACTTTTCTTCTATTCGGCGCTATTTTGTTACTACTACTGTCAACACACTTTTGCAAATATTGTGAAACACCACATAACAGTTCTGCTATAGCAGTATAAGGCTCCCCAACCGAACATTAATTTGTTGAACTGTGATCGCAGTCGACTGCTATGTGAAACCGCCGCTTAAAGCATACATTATGAATGGTCGGCCGTCGACGATTTCGTCATCTACTTGTCTCTTTTCGGCTTCAGAGCGGGCGCGTATGCTGCTGTCTCTGTCTCACTTGCAATGCATTTATCCTCGTGGATTGCCATATTAATCAGTGAGGTCAATTTAAAATACGACCAGGCGGCAGCACGTAGGAACGAATTATTATTAGACATTAGCAATCTTGGCTCTTGGCTCCATTAGTAATAATCGGGGAGTTTTTGCATGCAAATATAATTGAATTTTTTTAAAGATATGTAGTTTATTATTAAACATTTAAAAAATTTGAAATAAATTAGGTGGGTCATTGACCAAATTACCTTTAGGCCAGGGAAAATAGAATTTGACCTAGAAAAAAATATTAACTGCAATTTTGTTTTACCATATCAAAGTTATAAATAAATACGTTGGTAGAAACCAAAAATTAAACATTTTGAAAAAACGGAACCTTGAGTTACCTCAAAAAACACCTAAAATTGTTAACTGGTTTTTTTAGACTCTTTAGGTAAAAAAACTTCCCTTGCTAACATAAATATATTAAGAAATTAAACATTTTAAGAATATGGAAGTAACTTAGATCGACAAAGAGGGATAAAAATCGGATAATTTTCTATTTCGGCAAAAGCAAAAATATTAACTACGTTTTTATTGCAGATGATCATTTCCTTTTACAAATAGAATGTAACTTATACAAAATTAAACATTTATCTGAGCCGCATGTACGTCAGCTGTCACTTCTCATTGGATGAATGAATAAATCCCATTTCTCAGCCTACTACGAAATTTTAATTTTTGCGAATTCACGCGCATCGCGACACAAAATTGCGTTTTTCATGAAAACGGTTAAGGTTTTTCGTATTTTTACAAGAGACATTTTTTGTTCAAAATCGAATGTAATTTAATATTCCGCTGTCTAAAATGCTAAAGTGCTAAAATGTTCGAAAGTAACGACGTAGCCAACGCCCTCTAGAGGCTAGAAGAAATTTATAGAAAATTCATAATCGCCGTCCCAGAGAACACAAAAGTACCAATTTTCAACTCGATAGCATAAATGGAACCGAAAATACTAATTTTTTTCTGTTTTTAAAAGAAAACTTTGACGCCCTGTATGTGGAAAACGAAGCGTTTTTGGACAAAATGTTATATGAAGAACCCCATTTATTTTTAAAAATACTACTCAAATTTTGAGTATGGCGGTTTAACTTCGACTCACCCTGTATAACTATATTGAATCATATATAGCGAAATTAAACATTTATTTAGGGCGCATATAGGTCAACTGTCACTTGTAATTTGTTTAGGAAAGCAAAAGTATTAACTGTTTTTTTTGTTTAACTTGTTACAATATAACTATATTAAATCACATATAGCGAAATTAAACATTTATTTACGGCGCATGTAGGTCAACTGTCATTTGTCATTTCAAAATATTTCCGTTACCAATTTTTGTGTAATTTCAAAAAATTTAAGAAGACTTAGTATCCACTTACAAAATTTAACAAAAATCAGCCAGTTAATAATTTTGCTCTCAAAGACAGCTTCAAATTTCTTTAAAATGCGATTTCCGGCGAAACAATATGTTTAATTTCAGAACAAACTGTTAATACTTTAAGGTAATTATAAATAATAAAAACGTAGTTAATATTTTTGTCCAACAAAATATTACGCAAAATGTCATTTTTACATCATTCGGTAACTTGCGCAAACGTAATCTGTTTAATTTATCAATCTCAACTTTATATACCTTACTTAACTTACTAATAAATGCAGCTTAAAATTCGCAGTTAATATTTATGCCGTCTTTATTACAACAAGAAAATGTATTTTTCTAAAAAACGCGTATATTTATTTTGTATAAAAAACAATTCTGGCGTTCATTTATTACCAATATTTTGTGATGGCATTATAAAAATGCGGTTATGAATTTTGTCTAGGTTTCGTTATTTTTTACCGTAATTTCCCTGGCCTACTTATGGAGGAGGCGCGCCCGATCTATCAATGTCTATCAATTTTTTACCAGGCAATTTTTTATATCAATAAAACTAACGAAAAAAAATCCCTCGCCCTTTGTCTCGGGATATCGCCACCGAATATTCATGTTTCGAACGAACCCCGTAAATATTTTCTCCCGCGGTGTACCTACCAACACAGATAACTTATCTGTGCTACCAACGTTCAACCCGCGCTTCCGCACGGCAGCGGCGGCAATCAAAGCGGTCCGAGAACAGAAGTCGTGAATTCATGCGTGGCGGTCGGCGGACGATCGTGCGGCCCGGCGCGATTAATTACGCGCAATGGCAATACAATCGCGGCTGGGCTTTCATTAGTACCGGCCGCCCGCATTAATTGCGCGTAATATTCGGGTGCGGGCGCCAATTACGTTCGAAGAGTTCCATCTCCGGCAGGCCGGACGGGACCGCCCGATCGGCCGCGGCGGACGCGCGGCGCCAGCGGCGTACGCGACGGTCTCGAATTTGTTCGCTAGAATTTTTCTTAGATTTCTACGTGCGTTGTGTTTTCTCGATTTACTTTGTGTTCGGTAGGGTTGGTTTATTTTTTTGATCCCAGGTTCTGTCTACATGGTATGGAGGCACCTACACAAATATAAATACAATTTTTCCTAGAAAAATATTTGTTGTTTATTTGGTGCAAACAAGAATAATTTTTATTTGTAGTATTAGCTTTTGGTTGTTTGGGTCAATCACATTGTTATTTGGTTCCAATTTGACCTTATTTCAGTTAAATAATAGTACGTACCATTTTATAGCTGCCTCGCTTCAGAGAATGAAAGATAGAAAGAAAGAGAAAATATGGGAAGGCAGAGGGTGCACTCTAGTGTCTATTTAAAATATATCAGTTAGGCCACCTGTATGATGATGAGGCGCTTTCCTTGGTATGTTTTGTATAGTTTTTTATACAAAATATTGTTTTTTTTTTTAATTTTTATAGCATTACAAATTATCGTGTTATTCTAATCCAATTTCCATATTTATGAATTAAGTAAACTTGACTATTGTTTTTTATTTGAATCGACAAATACTAAAGTTTGTGAATAATGATAAATATAAAGGTTGCTTTACTTTAAATCAATTATATTTTATTTGAGTGAATACCCTGAATGAGTAATTCAACCCACCACAGTTGTTTGACGCAACTTTCTTAATTATAGACTACGTTTATCTCGACGCGTTCGATCCGATTGAGAGAGGTTTGAATTCACAAGTAGACGGCGTAAACCCTACAGATTGAAGTTCAATCATATTTAAAATTTCAAGTCAAGCCGCTATTTCCAAACAGAAGTTGGCCAGAGTGCACCAACTTACTGTGGATTAAAGTATAATTAGGATTGAATACTGATGATGTAAACGTAGAATTATAAAAGATTTGACATAACTAAATCGGATCCATTTCAATCCGATCGAGTTGTCACGAGATAAACGTAGTCATTTAAATAGAATAAATAGTTTTCATCATTGTAGATTTGTTCCGTCGAAATATATATTTTATTCAATTCAAATCGTTAGTATCTCCATGGGAATAAAAATTAATTTCGTCCTAATAATATTTTATTTGTCTCAAATCAAATGTTGCTTTTAAATTGAAACAAACCTAATGTTTTATTCAAAGGTAGTCTAGCACGGGCGTAGCCAAGAGGGGGGTTTCGGGGGTTCAACCCCCCCCCCCTCCCGAAATAAGCAAAATATTACCTAATATTATCTATCCTTGTTAAGGATAGAGACGTGAATCATTATTACTGTGGAAAAATGGAGGGGAAAAAAAGGAAGGGTGGTAAACCTAACTGCCTACTGCCTACCCCGAAATCTAGTTTGGAATGCCTAGATATGTGCGATAAAAACCTTTATCCTAATATTTACACATTACTACAAATCTTGGCTACCATTCCTGTATCCACTGCTACCCCAGAGAGGTCTTTCTCGAGCCTAAGGAGACTGAAAAACTATTTACGAAACACTACAAGTGAAAACAGACTTAATGGTTTGGCTCTAATGAACATTCACTATGGAACAGAAATTCATGCAGATGAAGTAGTAGATATATTTAAAAGAAAAAGCCGAAGATTTCTTCTTTAATGGTTTTAGATTTAGCGCAGAGGAACGAAATTAATTTGTCCATTTCATTTAAAGTTAAGAACTTTATAAATATATGTCGTAGTTTTTCGGATGGATATATAGATATTAAATTTCATATAAGTATATTTTTGTTGTTTTATTTACTTCTCAAACTAAAACCCCCCCCCAAAACTAAATCCTGGCTACGCCCGTGTAGTCTAGGGTTCGCCATATACAAGAATCAAATTTGTTTGAGTTAAATAAATTTTATTTGATTCAAGTATCTCTTTCTATTTGTGTACCCTGTCCGAGTGTTTATGAGGTTCAATAAAAAAAATGTTTACAGTACAGTGTATTCGGAATTTTAGTCACAGCAATGATATTTCCAGATATTTCGGTAATTGAACCTATTCGTTTTAGGTACAAAAGTATGTGAAATCTAAATTATTTATTTATATACTTTTTTTCCTATGTTTTGTGCATTTGAAACTGATGTGCTTGTCCCAGAAAAAATATAAAATGTGTTCAATGATGGAGTTGACAAGAGAAGAAAAAGTTTATTATTGATTTTAAGACGAAAAGTAATTTAAAATTAATTTTAATTAATTATTTGAAATGAAATAACCATTTGTACGATTGTGGAAAAAATATTCTACATATTTTATGCTCCCCTAACCTTATTCATTTTGAATTTTTTAAAATTAAACTCTAAAGATATGAAAACAAAATTAAAAATTTAGGTTTCAAATTTTGTATTGAGGCTTTATTTGAGAGTATTTATAAATAACTTTGTTTTATAAATACTTTTAAAGAATTTTCATGTTTTTTTGCTTTATTAATTTTTTCAATGCAGAAAAGGTTTTTTATAAAAAATAATAGATTGTATGCAAGAATATGAAAATATTGACAACCTAAATTCCCTTTTATGTATCCATTGTTGATCTTTGTGTTCGGTAGGGTTAATTAATTTTTTTGATCCCAGATTCTGTCTACATGGTATGGAGGTAGGTACCTACCCTGTCCGAACGGTCAACTCTCTACGGACTCTACGGTGTTTATGAGGTTCAATAAAAAAATGTTTACAGTAGAGTGGTATTCAGAATTTTAGTCACAGCAATGATATTTCGGTAGTTGAACCTATTGATTTACGTAGAAGAGTATGTGAAATCCAAATTATTTTTTATTTTCTTTTTTTCTATGTTTTGTGCATTTTAAACTGTGCTTGTCCCAGAAAAAATATAAAATGTGTTCAATGATGGAGTTGACAAGAGAAGAAAAAGTTTATTATTGATTTTAAGACGAAAAGTAATTTAAAATTAATTTTAATTAATTATTTGAAATGAAATAACCATTTATACGATTGTGGAAAAAATATTCCACATATTTTATGCTCCCCTAACTTTATTCATTTTGAATTTTTATAAATTAAATTTAAAAAGCAAAATTAAAAATTTAGGTTTCAAATTTTTGAGAGTATTTATAAATAAAATATTTTTAAATCATTTCATGTTTTCTTACTTTACTAATTTTATCAATGCAGAAAGTGTTTTTATAAAAAAAAATAACATATTGTATGCAAGGATATGAAAATATTGATAACCTAAATTCCGTTTTTTGTATCCATTGTTGATCTTTTGTATATTGATTGCTCGCATAACAGAAAGCTGGATTAAATGCCTTGACATTTTCCTTAACAAAATTGGCAACAGAGAACAGCAAAACAATATTTTTTCTATTCCCACGTAAGTATATATAGGTATTTACCGTTTCCTTTAATCAATTTTAAATAGAATGGATAAATAAGTAGGTATGTAATTTCAGCTAACCAAACTGGTATAATATTTATCATATTTACTGTAGGTGGGGTCGAAATCGACCAATAACTGTTTCAAGGGTTTTGCGGAGCGTGTTGACTGTTGACGTGTGTACAAATCAAGCAACCATTGAATTTATTTTTTTACAAAAGAATGATGGGATTTGTTATAGGTATTAAATATTTTCCCCGTTTATCGAAATATCCGATTACAATTTAATCGAATTTATATGGGTAATAATGCAATTCGTTGGGTAAGAAGAACTTTTTTTTCCAGTGATAGTACCTAAGTATAAATCCGAGTATTCGACCATCAATCCCCAGCAGGTTTTGCGCCATCTTGAATTTAGGTAGAAATTAGTTTTTCGACAATAACAGCTGTATGATCAGAAATGATACTGTTTATTTTTCATTACAATAAATCCTAGTTACCTATGAACTTCTAGTCGGCCATGGAACAGAGCAAACTATTGAACTGTCAATGTGCCTGAACAGAAATTCAGTGCATACTTGACTGTTTTTATGCTATACTCAATATTGTAATACTTTCAAAATGGCCGCCGCTCCAAGATGGCGGATGATGTATTCTTTGTCGACCCCCTTAATATGGGTATCAAATGAGAGGGCTTGAAGAGTAGAAAACGAAAATGTTAGTGACATCACACTAATTTCAGTATGACCGCCGCACCAAGATGGCGGATTACATTTTCTTTTCAACCCTCTTAATATGGGTACCAAATAAAAGGGCTTGAAGAGTAGAAAACGATAGAGTTAGTGACATCACACTAAATTCAATATAGCCGCCGCTCCAAGATGGCGGATTACCTATTTGATATGGGTATCAAATGAAAGGGCTCCACGGGTAGAAAACAATAAGGTGAATGACTTCATACGAAATCCAATATGGCGGCCGCCCCAAGATGGAGGACTACATTTCTTCACCACTGTCCTGATATGGGAATCAAATAGGTACTAAAAAGTACAAAATAAAATTGAAAATAAAAAACCTCTTTAAAAACAAGCTTTTATTTAAGCCATGTACTACAACGAATAAAATAAGTTTAGGTTTCCGTTAAGATAATTAAATTCCAAATTGCGACAAGTTTTTGCAAATTGAAAAGTTTGTCACGCGAATTGTAAAAAAATGTATACTTTGGCAAATAGGTACTTGCATGCTTATGAACCAATCACTGTCCAATAAAATTAATTGCTACCTACTTTCATCAACATTTCGCGCGACAAGCTTTTCAATTTGCAAAAACTTGTCGCAATTTTGAATTATTGAATTATCTTAACGAAAACTTAAACTTATTTTATTCGTTTTAGTACATGGCATAGATAAAAGCTTGTTTTTAAAAAGGTTTTTATTATTTTCAATTTTATTTGTTGTACAACACACTATTTATTTTTAGGTTATTAGGAGGTATTATTCATATGCCACTTTGCGCACAGACTAAAAGTAATACAGACAATTCCTTAGCGACATGTATCAAAAGGAGACTCGCTTTTTAGCGAAATATCTTCTGAATACATCAATAACAGACTTGGGTAGAATACCAAAAACCAGTATTCGAATACGAATACAGAATACTCAAGTTGAACTGGATTCGAATCCTAGAGATTTGAATACTATTCTAACAAAAGTATTCAATTACCGAATAGTATTCGAATCCATGTATTCATATAATGAATATTGTGTTCATTTAATTACCTTATATGAAACACCCTGTATAAGCTGGGCTGGTTATACTAAGTAAAATAATATCTTGGGAAAGGCTTAATCGATTCGCGAAAAAGGATCACCAATATGACCTGTGGTTTATTATACAAGGTAGGTACTCCGGAAAACTCCTTTTTTTAAATTTTGCCCCATTTGGTGGATAACCAAAGGTTTTGAACTAGGGCCAATTCGATGACACTATGCATTTTATTCTTATAAACATGCCTAATATGGTTTGTAATTTTTGGGGGTTTTCTTTTATTAACAGTCGATAAAATGTAGAGTTCTTGAGAACTGCAGGTTGAAAAGTTTGTTGAAATGCGGTCCATCTTCCAAACACACTGTATATTTGACTATTTTCATCTATACATACAATAAAAATCAAAACTTTATATAGGTAAAAACAAAAAATTTAAATATAAGAAATACCGATCATTGTCCACGTTTTTTTTGTAATTTTATTAGTATTCAACATTTGAATACAGGATTAAAATTTTGAAACCTGTATTCTGATTCTGAATACTGAGATTTGAATATCGGTATTCTTTCTAAGAGAATCCTCAAAAAATAAGTATTTAAATTACCGAATAAAGAATACCTGCTTTAAAAAGTAGCTATAAGAATAAGAATACCTGCTTCTCGGGAGTATTTGAATATGAATACGATTACTGGCAAAGTAGCTTGAATAGGATTCCGAATACTGAGGATTCGAATACTACCCAAGTCTGATCAATAATGTGCATTTTATTTGATTGTACTTTAATCTACATAGCGAAGAGATTGTATTGGAACCAAATTTATGCTTAAAATACTGTCTCTCTTTTTGTAAATTGAAATGGACGCTGGCTTATTTCTGATACATGTCCGTAAGGAGGCTTCTGTTGCAAAGCTATTTATTCTGTGCTTTAACAAAACAAATTTTAGTTTTCAAAAAGCCTTCGACACGGTTTCTCTATTTGGCACAATACCCGTTAGACTCTAATGAAGAAGGAAACGAGCTATACGCAGAGTAATTAAAATTGTGTTCTTTCTGTAGGTATAAATATATGTCCGAAATTGTCACCTTTTAAAAATAATATTTTTATTATACTTCTTTGAAAACACCTTATTTTCATCTGTTTTAGCAATAATGAAAGATGGGGTTTTTCGGGCTAGCGCACGGAAACAGCGCATGGAAAAACTTTCCGTGCGCTGAATAAAAATACAGAATATATGATGGCTTTAAAATAGAAATATACAAAGTAAACTAAATTTAAGAAACTCTATATGCTCTCTGATATTTAACATGCTATTCACCTTATCTGGCAATAACTAATTTACAACAAAGCATCTTTGAAATAATTTGAGAGTAACAATGGAACCACATCATACATACCAAACACTATATTGTCTGCATTGTCTATTTTTTGTCAATTAAATTTATTATAATATGCCGATAAAATGTTTTAAGTTTCCGTTTTCAAAGAAGTATAATAAAAAATATCGTTCATTACACGTCCAGAAATAGATTTTTCCGTGCTTGCATGACTTCCCGGCCACGCGCTCATGGAAAAATCTTTATTTCCAGACTCGTAATGAAATATACTATTGCAGTATTTCCCATTTTACAACAATGCCTTTTGACGCGTCAACGTCAAGCTCACCTGTAGTTCTCGTGCCAGTTGCTCAAATTCTCGGCCACCTTGTTGCTCTGCGCGGCCGCGTGCCGCGCCCACACCGCGTTCTGCGGCGACGCGCTGTGCTGGCCGGGCGACACCTGCGTCATGCCGTACCCGAACTGCGCCTGCTCCGCCGCCGGCGCCGCCGCCCCGTACCCGTACAGCGCCGCGTTCTGGCCGGCCGGCGCCGGCGGGCTCGCGCCGTTCGCCGCGGCGCCGGCGGCCAGCGAACCGCTCGCGCCCGCCGTCAGCGCGTAGCTCTGCTGCCAGGCGCTCTGGCCGAACCCGGCGGCCGCCTCGGCGGCGCTGTACTGGTGTTGCACGGCGGCGGCCGGGAACGACGAGGGCAGCGACATGGCGTTGAACGCGTTGAGCTGCTGCGAGTTGAGCTGCTTGCGGAGGCGCGCCCGCCGGTTGGAGAACCACACCTGGACGCGCGCCTCGGTCAGCTTCGTCTTCTGGGCGAGCTCCTCGCGCGTGTACACGTCCGGGTACTGGGTGCGGCCGAACGCGCGCTCGAGCGCCTCCAGCTGTTCGCCGGTGAAGGTGGTGCGCGAGCGGCGCTGCTTGCGCTTCAGCGGGATGCCGGGCTCCGATTCGGTGTCGGATTCGTCGCAGGACGATGTTGGGCCTGCAACAACCAGATGGCTCCATATTAGGATCGGGGCAGTGGGGTGCAGACTAATGCCGACGTCGCTTCAATTCCAGGCAGGGCCGTGTTAAGGGGGGGGGCGAAGGGGGTGTTCGCCCCGGGCGCCCTATTCAAGGGGGCGCCAAAATCAACAAAGGCGCTAGTACTAATAATTTACTGCTTCAAAAAACATTTAAAATTTTTCAAATTTTTCAGTTACCTACGGATTTTTATTTTTCTAGGACGATGATTTCGCATACAACTACTGAAATCTTTGTAAGTTGTGAATTCGGAACTTGTCTACGTCTACCGATGTCTATGTCGTTGTGGAATATTTTAATTGATTTCGCTATTCTCCCCGAGATGACGCGGTGGCGGCCGGCGCTTGACGATTTGACGTTGACGCGAATCGTTGTAAAAAGGATTGTTCTGTAAATAAAGAACCCAACTATCGCCAACGAGCAACGTGTTAGTTAAATAGAGGAATCGATATCGACATAGATTTTTTGTTTCTGGATACTAATCATAAATTAGTTGGCAAGTACAATAAGTACTTTGTACATTCATATTAGCTGAATCCTGAATCTGTAGCATCTAAGGAAACCCTGTTTTAATGAAGACTTGGTTTTGTTGAACTTGAATTTTAATATTATCGCTCAATTCTTGATATGGCAAATAGCAAACGTAGTAAACAATCACACACTGTGTTTAGAATAACGTACCAACCTGGTGGTTTCTATTGTGACAAATTTTCTTGTATCTTGTAAATTGTAAAAATGTTCTTTCTGGTATATGAGGTTCTGCTTTCTGGTGCAAAATAAAAATTAAAAGTTATTTGCTCTTGTGAAGTATAAATGAAAAATATGTAACTAAACTAAAATCGTTCTTTAACTGTACACTAGAGTGTGACAGGTCAATATTTAATGTCCCTAGAATTCTGTAAGCGGCGGCCATATTGATATTATTGACAGAGGAAAGGACCGCAATCAACAGAATTGACGCGCACGAATTCTAAATTTAGGTAGATAGAAATTAACATTAAACTCTGTTCTTTGAAGTACATAAAAAGGCTATAGTTATAGTTTCTGTATTCTAAGTTAGGTTAGAACCAGGGACTCTTTAAAATAAGGGGACCCAGCATTTCACAGTCTATCACATAGGACAAGTGAAGCCTTGAGGGGAAGTTTGTTTTCTGTAGACTCCAAGGAGACCACATAAGTGGGCTGGTACAAGGTTATGTTATATGTCAGTGTCAAACTGCCATCAGGTTTTATGTGATAGATAGTGCCATAGATTCTAAAGGAGGCAAAAAATTTCCCATCATAATTCACAATTTTTAAGTTTTCTAACTTCCAGATACTCAGATGTGACAATTAAAGAATTTCAACTATACAATAAATTTGTTTCATTTGACAGTTGCCATATTCTGTATTTGTAGACACAACATTGTCAAGTCTAATTTTTAGAAATCATGGAAACCATTATTAATTTTTACTAACAATCTAAGTACCTGTTAGATTCATAGATTCTCCAATAAAATGGCATACTTGGCATCACTGATACTATTAGAATGATGAAAGAATAGACCTCACTTGGCAAAGTATAATGCTGGGTCCCCTTGTTTTAAAGAGTCCCTGGTTAGAACCATACCTATATATAATATCAAGGTTAAGGTTAGGCCTCTGTAACAAGAATTGACATTTCTGCCAGACATGCTAAATACGCACCTGGAAGCGCCCAAAACAAGTATGCCAATTATTGTAATTTCTGGTGTACCTACAGTTAAAGAGAGATTTTAGTATACATATTTTATTTAATTTAATTAATATAATTTTGATTTGGGGGGGCGCCAAAAAATAACGTTGCCCCGGGCAAATTTTTACCTTAACACGGCCCTGATTCCAAGGTTGCCAAGTGCTACGACAATTACCTGTATACTCCATAACTTATTAAAAACTATGGAAATATGTAGATCCCAAGAAATTCTAAAGATTTGATGATTTATTGAGCTATATTTCAACGAGCAATAGTACCTACCCATGGTTGAAACCTTGACGTCATAGGAGAGCCGGGAGTGGTAATGTGTAGTGAGCTGTGCAGTTTACTGAAAAATGGATTTTCACAGCGCGTTTTTCAAGAGAAATACTAGATGCAGGGTGGCGCAAAAATGAATTTGTATAAAATATACCTTTGATTGATTAACGGGGTGTAAAATGTTATCTACATTATTTTGCCGGACGTGTTTGCTTTTTAATTTTAGTGAGAAAATTCCCTGGAATTCGAGAGGTTTTTCGGAACTTGAAATTAATAACCTCTACATATTTTAATATTGTTTGATAATTTACAAACTAAAGCAAATGGTATCGGGTTGTCTTAAAAAGATTACTGAATTTGAGACAAGATTAATTCGAAAACAAGACCAAAAAATATATCCTGATCGATTAACCACATAATAATTATATGCCTATTGTAACTATTCCCCCTTGCCCCCTGGTGTTCTGTGAGTCTCCCAGTTTGAGTCGAGAACAAAAAAAAATAATCCCTTAGAAAGGTAGGTTAGATTCAAGTATTTTTAGATACGATTAATGTTCACCCAGATTTTTGTAATAATTCTTGGATCATTGTCGCCCTCTAATACCTGACGAACCCTTTATCGTTTAAACATCCCCGTTAATAAAATATTTGAACCTTACACTCATTTCCGAGACTTTATATGTGCCTGTTACCTCCTCTAGCGGTGAGTGGACTAAATAAAGTACCCAACAGCCTAGATGAAAAAATAAGGAGTGATGTTTTCTATGTCTGGAATTTGCAATTGCAAAATGCAAAATGTAAAACCTTTTCCAATTCCGAATTCCGATCGAAACATCGAAATAAAAACGGGCCCCCTAAAGCCTTGGGCCCCTAGGATAGCCTACTCTGCCTATAGGGTAATCCGCCACTGAGTCCAGGAATTGAATTGAACAAGTTTATTTGCATTTTTTTTAATAATGTAATATAAGGAATAATTAAATAATTAAATTTATTAGTCTAGCAGATTTATTTCTCTAATTCTAAATTCTCGTAAATATGTATCTCAGGTAGTTTTTTTAAGATCTTAGATCCTTAAAATACTTTTAAGATCTTGATCTTAGTGACATTGTAGGTACCTACTTATATTTAGATTAGATTTTTCAAAGTAAAGTAGGTACCTAAGTAGAAAATAGATCTTCGCTGAACAATAACAGAACCTAGATCTAAGATCAAAGATTAGCAACTTTGATCTTAGATCTTTAAACTGATATATTTTTAGTAAAGTTATTTCTATAAAAATCTATAAGAAAAATATAAATTTCAGGCTTTTCTTCCAAGTATTTTGACCATATATTTTTACCGTTTTTGGAATATTTATTTTTCAATTTTACACTAATTGTGTTTAAATGTAATATCGTATCGTTGAAATTATTTCCCAAATGTTTCATTTTAAAAGTGCTATATAGTCTATTATATTTTTGTACGCTCTAACCGAAACACTCTGTATACAGTGGCTCAAACCCCGCCCCCCAAGCACGTTACATTGTCAAACGAAAAGTGAAGAAAAAAATGGAAAACAAAAGAAAAACCGAAAACTACTCTATTAAACAAAAATGTTATCTTTTATGAGTTAAAACAAATGCACACTTTGTAGTCTAAAAACGGATATTCGGATAATGATAATAATTGCACTGTACAGTTCTCCTTCTGCGGCGTAGCTACAGGAGTAGGGGTACAGAATACAGATGATCAAATACATCTGTACCGTCAAATGGGACGAATCGGGACGCTTCGCTGGGGTCAATCGGGACTCGGGGCAAACAGGTTTTCGGGAAAATAACTCGCCGCGGTGTCGCGAGGCTAATGCCATATAGCAAAATTACATTGGCGGAATATTCTGATAATATTTGTTCAGAGAACATGCATATTATAGATATATTCATAAAAACTGTAGAAACATTATCTGAACATTCAGGCAACATTCAGGTGTTTGCCTTTTGAAGGTACTATTTCACGTATTATAAATATTCATTGAAGATTAATTTGAAACTTCAGAAGCATTTTTGTATGTTCTATGTATAGCCATTTAATATTCACGTGTAAATTATAAAATAAAAAAAAAGCTAACGCCGGGTGCAGGGTTCGAACCTACGACCATCGATTTACAAGTTCAACGCTCTGACCAACTGAGCCATCGACGTACTTGGAAATATTAGCTAAAAATAGTGTAAGCTAGAGTCTCGGTGACGTCATGATATTCCAGTTATCGCCACTCGTGAACGTATATCGTGAATGTCTTATTTAAAACCATTTGTGAACATTCATAAGATATTTGCTGTATGAATATACTATTTAACATGTTCCAGCAATATTCCAAAATTGCACAATCCTAAGGTGAACGTGCCTGTAATGTATTTAAGTTAAATGTTCAATTTGTAAATATTTATAAGAACCACTAAGTTAGGAATATGTTACACAAGATATTGTGGAAATATACATCATTTGGACATCCATCTAATATATTTGTATCTGCGCTTAACAAATATCTTGGTTATATTATGCACTTACTGAACCTATTTCGTAAAATATTTTAACAATGTTTTATAAATATCCGGGAATATTTTTTGCCCATTAGGAACTTATTTTGTATATTCAAAAAATATTAGAAGCTATATGGGATGTTTTCAGGTCGGATAGTAGTCGGAACTCTTAGTCCAAGTTCAAATCCAAAAAACGAAAACTTGATTTTGGATTGTAGGTTTATTAAAATCAGTTTTGTTCCTTTTTAAGAATAGTTTTTTGTTAATTTTTAGTATATTTTTTAACTACCAGTCTTAGATTTTTCTCCCCCCCCCTTCCATTGTCCCTCCCCTAAACCTCCATTCGCTTAACCCCCGAACCCCCCCCCCCCGACACAATTTCTGGGCACGCCACTGTCTGTATAGAGTATTCCTTTGCTATTGTCACGGGTATATTTTGTTACGTTATTTAAAAAAATCATAAATCTACCTTTATGTGGTATTTTACTTCTGAAATGGCTCAAATCTTCATTTATGTCTAAAGTACGGTATTTATCTTCATTTTTTCAAACAACTTTCCTTAATAACTCTTTTACGTTGTAATTATTTGCGCGTAACAAAGTTGCGCGATGGTAAATATCGTCGTATCGTAATTACATTTGAGATTATTTGCTAAATACATTCATAACGCTGTCCTTTGTGTAAAAATGTCACTAGCCAAGAAAGTAAGGTTATATCCATAAATTATTATTTTATGCTCAATAATTATTTTTTTCATTACAAGAGCCACCTGGAAAATACATTATTTTTTCACTGAAATGAAATACGCAAAACCAATCAACAACAAAATTCAGTAATAAAATTGATACCTGCTCTAAGGTGGGCTCGAAAAAAAAGGAATGTCCATGAAAGTCTTTTCATACACACTTTTGCTTAAATTGGAACTCTGTGTACTTGATGAATAAATATTTGTATATTGTTGGTATTAATTTTCCATTTTCTCATTTCTGACATTCAATATTTTTTGTGTTAATTTTTGATTCAGAAGAACAAAAAGCAACTATGCAATTTCCCTCCGTTTCCATAATATATTATTTTCATCGTGTTCGTTCTATGAATCGTACCTACTTAAGGAAATTGACCCAAATCTTGATAATCCTAGGGAAATGTTAAAATTTATAAGAAAAAAAACTAATATCTACTTTCCCTAATTTAGACACATAATTAAGGATGTTCTTGTGTATGGCAGCAACTAACTGTTCGGGTGAGAGATCTTTTTCTACTCTAGAAAGAGTGAAAAATTTGAAAAGAAACAGTTTAAGTGACGAAAAGACCAGTGATTTGGCCTTACTGTTGTTTTTATTTTACAGTTATCAAACTGTCAAATAAAAACAATTGCTTCTATTCTCTCCATGGCCTATTCATCAATATCGATTAATGTGAAATTAAACTTAAAAGTAATAATTATTTGTTCCAAGAAAGTCCAGAATTTTACTCAGATACGTAAAATACTTGGATGATATTTTAATTTATTATTATTTTGGCATCAATTTAGAACTGGGAAACGTAATGTAACTAAATTTATACCCCAAAAGCTATAGGTACGGTACATCAACTTTGCAACAAACATAACAGAATTTTAAAGCGTAAATATCATTTTCTTTTGAAAAATACCTATTCTTATGGGTAATTAGTAATAAAAAATTAGTAGAATAATAAAGCTAGTTATATAAAATAGTTTTTACGAAGTTTCGAGTTTTTAAAATGTCCAGAAATTTCATAAATATTAAAAATTGGCAAAAAACTAAATATTTTAGTAGAGCTTTCAAATTTGGTACACTTAGGTAAAATTGAATTGAAAAACAAACAACTTTTTCAAGTAAAACTTTTTGATATTTTAACAAATAAACCCATTTTTGGCGATATAAGTATTTTTTTAAATCTCATTTTTGACAGATAACAAAAGTCACATGACCACGTTTGAGTGGGTCATTTTTCATCTTTTTTAAAGCAAAAGGTGACCCCAAAATTAAATTTCAAAATAAAACGTTAATTACAAATTTCCCCCCATGGTGCGAACTTTTTGGAGGACACTGTATAATAAGATATTGTAAAAAATTATCTAATATATGAACCACCGACTAATTTTAGATCTTAGATCTATGAAAACATCAATCTTAGATTCCAATTGATCTTTTTAAAGGTACTTTTTAAAATATTTTGTACCTAAGATAATTTTTTCTACAAAATATATATGCATCATTTTTAAAAGATCTCAGATACCTTTTGTGACTAATTCAAAACTATTTAATTACAGTCATTGGGAAATACATTGTAAACCAAATATTACTTTAGTATGATGTGAAGTTCTTGCAAATGTAATAAATGCTAGAATAACACTTTTAACGAAATAAAAAAGATTTTATAGCGAAACAAATACTCGGACTCGTGTTCCGACGTGGAAGTAAAAGTGAGGCTGATGGCCAGTTTCGTGCAAATGAAGCTCTTACCGCATATCATTATCCGCAGCATCCATATGACCTAATTCGCGCTAATACCTGTTAATTTTCCCGAAATTAGAGTTGATTTTGGGGAATTTATTCCACCCATATCTCGAAGCCGCGCATTAACATTCACGATGCACCGAGTTTTTGGCAAAGGAAAGCTTTATTACATGGCGGGACTTGCCGCGCAATTTTTTCGATTACTGTAATTTTTTTGGCACCGTTTAAAAATCGGAAGGAATACGGACCGGTTTCTCGGAATCCACCACACGGACCAAAGATTGAATATGTCCGTAAAGACATTGGGTATTATACTTCTAATTTATGGATAAGATACCAAGAAACAGGAGACGTCAGAGAATATAGAGACGTCAGCATTATCACGAGGAAATTGCACAACCACTTTACAGTGGGTACAAGAACATTTAAATGGGCACCAGCAGGAATTGCCTCCAATTTTCTTTTCTCATGAGCCCCGATTTGGACTTTGGCCAGGTTCAAGGACGCATCAGGTGTGGAGTTGTGCTAGAAATGCAGAAGGCCTTGCAGCTGTTTGAGCGGTTCACACCTTTCGAGGATGTACGATCATGGTATGGGGCGATATCAACATCGGCGGAAGAACTAATCTCGTTTGGTTGGAGCGGTATCTGAATTCCAATGATTACCAAACATTATTATTCTTCGGCCTATTGTTTTTCCATATTATGGACAATAGACAATGAAATTGTTTTTGCCTTGGCCTTCTCAATCCTCTGATCTTAATACCATCGAGTACATATAAGCAGGGCCGTTTTAAGGTAAAAATTTGCCCGGGGCAAAGTTCTTTTTTGGCGCCCACCCCAAATCAAAATTATATTAACTAAATTAAATAAAATATATGTATACTAAAATCTCTCTTTAACTGTACACCAAATGACATTTCTTAATTTGGTAATACAAGGTTGGCATACTTGTTTTGGGTGCCTCCAGGGGCGTATTTAGCATGTCTGGCAGAAATGTCAGTTCTTGTGACAGGGGCCTAACCTTAACCTTGATACCTTGATATTATATGGTTCTAACCTAACTTCGAACACAGAAACTATAATTATAGCCTTTTGATGTGAAAGAACACAGTTTAATGTTAATTTCTATCTACTCAAATTTAAAATTCGTGCGCGTCAAACGTAAATTCTGTTGATTACGGTCCTTTCCTCTGTTACCTATCAATAATATCAATATGGCCGCCGCTTACGGAATTACAGATTACCCACCTATACGGAATTCTAGGGACATTAAATATTTACCTTTCACAATTTGGTGTACAGTTAAAGAGCGATTTTAGTTTAGTTACATATTTTTCATTTATACTTCACATAAGAGCAAATAACTTCTAACAGTGACTATAGATTCCTTCTATAGTCACTGCTTCTAATTTTTACATTTTATTTTGCACCAGAAAGCAGAACTTCATACCGGAAAGAACATTTTTACAATACACAAGATACGAAAATTTGCCACAATATAGAAACGACCAGGTTGCTACGTTTTTCTAAACACAGTGTGTGATTGTTTAGTACGTTTGCCATTTGCCATATCAAGAATTGGGCGTTAATATTCAAATTTAAGTTCAACAAAAACAAGTCTTCATTAAAACAGGGTTTCCTTAGATCACAGACCTATATAGCACAGACCTATATAGCTTCGCTATATAGCACAGACCTATATAGCTTCGCTATATAGGTCTGTGCTTAGATGCTACAGATTCAGGATTCAGCTAATATGAATGTATGCACTTATTGTTACCAACTAATTTACGAATAGTGTCCAGAAACCAAAAATCTATGTATCGATACCTCTATTTAACTAACACGTTGCTCGTTGCTAGTTTGCAAAAGTTTTGTTCTTTATTTACAGAACAACCCTTTTTACAACGATTCGCATCAACGTCAAATCGTCAAGCGCCGGCCGCCACCGCGTCATCTCGGGGAGAATAGCGAAATCAATTTATTAAAATATTCCACAACGACATAGACATCGGTAGACGTAGACAAGTTCCGAATTCACAACTTGCAAAGATTTCAGTAGTTGTATGCGAAATCATCGTCCTAGAAAAATAAAAATCGGTAGGAAACTGAAAAATTAAAAAATGATTTTTTGAAGCAGTAAATTATTAATACTAGCGCCTTTGTTGATTTTGTCGCCCCCTTGAATAGGGCGCCCGGGGCGAACACCCCCTTCGCCCCCCCCCCCCTTAACACGGCCCTGCATATAAGATATGCTCGGACGAAGACTTTTGGTGCAAAATATTGTGTTTCAAACTGACCAACAACTATTCGAGTGCCTTTTAAATGAATGGAAGGAACTCCATCGAACAACGAACAACATGACATTGACAACCTAATTCTGAGTAGGTATGCCTCGTAGATGTAGAGCGGTTGCTAACAGTCATGGTAGTAATCCTCTGTATTAATTATTATTTAATGTTGCTTTATTGTTGTTAATTATGTGTTGCAAAAACATGCATAATTGTTTTTCTGCAAACTATGTAAATTTGAAGAATTTCTTAATTCTTTTGTGAATTTTGACACATATTTTATATTTAGAGTACCTACAGCTATAATAAACAAAAAATATGTCAGGAAATTGTGTTTTATTTCATAATTTTTACCGTTGTCCCTTAGATTCTTTTGATGTGTGTAGTATATTACCTTTGCAAGGTCTAAAATATAATTTCAAATAATTTTCCTTGTTGCGCCCACCGAACTGATAAGGAGTCTAGACAGAGAAACTGGCAGCCAAACTTGACTACTCGTAAGTGAAACAGCAAATAAATTAGCCCAATCTGATATAGCACAGAAATAGGCAATAGCTACATGTTTTGTGGAAGGAACGTTAGATTCTTCTATGGTTTGTGTCGCTTCTCTAGCTTTATCTATTTTTTACTTAGAATTCATTGACGTAGGTATACAGGATGATTTTTTTAGGTCTACCTCAGCGATTTTCTCGCTCATTTTGCGGCCTACAAAAAAAACGTAAGAAACAAAAATGTGGCAATTTTGGACAGATAAGTGGTGCTGCAAAAGAAATTGGCATCCATGGCCAACTTGTCGCGCAATATTAAAAAAACCTCAAATTGAGCAAATTGAGACCATGCAAATTTTTGTCGATTTTAGGTTTTTTTAGTACACCGCGAAAAGTTGGGTATGGAGGCTCATTCCTTTTTTAATGTCGCCTCGCTGACCAAAATTGCCATATTTTGTTTTCTGACATATTTTCTGTGCGGCCCAAAATAAGCGAGAAAATCGCTTAATAAGAAATAAACAAAAAAATTCATAGCCTCAAGAGAGCCGAAGACCCTGTGTAGTTTTCTGAAACTATCTGAGTACCCTTTTGCATAAAGCTTCTTAATGCCATCAATTTTCAATATAAAAGTTTTTCTCTGTCTCTTAAAATAAACACATTCCACGGACATTAATAGTTTTGCTCAATTTGAGGTTTTTTTAATATTGCGCGACAAGTTGGCCATGGATGCCGATTTCTTTTGCAGCGCCACTTAGCTGTCCAAAATTGCCACATTTTTGTTTCTTACGTTTTTTTGTAGGCCGCAAAATGAGCGAGAAAATCGCGGTGGTAGACCTAAAAAATTCATCCTGTATACCTATTTGAGAAATTGTTGTTACATTCTATAGTTAGTGGTAGCTATTAAGTTGCTATTTTTCACAAGGAAATATTATGTTAAGTTATGGAATTGTGCACCTAATAATGCCTAATAGAAAAGCTGGACAACACATTACAAATTATCTTTAAATGTTTTGAACAAAATTCGTGTCCCTATGATAGACCGTCGAGCAGTTATAAAAAAATAATTTAGTTGTTAATTTTGTTGTTCTTTTAAATTACAAAGGCCCGCATTGTGTCTAAATTGCAGAAAAAACACCTAACGGTTTTTTCTAATAACAAATATCTCAATACATATTCATACAGGAACGTTTCCCATTCTTCATGTTGTGTAAGTACCTAGATGGATATTGTTCGGTGGGGCCTGTCCGTCCCGCAGCCGTTCTTCAAGATTAATAGCTGAAGGTTGCCCCATTCCGAAAATAAATCATTTGATTCCCGACGAATTAATCAGAGCCAAGATGATGTTTTACGGTAATTAGTTAATTAATTAGCCATCGCATAGGGATCCGCTGATTGATGCCCGATCATTAGGATCCTCATCTTCCCATCACGGATAAACGCGTTTACAAAAGTGTAATGATCAATAGGAAGACAGCATTAGATATGCATATTTATGCGTGGTTATGTTTTCAAATAAACAAAGCGCTTGTAATCTTCTCGAGATATACGATCAAAATGATTCTATCAAACTTGTTTTTCTACTAAAGGGATTGTCTTTGTCCAATAATAATTATCATCTGACAACTTTTTTGTTTTGCAAAAGTTTTAATAATGTTTGGGTCAAGTTCATTCCATGTGAACCCCTTTATACTATGAAGGTACCTATGGTATAAATGAATAATGAAAAATGAAGTCACTTGGAACAGCATACCACATGGAAAGCGTTTGCTTTGTAAAACAGGACCGAGTCTTAGGCGGCGCGCGGCCCTTAATAATATTAAACAAATTTTATTTAAATGCTCTAAAAAAGAACATAATAATGAAATAATTCAAACCAAAGCAAACCAATAATTTTGTTTCACACTAAACAACACCATACAAAAATCTATACACAAAACCAAAATCGATAAAATAAAGCGCAATCCTTATTTCCGTGCACGGCATGGTTATACTGGCCTAACTAACCTCCGTCGACACCTATTCCGTGGATCTCCGAAACGCCGACCAATCAAATCGCTACGCTCGCTTTCTTATTGGCTACCTCCTTGACTAGGTCGACGTCGACCGCATAAAAACCTTTGAATTTTATACGGGTGATTTCTGCTGATATGTCTGGTATTTTTACCTGTTGCAGAGCGTGGTAAATACTGTGTTCCAAGTGAGTTCATTTATACTTTACCGGGGTAACTCGAGAACAGGCGCATCGGCAATAAAATACGGGACAAAACAATTTTAATCATATTAAACCGAACCTGGTATTAGTAGTAAAAAGAGATGAAGGAGACAGAGAAGATAGATACTGTAGTAAAAATAAGTGACTGCATGCACACATAATATAATATCACCAATACTTGCATGGGTTACACTGTTCGACGGCTGGCCACTTGTGCAGCGAAATGCGGTGGATAGCCGTGCCATAATTTCACAGATCTTAGGATATACTTGCGTAAATAGTTGATATAATCGATAGCTTTTTAAAGACCTTATTATATGGTGCATTATCCTTTACGTTGTGTTTGACGGCAACGTTTAAAAATACCTTAAAAGTGAAATATTATGTTGCGCTTGTAGAATATGTATATTTTTGAAAACTGCGTGACGCTTATGTCCTATATTCTTTTTGTGACTCCAATTAGAGTTTTTTTATGCTGTTTCAAGTGACGATAGCAATAATATACCGATTTTTAAATAGTCTCTTTGGGGGGCCAGGTCAGAGCACTTTTGGAACGTCAGTGCTATATAGGGTGCGTTATCCCTAATTTATACATATACAGTGTGACCCACTTCAAACAGGAACACCTCTATAAAATTTGTATTTTTCATCCAATTTTGATCGAGTTTAGAGTTTTTTAAACGATAGCGCATCAAAAACTGTACAAAACAGCATATTTTATTTGAAAAAAGCAGTCGTTCATTGGCACAACCACCAATAGTACATCGAGAGAGATCGATGTCTATCAGTTCGAAACTTCCATGAACAAGAACTTCAAAAAAAGGAACTTCCTAAAATTTGTCAAACAATAACCTAGATTATGTTTATTTCCATGACCCAAATGAATTAGTACAGAGGTCAAAATTATTGATAGCATCTCAAATAATGGCTGGATATACCGGACATCACAATGAAATTGTATTAATTGTGGAAGAATTGTGTGAAGCAAAAATTATTCGGTACCTAAGTGTAATACTAAATCTAAATCTTCTTAGTATGTAAGTATATATTCAACATTTGAGTGATAATGACAATCGATAAATTTGGAGCGCACATATTTAAAAAAGGGTATCAATCTTTCGATGAATCATCAACATCTCTTGATAGAATTTACTACGACATATTTTTGGTGTCGAAATAGGAGAAATAGTATTAGACATGATTTTATTAAAATTTTTACTACGCCACTGGATTGGGCATCCCTTAAATATGGTTTGTATCAAATTATTTAAAAAAACATTGATCGATAAAAATTCTAGAAACCAATAAAAAATCACGATTTAACTACCTATTTTACCTGCCTACTCGCTTAAATCAAGTTGCACCGGTGATGACTATTACAAATAATAGTAATATCATTGGATGTACCTAAATACAAAAACCCTAACAAACAAATTATGAGGTGTGAACAATTTATCGAAATAAGAAGTGATTAGATAGTAGAAAAAAATTAAAATTTATTTTTTGTGTTTAGGTTCCTATATCTATTATTGTCTGTAATAAAGAAAGTTGAAGTTTCAATTGTTTTTAATCCATATGAAACTTGATTTAAACTAGTAGGCAGGTAAAGAAGTAGTTAAATCGAAATTTTTATTGGTTTCTAAAAGGTTTATTGATCAATATCTTTTAACAATTTCGAATAAACCTGCATTGAGGCATGCCCAATCCAGTGGCGTAATCAGAATTTTGATACAAATATCCCTAATATGATTTCTCCAATTTTCACACCAAAAAAATATGTCGTAGTCACACTGTATACCAGTAAATAATTTAACTCTACCCACACAAACATATTTTTGTTTGGTTCTCATTTTAACGTAAAAGCATGCAAATTGTCTAAGAAAATGACGAATGACAAGGAATACTGGGCATTCCTTCTCTACTGTGCTGAAGCTATGTTGATATCTTTCTTAATCAATGAAGGATTAGCAAAACAATCTATAGGTAACACTGTATATATACTATCTTGATTGGAGACTTCCGCCAATCTGAAGGTGACGCTTCTTAGGATAGGTATAGGGAGGGCATGAAAAAGTGAGGGACCTACCACAAAATGCCAGTGAATTGTAATTTAAGGACGGAAATAAAACGTCATCACCTCGCGACGACCTTCATTTGACCGTGTTCCTAACTAGGATAAATGTTGCTAAAACAGAAATTGGGCACTGGAGTGCAAAAATTGCGCAAGTGTCTGTAAGATGGCGCTGGAGTTGGAGAGCGGCCATTGGTACAGAGCGAGAATAAAAAGTAATGTTTCGCCTTGCTAAAATAAGTTTCCGTTCCTTATAAGTTGTTTTGTTGCCCGGCAAGGTCGTTGGAACCAGGGGTCTAGGGGGAGGCAGGCGGACCGACCCCCTTTTTTATACAAATAACAACACATCGCTTCCATCCTGGCGTATTTTGGGATTGAAACTGTGAATTGTTAAACACAAAATAATAATATGAATATTTACGCTCCTTTATTTTTCTATATTTTTTCATAGTTATTAAGAATATTGTTGAGTAAAATATTAAGTAAGAGGACTACCTACCGGCTGTCAAATCTACTGTCATGACAATCATGACATAATAATTCTCCCTCAAAACCGCATGAATGATCACAATACTTACCCTAACTGACATTTAGAATTTATGTCACTATAGTTTTATCTTTTATCATTCTATTAACTTTTCAATATTGATAAACCGAAAGAAATTAAAATTCTGTTGTATTTGATCCAAAGTTGACGTAAAGTTGTGAATTTTGTTAGATACGTGAAATACCTACCATTTGCTGTTATCTTAATATATGTATTATTTTGGCATACATTTAGAGTAATGGAAAATGTAATGTAAATAAATTTATAGGTACTACCATAGAAGAATTTACGTAGTAGATTCTTCTATGGTACTACCTAAATGCTTGCCGGTACATCAACTTTGTGTCAAACAGAATTTTAAAGCGTTAATATAATTTTCTTTTGAAAAAGACATATTCTTGTCGATATTTTTTAGTAATAATAAAAAGTTAATAAAATTATAGAATGACACTCGTATATTATGTTGTATAGCTAGTGATATAAAATAGTTTTTACGAAGTAATGACTTTTTAAAATTTTAAGAAATTTTATAAATAGGAAATAGGCGCTTATGTAACATTAAAATAGAAACGACTTTTTCAAGTTAAATGTTTTGAAATTGTAAGAAATAGGTAAGCCAATTTTTAGGGACTTTATTTTTTAAATATAATTTTTGACAGATAGCGAAAGTCACGTGACCACGTTTGAGTCGGTTATTTTTCCTCGTTTTTAATCGAAAGGTAACCCCAAAGTTAACTGCATATGTGTTCTATTATTATCCGTTAATAAAAATATGTTTAAATTAATAAAAAGATACATTTTGCACCATCTTCATTTTTTCCAAAAAGGTTTTTTGGTTATAACTTCTGTTTGACGTTCGATTGTTTTTTTCCAAACGACATACATTGTTTGGAAAAAACTGCAACAAACTGGTTTTTAAATCATTAATTTGTCTCAAAAAATACGGAATGGTTAAAGTGAATGTTCCTATCACCTTCAGCCGGACACCCTGTACCTAATAAAAATATTATTAAACAAATAATAGTACTTTTTGAAATTGAGCCCATGTGTTGACAGGTGGCCGTGATTACAGCCCAAAAGTAAAGTTACACACATTGTTTAATGTGCTTTTTGAACCTAACAAAAAAAAGTTTATAAAAATCGGTAAACAAATAAAGATATTTTACCAGGGTGGTAACTCCTTAACGGAGGTCACACTGTAGATGTTTAACATATAGGTACAGAAGATGTTCTTTCGCATCAATATATCGTTTTCATTTTTTATTTTCGAGATATGTATTTATCTTAATTATTGCGTTACTTAAAATGTGTGTTTGAATGTAGTGTTAATTCAAACGAAGAAACACCTTATGTACACATAAAAGACCATGTCTCATTTCATTGAAAAAACTAAACATAATTTTGTAGAACTTTTAAGCCAGCAATACTATACCTACAACCAACGTGCCGAATAACATTCTTTAACTAAAGATATGCCTTTAACAGTAAAAAAACACATTGACATTCAAGTGACCTTGAAAACGTCGTCTGCCTACAAGTGAAAACGTGCGTCTTACATTGCACCTCATATGCTTCAACTTTTATGTGATTTTTTGCGATTTTCGTTTTTGAGATATTTATAATAGCTGCATTTATTAAAATGGAACACCCGGTATAGATAATTTTCGACATACCTATACATATAGAGACATATACATATGAATCCTCCCCTAATGTCAGTTTTGTGCTAACGATTGTATTTTCCTCACGAAAAATACATAACGGCGACATACGTATAAATAATGCAAAGTCAACTAAAGCAGTTTTTAGTGCCGCCGTGTACCCTTCAAGCTAAAAATCAATGAACCATTGCTAAAAAGAGAGGGGTTAAAATCACAATTCGGAGTCTTTGAGCTACGGGGATCTCCCGAATATACCTTTTGAAGTTTTATATTATTTTAATATTAAAAATTCGCAATTCATAGTATATAATAATATGGAAGTAATACAAAAACATAAAAAAGTAATCAGACAGCTTAGTTGATTAAATATTATATCGCCAAAACGTAAAATTGATCATATGAACATAATATATGTAATTATTAAACTGGACCTGTAACATCAGCGTCAACCGTTCATCGATCGTCTGTTTTTCGCGCCATCTGATAAACAATAGCTACACTTTTGGTATTCCCGCTGCATAATTTAAGGGTATTTTGCCTATGTTTTTTATTTACAACAAGACTGGATAATTACAATGTTTATTACCGGGTTTTCGTTCCGAGCATATTCCGAAACCTCTGCTCATCTTAACGAAGGTAAAATTCCGGCTCAAGAGACAAAATAGACGAATTTATGCCGGCATAAAGTTTGAAATTCAAAAAAAATTCTCGCCCATAGCTTTTAAACTAGTGTCATTAGTATCTATGGATATTTTAAAAATACCCGTGTTTTTTGTAATCCTTTGAAATTCGCTACTTTTTCCAGCTAGTTGGAAATAAAAATACATTGATACAGGCAACCAAACATACAATGGCGAGCCCCCCCTTAATCTCCTGATTGGTGTTGTCAGGAACCCGACGGCGCGAAAAGGGTCGCCGAAAGATTCCTCGCACAACAACTCATCGTCTCTACGATCACACACGAAGACTTAACCCCTGATTGACGAAACAACGGACACCTCGTCTGGCTGATTAGCGCAAACGCCCCGAAACGAGCACGCCTAAAATCCCGCGAGCCTTCCTCCTCTTCTTCTTTCTGGGGGACCTCACAAGTCGCCGGGCGATGACGCAACGCAATCGGGCGAGGCATTCACGCGCTGTAATGACGGGGCCCATTCCGTCATTACGCCGGCGATTGATTTTCATTATCGGCGCGGTCCGCGGCTCCCGCGGGTGAATTACCCGAAAAACGGGTGTCCGGACAATGGACGCTACCGGAGATCGCCGGGGAAACTGGTTATAGGTTGTGGCGCTGGTCGAGGTGCCAACTTTCGGTCTATACGTTCGATTAAGGAGCTTTTGTAACAATCGAGACATTGTTTAAATATCGTTGTACTTTAAAAGTTTCCTTAACACGAATAGATACTTTAGTTACATGGAATTGGCAGTAACTATTGTAGATAAAACATTCTAAACACGATACACAGATAACGGTATGTCCGCGCGCTGGTGCTGTGACGTCAACGGTGACGCTTATTCGACAAAATCATGGCCACCTTCCGTTTACATTATGCATAATGTTTTTTTTTATGTTTTTGGGGCTAGTGACGATGTACATTTTCATACTTTCGAAGGGTTTGTGTGGAAAAATCGGCGGTCAAAAACTCGATTTTTCCTTAAAAGGTTACGCCCTTATTTCAACCCTTTAGCCACCTGCAACACTCAAGCCTTTGGTTTTCTGAAGCCAGGTTCTATTAATTAATCATGTAGTGCACACGGCTTGCGTGAAAATATGGGCAACAGCCACCTATTATTTCTGTTAAGGAAACTTTTTCCATATGTTATCCCCAAGAACCACTCGTAAATTTCCCTTCATTCTACTCAACATCGATGTACTTTTCAACCCTCTTCAAGGCTTGTATGCGAAAATGGGGCACCTAAATCTGTCACTATCTGACGGTCTATGACGTTCAAGCGTTGACTGACGTATTAATAAAGACTGCTCACGGCTGACAGTTCTCTGGCTTACCATGCGCTTCCCGGAGACAAAATGCAATGCAAAATACATTGTTGGCCATAGGCGCCATCTACTTTCCAGGACATAAAACTATAGCCGCGAGAAATCTTATTAATACGTCAGTCAACGATTCAAGTTTGAGTAGGATAGAAAACTGTGCCAATATGTTCATGAAAGGCTGATAAAACATCTTTAAAAGCATTTTCCCTTACAATAATTATATAAATTTATTCATTTGACTAAATTTATATACAGTGTGTGCCACTGGACACTTCAGAAATACAATATGAAGAGCAACTAGAGCAAGGAAAACAAATGGTCTCTATCGCTTTTCTAAGAATGAAGGTAGGTATGTAATTTGTATGAAATTTTGCAAATCTATTCAGTTTTTCATTCTGAACAAGATTCCTTAATAACATTTTGTCGTAAAAAAACGCTAATAGTGTTTCTTGAAAATTCGCTATTTCAAAAAATCATAACAGGCCATGAAATAATTACCCCATCCAAATACCACCGCCTATGAGATACTATGCCTTGAAACTACCAATATATTCAAATATTTTCGAGGTGTCCAAATTGGGACACACTATATACGAACCTTTATAAAAAAATGATTTTTGAAAAGATTACAAAAAGTTGTAGTTAAAGGAATATGGTTAGAGCCAGAGAGATTAATATGTAATTCCTTAATAACTTTTTCACTTTTTTAGTGATTATATTAATTTGTGCTTAAATTTCAATCCCTTAAGTCTTCTTAGAAGTTATAAGGAAGTTATTAATTTTCAGGGAGACATGCTGAGCACGGACAAACTTCATAAAGAAAATAATTATTGTTCTCCCAGTTTATTTTTTATATTGGAAGACTGAACCATTTCTGATGAATTCATGTACGGTACTTGAATATTCAGAAGGGTATTACTTTCCCGATTTTACGAAATGCGAAATGGTTCTTATATCAAAATTATACCAATTGTTTATACAGAGTTTCCGCGAATACGTGAATACGTAAATAATTTTAAGTTGAAATTTGAGGTTCAACCTTTCCTTTTGAAACCAATTATTGGTGTTGTGACATAATTTTAGTTCCGGAAAATCACGTATGTTTTGGAAATTTTGGAAAACACTAATTTGTCAATCCAGTAAAAGTGCACTTTTTGTAGGTTTCACAACAAAAAGTTAAAAAGAAAACTTTTTCATGGTGAAAAACTGGGTAGGTATGAAGAATTCAACAGCCTATGCCTACTTTATATTTTCTGCTAAACAATGTAAAACGCAAAAAAGGCAAAGTAGCCCTATGCTTTTATTCACACCTACTCAGTTTTTTATCATAAACAAGTTTCCTAGTTTCCTTAATAATATTTTGAGGTGAAAGCGACAGATAGGGCACATTTCTTTAAAAAAATACCCACTCAACATCTACAGGGTGTTTCAGAAAACCCTGGCATAACTCTGGAACATACAGAACTTCAAAAAATAAAATTAAAATTCTTATTGACCATGTGGCTATCGTCTAGTTAGTTTCTTAGATACAGGGCGTCCAAGTTTACTTTTTTAAAATTAAATATTTACCTTAGCTTCTACTTACATTATTGAAATTTGACACTGCCGTTTTTTTTGGATGGAAAATAAGTCAATTTCTACCTATCGCCACTTTTAGATCGTGCTTTTACTCGTAACTTTTTGAGGTTATGTCCATCATTTTAGTGCATCTAGTGTACTCTTGTTTCAAAACGATAGAATCAACCGTTTGCGTTGAAATTGGCAAAACGAGCCCCAGAACACCTGTTAACTCCAACATTCAAAACATAAAATTTTCCCCTACCGCTTTCAATAGTTATAGATCAACTGTACCACTTAAAGTGAGAAAAAATCCCTAAGTACGATATACCCAAAATTATTCGTTTTAAAAATGGAAAGGAATAAGGAATGAATTTGAAAACATTTGGACACCCTATTTCAAGAAAACCAATGGTGTTTCGACCAATGTTCATTTGGCATTTTTCCATCATTTTGAATGTATTGTCCATCATTTGAAAGCGGTAGGTGAATGTTGGAGTTAACAGGTGTTTTGGAGCACGTTTTGCCAATTTCGATGCAAACGATTGATTTTATGATTATGAAACAAGAGTAGGTACACTTTTGTTGCAAAATGAAAATATCTATGTTCTAAAATTATGGACCTCCAAGAAGATAACCTCAAAAAAGTTACGAGTAAAAACACTATCCAAAAAGAGCGCAAGTGGCGCCCTCTATGAGATACGTTAGACGTTCAAATTTCAACTAGATTTTTTTTTGTTTTTAGAATCGTATGCGCCAGAGAGCGGATCTCGGGTTCCGAGATAAGACGGCGTCCTCTCTTATATATTTGATCACCCTGTACTATGTGTTCAAGGAAATGAGAGAAGTTTCTCTAATGCCGTCTTTATATTCTGACACAACCTGCACGTATGAAGAAATTCTTACCGTAAAGTCTTTTTCAATTTACGAAATTCTAAAAGCCGTCGAAATTAATAAACCGCGGTAATTAACGTGGAAAAAGTATGAAGTGTAGTAATTAGCGAGCACGACGAATATAGCAATCCAATCGGCGTTGCCGCGTAGAAAAAACCCCCGCTCGGTAATATCCGCCCAAGTTTTTCCCGCGATAGACGTAATCTCAGAATTTGTCCACAAACAAAAACGACACGAACTCCACGAAAGTTTGTTGACTTAATTTTTCGAATGCTCGGCGCTCGCCCGACCGCGGAGCGCTCCACTTTTTGTCAAAGCCACTAATTTTCTACCAATTTCTTCGGCAATCTTAAAACAAATATAATTTCGGTGATCGGAACGCGTTAGAGAGCGGTTTTTTCGGCTTTAATCCGTTTCAATTATATTTTTCTTGGTCAGAAAGTCGGTTTCTCACGGGGCAAGGAAAGCCAGCAAGCAAGTATAAGCGTGGAGAAGCCGGACGGTTTTTTGTTTGTATTTGCCACAAAGTACTGCCTTTAATCGTAATTGCTTCGAGATTTTTTTAGAGAGAACAAAGGGTGTCTGCCACAAGGAATGCACACTAAAAACTCTGTTAGGTAAAAGGTGTTCAACAGTTAAAATTGATTAGACATACGTTTTTGTATATAAACTGAAATTTGGCAGTGGTGGAAGTTTTATTATTTAATGTAGAATTTTATTCGATGCCCGTTTGTGACTAAATGAATTAAATTAAGAGAAAAACTCAAGAGACGTTTTTCGGTGAGCACATATCATAGAACATAATTCTGGAGAGGAAGTTAGCGTGTAAAATACTCCACAGTTACAAAAAATTGGAAATTTTACTACCCTGTGTCATGAAAACCGTATAGTCTTCAGTGGAAAAAATATATGAAGTGTAATTATTTTTTTCTACTCCTATGCTAGTAACATATACCTATTAAGTGACGGTTTAGGTTATAAGTAAGTCCATTGTTACGAACACTGACACGTAATGACTGACACGTAATGACTGACACGTAATAAAAAAATTACGTATCTGTTCTTAATTAAAACGCAATTATCACGGGTGCCTTGTTGGCGCGGCATCCGCGTCACCATAGCAACTAACCAACATACTAATTGTTGCCTGTCAGATAATCAGAAGTATAGTTTATCTATTATAATAGTTTTTCTTTCGTCGAAGAAAAATTATAATACAAAACTCGAGTTGTAAGCTTATTACATACTCGTGGAATTACAGCACTCGCCGCTGCGCGGCTCGTGCGCAACTTTTCCACTCATACGTAATAAGCTATGTAATACTATTAACAATCAGTATTGATAAACATTTCTATTATACGCACCCCGCATGTAAATGGAATGAAAATGTATTCAGAAAAGCCGTCAGAATACCTAAAGTGTTTTCATTAATATCAAGTATCTGTCCTTTCCATGTAGTTCCACCCTGTATAAAACTGAACATTATTTTCTTTCTCGTTCAAATTTCGTGAAATCCATCTCAAATGCCCCCAGAAATTAAGTAGGGTTGGGGAATTTCCATATCAGGGAAAGTAAATTAAACTTATTAATTAAAATTCATTAAACTTTGTCGATCTTCAGATCAAGCGGGGGAATTAGGAATGATGAGGATCCACAATAGAAAAAATCCCCAGAATTAATATTTTGAGAATTAGGATGTTCGACGTAGAATGAAGTTGAGAGGCGTAATTTGTTCTATTACTTATAGGTTTACAGAAAATATAACTATAAACTTGTTACGTCATAAGTATGGTAAGTCAGTAGTGCCGATTTTGCTTATTTAAGAATTTGTCGCTATTGCACCTTGTTACCAGGTTCCTCAATCCATTTGTAATATGTATACTTGAACTTTCTTCCCTTGTTGAATGTATCTACCCAAAGAACTTTCACAGATTTCGGGATGGACTAATAAGATTAGGTCTAGTAGTTCTATAATGATGTAGTTTTTCTCGGTGTTCATTATAAAATTTTGTAATTTTATTTCTCTTTCAAGGTACCTCACAAACTTAAAATAAACTTGTAGATAAAAACTCTTTAAAAAAGAACCTGACTGAAGCTAAAGGCTTAATAATTTAAAATTTTCGAAATACGATTTGTTTTGAATTACCTACTTATACGTAATGCCCACGTAATGGGACTTGTAGGATTACTAAAGGTGATACAGGAAAAATCTAGTTGCAATTATTGGGACTACTACAGGCGGCCGCATTACCTTTAATTGACACATCTGAGTATCTGAAAGTTAGAAAAGTTAAAAACTGTGAATTATGATGGGAAATATTTTGCCTCCTTTAGAATCTATGGCACTGGCATGTCACATAAAACCTGATGGCAGTTGGACACTGACATATAACAGTTGAGTGATATTCCCTCATTAAACGATATAACATAACCTTGTATCAGCCCCTTTGTGGTCTCCTTGGAGTCAACAGAAAACAAACTTCCCCTCAAGGCTTCACTTTTCCTATGTAATATACAGGGTGTTCGAAAAATAGACGGAGATATTTTAGAGGGTGATTCCCTGTTAAGAAATATGAAAAAAAGTTTCTATAAACATGGGTCCGGAAATGCAGAGTTTTCAAGATACAGGATGTTAAATATATTGCATGTCACTGGACAAAATTGGTTTATCAATTTTTGCAAAAAAAATCACAAGTGCCTTGGAAAACAAATAATCAAAAGCGTTTCTAGGAAAGAGTGTTATTGCAACTTTTCCAATATCATAACATAAAGTACACTACAACCAATTTTGTCCATCAGTGACATGCAATAAAACGGTTTTTATTTTTTTTTTCTCGAAAACGAAGTGAGATAGGAAAACAATACAAGAGGGAAAGAAGTTGTATTTTTAGATGCTTAATCAAACAAAAAATATTAAAGTTACAAAAAAGGTAGTGGCGTACATTTTTTTGATAATAATATTCGCTAAGGTGCCCCCCGGGATCCACTGGACTTAATAAATTTAATCTAGTTAGGGCGAAATTAGCCTCTTAATACAACAAATAACATTGCCAAATTTCAACAGAATCGAGTAAATAATTTTTAAGACATTAATAATTTCATGTTTTATTTTTTTTTATTTAACATCCTGTATCTTGAAAACTCTGCATTTCCGGACCCATGTTTATAGAAACTTTTTTTCATATTTCTTAACAGGGAATCACCCTCTAAAATATCTCCGTCTATTTTTCGAACACCCTGTATAGACTGTGACATGCTGGGTCCCCTTATTTTAAAGAGTCCCTGGTTTTGACTCTTTCCTGGGATTCTTTATTTAAAGCCCTACGCCCGCATTATTTTTTATTACTAAACGACTTACCCAATATGCCATCAATAGAGTGATTTTTCCTTTCAGGATCGTCTTTCCTGCCACCTCTGAGCATCCTGCTGATGGAGGACACCGACGGTGCCGAATTTTTATCACAAATTCCTTCCTGCAACACAGAACAACAAAAAAATTAATTTTCATTGTGCTAAAACAGAACGTCTCTTATTTCAGCTCATCTGGCATTTGTGCAAAATCACGAAACAATAAGTTCGCTGATGAAAAAGTAATTGATTTTATAGGATCGACGCAAGACGAGCAAAAAGAAGCTTATGAAATTATGTAGTTGTGTCACTTGGATGACTTTGAATTATGTTATGAATGGAATGCCTGCTCGATACCGATACCAACGTGTTATGCACGCATATTCTTTGGCTTAATAGCTTTGGCTTTGGCTTATTTCTCACGTAGGCTAAACATTATTGTACATTTCATATATTTGCAAGTTCGAGAACTTAAAAAATAATACCTTCAATAGTACCATCTCTTCTGACAAAATAAAATTTTGATTTTGACTAATGATTCTTTGTTCATGAACCCATTATATGAATTAGACATGAAGAATCTACGTTCTATGGTACTAAATATAGCCGTATATAAATATGTGGCAACACTGCGGTCAGGCACAAGCCGAGACCTAGGAATTCGGCTTTAATACTGTTCCCCAAGCAAGCGGTAAATTTTTATAGTCTTGCCGGCATTCGAAGCGAGATTTATTGTGTGTTTTATTCATTTACTTGCCACTTGATTCGCTACCTGGACCGTTGCCTATGCGAATAATAAGAAAAAATAAAGTTTGGCCACCACCCAAGAGGCAGATGTTGCCTGAGGCATTTGACACATTTTGTTTTTAGTGTATTGTCAGTTATTGTAAGTAACTTGTTTATTTCCTTACACAAGTTATTAATCTTGGGAAACATTCATGTAGAAAAAGTATTCCTCCAAGACATGATCTACATAAAAGTAACTATGTATAGTATTGCTAAAGTCAATTGAAACAGCATAAAAAACTCTAATTGGCGTCACAAAAAGAATATATAGGATATTCAAAAATATACATATTATATTTTACAAGCAACGTAATATTTCACTTTTAAGGTTTTTTAAGGTTGTCGTCAAACACAACGTAAATGTTAATGCACCATATACCATATAATATTGTCAAAAGGTTTCTAAAAAGACATATCTATTATAAGTATTTACGCAATACAATATCTATCTTCTCTGTCTCCTTCATTTATTTTTACTACTAATACTAGCCTTGTTTCTGGAATTCCTAGTTAGCCAGTGTGTGACAGAGTCATGAGGATACGAGAGCAATATTGGATACAAGCAACAGATGGCGCCAAAAATTAAAGTGGCCCAGTGATTGTCTACTAATTTTCTACTATTAAAATCTACCAAAAAACAGCTGGACAACTTTATTTTTTGCAAAATCTGCCCTCTGTATCTACTGTATTTCTGTCATGTCCTTATGTCAGTGTCAGACATTGGCTAACTAGAGTATCCATAAACAAGGATACTAGGTTCGGTTTAATATGGTTAGAAAAGTGTTTTGTATCGTATTTTATTGCCGAGACGCCTGTTCTCGAGCTACCCTGGTAAAATATACCTAAATGAACTCACTTGGAAAACAGTGATATACGGAGCGCGATCTATTTCATAGCATTTACCACGCTCTGCTACTGGTAAAAATACCAGACTTATCAGCAGAAATCACCAGTATAAAATGCAAAGGTTTTTTATGCGGTCGAAGTCGACCTAGTCAAGGAAGCAGCCAATAAGAAAGCGAGCGTAGCGATTTGATTGGTCGGCGTTTCGGAGATCCACGGAACAGGTGTGGACGTAGGCCAGTTAGGTTAGTATAACCAGTGCCGTACGGGAAAATAAGGATTGCGCATTATTTTACGGATTTTGGTTTTGTGTATAAAGTTTTGTGTGATGTTGTTTGTGTGAAACAAAATTATTGGTTTGCGCTTTGGTTTGAATTATTTCAAGACTCGGTCTTGTTTTAGAAAGCAAACGCCGCCCAAGCGTGTCTTGTTTCATACCTATGTTTAAGTAAAATATCTAGGTATAATTCTTGTCAGTTACACAATTGTTTAAATAAGTTTAAGAATTTTACAAATTTTTGATAGCATCTTGAATTTTGTGAATATAGCTAAATTCGTCCTTAAACCACAAAGCATCATTGTACTTTCTAGTGAGACCAGAACGAAACTTCATCTGTATCTGTTGAAATGTAATGTACGAAGAAAATATGATATGCATATTGCATATTGATCCTCAAAATTTATGAAGGAAACTACGCTTGATACTCTTCGTTCTTTCAACCACGTTCCTACTCTAGCAAAGAAACGGCACCCACCTTGATCAGCCTGTCCCGAATCTCCCAGGAGAAGATCCCCGGCTGCTCCTTCTTCAGCTGCTCGATCCTGGTCTCCACCTCGGCGGTGGCGACGCGCGGCTTGGAGCCGCCGATGACGCCGGGCCGGATGCTGCCCGTCTCCTGGTACCTGTTGAGGATCTTGCTGACGCAGCCGTGGCTGACGCGCAGCTGGCGCGAGATGACGCACGGCCTGACGCCGGCCGCCGCCATCTCGACGATCTTCAGCCGGATGTGGTTGGGCAGCGGCCGGCCGTTGATGAACACGCCGCCCAGCTGGTTGACGCGGCCCTGGCCTGCAACGGGGACGGGGGGGGGGGGGAGGTCAGTCTGGGTGCGGTCGGTGCGGTTGATGGGCGGAGTGAGCCATAGCAGAGTTCGTACACCGGGGTTCGCGTTACTTTTGGTAACGAAACACGACGTTGGTAGTGTTCAAACCAATGACGTCAAAACCTATAGACAGGTTTGTTTTGATAAACGCTTGACGCCCAGAACTAATCACAATCTAAGCGCTCCATATTAAATTATTCCGAAAATGTCGCGAGATTGTCAGAAATTGCCCCTTTTTGTCGAGCCGTATAGCGAACTTATTTCGACTCTGGGCTCGGAGGCTGGCGTCGTTAGACCATCCCCCGAGTCTCCAGGTGAGGTTCCGATCCTTCCGGCGCCCCCAAACAAGAAAAAACACGCGATATCTATGTGTGATTCTGGAGGAACTATAACCGGGAATCACCAGGTGTATAGTTGGTTGATGGTTGACTTTTTGCCTTTGTTTGTAGCATGCTTTTAAAGTAGTATATGGATATACCTATTTAATCTTGGAGTCAATATAAAGGGCATTTTAACAATAGGGCACCCCGTCTATAGGTTTTGACGTCATTGGTTCAAACGGCGCGGTTGGTGTGCGGTTGATGGGCGGAGTGAACCATAGCAGAGTTCGTACACCGAGGTTCGCGTTACTTTTGGTAACGAAACATGACGTCGGTAGTGTTCAAACCAATGACGTCAGAACCTATAGACAGGTTTGTTTTGATAAACGCTTGACTCCCAGAACGAATCACAATCTAAGCGCTCCATTAAATTATTCCGAAAATGTCGCGAGATTGCCGAAATTGCCCATTTTTGTCGAGCCGTATAGCGAACTTATTTCGACTCTGGGCTCGGAGGCTGGCGTCGTTGGACCATCCCCCGAGTCTCCAGGTGAGGTTCCGATCCTTCCGGCGCCCCCAAACAAGAAAAAACACGCGATATCTATGTGTGATTCTGGAGGAACTATAACCGGGAATCACCAGGTGTATAGTTGGTTGATGGTTGACTTTTTGTCTTTGTTTGTAGCATGCTTTTAAAGTGGTATATGGATATACCTATTTAATCTTGGAGTCAATATAAAGGGCATTTTAACAATAGGGCACCACGTCTATAGGTTTTGACGTCATTGGTTCAAACATAAGCAGTCCATACTTTTAGTACAATGGGAGAAGGTAATAAAATAATAATTGATGGCTGAACGTAATAACATCTACAATACTGTATTTTGAATCTGTCAACTACTTAATATAAAGCTTTCAATATCAATATCAAATATTATCTACATTTATATCCTTTAAAATGCTGTTATTTAGATAATTTGATTATATCCAAAGTTTGAAAAAATGGTTGAGAGCTGGTTAAATAGCTGAAAGCTAAAAAATTTTACCTCTTGTGCAGATTACACACAGCAGATTATACAGAGCACTCAAGATTCTTGTTTGGTAACGAAACATGACGTTGGTATTGTACAAACAGTTCATACTTTGTGGTAAAATACCTAGTACCTATACTATTGGAGAATTCAGAAAAAGAAAGGACAGAACGTAATAAGCGTTTTTAGTATTATTATATTCATTATAGTGAATTAACATTTCAGGCAACAATTAACAAGTCATTTTTTTAATGGTATTGACTTTTCATTATACTTCTTTGAAAACACCTTATTTTCATCTGTTTTAGCAATAATGAAAGATGGGGTTTTTCGGGCTAGCGCACGGAAACAGCGCATGGAAAAACTTTCCGAATAAAAATACCGAATATATGGCTTTAAAATATAAATATACAGCAAAGTAAACTAAATTTAAGAAACTCTATAAATATGCTCTTTGATATTTAACATGTACCTATTTTGTATTTTAATTCGTAAGTGTTTCAATAGTTAGATACATTTCTGTAATATTTTTGACGTTTTATTCACCTTATCTGACAATAACTATTTTACAACAAAGCACCTTTGAAATAATTTGAGAATAACCATGGAAACGAATCATACATACCAAACACTATATTGTCTGCATTGTTTATTTTTTGTCAATTAAATTTATTATAATATGCCGATAAAAAGTTTAAGTTTACGTTTTCAAAGAAGTATAATAAAAAAAATATCGTTCATTACAAGTCGCGCGCACGGAAAAATCTTTATTTCCAGACTCGTAATGAAATATACTATTCTTTTAATTTTGAACAACTTTTCCCAATAACTTTTCCCACATCTTCACAAATAAAGGCAAACCCATATTGGTGATGTTATATTAGGCCAGCATGCAGTCACTTGTTTTTACTACAATATCAATATCTCTATCTTCTCTGTCTTCTTCATCTCTTTTTACTACTAATACCAGGTTCGGATTAATATGGTTAAAATAGTGTTTTGTCTCTTATTTTATTGCTGTGTTCGAACTACCCTGGTAAAATATAAATGAACTCACTTGGAAGACATGCAAGTGATAAACGGGGCGCGATCTATTTCATAGCATTTACCACGCTCTGCTACTGGTAAAAATACCAGACTTATTAGCAGAAAACACCCATATAAAATTCAAAGGTTTTTATGCGGTCGACGTCGACCTAGTCAAGAAGGCAGCCAATAAGAAAGCGAGCGCAGCGATTGATTGGTCAGCGTTTCGAAGATCCACGGAGCAGTTGTCGACGTAGGCCAGTATAACCAGTGCCGTGCGCGGAAATATGGTCTGCGCTTTATTTTACGGATTTTGGTTTTGTGTATAGATTTTTGTGTGGCGTTGTTTTGTGTGAAACACAATCATTGGTTTGCTTTGGTTTGAATTATTTCAAAGTTTATTTTATTCTTTTTTAGAGCATTTAAATAAAATTTGTACAATATTATTAAGGGCCGCGCTCCGCCTAAGACTCTGTCTTGTTGACAAGAAGCTTGTCGCGCGAAATGTTCATAAAAGTAGCTACCGATTATTGTCGTTGACAGTGATTGGTTGATAACCAATACTTGTCTAAACTTAAACTTATTTTATTTTGTTTTAGTTGCCTTAAATGACAGCTTGTTTTTAAAAAGGTTTTTTTATTTATTATTTTTCATTATTTCTAAGTACGTAACAAGTAATATTTTCTCTTCCTAGAAAGAGAGTGTCTGGGGCCATAAAGTAATGTATTATAGTGAACCTCGATCAGTTCGAAGAAGGCATTTCTTCAAGAAATCCGACAGAATAGCAATGAATATTCATAAACAATTTTAATTTAAAAGATCTGCTTCGATCGCTTCTTTCTGCCAATGCGAAATCTGACTAAAAACTGAGGTTGCAACCATGATTTTTGCATATGCCAGGCTCTGGCGCTTTCCTACTGGTTTTAATGACATTTTCTTTGAGGTCAGAGCCAAAGTTGTCAAAGTTACTCTTTGAGTTAACGTTCAAAGTTTTGTTCATTTAGGATGCTATGAACGATTGGAAAGGATCGTTCTACAAGAACATAATAGGTACCTGTTCTCTCCTTGGCGTTTAAAAGAATTCCTTCAGCTTTTCTTTTCCAAACTAGATTTCGGGGTAGGCAGTCTTCTTATCAGCATGCAAGATAGCTGAAGCTTTGATAGCTAAATCCAAATTTGTTTCTTTATTAGAAACCCCTTGACCTTGACTACACCACTTTTTCCATTTTTCGACAGTAATAATGATTCACGTATCTATCCTTAACAAGGTCATCGAATAACAAAGTTTTGTTCATTTAGGATGCTATGAACGATTGGAAAGGATCGTTCTACAAGAACATAATAGGTACCTGTTCTCTCCTTGGCGTTTAAAAGAATTCCTTCAGCTTTCTCTTTCTGGAACTCTTTGCCCAAGGAAGCCTTTCCAGTACAATACAACACGAAGCTTGTCATTATAATACTTTTGACCCTGTAAGTCAGTGGTAATATTAGTGAAATCGTTTCTTTCTGGGCACGCAGGCAGCATCCGAAGGCGTAGAGCGTTTTTTCTCCCGCCTCCGAAATCAGGTGCGCTCCCCGATGAAAACAGACATTAGCGAGATCAAACGCACCGCCAAGCAGGGTCGGCTTTTCATTTCGTTAAACGTCCGACGCCCACCTCTCCACGTCTCGTGGACTATGCCGTCTCTGTCCAAATTGTTTTCGTCTTTCTCTGACGAACGTGCCGCGTTCGGTCGCTGGAAGGCGAGTCGAGGGTGAATAACTTTTAATTTGAGGAGATAATTTTCAATGGGCGCTCCAAATCCCGTAAAAGTTATATTGGGGTGTCATTCTTCCCACGGGCGTAGCCAGGATTTAGTTTTGGGGGGGGTTTAGTTTGAGAAGTAAATAAAACAACAAAAATATACTTACATGAAATTTAATATCTATATATTCATCCGAAAAACTACGACATATTTATAAAGTTCTTAACTTTAAATGAAATGGATAAATTAATTTCGTTCCTCTGCGCTAAATCTAAAACCATTAAAGAAGAAATCTTCGGCTTTTTCTTTTAAATATATCCACTACTTCATCTGCATGAATTTCTGTTCCATAGTGAATTTTCATTAACCATTAAGTTTGTTTTCACTTGTAGTGTTTCGTAAATAGTTTTTCAGTCTCCTTAGGCTCGAGAAAGACCTTTCTGGGGTAGCAGTGGATACAGGAATGGTAGCCAAGATTTGTAGTAATGTGTAAATATTAGGATAAAGGTTTTTATCGCACATATCTAGGCATTCCAAACTAGATTTCGGGGTAGGCAGTCTTCTTATCAGCATGCAAGATAGCTGAAGCTTTGATAGCTAAATCCAAATTTGTTTCTTTATTAGAAACCCCTTGACCTTGACTACACCACTTTTTCCAGTAGTCCATACCTTTAGGTTTATCACCGTTCCTTTTTTTCCCCTCCATTTTTCGACAGTAATAATGATTCACGTATCTATCCTTAACAAGGTCATCGAATAACAGTGCACTAAAATTACTCACTTACACGGTACACTTAATTCTCTTCTCTATATAGCAGCCCAGTAGCCGTCCAGAAACTTCCACGAACTTCTACAAAGTTCCGCTCATTTCGACCTAGGGGCGTGGCGAATAATCGAGAAACAACGCAAAGTGTCCCTACAATACAAAATAGTTCGGCTGCAACTGCGTCTGCCTCTCGTCAAAAGATGGCGCTAGGCGCTACTATTACTACATAATATATTCAAACGTAATAATAATTTAACTCTTCACTCCTCGTATTTTTTCGGTATAATATTAGGTAATATTTTGCTTATTTCGGGGGGGGGGGGGGGTTTGAACCCCCGAAACCCCCCCCTTGGCTACGCCCGTGATTCTTCCGTTGGATTCATTATCCTTTCCCTCCAGTTGTTTCCTTATTACGGCCCACACCCAGAGAAATATCTATTTAATAAAAATCTATTAATCCCAGCAAAATATCTGCTTTGAATAGGCCTCAATTAGATCACCTATCTATGATTAATAAAAACATTTTGCTAAAAAGGGCTTATTTGCAATTAATAGACAAATTACATTGTGACTACTAATAAGTTACTTATTTGTCGTTACTATATCCTTTATTTCTGGCTAATACATTGACTTATTATTTTATTCAGAGCGCAAATAGAAAACCATGCTACGGTTAATAGAATATTTTATTAAATTTGTTGCGGAGAATAGAAAAATATATTAAATTTGCTGTCGCTGCTGGAGGAACCTGTTATAGTTAATAGACTTATCACCTTATGTACCTAACGCACAATATTTTTTAACAGCCGACACTCTTTAGTTTGACACTTTTCCCAACAATCAACACAAGTTTGTTTCCATAGCAACGAGAAAGCAAAGCCGTCTATACCATAAATCGGGACAGGAGAAGAGAATAATATAGGGATCGAGATTTTTACCTTTTTTCGGCCTAGGCCGGGAAACGTTAATTTATGAGGGAAAATTCTCTAGAAAGGGTGTATTTTCTGGCCGGTCGGTTGAAAAAAATATAATGTAGTATAGGTACATAAATCGATCGACAACATTACTCGCGGAACGACAAGTATATATCACTAGTTGACTCGCAACTGAAAACTGAATGGTAACCCTCGGAACCAATGCATACGAAATACCACAACCACAGAACGCATGCGCAAAACCAAGAAGTAAACAAACTACCTATTTGTACCAGGAAGGTTCATATTTGTGGTTAATAGGGTTTGTTTTGTTACAAATAGTTTCCCGGCAAGTAGAATATCTTAGAAAGTTTACCTTTTTGTAATAAATATAAATTTTGCAATAGTAAATAGGTTCATTTATTTTTTTTATTTGCCACAAATAGATATCTAATTGTGACAACAAAATGATCTTAGCAAGATAGTTTTTGCTGGCACAGCAACTTCGACTTTCTGTAGTAAACAGAGATCTTTTAACAACAAATAGATTTTTCTTAGCAAAATAGGTACTTTATTTGGTCCATTTTCCTCAGTGCACAACTGAATGTAGTATTCTCGAAATAGATGGAGTGCTTTTTTTGGAGTTCGGCAGTTCGGCATCGATGTTCATGAAATGATGAATACCTAACCCGCTCCCGTTGTGTACATTTTCTTGTTTTCTTCTTGACGGAAAAGTCAGTGTTGAAATGTATTAAGCCGGCTTTACACTTGTCAATTTTTGTACCCATAACTTGATGAATTTATTGATCAATTCGTCAGTTTATTCACATCGCGTTCCCTTTTACTTGTCAAGAAATTGATGAATTTTTCTGACCAAAATGTCAATTTTTGCCTGTTACCAACAGAACAAAAATTATGTTGATTTTTGAGGTTAAATTATATTGTGCTTGCGTGCTGCTGAGAAGTGTTTTTACGGTTTATTTTACTATAAATTTTATGGATAAAATGCTGTGGAAAAAACTGTACAAATAAAGCCTAATAGGAAAAAAGCTGCAGCTTTGGTTTTTCTAATTGCAACTTCACAATTTTACCGTTGCAGCCTTGAAATTGACGCAAAAATTGACGAAAAATAAAACTTTTTCAAGCCGAGTTTTAAGCCGTCATTAAATACGCAGAGAAATCCATCAATTTATTGATGTCAATTTTTGCATTACACTTATCAAGTTTATTGACGGCTCGACTTGATGAATGAATTGACGAGAAAATTGACAAATGTAAAACGGGCTTAACTATTCCTTTGTATATCTGTTATTAACAGACCGTATATGTAAAACAGGCCGTATGCAAAAGGACTAGTCCGCATAATTATGTAAACTTCGACTGAAAATATTAGTCCATATGTATAAGAAGCTTGTCCGTCAACAAACGGTCTAGTCCGTTTGCAAAAGGACTAGTCCTATTATATACGGTCTATCTGCAACTAGACCGTATATCACAGAGAGATTTAAACAAACGCAGAATGTATGTGCAATGTTTTCCGGGCGGTTTCGACGTCCGCCATTTCTGAATTACCCCTTCTTTTTTATATATAGGCCCATCAAAGAAGGATATTACTTCTTGCTGGTACGTAGTATTTTGAAGGAAAAAAGGTAATTATTTAGTATAATGTATAGGTACCCTAGATTTTTTCTGCAGAATACGAAAATACATACTAAAAAGAAGGCATATTCTTCTTTAATGGGCCTATATAAAAAAAGAGGGGTAATTCACTACGATTGCACATACAGTCTGAATGCCAATAGTCCGTATGTTAACAGGTCTAGTCCGTATATGAAATGCGATGTCATTTACATAAGGTCTGCGCCATTTAGGCCGTATAGATACAGCCTAGACCGTATATACACGGTCTGTTTTCATTCATATCGATTTATTGTAAATACTAATTATTAGAGAAATAATCAAAGGTAGAGGGAGTAAGAACAAAAAGTAAACAGACACAAATTTTTTTGAGTGATGCCACTTACTCCATTGTTTACAGCTTTTTATTTCAAAATGGACGGGTTTAATAATGGAATTAAATGAAGACATTGAAGTTATTTTTTGTGTTAAACGTTCAAAGTTTCGTTCATTTACTGTTAAGAATTCATGAATTTTTCTGGCATACTTAAAAAAGTCGTGTTTTAATCAGACTCTTATATTATATTTTCAATTTTTTTAAATCTATACTCATCATTATAGGGTTAAAACGGTGTAAAACTTTATACCATTCTCTTTTAACCGTATAAAACATTATACCATTATCTTTTAACCCTAAAGACGAGTACCTACATTTTAAAAGACTGAAAATATATAGGGTGTCCCACTGAAAAAAACGTATGTTTGGTTTACCCCACTTTTAGGAATCACCTTGAATAGTCATAGTACCTATAAGTCACAAAAACTGTTTATAATCTGCTACAACTTTTGCTTGAAATTTTTTTGTTTCTCAAAAACATACGGAGTTAAGAGGGGTGAGATTGTTCGTTGAGACACCCTGTACCATAGTGGAATAAACAACAATCATAATAATAATTGATGATTATAGTCCAATGACTAACCTTAACATTTACTTAAATTTAATAAATTACAGGTGAATTTATTCTGCCATTCTAAAGTGTTGTAGGTAGAGGTAAAAACTAATAATAAATGTGCATGTGCACGTAAAACATAGAAGTAATAATATAGACAGAATTGCTTTATTTGCCATTTAGCTACAGAATATTATAATAAAAATATAAAATTTTCCATAAGGCGTAGTTTTATGTTTTTAGGTTTCTTCGGTGTTATTAGGTATGACATTGACATTTACAACATGTGCTGCAGTGGTCGAGAGAGTTCCTCAATCAGAAAGATTGCGCCTATCCAGACTTTTACATAAATACACGGACGAAAAGAAATTTTTCGCACTCCCGAGGTTCAGCCTTCAAAACCTTTCGTATACCATAAACTACTATTGTTTTGATAATTCTAAAGGTATAGGTATACTGTGTAGTGTAGTCAACATATAATATTTTTGTTTTGTTTATTAGTCTGTTCACTAATATCGTAACCTTAGATGATACTCTTCTTTGGTTCCCAAAAATCCTAATCCCCCAAAATCGCCGCCTCTAATTAAATTTCTAGGTAGCAGAAATAGGCGGCCACAAATCGTCATTACCGCTTTCGGCGAATCGTTTTCTTCTGTTTCTGTTATTAAATAAGAATATGGGCCCCGTCACCCTGAGCTTGTTTTTTACAACTCGACGTCCGTTCCGTTTTTGTCGGCACCGACGGGCCCACGCCGTCGTCCGACGCTCAAATTTAGGGGATCCTTAATTAAGGACGTTTGGAATTTTCGCATGCCATAGCCGCTATGGAATCCCGCCTAGGAAAAAGCTGGATTTTCCGTAGATTATGAAAAGTTTAGGGGCGTTATTATGGAAGAAAATATAGATTGAAAAATCGGCGAAACAGGTTCAAATAATGTCACAAGTGGCAGGGCCGTCTGAGGGGGTTTTGGGGGTTCAAACCCCCCCACCGAAATACCACTATTTTATATGCTTTTGCACCACTACTAGGACGAGCTCCCCGAGCATCAGTGAGTATAATATAATAATAATTAGTATAGTATAATAATAAATAAAATATTAAACTGGTTTTCCAGTAGAGCAAGGAAACCCACCTGAAAGCTGCCAACAAAACTTAATTTTTTTACAGAATTATTTTAAATGCACTTGTTTGAAAGAAATTCACAAAAATTGTACCTCCCCACCCGAAATTAATTTCTGTATAAGTACGTCACTGAAGTGATCTAAACTCATCGCCCCGGCCTACTTTTTTAAAAAGTGACATGCAAAAAAACATATCTACCATCAATTTTCAAAAATTTGTTCTTAATGAATTAAATAATTCCTTGCCGGGGCCCTGCACTTTCATCCGGCATTACCCAGCCCCACAAAAGCTTGAGCCGATCCTGAACCAAATTTTCGCTAGATACGGCCTAACAAGTGGAATTGCACATTATTTGTAAATACTCGACAGCAACGGACTTTTTGAATTATGAAGAAAACCTTTTCATTGTCGACATACAGGTTCAAAATACACACTCCGGTGAAGTTTAGTTTTGGGGTACGTATAGGTATATGCAGTGGCGTAGCTAGGAGGGGGCGAGGGGGGCGATCGCCCCCCCCCCCCCCGCCTTCTTAGTCTGAGCGCCCCCCGCCCTGCCGCCTGCGCCGATCTGGCCCGCTGCCCGCTGCCCCGCTCCCCGCAGTCCCAGCAAGAATCGGACTAAAAAGTAATAGTTATAATAAAAGTATAATTTCTCAAAGCCACATAAAGATGGAGCGCGCGCAATAGATAATAGCGTTGAGTGAAGAATAATTCACTCAACGATAATAGTAAGAATTGTAAAAAAGTAGCTGCCATTGGAAAACATTATTTGCAGTGCAATATATAGGTAGGTACAATTCACGGGCGTAGCCAAGGGGGGGGTTTCGGGGGTTCAAGCCCCCCCCCCCCCCCCCGAAATAAGCAAAATATTACCTAATATTATACCGAAAAAATACGAGGAGTGAAGAGTTAAATTATTATTACGTTTGAATATATGTAGTAATAGTAGCGCCTAGCGCCATCTTTTGACGAGAGGCAGACGCAGTTGCAGCCGAACTATTTTGTATTGTAGGGACACTTTGCGTTGTTTCTGGATTATTCGCCACGCCCCTCGGTCGAAATGAGCGGAACTTTGTGGAAGTTCGTGGAAGTTTCTGGACGGCTACTGGGCTGCTATATAAGCGGCGCGTGACCGCGCTTACGGCAGTATTGTTCCATGCGAACCGAAGCGAATAAAAGTGAAAAGTGGTGAACGAATAGTGAAGAGAATTAAGTGTACCGTGTAAGTGAGTAATTTTAGTGCGCTGTTACTCGATGACCTTGTTAAGGATAGATACGTGAAACATTATTACTGTCGAAAAATGGAGGGGAAAAAAAGGAAGGGTGATAAACTTAAAGGTATGGACTACTGGAAAAAGTGGTGTAGTCAAGGTCAAGGGGCTTCTAATAAAGAAACAAATTTGGATTTAGCTATCAAAGCTTCAGCTACCTTGCATGCTGATAAGAAGACTGCCTACCCCGAAATCTAGTTTGGAATGCCTAGATATGTGCGATAAAAACCTTTATCCTAATATTTACACATTACTACAAATCTTGGCTACCATTCCTGTATCCACTGCTACCCCAGAAAGGTCTTTCTCGAGCCTAAGGAGACTGAAAAACTATTTACGAAACACTACAAGTGAAAACAGACTTAATGGTTTGGCTCTAATGAACATTCACTATGGAACAGAAATTCATGCAGATGAAGTAGTGGATATATTTAAAAGAAAAAGCCGAAGATTTCTTCTTTAATGGTTTTAGATTTAGCGCAGAGGAACGAAATTAATTTATCCATTTCATTTAAAGTTAAGAACTTTATAAATATGTCGTAGTTTTTCGGATGAATATATAGATATTAAATTTCATGTAAGTATATTTTTGTTGTTTTATTTACTTCTCAAACTAAACCCCCCCCAAAACTAAATCCTGGCTACGCCCGTGGTACAATTATTATTGTTAGTGACTTAAATAATTATTATTATCCATTGCATGCGCCCCACGTTTTTTAGTCCGTTTCTTTGAAACCTTGTTATATTAAAAAACATATTTTTTTGTTTTTTTTTATGTGACAGGTGTTACTTTTATTTTAAACTTTAAACCAAAGAATAACATGATTTTTTGTATAGGCATTATTTTTTATTAAATAATATAAAGTGCTATTCATAAAGTTTGCACCAAATGGGAACAAATTGTATTATTAAATTTTTTTGAATATTTACATGATTTCAGGATATTTTGGAGCATATTGCGCCTAAAAAGAGTCGTGACGTCGCAGCCCATGCCTGTCAAATTTGGCATTTAAAACTAAAAATTTTGAAAGATTGGGTTTGCCTTTAATAGGGGAAAACATGTGTTACATGCGTCAATCTTCAGAAAAATATCAGGATATTTGTTTTTTCTTCATTATATCTCTTCAAATTGGTACACGATATTTGTTCCCGCCAAATACCTTAAGGCACCTATTTACTGGTTGCTTTCTTCTAAACCATAAAAGCACAAATAAATTTCAACCAAAAAAAAAGGGTGAAAATAAGATTTTTTAAAATAATTGTTGTGTAACAACACGATATTGGTACAAACTCTTTAATTTTAAGCTAAGTTCATGCCCTGGGCCAGTCTTTTTACATAAACATATAAACATAAAACACATCTATATTTTGAAATTGAGCGAAGCAAAATGTATAGGTATTGAATTTTATGGTTTCAGTTTCAATTCCTAGAATATGAAATAAGAAAATGAATAATTTTATTTAATAACCTTTTCCGATTTCCAAGACAATTTCCCTCGTCTTAATTTCCACCAATCACAAACGCGCAATTTTGAATTATAAATGGTTTCTGGATGGAAAAACTGTATGACGCGGCAAAACTTGACAGCTGTTGTATAATAGGTACATATAGTATGTTTTGTAAGCTATGTGTATGCAGAATAATCTGTTACTCATGAAATAGTCTTGTCAAATACCATTCGGGCGTCTAATTTTTCCTGTGAAAAAAATCCGAAAAACTTAATGCTAAGTAATATTTTTTTAACAAAATGCATTCGTGCAGGTGCGAAAATCCTCGTCTTCGACTCTGATTTTTGTTGCCACCAGCACTCATGCTTCTTGTTAAAATATTACTTAGCAACGTTTTTTTCGATTTTTTTCGGGAAAATTAGATGCTCTTATGATATTACTTACGATAAAACCACATTTTTCCTAATTTTTATTTTAAATTTGTATTTGACAAGCATATGCGCTGTAACGTCATGACTCTCTTCAGGCGCAATAGTGTACCCAAAACATGCGCCAACGTAGCCCGAAATCAGATTTTCAAAAATCTAATAATAAAAATTTTCCCATTTGGTGCAAAGTTTATGAATAGCATTGTATTTTCTGTGGATTTTTCTAATTTTTGTTTACCTATTTTAATCCAACTAAAAACATAGTCGACGGCAATATTTCACAAAGAAAACATTTCAGAAAATTTCGCCCCCCTCGCCCCTAAATGCTGGCTACGCCACTGGGTATATGTGTACCTAAACGTATAACAATTTAGGCAATTAGTGATTAGTGTAATTCTTTTTTTGAAAAGCCAGATTTTACTCACCCATAGTAACTAACTCGATACGGTGGTTGTTTTCGTTCAATTGAGAGTCACTTTCAAACCTATCCAATCTATTGTATCTACCTACTTGTTCGAAATCAGTAAAATGTTTATGCTTCTCACGGGCGTAGCCAGGATGTAGTTTTGGGGGGGGTTTAGTTTGAGAAGTAAATAAAACAACAAAAATATACTTACATGAAATTTAATATCTATATATTCATCCGAAAAACTACGACATATTTATAAAGTTCTTAACTTTAAATGAAATGGATAAATTAATTTCGTTCCTCTGCGCTAAATCTAAAACCATTAAAGAAGAAATCTTCGGCTTTTTCTTTTAAATATATCCACTACTTCATCTGCATGAATTTCTGTTCCATAGTGAATGTTCATTAACCATTAAGTCTGTTTTCACTTGTAGTGTTTCGTAAATAGTTTTTCAGTCTCCTTAGGCTCGAGAAAGACCTTTCTGGGGTAGCAGTGGATACAGGAATGGTAGCCAAGATTTGTAGTAATGTGTAAATATTAGGATAAAGGTTTTTATCGCACATATCTAGGCATTCCAAACTAGATTTCGGGGTAGGCAGTCTTCTTATCAGCATGCAAGGTAGCTGAAGCTTTGATAGCTAAATCCAAATTTGTTTCTTTATTAGAAACCCCTTGACCTTGACTACACCACTTTTTCCAGTAGTCCATACCTTTAGGTTTATCACCCTTCCTTTTTTTCCCCTCCATTTTTCGACAGTAATAATGATTCACGTATCTATCCTTAACAAGGTCATCGAATAACAGTGCACTAAAATTACTCACTTACACGGTACACTTAATTCTCTTCACTATTCGTTCACCACTTTTCACTTTTATTCGCTTCGAGTTCGCATGGAACAATACTGCCGTAAGCGCGGTCACGCGCCGCGGCGCCGCTTATATAGCAGCCCAGTAGCCGTCCAGAAACTTCCACGAACTTCCACAAAGTTCCGCTCATTTCGACCTAGGGGCGTGGCGAATAATCGAGAAACAACGCAAAGTGTCCCTACAATACAAAATAGTTCGGTTGCAACTGCGTCTGCCTCTCGTCAAAAGATGGCGCTAGGCGCTACTATTACTACATATATTCAAACGTAATAATAATTTAACTCTTCACTCCTCGTATTTTTTCGGTATAATATTAGGTAATATTTTGCCCCCTTGGCTACGCCCGTGATGCTTCTCTATATCGACGTTGCTGTTTTCTTACGTATCCTCTTTTAATATCGTAAGTGGTTTCGGTGGGCCAGGTGCGGGGGCACCACCCGAAAAAAGCCCATCCGAGATTGAAGGAACCGAATTGAGTGGAAAATCGGGCGATCGCCCGTGACGCCTTATTCAAATGGCACGGAGGACCACCCCGGCGTGTTTACGGAAAAAGGCCGAACGCAATTCGGATCTGCTGCCAGCCGAGCCCGAACAAGACCGCGAGCATTCATCCGACCACCACAATGGGCGACGAAGTCGGGCCATTGTTGTCGCAAATGGCATTAACGTAATGTTATTAACAAACATAATGAACGGCCCGGCACGGTCCGAGGAGCTATCTTTATTATCCGGGGATTTCGGAAAAAAGATTTTAGGCGGGCCTTATTAAAAGTCTTCTAAATATAGAATGCGGGGAGAGGTACTTATCCGGGCATTATGCCTTTATAACGTGGGGTATTATGAGGATGTTCTCTTGGCGTATACAATGATTCTGAAAAGGGCAACATATACAGGATATTTTCTTGTTGGTTGAAACGTTGAGTGAAGGAATATTTCCCTCGACTTTTGAAATGATTCGATAGGGAATTTGGAAATTGTTGATTTAATGTGGCGCATACCTACCCGATGGGTTGGATATTCTTGTGGTGGATTTACTTTAACTTTTTTAAAGAATTATAGGTGGATGACATCAAGGTGACAGTGATATATAGTCTCACCTGGACCGACACATATTAAAGACCCCGAACATGACGTCATATTTTAGATTTGTTTGTGATAACATGAAATGTCCATACACATGAAGAAAATGGTATGTACAGACCATTAGATGAATTGCAGAAGAATAAACACTATTTTGGAATTATGGGATGATCTGAACAACAAGCTGAAGAAGCGAGAATTCTAGATATTATTTTTGAAGAGTATTTTGTAAGGTACTTATGCAAGAATGAAAATAGAAAAATTTGTTTATAGCTCCAAAGTGAATCAATGGCCCACTATATAAAGAAGAAACTGATGCGTTTTATGCTTACTTGCACTACAACTATAGCCATGGATTTCATTTCAAACCAAAAGGTACCAAATATACTCTTGCTTGCTTTTTAGACTAGCTGTATGGAAATATGCCATGTAAACTTGTCAAATTAAAGGAACATTTTATTTTAAATATTAAATTCGTTGTAACAGACGTACATACTTGCATGTTTTTATTTTATAAAAGATTCTGCAACAATGGTGTTTTTAGCATTAAACCACCCTGTAAATTAATTTCATCGTGTAGCGCCAGTGGCGATCGCTTGAAACAGCGCTATGCACAGGTCTTTAATATAGTGTTGGTCCAGGACTCACCATAGCACTTTTCTACTTCTACGAATGATTTTGAAACTATAAATCACTTTTATATTTTCTAAGCTACATTTGCTGCCTTTTTCGAAACAGGTACAAGGAACTATATGTTGTTGTCTGTTTCGTCACCTCTAGGCAAAGATAATATAAATTAAAAGCATTGTTTATATGGAATTTCCGGAGAAAAAAAAATCAGAAACAAAAGATGAAGATTTCTAGAGATTTTCGACGCTGACCACAACTATAAAAAATGACAAAATGAGAATAGAATTGGGTATTATTAATGACCAAGCTCATTAGGTCTTTTATTTGTTAAATCCGCCTTATAAATAGAAATATATGAATAAGCGTCATAATACGTTTTAGGTCTTTTATTGCAAATAATATATAAGTATAAATAATATTCATAGAATTTTTGCTAAAATATGAAATATATAAACATTTGATGTTAATATGTAGAGGAATAGTGTTTCCCGAAAAAACTTTTTTAATATCTCAACATTAAACAAAATTCCCATTTGTTTGAACCACCCTGTATAAATAAAATAAAATTCGTGTCATCTATTGATGACTAGAATTATTAAAAGCTAGCCAGAAAGCATCGTGGTTATGCATAAAAATTGAACCACACATGGAAAAAATAATTTAATAGGAATCTGAAGTTTCTTTAGAATAAAAAAAGAACTAATATTTAATCCTAAATAGAATCTGAGCTTTATAAACGTTTCCCGAAAACTTTTAAAGCCCTGACTCTATATTTTGCTAAAGTTTTAAATTATTCCTGTATTTAGTTAGAGGGCTCAGAGCAACAGTTCAGTTAATCTCTTTCTCTTTCTATGGGTTTTATTTTCTCACTATAAAAATATGCACTTCGTCAAGGGAGGGGCTTCTATTTCCGAAATTTTGTAATAAAATAGGAAACAAATTTTTTATTCGTTTTATTCATTAAAATACAATACTATTAATACATTAATATTCTTAGTTTTGTTCAGTTCCGTTCCGCTGTTCCAGTTCCGCTCTACTCGTAGTAATAGAATCTAACAACTGTGAACGTGAACTGTCGATCGGTGAAGGCGGTGACTGGACCCGTGTTCTGTGCCGGGCCCTGTCCCAATTATATTGCGTTCACCAAATTTTTAAATTTGTACTATAAAAACTATTTAGCGTATCCTCTTTAGAAACGGAAGCAATATTTATCAATGATTCAATATTCAATAATAATAGTTACTTTGCGACCTTCATGCCCACATAACCTCAAAATGGCATATTCCTGTCAGCGATTTACAACCGGTCTGAAACGAGTTGTCAGCGAGTGAATCAAATCGTACCTGTTGTAAACGATCTGAGCGCTGTAAGCATACTGACAGCGCGATTGGGACCACGGCCTTAGAAGACTAGAAGTTAATAATATTGGAACTGGAACAGGTTTTTTAAGAACAGGTAATGCCTGGAACTGGAACAGGTTGTACCTACCTGTTCCAAGAAAACGCAGTTCCACACCATCTCTAATTGCCAGACATATTTTTTAAGTGCCTACCTTACGGTATTAGGCCAAGGAAGGGGCTATAGCCCCTGTAGCCCCCCCCCCCCGTAGATCCGCCACTGCCTCTAACCTATTCATTTCTATAAAGTTTCATAAGTAAGCAGGGTTACATCCTTATATTTTTACATTAAAAATCTATAGAGCTAAAAGGACGACCTCTTTTGTTTTGGGACACTATTAATTCTATGATGTGACAAACACCTCTGAACCTAGAGCGTACCTACCTACCTATTCAGTTGGGAATCAAGCCAAGTGTCTCTCGGCATTTGAAAAGCAATCTCTAGATTGAAATGTCTCTCCAAGCACGAAGCTGCACACCGCGATAGATAAGCGTTTCGCCGCAACCGCGCGCACCTGTAACCCCGACAAACCCTCGTTATAGGAATTCCGCGCATCCCACCAATTAAAGCTACCGCCTCGAAGATGAAAAGGCGACCGCGACGCATATAATAATCCGGCGGAAAAGGAGAAAAAAAACGAAATCGAAAAGTCGGCCGCCGAACATAATGTTATCTGCGACGCGCAGCTTATGTCAGAAGCGGCCGCCAGATAAGTATCAGTGTCTGTTACCACACTCCTCTGCTTGTGAGACTCAACTTAAATCTGTATTATTAGCTTATCTGATCATCTAGATCCGGAGGTAAATGATTTTAATATTCATGCGGGGATACCTCTGCGACGGGGCCTATCTGGGGCCGGCCATCTCTCCTCTCGGGAAATTACCATTGATTATGTGACAAGTTTTTCGAGATCGACGCCGCCAAGGGAGCTAATTTATGGAAAAAAGGAAAATCGAGAGGTCCCTACGCATCGGGAAGGCGCAAATTTGCGAAATTTATTCAACGTTTAAAGCGGTTTTAACGCATCTCATCAAGTTCCATTGCGAAGAGTCTTGGACCATATCTGTGCACATCATGATCTTGTGATATATAATTGTGAAGAACAAGACCAGACCGATAAGTTCTTCGAAATCATATTGGGATCTTGAAACTTCTTCACATACCTAATTAGTCACAATACACTGCAATAGTTGAGTAAGATCTTGAGCAGTAACTTGCTTCTGGTTAAAAGTCATCAAAATATACCTAACATAAATATCCATTACACATTGACTATTTACCTATTGAGAATAATAACATGGAAGATAATGGTTTAGTTTTAAACTCGGTTTTAAATGAACACGAACAGTGGACAATTGAAAAATATTGTCATTTTATTTTATATATACAATCTTTTTTATTTAAAAGGTATATGGACTTTTTTATCAGTCATACAACAGTGTATATTTTTTGGAAATTAGTCGAGATTTGAGGAAGATAAGGGTAAACATCGAAAATAATAATGATCACTGGATCATTATCACTACTATATCAGAAGAACAACCAAACCTCCAATTTGTATACAGTTTATATTATAATTGTGAATTCCCAAATAACATTCTGTTTATGTCTTAATTTTTTTAAATTTCTTCTTTGACTATAAGGAACCTCGACCACATTTTTGGTTATGATATTACCTCAAACTATTTTGTAGCTCTAACTATTTGTCTAAAAAATAAATAAAACGTCTACAGAAAATCGTTGAATGAAAATCGGCACTTTCAGTAAAATCAATAAATGTCCTTGTCCCAAAAACGTTAATATACAGGGTGTCCAACTTTAAAACCGTACAAATCCGTAAAAAATCTTCATTTTTGGAGATAATCGCCTTCAAAAACCGCTTCTTTTGACCTTCTTTCCATTTTCAAAATGCAAATCCAGGGCCGGCCGGGTTTTTTTTATACCCCCGATTTTCACGAAAACCATTTAGCAATTTTTTTATTTAAAATCTGACCACACAGCGTTAGTCAGAACACCCCAAAACCACCATATACCAAATTTGAACAAAAAATATACAGGGAGTTAATAGTATACACTACACGGTGAGCCAGGTAGGAGTTCTTGCTGCTATTGTTTAGTACCTACCTACTGGACTTTCAAATTTCAATTCCAATTTTTGGGGTATAGTTAACTACTTAGGTATAGATTTTTTGAAAGTCTGAAGACATTATATAGGTACATTAGTTAAATATGCACAAAAAACGGGAAAAAATAATGGTAAAAGATCGTATTGGAAAGTGGCAAAACTCTTTCTCGGTTAAAGAGTCGACGTTACCTACTGATGTTGATCCATTTGATTTTCCAAGAGATTTGCCAAGGTTTATAGCTTTCAGGTATGCGCAACTCATATTTTATAACTAAGTAAATTAAAATCTTGATGAAAATCCAGTAAGTAGGTATTACTTATTGCATTTCAAATTGTTTTATAATGAAATTCGCCGCCGATGACAAATAAGTCATAAAAAGTTGAAAGGTACAAATGTGTTAGGTAGGTATGTGTGGTGACATCATGGATACGCATATATTGCTTAGCAGCGGCAATGAATATGAACTAGTATTCGATTTAACTTGCAAGTAATATTTAGAAGTGATTGTATTGTTCTTTGAAAATTAAAAACGAAACGGTTATAAAAAATGTACATTATAATAATTATTAATTTAAAAGTCTATATTTCTAGATTAACCCGTTAGGGTCTATCTCTAGAGCAGAAAAAATATGTTAATCATAATGTTAATTTTCTCATGCCCAATGAGTGCGAACAATATAGTTTCTACATAGCAGTAAATAGACACAGAAAAATGGAAGGCATTTAAAATTAAATAAAAATATGAAGACTTCATATTTTTAATATGAACTTGTTTCCAATAATGTAAAAAAATAATACATCTACCTACACAGTTGCAATTTGTTACATCTGTCTACATTTAGATAGAAAACTATGTCCGTCGCTTGAGAAAACTTTCACAATCATGAAACTTGCACTTTGGAACACTTGGAGCAAATACCTAAATGCCTGGCAAGACGAAGTGACGAAGATGACTCAAATTTGAAGTTGATCTAATTATGGAGAAACAATAAAATTTATGGATCAATTCAAATTATTCAGGCATTTCCTGGAGATCCACATAATACCTAGGTACCTATTTCCGGCAAAATGTTATTGTTGAATCAATCAGAAACCTAAAGGCGCTTCACCTATTCTTGACACTTGTCAATCCTGTCTGGTCGACTTCTCATGGAAAGCCAAAGTCTAGGTGCAAGATGGAAGTTTCAAGAGCAAATACCTAAATGCCTGGCAAGACGAAGTGACGAAGATGACTCAAATTTGAAGTACCTAGATCTAATTGGAGAAACAATAAAATTTATGGATAAATTGAAATTATTCAGGCATTTCCTTGAGATCCACATAATAACGACCTGCCTGTTTCCAGCAATGATGAATAAAGAACGCCAGGAAAGAGCCAAAGCTCTATGGGCATTATAAAATACGTTAGACGGAAATCGCCCTGTATGGAGACTGAATTTTGACAAAATATTTTTATATTTGACAGTTGTCACGGTGGTTTGTGCTTTTATATATTTGTGTAGTTCTTCGATAAGTACTTTTTGCGGAGATCTATTATGGTTAGCTGTGCAGCCCGCGGCTATTCCGTGACTATCAGAACAAAATGTTTGGGGGATAACATTCCATCGGTAAGTAATTTTGTAAACCGGAAACGGCATGCCGCCATGTAGAGACTGGACCGGTCCAGCGTAAAGCCCAAATTTGCTCCTTCCTATGCGGGGTTCTTTATTCATATATATTTCCAGCAAAATGTTATTGTTGAATCAATCAGAAACCTAAAAGCGCTTCACCTATTCTTGACACTTGTCAATCCTGTCTGGTCGACTTCTCATGGAAAGCCAAAGTCTAGGTGTAAGATGGAAGCTTCAATTAGATGCCTAATTATTAATGTAGATAAAGGTTTCAAAGATTCCAGCTCGTAACCTTGCCTCAAGCCAAGCCAATATAAAAAATATCTGCCCGTATGACGAAGAAAATAGTTCTCCCGACACTCCCGTCGCTTGCCAAACTCCCCTTACCTTGAAACGGATATCCGGTGAAGTACGGAGCCATGTTGAGCGCCGAAACTGCCATCTACCGCCGCGGCAACCGCGAGACCTCGACCAAACAAAAAAAAAACAACAACACCACCGCGACCACCACCGCGTCCGAAATTGGCCGGCGGATCTTCCACCTTGGTTTGGATCTTGGACTTGACTGACCGGTGAGCGCGTGACGTCGGGCGGGAGTGAAGATATCCGTGCCGAGGCGGTACCCCGGCACCTTGGCGTTCTTTTGTTCGGCCGGACGGCGGCCGGCGATTGGACGGGAGGTGGTGGGCGTGGCGTCATGGTGTGCTTGGATGCGTGCATGGGGCCTGGGACCACCCCTGGTGACCGGGCGTCTGGCGAGGTAAAAGTGCATTTTTGCGCTTTCTATCGGCGTCGGGTAAAATTGGCGTTTTTTGTGGACGATGCTGAGAAATTTGGTGGTTTCTCGCGGTTCGATACGCGGTTGGGTGGGGAGGTTGATCGGTTAATTAAACAAAAACGGTGTGGTTTGATTTTAATTGGAGAGTAACCGCGAGGTTTTTGTTTGCTCGTTTCTCTGGTGGTCCAGAGAATTAAGAAGAAAAAGAGGAGATTGAAGTGCGTCACCATTAGATGTCATGGGAATCAAATTATAATGATAAAGATACAATCAACAAATTCCTTTTTAGGTATCTACCTATAACAAATTTTTTGAAATCGGCAGTAAAGTGTCCCAAAATCGCGTCATTAAAAGCTCAGAAATCGGCACTCAAGTATAGCCCATTTTTTCAATAAGTAGGCCTTGGCGAAATGTAAACATCAAACGTCAGACGCGGATCCATCGCGCGTCAAAAGTGACCAAATATTCAAAACCCGGCCACAAAAGGCCCATTTAACTTTTCGTACACGCATTGCGAAAATGTTACCTATACCAGCGCAGTCTTTCAGTATAAATATTTTAGTAGGTTTGAATATCAAGAGATTTGCTGTGGACGCTGCACAACAGGCAGCAATTTGGTTTGTCTGTTCGAAGACGCCGCGTGTCTTATCTTACTTGACCTAGGTAGAGCGATCGTCAAAGTCAAGCAACGCCGCGCGCAGTTGGTTCATGGAAGGGTGATCCCTTATGATTATTTTCTTGCCTAATAAAACATTTTTTTCCGATTTAAAAAAAATACCGCCCTCATACATATACCATGATCGTACCTCCTCGAAAGGTGTGAACCGCTCGAACAGCTGAGCAATGCGTTCCGCATTTCCAGGGCAACACCACAAGCGATGCGTCCTTGAATCTCGCCGAAGTCCAAGTCGGAGCTCATCATGCAGAAAAGAAAATTGGAGTCCATTCCTGCTGGTGACAATTTAAATGTTCTTGTTCCCATATTCCCATACCGTAAACTGGTTGTGCGATTTCCTCGTTGATGCTGGAACTCTTACCGGCCGGCGGCCATTAATGTGATCTTCGTGGAGCCTGTTTCGAACAGTTTGGTCAACTAACCCGTTCATTATATGTGCATTGTGCAGCTGAATAACCAGTTGCGACGCAGTGATACCTACTGCGTTCTCGCAAGGCTATCAAATGTATTCTGAATTGGGAATTGGGGTAGTTATACCCTTGTACGGCCTGAATACCGTTCTCTGACTTCTCCTATTTCTTATTGGTATCTTATCCGCATAAATGATTAATAACACTCTTGTCTTTGGATTTGGATGTATTAAGAGTTTCTGCGACATACCTACCTTTGTATAAAATTCTTACCTCCAACATTCCAATAGTAACATCGTTTCACGTCCCAAATGATGTCTCTCCATCATAAAATGTTTAAAATCAAACCAAACTTGCCCAGCACTGAATGACAAATATACCTACCTATTAAATTTTATAAATGGTTTTGGCAATGGTTTTTTTAATGTAAGAAACATTAATACGTTTGCATTATCAGTTGCTAGAACTGCTCAGAGTCGTAGGTATTAATTTTTTTTAATATTTAAATACGAAATTAAATTCCAAAAGATACTGTATTTTCTACAACAGCTTGCACAATAATTATCGTTTCGCCATTATGTCCATATACCATAGCCCGTATAGCAAAATCGTCTTCTATTAGGTACAAGGCCGCATGAAGTATGATATAGCTGTCTAAACCAACTTCAGATGTCTTCCACAAAACTATACATACTAAAATATTTTACGTGAAGAAAATTGTTTGCTTCGTAAAATAAATAATAATATATAACTGTCGGGTTGTTCCTGCAGGATATAGTCATGTGGCCATATTGCATTTATTGTTTCATGGGAAAATCGGAATGGCACGAATCCCACTTTCGCGCAGGAAATCTCAAATCCATATGCAGCCTGCAGTGTCATAAAGTCCCAGAACGTTATGATACTAAAATCGTGGAATTATTGTCGTTCTACCTGCCCATGACAGTGGCGTAGGGGAAGTCCGGGCAAGATGAACACGTTAACGGCTATTTTGCACGAAAAAAAAACCAGTGGAAAAAAAAATTTTTTTTTATCACGAATACAACATAAACATGTAAACTCTTGATATAAAACATAAACTGCAACTATTTATTAAACGTAACAAAGTGGTAAAAAAAAATGAAAAACATTGCAAAATTTCATTTTGCCCGGTATAGCCGGGCAAAACGAACACTCCTCACAACTTTCGCACGTGAAGGTTCCTTTGCCTTCGTAAGCAGTACAGGCGTCGTGGGACCAATTTTGGCATCTACTGCACATGATCCAGTCTTCGATGGGTTTTCCATTTACTTCCTTGTATGATTCGCCGCATACTCCGCAGTAGTATGTCTGCTCCTCCTCTGTGTCATTCGATTTCTTCTTCTCCTGCTTCTTTATTCTTGCTTCTTTTTGTTTTCCTTTGTTCGTCATTTCCTTGGGTAACTTTTTTATTTTGGCCTTCGAAGAGTTTAGTTTTTCCAGTTGTTCAGTCTTAATTGGAGTGCTCGTTAATATTTCTGCCTTGCCAAGTTTGCGCTTCCTGTTGCTCTTTTTCGGACATGGCGGAGGAAGTGGCCTGACATCGCTGGGACTATAATATAAGTTATCGATCGAGTTTTCTCGGAGAACCTTTGGAGACCGATATCTAGGTGTAGCATGGCGAGCACCTGAATGTTCGCTGCAACCCGGGGTTGAAGGACTTCTAAGATTTTCTTTTGCTGTTGCAAATTTTCGCACCAACGGCTCATCATCGGATGAAGAATCGTCACCTTCCATTTCTTTACCTAAGAGCAAGCAGGTCTTGTAATTTCAATATTTTTGTATTAAATAAAAGTTTAAAAATCATGCTACCCTAAACAACTTACTTGCAGTCGGTTTTGATGGTCCCGCGATGGCATCGGAACAAGCATTTGAAGGTCCAGCTACAGCAACCACTTGCGGCGTAACAGTTGAAGTTGCTAGTTCTGCTTGCTGACCCATTTCCGGGGATAATCGTGCATTTTCTGATCTCCTAACATCCGTGGCATTAGATGGAGCAAAATCTTCATCACCAAATATGTTTGGGTTAAACGGCCAGGTTCCTGAAGATGCAAATCCACTAACGCCATTGCGAGGGCTAGCACCTTTTAAGTATGCCTCACGAAATAATCCTGCTACTTCGTACTGACCCACAATGCGACCAGGGTGTTGCTTTTGAAAAGTGTTGATCTCCTGTTCGAAATGCCTTTTCACAGGCCCATATACAGCAACGTCTAACGGCTGTATCCTATGCGTCGTGTGCGGAGGAAAAGACACGAACGTGACATGATTTTGAGTGGCAAACTCCAAGGCGGGGTAATATTTATGAGACTCATGGTTGTCTAGAAGTAGCACAACGTGCTTGATTTCTGAGGGACGGACATAGTCCACAAACATCCTTAGCCACAAGAGAAATGTCTCTCCATTTGTCCAACCATTAGGGGTGCAACTGGCTTGTGTGCCGGGCGGAGCTCCATCTAGCAAGCGCTCTTGCATTCTCTTTCTTGCAAAAATCATAAAAGGTGGAATGAAAGAACCAGTTGCGTTACAGCAGCATATTATTGTGGTCAATTTTCCTCTTTCTGCACTTGATATGATTCCGACTTGTTTTTTACCACTTATGGAAAGAACTTTTGGTGGCTTGTTCGTAGTGGTCATAATGCCAGTCTCGTCCATATTATACAAAGCATCAGGGCCTATATTGTATTTTTGTATCTGCTCATCCAGTAAGTTATAAAACCTTGTCACCTGGGTTCTGTTAAATCCTTTAGCTCGGCCAACAGATGTGGGCTCAGGGGTCCTTAAAACAATTTCGGGATGACGACTTTGAAATGCCCCTAACCACTCATCTCCACTGCATTTGCGTTTATCCCAGGAGGAAGGATAATTCAAATTGTTTTTCTTAGCATACTCGTAGACCAAACATTTGAATTCTTTCCTACTTAGTCCATAGAATAAACCGTCCATTTCTTTTAAGTAATTGCCGAGATCAAGTTCTTGCTGTTTCGTAAAAACACATTCATATCTTCCTAGTTTTTTTGTTTCTGATCCAGTTTTCAGGTGTCTATACAGTGTAATGCGCGGTATCGAATATTTTGTAGACACACTTTTAATAGATGAACCATTCCTGCATTCCAGAATTGCTTGCTTCATTGCTTCTTCCGACCAAGAAGCTCGATTTGAGATTCTGCTGTATTTGTACACCATTTCTATAATTGGGGAAAAACACAGTGTTGGACTATAATTGATTAAAATTATATCGGCTGCCATAGTGGCGTAACCAGAATGTTAAGTTGAAGTGGGCTAATTATGCGGAAAACAATCTTGGATAATATTTTCGCCAAAACTGTATATTTTATTTAGAAAAAAAAATCGCTCGACAGATCTTTGGGGGAAGCTAAACCCCAAATCCACCCCCTTCTTACGTCACTGCCGGCTGCATAGGTAGATAATGCATTCCTGCCAAAAATTATATTCAAAATTAGGTATATATTTTGCTAATGAAATGCCGGCCGGGCAAGATGAACACCTGTTCGTTTTGCCCCTGTTCGTTTTGCCCGGCGGCGCCCAGAACCAACAAACTGTGTTTACAAATTTGGGGTGCATGTTTGGAGGTCAGCAAAAGCAGTGATTAATGTGCCAAAGGGTAGGTAATATTGCACAAAAAACGATTTACGAAGATAGTTAATACCGGATGATGTGCCACAAACTACTTACCGGTCAAAACTTTTAAGAAACACTGCGATTTTCTTTATTCGCCCACTGACGCCACACGTTTCACGTCGTCGATGCGGCCATGATGGCATTTTGTGAGCACATGCGCAAGGTTGTCGGTAGCAGTGACGCGCTCGCATCTGATTGGTGGTTTTAAATTTAACGCCAAATTTCATTTTACCCGGACTGTTCGTCTTGCCCGGACTTCCCCTAAGTATGTTCTCAGTTCTCGGTAACATAACAAAATAAAGACTAGGTATTGAATACAGTCGGTCCATGGTTCAACCCAACCAACGAGTACCTACATTCTATGTGATGGATATAGAGAGAAAATAGAAACGATCCTACTGAAGCCGAGATGTTCACTCTAGGCATATAGTCTCTTTTCATTCTCCACAAAAAGAAGTTAATTCACTAGTGATGGAAATTTTATTGATACATTTTTCGAAACAGCTATTTACCTAGAACTCGTTCAAAACAAAGACCTCAGAAGCGCATTACAGATGTCTATTGGAATATAAATCCGATGGGTCACATCCATTGTGATCTCAATATTCCATCACGATGAGTGGATGATGACTCGTTATATATACTATATCACTTATATCGCTCAACTGAGAAGAGGTTTTATAGGTAGTAGCTATGGAGACTTCTATATAATATACTTATGAGCCAAAAAATAGCATAATTATATGCCTACTTCAACTACAGAATATACCTATAACCACAGAATAAAAAGCTTTGCAACAGAAGCCTCCTTACGGACATGTGTTAAAAATAAGCGAGTCTCCATTTCAATTTACAGAAAGACAGACAGTATTTTAAGCTTAAATTTGGTTCTAATAGAATCTCTTTGCTATGTGATTAACGTAAAATCAAATAAAATGCACATTATTCATGTCTTTAAAAGATATTTCGCTAAAAAGCGAGTCTCCTTTTGGCACATGTCGCTAAGAAATTGTCTGTATTACTCGTTAGTCGTTAGTTTTATATGATGATCTATATACCTAGATCCATAATCCAATATACAACTTCGTCCTCAACATTTTGGTGTTTATTTGCAAAAGCTTTCTGCAGAGTTGCAACTTCCCTAATGTGAAAAATAATGAAAGCACTTATTTCTTACATTGTAAATAGAGCAAAGTCATCAGAGATATATAATTATGTTAATATTATCTCTTCATTATATAATATATCATATTATAATTGGTAATATTAAAATACACATGTTGAAAATATATTAAAATATGTACTAAGCCTGGTTGCATAGAAGGAAAACTGGGGCAAGCGCAATAGATTTGGCAACGAACGCGTCTGTGTTTCTTTACAGACGCCTTGTTGTAGTGCGCCGGGTACAGGTTAAAAACGCTAATAAACTCTTTACATTTGTTTAACTATCAACCTATTATAGTGAATAGTGATGGCGCGCTTAAAATGCGTCGTGTGTGGTGCTAGAAATACTGGATCAAACCGAACTTTCCATTGGTGGGCGATATATTTACGGATCATCTGTGCACCACTACAGGTTTTTTGTTTTGATATTTTATTGTATATCAACGTGGATTACAATGCCATTTGAATGGGTCATCTAGGTATACAGATCATTGCCTATAACCATATAGAAGGTTCACTTGGCCGCAGCACTTTGATCTTACCGAGTCAACGACTTGCCGCTATCAACCCGATGTGGGTACATAATATCCTTGAATTGTCCCGTCTAGCAATAAATAGCCCAAGCGGCGAAAAACTGAATTGGAACCATGCACAGAAGAAAGTTCTCCATTCCCATCACCTTCACCATATTATCTCCACTCGACCGGGCAACACAGATGAACTGCATCTTGCAAGTGAACCATCTACGGTTATATAATATTCAGTGCTTCAACTATATATTGTCAAATCATCTCTAGGTTCCGCCTATGGCGCCGGTACCGGTGCCGAAAGCGCGCATCCGCTGCAAACGAAGCGACTCAATTTTTCCCGTTTATTTCATTTATTAAACGCGGCCCGCATGTAACGGCGGAATGGGATCTTGGTCACACATTACACATGTAATTAACACTTTTGCAATTAGCGCTACGGGTTTATGGTGGCGATTTTATGGGCGGATCGGATCCACCTTGGGAACGGCCGGGATGGGATATTAGTGGCGATTTAATGAGTTGTGGAGGTGGAGCGGCACGGGGTACATCACAGGCAATAAGTGTCTCGAGACGTATGCTGCGATATTCGCTCCAATTGGGTTTGCAGGCAAAAAAATTTTATCGGCGAAATGCCGACGGTAGTTTTTTCGATGACCACTACGGGGATCTCGGAAACTAGCAGAGCTAGAACAAAGGTTAAATGGGGAAAGAATTGCAGTTTTGAATGGTCAATCTAATGCCCCTTTTGGATTTTTAAAAAAGTTCATGGCTCCTGGCTCACTAGGGTAAATGTGTATAAGAGTACGCACTTAGTGAATAAGATACAATAACTTTTGCATTTTATACCTGAAGGCATGTTTTTACGTTTTGTTTAGGTAAGTGATTGTTTTGTAACACGTTTTCAACCATTTTTCTTGTATATTGTTATATAAACCTGAGATTTAAAACTTTATTGCCACTTCTGCAAGTGCGTACTCTTATACACACATTTGTATAAGAGTCCGCAGATAAATGTCTACGAGTACGCATGTTATAGTTAGCCAGTTGTTAGAGATTATATAATTAAGCAAAACTAAAACATACAAGTACATTTTATTTACTGAATGTATATGTGCATTGGGCATATATAAAAATAAAGGGTGTTATTTAAGTACGTAGCCAAACTTCAAGGGGTGATTCTTTGAGTGATTTTAAGACAAAAAGTTTATATAAACATAGGTCCGGTATCGCTTAGTGTTCAAAATACAGGGTGTCAAACAAAAATCTTTTTTCAACAACATCTTAATAATCCTATAGCCGATTTTGTTTAAATCTGGCAGTCTTATTTACGGTAGAGAGGGGTTAATTTAGCCCTAAGTAGATTCGAATTATTAAGTCCAGTGGCGTCCCGGGGGGCACCGTGACAAATATTTATGAAAAAAAATGTGCGTCACTGACTTTTTTAAAACTTTCAAGCATTAAGGAACTAAGAATAAAACTTTTTGGGCTCTTGAATTTTTTTTGTGTCGTGCTTCGTTTTCAAGAGAAAAAATAAAAACCACTTTATTGCATGTCACTATTTTGCTGTTGCATTGCTGCTTTCTCGAAAACGAAGCAAGATACCTACAACTTTTTGGTCTCTTGAATCTTGTTCGTATCTTGCTTCGTTTTCGAGAAAACAGCAACGCAACAGCAAAGCAATGACATGCAATACAGTGGTTTTTATTTTTTCTCTCGAAAAGGAAGCACGACACGAACAAATTCAAGGGACCAAAAAGTTGTATTCTTGGTTCCTTAATGCGAGAAAAATATAAAAGTTTTAGAAAAGTCAGAGGCCCACATTTTTTTTTTTTCAAAAATATTTGTCATGGTGCCCCCGGGACGCCACTGGACTTAATAATTTGAATCTACTCAGGGCTAAATTAGCCCCTCTCTAATGTAAATAGTAAATAATACTGTGAGATTTAAACAAAATCGGCTAAAGGATTATTAAGATGTTGTTGAAAAAAGATTTTTTTAAAAAAAGGTTGACAACCTTTATCTTGAAAACTAAGCGATAATGGACTTCGTTTTATATAAACTTTTCGTCTTAAAATCACTCAAAGAATCTCCACTTGAAGTTTGGCTACGTACTTAAATAACACCCTGTATAGTAATGTTAGAAACTAACATCTTAGATATTTGGTACGTTATTAATTAAAGGTTAAATAATTGCCGTAAAAAATGTAAAAATAAATTGTCACTCTTCACAATGAAAACAAGTGAATTGTCCAGTTACATACGTTGTGCAGGATTCATGCCACCAATATTATTGCACTGAGAACACATAATCTAGTCTTCATCGGATTTCGAATATAAATCTCCACATCCCGGGCAAGTCGCATCTTCGTGGGATTCTTTGACTTTCTTAGTTTTTTTGCTTCTGTAATGATTTAGATTTTGTGCAACTAGGTACTAATTTTCTCTTTGCTATTTTTTCTACTTTTGAATACTGCCACAATTATAAAATATTATGTATATGTATAAGAGTACGCACTGCGAACTCTTAAGACAACGACCGTTGCGTACTCTTATACATTCACGTGAAATTTCATGTTTTAGCATATTTCTTTTGCAGAAAATATGTTTTCTATATTTTTTAACTACAAAAGTGATATCCATAACATACAAAAGCTCAACAAAACATTTAATATATAGTAGCGTCAATATTTACCTTTAAAAAGTCTAATATCTCGACTGCCTACAATTACAGTGCGACACTATGAAATTTTGGAACGGCCATACTGTAAAAACACTGTCGGTAACGCAGATTTTCGCTGGTGATAAGACTTCCATAAATTGGCGCTAGAATTATAATGTACCTTTTAAAAGAACCAGTAGATGGCGGTATATATTAAATAGTGCTGGTCCGTACTCTTATGCGTGTGCGTACTCTTATACACATTTACCCTATATATTTTGAAAAGAGTGATTTTTTGCTATTTCATCAGATCTCTGTAGCTCCGTTATTTCTAATTAAGTATGCAGAAAAACTGTAGAGACAAAAATTGTAGATAATTTTAGGCTTTAAATCATAGTTGGCTGTAGCCTTATAGTAGCCAAATCGGCCATTTTTTAGCTTTCCAAAGATATAATACTCGGCCACAGAATAACTAAAATTATTCTGTGACTCGGCATAGTTATTATAAAAAATAAAAGAGCTATGGCTAATTTTCTGTTTTTTTTTTATTTTCACATAGTCAGCCATGGAATATTTTTATAATTACGTTCTATTTTACAATAAGACATACTTCAAACTTTCAAATTACCTATACAGGGCGAGTCACATCTAAAGGCAGAGCCGAAAACACAAGGTAGAACTCGCTAAAATAAGCACATATGCTTAATAAACATTAGCTCAAAAACGCTTGGTTCTCCATATACAGCGTGTTGAAATTTTCCCAAAAATAACATATATTTTTTTAATTTCTTTCGAGCCCGTTTAGGAATTCCAACAAAATTTGATACATATTATGGGTTGTCATTTTGTGCAATAATTTGGTCCTGTTCATATGAGCAGCCGCGTAGATACAAATAATGTTATTTTAAATGCCAGCATAATCACCTTGGCACTAGTTTAAAAAATCCGAAATTACGAAGAAACTGTACCAGAAATAAAAAAATACCAAGAGGCGCTTTTTGTTCCAAATTTCATGGGCTATCCAAGAAGAGGCAAAATTTTTGGTTTTGCACAGGACCGTACTATGTTTTTTACAATTATTTATAATAACTCTCGCAATAACTATTTGTATCTACGCCGCTGGTCATCTGAACGGGGTCAAATTATTGCACAAAATGGCAACCGTCCAACGCATAATGTGTACCAAATTTGGTTGGAATTCCTAAATGGGCTCGAAAGAAATTTAAAAAAATATGTTATTTTTGGGAAAATTTCAACACGCTGTATATGGAGAATCAAGCGCTTTTGAGCTAATGTTTATTAAACATATGTGCTTATTTTAGCGAGTTCTACCTTGTGTTTTCGGCTCTGCCTTTAGATGTGACTCACCCTGTATAGATCAGTTCTATCCAAATAGTTGGATAGGGACAAATAGACCTATTTCCTGGCCGCCCCGATCCCCCGATTTGTTTGTTTTGGATTTATTTTTGTGGGGAACAGTACAAAATAAAGTATGAGGCAGTTGTTGAATTAAGAGCAGCTGTTTTAGAAGCAATTGCCAGTATTGACAGGCGCTCTCCAAGGAAGGTGACAAATTCAGTTTTAAAAAGATGCAATATTTGCATGTATAATAATAAAGGTGGATTATTTGAACACCTTTTAAAATAATAATAATTTGAATTTGAGTTTTTTAATTTTTGTTTTATTTTGTTACTTTTTGTTACCAGATAAAAACAAAATATTAGAAAGTTTGAAGTAGGTATTTCTAATTTTAAAATAGAACGTAATTATGAAAACATTCCATGGTTGACTATGTGAAAATTTAAAAAAATCAGAAAATTAGCCATAGCTCCTTTATTTTTTATAATAACTATGCCGAGTGTTATATCTTTGGAAAGCTCAAAAAATGGCCGATTTTGTAAGGCCACAGCCAACTATGATTTACATTTAAAAAAACACAAGTTTATGTCATATCTCAAAAATCACAAACAACATAAAAAAAATGATTAGATTATCTTATTAAGCCCAAAATTATCTATAATTTTTGTCTCTACAGTTTTTCTATGTAATCAGAAATAACGGAGCTAGAGAGATCTGATGAAATAGCAAAAAATCGCTCTTTTCGAAATATCTAGTGAGCCATGAACTTTTTTAAAAATCCAAAAGGGACATTAGATTGAGCATTCAAAACCGCAATTATTTCTCCATTTAACCTTTGTTCTAGCTCTGCTAGTTTCCGAGATCCCCATAGTGGTCATCGAAAAAAACTCACCCTGTATACGTTGGAGATCGTTTAGTGTAGATATATTCCACTGCACCTGCAACAAGCAACAAATGGTTCTCTCTTCCATCATTTACTGTCCTACGCAAACTAAATTGGTGTCAATGGAAGTCTTTAAAAGTTGTCCTGCACAAACTGTTTTTCATTTCGTTTACTTAGAACACGCGAGGCACCGAGAAACATTTTGTAAGTGACGACGCGTGCCTCGCATCAATTGACTGGCTGGGACCGGGGCTCAAGACCCGAGAGCCCTCTCGTATGCTGCAACCGCGTATAGCGGAAGCAGCCGACTCGGCCCGATCGCGTCTCTTTTATCGCGGAATCGCGGCTCAAATCGTCTCTCTTTTCACGTATGGGCGTATCTGATTTTTACTTATTTTACCGGAAGAGGAAAAAACAAAATTGGTTAACCTATTAAATACTCTCACATGTAACTTCCACGATAGAATCAAATAATATTTTTATAGTGATACGACAAAAGAACGTAGTTTAAGCTGGTGCATTATTTGTTAATAAATTTAATAGGTATTTTTTTAAAAAGAAAAAAGTTTGCATTTACGCCTCCACGTAATATTCTTTTTCAGTATAGCAATCAAGTTACGACCTTTTTTAAAAATAAAATTTGGAAACAAGAGTATTGAAACATTAAACCATAAACCATAATATAGTTGTAAGTGAAAGATTTTATTTCTACCAAGGTACAGCGACAATACAAAAATAAAAAATAGAATCCTTTGTATTTTATAAGAATAAAACCAAAACTTAGGTACCTACTCCGTTTCATGAGGCAAACTTTTAAAAAAATCCTGAAATTCACGGCACTTCGGCGTAACATTTAAGTGAGTGTTGTAATAATATTTCTTATAATATTTATAAAATATTATAAAACAGATTTTGAGAAATATTACTATGTTTTATAAATGTTGCAAAATTTTCAAGTAGGTACTTTGGAATTATTTTTAAATATTTGTAAAATATTTTGTGGGAATATTAATATAATGTGAGGAAAAATATTTTAGCAAAACGCATGTTCGTCATATATTATATAAATATTGTTATATTTTCTGAATCTTTGGAATCATTTAAAAATATTTTTGAAATTATTTGTTTAGTGTTGTATACCACCGGCGTTTGTATAACATTTTAACTGCACAACCTTTACGTATTTTCCGGCACTTCACAGTTTTTAGTTCTAAAGACACTACATTCACGTTACCGTCTTTCCAAACCACAAGTAGGTACGTCCATTTTAACAATAGAAAAATATCCACGCCTCTGAAACTTCCTCGAAATACAACAACTGCGCTGGTTTATAGGTTAGAATCATATGTTTTTTGGTTCCTTTGCGCGCATTTGCTGCAAGTTACGCCCACAAAATTCCCCTACAAGTTGTCACTTAATTTAACACGAACGGGCGTATCTTGACTTACGCCTATACGTGAGAAATATTTTGTGGATGTTCGCAGTTACGCCGTCAGGTGATGTGTTGACTATGCCTCACCTATAAGTTTTACAGATACGCCACTTTGTGAAATCAAAGCCATCCCCAAGAGGGACTTATTAAGCGGCGTAACTCAAATTCGCATTTTTTGTTAGTTACGCCCTTACGTGATAAGAGGGACGAAATATTCGTCGCCGCGGGTTTACCAATAAACCGAGAGATAGTGACAGATTTTTGGACGTAATTTTACTCAGAATGCCTTTCAAAGGGCATTATGTTGCGTATATTCTCACTTCTCCCAATAATAAGGTATGAATCAGAGAGTCATCCTGGGTTCTTTATATGAAAAACTGAGTTTTCATTTATTCGAAAAATATGCGTTTTAATATGATTTTAGTCAGGATGCCATGTGTTTTATAATGAAGTTCAAAATAGAAAATTCCTCGGAAAACCATACAGGCATATTATTATACCGTTAGCGTGGGCCCAAAGGGCTATTATTGCCACGTGATCTTGTATTTTAATAATTAACTTTTCCACGTTTCTGAACAGGCTGCCAATGAGAAGTATGCAAGTTCTTGGTTTGCGCATGTCCAAGTACAGGGTGATCCAAACTCGACGCCCCAGGCCTACAGCGGGAACACTAAAACTTAAAATAAAATTTCGAAAAGGGGTTCTTAAATTTGGGAAAATGGCCGCTGTGACGTCATCGATATTATTTTCCCAGAAACATACCTACCAGTTTTTCTCTATATATTGAAAGTCCTTATTATTCTCCACAACTTTTATATAGAAAGAAATTTTCTGTATCTTTTGTCGTTCCAAATCTACAGGGTCAAATATATTATGTAAAAAAACACGGAATTTTTTCTAATCATTTTTCGAAATCTAGATAGCTATGGAAACAATTGACAGTCAGAAATTATTTAAGAGTATGTTAGGGTGCTTTGCGCACCCTTAGATTTATTCAACTGGAATATTTTTAAATTTTCGTTGCAACAAACAATAATAACAAACAAGTTAGTAACAAGCACAATTAAGAAATTTAAAAAATATTCCAGTTTAAAATATTAAAAAATTAAAAATTAAATATTCCAATTTAAAGGTGCGCAAGGCACCCTAACAAATTATTATACTCTTAATATTTCTGACTATCAATTGTTTCCATGGCTAGCTAGATTTCGGAAAATGATTAGAAAAAATTCCATGTTTTTACATATTTGACCCTGTATATTTTGAACAATAAAATATACAGAAAATCTTTTCCTGCAAAAGTTGTTGAGAATGATAAGGACTTTCAATATAGGTATAGAGAAAAACTGGTATGTTTCTGGGAAAATAATATCGATGACGTCACAGCGGCCATTTTTCCAAACATCAAAAAAGCTAATTTTCGGTCAAAATTGGACTTTAGTATGTCCCATTTAAGAACCCCTTTTCGAAATTTTATTTTGAGTTTTCGTGTTCCCGCTGTAGGCCTGGGGCGTCGAGTTTGGATCACCCTGTACAGTTTAAATTGAATGTTATTTAAACATTTAAACGCTTTATTCGATGTAAAGTGTACTTGGACCGCTAAATATTTTTTTTCCATTTTCTACTGGGGCTCTAGCCCCAGAGCCTTTGCGACACATATTCTCGTGAAATTTTTGTTTTTGTCTATAAGTTTTATTTCCAAAAACTTCAAGAAATAATAGATTATAGTTTCCGGATGTACACGCAGCCACCAATCTAAATCTGCCGATGATAGATGTTACAAATTCATCAATACCTATGCTACGTTCAAAAATCTATTACTTCGTTCGCGCATTCCCAAAACATGCCACAGCGTAAAAACCTTGTGTAGATACCTAAATCAGCTAATAAAACATAAATATATTGTCCGTGATGATATATTATGGTATTTGGAATGTATGTGTCAATGCGGCTATCGAAGAACGCCTCGATGATTTACAGGTATATTTGACCCGACTTGGGCCAATTAAAATAAATAAAAGAAAATAGATAAATTTGGGCGAGGACACGAGGCGGAATCGCAGTCCCAAGAAGAGCAACAGGGTAATTCTTTATATTATAAACCAAACTGATTAAAATACAACTTTTTCAAGTGGCCTGGAAAATTTATAAATACTTAACAGTAGATGAACGAAACTTTGAACGTCTAGCTCAAAAAATAACTTCAACAACTTGTTTTCTGATAATATTAGGTACGTCAAAGTATATCAAGTTAAAGTGTCATGACAACAGAAACAATAGCCTAATAACCGGTGTGAAGTTAGCAGCCGATTTTCTGGCAGCAAAAAATTTTCCTCACCCTTCCTTATTTCTATAGATTTATTTTGATAAAACCTTCTAAACATATTAAACTGAAAAATGAAGAAATATTAATCAAAAAAATAAACCTTGAAATTTTTAGTTGCCAGAAAATCTTGGCTGCTAAGTTCACATCGCGTAACTAATATAGGAAAACTTACCAATGGTTTCCAGTAGCATTTATTTCCATGGGCATCTGACGTCTCAGAAAAAATTAACATCAGACACCATTACAAAATGTAAGACTATATTAAAGTTATAGATTTAAATGAGTTTTTGAATTTAAACAATTTACTTCTGAATATATATATAAATAAACAGAGAAATAACACAAACTGGTTGTCATAAATGGTTGAGTAAATGTTATTAAAAAAGTATATTCGCACTAAACTTCTGCAATCCTCGAAAAATGTCTTTATTTTCGGAAGCCTCTGCCTCATTGTGTCCTCTTGGGGCCACAAAGCCCCACAAATACACAGTTAATTGTTTGATCTAAAACGTACCGATTTTCTGTTCGTTGTGTTTAAGCAGTGTGTCGGGATCATAATATGGGCGAATTTAGCTGCGTTTTTATATTTATTTTACCCAGCTTACTAAAATTAAAAATTTTTATTTATGCGTACCTTTCGATTTTTCGTGTGTCTTCATTTTATCCCAAATGTGCACAACATCGTTGGTTCCCATTGACGTCAGAACCTATAGACAGGTTTGTTTTGATAAACGCTTGACGCCCAGAACTAATCACAATCTAAGCGCTCCATTAAATTATTCCGAAAATGTCGCGAGATTGTCAGAAATTGACCCTTTTTGTCCAGCCGTAGCGAACTTATTTCGACTCTGGGCTCGGAGGCTGGCGTCGTTTTAGACCATCCCCCGAGTCTTCAGGTGAGGTTCCGATGCTTCCGGCGCCCCCAAACAAGAAAAAACATGCGATATCTAAGTGTGATTCTGGAGGAACTATAATCGGGAATCACCGGGTGTATAGTTGGTCGATGGTTGACTTTCTGTCTTTGTTTGTAGCATGTTTTTAAAGATGGATATATTTAATCTTGGAGTAAAAATAAAGGGCACCACGTCTACAGGTTTTGACGTCATTGTTGGTTCCCTTTTTTGACCAAGTTTCTTCACCGCCGAACGAAACACATATACAAAGCAAAACAACTTGTTTGTTTCTTCACACCGGCACAACCAATTATTTTTTAAGTAGACGCTTTTGTTGAATTTACGTGATCGCGTTTTTTTGTCCTGCCGTTTGATTTTCCTCTACAGTTAAATCGGGTAATGGCTTGTCCACAACTCTTTCATTTGCAGTTTTTGCTCAAATTCCATTGACGAAAACGAATTTCTTAATAAAAACCTTACACTGTTCATTTAAAAAAAATATATATATATAAAAAAACTATACTTAACTAGCACAATCAACTATACGCAAAACAAGCACCGCACGTTTTGTCCGCCCGCGAAAGCCAGATATACAACAAAACATAATATGCTCGGAGCCTGATGGCCCGGAGAATCGCTGTTTATGCGCATTTAACTCAATGACCATTCCCAATTATTGTCGATCTCACTTCCACATTCGCCGGACCGCTTTCGGTCTCTCTCTCTCTAAAATGGTGTCCAAATGGAAGGTGGCTCGGGTTATATTTAGCAGAGCTCCCGACCCGGCCGCCTCTTGCCTGCGCGCCGAGCGGCGTTGCCACTTTCGCCGTTGCCGGTTCGCACGGTAAGTAAATATCACGAAGTTTATTTTAGGAGTGCAAAATTTTTAATATGAATTTGTGTCAGAGTCGCCCCTGGTTGGAAGTAGAAGTCCCAGTAGGAGTCCCCGGTTTTTGTCGATTATTTTGCCCTCCTAAGTTCAAGATGCACCCTCCGATGAAGTCCCAGGACACATAAACGTGCAGCAACTCACTAGTGTAAAAATAACGCACCCAATACAATATTTTATACTTACTTCGTAATATTTTCTCTTATAGAGACAAAGAATGACTTTTTCAGCACTCCCCGGGTATTCGATCGGCCGCAGGTGCCTCGCCCCGCACTGAAAAAGAGCGGTCATACCTTGCAGCACTTCGGGCGCATTGTTTGGCCCTAACGAACGCGCGATATCCATCTCAATCAATCATTATCGGTTTCTATAGGCGGCAAATCTTTTAATAATGATGACCTACAGCGACGACGCGAGTCACGAGCATCGGCTCCGCGGTCTTCGGGATTGCCCGTGTGCGGTAACGGATATTATAGACATCAAGAGACCGACATACATCATCCAGTGCCCATCATCCATCTATATGGTATATTGCACAATATGCCAAAAATATGGCCGTTTAAAAGCTCAGAAATTGTCACTAAAGTAAGTATCATTATTGTGGTATTTTATTTCCACAAGTTGTCCTTGGCGAGGCCTAGCGACCAGGGTGGTGCGTGCGGTGCGTCAGCTCAATGAATGCACGGAAAAAAATTGATAATAAAAGTTATTAAAAAAATAATATTAATTAATGTAAATTTTAATACTCTATAGGACCAACGTCTGGTATAATAGTAGTTACAATAATTTTGCTTTACCATTTTTCATAAAATATAATATTATATTTTCTTTTATATATTAAAGTATTCCTATATATTTGATATTATACGATTCTCATGTATTTTACTATCCTATTTACTAACATATATAATTTTTTTATGTTAAAATATATTAAACAGTTATTATACTATTTAATACTGTTTACTAACAATGCCATTAAGGTTTAAAATAAATAATAATAAAAGAGGGATATAGATATTATTTCTTTTAACATACTTTATTATAATCTCCCCTAACTTTTATTACATTTTCGAGTGGTCTCTTTTAGCCGGTTTAATATAGGAAATATAATTCATTATCAGTCTACAAAGTTTAGGTAAAATTTTTGTTGAAATAGATGTAGATATTTTATTTGGTGTATTACATCTGATAATAAAAATTAATATTCATGGTATAATTTTTTGTCAAAAAAAAATAATTTTAAAAATTTCGTTGGTGATGCTGAAGGACAATGTAATATATTACAAGGTAATCAACGTGGGTCATTTTTAAGAAAAAATGGTTCATATAAATATGTGTTCAATGGTTCGCTATCTGAAATGAATTATTAGGGGACATAATCCCACATAAGAAAAAATATTTTTGAACTCCTTCAATATACCTTTAATTTTAATTCAGAATGTTGTGGCAACTAATTTATTGTCAGGCGAGTGATTTCCCAGATTTTTCGTGTTAGTTACCAAAGGAAACCAAACTTACTTCCTATATAATTAGACCTATTCAGCATCACAAAAAACTTAAGTGCTTGAACATTTTAAGTAAGAAGGTAAATATATCTTGCTAAAGTATCTTGCTTATACTTTTCTTACCTCATTTACATGGATTGCACATTTTTTTCTGAATTTTGTGTCGCAACAAAACACAATATTGATTACATACACAGTAATAAAATTTGGTAAAATTAAAACACTAAAAGTGGTCACATTAAGTCCACACGGATTCTGGTTAAATTAACCGCTTTCGTTTTGGTACAATTTGAATTTTTACACAAATATTTACAAGGGCGTGTGTAGCATATTACACGCCTGTATAGTATAAAATCTACCATTCTTCGTGTACAAATTTCACGACATCTGGTGTTTCATAATACGGCTTTTTAACCATAAATAAAAAATTCAAGAGATTATTACATGGGTTATTTTAAGTATATTTGGTTCCATTGACGATTTTAGGACAGCAGCTTTGTTTCGGCGATACACAGCGATGAAGCTTTATCGACAAAACATTTTTTTATTATTTTTAAAATTAATATTCTAATAAAATATATTGCAATGCATTGACCCAATTGTTTAAAGTCGATAGCTAACATACAAAATCTTGTTATAGTCGAATAACTTTAGCAATAGCCTTGATATCTTCGAAACAAAAGCGTCTTTCAGAAAACCATCAAATGACAAAATATTCTTAAAGTAACCCATCGAACAACCCCTTGAATTTTTGCCTTATATTTACTAAACACCCTGCATACAATTAAAAATCGAAACTTGGAAAAGAAGTACACCTACCATGGTGTAGTGCGTAAATACGTAAATATTGTCAAAAGGTCTCTAAAAAGCCACATCGATTATAATTATCTACACAAGTATATCCTAAGATCTGTGAAATTATGGTACGGCTATCCATATACCGCATTTCGCTGCACAAGTGGCCAGCCGTCGAACGTGTAACCCAGGGACTCTTTAAAATAAGGGGACTCAGCATTTCACAGTCTATCACAAAGGAAAAGTGAAGCCTTGAGGGGAAGTTTGTTTTCTGTATTCTCCAAGGAGACCACATAAGTGGGCTTTTACAAGGTTATGTTATATGTCAGTGTCCAACTGCCATCAGATTTTATGTGATAGATATAGTGCCATAGATTCTAAAGGAGGCAAATTTCCCATCATAATTCACAATTTTTAAGTTTTCTAACTTTCAGATACTCAGATATGTGACAATTATTAAAGAATTTCAACTATTCAGTAAACTTGTTTCATTTGACAGTTGCCATATTCTGTAATTGGAGACACGACATTGTCAAGTCTAATTTTTAGAAATCATGGAAACCATTATTAATTTTTACTAACAATCAAAGTATCTGTTACATTCATAGATTCTCCAATAAAATGGGATACTTGGCATCACTGATACCATTAGAATGATGAAAGATAGGCCTCACTTTGGAAAGTATAATGCTGGGTCCCCTGGTGTAACCCATGCAAGAATTGGTGATATTATACTAGGCGAGCGTGCAGTCACTTGTTTTTACTTCAATATCTCTCATTCATCTCTTATTACTACTAATACCAGGTTCTGTTTAATATGGTTACAAAAGTGTTTTATCTCTCATTTTATTGCCGAGGCGCCTGTTCTCGAGCTACAATGGTAAAATATAAATGAACTAACTTGGGACACATTGATATACGGGGAGCGATCTATTTCATAGCGCATCTATACCACGCACTCTGCTACTGGTAAAAATACCAGACTTATCAGCAGAAATCACCCGTATAAAATTCAAAGGTGTTTATGCGGTCGACGTCGACCTAGTCAAGGGGCAGCCAATAAGAAAGCGAGCGTAGCGATTTGATTGGACGGCGTTTCGGAGATCCGCATATGGAGTAGATAGATGTTGACGTACCTAGGCCAGTTGGCCAGTATAGCGAGTATAAAAATAAATATAGGTAGTAATTACGTGTATTACTATAAACTATAACAGAAGAATATATTGTCATTGACTGAATTAGCACTACGGAGCAGCAACTAGGTAAGTAATTGAAACCTTTATTGCGTATTTAACAATCCATTACCATCCGATCATTATACACGCTAATCCATATCCTGCACTTCCTATATTCGGAATGGTTCTTTTATTTTGTTATATCTCTCCCATCTCGGCTAATTTACAAGAAAGCCATTTCATTAACACCGCGTTAGCGCTAAAGAGTCGTTAACTACTAGGGAATAGGCAATAATAAAAAAACGGGCTGCATTGTTCGATTCTTTCCACCGATTCGTAACATCGAGCACGTTAGGAATGGCCAATTGGAATGGAAAGAACAACAGCGCGATTGATATCTCGTTTCAGGGCGGTCTCAGGTTTATAGTAATATCCTTGGTTATACAGGGTATAGTCCAACTTTTATGGATAAAACTTCAGACGTTTTCTTTAATTTCTCCTAAAGGAAGACAGTTAAGGCAAACATATTTCGTACAATTTAGGCACATACACAACCTTTTCAAACTTTACAAGCCCTGTGCAAACATGTGGCAACGCCGCAGTGGGACGGTTCAACGGGTCTATATGCAGTCTAGAGCAGTCTGCACTTTGGCTTAGTTTATTTTTTCTAATAAATGTTCAACCCTCTTTTTAATTATAATATAGATACATTTGTGACCTTTGTTACAATAATTGGGTACCTAAGTAAGTAGGTAGGTGTGTTTAACAGACAATAAAAGCAGTAACATAAGTAACAAAATATACACCCATAATATAATATAAGTAATAATAAGTACGATTCAAGGTGTGGTTAGGTAAATTTTCGACAAATAATATGGTAAATTTGGGCAAATAGAGGGAACTACATTTTGTTGTAAGTCGAATTTTTGTGAGAATTTTTCGCAAAGTGCGTCTTCAGGCAAATGATGATCCTATCTTCCCTTATGGTTAAATTTTCATAAAAATACAAGCAACAAGCGAACAGAGAACTGCATGTTGTGAAGGAGAATAATATCTCTTGTGATTGATATGGCAGTTACCTAGGGTCAATTTTATAATACATTCAACTAAAATATATTTTGACCTTAAAATTAGGTAAAGAAACTTTTGCAACAATATTAAGCAATGTTTGGATTATTAGAAAGCTCCTTTAATTTTAAAGGGTACCTACTTTAGTTTGTCTATGCAATTGGCCCGTAATCATTTCATTCTTAAATTTTCGTCCTATGGAAAGCTCAAAACGAATACAAGTCTAACCTACCGCCTGCCGTCAAGCAAAGAAACCTATAGCTACTTCAAGTTATTACTCGTATTACGATTTGACTTGGAATAAATACACTTCCCCCAAAAATTAACGCACCACCAACAAATACCCAAAAGTTGAAAGTAAATTTTTGTCAAAACCGATAGTCCGATTTGGACGAATTTTTTTTTGAATGATAGTTTGTCTCTTCCAGAACGTTGGTGTACTAACTGTATTTGCATAGAAACCTCTTTTTTATAAATACGGGGTGTCTCAATTATAGCCTGTTTTTTGGTGGTGCGTTAATTTTTGGGGGAAGTGTATACAGGGTGAGTCACATCTAAAGGCAGAGCCGAAAACACAAGGTAGAACTCGCTAAAATAAGCACATATGAATTCTACCTTGTGTTTTCGGCTCTGCCTTTAGATGTGACTCACCCTGTATATATAATAGGTATAAATAAATTCTAGCATCCCTCTTCGATTCTAGGCATCTTCTGGCTTGAAATTGTAAAGGCCCGATTTTTCACTTAGAACTTTTAATGAAATGTTTCACTAATGCACAAACAAAACAAATGTATAAAAAAGCTAGCGCCCGCACTTCGGGCAGTCTGTTTTCTCCCAGAGACACACTGCCTCGTCGTAGCAATCTGCACTACCCGCACTACACAAATTAATTCTGGTAAATTTCTTGACAGGGAGTGACAGGCCACGCCGCGCAGACCCGCAAGCCATGTTGCCAGTTTTCTCTACTTTAGGGCTTCTCCTAGAGTCGTCTGTGGCACATATTAACTGCTATAAACTAAACATAATTTGGCCTGTCTACTTTCACCAGTGTCGGAGACGCGGGGGTCAACCATAATATTTTTTATTAAAAATATTTTAAGACACTAAAAAATAAATATTTTTTGCCTTCACTAAATTTCCCAGTTAATTCTAAAAAAAAAACTATTCTCGAAAAATGTACCGTTTTTGAAAAATTCATTTTCGCCCGTTTTAATTTTTTTAGCAGAAGAAAAGCAAAGTATATAGGTCTAGGCTTTTAAAATTTTGCACAATTACTCAGTTTTTAATTCTGAACAAGTTTGCCGTAAAACCTACATTAAGTCCACTTTACTGGTGCGAAAATTATTTTTTTATTCCCTAGACAATCTACACTCACCGGCACGAAAAACGGAGCACTTATAATTTTTATTTCAAAAATGTAAAATTTTAATACTTTGCAATGGTTTATTATTATAATAAGTTAAAAGCAAACAACAACATGTTTTAAGTAATATCTAACAACAATTAAACGTTTATTTGAAAAGCAAGACTAGACTGTTTTGAATAAAAATTTCCAAAAATTAAAAAGTACACAAGTCTTAGTTGGCCATGACTTTTCTTTTGTTTTTATTGTTTTGACAAGTCTGAGTTTAAAGAAGTGAAACAGTTCAAAGCTGTACTGCGTTTATTTAAGGTAAAAATATGGCTGTTAATCCTGAAACAGCGGCTGCTATTGTTGCGTTGCTTCAAGACGGAAGAACTGAGCGATATGTTGCCCAACAATATGCCGTATCCAATAGCATTGTGCACCGTATTTATACAGGTTTTTTGGAAGCTAGAGCTTACACCAGACGACCTGGAACTGGTCCCCAACGAAAAACTAACGCTCATGATGATCGCTTCATCCTCTTGCAAAGTCTACGAGATCGTCGTGCTACAGCTGTAGAAATCAGAAATAGACTTCATCATGTTCGGAATACCAATGTAAGCGAACGTACAGTTAGACGAAGACTTGGAGAAGCCAATCTTACCAGTCGCAGACCTGCAACAGGTCCAGAGCTTCTTAGGCGTCATCGTGTTGCGCGACTTCGGTTTGCCAGAAATCATGAGCACTGGGGTGAAAATGATTGGGGCGAATTTTATTTACTGATGAGTCCAGGTTTAGCCTGCGATCTCCAGATGGTCGCGAGAGAGTATGGCGAAGACCACAAGAGCGTTTTGCAGAATGTACCTTCAGTCCTAGAGTAGGATACCAAGGAGGTTCAGTAATGGTGTGGGCTGGAATTTCTCTGGAGGCACACACTGAGTTGTACATCGTTCCAAGAGGCTCCTTAACTGCTGCCAGGTACATTGATGAAATTCTCCAAGATTTTGTTGTCCCGTATGTTGATTTTATTGGAAATAACTTTCTTCTGATGCATGATAATGCCAGACCTCATACCGCAAGAATCACTCAACAGTATTTAAATGATGTAAACATTCCTGTTTTGGAGTGGCCAGCGTTAAGTCCAGATGCGAACCCGATTGAACATGTTTGGGACATGCTTGGGCGAAGAATGCGAAGTCGTGTTCCTGCTCCTTTAACCATAAATCAGTTGAAACAAGCTCTTTTAGAGGAATGGGACCTTATTCCTCAAGAGGACATTCGCCATTTGATTTTAGGCACGCCACGGAGAATGCATGCAATCATTCGAGCTCGCGGGGGTAATACCCGTTATTAAAAATGCTCCTCATTAGTTTTTGCTCAAAAATCGTTCAAGTTTCGATTCATTTAAGGACATTTTGCCACAACACCAATGTGGGTTTATCGTTCTAATTTTTTAAATTGTAACAAAAGTTTTTATTTAAAAAAAGCGCCCAATTGATATTAGAAATTACTTAAAACATGTTGTTGTTTGCGTTTAACTTATTATAATAATAAACCATCGCAAAGTATTAAAATTTCACATTTTTTAAATAAAAATTGTAAGTGCTGCGTTTTTCGTGCCGGTGAGTGTAGAAACCCTGCCACTGGTGGAAGTAGACAGGCAAAATTATTTTTAGATTATAACACATTTCCATGTATTTTTAATAAAAAAGCTGGAGGTGCACCTATTTCACCTACATTCCCAGAATCTCTCCAGCCAATTTAATTCATTGTGCACGATTTAAAAAGATTGACACTTCATTCGAAAACGATTTGTAAAACGCGACACGCTGGGAAACGAATTGGTCCCCGGGCGACCGAAAAATTGTTTTCTGTCATTTTTGACCGCAAAACGTAAACAATATCGCAGACCACTGGCTTCCGTTTTCGGGGACACAACGAACCAGCTCGGGTTTCGAGGGAATCGAAGAAAGGCGCTCGAGATGCGGCATCGGGGGAATACCGCACCGACTAGAATGAGAGCCGGTGAATGTTTTTCTTAAAACTGTCGGGATTTTATAGAAAATAGAGATGCAGACGTTTGGTGGAATATGATTAATTGTTGTTGTTTTGATTGATCAGTTATTTGGTGGAACAGACCTGTCAGATGGTTCGCAGTAAAAATATATGATAGCCTTATTATACAGAAAGTAAGTGGTCTCATATTGGCGAATGTTAAAAGAAATTATCTAAAGTATCCGCATCTAAACTCATTTGGCGACTGAGATTTCCAAACTAAAATATTTTTATGTTTATGTATCATTCAATGAGACTTTTCGCGATTTAGTAAAACATGTTCCTTGTTTCTGTGTGAACAGAATGATGCCACTTGTTGAGTCATGTTTCAAAACTTGTCAACATGTTGCTCATCATTAGGTAGCTAGTAAAACATGTTCCTTCTTTCTGTGTGAACAGAATGATTCCACTTGTTGAGTCATGTTTCAAAACTTGTCAACATGTTGCTCATCATATAGGTAGAGGTAGCTATACACATATATAGATTGAAAGGTTCTATAAATTGTAAATGTACAAATTTTTCGGCGAGCCTACTCAGTTGTTACCTACGCCAATGTTAATTCTCAATGCCCTTTCATTGAACATGCCACGTGTTGGAATGGAGAGAATCCAGCTGTGAACACGAGACTTCGGGAAACGCTGTCCATCCCAAAATCAATCGCATAGCGAGCCAATCTAGTTGACGTCACCGGCTGCGTCACTGGGTTCCTGTCGATGTCGGGTGTTTGCTTTCTGCCCTTTGAACTGGATTATGAACTGTGCAGTGAGGGTCCAGAGGCGTCCAGAGGGAGCAGGAAGCTAGGTATATAGCACAGTTTTATTAGCGATTTGAACTATTAAAATTAAAGGCGGCACGGGCGTAGCCAGGATTTAGTTTTGGGGGGGGGGTTAGTTTGAGAAGTAAATAAAACAACAAAAATATACTTACATGAAATTTAATATCTATATATTCATCCGAAAAACTACGACATATTTATAAAGTTCTTAACTTTAAATGAAATGGATAAATTAATTTCGTTCCTCTGCGCTAAATCTAAAACCATTAAAGAAGAAATCTTCGGCTTTTTCTTTTAAATATATCCACTACTTCATCTGCATGAATTTCTGTTCCATAGTGAATGTTCATTAGAGCCAAACCATTAAGTCTGTTTTCACTTGTAGTGTTTCGTAAATCGTTTTTCAGTCTCCTTAGGCTCGAGAAAGACCTTTCTGGGGTAGCAGTGGATACAGGAATGGTAGCCAAGATTTATAGTAATGAGTAAATATTAGGATAAAGGTTTTTATCGCACATATCTAGGCATTCCAAACTAGATTTCGGGGTAGGCAGTTTTCTTATCAGCATGCAAGGTAGCTGAAGCTTTGATATCTAAATCCAAATTTGTTTCTTTTTCTTTATTAGAAACCCCTTGACCTTGACTACACCACTTTTTCCAGTAGTCCATACCTTTAGGTTTATCACCCTTCCTTTTTTTCCCCTCCATTTTTCGACAGTAATAATGATTCACGTATCTATCCTTAACAAGGTTATCGAATAACAGTGCACTAAAATTACTCACTTACACGGTACACTTCATTCTCTTCACTATTCGTTCACCACTTTTCACTTTTATCCGCTTCGAGTTTGCATGGAACAATACTGCCGTAAGCGCGGTCACGCGCCGCTTATATAGCAGCCCAGTAGCCGTCCAGAAACTTCCACGAACTTACACAAAGTTCCGCTCATTTCGACCGAGGGGCGTGGCGAATAATCGAGAAACAACGCAAAGTGTCCCTACAATACAAAATAGTTCGGCTGCAACTGCGTCTGCCTCTCGTCAAAAGATGGCGCTAGGCGCTACTATTACTACATAATATATACTCAAACGTAATAATAATTTAACTCTTCACTCCTCGTATTTTTTCGGTATAATATTAGGTAATATTTTGCTTATTTCGGGGGGGGGGGTTTGAACCCCCGAAACCCCCCCCTTGGCTACGCCCGTGAAAGGCCGGTACATAATTAATATTCCTAGATAAATGAGTGTTGAGTCTTTTTTTTAACCTCTGAAAGTATGAGGTTATAGTGTGCAAAATCGGTTCATTTTAGGAAGTTTCTCCTATTTCCCGACGAGATATACAAAAAGTAGCTAAGCTGTTCAGGGCTCAATTTTCGAGGAAAGTTGGATGCCGCAAACCACATCCCGATATCTTGATCTCAAAATATCACATTTTCTTAGAGGGCCCTACTTTTTGTATTTGTGACTTTTCCATTTTCATGAAAACATTCTTGAGGCATTTTTTATGAGTAACTTAGGTACTGAGGACGAAGGCAAGTTTCAAAATGTTTTCGATCTGAAGTTATAACGAAATAGTTATTTATGTACCAAGGCACTGAAGTTCAACTTTTTATGACTCATGTGGAGTTTAGTTGCTGAGGCCTCTGGCCGAGGCAAATAACCAATAATGATGTAATATCACAACGAAAAATTCCAAAATATATGTGATCCTACCACCTTTCTGTATTTTCACGCAACAAATTACGCGAATTCGAAGGCACAAGCAATTACAGGCGCGTCGTCTAAAATTCTAGTAACAAGTGCGGATACATCTGCTTACGCTGCTGAGCTGCAGCTTCAGTCAAAGAGGGGATGTGCTGACTGAAGCTGCAAATGTGCTGTTGGCTCCTGCCTGGACTTCATTTGTTGCTTCCCAAATCATGCCTATCTTTTGATTTGGTTAATGTTACACCGTACTGATGATTGCCAAATAGCATGAAACACGTGTATGCGGTTACCAGTTTTTTCTTTTTGTTAACTTTGAGTGTTTGCCCATTATCACCTTATCTTTTATATATATATATATATATATATATATATATATATATATATATATATATATATATATATATATATAAGAAAAATCAAACTTACGTATTTAAAATTCGTAATTGTACTTCTAATTTACACCTTATCTTAGTAGAAAAAATAATAAAAAAAATGTTAATAAATTTTATTAACATTTTTTTAATAAATTTTATTAACATTTTTTTCTAATCTAAAAAATAAATAAGTTAAAGGAAATAGAGGTATCCCCATATTAAAGTACCCATTTTAATATATAAAACATATAAACATACATAAAATTTGAGGTTAAATTACTATCATCAGGTAAGCACCTGTCACCAAATAACTTTTGTTAACACGATAGGTAGGTTCCGCGTGCAAATCCCCACACAGCCCATATTGTTGGACTTAATAATTCATTTAAAATCACAAATAACAACAAAAAAAAACACCATTCAACAATACTTAATTAAAGTGATTTGGTGACAGATACTTACTTCATGATGTAATTTAATTGATCCCAAAGATAGCAAATCATGGTCAACTAAAGAAAAATTCCATCAGTTCCTCGTTTGAATTTTATGCCCATATTAAATGGGTGTTTTAATATGGGAAACCCTGTACAATGTTGTATGTATAAGTCACTTCCTATATATTAGAGCATACAAAATACACAATCAATGAAAAAAACAAAGAAAAAGTACTGAAATTTTACATAATAAAATGTGGTATATTAATTATAAAATTATGTAGTTTTCTCTAAATCCACGAAAAGATGGTAAAATCACATAATAATACATGGTAAGTTACTTTTAAGATTATGTAACTTTCCAAATTAAAATGTGTAGATGCATGTAACAATATTGAAAATTACATAAAAGAATACGTTCTTTTACACGTTTTTTTAAATACCTAATTGTACAGAAATGTTTATGGAAAATGACATAATCATAAACAGAAAATTTACTGGAAAATATAAGTATGTAAATTTCACTACAAATTTTATTATGGAAATCTGTTTTACACAGAGTTATGGAACTTTACACAACCTAACGTTGGTCGTAATTTAACCAACGTTAAATTGTATAATATTACAATTCCTTTTTTTCCGTGCAGCCTCGAACAGAAAAACCAAACCGCTGCTTGTTGTGCAGCCGCCATAACAAATCTATTGATATTCAAACCTACTAAAATATTTATATCTACTGAAAGATTGCGCTGCTATAGGTAACAATTTCGCAATGTATACGAAAAGTTAAATGGGCCTTTTGTGGCCGGGTTTTGAATATTTGGTCACTTTTGACGGGCGATGGCTCCGCGTCTAACGTTTGATGTTTACATCTCGCTAAGGCCTATATACTTATTGAAAAAATCGTACAATAATGGGCTACTTCAGTGCCGATTTCTGAGCTTTTAATGACGATTTTGGGACACTTCACTGCCGATTTCAAGAAAAATCATTGAAATAAAAAAATAGCGTTGACTGACGTATTTATAAGACGTCTCACGGCTATAGCTTCGTATATTATATTACAATTCAATATTATTGAAGACTAAAGGAACACAGTGCCAATTAATAAGAAAAACACCAATTTCCTATTATTAAGGGCTTTACCAAATTTGAATCCGCACTGATGAGTTTCTTTGATCGGGATATCAAGGTAACATGTATGGTCTTGGTCTTGTTGATGGATGATGATCAATTTTGTTTCAATTAAGGTGGTATATATAAAAAAGGTGGGGGTGTAGACTACGAGGTCACATAAGGCCACTCTGGATTTAACTCATTTTCATTAGATATTTCTTAGTTTGAGTCCATGCCGATGCAGGAGCTTCATCCATAGAACATGAACACCCAGTGTTCATTATGTCCTCCTACCAATGTTTTGGTTAAAAACAACAATGGTAATAATCGTCTATTGGGTAGGTACTGTCATCCATTATTCCAATCTAAAAATTCGAAAGACCGACACCGCCCTCCGCGTACAAGATCATTGAGAAGCCGATGTTTATTCGCGCTTCCAATCCGTGCGGCCATTCATGCCAACAATGGCCGGTCTGGTCGTAGCGCATAAAGTCCCCGCCGCTATAAACAAAATTACGTTATTTATGTTACATGACGACATGTTTTCAGACGTCCGGTATATACGCCGCCCCGCATTACGGCCATTGTGGCGGCCGGACTAGATGAAATATTTTGCTATTCAGGGCCGACAATAGATGCTCGAGAGGCATAGGGCCCGCAACTAACGCTTGGCTTGTACGTAGAGGGCATGGATATTTAGTACTACGTTGGGAATCGGGAACCTTTGGCACTTAGAAAATACTTCTTTTGCTTAACTCCACACACCAAAACTTTGTTTTTGCACTCGATGCGCGTTTCGCTAACCATGCATGTAGCATCATCAGATCAGATTAAATCTAATCTAATTATTCCTAACCTATTATATTTATACTGTGAACTATCTACTATATTATTCTTAAGTTTCTCCCTGACAGTTTAAAGGGGCTGTAGGCATAATTGGTCCCTTATCTTAATGTTAATATTACAAGCTTCACGCCTATGTTATTAGTTTGTGGGTCGAATCTTGCAAGCTGAATTAGAACCACTTCCCGACATCGATATACATCTTTAGTTCCGGTGACAATCCAATTATGCAATACCGTAAAACGGGGTTACTTTGCAAAAGTTAAAATATTTTAAATCCAGTATGGCTTTTTTTTTTGTGAAAGGCAATTGTATAGGTCATAAAACAAGTGTACCTACGTTTCGAACTAGGTTTAACGCGTCACTAAAAGGTGGCACCAATGACGTCAAAACCTATAGACGTGGTGCCCCATTGTTAAAATGCCTTTTATTTTGACTCCAACATTAAATATATCCATACTACTCTAAAAACATGCTACAAACAAAGACAGAAAGTCAACCATCAACCAACTATACACCCGGTGATTCTCGGTTATAGTTCCTCCACAATCACACTTAGATATCGCATGTTTTTTCTTGTTTGGGGGCGCCGGAAGCATCGGAACCTCACCAGAAGACTCGGGGGATGGTCTAACGACGCCAGCCTCCGAGCCCAGAGTCGAAATAAGTTCGCTACGGCTCGACAAAAAGGGGCAATTTCTGACAATCTCGCGACATTTTCGAAAAAATTTAATGGAGCGCTTAGATTGTGATTAGTTCTGGGCGTCAAGCGTTTATCAAAACAAACCTGTCTATAGGTTCTGACGTCATTGGGTGGCACTCATTTTAATTATGGTGCAAAGTATACCTATATACCCTACATAAGAGGGATACTTTGCACTATTTGGAATTTGAATTATTTTTAGCCGGTAAACTGACACTAATGCAAAGAAACCCGACGTAAATATTTACTTTGCACCACAATGGATACGTAGGATTTTTTCCGCATATTTAATTACTTCATTTGGCCAATAATGGCATTTAAAGCTGCTATTTTTTATTGGGGTGACAACCCCCTTAATATGGATATCAAAGAGAGGGCTTGAAGAGTAGAAAACTATAAAGTTAGTGACATCACACTAAATTCAATATGGCCGCCGCTCCAAGATGGCGGATTACATTTTCTTTTTAATCTCCTTAACATGGGTATGAAATGAATGGTCTTGAAGAGTAGACACCACTGAAAGTGGCGAGTAGACACCACTAAAAGTGGTGCAAAGTATCCCCAATTTTCTAGAAAACCGTTATTATAATAAAAAAATTATTTATTCTTCGATTTCGAATTCTAATAATTTTGTTTTTTTTATTATATGTATAAACAATAGTGGGTACATGCAATTAAATGTATTCTTACCGTTTCTTATCAGCTAGAAATTTCTTCGCAATACAATTTTGGGGTGGGGAACTATAAAACAACGAAATTTTGAGGTTAAGATACCGGTAAGAGCTGATACAACTAAATGGCGGGAGGGGGAGTCTAACCTGTTGCTATTACTTATTGCAGCTCCATCTGTTAGTAGAAAATGTTATAAAGTGAAAAAATCCAAATTAGAGGAAATAAGTGTCTATAAATAACATTTACAACATTGGTACAAAGTTATCCTGACAGGTGCAAAGTAACCCCGTTTTACGGTACTCAATATTGTAATACTTTCAAAATGGCCGTCGCCACAAGATGGCGGATGATGTATTTTTTGTCAACCCCCTTAATATGGGTATCAAATGAAAGGGCTTGAAAAGTAGAAAACAATAAAGTTTACACTAAATTAAATATGGCCGCCGCTCTAAGATGGCGGATGATGTATTTTTGGTCAACCCCCTTAATATGGGTATCAAATGAAAGGGCTTGAAAAGTAGAAAACAATAAAGTTAGTGACATCACACTAAATTCAATATGGCCGCCGCTCCAAGATGGCGGATTACCTTTTCTTTTAAATATAGTAGAAAACGATAAAGTTATATAGTGACTTCACATACTAAATTCAATACGGCCGCCGCTTCAAGATGGCGGATTACCTATTTGATACCCAACATGGGTAGAAAACAATAAGTTGAACGACTTCATACGAAATTCAATATGGCGGCTGCCCCAAGATGGCGGACTAAATTTTCTTACCGCACCTTCCTGACATGGTAATCAAATAGGTATCTACTAAAAAGCACAAAATAAAATTGAAAATAAAAAAAACCTTTTGAAAACAAGCTTATAATATTTAAGCCATATGTACTAAAAACGAATAAAATAAGTTTAGGTTTTCGTTAAGATAATTCAATTCCAAATTGCGACAAGTTTTTGCAACATTTTTTTGCATCAACATTTCACGCGACAAGCTTTTCAATTTGCAAAAACTTGTCCCAATTTGGAATTGAATTATTTTAACGAAAACCTAAACTTATTTTATTCGGCATAAATAAAAGCTTGTTTTTTTTATGTTTTGACTTTGATGGTTGTTATTACCAATATTTTGGAAATTTGATTTATGCATGTTTCTCTAATAAAACCTTATTTTGTTGATTCAGGTAGATTTTTAATGTTTCTTTCAATATTAGCAATTATATCTGAGAGATTGTTATTTGGTGGTAATGCAAATTTTAAACTTTTGTTTAAGAGATCTGTTTTAGCTTTATTGAAAGATTGAGAAGATTGATTGTCGATAATGGCTATGGTTTCCTGAGAAAATTTCTTCACTGAGTTGTTTCTTAAAAGATCTTTAAGTTTACTTGGTTTTCTTTTTAAACTTCGTGTCTATGACTACAAACATTTTTCTCTGGAACTCGACCATGCTAGGATAGATAGAGATAAGTAGATTAGACTTAATCATCTCCTGATGATGATGCTAACATGGTTAGCGAAACGCGCATCGAGTGCAAAAACAAAGTTTTGGTGAGTGGAGTTATATAAGCAAAAGAAGTAGGTATGGATATTTAGACAAAAGCACACAAGAAATCATAGACAGGCAATAGTGCATGTTGTTGGAGGTGTCATCTCGCAAAACCGAAAATGGTGCGATACTTTAAATACCTATAGTATATTATATGTTCTTCTTTACCTTCCCTTTGGCCCTGGGCACTAAAACCCAGCAACCATTAATCAGATCGTACCCAAAATTATCACTTTTTCGCACCCATAAATCTTTTCTCGAATCTATCGCGCCGCCGAAATCCCCACGCTGCCCTTCCGGATCAGCACCGCAAATCTCGACAAATCGTCTTCCGAATTTCGGATCTACGGAGGAGACGACCAGCTGGGGCCTATAACACAATGCTTACAACTGTAACAAGTTTACAAGTTATTAGTAATTCGCTTATACCTACAAGTACCTCAATTTTCTGTAACACAATATTATTTTCTACACTTGTACTTATCAGTAAAATATTCTACACTTGTACATGTAGTTGCTACTGGAGATATCACGTGGTTTTGTTTAGATCGGACGTTCTTGGCGTAAAGGCCGTGGTAATTCCTTCTAAGTATCTTTTTTGTCGCAATTATGTAGGTACATACATATGATATCGCTATATAACGTGTTTTAACGTGTTTTTTCCGCGTTGGTAGTGAACTTAAAGAAAAATAGTATAGGTAGCTATGGCTGGAAGACAAGTAACCATTGAGAGAAAGTTGCATTTTTTACAAAAGGTTAAAGAAAACAAAGAAATTCTATTCGGTGCCTTTTCCGATAGATTGAAAAAAACAGACAAAGTTGAGAAATGGAAAGAACTGGCAAATTTAGCAAAGAGTGTTTGTTTAATACCTTCCGATAAAGATTGGACATATGCCAGAGACATACTATGGCAAAATATGAAAAAAACTACAATGGTAAGTATAAGAACGTATTATTTGCAACTTGTGAATATTTTTTCTACCCGTATATTTAGATTGTATTTATATTTACGGCTATATATTTTATAAAAAGTTAAATCACGGGTATTCAGCCATTCATTGAATGCTTCCCATGTCGGTCAACGTAAGCGGGTTCGTTAATCGTGGGAGCATCGATATTTATGAGGGTTCCATCTACAGCTCCACAAACTTCAGGAAATCCTGCCAAATTATGAAAGCGTTCCACCACGTTCCATGTATTGGCGGGCCATCGAATTACTGCATCAAATTTTAGTTCGTTTACGGCAGTAACAACTTCATGGACACATCTGCAGACAGTCATCTTTGACACTCCATGCATGTCACATACCCCATGGTACTGCCCTCCGTTTCCAAACCAGTGCACAGCAATAAGTAGCTTCTGTAATGGCGACAAGCCATACCATCGAATCGTTTGATTAGCGATTGCCGGGCCTATATCTTGAAGAAGAGTTTCACACTGTTCTCGATTAACTCTGAACCTTTCCACAAATTCCCCGTCTGTCAGTATCAAAAAATTAATTCTCTCCCGATACCGATACACTGCAGGAGCATTTTCGTTGTCACTTTCAGAGTCACTTGACCACATATTGATAGTAAAATGAATACGTTCACAGTGAAATACTTCACTATACTGAATCTACTCAACGTTCCAGTTAGGTAGAAAATTATTTACAATTGTTCATAATTCCGTAACACAACAGTACAAGTGTGGTCGTTGTGTTATGGAAAGAAACTACAAGTGTACAGAAAGTTCAGTAATTACAAGTGCCCCGCTAGCTACTACAAGTATCTTTGTGTTACGGAATATCTACACTTGTATAATTTATTTATACACTTGTTGGACTTGTAGTGTTTGTGTTATAGGCCCCAGGTGGTCCCAGAGCGGGCCACAGTACCTACACGACCCGGTTGACTAGATTAGTCACGCCTCTATTGCTCCTCTTCTAGGCACTATAATGCGTGTAGTTTAGTGCAGTTAGTTTGCCCAAGAAAAATTTTATAGTAGTTGAAATTTTTTGATAATCTCCAGAATATTATATATACGCATCTAAATATATTTTCAACATTTTATGGATAATATTCAAGAATTCACCAGAAAAACATCAAAAATTCTATGTGATATCTGAGAAAACTTCACCCAATTTTAATGCGTAACAGATGTGCTATACACAGCAATTTAAGAGGCTTACAAAAAATAATAAACAATTTTTTTTGGTATAAATTAATTTTATTTATTCAAAATATGAATCGCAGAATGTGTTTTTTGAAGACTTTGGCGTCTATCTCTAACGACAGATCGACTATAATATATCGGTAAATCTCCACAGTTTCTACAATCCTCCGTGTTAGTACAGCACTATACATATAGAATGAAAAAAATTATATTTCTCATTTTTCAACAATATCATCCTCGAAACTTTAAAGTAAAATAGCCTTATTTGACAAAAAAAATAGCAAATTTTCAAGAAGCCCCGTTAGGGATTTTTTTGTGACAAAATGTTATTAAGACAACTTGTTCAGAATGAAAAACTGAGTAAAATTGCAAAATTTCAAAAGACTAGACCTACTTTGATTTTTAGATTTATCTCCCACTTTTTTCTTAGAAAAGTGTCTTTTCTGAAGCTTTCACGTCAAAATTTTATTTTTTTACAATTATCAAGTTTCATTAATCAAGTTTTGAGGTGAAAGCTCCAGAAAGGACACATTTCTAAGAAAAAAGTGGGAGAAAAAGGCAAAAAAGCTATAAATCAAAGTATAGGCCTAAATTTTTGAAATTTTGCAGTTCTACTCAGTGTTTCATTCTGAACAAGTTTCCTTAATAACATTTTGTCGTAAAAAAATCCTTAATAAGGGTTTCTTGAAATTTTCTTAAATTTATTTGTGGCGCAAACAGATCCATTTAATTTTTAATTGGGTTTTTCGCCACCAAACTGATTGAAAGACAACTTTTTCAAGTTGAGAAAGGAGGAAGATTTATTCTCCGAAAGCTCAGAAAACAAATTTGTTGAAGTTATTTTTTGAATTAGTGAATTTATGAATTTTCGAGGCAACTTGAAAAAGTTGTCTTTCAATCAGTTTGGTGGCGAAAAACCCAATTAAAAATTAAATGAAGGGTTTGTTGAAAATTAGCTTATTTAAAAAATCATAGCAGGCCAATCAATTATACACAGTAAAAAATGGGTGGAATAGTACATAACCTTACGTGAAATAAATTACATCACTTATTCTGTACGTGCACTATAAAATATGTAATTTCGCGGTTTTATGCTATTTTCCACAAAAACTGAGAAGTTCGTATGTAAAATGGAAAAAATACATAAAAATTGTGGAATTTTAAATCCCAAATATAAGTCTGTAATGTCACAATGAAAAATTCCATAATTATGTAATATCACAATGAAAAATTCCAAAATATATGTGATCCTACGTCATTTCTGTATGTGCACGCAACAAATTACGCGAATTCATAGGCACAAGCACTACAGGCGCGTCGCCAACGTCGTGAATCACACGGCAAAGGGTCTCGTCAGTTTCTCATCATCCTCAGTATTCCTCAGACTCGGTTCTAAAATTCTAGTAACAAGTGCGACATGCTTACGCCGCTGAGCTTTTTACGGACGAAGAGAAGTGAAAAGCCAGTGTTGTGGATGAACATTCCTGTGTCTATAAGTGGGTACGTGTTGTTTAGTGTTTATTTATACGTGCATCCAGATAGGATAAGGTCAGTTTTCAAAATCATGATATACCGACTTATGTAAATACTTATTATAAAACAGTAGGTATAACGTTTTTTTGATGTTCCTTAATTTGGTTTGTCTAATAAATCGTTCAAAAATATACCGGTATTTTTATTTCTAATTCTGAATGTTCCGGAGGGAGCGTATCTATACAGAGAAAATTTTTTCGAAGTTGTAAATGTTGCGAAAAAAACTAAATGTATTTCACTAGATGATGTGTACTGTAGACTGTAGGTACCTATATACAACATTTCGCGTGTTTGAATAATTTCTTTATTTTTCAAGTTAAAAAAAATGCAAAAGTTATAGGAAATTGTCTGGGCTTAACCTAGAAGAAACTTATATACGACGATTTCCAGATAAGATCCAAACTTTAAGGAAATACCCTATAGGTACTTTATGCATTTTTTAAATCTGCTGTCGATATTAAAAATTTCAGTTTACAAAATAACAATTGAACTAAGTATTAAATATGTGATAATGTTATAATATTTTTGGCAAAATAATAATAATATAATAATAATAATAATTCTCACCCTCACAATACTCCAAACTAGGAGTACCCCAGAAGCAACCACATGCTTGTGCGGGGGAGGGGGGCAATTACTATTATTTTGTCTTCGTTGCCATTTGCGGCTAGGGCCGACTTTTTTCCCGATAGAACTATAAATGAACAATATATTTCAAAATGCAAATAATAATAATAATATATAATAAAAATCAAAATTATTTCAACTTCGTAATTGTACGTATAATCTACACCTTAGTATCTTATTTCTTAACTTTATTTTTCTAATCTAAAAAATAAATAAGTTAAAGAAAATAGAGATTTCCGCATATTAAAGAACCCATTTTAATATACTCATAAAATTTTAGGTTAAATTACTGTTAACACGATAGGTTCCGCGTGCAAATCTCCACACAGCCCATATTGTTGGACTTAATAATTCATTTAAAATCACAAATAACAACAAAAAAACACCATTCAACAAAACTTAATAAAAGTGATTTGGTGACAGATGCTTACTTCATGATGTAATTTAATTAATCCCAAAGATAGTGAATCATGGTCATCTAAAAAAAATTCCATCAGTTCCTCGTGTGAATCATATTAAAATGGGTGTTTTAATATGGGAAACCCTGTACAATGTTGTATGTATAAGTCACTTCCTGTAATAATTTTTGTAGGCTCGCTCCGGAACACCCTATAGGTATGAGAGCATCAAGAATACAGAATAAATGAAAAAAACAAAGAAAAAGTACTGAAATTTTACATAATAAAATGTGGTATATTAATTAGAAAAATATGTAGTTTTTTTTTTTTAATCCACGAATAGATGGTAAAATCACATAATAACACATGGTAAGTTACATTTAAGATTATGTAACTTTCCAAATTAAAATGTGAAAATGCATGTAACATCCTTGAAAAAAACATAAAAGCATAATGTTTACACGATTTTTTTTTAAATATACCTAATTGTACAGAAATGTTTATGGAAAATGACATAATCATAAATAGAAAATTTATTGGAAAATTTATGTAAATTTCATTACATATTTTATTATGGAAATCTGTTTTACACAGAGTTACGGAACTTTACACAACATAACGTTGGTCGTAATTTAACCAACGTTAAATTGTGTAATATTACAATTCCTTTTTTGCCGTGTATACCCCATCCAAATACCAAAGTTATGAGATACTCTCCCTTGGGACTACCAATTGTTTTCCGTGTCCTTCATATAGTTCTGAGGTGTCCAGTATAAAATTGGGACACACTGTATATGTAAATAAAATAAACCTTAAATTGGTAAGACACGAAAATGTATTTCGAAAATCAGATCCAGCTTTAATCTCTAAAATTTGTTCCAGGATCATATTGAATTATAAATATAGGTACTACTGGCGCTGAAAACGAAAAAACCGTAAACAGCAAGAAAATGAAAAGACACAACTTCCTAAATAACAATTGTTATGACAGTCCTAGAAATTTTCCTCACAATTCCCAATTCCCGTATCGAATGCATCAGCAGAGCAGGTCGTTTTCTTTTCTCAAGAGAACTAAAAATTATTTAAGGACTACTAATGAGAAGAAAAATTAGAGGCCCTCTCGTTATTACAAATAGAAAGCCACTGTTTAGAAAAATTAAACACGGATGACGTAATAAATAACTTTGCAAAGAATGCCAGAAAAAAAATGTAAACTATAATTCATGTTTTTTATGATTTAAATATTTTTTATGCGATTTAAAATACTTAATTTTATTTTTCAGAGTTATATTTATGTTTTTAATGTTTTCATGTTTTATGCTTTTATACTTTTAAAAATGTTTTATCAGGCATGCTTGTTGTGTTTTTTTAACTGCAAGAACAATAGGGCCTAGGGCCCGATAGTTTGTAGCGCCTCAGGGCCCGAACACTACTTAATCCGGCTCTGGCTTTCTCAAGTTTAGAATAGATATCGTGTTCAGACCAAACCTCTTCCAGCAATGTTTCTATTTTTGGTAGATACACCTACAACAATAACGACTGGGTTGTTGTCAGCCGCGAAGATAAGCGTTATTTAAAAAAAATACTGAATACAAAAAAAGAGTTTTCGAAAAAATGTAAGTTTTCGAAAAAATGTAGGTATTTAATAAAGTTCTGGCTTTGATGACTTTTCTGTAGATACTATATCCTCGACTTCGACTTTGTATAACGTATACACACCTAACAGCAAGGGGTAGAAGTAGGGATGGGGTAATCAATGGGGTATGCATATATTTATAAAGACTGTTGCCATCGCATGCAGGCACTTCGGCGTCTTCCGTGTGCCATTTTCCGAACCATTTCCCTCGGTGCAGGCCGAGCACGTATAGCGGTGCACGCGATGGGGGCCGAGCCCCGGCCAACGCCTCCCATAGAGGTGTCGAAGACACTCCCACGAGGCCCGCGTGCGTCGCGTATGTGCCACAGTGGCGTAGGCACTCACCACCGGTACGATGATTCATTGCCTCACGGAGCTCGCTTTCTTGAAAAATCGGCGGAGAAGAAGACGATGACACAGGGCACGGGCGTAGCCAGGATTTAGTTTTGGGGGATGGGGGTTTAGTTTGAGAAGTAAATAAAACAACAAAAATATACTTACATGAAATTTAATATCTATATATTCATCCGAAAAACTACGACATATTTATAAAGTTCTTAACTTTAAATGAAATGGATAAATTAATTTCGTTCCTCTGCGCTAAATCTAAAACCATTAAAGAAGAAATCTTCGGTTTTAATATATCCACTACTTCATCTGCATGAATTTCTTTTCTATAGTGAATGTTCATTAGAGCCAAACCATTAAGTCTGTTTTTACTTGTAGTGTTTCGTAAATAGTTTTTCAGTCTCCTTAGGCTCGACAAAGACCTTTCTGGGGTAGCAGTGGATTTACAGGAATGGTAGCCAAGATTTGTAGTAATGTGTAAATATTAGAATAAAGGTTTTTATCGCACATATCTAGGCATTCCAAACTAGATTTCGGGGTAGGCAAGTTTGGCTGCAACTGCGTCTGCCTCTCGTCAAAAGATGGCGCTAGGCGCTACTATTACTACATATATTCAAACGTAATAATAATTTAACTCTTCACTCCTCGTATTTTTAGGTAATATTTTGCTTATTTCGGGGGGGAGGGGTTGATAATAGCCTCAACGTCAACAACGTAAGCAATGTTTTGTTTCCAAAGGCAACTTGATATTATTTTATTTTTACTTTTATTTAAACTCGTTGAATGTTGTGCCTAAAACTTTTAGGACATACGTTACATTTTGACGTACCTGCTAGATGGCCATTTTGGATAATTTGTGGTATGTCATTTTAAAGGTCTTTTAGTCGCACTGACTGTTTTTTTTATTTAAGCGAAATCTGACCAAGGAAAAAAGTAATAAGTATAGGTACCTACTTAAATTTGAAAAATTGTACAACGTCAACTTTAATAAAGAAAGCTACAATATTGTTTCAAAATGACCTCTATCTGCTCCCTGACACAAATAAATCCCATTTTATAACTATTACATCACATTAAATAATCACCTATATCAAAGACTAATAAACCAGATGTCACAGGCTCTCTCTAAGTGATTGTGGGAGAGGTTACTGAATTATCTACTGTCATGTTGTACGCACATGTTCTATGCTCCAACAACTACTCTTATTAGGGATTGTTCGAACTAGAGCAACTCCCATCTCTAATTCACAAGTTCTAACCTCAGACAAATAATAAACCTAAAGGCTGCATTGTAATCAGCCAACATAAAAAAAGCCTACTCAAAACAAAAACAACAAATTTGACACTTAAGCCTGCATCATATGATAACCAGAGGTTACCTTTCCTATGCCACAAATCGAACACTTTACTTTTATCATTGTTCTTAAAACTACACTAATTCACTAATTACTAACTTAACTATATCTCTTTTGTCCAATATCCCCAAAATCTCCTCAAAAAAAGAATAACACAGAAGTAAACACTCGAAACACATCAGCGCAAACCGGCGAAATCTCGATGAACTCTGGATCAGCTGTTGGGGCATAATAAAGTAAATGCGCATCGATCACAAAGAGTTCGTGCAACGTTGCCACTTTAGCCAGAATAAGCAATTCATTAAGGATATTATTTATAGACCAAGTAGGATCAGTAAATTCACAAAGTCATAGTAAAATTTATTGTTAAATGATAACTGTCCAATTTTTTACTATATGTAGATTGTAGATATCAACTATATAATTGTTCCAAATTGATGTTTTTTAACGTTTGGCTATGGTGCAATCATTGCATTGTTTTGTTTTAGATTTCTGTTATTTAACTGAGACAAATAATGTTACTAAACATTTTTTATATTGGCAGGGTCTGTATTGTATTAAATTTATTAGTCTATGTTTATTATTTGTCTGAGTTTCTAACCCTACGCGACTCAGCTTGGAACACCTCTATATAGGACGTTGATTTTCATGGATCCCTTCTCACTCAAAAGTAGATTTTAGGCGAATAACCATTAATAACCGGTAAATACCAAACACGTTTACGCGATTCGGTTATTGTTGGTTTCAGCTCTCTGACGTCACAAAGAAGTCCTTCATACGTCATCGTTATAACCGACAATAACCGCGGTATTTACTCAACTCAGGAGCAGGGTAATTACCGTGGTTATTGAAAACAACAAATGTCATTTGCTAGATTTGTCAATTTGTTGCGAGTTTGAATTTTTCAAAATATATTTGGCAAGTGTAGTGATTTCATATTTTCATCTAGATCCATAAAAATTAAAAAAAAAATGAATAGGAGCAAAAATATCTCTTTTGTGTACTTAAACGCTGAAGGCTGAAGGTGAAGAGGCTCCAAGTTGAAGTCGGAGATATGGAAATAGCAAGTCGTCTGTTAAATAAAATGAATATTTAGTGTCCCCATTATAATTTTAGAAGAAATGGCTCGTGGCATATGGGACAAAATGCTTTGGTAATTGGCAACACCAAACTAGTTTCCAATATCTAATGGAAATTATGTATCATGGGTCTTTCGGAGGTGTGTAGACCACGACAGGTACCTGTTTCGGGCTTGTTGGCCCTCATCAGGCAGACGTAGCGCACCTCACCGAAAAACCCAGATTACGTTGGCTAAGTGGAATAGGAAATAGTATAATGCGGTGAGCATTTGACATCCAACGCCATCTAGCTGGTACTGCCAAAACCAAAGCAATGTGAGTGTGTATATATCGACCGGTCGATCGACATATGAAAAGAACTCGGCAAAGCGGCGCGGCGCGGTGGAAAAATCAGAAGAAGCATACATACGGGGAGCCAAGATGAGGGCCAACAACCAACAAGCCCGAAACAGGTACGTGTCGTGGTCTGCACCCTCCGAAAGACCCATACATAATTTCCATTATAGATATTGGAAACTAGTTTGGTGTTGCCAATTACCAAAGCATTTTGTCCCATATGCCACGAGCCATTTCTTTTAAAAGATTCTGTTAAATGTAAGTTTATTACATGCTTTTATTCAGTGGCGTATTCAGGAGGGGGGGGGGCAAAGGGGGCAATTGCCCCCCCCCCCCCAGACCTGTCCAGATAAACGAGATTGGTAATATCAAAATTAATAATACCAAAAATTATATACTCCTGGCCTAATCTGAAAATGCAGTGAACACCAAACATCTACAATTTGTTATTTGTTTCATCTTGTCTTCTCGAAATTAAAATCTGTGCAGTAGATTTGAGAACGCGCCGCCGTATATTATGCACACACTCCGTCGGTCGCAGCACGTAACCGTAAATTAGGCAAAACAACCTACTAAACTTATTTTGCACAATTACAGTGTGCATCGCCACGCCAGAAAGAACATTTTCAAAACTGAAAATTTTAAAAATTTATATTAAAAACAATATTAGCGAAAACCCACTGAATGGGTTAACATTCCTTTATGTGTACCCTGAAATACCCATATCTCCAGAGGAGATATTTGACGAGCTCAAGACCAAAAAAAGAATACCTACTTGATTTTGTGATATAGATTTTACTGGTTTGAAGAAAAATTATTTTTATGTTATACAGGGTGTCCGGTAATAAATTAAAAAATTTAAAAAAATGGAAAATATGACGAAAAGTTCATATGAATAGGTCCGCAGATGTTTGGTTTTCGAGATGTAGGGTGTTGAAATTTAAATTTTATTTTCGATTTTTTTAAGTAACTTTTTGAGACGACAAAATTTTCTTGAAAAAAAAACAAGTTAATTAAGTAAACTGTCAAAAAATAAATGTGCTTGTTTATTTAAATTTTATTTTTAAATTTCTCGAAAACAGTCACCTTTGGCGTTATTCACCAAGTATACCTTTTTTGCTTAGAAAACGTTTGGAAAGAGGATACATCCACAAAATGGTAGTAAAAGTTTACTGTCAAAAAAGTTAGGGCAAATTAAATTAAATAATGATAGCGTATAGCCGAGCGTATAGCCCTCTACGGATTGCACCAAAAATAATACCAAATTATGACTTCCCTTCCCAAAAAAAACTCTGGCTACCAAACTTTGCAAGAAAATTTTGTCGTCTCAAAAAGTTACTTAAACAAAATTAAAAAAAAAAAACCTTGTTAAGGATAGATACGTGAATCATTATTACTGTCGAAAAATGGAGGGGAAAAAAAGGAAGGGTGATAAACCTAAAGGTATGGACTACTGGAAAAAGTGGTGTAGTCAAGGTCAAGGGGTTTCTAATAAGGAAACTAATTTGGATTTAGCTATCAAAGCTTCAGCTACCTTGCATGCTGATAAGAAGACTGCCTACCCCGAAATCTAGTTTGGAATGCCTAGATATGTGCGATAAAAACCTTTATCCTAATATTTACACATTACTACAAATCTTGGCTACCATTCCTGTATCCACTGCTACCCCAGAAAGGTCTTTCTCGAGCCTAAGGAGACTGAAAAACTATTTACGAAACACTACAAGTGAAAACAGACTTAATGGTTAATGAACATTCACTATGGAACAGAAATTCATGCAGATGAAGTAGTGGATATATTTAAAAGAAAAAGCCGAAGATTTCTTCTTTAATGGTTTTAGATTTAGCGCAGAGGAACGAAGTTAATTTATCCATTTCATTTAAAGTTAAGAACTTTATAAATATGTCGTAGTTTTTCGGATGAATATATAGATATTAAATTTCATGTAAGTATATTTTTGTTGTTTTATTTACTTCTCAAACTAACCCCCCCCCCCAAAAAAACTAAATCCTGGCTACGCCCGTGCATGATACAACCAACAAGGTAGTAGTATGCCATTTCTCCTTGGTTATTGGATTCAATGGTGACATTTGTTGGTTATTCAAGGGCTAAAACCAATGACAACCAGAAAGAAAACCGCGGTTAAAACCAGACGATCGCCTAAAATCGGCTAAAGTGTTCGAAGTGCGGCTACAAAAAAAATAAACTTTTTTGCCGGTATTTCCAGGTGCCTCCGCCGCCACTGTCCCCGCGGTACTAACCAGGTGTGACAATACCCGTTTCCCTCGACGTGCCCCCCCCCCCCCCCTCCGCCGGTCCCGACCAATGGAGCGCTGACATGTCGGCCAGCTGCCGCGCTTTTTTCCCCTGGGTGTCCCGATCACCATGGCGGCCCCGTGGTGGATTGGTGATTCAGTGAGTGCGGCCGAGGGATCGGCTGCGTCGTCGGCGAGGCCGACCGCGACCGCGTGCGCGCCGACCGCCGCCGCGATGCGGCGAAGACGCTGAGCGCAACATGGACATCAGGCCGTTCTTCGGGAGTTACCAGTTCCAAGGTGAGGGACGGCGGTGCGGGGGTGGTGGGCTGTCGGCGGAGGGTGCGGCTCGGGGGCTCTTTAAAATAAGGGGACCCAGCACGGCACATAGGAAAAGTTAAGCCCTGAGGGGAAGTTTGTTTTCTGTCGACTCCAAGGAGACCACAAGGGGGCCGGTACAAGGTTATGTTATATGTCAGTGTCCAACTGCCATCAGGTTCTATGTGACGTGCCAGTGCCAGAGATTCTAAAGGAGGCAAAATATTCCCCATCATAATTCACAATTTTTAACTTTTCTAACTTCCAGACACTCAGATGTGTCAATTAAAGGTAATGTGGCCGCCTGTGGTAGTCCCAATAATTGCAACCAGATTTTTCCTGTATCACCTTTAGTAATCCTACAATTCCCATTACCTGGGCATTACGTATAAGTAGGTAGTTCAAAACAAAAATCGTATTTCGACAATTTTAAATTATTAAGCAGGTAGTTTCAGTCAGGTCTTTTTTTAAAGAGTTTTTATCTTGTGAGGTACCTTGGGAGAGAAATAAAATTACAAAAATTTTATAATGAACACCGAGAAAAACTACATCATTAGAACTACTAGACCTAATCTTATTAGTCCATCCCGAAATCTGTGAAAGTTCTTTGGGTAGATACATTCAACAAGGGAAGAAAGTTCAAGTATACATATTACAAATGGATCGAGGAACCTGGTAACAAGGTGCAATATAGCGACAAAGTCTTAAATAAGCAAAATCGGCACTTACTGACTTACCATACTTATGCTCCCTTACTTTAAAGAGTCCCTGGGGCTGGCAATCCCGTGTCCAAAACTAGACAACATTCCTGATGCTTACCTAGACATCTAGGTAGGTATACATTGGGAATTGGAATTCTCTAAGTCGGAGATAAGGGGGTCCAAAAATATGACGACTAAACCCATGTTTTCCCTAATATATTTCAAAGTTTTCGTATGATGAACTTGAAAATTGGTACTTCATAGACGCGCCAGTGCGTGTAGTTTTTTAAAGCATTTAAATAAAATTTGTAGGTATAATATTATGAAGGTCCGCGCGACGCCTAAGACGCGGTCTTGTTTTACAAAGCAATGAAAGTAGTCCAAGCAGTAGGGTGCAGAGATATTCTGGGGCCCCCCGCAAAACTAGGCGCGGGGCCCCTCTTTTGTTAAGATAAATGAATAAAACACTGAGTTTTGTCGCAAATCACAAAAAATACGGAAACAAATCAAACTGATTTATTCCATAATATGAACGTAAAATACAAAAATATTATACCCTAACAATAAGTAACTATAAACGCCGTTTAAAAGTGAAAAACTGTTTGGTAATGTTGTCCAAATCCAAGCTGCTAGCCCTTTCATTCTCTTACTGATAAGAGAGGGAAGTTAGTCTTTCGTTAGCCATTTTCGATCGCAAAAACGGTTTTATTAGTTTTAATTTTGAAAAAGACCTTTCTACGGTTGAGGATGAAACAGGCAAACTCAATGATGGTAAACTTAAGAAAAGCGCACAAATCCAGTAAAACACTGGCCAAAAATGTGTTTTTTTTTTATTAAAATAAACTCTGCAAAAATTCTTATCGATGTTAAATTTTGTACTATTTCCTCTATATTTTATTAAGCACTAAACACATATAAATAATAATATAATAGTCGGATTATATACCAGTACCACAACTGCCACTGCGACTGGCCACTGCTTATTTATACAGTAGCCCTAGCTCAGAGATATACAGGGTGTAACTTAGGTACGTTAAAATATTTTAGGGTCGTGATCCTCAGCCAATTTTAACAACAAAAGTTCATATATAAACACGTGTACAAAAATTCTTCGTTTTCGATATACGGAGTGTTAAAATTTTCTAAAAAAAAAGTCTTTTCTCAAAACTTTTTTATTCTTATTTCGAGTTAAAACTAGTTATGTTGCCTTGAAACCTTCAAAATTTTGTTTTTAATTGAAAACAAGATCCTGATCTTTTCCCTACGCTTTTTAAATACCTGACATTTTTTGCAAGTACGATTAAATAAATTTAAAAAATCTAATTTGCCACGAAACGGCGATAGATACAAAATAAGTCAAGAAACACTTTTGTTCAGAAACAAAAGCTCCATCCAAAACTGCTACCTACTTTAATTTCGCACAGGGCCGTATTAACTTTCTTCTTAAATTTGTCTCCCGATTTACCCATATCTCCGCCACTGGTTCAATCTAGCGGTTGAAAATTACACATTTAAAAAGGTCTTAGCCAAACATGATGTGTACCAAATTTGGTTAAAAAAGCTCTACAAATAAAAGAAGTTATGGGAAAAAGACGATTTTTTAGAGTATTTTAACACCCCTTATATTAAATTCGAAGAATTTTTGGACACATGTTTATCTGAACTTTTTTTCTTAGAATTGGATGAGGACCATCTCCCTGAAATCTTTTAACATACTTAAGTAACACCCTGTATATCTCTGCCCTAGCTCTAACCTAAAACCTAACGTATCTATGATTTGTGGTTGTGGTCCTGGTCAGAAGGTTGGTTACACACAAAGCAACGACAATGGTAAAAGAGAGAACAATGAGCAGCGAGACAACGAGTGTACTACTGATAGGTGGAGCGGTGCCTGAGATTTCCCGATGATTTTTTGCTGTGGGCCCCGGGGCCCCTGGTAACTTGGGGCCCTCCCGCACCGCGAATTATTCAGAATGTTAAATCTAAATAGGTATATGAAATTATTCAATGAATACAAATAATGTTATTCAGGTAGGTACATTTTCATAGTTTAATATTTTTGCTCACAAAAGTATAGATTAACTTACAGTGAATAAGTTCACTTAAATAGTGGCAAATGTAATTCATTAACACAAAATTTTTAACATTCAAATAAATTAACATTCTATATTTGTCGATTTTAAATTGTGAACGAAACAGTTTTCTCTTTAGATAAATCTGATTTTGCACAAGCAATATTATGTGTAATGTGAAGAAAAAAATGTTTGATGTAACTTTTTTTATAGCAATCACCTGATATTATTCTACCGATTTTGTCGACGAAAAGGACGGATATATTTTTGACCACCCGTTCGCTTAAAGACCGTAGATTGCATTTTATCAATTTCACCCCGATCCCGTCGGATTCTCCACGACCCGGCCCGACAAAAGCCGCCGGTAATGACTCTTCGGCGGCGCCGGCTTTTGTTTGACTTTGGAAATCTCGGCTCACAGCTACCTGGCTTTAATCTGGCCGGGGCACCACCGCGCGATAACGCCTGTTTAGGCCCCTCGGAAGGCTTAATGATGATTTAATCGCGTTTGCAGGGGTGGGCCGGCCAATTTGGGCCCGTGGCAAATGCGGGCCGCGGGAAGCGGTCCGCGGGCGATGGGAGAACGGCTCGATTTTCGAATGATAAATGGAGAGGCCAAGTGGGCTCCGGAGGTCCTTTTCCTATAATCGAAATAACATATTTTCCATTAACAAAAAAGAAGTGCGTAGGTACACATTCCCCTAATAATTTAAGAAACGACTATTGTTTTTGAAAATGTTTCGAATTGTTATTAAAATTGATAGATTTCGATATAACGCTGATATAATACATTCTAGGTATTGAAACGTAGAATCGTCTCGCATATGGTTGTCCCATTTGAAAAAAAAATTATATTATATTTATTATAGCCTCTTACAAATAACAACAACTTTAGCTGCACCATCAAATAGGGGGCACTACTAGTTATCCTCATATAATTCAACTTCGGAAATGTGAATTTTTCTATTGATAATTAGTCTTTTTTGAGTTTTCAGTCACTCTCGGGAAATAACAAAGAAGTCCTAATTGAATTTCTTCATCGGCAATCAAAAATTTCCCTTGATTACAAACAACTTTTGTATGATTTTTTTTTATTATAATTCTTTGAAAACACCTTATTTTCATCTGTTTTAGCAATAATGAAAGATAGAAAAACTTTCCGTGCGCTGAACAAAAATACCGAATATATGGCTTTAAAATAGAAGTATACAGCAAAGTAAACTAAATTTAAGAAACTCTATATGCTCTCAGATATTTAACATATATACCTATTTTAAAAGCTTTTATTTAACTTGCAATGTATGTATGTATGTATGTATGTATGTAATTTGTTCGGGTGGAATCTTGCAACTCAATTTTGAAGCAGATATCTTCAACCGATCGAGCTGAAATTTTGTACACACGTTTAATTTGGATGACAATGCATGATTATATGTGTGACGTCATTCTAAATCCAACATGGCGGATCACCCAAGATGGCGGACTAGTTAAATTTCAACCGATCGAGCTGAAATTTTGTACACACGTTTAATTTGGATGACAATGCATGATTATATGTGTGACGTCATTCTAAATCCAACATGGCGGAACACTCAAGATGGCGGACTAGTTAAATTTCAACCGATCGAGCTGAAATTTTGTACACACGTTTAATTTGGATGACAATGCATGATTATATGTGTGACGTCATTCTAAATCCAACATGGCGGAACACTCAAGATGGCGGACTAGTTAAATTTCAACCGATCGAGCTGAAATTTTGTACACACGTTTAATTTGGATGACAATGCATGATTATATGTGTGACGTCATTCTAAATCCAACATGGCGGAACACCCAAGATGGTCATTAGAAGGTCTCCTCATTGAAGAGCTAGACTGTTCTAAACTAACCGGCAAACGACCTTGCAACAATGATGCGTTAACTGAGATGAATAGACTCAGACACCTGGCCAAACTAAAAATTACAAAATAAATTAAAAGTAAAAAAATATTTTTAAAAAAAGCTTTTATTTAAATGCGCTAAAAAGAATAAAATAATCTTTTCTTTTAAAACTTTTACTATCAACTTATAACGTCATTCCACAATTTATATGATATAAAAGCTTGTCGCGAGATTTAAGTTTTCAAACTAAGTAAATACCACTACTTAAATCTCGCGACAAGCTTTTATATCATATAAATTGTGGAATGACGTTATAAGTTGATAGTAAAAGTTTTAAAAGAAAAGATTATTTTATTCTTTTTAGCGCATTTAAATAAAAGCTTTTTTTAAAAATATTTTTTTACTTTTAATTTATTTTATTTTAATTCGTAAGTGTTTCAATATTTATATACATTTCTGTGATATTTTTGACGTTTTATTCACCTTATCTGGCAATAACTAATTTACAACAAAGCACCTTTGAAATAATTTGAGAGTAACCATGGAAACGCATCATACATACCAAACACTATATTGTCTGCATTGTTTATTTTTTGTCAATTAAATTTATTATAATATGCCGATAAAATGTTTTAAGTTTCCGTTTTCAAAGAAGTATAATAAAAAATATCGTTCATTACATGTCCAGAAATAGATTTTTCCGTGCTTGCATGACAAATTCCCGTGTGAGGCGCAGCAGACTCGTAATGAAATATAGGGGAATGCGGGGCAATATGGGGTACTGATTTTGTCAGGGATACAATGAGTTGCAATAAAACTTTCTATAATTTCAGAGGCATAAGTGCAGAAATCAGTTGACGAAAAAAAAATTTTTTTCCGACTTATTTTCAGACCCAAAAGTGCATTTTTCCCCACGCGTCACTTCTGCCAATCAATTTTTGGGCTAGTGAAGATATAAGTTTTCACCATTTCGAACGGCATAACGCATAACTGTCGGAGTCAGTAAACCAAGTCATTTTTGTGTGATCTGCCAAACCCTTAATTCAACCCTTTTTCCACACGCTCACTTATGCCTTTGGGTTTTCGAGGTCGGAATAGTATAAGAAATCATACGGTCAACGTGGCATAAGTGAGAATTAGTAACTTTTTCTCTGTTTTGAAAAATCGAATTTTCCATATGTTTTCCCCGGGGGCCAAACTTAAAATTACTATTTTCCGACTCAGCATCCATTTACCTTTCAACCCTCTCCAAGGCATAAATGAGAAAATCAGTAAGGAAAATCTGTCACTATCTGACGGTCTAATAGTAATTTCACAAATATGACAGCTTTTCCATATTTAGCTTTCGAACGAGAATATAGAACGAACAAATTATGACAGGTTGCTGAGATTTTTATTTCCACTTTTCGTTTTCATTATTTTTAACGAATACCCATAAAGAGGGAATTTAAATATCCATACAGATTTTTGTAGTTTCTAAATTTCTAGAGATATTGATATAACGTTATTATCTTTTTTCTTATCGAAAATCTTTACGCATTACTTCAAATAGGGTAGTTTCCTCTAATCAAATTTTCAAATAAATTGCACATAACTTGATTCATCAAGTCCTAAGATAGCTTTAACCATTTTTTATTTCCCGAATAAGTATCCACGAAGTTAGAATTTTAAAAATAAAATTTGAATTTATTTGAATTTGCGTTCGGGACCCGACCGCGTGTTGACGTCATAATAACGAGCCGAACATTTTCATTCGTTTTTTTTATCATGTGGTACGGACTTGGACTGGAGACCTAATCTTATTATTTTGTGATTTGATGTGTCACTAGTCAAATAATATCAGCTGGAGTTTTGTTTACATTTCAAAATTTGTAATTTTATCAAAGTTATTGAGGTGTTCCAAACGATTTTGAATTTTATATTTTATTAAAACCATTGTTTATCGCGTCGCCATAATAGTAAAGGACTAAATGAGGTATTAATTCATTTTTATACCTGACCTAAGTGTTCACAAATCAAGGATTAAAATAAGGTAAGCAAGTAGGCAATGTAAATTTTTATCATTGCTCCTTTCTTATACCTAATATAATTAAAAATTGTGCTTGTGTTTGAAATTGAGAGAGATAGTGTAATAAAATCTAATTAATTACAAACGCAAATCTTAACTTATGTACATGGTACAATCCTAAACCCTATAGTTTCAATTACAAAGAAAAATGAATAGGTACCATAAAATTGATATTGGTAGTAGGTAGTTCAATCCCCAGATAAAAGTGTTTGAGAGCAAAGTATAATTTAGTAAGCACTCTTTCTCAATTTGATTGTAGGTAGGTACCTAAAGAATATAAATAGGTAATCATTTAAATTCCAAGAAATACCTACCTACCTGATGCATTTATATAGGTATGAGAGTAGATAGAGTGTTTAATTTGCTTTCTGTTTCAGTGCGAAGAAGTTGACAAAGAGTATAGTAATGGCTCCTCCTGTAGTGAATGTGGGTTTTGTTAAAGCAAGTTCAGACAATGTTCCGGAAATTGACATACCTATTTATGCTCTCACAACTTTTAAAGCGAGATGCAAAAGCGAAACAATCTCGCGAAACGCGAAAACCGCAAAGCTAGAAAGCTAGGTTATGTTTCGATACCCACAAAACATCAAGATTAGGTTAGGACGACACCGTTATCGTTACTAGTTTGCTGCACCGTTGCCAGATCCCCTTTCGGACTTGTATTCAGAAGTAAATCCTGTACTCCAAAGACCGACTATTCTTCAACAAACATTGAGAAAGTATATTATATCTTTACGGAATATAGTGTTTTTTTTTATAAAGTTAACTGCTGTTATTATTTATTGCAATTAATAGGTTTGTTCTAGGAAGCAATCTCAAACTAGTCCGAACCAATAACCAGAGTTAAAAACAGTCAGAGAATTTGAACTGTATAATCAACTTTATGTTGACAATTTGAGTTTCCATACTAGAACACAGCTATTCTAATAACAAAATATTCGACCAGCAAGGAAAAATCACACGAGTTGGCAACGTACAATAAACGAATAAAGCTTCAAGGCTTCGCGGTCCTATTCACATAGCTCAAAATTATTATGACGTCAAAATTAAGAAAACCGTTAAAAACTTAAATAATTTTGAACTCAATTTTCTCCCAAAGGAGGTAAAATTTTTAGTTTAGAATTTTACTAGTGCAGTCTGCATCAATACAGGCTTTCAACAAAATAAAATTTGAAAAACGGTTAAATACCCTATTCGATATCGTACTTGAATTTCTCTTAGAAAAGGTCCCTAAACACAAGAATATGTTTGTTGTTACAATATAAAATAAAAAATAACGTTTTAAAATTAGCATATTAGATGTGTTTGTTCAACTGTTGACAGGAAAATGTATGGCATTTTAAATTTCTTCATATTCTTTTACATTACTTTTCTTAATAAATAGTATTCATAAAAAAGCTATAATGAACTAATGGCTCATAAATTATTAAAATTAATTATGAACGCTTCATTTTTCACATTCTCTTTGCCCAATTTCAATTCAATTGTCCAGTATGTACAAGATAAAAAAATCCAGTCGTAGGTTGTGTTCTGTATTTGTTATTTTATTACGTAATAATAAAAAAGTAATAATTAACTTTTTCCTGTGTCCATCAAAGTAATTATTATTATTATTGTAAGGTAATAAATTACTTAATAGCAAATTACAAATTATTTCCGCAGATCTGGCATCATTTCTCGACAAATTGAGTCATTTTGGCTCGTAGTGATCTTACGCCCCACAGAAAAAAACGTTATAATGGAGATCGTAAAAACACGCCATAAACTGGGGAATTTCCAATACAACACGTGAAGCTTTTAAAATATTGACAAATCTATTTTCATTTTAAACGTACTTCGCTTTCGTAAATGTTCGTGACAAGGTGACTATGGATGTAATTACACAATGTCCAATGCGTATGTATGTCTTTATGTCGTTCACTTTAACTTGGATTAGACCAAATGAAATCTATAATATACATATATCTAATACTCGTAGGTATAATTTATAATATACATATATCTAATACTCGTAGGTATAATTTAGTATTTTAGGATACACAGCTATATTTTCTCTGTAAGCTCAATTCTTTGCAAATGGAACTGCTTACTATACAGGGTGAGTCATTAAATATTACGATTGAGGATAATATGCCTTATAGAAATGTTGTTCGTTTAAGAGATACAGGGCTTTGAAATTGAATTTTGGCTACATTTCCCAACATAATCACACTACTGAACTGAAATTTTGCACTGCTATGTTTTTGGGGATAGAGAATAAGCTGAAAATGCCAATTTCTACGTATCTCACAGAGGGCGCGCCACTTGCGCTGTTTTTGGATAGTGCTTTTCCTCGTAACTTTTTTGAGGTTATCTTTTTGGTCCCGCAGGTCCATCATTTCAGTGCATCTTTTCATTCTGCAACAAAGAGGTACCTACTCTTGTTTTATAAAGATCAAATCAACCGTTTGCGTTGAAATTGCCAAAACGTGCCCCAAAACACCTGTTGACTTCAATATACGAAAAATAAAATTTTCAAATATTGCACAACGACTGTACCATTTAAAGCGAGAAAAAGCCCATATATACAGCTTCCAGCTATTTAACCAGCTCTGAACCATTTTTTAAGACCTTGGATATAATCAAATTATCTAAATAACAGCACTTTAAAGGATATAAATGTAGTCAATATTTGATATTGATATTGAAAGCTTTATATTAAGTCGTTGATAGATTCGAAATACAGTTTGTAGATGTTATTACGTTCAGCCATCAATTACCTATTTTATTACCTTCTCCCATTGTAGTAGGTACAAAAAAGTATCAATTGCTTATGTTTGAACACTACCAACGTCATGTTTCGTTACCATAGGGACTCTTTAAAATAAGGGGACCAAGCATGTCACAGTCTATCACATAGGAACAGTGAAGCCTTGAGGAGAAGTTTGTTTTCTGTTGACTCCAAGGAGATCACAAGGGGGCTGATACAAGTTTATGTTATAATGTCAGTGTCGAACTGCCATCAGGTTTTATGTGACATGCTAGTACCATAGATTCTAAAAGAGGCAAAAGATTTCTCATCATAAATCACAATTTTTAAGTTTTCTAACTTCCAGATACTCAGAGGTGTCAATTAAAGGTAATGCGGCCGAATGTAGTAGTAGTCCCAATAATTGCAACCAGATTTTTCCTGTATCACCTTTAGTAATCCTACAATTCCCATTACGTGGGCATAACGTATAAATAGGTAGATCAAAACAAATGGTAGGTATTTCGAAAATTTTAAATTACTAAGCAGGTAGCTTCAGTCAGGTCTTTTTTTAAAGGGTTTTTTTATACGACTACAAGTTTATTTTAAGTTTGTAAGGTACCTACCTTGGGAGAGAAATAAAATCACAAAAATTTTATAATGAACACCGAGAAAAACTACATCATTAGAACTACTCGTCCTAATCTTATTAGTCCATCCCGAAATCTGTGAAAGTTCTTTGGGTAGATACATTCAACAAGGGAAGAAAGATCAAGTATACATATTACAAATAATGGAATGAGGAACCTGGACACAAGGTGCAATAGCGACAAATTCTTAAATAAGCAAAATCGGCACTACTGACTTACCATACTTATTACTTAAATTCGTGGAAATAATTGCTGGAAATCGATTTCAACTATAAAATAAATTTCTTTCGTTTGACAGTTGCCACATTCTGTAGTTGTATACACAAAATTGTCAAGTCTAATATTTAGAAATCATGGAAACCATTATTAATTTTTACTAACAATCAAAGTACCTGTTATATTCTTAGATTCTCCAATAAAATGGCATACTTGGCATCACTGGGACCATTAGAATGAGGAAAGAATAGGCCTCACTTTGGAAAGTATAATGCTGGGCACGGGCGAAGCCAGGATTTAGTTTTGGGGGGGGGGGTTTAGTTTGAGAAGTAAATAAAACAACAAAAATATACTTACATGAAATTTAATATCTATATATTCATCCGAAAAACTACGACATATTTATAAAGTTCTTAACTTTAAATGAAATGGATAAATTAATTTCGTTCCTCTGCGCTAAATCTAAAACCATTAAAGAAGAAATCTTCGGCTTTTTCTTTTAAATATATCCACTACTTCATCTGCATGAATTTCTGTTCCATAGTGAATGTTCATTAGAGCCAAACCATTAAGTCTGTTTTCACTTGTAGTGTTTCGTAAATAGTTTTTCAGTCTCCTTAGGCTCGAGAAAGACCTTTCTGGGGTAGCAGTGGATACAGGAATGGTAGCCAAGATTTGTAGTAATGTGTAAATATTAGGATAAAGGTTTTTATCGCACATATCTAGGCATTCCAAACTAGATTTCGGGGTTTCTTATCAGCATGCAAGGTAGCTGAAGCTTTGATAGCTAAATCCAAATTTGTTTCTTTATTAGAAACCCCTTGACCTTGACTACACCACTTTTTCCAGTAGTCCATACCTTTAGGTTTATCACCCTTCCTTTTTTTTCCCCTCAATTTTTCGACAGTAATAATGATTCACGTATCTATCCTTAACAAGGTCATCGAATAACAGTGCACTAAAATTACTCACTTACACGGTACACTTAATTCTCTTCACTATTCGTTCACCACTTTTCACTTTTATTCGCTTCGAGTTCGCATGGAACAATACTGCCGTAAGCGCGGTCACGCGCCGCGGCGCCGCTTATATAGCAGCCCAGTAGCCGTCCAGAAACTTCCACGAACTTCCACAAAGTTCCGCTCATTTCGACCGAGGGGCGTGGCGAATAATCGAGAAACAACGCAAAGTGTCCCTACAATACAAAATAGTTCGGCTGCAACTGCGTCTGCCTCTCGTCAAAAGATGGCGCTAGGCGCTACTATTACTACATATATTCAAACGTAATAATAATTTAACTCTTCACTCCTCGTATTTTTTCGGTATAATATTAGGTAATATTTTGCTTATTTCGGGGGGGTTTGAACCCCCGAAACCCCCCCCTTGGCTACGCCCGTGATGCTGGGTCCCCTTACTTTAAAGAGTCCCTGCGTTACCAAAAGTAACGCGAACCCCGGTGTACGAACTCTGCTATGGTTCACTCCGCCTATCAACCGCACCCCGACTGACCTCCCCCCCCCCCGTCCCCGTTGCAGGCCAGGGCCGCGTCAACCAGCTGGGCGGCGTGTTCATCAACGGCCGGCCGCTGCCCAACCACATCCGGCTGAAGATCGTCGAGATGGCGGCGGCCGGCGTCAGGCCGTGCGTCATCTCGCGCCAGCTGCGCGTCAGCCACGGCTGCGTCAGCAAGATCCTCAACAGGTACCAGGAGACGGGCAGCATCCGGCCCGGCGTCATCGGCGGCTCCAAGCCGCGCGTCGCCACCGCCGAGGTGGAGACCAGGATCGAGCAGCTGAAGAAGGAGCAGCCGGGGATGTTCTCGTGCGAGATCAGGGACAGGCTGGTCAAGGTGAGTGGGTTTAGGGGGGGTATGGAGGGTTTTTCGGTAGTAAAAGTCGTGGGCTTCGGAAGCAGTTTTCTTGGTAAACACTCACATACTTGTCTTGTTCTTAAATTAGGTACTTTCAAATCTTCACATTTTTGGTGAAGTCGCCAGTGTGAATGGAACAAGATCGTTTACCATTGCCCCACGTCCCATTGCACTATTGGAAAGTTTCGAGACGGAGAAACTTTTTGCCAGTAAAGTATTAAGTTCTGTACCATATAAGGGGAAATTTGTTGTTTGCAAAACTATTTAAAATTTGCCTTTGCCCGCAACAAACTCGGAAAATTGCTGTACTTAAGATTGCGCTGCTACAGGTAAAATTTCTCATTGTTTTTTTAATTTAATGACCATTTTGAGACACTTCCCTGCCGACAAGAAAAATATTATTTTTAGTTTGGCTCATTTTTTTCCTGTTTTTTTTTACAAATTATATAGATATAGAAGTTCCGTCCTAAAATCGTTTGTAGTTTGCAACGTTGTCAAACTTTTTTCAAGTATAAGTTTTTACATTTAAACTGTCTAGATTAAGTTGTTGATTTAAATTAATAATATTTTAACATAAACTAGGAAACATTTTCTAGATCTTGGAAATTATAAGTGATGTCACCGAGATGTCACCCCTTAAAAACTGTGCTTTTAGGTAACATTAGAGTTCTGTGACATTGTGACCTCAATATGAGTTGTCCTCCTTTTGACTTTTTGCAAAGTGAATTTGAAGTGAAATGAACATGAAGTGATCTGACAGTGAAATGACTTTTTATTGGTAAATGGAACAGTGTACGACCACGTTATCTATAATCTAACCCTTGAATGAATTTTTCAGTATTTTTCACAACCTTAACCCCAGAAACACTCAAAACCAACACAAATTACATAAAAATCGATTTGCTGCGTAAACTGATCACTTCATAATCCACAGAACATTTGTAAAAGGAACACTCGATGTCAGCTAATGTGATCTCAAAGTGATTTGGAATCGATTTGAGATCACTTAAAACTGTAAAAGGAGGACGGCTATGGTGTACTATACGGACGGGAATCCTGACGTGATATGACGTGAAAAATGATCAAAAATTCACGTCATAATGACATCAGTCATGCTAGCTGGGTTATTGTAAATAGTTCCGTGCATATTTTTCATGAGCTACATTTCATTTGATCAATTATTTGAATTTTCCCAGCAACCTAAAAATAACTTTTAATGTTTGTATGAAAGCTGCAAGCTGTGTTTTTTTTTTTAATTTCCATTGAACACTCTTACCATAGGAAGTCATTTTGATGAGTTATTTAAGATAATGTAGCGAAAAATATTTTAAATCGGACTATACCATTAAGAATAAGGCCGACTATACCATTAAGAATAAGGCCGCGGTAGCGTCGCTCGTACCGGCGCTGACTTTTTAGACTACATGTTTTTCTGCCTTCCATCGACCTTGGTTCGAGGCAGGCGCAAGCATATGTCTTTAAAGAAAAACACCGCTATGGCCAAGAGCGCTGGACAAAAAAATGTGGGTTCACGGTATTGCTCCTAAATAGCTTTATCCGTGTGATTTACTAATTGTCCTACACTCGCTGGGATTACGGTTTTCTAGGGTTTTCAGTAGTACTTGAGCGAATGCTATCCTAGTTCTATCGGAAAAAAGTCGGCCCTAGCCGCAAATGGCAACGAAGACAAAATAATAGTAATTGCCCCCCTCCCCCGCACAAGCATGTGGTTGCTTCTGGGGTACTCCTAGTTTGGAGTATTGTGAGGGTGAGAATTATTATCATTATTATTATATAAATGTATGCAGATCGATCAATTTGCATCCTTAATATGCCTGTATTAAAAGAAGAAGACATGCAATAAAGAAATGACTGGTAGCACAGAATATCCGCGAGCAGAGATTCTGTGCCGATTATTGCCTATCTGAAAAAGTAACTGTTCAAGATTAATCTGAGATATTTTATCTGAGAAGTTTTCCTTCGATCTGTCGGACCCTGAAGTATTAAAATTTTAAAATATGGGCACTGCCCATAATATGCAAATCGCCTCGGATGTCTGGGAGGTCGACGCATCGGCTTCATTTTCGGATACCAATATATGCACCCCAAGGTACTTCTCGGGGAAACAATGGACATTCCCGGTTCGGTACCCTCGCATTACGGCCATCAAAGGCGGCGGAGCGTCGCCCTCCAGCGAAACCGTAACAGCACCCGATGGTTAGTTCGAAATTTAATAAAAACGTGACTTCGGTGCCCGACGGTGCCGCGCGACCACGTTGCAGACATTAGTACCGGGAGGTACCAACGACTGGACCGGGCGGATGGAGAACTGAAGGTGTCCACCATATAAACACCAGGTATATCATTTTGAGACAAAAAATAAACCCAAACAAATATAGCATAAGTCTTTTTCGCGGATAACAGCTGTTGCAATTGTAGAGCTTGATAAACTGCTGTTTTGACCAAAAATGACCTCTTTCAATGACGTCCTGACGCCCAGAACTAATCATAGTCTAAGCGCTCCATTAAAGATGCAAAGATATTTGCCGGTGGTACAGTGGCCCCTGAAAATTGTCTCCGCTGTGATCAAGTCGAAAAATATTCTTAAAATCTAGCTCTTCTCAGTGTAGTAAATAATAATTTTAATTCGTGATTAGTTTCGTAAGGTTCGTTGAAAATACTATAATGTCGTCTAAATAAAGTAAACAAAATTTTCCTTGTAATTCTCTTAGAATATTATTCATAACTCTCTGAAAAGTAGCAGGGATTTTTTTAATCCGAAGGGCATTCTAACATATTCACAGTGTCTATTTTCTACAGTAGAAGCCTTAAGCTACACAAATAACTATTGTTTAATAAAAAATCTTATTTTTGCGAAATCGTAGAAAGCAATTTCACAGCCTGGAGGTAAAAGCTTCTTCGCATTTTAAAAATCCATACAATAACATCATCTTCTGTTGGTCTATGGGGGCCTGTTATGTTGTAGGTGCCGGACACAGGTGTCGGTTGTGCTTTATGCTAAATAATCGCGCGAAATTATATGCATTCGGTTATGAGACGGTTTTGCGTCGTCCGTACGGTAATAGGCACCACGTGAACTATGCCATTGTTGCGATTCTTTCTTGAGGTCACGCGGGTTGGACGACGTGCTGAAATGCGACGGGGCCATAGTGCCACGGCACCCGAGGCGAAATAATGTGTTGCATCTTTCAAGGTATGTTTGTACGAGTCGGTGTAAAGCCGTATAATTATAATATTATACGTAAGTATATGCCTGGGAGTCATGCGATGGGCTCTTCCTCTAACAAAGCGTGAAGCCACGCTGTCAACATTTAATAAAGTTGTTGTTTAGGATTATGCCGTTCCTGACAAAAAAATATTCATTAGTTCGTTTGAATGTTTTCTGCTCCTTTAGTGATTCTACCGTACGGGAGCAATGCGGCAATACTGTGTGATTCTTATTTTGAAGAGATTGGGATATCGACTTTAAATTTGTTAGGTATGTACAGACTGAGTCATTTTCGATGGTTTCATGGGGTATCTGCGTTATTTGTATAGATAGAAAAAAACAAGGTAGGTGTTCATGAGTTAATTTTTTGAGATATTTACGATGCTCAAAACAGATCTCTGATATCTCCAATACTTTAGAAGAATATTAGAAGAGATTCATGTGGAGTTACAAAAGAAAATTACTAACTTCGAAGGGGTTGTTGAAGAAGAAATACCCAAATGAAGACAGAAATCAAGGTGGTAACCAAGACAACGAGTTTGGACTGAGATTGTTGAGATCTAGTGCTTTTATTCAATGTTTTTTTTTTTTGGGGAGGGAGAAGACAACGGAGAGGGAGAAAGAATTAAAAAATAAAGGCCGGTAAAAATTTTGGGTGCTCATCCGCCCCCGGTCTTGGCTCCATCAGTAATAATAGGGTACTTGACAATATTTTTAATTGCTCTAAAATTGTACTCTGTTTACAGTAGATGCACCAACATAACACGTAATAAATGATACAACGGCTTTTAACCCTTATTTTTTATGATAATTAAAGACAAAGTTGCACAATTTTGTTCAGGCTGAAATCTACAGTTTCGTCGTTCTATTGTCCAGAACGCCAAACGTGGCAACCTGTGCCTCTCAGGAGAAACGGAACTGTAACGTTGCCGGTGCCCGTTTGCAATCATTCGTGGAACAAAGGCAAATTGCAGTTTTCTATTCAAGTATCTCCAGCTTGCCTATGAATATCTGTTACTTAATGTATTGAAATCTTTGAGCTTTAACTAACGCAATTGCACGCACAAATTTTGTCACATAAAGACTTTTGATTACGAATATGTTCCGTATATTGACTCCTCTATATCAAAATGGTGTCTGTTTATGCTGCACACGCTGGAAACTATATCCTTCATCTCTGCCACGTAACACTTTAGTTAAAATATCTATATACGGAACATACTATAAATATTCAGGTATCAATAATGAGGGAAATATTCGCGTATTTGGCAACGTTACCCGCTCACCTAGGCATCTAACCATATTCATATATCCACATGTCATCTGACACGTATGGTTTTCTGATCGGCAGACGACATCCCGTGATGCCAACTGTCATTCCGTATCTCGCTAAATTAAAATATTAGTAGATAATACTTATCTGTGCCATTTATTATAGTTTGTTATTGATATTTACTATTATATATTGTTTGCGGACCTAGTTATCGTGTGGTTAGATGTGTAAGGTAAGGTATCATTGACATGGACCCTGAAAGGACAATCCGTAATTTGCCGAAATTGGATGCTGTTAGCGTCTGCCGAAATCCATGGAATAAAACTGCAAAGGTTTGTACCTACGTTGTAGTAAGAATACAGTATTATGAGTTATTAATAAAGACAGAGCCTCGGCCTAGGGACCATCTTGAAGGCGCGTTTATGAAGAAGCCATAGTGCTTGGAAGTACTGAGCCCAAATTCCGGACTTTAGGCCCAACCTAGCCAAAAAAATTTACAGAAAAACGATTGAATAAGTATTTACGAAAAAAACCACCCTTCTTGACTAAAATCGTCGATGGAGGAAGAAATCAATCAACGCCAAAAGTGGTTTCACGGGGGCTCATAAGTCTGGGAGTTTGAGGTTAGAATTTTGAAATTTCAACTTTCCTTGCAACTTTCACTGCCCAATAAAGTTATGTCTCAGAACACTTCAGTGGTATCGCTATGTTGTCAAATTGCCGTTATAAAACACTTGTGACGTCATAAGTGCTTTTCCGCCAAATTTCAAAGAAAGTCTAATAACTTGCTAATTACGTAAATATATATTTTTTAAATAATCGTAGGGTGTTAGGCAAGTGTCCAGGAATTGTTTTATCAAGTTTGTAAAATTTCGTCAAGGAGTTTTTGCATGAAAATGTAATTGCATTTTTTTTGAAAGAGAGTTTATTATTAAACATTTAAAAATCATTTGGCCATTGACGAACCACGCTCCTGGTGCCTTCTTCCTCGCGGATCTGCGTCAGGTGTGTCCGGCAGAGGGTCGGATGGATAATTTGAGGGCAGCGACGGGCCGCGTCCGCCGCCCCATTAGCAGCGATAAAACGAGCCGGCCGCCGCCGCCGGCGGCCGGTTCCGCCGCCCTTTCATCGGGTCCCCGTCCCGGACGTCTATCGGGCGAGATCGACGGGCCCGCGCGGCGGCGGCTCGACGGACATTTTTCCTTTTTTTTTTTCTTCGGAAACTCGACTTTTTATCTAGTATTTTCCGCCATTAAAATAAAGCTAACGAGTTGAAAGGAAAAACACCGAAGCACGGGCGTAGCCAAGGGGGGGTTTCGGGGGTTCAAACCCCCCCCCCCCCGAAATAAGCAAAATATTACCTAATATTATACCGAAAAAATACGAGGAGTGAAGAGTAGTTCAATTATTATTACGTTTGAATATATTATGTAGTAATAGTAGCGCCTAGCGCCATCTTTTGACGAGAGGCAGACGCAGTTGCAGCCGAACTATTTTGTATTGTAGGGACACTTTGCGTTGTTTCTCGATTATTCGCCACGCCCCTAGGTCGAAATGAGCGGAACTTTGTGGAAGTTCGTGGAAGTTTCTGGACGGCTACTGGGCTGCTATATAAGCGGCGCCGCGGCGCGTGACCGCGCTTACGGCAGTATTGTTCCATGCGAACTCGAAGCGAATAAAAGTGAAAAGTGGTGAACGAATAGTGAAGAGAATTAAGTGTACCGCGTAAGTGAGTAATTTTAGTGCGCTGTTATTCGATGACCTTGTTAAGGATAGATACGTGAATCATTATTACTGTCGAAAAATGGAGGGGAAGAAAAGGAAGGGTTATAAACCTAAAGGTATGGACTACTGGAAAAAGTGGTGTAGTCAAGGTCAAGGGGTTTCTAATAAAGAAACAAATTTGGATTTAGCTATCAAAGCTTCAGCTACCTTGCATGCTGATAAGAAGACTGCCTACCCCGAAATCTAGTTTGGAATGCCTAGATATGTTCGATAAAAACCTTTATCCTAATATTTACACATTACTACAAATCTTGGCTACCATTCCTGTATCCACTGCTACCCCAGAAAGGTCTTTCTCGAGCCTAAGGAGACTGAAAAACTATTTACGAAACACTACAAGTGAAAACAGACTTAATGGTTAATGAACATTCACTATGGAACAGAAATTCATGCAGATGAAGTAGTGGATATACTTAAAAGAAAAAGCCGAAAATTTCTTCTTTAATGGTTTTAGATTTAGCGCAGAGGAACGAAATTAATTTATCCATTTCATTTAAAGTTAAGAACTTTATAAATATGTCGTAGTTTTTCGGATGAATATATAGATATTAAATTTCATGTAAGTATATTTTTGTTGTTTTATTTACTTCTCAAACTAAACCCCCCCCCCCCAAAACTAAATCCTGGCTACGCCCGTGCACCGAAGTAACGCATGAGAATCGTCGATCCTCATATAGGCCAGGGAAATTATACGGTGAGAAATAACGAAACCTAGACAAAACTCATAACCGCATTTTTATAATGCCATCACAAAATATTGGTAATAAATGAACGCCAGAATTGTTTTTTATACAAAATAAATTATACGCGTGTGGGCGTTTTTTAGAAAAATACATTTTCTTGTTGTAATAAAGACGGCATAAATATTAACTGTGAATTTTAAGCTGCATTTATTAGTAAGTATGGTAGGTATATAAAGTTGAGATTGATAAATTAAACAGATTACGTTTGGGCAAGTATCCGAATGATGTAAAAATGAGATTTTGCGTAATATTTTATTGGGCAAAAATATTAACTGCGTTGTTATTATTTATAATTACCTTAAAAATCAAGTATTAACAGTTTGTTCTGAAATTAAACATATTGTTTCGCCGGAAATCGCATTTTAAAGAAATTTGAAGCTGTCTTTGAGAGCAAAATTATTAACTGGCTGATTTTTTGTAACTTTGGAACTTTCTAAGTGGATAATAAGTCTCGTTAAATTTTTTGAAATTAAACAAAAATTGGCAACGGAAGTATTTTGAAATGACAAATGACAGTTGACCTACATGCGCCGTAAATAAATGTATAATTTCGCTATATGTGATTTAATATAGTTATATTGTAAAAAGTTAAACAAAAAAAAAACAGTTAATATTTTTGCTTTTCCTAAAGAAATGACAAGTGACAGTTGATCTATATGCGCCGTAAATAAATGTTTAATTTTGCTATATATGATTCAATATAGTTATATTGTAAACAGTTAAACAATAACAAAAAACAGTTAATATTTTTGCCTATTCTATACCAATGAGAAGTGACAGCTGACGTACATGCAGCTCAGATAAATGTTTAATTTTGTATAAGTTACATTCTATTTGTAAAAGGGAATGATCGTCTGCAATAAAAACGTAGTTAATATTTTTGCTTTTGCCGAAATAGAAAATTATCCGATTTTATCTCTCTTTGTCGATCTAAGTTACTTCCATATTCTTAAAATGTTTAATTTCTTAATATATGTTAGCAAGGGAAGTCTTTTACCTAAAAAGTCTAAAAAAATCCAGTTAACATTTTTGCTCGAAATTTCTAACGAAAAATAGGTGTTTTTTGAGGTAACTCATGGTTCCGTTTTTTCAAAATGTTGCCGCGCCTGGGCCGCGTTTGCTTTGTGCAACAGGCGCGCGGCCCTTAATAATATTATAAAAATTTTATTTAAATGTTCTAAAAATGAATAAAATATACTTTGCAATAATTGAAACCAAAGTAAAGCAATAATTTTGTTTCACACAAAACAACATCACACAAAAATCTATACATAAAACCAAAATCCATAAAATAAAGCGCAATCCTTATTTCCGTGCACGGCACTGGTTATACTGGCCTAACTGGCCTACGTCGGCACCTGCTCTATGGATCTCCGAATCGTCTACCAATCAAATCGCTACGGTCGCTTTCTTATTGGCTGCCTCCTTGACTAGATCGACGTCGACCGCATAAAAACCTTTGCATTTTATACGCGTGATTTCTGCTGATAACTCTGGTATTTTTACTAGTAGCAGAGCGTGGTAAATGCTATGAATTAGATCGCGCCTCGTATATCACTGTGTTACAAGTATAGTAGTTGTATGGCTTCCAGTTCGTGTTTTATACCAAGACCCTCGAACCAGGTTGGCAAAAGCAATTTTTCGGCAAGAAAAACTATAGTTTAAAATGTTCACAATGCACTGGTACATTAGTAGCCCTCTAGCACTATTCACAGCATAGTTGTGGCATGTTCGAATATGACTGGAGTTGGGAGTCAACTATTTATAGATTTCTGAAAGAAACGATGACCACAGGTGAACTTAAAGCTAAGAAGAAATGATAGTTCACAAGTTTTATTTAAAAAAAAAGCTAGGTACCAACATCAAATAAATCTTACAAGCTGTGAATGAAGTCAACGACTTAGCAGTATTTGGGAACATGAATTTTGGCTGTTAGAAACAGAACCGAAAGTCTCTTCTCATATAGACAAACCAGAAATTATTTGTTGGAGAAGGGAATAGCTACGGAAGATAAAAATTTTCGAAATGAGGGAAGAAACAGTTTTTACCTGGATAAAACTTGGTTAAACGAGGTACATACTGTATCAAAAATATGGAAAGACAAAATATTCAATGTTGTCGGCAAGCTTTTATGGAAAAGGTTGTAGGTTAATAATAACATACATTAGAAGCAAAGATGGATTTCTAAATGGCGGTTTATTAGACTTTCAATCCAATTCTACTAATAAAGATTACCACGAGCAAATGACTGCCGATGTATTTGAAAAATATTTTCAGCAAATGATAGAACGGACACCAAATAATTCCATACTTGTAATGGTTAATGCAAGTTATCATTCTAAACTAGTAGAGGAGCTTCCAACTAGTTCTTAGAGAAAAGCGAATATTATTTAATCGCTGAACGAGAAGGGGCTGCAATTTGAAGAAGGAATGCTCATAAAAGAACTTTTAAAAGTAGCCAGGCAGCATAGGTCAGTATTTAAGAAATATTTATGTAGTCTACTTATAAAAGATTAAGGATGATCAATTCCGTCGACATTATTACTGTATAGAAAGTTGGCGAAATGCGATACAATATGTTATTGCGGAAAAAATAAAGTGTGGAGTCTTGATGAATTGATTGACGACGCTCTGGAAATTGAGCCTCTTATTATTGCCTAGAACTAGAACACGAAGACTCTTTGGAATTTTCCGAAGACTTTATATTTTGAATTGTAATATTATTTTAATAAATAAAATTCTCTATGTGAATTGTGAAATTTTATTGCCAATATTATTATAAATATATCAAATAGTTTGATTTAGTAGTGTTTCAAAATGTTATATTTTTGCAAAATTGCTCGATTGGTTTTAGGAACAAGTAAAAACGGGAGTAAATGAATAAACTTTTTATTTTCCCTACGTGACCCTTAACCCAATCCTGATTTTAACTGCAACAAAAGCCCGGCCCTGCGCAATGGACTTACAATTTCCTTTATTAGCAACAAACAGACGACGAACCGGGCGCTGTTGCCAAATGTATCTGAAACATCTTCCTTTGAATGTGGAAATTTAAGTGCGCTGTCGTATAATTCTTGTAGTCAATGGCCATCGAAGTAGGGGTTTAAGGCAGCCAATTGAGCTGCCCAATCTTTAGTTTATTTCTTGTGTTTCGAGTTTCTCTCGCATTTCGTGCACTTAAAATAAATCCGAAGCAAATCGGCAAGAAAATATAAATTACCCACCAATAGAAAAGTGCAAATCAAAAACTAATTGATTGTAAAAATATTTACGTCCATACGCATAATAGATACAATATACTCGCTGGCTAATGAACACCTATAATTTACAAATGTAATATCGCCAGGTGATTACGAAAAAACCTATTTGCACAACAATTGATAATATCAAATGAGGCGTCCGCCATCGCCCTCCAATCAGAGTGTACACCGGACGATTACCAATATTAGAACACAAGAAATGGGGCATAATAATGAGACCCGACAATTACACTGGGTTTGTTTGTTTTAATGAATGGTAATTATTTAATTATTGCTCTCTGACATAAATTATTATTCCTGTGAGAAAGCGGGAACACCCATTATTGGTGAGAAAACTGCACCCCGCAGTTATTGTAGCTCTTACGCATCAAAATTTATTGCAGACTTAAGAAGAGGGGGGGCAGACATATTTATACAGGATGGCCCATGTTGTAAATAATGTCAGAAATAAAACTCATGGTAGAAAAAAAATTCATACGATCATAGGTTGAAACAACCTTCTTAAATTTCAAGCCAAGAACAGACATGTGGCAACATCGCAGCGGAGTAGTTCAACGTGTTTATGTAGAGCCATTTCACGATCATTTCTGAACTTTATAAAGGAAACGTAGTTCAGTTATACATTAGGTAGCTATATAGGCATTCTCTCAGTACACAAAAGTCGTCATTCTAAAATAAGACCTATAAAAATGGCCCAAATGGAACTCGATTTGAAGAAAAATTTCGAAATTTTATCTGAAAACTAGTTGAAAGAATGGAGAGCACGCACGGAAACATCTTTATGAGACCTAACCAATAGTACATTGTGTACCTAGTAGGAAAAGCTGAAGATTCCCGGACGACCGTAAAGATTGCCTGTTGAGGCGTAAGCCGAGACTGGCAATACGGAGTCGGGGAATGTGGCTTTTCCTACGAGGTATACATACTATTTTTCCGAAAATCGAAAATTACTCAAAGAACATAAATTATTACAATCAACTTGTTAAAATTTTGAAATAAGCATTATTAATTTTATTCACAAATAAAGGATGCCATGAAATATTTGTTTTGTAACTATGGAAACAAAGTAATATTGAATTGTCAAACTTGACGCATGAAAAGTTTATTTTTGGCGTTTTCCCATAGTGTTTTCCGCGTTTTCGAACGTTCTAAAAAGCAAAAGTAAAAGTATAAAGTGATGAGTGATGATGACTGTTCCATTTCTGGAACCCCCCCAGAACTCACGGAAGCAGTAAATACTGCCTCCTTGGATTTGTTGCCAACAAAATCCAGAGAAAAATATAACTATGCATACAATCGTTTTATGGAATATCGTAAGAATAAAAATGCAAGTTCATTCTCAGAAAATGTTGTAATGGCATACTTCTTGGAGCTTGGTTCCAAGATGAAATCTTCTACTTTGTGGGCGAACTATTCAATGTTGAAGGCAACCCTTGCAATTAGACATGATGTGGATATATCTAAATATCCAAAACTTCGTTCATTATTGAAACGGCAGGCAGAAGGCTATAGGCCAAAAAAATCCAAGATTTTAACTAAAGAACAAATCAACAAATTTATCCAGGAAGCTTCAGATAAAGAATATTTAATGATTAAGGTAGGTCACAAAACTTCAATTTTTATTCGGATTATTTACATATTTATTTATTGTTGTAGGTTGCTGTAATATTTGGTATTTCTGGAGCTTGTAGAATGGACGAGTTAGTTAAAATGACCTTACAAGATGTAGAAGAACTACAATCTAAGCTTTTAGTTGGCATACCAGACTCTAAAACGAATACATCAAGATCATTTGTAGTAAAAATTGTTTTCGAAAAACTTGTTCTCAATCATTTTTTTAGTTTATAAATAACTGTAAGGAAATAATATTTCCTTACAGTACAAAAATAAATATTTCCTAACAGTTACTTTCCGTTGCCTGGCAACGACTAAGTGCAAGGAAATATTGACTTTTTCTTTCAAAAATGTTATCAAAAATGTCAATATTTCTGATTGATTTTCGGAAATAGTACATTGTGAACCTAGTAGGAAAAGCTGAACATTCCCGGACGACCGTAAAGATTGACTGTCGAGGCGTAAGCCGAGAATGGCAATACGGAGTCGGGGAATGTGGCTTTTCCTACGAGGTATACATACTATTTTTCCGAAAATCGAAAATTACTCAAAGAACATAAATTATTACAATCAACTTGTTTTTAGTTTATAAATAACTGTAAGGAAATAATATTTCCTTACAGTACAAAAATAAATATTTCCTAACAGTTACTTTCCGTTGCCTCAACGACTAAGTGCAAGGAAATATTGACTTTTTCTTTCAAAAATGTTATCAAAAATGTCAATATTTCTGATTGTTTTTCGGAAAAATTATTTTTTCCGTGGCGTTACCTATGTAAAAACGACGGATTCTAGCTCAGCGACCCGGCTGAATTCCTTCGCAAAACAGTGGACAGCACGAGCTAAATTAGATAAAATAAATTGCGACGCCACGGAAAAGACTATTATATTGGACACTACGTGTCGGGAAAAAACACGGAAAAATGCGAATGGGAGAGAAGTAAGTACTTCATCCTCGTTTCGCTAATAAACAGTGTAGTTTAGTTTCTAGTCTTTTACGTTAGCTTTCCGTCAAGTAAAATCCAGTAACAAAAGGTTAGCTTAAAATCACTTTTTTCGAAACCACTACTATTTATTTATCCTTGCCACAAAACAATGAATTTAGCATTATTAATTATTTTCCAAGTTTGTTATCTACATTATGTTGACAGTGTCAGTGCGTAAATTTTTAGTGGATAATTAAGTACATAATTACATGGTCATAATTTCCATAATGCGTCCTTTTTATTTCTACTCACGCAGTAAACTTAATGAAAACGCCCTTCCACCCTTTTCACAGCATATATATTTCATGGAAAAATGTTATTCTTGCGTGCGTATTTATTTTTATTTTCCTGTCCAGAAGAAAATTAAATTCTGTGTGGCTGCATCCGTTCTATTATGCATATAAACCAGAAATACGAGATTACTTTTAAATTGAATAGGTTTATTTTGCCATATGTTTGCCTCAACCAGATCCATGTAGAATTTAAACATAAATAAAGACCACATACGTCCAATCCACATTCACCCGTGTGCTGTACATAGGCGCAACCTTAGACAAGGAAAGAGAGAGGACCGCTTGCCTACCCTGCCGTGAATAGATTTTGTTACGTCGTTTTGAACGGCGGCCATTTTATATGTGGCAGACAAAGCGAGTACGTTGTAAGTTAATTTCGTGAATATGTGAATTAAAAGTAACAGTGATTAAGGGGAAAATATACTCTTACAATGGTAAATTGTTCATCGTTTGGTTGCAAAAGCAGAAGTGAAAAGCAAGAACCCAAGATTTCGTTTCACAGGTAAATATTTAACAAGCTACCTTTGAAAGATGCTCTAAAACTTTGTGTTTTCTCGTATAATAAAGTGTTTTGTAGTATAATAAGTGTATAGTTTTGTTTGTATAAATAGAACCAACATAATTATTTTTTAACATCGTTTTTATTGAAAATTTCTTATATGATTATGATAGTTCATAAAATATGGGCTGGTTTTCATGGGCGTGCATTATTTATTTTATTTTGATTGATTCGAAATCGCCGCAAATAAATATATTTCAGCACTTGACACTAGCTTTACATTTGGGAAATTATCTACAAATAAATACCAATATTTCAAGTTACATGTATGTCAAAATTAACTACCTTTTAATTTTTAACATTTTTGTGATATTGGCTAAGAACGAGTTTCATGCTACGCCACTGGCCTGTTTATTCTCTCGGTTTCAGTGTTAAATTTGTCCATCGCCATTATCCTTGATGCATCGGTCTTTTCTCTAATACAATGTACTAGTTTTTTTAGTTTTTTCGCAATGGCCCCAAATCTAAATAAAAGTTAAACTTTAAACAATACACGCCGTATATTCAGGCCACAGCATTTCACAATACTACCAAAATCTTCAGTAAAATCACCGAACATATAACACATAGAAGGGTCACTCCGAATATGGCCGAAGCAGTCTGACCGCCCTTAGCCCTTGCCTTTCGTCTCAGCTGAAAATCACGCAAGACCATAGAAGAATCTAGTCGTAGTAGATTCTTCTATGGCAAGACACAGTTCTTCTTCACAGTCCGGCCGGTAGGAAGTAATGGTGAAGGCGATGGGACCGTAGCGCTTCCTTCTGTGGTTCCAATTATTATTCTACTTATGGTTCCCGGCGCGGCAGAAAAATTAAGCGGCAAAGACTTTGACTCGATGAGATCAAAGTGCCGCGGCCAAGTGAAGCTACTATGGTGATGAGGTATTATATGCAGGGTTACGGTCATACCTATGTATAAGCGGCAGCCTTTTTGGTGATTCATATGTCATCTTTAAGTATCGATTTCCCAGTGAGATAGGAGAGTTTGTTTCAGGTGCAAAAATGACTTTTTCTTTTCTTTCAGGAAGGCTTCTCGGATCCACCAAGTGTCTCGTCGATAAGCAGACTGCTCCGCGGGGGGAGGAGCAGACGATCAGAGGAAGGCGACGGAAAGACAGATTACACCATCAGCGGCATTCTTGGGGGTAAGTTTACACCATTATTCTCAAACAATATTTTCTGAAAACCTTTATTCATTTGAATTCACGTATTTTAATGCATATTACAACAGTAGAAAGTTAGAGCAAAGTCTAGAGAAGTATTCACTAGACTTTGACGATATGGTCTAGAGAAGTATTCGCTAGACTTGGTTAAAACGAGGCGTGGATTTCATGTTGTAAAAAAAAGTGTCTAAATAGTAAAAGTATAACATTCAACGGCGGCACCCTCACATCTCCACACTGACTCACATCGCTCAGGCCGGAGGGTCGGGCGGCGAGGCCAATAAGGCAGGGATTGTTAAGCGGGCGGCCCCTTTGAGATATTTGATATGTGATCGGGCCCCAATAGGGAAAAGGACGCCCTAGCCGGATCGGACGCGAGGCGGACGGAGACGGACGCGGCGAGGTGTAAAAATGATCGACCGCCCGGCCGAGCGAGCGAGGAGAACGTGTGGGTGGCGCGGTGGAGCGAGATGGGGATCACACGTGTTCGGTAATAACGTGTCCCATTAACATATTAAGAACGACTTTGAAGGGTGCCCTGCCGCCGACTTCATTGATTAGCTCCGGCCAACGATATGGCGCGGCGTGGACTAAGACCAGCGTCCAAAGATATACTAATAAGTCTGGGCACTTGGCCTTGTGTAAACAAACGTTTCCCCCTTGCCCTCTCCCGCTCCCTCGGCCCGCCGTCATCGGAGTACGGCGATCGATATCTTCTGGTAGAAGAAAATAAAGGGCCCCATTCACGTTGAGATCGGTATCGATACGTGTATCACGACAAACGGCGATACATGTAGGTATCTGAGATTTGTTTCCATTTGTTTTCTGTTCATGCACGTTGAGACGAACTCATGAAACATCAGTTCAGTTCACATGTGATGCAGAAATGGTGCAACAACTTTTTTAAGTTCTCGTCGAAACGCGCAACGCAAGCTGTGTATTTTCTTCATGACAAAATTACGATCACTATTAGCATACCTTTCCTCTACCAAAACTGTTTTTGCCGATTCTCTAAGTTGTCTATTTGAATATTCTTTGCACTTTGAGTTCCATAATCACAGATATAGTTTGTAACTACGGAGGAATTCCTCCCAAAACTCGCATTCTGCCATGTTGAAAATAAACTGTTTAATATTTTTTAGTAGCGCGATACAAAAACATAAACATACATGTATCGATACCAATCTCAACGTGAATGGGGACCTTAAGCTCTGGACGCTGATCTGGACTTTCCACTCAAATTCCGCCACGGATCCCACGATACACAGAAAACGGTATGTCCGCGCGCAGGTGCTGTGACATCAACGGTGACGCTTATTCGACAAAATCATGGCTACCTTTTATTTTTAAAGGAAAATTTGACTCGTTTTATAGTGAGCTAGGCAACCACATTTACACCAAAGTGTCCCAAGGTGCCTACATTCTATCTTTGGATTTAACGTGAGGCGAAACTGATAACTGACCTATGTCAGTGAGACTAATTTCAGGACTATTTTTTATAAGTTGGCCGCGCTTTTGTCGACGTGTTGATAATTTAGGTTGGTAGTAAATGTTTTACCTAACCATTCATGTTTTGTGAAAATCGTCCTGGGTTACTTATCCTAACCTTTGCCGCCTCCGTGAGTGCATGTTCAATTTATTTTAAATAATTCGTTCCAAGAGGGCCATGACTAGTCTTGTTTTATACAATAATGTGTAGAAATGTGGAGTGTGTGTTTTAAGACTCAATGTACAGCACGTGCGTGGTGATTCAACATTTTGACCCATAAAATGGCTTTTTTCGATCTGTAGCGAGTAACACGCACAATTTTAAACTTTTGGTCAATACAAATTTTAATCTAAGTAATTACTCACATTTTGAGACAAAAGGCTTTTTGCGCAAATGCTAATAACGGCCATTGTGATAAATATTTTTAAATAATTTTTGTCTCAAAATGTGAGTAATTACTTAGATTAAAATTTGTATTGACCAAAAGTTTAAAATTATGCGTGTTACTAGCTACAGTTCGAAAAAAGCCATTTTATGGGTCAAAATGTTGAATCACCACATACGTGCTGTACATTGAGCCTTAATAAGGAAGTTTGTTTCCGGAAAGGTAACGGATTTGCGAAGGTTAAGAAATGAGAAAGATCCACATGGATACTGTAAGCTTGTGAAGGAAAGGATTGGGAATAGATGAACGATTAAAATCTGAGACATAACCCCCCCCCCCAGACCTTTCATATTTTAATAATTCTCGAGGGTGGTATCGTAGACTAAATATCTAAGATTTTTTATTTTTTTGTTATTTTGTAATATGCCTGCCTTTATAAAAACTTTTTTGGAAATTTCTTTTAATCATAAAATATTTTGATGTAATAAGTCAAACTTTTTAAGTAAAAGTATTTATAATAATCATATCTATGTTCTGTTCAAACTAAACGCAATTGAAATATAAATACAAGTTGTTGCATGGCTAGAGCGTGATACGAACGTGATCGGCTTGCTATTGGCTAATCGGCAATAAAGTCTGGCCCGGCGGGCGAGTGCAGCGAGTCGGTATTTCTTACAGAGGTGTATTGAGTTGCAAGTGGACCTTTATTTTTTCCGATATAATTATTTCGCTGTTTATTAATTGTTGGGGCTACGATTTGTGTTAATAGTAGAAATCTGCAGGTAAGTGAATAACTGTAGGTGTGCCATAAAAGTTTGTTTTTAAAGTTCTTAATACTGGGGCATATTATTTTAATATTTTATATTATAAAATTCATAGAGATCATCCTTAATGCGGCCCTGCCTCGTATTAGCCCTCAGAATTGTTCACGTGCTTCCATCGTGTAAATGTTTACGCGCCACTTGCATTTAGTTTGAATAGACTGTAGTATTATATCGTTGGAAAGCTCTAAAAATGCCTGATTTTTTTGAGACCACGGCCAACTATGGTTTCCATTTTAAAAAACACAAGTTTGCGTCATATATCGAAAATGGCAGCCACCACGGAAAGTAGGACATAATAACTGCATTGGGGACATAATCCCCTCCAACTTTGGCATGTACACTTTTTATCTAAAATCAGAAATAACGAAACCAGAATAAATCGTCAAAATTCGTTTTTTCAAACTATCTAGTAACCCATGACTTTTGCAAAAAAAAAACACAAGACGCAATAAATTGGGCAAACAAAACTGCAATTCTTTCCCCATTTAACCTTCCTTCTATCTCCGCTAGTTTCCGAGATCCCAATAATCCCCATACTGATCATCAAAAAAGTCTTACCCTGTAACATCCTGTATCTGTTTTTCGGAGTTATGTTTCTAGATTTTTTCTTTTTATATTCTGAATCACTCCGTGAATTTTTTGACGCTTATCCATTTACACCCTATATTTTTTATACAACCGCGATGAAGCGTAGACTCCAATATTATAATATGATAGGGTGTTCCCATTAAACGAACAACAAGCTTGATTTTCCACACTTTGTCTGAACACCCTGTATAAACTGTGACGCGTTTTTTTTATCATGTTTTTAGCACAAAAATAAAAAAGTTGGTGGAGGGGATGAATATTTCGATTATTTTTTGACGTTCTACCTGGCGTAGAATTAATTATTACTACATTTTCTGAAACACTGCATATTAAATTATAGAAATTGTGAGAAGGTAAATTGTAAATGAACTCACTTGGAACACAGTGATATACGGGGCGCCATCTATTTCATAGCATTTACCACGCTCTGCTACTGGTAAAAATACCAGACTTATCAGCAGAAATCACCCGTATAAAATTCAAAGGTTTTCATGCGGTCGACGTCGACCTAGTCAAGGAGGCAGCCAATAAGAAAGCGAGCGTAGCGATTTGATTAGTCGGCGTTTCGGAAATCCAAGGAGCAGGTGTAGATGTAGGCCAGTTAGGCCAGTATAACCAGTGCCGTGCACGGAAATAAGGATTGCGCTTTATTTTACGGATTTTGGTTTTGTGTATAGATTTTTGTGCTGTGTTGTTTTGGGTGTAACAAAATTATTGGTTTGCTTTGGCTTGAATTATTTCAAAGTTTATTTTATTCTTTTTTAGAGCATTTAAATAAAATTTGTATAAATAATACGCCGCCCAAACGTTTTTATGCTTCCAACGAGTTCATTTATACCATAACCATAACCATAACCATAACCGACCGAGGTGTATGTCGTTGGCATCGACTTCATCGTCGTGTTGGGCCAATAATTCCAGATTGTTTTTCACACGAGAATCGGCCGTGAGTGGTCAAAAAGTGGAAGTGAATTAAATTAACATAGACCGCATTGTGCTTCCTGATGATGCCTTGTTGGTTTTGCTCTTTTGTTGGGCGCAATTTAACACTATTATTTGACACGGCACAAGCGCGAGCGCAAAAGGCCTGTAAACGATGGTGAATAGCCCACGAGCGGTGAGGTCTTATGCCAAAAAAAAATTAGGATTCTTCAACAGTTTCTTTTGTAGAGTAACAAGTTGACATACCAGAAAAAACTGAAGACAGGATGTGTTTTCAAATAATGCAAACGCTTCGTTCTGCAGTTGAAGGTTCGACCAGAAATCTTTTCATATGAAAATAATAAATACAAATTTGGGATAATCTTATTCGAAATTCCTCACACGTTGGGACCGTGCCGTCTGACGTCGGCAGACACAAAGTCTAGATCCCAAATGAAAGCGTTATACCCGCCAAAAAAATTTACTGTTCCGAATTCCTGGGAGGCAGGTAGCTCGAAAACAAAGCGAAGCAAACCATAATGAACATTCCCAAAAGGTGCCTAGGGACTTGAGAATTGCTTAATGTGGCACATATTATAGCGTTAGGTGTAAAGGTTTACATTTCACTATATAATTACAGAAACAACAAAAACAATATGCTAAGTGCTTTTTTTGGCTATCGGCCTATCGGCCAGAGGCGATAGACTAAGATTAAGATACGTGTTTTACGTGCTCATAATACTATGTCAAACCTGGGTTCCATATTTCATATCCACTCACATTTTACAGAAAGTCTTGTTCCCTTTTTCCACGACATTACGTGCTCTTTCGAATATGGGAAAATTCCGATCTCAGTTGTTTCCAACGCTCCATTTCACCAGCAGATTGTCGATATTGTGCGCTTTCAACTAGCGATTTTCGCCGTAGCCAGCCAACCGCTTCTTGATTTCGGATACAGCTATGTGCAGATACTTACAGTTATGATTTTCATACCTTCTATATAATTTAATTTTCATGGTTTTCGCGAGATACTCTCAATAACTTAAAATACATTGCTCTTTAGGAGATAACACAACATTAACATTCTAAAAATATTAAAAATGAAATGTGAACATCTCAGTCAAAAAATGGAAAACATAAGATGGTTTACATATAATATTAAAAGCCCTGTATGTATGATATTTATTTAAGGTATCGTTTTCACACAAACTAACAACCTAAAGGAGTTTTTGAAATTATTAAATTATAAATAGAAAATATAGGTTCAGAGTTATTTTTTACCCCCCCCCCCCCGTAACATTTTTATTTTTCGACTTTTGTAAATCAAAAAGCTTGTCGGGCGAATTGTAAAGAAAATAGGTACATACTTTGGCAAGTGGCAATTAATTGTTGCCTATATACTTTTATGAACATTTCGCGCGAATTAGCATTTTGATTTATAAAAACTTTGAAAAAATTTGGCATTCAATTATCTCAACGAAATCCTAAACTAATTGTAATCGTTTCAGTTTCAGGCTAATGTAAATATCTAATTACTATTCTTAGGTGTCATAACTAATTTGAGTTGTGTCCGTTATAAAAAAAAAGGTGAACTTCACAATTCAAGAAATGCCGGATATGCAGTTTGTTATGGGCTCATGCGAAACTATTAAAAATATTCTATGGCCCCAAGAATAGAGTCGTACATTTTAGCAGACGGGAGACATTTCGAGCATTTGTTGTGATTTTTAGAATTCATTCTATTTATAAGTTCCATCCACTCATAGTTTAAGGTTGAAAAAACGTCACAAAATGTCATTCCATGAGTGCAACTGGTCCACCAAATTTCAACTTTCTACCTCATTCCATAGTAGAGAAAATAAATAAGTAAAAACAATTTTTTACCCTCATATTTGGAGGGGTGTAACGGGGAAGGGGAGGGGTTTTGAGGAAAAATTTATATAAAAGACCCCTCTTAATTTTAACGGGAGAATTGCCCTGTAAAATATTTTGGTGCAATTTAGAAACACCCTGTATAACTATTGTTGGAATCTCAAAAATATATAGATTTCAAAAATACAAAAATATACAGGGCGCCATTAAAAAAAACATAGTTATATCTATACCTACTTCTGTTACTAGATGTTGAATTGTTTTTCTGAGAATTCAACGCCTGCCAATATGCACCAATGAAATCACATAATTTTTGAAATATTAACCAATCAGGTGATGATTTCAGCGATTATTTCCCTCAAACTGCTTGCATCCAATAAGGTAGCTCCTTCCATAAAAATCCAACCAATCGTATGCCTCTGCAAGCGATAATTGCACTTGTGCAAATTATCGCATGTAATATCACAAGTGCCGGAAATTTTATCGATAATTTTTTCGAAAGACCTATTTTGCCTAGAAAGATCGCGAGTATAAATTGGTCTTTTATTTTCTGATAAAATCCCGAGAGCGAAGCTCGAGTATCAATTTTTTCTATGTTTACATTTCCAAAACGATTCATTTTGAACGAGTTTATTGACAGCTTTGACTGTAGCGTTCGAGTAAACAAACATGACGCTTGGATATCCAAGGCAAATGCGATTATGCCTACATCCTGTCAGCGTCGGTTTATTTTCTGAATGTGTCATAAATTTAAACGGAGACGGAGGTCCAATAACAAAAATTTAACAATGTAAAAGTTATATAAATTCATTGATACAATGCTTAATAGTACCGCAAACATACCTAATTTATAAGCTTCATAATTTAGAACAGTGTGAAACACACAAACTTTAAGAAGTAGGTACGTATTTGTATCCAACAGATTCGCGGTTGCTAAGCAACGAAGTGATAATTGCACAAGTGGTATTACCGCGATAATTTGCACAAGTGCAATTATCGCTAGCAGAGGCATATGATTGGTTGGATTTTTATGGAAGGAGCTACCTTATTGGATGCAAGCAGTATGAGGGAAATAATCGTATGTAATATCACAAGTGCCGGAAATTTTTATCGATAATTTTTTCGAAAGCGCTATTTTGCCTAGAAAGATCACGAGTATAAATTGGTCTTTTATTTTCTGATAAAATCCAGAGAGCAGGATTCCCACACTTCACTGCAAGATATGGACTATTTTCTTCGCTTAGAAAATTGTTTTTAAATCAAATGAAAATTCCGATCCAAATAAATCAAGACTTTCGACGCGTCGGCGTCTCATGCATTGTGACGGTGTCAGCCGGCCCCAAAACACATCCGCGCGGCACCCTTTGTATACAGGCACCGACGAACGACATCAGTGTTGCCGCCATGAAGCGACCTCAACTAGAAAGACGGCAAAACGTCAAAAATCGAGCGGAGAAAGCGGCCAATTGAGTGTAAACACGAAGCGCGGAGGTACGGGAACGTATTCGGGGACACAATGGGGGCTATGCGGTATTGTGAGGGGCAAACATGGGATAATTGTGTCTCGTCCTTTTGGGAGAGGTCGCGCATACAGGATTAAAAATGGGTAGATTAGGACGGAAGTCCGAGGACGTTTAATGTGTGGACAATGGACCACCTTAGGCCGCCTTCGAGTGTTTTGTTGGAGGAAAATGCGATATGAGATGGTTGATTTAACATGTATGCATAAGCAAAATGGTATACGTATACAGCATTCAGTAAATATAAGTATAATAATATGCTATACAGCTATACTATACTTTACATGACGTGCCTATTCACTATTACCTATAGCCACATTTACTGCAGTAAAAGGATTTAAATTTCTAAATAGTATTAAACTATGACTACATTGAAACTCTTCCATTAGATTTAATTAGGTAACTGAAAGTTTCAGTTGATCTTTGAAGTTTCATAACAAGCAGCTTGCCTATGAATTTCTATTATTTAATGTATTGCAACCTTTGAGTTTTAACTAATGCAGTTGCACACAAAAATGGTGTCACATAATAGTATATTACATAGAGTTGTAAACAGCTTATTACGTATGAGTGGAAATGTTGCACACGAGCCGCGCAGCGGCGAGTGCTGTAATTCCACGAGTATGTAATAAGCTTACAACTCGAGTTTTGTTTTATAATTTTTCTTGGATGAAAGAAAAACTATTATAATAGATAAACTATACTTCTGATTATCTGACAGGCAACAATTAGTATGTTGGTTAGTTGCTATGGTGACGCGGATGCCGCGCTAACAAGGCCCCTGTGATAATTGCGTTTCAATTAAGAACAGATACGTAATTTTTTTTATTACGTGTCACTCATTACGTGTCAGTCATTACGTGTCAGTGTTCGTAACAATCGACTTACTTATAACCTAAACCGTCACTTAATAGGTATGTTACTAGCATAGGAGTAGAAAAATACTTTTTTATTACGAATGTTTTCCGTGTATTGTCTCCTCTATAGCAAAATGGTTTCTGTTTATGCTGCATACGCTGGAAACTATATCCTTCATCTCTGTAACGTAACACTTTGGTGAAGATAGGTATGTGTATATAGAACATAATATTCGATAAATATTCAGACTTCAATAATGCGGAAATATTCGCGTATGTGGCAACGTCACGCGCGTCATTCCGTATGCCGCACAATCAAAACGTTAGTAGATATCTGTGCAATTTATTATAGCGTTATTCTTTTTTATTTTTATATTGTTTGTTAGTTATCGTGTTGTTAGTTGTGTAGTGTAGGTAAATTCTCATGGACAACGATTGTTACGGAAATGGCAATCCGAAATAGTAAAGTATTATGAGTTATTAATAAACTTGGGGCTAGGGACTACCATCTTGAAGTACTGAACCCGAATTCCGTACCTAGGCCCAACCTTGCCAAAAAGTTGCAGAAAAACGCGACTGAATATTTAGGAAAAACACTTCTTGACTAAATATGGTATCACACGAGGCATCCTAAGTCTGGGGGTCTGAGATTATAATTTGGAAATTTCAACTTTCCTTGCGACTTTCACCGCTGAATAAGGTTATGTCTCAGAACACTTCAGTGGTATCGCCATGTTGCCAAATTGCCTTCTTAAAACAGTTGTTGTGAGTCATAAGTGCTTTTCCGCCAAATTTAGAAGAAAGTCTAAAAACTTGCTAATTAAGTACATATTATTTTTAGAAATTCAAGTGTCCAGGAATTGTTTTATCATGTTTGTAAAATTTCGTCAAGTACCCTATTATAGTGATGACTGATGTTGTTTAATTGAATTGACAATTGAAAATATCGTTTATTTTTTTATAAAATGAAAAATGGTAGGTAGTTCTCTATTAGGTAAATTATTTTTATAAGAGAAAAATAAAAACCTCACCTGTTAATAATTTTATTTTTCCAAAAATGTATTGGCCTCTGTCTATACCTAGTACATATTTAATGCTCTCGATTGGTTACCTAGGATGTTTACCATTTGCTTGTTTTTGGAATTTTGACAAATTTACGCATGCTGTTTAATTTTTATCCGAAAAAAATCAATATTTGCCATTCTTTGAAACTGTTTGATATTGAAAACTAAAAAAAAACGCCTATGCGACACAATTTTATTTTTACTCAAACAAAAATTTTATCTATAACCCTCATCGACATATTCTAGGTAACCCTTGCTCTGAATCTCAAAAACGAAGCTCTAGCGGAAATATTTCATAGTCAATGTTTTGCTTAAAATTTGCCAAAAAAATCAAATTAGTATACCTAACATTTTTAATGATAAGATTCTTTCTGCCTCTTATCTTAGACAAAAAAGTTAAACCTTGACTATCAGAGCCGTTGTTGAAATTTCCCTAAGGCATAAATTTTATACACTCACCGGCACGAAAAACGGAGCACTTATAATTTTTATTTAAAAAATCTAAAATTTTAATACTTTGCAATGATTTATTATTATAATAAGTTAAAAGCAAACAACAACATGTTTTAAGTAATATCTAACAACAATTAAACGTTTATTTGAAAAGCAAGACTAGACTGTTTTGAATAAAAATTTCCAAAAATTAAAAAGTACACAAGTCTTAGTTGGCCATGACTTTTCTTTTGTTTTTATTGTTTTGACAAGTCTGAGCTTAAAGAAGTGAAACAGTTCAAAGCTGTACTGCGTTTATTTAAGGTAAAAATATGGCTGTTAATCCTGAAACAGCGGCTGCTATTGTTGCGTTGCTTCAAGACGGAAGAACTGAGCGATATGTTGCCCAACAATATGCCGTATCCACCGTATTTATACACGTTTTTTGGAAACTAGAGCTTACACCAGACGACCTGGAACTGGTCCCCAACGAAAAACTAACGCTCATGATGATCGCTTCATCCTCTTGCAAAGTCTACGAGATCGTCGTGCTACAGCTGTAGAAATCAGAAATAGACTTCATCATGTTCGGAATACCAATGTAAGCGAACGTACAGTTAGACGAAGACTTGGAGAAGCCAATCTTACCAGTCGTAGACCTGCAACAGGTCCAGAGCTTCTTAGGCGTCATCGTGTTGCGCGACTTCGGTTTGCCAGAAATCATGAGCACTGGGGTGAAAATGATTGGGGGCGAATTTTATTTACTGATGAGTCCAGGTTTAGCCTGCGATCTCCAGATGGTCGCGAGAGAGTATGGCGAAGACCACAAGAGCGTTTTGCAGAATGTACCTTCAGTCCTAGAGTAGGATACCAAGGAGGTTCAGTAATGGTGTGGGCTGGAATTTCTCTGGAGGCACACACTGAGTTGTACATCGTTCCAAGAGGCTCCTTAACTGCTGCCAGGTACATTGATGAAATTCTCCAAGATTTTGTTGTCCCGTATGTTGATTTTATTGGAAATAACTTTCTTCTGATGCATGATAATGCCAGACCTCATACCGTAAGAATCACTCAACAGTATTTAAATGATGTAAACATTCCTGTTTCGGAGTGGCCAGCGTTAAGTCCAGATGCGAACCCGATTGAACATGTTTGGGACATGCTTGGGCGAAGAATGCGGAGTCGTGTTCCTGCTCCTTTAACCATAAATCAGTTGAAACAAGCTCTTTTAGAGGAATGGGACCTTATTCCTCAAGAGGACATTCGCCATTTGATTTTAGGCATGCCACGGAGAATGCATGCAATCATTCGAGCTCGCGGGGGTAATACGCGTTATTAAAAATGCTCCTCATTAGTTTTTGCTCAAAAATCGTTTAAGTTTTGATTCATTTAAGGACATTTTGCCACAACACCAATGTGGGTTTATCGTTCTAATTTTTTAAATTGTAACAAAAGTTTTTATTTAAAAAAAAGCGCCCAATTGTTATTAGAAATTACTTAAAACATGTTGTTGTTTGCGTTTAACCTATTATAATAATAAACCATCGCAAAGTATTAAAATTTCACATTTTTTAAATAAAAATTGTAAGTGCTCCGTTTTTCGTGCCGGTGAGTGTATCTTATATAAAAACTAATAACTAAATTTAAATACCTATACTGCAATTTAGTACCTACGGAGTCCTAAGAAATACATTGCAATTTGTTTCTTTTAATTTGTTTTCGTTCCAAAATTGAGGAAGGTTTCAACAATCCTTTGACTATATCTGTATTAATAATCCATCCTCTTATTAAAAATTTCTCGATCTAAGAAAAAACCTTCAAATCTTGACAGCCAATATTCTCGGAACCTGCAAACTCACGTCTAATCCACCAAACCGATTTCCACCGAGGGTTGCCCGTTGTAAATCAACTCATTAACGCCCAGTTTTACGTCACCACACATTACGGGCGAGAAACCACCGCGCCAGCGTCCTTAATCGCCCGCACAACACCAAATTCACTTCCACCATAAATCCGCATCACCGCAATCAGGGCCGGACCCGAATAAATCAAGGCCCTCCGCCATTGTGCCGGCTGTCGCACGGCCCCAAAACACATCCTTGCGGCACGCTTTGAGCCTACGCGCCGCCAAACGACTTCAGTGCCGCCGACGGTGAAATGGCGACAAAGCGGGGCGCGGCGGGTGGCCGCAAAGTCACAAAATAATGGCCAAGGAAATTATCGATTTTGCAGAAATGTCCAGGCCTACGCGGGCAATGCTATATTAAGGGCAGATTCAAAGTGTGTGTTTGGTTGCCTGTATTTATTTTTATTTTATTTATTTATTACCGCAGCATTTTTTACAATCAGTAGGGTATAAATTATTGAAGTTATTACACCTAAGGAAACGTTGTGTTGTGTATTATAGCAGTAGTGAGCTGTTGCTCATTTAACTTATTTTATCTATTTCTAATTACAAAATTTTCCTAAGCTATCTTAACCTACGATGTTTGAATGTGTTATTTGAATTTATTAATTATTTATTTTTATTTATTTACAGTGTTTATTTTCTTAGTTCTACAGGCTGATTTATCCTAACCTATCTTAACCTAGGCTGGCTTAATATGTGCATGTAATATTATATTTTGAAGCCTAATATAATATGACATGCAATAATTGTTATACACCTATTATATGCAAGGAGCTAAAACAAGGCATTTGGATTTTGAGCAAGTAGTTTCGTACACGATACACTTACCCACGGTATGTCACTAACGAATCCGAAAACAAGGCAACTATGCGCATCTACGTCAGTTGCGAATCACGAATTGTAAATAATGCATGGTGTCTTCGGTTTTATAGTTTTTATAGTTTACAGTTTAACGTGTCAAGAAAAAAGTGTAAACAACTGACTGATCGTCAGTCCAGCTCGACAGTTGTTTTGAAATAGGCCAAAAATGCTGGGATGTGCAGTCAGCGTATGTCCAAATAATAATAGAAAGAGCAAGGGAACGGAAAAATTAAGTATTATAGATTTTCCAAGGACAATAATCTGGTAAGGAAACAGATTATTTATAGAACAGCATTAAAAATAGAGGACTCAACAGAGTTTATGCCTGGTTTATACAGCAAATAAAATATAGAATGTGCAATAAAAAAATTAGCCTTGTTATGGTTAAAGGGAATCATTATTTGATCCCTATTTTACCCACTATTTATTATGTTGTTTTGTTTGTTGTGCAGGTATTGTGCTTGTGTCGAGGCTTGTGTGCATTAATTGGTAAATAAGACTTTAATTGACATAAACCGGCATAAACACTGGAAGGAAAAAGTTATATTTTTGGTAAAGCTTTGAATTTTATTTATCAATATCTTTGCCTATAACAAGTCATCTGTAAAATACTTTTTTAAATGGAGAGTTTGTGTCCAAAGAAGCCAAAACTTAGTTCAGGATTACCTTACTTACAGTAAATGTATTATTTAGATACCTTTATGATATTTTTTTATTGTCCTCCAATATACGGTCTTTTAAAAGAAAAATCCTGTTAATTTAACAAAATATACATCAATTTTATTTGCATGCATACGATTAGCTAAAACGCAATGTAAACAATAGGCATATGGATGCGCAATGACATACCGTGGGTAAGTGTACCGTGGTTTCGTTTTTTGCTTGGATTAAAAGTATGAGGCATAATGGACAAGTATACTTAGGAATGAAAAATAATTTTTTGCCTTGGAATTTGTAAAACATGTCTAGATAATCACGAAACCCAACCAACAGATTTTTTTTCCCATTAGTTTGCTCAAAAATTGAAAAAAACGGTCGCAAAAGTAGGGAATGTGACGTCACGATCCCTAATTTCAATAAGTACCTGCTATTTTCTTAGTACTTATTTCGTCTTTTTTTATATAACCAAGCATTCCCAGGCAAATTATTAGATTCAGTTTGTATGCGCCTGATGAGAAATAATCAAATTTCGTAGCATTTCAATGAAATATTTGGATTTTACTGATCCCATTCTGAACTTATTAGATGCCCCCTATAAAATATGACAGATGACATATTACTCAATGCTTTAAAGAAAATCGTCGGCAACGCCGCACTTTGCATATAACCTCACTTTCGCCCGCGGAACGCGGAAACCAAGGTTAATAACCTTAGTGAAAACTAAATAAATTCTATTCTCAGTTTTAAAAGAATCTTGCTGTGAATACTTTATTTTTTCGGTTTATAATGAAGACAAGATTTGTTAAAGCTTGTCCTGATAACTTGCCTTGCATAGATTTTGATATGGTGTGTCAATTTTATCAATAAAAACGGGGAGCAAAACATGGAGAAATGAAGAGGTATGTTTGTTATTTGATTTGTATATTGTTTTAATATTGCTTAATGATGATGATATAGCTTAAATTCTGGTTTTAGGTAGACTAGAGAATAAATATTATGGTAACAATGTTATTGGAGACACGCAGAGGAAAGAACATAGCAATGAATGCATAATGCCCGGTTAAGGCAAAAATTACCCCCGAGCACAAAATTAATAAGAAAAATGTTAATGACACTGTGGTTAAAAATGAAGAAATTCAACTGAATAGTTGTGGAAGTAGGTATATTATGTTGTAATTACCCAACATAAGCAGATTAGTCCTAAATTATGCACATACCACGATGTACGAGGATCATACATCGTGGCACATACGTAGGTACAGCTTTTTGTGCTTCTAGTTTAGTTGCTAGTACAGTAAAGAAATACTTATTGTGTATATACCTATAGTTAAGATATGGGGGAGGGGGCATGGGGGTGTCGCACACCCCAATGTTGAAATCGATTATCAAAACAAGAAATCATGCGTTTGTAAAAACGATCGTTGATATCTACATGTGAGAACCATGATTAAGAACTAATTTAAATAATCTAGTGCAAGTTCGACAGCAGAGTTTCATTCGATATCAAGTGCTTGACCGTCAATGACTTTTTGCGGGTATTTTTTCTTGTATGATCTAATGAAGTATTTAATTAATTAAGTCCGTACTAGTACACTTTGTCGCATCCATTTTGATGCGGAAAGTTGTACTTTTCTGCACTAGTGACATTAACTTTGTCAACTAATAGAACTAAGCACGCTTGTAAAATTTTTGCACATATTAATGGGAAACTTATTTTAGATGAATGTAAGCTGACTTCCTGGAAATAGCGAAGAATCATGGACAACATCAGTAGATTGTTATATTGGAAAAAGTCAACACAAGTGCAATAAAAAAATATGAAGGTCTACCTTACAGGATTTAGTTGACAAAGACATACCGACATACCTCAATAATTATTATACATTGGAGTAGTATGACAGAAGATTTTTGGCAAAAATCAAAACATATTACAAGGAGGGACTGTCTGACATGTTAAAAAACGAAAAATGCCCTGTATCTCCAAAACGAATCAAGATTTTGAGATTCAACTGCTTTCCACTGCCCTCAAAAATTGAGCACAGTACACCTACCTACTCTTTGTCTATCTCTTCGCAGAATAGAAGAAACCCCCAAAAAAAACATCCAGTTTGTTGCACTCTGTGCATGCGACATGAAAACTATTATTTGATTTTGGAATATTTTCACTAAATTTAATAGATAACTTATTTGGGGTTTTGCCATAGAATGCAAAATAATGTTTTTTTTCTTGCAAATTAAAGAAATCTTAATTTTTGGCCGGCTGCTGCATTATATTTTTTTATTTTTAACTTCCATTAACCACAATTACAAAATATGCTTATGAACATTTATTTTCCAGAAAAAATAGGTATATAATATGTATAGTGAAAAAATCCTAAAGAATTATGTAATTTTTTATGAGGATGCTTCGGCAATCACAATATAATTTACCTAAATGGGTCTAAAATAGTTCAAGCTATGACAATAAAGTTTTTCGACTGAAAACTTGGCTTTATTGCATTTTACATGTTATGTTTCTAGCATCACCAAGAACTGGCACCTTCTCCAATATTCTAGCGTTACATTTTTGAACCGATGCGGGTCTAACTACTAACTTAATTCTGTAAGTAAGGGCTCATGAAATTAAAGTAATAAATTTTTTATATTCGGACCAGGTATGTGCTTGACGTCTAGAGGATTGACTTTTCTCAGTTTAGTTTATAACCAATCAATGCTGTTGATTAACACTAGCACAGAATAAATAGCTTCACAACAGAAGCGTCCATAAAGACGTGTCAAAAATAAGCCAGCTCCATTTCAATTTACAGGAAAATAACCAATAACTTGTACATAAATTTGGTCCTAATACAATCTCTTTGCAATGTGGATTAATGTAAAATCAAACAAAATGCACAATGTTTATCCCTTTAGAAGATATTTCGCGTCAAAGCGAGCATCCTTTTGACACATGTCCTTATGGACGCTTCTGTTGTGAAGCTATTTATTCTGTGACACTAGGTATTGAGGCTAAAATATCATCAGTTTCTTCAAACAACTAGCAGTCGCTGGAATATACTTGATAACAAGTAAAAAATCGTTTGGCAGAGCCACTAATCTAAAATCGTCAGCTAAAATGTTACCCCTGGTTGGTTCTTTATTGTCTTTAATATATCAGCAAGTCTAGATATCTAATTTGTGCAAGTTCAGTTAGGTACTTACGAATTGTGTCGTTTTATAGATAAAATCGACTTGTTTCCAATAAAAAAAAAGTTTTGTAAACCAACCAGCATAACGTCCGAATCATCAATACCAATACCTAGTGCTCCCAGCATTTTCCTCAGCAAAATAGAATAGTTCATTTCCGTCATGGATTATTAGAATGAATGGTGAAAATAGTTCAAATCATAAAAAATAAAAGCTTGTAAAACACGCGGGCCGCGGGATCCGATGTTCCGATTTGTGACGCCACAAAATAGGTTATGTTTATGTTCTCGCAGGCTGACAGCTTGGCATTAAGGTGCGGCGTTGCCAAACCTGGTGCCACGGCGGTAAATTTAGGGAAAAATAAAATCCAACAGGTAGTTACGTATATTGAACTTTAAAAATTAATTGCGGCAAAACGGGGGCGAAAAAAAAATTAAAAAAAATACAGCAAGTATATCTCACCCAATACTATCCGATGAGCAAATAAAAAAGTGGTGTATTAGTCCATTGTCCATTTTATATTTTTTACTTGCCGGTTTGAATTTTTTTATTCAGGATTGTTATTTCTTCCGGGATGTGGTAATATAATTTAATTCCGTTGTATCTAATTTGTTTCAGACAGACTGCTATATATTTCGGACAAGCTTTTTGATTTACAAAAACCTGTCGCACTTTGTCATTGAATTATCTCAACAAAAACCTAAACTTATTTTATTCGTTTTAGTACATGGCTTAAATAAAAGCTTGTTTTTAAAAAGGTTTATTTTTTATTTTTGATTTTATTTAGCTTTTACACTAAAAGGTACATGGTAGCACTAAAAACTGCTTTAGTTTACTTTTCATTATGTAGGTTAGGTACAGTTATGTTCATTATATGTTATGTCACCAGACGTATTATATTTGTATTTTCCGCGAGGAAAACACAAACGATAGCATATAAACTGACATTAGGGGAGGATTCATATGAATATATATCGCAAAAATTGTCTATACCGAGACCGGGTGCTCCATTTTAAGTAATGCAGATAAATATCTCAAAAACGAAAAACCCAAAAATAAATTTCAGATAAAAGTTGTAACTTATTATGAAGAGGGTAATCAGACGCAGGTTTCCACTTGTTCGAATATTTTCTCTCTCGAATCTTGTCGGGGCGTTCTTGATGTGAGTGTGGTATGACTGCGCTTTTCAATTGTATATCTTGACGAAGATGTTAAGTGATTAGAAATTAGAACCATATTTATAGTGCAGATATTGGCCAATGTGTGTTTCCTTCCTACATACTGTAGTTTGTCCAGTGACAAACTGCTGTTTTCTTCTGCGGGGAACTTTACTGCATGTGAACTTAGTTATTGCCCTTACTCTTGGTTACCTTAAGTGTTCTAGGAAATCATCTAATCTCTTCGTCACTCTTATTATGTCAACGTATTTGAGGCAAGTGGCCAGCCATTATTACTAATTCTCTGAAGCATTAATTATAATATGTGAATGTTTTCCATCGTCCTTTTGCACGCAGAAATTGGTTGAATTCCTTCAATTGAAAATAACAGTAAGGCGGGCAAAATCTTAGAGGTACCATACCTTTTTCTATCTGCAGATTTTTACGAGACACTAAACAACCAAATTACGTTTTATTTGTTTTCTTTTCAGTATAGATTTAGTTGTTCTTATAAACTCTTGAAACCTTTTCAAAATATTGCAGGCATCCATCAAACAACCAAATCGGTTAGATTGTTGGTTTTGTGTTACAGTCGTATATACCTATATGTATCCTATCTGTACTAGTAGGTAGGTATGTTCATACAATAGGGACATGCTCACAACGCTTAGACCGGTCATGGGTGAAGAATGCCTGTGCCTAGATAAGGCAAATTACTGAGTATTAAATCTTAAACCATGTATACCCCAGTATTACTAACGTGCCACGTTCTTAAGTTAATAATAACTCTTTCATTTTATATAGCGAAACACCACTGAAACTGAAACACTGAAACATCACGGTATTGCTGTGTGATTTACTAAATTGTCCTACAGTCACTGGGATTACAAAATGATTATTAAATCTATCACTTTTTGTATGATCGTCAAAAAAAACATATTAAGCAACGACACCCTCAAATCACAACAAGCTCAAATCTTTTGAATATTACATATTGGTATAGGTCTGACGTGAACTGCTTGATGTTATGAAAGTAAAAATCCCAAGGAATATCGACGTTTTCCACCCCTTATAGAGGCGAAGGGCCGTCGCTCTAATGTATGTTATGCCTTCGCAGAGTGAATTGAATATTGTGGGTGTGGGAGCCATAGGTCGGGATTTCAATGTGGGTGGGGGACAATGTATCCTTCTGGGTGTTTGTCAACGATTGACGTTTGCACGTATGAATGCCACTATATATAGCGAATATCATGGAAACTGTTACTACTGACTAAAAATTATTAATACGTTAGTAGGTAGACCTGGACCAACACTATATTATAAAGACCTGTGCATAGCGCTGTTTCGAGCGATCGCCACTGGCGCCACACGACGAAACAAATTTACACGGTGGTTTAATGTTAAAACACCATTGTTGCAGAATCTTTTATAAAATAGAAACATGCAAATGTGTTTGTTAACGAATTTAATATCCAAAATAAAATAAAATATTTTTTTGTTATGTTCCTCTAATTTGACAAGTTCACATGGCATATTTCCATACATTTTCTTAAAAAGCGAGTCTAAAAAGCAAGCAAGAGTATTTGGTACCTTTTGGTTTGAATTGAAGTCCATGGCTAGTGGTAGTGTAAATAAGCATAAAACGCATTATATATTTTTCAGTTTCTTCTTTATATGGCGGACTATTGGTTCGCTTTGGAGCTATAAAGAAAATTTTCTATTTTCATTCTTGCATACGTTACAAAATACGCTTCCAAAATAATATCTCGCATTTTCGCTTCTTCAGCTGGTTGATCAAATCATCCCATAATTTCAAAATAGTTTTTATTCTTCTGCAATCCACCTAAAATGGTCTGTGCAGTGTGCACACCATTTTCTTCATGTGCATGGAAATTTCATGCCATCACAAACAAATCTACCTATAGAAGCTGTGTTAACAGGATAAAACTGCTAAATACTGGATGCAAAGACAATTCGTTACCGTAAAAAGAAGGCAAATCGTAATAAAGCTGGATATTTAAAATTTGGGACATTTTATACGTCAGTAACTGACATACCAATAACCACAGAATACCCCCCTATAACCTATAATAAGTCGCCATTTTTTTCGTCGAGTGGCGCCACCCCAGTCCGTAAACAGCAATGAAATATGACGTCATGCTCGGGTCTTTAATATAGTGTCGGCCTCCCCGCACTAACCAGTGATTGAATAACTTTTGTCATTAGATTGACAACGGTCCTGCTAAAAATTCCCCGCGTATATCATATTATCTTTCCGAAATATTTCTGGGACCTACCTAACCACCTGTAAATCCACAATAATGCATTTCCTACCTTTCCAACGCTATAAAAACGAAGTTGGTTTTACTTTCACATAGAAAATCGGCTTACGAGGACGCATAAAGCCTTAGTGACTGGGACAGGGTGTAAATACCCGCAGGTCGATGGGTATCACATAAAAAAGTAAAATCTGGCCGAATCTAAGCCGGAAGAAGTCAGTTAAAGGGACTGTGGCCAGAGCCGTAACCTAGAGATATTTTTAAGGATCGCCTTGTTTATGGATAATCTAAGTTAGTCAATGTCTGACACTGACATAAGGACATATATATGACAGAAATACAGTAGACAGATTTTTCAAAAAATAAAGTTGCCCATCTGTTTTTTTGGAAAACATACAGGGTGAGTCAGTTTTTGCAGCAGGATTTTAACAATGGATAAAAAATTACATTTTAAAACGAGAATTTCATATTAATATGTCCACGCTATTGTAATCCTTGATAGGAAATTATTGTATGTATATTCTGGTATGCTGCATGGTATGTACCTACTATTACTCCCACTCGTTCAAATGTTGAGTTCGTATAGAGTATAAGTATGCAGGATGACTCATTTGCAATGGAAGCACCCAATAAAATTTTTATTTTTCATTTTAGCCGTGTTTTTTTTTTTTGGTTCACGTAAAATGGTATTTTAGTGAAAAGTCTCTGGGCTTTATCTCAATTTCCAAGATCTACTACGAATTTTTTTCTCGTAAAATTTAGCATTTTTTTTATTTAAAATCTGACACCACAGCTTTAATCAGGATACCCATAAAAACCCCCATATACCAAATTTTCCCAAAATATATACAGGGAGTTCCATTTTGCTGGGTGTCAAAGTTAAGCAAAATATGAATTTTAAAGACATCTGGCGTGTCGATAGAGCCATGGAATCCCTTCAAAACAAGATGTTTTTCTCTGTACTGAATTTTTTGGAACTTTATGGTCATAAATCGAGTATATCAAAACCGCCCCCAGACACTATAAACGAACTAAGTCCAAAAGATACAAAAGCCTGCCGTCAGTAAGTCCAAATTGGCTGCGGTGGCGTCGTTCGTACCTGCGCTGACTTTTTAGACTGCATGTTTTTCTGCCTTCGATCGACCTTGGTTCGAGGCAGGCGCATGCATATGTCTTTAAAGAAAAACACCGCTATGGCCAAGAGCACTGGACAAATGTGGGTTCACGGTATTGCTCCTAAATAGGCTTTATCCGTGTGATTTACTAATTGTCCTACACTCACTGGGATTACTACGGTTTTCTAGGGTTTTCCGTAGTACTTGAGCGAATGCTATCCTAGTTCTATCGGGAAAAAAGTCGGCCCTAACCGCAAATGGCAACGAAGACAAAATAATAGTAATTGCTCCCCTCCCCCGCACAAGCATGTGATTGCTTCTGGGGGTACTCCTAGTTTGGAGTATTGTGAGGGTGAGAATTATTATTATTATTATTATTAAATGAGTTAAGGTGGCTGGTGTCAGGAAAAGCACAAAAAAATGTATCATCTTAGACAGTGATTCAGTTACCATTATAACATTAACATTATAATAATTTAAACTGAAACGAAGAAACATAGAAAGCGATCTTAGTATAGTATTTCTAAAGCCACTTGAAACAGCATAAAAAACTCTAATTGGCGTCACAAAAAGAATATAGGACATAAGCGTCACGCAGTTTTCAAAAATATACATATTCTACAAGCAACATAATATTTCACTTTTAAGGTTTTTTTAAGGTTGTCGTCAAACACAACGTAAAGGTTAATGCACCATAAATTATTGTCAAAAGCTCCCTAAAAAGCCATATCGATTATAACTATTTACGCAAGTATATCCTAAGATCTGTGAAATTATGGTACGCCCGTCCACCCCATTTCGCTGCACAAGTGGCCAGCCGTCGAACAGTGTAACCCAAGTATTGGTGATATTATATTAGGCGAGCATCCAGTCACTTGTTTTTATGTATATTATCTGTCTCCTTCATCTCTTTTTACTACTAATACCGGGTGCGGTTTATTATGGTTAAAAAAGTGTTTTGTTTTGTTTCGTATTTTATTGCCGAGGCGCATGTTCTGTTAAAATATAAATGAACTCACTTGGAACACAGTGACATACGTGGCGCGATCTATTTCATGGTATCTACCACGCTCTGCTACTGGTAAAAATACCAGACTTATCAGCAGAAATCACCCATATAACATTCAAAGGTTTTTATGCTGTTCCAAGTGATTTCATTTATACCGTACTCATCTGTCGTGAAACTATAGCTTCAATCTACTTTTAAGAAATGATCGAGTACCTAGGCACCATAAATTTCCGACGTGCCGACCGGCACTGGGTCCGGACCTGCCGGGTCGCCCCTCCCGAGGTCTTTGGCGGTACCGCGGGCGCCGCGGGGCGTCTTTGGCGGCCGCCGCCCCGACAGGCCACCCTCCGAGGTCGGAGATTTATAGGAGTTGGCCGCGGCCACTCGCCAACGCAGCGACAGTCCTGCTTGTCGCTCGCTCAAATTGTACTCTTTCGCGGTGAGGAACACTTCACGAAACGCAGGCTCCTTATTACCAAAGTTCACAGAACACAAATAATAGGGTGGTTCACTTTTATGTGGTAGGACTTTAACATTAGATAGAAAAAGATAATCTAAAATGAAAATTTTATATCAACATATATCGGGGAAAGCTTAGTTTCCGAGATACAGGGCGTTGAAGTGTTGGAAAAAATATGAAGTATTTTTTACACTGTCCGAACCAGTGGAGATATTTAAACCAAATTTGATGTGTAGTACCACCTTTTTGACTACGATATTTAGTGATAATATGAAGGTCCTGAAATAACCAGTGGTGGAGTTATGGGTTTTCACTATCACTAAATTTAAAAAGTAATTAGTACGGACCTGTCTCACATCAACGTAATTTTTTTTTTCGTAAAGTTCTTTCAATTCTCTACAAAAAGTGTATCTTGACATTTTTTTGTATCTGCCACGGTTGTGTAGTAAATAAATTATTTCGTTTCCATCTCAGCCTTTTTTGCCTACAAATGTGTTTTCTAAGATTATTGATAAATATCGCAAATAACAGAAATTAATTATGGAACACTTATCGGATTCAGCTATTTTATTTTTAATTTTATGGAAACAATTTTAAAAATAAACTGGCACTTGGTTTGAGGTACATTACTTTATTATCATTTTAACATTTTTATCAAATCTAGTATTATTTCTTAATAATTTTTATAATTCTAAATTTGTACAACATTCAACAATTGTTCAAAATGTGATCCATTCTGTTGCACACATAATTCATTTCGACGCCTAACGGATTGAACAGCATCGATTAAATTGCCATTTCTCAATTCATCGCACGCATTTCTGATACGATCAATAAGTTGTTCCCTTGTTTCTACAGGAGTCGCATAGACTTGTTCTTTTAAAAATCCCCATACGAAGAAGTCCAGAGGTGTTATGTCCGGAGAACGTGGTGGCCAAGCGACCGGTCCCCCTCGTCCGATCCACCTATTTGGAAAGTTATTATTTAACCAGTTCCTCACATTTCGGTGAAAATGTGCAGGACAGCCGTCAAGTTGGAACCAAGCCAACAATCTTAAGTTTAAAGGAATGTCTTCCCACATATTATTATGCTCAGCGACTAAAAAGTCCAAAAAATTGTCACCATTCACTCGCTGTGGCAAAAAAAAGGGTCCAAACAGATGATGGTTGTACAGTCCAATCCAAACATTGACACTAAATTCGACCTGAAAATTTCTTGGCCGGATTGCATGTGGGTTTTCTTGTGCCCAAATATGCTGATTATGAAAGTTTACTACTCCACGACGAGTAAAACACGACTCGTCCGTCCATAAAATGTTATTTAAAAATTGTCTATTTCCTTCAATTGACTCCAAAATCCATCGGCAAAACACTAATCTTCTTTCTGCATCGCCGGGCCGTAAACCTTGTACGGGTTGTAGATGATAGATGATCTCTTTATATAGGTCTGTGGTTATACCACAGACCTATATAGCTTCGCTAGTTATACCTAATTCCCCAAGGTGATTGTTATAGCATTGTTGACGCGTGCCACAGGAATAAAAAACGAACCAAAAAATCACGTTACCAAGAAGACACGCGCCGCATCAGATAAACCTAATTCCTAATTAACGCGCCTATTGTTTATTGACGGCAGGTATACATTGTTCGGAGAATTAATTAGTATTGTTTGGGCTTGTTTCGACGACTCATCGTTAGAGATAAGCATCGTGGGCGATCGGCGATAGCAATAGTGCGGCGCCTCCGTCGGAAACTAGATCTATTAATGTCCCATAACGCCATAATGGCCATGTGACTGTAATTAAACGTAGAGCTTGCCCTTACAATAATAGATGAAAATTGTTTTAGTTGCTTTAGTAGAACGGGGCACAGTTATGGCGGTTTTCCATCAGACGGACAGAACAAAAACACAACAGAAATTCGTGTCGAAAAAGACAAAACTGCAACTCTTCACAAACTTTAGGTTTTTGCGAAAGTTTCACAAATATTAGTCCTGCGTAAACTTGCAGATTTAACACACGATACACTTACCCACGGTATGTCAGTTGCGAATCACGAATTCTAAATAATGTGTTTACGGCGGCTGCGGTTGTGTCAAGGGCGTATTCAAGGGGGGGGGTGGTACAGGGGGTAATTACCCCCCCCCCCAAGCCCATCAAATGTCCAATTTCTCAACTCTATATTTAGGTAAATTTAGTCAAGAGTCTGACGAAGTAATAAAAATTAAATTGCAAGGAGAGTTAGATTTATGGCAAAAACATGTAGAGTCGACAATAATATTTGCGATCTCCTTACAAGTTATAAAGAATGTGATGAAGACATATTTCCTACTATAAAAAAATTCTACACATATTAATTGTTCTAGTGTTGCGTCAGCAGAACGAAGCTTTTCTTTTTCTTCATTGAAAAGACTGAAAACCTGGTTACGCTCCACTATGGGCGAAGAATAAGTAGGATTGGCACTGCTATTTACCCACAGAGAAATCAATGTAGATGTTTCACCGGTTATTGAGCGATACGCCAAAAAAACAAAAAGAAAAATTGATTTCATATTATAATAGATAACTATATTCCTATTCCTATAATCCATTATTATATGGATGTGATTTTTAAGAGTTTTATATTCATTTAAAGAATTTTATTTATTTTTAAAAAAATTTTTATACCTATAATGTTTTGTATTTTTTTAAGTAGGTAATAAAATACCACCATATTCAATTGAAATTGCTTTTACGAACGCACCAAACCAATAATGCTAAAAAAATATTTTATATTACCCCTCCCAAGGCGAAATCCTGGATACGCCCTTGGCTTGAGTTTTACGATTTTTTACAGTTATGTCCAAATAATAATAGAAACAGTAAGGGAACGGAAAAATTAAGCATATAATTAAGTATATAATTATAGATTTCCCAAGGACAATAATCTGGTAAGGAAACAGATTATAGAACAGAGCATTAAAAATAGGGGTCTCAACAGAGTTTGTGCCTGGTTTATACAGCAAATAAAATAGAATGTGCAATAAAAAATTAGCCTTATCATGGTTAAAGGGAATCATTATTTGATACCTATTTTATTCACTATTTATTATGTTGTTTTGTTTGTTGTTTAACTATAAACTAAGTTAGTTATGCAGGTTGTGCTTGTGTCGAGGCTTGTGTGCATTAATTGGTAAATAAGGTTTTAATTGACATAAACCGACATAAACACTGAAAGGAAAAAGTTATATTTTTGGTAAGGCTTTGAATTTTATTTATCAATATCTTTGCCTATAACAAGTCATCTGTAAAATACTTTTTTCGATATAGAGTTTGGGTCGATAGAAGCCAAAACTTAGTTCAGGAATACCTTACTTACAATAAATGTATTATGTATTTATATACCTATATGATATTTTTTTATTGTCTACCAATATACGGTCTTTTAAAAGAAAAATCCTGTTAATTTAACAAAATATACATCAATTTTATTTGCATGCCTATGATTAGCTAAAACGCAAAGAAAACAAATTACCTATTTGTAAATTTATAATTATTATCAAATTAAATGTGTTTTTCAACAGAATATTCATTCATTTATCTAGTAATATAATCTACATATTTTTAACAACATTTATTTAAAAGAAAACGTTTAAAATAAGCAAAAACCCATAAAAAAGTATCTATTGCTGTGTAAAACATATGGAGCGATTTAAATTCTGATTCGCAACTGACGTCACAAGGTGCGACAGAGATAGGCATATGGATGCGTAATGACGTACCGTGGGTAAGTGTATCGTCATTTAACACATGTATAAGCCAAAACTGGCGAGATACATCTTTGTCTATTAATTGATCGGAGGATTAATCTTTCGTAATAGATTGGACAGAATAGATACAAATTTTGTTTTTTTTTTTCCAGCCGTATACCCATCAGCAAACATCTTCCCGAATACGGCACCTTTTTAATCCGCCCATTCCCATTAACGATCCCACCGGCGAACTTTGCCCAGGCCCTTACAAAAACCCGCCGCAACGTCGGCCTCTTTGAAGCCCGGCAAAACATCCAGAAATTAACGGCGTCCTGACATTCTTGAGGCGCGTTTCCCACAATGATGCCCTTAAGGGGCGCGGCCCGCCCCCCTCTCGGGCCCTGGCAGACCGCCGGGCGCCCAAATTGGGCCACCCAGTGACCTTCATCCCTCGGCGAGTATGGCCTGGGGATGAATCACCGCCGATTGCCGCCCCAGGGCGTACAGCGACGTTCGAATCTAAGGGGGTTAGTGTGTGAGGGGAGTTATTTGGTTGCCATGGCGACCGGCGTGTACCCAAACAGCACAAAACATTCTCATAACATTCCCACAAAGTATGAATAATCTTGAAGAATAGAATAGAATAGGCATAGAACATTTATGGCAACATGCTTTCTGAACTTTCTCGTTCATATTAGATAATTCAGGAATATTTATGGAATATTCGAAAGTAAACGTTCTAGGTATATTTTTAATCGAAATATTCATAGCAAAAACGTTTGTACAATATTTTGTATGAATGTTTCCATCATATTTACTCTGAATACCCTTATAACATTCCATTCACATTCTAATTGGCCGAGTGTGGAGTGACAACCTCATACAACAAGATATACGCGTGCGCGTTAATTCCAGTACGCAAACACAGATTCTGTGACGCAGAGCACGGAAAAAATATGAGCGCCGTTGCCATCACTGACCTAAATCCGACGGAACTACGGATTTCTCGCCAGATCCAATATAACTAAAATAAAATATTTTTATTGACAAATTCAGGTTAAATAAATCCCTTAACTTCTAATTTCTCTTTAATTTCGCTACCGGTTATTAAGTATTAAACAGAAATTATTATATAAGGGTCTTATATTTGTCAAGAAAAATTGGAAAACTAGTAAGGGTTGTCATTGGCAACAAATAAAATAAAATAGATACAGGCATAAATTATTGATAGTTCAAAAAGTAGATTTATGTAGATTTTTCCAAAGAATTGAATGCAGCTAGAAAAAAATCAATTGAATTTCAAACAAAGAGTACTGTATATATCGGACCTAATGACCGATATGTAAAAAAAATCAAGGTGTCGATTTGATTGCTCTGCACCACTACAATATCACTTCCGGTTTAGCTGGAAGTTATATGTTTCTGCTACTCGTAATACGTTACGAGCGATTATCTCTTGATTTTTAAGGTAAATTATATTGATGGTTCAAAAACGAAATTTATGTATTTTTGTATTTTTCGTTCGTATATAGTGTCTTAGCTGGAACAAAAAAGTCACCGGCTAAACCGGAAGTGATATTCAAGTGTGCGGTGCAGATTTTTTGTTCGCTTTCCCCGTCAAATGAAAAATCGCCAACTACAAAGATATAAAAGATTTGTGGGTAAGTACCTACCACTTGTTCATGGGCAACAAATTTTGGGGGTCGACGCGACAGGTTACCCTTTGTTTTATTGTATCATAGTTACATACAGTTTTTCGTTTTTGAAGGCGGGAAACAAGTTTTAATACATTTTATTTTGACATTCTGGCAACGCTGCAGTCCCCCTTCGGGAGCTTGAGCTCTGCGCCGCCGCGTTTGCCCGGTCCGCCGCGATGCCGCCACGCCATGTCATTAGCGACGGCACGTTGTAGCGTAATAATGTACTTAATAATTGTAAATTCTGTTGTTCAATAGTGTTGTGTACAGCGATTTTATTACACTAGGTGAGTACTCTACATCTATCTACATTGAACATTAAACCGTCGAGTGAAAGTTTAGAAATAACGACTGTTGATAAACCGATTGCCAAAAAATGTAACGGTGACGCGATGAGATCGGTAAATTTTTATTTGCTTTTCTCAAATCTTTCACTTAATGATTAAACAATGTTTTGGCTGTGATATGTAATGTCCCGGCAGCGTAATATTACCTATTAGTGCATATAAGTCCTCGCTCCATTATAATTTGCATCAAAAATAAAATTTGTGTTTGTGGCAATGTCTCTAATAGTGTCGAACGTCGAACACCACCGACATCTCCATCTTGTTGGACAAATCGCTTTCTGTTTTTTTAACCGTTGCCCTATGATCTTCGTTTTTTTGACTATACTTAGTAAATAAGGTCCTTCTTTTAACATAAGCTTATTGGCGAATTTTTAATGTTTATTAGCATAGATAGACAACACTGGAAGCGAAATATTATATTTGTTCTAAAATGTTTTCCTTGATGGTTTCGTTTCCAAGATACATAGGGTGCTAAAGTTAAAAAATTCTTATATCTATTTTATTATTTTTAAACCATGAAAGGTATTTGAACCAAATTTGGAATTAGTATACCTGTATGTACCTGGATATTCTTGCCATATTATGATCTAGTGTAATATTAAGTAAAAAATAATAAAATAAGTATACCTACCTGATATAGGTACTACTGATATCTGACCGTATATTTTTTTTACTTTTTTAAATACAAGAAACAATTTTATTCAAAATTTAATAGCAAAGTTTATTAACTAGGTAAGTATTATAGTATAGTCTTTAATTTTTTGACAGGCACAGTGAAAACAACTGGAACTGAGCTTTTTTCTGCGATTACCACAAAGCTTGGCTACAGCAGCCCTTGACGAAGGATGTAAGATGTAATGCCCTGAAGAACCGCATATATACAGGGAATATACAATAGGAAAATATTAGAATGTTTTTGGAATGGCCCATAAATATATATTCGAAATATTACTGAAATATTTTATTTCACCAAACAGGAATATTATGAGAATATTCAAAATTATATTCCTGGGATTTTGTGAGAACATTATGTACTCTCTACTTTAAAAGTGCACAGAATATTCTAATAATGTAAAAGGTTATTACTGGTATATATGAATGTTCTCAGTCAATGTTCGCAGAATATTTGAAGAATCTGCTTGTGCTATCTGGGTAGGACCAGTGAGCACGGCTTTGTATTCGAACGGAAATAATAAACGGACTTCGGTACAGATGCAATGCAGTAAATTTTTAAATGAAGTATTGATAAAATGAAGTTTATCAGGAGGAATTTGGAACGGCTATGATGGGGTCCCCTTTATCGCCATTCATAAGCATCTATTCATGGAAGATTTTGAACAAAGTTAGTTGACTATACTAAAATCAAATACCTAACTCTTACGCGAAACAAGGCGATTGGTCAATTGGCCATAAAATATTAGCGCGTCTGGCGACAGGTATGTACTCGATCGCAAAAGCGTATTTATGCGGTTTTATCTTGTTGTTTCCAGCTATTTAGACACTGCCACGCCACAAATAATTTTCTCGATGTTTTGACTCATTTTAATTAAGCCAATAAATTATTTCCGAAATATTTTGACATAAACAATAATTGAAAAAGTAAAATTAAATAAAGGTCGTGCCTTAGTGAGCCTCAGACACCGATATCAGTTTTCGTCTATCTCCGTCAAAAATAGGAGTTTCCCTTTAAAAGTGTCCAATTTGGCCCACCCCGTACAATGTAACACATCAGCTGGCAGCTGAAGAATGTGTATTGGGTGTTAGGTAGTTACTTTACTATATAGTCCTAACTAAATTTAGTTTTATGCAAGAAAATCAATAAAATAACCTAAGTCTGCAATTCTTAGTATAGTTACGAAAAAGTACAAATATATAAAATATATAAAAAATAGATACTGGATTTTAACTTATTGGGTACCTACCTACGTATTACAATATTATAGCCATAAAATTTGTCAACTTCCATATTGTACGTACATGCACCAATATCCTAACTTTTAAAAAGACATTGCATTTCTACTCATAACATAGTGTCTATACAAGGTGAGTAAAAAGTGTTACCAACATTTCTTGAAATATTCGTTATTTTTAAAAAATGTATGTAATTATCGAGGCCTATTTTTTTACCCTAAACTGGCGACATTCATTTTTTATCTTGATGTAAACAATTTCTTTGCTATTGCAACTAACTTTATTTTTTAAATCACATGATATAATTTCAAAGATGGTTTCTTTCTGGATACGTCTGAATAAAATTTTAGTGTGATTTCGTAAGAAAAATTTTAGAAAAAATAACTTTTCTAAAAAACATCTCTTTCGGTAAGATTTCATTAATCCAGTTCTTATCAAGTTACCTACCCATAGAAATCAAATGAATTAAATTTGGAACAACTGACAGCTGAAGTTACTGGAGAGGCAAGAATGATGCTGCCTTCCACTTTAATAAACGTAGTAAATCCTTTTGAAAGCCAACAGCCCGGATGGCCATCTGTTGTCTTAAACAGCCTTGCTGGATAAGGCTAGGAATTTTAAAGAATGGGTAAAGGAGGGTATTTAGTAAATTTCACTGTTTTATATTTATGTTTCATGCAGTAGCGGTCATAAAGTATCCCGGGCCCCCCTGCGGTGATACGTCTTGGTGCCCCCCCCCCCCAAACTTTCCTTTCTCTTCCTTTTCTATAACAACCACTATAATGGTTTTTTAAAGCAAAATTAAAAATAACAACGTATAAATAAAAAATATATACCTATGCAACTGTAATTTAATTTTTTCGGGTCGAAACAATCTATTTAATGCGCCTTTTGGTGCGATTAAAAAAGAACTCCACAATCCGGTCAGTATCCACCTGAAAAGTAGTTTCCGATTCAATACTTAAAAGAGCCAGAGAACTTAAGCGGTCCTGATTCATAGTTGTACCACAGACTAGCATCGCTAATATAGGTCTGTGGTTGTACGTAAGTAAGATTTAATTAATTTAAGTTTCGAATAAGATCTCTCGGCACTAGCTGTTGTTACCGGAATTGTAAAATATCTACAATTGAATAACTGTACACAAATCTGGTAAAGCTGAACATACATATTTGTTTTTAACGAATAAAAATTTTGTTAAATCTGTAATCGTTTTCAGCTCTCTTAGTTCTTTCTTGTACAATGAAAGAAACTGACAAATTTCTGAAATTAAATTTGTTGAAATTTCTTCATTATATTTTTCAATTAATTGCTGGCATATGGTTGGAAATTTTTGTGTCGGTAACATTCAGTAAAATTTCAGGTTGCTGTATTAAATCTGTTAGATACTTGATTAATTAAAATGTTCAAAGGTGCACTAAAAAGTGTCACTTCAAACTACTATTCTCCATCATCTCATCTGAATCTAATTCATCGAAAAATAATTTTCTTTTTTAACTCTCGTATTTTTGAAGGTTGTTGTTTTGTTATTCCCCATTCGTTTGCAATTCGTTCGGAATCTTCTAGTACACATTTATAGTTTGAGCGCAACTCTAGAAATTTTTTCTTAATTTTTTTCAATATGTCAGCAATGTCCCCGCGTTTATTTACATCCAATAAGTGGACTATTTAATTTATAAGAATTGTGGTAGAGGCAGGGGCCCCTTCAGGGGTAGCTTCGCTACCCCTGCTACCCCGTTATGACCGCCACTGGTTTCATGTTTCATGAAGAATGGCATATTCTATGATTCTTGTCACACTTTTAACTAACTGGGGAATAGGGGGTAGGTAACCTAACAGTAAATTGTTTTCCAGATACATTTTGTACTCATTTACAAATAAAATCGTAAACTTTATTTTCATAATTTCTTTATATTATTCAAACCCTGTAGGTATGCCGTATGCCCGCCACATAAAAAACTGTTTATCACGCATTCGCGGCGGCTTTCCGCATCTCTCCCCACACATCCGTTCGCGTCCCGCTCCCACGCGTTCTTTCGCTATGTCCCATCCTTCTCCGATTCGAATTAATCAGGAGGGGCCGCCTGTAGCTCAATTAGACAGGTATAGCCGGCCCACACAGGTCGCCATTGTCGCATCAACACTTGGAGTGTGCTTGAAAGCTGAGTGGACGGCAACACATTTGCGGTAATTTATTATTGGTATTATTGATTAGGCACCGACTAAAAGAAAGGGAAAATATCTGCAGGGAAAAGATGTTGTTGACTGCGGGTAGAACTAAACTCCTTGGCAAAATTAACCCACCACTCATATTTTTTTCTCGACAAGTAGGCCGTGGACCTTGTTTGACAGTTACAGTTATTTAAGCTAACTATAGTACCATATAACCTTGTTTTTTTTTTAGTAATTCGTATTAAACCTCGTTTTAGACTAAGACTGTGTTAAAATTTTCTTAAAAAGTGCTGTAAAGCCAATGTTTCTTTGAAAAGCAAGCTTTCAATCAGTGGCGTCGCGTCGGGGGGGCCAGGGGGGGCCTCGACCCCCCCAGATTTTTTTAGGTGGGAATTTTATAATACTATCTAAGGCACAGAAAATATACGCGTATCGTATATTTTCTGTGACCTACGGTAAAAAGGAAATAATTCACAGCAATATATTAATTAATTACATGATCGGTGATGTTGCCTAGTTTTGGCCTGGGCTTGAACAGTAGAAAACGATAAAGTTAGTGACATCACACTAAATAAATTCATTATGACGACCGCCTGAATATGGCGGTTCACCTATTTCTGCACAATCTACTTGACATGGGAATGAAATGAAAGGGTTTGACGAGTACAAAATAATAAGGTAAGTGACGTCATACTAAATCCAACATAGGGGATGCTCCAAAATGGCGGACTAAATTTCTTTACCACCCTCCTGATATGGGCATCAAATAGGTACTAAAAAGCACAAAATAAAATAAAAGGTAAAAAATCTTCTTAAAAACAAGCTTTTATTTAAACCATGTACTAAAACGAATAAAACAATATAAAATAAGTATATGTTTTCGTTAAGATAATTCAATGCCAAATTGCCCCAAGTTTTTGTAAATCAAAATGCTTGTCGCGCGAAATGTTAATGAAACTAGATACCAATAGATATCTCCATTTCAACTCCAATCATCATATTAGTGTTAAAAAAGGAGTAATTAAAAGTTTCTATGACAGGGCTAGAACGATTTGCTCTAATAACACAAAATTTGAGGAGGAAATTAAACATATAAAATATGTTCTTGAGAAGAATAGTTATCCTACTGAATTTATTGAGCAAGTTTTTCAGGATTGCCAACAAACTAACAATGCTAATAGAATTAGAGAAATAAATCTGGTGGACCGACCAGTAAATTTAATTATTCCTTATATTCCTGGACTATCAGATAAGCTAAAACGCATAGGCAATCGTTTTAATGTCAGAACAGTATTTAAAACCAAAAATACACTAAGATCGATGCTAGTTAAAACGAAACCATTTAATGAGGTACAAAGTTCAAAAAATTGCATTTATAAAATACCTTGTGGATGTGGAAAGTTCTATATTGGGGAGACTTGTAGGCCATATTTAACATAAAAATTATATTAGGCAAAATCAAATTTCTAAGTCAAAAATATGTGAACATTCTTTTAATAACAATCATAGGATATTGTGGGATAGGTCCAAACCAATTCTCAAAGAAGAAGTAGGAAATAGACGAAAAATTAAAGAATCTGCATTTATTCTAGGAAATACGGACAACTGTGTTGCTGAATGTTCAGTGGAATTCAGTAAAATATTATTGCCACTTATTAAAAGAGAAATTAGTATAGTTAATTAGATAGAACACAGGGTACAATATCAGGCAGGTGGCTAGGCTATTGTTTCTGTTGTCATGACATTTTAACCTGAAATTTATTAATCTGTCACTTCACTTTGACGTGGCAAGATCTTTGAGAAAGGAGGAAGATTTATTCTCCGAAAGCTCACAAAACAAATTTGTTGAAGTTATTTTTCGAGTTACACGTTTAAAGTTTCGTTCATTCACTGTTAAGAATTTATGAATTTTCCACGCAACTTGAAAAAGTTGTCTTTCGATCAGTTTGGTGGCGAAAAACCCAATTAAAAATTAAATGGATATCTATTTGCGCCACAAATAAATTTTAGAAAATATCTAGGTACCTACCAATTAATTTTATTGGACAGTGATTGGTTGATAAGCAATAAGTATATTGGTTGATAAGCAATAAGTATATAAAAACTTGTCGCAATTTGGCGAAAACGAAAACCTAGACTTATTTTATTTTATTCATTTTAGTACATGGCTTAAATAAAAGCTTGTTTTTAAAAAGGTTTTTTTTTATTTTATTAATGTTTTTTTTTTGTTATTATAGGACAATACATACAAGTTGTTTTATTTTGGGAGTATTTTTTGTTTTTTTTTTTCATGTATTATTTGTCTCGTTGGTTTATTAAAAATATGAAAATAAAAGAGTAATTGTTTTCTTTTCCCATTTTTGTTTCAGATATAAACTAAAATTGCGATAAAAAATATTGAAATGTTGACTGAGAAAAAAAATTTAAGGTACCCCCCCTGCTGCTGAAGGTACGCGACGCCACTGCTTTCAATTGTGATTGTTTTTATCACATGCATGTTGGGACGTTTATTTGCGAGAAAATCAAGTAAAGAAAATGAACCGCCAAAAATAATTTGTCAATTAAGGATGCAGTGCGAGCATCGACTCTCCTGGATGAAGGATATTCGATGCGATATATGTTGCTGGTTTGTTAGGAAGACATCATTCCAGCATTTACCGCATGATGAGACGGGCTCGTACCATCGAAGACCAAAGCATGGGCGAAAACGTTGCATTAATCAAATTGATGATCGTTTTTTGAGACAACGTGCTCTCAGAGACCAGGAGCGTCACCAGCACTCTGCTAAAAAATGAATATCGTCTCGAACGGCTAGAAGACGTTTACATGAAGCAGGATTGAGCAACAGAAGACCGGCCAAAAAACCATTGCTTACCAGAGAGCACAAAGTTCAGAGATTGATTTTGCAAGAGATTCTGTTCTCCGATGAAAGTAGAGTTAGCCTTAAGAGGGGGTTCCCGACAGCGAAAGTGTCTTTAGATTTCGTATTTTTTTAAGTTGTATAGCATAAAATCTAATAAAATTTTACCTGGCAAAAATTTAGTACAAACATCTCTGTCTTCATTTCAATCATAAGATCTTACAAGCAGCGTTTTATTTTATAGGTTATGAAAACCTTGGGAAAAATAATAATTCCAATGATGTTTGTACTAAATGTTTGCCAGGTAAAATGTTATTAGGTTTTATGCTATACAACTTAAAAAATGCGAAATCTAACGTCACTTTCGCTGTCGGCAACCCCCTCTTAAAGCTCCAGATGGACGTGAGCGTGTCTGGCGAAGGCGAGGAGAAAGGTCTGCCAGTTGCAATATCTCTCCTAACCGAAAGTACCTTTTGGTTGTGGCTCTAAAATGTATTGGGGAGGAATTTGCTGCGATACGGAGTTGGTCCCTATACGTACGAGGTCTATAAATGCCCAATATTACTTAGACAACATTATTGTCAAACATGTAATGCTTTTTGCTGCGTTTGTTGGACCTAATTTTTTATTCATGTAGGGCAACCCTCTAGACAGGTTGTTGGCTACCTAAATGATGTTAATATCCCTTTATTACAGTCCTGCCATGAATCCTATAAATCATCTATGGGACTATCTCAAAAAAAGATTCGAAAAGACCCCCTGCTTATCACAACCAACTCATACGCAAGTCGCTATTGAAGAATGGAGGAATATTCCGCAAGCTTTTGTTGAACAATTGATATCAAGCATACCCGGATGCATTTATTCTGTTTTGCTGTTTTTTTTGTGTGTTTTGTCTACTAGTTTATATGATATGTGCCGATGCCGATTAATACCTACATATCGACACCATCTTAACGAATTTATCAAAGAACTCTCTATACCAGTGTAGCTACAACTGTGAAGTTAGTTCCGGTTGTGACGACAACTACTATAAGACTTCTATGTCAATAAGCGTTGACTGACGTATTAATAAAGACTGCTCACGGCTGTCATGTTTGACAGTTCTCTGACTCACCATGCCTTTCCTGGAGACAAAATACAATGCAAAATACATTATTGACCATAGGCGCCATCTACTTTCCAGAACATGAAACTATAGCCGTGAGAAGTCTTATTAATACGCCAGTCAACGCAATAAGGCTTCTTCAAAAGGTCAACACCTCCAAACCGAATATACTTTTCGATAGAGTGGACTGGGGCTCGTCATAATTAGGGCGTGACTCGAACCCCGTAGCCAATTTCAGGAGTAATAAACTCCTGCACAGCGGACTGCAATAAATTTTCCGAGAAACGCAGTTTCCACAAATAATTACCCAATGAAAAGCTCGTAAACCTCGGCCAGCGGTGGAATTGTCTCAGTTGTGTTCGGCGTTTTCCTGCAAAACGACGGAAAAGGGGACGACGTCATGACGGACCACCCGTTGTACTAAGTGTTTTTTTTAGTGGCAGGCCTCAGATTATTGATTAGAAGAACTAGATAAATAGATAGGTACAACAACCAATAATTATGGCGTTTGACGAGGAATAAAATAAATGTATATGGAAAAGTGCTTGTATGTTTTGCGTATAAGTGTTGTATGTCTAGTTGCCTAGACCTTAACGTTTTATTTTATTTCCATGGCTAACTTGATAAGAACTGGATTAATACACATTTTTTAATGAAGAATATTTCATCAAATGTTATAATGACCTTTCCATACTGTTTACCCATCCTATTAGTACATATTTTATAATTATTCTTCTTTGGTTCTTCCCAGGGACTCTTTAAAATAAGGGGACCCAGCATGTCACGGTCTATCACATAGGAAAAGTGAAGCCTAGAGGGGAAGTTTGTTTTCTGTTGACTCCAAGGAGACCACAAGGGGGCTGATACAAGGTTATGTTATATGTCAGTGTCCAACTGCCATGAGGTTGTATGTGACATGCCAGCGCCTTAGGTTCTAAAGGAGGCAAAATATGTCCCATCCTAATTCACAATTTTTAACTTTTCTAACTTCCAGATACTCAGATGTGTCAATTAAAGGTAATGCGGCCGTCTGTAATAGTCCCAATAATTGCAACCAGATTTTTCCTGTATCACCTTTAGTAATCCAACAATTCCCACGCAGGTAGCTTCAGTCAGGTCTTTTTTTAAGAGTTTTTATCTACGACTACAAGTTTATTTTAAGTTTGTGAGGTAACTTGGGAACGAAATAAAATTATAAAACTTTTATAATGAACACCGAGAAAAACTACGTCATTAGAACTACTAGACCTAATCTTATTAGTCCATTCCGAAATCTGTGAAAGTTCTTTGGGTAGATACATTCAACAAGGGAAGAAAGTTCAAGTATACATATTACAAATGGATTGAGGAACCTGGTAACAAGGTGCAATAGCGACAAATTCTTAAATAAGTAAAATCGACACAACTGACTTAACATACTTATTACTTAAATTTGTGGAAATAATTGCTGGAAATCCATTTCAACTATAAAATAAATTTCTTTCATTTGACAGTTGCCACATTCTTTACTTGTATACACAAAATTTTCAAGTCTAATTTTTAGAAATCATGGAAACCATTATTAATTTTTACTAAAAATCAAAGTACCTGTTATATTCATAGATTCTCCAATAAAATGGCACACTTGGCATCGCTGATACCATTAGAATGAGGAAACAATAGGCCTCACTTTGGAAAGTATAATGCTGGGACCCCTCACGATACACTTACCCACGGTATGTCATTGCGCATCCATATGCCTATCTCTGTCGCACCTTGTGACGTCAGTTGCGAATCAGAATTTAAATTGCTCCATAATATGTTTTACACAGCAATAGATACTTTTTTTATTGGTTTTTGCTTATTTTAAACGTTTTCTTTCAAAAAAAAATGTTGAAAATATGTAGATTATATTACTAGATTAATGAATGAATATTCTGTTGATAAAAAACACATTTAATTTGATAATTATAATTTTACAAATAATTTGTTTTCTTTGCGTTTTAGCTAATCGTATGCATGCAAATCAAATAGATGTATATTTTGTTAAATTAACAGGATTTTTCTTTTAAGAGACCGTATATTGGTAGACAATAAAAAAATATCATATAGGTATCTAAAAAATACATTTATTGAAGTAAAGTAATCCTGAACTAAGTTTTGGTTTCTATCGACACAATCTCTCCATCGAAAAAAAGTATTTTACAGATGACTTGTTATAGGCAAAGATATTGATAAATAAAATTCAAAGCCTTACCAAAAATATAACTTTTTCCTTCCAGTGTTTATGTCGGTAAAGCCTTTATTTAGGTACCAATTAATGCACACAAGCCTCGACACAAGCACAACCTGCACAACTAATGCTTAGTTTATACTTAAACAACAAACAAAACAACATAATAAATAGTGAGTAAAATAGGCATCAAATAATGATTCCCTTTAACCATAACAAGGCTAATTTTTTATTGCACATTCTATTTGATTTGCTGTATAAACCAGGCATAAACTCTGTTGAGTCCTCTATTTTTGGCCTATTTCAAAGCACTGTCGAGCTGGACTGACGATCGGTCAGTTGTTTTTTCTTGACACATTAAACTGTAAACTATACAAAATCGTAAAACACAGCCGCAGCCGCCATTAAACACCATGCATCATTTTGAATTCGTGATTCGCAACTGACGTAGATGCGCATAGTTGCCTTGTTTTCGGATTCATTAGTGACATACCGTGGGTAAGTGTATCGTGGGTCCCCTTACCTTAAAGAGTCCCTGGTTCTTCCGGATACATTCCGTCAATGGATAGTTTGAGACTAAAAGTCATGTTTTAATCCCCGAATCTATGGAGTTGTTAATGATCGAGAAGGCCATTCGGGTATCGCCATTTCAATAAGCATAATTCAGACGTGAACTACCTGGAACTAAGAGGAATTTTAAATGGTTTTCCGAACGGGGTTTCAGGAAGAACGGGAATAAATACAGCGTGTATTGTGGGCCCGTGACGTTTATGTAAAGCGGATCATTTGTTGTCGACTTCGCCGTTTATGACTTTTGGGAACCGCCGGATTGTTTCTGAAGTAGGTACCTAGGGGTTTAAATGTGCGGAAATGTATCCTTGCAACGAGATTACATCAACTAACAACCTTCGTTTTATTGCCCTTTCTTCCCGTACGGCGAACAGTGTAGCTATTTTAAGTGAGTAAAATTTGTTTCATGTTGTTTAAACAAATAACTTTTTGAGCCAACAATACACTACGAGCTGTACGAAATGAAATACTTTTGTAGAATACCTACTGATTTTCACTGTAATTTGTTAACAGGACAATAAATGTCATAAGTTTTTACAACGTCTCGCTATCTTCTTGTTCGTCAAATTTTGCAATTAGTTTTAAACTAATTTCCCGATGAGGTAGAAACTTGAAACTTTAAACATAGCTCAGAACCGGATAAAAATGCAATATTAACTCTCTATACAATACATATTAATATGTTATTTGTTATTATAAAAAAAATTACGAATATTAAATAAAAATATTTGACTAGTGGAAATTTGTGAACAGATAAGCACAGGCCATAAGCTGGTATAATAAATAACGTGTTAAAAAACTGTTAAGGAGAAAGGATGATTAACAAACAAGCAGACAGAAAAGAAATCGAGTTATTTAACACTTCGCAACATGTTTCAGACTGAAAAATTAATTGTGAAAGAGAGAGAGATAGTGTAAAAACGAAAATAAAATTTAAATAAGATTTTTTTAATATACCATTTTTTAGAAAGGATAAAAGTATAAGAAAATAATATAATACATAAATATTCGAAAAACAATACAATTAAAATTGTTGGTGACTGAAGTGCATGCATCAATTATCTACTGCATATTCGCCTTCCATTTTTTGAATCTATATGGGGTTAGGAAAAATTATTTTATACTTTTTAGTCCATTTTTTTATATTATATTATTTTATTATACTTTTAGTCCTTTTTAAAAACTATATTAAAATATATTTATATTTAAATGTCATTTTCGTCTTTCTCTCTCTCTCCCTTTGCATTATTTTCTGGCCTTCTCTCATTTTGTAACATCCTGTTATACATGATAATTATTTGATTAGTATCCAAATTTTAAGTAGAAGTAAATTTGAACCTCTGGAGTATCTACCCATGTCTATGAAGTTTTTTTAACTAAGAAATAAAAGAATCAAAAGTTTTGGGATCGCTACACCTCCTAAGTCTGCAATATTGCCATACTTCAAAAAAGTGGTAATCTATTTTTAAATATTTTAAAAATATTAGGTATTTATAGGGAATAGCAATTTTTATTTTCTTTTATAAATATGTCATAGGTAAAAGATTTAGAGAAACTGCGCTTGCTTTCCGCCAAAGGTTAGAACGCAACTTCGCGAAAGCGTTCATTAGAAAGGGTTATTTTGTTGTGAAGGGTAATTTATTTCACAAAATCCCGTTGGCTACGTCTCTGAAATACCGGCACTAGCTTTTATATAATGAAATACGCGAATTCGAGCGACCCGGTTTTCTGCTGGTGAGTTCGTAAACGATTTATTCTGCACTAATTCTTCTGAAGTTGATATTTATGACGTCGGGATAACTAAGAGAATGACTGGGTTTACGATAGGGTGTCTGATCCGTGGAATCTGTTGCGTCTTGTGCCAGCCTGTTGCATAACTTCTATTTCCTTCTACGGAACAAACACATTGGAGATTTTGAACCTTCAGCTTTCCTAGACAAAAGTATTATTGGAGGATTTTTTGATAATGAACAACATCTATTAATGGTAGGTAAATTAAGTGTATTCTTAAATTATTACATGCAAAAAAACTTTTCCATTTTAATGTCTGGAGACTCCATAAATCCCCCGAACAGTTAAGGTTCTCCCCTTAGACAAGGGAGGGGAGAGAAGACGCATAATCCGGTCAAATTGAGTGTGCCCAGATCTGCACCACCAGTGGCGTATCGCGTGGGACTGGCAAAGAATGAAAAATGCCTATAAAGCAATTACTATTGGTTTGTCAAGGGAAGAAATATCGACAAAGCAACAAAATGTTAGTTGTTTGAGGCGGTATACAAATAATACCTACAATATATTTTTTCCTTGAAGCTATTTTTTTTTTACTATAAACATTTACCTATATGAAAGGTTATTCCTGATAATTTCTGCTCACCTCGACTTTTGCGACCAAAAGCAGAACAAAACACCATTATGATGCAACAAAAATCACAATGTCTCTTCAGTCCGTATGAGCACAAAATCACAAAAAATTAAACCTGCTACACACGACGTTTGGCACCAAATTATGGCGTCGCATTGATATTTGGGCACACTCTCTGCTTTGGTCCGTATATACACGTTACGCGTCCTCTCCCCTCCCTTGTCTAAGGTTCTCCATTCTCCCCTAATCCTCTTAAACAAGGTGAGTTTTTTCGATGACCACTATGGGGATCTCGGAAACTAGCAGAGCTAGAACGAAGGTTAAATGGAGAACGAATTGCGGTTTTGAATGCTCAATATAATGCCCCTTTTGGAATTTTAAAAAAGTTCGTGGTCCACTAGATATTTTGAAAAGAGTGATTTTTTCCTATTTCATCAGATCTCTGTAGCTCCGTTATTTATGATTATGATGATTATGCAAAATATCTAGTGAATGAACTTTTTTAAAAATCCAAAAGGGTCATTAGATTGAGCATTCAAAACTGCAATTCTTTCCCCATTTAACCTTTGTTCTAGCTCTGCTAGTTTCCGAGATCCCCATAGTGGTCATCGAAAACTCACCCTGAAGAAGAAGCTCGGCCTCGAAGCGTTTACACAAAATTATGCTCTGGCAGGTTCCTAATGAAATCTTGTGTAACCGCAAATTGAAACGTAAACACTTTAAAATTATGTCCGGGATTTCTCCCACTTAATTTGGTTTCTTTCCCCGCGGGAAGACCTCCAATTACATTTTTTAGGTTATTAAAAAAAGTTTGTGAAGCACTTTTAGAATGCGGAAAAAATATTCTTATTGCACTACTCATTAGTGCAAGTGGCATTAACTGATGGGCTGATATCAAGAAATAATAACGGCCGAAGTACGGACGTCACGTGACCAGGGTAAAGCGCGGTCAAAGTGTAAAATGAATTGCCCAACTTTAATTACTCCACATGGAGCCAGCTTTAATTACTCCACATGGAGCACTTTTTAATAGGGACCTTAAGTATTTTCACGTTATACGCCACAAACTCATATATCCAGTTCGGATCGAAGTAATTTATTGCTGGGCAATGGCGGCTCGTCAGGAATAAAGTGTCTTTACGATAGTAGGTATGTTCACAAAAAATAATGCCTAAATAGCATAAAATGGCAGTAAATAATCTCCAAATTAAATCAATATAAAAAATCAAATTATTTTTCTGTGAAAAAAATAGGGAGAAATATTTGCATTCCTTCTAATTCGCGGAACGCTATCTCATTATCTTGACGTCATTGCCCTCAATGGGAACTTGAACAATTTTTTTTATTTCTTTAATATATTTGCATATCTATAGAAAGAGCATATTATACCAAATATCAGCCCCCAAATTGCAATATTTAACTTGTAATAAATAATTAAAGCTGTGACCGCAAGCTATTCATTTGAAACGACACGAAAAGGGCGGGAATGGTTGTGACGTCACACCGCTCGATCGATCGGAAGGTAGCGACAGGAGTGACAGCTACACAGAATTAGAGAAGGAAGAATGGAAATTGAACGTTAAAATAAACAGTTCGGCGACCCATTCCCAGAGGAATCTGATGTAGGTCAAAAATAAGAACCGCCTAAAAGTTTAAATTTAACAAGCTCTTCTTTAATTTAATGGAGAGGCTACGGGACTAATAATTCGTAGGTCCCGGGTTCAATTGCACAAGAAGTTTTTGTTTTAATTATCACTGCATTCTACCTCTTATATTTATCACTGATTCTGATTATCATTTTAGGTAATAATTGGACAATGGTTATTATGAAGATTATTATTCACAACTCACACCTACCTAATATAAAATTGTCAGTAGCAGGAAAAATGTAATACATTGCTCGATGCGTTAGATTTTTTTGGCCTCGGAGAGAGTTTTAAGACCCGAGGCAACACGGGCGTTAAACAACCTCCTCGGCCAGAAAAGTGCGCTTACGCATCTCGCAATGTAAATTACTATTTAATACAGCACACTCTTTTCAAACATTATCAACAATATCAAGACTGAGATAGACTATAAGACGGATAGACAAGGATGGGGCGTTCTCGTTGATCTTTCTAAACAAAGCTTGCGTGGTGCTGTAGTTTTTATAAATGTGCCGCCCATATTAGTTTATACATGGTGCCGCCGCCCACCAGAGTAGCTTCCACCAACGAGCTACTTGACGTCACAACCAAGGAGGGCGCGTTACAAGAATGATTTGAATTATGCAGTTTTTAATTGCTTATATTTATTACATAAAAATACAAAAATTGTTTTTTGTGAACTGTGGTTTATTTAATGGCAATGAATTACGTTTGAAAGTAATATTTTTCAAATTTAATTTTTGTGCAAGTTCCCAGTTCCCTATTGGCGCATGCGATTTTCATCAATCCAACAATACATCTGCTGTCCCTTAAAAAAAGAAACAGTAAATCTCATAAGCACCAAATTTTATTTCAAATAAAATTATCAGAAATGTATCTCTATGTACAAAATAAAAATAAATTATCGGAAATAAATTATCAGAAATGTATATCTGTATGTACAAAGGTTTCTCTACAAAACACGATCTTGCTATTTTTATACATACAGTGTGTCCACGGATAGAGTTCACGTAGGGTGTAAATGACAAAAAAATTTCGAGTTGAAATTTGAGCTTCTGGGCATCAGCCCTGCTTGGTTTTAAACTAATTTGTGACATAATTTTACTTTCGAAAAATCACGTATGCCTTGGGAATTTTGAAAAAACGAATTTTCCACATCAGTAAAGTGCCCTTTCTGTAGGTTTTACGACAAAATGTTATTAAGGATACTTGTTCAGAATGAAGAACTGAGTAGGTTTGCGAAATTTCGAAAGTCTAGGCCTACTTTGATTTTTTGGTATTTTTTCCCACTTTTCTTCAGAAAAGTGCACGTTGGGTAGCTTTCACATTAAAATGTTATTAAGAAAACTTGTTCGCAATGAAAAACTGGATAGGTGTGAAAGAATTTCAAAAGCCTAGGTCTACTTTGATTTGTATGCGTTTTAAATTTTTTAGCAGAAAAAAATCAAAGTATACCTAGGCTTTTGAAATTCTTTCACACCTATCCGGTTTTTCATTGTGAACAAGTTTTCTTAATAACATTTTAATGTGAAAGCTACCCAAAGTGCACTTTTCTGAAGAAAAGTAGGAAAAAATACCAAAAAATCAAAGTAGGCCTAGACTTTCGAAATTTCGCAAACCTACTCAGTTCTTCATTCTGAACAAGTTTCCTTAATAACATTTTGTCGTAAAACCTACAGAAAGGGCACTTTACTGATGTGGAAAATTAGTTTTTTCAAAATTCCCAAGGCATACGTGATTTTTCGAAAGTAAAATTATGTCACAAATTAGTTTAAAACCAAGCAGGGCTGATGCCCAGAAGCTCAAATTTCAACTCGAACTTTTTTTGTCATTTACACCCTACGTGAACTCTATCCGTGGACACACTGTATGTTTATTTTAATAATACTACTACTTAGTGGTAATTAAAATGGTCCAAATATACCTACATATAGATATCTATAGCTCGTTATTATTTATGCTTGGGTTTCTGCGTGTCCACATGCGACGCCACTGGTTGTGCCTGTTGTATGATACGGGTAATACGACAGATAAAATATATAGTGCATCAAAAAGTTGAATGATAAATGCCTCCACATTAGGTTTGTGCCCGCGGGGGGCATATAGCCGTCAAGGAAGGCCCCCAGGCCAGGTACCTACTACTTAATATGTATTGCCTGTATCTGCTTTTGTTGTATACTGGTTATACACATTTAGGGTGGAGTGATTTTTTATTCCTTTGATGTAATAGTTAAAGAGATTCCTTTAGGGTCACATATAGTATTATCCATACCAATTTTTGTTTCAATCGCTTTATATTAAGTGGGTCCTAAAAAGGAAATCGTCCATACAAGAGCAGACCGCGCGCGCTGTTGCTTAACTTGAACGATCGCTCTAACTTGATCAAGCAGGAATATCTATCAAATATAACATTTTTTAATTTTTTTTCTGAAAATATGACTTTATATGTAACACTGTACATACATATAAAAACGAGATAAATATATTGATAGCCCACATCAATATACTATTATCTACACCCAATCTCGGGATTTATTTGACTTATGGCAGATTTCCATTTTTGTCAAGAATTACTTCAAAATATAATCGATCATCCTGTACATTTCGTTCCATTTTTCTACAGGGCAGGGCGAGAATAGCGACACCGAATCGGAGCCTGGCATTCCCCTGAAAAGAAAACAACGCAGATCCAGAACCACGTTTACTGGAGAGCAGCTGGAAGCTCTGGAACAAGCCTTCAACACGGGGCAGTATCCAGATGTGTTTACCAGGGAACAGCTGGCGCAACAGACGGGGCTTACGGAATCCAGAATACAGGTAGGTAGCTAAAATCCAACGGATCCAAATCAACTTTGCTTTTCCTGGATAACGGATATCCATGCTTAACTTACAAAAGTGAACGGATTTAAGATTACAGAGTGTCCTAGAGTCGGCGCTTAAGGGCTGTTGCAAACAACAAAAAAACGAAAAAAGTTTGGTCGATACTCTTTGACCTCTCCGCATAGAAAGAAATCGAGTGGGGTCAAGTCTGGGTTTCTGGCAGGCCATAAAATAGTTCCGTTGAACCAGGGGCTCTTTAAAATAAGGGGACCCAGCATTGCACAGTCTATCACATAGGAAGAGTGAAGCCTTGAGGGGAAGTTTGTTTTCTGTATACTCCAAGGAGACCACATAAGTGGGCTGGTACAAGGTTATGTTATATGTCAGTGTCCAACTGCCATCAGGTTTGATGTGATAGATAGTGCCATAGATTCTAAAGGAGGCAAAATATTTCCCATCATAATTCACAATTTTTAAGTTTTCCAACTTCCAGATACTCAGATGTGACAATTAAAGAATTTCAACTATACAATAAATTTGTTTCATTTGACAGATGCCATATTCTGTAATGGTAGACACAACATTGTCAAGTAAAATTTTTAGAAATCATGGAAACCATTACCTATTAATTTTTACTAACAATCAAAGTACCTGTTATATTCATAGATTCTCCAATAAAATGGCATACTTGGCATCACTGATACTATTAGAATGAGGAAAGAATAGGCCTCACTTTGGAAAGTATAACGGTGGGTACCCTTATTTTAAAGAGTCCCTGATTTGAACCAATCCACTCTACAAAAGTGTCATCTAAATGCCTCTGTATATTGTTGCCAAACAATAGGTATTCGGCTCATTAACTCGATTCAATAGTTCAGAAATTTATCTTCTTAAGAGCTGTACATATTTTAATCCAATTAAACTACCTTCAAAAAATACTGGCCCAATTATAGGTACCAAAAAATACCACACCAAACATTTATTGACGTTCGACCTTGTCGTTGAATTTTGAATTAAAATAAACTGTCGTGGGTTTCCAGATCGCCAATAGCAAGTGTTTCTTTTATTAAAAACGCCACAGGTTTTAAAAGTGGCTTCATCAGTCCACAATATTGAATCTGTAATAGTAATAACCGTAGGAGTAGCACGGGCGTAGCCAAGGGGGGGTTTCGGGGGTTCAAACCCCCCCCCCCCCCGAAATAAGCAAAATATTAAATAATATTATACCGAAAAAATACGAGGAGTGAAGAGTTAAATTATTATTACGTTTGAATATATGTATATGCCATCTTTTGACGAGAGGCAGACGCAGTTGCAGCCGAACTATTTTGTATTGTAGGGACACTTTGCGTTGTTTCTCGATTATTCGCCACGCCCCTCGGTCGAAATGAGCGGAACTTTGTGGAAGTTCGTGGAAGTTTCTGGACGGCTACTGGGCTGCTATATAAGCGGCGCGGCGCCGCGGCGCGTGACCGCGCTTACGGCAGTATTGTTCCATGCGAACTCGAAGCGAATAAAGGTGACAAGTGGTGAACGAATAGTGAAGAGAATTAAGTGTACCGTGTAAGTGAGTAATTTTAGTGCGCTGTTATTCGATGACCTTGTTAAGGATAGATACGTGAATCATTATTACTGTCGAAAAATGGAGGGGAAAAAAAGGAAGGGTGATAAACTTAAAGGTATGGACTACTGGAAAAAGTGGTGTAGTCAAGGTCAAGGGGTTTCTAATAAAGAAACAAATTTGGATTTATCTATCAAAGCTTCAGCTACCTTGCATGCTGATAAGAAGACTGCCTACCCCGAAATCTAGTTTGGAATGCCTAGATATGTGCGATAAAAACCTTTATCCTAATATTTACACATTACTACAAATCTTGGCTACCATTCCTGTATCCACTGCTACCCCAGAAAGGTCTTTCTCGAGCCTAAGGAGACTGAAAAACTATTTACGAAACACTACAAGTGAAAACAGACTTAACGGTTTGGCTCTAATGAACATTCACTATGGAACAGAAATTCATGCAGATGAAGTAGTGGATATATTTAAAAGAAAAAGCCGAAGATTTCTTCTTTAATGGTTTTAGATTTAGCGCAGAGGAACGAAATTAATTTATCCATTTCATTTAAAGTTAAGAACTTTATAAATATGTCGTAGTTTTTCGGATGAATATATAGATATTAAATTGCATGTAAGTATATTTTTGTTGTTTTATTTACTTCTCAAACTAAACCCCCCCCCAAAACTAAATCCTGGCTACGCCCGTGAGGAGTAGTAATATAATGATAATGTCTAGAGTAGTAGTTGGTTAATAGTAGTATAGTATAATCTTTATAGTGATAATTTACAAGTGATGAAAATACGCACCTCCAAGACTAAACGACAATATTATTGCTGTCTATAATTATCATTTTCATACAGTTTTTGAACTGGGCGATAACAATATGGTCTAAACTTATGCATTTTCAACACTCTCTGGACTGAGCTCCATGATATTATCTTGCTTCCTGCATATTATCAGTTAAAACATGTGGTGGTTTATTTCCCTTTTCTTTATTTTTTAAACTTCCAATAATTGTCAATTTTATACAATTTCATATTTACATTTTTGTCCCAAAATTAAAAACAAAAAAGTTAAGGGGGGTAGGATGTTATACGATTAACCCTTTGGATGTCACGGCTTCATTCCAGGTGTGGTTCTCCAACAGAAGGGCCCGCCTTCGCAAGAACGCGACAAACGCCAACCCGTTCGCCCTGGCGAACGCGACGTACCCCAGCTTCCCGGAGACACAGTACGACTGGCGGCCCGCCCAGTTCCACAACTACAACGTCTTCCACCAGCAGGCGCAGGCGTGCGGTCAGCCGGACTACGCGCGCGCCGACTATTCGGCCAACTTCGCGGCCTACAACGCCCTCGCGCAGGCGCAGATGACGCACGCGCGTCAAGTCAGCCACGCGCACAGTCAGACGAGTCAAGAGGGCCATGCGCACGGTCAGCAGAGTCAGGCGAGTCACGCGCAGAGTAGGGCGAAGCAAGAGTGCAAAGGAGGGGTCGAAGGAGCGGGGGAAAGGTACAATGGAGGGTGGGCGGGGATGGGGATGCAGGGCAGTGGTGGTGGGGAAAGTTTCGGACATTACCATCAACAGGAGGCGGGTAGTAGTGGTAGTGTTAATCAGAAAAATTATTGGTCTTGATCACATACATTTTGGTACATTGTTTTCTTTTGTTAACATATACACTGTGTCCCGGATAAGAATGAACAGCATGGGGATATTGCAAACGGTGAGAGATAGGGCAACGGTTAAATGGGGAAAAAGTTGCGCAATTTTGAGGTCAATAAAATGGCACAAACGGATTTTTAATATCTTTTTTCGTTTTTTAGTTATTTTGAAAAAAGTAAAATTTTGCGTTTTCGATTTTATTTTTTTCTGAAGTTGTTATCACAGATAGAGAAAAAAGAAAAACACTTTCTTATGGCACTTTTTAACGGGCCTTAAGATGGCGTTTTTAGATTTGTTCTGCAACATCTCGTTTTTGAGAAACCATCTTCAACTTTATTTTTTTAAATACGGACCTGGATTTTTTTGTAGATTTTGAAAGCACTTTTCATTGCAAATACCATGATGTATGACACGAACTATTTTTAAAATGTTTTGAGACAATTATACTGAAAATTCCTTTTTTTTCCATTCATTTTTGTCTAATGCGGCCCTGTATTTAATAATGAGTCTAAATATCGAAAACTTAATATTTTTAAATTTTACGGCCCTGCGTCTGGTAAAGTGTTTTCCTCTGTTGTTGTACAGCAAACAGTGTCGTATTGTGTTTTGGAGTAAATTCTTCGCTTTTTCTAATTGTGAGAAGAAAGCTTTAAGCCAACGTAATCGATAACTTTTGCCATTTATTAATTGCAAAAATACATTCGTTCGGCCTCTACACTATTTCTATGACACAAGATATAACATGCTGACATGTTAAATTTGTCGTCATTTGTAAAAAACACCCTCCCTCCATTTGTAATGAAATAAATTGTTAACTAAATGATACAGTGGGAGTTATGAGAAATGACAAGGGATTGGTTTCGTTGTTTCAAAGACTTCTAGGTGGAGGATTTTTATTTATTTTTTATTATCGTATGTGCCGTCCTTTTTTTAGTTCTCCAATTGAAAGATAAGTTGTAAGTTAAATTGTTCACAATACTGATTAATATTTAGACTTCTTATTATTAAATACAGGGCCGTATTAGAAAGAAAGTAATGGAAAAAAGGAATTTTCAGTATAATTGTCTCAAAACATTTTAAAAATATTTCTTGTCATACATCATGGTATTTGCAATGAAAAGTGCTTTCAAAATCTGCAAAAAGAAATCCAGGTCCGTATTTAAAAAAATTAAGTTGAAGATGGTTTCTTAAAAACGAAACGTTGTACAACAAATCTAAAAAGGCCATCTTAAGGCCCGTTAAAATGTGCCGTAAGAAAGTGCTTTTCTTTTTTCTCTATCTGTGATAGCAACTTCAGAAAAAAATAAAATCGAAAACGCAAAATTTTACTTTTTTGAAAATAACTCAAAAACGAAAAAAGATATTAGAAATCTGTTTATGCCATTTTATTGACCTCGAAATTGCGCAACTTTTTCTCCATTTAATCGTTGCCCTATCTCTCACCGTTTTCAATATCCCCATGCTGTTCATTCTTATCCGGGACACAGTGTATAGAAAAATAGAAGACTGAAAATGAAAATACAGAGTGGGTAATATGTAACTGACTGATTTGAACCTCCCACCATTACGAAAGTAGGCATTGTTGAAAGTTGCAACATTGAGGTTATGTAGACTAAACATGGCAAATTAATCGTAAGTAATATCATAAGGGCATCTAATTTTTCCGGAAAAAATCGGAAAACACGTTTTTAAGTACCTAATATTTTAACAAGAAGCATGAGTGCTGGTGGCAACAAAAATCCGAGTCGAAGACGAGGATTTTTGCACCTGCACGAATGCATTTTGTTAAAAAAATATTACTTAGCATTGTGTTTTTTTTTTATTTTTTTCACAGGAAAAATTAGATACCCGAATGTTATTTGACAAGACTATTTCATGAGTAACAGATTATTCTGCATACACATAGCTTACAAAACATACTACCTATACCTATTATACAACAGATGTCAAGTTTTGCCGCGGGTAAACTCGAAAAAACTGCTGACAGGTGCTGTCATACAGTTTTTCCATCTAGAAACCATTTGTAATTCAAAATTGCGCGTTTGTGATTGGTGGAAATTAAGATGAGGGAAATAGTCACTTTAAAAACATATGCTTTATTGTCCACCCTGTATTTTTTTGTCATATATACCTGTTGTGGTACGGCCATGGTTAAGAGTATTTACTTTGGATTGTATATATCTTTGCTTTAAGGTATTTGTAAGATTTAGTCACGCAATAACTTAAAAAGATGATAGAGTAGAGTAAGACTTGCTTTTAATTTATACATATTTTAGAAATAAAGCTTATTTATAAAATATAATTTTTGTTTTTGTACTTACCTATTTTAACTAATATTTTTTGAATTTTTTCCAAAACAACATTTGTTAAAAACAGGGACCCATTTGAAAGGGTCCCTGGTTAAAAACATAACACTAAATAAATATAGAAAATGCTAACACGGAATTGTAAGCTGTGTATTTTAATATGTTACGTTATGAAACAGGAGAAAGGCACACAAAAATTAAACCCTCTAGTATAAGCCAGAATTTTTAGTAATTCAAATTAATATCCGAATTTAGTTTATGTTTGTGTCCTTAATAACAATGATAATAAACATGAAATTCGTTCAAAAGTATTTTATAAATTGCAATTACGAATTTCTCCAATGTCACAATTTCAACTAATTTGAAAATTTTATTACAATAAACATGAATAAATTGTTTAAGAGCAAGGACAGCAGTTTTTTTTTATAATGAAAACCAATCTTACACCACACATATTTTTATTGACGACAAAATATACATAGATGTTCTTTAAATATGACTAAAATGTAGCTTTGCAGCTACTTTTTGTAAATATAGACAAGTTATTGTCAAAGATACAGTTTTATTGTCATGAGTCATATAATCGAACATGCTTTTACATTTCGATACTATTGTCTTACACAGCATTATATTGTCATACCTTGTTCCAGCCATATTTCATTATACCTTAACTTGTCCTGGGTATACACCAAATAAAATATCATTAAAACAACAATTCTTAATAGACTATCAATTGGCCTTAAATATCCTATAGGTAATATGTATTCTTCGATATTCTTGATCGCTCTTAAGAAACATAGAGGATATAGAGGGGATATGGTTGGTTGAATTTCGAAGGGATATGTTAAAAATTACATCAAAAATTTATAGATTATTGTCAATGGCAAAAACCTAGCCTAGATATTTTTGCATAATATTGAGTCTTAAAAAGTCGTATTTTTGGCCAAAAAATGGACCTAGGTTAGGTTAAAAATCAGGGAGTTGGGAGTTGGGAGTCTAGTTAATGTGACCTAGGGTGCATGAACATCCTCCTTAAGATTATATTGTCAACTGATGGTTGAAGGAGGTACCTCTTGTAGTCTAGAAGTACCTTCTGGTTTTTGGAAAGGGTGTCGTTCTCGGCTTCCCCATCTGAGGCAGCCTCCCTGCGAATTCAGAAAAATATCTCAAAAACTGTTGGGAACATGCCAAACAACTACGGTGCAAACTATAGACATAAATACAACACTGAGTCTATACAAACATGGCAAACCTGAAAAAGAATTCTAAATATCGTTCCTAGAATCTATTGTTTAAAATTTTTAGTAACACCGTTATAGGTCCCAAACATCCCACACTTTCCATTTTGTCGCCCCGATTTTATAAAGGGTATTTTCTATTTCCTGCGACTCTGGAAATTTTAGCCATAAAATGACTTCGACCGTATCAGCATAAATTGTCAGGAAATTGAATGTATGTAAATGCTCACTTCGCATACATGATAAATTCACATATATGATTGAAAAAGTAATGCCTGTATTAAGATTAGAATCATAATAATTTACTTTGGCAATATATTATTATTGAAATCATAATAAAGCTTGTTATAGACCAGCGGAAATTCTTACATAGATGAGCACAGACGTTTTGAAAAGCAATTTTGTAGTTAGCGGAAACTCGTGCACAGATGAACTTGACTACGTTGGTATTAAACATACCTACATTTTGTTATTAATACGTTCGTAAAAAACTGACCTGCATCTTGCCAAAAGCACTGCTAGCTTAGCTTATTAAATCCAGCTGAGATCCCGCAGGGTTACAGAAATAGAAGCACGAAAGCAACGAGCTTTCTGAAACCTAAATTAACCCATTTGCCAACATACAAAAGGCACATTCACGATTCCACCTCCCCTACCAAAATTAATTACAACAGGACAACTATTCCTATTCAAACCTGGGTGTTGCAGATAATATGGCGCAATAACTTTCAACGGGTTGGGAGGGAAAAATTGCCACTCACACTGACGAAGTTATCTTTGGAATTTTGCAATTTAAATCTCGTCTTTGCTTGCATTTTCTCGGATACTTACGTGCGCTGTTGTTCATGTCATTTGTCACTATTTTATCATTTTCTTTTTACAGAACCCGAAGGGAAAATTTGTTGTTAAAAATAACTGGAACATTCAAGTTTTTCATGAGAAATTTAAGAATAAAGTTTCCCATATAATACAGAATTATCAGAAACTGCTATACTGAAAAAATTAATTCGTATAATGCAATTCAGGACAAATTAAGCCAATTATTATTATTATTGTGGTACTGGTAGTGTACCAGATGTGACGTTTAAATCCTTGTTTATACCTATTTATTTTTCAATCGGCAGCAAATTTATCTGTTTCTTGGTAAATCCGATTTAATTGTAATTATCGAGAAATTGACAACCTACTAGTTAAAAAATATTTTCGAACCAAGCCGTAAAAGGCATTTTATCGAAGGTTAATTGGAGATTCTGCCGAACACAATGACATTTTCAATTATTCCCGGAAAAATACCCAATTTTCACTAATTAATGTAAACGTCAATATACGCTCACATTGAATTTAATTCTACAGGACAAATACAAAGAGTGTTTTTTATTCGACAGTTGCTATTGGGGTCCGGGCAATTAGATGAAATTATTGACGGATCGGCTTTTAAAATCGCAAAATAAACACCTTCCATATTTTTCTCGTTAACTCGATCTCAAATAAACTAAAAACATTGAAAACAAACTAACACATCTAAAGCAATTGGGCAATACCAACTAATTTAATATCTAGTTGTGGTAGCTTTTAAATACTTATAGAGACATCAAAATATTCTAAAGGAAAAGATAGATCTAGACGGAGAATAAGACAGGGAGATATTAATTAAAACCTTTGTTAACACATTTTTCAGAATTATCCAAACATTAAGCCCTTGTTTATGGATACTGTACTTACCTTGTGGTGTGTGACAGTGTAATGTGAACATAAAAGTAATATTGAATAATAAAAACAGATGACGCCAAAAATTAAAGTGGCCCAGTCATTGTCAATTTTTTCATCTTAAAATCTTACAAAAAAATAGCTGGACAATTTTATTTGTGCAAAGACGTCAACGGGCTAACTATGGTATTCAGAAACAAGAATTCGGATAATACCTTTGCCTATATACTAGATAGGCAATACGACGACAATAATAGCCCATCACTAAACATCAATAACACTGAACTTACTAACTAACAAACCACTTCGTGGAGGTGGGGTGACAGCGCTTAGGGTCATGTTAAGACTATTTGTTTCAAATTTGGCAAAAGTGGACGAGTGACCAAACTACAATCCTTTTGAACGAGACTAGAACAAAAATAACCGTAGGGAATTAAAGAAATCAGAATGCTAGAAATAGAATTTCCGGTTAAATTCAGGCCCAACCTATAAAAAAAACTCCGAAAGGTCAAAGAAAATGGAAGAAAACCACCATCCTACCTTTCCAAAATAATTATTATTTTGACGTAGTATAATTATTTTATTTCATATTTTTCTTTCCATTCTTTTGTCAATTTTTTGCCAAAAATGCCCAAAATTTACTTTTTTATGTTTTTTCAAGATACCTATATGATTTTCCAAGGAGTTTAGGTTTATTCTAAAATAGATTTCGTACCTTTTAATTTTGCATTTTCTTGCTTGGACAGGGTGTCCCAGTTGCAAATGTCATAAATCTAACTGAAGGTAGATGATATTTTAATTTTAAGTAAGAAAATTCATATACAAAACAAAAAATAAATAAAATAAAATAAATAAAAATAAATAAAACCATAAAATTCGCACCAAATGGGAAAAACGTTTATTAGATTTTCAAATATCTGATTTCGGGCTACGTTGGCGTATGTTTTGGGTACACTATTGCGCCTAAAAAGAGTTACAGCCCATGCCTGTCAAATCAGAAAATAAAAATATTGCGACACTGGCCCCAGGAATGAAAACAGAAAGTCTTTTTACTAAAATATTATTTGCAACTATTTATTAAAAATCTTATTTTTCTCTTTATTTTTCCGTTTACATTATTAATTGCATTGTTATGATTTAGTAACAGAGCAACCAGTAAATAAGTGTCTTAGTGATTTGCGCGAAAAAGTAGGTACCGATTTAAAGAGAAATAAAGAAAAATAATTAAGAAGAAACAAATATCCTCATATCTTTCTGGGAACTGGCCCAGATGCATAATAATACATTACGAACACATTTTCTTAATAACTTATTAGATTAATCGATGCCTTATTTCTTTCGTCCCGCCATTTTATTCTCATTACAGAAAAAAACCCTTTCAACATATGCAGACTAAGCAGGGATGCATAAAAATAATGAAATAAAATTTTCTATATTTGGACAATTTTCTTAGATTTTACTGACTTCAAAACATGTTGCCACATTTCAGGAGATGATATTTCTTTGAAATTATCCTTTTCATCACTGGCATATTTGAATTGTTTTGAAACAGCCATAACTTCAAACAATTGGTCTATTTCAGTTGTGATTTGAGGGTTGGTAAAAAATATAATAAAATATCTATAAACTCCTTAAACTCCGGCATTTTGTCGCGTAATGAAAAGTTATATAATTTACTTGACAAACTATTAATATCGAAATCAATATTTTTTGTAAATACTGCAAGCCCGTTGTTAGAAAAAGCGAAAAGTTGTTTGCTATTGTTCTTTTTTTGTCAGTTTCCAATCTGTCAAGTTTCTGTTGTACGCATACCTCGAAATTTTCTTTAAGGGGGGTTGCCGACAGAGAAAGTGAAGTTAGATTTCGTATTTTTTAAGTTGTATAGCATAAAATATAATAACATTTTACCTAGCAAAAATTTAGTACAAGCATTTCTGTCTTAATTTGAATCATAAGATCTTATAAGCGGTGTTTTGTTTTATAGGTTATGAAAACCTTGGAGAAAATAATAATCCCAGTGTATATGCTTTTAAGATCTTATGATTAAAATGAAGACATAAATGTTTGTACTAAATTTTTGCCAGGTAAAATGTTATATTAGATTTTATGCTATACAACTTAAAAAAATACGAAATCTAACCTCACTTTCTCTGTTGGCAACCCCCCCTTAAGTCTATTCTCCAAACTATCTTTTAATTTATGAATCATTCTTCTTCCTTTTCTTTCAATTCAAAGGCTATCCCACCTATGTGCGTTCTTCCAGGGACCATAACATAACACAAGTGTAAAAACAAAAACTGGGCTATTAAACACGACCTGGCGAAACTTGAAAAAAAGAGGATATTTGTTGTCCTGTTTGGGGTGTAGGGAGGTCGGAGGACAACATATTGAAAAGGGGGATTGTCCTCATGATCTGTAAAGAAAGAAGGTTGCCTCTTGTTGAGAGAGAGAGCGTTCTGGATGACGTCATGGGAATGCTGGCAATAATCGTCGGCAATCAAATCATCTGACAGCATTCCTGTGATGTCAGCGTTCGCTCTCTCTCATCTGCGTTAGTGGGTAACCCTTTTACTTTAGGGGTCTTGGATTGTCCTCCCAAAATCAGGACTGGTGGCAACCCTAGTCGTTCTCTACGTCTACGGACTCTTCAACCGTTGACTATTAATCAACCTTAATACGGACAATAGACGTCACTAAGCGCTGTCACGCCACGGGGCCAACTACGATCTACCCACGATACACTTACCCACGGTATGTCACTAACGAATCCGAAAACAAGGCAACTATGCGCATCTACGTCAGTTGCGAATCAAGAATTCTAAATAATGCATGGTATTTAATGGCGGCTGCGGTTGTGTTTTACGATTTTTTATAGTTTACAGTTTAATGTGTCAAGAGAAAAGTGTAAACAACTGACTGATCGTCAGTCCAACTCGACAGTGCTTTGAAATAGGCCAAAAATGAAAAATGCCGGGATGTGCAGTCAGAGTATGTCCAAATAATAATAGAAACAGTAAGGGAACGGAAATTAAGTATTATAGATTTCCCAAGGACAATAATCTGGTAGGGAAACAGATTATTTATAGAACAGAGCATTAAAAATAGGGGACTCAACAGAGTTTACGCCTGATTTATACAGCAAATAAAATAGAATGTGCAATAAAAAATTAGCCTTGTTATGGTTAAAGGGAATCATTATTTGATCCCTATTTTACTCACTATTTATTATGTTGTTTTGTTTGTTGTTTAACTATAAACTAAGCATTATTTGTTCAGGTTGTGCTTGTATCGAGGCCTGTGTGCATTAATTGGTAAATAAGGCTTTAATTGACCTAAACCGACATAAACACTGAAAAGATATTTATCAATATCTTTGCCTATAGCAAGTCATCTGTAAAATACTTTTTTTCGATGGAGAGTTTGTGTCGATAGAAGCCAAAGCTTAGTTCAGGATTACCTTACTTACTTTATTTAGATACCTATGATATTTTTTTATTGTCTACCAATATACGGTCTATTAAAAGAAAAATCTTGTAATTTAACAAAATATAGGTACATCAATTTTATTTGCATGCATACGATTAGCTAAAACGCAAAGAAAACAAATTATTTGTAAAATTATAATTATCAAATTAAATGTGTTTTTTATCAACAGAATGTTCATTCATTTATCTAGTACCTAATATAATCGACATATTTTTAACAACATTTATTTAAAAGAAGCAGTTTAAAACAAGCAAAAACCCATAAAAAAGTATCTATTGCTGTCTAAAACATATGGAGCAATAATTTAAATTCTGATTCGCAACTGACGTCACAAGGTGTGACAGAGATAGGCATATGGATGCGCAATGACATACCGTGGGTAAGTGTATCGTGGATCTACCCACAACACCGGACACCACCGACTAAACACCGACCGCCTACAACGACCTGCAGGCGTCCTCGTTGGTCGACCGGCCGGAGCGGCTGAAGCGGCGCGCATTCCTGTACGCCGGCAACCAGCCTAACCTGGCCAGCGAGCCGACGTGCCTCTTTTCGGGGCCCTGGGCCAGCAGGCCGTCGTCGGCGTAGCCGCGGCCCGTCATCGGCCGGTACCACCCGCTCCTCGCCACCGAGCCTACGCGGGCCACTCGTCACCTTCTCGTCGTTTTTCTTTTCGATCGGCGATTTCGTTTGCAACGCGTTAGCCGCGGCGATTTTTGAAAGATTCGATAATGGGCTAGTCTGGTCGTATACCTAGACCGTGTTCCGTCATGGTGTGTGGTGGGAAGATGCCTTAGACAATGGAGGGGAGAGAGGACGCATAATCCGGCCAAATGGGCACATTTCACGTTTTTTTCTGATAAGCTCAGATGATAGCTTTGACTGAAATATACTTATGGATTCTTTTTCAAATTTTTTTGAAGGCCCGTTTGGCCGAAAAAAAATAAAAATGTCCACGGAGTGAGTATAGGTACTTTTTGTAGGTCCGGCAACGCCGCAAAACGGTCAGGTACAAATTTAAACAGCCCGCCCACCTTTCTGTCAAATAACAGCTGTGACCTATTTATTGCGTTGGTTTGTTTTTGTTGGTTATTCGTTATTCGCTCAGAAAAATAAAAAACGTAGAAGTGTCTTTGTATTGGCAAGTTTGTTCCCATAATAAAAAAAATAATGTTTACAGTTCGGGTGACAGATCTGGTGCTAACGATTACAAGGCAGTGGCGCACCTCTTATTTTTTTAAAATAGTTATAAAAATAGGAAAAAATATATTTGCATTTATATCTCAATTTTTTTTATAAAAATTGAGGTATAACCCCAGGTACAACTAGTACGCGTCAATTCTAAAATTCAAACTTAACAATGTTATTGACAGTTACTAGTTGGGGATTGTTCGGCGAACACAATATAAAAAAATAAAAAATAAACACTTTTTAAAAACAAGCTTTTATTTAAGCCATGAACTAAAACGGATACAATAAGTTTAGGTGTTCGTTAAGATAATTCAATGCCACACTTCAAAAAGCTCGTCGCGCGAGATGTTCATAAAAGTAGGTACCAATTAATTTTATCGGACAGTGATTAGTTGATAAGCAAGTACATGCCAAAGAATATATTTTCTTTACAGTTTGCGCGACAAGCTTTTTGATTTAAAAAAGCTTGTCGCAGTTTGGCAGTGAATTATCTTAACGAAAACCTAAACTTATTTTATCCGTTTTAGTAAATGGCTTACTTAAATAAAAGCTTGTTTTTAAAAAGGTTTTTTTATTATTTATTTTATTTTGTGCTTTATTAGTACCTATTTGATTCCCACCTCAGAAGGGTGGTAAAGAAATTTAATCCGCCATCTTGGGGCATCGGGCATCAGCTCTATTGGATTTAGTATAATGTCACCTTATCGTTTTCTACTCTTCAAATCCTTTCATTTGATACCCATGTCGAGGATGTTGTGAAAAATTAGGCAATCCGCCGTCTTGGGGAGGCCACCATATTAGATTTATTATGACGTCATTCACCTCATTGTTTTCTACCCGTCGAGACCTTTCGTTTGATACCCATGTTGAGAATTATTTTCCTTCTGGTGGTAAAGGTATATCTTTTACCGTGCCCCGAACTAGGTACGCCTATGTACTTACGCATGATATGTAACCTCCTTAATTGTCTATATAAACCGACGAATACTTAAGAAACACTTAAAAACAGCGAAAAATTGCTTCTAAAAGACGCAGCACCAGTTGTGTCAAACACAAGGTGAGGCACACTCTTGGCCGATTTGCGCGTCTGTCAGATTGTGCGATTGGTATTGGTAATTGTAGCTACCTAGTACCTATATTATTGTTTCCTTAGTTGTATCACAGATTAAAGTACTACACGTAGTATAGAAATACTGCCTAATAAGTGTCTAGATAATTATAAATACTAGATTCACCTATTAGTCAGGCAAACTTTATCTCATCAATACATAAATAACATATATTATCTACCATTATTTACTTCAAAGCAAACGTATTTGCAACTGATTGGGTATGTCCCTAGTCCCTACATACAACGGAAACCACTGTTGAAAAACTATTATTTGCAATTTGATCTTGAAGATTATTTTAATTATTACCAGAGAAATCATTATGAATTATTGGCAATGCTGTTAAACTTTAACTAGTAAATAAATAATAGAGTATAAAAAGTGCTACCCCTTACAAACATTTCAATCTACAGATGTCATTTCTATGTTTTTTATTTTTCTGAGGTTATTCGTTTGGCTAGCCATCGTTTACGTTTTGTTGTGAGTTACTGCTTAATATAATAGTGTTCAGCATGGAAGACGGCTTTGTTAAAGCATTGTTTAGTTTTCATAATGAAAAATGAAAAAACTCTCAACACAAAGACAAATCACCAACTATCGATGCGGTTAACTCCGACGACGTAAGACGTAAACAATCGAAATGACAGTGGTGCGATGTTGCCGGCTATTTTGTCGTCTACCTGGGAGGGTTTATTACTTTAAAATGTCTTATTTAAATTACATCATAAAACTATAATTAAACTTCAATCTGGTTATAATGGTGTGCCATATAATTAATACACCCCAGTTGTATACCTTTTATTAATAATAAGTGTTAAAAAACAAGTCAATCTATTAAATTTTTTAGCCCGAACTTATGAAACTGATTGGTAAAGGGTCCAGCTGACGTCAGCAGGACCCCGATTTTCAATTTTCAATTCTAATTTTTGGCCTAGTTAAAGATAATAAAAACAAACGGGTGGACTTTTTGGGACTTTCGAGACATAATACATAAAGTAAACGCAAAGAAAACAAAATTTTTTTTATGAAATGACCCCATTGAGTGTGCCCAGTTGGGCACCACCAGTGGCGAATCGCGAGGACTGGTAAAGAATGAAAAATGACTATAAAGCACTACTGTTGGTTTTTAAAGGGACCAAATTTCGACAAAGCAACAAAATTTTAGTTGTTTGAGGCGGTATACAAATAATACAATGTCTTTTTTCCTTGAAGCCATTTTTCTTACTATAAACATTTACCTATGAAAGGTTATTCCTGATACTTTCTGTTCACCTCGACTTTTGCAATCAAAAGCTGAACAAAACACCATTATGACGCCACAAAAATAACAATGTCTTCAGTCCGTAAGAACACAAAATCACAAAAACTAAACCTGCTGTCACACACGACGTTTGGAACCAAATTATGGCGTCGCATTGTTGTATTTGGGCACACTCTGCTATGGTCTGTATACAGGGTGTAAATGAATAAGTGCGAAAAAATTCAAGTAGTGAATCTTTGAGTGATTCTAAGACGAAAAGTTTATATAAACATAGGTCCGGTAATGCTACCTTTTCAAGATACAGGGTGTCAAACTCTTCTCAAAAAATCGCTTTTTCGTAAATATGTTAATAATCCTTTAGCCGATTTTGTTGAAATTTGGCAGTGTTATTTATGGTAGAAAGAGGCTACTAGATTAAAATTATTAAGTACAGTGGCGTCCCGAGGGCACCTTAACCAATAATTTTGACTTTTTTTTCGCATTCAGCAACTAAAAGTACTACTTTTTTGTGTCTTGAATTATTCTCGTATCTCGCTTCGCTTTTGAGAAAAAAAATAAAAATCACTTTATTGCATGTCTCCGGGACATTACTTTGTTGCATTCTCCGTAGATAATAAACAAACTTAAATAATCTTCGTTTGTGTAATTTAAGCGAGCCGGCATTATTGTTGACAATAATTTATAAACGAAGTGACATTTCCTCAGCCGCGATTGCCTCTTCAACGTCCACGGCTAATATGATTTTCCAAGCGTTAAGCAAACCCCGCATTTTATGGGCGAAAAGTCGGTTTTCCGTAATTTAATCGAAAATTACTGCATTTAGGTATAGGAAACCTTACACAAAGCTGTCATCATTTTTAGTGCTGAATAAGATCGCATTAAAAAAAATGGGGGTTTCCATTTGAAAATTTCAAGATTTAAGCACATTTTGAATGTAATTTTCATTCATATTTTGTGAACACCCTGTATAAGAACGGATTTATTTCTCAGCAGAGATCACTAGGTCAGGGCTTCTGTTACATGGTGCCAAAAATTCGTTTTGAAATTTCGCGGTTTCCTCGTATAAATTGCTAATTGACTTTAGGTCTGCACCTGTAATTTTTTTCGGAAAGATGCAAATATCTCAAAAACGGTTGGATTTAGACATAGGACATGTTGCATGGTTTTGTTCCAAAATGATGCCTAGAATCCAAAAATGCAATAATATACAGGGTGTTCCATTTGAGATAAGAAAGTTGATATCGTGCCAGATTCACCAAAATATTTTAGTTGAGCAGCGCCCATCGACATTGGTGAGGTGCCAAATTTTCAGAATTTTCCTACTTTTAGTTTTCCATATATAGATCGATGCAGTTCGTGGTGGACCACCCTGTATAATAAAAAATTAAAACTACCAATTAACAAAAACTAGGGTATACCCGATATTTTTTCCATATTAATAGTTTGTTCTAGTCTTAAAAATTGCTATAAACGGTAATGCTAGCTATAAAAATTTTTTGTTTTATTATATAATTATTAAAAAAAATTGACACCCTGTATTTTGAAAACGAAGCATTAGCGGACATATGTTTATATAGATTTTTTATCTTAGAATCACTCAAAGATTCACTCCTTAAATTTTTTCGCACTTTTTTATTTACACCCTGTATATACACGTTACGAGTCCTCTCCCCTCCCTTGTCTAAGGAATTTGCTCTCTGGCCATACACAGATAAAGGTATGTCCGCTCACAGAGGTTCTGCGACGTCAACGTCAACATTCAACAAAATCATGGCAATTGACTCGTTTATGGTGAGCTAGGCAACCACAACCACATATACACCAAGGTGCCTGCATTCTGTTTTTCGAAATTGATAACTGACGTATGTCAGAGAGACTAATGTCAGGACTATTTTTTATAAGTTGGCCGCGCTTTTGTCGAAGTGACGTAGGTGCGCAGAAGAGTTTAGTTTTCGTCCTCTTAGCCGACATACCGTTATCTGTGTATCTTGCTCTCTGTGAGCATTTCACAGGGCGCAAGTGTCTATAACAACACGGCCTACTACCTAAAAACTGAGAAAATATTATTAGCGATTTACTTATCAAAAATCTGACAGAGCCACCTTATTTAGCATCCTTGAATTTTCCGCCATACAACTTTACTGTGCTGTGACATAATTACCTTTTGTTAAGTCGATAATCGATACAAGTTACAAGGAGGTTTTGGTAGAAAGGATTTTTATATCTAGGATCCACATCCACAACACCAAGAATTTATATTAAATCTTTCAAAAATTACCGAAGTTACAGCACTGTCCGATACACTCTTTACACACACCAAGATATTCATATGTTAGTTTTGTTTTCGACAAAATTATATTAAAATTCATCTTTTTTCAATATACCATAATATACTGAACAAGTTAAAGGCATTTTTGAAATAGTTTCTCTTATTACATTACCTACTATAGGTATTCATAGTGCATCCAAATCCAAGTATTTCCCAGAAATTCCATAAAAAAAAACTCATTCTTGATAAAAGTTTTTGCTTGTTAGAAAATACGATTCACCATGAGAAACTTTAATTTTGTACAGGGTGGGTAAAAAATATGAAAATATTGTTTTTTTTTGTAAGAAAATACCGGAGTAGACATACCTTATTCTGCAAGTAACAGGTAACATATATTAAAGTTATTCTTGATTAAAGTTTTTGCTTATTCAGAAAGTAGGATTCACCATAAGACAATTCAATTTTGTTGTACAGGATGGGTAAAAAATACAAAATAACAAAATACTCAAAATAACATTTTTGTATTTTTTACCCACCTTATGGCGAATCGTATTTTCTGGACAAACAAAAATTTTCCTGTAAGTTTACTTAACATACTCGACAACAGGCCCGAAAATGAAAGTCAAGTGTTCAAAAGTGGTTGCTAGGTAGCTAAAAAAGTATTGCTTAGCAACCCTTACACAGCAAGGGTCTTAAAACCATTAATAAAACTTGTGTCAATTTTAATAGGTTTCACAACGATCGTTCTACAAACTGGTTTTGATCAGAAAGAACACGAATTATACAAAATAAAAATTAATAATATCCAAGGTTACTTTATAGCATGGGCTGGGATATTCCCCCACTCTTAAACAAAATTAAGGTAGCCCCACACCACCGGCATCGTCGCGCGACTGTGCTGCCTCCACCAAAACTGTTCTTCTTCTCACAACTTGACGCCAGTGGCGCATCGGAAGGAATAACGCAATTACCCAAAGTAAATGCTACCAACGTAAATTAACCCTTTCACCCTTTATTCATTTTTATTATCGCTGCATTCTGCCTCTTATATTTATCAGCGATTATATTCTTTAGTAATTGAACAAAGGTTATTATGAAGATAATTACTCACAATCTACTCGATAGTGTATTTAGAGTTGATGCGTAAGCTCCTTTATAAATATTGAGCGTTAGCACTAATGTTAACTAAACTTCCTACATGTCCTTGCGATAGAATAATCTCTAGGTACACGGAATATTACTTTCTGCTTACGGAGATACGCGGCTTTACTCTGTCAACCCAACTCCGTTAATCAAAGTCTTAGTTCTAACTGCGGAACTAAGACGTAAGCCGAAAATCAAACAAGTTAGAGCTCCTTTCGCAAAGCATTAAACTAATTCCATCAACTTGGTAGCCTCAAATATTTGATGTCTGGAACGTGATGCAGGGCGCGCGTTACAAAGTGCTTAGTATTTAATTATTGTTAACCAAGACATCAAACTATACGCTAAGCTAGGAGGAAATTTCTTGAGCAAAGCCTTTGTGCTAGTTTAAAATTTAATAATGTAACGAACTATATTATAAGGCCAGTATTAATTCTTTATGTTGGTCCACAATTATTCATCAACACAAATTTTTGTAAATACGTAAAATAAATTCATAGTCGAAGACATTAAATATATTTGATTTTTTAATATTTGAAAGCGATCTTTTACCTAAGTTCTAAAGTGCATTTTAAGGAAAAATTAAAGTATGGCATCTGCAATTATCGTCTTCAATTGTCACATCTGCAATTATATCGTTCGCAATAATTGCCTGTTAAATTTTCAAATGCATAATAACAAGTAGGTGTGAATTAAAATTCTATTAAGTACTTTAGGAACAGTGTTTACAGGTAATTAACCCACACAAATGAAGTTTTTTAACTCCAATTATCTTGTTAGCATTAAAACGTTGTAATTTAAATTTATATTACAAAACAAAAACGATTTGCACGCATATAGTTGAAAGAAGATTACTTGTGAGAATTAATTTCCCACATGTAGGAGAAATTCCATATATTTCAGAGCAGTTTCCTGGTAAATTCTAACCTAAAAAGTTTGCGTCATCGGTGTTTTCGAGGAAATGAACTACAGTTGCGTTTTATCTTTTAAGCGGATAAACACGTGGACGGTATTCATCGTTATTTGTAAAGATGTTTGATAAATGGGCAGTGAGCACATTAGAGCTATTTAGGGCATATAAAAATGTCGATAATGATATGATCGCGCTTTTAGCTCATTCTAAAAATAACAGGATTAATGACTTCATTTTGAAATAAAAATATAAACGTACCTACCACGGAGAAAATTTCCAATATTAACAAACCCTTCGAGCGGCTCATTTTGTAAGTTGAAGACTGAGGTATTAGGAATAAGAGGATTTGTCTTCAATCTCCGTAAGTTTCTCAACCAGTTTGTTTGAACAAGATCTTACTGTCGATGAAATTGATGGAATTTTTAAGAAGTTGGAATCAGGTCATTATAGACGAATAGACTGATTTCGAGAGAAGCAAATACTATTTTGTCGAAAATATGACCATCAATGAATTGTCACTTTTTCAGTGGTAATTAGTTAGGTGCATATTATAAATCATTAATAAACATAAAAATTGAAAACATGCATGACTTACCCAGAAACCTTTTCTCTGGACTTTGCGAATACGCATTGCTTAAATCTTGTAACATATCTTCATAGTCATACATAGGAGGATTTTGGTACACTGAAGGATACTCGGTGTTTTCTTCGCCCAGATAGTCAACTTGTCTCTTCTGCCTCGTGCTTGTATCATTTGCAGACCTGAAATAAATAGAACTTTTTGTACAAATTATTCAGGACTTTTTGAGCAAATGTTACCTTTTAACCTTTGGTTTGTACCCCTGCGCCTTCATAGATTGTAGATTCCTCTTGTCTGCTTCAACTGGCGACGGTCGTTTTCCCGTAAGTTGTCCGTCTCTAGCTAGAGCCGCTATGTTCCTTTTCAGAGCATATGGTAAGTCGCCGCTTCTAGCTAAACTGCTTATTGACCTGCAAAAGAAAAAATTATAATCAGGAATAATTTTTAAAAAATCCAAAACTGACCTTTTTCCGTAACCACTTGGAAAATTATAGTTCCTGGCCAGACTCCCAATGTTCCTCTTGAAGTAGATCTCGTTCAGCAGCTCCTGGATCTCCTGTCGGCGACGCAAGTCTCCATTTCTGGCTAAAGCTTCTATACCTAGAATGAAAAATAAAAATATAGATAAACAATTGTTTTTCGATGGTAAAACCCAGGGACTCTTTAAAGTAAGGGGACCCAGCATTATACTTTCCAAAGTGGGGTCTATTCTTTCCTCGTCGATGCCAAGTATGCCATTTTATTGGAGAATCTAAGAATATAACAGGTACTTTGATTGTTAGTAAAAATTAATAATGGTTTCCATGATTCCTAAAAATTAGACTTGACAATTTCGTGTATACAACTACAGAATGTGGCAACTGTCAAACGAAAGAAATTTATTTTATAGTTGAAATCGAATTCCAGCAATTATTTCCACGAATTTAAGTAATAATTACCTATGGTAAGTCAGTGCCGATTTTGCTTATTTAAGAATTTGTCGCTATTGCACCTTGTTAGCAGGTTCCTCAATCCATTTGTAATATGTATACTTGAACTTTCTTCCCTTGTTTCCAAAGAACTTTAACATATTTCAGGATGCACTAATAAGATTAGGACTAGTAGTTCTAATGATGTAGGTAGTTTTTCTCGGTGTTCATTATAAAATTTTTGTGATTTTATTTCTCTCCCAAGGTAGGTACCTCACAAACTTGAAATAAACTTGTAGTCGTAGATAAAGACTCTTTAAAAAAGACCTGACTGAAGCTACCTGCTTAGTAATTTAAAATTTTCGAAATACCAACGATTTGTTTTGAACTACCTACTTATACGCAATGCCCACGTAATGGGAATTGTAGGATTACTAAAGGTGATACAGCAAAAATCCGGTTGCAATTATTGGGACTACTACTACAGGCGGCCGCATTAATCTGGAAATTAGAAAACTTAAAAATTGTGAATTATGATGGGAAATCTTTTGCCTCCTTTAAAATCTTTGGCACTGGCATGTCACATAAAACCTGATGGCAGTTAGACACTGACATATAACATAACCTTGTATCGGCCCCCTTGTGGTCTCCTTGGAGTCAACTGAAAACCACGATACACAAAAATAACGGTATACCAGCTAGGAGAACGAAAATTAAAACTTCGACAAAAGCGCGGCCAACTTATAAAAAATACTCCTGAAATTAGTCTCACTGACATACGTCAGTTATCAATTTCGTAACAATTTGGCAAGTTTTCTTTCATCTATTACATTATTGGTTTTGTGCCTCCAAGCTTTCTCTAATTGTTTTTTCAAAATTTTCAACCTGCCATAGCTGTTTTAGGCTGAGAGTTAAACAGCACTGCACTCACAATATTTTGGCACATTCTCAAAAATTGTTGGGACATCACCTTCCTTTAGCTTAGGTGGTATTCTCTATAGGTATTTTCCTCCCACAACACATTTGTCCACTTTAATTGTTTCACTTTCTTGAAAATGTGTTAGCCACACATACTTAAGGGTTTTTTAGAAATTAAATCTCAGTTGGGATTTGACGAATCCATTATGGCGACACTTTCTTCCTGGCTTTTGTAATATGTATATAAATATAATATAAACAGACCCAATATTTGGTATTTAGGATATTTTTTACGAAATAAAAATGAAACTAACCTCAGTAGGTATACTGTAAATATTGACGAGGTCTCAGTTGATCGGCAGGGTGAGAGACCGAATAGAAACCATATCAGGGCGTGGGTCGACAACGAAAATCCTCGAGTACGTTACAACACTGATTTATTTCGCACAAGGTGAATGGTGAATACAATAAATACACAAACCCGAACGTGGTCAACGGGAACGGCTTCCAGCTACCCGGACCGTCTGAACTCGCGAATCTCCCGTAAGCAGTTCACCTCTCTGTGTCTCAGGCTCCACTGTCCAATACTGTCCCATGTCCATAATAGTCCATTCCGGGTTCCCTAGTCTGTGGTTCGGGGGAGAATTCCCCTTACAGCGCTCACGCGTCGCGTCGCGTCGGTGCGAGCGGCACCAATACTCTTGGACGGCACGACGGCACGACTTCCACCCAGAGGCCATAATAACACCTGGGCGGTTCCCCTCCGCCAGGACACACGCGCACTAGACGCAAACTTGTTTCTAAAATATAAACTAAGACGTTTAAAAACACTTTAAACATTGAAAACTTCTCAAAACCCAAGTTGCCGCTTTCAGTTATGTGACAAATGACATGTAACGTCGGACCAAGATGGTCACGTGATTTTTGTGCGCCAGGGCCTGTCTTTATAGTAGGCCTTGACCTGCGCGCGGGCATACCGTTTTCTGTGTATCGTGCTGAAAACAAACTTACCCTCAAGGCTTCACTTTTCCTATGTGATAGACTGTGATATGCTGGGTCCCCTTATTTTAAAGAGTCCCTGGTAAAGCCAATTTAGAGTAACAATAAAATAATGTCACTTACCACGCTTCTGTTCTTCTTGGTGGAACACCGGCAGCTGACCATTTTTTGCCAGGTGGGCGATACTCCTCTTGTAGTTCTGGTCCTCGTCGTCTTCCTCCGGAAGAGTCTTCAGGTACCCGGCCCTAGCCAAAGACTCCAGGCTCCTTTTAGCGTCTGGCAAGTTGTTCCAGGCGGCCAGTGATGACAGAGACCTCTTCTGTTCTTCTAATTCCACCAGTTCCAAGGCATCCTGGATTTTCTTGAGGAGTTCCCTACGCAGGGCTTGTACTTGGATCGATTGGTCATCGTCGTCTGGATTTAATAAGATTCGGAGGGTTTCTTCTAGTTGTCGGTCGTAGCTGTTGTCTGATCGCACCTGGAAAAAATGATAATAACTGTAAAACGGTTGGTACATATATACCAGAATATTAAAATAAATCAGATAAATCACATAAATAAGCCTGTTCTATTGTACTCTTGCTATTTTTACCAAACTTATTTTTCTTCGCCAGAAGTTTCATATTGGTACTAATAGATAACTGTTTTGAAATTTGTTATAACTCCCCTTTAAACAATGGATTGTTAATAACTAGTCATGTAGATGAAAGGAGACATAGATATTCAGGAGTATTCAAACTTTAATTTTGGAACGAAGATCTCGATTTTTCCTTACAAGATTACGCCCTTATTTCAACCCTTTAGCCACCTGCAACACTCAAGCCTTTGGTTTTCCGAAGCCAGGTTCTATTAATTAATCATTTAGTGAACAAGGCTTGCGTGAAAATATGGGCAACAGACACCTTTTATTTTTGTTAAGGAATTTTCTACAGTGTGTTCCCATTTGATACTGGACACCTCAGAAATATATGAAGGGCAAGGAAAACAAATGGTCTGTATTTTTTTTATTGGTAGTACCAAGGGAGAGTATCTCGTAGGCAGTGGTATTTGGATGGGGTAATTGTTTCATGGCCTATGATTTTTTAAAACAGCAAATCTTCAAGAAACCCCATTAGGGATTTTTTACGACAAAATGTTATTAAGAAAACTTGTTCAGAATGAAAAACTGAGTAGATACGCAAAATTTCAAAAGGCTAGGCCTACTTTGATTTTTAGTTTTATCTTCCACTTTTTTCTTAGAAAGGTGTCCCTTCTGGAGATTTCACGTCAAAATTTTATTTTTTCACGATGATCAAGTTTCCTTAATAATATTTTGACGTGGAAGCTCCAGAAAAGACACATTTCTAAGAAAAAAGTGGGAGAAAAAGGCGAAAAAGCTAAAAATCAAAGTAGGCCTAGACTTGTGAAATTTTGATATTCTACTCAGTTTTTTATTCTGAACAAGTTTTCCTAACAACATTTTGTCGTAAAAAATCCCTAATAGGATTTCTTGAAAATTAGCTATTTTAAAAAATCACAGCAGGCCATGAAATAATTACCCCATCCAAATACCACCGCCTATGAGATACTCTCCCTTTGGACTACAAATAAAAAAATAGAGAGCATTTGTTTTCCTTGTCCTTCATATAGTTCTGAGGGGTCCAGTATCAAATTGGGACACACTGTATATGTTATCCCCAAAGGCCACTCGTAAATTTCCCTTCATTCTACTCACATCTACCTATATACTTTTCAACCCTCTTCGAGGCACCATCTGACGGTCTAATATGCAATATGGAATGACGAGAAGAAAATAAGCGTCACATAACCAATATGAATTGGGTAAAATCTATGGAATTGTGTCTGTCCCTTGAAAATTCTTCAAATAGTAAACTAATTCCACAAATAAATTTTCAATTTTGGTGGATTCAATATACCTCCAACATAATTTCAATAATTCCAGGACAAATATAAATTTTGAGAGAAATGAAATGTAGCACCGACCAAATGGAACGAAATCCTCTTGAATTAGCCCATCCGAGGGTCCATTTTCAATTTAATATCGCCATGTTTGCTTCGCACTTCAAGAAACAATATGATTTACAAACCTGTCTCGAAAGTTTATATTAGGTTAGTTCTAGACGTTTTGCCATATTTGTGAAGACTCTGCAAAGTTAAAATGAAATATTACCAACTAGAGTCCAAATTAGTTTGGGACGTGATGGTATTAAATTAAGTATATGAAACCATGCAAGGTTATCTTTACGGCCCTTACGCCCTTATATGCACTGAAATTAATAGTATATTGCATAATGAGGGCTGTAAATAGCGTAATTGGCACGAATGAATGCGTAGCAGAGACACTTGACAATGACAACTGCCTAGTTTCCCAAAAATTGTCAATTTAATTACCAGTACTAAATAAAATTCACTATTCACAACTTGTTGAAATGGCTTTTATCTATGAACGGAGGGTCTACTATAGTAGTTTTTATCTTATTGGACAAACCATAGTTTACATTGCAAGATGCCCCCTTTTTAAAGGAGGAGGTTGTTTAAGTTTGGAAATAAAACGTTATCAAAATATGTTCGGTTGCCTACACAATAGAATTTTATTTGCATTTTCAGAAAGATAATATATACAGTGTGTCCACGGATAGAGTTCACGTAGGATGTAAATGACAAAAAAAATCCGAGTTGAAATTTGAGCTTTTGGGGATCAGCCCTACTTGGTTTTAAACTAATTTGTGACATAATTTTACTTTCGAAAAATCACGTATGCCTTGGGAATTTTGAAAAAACTAATTTTCCACATCAGTAAAGTGCCCTTTCTGTAGGTTTTACGACAAAATGTTATTAAGAAAACTTTCGAAAGTCTAGGCCTACTTTGATTTTTTGGTATTTTTTCCCACTTTTCTTACTTTGGGTAGCTTTCACATTAAAATGTTATTAAACTAACTTGTTCAAAATGAAAAATTGGATAGGCGTGAAAGAATTTCAAAAGCCTAGGTCTACTTTGATTTTTTTCTGCTAAAAAATTTAAAACGCATAAAAATTAAAGTAGACCTAGGCTTTTGAAATTCTTTCGCACCTATCCAGTTTTTCATTGTGAACAAGTTTTCTTAATAACATTTTAATGTGAAAGCTACCCAAAGTGCACTTTTCTGAAGAAAAGTGGGAAAAAATACCAAAAAATTAAAGTAGGCCTAGACTTTAGAAATTTCGCAAACCTACTCAGTTCTTCATTCTGAACAAGTTTCCTTAATAACATTTTGTCGAAAAACCTACAGAAAGGGCACTTTACTGATGTGGAAAATTAGTTTTTTTCAAAATTCCCAAGGCATACGAGATTTTTCGAAAGTAAAATTATGTCACAAATTAGTTTAAAACCAAGCAGGGCTGATCCCCAGAAGTTCAAATTTCAACTCGAATTTTTTTTGTCATTTACACCCTACGTGAACTCTATCCGTGGACACACTTATATTATTCGTTTTTCCTGCATTATTTCTCTTCAAACCGCAAATAAACATAAGACACTTAGTTAATGTTTGCTCATAACAATACAAACAAATTTCAAAGCAAAATTAAGGAGAAAACAAGATTTTTTAAAACAGTTAAAAAATTCCCACTTGTGCAAACTTTATGAATACCTACCACTGTATATAACATATTTTTAAATTAAGTATTTTCCCGTTTTAATTGGCCCAAAAGTTCTTTACAGCTGAGCCACCATGCACTATGCAGCAAATAGCGTACTTTTTATTTCTCTTGCACGGTCGAATACAAAGTTCGAAACAATAGAATGCGATAGGAGTTAAAGGCATAGTGGTGTTTCGTGATTTTGTTTTCAGATAGCGTGGGAGTCGGGTTTCAGCGTATTTCTGCCTTTAAAAGGCAGCCGAAATGGCATTATAATCAATATAAGTGCCCAAAGGTTTCGTTTTGTGTGTTGAATACTCGTGTAGATTCTCTTCAAGTAGGTATATTGAAACTACTTTTTTATTATAAATTTTTTTGAAAACACCTTATTTTCATCTGTTTTAGCAATAATGAAAGATGGGGTTTTTCGGGCTAGCGCACGGAAACAGCGCATGGAAAAACTTTCCGTGCGCTGAATGAAAATACCGAATATATGGCTTTAAAATAGAAATATACAGCAAAGTAAACTAAATTTAAGAAACTCTATATGCTCTCTGATATTTAACATGTACCTATTTTGTATTTTAATTCGTAGGTGTTTCAATATTATTTGGATACATTTCTGTAATATTTTTGACGTTTTATTCACCTTATCTGACAATAACTAATTTACAACAAAGCAGCTTTGAAATAATTTGATAGTAACCATGGAAACGCATCATGCATACCAACACAGAAAATATATTCAGAACAGAGAGCTCCTTACTGACAGCTGTCAAATGGACTCCAACTTTAAAGCTTAATATTTTCCAAATGCATTGATATTGAGGTCCACTATTAAATGTTGGATAATGTACGAATTAAGAAGATTATATTTTGGGAAAATATCATTTCATAAGAAATGCAATCTGCTTGTTTTTGGAGTCTGTAGTTGGAGTCCATTTGACAGGTATTGTTAAGGAGCTTTTTGTTGTGGAACTATATTTTCTGTGATACCAAACACTATATTGTCTGCATTGTTTATTTTTTGTCAATTATAGTTATTTATTTACCAAGGCACTGAAGTTCAACTTCTTATGACTCATGTGGAGTTTAGTTGCTGAGGCCTCTGGCCGAGGCAAATAAACCACATGAGTCATAAAAAGAACTTCAGTGCCGAGGTACATATTATATATTTTTTTGAAATCGAAAAAAAAATGTTTTATTAGGCAAGAAAATAATAATTAGGGATCACCCGTCCACGAACCGACTACGCGCGACGTTGCTTGACTTCGATCGCTCTACCTAGGACAAGTATAAGGACGTACGGCACCTTCTGACAGAAAAACCAAACTGCTACTTCTTGTGCAGCCTACACAACAAATCTATTGATATTCAAATTTACTAAAATATGTATACTGAAGGATTGCGCTTCTATAGGAAACAATTTCGCAATGTGTACGAAAAGTTAAATGAGCCTTTATCGGCTGGGTTTTGAATATTTGGTCACTTTTGACAGGCGATTTCTCCGCGTCTGACGTTTGATGTTTACATCTCGCCAAGGCCTACTTATTGAAAAAATCGTACAATAATGGGCTACATTATTGTACGATTTCTGTGCTTTTAATGACGATTTTGAGACATTTTAATGCCGATTTCAAGAAAAATTTATTATAATATGCCGATAAAATGTTTTAAGTTTCCGTTTTCAAAGAAGTATAATAAAAAATATCGTTCATTACACGTCCAGAAATAGATTTTTCCGTGCTTGCATGACTTCCCGTGTTCGGCTGCGCCTCACACGGGAATTTGTCACGCGCGCACGGACAAATTTTTATTTCCAGACTCGTAATGAAATATACTATTTACTGAATAAAAATCTAACTTTCATTAAATTTACATACCTATTATTATTGTTCGTACTTACAGGTAGGTAGGTACATCTCTATGGCAGCTGTATGACAGGATGATTTCAACCATCTGTGATTTCAACCAAAGGCATCGTATCATACGATGCCTTTGATTTCAACTCTCATAAGATTATAAGATGTTATGTAAAGTGTAGAGAGTATATTTCTTTACTTGAAGCGAATAGGTTGCCTCAGATAATATAGACCCGATCTTTGTTATTTAAAGAAGTTGTGGTTATTTTTTAATAGGTAGAGGAAAGTCGCCTAATTTCGGATGGTTTCCTAATTTCGGATAGTGGTTTATCTAAGAAGCCATCTGTTGTTTTAAATTGAAACCTCAGCCTATACAGTGCAAAAAGTCAAATTAAGCCCACTATGCAATATTGTGGTGGTACAATCTCTCTCCATTAGATGGCAGCTCCAAACGTCTAAATTGCATGGCGGAGTTTTATGTTCAGTCGCAGTTTGAGCTGTGTCGATCTTTGAAATAATCGTTCCAGAATTTTGTGTTTGCGTCCTAGGTAAGTTAATATATTAATTAAGCCGGTATTCTAGTCACAATTAGACAGATTTCAACAATAACAGTACTGCATTACTCTAACCTAAAAAGTGAAAAGGTGCCTAATTTCGGATAGTCTGAAGTTCCTAATTTCGGATACGAGAAATCCAAAATTCTGGCTTAATATAATATGCTGGTTGCGAGTAAATTGTTTATTTTCAGAAAAAGTGACAGATTCATTGAAACTGGCCATTATAATGAGGTCAGAGGAAAACAAATGGGGAAATGGGATACCTACCTATCCTAATGTCTCCAATTTTGTTTCGGTCCCGAAACATTGGAAATTACATCAAACAAGCTAATAAAGAAACTAGAAAAAACGTATGTGTGCGAATTTTGTTTAAATATACAGGGTGTTCCTTAATAACATGCTAATACTTAAGGGGGTTATTTTTGGGCCCATTTTAAGAAAAAAACTTCATATGAACGTATGTCGTAAACGTCCTAACTTTTGAGGTATAGGGCGTTAAAGTTCATTTTTTTAAATTGAATTTTGGCTACATCTCCCGAAATAATCAAGCTGCGGAACTGAAATTTGGCACTGCTATGTTTTTGGGGATGGAGAATAAGCTGAAAATGTCAATTTCACCGTATCTCACAGAGGGCGCCACTTGCGCTGTTTTTTGATCACGCTTTTATGCGTAACTTTTTTGAGGTTATCTTTTTGGTCCTGCAGGTCCATCATTTTAGTGCATCTTTTCATTCTGCAAGAAAAAGGTACTCTTGTTTCATAACGATTAAATCGACCGTTTGCGTTGAAATTACCAAAACGTGCCCCAAAACACCTGTTGATTCCAATATTCGAAACATAAAATATTCACCTACTGCTTTCAAATGTTACAGATCAACTGTACATTCAAAATGATGAAAAAAATGCCAAATGGGCATTGGTCAAAACACCATTGGTTTTCTTGAAATAGAGTGTCCAAATTTTGTCAAATTCAATCCTTTCCATTTTGAAAGCGAATAATTTTTGGTACATTGTTCATAGGAATTTTTTTCTCAGTTTAAATGGAACAGTTGATCTGTAAAACTTGAAGGTGGTAGGTGAAAATTTTATGTTTCGAATATTGAAGTCAACAGGTGTTTTGGAGAACGTTTTGGCAATTTCAAAGCAAACGGTTGATTTAATCGTTATGAAACAAGAGTACCTTTTTCTTGTAGAATGAAAATATGCACTAAAATGATGGACCTGCAGGACCAAAAAGATAACCTCAAAAAAGTTACGCGTAAAAGCGTGATCAAAAAACAGCGCAAGTGGTGCCCTCTGTGAGATACGGTGAAATTGACATTTTCAGCTTATTCTCCATCCCCAAAAACATAGCAGTGCCAAATTTCAGTTCAGCAGCTTGATTATTTCGGGAGATGTAGCCAAAATTCAATTTAAAAAAATGAACTTTAACGCCCTGTATCTCAAAAGTTGGGACGTTTACGACATACGTTCATATGAAGTTTTTTTCTTAAAATGAGCCCAAAAATAACTCCCTTAAGTATTAGCATGTTATTAAGGAACACCCTGTATAGTTTTTACACTTGTAGAAAGTAGTCTCTTAATTTCGGATACAGTGTCCGAAATTAGGAACCTTTTTTCAGTCGCACCAAAAAGTACCGAATTCATATACCGTCGTTTTCTTAGAAAAAACAAATGTAGTAAAATTCTTTTGGCAATAAATTTTGTCATTATAACACGTTGCATATGCTTATATGAAAAAATAAATAAAAAACACTTCTGTATAATAAATACTTAGTAAATTGGTATCCGAAATTCAGCGACTTTCCCTTATAACCCGTCCCACGAACATATTTACTACTTTTTCGCAAAAGTCTTTTAATAAATTTCTTAATTGAGTCTTGTACTTTCCTCCAGTAGGTACCGAAAGAAACCTCGAAAATCCGATATTTAACCAAATTTCCCGACTCCCGATTTTCAAGTTTCGAGAAACGGGACGGCTGTAGAATTAGCGAAATTGACGGGAAATTCTAATTTTTTTATTTTTCGGGGGCACCGGAAGCATCTGCATCTCACCTGAAGACTTGTGGGAAGCTTTAAAAATTCCGACCCCAGAGCCCCGGCCGAAATAACTTAGCTGTAGCTCGGCGAAAAAGGGCAATTTCTGACAGTTTTCGGACTTTGGCTTTTAGGTGACGGGAAATGCCAACCAATCACGTAAAAAAGATGCGTCCCACCTGCGTTGGTCGTTTCTCTCGCCGAAAATCCTTCATAACTCGAAAACGGGAAATAATTTACCTAAAAAAGTTTCGTTAATGTTAACCCGTTCTCCTGTCATCTCGCCGTACCGTCAAATATCCCGAAAAAAGCTTTTGAAAAAAAATCCTGGTCATCAAACGGTATATGGCACTGGCTGTATAGCGGGACTTCGCACACAACTCGCGTCCCCGAGGTCCAGACTTGCCCCCGTCTTTCGCGCCGTATTTAACAGCGGAGGATTTTCGGGACCCCGAAAATACGCCTATCGGATTTCTAAAAGACCAGGGGACCCTTTTTTATTGTTGTTCTATAAGGGCCTTCTTTCCTATTTTGTTCTATAATCATATGAGAGTAGATTTGCCTAAAAATTAAATAACAATGATCGGGCCCATATATTAATTGAGGCAACCTACTCTCTTCAAGTAAAGAAATATACTGTCTACATTTTACATAACATCTTATTCTATAATCTTATGAGAGTTGAAATCATGCTCTCATACTATCACAAAAGTCAAAATTGGTTGTACTCTTGGGAGTACCCCTAAAGCTGCCACTTCTTCTTTGTTATTACTTCAACGCCATTTTTTCCTATACATATTTTATAACCTGGATAGCACAAAACCATAAAACCGTAATAAATTCAAATGAGTGTAGGTCAAATTATATGCCGGCTGATTTTAACCCCCTCAGGATAAGGTAATCATCCCAAATTAGAAAGCATCTCTTTCTAAACCCAGAATAGAGCAATAAAAAGCCAACTGTTTACCTTTTACCATTCTCCTGAAATTAAATGCCCGCATTAACCAAAATTTTACAAACGACCAACCCCGGCAGGTTTGCTAAGCAATTACCTTTAAAACGCTTTATGCGGCATTTTTTAATTCCGCTACCATTTTACAGGGGCACATACTACCGCGTTCCAATTTGTTTTTACTGCCGCATTAATTTCGAGCTTGGGGCAAATTTATCTATAACTGAAGCTCGGAAAATTTATTATCATGGCCTTGTTGTGACATAACTGGGGAAAATAATATAACACGGAAGAAAGTTTGCCTCGTTGGGCGCTAACAAGTTGGTGTGTAAACAGAAACGAAGACAGGATAGTGTTTATTGGTTATTTTGCACCAAAATTCAAGTTCACTCTCTACCTTTATTATATCCAGTGAAGAATTTTTACAAAGTTAAGAAGGGAGAAATGGACTGGAGATTTTATTCCTTGATATTTTCTCTTGCAAGTACAAAAATGTTCTTATTAACAAATTATACTGAGTATCAGGAAATGTTATTTTTTTATAACGTATGAAATTTAAATTGTAACCAGTATTTTTGCGTCTCTTCTATAAGTATAATAAATAGATCATGATTTAGAGTAGATATGCTTAATCTACTTGTTCGCACAAGTTATGCTGCTCTCGAATTTTTTTGTAATAATTAATAAAGTAAAATTAATCATATGAAAAGACACAAAGTTTCGTAATTTAAATAAATAAAATAATAAATTATATCCTAAATTAATTCGTTTTTATTTGTTTTGTAACAAAAAAAAACAATTTTTGCATGAAGAGTTCACCTAAGTCACTAAGAATTTTATTGCACTAATTGACAGAAACGACAGCTACGTTCTACACTATTTACTATTATCACAGACTAACGAGTAGCTATTTATTCTGTGCTATTATCTATCATGGGCCCTACTTTTTTCGGCTAGGAGAAATTATTTTATACTTTTTAGTACGTTTAGAAAACGTGCTATATTAAAAAATATATTTAAATTATTTATTTTCTTTATTTTAGTCTTGTGTGTGCGAAATTTTGCCATCGATTTTCTTGATAATAATTTATATTATGAGATTGTTCATCTGTACAGGAGGTTCCACTAGTCAAAAATATTTATTGTGTTTCTAATAGCACAGAATAGCCTTACGGTGGCTATTCTGTGCTAATAGTATATATTTCATTAAGAGTCTGGAAATAAAGATTTTTCCGTGCGCGTGTGACAAACTCATGCAAGCATGGAGAAATCTATTTCTGGACGTGTAATGAATGATATTTTTTATTATACTTCTTTGAAAACGAAAACTTAAAACATTTTATCGGCATATTATAATAAATTTAATTGACAAAAAATAAACAATGCAGACAATATAGTGTTTGGTATGTATGATGCGTTTCCATGGTTACTCTCAAATTATTTCAAACGTGCTTTGTTGTAAATTAGTTATTGTCAGATAAGGTGAATAAAACGACAAAAATATTACAGAAATGTATCTAAATATTGAAACACTTACGAATTAAAATACAAAATAGGTACATGTTAAATATCAGAGAGCATATAGAGTTTCTTAAATTTAGTTTACTTTGCTGTATATTTCTATTTTAAAGCCATATATTCGGTATTTTTATTCAGCACACGGAAAGTTTTTCCATGCGCAGTTTCCGTGCGCTAGCCCGAAAAACCCCATCTTTCATTATTGCTAAACAGATGGAAATTAGGTGTTTTCATGGAAGTATAATAAAAAGATATTTTTTGCCGAATATAAATTTTAAAATGTTTTCTTTTTATTCGAATTAAATAATTTTATTTTCGCATATTTAAACTGGCAATTGCAACATTTGGAGGCACTTAATCAATACAAGCTGTGGACCAAATATGTATTTATAAAATCTTAAACGGTTAAATTTTTTAGAACCTATCATGTGGATGCGATGGAAAAATTATAAGTAAAAATAAAATTTAATCACCCTATACAGGTTGTCCAAGAAATAAATACTAATATTTTAAGCGTATTTAATTCTTGATAAAATTATCCAGGTATTTTTGCCATTAATATAACGCATGGGAATCTATTATTCACTATCTTCGGATTGAGTTGAGGATGCGTGAACATTTTGTGGCAATGCCGGCATTTACAATAATAACGAATTCACTCATATAATAATAATTCATCATTATACAATGTCACACATAAAAGGCTGCATCATAATATGGACATTTTTTTATTAAGTAAATTTTGATGTTTCCAGTTGTTTTTGCTTAAAAATGATGACAAATTACGTGCTCAAATTCAATGATGTCATTGTCTTTATCTGTCAAATATGACATGTTTTGAGATTTGTTGAAAATGACAATATTTCTCAAAATTTAGAAAATTATTTTATAGAAAAGTTGTTCACCTTTCAAATTTTATACCGCTAACCGCTACACTTGATTTAAGATCTTTAAAAAATAATTTTATTTTTTCTAAACATAGGTAAGTAGTTCATTCGAATTAATTTTAGCAAACCTACCTAAAAACCAATCAATTTCACATTTTACCACGTTTACTGCGTATAAGTATATTTATTCATTTTCATTATTAAGTGTCATTTTAAACCGACCTGCAGATGGAACTCCTCCTAGATGTACAAGGTGTCCCATTTTGGGTGTTTTTCTCAAAAATCTCGGTTATTATTAAAGCTAGAGGGTTGCGGTTTTCATGTCACTGTACTACTTTTTGAGAGGAATTTGTTGGACCGATCAGATTTTAGATAAGTTTTATAGTCTCCGCGCATACCAGACAGTGTGACCCATTTGTTTTTGGGCCACCCTGTAAAAGTTTATTAATTGTGTAATTTAACCTGTTTTTTTAATTATTATTGAGCTTGATAAACTTCATTTTTGGAGCTAAAGTAACCTCTATCGTATAAAATCCAAGGCCAATTTCTAGGAGCAAAATTTTAATAAATCACATTAGCCATTTAAAAAAAATCCTACATGCATACCTACCAGTGAATCCAGTACTCAAAAATGCACATTAGGTACTTATTTCTTTTCAAAAACTTATAGTTAGCCAATAAACAAATAAAATTAAACTCTAGCAAGTTGGTGGTATTATTAATATTAGTAACAAAAGAAAATAAATAAAATTCCATCGCACACACTAGGTACAACTATTATTTTTAATTTAAATTAATTTTTTTTAACTTGATACAGGCCCATTTTTAAGACTGCGGAGTCCAGTGGCGTGCACAGATTTTATCTGAAAAAAACCCTAGTGATTTATTAAAATTTTGTTCCTAGAAATTGGCATATAGTAGGCAAAACAATTGGCTACATCAAAATTTTTCAACTGAATAGTATGATTCTGACTTTATGTGTGACACCGTATAAAAGTGTTCACTTATGGTCCAGTGGCGGCTAACAAACACACATTACAATTTTGAGAAGTATTTATTTAGGAAACCAAGAGGTTTTCGAAAAAATATGCAAAAAATGATTAGTGCTTTTTCGTGTTTTTTGTCCTCAAACATGTCCTAATAAAACATACATTTCGTAATAACCAGGGGAGCAGGGTAACCTCCAAACCTTTGGGGGGGGGGGCGTCAGTAACGTAGAATTTTTTTTCAGGGGGTGGAGCAAAATATTTAATGGTTTCTTTAAATAGGTGTGTATATAAAAAAATAGTATCTACGTCCCTGTTCACGGGCGTAGCCAAGGGGGGGTTTCGGGGGTTCAAACCCCCCCCCCCCCCCCCGAAATAAGCAAAATATTACCTAATATTATACCGAAAAAATACGAGGAGTGAAGAGTTAAATTATTATTACGTTTGAATATATGTAGTAATAGTAGCGCCTAGCGCCATCTTTTGACGAGAGGCAGACGCAGTTGCAGCCGAACTATTTTGCATTGTAGGGACACTTTGCGTTGTTTCTCGATTATTCGCCACGCCCCTCGGTCGAAATGAGCGGAACTTTGTGGAAGTTTCTGGACGGCTACTGGGCTGCTATATAAGCGGCGCCGCGGCGCGTGACCGCGCTTACGGCAGTATTGTTCCATGCGAACTCGAAGCGAATAAAAGTGAAAAGTGGTGAACGAATAGTGAAGAGAATTAAGTGTACCGTGTAAGTAAGAAAAATGGAGGGGAAAAAAAGGAAGGGTGATAAACTTAAAGGTATGGACTACTGGAAAAAGTGGTGTAGTCAAGGTCAAGGGGTTTCTAATAAAGAAACAAATTTGGATTTAGCTATCAAAGCTTCAGCTACCTTGCATGCTGATAAGAAGACTGCCTACCCCGAAATCTAGTTTGGAATGCCTAGATATGTGCGATAAAAACCTTTATCCTAATATTTACACATTACTACGAATCTTGGCTACCATTCCTGTATCCACTGCTACCCCAGAAAGGTCTTTCTCGAGCCTAAGGAGACTGAAAAACTATTTACGAAACACTACAAGTGAAAACAGACTTAATGGTTTGGCTCTAATGAACATTCACTATGGAACAGAAATTCATGCAGATGAAGTAGTGGATATATTTAAAAGAAAAAGCCGAAGATTTCTTCTTTAATGGTTTTAGATTTAGCGCAGAGGAACGAAATTAATTTATCCATTTCATTTAAAGTTAAGAACTTTATAAATATGTCGTAGTTTTTCGGATGAATACATAGATATTAAATTTCATGTAAGTATATTTTTGTTGTTTTATTTACTTCTCAAACTAAACCCCCCCCCCCCCAAAACTAAATCCTGGCTACGCCCGTGTCCCTGTTAATAACCATCTGTTTTGACTTCCCCCTCGTCCCGCATCCGCCACCGAAGCCGCCCGGCATCAAGCCCACCACTCCCCCACGTGCCCGCAACTTGTTGATTACCCCCGTAGCCCAACAACCGCCCCCCCCCCCCTCCCCAAACAACCACCTACCTCCTTGACGGCGACGCAGCAGGCGGCGACGAGGAGCGCGGCGGCCCAGGCGAGCGGGCCGACAGCCATATGGGACCGCTCCCGGTGGCGGCGGCGGCGGCGCGGTGTGGGGGCAGGTCGACGAAAAGGGCGCGCGGCGCGGTGTGGGGGCAGCCGGCGTCGCGGGCCCCCTTTATAGGATCCGGCGGGCAGGCGCTGGGGGACTGGGGGAGGCCGCGTGGGTGGGGGATTTGGGGGGAGTGCGGGAAGGGGGCTTTCGGAAAAAAGGAACATAAACTTGGGGGACATGGTGCAACCAGCGTCCAGAGAGATATACTAATAATACTTGTGTAAATATAGTTGTGTAAATATAGTTGTGTAAACAAACATTTCCCTCTTGCCCTCTCCCGCTCCCCTCCTCATCGAGCCGATCGATATCTTATATAAAAGAAAATAAGCTGTACGTACAGAGTGCATCTGAGAGCGGTTCGTTCGCATTCTACCGGATGCGCCCAAATATTATTGACCGACCGTGACTGTGTTGCACGGGCGTAGCCAGGATTTAGTTTTGGGGGGGGGGGGGGTTTAGTTTGAGAAGTAAATAAAACAACAAAAATATACTTACATGCAATTTAATATCTATATATTCATCCGAAAAACTACGACATATTTATAAAGTTCTTAACTTTAAATGAAATGGATAAATTAATTTCGTTCCTCTGCGCTAAATCGAAAACCATTAAAGAAGAAATCTTCGGCTTTTTCTTTTAAATATATCCACTACTTCATCTGCATGAATTTCTGTTCCATAGTGAATGTTCATTAGAGCCAAACCATTAAGTCTGTTTTCACTTGTAGTGTTTCGTAAATAGTTTTTCAGTCTCCTTAGGCTCGAGAAAGACCTTTCTGGGGTAGTAGTGGATACAGGAATGGTAGCCAAGATTTGTAGTAATGTGTAAATATTAGGATAAAGGTTTTTATCGCACATATCTAGGCATTCCAAACTAGATTTCGGGGTAGGCAGTCTTCTTATCAGCATGCAAGGTAGCTGAAGCTTTGATAGCTAAATCCAAATTTGTTTCTTTATTAGAAACCCCTTGACCTTGACTACACCACTTTTACCAGTAGTCCATACCTTTAGGTTTATCACCCTTCCTTTTCTTCCCCTCCATTTTTCGACAGTAATAATGATTCACGTATATCTATCCTTAACAAGGTCATCGAATAACAGTGCACTAAAATTACTCACTTACACGGTACACTTAATTCTCTTCACTATTCGTTCACCACTTTCACTTTTATTCGCTTCGAGTTCGCATGGAACAATACTGCCGTAAGCGCGGTCACGCGCCGAGGCGCCGCTTATATAGCAGCCCAGTAGCCGTCCAGAAACTTTCACAAAGTTCCGCTCATTTCGACCGAGGGGCGTGGCGAATACTCGAGAAACAACGCAAAGTGTCCCTACAATACAAAATAGTTCGGCTGCAACTGCGTCTGCCTCTCGTCAAAAGATGGCGCTAGGCGCTACTATTACTACATATATTCAAACGTAATAATAATTTAACTCTTCACTCCTCGTATTTTTTCGGTATAATATTAGGTAATATCACAGACCTATATAGCTTCGCTATATATAATATGTCTGTGGTAATATTTTGCTTATTTCGGGGGGGGGGTTTGAACCCCCGAAACCTCCCCCTTGGCTACGCCCGTGCTGTGTTGTAGTGATGCATAGTAACGCTTTTTACTGCAGTGCGGATGGCTGTAAAACCAGTTCAAAAGACTATATTACCCTGAGAGGTAAGATTGAGTTTGAGGTACCTACCTACAAAAATTAAGACATTTTCATGTGACATTTGAATACTTCGGTATTAATTGATGAATAATATAGATATAATATTAAAATATTGAAAATTTGAAGGTGCCAGCAATGGAAGAATGCCTTAGGGTTCATCGGAGAACATAAATTTGCGAATATTCCACCTGAAGAGGCATCATAGACGTAACTAGGTCGTATTTTTTAGGGGGGCTGATCAGGACCGGCTCAAGATTTTGCGGGGCCGGGTGCCGCATGAACATGCGGGGCCGGGTGCCGCATGAACATGCGGGGCCCCGACAAGGAATTATTTAATCCATTAAGAAGAAATTTTTGATAGTCGGTACGCTACTTACAAAGGTATATTTTTTACATGTCATTCTGTAAAATGGTAGGCCGGGGCTACGAGTTTGGATCACTTCTGTGACGTATACAGGAATTAATGTCGAGTGGTGGAGGGACAATTTTTGTGCTTTTTTTTTAAACAAGGGTATTTAAAACAATCCTAAAAAATGCGCCGCAGGCGAAATTTTTTAAAAATTTGTAGGAAAATTACATAAAATTAGTCTTGGGAAATCCCAACATCTTCAAATTTACAAACTGGAGTAAATATTTTCAAATTCCGAATTACCACCCTTGAGGTGCCACACCCAAAAACGTTAATTTTAAGGCTTCAAAAAATAATGTAGCTATAGGTCTATCTACTGGTAATTTTGAATCATCTTTAATTTATTTAAGAAAAAACATTATGAAAAAGTAGAGGTTTCCGAGTAGAAACCAGAGAAAAAATGTTGGGAACGTCTGCTATTTTATGATGCAAGATTATTTACATAGTAGATATTACAACGAAACAATACACTGGATGAATAACAAAATAAAAGTCTGGAGTCTGGCACAGCAAAAGTACATTATCCGACGCCCGTCTCGTCTCTCTTTCTTTCGGCAGCAGGCACGGTGTGTTCGCTCTCGCTTGCGCGTTTAAATTTCAGTCGGATTTTGTGGGGGCACAAGGCCCAAGATTCCGCAAGAGCAAGCGATTCGTCGAAACTGGTGAATTTAAAAAGGCGCGTGCGGTGTACGCCGTGTTGCGTAACATTGCGTTGTCAGAATGTTAGATCTATTCTGTTTACGAGAAGCATATCTTCCTTCGCACATCCTTTACATTTTAGGGAGGGCTAGCCCCCCCCCCCCCTAGTTACGTCTATGAGAGGCATTATATAAACCTATAAGAATTTGCAAGGCACATTTTGATGCTCATCACTTCGGAAAATGTCCGGAAAACGTTTGGTAAAAACTGCTGTCCCCTCGGCTGTTCCATTAAGAGTATTGCCAGAAGCTTATGGTGAGACGCATGCTTCTGTAGGTACGTATGTGTAATATTTTGTTCTATATTGTTTATGTCAATTTAAATATCAAAATATTTACTACAGGATGCAAAAGTACATATGATTAGTTTAACCATTGATTAAGGTGTTTAACTCTTTGTCGCTAAATATTTATTTGTTATTTAAGTTTTTGTCTGCTCTATGTTTTGTTAGGCTTTATTAAAATTGAACGTAAAACATAAAAAATTACATTTTTATTCATGTTGCAACCAAAGTCTACAGATATACCTACTAATTATGTAGATTCTGGTAATAGCTACCGTGTATTTTAATTTAACTGTACCTACCAAAAACTAACGGTACACTTACCTACACAAATAATGTTGTACCAAAGTCTACAAATAGGTATACTAATATTTGTAGCCTTTGGTAAATAATGGAAAGTCAATATGAACCTGCCCCCGTATAACTAGCTTGACGGCGATTTCGTTTAGTCGCCCTCGTAAATGCGAAGCGTGCGAGGTGACGCTGATTTACGACCGGTCGCAAAAAACTGTCGGCTTTTCCGAGATCAAAGGAGTGAGCCGACTTTAATATTACTAGACTTTGGTGCAACTGGACAATTGGCTAGTTAGGTCTGTATAAAACAATATTCAGGAGATAATGGGTTTAGCAGATTCCCCTGGTATATTTTTTTTTTCGGTTCATCCCAGTTTTTAAATAAAATGCAGTCTGAAAATTTAAGGTAATACTCTTTTTGGTCTCAAAAGATGGCGTTAAATACAAGTAATGCGATGAAAGAAGAAGAAGAATTCAAAATCAACATTCCCTTTGTGGAGACAGTTCGGCCCTAAAATTATCGATACTATTAATAAACTAAGAATGTGATATCTACCAACAAATTATTTAATTTCCTATTCCTATTATAATTATTAAAATGATACAAAATATACACTTGAATAATTAAGTGTGACGTATGACATTCATTTACAAAGTATAAAAGTCAGGATAATATATGGAATCAGCTGACATCAATTAAATGCTCTGAAGTTGCTTCACGCATGTCAGTAAAGAAGATCACTATATAATAGCTTAAGTATTTTAAGGTATTTTCAAATTTCTAATACCTTGGTTGGATAATGGGCTTATGTATAGGTCTCATCAAAACAATTCTAAATATTTAATCGAACATAGCTTCTATAATTGAATGCTGATCCGAAAGGACATTAATCCTTAAATTATTTTAAGGAAACAATGTACCTATATGAACATGGCCCTCAACCGCTTTATTTCTGAGTTACAAGGTGTTGAAATTTAACAAAAAATCAGTTTTCCCCTAATATCTCTAAAACCGCTTTGTATTTTCTTTTTCAATTTTGGTACAGGCAAATTAAAAATACATGGACAAACCTTCGTTTAGTTTTCATCAGTGGTGTCCCTGTTAACATGCTCTGCGATATTTTTAATCGAAAAAATTGTTTATTTTTTTAATAAATATTATTTTTAAAACGGCCCTCTATCTTCTCATAAAAATGGTCGCTCGACTTTTTTCGTCCGGCGGATGGTTTTCGATTTTAAAAATAAAATGCATTCATTTGTTAGTCCCTAGGCGAATGTATCATTTATTTATTATTTAATTATCTTGTATGTAGACTAGAAACATTTAGTATGCTAAAAAAACATTTCGTTGTTCTATAAATTGAAAAAATATATATACAAAGTGATTTTAGAGGTATTGGGGAAAAATGTGTTTTTGTTTGTTAAATTTCAACACCCTGTATCTCAAAAATAAAGCGTTTTCGAAAAATTCTTAAAATCATCCAAGGATTATCACCCTGTGGGATCAGCATTCAATTATTAAACACCTTGTATGGACCCATTAACTTTCAGTAGGTAGATACATCTTGAATTTGGATGGATGTGTTTGTATTGATTAGAAGTCATTCAAAGTTATGTACAGTACACTATACTCTCGAAAAAATTTTGTTAAAAACATTAAATTACTGCATGAAATCACTACTTCCTACTTCGTATTTTTACTTCCAATAATTTGAAATAATAGGTTTCTTTGTGAATGGTATGAGACAAAAACTACCTAATATGTTCTAGAAATTGAAGGAATTCCAACAGAATTTTTAATATTTACCCACGAGGAATGGACAAAAAGTTATTTGAAAAAAAATCCGAAAAATATAATAATTGCAGTTTATGCCTATAGTGTGTTTTTTAACCATATCCGACTAAACAGCACTTGCCCATTTTTCCTCGAAACACTGTAAATTTTGTGTTTTCTAGTTTGCTGTAATTTAGTATCCCAAATCCAATGATACAGAATGTGTACACTTTGTTCCACTTTTCACGAGTACCTACATGTTCGTATCTTACGAAAAAAACAGATTAAATTCAAATTTAAGCGGGAAGTATGTATTGATTTTGATTTTTCTATAAAAATATATTAGGAATTTTTTAGAGAAATTTTGATTCTAGATTCGTATGCAGCATCATTAAAAAATGGCATTTGAACAAAATTACACTAATATTTTATTATATTCTGCCGTTCTATTATTTGCTAAAAATATCTTATTAGTTAGTTATCATTTATTAATGTAGGTACTTCTTTTGCTTAACTCCACACGCCAAAACTTTGTTCTTTGCATTCGATGCACATTTCGCTAACCATGTTAGCATCACCAGGAGAGGATTAAGTCTGACTTAAGACTTAAGTCAGAGTTAAGCAAAAGAGGTGCCTATTTCCTAAGTGCCAAAGGTACGAAGGCGTCCTGGGGCCACGTACTCTTTTTTTTCCTAAAAATTTACACTTTTTTCTGTAAATTTTACAGATTATTCTGTAAAATTTACACTTTTTTCTGTAAAATTTACAGATTATTCTGTAAAATTTACACTTTTAAATCTGCAAATTTTACACTTTTTTTTCTGTAAAATTTACACTTTTTTCTGTAAATTTTACAGATTATTCTGTAAAATACCACTTTTTTCTGTAAAATTTACAGATTATTCTGTAAAATTTACACTTTTAAATCTGTAAATTTTACACTTTTTTCTGTAAAATTTGCAGATTATTCTGTAAAATTTACAGATTATTCTGTAAAATTTACACTTTTTTCTGTAAAATTTACACTTTTTTCTGTAAATTTTACACTTTTTTCTGTAAAATTTACAGAAAAGAGCGTAAATTTTACAGAATAATCTGTAAATTTGACAGAAAAAAGTGTAAGTTTTACAGAATAATCTGTAAATTTTACAGAAAAAAGTGTAAATTTTACAGAATAATTTGTAAAATTTACAGAAAAAAAGTGTAAAATTTACAGATTTAAAAGTGTAAATTTTACAGAATAATCTGTAAATTTTACAGAAAAAGTGTAAATTTTTAGGAAAGAAAAGAGTACGTGGCCCCAGGACGCCTTCGTACAAAGGTTCCTGATTCCAAACTTAATTTATTAATATGACAATTTTCAGTGAACTAGGAGAAAAGCGACAGCTTTTGAGTTTTTAAAATAGCTTATAAAAAATGGGAGCTCGTGTATTAAGGTATTACCAATCTCGAAAAGTCAATGAAATATTTTATTTTTGGAATTACGGGGTTTTTGATGATAGTGAATACACGAATCTAAAAAAAACTATTAACTGCTTCAAAAAAATTATACATATATAATTTTTGACTACACCCCATACATAAATTTTGAAAATTACATTTTATCCACCTTAATTTACATAATATGTTAATTTTTTCAAATACGTTTCTACATAACATTTCGATTGGTTCTCCTATATACAGGCCACTGTTTCTTTTATTAGATGGCCCAGGGTATAGGGTATAGGTACTACCTACATTATATCTATTGACCTATGAGAAGGCTGTTTTATTAGACGATTCAAATGTTTTGCTTCAAGTGCCTAATGAAATGTTGCAGGAAACTGCATTGCATTACACAATAAAATCTTCTAAGTATACCTACTGGCAGTATTCGATACCTTATTCATGCTACTGGTGATGCTGTTTGCGCCTATGAACCAGGACGCAACAGACAGTTACATGATATTTTAAGCTGTCTTCTTATTTTATTTATTTTGTATTTTTTGCCGACAAGCATGTAAAGTCACCATTTATATACCTCCTGAGGCCCATCCTGTACCCAACATGTGTTAATAGCACACAGGTATGTATTTTTTCAAATGTTATATTTCATATTTCCCAACTCCCACAATGATATAAGGCATATTCAGACTAATACTTACCTGTTGCAAACTCCCCGCGGAATTTTTCAGCTTTTCTGGCTTCGCTCCCTGCTTTCCACTATAAGCCAGTAATATTATTACATCCCGCATCGCCACACCAGAAAATTTGTTCCATTAACTTTTTACTTTTTGAGTCCTCCGGGATGTAGTCTGCAGTTACTTTTTCTCCAGTGCAATTTAAAAAATTACTTCCAGGGTAAATTTCGGATTGCCTAGTTCAAATTGTAAATCTGTATATTACATCAAATTGAGTGACTCTTGCAAATAATTTTGAGACATTGTTAAATGTTGTTTATATTGATACTAAATAAATACACATTTAAACTCAGACAAATAATAAACATGGACTAACCTAAAGGCTGCATTGTAATCAGCCAACATAAAAAATCCTACTGAAAATAAAATCAACAAATTTGACATTTAAGTCTGCATCATAATATGATAACCAGGGGTTACGTTTCCTAAGCCACAAATCCAACACTTTACGCTTCCCATCGTTCTTAAAACTACACTAATTCACTAATTATACTAACTTAACTATATACTATATGTCTTTTGTCAAATAAACCCCAATCTCCACAAAGAAACAAGAATAACGCAAAAGTAAACATTCAAAACACATTGATACAAACTGGCGAAATCTCAACGAACTCTGGATCAGCTGTTGGGGCATAATAAAGCAAATGCTCATCGATCACAAAGAGCTCATGCAACATTGCGACGTTAGCCAGAATAAGCAATTTATTAAAGATATTATTTATAGACCAAGTAGGATCAGTGAATTCACATAATCAGTAAAATTTATTGTTAAATGATAACTGTCCAAATGTTTACTGTAATGTAGATTGTAGATATGAACTAATTGTTCCAAATTGATATTTTTTAACGTTGGTTATACATTTATTTCATATGTACAAGTTAAATTTATGAAGAAGTTTGGCAATAATGGTGCAAACATTGCATTGTTTTGTTTTAGATTTCTATTACTAACTCAGACAAATAATGTTACTAAACATTTTCTTTATCTTGGCAGGGTCTGTATTGTACTGAATTATTAGTCTATGTTTATTTATCTGAGCATTTAAACATGTTATTTAAAAAAAGAATTCGCAGAAATATAGGCCTCCAAAAATATCGCAAAAAATATATTTAATCTTACATAGCTAAGCTAGGGATATTGTGGCAAATGTTATTAGATCAGTAGGTAGGTACCTTATTAGTACCTTAGAATTCTACTGCTTGCATCTACGCCTATGACTTTACGAGTTTGAGACCATATAAAGAAAAAAATTACAATTTTTTATTTATTGGTTCTGGTCTGGTCAAAAAATAGAAAAATATATCTTATGGAAAGGGCAAGAGTTATGAACCTCGATCCCTTCATTTCCTTTTAATTTGCGACACGAAACAGATTTATGCTTGTTAGGAATTCAATATTCTGCACTCGTGCACTAGCATCTCAGAATAAATCACTATTAAGTATCTCCCTGGTGCCTTATAAAAGTGGATATTTTTGCTTTAGTAAGGATTTTTTTAGCAGAGGGGGGATCCAGCATTCTAGAGTAAAAATACAATATATAGCAAAAAGATAATTATTGTAATATTACAGTGTCCGCCAAAAATATAGCCACAAAATGAAACCATTTCTATTTTCAATTTCTGAAAAAAAATTCTTAATAACACTTTCTGCTTCTTCTAAAACTCAAAATGCACTCATAAAAATGTGAAAATCTGTTTCCGTATACGAGGGAGGCTCAAAAATATAAAACTTGCTCAAAAGTAAAGTGCCCTCATTTTTCAAGATAGGGGCAGAAGTTATTTAAGAAAGTTGTTTGGAATTAAAACATTATTTCAAATACCAAGTCACAGCCGCCTACCATGAATTTTTTGTATTTTTTTGGGTTTTTCATTTTCAGGCGCAACCCTTGAAATCGTTCCAATACGTGCGGTCGCAAAGGAGTTCAACTGACAACGTTGCAATTACCCGTCCTCTCTCTCGCGGTTTGAAAGCAGAGACATAGAGGGGGTTTGAAAGCCAGCCATAATAACCTCAAAAGGGCGTTAAGTGACGGTCGTCGCCACCGAACTTTATTCAAAAAATATAGTTCGGTGGTCGTCGTCGATGGAGGAACAATCAACGCCGTCGTAGAATTGGCGCAACGTTGCCGTACTTACCCGAAATTCTTGATTTCTTGCGCATTTCTCATGCCTACCTAGTGGAAACATTTATGAGGCTGCGCCTGTCAAAAGATTGTTAATAATTCTAGAGTTGACTGACGTATTTATAAAGACTTCTCACGGCTATTATAGCTTTATGTCCTGGAAAACAGATGGCTCTGATGGCTAACAATGTATTCTACATTGTATTTTATCTCCGGAAAGCGCATGGTGAGCCAAAAATGTGTCAGACGTGACAGCCGTGAGCAGTCTTTAATAATATATCAGTCAACGATACTAGCTTTCGTAAATAATTATTGTAACCAGAAGATCTGCTTATACATTTTAAAAAATCAAACAAAACCTGCTTAAACCTGCTCGCGAAAATACGGATATTGATTTTGAATTTGATTTTCATTATTATATATTGGTGATCTGGCAATTTGGAGCTTCGGTTTTTCTAATTATGCACCAAAAATTTATATTTTTTCCCCCAAGGTTTGCGAAATGGACATTAGATGGTTTTTCTGTTTCCTTTCCAGCTACGAAACTTCATTGCATTTTTCCAAATTTGTAATTTTTCCTCATCTCTGACATTGAAAATAACTGATGGTTGTGTTCTGGCAGGGCAAATGAAAACACCACAACACTGAACCATGTTTCTAAAATGAGATATTTATTTATGACATTTTTGACTGACTTTTTACGTCTGTATTAGAAGCTATAATCAGTGACTAGAAGTCACTGTATATGTGCACTTTCCTCTTTGGTACAAATAGCAAATAGCTATGGATATAACTTGTTTTTAAGTTTATTTCAAAACATATAGGTACCTAATTTGTAATATTCCATAACAATGAAGTAGGATGTGCTTACCGCATTTAATAAAAGGCGTTACTTTGGTTCTTTTTTTAATATAGACATTTGTATCGTAGTAGAAAAATATTCACGTACCTACCTATACCTATATCATATTAAGTTTTAAACTTTTAATGTCCATGTTTTGTTACGGTTAAACTCCTGCTACAAAAACTCGACTCACCTTTTACAACAAACATAATGAAGTTTAACATTCAAATAATAGAAAAAAACTAGAAACTAAAAATGAAACCATACAGAGTGATTATAAGCTATGTACTCCTTCTGAAATGTAAACTTCTGTAACCAGGCTTTTTGGCTGAAAAGTGTAGATACGGTTCTGAAAAATACCACATAGTTTTAGTTTTAATTCACCTCGTACAGTAAATATGCATCGCTTTGAACAACTCTTAGTCACGGATCCCATCTCAAAAATATAAGCTATAGGTATTTCTGTTCAGTCATATTTTACACTAACACTTAATATTTTAGTTCATTTACAGTGGTGTGTCTAAAAGAAAGTATCGTGTCACGTTTTTGGGGAGCAAAGATGCAGGTGGACAAATCAGGTATGGGCTAAATAATACGCATAAATACATACTACATATGATATGTAATATCTAATGAAATTAAAATGTATTGTGGGCAGACTTGGGCAATACTCAAGTACATGTACTCTAAAATAGTACTCGAGTCCTCATTGTATTCGAGTACAAGTACTCACGAGTACTTTTTTGCTTACGTATTCGAGTACAGGTACTCTGATGTACTCTAAAAGTACTCTAAATGTACTCCTGATGTACTCGTAAATTTTGTATTTCGTAGGAATAGACTTGTTTGCTTTCCCATCAGTCCCTCTCCCACTATTTATTAACTATTCAGCTCCATTAGTAATAAAATTTGCTTTTTGGAGACCAGAGCGTCCACAGCATAACGTCCCTGTTCATTTGATTTGAAATTTTTTATATGGTTTGTGGTGCATTTATTTACTGATCAATAATTACACATTATAGAAAAGGCGTTCCAGCGACCTCTAGAAGGATAAAAAGGAGGCTCAGCGATCATTCTCAGGATAAATATAACGAGAAAAGTGATGGCAAGTTTGATTATCGACATACATTTTGTCACGCTATGACGGTATGCACGAATCGGTTCAAAATTCCTTCCACAAGTGATCATATCTTACTAGTTATAGCACACAATATACGTGTTCCGTTTTCTTACCGAAGTAACAGAAATCGTTCCGTAATTGGTTTCGATAACATTTCGGTAACACTACGGAACGATACACTAACTTACCGGAAATTACAGAAGTAATCGAGCTCCCGACCACAATAAGTTCTGTAACTTGTGGTGGGCGTAAACATTTGTAACTTATTTTCCTATTTATTCGGTGTTTTGTGGTTGTAGTTGTTTATAACCTTGGTGTTTTGTGGTTGTTTATGAAATGTGAAAGTCGAGGTAGGGCTGTTATTTTTTATTTGTTTGGCGGATATAAACGTAATTGCTTCTTCGTAATGCATTATGCACGCCCCGGTCGGATTCGTTCACAGAACACCCTTAACACAACTACAATAATAATAAAGTTCTAACCTCAACTCTTAACAACTCAAAAAAACACAAATAGGTTAGGTTGATGAAGTAACGAAGGCGGTCCGTTTTGAAAGTTATTTTTGATTACAATTGACAGAAAGTGCTCGGTAAATTCTGTAAGAAAACGGAACACGTATCTTACCCTAACATTAGGGTAAGCTGTGGTTATAGTATCATAAATATTTTTTTTACTACTAAACTGAGAAATCACCATTATTTACCTCATTCCTCTAATGAGAAGTAATATTTCTCTACCTAGGTAAATAATGATAATAAAAAAATACCTAGGTAAATAATGAAAAATTTTCTATGTGACATTTAAAAATTAGTGTCATTTTATCAGCTTGACAACTGAACTCCCAGGCTACTTCTACTTGATATTATGAAGTATTTGAAAAAAGCGAGAAATGACTAAAATATGGCAATACGCGACGATGCCAAAGCCCCGACGGAACTATGCGAACTAATATATGGGCCATCGTCACCATGGGAACGGTGCTAGCCACCTGGTCTACACTGCGTTGTTCATTGTTGGCATGGCCCATAGACTAGTTTAGCATTGAGCCTATAGGGGGCGTATTTCTTATATTCAATGGCGTATATTTCAATGTTAGTAGTAAAAAAATTTTATATACACTTCGGTTGAGAAGGCCATTATTTACCGAGCATTTATAGGTGTATAATATACTATTTTATTTGACATTTCACTTTTTCACTAGGTTGAAGTTAGGTATATAATTTGTATGATGATTTGAAATATTGATTTTTTTGACAGCTCAAAAACTTGAGAACCAGATATAGTAGCCAATTCTTGGCAACAACGCTAAAATCTAAGTAATCAGCGTTTTAAGGGCGTGAAGTAACGACTCTAGAAAATTTGAATTTAATATTTCTTTTTAGGCGCCTTCTCGATCTCAAAAAACCGGTTTGAGCTTTACTTTGAAAATACTTTATGATTCACTTATAAAAAAATATGTAAAGGGGCCCATTATAGATGTAAAAAAATAGTTTTTGTTTCCCTTCTCACTTCTCATATTTAAACAAAAACATTGTACTCAAAATGTACTCGAAAAATTCAGTGTTTCGAGTACAGGGTACTCCAAATTAACGAGTCCTTGGAAGATGGTGTACTCGTACTCGAAGCATGTTAAGTATATTTAAGATGTAGGTACTCGTACTCGAAGATTTTCGAGTACTTTTTGGTTGTACTCGGACCAAGTCTGATTGTGGGTTACTCATTTTGTTATAATAAGTAAAAATTACTTAGCATTAACCTCAGACTAAAGATAATCTTTAGTCTGAGGCAACCTGTTTCAAAAAAAGGCTTAATTCGGGCCTGCTAAAAATAACATCAGGATTTAAGGCCTGTAAAAGAAATTGAAAATTGATGATACAACACTTTCTTATATCTTTGAATGGACTTTAGGTATATACGTGCTTATTAATGTGTAAGAGAATAATACCTACTTCAGACGTTTAGTAATAAGAGCAAGACACAAACTCTGCGTAATCGGCCCTTAATATAACATGTGGATATTTTTTAATCGTATCTGCAACTTTCCTACAAAGATTCCTAAACTCTGTTCTCAATGTATCTATTTGGTGAAAATCAATTGTCTCAGCCAATGATATGAAGGTGTCTTACATTCTTCTTGAAGAAAGCATTTATCTTTACCGTCACTTATTTTTTCTGCATCGTATATTACACTATTGCATCTCGATGTTTTTTTATTTCTTTCGGTGATGAAGCTACTAAAGATGGTATCTTCTTCTTCATTCTCCAGTGCCTCTTTCAAACTCTTGTTCACCTGGTACTCGCAGAGATGAAAGTTTCCCATAGAAACTATAAGACTCCCGGTCTTGTTCGTGGTCTTTTCGCAGGCACTTATTTCCAGAATACCATTCTCATCCAACTTAAACATGGTCTCAAATGTCACTTTTCCAGCCTTCCCCTTCGGTAGTCCTGTAATTGTGAACTCTCCTAGCTTGTTATTGTAACGAATCTGAGATCTTTCGCCTTCGTATATGCCAAAAGTGACGCCAGTTTGATCGTTACGGATTGTTATGAGATTCTTTTTGTTGGTGGCGGGAAGCGGCGAATTTCTGGTATGAACACGGCCAGAGTGTCCCCATAAGAATCAAAGCCCAGAGACAAGGGAGTGACCTCGATGATTCTGTAGTTTTCTAGCTCTCCCTCCCCACGTTTAAGCACTGCGGCTTGGATGCACGCACCTAGTGCAATAGCTTCGTCGGGGTCGACGTCCTTACGCAGCTGCTTCCCGCAGAAATACTCCTGCAGCATTTCTTGCACTTTCAAAATTTTACAAGAGCCCCCAACAAGAACAACTTCATCGATGCTGCCCGTTCCCAGGCCGGCTTTAAAGAGGCACGTTTCCACTACATCGATCGCTCTTTTGAATATGTGCTTGTTCAAGTTGTCGAATGTTTCTCGGGACATTGCCAGAGTATAATTTTTTTGTCATAGAAGAATATCTGTTCTACTTCTTCGGAAACATTACGAGCAACTGAGAGCTTCTTCTTCAGCTTTATGCAGTTTATCAGAAGTCGCCTGTTCAGCAAGCAGTCGGTCGAACTGTCAAGTAACGATTTGAAGTGGTTTACTAAGATCTGATCTACATCTCTGCCGCCGAGTGCAGTATCCCCATCGACTGCTTTCACTTCGTACGTCTTTCCTGCCACCCTGATGATGGAGACGTCCAGCGTACCTCCTCCAAAATCAAACACCAAGAGCGTTTCGCAGTTGGTGGAACCAAATGTGTATTGAACGGCGGCGGCGACTGGTTCAGAAATAAATCTCAACACAGTTAACCCCGCCAATTCTGCGGCTTTTTTAGTGGCCTTTCTCTGGGAGTTACTGAAGTATGCGGGCACTGAAATTACCGCTTCGGTGACATCTTCTCCCAAAAATTCCGTTGCAGCGTCTTTGAGCGTTGTCAGCAAATAGGAGCTGACAACTTCAGGGGTCTTGCCAGCTGCCTGCCTTTGTATTCGGTTTGGTTGCTAACTTCACCTTCGTATCCTCTGGTTATGCAAAATGGGTATTGTTCGGATTTGATAAGGCCCTGCACATAGTAATCGTCGAACAGTCGTCCAATAATCCGTTTAACATCTGAAAAATATAAACTCTATATTAACCATGATTTTACGAATGCGTAGAAGGGCCACATATTATATATTTATTAGCAAAAACATAACGAAAAAATTATAATAAAGTTGTCTTGGTTAAAGTTCTTTTTATTACTAATTTCACAAAAATTGTTAATTTAGGACAATACCTACTGTAAATAAAGAATTCCAAATGAATAAATCCCATTTCTCAGCCTACTACGAAATTTTAATTTTTTCGAATTCACGCGCACCGCGACACAAAATTGCGTTTTTCATGAAAACGGTTAAAGGTTTTGTATTTTCACAAGAGACATTTTTTGTTCAAAATCGAATGTAATTTAATATTCCGCTGTCTAAAATGCAGATTTTTCAATGACAAAAAAGTTTAAAACACTTTTGTTCGAAAGTAACGACGTAGCCAACGCCCTCTAGCGGCTAGAAGAAAGTTGATAGAAAATTCATAATCGCCGTCTCAGAAAACATAAAAGTACCAATTTTCAACTCGATAGCATAAATGGAACCGAAAATACTAATTTTTTACTGTTTTTAAAAGAAAACTTTGACGCCCTGTATGTCGAAAACGAAGCGTTTTTGGACAAAATGTTATATGAAGAACCCCATTTATTTATAAAATACTACTCAAATTTTGAGTATGGCGGTTTAACTTCGACTCACCCTGTAGATATTGCAGACTTTGTGCAAAGCAAGCACATATGAATTGTTACAAAGCACGTTGCACTTGTATAATTATAGAAGTTATACGAGAACTGTGAATTGATCTTGATGCTTGTGAAAGTTACAATCACAGAAAATATTCTGCGTATCTATTTAGGTATACTACATTTAACTTATTAATACTGCATTTGAAATGATCTCACTAATTCTATATGAATACCTAAACTAAATATAAAAATGTAGCATTAGCCCAAATACCTAATCGTCGGATAATAAACAGTACATCTCTCAATACTAAACCTTAATGTTGGGATTTGGGATACCTACCTAATTCATCAGTAGGTAGGTACCTGAGGCCATTGATTCCTTATTCAATGCAGAGGCTTTGTGAAAGGCTGATGATATAGTATTAAAACCCATAGATGGATATATAAGAAAATGGTAAATAGTAAACGCTAGTATTTATATTTCAGAAATAGAAAATAGTCAACTGGTCTAAATACTTTAAAAATATAAAAATAATCGTTTGGTCTGAACAGTTAGGCAACCAAGGTCACACAATTTACAAAAAAAACATCAAAAAATTTCATCAAATTGATTCCAACTTTTACGTAATTTTGCACAAATCCGATAAGATCGTTCGGATAAACTATGAAGTCGACTGTGTTCTTCATTTATTATAGATTAATGTCACCTATAATGGATTAATTAATTACCGTTTAAAGTTGGGCTCCATTTGACATAATATTTGACAAAATGCGACCTCTCGGTATTCTGGTCTTCTCTGTGATCTAGCTCGCGACTGCAAGATCCACTAATTATACGAAGATTTTTTTGAAATTTGTTTAAGTGTGTATTATTGAGATCTGGAAACAGTTATTAATATCATTGAGTAAAAGATATATTCTGTGTTATAGAATTATCCTTTACTCGATGTTAATATGTTATATTGCAAGATGCAAGTACACTTTTTTGAGCGAGACCGATTATTTCCAAATTTGGCAATGTTCTTTAAAAAAGGAGTGGAGGGCGCTGGCGGCGGTCACGTGCCTTCTGTTTCTTTATTAGAAATTCTTTGCGCTTGCAGTTTTTAACATTTTTGTGCTGAAATCCAGTGTAGAATTTAATTCAGAGTAAAAATAAAATTGAAAATAAATAAAAACCTTTTTAAAAACAAGCTTTTATTTAAGCCATGTAGGTACTAAAGCGAATACAATAAGTTTAGGTTTTCGTTAAGATAATTCAATTCCAAATTGCGACAAGTTTTTTCAAATTGAAAAGCTTGTCGCGCGAAATGTTGATGAAAGTAGGTATAGGTACCAATTAATTTTATTGAACAGTGATTTTTTGATAAGCAAGTACCTATTATTTGCCAAAGTATGCATTTTAGCAGCTTTTTAATTTGCAAAAACTTGTCGCAATTTGGAATTGAATTATCTTAACGAAAACCTAAACTTATTTTATTCGTGTTAGTACGTGGCTTAAATAGAAGCTAGTTTAAAAAAAATATATTTTCAATTTTATTTTGTGCTTTTTAGTACCTATTTGATTCCCATGTTAGGAGGGTGGTAAAGAAATTTAGTCCGCCATCTTCGGGCGGCCGTCATATTGGATTTCGTATGAAGTCATTCACCTTATTGTTCTCTACCCGTCGAGCCCTTTCATTTGATATCCATATTGGGTATCAAATAGGTAATCCGCCATCTTGGAGCGGCGGCCATATTGAATTTAGTGCGATGTCACTAACTTTATCGTTTTTTTACTCTTCACGCCCTTTCATTTGATACCCATATGAAAAGAAAATATGTGCATCATCCGCCATCTTGGAGCGGCGGCCATATTGAATTTAGTGCGATGTCACTAACTTTATCGTTTTTTACTCTTCACGCCCTTTCATTTGATACCCATATGAAAAGAAAATATGTGCATCATCCGCCATCTTGGAGCAGCGGCCGTATTGAATTTAGTGTGATGTCACTAACTTTATCGTTTTCTACTCTTCAAGCCCTTTCATTTGATACCCATATTAAGGGGGTTGACAAAAAATACATCATCCGCCATCTTGGAGCGGCGGCCATTTTGAAAGTATTCCAATATTGAGTATTGCATATTGTATTGTCACCGGAACTAAAGGTGTATGCAAAATTCCAGCTCAATCGGGTGTCAGGAAGTGGTTCTAATTCAGCTTGCAAAATTCGACCCACACATACATACATACTAACAGGTGAAGTTAAAAAATAAAAGCTTGTAAATAGGTCTCTTGATATCTTTCTCTTTCTTGTATCTTAAGTTCGTCGTTTAAAAATCAACCTATTACAATATTTTTTTACATTACCTACATTAACATTCTGGCACTTGCTTCTTGTATGAAAACAGTGAACATTTGCTTTATTTTAATGCGGTTTGAGGTAAAAATGAAGATTACTAAAAAGGCTCTCAATATTATATAGGTACATACCTACTTATTTTTAAATCAAACAGCGACAACAGCGTGCATACCAAGGCGAATGCAAGTTTTATGTGTCGAACGAAAAGTTAAATGGGCCTTTATTGGCCGGGTTTTGAATTTCGTTACTCGTATATTATAATATTTCTTATCTATGTTGGTTACTTTTGAGGGGCGATGGCTCCGCGTCTGACGTTTGATGTTTACATCTCGCCAAGGCCTACTTATTGAAAAAATCGTACAATAATACAGTGCCGATTTCTGAGCTTTTAATCACGATTTTGAGACACTTCACTGCCGATTTCAAGAAAAAGCTTTTATATAAATAAACGAGCATGATACAAAATAAAAATCTGACTGTGCGAACTGGTGCTAGCGGTGCAGTTTCTAGGAACATGTACAAAAACAAATTATAGTGCCAATTAAATTACTGGAGATTCGAATTTGATGTCAAAAGTTAAGGACCGCAATGTTCTTTATTTCCCTTTGATTTGGACACTAGCACTAGCATCTTGAATAAATCACTAGTAAATGTCTCCCTAGTTGATATTTGCATTGATAGGGATTTTTTATCTGAAGGGGATCCAGTATACAGGGTGAGTCACATCTAAAGGCAGAGCCGAAAACACAAGGTAGAATTCGCTAAAATAAGCACATATGCTTAATAAACATTAGCTCAAAAACGCTTGGTTCTCCTTATACAGAGTGTTGAAACTTTGCCAAATATTTTTTAATTTTTTTCTAGCCCGTTTAGGAATTATTTTATACATATTATGGGTTGTCATTTTGTGCAATAATTTGGCCCTGTTCAGATGAGCAGCGGCGTAGATACAAATAATTTTATTTTAAATGCCAGCATAATCACCTTGACACTAGTTTAAAAAATCCGAAATTACGAAGAAACTGTACCAGAAATAAAAAATATACCAAGAGGCACTTTTTGTTCCAAATTAAATGGGCTATCCAAAAAAGGCAAAATTTTTGGTTTTGCACAGGGCTGTACTACTTTTTTTCTACAATTATTTACAGTAACTATTTGTACCTACGCCGCTGGTGATCGGAACGAGGTCAAATTATTCCACAAAATGGCAACCGTCTAGTGTATAATGTGTACCAAATTTGGTTGGAATTCCTAAATGGGATCGAAAGAAATTAAAAAAATATGTTATTTTTGGAAAATTTTCAACACGCTGTATATGGAGAACCAAGCTTTTTTGGGCTAATGTTTATTAAGCATATGTGCTTATTTTAGCGAGTTCTACCTTGTGTTTTCAGATCTGCCTTTAGATGTGACTCACCCTGTATATTTCCGAAAAAACTTCATGTTGCAACATGAAGCCAATATACCTACTAGCAGAGAGAAAAATATTGTATTATACCATTGAGTAAAGGAATAATAGGGGCTCGATAAATGAGTTATTTTTTTCAAAAGATGTCGAAGCGGAGAAAATACTAATTTTTTACTGTTTTTAAAAGAAAACTTTGACGCCCTGTATGTCGAAAACGAAGCGTTTTTGGACAAAATGTTATATGAAGAACCCCATTTATTTATAAAATACTACTCAAATTTTGAGTATGGCGGTTTAACTTCGACTCACCCTGTAGATATTGCAGACTTTGTGCAAAGCAAGCACATATGAATTGTTACAAAGCACGTTGCACTTGTATAATTATAGAAGTTATACGAGAACTGTGAATTGATCTTGATGCTTGTGAAAGTTACAATCACAGAAAATATTCTGCGTATCTATTTAGGTATACTACATTTAACTTATTAATACTGCATTTGAAATGATCTCACTAATTCTATATGAATACCTAAACTAAATATAAAAATGTAGCATTAGCCCAAATACCTAATCGTCGGATAATAAACAGTACATCTCTCAATACTAAACCTTAATGTTGGGATTTGGGATACCTACCTAATTCATCAGTAGGTAGGTACCTGAGGCCATTGATTCCTTATTCAATGCAGAGGCTTTGTGAAAGGCTGATGATATAGTATTAAAACCCATAGATGGATATATAAGAAAATGGTAAATAGTAAACGCTAGTATTTATATTTCAGAAATAGAAAATAGTCAACTGGTCTAAATACTTTAAAAATATAAAAATAATCGTGTGGTCTGAACAGTTAGGCAACCAAGGTCACACAATTTACAAAAAAAACATCAAAAAATTTCATCAAATTGATTCCAACTTTTACGTAATTTTGCACAAATCCGATAAGATCGTTCGGATAAACTATGAAGTCGACTGTGTTCTTCATTTATTATAGATTAATGTCACCTATAATGGATTAATTAATTACCGTTTAAAGTTGGGCTCCATTTGACATAATATTTGACAAAATGCGACCTCTCGGTATTCTGGTCTTCTCTGTGATCTAGCTCGCGACTGCAAGATCCACTAATTATACGAAGATTTTTTTGAAATTTGTTTAAGTGTGTATTATTGAGATCTGGAAACAGTTATTAATATCATTGAGTAAAAGATATATTCTGTGTTATAGAATTATCCTTTACTCGATGTTAATATGTTATATTGCAAGATGCAAGTACACTTTTTTGAGCGAGACCGATTATTTCCAAATTTGGCAATGTTCTTTAAAAAAGGAGTGGAGGGCGCTGGCGGCGGTCACGTGCCTTCTGTTTCTTTATTAGAAATTCTTTGCGCTTGCAGTTTTTAACATTTTTGTGCTGAAATCCAGTGTAGAATTTAATTCAGAGTAAAAATAAAATTGAAAATAAATAAAAACCTTTTTAAAAACAAGCTTTTATTTAAGCCATGTAGGTACTAAAGCGAATACAATAAGTTTAGGTTTTCGTTAAGATAATTCAATTCCAAATTGCGACAAGTTTTTTCAAATTGAAAAGCTTGTCGCGCGAAATGTTGATGAAAGTAGGTATAGGTACCAATTAATTTTATTGAACAGTGATTTTTTGATAAGCAAGTACCTATTATTTGCCAAAGTATGCATTTTAGCAGCTTTTTAATTTGCAAAAACTTGTCGCAATTTGGAATTGAATTATCTTAACGAAAACCTAAACTTATTTTATTCGTGTTAGTACGTGGCTTAAATAGAAGCTAGTTTAAAAAAAATATATTTTCAATTTTATTTTGTGCTTTTTAGTACCTATTTGATTCCCATGTTAGGAGGGTGGTAAAGAAATTTAGTCCGCCATCTTCGGGCGGCCGTCATATTGGATTTCGTATGAAGTCATTCACCTTATTGTTCTCTACCCGTCGAGCCCTTTCATTTGATATCCATATTGGGTATCAAATAGGTAATCCGCCATCTTGGAGCGGCGGCCATATTGAATTTAGTGCGATGTCACTAACTTTATCGTTTTTTTACTCTTCACGCCCTTTCATTTGATACCCATATGAAAAGAAAATATGTGCATCATCCGCCATCTTGGAGCGGCGGCCATATTGAATTTAGTGCGATGTCACTAACTTTATCGTTTTTTACTCTTCACGCCCTTTCATTTGATACCCATATGAAAAGAAAATATGTGCATCATCCGCCATCTTGGAGCAGCGGCCGTATTGAATTTAGTGTGATGTCACTAACTTTATCGTTTTCTACTCTTCAAGCCCTTTCATTTGATACCCATATTAAGGGGGTTGACAAAAAATACATCATCCGCCATCTTGGAGCGGCGGCCATTTTGAAAGTATTCCAATATTGAGTATTGCATATTGTATTGTCACCGGAACTAAAGGTGTATGCAAAATTCCAGCTCAATCGGGTGTCAGGAAGTGGTTCTAATTCAGCTTGCAAAATTCGACCCACACATACATACATACTAACAGGTGAAGTTAAAAAATAAAAGCTTGTAAATAGGTCTCTTGATATCTTTCTCTTTCTTGTATCTTAAGTTCGTCGTTTAAAAATCAACCTATTACAATATTTTTTTACATTACCTACATTAACATTCTGGCACTTGCTTCTTGTATGAAAACAGTGAACATTTGCTTTATTTTAATGCGGTTTGAGGTAAAAATGAAGATTACTAAAAAGGCTCTCAATATTATATAGGTACATACCTACTTATTTTTAAATCAAACAGCGACAACAGCGTGCATACCAAGGCGAATGCAAGTTTTATGTGTCGAACGAAAAGTTAAATGGGCCTTTATTGGCCGGGTTTTGAATTTCGTTACTCGTATATTATAATATTTCTTATCTATGTTGGTTACTTTTGAGGGGCGATGGCTCCGCGTCTGACGTTTGATGTTTACATCTCGCCAAGGCCTACTTATTGAAAAAATCGTACAATAATACAGTGCCGATTTCTGAGCTTTTAATCACGATTTTGAGACACTTCACTGCCGATTTCAAGAAAAAGCTTTTATATAAATAAACGAGCATGATACAAAATAAAAATCTGACTGTGCGAACTGGTGCTAGCGGTGCAGTTTCTAGGAACATGTACAAAAACAAATTATAGTGCCAATTAAATTACTGGAGATTCGAATTTGATGTCAAAAGTTAAGGACCGCAATGTTCTTTATTTCCCTTTGATTTGGACACTAGCACTAGCATCTTGAATAAATCACTAGTAAATGTCTCCCTAGTTGATATTTGCATTGATAGGGATTTTTTATCTGAAGGGGATCCAGTATACAGGGTGAGTCACATCTAAAGGCAGAGCCGAAAACACAAGGTAGAATTCGCTAAAATAAGCACATATGCTTAATAAACATTAGCTCAAAAACGCTTGGTTCTCCTTATACAGAGTGTTGAAACTTTGCCAAATATTTTTTAATTTTTTTCTAGCCCGTTTAGGAATTATTTTATACATATTATGGGTTGTCATTTTGTGCAATAATTTGGCCCTGTTCAGATGAGCAGCGGCGTAGATACAAATAATTTTATTTTAAATGCCAGCATAATCACCTTGACACTAGTTTAAAAAATCCGAAATTACGAAGAAACTGTACCAGAAATAAAAAATATACCAAGAGGCACTTTTTGTTCCAAATTAAATGGGCTATCCAAAAAAGGCAAAATTTTTGGTTTTGCACAGGGCTGTACTACTTTTTTTCTACAATTATTTACAGTAACTATTTGTACCTACGCCGCTGGTGATCGGAACGAGGTCAAATTATTCCACAAAATGGCAACCGTCTAGTGTATAATGTGTACCAAATTTGGTTGGAATTCCTAAATGGGATCGAAAGAAATTAAAAAAATATGTTATTTTTGGAAAATTTTCAACACGCTGTATATGGAGAACCAAGCTTTTTTGGGCTAATGTTTATTAAGCATATGTGCTTATTTTAGCGAGTTCTACCTTGTGTTTTCAGATCTGCCTTTAGATGTGACTCACCCTGTATATTTCCGAAAAAACTTCATGTTGCAACATGAAGCCAATATACCTACTAGCAGAGAGAAAAATATTGTATTATACCATTGAGTAAAGGAATAATAGGGGCTCGATAAATGAGTTATTTTTTTCAAAAGATGTCGAAGCGGAGAAATATCCCTAATAGCACACAATGTCCGAGGGACGTCCATACAATGTCCATATTTGGTCGAAACGTCCAGGACATAAAATGTACATCCCAAGGACGTCCGTTTTTGGACGTCAATTGTTCGTACATAAAATGTACATCCCAGGGACGTCCGTATTTGGACGTTAAATGTTTGTACTTAAAATAGACATCCGAGGGACGTCCCTATATGGCCTAAAAATGAATAGGTCACATTAAATTATTTATACCATATATCCATATTATAGTATTAACTAATTAGTTCCTAAAGTAGCGATGGTGAAATTTTAAAATACACCTATGCTACATTGATGTTAATTAGGTAATAATTTGGTTGATAGAAAAAGTACCTATGTCTATAGAATATTAGCAGGAATAAGAAACGTTGCTTATTTATTGCAAAGTGTAGTAACTACCTACATAAAAGTAATTAATATGTAGCGGCATTATTGACATGTTTACCGCGTAATCTGTGGTAGGTATCTACAATTTAAAAAGACCGCTGGTTTCCTAGTTTCAAAGTTGGAGACTTACGGCAGTTGCCAGATCCACCACTTTAACTTTAGATCTGAGACATTTCTAAAATTCTATAATCTCATATTATAGTAATAGTAATACAATACATATTTAGTTTACTTTCGCACGCTGCTCCTGTTATTATTATACTATAAGACAGAACTAGTTCACATATTTGTTAGTACCTATCTTATCATTGATTAACTTTCTAACCTTTTCCACAATATTTCAATATAACTCATCAAAAACCGGTAGACAATCTGGCAACGGGAGGAATCGCCCGCTAGGATACGCCAACCATTCTGCCGCAACAGCATTGGCCAAAATTGTCACGTGTCAAAAACGGCGTAACGTCATTGGCAAAAACGGTCAGTTGACTTGGCGGAGACTGCGCATTGTAGGGCACGCCGTGCGAGTGCGAGTACGGACAAGCCGAGGCAGAGAAGATGATCCGCGGACGCGGACGGCCGTCGGCCATGAATCTGTGGTTGTGGTTGTTTGTTGCATTGTTGTTCAATTAGCATTGTGATCCATGTGTTTTTTACATTGAAATGACTATCAATTCGATGGTTTTTTATAATAATTGTACTGAATTCCGATAGACCTCCGGAGGAGGTTTGCATTCCAGGTTCCAGCCATACAGGAAGATAACTTATTACTTTGTTACATCTTTAGCGCATGAAGGGATAAGGTAAGCAAAATTTTATAGATTCTGGTGTTTTTATAAGGATTTTCTATAAAATGCTGAGTTTATCTAAATCTAAAAGATTTTCAACTTACAATTGAATTATTAGGTAATAGTGTATAATTGTTTTCCTTATTTCAAATGAAATATCCTAACCTATACTATTTTATTGCACTTATTAAGTTTTCATAGTCAATATCTAATACCTATAATAGAATCCTACTTACTAGGAGGTGTTTATAGTATATGATTTTGTGAATGTATCATATGGTCGTCCCTCAGGAAATTTCGTGATTTCGATATGTAATTAAAATTTATCGATCGAAAACAGCAGGTGCATTAAAGCTAGTATAGGTAAATATAAATGCTTGTTTAATAATGTGAGATTTAACATTAATGAATTCAAATGAATTAGGGAAGCATCGCAGCAATATGTTTACCAATCTCTCATTGAAATTTTTACACGGCTTATCCAAAACTTTTACATCCCAAGGTACAGTCGCGGACAGTTGGTATCGAACGACCTGAAGAGGTTTCTCGTGGCTATCGTTACAGGGCGCGCGGAGACGGCAACAGCGCGCGCCTTCGGCATCGGATGGTTCGAACGGGTGTCTTGTTCCGAGAATTCTTTGCAAGCGATTAAGCCGATGCCACCGAAAGGGTTAAAAAAAATTAAGGAATCAGTATTAAACTATTTATTAAAACAGTTCACAAGTATACAGTATGATTTTTTAAACTACCACCGCGATTTCCTCGCTTATTTTGCGCCCTACAAAAAAAACATGAGAAACAAAAAGGTGACAACTTTGGACAGCTAAGTGGCCCTGAAAAAGTAATCAACATCCATGGTCAACTTGTCGCGCAATATAAAAAAACCTCCAATTGAGCAAAATTATTAAATAGCCGTAACATACCTATTTATTTTAAGATACCGAAGAAAACTTTTATATTGAAAATTGATGGCACTGAGAAGCTTTATGCAACTGGGTGCTCAGATAGTTTCTGAAAATTACACAGGCTCTTCGGCTCTGTTGAGGCCATTGTTTTAGTTATTAAAGGCCATTGTTTTAGTTTATTAAAGTAGTTATTTGGCTCCCTACTGAAAAATCTTAAGAAACAAAAACGTGTAAATTTTAGATAGTTGGTTAATGTTAAAAAAAGAAGTCGGTATCCATGGCCAACTTTTCGCGCAATACCAAAAAAAACTTAAATCAACAAGAATCTGAAAACAATCAATTTATTTTGAAAGTCGAGGGAAAATTTTAATTGGCGATTAGCGGCAATTAGATCACGCAAGAACATTGACAAAAGAAAATTTTCATACAATTTGTACTAGTTTTCCCGCTAATTTGTTTAAAGTGTGAAGTCGAAATAGCAATTAAAAACATCAACAGTTATTCAAATTAAAGACAAATTTTCTCATATTAAAGATCTTGTTTGATCAAAAAAAAAATTAAATAAATTGATAGTTTTGTTTTCACATTTTTGTCGACTTGAGTTTTTTTTTGTATTGCGTGAAAAGTTGGTTATGGATGCCGATTTATTTTTTAACATCACCTAGCCGTCTAAAATTGCCATATTTATTATGCTTATATAAGCTTACTTACATAAAAAAATATATTTAATGCAGTGATAGGGCCAAAGCGAAAAATGTTTTTCAAATAAATCAAAGTGTGCCAATTGTTTCTAAAATTGGTAGTATGGAGTATCCTTTACTTTTGAACAACTTTTCCTAGCAACTTATTTCCACATAAGAAATGTTAGCAAAGTTTTTATCAAGAGTAACTTTTTGCGGTAAAATTAAAGATAAGAAAGTGTTCCTATTCAACACCTCTTCTGTGGACATACTGTATATACATAGTGTATTTGGAAATAAAAGGAAGGTTTATGGCTTATTATAAATATAAATGCAAATTCTTTATCAGAGGCTCGAGAGTCCGTCATAAAATACTACATAACTCGCCCGAATATTAATTTGCGTATTTATCCTCATCAGATTTTTAGCAAAAGAGCACGCCACTGAAATGGTCGAATTTTCCTTCTCAATCAATATTTATGGCCTCCTTTCATTTCCAAATACACTAAGTATAGTTGTCAGCGGTTTTAGACATTAAGTTAATAAATATTTTGCGTTGCAACAAAAATGTATTTTTATGTTATAATAAAAAAATATGTAGTAACACTAAAAATATATTTAGCTAATAACCCTAGAATTAAAAAAGTTAATTAAAAGGATTTTCATAAATTATTCTTTTCTTTGCAAAATAAGTATTTGTTCCAACATTTAGTTGTTAGGTCTCGTAGTCCTAAACATAAATGATTATAAAATAAAAGGGGTGTCCCTTTTATTTATTTTTTATTATTTTTGAAGAAATTGGTCAGAAGTTTTAATAAATTGGTTTTCGTGGTGCTGCAATGCTCCATTGTTTCTCATAAAATGCCCTTCAACAGATAAATGAGATTAGGGGGTCACAGACATAAAATTACCCTTGTAACTTAATAGAGAGTTATTGCAGAAACTGTTTTTGGCATTAAGCAGTATTTAAGACGACCTTATTTGAATACTCTCATACGTTATTTATGATTCTGACAATAGTTATTGCAAGTCGTAATTTATGTATCCAAATTAAGGGCTTGTTTACGTTTACTTTATTGTTTTGTATTTCTACACTTTCACTAGAATATTATGTGCTTTTATAATTTTGCTCCGGAAAAAACTGGGAAAACAGCCAAATAACCACGGAACACCAAGGTGAAAGACTAATGAAAACAAACAAGGTGCAAACGCAAACAAGCAACGAACATTTTAGGTTAAGTCCTACTTTCACAGAACACTAGCGTTTTCTGACAAATCAGAATTTATTTTAAGAATTGTGACAAATAAGGTAAAAATAACGTATATTATGGTATACACAATAAACAAAAATAAAGGAAAATAACCTTATTATGGACGACCTTATGTCAAACTACGACTGCGCATGCTCAAATGTCAAAATAACGTCAAAAAAGAGCGCGAAGTTATTTATTTCTGCAATAACTCTCTATTATTTAAATTGCATACCTTTATCAATAACATCAGAAGACACACAGCAGGGACACGTGTCAAGCTTTACACACCTCCCTGGACCTCAATGTGATTACCTGGATAAAATAAAATAATTTCAGGTGATTGAGGACTTCCACAAGCTGGATATAATGATTACGAAGTTTTATTAGAACCACCGACACAGGAAGAATCCGAAAAAACTATAAACCCATTAAAATCTTTATGACTATAACATAATTAAATAAAGGCAAGAAATCAAATGCATTTTCCATTATTATATTATATGTATATTAATATTTAGTATACCCACCTTGGGATAGGATGACTTTCTGAACTCTCCTGCTCATCGAATCTATGAGTTGGCAGCAGAGATCATGGGTTACGACTTCATCCCACGTTTGTTGAATCTTCTGCCAAAGTGCCTCCCTATTTTCGGGTACGAAGTTCTCCATTGTCCGCGCCATTCTGCCCCACACATTCTCAATGGGATTCAAGTCAGGACTCTTCGCCGGCCATTGCAACTTTTCTACGTTGTTTTCGGTGAACCATTCGCGAACTATTCTTGCTGTATGCACAGGAGCGTTATCATGCTGGAAAACGAAGCCATCGGGATACATTTCCGTTGCAGTTGGTAACAATCCGCCTTCGAGTATCTCGCAATAGCGAGCTGCTGTGAAGCGGTCGTCGATTCTCCAACAAATGCCAGGTCCACGGTAGCTTATCCAGGCCCATATGTTGACGGAAAAATGCCCACTCCTTTTCCTGGGTGACACAAATCTTTCGTCATATCTTGCACTCACCGAAGGTCTATATACTCGCACTTTGCCATTGTAATGGCTTTGAAAGATCTTTTCGTCGCTAAATATTACCTTCTCCCAATAATGTGGCGGTAAACGCTGAAACTCTCGGCATATCTGCAACCTGACTTCCTTATTAGCCTCGGTCAGCTGAATTTTGTTGCTGGCCGTGCGAGATTTCAGATTGGCTGCATCTAATCTCCTTCGGGCAGTTCTAACACTTGCTGGAAATTGTGTTGCAGATACTGCTTCAACGGCGGATTTAAACGGATTTGCAAGGCAAAAATTAGCTAGTTGCTCATCTTGTTGGTCAGACGTAATTTTCACATTTCCTCCTCTATGTATGTTTTCCACGCTTCCGGTTTCGTCATATTTCTTCTTTATATTGAAAATGGTGCTTTTAGATACACCAAATTCTTCGGCCAGTCGGGAAATAGCCCAACCATTTTCTAGTTTGGCGATGATACGGTGCTTGACGGATTCACTCAAACGAGGCATAACGAACACTGTTAGTTACTCTCTCGAATTAGGATACTGACTAAATAATTTTAGCCCACCCACCTTAGTATTTATACAAAGGGCTAGGAGCAGGTATAATCGATATTTTCAAAATCTACATCCAATTCAATATTACAATTATTAAGTTAATCCCCTAAATTTAGTTATATTAAGTGCAGGTAGGTATAATTAATAAATACCTATTTAAAAAGATATAAATATCTATGCTAAAATATTTCAACTCAGGTAATCCGATAATCCATTAATTTTGTGCCATACATTTTCTAATTAATATTAAGAGCCCCCATATCTACTTTTAAACATATTATACAAATCCTTGAAATCTTTAATTTTTGAGATAATCGCTTGATCTGTTTTTTGTCCGAAAGGACTTCAAAAGCCGCTTATTTTAGCAATCCTGCCATTTTCAAATTGCAAATCCAGGGCCGGCTACGATTTTTTATTCCCCCGATTTTCACAAAAACCATTTAGCCATTTTTTTATTTAAAATCTGACACCACAGCGTCAATCAGGACAGTCGAAAACCCTTTATATACCAAATTTGAACAAAAAATATAGAGAGAGTTCTATTCTACAGGATGTCAAAATTGAGCAAAATAGGAAATTTAAAGAAACCTCTTCAGGCATCTCTGGCGAGTCAAGTCATAAAAATTCAGCATTTTCAGATGGGGCAGAGAAAAATACCCTGTATTGAATCTTTGCACACCAACACTTTGAGTGGTTCTGTTGACAATTAAACTATTTTGACGGGATTCCATGGCACACTTGACTCGCCAAATGCCTGTAAATTTCCTATTTTGCTGAACCTTGACATCCTGTAGAATAGATCTCTCTCTAAATTCTTTGTTCAAATTTGGTATATAAAGGGGTTTTAGGGGGATCCTGATTAACGCTGTATTGGTAGATTTTAAATAAAAAAACACTCAAAAATCGTAGCCGGACCTGGATTTGCCTTTTGAAAATGATAGGAAGGCTAAAAGAAGCGATTTTTGAAGGCCTTTCACACAAAGAATGTTCAGGGATTATCTCCAAAAATAAAGATTTTATTAATTTGCATATGTTTAAAAGTAGACACCCTGTATATTAAATTATTGTTTTTGAGAAATTCTTCGGAATTCTATTGTGGCTCAAATTGACTATGGATTTACCTAATTTCATATTCCTAATTAATACAGGGTGCTGGCAGCAAAGGAAGGAAACTCGAGAAAAAGCAACTTTTATTGTGGTGTTGATTCTAATCTCAGCCTTGATATTTATTATTTTTTTATTTCATTATCATAAATACTAGACGGTATAGTAACATGATAAAATAGTACGAAATATTAAATACCAACACTGGGGTTGGAATTATTACCAGCACAAAGTTGCATTTTCCTCGAATTTTGTTCCTTTGCTGTGAGAGGCTGGAGGCTGTAATTTGCATTTTATGGTTCTATTTTTAGCAGACCGGCCGGCTGCAGACTCCAGCGCGATGTTGCCGTCTCCGCGCGCCCTGTAACGATAGCCACGAGAAACCTCTTCAGGTCGTTCGATACCAACTGTCCGCGACTGTACATCCTAGGTCAATATGCAAACGAAGGAATGCCAAAACTCAATTTTGTTACTATATTCGTTTCTCATATTTTTAAAATTCTAGACAATAATTATCCCTTCTCAACTCTAATTTGAACACATTGCAGGTCTTAAACTATTTTTTATACATAAAAGTATTTCTTTTTGTTTTAGGTGCTGAGCAATTACATCTAAAAAGGAAAATTGCAGCAGAAAAAAGATGTAGAAGAAACAATAAAAATCTCAGGCGAGTAAAAGAATGGTTATATGCCGCAGAAAACAATAGATAGGTACCTACCTAAAATTATTTTATGTGTAATAAATTAAATGAAAAATATATTATTTTAAGTATTAATCTGTTCAGTAAAATATTTAAGAGGGGATAAACGATTGCCAAATCTGTCAGGTCCTATATACCTATTTAATGTCGTGAGAAACTTAAGTTCCATTGTTCCAATATTAGTTGCTGTTGTAATAATTGAAATACCTACCTAGATGAAATTTGTTTTCGTCACCAAGGTTTGATGATTTGATAGCCATTTGGTTATCTATCCTCCTATAAGTACTTTACTTACTAATTTTATTTGTTTACCCAAGGGGCGTGGGCGTAAATTAATGCTGAGTTTATCTAAATCTAAAAGATTTTCAACTTACAATTGAATTATTAGGTAATAGTGTATAATTGTTTTCCTTATTTCAAATGAAATATCCTAACCTATACTATTTTATTGCACTTATTAAGTTTTCATAGTCAATATCTAATACCTATAATAGAATCCTACTTACTAGGAGGTGTTTATAGTATATGATTTTGTGAATGTATCATATGGTCGTCCCTCAGGAAATTTCGTGATTTCGATATGTAATTAAAATTTATCGATCGAAAACAGCAGGTGCATTAAAGCTAGTATAGGTAAATATAAATGCTTGTTTAATAATGTGAGATTTAACATTAATGAATTCAAATGAATTAGGGAAGCATCGCAGCAATATGTTTACCAATCTCTCATTGAAATTTTTACACGGCTTATCCAAAACTTTTACATCCCAAGGTACAGTCGCGGACAGTTGGTATCGAACGACCTGAAGAGGTTTCTCGTGGCTATCGTTACAGGGCGCGCGGAGACGGCAACAGCGCGCGCCTTCGGCATCGGATGGTTCGAACGGGTGTCTTGTTCCGAGAATTCTTTGCAAGCGATTAAGCCGATGCCACCGAAAGGGTTAAAAAAAATTAAGGAATCAGTATTAAACTATTTATTAAAACAGTTCACAAGTATACAGTATGATTTTTTAAACTACCACCGCGATTTCCTCGCTTATTTTGCGCCCTACAAAAAAAACATGAGAAACAAAAAGGTGACAACTTTGGACAGCTAAGTGGCCCTGAAAAAGTAATCAACATCCATGGTCAACTTGTCGCGCAATATAAAAAAACCTCCAATTGAGCAAAATTATTAAATAGCCGTAACATACCTATTTATTTTAAGATACCGAAGAAAACTTTTATATTGAAAATTGATGGCACTGAGAAGCTTTATGCAACTGGGTGCTCAGATAGTTTCTGAAAATTACACAGGCTCTTCGGCTCTGTTGAGGCCATTGTTTTAGTTATTAAAGGCCATTGTTTTAGTTTATTAAAGTAGTTATTTGGCTCCCTACTGAAAAATCTTAAGAAACAAAAACGTGTAAATTTTAGATAGTTGGTTAATGTTAAAAAAAGAAGTCGGTATCCATGGCCAACTTTTCGCGCAATACCAAAAAAAACTTAAATCAACAAGAATCTGAAAACAATCAATTTATTTTGAAAGTCGAGGGAAAATTTTAATTGGCGATTAGCGGCAATTAGATCACGCAAGAACATTGACAAAAGAAAATTTTCATACAATTTGTACTAGTTTTCCCGCTAATTTGTTTAAAGTGTGAAGTCGAAATAGCAATTAAAAACATCAACAGTTATTCAAATTAAAGACAAATTTTCTCATATTAAAGATCTTGTTTGATCAAAAAAAAAATTAAATAAATTGATAGTTTTGTTTTCACATTTTTGTCGACTTGAGTTTTTTTTTGTATTGCGTGAAAAGTTGGTTATGGATGCCGATTTATTTTTTAACATCACCTAGCCGTCTAAAATTGCCATATTTATTATGCTTATATAAGCTTACTTACATAAAAAAATATATTTAATGCAGTGATAGGGCCAAAGCGAAAAATGTTTTTCAAATAAATCAAAGTGTGCCAATTGTTTCTAAAATTGGTAGTATGGAGTATCCTTTACTTTTGAACAACTTTTCCTAGCAACTTATTTCCACATAAGAAATGTTAGCAAAGTTTTTATCAAGAGTAACTTTTTGCGGTAAAATTAAAGATAAGAAAGTGTTCCTATTCAACACCTCTTCTGTGGACATACTGTATATACATAGTGTATTTGGAAATAAAAGGAAGGTTTATGGCTTATTATAAATATAAATGCAAATTCTTTATCAGAGGCTCGAGAGTCCGTCATAAAATACTACATAACTCGCCCGAATATTAATTTGCGTATTTATCCTCATCAGATTTTTAGCAAAAGAGCACGCCACTGAAATGGTCGAATTTTCCTTCTCAATCAATATTTATGGCCTCCTTTCATTTCCAAATACACTAAGTATAGTTGTCAGCGGTTTTAGACATTAAGTTAATAAATATTTTGCGTTGCAACAAAAATGTATTTTTATGTTATAATAAAAAAATATGTAGTAACACTAAAAATATATTTAGCTAATAACCCTAGAATTAAAAAAGTTAATTAAAAGGATTTTCATAAATTATTCTTTTCTTTGCAAAATAAGTATTTGTTCCAACATTTAGTTGTTAGGTCTCGTAGTCCTAAACATAAATGATTATAAAATAAAAGGGGTGTCCCTTTTATTTATTTTTTATTATTTTTGAAGAAATTGGTCAGAAGTTTTAATAAATTGGTTTTCGTGGTGCTGCAATGCTCCATTGTTTCTCATAAAATGCCCTTCAACAGATAAATGAGATTAGGGGGTCACAGACATAAAATTACCCTTGTAACTTAATAGAGAGTTATTGCAGAAACTGTTTTTGGCATTAAGCAGTATTTAAGACGACCTTATTTGAATACTCTCATACGTTATTTATGATTCTGACAATAGTTATTGCAAGTCGTAATTTATGTATCCAAATTAAGGGCTTGTTTACGTTTACTTTATTGTTTTGTATTTCTACACTTTCACTAGAATATTATGTGCTTTTATAATTTTGCTCCGGAAAAAACTGGGAAAACAGCCAAATAACCACGGAACACCAAGGTGAAAGACTAATGAAAACAAACAAGGTGCAAACGCAAACAAGCAACGAACATTTTAGGTTAAGTCCTACTTTCACAGAACACTAGCGTTTTCTGACAAATCAGAATTTATTTTAAGAATTGTGACAAATAAGGTAAAAATAACGTATATTATGGTATACACAATAAACAAAAATAAAGGAAAATAACCTTATTATGGACGACCTTATGTCAAACTACGACTGCGCATGCTCAAATGTCAAAATAACGTCAAAAAAGAGCGCGAAGTTATTTATTTCTGCAATAACTCTCTATTATTTAAATTGCATACCTTTATCAATAACATCAGAAGACACACAGCAGGGACACGTGTCAAGCTTTACACACCTCCCTGGACCTCAATGTGATTACCTGGATAAAATAAAATAATTTCAGGTGATTGAGGACTTCCACAAGCTGGATATAATGATTACGAAGTTTTATTAGAACCACCGACACAGGAAGAATCCGAAAAAACTATAAACCCATTAAAATCTTTATGACTATAACATAATTAAATAAAGGCAAGAAATCAAATGCATTTTCCATTATTATATTATATGTATATTAATATTTAGTATACCCACCTTGGGATAGGATGACTTTCTGAACTCTCCTGCTCATCGAATCTATGAGTTGGCAGCAGAGATCATGGGTTACGACTTCATCCCACGTTTGTTGAATCTTCTGCCAAAGTGCCTCCCTATTTTCGGGTACGAAGTTCTCCATTGTCCGCGCCATTCTGCCCCACACATTCTCAATGGGATTCAAGTCAGGACTCTTCGCCGGCCATTGCAACTTTTCTACGTTGTTTTCGGTGAACCATTCGCGAACTATTCTTGCTGTATGCACAGGAGCGTTATCATGCTGGAAAACGAAGCCATCGGGATACATTTCCGTTGCAGTTGGTAACAATCCGCCTTCGAGTATCTCGCAATAGCGAGCTGCTGTGAAGCGGTCGTCGATTCTCCAACAAATGCCAGGTCCACGGTAGCTTATCCAGGCCCATATGTTGACGGAAAAATGCCCACTCCTTTTCCTGGGTGACACAAATCTTTCGTCATATCTTGCACTCACCGAAGGTCTATATACTCGCACTTTGCCATTGTAATGGCTTTGAAAGATCTTTTCGTCGCTAAATATTACCTTCTCCCAATAATGTGGCGGTAAACGCTGAAACTCTCGGCATATCTGCAACCTGACTTCCTTATTAGCCTCGGTCAGCTGAATTTTGTTGCTGGCCGTGCGAGATTTCAGATTGGCTGCATCTAATCTCCTTCGGGCAGTTCTAACACTTGCTGGAAATTGTGTTGCAGATACTGCTTCAACGGCGGATTTAAACGGATTTGCAAGGCAAAAATTAGCTAGTTGCTCATCTTGTTGGTCAGACGTAATTTTCACATTTCCTCCTCTATGTATGTTTTCCACGCTTCCGGTTTCGTCATATTTCTTCTTTATATTGAAAATGGTGCTTTTAGATACACCAAATTCTTCGGCCAGTCGGGAAATAGCCCAACCATTTTCTAGTTTGGCGATGATACGGTGCTTGACGGATTCACTCAAACGAGGCATAACGAACACTGTTAGTTACTCTCTCGAATTAGGATACTGACTAAATAATTTTAGCCCACCCACCTTAGTATTTATACAAAGGGCTAGGAGCAGGTATAATCGATATTTTCAAAATCTACATCCAATTCAATATTACAATTATTAAGTTAATCCCCTAAATTTAGTTATATTAAGTGCAGGTAGGTATAATTAATAAATACCTATTTAAAAAGATATAAATATCTATGCTAAAATATTTCAACTCAGGTAATCCGATAATCCATTAATTTTGTGCCATACATTTTCTAATTAATATTAAGAGCCCCCATATCTACTTTTAAACATATTATACAAATCCTTGAAATCTTTAATTTTTGAGATAATCGCTTGATCTGTTTTTTGTCCGAAAGGACTTCAAAAGCCGCTTATTTTAGCAATCCTGCCATTTTCAAATTGCAAATCCAGGGCCGGCTACGATTTTTTATTCCCCCGATTTTCACAAAAACCATTTAGCCATTTTTTTATTTAAAATCTGACACCACAGCGTCAATCAGGACAGTCGAAAACCCTTTATATACCAAATTTGAACAAAAAATATAGAGAGAGTTCTATTCTACAGGATGTCAAAATTGAGCAAAATAGGAAATTTAAAGAAACCTCTTCAGGCATCTCTGGCGAGTCAAGTCATAAAAATTCAGCATTTTCAGATGGGGCAGAGAAAAATACCCTGTATTGAATCTTTGCACACCAACACTTTGAGTGGTTCTGTTGACAATTAAACTATTTTGACGGGATTCCATGGCACACTTGACTCGCCAAATGCCTGTAAATTTCCTATTTTGCTGAACCTTGACATCCTGTAGAATAGATCTCTCTCTAAATTCTTTGTTCAAATTTGGTATATAAAGGGGTTTTAGGGGGATCCTGATTAACGCTGTATTGGTAGATTTTAAATAAAAAAACACTCAAAAATCGTAGCCGGACCTGGATTTGCCTTTTGAAAATGATAGGAAGGCTAAAAGAAGCGATTTTTGAAGGCCTTTCACACAAAGAATGTTCAGGGATTATCTCCAAAAATAAAGATTTTATTAATTTGCATATGTTTAAAAGTAGACACCCTGTATATTAAATTATTGTTTTTGAGAAATTCTTCGGAATTCTATTGTGGCTCAAATTGACTATGGATTTACCTAATTTCATATTCCTAATTAATACAGGGTGCTGGCAGCAAAGGAAGGAAACTCGAGAAAAAGCAACTTTTATTGTGGTGTTGATTCTAATCTCAGCCTTGATATTTATTATTTTTTTATTTCATTATCATAAATACTAGACGGTATAGTAACATGATAAAATAGTACGAAATATTAAATACCAACACTGGGGTTGGAATTATTACCAGCACAAAGTTGCATTTTCCTCGAATTTTGTTCCTTTGCTGTGAGAGGCTGGAGGCTGTAATTTGCATTTTATGGTTCTATTTTTAGCAGACCGGCCGGCTGCAGACTCCAGCGCGATGTTGCCGTCTCCGCGCGCCCTGTAACGATAGCCACGAGAAACCTCTTCAGGTCGTTCGATACCAACTGTCCGCGACTGTACATCCTAGGTCAATATGCAAACGAAGGAATGCCAAAACTCAATTTTGTTACTATATTCGTTTCTCATATTTTTAAAATTCTAGACAATAATTATCCCTTCTCAACTCTAATTTGAACACATTGCAGGTCTTAAACTATTTTTTATACATAAAAGTATTTCTTTTTGTTTTAGGTGCTGAGCAATTACATCTAAAAAGGAAAATTGCAGCAGAAAAAAGATGTAGAAGAAACAATAAAAATCTCAGGCGAGTAAAAGAATGGTTATATGCCGCAGAAAACAATAGATAGGTACCTACCTAAAATTATTTTATGTGTAATAAATTAAATGAAAAATATATTATTTTAAGTATTAATCTGTTCAGTAAAATATTTAAGAGGGGATAAACGATTGCCAAATCTGTCAGGTCCTATATACCTATTTAATGTCGTGAGAAACTTAAGTTCCATTGTTCCAATATTAGTTGCTGTTGTAATAATTGAAATACCTACCTAGATGAAATTTGTTTTCGTCACCAAGGTTTGATGATTTGATAGCCATTTGGTTATCTATCCTCCTATAAGTACTTTACTTACTAATTTTATTTGTTTACCCAAGGGGCGTGGGCGTAAATTAAAAGGGGGTAAAAGTAAAAGGTAAGTAAAATTGATGTCCTAAAAACGTTCTAATCAGTAATCCAGGGGATGTCCCAAATAGACGTCTTATGGATGTCCCAAGTTGTGACATTTGGATGTCTTGCTGACATCCGATGGACGTCCATAGGATGTATACGGATGTCCAGGGGATGTCCAAATATCCGAATGAGGATGTCCGCCGGACATCTGTCGGATGTCCTTGTGCTATTAGGGATAATATAGGTACAGGGTGGTCACCATTGGGATATCCGAAACGGTAAGAGATACAGCGTGGGTTAAATTAGAGAAAAGTTGCGATTTTGTATGCCTTTCAATAATCTGAAAAGAAATCTAAGATATCTTGGGTAGTTCCTGAAATATTGCTGAAAAACTGAAAATATGCGTTTTCTTTCTTCCTTCATAACTTTTTTTGTATGTAATGGAAAATTTATGAAATCTGACAATCTTACAATTCTCGATGTGAGCTTTTCAATGGAAATGTCAAATAATTCTTACGCCAACCAGATTCTGAAATATTCATTTCGGATATCCCAATGGTATGCACTGTAAGAGTGACCACCCTGTATACTATTTTACACTAGAGGAAAGAGTCATTTCTCTTGTCAAACTAGCCACGGGGGGAGATGATGCACTTTCCTCCCTGGTACAAATAGCTATGGATATAACTTGATTTGTAAGTTTCTTTCAAAAAATAAATATAATTTGTAATATTTCCATGACAATAAAAGTAGGATGTGCTTACCGCATTTAATAAAAGGCGTTACTATTTAATTCGGTTTTATTATAATCATTTGTATTGTATAGTATAAAAATATTCACGTACCTACCTATACGTAATATTATGTTTTAAACTCTTATAATGTCCATGTGTTCATATCGTCTCTATGTGTGTCAGTAGTAATACAACTCAAATATCTCATTCATATATAAATAAATAAAAAAATGTATTTAAATCCAATATTCCATATCAATATACAAACGCTTCGTTTTCAAGATAACGAATGTTATAGTGTGAGGACCTATGAAATTTCTATTTTAAAACATTTTTGATAAGAGGGCAAGTTAGATTTCGTATTTTTTTAAGTTGTATAGCATAAAATCTAATAACATTTTACCTAGCAAAAATTTAGTACAAACATATCTGTCTTCATTTTAATCATAAGATCTAAAAAGCATATGCACTGGAATTATTATTTTTCCCAAGGTTTTCATAACCTATAAAACAAAACACAAATTTTAGGCTATACAACTTAAAAAAATACGAAATCTAACGGCACTTTGTCGGCAACCCCCTCTTAAGGTTAAACTCCTGCTACAAAAACTCGACTCGCCTTTTACAACAAACAATTCAAATTATAGAAAAAAAACTGGAAACAAAAAATGAAACTATATAGAGTGATTATAAGCTATTATTTATAAGTTATTCTGAAATGTAAACATCCTATTTCTGTAACAATGCATTTTAGGCTGAAAAGTGTAGATATAGTAAATCTACATCTCTTAGTCATGGATCCCAACTAAAAAATATAAGCTATAAGTATTGCTGTTCAGTCATATTTTACACTAATGAAACACTTAATAGTTTAGTCCATTTACACATGCGTATCTAAGAAAGTGTGAAGTCACGTTTTTCGGGATCAAATATGTGCGGCCATAAATGAAGGTGGACAAATCAAGTGTGAGTTTAATACGTATAAATACATATTACATATTGTATTGTAATAAAATCTAATGAAAATAAATTGAGCTGTATATTATTGAACTTATTATAATAAGTAAATATTACTTAACATTATCCTGTTTAAAAAAAGTTTTAATACGGGCTTGCTGAAAATAACATCTGGATTTATGGCATGTAAAAGGAATTACCCCTAACACGATGAGGCAGCACTTTCTTATATCGGTTAATGAACACTGTATCTATGGGCTTATTAATATGTATAATCACAGGAAATATACTACGAATATTTTCTGTGGTATAATACCACAGAGTAAATTATTCTGTGGTATAATACCACAGAGTAAATTATTTCTTTACTCAACGATAATACCTACTTCAGACTAGTAAGCGCAAGACACAAAATTTTCGTAATCGGCTCTTAATATAACATGTGGATATTTTCTAATCGTATCTGCAACTTTCCTACAAAGATTCCTAAACTCTGTTCTCAATGTATCTATTTGGTGAAAATCAATTGTCACAGCCAATGATATGAAGGTCTTACATTCTTCTTGAAGAAAGCATTTATCTTTGCCGTCACTTATTTTTTCTGCATCGTATATTACACTATTGCATCTCGATATGTTTTTATTTCTTTCGGTGATGAAGCTACTAAAGATGGTATCTTCTTCTGCATTCTCCTGTGCCTCTTTCAAACTCTTGTTCACCTGGTACTCGCAGAGATGAAAGTTTCCCATAGAAACTACAAGACTCTCGGTCTTGTTCGTGGTCTTTTCGCACGCACTTATTTCCAGAATACCATTCTCATCCAACTTAAACATGGTTTCAAATTCCACTTCTCCAGCCTTCCCCTTCGGTATTCCTGTAATTGTAAACTCTCCTAGCTTGTTATTGTAACGAATCTGAGATCTTTCACCTTCGTATATGCCAAAAGTGACGCTAGTTTGATCGTTATGGATTGTTATGCGATTCTTTTTCTCGGTGGCGGGAAGCGGCGAATTTCTAGGTATGAACACGGCCATAGCGTCCCCATAAGAATCAACGCCCAGAGACAAGGGAGTGACCTCGATGATTCTGTAGTTTTCTAGCTCTCCCTCCCCACGTTTAAGCACTGCGGCTTGGATGCACGCACCTAGTGCAATAGCTTCGTCGGGGTCGACGTCCTTACGCAGCTGCTTCCCGCAGAAATACTCCTGCATCATTTCTTGCACTTTCAAAATGTTACAAGAGCCCCCAACAAGAACAACTTCATCGATGCTGCCCGTTCCCAGGCCGGCTTTAAAGACGCACGTTTCCACTACATCGATGGCTCTTTTGAATATGTGCTTGTTCAAGTTGTCGAATGTTTCTCGGGACATTGCCAGAGTATAATTTTTGTTGTTATAGAAGAATGTCTGTTCTACTTCTTCGGAGGCATTACGGGGAACTGATAGCTTCTTCTTCAGCTTTATGCAGTTTATCAGAAGTCGCCTGTTCAGCAAGCAGTCGCTCGAACTGTCAAGTAACGATTTGAAGTGGTTTACTAAGATCTGATCTACATCTCTGCCGCCAAGTGCAGTATCCCCATTGACTGCTTTCACTTCGTACGTCTTTCCTGCCACCCTGATGATGGAGACGTCCAGCGTACCTCCTCCAAAATCAAACACCAAGAGCGTTTCGCAGTTGGTGGAACCAAATGTGTATTGAACGGCGGCGGCGACTGGCTCAGAGATAAATCTCAACACAGTTAACCCCGCCAATTCTGCGGCTTTTTTAGTGGCCTTTCTCTGAGAGTTACTGAAGTATGCGGGCACTGAAATTACCGCTTCGGTGACATCTTCTCCCAAAAATTCCGTTGCAGCGTCTTTGAGCGTTGTCAGCAAATGGGAGCTGACAACTTCAGGGGTCTTGCTGAGCTGCCTGCCTTTGTATTCGGTTTGGATGCTGACTTCACCTTCGTATCCTCTGGTTATGCGAAACGGGTATTGTTCGGACTTGACAAGGCTCTGCACATAGCAATCGTCGAACAATCTTCCGATAATCCGTTTAACGTCTGAAAAATATAAACTCTATTAACTATGATTTGGCATTCTACCGGAAGTTGATTATGCAAATCTTTTAAATATTCACTGTGAACGTAAAATTTTCTACACAGTCAAAGTAGGCCTAAGCTTTCGAAATTTTGCTGAGCTACTCAGTTGTTTATTCTGAACAAGTTTCCTTAACATATTGCGTGCAACAAACTTTATCCAGTTCATAAATGAATTAATGAAAACCATAAATATATTTAAAAAACTCTAAAATTTTAATAACTACTGTTGTTTTTATTTGTTATTTCGACTTTAAACTTTAATCAAAAATTTCAATGCTACCTAATACCTATTATTTAATTGAAAATCTAATACAAATTATTACTATTGTATTATTTGCATTAGTATTATTGTAGTACAATATTAGAACGCGTTCTCTGGCAAAACTAGGCGGTTTTTGTAAAGGAACTTTGATTTTTTTCCTACATTGCCTGAATTAGAAGGCGTCAAAAGTGAACTTTTTGAATATTTATTTTTAAACTAAACAAAATATGAGCAAATATTTTGTGCATTACACACACCTACACTTATTTTCTTTAATTTTATTATTATAATTTTTCAACAAATTATAAGATGCATAGGGCGAGGTTTTAAAGTCATCACAAATATGTGATGGAATCCATCAAAGCAATGTGATTGGATCGTTCAAAAATTTCTGCACTTATGATTGGCTTGATGGATTCCATCGAATATTTGTGTTGATTTTAAAAACTCGCCCTATATGAATTTGTTTTCTCCAGCACATAGCGTCTATAAACGTCGCTATGGCAACCAAGAAAAAAATCCACTCATTGGACCATATCCATGTACACAGGGTGGTCGAATTGAATTAGACTGGCTTAATAACATGCGCCCCGTCTCGTACTCAAACACTCAGCTCTTTAAAATCAACGAATTCATTGTTAAAATTCATTAATAATATAATTAATTCCTAACGTACACCCTCGAAAACCTATAAAATGATACGATCGATGCTCCTAAATATTCAAATCTCGGAAAACCATATAAGATTTTCCAAGAATTTTCCGCAATTTTCTTTTCTTTAATTCACTTTTGTTATTTAAAAATGGATTGACCATTAGTTTGGCTCCAAAACATAAATTTTCACATAATCTGTAGTTCATTTAAAATATATACATGCGGTTTTTCGGCATTTACGGGAAAACGATTGGGAAAATCGAAATTTTTTATAGAAGAAATCTTATAGGAAATTTAATTTTGAACTACTTTCACTTGAAACTTTTTTTCGAAAAAATCAATCCTCTTTAAGATATTAGAAGTTTTTAGTCAAAAAACGAAAAAAATCGTATATTGTACAGGGTGCCCAACTTTAAAACTGTACAAATCCATAAAACCTTCATTTATGGAGATAATCGTCTAAACTTTTTTTTGTTTGAAAGGCCTTCAAAAACCGCTTCTTTTGACCTTCCTGCCATTTTCAAAATGCAAATCCAAGGCCAGCTGCGATTTTTTTATACCACCGATTTTCACGAAACCCATTTAGCGATTTTTTTATTAAAAATGTGACCTCACAGCGTTAATCAGAACACCCTAAAACCCTCATATACCAAATTTGAATAAAAAATATAAAGGGAGTTCCATCCTGCAGCATGTCAAAGTTGAGCAAAATGGGAATTTTAAAGGCATCTGGCGAGTCAAGTGTGCCATGGAATCCCTTCAAAACAGTTGAATAGTCAACAGGATCACTCAAAATGTTGATGTGAAAATATTATTTAGTTCAAAAATATACAGGGTATTTTATTCTGAGCCATCTCAAATTTCTGAAATTTTATGAAACTTATACGGATCAAAAGTGCTCTGGAATCATTGAAAAAAATATTGATAAACAGAAAAGTAATGTATTTCTTTACAAAGTGCCAATTAACAAATAAAAACAATTTAAATTATTGGACCTTTCTCAACAAAGTCGCACTGTCTAAGATGATACATTTTCTATGCGTTTCTTGTTGTGGCACACCAGCCTCCTTAACTGATGCACTTACTGACTGGCAAGCTTCTGTATTTTTTAGATTTAGTTCATTTATAGTGTGTGGAGTGGTTTTGATACTCCATTTTTGACCCGTATAAAGTTCCAAAAATTCAGTAATTTGAGATGGCACAGATAAGAGCACTCTGTATATTTTGTATTGGACCTTTGCACACCAACACCTTGAGAGGTTCTATTGACCATTCAACTGTTTTGAGGGGATTCCATGGCACACTTGACTCGGCAGATGCCTTTAAAATTTCTATTTTGCTCAACTTTGACACCCTGCAGAATGGAACTCCCTGATGTATACTTTTTGTTCAAATTTGGTATATGGAGGTTTTGACGCAAAAACCAACATGAGTCACCTAAAAAACAAACACTCTGTATACCAAGGGGGTCTATTTAAAGGTGGTTCGTGGGTATTATTGAGTGTATAATGTGTACAAAATTTGAGAGCGATCGGTTAAACGGCTCTAAAGTTATTTGAGAAAAAGTGCTTTCGTGGGGCCCCCTTCGACACCCTGTGTATACAGGGTGTCCAACTTTAAAACTGAACAAATCCGTAAAATCTTCATTTTTGGAGATAATTGCAAATCCATGGCCGGCTGCGTTTTTTTATACCCCCGATTTTCACGAAAACCATTTAGCGATTTTTTTATTTAAAATCTGACCTCACAGCATTAATCAGAACATCACAAAATTAAAATCTTGTCACTTTGCACCCTACCATTATTTAGTTGAGTAGGCTGTGCCTACTGGTGTGGTGCATAAGCGTCTACGTATGACAATTTCCCTAAAAGTAAAAGAAAATTCGTGAAATGTATTCACAAGATTTTATTAAGGAAAGTATGGCAATGTAAAACAGACGATGAGAACTACTACAGAATTAAAGCAAATTCTCAAATATTTCACATAAGTGGATTCGCCACAAAAAATTGAAATTAACTCTTTCTAATACTTCAGGATTCTTTTCTATTTCATTAGCAGCCATTTCAATACGTTGCCAAAGATCTTTTATTGTATTGACTGGAGTACATTTTGTCATTTTTAGTGAGAACGGTGCATTTTATGGGAAAAGTGCAAGAGAGGTAAAATGTTCTAAAATGTTTGGGGATCTACAGGGTGTCTAAAAAGTTTGGGCTTAGCGTAGCGATAAAAAAGTTTTGACGCAAAAACCAACATGAGTAACCAAAAAAAACACTCTGTATACCAGGAGGGTCCATTTAAAGGTGGTTGGTGGGTATTATTGAGTATATAGTGTGTAGAAAATTTGAGGGCGATCGGTTAAATGGTTCTAAAGTTATTTGAGAAAAAGTGCTTTCGTGGGGCCCCCTTCGAGGACCCGTAGCTCTGCAGGGGGAGGGGGGCCCAATAGAAACACTTTCAATGCGCTAAATCTTCATAATTTCTCGAGAGGAATCTGCCGTCATTAAGCCATGTATAGAGAATTACAGGACACCCTGTATATCTATATCTCAAAACGCTGTATGTTGCTGGTGGTTGCGTGTGTGCCTCAAAACCTACACTTTTCTACAAGAAAATCTGAGGGCGAAAAAGTTCGCTTATTCCATCTTTTTATGTCTATCTTTCCCGGGCTATAACCCTAACAAAAAAAACTCTTCTCTGCACATGATGGCGGCCAAAAACAGGCCTTCGGTGCCCTCTGGCGGTCGGACAAAAATTGGTGGAGAGTGGAGGGGAAAGTACCAATAACAGTCCAGCTTTATTTAGGATTTAGGAGGTCCCTATTGTGGCGTTGACTACTGAAATATTCGGAAAATTTCAGTCAACGCTTGTGGGTAGCATTCAAGAACGTAGGTGCGTCTACCGTTCTTGGGTAGCATTAACTAGGTACTAGTAATTTTTGTAATATGTATTCTAAAATAAAAGAGATATAGGTATGAACCATTTTCCCCATGCCCACGCCGCGAATTGTGGATCACACTGTATAAATCGTAAAAAGCATTTTTTTTATCTCAAGATAAGAACATAAATTCCGAGGGGGTAACCACTAGGGTCAAAAATGTGACAGTATTTCGCAAGAGCCTGGATTTCTGGTGATTTCGCAAGATTTCCGATGATTGCACGAGGTTTTTGATGATTTCGCGAGATTTCTGATGGTTGCACGAGATTTCTGATGATTGCACGAGATTTCTGATGATTGCACGAGATTTCTGATGATTTCGCGAGATTTCTGATGATTGCACGAGATTTCGCGAGATTGCATAGAAAAAAATATATTTTGTTGTTGTATTTATGCATAGGTGCTTGTCTCCCGGCTTGTTTGGAAATTCTCGGTTGATCTTCTTCTGAACCCGTGGCGTAGCCAGCATTTAGAGGAAGGGGGGGGGGCGAAATTTTTCGAAATATTTTCTTTGTGAAATATTGCCGTCTACAATTGTTATTATATTAGATTTTTTGAAAATCCGATTTCGGGCTACGTTGGTGCATGTTTTGGGTATACTATTGCGCCTGAAGAGAGTCGTGACGTTACATAGCACATGCCTGTCAAATATGACATTTAAAATAAGAATTAGGAAAAATGGGGTTTTACCTTGGAAATCGGAAAAGGTTCATTCGTATTGTATCATTGTGAGTCTATGTCAATTTTTAGAAGGATATTCGTTTTTTTTCTTAATTGATATTTCGGGAATTGAAACTGAAACCATAAAATTCAATACAAAACTATACCTTATCATTTTGCTTCACTCGATTTCAAAATATGTGTAGATGACCAGTAAATAAGTGTCTTAGGTTGTTTTGTGGGAAAAATATCGTGTATCAATTTGAAGAGATATATAATAAAAAAAAAACAAATATCTTTCTGACAATTGGCATGTAACACTTTTTTTCCGATATTTCCAAAAGCAAGCCCAATTTTTTCCCATTTTTTAATTTTAAATGTCAAATTTGACAGGCATGGGCTGTGACGTCAAGACTCTCTTTAGGCGCAATATATGCTCCAACGTATCCCGAAATCATGTTTTCAAAAAAGTCATATAATACGAATTTTTCCCATTTGTTGCAAACTTTATGAATAACACTGTATACTATTTATTAGAAAATAATGCCTATACAAAAAAGTCATGTTATTCTTTGGTTTAAAATAAAAGTAACACCTGTCACATAAAAAAAAACAAAAAAATATACTTTTTAATATAAAAAGTTTTTAATAAACGGACTAAAAAAGTGGGGCGCGTGCAAGTAGATAATAATAATTATTGACGCATGCGCATTTGTGCCTATTGCACTGCAAATAATGTTTTCCAATGGCAGCTACTTTTCTGTGCACGCGTCCCATCTTTATGGGTCTAGGAGAAATTATTTTATATTTTTTAGTCCTATTTTATAATACTTTATACCGTTGAGTGAAGGAATAAAACGCACTCAACGTTTATACTTTTTAGTTCGTTTTAAAAGCGTGTTATAAAAAAAAACATTCCCGCGGGGAGCGGGGCAGTGGGCCAGATCGGCGCAGGCGGCAGGGCGGGGCGCTCAGGCTAAGGGGGCGTGGGGGGGCGATCGCCCCGCCTCGCCCCCACCTAGCACGCCACTGAGTATGAAATAATATGAACTCACCTTGAGAAATTACTTACTAAATGCTGCTGTAAACAACTGATTATAAAAAATAAAAACATATACACTTTAACTAATAACGGCTCAATATAACGCGCGGTTTTTATTGGTTTTCTACAACTCGGGGAGGGATTTCCCTGATTTCGCAGAGGATTTCGCGGATTTCGCAGAGGATTTCGAGGAATTTCGCAAAGATTGCGGTGCGATTTCACGAATTCGGTTGCGATTTCGCGATTTCGGTATAGATTTCGCGGAACGTTTATTGATTTCGCGGATTGCTGCAGGATTTCGCAAAGATTTCTGGGATTGCGGCCGAAAATGTGACAGTATTTCGCAGAGTGGTTACCCCCTCGATAAATTCAATACTAATTATGAATATTTATTTATCTACTTAATTTGTTGCAAAGTACCCAATTACCCAATTATACTTACAACATCCCCTACCTAATAAGAAAGCAGTCTGCTTTAAGCAGACAGTTTAATTGTTATGCACGAAAAGTAGGTAATACTGAAACACCCCAGCCCCAGGGCCGCTGTTTCGTAGATTTTTTCTGGTAATATTTTCTTATTCCTATTTTATATTTACGATGTTGTCCCCTTCAAATTATAAATATTTTTTGTAAATATTTCTTTCGAGATAAAAAGCATTTCCAATAACCGCCTATATAGAACCGGGCAGGCCAACCTGCGCTCGGTCCCTACGCCACATCTGGTCGCCACTCGCACCTAGTCTCCAGAGCCCTTTTGTTTTCGACCTACGCCATTGTCAAGGCACTCCTCAGATTTCGCCGCTTTTTTAGAAAAGTGAAATGCAGTCTGTTTTTGTTAGTCAATGCCCACATCTGTTAGCCAGCCTCTAGGATCGAAATGGGCCTTTTCTCAACTTCTAAGAACTTCCCTAGACGGGCCGCCCCAAAAAGGGGTGCGCCATTTTTCTCTTCTTTGTTTCTTTGCGGATAAATAGCGTAGACAGGCTCACTTCGTGATCAGTCCCCTCTGATCCCCCAAACTGACGTGTGAGCTAGGCCGTTCGCCATTGAGTGAAAAGTCGTTGCTTTGCCGAAGTTTCCTAAAACTGACGTGTGAGCTAGTCCGTTCGCCTCGAGTGAAAAGTCGTTGCTTTGCCGAAGTTTTCCTTCCCCTGACCTTATTCCATTCGGGAGTGCATTCGCGTACCTCGTGCTCGAAAGTGTTAAACGCGTTCCGTAAATTCGCGCCGTTCATGTACTTACTTCGTTCCCGAAAGTTACAAACGCAGTCGCGTAAGTGCGGAATTCACAATGAAAGTCGGACCTAATACGCGGAGTGTTTGCGAGTTAACCCGCGAGAACCTGAACCAGGAGCTAGGTGAGTATAAACCACGAATTTCCATTTTTCTCCTGTTCTCTGGTCACGGCATCTTTCATATACTCGCGGCGTTCTTTAATTTATTCACGGAGCTCTAATTTAAATGCAGCTTCTTTAATTTCCACGACATCCTTTATTTTCCCGGCTTCTCTGGTATGTTTACCCGCCCCATTTATTCACGGCATCTCTAATTTATTCACGATTTCTTTAATTCATTTCCGTCACCTTTAATGTGTGCATAGCATGGACGAGTAGTCTCTTATAAAAAGGGTTTTGTAGGGAGATATATTTTTATTCTATCTATTGCGGGAATATGTATCTCGTCGAGTAAACAAACTATTTGCATTTGTTCTTTGACCGCAGTGCGCCACACAGCTGTCATGCAATCCATGCTCTATTATATTTTTGATCAGATACCTACAAGACTACAAATTACCGTTCATTACAGTAACAGTTAGTGTCTGTGTACACGTATTTTTGTCTTGTTTATTCTTACCAAAAACATTAGTTATTCTGAAGTCAATATGGTACTAAAAACACTTCGCCCAGTAGCGAACTGTCAACTAAACGGCAGAACATTGTCGAGACAAGCTTCTTATTTTTTCAATACCGACGAGATCTGTATTCCGCCATCACTCACTCAACCTTTAGTTTACATGTTTAGCACGGCGCACGCGCCGCGTTTGTACACACACACGCCTTACCAACGTCAGGGGACCCATGGTCATGGATCCGATAATAATGTTAATGTAAATACCATAGGCGACAGGCTAAATAACAATAACCTTTCATTCTTAGATGCTCTTGTACATATGTGTACTATATATTCAAATATAGCTGTTCTCCGCTGTACGTGTCGCTCTCGCCGAGAAGGCACCCACCTAAATTTAAATTAGGGAGTTGTTTCTGAACTACACCATTCCTAAATAATATGTTCCAGTACTACATGATTTATTCTTGTGAGAATTAATTAATTCAGTAAACCAGCCGTGTAGTTAAACACTCGACCAAGCATGGTGCTATGTTGGAGGACGCCCTGTCCGATTGGTTGTCAGTTAACACCTTTGTTACCGAACGTAACCCGACCTGTTAAGGTCCCGGGGGAGACTCCCCGACCGAGGGATGTCAACCCGGTCCGCGACTGGACGGGTTTCGTTTCCCCCTACCTGCACACACACCTGAATCCCTGCGATCCGTCGTTACCGGAAGAAAGGAGAACCCCTGTGGCTACAGCTGGCTATCCTGGTCCGAGAGAGGCCGAAGGTCCAATGTGACCTGGTAACGACGGCCACGATTCTATAGGTGCCTACATAACTATATATCTACCTACGGGTGTTACTTGAACCAATCGGCGGTGTGGCCGCCGATATACACCTCGTACGATCCAGTATTTACCCACACGAGTTTTGTGGTCAATATCAGCCAAACGCTTAACCTTCCCAGGGCGAAGGAGTATAAGTCGTGTATGTGCTGCCTTGTATAGATCTTCGTTGGGAGTCCGGCGGGGTTTTATTTAGGTTTTCCTCGCCGTGTCCGGGCTAATGCCCTACCAACACCATGTAATACGAAGTCGGGTCCTAAACCGCAACATAATTAATAAACGAGACCTATTAATTGTGCAACGAACAAATCTTGGTCTTATTTACTATTTTCCCTCACAGCTGACTATCCGAACTAGGTCAAACCAAATTTTATTGCGGTAGCCTGGTCTACCTAATACTATCATAAAATTACCAGTGAACAAGTGTTTATGACTACAGTTAGATTAACAAATATGCAATCAATACTTTAAAAATTACTTAGGTTACAAATAAACAAAACAACGTAGAACAAGGTCCTAACCAATTAAACTAGACGATCATGCCAATTATAGCTTCCTCTAAGTATTTTATTTTGGCCCTACACATAATACTATACCATATTTTCGCATCATTCTCTGAAGGATAAGGGGAAATGAAATACATACCGAAGATTTCGTTTTTGAAGCATTTCGAAGCCTCGTCCTGAGCGTCAGTACCGACAGACACACTGGGCTTCTGGTCGTGGAAAAACACCGTGGATGGTACGGTCCTCTGCCCCTGGCATTTGATGATTTCCGGTCTACCACGGCGGAACACAGCAATGCACGAGAACGTCGTTCCCAAGTCGATGCCGACCGCGGTAGTCGAACACATTTTCTAATAATACACACGGAACCAAGGTCAATACGGCAATTTTTGAATTATTTATTAAAGTTTGCATGGATTCAAGTACCTACATAATATAAATATATACATACATATGGCAATAAGTGAAGGCGTGGCTTTTTAAAATGCAGATAACACTAATAACAACACTCCAACTCTATAACTCCTACTAAATTGTCGTTATTCCTTATGTTTCTGTGATAACCTAAACAAACATTTCTGATGGTACGATAAGTCCATAAGTCCATCTATTTTTACATACTTAGATGTTGTGTGTGCTGCATACTACTTGGGCATGCGGGCATGCGTCGTATTTCTCTTAGAGAAATAACTCCACAGCACAGTTCAGGATTCAGGGAATATTGTTTACCCTGTGTCTACAGAGATCGTATACGATCTCTGTTAATAACTCTAAAGGTTTTGGTAATAGACCGGGAGATAGTGACAGATTTTTGGACGTGATTTTACTCAGTATGCCTTGCAAAGGGCATTATGTGGCACATATTCTCACAATAATAAGGTAGGTATGAATCAGAGAGTCATCCTGGGTTCTTCATGTGAAAAACTGAGTTTTCAATTATTCGGAAAATATGCGTTTTGATATGATTTTAGTCAGGCTGCTATGTGTTTTCTAATGAAGTTCGAAATAGAAAATTCCTCGGAAAACCATAGGCATACCGTTAGGGTGGGTCCAAAGGGCTATTATTGCACCGAGAGAAAACTTTAATTGTTACTATTACAACTTTAATAGTCTCTATTAAAAAGTTGTGTACCATATGGGACAGGTAAACAGTTTAATTGCCGTAGGCAAAAACGTTTTCTTGAACTTCAACTGCATAGTTAGTTACAGCAGCTAGGTAGTAACCTTGTTGTTATTAAACGGGCGAGTAGTGGTAATTATATTTTGTGTTTACAGCTTATAGTTTCTTAGTAGTAGTTATTAATTGTATTTCTTCCAGCAGTTATTCTGTCGAATAGTTACTAAAATAAAATTAATAGTTGTTATTAAACAGGTGAGTAGTGGTAGTTATGTTTTTTGTTTACAGCTTATAGTTCCTTAGTAGCAGTTATTAATTGTATTTCTTGTAGCAGTTATTCTGTTGAATAGTTACTAAAATAAAATGAATAATGTTAGACAATAGGGAAATACTAATAGCCATTAGGCTTTCATTACTGTTGTGCGCCACTTTAATAACGCTTAGGCAACAATATAATAGCTGTTGTATAAAACATTAATAATTAAAGTGTAATAGTTTAATAGCAGTATATACTTACCTTTTTCAACTTTATCCCTTTATTGATTTTTTCTTATATTAGTTATCCAGGCACTTCTTTTTTTTCTTTATTTATCTAGCTTTTTTTTATTTAAATATAGGTGTATTTACCTTAAATTCCATACAATTAAATTAACTACTTGAGGTGCATTTTAGGTTAAGATGTCGAAATTTCGAAAACCTACTCAGTTTGTCATTCTGAACAAGTTTCGTTAATATTTGTCGTAAAACATACAAAAAGGGCCCTTTACTGATGTGGAAAATAAGTTTTTTTTCAAAATTTACAAGCCATACGTGATTTTTTGAAAGAAAAATTATGTTACAAATTGGTTTCAAACCATAAGCAGGGCTAATCCCCAGAAGCTCAAATTTCAACTAGACATTTTTTTTGTTATTTACACCCTATGGGAACTCAATCCGTGGACACACTGTATAAAACTATATATCACTGGAATTGGGAAAAGGAAAGGACAACTTTTTGCTACTCCCCGTATATATAAATAGGTATGCAATAATTACTTTTATTAAATAAACAAAGTATAAAGGGTGTCCCGTAAGTGCGTACAAATATTTTTGGGGGGTGCTCTACGAGCCATTTCGAAAAGTTTTATAGGTAACACCTCTAAAATGGCTGGTAGAACACCTAAGTAAATTATTCGTACTCACTTTACACGGGACAGCCTTTATAATTTATAGCATAAGTATATATAAATTCAGACGAATCTAGGAATGTTTTGAGTGTATAATGCTATAACATTGGAAAGGTAAACTTCAATAAAAACAAAATAGGTCTAGTCTATATAATAAGGTCTATGTTATCGCAACATATTAAATATTGCACATAATATTCCTAAATATAAAAAATACATAAAAGAAAATCAAACAACCTTCATCGAGAGATCAAAACCGAAGACAATATTTTTCATAAAGCATAAAGATTTAAACCTATATTACATTAAATACTTTTATAATTATTGAAAAATACATATAGCTATATGTTTCTTACCTACCAACAAATTTTTGGCAATACTCGTTCAGTCCCCAATGCTTCAAAACATCGGAGGAAACCCACCTTCCATCATAAAAAAACGTAAAAAAGTTGAAACGTATCACGGAGACACCAGACCTACTTACATGCACCATGCACACATAGAACACAGTACACACTCTCGACTGCTCCCGACAAGTGCGCAACGCAATTAATAAGGGGCTGCAGCCGGTCTGGCGCGCGGAAATGCGTCGAGCCGATCTTGCCGATCTTGGCCGAATGGCTACCCGAATCCGGCGCTATTAAACACTTTATTAACTGTTATTAATTAGTTAACTTGCAGTTGCAAATGTTGTTCTCGCCGTTATTGTATCAAAGTTAGCAACACCATGTTAATAGTGACTAGTAACTAGTTTAATTGCCATTGGAAAATTAAATAACAGAATGCTATATTGCAATTAATCAGGTTAATTGTGGCAAGAATTAAGTTTCAGAAACATTTTTTTACTTGTGGTAACTTCATTAGTTACCTACTTACGACAATTAAATTATTTTTAATTAAACCTGTTTAATAGGGCCATTTTCCTCAGTGTGCCACGTGATCTTGTATTTTAATAATTATTTTTTCCACGTTTCTGAACAGGTTGCCAATGAGAAGTATGCAAGTTCTTATTATGAAAATGCTGAAAAAAAGATGGCATACCTTTCGCGCATGTCCAAGTAGGTACTGTTTAAATTGAATGTTATTTAATCATTTAAACGAGTTATTCGATGTAAAGTGTACTTGGACATGCGCAAACGGCATGCCATCTTTTCTTCAGCAGTTTCATAACAAGAACTTGCATACTTCTCATAGGCAGCCTGTTCAGAAACGTGGAAAAATTAATTATTAAAATACAAGATCACGTGGCAATAATAGCCCTTTGTACCCACCCTAACGGTATGCCTATGGTTTTCCGAGGAATTTTCTATTTTGAACTTCATTATAAAACACGTGGCAGCCTGTATAAAATCATATCAGAAGGCACATTTTTCGAATAATTGAAAACTCAGTTTTTCACATGAAGAACCCAGGATGACTCTCTGATTCATATCCTATTATTTTGAGAATATGTGCCACATAATGCCCTTTGCAAGGCATACTGAGCAAAATCTGTCACTATCTCCCGGTCCATAAATGCTTCCCGTGGTGTATGTCTGCCCCGATTTTTTTGAAATTTTGGCTGCCTCCCTATTTTCGAGCATCGAGGCCCCTGAACACGAATCTGACCTCAGTTTGTGGTGCTCGGATGTAGTTTCCGAGAAAATGAATTTTCAAATTTCCTTTTGATACCTCACTTTTCACGGCGTTGTATTATCGATAATATTCCACCTGAAATTACAAATTGTGCAAATAATAAATATAAGTGAGAACCTGCTGCCGCAAAAATCGAAACATGAATATGAAAAATATTATGCATTATGTTAAGGGAGTGGCAACAAGAAAAGAAAACGACCTCATTTTCTGAACATGTTTTAAATTGCATTTTTTGGTGATTTCTTCATAAATGGAAATCACGAATGGCCGTGAAGAAAATACAGTCTGTTACTCGGTTAGAATAAAAAAATTCGATACTCGTGGTTCCTCATACGCTCGCTAACGCTCGCGTTCGGAATCCTCCACTCGTATCGAATTTTTTCATTCTAACCTCATTACAGAATCTACTATTACTGGTAGAAGAGACACATAATGTATGCGTGTGTTTAATTTTAACTTTACTACTTTAATTTTGTAATGTATCGTATATGAATATTATGTCTTTTTTGTATCTCTTGTGACGGATCCTATACAATCCAAATGTATTGTCAAAAGGAATGATAATACTAAATAATAAATAAATAGGTATAAATTATTTTATTTAAAAATATTTATTTTTCATTATTTTAGAATATACTTATGTAGGTATTAGCACAGAAAATATCGTAGTATATTTTCTGTGGTATTAGGTATTAAAAAAATTGGCTTTTTTGTTTTTCCAAATTTTCCGGAAAAAAAAACGATCAATTTTTCCGGAAATTTTAAACCTCTAATCGGAACGTCTTTCATTGTTGTTTTCTGACCAATAAAAAAATTAAAAAAAAATCTGGCTCTCGATCTGGCTCTACTAGGTACATGAAAGTAGGTTACTTACTGAATACTGTTTTAGTCTCCAAAATTCTTTAACCTAGTGGAAAAGGCCCTCTCGTCTCAACCGATAACACTGAAAATTGTTAAATGATATTTTGCTTGCAAATGTCGTATTTTACACCTAATTTGAGGCCGGGTCTCCACTACTAACTCCACTCGACACTGCTGGGAGTTGGATAGACACTAAAAAGTTATAGAGACTGCCTAATAGCGTTGAGATTATTCCTCACTCAACGCTAATAGATACTTTGCTTTGGAAGGTTGAAGAATAAATAAAAACACTGTGTTATAAAATAAAATTGTTTATATTTTTTAGAAATAACCTGATACACTTTACTCCTCTCTCTAGACTATCTGTCTCTTCTAAATGTTCGCTTGTTGGACCCAACCGCTTCTGCCCTGATCGCACAGGTCCCTTACTTGACGTTTCTTATTCTGGTGTAGTCGTACTCGGTCCATCAGCAGAACCTTCTGCCGATATCCCTGCCCTAGCGACTTTACTTCTGCGTGCTTCTGCGGTTGCTAGACAACTGCTTGTCCCTCAGCCTCCTTAATTTGGTCTCATCGGCGCACTTGGATGTGATCGCCGCCCTGACTCGCGACGTTTCGACGTTGCACTTCCTCGACACCACGTAGATTATGTCTGCGGTTATCCAAGAGTCTAACCTGAAGAAAACAAATTCAAAAAAAAAATTTGATATACCTACATAGAACTTTTAGGTATAACCTTCATTATTATTTATACTAGAGATTCGCCCACCTGCGCTGTCGCTTATTCGTAGTTTGTCGAAACTGAAGTTCGGCCGCTAGTTTTTATTTATATGCGCATTATTGGGATACTTAATAATTTGATTTAGAAACTGCGTTGACACGTTTATTAACGTGTGCCAATTAGAAACACGCGTTAGGAATACAAGAAATTTGTCATGCATGATTATGGATTTTAGCTGGGGTTATTTTAAGAAACATATGAACATAATTTATGAAATAGGCTTCATATACAGGGTGATACAAAAAAAAGGTCAACTCATTGCCCACAGATTCTTTGGGTTTAAAACATTGTGACTTTTCTTACACCGGTTTTCATTTAGATTTAGAATTTCATATTTTTTCCTTGTAATATAGGTACCTACTTTCCCAATTAGAGTTATAGCGTTGTTGGGAATCTATAATTTCGATCAATTACATATTTCTTGGTTACACCATAGAAGAATCTACTACGTAGGTAATTTGCGCCGATTTTTATATTTTTTCTTTACGGGAATGAACAATTAATCGAAAAAGTGATATTACTCGTATATAATATTTTATACAGAACCGTATCATTTTGCTCTGAACTCCGAACCTCTGCCACATAATGTTGCAATCTAACTGGACATATTTTATATATCAAAATTCATTTTAATATATCTATGTGTTTAAAAAATAATAAAAAAAAACTTTTTAAAAACAAGCATTTATTTAAGCCATGTACTAAAACGAATAAAATAAGTTAAGGTTTTCGTTAAGATAATTCAATTCCAAATTGCGACAAGTTTTTGCAAATTGAAAAGCTTGTCGCGCGAAATGTTGATGAAAGTAGGTAGGTACCAATTAATTTTATTGAACAGTGATTGGTTGATAATTAAGCAAGTACCTATTTGCCAAAGTATGCATTTTTTCTTTACAATTCGCGCGACAAGTTTTTCAATTATTTGCAAAAACTTGCCGCAATTTAGAATTGAATTATCTTAACGAAAACCTAAACTTATTTTATTCGTTTTAGTACATAGCTTAAATAAGGTTTTTTTTATTTTCAATTTTATTTTGTGTTTTTAAGTACCTATTCCCATGTCTAGAGGGTGGTAAAGAAATTTAGTCCGCCATCTTGAAGCGGCGGCCATATTGAATTTAGTGTGAAGTCCTAACTTTATCGTTTTCTACTCTTCAAGCCCTTTCATTTGATTTTGATACCCACATTAAAGGGGTTGACAAAAAATATATCATCCGAGTAGTATAGCAAGGGGTACTCCAGGGCGGAAGTGACGTCACAAGATGGCCGCCAAGGCGGGAAATTTGAAAATGGCCTTGACCTGCGGGTTCAATGAACTTTAAGGGGTCAGATCATCGGTCTCACTTAGGTAATTGACAACAGCTCAGGTCATTTTCAAATTTCCCGCCTTGGCGGCCATCTTGACGTCACTTCCGTTCCCAGAAAAATTGCCACGTGTCAAAGTGACCCCTTAAAGTTCATTGACCTTCAGGTCAAGGTTAACAAGGTGACCTCTTAAAGTTCATCGACCTTCAGGTCAAGGTTAACAAGGTGACCTCTTAAAGTTCATTGACCTTTAGGTCAAGGTTAACAAGGTGACCCCTTAAAGTTCATTGACCTTTAGGTCAAGGTTAACTGAACGTGACCCCTTCAATTTCATCGAACCCGCGGGTCAATGACCCCTTAAAGGTTATCGATCTGGTAACCCCTTGGCCTCTAGATAACCTTCAGGTCAAGGTTAACTGAACGTGACCCCTTAAAGTTCATTGAACCCGCAGGTCAAGGCCAAATTTCCCGCCTTGGCGGCCATCTTGTGACGTCACTTCCGCCCTGGAGTACCCCTTGCTATACTACTCATCCGCCATCTTGGAGTGGCGGCCATTTTGAAAGTATTACCATATTGAGTATTGCATATTGTATTGTCACCGAAACTAAAGATGCGTATGCAAAATTTCAGCTCAATCGGATGTCAGGAAGTGGTTCTAATTCAGCTTGCGAGATTCGACCCACACTAACAGGTGAAGTTAAATAAAAGCTTGTAAAAATATAAAAAAATCCATATATTTTATTTTATGAAATTTTAACGCCCTGTACATTGAAAACCAAACGTTTGTGTTAGACCGTCAGATAGTGACAGATTTAGTTGCCCCATTTTCGCATACAAGCACAGAAAATATATTCAGAAACTATATTTTCTGTGATACAAGCTTCGAAGAGGGTTGAAAAGTACATCGATGTTGAGTAGAATGAAGGGAAATTTACGAGTGGCCCCTGGGGATAACATATATGAAAAATTCGATTTTCCTATATTATAATATACAGTGTATCCCCGGATAGGTATGAAACGACTCTTCTAACAGAAAAAAATCTAGTTGAAATTTGAACTTTTGGGGATCAGCCCTGCTTGGTTCGAAAGTAATTTGTGACATAATTTTAGTCTCTAAAAATCAAGTATACCTTGGATTTTCGAAAAACCCGTTTTTTACACTAGTAAACTGCCCTTCCTATGGGAGTTACGGCAAAATGTTAATAAGAAAAGTTGTTCAGAATGAAAAAGTGTGTAATCGTACAACATTTAAAAATTCTAGGCCTACTTTGATTTTTTGCTCTTTTTTACTAGGAAAAGTGAACAAAAGTGCCCTTTTGTTAAAAGAAATACAAAATGTTACTAGGAAAAATTGTTAAGAACGACTCTTTTAAAGGACAAAAAAAATTCGAGTTGAAATTTTAGCGTTTGTGGATTAACCCTGCTTGGTTTCAAACCAATTTTTGTGACATAATTTTAGTTTCGAAAATTAAGTATACCTTGGATACTTAACTGTTTTTTTTTCACTAGTGTCTTTCTTATAGGAGTTATGGCAAAATGTTATTAGGAAAAGTTTTTCTGTTGTTCAAATTGAAAAATTGAGTATGTGTACAAAATTTAAAAATTCTAGGCCTACTTTGATTTTTGCTTTTTTACTAAAAAAAGTGGGAAAAGTGCCCTTTTACTTTTAAATTGTGCTATCTTGTGATATTTTCTTGGCGTACAAGATGTTCCACTTTGCAATCGTAGGTACGGCACGTATCTCTCTGTATGAATTTATTTTTGTATTCTTAACAATTTTTCCTAGTAATATTTTGTATTATCTTTGACCAAAAGGGCAATTTTCCCCACTTTTCTAGCAAAAAAGGGCAAAAATCAAAGTAGGCCTAGGATTTTCAAATTTTTGAAAATTACTCAGATTTCCATTCTGAACAACTTTTCTTGATAACATATTGCCGTAACGCTTACAGGAAAGGCACTTTACTAATGTAAAAAACAGTTTTTTCGAAATATCCAAGCCTTGTCTATCCATGGCATAAAGAGGTACTTAACTTTTTGTATAATTTTATTTAAAAAATCAAAGAAAGGAATAAAAGGGGTGTGTTGCACATTTTGGTCTCGGCTTTTTTTCTCCGTGCGACTATGATTCGAATGAATTTCTTTTTAGATTCCTCGTTTATTTTCTGAAATGTGTTGACTCCTGTAGAACTCCGATCTAAGATTTCGTTTACAGGTTATTGCCACTAATTTGTATTTTTCGTTTGTCTATTTTTTTTGTTTTTACATCGATCTCAAATTTTGTATCTACTAGTTATTTCTCCTAAACACAATCTTGTAATTTGCCTAACCTATAGTTTGATAAATTCACCGTTTTGAAACTCATAGGCGTAAGTATTGTATGAAACTGGGGCAAAATATTTCCAAAACCCCCAAATCTACTAATTTTTGAGCTCGATATTTCAAAAAACGAGATATTTTAATGCCCAAATAAGCTGCAATATATCGTAAACCAAATCCCAACTGAAAATGTTACAAGAGTAAATTCCGAAAATATTCTCACTTGTACTAGGCAGCAGGAGGTGATTACAGGGGAAATTTTTTGACAGATGTCATTATTATAATTTGACATTGTGACATATTCTCAACAAAAATTTTGATAATAATTTCGTTTCATTTACGTGTAGGTATGGTATTTTCTTACCGAATCCCCCACGTTCTTACGTTCTTAACTTATGAAACACCCTCATATTGTATTGTTCCTATCTACTTACACGTCTTTCTTCTCCATGCCTTCGACGTTGAGAAAAGCTGGGCTCGGCTTCCCTGTCAAATTTGACCTGGCGAGCGTTTCTCTGGAAAATAATTCCATTAGTAACGTTCTTGTGGCATGGCTGTAGTTGTCCCATCTGATGTTCTTGTAGATTTCCCTCCGTACCATGCTTTTGTTTGGCCCAATGGATACCTTAAAATATAATAGACAATGTTAAATACGTGATCCTATTCATTCCAAAAAGTTTTTTTTATTGACAATATATCTTACCAATTCATGGAGATGTAACCTACGATGGTTCTGATGATTCCTCCTGCACCTTTTAGATATGCTTTTATAGGTGACTTTTTTTGGTGTATAGTTTTTTCGCCTATTTCTTTGAGATTTTGATGTATAATTTTCGATCTGTTCAGCCGCAAGTTTCTTAACGGAAGAACTTTTTAAAGCTACAAAAAAATCGATATAGCACTACAAAAAAAATTCTATGCATTAAAAATTTAGCTGCTTACCAATTTTTTCTACTAAAACGCCTTGGCACTTCGCTGTACCTTTTGTAACAGCGACTAAATCTCCTAATTTTGCATCAGGATCATTCAAATGTTCAAATGGAACAACGTCATATTCGTAGCCAGGAAAGGCCTCTCTATAAAAAACCCTGGCACTGAATTTCATTTTCAGTTGCAAAAATATTTAAATTAAGGAAAAAATATTAACCGGGGCTTTTGATGTATTTGCAAAGTTTAGAGTAAAATGGATCTGTACCTTTAACATTATCGGGTTTTATAGATTCGAAAAATTAAGAAAATCATTAGGTATAATACTGCCTTTTTGTTATTTTAAGTCCAATTAAATTTTTATGACTAACAATAATTTTAAAAATTACCTGTAGTATCTTATATTTTAGGTACCTACCTATAATGATATTGGTGGGAAAATAACTACCCTGGCTACCAGTGAAATTATATAATAGAGTGTTACAAACAAGGTTAATCGGTAAACCATTGATTTATAGAGCTAAAATATAGTATACGACTTTCCTTACACCACCATCTTTATTTAGACACTCCTATTGCAAAACACGGAGTTAAAATGAAACCAAAATTTTAAAAACTATTTGTATTAATTGCTGCTGTGTTTTTAATACATTCAATTTTAATTTGCACGGATTTCTATAGTTTTGGCCAAATTGCTCAATGTTTATTTAGAGCGATTTTTTTAGATATTAGGTACCTAAACTCTATTCAAACTAAACGCAAGTGAAACATAAACACTAGTTGTTGCATGGCTAGAGCGTGATACGCACGTGATTGGCTTGCTATTGGCTAGCCGGCAATAAAGTTTGGCCCGGCGGGCGAGTGCAGCGAGTCAGTGTTTCTTACAGAGGTGTATTGAGTTGCAAGTGGACCTTTATTTTTTTCGATATAATTCTTTCCCTGTTTATTAATTGTTGGAGCTACGATTTGTATTAATAGTAGAAATTTGCAGGTAAGTGAATGACTAGGTGTGCCATAAAAGTTTATTTTTAAAGTTCTTAATACTGGGGCATATTATTTCAATATTTTATATTATAAAATTCATAGAGATCGTCCTTAATGCGGTCCTGCCTCGTAGGTATTAGCCCTCAGAATTGTTCACGTGCTTCCATCGTGTAAATGTTTACACGCCACTTGCATTTCGTTTGAATAGAGTGTAGGTATATAATATATTACGCAAAACACAAGAACATAAGAAAGTAAAGGCTAGACCTAAAAATCATGCCTTTGAACGATAAACGTACGCAGATAAAACTTCATTTGTAAAGAGATCTGTGTCAAAACTGGATCTTAAAAACACATAAATTAATAATGACTAGAAGTCGTGGTGACCCTCTATTTTTTTTTGTAAAAGCATCTAATAAGAAATGGCATTAAGGAAAGTTGCTTATTTAATGCCATCTATACTCCACGGTCCTCACCTCTGACCAAAAATCGATGAAAATAGATCAATAATAATAATTCTCGAACCATTTTCCATTATTTTTGCTTCGAGGTTGTCTCTTCTAGATGTCTCCGGTTCGGAAATTTTCTCGAAACGTTTATTGATGGTAATAAACTTGTTGTTCTGCATCCATATGTTGTTTGTATCATCACATTACTCGTTATTGCAGAGGCTGAAAGAGAAGCGTTGATAACACGGAATTTGTTTAACGCAAATGCCGCAAAATAAGTGAGTTAATTACGCTTTGCGAAATGCATTCTTGTAACATATGGTAGAATATAATTACTCATAGAATAAATGCGTTCGTTATAAATGCCTCAATTTAAAAATCGTTCAGCCAAATATTGCATGCGGGCATTGATATTGTATTTCAACTTATGTATATATATATTTCAATGTCATTAGTGCTTTAGTTATCTTAAGTAGGTACATACATGTGTTGTAATTGAAATTAGTAAATCCATAGAAAGTATGACAAGTAGGTGGCACTTGCGTTTACAAATTTAATCCATAGTGAAGTACTTCGTTGAAACTTTTTGCTAATAATTCTTAGTACACGTACATGCAGTCATTGCTAACGTATGAGGAAGGAAAAACGTAATAAACAGACATAATGGGATTTATTATATCCAGAAAGCAAAAACTTATTTTTTTATCAAAAATAGCACTCGTGAAAAATTGTCACTAATTCATGGTATTACATCAAAAATCCACAAACAAAATACAAATCTTCATACAATAGCGTAGAACGTAGAATCCAAAACAACATACTTAGCACATAAGTAGTTAATAAATAATATAGTCTAGTTATGGTATAAATGAAGTTACTTGGAACAGCATAAAAACCTTTGAATTTTATACGGGTTATTTCTGCTGATAAGTCTGGTATTTTTACCAGCAGCAGAGCGTGGTAAATGCTATGAAATATATCACGCCCCGTATACCACTATGTTCCAAGTGAGTTCATTTATATTTTACCCGCCTCAGCAATAAAATACCAGACAAAACACTTTTTGCACCTGGTATTAGCAAAGTCTAGAGAATACTATCTATACCTATATTAGTGGTAAAAAGAGATGAAGAAGACAGAGACCTACCTACACTGTCGTTCGACGGCTGGCCACTTGTGCAGCGAAATGCGGTGGATAGCCGCGCCATAATTTCACAAATCTTAGGATATACCTACTTGCGTAAATATTTATAATCGATATTGTATGGCTTTTTACCTTTTTACAATATTATTATTATTATATGATGCATTAATTTTTACGTTGTGTTTGACGACAACCTTAAAAAACCTTGAAAGTGAAATATGATGTTGCTTGTAATATATATGTATATATATATATATATATATATATATATATATATATATATATATATATATATATATATATATTTTCAAAACTGCGTGACGCTTATGTCCTATAAACTTTTAACTACCTGCTTATAGCCCTTGTGGAAATTTTTTCAATAACAACATTTTAGTCAATCACTGGCCAAACAAATTATTATGCGTTGTGTTATTTTTCGTGTTTTTCTGGATGTTATTTATTTATTTTACAGGCAGACAATGACAAACGTAATATGAGGATTGCCAAGAACTACAAAGATAAATGATAGGTACCTATTACTTGTCTTATCTGCGGTATGTTTCCAAAACGATTTTTGAAATAAATAGATAGTAATAAAAATGCTGTGTAAAATTCCCAGAACATTGAAGTAGGTATATCTAAAAGTGTTTTGATTCAACAATTCGGTATCTAATTACTAAAAATATCCTGCCTCCCACACCCAGATCGCTGTTTATGGGTGGTCAGATTACTGATAATGACAATGTCCTAATCACTCTAAATTAAATAAATAGGTATACCTATATATGTATAAGAAATGTGAACCCGCTTCAAAGAAATATATTCCAGAGTGTCAACACGTCGTCACAATCAAAATAGGAATTAAAATTGATACCGCTTAATACCCGCACAATATCCCTATCTAAATGTCGAGTCTTAAAAATTTAAACTCGAGACTATCGGCCTCCAGAGCCTCCTTGGTATTTCAGTTTCCCTGCGCCAGTTCTGAAAGTTCCGAATAGTTCGAAGAACTAAATCTAAACCACAACTAAAAATATGTTTGCCGAAATGTTGATTTTTCTGCTTCTCTATACTTCAGAAGATATTTTTATATATTTTTAGTACTGAGTATAACTCAATGTTTTTAGCCAATTTCACCATATCAAATCGTGACCACTAAAGGGAAATCTTATTAAAAGCTTGCAAAACTTGCAATGTATGTATGTATGTATGTATGTATGTAATTTGTTCGGGTGGAATCTTGCAACTCAATTTTGAAGCAGATATCTTCAACCGATCGAGCTGAAATTTTGTACACACGTTTAATTTGGATGACAATGCATGATTATATGTGTGACGTCATTCTAAATCCAACATGGCGGATCACCCAAGATGGCGGACTAGTTAAATTTCAACCGATCGAGCTGAAATTTTGTACACACGTTTAATTTGGATGACAATGCATGATTATATGTGTGACGTCATTCTAAATCCAACATGGCGGAACACTCAAGATGGCGGACTAGTTAAATTTCAACCGATCGAGCTGAAATTTTGTACACACGTTTAATTTGGATGACAATGCATGATTATATGTGTGACGTCATTCTAAATCCAACATGGCGGAACACTCAAGATGGCGGACTAGTTAAATTTCAACCGATCGAGCTGAAATTTTGTACACACGTTTAATTTGGATGACAATGCATGATTATATGTGTGACGTCATTCTAAATCCAACATGGCGGAACACCCAAGATGGTCATTAGAAGGTCTCCTCATTGAAGAGCTAGACTGTTCTAAACTAACCGGCAAACGACCTTGCAACAATGATGCGTTAACTGAGATGAATAGACTCAGACACCTGGCCAAACTAAAAATTACAAAATAAATTAAAAGTAAAAAAATATTTTTAAAAAAAGCTTTTATTTAAATGCGCTAAAAAGAATAAAATAATCTTTTCTTTTAAAACTTTTACTATCAACTTATAACGTCATTCCACAATTTATATGATATAAAAGCTTGTCGCGAGATTTAAGTTTTCAAACTAAGTAAATACCACTACTTAAATCTCGCGACAAGCTTTTATATCATATAAATTGTGGAATGACGTTATAAGTTGATAGTAAAAGTTTTAAAAGAAAAGATTATTTTATTCTTTTTAGCGCATTTAAATAAAAGCTTTTTTAAAAAATATTTTTTTACTTTTAATTTTTTTGTTTCCAATTGCGGCAACAGTTCGGGGAATTCGGCAAATTCATTTGCGTTGTCGATAGAATCCCATATTTTACTTTCCCTGTTTTATTTTTCTGCGGACAGGTCAGAGAACGCACCAGTAAATTATTATTTTGTTGAATTTATAGTTAAATATTTATTATTTGTTATTTTGTGATCCGTTACCAAAGTCTAGTCTAGAGAATAGTATTCTCTAGACTTTGCCGTTACTACGCGCGGCCAAAGTTTACAGAATAATTTGTAAACTTTGGCGCGGCGCGACCGCGGTCCTCAAAAATACCGCCAGTCGCAGTCGCCAGGTTGTCTGGTGGCACCAGACTCTGGTGCGATAAACGCCCGTTGTTCGTTTGTTTGCCAGGGTCACACGTGGAGCCCATTGCCAACTTGACGCGGTACGGTACACGCCTGGGCCAGCGCTGCCCGCGATCCGGCCGGCAGCCGGCAGTGTCCCGAATGCTGTTGCTGTATTATAACGTTGTCGCGGTCGTAGTCGAACACGCGGTATATTCGAGCAGTCAACAATGTAAGTCACTTTTAGTCGGCTTTGGAGCGGGCGAACGCTATTTTTCTTTCAAGGAGATAAAACAATTGCACGCTGAACCAAAATTCCCTTTGGCCTATTAGGTACAGGGTGGTTCATTATAAATTGACACCCCCGCCTTAACTTGTTAGTTTTCGAGGTTAGAAAAAAAGTTTTTTACAAAAGTTTTACATACTAATACAAAGTTTTTTTTGACGCTATCGGACCGTGTACAGTGTGTTCTAGAAAGCCGTGGCAGACATAACTTATGTTTTTTTAAACGGAACACCCACATTTTTAAAATCTGCTCATCAAGGCAATTAAATAAATGATATTAAACTTTGTGGCATTATCTTTTTCCGTTTTTGAAAAATTCCGTTTTCAAATTTTATACTAAATTTATTTAATCGAATTTGTGGATATCGTGATAAAGATAGATGATCGATGTAATAACACAAAATATTTGTCTTAAACAGCTGAGTAATATAGTGAATCTCCAAAATGTTAAATGTTTAGGAGCCTTTTCAAATTTTACTGATTATATTCTCGAAATAAAGAATTTCAGGAAAATCGTAAAAGCTCCTAAACATTTTGGAGTTTCACTATGTTACTCTCGTGTTTAAAACAAATATTTTCCGTTATTACATTGCTCGTCTATCTTTATCACGAGATCCACAAATTCGAGTTAAATAAATTTATTACAAAATTTGAAAACGGAATTTTTCAAAAACGGAAAAAGATAATGCCACAAACTTTAATATCATTTTGATTGCCTTAATGGGCAGATTTCAAAAATGCAAAAATATATAGGGTGTTCCATTTAAAAAAACATAAGTTATGTCTGCCACAGTTTTCTAGAACACACTGTACACGAACCATTAGCGTCACAAAAACTTTGTATTAGTATCTAAAACTTTTGTCAAAAACTTTTTTTCTAACCTCAAAAACTAACAAGTTAAGGAGGGTGTCAATTTATAAATAACCACCCTGTACTGTACTCAATTTCAGTTTGAAAGTTTTACACGTCATGTTGCATGCATTTTGCCAAGTGAATTTTGAACTTAGCAGCTGTATCAGAGAAATAGCCATTTCTCTGAGCTGTATGCTGTATATAATAAGTTTATAGGTGACAAAGCAAATAGTTTCTTATCGCCTAAACAAATTAATATTATAAAATGTGAATGTACAAATTCACTACACTATGTGTGTGTTATTACCGTTTAAAAACGGCTTTCACTAAAACCACAATCATGTTTTTGTTGGCAGATATTTGAGAGTTACCTCCTCTATACCTGAACCATTTTGTAAATCCGATGGTTTTATAAATATGGTCAGGTAGTAAAAAGTAGGTAGTCGAGGATAATTATTATTAATATATTAATATACAATGTAATATATTTAATGATTTTTTCTAGGATATCTTTTGAAAATTAAAATTACCTATTTGCCACAAAATCGTTTTCTAATCTCAAAGGAGCTTATGGTTAATACACGGTGTTCATTTGAAAACTTCCCACCCCCAATATCTCACAAAATACGTCGATTTTTGTTTGGAGGGGGACCTTCATCTTCATTGATGCAAATGTGATGTTGATAAAGCCACCCCTGGGTGAACCACCGACCGCAACTTTAAAATTTCAAATGGAACTACCTGGAAACCTTCGATCCAACCACTGCCTCACCGGTAAACTGTAATGCGGTGGAGGCAGTGGTGGTATCGAAGGTTTCCAGGTAAATGGATAGGAAGAAGAGGATCAATAGAATGGCCAGCTTGCTCTCCGGATTTGACACCCCTTGATTTTTTTTCTTCTTTGTCACCTGATATCGGTGATTTACAGAACTCCTCCACGCAATACAGAAGACTTTAAAAACAGATTAACACAAGAATGCCGCAATGCCGCCATATTACCAAAGTCTAGAGAAATAGTATTCTCTAGACTTTGCGGTATTACTTCAGAAATATTGTTAAAGGTTAGGCAAGAATTCGAATTTTGGCTTTATTATTTAAATGACGGCGGTCATTTTGAACATTTGATAAATTAAAAACCTCAATACCTAATTCAGCTACTGACTTGGTGCATCCATCAAAACTAGGTTTTTGTAAATTTTAAACAATTGTAAAAAACGAGTGATTACTGAATTCGCAAAAAATCGCTTTCAAGTGGTATATCACAAGTTGGGTAGTTCCATTTGAAATTTTAAAGTTGAGGTTGGTGCCCACACGGGTGGCTTTATCAACATCACATTTGCATCAATGCAAAGAAAAATCGACGAGTCACTTTTTTGTATTTTGTGATATATATATTGAGGGTGGGAAGTTTTCAAATGAACACCCTGCACAAAATCAGCATCAGTGAGAAGAATTTCATAGACACACAACTTTTTATTTTTTTGTTCCTATTGTCACTTTTGGTAAGAAAAACTTAGCTTCACACCTTGACTTCTGATATCAATCTAAGGATTTAAGGATTCGTAGCAGTAGCAATATCAGGTGAACTTCTAAAGGAATCCTGTTTTGACAGAAAATATTGGGATAGTCGATTATATTCGAAGCTGAATAATATTTTCACTGGAAAATATCGAAAATATACATAGCAGGTTCCGGATATATACTTAGGTAGGTACTAATAATAAATGTGCTTAGCAAGATATTTTAATTTTGCCCACTTTACAAAATAAAATTATCTCCATGTCTTCATCTCTATAAGATTTTCTGCTTGGCAACTGAATAATCAATATGAATAGTACAACCTCCAATGTACCTACCTATCTATCGAAACCTTGAAGAAAATGAATCAAGTTTTACTACAAGAACGTTTCTATAGATTATCCGAGAAAGGACAGTCACGCAGAGTTGATTTCTATTTTATAAGAGAGTGAAAAAATATTAATTTCTTATAAGTAGTTATACCTAAGTTGAATTACAAAGAAACATAAATTCCAATAATTTTTAGGAATATGTACTCCTGCACCAAAGAAATAATAATAATAAATAGGCCATGGAAACAGATGACGATAATATTCTTTTTTTTATTCAACTTTGGTATTGGTATTACTGCAAAAATTCCATTAAGTAAATTTTGAAACAAATTGTTGAAACTAGAACAATTTTTTTGTTTATTAGAAACAGATTCAAAAGAAACATTCCACATAAGTTTTATAAAATTTAGCTACCAACAAATAATAAAAAAACCTTTTATTTAAGCCACGTACTAAAACAATAAAATAAGTTGGGGTTTTCCTTAAAAAAATTCACTTCCAAATTGCGAGAAGTTTTTGCAAATTGAAAAGCTTGTCGCGCGAAATGTTGATGAAAGTAGGTACCTACCAATTAATTTTATTGAACAGTGATTGGTTGATAAGCCAGGTACCTATTTGCCAAAGTATGTATTTTTTTCTTTACAATTCGCCCGACAAGCTTTTCAATTTGCAAAAACTTGTCACAATTTGGAATTGAATTATCTTATAACCAAAAACCTAAACTCATTTTATTCGTTTTAGTACATGGGTTAAATAAAAGCTGGTTTTTAAAAAGGTTTTCTTTTTATTTTCAATTTTATTTTGTGTCAGGAGAGAAGGGTGGTAAAGAAAGTTAGTCCGCCATCTTGGGGCGGCCGCCATATTGGATTTCGTATCAAGTAATTTACCTTATTGTTTTCTAGCCGTCGAGCCCTTTCATTTGAAACCCATGTTGGATATCAAATAGGTAATCCGCCATCTTGGAGCGGCGGCCATATTGAATTTAGTGTGATGTCACACTTTTTATCGTTTTCTACTCTTCAAGCCCTTTCATTTGATACCCATATTAAGGGGGTTGAAAAGAAAATGTAATCCCCCATCTTGGAGCGGCGGCCATTTTAAAAGCATTACAATATTGGGTATTGCATATTGTATTGTCACCCGAACTAAAGGTGTATGCAAAATTTCAGCTCAATAGGATGTCAGGAAACTGTTCTAATTCGGCTTGCAAGATTCGACCCACACATATACATATAGGTACTATAACAGGGCAAGTTAAATAAAAGCTTGTAAAAATTAGTTGACGCTTAAAAATTGGTGTAAGGGCATAAAATTAAAAAATGTACAACTTTGTCATTTAGAACTATCCTATTTCCTTTTGGGCAAATACCTTATTTGGCATCGCTTTTGAAGCAGAAAATTTCCCGTTTGATGCGGACTATATAATTAGTGACTCTATAATGTTCTTTGCGCCCAAATTTTTTGTAACAGAATATAATATACAATATACAGTGTGTCCACGGATTGAGTGCACGTGGGGTGTAAATGACAAAAAAATTTCGAGTTGAAATTTGACCTTTTGGGGATCAGCTCTGCTTGGTTTGAAACTAATTTGTGACGTAATTTTACTTTCGAAAAATCACGTATCCCTTGGGAATTTTGAAAAAACTAATTTTCCACACCGGTAAAGTGCCCTTTCTGTAGGTTTTACGATAAAATGTTATGAGGGAAACATGTTCAGAATGAAGAACTGAGTAGGTTTGCGAAATTTCGAAAGTCTAGGCCTACTTTGATTTTTTTCTGCTAAAAAATTAAAATGCACAAAAATCAGAGTAGACCTAGGCTTTTGAATTTCTTCACACCTATTCAGTTTTTCTTTGTGAACAAGTTTTCTCAATAACATTTTAATGTGAAAGCTACACAAAGTGCACTTTTCTGAAGAAAAGTGGGGAAAAATGCCAAAAAATCAAAGTAGGCCTAGACTTTCGAAATTTCGCAAACCTACTCAGTTCTTCATTCTGAACATGTTTCCTTAACAACATTTTATCGTAAAACCTACAGAAAGGGCACTTTACTGATGTGGAAAATTAGTTTTTTCAAAATTCCCAAGGCATACGTGATTTTTCGAAACTAAAATTACGTCACAAATTAGTTTCAAACCAAGCCGAGCTGATCCCCAAAAGGTCAAATTTCAACTCGAAATTTTTTTGTCATTTACACCCCACGTGCACTCAATCCGTGGATACACTGTATATGTAGCCTTATTGCTTTCGCTTCAAAAATTGATCTGAATTTATCAGGGGTATAAAACATAAATTTTCCGAGGCTATTATTTTATTCTGAAGAAATGAAACAGAGGAAACTGAAAATTTTTGTTGTCTACCTTATAAATAATTTAATACCAGACAATATTGAGGAGCCTCTGTAATGATCCAAACATAAACGTTTTATTATTTTCCAAGAACATAAGAAATTATTGCACAAACCACGTTACACAATAATCTACCAGAAAATGTACAGTAAAAATTAAATACTGCAACTAGCCATATGCAATATCATAATCAAGGTTATAATTCTAATCACATTTATGCTTGGACTATGACAATAATAGAATGCGTGCTCTTGCAGAATTTTCTAGGTAGGTACCTAACTAATGAGTGACTGTAAGTGTTTTAAAGTTCATTAGACTGTTGGGTTAGATTATGCTTTTGTTTAGCAGGGAAATTCTCGGTAAGAAGTTACCTAATTACCTACGTATAATTGGTGTTGATGAACAATGAGATTAAGGAAGTTGAATTTAGGCCTTTGCAATCAAGATAGGATGCCTCTGCCTCTGTGGGTTTAGTACGACAATAATAACGCGCACCAATTGCTGGATTTACTAAAATCATGCAAATGCCTTGTTATAAATACACCAAAAAGCATATCTAGACAAAGAAAATTGTATTAATATGGTGCCGAGTTTCATTTGTTAGTTAAAATTAATGTGGCAAGCAGTGGCCCGTCAATAAAACAATCATAAATAATCTATGGTGTCGCCTTTTAACACACAATACCAATTAAATTAATTACACAAATTCCTTGTGTGTTGCTATCTCGAAATTTTTTGCGTCACGAAATCAAAATGAGAGATTTCTTATTTTACGAATGGGTATACATTATCTTTACCGAATATTTCAGTCAACGACATATACAATAATTTATAAACAAATTTCTCAGAGATTTTTTATTAAAGCGTATTTGTTATTTAAGGTCATTTGGTTAATAAAATTAGCCATAACAAACGACCATTAATTTCCATGAGAAAATCTATGCATTATCTAGGCAGTGTGAATCCCAATGTTTTTTTTTTGTAATGTACCTAAGCCGAATATATTTATTTTAGTGACAGGTATACATACATCATTTATTATTTTTAAACAATAAAATTTACGTTTCGTTTTCTTCAAAGACCAAAAGTTTGGTGCATTCCCGCAAACTCAAAATGAAGTTTTTGAATATCTCATTTCGTATACGGGGTAGGTTCGAAAATAGAAAAAAGGCTCTAGAGTAAAGTACCCTTATTTTTAATTTTAGATAAAACAAGTATTACCAAAAGTTGTTTATAATTGAAAATTAAGTCTAAAAATGCCGTTTCAAGTTTTTATTCCAAAAAAACACTTTTTCAGCATTTTTTATGATTTAGCCTGTATAGAAAATAAAACCATTTTATTTGATATGTCATATGTCAGTTCGATTTTAGAGAGGATTTATCATAAACTTGAGTGCCATAATTAGGTACTGTTCAAACAAATTAATTGTTATGGAACTCACGTTTTTAAATGAGATGTCCTCTTTGAAATCAAACTGTCATATCAAATAAAGTGGTTTTATTTTATGTACAGGTTAAATCATAAATTGCAAAAACGCTAAAAAAGTGTTTTTGGAATAGAAATTTAAAACTGCATTTTTGGGCTTACCTTTCAATTCTAAACAATTTTTAATAATAAGTACATGTTTTCTCTAAAATGAAAAATAAGGGTACCCTTGAGCCTTTTTTATATTTTCGAACCTTCCCCGTATACGAAATGAGATATTCAAATTTTGAAAACAAAATGAATGCACGAACTTATCAAGAATAAGATTTTCTGATAAATGTAAAATAAAAAAATACTATATGGTTTAAACTGTTGCTTATCATACATATGTCAGCCACATGCACATAAATAAACATTTCCTATTAATATTTATAATCATAATTCCTTTGGTAACCGTCTATATAGTCGAGGATCCAAAGTTCGAAAACAACCAGGCGCACTTTCGCGTTTTAACTACTGATAATATTAAAAATAGTACAAAACATCTAAAAAATATTTTTTATTTGAACGGCGGAATGTGAATTTTATTATATACAGGCAGTATATCCAGCGTCCAGAGATATAATATTTCTAGACTGTGGTATATCTTTGTATAATGGCCATATTGTAAGTATAAACATTGAGTAAAGGAATAATTATTCCTTTACTCAATGGTATAATACAGATAATTTAATCACCTACAGTTCAGACCTCCGGTTAGACTTTTTGCTATTCTTTTATGTAAAAATAGTTAAAGTTGTTAAAAAACTGAATAATCTGTAGACCCTTATAAGGGTTCTAAATAAATTGTATTCATTATAAATTACTTCGATACTAGGTACTCCTGTGACCTGCTTTTTCGAAAAGTTCTATCAGAATCTCTCAACTATGTAGGTATAGGTAGGTAGACTCTAGGAGTACATACATAAAATAAATTTACCAATGTAAGATCTTCGATAACTTCATATACACTTAACATTACTAGAACGTATTGCATTCTTTATTTTTGAAATTCTTAATTGCAGTTTACCAAAATATTTGCGTCAGAAAACTGACCTGTTTATCTGCCGAAGGAATAATAATTATTCCTTCACTCAATGGTCTAACACAATAATAATACTGAAGAAGCCGCTAGCAAATAAGCCAAATATTCCAGAAACAAAGCTAAAATAATTAATTTCTAACGACAAACCATATTATTGATTTTATTTACTAAAAATGATAAATGAGAACCATGCATCTTGTTGAGATTGTGACCAAAATCAGTCTGAAGTTTCCTGTCTCAAACGGTTTGAAAGTTGTTGCGACAACAGATAATACACTTTTTTGAAATTTATTCTATATATAGAATCTATATATGTATAATATATAATTTATATCCTGTACTCAATATTTATCATTTATAACGGTTTTAAGTAAATAAAAATGTGAAATGTGAAAGCCCCTCATAATATAACCCTTGATTCTCTCAGTCTCTTAGAACATGCTTTTGATAACAGTCATTACTTTTATGGGGAAATATCCAGGTAATTAGATAAATATCATGTATAAAGGTAGAGGACTTAGAAATCCTATATTGCTTTATTTAATTTCATATTATATAGTAATAATTAGTTTCGATAGTGCTCAAGTGTTGCTTGTATTTCAATTTGCCAGTGTGTTAGGTATTCTTGTCCTTACTACAAACTCTCTAGTTTTGCAACCACGTTGATCATCCAACGTAGAAAATAATGTGGTATTCAAAAAATGTCAATGTCTACACCGATCAAAACGTGATCTTGAAATAAGGACGCGGATACCGTTTGACATTTTTCGCAATATTATTTTATCATAAAATAAGTGTTTCATAAATCTTTTTCACATAAGGCGTTGACTAATTACATCTTCACCCAACGCATAAGGCCTTTTATCGATAAACTGATCTGTAATATTTCGGTTTAAAAGGTCAAACCAGTCGTTTTCAATGACCGGGCCTATATGTTATTGAACCACAGATAACCGAACTTGAAAAGTATAAAAAGTAAGTTCTGTTATCATAAATTTGTTTTCTAATTTGTTCGAGGTATAGCAACACTTTACATACAAGATATATGTTATGTTGAAAACTTATAGTTATTAAAATAAGACAGATTTAAATTAAAAATTGATTAGGCATTAGGCATAAATAAGAAAAACAGTATTGACTAATATAGGTGATAAATTTAATTTTGATTATTATTGTGAGGGTGAGAATTATTGTTTCTTTGTTAAGTGGACCCAATTAAGATCCATAACTTTGTAGATTAGGTAGGTACCTACTAAACACCCTATAAAACCGTTTAATTTGAATTTGAGGCCGACATTGAGTCATCACATAATAACGCGACCTTTGCTTCTTATTCGAACGCAAAATTTAAATAAATCAAACCACAAAAATGGACTGGCAATAATATTAACGAGATCAACTTTCCAATGTCGTTTGCCAAACCTTGCTAAATTTGCTAGCGGTTCTCCTCAAGCCCACTTTTCGCAATTGAGATTTTCGTTTCGCTTTCCGAAATATTTCCAAGAAATATATTTTATTTTCTGTCTCTCTCGAAAATCAGTTTAAAAATAGACTGTGAACTGGAGAACGAGCGTATTTAACCCAGTTGCCCCGGGAAAGCACATTCACACTGAAATTATTGTAGTTCGGAGCCTATCAGAAAGTGATAACCCGCATAGATGATATAGGTGTTTATAGATAATAATTAGGCAAGTGGCAAGTGCAGTAGGTAGTTATTACATCAATGGTTAAACTGTAAGTTTCCAATTTAGCACATTGTTCTTTGTTGCTTTGTCTCTGTATAGGCTTCTATGTGATAGTATTGAGTCATTAGCTGCCTTTATAACTTTCATTTGTTACAGATATTGCATATATGTAATATAAAAATAGGACATTTTGAAAAAAAAATAACAAAAAATAACACCGACTTCACAAATTTGCCCGTAGGTATGCACAATTCAACTAAAATTTTAGAAATATTTTTTTCTTTCTAAATTGAATTATCTTTGGATTTGGTGACAGTCAAGGCAAGGAATCTATCTAGATATGAATACACCATATCCTACATACATTATAACTTACTTTTTGAAGTCGGTTTTATTTTTTTTGTTAAATTTTTTTATTTCATATTTTTTTGTGAATTATTAAAAATGATCGCAATCGGTCCAATATTAAATTCCATCCCCTATTTGTCCACCCTTAGACCAAATTTAAATGTGACCACCCTTAAGGTAACCCCTTTCTAATAAAATAAGAATCATCCAAATCGGTCCAATATGAACTTTATTTTAACTTTATTTATCTACCCTTAGGGGTGCAATTTTTTCTTTAAATTTAAATGGGACCACACCTAAGGTACCCCCTTTCCAATAAAGAATAATCGAAATCGGTCCAATATGAAATTTCCTCCCCTATTATTTTCCACCCAAAAACGCAAATAAAGTATGTTTAAATTTCTCTCTTTATTTTAATGACAGTACTCACCTCTATGAAGAATAGGTAAAATAGAAAGTATCTCGTCATTCTCACTTATCATTCTCAACAAGAGCGCAAAAGAAAATCAATATTAATATATTGAACCATTGGCCTCATTTTATGGCGTCCTTTATTTTTCAGAATCAAAATCATGCCAACCAAACCAAAGTCGCCGAGCACACCAAAGTCGCCGAAAAAGTCGAAATCCTCTGGCAAGGAACCAATTCTAGAACCCGAAGTTGGCGATATTCACGAAGAGCTCGAGGTTCCCGTGGCTTCCGAGGTGGTGTTTAGGAAAATATGGAGGATACCAAAGTTCCACAAGACTATACAGAAGAGGGACCTGTTGGACAGCCCTGTGTTCAGGTGTTCAGTGAATGGAATGTCCACGTTCTGGAATATAGCTGTCAGATTCTGGAAAGGTTAGTACCTACTTAGATTTATTTTGCTCAACTTTGACACCGTACAGAATGGAACTCACTGTATATTTTCTGTTCAAATTTTGTATATGGGAATTTTGGGGCATTCTGATTAACGCTGTGGGGTCAGATTTTAAATAAAAAAATCGCTAAATGGTTTTCGTAAAAATCGGGGGTATAAAAAAGTCGCAGCCGGCCCTGGATTTGCATTTTGAAAATGGCAAGAAGCGTTTTTTTTTTGAACAAAAAAAAGTTTAGGCAATTATCTCCAAATATGAAGATTTTACGGATTTGTACAGTTTTAAAGTTGGACACCCTGTATATATCGCGATATCTACAAACAAATGCAGTTACTGTCTTTTCCATGGAAATCTATATATGGCTACCGAACAGGAAGACGATTACAAAATTCGCTGAAAGCCTACTTACTTTATCAACAGGTCATTCAATGGATCTGATTAACCAGCATATAGCTATACATATAAAAAACATAAAAATGAAAAATTGGCGTAAACAATGACACATTATTGCGCAGTTTTCACGTTCAGTTCATTGCGACAAGGCGTGCATTCAGCGAATAAAATTTATTCCACTCTGATTTGAAAATGCCAGTTTGTATTTATAAAATAATGCGTGTGGAGATGTAGTGGAAATTTATAGCATTTTAAATTGCTATAAAAGTTTTACATTTTTGCGCACAAGTTGTTACTTTATGAAATATATCTATAGGTGTCAAGTGTCAACTGTCAACGGTTCAATTAACACCATCGCATATTTGGTTCAGGAATGTTAGACAAAATTAGGATTAGGAAAGTTCACTTACTTTCTGTCCCAATGAAGATATACAGGATGATTTTTTTAGGTCTACCACCGCGATTTTAAGCTCATTTCGCTGCCTACAAAAAAAACGTAAGAAACAAAAATGTGACAATTTTGGACAGCTAAGTAGTGCTGCAAAATAAATCGGCATTCATGGCCAACTTGTCGCGCATTATTAAAAAAACCTCAAATCGACCAAAACTATTAATGGCCGTGGAATGTTTATTTTAAGAGGCAGAGGAAAACTTTTATATTGAAAATTGATGGCACTGAGAAGCTTTATCCACCCAGGTGCTCAGATAGTTTCAGCAAATTACACAGGGTCTTCGGCTCTCTTGAGACCATGAACATTTTTGTCGATTTTAGGTTTTTTTTGGTACCTACACCGCGAAAAGTTGGGTATGGAGGCCCATTCCTTTTTTAATGTCGCCTCGCTGACCAAAATTGCCATATTTTGTTTTCTTACATATTTTCTGTGCGGCCCAAAATAAGCGAGAAAATCGCTTAATAAGAAATAATAACAACAAAAAATGCATAGCCTGAAGAGAGCCGAAGACCCTGTGTAATTTTCTGAAACTATCTGAGTACCCTTTTGCATAAAGCTTCTTAGTGCCATCAATTTTCAATATAAAAGTTTTCCTCTGCCTCTTAAAATAAACATTCCACGGTCATTAATAGTTTTGCTCAATTTGAGGTTTTTTTAATATTGCGCGAGAAGTTGGCCATGGATGCCGATTTCTTTTGCAGCATCACTTAGCTGTCCAAAATTGCCACATTTTTGTTTCTTACGTTCTTTTGTAGGCCGCAAAATGAACGAGAAAATCTCGGTGGTAGACCTAAAAAAATCATCCTGTAGATGAAAAAAGACGAACAATTTCCGAGTATTTTTATTTTTGAAAAGTCGACAAGAGCGATTTACTTATTTATTTTTTGTGAAGGTAAAATATCTTATAGATATCCAAAAAATGAGGAAGATTGAAGATATACAAAGTGTCTCACTTAAGAGTGAAACAAACTTATAACTTCTTTAATTTTTAACCGACCAGAACGAAATTAAATAGCAATTTAAGAATTTTCTGCGTTTAGAAAAGTGTGCCATGGAAGTTTTGAAGGCTAGTTGTTTTCAAAAAGTAATCATTTCAAAATAAAATTAAAAGCTACAAAAAAAAATTTTTTTTTTTAATTTTTAATTTTTTTTTTATTTAATATTTTTTGATTTTGACAAAATTTTGGATTTAGGGTTCTGTATCGATTCTGAACAACTTTTTTAGTACATTTTTTGAAAAAAAAGCCTAATATGACTTTCGGATTTTTAGCTTCGATATTGTGTCATCGCAGCTGGCTTTGACTTTGATGTAGACAACTAATTTTTTTGGAAATAAGTATAGTGGCTTTATACAAGACAGTGGCGACACGGCCGCCATGTTTTGTCAAATTAGAGGTGGGACTCTTTAAAAAAAAAGTCGATATTGTGTACAGATCCAGTTAACAATTTTTTTATCGATATGACTATATACAGTGTGTCCACGGATAGAGTTCACGTAGGGTGTAAATGACAAAAAAATTTCGAGTTGAAATTTTAGCTTCTGGGGATCAACCCTGCTTGGTTTTAAACTAATTTGTGACATAATTTTACTTTCGAAAAATCACGTATGTCTTGGGAATTTTGAAAAAACTAATTTTCCACATCAGTAAAGTGCCCTTTCTGTAGGTTTTACGACAAAATGTTATTAAGGAAACTTGTTCAGAATGAAAAACTGGATAGGTGTGAAAAATTTCAAAAGCCTAGGTCGACTTTGATTTTTGTGCGTTATAATTTTTTAGCAGAAAAAAAAATCAAAGTCGACCTAGGCTTTTGAAATTTGTCACACCTATCCAGTTTTTCATTGTGAACAAGTTTTCTTAATAACATTTTAATGTGAAAGCTACCCAAAGTGCAGTTTTCTGAAGAAAAGTGGGGAAAAATGCCAAAAAATCAAAGTAGGCCTAGACTTTCGAAATTTCGCAAACCTACTCAGTTCTTCATTCTGAACAAGTTTCCTTAATAACATTTTGTCGTAAAACCTACAGAAAGGGCACTTTACTGATGTGGAAAATTAGTTTTTTCAAAATTCCCAAGGCATACGTGATTTTTAGAAAATAAAATTATGTCACAAATTAGTTTAAAACCAAGCAGGGCTGATCCCCAGAAGCTCAAATTTCAACTCGAATTTTTTTGTCATTTACACCCCACTGTATATGAAATCAATGAATTGCCAATTTTTTGAGAAATAAACGAAAAAAACCTACCTAAGTGTTCAGTTTCGTTCATATTTTATGATTAGTTACTTATCTAAGTATTAATTTGTATTGGTTCTCATGAAGCATATATGTCTTGAATAGACGAATACATTTTGAGCATGTGTTTGTATTTTGAAAAATTTAGAAATTAAGTACTTGACCTAACCTAGCAATGAACAGAAAACCAGGAAAACCTTAGAATTAATAATTTTCTTCAAATCTGTTGAAGTAGAAAAAGCTCTTGGTACACAACCCTAAAACTCAAAGAATGACTCCTTTTATTTTTGGTTTTTGACACCATTATTTATTTATTTTCATGGATACGATAATAAATTATTCATAAGAAAAATCAAAAATTATATTACAATTTTCAACATCCTTTCCTTTGGATGATTTTTCTTCAAGCCCATTGTTTTAGGTAGGTACATCAAACTTCTGTTTTTGGTTTAAAAAAGGCTTTCATGAATATGTTCGCAATTTGCTCCATGGTGCTTGTTTGAAACCATAAACGCTTGTTTGGAGTCTACAAACTCTATTGGTATCATCTTCATAAACTTTTGGTTGTTTCATGTAAATCTCTTCATCGAGTTTGCGATAGAAGCACATGCTGTCGACAATATCCAATTGAGTCAATTCAATATTTTCACCAGCAGCTATGCTATTGCTCTTATCATTCCAGATTTGACTTCAGGGGACAGGGCTAAACGTTTGGTCATATTCTTCACCTTTTATTTGTGAACAACCTTTGAATACCAACCTTGCCTAGTATTTTTCTATTGATCCATCTGGATTTATCCTCTCCTTGTATATACATTTACAAGATACTATAATGCTTTCTTGCCTTTTGGAAGTTTTCGAATTTTGCTGGTTTTGCAACTTTCAACGATCTCTCAGCTCCATTATTTTCATTTCTTCATGGACTTCAACCCACTAATCAGTCTTCTTTTACGGCCTTTTCCAACTTTCTTGCAACCTTCCCTCACTTTTATACATTTCTTGCATGACAACCATCTAGGTTGTAGTCACCTTACTTTACTTTTCTTGAAGAAAAACACAGATAAAGCGCAGAAATATGATAAGACACACATAAATAATGCGTACAATAAGAGACAACATGAATGACGGATCTGTAGAATGACACCGTCATTATGAAATCGATACAAAAATTCAATCCATTATGACATAAAATATGACGAAACATGTCGGAACCAATCAAAAATCGGACCACTGCTGTCGCCACTGTCTTGTATAAAGCCACTGTAGAAATAAGTAGGCAACAATGCCATCTACCTTTGGTAAAAATTTCGTTCTGGTCGGTTAAAAATTAAAGAAGTTATAAGGTTGTTTCACTCTTAAGTGAGACGCTCTGTACTTTGATTTTTTGTTTTCATTCCAATATGCCTTCCTGGATAACATTTATAAAACCATAGAAATTTTTATTGAGGCAAATTTTGCACTAAAAAATCTTTATCCTACTCAGGCCCTCACGGAAAGAAAGTCACCAACCCCCTGGTAGTGTGCCTCAATCTGACGAGTTGCGAGACTGAAGAAACTGGGCAAGCTAGAGTTAGATTCCAATTCGGGGTATGGGACGCCAGGATACGCCACTGGGAATGCTGCCCCATCTCCAGTGTCGTCCTGAACCTTCAAAACACCCGCGATCTCCTTAGCGTAGGATACAAAAGCCTGGGAATATTGGACACGCATATCGACCATGGTGTGGCAGCTTTTCGATGTGTTTTTTCGTTTTAATAATAGTTTTTTTTTATTTTAGATAAAGACGTACAGATTATGGTGAAAATCCAGATAATACAAAGCGATGAGGAGGTGCATAGCTTGTCGCAAGATATGGCCAGGCTCATGACTGAAGACGAAAGTAAAGATACGATTGTGGAGTGTTCCAGCAAGGACCAGAGGAATCCTATCAAAATTCACAGTTGGATAATAAGGTGTAGGACTAGGAAACTCGCTTTAAGACTGCAGAAATATTCCGATGAAAAGTACAAAGTAAGTCAGTTTTACCACAGAATTTTCTACTAATCCACCCAAGTAACATTTTAAGTTATAATTATTTATCTTAAGTCCAAATAGTTGTATTAGGGTTATAAAATTGTCGCTTAGGGTAGACAAAATAACTATAGGTCTTATAGTAGTTGTTAGGATGTTATATGTTATTTACTCGAATCATGAAAGTAATTGTTCTATAAAAGTCTTATAACAGGCATAACACGGTTACTTTAACGTCAACATTATATAGTCTTTCAAAGGTTATTATAAGGTTGTAAAGAGGTCTCCGTCGTTGAGAATACAACAACTTTTACGACTTTAGAAATATAGTTGTACGACGGTTGTAAAGAAAATAATTTGACCACATTAAAACTTTGTGGAGCGATAGTCGTATAAATATATTATAAGACATCAGTAAGTAGAAGTCATATAGATGTGCAAGATCTTAATACGACATAGAAATGAGAACATGACGGTAAGAAAGTAGTGCACATGCGCTTTAATATTAATTTCAACGTCAATATGACCCCAGTAAGTGGTAATTTTAATAAAATACCTTTATACGACTTTCGTAGGGTCATTAGTAAAAGTGAGGCGTAATTTATTGTATGATACATATTATGATGTGCCATATATCATACAGTAAATGTAAAGCAGTAATAAATGTCTAGAGTATAAAAGCATATCAGCATCTGTTAAAAATTATTATGAGTTTTACAAAAGACTGGGCAAATACAAATGCTCAGGAAGTTATCGACGAGCAGTTACAAAAATTTGGAATTAAATCAGTTTTGTCATACAAATCTTTATTTTTTTATACTACTACTACTACTACTATACTACTAGCACTACAACGAACTTGGCGACGCACCTACCCCAGACCGCAGAAATTTCTAAAGACAGCCCTCCACGCGTATGCGCATATAAATACTTATTCTGTAATTTTGATTTTAGTTTTAGTCGCTTTTATAACCTCTTAATAGTCGTTTGACAGTTTTAGAACTATTTATGACCTCTTAGTAGTTCGACTGAAGTTTTACAACTACTAAGTCATATAAGCACCGTCGGCCATGTTTGCCATCAGAAATTCAGTTAAATAGGACAACCATGTTTGTCTTACGAAAGTGTCAGAACTTCGAATTTAATTTGTGGGCACATATCATATAAACTTGAGTGGAAAACATGTATTTTCGATATATCGAACAATCCTGTACAACTGTAACACTTTAAATTTTAATTTATAGCACGTTCATATTTTACATTTTTTCTTTCATTTCCTTTAATTTCCATTATTTTAAAGGCGCGTTGTAAATTTTCACAGTAAATAAAAATTCGCAATAGATTCCGTTGAGTACAATCGTCAAAAACCGAGATGCTTTATTGCATAATATCACCAACGTATAATTTCGTTTTTACCACTTACGGCCGAGACAGAATGAAATGTCTTCGTATTACAAGCATTACGTTCCATATTTACGACCAATTGGTAATATGAAGGTATTAATAGAGATCTTCACAACTTTAGAGCTACTTCTTTATGACGTTAAGGTATCTTTGAATTTACACAACCTAATGGACTTATAAAAGTCATATCCAATCAAGTCAGATAAAAGTTGTATGAAAAGTCATGAAAACCCGTTTCCAACCGTCCATATTCAGTCATAAAGGAGTTGTAAAAAGGACGATACGTCTATAGACAAGTTGTATTATTGGCCGCAACGTCTTCATGTGTTTTATGCAACTTTAAATGTTACTTGGGCATTGTGTACCTATATAGCAAAATCACATTGGAGGAATATTCTGATAATATTTTTTCAGAGAACATGCATATTGTAGGAATATTCATAAAAACTGTAGAAACATATTATCTGAACATTCAGGCAACATTCAGGTGTTCGCCTTTTGAAGGTATTACTATTTCACGTATTATAAACATTCACAAATATATTTAATGCACGTTCCACAAATATTCAATGTATGTTATATGTATATCCATCTAAAATTCACGTGTACATTATAAAATAAAAAAAAATCCGCCAACACCAGTTTCTGGGTTTGAACCTACGACCACAGACTAACGAGTAATACAGACAATTCCTTAGCGACATGTGTCAAAAGGAGACTCGCTTTTTAGCGAAATATCTTCTAAAGACATGAATAATATGTATTTTATTTGATTTTACGTTAATCTACATAACAAAGAGATTTTACTAGAACCAAATTTATGCTTTAAATACTGTCTGTTTTTCTGTAAATTGAAATGGAGACTCGCTTATTTTTGACACATGTCCGTAAGGAGGCTTCTGTTGCAAAGCTATTTATTCTGTGCTACGACCATCGATTTACAAGTTGACGCTCTAACCAACTGAGCCATCGAGGTACTTGGAAATATTATCTAAAAATAGTGGAAGCTAGAATCTCTGTGACGTCACAAGACTAGGAATAAGTACCGTTTGTGAACATTCATAAGATATTTGCTGTATGAATATACTAATTTAGCACGTTCCAGCAATATTCCAAATTGCACGTTCCTAAGGTGAATGTGCCTGTAATGTACTTAAGTTAAATGTTCAATTTGTAAATATTTATAGAATCACTAGGTTAGGAATATGTTACACAAGATATTGTGGAAATATCCCTTCTTATTCAAAACAAACATATACATCATTTGTACATTCATCTAGTTACTGAACATATTTCGTAAAATATCGTAACCATGTTTTATAAATATGGGGAATATTTTTTGCACATTAGGAACTTATTTTGCATATTCAAAAAATATTAAATGCTATATGGGTAGGTTCTGTATTAATTTATACATGACGTGTGGGAGAAGACAAATAATTTTTCTTCTTATTATTAGATTGTGTTTAGCTCATATCGTGCCAAAACTAATAACTTCACCTCCTTTACAGTCTATAAAATACAAATGGGACATGTGCGAATACAGCAGCGGCCTTACCCAAGAACTTCTCAGGTACATCTACACCGACAAAGTGGACAACACGGAAACGTACGCCTCAAAACTATTACCTCTAAGCACCAGATTCGGCCTTCCCGGTCTAACCGCTCTATGCGAAAGATACTTGATCGAAAGCCTCACTCCAAACAACGTGGCGAACATTCTGCTACTGTCCGATCAATGCAGATGCGAAAATCTTAGGAAAGCAGCCCTGCACTATTGCGAGGGTTCGGCAGAAATTAAGGGCAACGTCGCCGTAGGTAAGAACATTGAGCCGGAGAAATGTTTCCCGCATTTTAAAGTTTTTCTCGCTTTAGGAGATAAGAAAACTTTGGCATGGAGGGTGATGGAGATGGTGAATCCAGATCTCTTCATGGAAGCCTGCGAGAGCATCGGCAGCTCTTCGAGTAACCTGGACAGTCCTGGAACGCCCGGATCATGGAGCGATTAAATTTGCACTGATATTTTTAATTTATTTACGAGATTTGACAAAATGTGAAATTGGCACATTAATTTAGCATTCCCATTTGTTGAAAGCCAAGCTGTAGAATTATATATTAACTGCGCTACAAAAATCTGGCTGAAATATGACAAAGTTTTTTTATATACCTACCTAAAACTGCTGTTGCCATTTTGTACAATTTTGGGCAGTTGTCTACTAAAAATACCATTATTTTTGTTACAAAAGAACTCGTTTATATTATTTTTTTACAAAGATCCTATACACATACTGTATAGGAAATCTCTTAAAATGTGCCATGTGTTAAGCCTTTGTAAAATAAGTAATCTATTAGCACAGAATAGCCACCTCTGGCTATTCTGTGCTATTAGGCTTATGGTGTGTTATTCACACTGCAATATATTGTGTTCTGTGCATGAATATAAACAAATGTATTTTTTAAAAAGAATTATTAGGAATAGGGATCGATATATAGGTAATTATTTTGTATGTGAACAATAAAAATTAAGTAGGTAAATCCATATATTATGTATTTTTATTATAAGTTATATAGAAAAAATGCACTTCAATTTATTATCTGGTTTTGCCTAGAGATCCTTCCAGGAACCCCTTAGTTTTGCCATACCTACTTATATTGGCATTTGTCAGGGACTCTATCCAGCATTATACTTTCCAAAGTGAGGCCTATTCTTTCCTCATTCTAATAGTATCAGCAGAGAACAAGGAAGGGTATCAGTGATGCCAAGTGCCAAGTAGGTATGCCATTTTATTGGTGAATCTGTGAATATAACAGGTACTTTGATTGTTAGTAAAAATTAATATGGTTTCCATGATTTCTAAAAATTAGACTTGACAATGTTGTGTCTAGACTAGAAGAACAGAATATGGCAACTGTCAAATGAAACAAATTTATTGTATAGTTGAAATTTTTAATTGTCACATCCGAGTACCTGGAACTTGGAAAACTTAAAAATTGTGAATTATGATGGGAAATTTTTTGCCTCCTTTAGAATCTATGGCACTATCTATCACATCAAACCTGATGGCAGTTGGACACTGACATATAACATAACCTTGTACCAGCCCACTTATGTGGAGTCAACAGAAAACAAACTTCCCCTCAAGGCTTCACTTTTCCTATGTGATAGACTGTGAAATGCTGGGTCCCCTTATTTTAAAGAGTCCCTGGCATTTGTATACAAAGTAGGTATATTAGCATCTGAAAAATTGTGCCCCGAAGTGGGAGTCACCAAAAGAATATCATAAGGTATGGGATTGATAATTCAGTCAAATTAAACATGAAAAGGGGGTGAATGCTGCATCAAATCAGGCATTTTTGCTTTCTTGGTATGATATTTATATTTATGATGAAAGAGGAATGTTAAATCCAAGTTTTCGACCTCGGCAGATTACCAGTTCATTGTAAAATAATCAAGAAAATTTCGAAATTTTTTATCTTTTTCAGTTTTTGTCGATTTTGACCCGGAATGACTGGTTTTTCATCAAAGAACGTTGCAATTATTTTTGAAGTAGATTAAATTTGCAACAATTTGAGACCCAAATGGTTATTGTAAGTCTAAAATAGTTTCGGAGATACAGCTTTTCAAAATTTGGCAAATTTTTAAAGTTACACGATTTTTAGCAAAATACCAAATGGTTTTCTTGAAATTAGGGTCTAAATTTTGTAAAATTCAATCCCTTCCATTTTTTCTCACTTTTAATGGAACATGTTTATCCCTTGTCTATCGAAATGGATAGACAAGGGTTTATCTGTAACATTTGAAAGCGGTAGGGCCAGTAGGTGAAAATTTTATGTTTTGAATGTTGGGCTCTTGGGCTAAATTGGAATTCTTCCTGAATTAAAATTTTGAAAACCCGTAATATACAGGCAACCCGTTTAACCTAGGGTCGCGTTCAGAGCGAATATAGCTCACTTTTTGTTAACTTCGATCATACCACAGAATAGAACAATTCCCTATTCTGTGATCATACCATTCACAACCCGACTTATATTTTGTGAACCCGACATAAGAGGAGTTGCCAAAGCCTATTCGCGAATTCGCCGGACCTATTATACTCTCCTCCATAAAAGTTATTAGAACATCCCATTAACACTCTCGAATTTTGCAAGCCTTTGCAAACAATTGCCAAGACAAAATAATATAAATTATAACCACAGACTATAACCGTTGATCGACGCTATAACCTATAACTTTTTGTAAAAAAAAAACAGAAATGGAGTCTGTCGTCTCTGAAAAAATCATGCTATACTTACCACTCATACTCATTCAGCAAAAGGCAAGATGCGAGATCCGTTATCCACAAATCATCGATAAATTTTCCAATTCGACTGGTCCATATCGCGTCGAGTTTATTCGACAGTTCGTAGAATAAAATCACAAACATATGGAACGCCGTTTTAACATTTATTATATTATAAATTGTCAAGGTCATTATTTTTACGGTGTAATTTCCATTATGTCATTTGATAATAAAAATTATATAATAAACATTCGATTCTCCGTCTCGCTCTTTCAACAGTCTTCCATAGGCACTCGTCCAAGGTCAATAATTTTTATGGTATAATTTCCATTATCAAATTCGATAATAGAAATTGTATCATAAAAATTGTATTTAATTTATATGTAACAATTTTTATTATGACATAATGAAAATACATTGAATAAAAATTCAAGTCTATTTTTATTATCGGAAAGACCACTCTTTTAACTAGGTAGGTACCATAAAAATTGGTCGATTTTTTATTATCGAAATGCAACGGAATTTTTATGAAAGAAATTAGACGTGTACAAATTAAAATGATACTTGAAAAGTAATTTTTTTTCATAAAAATTCCGTTGCATTTCGATGATAAAAATTCAACCAATTTTTATGGTAGTTAAAAGAGTGATCTTTCCGATAATAAAAATAGACTTGAATTTTTATTCAATCTATTTTCATTATGTGATAATAAAAATTGTTACATATAAATCAAATACAATTTTTATGATACAATTTCTATTATCGAATTTGATAATGGAAATTATACCATAAAAATTATTGACCTTGGACGAGTGCCTATGAAAGACTGTTGAAAGAGCGAGACCGAGAATCGAATTTTTATGATATAATTTTTATTATCAAATGAAATAATTGAAATTACACCGTAAAAATAATGACCTTGACAATTTTATTTATCAGATAATAGAAATTGTACCATAAAAATTCTCGACCTTGAGCAAATGAATTTATATGGTGTTTGATAATGGAAATTGTTCGGTTCAAAAGCCATGCCATTTTGATAATGAAAATTCAATTTTTATGATACATGGCTCCCGAGTATAATAAATGTTAAAGCGGCGTTCCATACAAACATCGAATTAAGATGACGAATACGATACGAACAGAGATATCATATCTCTGGATCCGAATCGTAAAACAGAATCTGCCCCTGAACGAGCAATGTAGCATAATTTCTGAACGCACTCCAGTGCACAGCCCTCGTGCATTTGACATTTGACAGTTTGACAGCGGTTGTGTCCCAAGGTCTCTATGACCCAGGGTTGCCAATTGTACGGTTTTGACCGTATTTGTACGGTAGTTTTAACTAAAGTACGGTATACGGTCCAACTTCAGGACCGTACGCGAAAATACGGTCCTCAGGGGGTCTTCTTCGCCACTGATTTGTGAAAGAACGAAAAGAACATTTTGAGTGATCATCTCTTTTATTTGTGGTTTGCGGGGTTGCTCTGAATTGTGAATTTCTCTGACCTATTCCTACCTATCCTACCTTGTTCTATGGTTCTAACCTCACCTTTATGTTTCGTGATCATATACCTGTAGATCGCTATAGGTAGGTATATGTTCGTGATAGAACTTTCCGTGATTAGAATGTATACTACTTACTAGATTTATGTTGCATATCCCTAGAATTTATGAAGGCCCCTAGAATGATAGGTGTCGGCAGAGCCGTACTCAGAAAATTTGATGTTTGGTTAGGATATTGGCATTATTTTGTTTTAATATCAGTATACCTTAGATTTTCTGCGATGTACAGTGTCCTTACGCGAAAACTTCGACCCCTTATTATTTCTCTAATTTTTGCAGAGAAAAAAAGATTTATATAAAATTTGCTAGGTAAGTATTGGGCTTTAGAGAGGTATACTTGTGGTTTATACAAGGTGTATCGTAAGAGTGTGACAAAGACAACTGCCTAAAATAACAACTAGTGCGACAAAGACAACAATTTTCTTGTTTGTTATTCAGAAATTGAGAGGTATTCAGAAATGAGCCTCACTTGGGGATATGGCGTTTCCATTTCAGTTAGAATAGAGTTCAGTGCCAGTGAACAACACAAGAAAAGAGTCTAAAACCAAGGCCAAGCCTAAAAATCGAATTTTTGGTAAAATCAACTCTAAACTAAACATTAACATTTCTGTTGTACGGTCCTGGCGGGGAAAATACGGTATTTTAGACCTTCCGGTACGGTATTTTCTGTTCCAAAAGTTGGCAACCCTGCTATGACCTTAGTTTGCCACATCGACCATCGACGACAGAGTAGTCAGAGACACTTTATATATAGGTTGTCAGAAACACAGATTACCCACTTGCCAGAGAGCAAATTCGGATCAACGTGAACCACTTGTTGAATTTAAAAATGACCCAAAGCGATTTGAAACAATTTGCACTTGATTTATATAAAGTAAAAGGTGTCAAGTTCGGAGAGTTTAGGACAAAAGTCGGTTTGAAAACGCCAATATATTGCGACTTACGTGTAATCGTAAGCTATCCGGCATTGATGGTAACTATAACAATAATTAAAATTATAGCTAAAACAGTACTAAGCACTATTTATCATAATATACATTATGTATCTCTATATATATGCACTAAACCTATCCTAGGTATATTCCAATATAACTTACATACAATAGCCCTATCATAGTTGACTTCTTTTTAGGAAAAACTTGCTGATTTAATTGCCGAACATACAGAAAAATTCAGTAATGTCGACATTATTTGCGGAGTCCCCTACACTGCCTTACCTATAGCTACAGTTGTGTCGATGAAAACAAAAGTCCCTATGATAATGCGTAGGAAAGAGGCCAAGAACTATGGAACCAAAAATTTAATAGAGGGAGTATTTAAGGAGGGTGACAATTGTCTCATTATCGAAGATATTGTTACATCTGGGAGCAGTGTACTAGAAACTGTAAGCGACCTTAAAAAAGCGGGTAAATATCTACATCATTCTCAAATAACTATAAGCACACATACCTAGATGAACTATCAGAAGCTTTTATTCACAATTATATGGTATTATCACAGTATATTATATTAAGCATTTATTTTTTACTAAGCGGATATTAATACGTCTGATGTATATGAAAGTCGGTACATCTTGCGCTCTCATTTGCGAGTTGAGTCACGTGACTTCTTTGTATACGTACATTTAACACCATACACATCTCAAGTTCCAGAGTAAACTTATGTGAAGATACGTCGGAAGTGCATTTATGATAATTCCTGTATTTCGATATTCTTTTTTTCGTACGGCAGCGCCCATCGCTGCCGACTGCCACAATATGATGCGAATGCCCCCTCTTTTTTCATATGGCAGCACCTATCGCCAAAAGAGGAGGGCATATGCCTAAACAAATTGACTTATCATTAAGTTTCACGTATCCAACCAAAATTCAGGACTTTTTATTGGACAATCTGTGATATTTGGTTAGGTACGTGAAATAGTTTGATGATATTTTAATTTATTATTATTTTGGCATAAACTTTGCATCAAACGTAACAGAATTTTAATGTGTGAATATCATTTTATTTAAAAAAAAGTGAATAAAATGATAAAGCTATAGTGATATAAAACGAAAATAGTTTTTATGTCGGTACGTCATAATTTATAGACCGGGAGATATATAGTGACAGATTTTTGGACGTGATTTTACTCAGTATGCCTTTCAAAGAGCATTATGTTGCGTATATTCTTACAATAATAAGGTATGAATCAGAGAGTCATCCTGGGTTCTTCATATGGAAAACTGAGTTTTCATTTATTTTGTTGTCACGTGAACTCGTATTTTAATACTTAATTTTTCCTCGTTTCTGAACAGGCTGCCAATGACAAGTATGTAAGTTCTTGTCATAAAACTGCTGAATAAAATATGGCAAACCATTTACGCATGTCCAAGTCCAAGTACACTTTACATCGAATAAATCGTTTAAATGATTAAATAACATTCAATTTAAACTGTACATGGACATGCGCAAACGGTATGCCATCCTTCTTTCAGCAGTTTCGTAACAAGAACTTACACACTTCTCATTGGCAGCCTGTTCGGAAACGTGGAAAAATTAATTATTAAAATACAAGTTCACGTCACAATAATAGCCCTTTGGACCCACAATAACGATATGCCTATGGTTTTCCGAGGAATTTTCTATTTTGTTCTACATTATAAAACACAAGGCAGCCCGATTAAATTCATATCAAAACGCATATTTTTCGAATAAATGAAAACTCAGTTTTGCATGAAGAACCCAGGATGACTTTCTGATTCATACCTTATTATTGTGGGAATATATGCAACATAGTGGCCTTTGAAAGGCATACTGAGTAAAATCACGTCCGAAAATCTGTCACTATCTCTCGGCATTGAGTAAAGGAATAAATTATTCCTTTACTCAATGCTCTCGGCCTATTACAATTTTCCCCCCAAGTTTCGAACTTTTTGGAGGACACACAGGCTGAATAATAATTATTCTTTATCTTTTGTATGAAATAAGTACATACCTATAATAACTATTGAACAAACCACAATAAACCACTGCCAATCTATATGTTTCACATAAAATAATCTTGTTTTATAGGAATAAAATGCACAGATGTCATTGTGTTTCTCAATAGGGAACAAGGGGGTGAAAAAATATTAGCAGAAAATGGGGTAAAAATGCATGCTCTGTTGACATTAACAGAGCTTACATCTATATTAAAAGAAGAAAAATGCATTGACGATGATCTGGTAAAATCCATAAAGTCGTATATCGCTGAAACACAAGCTTCCTCCGATATACTCAAAAAGCCTTGTGAAGGTAAGAACATATGAAAAAAAATTATATTTCCCTCAACCTAGTTTCATTTTTAGATAGACTAAAATTGCATTTCCACAAAAGAATACACTATGCCAAAAACCCAGTCGCCATAACACTGTTGAAAATCATGGACCAAAAACAGACAAACTTATGCGTGGCAGCCGACTTGACGGATTCGACGGAACTGCTAAATCTTGCCGAGGAAGTGGGGCCCCACATTTGCGCCCTGAAGCTCCATATAGATATCTTAGAAGACTTCCACAAGAATTTAATAGGTCCACTGAATGACGTAGCGAAGAGGCATAAATTCGTGCTATTCGAAGACAGGAAATTTGCGGACATCAGAAAAACTGTGGAACTGCAATATAGTAGAGGTGTTTATCAAATATCGTCATGGGCCAGCTTGGTAACTGCACATGCTGTGATGGGAAAAGGAGTTCTCGATGCAATCAAAGGTATGTTTAAGTTCATTTTCATTTCATTCATTTATTTATTATTCTCAACCAACTTCACGGTTCATTATAGAGATGACAAAACAATTTAAAATTAAAAAAAAACTAAATTAATGTAATTAAACCAATCAAAAATCACTTTTTTCAATGAGATATTTCTTAAGTTCTTTTTGAAATTTGGTAATATTTGATGTCATTTTTAACGATTTTACGTCTTGTACCATGTTCATGTATTGCACCATTTTTAACAAAGTTTAGGTTTGAGTGTTTCTTATTTTTTATATCAGAGTGTATAAATATGCAAAGTTTTAATTTATAAATACAACACAGATTTAAATAGCGAAAAGGTTTATATATGTTTGCTGTAGGTTCTAAAAATGGTAGTCTATGCATACATTTTATAATTTTGTTTTGTAACACGCATAATTGTTTTAAAACTCTACAATTTGCAGAACCCCAAACTGAAGTTAAATATTGTAACTTTGAATGAATTAAAGATTAAAGCGAAATATATATTTCTTAAATACTTCAGTGGTATACAGGGTGTAACTTAAGTACGTTAAAATATTTCAGGGTGTTGATCCTCAGCCAATTCTAAGAAAAAAAGTTCATATAAACATGTATCCAAAAATTCTTCGTTTTCGATATACGGGGTGTTAAAATTCTCCAAAAAAAATCATCTTTTCCCTAGTATTTGAAATGTGAAGCAATTCTTATTTTGAGTTAAAATTAATTGTGTTGTCTTGAAACCTCCAAAATTTCGTCTTTGATTGAGTACAAGATCGTAATCTATTCCCTAAGCTTTTTAAATACACGACATTTTTTTGAAAGTACAATGAAATAAATATGAAAAATCAAATTTGCCACGAAAGGACGATAGATACAAAAATAAGTCGAGAGACACTTTTTGTTCAGAATTAAATGCTCCATCCAAAACTGCTAAGTGCCTTAATTTCGTACAGGGCCGTATTAACTTTTTTCTTAAATTTGTTGAACGACTTACCCATATCTCCGCCACTGGTTCAATCTAGAGCTTGAAAATAACACATTTAAAAGTGTCCTGCCCAAGTATGATGTGCTCCAAATTTGGTTACAAAAGCTCTGCAAATAAAAAAGTTATGGGGAAAAGACTATTTTTTTTGGAGAATTTTAACACCCCGTATATCGAAAACGAAGAATTTTTGGACACATGTTTATATGAACTTTTTTCCTTAGAATTGGGTGAGGATCAACACCCTGAAATATTTTAACGTACTTAAGTTACACCCTGTATAATTGCGAATTTTGTAAAAAATGCCTACTAGAGGTGATATAAACTTAGAAGTAGATTCTATATGTTTTATCCAATTTAAATTTTCATCAATTTGTAATCCTAAAATTTTATAAATTTACTATAATTTATAGTTTTATTGCATAAAGTTATGGGTTCTATCATTGAGTAAAGGATATATATTTATATAATATATCCTTTACTCAATGGTTCTATTTTGTTCTTTATTGGGCGTTTGGAAATGAACATAAATGATGATTTGTTAAAATTTAGGGTCAGTTTATTTGATTAAAGCCAAATAATTAAAATTTTTAAATCTTCCAAAATATTTGACCGAATTTCTGAAAAACTGCCCAAAATAAATAAGAGTCGTATCATCAGCAAATAGTTTTACAGTTCCTCTGAGTTTTAATTTCGAAATTGAATTGATGTAAATTAAAAACAAAAGAGGGCCTAATACTGAACCTTGGGGTACTCTGTAAATTAAAAACAAAAGAGGGCCTAATACTGAACCTTGGGGTACTCTACAAATTACCTTTTCTTCAGAACTTACGATATTTTCAATTTGGACATACTGCATTATCTTTTCCAAGTATTTTTCGAACCAACAGTAAATATTTCCTCTAATTCCAATGTTGTTCAATTTTCTTAACAAAATTACATGATCAACTGTATCAAAGGCTTTAGTTAAGTCTAAGGATAACAAACAACATTTTAGATTTTGATCAACTTTTAACTGGATGTCTAATAATATCTACTGCTGCAACTTCTGTATCTCTAGACTTTCTAAAACCAAATTGACTATTAAACAGTAAATCTTTACTTTCTAAATAATTTGATAATTTATTACTTATGCATTACGTTTTCAAAAAATTTTGAAAAAACTGGCAATACTGATACTGGCCTATAATTGTTTGGATCGCTAGTATTGCTAATTTTTAATATTGGTGATACTCTACATAATTTCATTTTTTCTGGACATATACTAGTTTTAAATGACAAACATACTATAATAAGTGCTTCAAAATTGGTATTAACTGATTTTTGACTGCTTTAATAATTTTGATTGTAATATTATCATGACCACTGGCCTTTCTTGAATTTAGATTGCAAATAATCTCTTCTATGCCTTCATTTTTTACCATTACGTCATCTAGAAACATGGAGTTTTCCTTGGCAGAAGTGCTGTGTTGCCGTATTTCAAAGGCGACGGTAGACGCGACGATGTTGAAAAAAATATAATAGGTGTTTTATCACACCGCGTTAAAAATAAATGATAAACAAAAATGGGTAAGTGGTCCCGTGGTGCGAGCTTTATTTTTTCGGTATAACAGAGTTCAGAAATTCGGCTTCAATATGATAAAACTTGTATTCGCCAATAAACAACGACTACTCGAATAGGAAATCTCGCTACGCTGCCCGCATTCTTTAGAAACGTTTTCTTTGGTGGCTTGGACTATATCTATGACATAATTTGTCGCGAAAACTTCCTCACAGTCTCCTCTCCGCAGGCAGCGAGGGCCTCGAAGACCGCGGGGTCTTCCTCCTGGCTCAGGCCAGTTGCGACGGCGACCTAATAAACTCGGACTACACCCGAGCCGCCGTACAACTGGCCGCCGACTATGCCGACCTGGTGACGGGCGTCGTTTGCCAAGAGCCCCTGTTCCCGGACCGGCCCGGTTTGCTGCAGCTGACGCCGGGTGTGCGGATGGACGCGGTCGGCGACGGGTTGGGTCAGAGGTACGACACCCCCGAGCGGGTGGTTCTGGAGAGGGGGGCCGACATTGCCCTCGTCGGGAGAGGGATCACGAAGGCCAAGGATCCGGGCGAGGCCGCACAGACGTATAAGAAATGTCTGTTTAAAGCATACCTTAAGAGAGTTAGTAGTTGAAACGTACAGTATTGTATATATAGATATAAGATATACAGTGATTTTCGTTTTATTCTTTATTCTCATATAGCCGTTTTTGAAGTTGTCTAGATATTGGTTGAAAAGAGCTGCTCGCGTAGAAATTTTGTAACATTATATTAATCTATTGGAATTATAATTATTCCTTTTTGAAATATTGACCTATAAGTATAAGCAAAGATCATAAATTATGATCATATGATCATATGACAGATTTAGAAGACCCAACGCGTTGGTACATGTAGGATGTAGGTTAGTTAGAAATACTTTTTACATTTTTATTACTAAATCTAAATAACTTCTTTATCTGTACTGGAGCCTTTGAACATTGAATTAAATGTTTTCTCATTCTTCCTGCATGGGAAAAATATTCAGCTTTACAAAATTCACAAATAGCATATTTTAATTTTTGGTCACTTTTTTCTTGAGGTAATTCCAGACTATTGAATTTTGTTTGGCCATTTTGCAAAGTAGGTCACAGTTCGCAATATTCTTGGTTAGAATTAGAAACGGTTTTGTAGCTTTATATAGGTTATAAATTGAGTTTTTTTTTATAAATGACCATAAATGCTCACAAGTGACCACATTTATATAAATGATCATAAATGCTCCAAAACTGCTGGACAGTGACCAAAAATGGCAAGACACTTTTAAAAATGTCCTGCTTATAAATGCTCATAAAATGCTGAAAATGCTTCTGCTCATAAATGCTCCAGCCATCTATACATTACAACCTATATATGATATAATATATTCATTCAAACAATTGGGCAAAAATTTTGTTTTAATTAATTTTAATTTTGCACAGTTTTGACAAAATTTGATATGATGGCATTACTGCAAAGGGCGCAAAATTAAGCCTGTAATAACAGTGTTGCGAATTGGTTTATAGGCGTAGAAGCTTTTTTATGGACTAGATGTGCCAAATTTCTATGCCACTGGAAATATCGGTTTGAAAATTAATAATTTTGATTAACTTTTGTTCCTTCACCTTCCCTTTAAAACTATAATTTTATTAGTGTTCGAGTTCTTTGTAATTATTAGTTTCCATGTTTAGATTTTTGCTCATTTTTTATACAAATTATTAAAAACAATAAAACAACACTTTTTGGATTTAAGAGGGGGTTGCCGACAGCGAAAGTGACGTTAGATTTCGTATTTTTTTAAGGTGTATAGCATAAAATCTAATAACATTTTACCTGGCAAAAATGTAGTACAAACATCTCTGTCTTCATTTTAATCATAAGATCTTAAAAGCATATGCACTGGAATTATTATTTTTCCCAAGGTTTTCATAACCTGTAAAACAAAACACTACTTTTAAGATCTCATGATTAAAATGAAGACAGAGATGTTTGTACTAAATTTCTGCCAGGTAAAATGTTATTAGATTTTATGCTATACAACTTAAAAAAATACGAAATCTAACGTCATTTTCGCTGTCGGCAACCCCCTCTTAAGGATAGACCGAATTGGGCTGAATCAAAGTCTAGAGAATAGTATTCTCTAGGCTTTGGCTCAATGTATCCAAATAATTAAAAATAGTAATAATAACCATAATAATAAACTTATTTTGTATGCTAAATATCTCTTTTGTTTGTTTTAGAAGCCCCATTAAACTGAACTTTTTGATCAAATTTTAGTGCAAATAACCTTTATCCATCTTTTTTAGAAACATTCTTTTACAAGATTTTTAGCAAACTTCTAGAAAACTGCCATTTTGGAATTTTGCCGATTTCGGGATTTTTCATTTTTTTTCTAAACACGATACTATCGATCATATTTAATGTGAATCCATTGTGATTTCTATTTCAATATACAGGGTGTCCTGAATTAAGCCTGCCATAATTTACCAGCGTGTTCGGCCACCCAAAAAATGAAAACAGTTCCTATAAACAAATGCCACCTAAGGGGACTATAGCCTCTGAAATGGACACTTTGACAAACGGTTTTTTCTAAATATTTCGAGAATGAGCAAAGATAAAATTCTGACATTTGATAAGTGATAATACCTGTGAAATTTGACATTTACCCATAGTTTGACATTCTTCATCATAGGCGTCAAGGGGTTAAATATACCCAAATTTTTTTGTGTGTGCTTTTTTCCCTAGATTTCTTGCTTGTAGATATAAACATTTAACGTAAAGGAATAATTCTATATTTTACTGAGTGGTATACCTATCAATAATGAGGATTTATTTCTTTACTTGATGGTATACATACATTCAAAAAATATATGTTCTGGAATATAATTTTATTAGTAGAAACATAGGTAATTTTTCAACATTGGACTAGAAATTTACAATTTTACTACACTTGCAGTAACTGCAAAAAATTGATAGTTTATATAAAAATAAAAACAACAAATAAATATACCGAAAATATAACGATTATTTATTTCAAAGAAATAATAAATACATACTAGCAAAACATATAAATAATTAAATATGTAGGTGCACAAATAACATTTGAAATATTTAATATCTATTTAATGTTAAGTAAGTTTTAAACAATAATTTAAAAGGATATTAGTAAATAAAGGTACCTATTGCTTTGTAAACATACAGTTGCTGCTCTAACAAAATTATTGTCTCAAATTAAATGTACAAGTACTAATTCGTTTAACTGTGAAATCGTTCAACAATGAATTTACCACGAGCCTTCTATTAGTTGCCTAAAACAATATGAGTATATTATTAGCAAGTAAATCTAAAAATAATTTTAACACCACACACTTATTAGTCTACGTCCACATCTTCCTCTGCCAACTGCTGGAACCTAGGACTCCTCGAAGTCACCCTGAACTCCGGAGGCATGTCGTAGCACTTGCAGACGCAGCAAGACGGAAACCTGAACCAATCCGAGAAGATTCCCCTACATTCGTTGTTGGGATCGTAGGCCAACAACCTGTGGAGACGGTATTGCTGTTCACACCTGCACCCCTCTCTGAAAAGTATTATTTAATTTTAGGAAAACGCATTTTGCGATGGCCCCACGTTGGAAATGTTCATGCGGGCCAATGCCGGTTTGCCAGTGAACGGCCGTCATTGGTTCACAATAAGAGTAGTTGAACAAATAATTGTGATAATGTGATGGCCCCACGTTGGAAATGTTCATGCGGGCCAATGCCGGTTTGCCAGTGAACGGCCGTCATTGGTTCACAATAAGAGTAGTCGAACAAATAATTGTGATAATGCGATGGCCCCACGTTGGAAATGTTCATGCGGGCCAATGCCGGTTTGCCAGTGAAAGGCCGTCATTGGCTCACAATAAGACTAGTCGAACAAATCGCGATGGTTTACCTGCAGTACATTTGCCTATGTTCGAAAGTGCATTTCTCCCAATGGACGTATTGTTCAAACGGGTACATGTTGAGCAGGGCAAGCACCTCGCCACGAGTGTTGTTTGCCCAGAAAGGTGCCACGACTTCTTCTTTAACCGGACACGCATTGCTGAAAATTACAAGTAACAAAAAAATAAATAACAGATTTTCGAAAATGCAGTTCACTTTTAACATCCTGTAACTACTATTTACTCTAGAATATGTCAAAAGATCATATTCAGGGCGTAACAAAAATTATGGTCAATACTATTGATATACGGTACCTATTATGTTCATGATACCTACTCTCTACAGAGTATTGAAATTTCCGAAAAAATCTAAACTCACCGCTCCACACCAAATTTTAGAGATATAATATGAAGAAGTGAAATACTTAATAATTATGTTTTACTCCATAACACACTACCTATATCAATATTTGATAATCATTTCTGTTGCACCCTATATACAGGGTGATATTTTCTAAAATACATGAGTTTTAAAAAAATAAAAATTTCCAGTGGAATATCATTTTTTGTTAAATAACAGATTAGCTCACCCTCACACATTCCTCAACGAATAGTAATAAATTCCTTATTATGAACTTAAATAATTATATAATTATTAGAGCCCCATAGAAATTAATACTAACTTTAATGCCCTGTACAATGAAAACCATTAGGTGTTCGATATATATTTATAGGAAAAAAATCATGTTTTGACCTTTCTATCGATTCAGATAAAAATTGGACAAAATATATACAATAAGAAAGGTATATGCCCATTATAAGAAAATCATGAGAGAAATCTAAATGCCAAATTTATTCAATATTTATGTCACTTCATTGGCTTTTGATTGGTCCCATATTGGCAAGATCTAGTATCTATTGGTTTAAATTCTGATGTGAAATGTTCGCAAAACATTTTTTACAGATGATAAGCTGCATTTGTCCAAAAACAAACACCACAAATGTAAAACGAAAGAGAAAGACACATCATTTAATGTCCCGTTAGTTTTGAATATTACAATATTACAGGTTTATGAATATTAAGTAGGGAAGAAGAAATGCTCAACTTTCATTTATTCAAATGAAACTCTCAGATTTCTTAATACCTTAAAATATTCATCTGCACTCATCGGTCAAAATTAGTTTTTACATGCTTACACTTTTAGTGTCACACAGGATGAGATTTATTTTTCTAATAACTCAATTTGAGTAATGTCTTTAAAATGCATAGTTATACTTTTCCCAAGAAAGAGAAAGTATCTACCTAGATAAACATCGTCAAAGAAATTCCATTTTTTAATCACACAAAACAAAACTTCATGGTCCATTTTATTTAACAGTCATTATCAGACGATTAGCTTTATTTTCAACATGGCTATTTTAGTATAACTGTATCTTGAATAGAAAGTGATAATAGGCATATTATGTTCACCTGTTTCAGACCTTCATATAATTGAAGTGACTCGCAGATTTTTGAATGGCTCATTCATTAAAAAATAGGTTCTACAGATGAGATTATACTAATTATTTGTCGTTTGAGGATAAATAATGGTACTTGACAATATTTTCTTGATAAGTTTTTCTATCATTTAATTTTTAAAAAGAGATTTTATCCACCTGTCTAGAAACACCTCCGAAGAGATACTTTTCCGCACTAGTGCGGAAAAGTGACACTTTCTAAACTAAAATGCGTGCGTGTACTTTTCCACACGCTTGTAGATTATTTTAAACTTCAAAGACATTTTGGTACTTATCTGACAAAAAAATTAAAAAGTTACGACTATTATACAGTGGGGTCATTTAAGTGTGGAACATATGGGACTTTTTTATTAATTGGCACAACGAAAATACATATATTCCCGGAAATTGTTGCATGTTTGATAATCATATTAGGCGCACTTAGAATGGCTGCTGGTCAAACAGCATACAGGGTAGGTCAAAAAATATAAAAATTGCACAAGAGTAAAGTACCTAGGTACCCTTATTTAAAAAAATTGAGCAAAAGGTTATTAAGAAAAGTTGTTTAGAATTAAAAGCTATGCCTAAATACCAAAACATAGTCTCCTAAGAAAAAAAATTGTTCGTCAATTAATTTCCACACTTTGTTAATAAACATTTAAAATAAAAAATTGTCACCTTAAATGAGAGTTTTTTAATATACACATTAGCATTACTAATGTTTTACCTTGTTCAGAAGAATTTTTGCGAAATTTTAAAGTTTTGATTAATATCGTTGAAACAAACATGAAGTTTTTGATTCCCTAAAAAAATTATAAATCTAAGTTAATTTTACAAATATGCTTGAATTTGAACAAAGTTATGCGAAACTGATCTAATTTTGATTCATTTAAGGTGACAATTTTTTTATTTTAAATGTTATTAACAAACTGTGGAAATTAATTGACGAACAATTTTTTTTCTTAGGAGACTATGTTTTGGTATTTAGGCATAACTTTTAATTCTAGACAACTTTTCTTAATAACATTTTGCTGAATTTTCTGAAACAAGAGTACTTTACTCTTGTACAATTTTTATATTTTTTGAACATGCACTAACTTTCGGGAATATTTGTATTTTCGTTTTGCAATTAATAAAGAAAATCCCATGTTGCACACTTAGATGACCACACTGTATGTTATAAAATAAATAATTAACAGTGCATTTTCATTGCAAAAAGAGCAAACCCGCTAAGAAAGAAAGATTACTAACTTTAAACTTAAAGTACTTACACGCCCTTCAGCTTGTAGTTGTAGTAAACCTTCTTCTTGTTCTCGTCTTCCATATCCTGAAATAAAACTGCACCAGCTTTATCACCACCATTCCCAGTCGAATCGGAGTGAAAGCCGTCCTTGATTTCTTCGACAACGGCTTGCGCCGTCTCCCCTACTCTATCAATGCTCTCCTGGTTTGCTGTCGTTGTCTTCTGGGTGGTTGTAACCGTCGGTTGTGTCGTTGTAGTCGGTCTACTCGTTGTTAGTCTTGTTTTCGCAGTTATCCCCCTCGTCGGGGTTGTTTTTGTCGTTGGTTTTTTGTCTGTTGTTTTCGTCGTTTGTTGTCTCGTAGTAGTTGTATATTTTGTAGTAGCTGTCGTGGTTTGTTCGGTGGTTGCGTCAGTTGTAGCTTCTGAAGTTCCCTACATTAAATAATCGATAGACTTTCGAAATATATGGTCAGTTACTAGAGTAACCCAAATATGCAACACGCATATTTTGCATATTTAGCATATTATATGCGTTTTTTAAATATTTGTATATATCCTTAAAATATGGCATATTGTGCATAATTGAAAGAATTTAGGATAATTTAAATCTTTGGCAGGGGTTTCATTCATTTTTGGAAACAGGGGTCCGTGTCTAGATAGGTACCTGGTTTTCCCAAAATAATATAGGTAAATTATAATTTTATGGGCACTAATCCTGGTGATCTGAAAACGAATAAAGTAGGTATTTATACCTATTTAATTAAAGTACAATTATTGAAAAGGACATAATACATTATAGACAGGTAAATATTTATATACGAAGGATTTCTGCATTTTATTTCTGATTCTGAAAAAAGTCTTCCTTAAAGCGCCTTAAGGGTTCAATTCTACAAAGAAAAACTACCAAACACTCCTCTTCCACCTCATCCTGTTTCCTGTTATTACAAGATGGGGCACTTGGTTGGAAGCTGCATTTTTTTATTGCGAGACTTTTTGCCAACTGAAAGATCTAATTTCAGAATTTTCGAACGAATCTTCCCAGTCCCTTACAGATGTTAAACAACTATTCGAAAACAAGAAAATAAAGAAACAACTTTCCTTTCTAAAAGCAAATTATAGCTTTCTTTCTAAAACAGTAACACAAATGGAGGAATCTAATTTGCCATTAACCCGAAGTGTAGAACTGGTAAAACAATCTAAGGTTGCTTTTCAAAATGTCACAGGTAAAATCGGGGACAAAATATTTCAAAAATTTAGAAATGTGATGGAAAAAAATAGTGGGTTTCAGTTTCTTAGACAAGTAGCAAAAATTTTAAAGGGAGATTTTACCGAATCCATCGATTTGGATCCTGTGATAGTGAGCAATTTTAAAAGCGCATCTCTTACATCGGTTGATGTGGAAAGGAGTTTCTCCATTTATAAATTTTTATATTCTGATAGAAGACAAAATTTTTAATTGAGAATTTTGACCAACATTTAGTGGGTTATTGTTTTTACAACTAAATTTCAACCTGATTTTTATAATTTATAATAAATGCATATTTAGATTTAGTTCAATCGCCGTGTATGTAGAACATTTAAAATAAAATATTCTTACTTTTACCGTTGAGTGAGGGAATAATTTTACTCAATGCTTTTAATATGTATAAATGCATTTAGAAATTTGTATGTACATTATATACATTATACACAGTGACCGGCAGAAAGTTGGACACAAACATTTCTAGCTGCTAATCGAACAAAATTAAAGTTTTGTAGCAAATTCATGTATCATCCGATAATAAGTTGCGTTTACGGTATTTTGTTTTTTGTAATACACAGGGTGGTCAAAAAAATACAAAAAAGGTTAAATTTCTTCTTTTTTTTACTTGGTGGCCGTGACTTTAATTCTGACATCCACTTTTAATTCCAAACAACTTGTGTAAGTAACTTTTACCGTATTTTAAAAAATAAGGGTGAGTATTTTGACATTTTTGAATCTACCTCGTATTCAAAAAGAGACATTTAAATTTTGATATGTGCGTTTTGAGTTTGAAATGATGCACCAACTTTTATCAAGAATAAAATTTTCTGAGAAATTAATAATAAAAAAGTTTTCCATTTGTGTCCAACTTTCTGCCGGTCACTGTATATGTTTATTTGTAAATGAAACAATAAATTTATATTTTTAAAGTATATTTCTTAATTTGCATATTTTCAATATTTTCCTGCATATTTTGACTAAATTATTTGCATATTTATGCCCATATTTTTAAGGTTTCGACTTGCATATTTGGGTTACTCTTATCAGTTACTTATTTACCTCAACAGTACTTGATGCTGTGCTGGTTTCTTCGGTGAATCCGTTTAATCCATTACCGTCCTCTGTGGTGGTGGTAGTCTTGGGCTTCTTGCTGGGAGATTTTTGGGTGGTGGGTCTGAAGTATGGCGTCTTCAGTGCCGCCAGTTTAACGGCGATGGCGGGCTGTTCGCTGAAGATGAACTTGGTGTTCAGCACGTCGTCGTTGGTGACATCTTCCCGCAGAAATCGGGCTTCTTCCATTAATGGAATTGAGTCAGAGTAATAGTCTGGAGGTTCTTGCTGCTCCAGTTCGTTGTCCAGGTCTTCCGGGTGTAGTTGGTATCTCGAAAAGGCCCTATAAAGTGGTTACCATAACTACATATACTCTTTAATTTAGGAAAATCGTATACAGCGTGTACCTGGATTGGTGTTGCAAGACATATTTTTGCCTAAAAAAAGATGAATTTGAATGTATTCAGAATTTTGCGCCCTGCTGTGTCTGAAAGGAATTAAAATAATGACAAGTCGAATTCCCGAATTCATCAATTAATTATTTGTTGATCAAGGCTAACGTATGCCATGTTATTAAGTACTAAAAAATTGCACTTTCCGGCAAATCTTCAAGAGCACTTTTTTCTATAATAAGCCGAGAAAAATAATTATTAAAGATGTAATTTTATAGTAGGTACATATTTTTTGTTAGAAAATAATTTTACATAGCCTGTGTTGCTTACGCCACTTGCTGATTATAAATCGAGAAATATGTCTTCAAATTAACAAATTTCGGACAATATTAATGTCCAAATTTGGTTCATGTATATCTTTTATTTTAGGAGATATTAAAAAATTCTATAATAATCGCAACTTTAACACCTTGTATGTACAACGAAAACGACGATAGGTATTATTTTATAGGAGGAAGTCATATTATTTTGTAATTTTCTATCGATTCTAGATGTTTTGCAGATACAGATATAGATATGTACAGATATACAAAGTAATTCAGTTTTATTCTGGAAGACTTCAACAAGTAGGTAACTAGTAGAAAGCTATGAAATGAAACTATTTTGGGGTATAAGCAAGTGGTGTATATAAAATATATTTTATTGTTTTATAAAAAATGGATATTGTCCTCTAAAAAAAGGTTGTTTTCCATAAACAATTTCCTTGCTTTTTTGTATACATATACCATAGTTTCAAGGCAAACTTAATTTTTTGGACATTAGGTACTCGTTTTAGAAACGTGAAAAACCATAATTGATGGATGTAGAACTGACAAGATACACAGTGTATATAAATTTTGCACGAAACTTTTTTCTAATTTAAAAAATTAGGGTGTTCCTCTTGGATAGAGTGATGCTTCAAAGAGTAACACTCTCCCTTATTTCTTTATATTTACATATTTTTTACCCCCAAAAATGCCTTCCCATGTGATTTTTTTTATTGGCGCTTTATAAAGATACAGAGTGTGGAAGTTTTAAAAGATATGTGGACGACTGAATATATATATTTACCAAAGAATGGATATTGAAGTCATATTCGGTTAACGATATTATCGGTATAGATTGACATCATATCAAATAGGTACCTCAAACAACCAGTGCCGGAGAAGTAGGTTCTTATTAGTACATTTATTATTAGAAAAAAATTACAATTGACACTTTCTTATAGGTTGCTGTTCCATAGCTATTTTCGATACATTAATGAAAATGTAAAAAGTTTATCTCATTCTGACATATTTATATTGTTGGAATCGGGCAAAGGCCTAACCTCACATAGGTACCTAACTTTTTATTCCACAATTTAGAAAAAATTACATAGAAATACATTTTTGGGGTAAAAAAAAGTATGAAAATATAAAGAAATAAGGGAGCGAGATGTAACTCTTGGATGGATCACCCTGTACTTTACAAGGAACTCGCTTAATATCCCCAGTAAGCAAAATATTGTATATCTTGATCGAATTTAGTTTATTATCCAATAAAGATGTCAGTGATGCAAAATAGAAATCCACAAAAGATGATTTTTTCGGGATTGCTTGGGGATTGCCTCCTGCGAGTGTCCATATGTGTCCAATCAAAAGATTACACTCGAACTTCTGGTACGAATTGAGCTGTAGAGGTTGGTTTCCTAAAAACATTTTTTAATAAAAGTTGTAGGGGATCAAATTCTGAACAACTTCTCATAAAAAAATTGTATCTATAATACTTAACGAATTAGTCAGCGCATAATATACAGGGTGTAAATGAATAAGTGCGAAACAATTCAAGTGGTGAATCTTTGAGTGATTCTAAGACGAAAAGTTTATAAAAACATAGGTCCGGTAATGCTTCCTTTTCAAGATACAGGGTCAGGGTGTCAAACTCTTCTTAAAAAATCGCTTTTTCGTAAATATCTTAATAACCCTTTAACCGATTTTATTGACATATCGTAGTGTTATTTATGGTAGAAAGAGGCTAATTTAGCCCCTACTAGATTAAAATTATTAAGTACATAGTACTAGATTAAAATTATTAAGTACAGTGGTGTCCCGAGGGCACCATAACCAATAATTTTGAAAAAAATTTCCGCCACTGACTTTTTTAAAACTTTTTTTCGCATTCAGCAACTAAAAATACAACTTTTTTGTCTCTTGAATTATTGTCGTATCTCGCTTCGTTTTTGAGAAAAAAATAAAAATCACTTTATTGCATGTCTCCGGGACAACATAATAAAAAATTAAAACTACCAATTAACAAAAACTAGGCTATACCCGATATTTTTTCCATATTAATAGTTTATTCTAGTCTTAAAAATTGCTATAATTGGTATAAAATTTTTTTGTTTTATTATAATAATTATTAAAAAATGTTTGACACCCTGTATTTTGAACACGAAGCATTAGCGGACCTATGTTTATATAGACTTTTGGTCTAAGAATCACTCAAAGATTCACCCCTTGAATTTTTTCGCACTTATTCATTTACACCCTGTATATGACAAAAATTCCGCACGTCGCAGGGGTGGCCTCATAAACAAAAAAGACCTGAATAAAAGTTGTAGAGGAGTAAATGGGGAAAAGTTGTTCAGAATTTGATCCCCCTACAACTTGAATTTTGCTCTAAAAAATGTTTAGGAAACCACGTCTATAGCGTTCACGCTCAATTCATACTAGGTATGTATATAGAAGTTCGAGATATTTTTAATTCGTGAGTTCGAGTGTGATCAACGCACAGCACTCTTTTGTCTATGGTGTGATCGTATATAAGCCGAGCACAACTTTATACCGGACAATTAGATCTTTTTTTGGAATGACCTTTCCCAGTTGAAAGTGAAAAAAAAAATGTAAGACGCCACCCTCTCACCTTGGCCTGAATCCCCTCCACCTCTCCTCCTCGTTCTCCACCCCCGCCTCGTCCTCCATCTCCTCCCGCAGCACGCGCCCGTGCCCCTGGTCGCCGTACATCCGCCGCATCAGCCCCTGGTTGTCCCTGACGAACCGCCTCACCGCGCCCCAGGGGTACGCGTCGCCCGCCTCGGCGCAGTAGTCGTCGACGGACAGGTCGCAGGGCGGCTGGCGCAGGCGCGCCCCCCTCGCCCGCTGCTGCTGCGGCCTGTCGCACGCGCCCCCGTCGAAGCCGAACTCGGCCGGCGACGCTGCCCGCGCGTACAGCTGGGGAAGAGGGCCGTGTCGGAGTAAAAAAATAAAATGTAAAGTAACATATAAAGAATAACTAGTAACTAGATATAGGAACATCCCGATATGTCATTCCAAAAGGTGTTTTCATTGTTACATTTCTGTTTCTACACGCCCAACGCGACGAGCGAAGCGAGGTGCCAAAATTGAAGCGCGAGGCCGAAGGCCGAGTGCGGCAATAAGTCGAGGGGTATCCATCGCGAATGGGACGTGAGGCCGCGAAGCGGCCGAACTTCAGTGGCGACAATCCACGCGCGAGTTACCTTACGAAAGCATGGGGGTTTAAGTTTAACGGTATGATGTCAGATTTTAAATAGAAACATCGATAAATGGTTTAAAATGAGACACTGTATTTATGGACCAGCGTATGTACAGAGCAGCTACACCTGTGCCTTTTGGTCTGTTCCAATGACGTCAGAACCTATAGACAGGTTTGTTTTGATAAACGCTTGACGCCCAGAACTAATCACAATCTAAGCGCTCCATTAAATTATTCCGAAAATGTCGTGAGATTGTCAGAAATTGCACCTTTTTGTCGAGCCGTAGCGAACTTATTTCGACTCTGGGCTCGGAGGTTGGCATCGTTAGACCATTCCCCGAGTCTTCAGGTGAGGTTCCGATGCTTCCGGCGCCCCCAAAAAAGAAAAAACACGCGATATCTAAGTGTGATTCTGGAGGAACTATAACCGGGAATCACCGGGTGTATAGGTGGTTGATGGTTGACTTTCTGTCTTTGTTTGTAGCATGTTTTTAGAGTAGTATGGATATAATTAATCTTGGAGTCAAAATAAAGGGCATTTTAACAATGGGGCACCACGTCTATAGGTTTTGACGTCATTGGTCTGGTCCTACCACTTAACATTATTAATAACAGAAGGGTCACTTGTCGCATCACTTTGATCTCGGCGACTCAAACGCTTGCCGCCCAGGAAACGCTTCGTTCCTGTCACCTTCACCATTATCTCCCGTCTACTGAACTATAGATGAACTGCGTCTTGCATGATTTCCAGCGGGGACGAGAGGCAAGCGGTAACGACGGTCGGACTGCCTGGGCCGTATTGAGTAAAGGAATTCCTTCCTTCAATCTATTTGCATGCTTATGTTGTTTACCCCATGCGGTGCGTCATTTACTCTGACTGTTTACGTGTGTATTTTTCGTGTTTTCAAGTGTTTTTTTTTAAATTAATTTATAACTATTTATAGTATTTAGGATAATAGTGACAGACACAGGAGCATTATGTTCGCTAAATTTCCCTTAGATGTTGGTGGACTACAAACGTGTGCATTTTTATGCTTTTGCTCTCTATCCTTGGTTATTTTTCTGAGGGAGTAACACATAGCACATTATTTGTTCCTGTCGTACAGAAACATATGACCCGCTCTGAAATTTACAACCTGATTTTTTAATTACCCTATGTGCAAATCTTCGGCGATTGTACGCGCTGCCGCGTGCCGTCGTCCATCATTGAAAGAAGCAAAACGAATAATTCGGCGAAATGTGTGTCAGTGGGTTATTTTGTGTTTTGTATGCAAGAGCTGCACTATTGCTTTCACGCAGTCTGTGTGTGTGTTTGCTCAGTTTCCTTTCCCATCTTATTCCTTGGGGCTTGGGGCCATCATCGTAAATCTCGGAAAGCACCAGTAATTGGCGATGTTGGCTCATAAAAAGACCACATTAAAGTGGTATGGAATAATGAAACTGCCGTGACGGTCTTGTATTTACGTTCTAAAAGATTGTAATTATGGACTAATGTATATTTTAGATACTAGTAATGCAAATAAAAATGTCTCATATTTCTTTTCTCTTTACACACTACCAATAACGCTTCTATGATATACAGGTATGGCCAGTGTCAACTGCATTCTTGGATACCATAGAAAAGAATAGGGTAGGTACTTGACAACGTTTTTTTTTCTCAATGATAATAATAATTGATATGGATGGATATCCAGAATGCCTTTGGGCCATCTGATATTGCAAAAGCACAATAATTATTAACTTTCACATAATTTAATTTTTAAAAAGAGCGTAGCTCAACTCAGCTGGAAGATCATAGACATAAAAGTTAGACTGACCACGTTGCCAAAATGTGCCCTATTTCCGAATCAGTGCCGTCCGTCACACGTGTTTTTAAATGGGGTAAACAATAAGGCCCCAAGATTCCAAGAAACTATAGCATCGAGCTACTTTTAAAATGGTCAAATTAACAAATAAAAACAAATATGGGTTATTCATACGTACGAAAGCGTGAATGGCACGAAGTAATAAAATAATTCGTGTTTTTTCTAACGATATTAAATTTGACACAGCCTAATAAATTCGCGCATCTCATTTCGAGATAATTATTTGAGGTTATACTTTTTTTCACGCAAAGGTTGGCATTCATATATTTGGTATGCTCAATCACTGTCTGGTTTTTAATTTCTCCAGGAACACATTTTTTGAAAAAAAAGTTTATTTAAAGAAAATTAATAGGTAGGTACCCATACCTACAAACTTCCTACTGGTTTTGGCTGTAAGATTGCGTTCGTGATATTAAATTACGATTTTTTTTCAAATAAAAAATATTGACGGCATTTTATGAAGGCAAACAATCGGAAGAAAACATTTTGTTCGTTCACTACATTGTTTTTATGAGCACCTACCTACTTGTTTTTAAGTTTACGAACGACGATTTGTTTATGATTACGTAAGCTGCAACAATTTCATAAAAAAATCTTGCTGGTACTAGATAAAGAACTAGAGGGTAAATGCCCTGAATATCATATTTTACCTTCAATTTCTTCTGCGATAAAATGAAATTACTAATGCACTGTTGCAGATCCTTAATGTATATCGAAAGCTGATGACAACAAACTTTCATTTCCTTCTAAGAGAAATTCCGGACCTTCGCTTCGGTCTTCGAAATACATAAAATAGTTTAGCTGTTTCTACTTAGAACAATAATTTATTTATTATTTTAAGTGATTCTTTCTGGTTTTAACCTCAAAAGAATGTCAATTTTTAGAGACGGGATCAAATATTTAGTTTATTTCCCACGTAAATACCCCATTTTCTTCAAACTTTCAAACGTTGCTAAAGTAAAGCATTACATGTTATTATGTGCTTCAATAAGAATACTAAAAGTCCATAGGTATTTCGGTAGCATAACAGTGAAAGTATTTCTATGCCTCCAATCCCAGGATTCCAATCCCGGGATCTCGGGATTAAAATATTATCCCGGGATTTCAATGTATGTAGTTAGCCTTTATTTTTATAATATGCATGTGCAAAAACTCTTTTCTAGTTGATTATTTCGGTTCAGAAGATATTTAGACAGGAAAATATTTAAAAAAGTATGAGAATATTTGTCGTTGATTGGTAATAAGACCTTTTGAAGTCCATCATATCAGAGATCTTAATTACCTGGTAAACGGATAATAATCCGTATTTACGCGAAGAAAGGAAGAACCGGCGTGAATGAAGAATCAGATGGCCTACAGACCCAAAGCGTATAGCATAGGCGCACTTGCCAAATTAAAGAATTTTCTTCCTGGATTAAAAGATAATAGGGGAAAGGGAAGAGGAACAGTCACTATCAATAAATTATTGATATGAATATCAAGAACCAAATTTAGTGGGAAATAAGCCATTTTTTAAGTGTGAAGACTCTTTTTATTGGTGAAAGCTTTCGCAGTTGTTTAACTGCTTCTTCAGTCACTAATTAAGTGAGTTCCTAATATAATGTAAAGATGTTAATGTTTGAATTTTGCATTGGACAGGGCAAAAGTACAAAATTTTTAAATTTAGTTTTGACAAAAATCTAGTTCAATATGACACTTAAAAATTTTTAAGTGTCATATTGAAAATCTAGTTCACTTAAAAATTTTTAAGTGTCATATTGAACTAGATTTTTGTCAAAACTAAATTTAAAAATTTTGTACTTTTGCCCTGTCCAATGCAAAATTCAAACATTAACATCTTTACATTATATTAGGAACTCACTTAATTAGTGACTGAAGAAGCAGTTAAACAACTGCGAAAGCTTTCACCAATAAAAAGAGTCTTCACACTTAAAAAATGGCTTATTTCCCACTAAATTTGGTTCTTGTTGTTTAACTAGTCAAGCCACGACTACCCCTCCTCTTAATTGATATGAATATCTATTGATAAAATAAAATAGAAAATGCATGTTGATCAACAATTCAACAAAATGTAGTTTGTGGTGTGTTTTGTGTTACTGTTTAGTTTAAATATAAGATACACAAGAAATTGGACTTGATAGTGTTCTGGAATTGTTTTGGTTTTCCACAGAGCACAGAGCTACATAATCGTACATAATTTTAGGTATGTATTATAATTAATATTTGTTATGGAACTCTAATAAATTCAATATATTTAATAAGCATTTTTGAGTCTATAAACAGTATTTACGATGAAGTATTTTACAAGCAGTTCTATAAAAAAGCCTCGTCTAGATGAATAACGACCCATAGCTGTTGCCTAAAAGCAATGACACAGCCGACTCTAGGAAAAGCCCTGAAGTTGAGAAAGCTGGCAACATGGCTTGCGGGTCTGCGCGGCGTGGCCTGTCACTCTCTGTCAGTTGATTTTACAAGAAATTTACCAGAATTAATTTGTGTAGTGCGGGTAGCGCTATCGTCGCCAGATTGCTACGACGAGGCAGTGTGTCTCTGGGTGGAAACAGACAGCCCGAAGTGCTGGCGACAGCTTTTTTAAGAATTTGTTTTGTTTGTGCAAAAGTGAAACATTTCTATAAAAGTTCTAAGTGAACAATCGTTCCTTTACAATTTCAAGCCTCAAGATGCCTAGAATCGCCGAGGGATGCTAGAACTTAGTTATATACCTGGGTGTGTCAAATCGTAATAATAACTTGAAGTAGCTAGGTTTCCTTTGCTTGACGGCAGGCGGTAGGTAGACTTGTATTCGTTTTGGGCTTTCCAAAGGACGAACTAAAGTACCCTTTAAAATTAAAGGAGCTTTCTAACAATCCAAACATCGTTTAATATTGTTGCAAAAGTTTTTTTACCTAATTTTAAAGTCAAAATATATTTTAGTTGAATGTATTATGAAATTGACCCTAACTGCCATTACAATCACAAGAGATATTATTCTCCTTCACAACATGCAGTTCTCTGTTCGCTGTTGTTTGTATTTTTATGAAAATTTAGCCATAAGGGAAGATAGGTGATTATCATTTGCCTGACGGCGCACTTTGCGAAAAATTCTCACAAAAATTCGACTTACAACAAAATGTAGTTCCCTCTATTTGCCCAAATCAAAGATCACGAGAATATTATGATCTTTGCCCAAATTTACCATATTGTATATTGTAAGACCTGAAGATGGCTATTGTCAGACGAAACGTACGTAGCAATTAAATAAAAACTATTGAATGGTTTCAATGTTTATATGGTCGTAACCCAGGAAATTGATCAATTAGCAATATTATTTGTCGAAAGTGTACCTGTCCACCCCAGAAATCGTACTTATTATTACTTATATTATGTGTATATTTTGTTACTTGTTACTGCTTTTTTGTCTGTTAAACAAACGTACCTACTTACTTAGGTATCCAATTAATTAAACAAAGGTCACAAATGTATCTAATTACAATTAAAAAGAGGGTTGCACATTTATTAGAAAAAGAACTAAGCCAAAGTGCAGACTGCTCTAGACTGCATAGACCCGTTGAGCCGTCCCGCCGCGGCGTTGCCACATGTTTGCACAGGGCTTGTAAAGTTTGAGAAGGTTGTGGCAGTGACTTATAGAATTCTATAGGCACTGCTACAAGTGTGAATGGTTCCAATCCAAGGCGACGCAGACGGGCGTCTTCCCACAAATAAAAATAGCGCCCGAGGCAAACCTATCCAATCTAGTCCACGTTTGCCCACCTGATTAGTAGGTGTTTTACTTTCCTTCGGTCGGAACGGTACCGTACGCCCATGCGGCAGCAGACAACACAGAAAACGGTACCCGGGCAAGACGCTTTTCTCACGCCGTCCGCCGCGGTGTGTGATTATCGACCTATGTGGTGGGCCGCGGCCGTGCAAGGTGAAGGCGAAGAGGCCCGTACAATAATGAAGATGGTGAAAAAGAAGATAGTTTTTTATTCCCACAAGTCTGTATGGTACATATGAAGTCACTTGGAACGGCATAAAAAAGCTTGGGCGGCGTTTGCTTTGTAAAATAAGACAAGAGTCTTAGGCGGCGCGCGGCCCTTAATAATATTATAAAAATTTTATTTAAAAAAGAATAAAATAAACTCTGAAATAATTCAAACCAAAGCAAACCAATAATTTTGTTTCACACAAAAATCTATGCACGGCACTGGTTATACTGGCCTACGTCGAGACCTGCTCCGTGGATCTCCGAAACGCCGACCAATCAAATCGCTACGCTCGCTTTCTTATTGGCTGCCTCCTTGACTAGGTCGACGTCGACCTCATAAAAACCTTTGAATTTTATACTAGTGATTTCTGCTGATAAGTCTGGTATATTTACCAGTAGCAGAGCGTGGTAAATGCTATGAAATAGATCGCGCCCCGTATATCACTGTGTTCCAAGTGAGTTCATTTATATTTTACCAGGGTAGCTCGAGAACAGGTGCCTCGGCAATAAAATACCAGACAAAACATTTTTTTAACCATATTAAACCGAACCTGGTATTAGTAGTAAAAGGAGATGAAGGAGACAGAGAAGATAGATATTGTAGTAAAAACAAGTGACTGCATGCTTGCCTAATATAATATCACCAATACTTGCATGGGTTTACACTGTTCGACGGCTGGCCACTTGTGCAGCGAAATGCGGTGGATAGGCGTGCCATAATTTCACAGATCTTAGGATATACTTGCGTAAATAGTTATAATCGATATGGCTTTTTAAAGACCTTTTGACAATATTATATGGTGCATTAACCTTTACGTTGTGTCTGACAATAAACTTTAAAAAATCTTAAAAGTGAAATATTATTAGGTACTTATGTTTGTAGATTGTAGAATATGTATATTTTCGAAAATTGCATGACGCTTATATCCTATATTCTTTTTGTGACGCCAATTAGAGTTTCTATGCCGTTTCAAGTGACTTAATTTAGCAATACTATACCAGTACCACTAGTCATATTATTGTTATGATTTTTTATTAACGCTTTTTCTTTAAGAACCAGGCGAAGGGCACTAAAGGCGAAGGGATTGCGACATTCAAAATAGCAAGACATGAATAAGCGCCTATACTTTAGAAAGCTGCAAATATAGGACTCTAATACCTACAGGGCGAATCCCATAAACGCTTCAATTCTGAGATACTCATTTTAGGGCTCAAATTATTTCCTACAGTTTTTTTATTCTTTGTACATACTTTTCTAATTAGGTATAGATAGAGCGTTGGGAGCCTGAAAAGTGAAATTAGACTTGAAACCGTAACAGATAAAAAACCAAGAAATGAGAGTTTTTGCTCAAAACAAATTTTGCAATATTTAAAGTGTTGAGTTCTATAATAAGACCATTCAACTGTTTTGGGAAGATTCCATGCCACATTTGACTCTCCAGTTGGCCTTTATTTAAATTCCCTATTTTGCTCAAATTTGACACCCTGCAAAATGGAACTCCCTGTATACTGCCCTCGGCTGCAGCTGCAGTTTCTTCGGCAATTTTCCAGATGTGTTATTCACTCAATTGTCCATAAGGTCAATTAGTATGAATATTTGAAAATAGAAATATATTTTTTTAAATATTTTGAAATAGTCGTCTATTTTTCACTTTTTGTGTCTGTCACGATCTCAGAGCAAAACGTATATTTTTTACCTATAATAGGTATATGTTGTTGCAGTTCCTTTGAAAAATCGGCTAATAAGACGTTTTCCCAAACGGAACAAGGGAAGTAAAAAGCTTGTAAAAAAAGTATCACCTTCTATATTTACAAGCTAGGTAAATGCATATTATTTTTTGTTAAACTCATCATTTTTTATTTTAGAATTAGTAATGTAATATTATCCCTTGTGACAAGTATTTTTTATATTTATTTTCAAATTTCTAGCAGTTTTCAACAGTGGCGTATCCAGGGGGGGGGGCTTTGGGGACTTTAGCCCCCGCCCCTCCGAAAGATCTTCCGCGTGGTATTTATTTCTAAATAAAATTAATTTTAAAACAATAGTTTTGCCGTAAATATTATCGAAGAATTTTTTTAAATAACTTTACATTCTGGTTTTCAACATAGAGTCATGGATTTCGCATATTTTGAAATTCTCTTACATTTTTCTTTTTAAAAAATTGATTTTTTTTAAGTACCTATAGCTTCACGCCTTGTCTATCCGTACCTAATTGATGATAGTTTTTATAAGTCAGTTCCAAAACCGTTTTTAAAATTTGTTTCACACATATATTTTTTTTTCAGAATAAAAATATGGACATTGTTACCTAGGTATTTAGTGCTTACAATAAAGCTGTTACACGAAGCAACAAAAAGCCTTCAAAAAATAAAATCATTGCGGGAACACGAAAACTCGAAATACAATTTCGAAAAGGGGTTCTTAAATATGGGACATACTAAGATCCAATTATGACCGAAAACTAGCTTTTTTTATGTTTGGGAACATGGCCGCTGTGACGTCGTCATCGATATTATTTTCCCAGAAACATACCATTTTTTCCCTACCTATTGTACTTCCTTATCATTCTCAACAACTTTTGTAGAAAAAGATTTTCTTTATCTTTATAATTATTGTTCATTTTTTTTTAATCATTTTCTGAAATCTAGCTCTAGCAGATTGTCAGAAATTATTGAAGAGTAATATGTTAGGGTGCCTTAACGCACCCTTAAATTTATTCAACTGGATTTTTTTTTGTAACAATCAATAATAGCAAACACTTAAGTTAGTAACAAGCACAATTCAAAAATTTAAAAAATATTTCAATTGAATCAATTTTGCAGTTTCAAATAGCCCAAAGACACATGATTTCCTATCATAGTGTTCATTTTTCAAAATACACTCGAAATTTTCGTATACCTACATACTTTGATATTTCTTATGTTTTTTTAAAATATTAAAATAACGTGACATGTTCCTATATTTTGTGTAATTTAATTATTTTTTAATACGATGGCCAATCGATAAGACTCCTTAAAAAGGGCCCATGAAGACAATTTTGGCTTATTTGGTTTGTCAATAATGTCATTTTTTTACACCCTTTACAATAAAGGCACAACAATATTTTTAGATAGCTTGACTTGGTTGATTTTAAAAGTTATTAAAAAATCCGTTTTCAGGGGCGTCCTTTAGGGGCTTGTATCTCCGTAGGTTGGCCCTCTGGGAACTTTTTTATAGGAACTTGTCATGTTGTTTTAACGTCCGCTATGTATAAATCTGGGAGATTGTCCACATATTCTTTGACTCCCTGTATGTTGTATATGTATACGTAATACATAAGGAGGTACCTAAATCCTGGTTCATTTTCCATTCCGCTCCCAAAATACCCAAGTTCAACAGGTACTTACCAGCAACACGAAGCAGCGTATTATCATACTGCGCTGCACCACCCCCGACTCATATCCGTCCGGAACAGTTTTCACACCCGGCGCTATCCGTCGCGCATCTTCGCCGCGTGCCGCGCTTTCTCCCCTGCCGGTACCGCAAGCTCGCGGTCGGGTACCACCGGTGCCTCGCGTGACCCACTGGCGGGCCGCGGCGCGTCAGTCAGCAGTGCCCCGCCGCCGAGCGGTCCATTGGTGGGGAGGAAGTGGGTCGCCGGGGCCCCCTGGGGGCGGGCGTCGTCCTAGAAGATGGTACGGAGGCACTTTTGAACGTCCTCGAGATTGTCCATTGTCACTGACTGCGTTCATCTCGACGCGTTCGATCCGATTGAGAGAGGTTCGAATTCACTGGAGCGGACTCAGATAGACGGCGTAAACCCTACAGATTGAAATTCAATCATATTTAAAATTTCAAGTCAAGCCGCTATTTACAAACAGAAGTTGGCCAGAATGTGCACCAACCTACTGTGGAATAAGTATAATAAGATAATGTTCCTATAGAGAGGATTGAAAACCGTAGGATTCAATACTGATGATGTAAACGTAGAATTATAAAATATTTGACATAACTCAATCGGATCCATTTCAATCCGATCGAGTTGTCACGAGATAAACGTAGTCCATAACAGAACTTTGAAGTCTGACGGGCTGGTCGCTGGTCTGCTCGCATAATATGTATAGATATACTAAAATCTCTCTTTAACTATACAAATTGGGATTTGTGTGCGTGAAGCCTAAATTCTGTTGATTACCAAGGTTAGTACTAAACCATAGATAAAGGATTTATTACTAAACGAACCTTGGTTGTTAACGGCCCTTTCCACCATCAGCTATGGCTATGAATAATATCAATATGGCCGCCGCTTACAGTATTCTACAAGGCCTACTATAAAGACAGGCCCTGGCGCACAAAAATCACGTGACCACCTTAGGCCAACGTTACATATCATTTGTCACATAACTGAATGCGGCAGCTTGGGTTTTGAGAAGTTTTCAATGTTTAAAGTGTTTTTAAACGTCTTAGTTTATATTTTAGAAACAAGTTTGTGTCTAGTGCGCATGTGTCCTAGCGGAGGGGAACCGCCCAGGTGTCATTATGGCCTCTGGGTGTCTGGGTGGGAGTCGTGCCGTCCAAGAGTATTGGTGCCGCTCGCACCGACGCGACGCGACGCGTGAGCGCTGTAAGGGGAATTCTCCCCCGAACCACAGAATAGGGAACCCGGAATGGACTATTATGGACATGGGACAGTATTGGACAGTGGAGCCTGAGACACAGAGGGGTGAACTGCTTACGGGAGATCCGCGAGTTCAGACGATCCGGGTGGCTAGAAGCCGTTCCTGTTGACCACGTTCGGGTTTGTGTATTTTGTATTCACCATTCACCTTGTGCGAAATAAATCAGTGTTGTAACGTACTCGAGGATGTTCGTTGTCGACCCACGCCCTGATATGGTTTCTATTCGGTCTCTCACCCTGCCGATCAACTGAGACCTACTGAGGTTAGTTTCATTTTTATTTCGTAAAAAATATCCTAAATACCAAATATTGGGTCTGTTTATATTATATTTATATACATATTACAAAAGCCAGGAAGAAAGTGTCGCCATAATGGATTCGTCAAATCCCAACTGAGATTTAATTTTATATTAGATTTAATTAGTTTATATTTTAGAAACAAGTTTGTGTCCAGTGCGCGTGTGTCCTGGCGGAGGGGAACCGCCCAGGTGTTATTATGGCCTCTGGGTAGGAGCCGTGCCGTCCAGGAGTATTGGTGCCGCTCGCGCCGACGCGCGAGCGCTGCAAGGGGAATTCTCCCCCCGGAATGGACTCAATGGACAGTGAAGTCTGAGACACAGACGGGTGATGCTTACGGGAGATCCGCGAGTTCAGACAGTCCGGGTGGCTGGAAGCCGTTCCCGTTGACCACGTTCGGGTTTGTGTATTTTGTATTCACCATTCACCTTGTGCGAAATAAATCAGTGTTGTAACGTACTCGAGGATTTTCGTTGTCGACCCACGCCCTGATACGGTTTCTATTCGGTCTTTCACGCTGCCGATCAACTGAGACCTCGTCAATATTTACAATATACCTACTGAGGTTAGTTTCCATTTTTATTTCATAAAAAAATAACCTAAATACCAAATATTCGGTCTGTTTATATTATATTTATACATATTACGGTTACGTTATCTGTGATATTACAAAAGCCAGGAAGAAAGTGTCGCCATAAAAAACATTTGTTTTGCCTCGGGATGAAAATTTCCGCCAAAAATAGATTCGTTAAATTCCAACTGAGATTTAATTTCTAAAAAACCCTTAAGTATGTGTGGCTAACACATTTTCAAGAAAGTGAAACCATTAAAGTGGACAAATGTGTTGTGGGAGGAAAACACCTATAGAGAATATCACCTAAGCTAAAGGAAGGTGATGTCCCAACAATTTTTGAGAAGTGCCAAAATATTGTGAGTGCAGTGCCGTTTAACTCTCAGCCTAAATCAACTGAGGCAGGTTGAAAATTTTGAAAAAACAACTAGAGAAAGCTTGGATGCACAAAACCAATAATGTAATAGATGAAAGAAAACTTGCCAAATTGTTACGAAATTTGTTTTTTCTACTTGTCTCCAAACATGCCTTTCATTATATAGCACTAAGTTGGTCACGTGACTACGCGATTATGCGTTAGCGCCGTGGCCTGTCTTTATCGTTGGCCTCGAGTATTCTAGGGACATGAAATATTTACCTGTCATAATCATCTAGTATACGTATAAATTTGAAGCACCGAAAAAGGCTATAGTTTCTCTGTTTGAGGTTACGCCTGTGTCGCAAGTTCTGACATTTCTGCCAGACATATGCTAAATACCCCCCTGGACCAGAGATATGGAGGAAGAGAATGCGCTTTGACCTACTGCGCATCCGATTTTTCGACTACACAGGAGGGCGCTTCGACCGCCGCCATTTTAACCCAGTCTTGTCTTGTAGTTTGTTTACGTTTTGACGTGCTTACTTCTTAATTGCTTTTTTAAGGTCTTTTTCGTGTGTTTAGCGTTTTTGCTGGCGTGTTTTTGTAATCGTGTTGTGTTCATTAACATGTCTTGCTCTGTAAGAACATGCACAAATTGCAAAAGATTTAGACCTGAAAGATATATATATCCTTCCATTAGTATGTTGCATTATTTAGGATAAAATGTATTGGTGGTGCTTATTCTAGAAATTCTAGGTTTCTCAAAGACCGGGACCTTTATTTGGCATTGTTAAAAGCTTTAAAAATGTCCAGCAATGTACTATGGCCGAAGAACAAATTCGTTTGTTCAACACATTTTAAATACGGTGATTTTTTGTTGGTGGGCAATAAGAAATGCCTTCAAACAACTTCTATACCGTCGGAAAATGAATCTGACCAACAACAAAGTGGTCCGAGCCTACCACAAGCTTCGACTTCAACAGATTCAATGATTTCTCCTAATGAGGCACGAAGGCAGATTCGCTGAAAACGGTCCAGGTAAAAATTGACTTTTTTGACTAAAGTTGCTTCCACATCAATATAAAATTATACCTAAACGTAAATAAATGCAACAAACATTTCTCTCAAGAAAATGCTGACAACCTTGGATTACCAAATTAAGAAATGTCATTTTTAGTGTCCAGTTAAAGAGAGATTTTAGTATAATCAGAGCATATAAAACAACCAGCAGTATAACTTACCCTTGAGAAATCATCCGCAAATTCAATGACCTTGTCGCCATATTGGGGGAATAGAAGTCAGAGGTGTATTCGGGAAAATCAATTCTGAAATACAGAGTAGCATTAGTAAAGTATGTATGGTAAGCACAGGGACCCTTTAAAGTAAAGAGTCCCTGGGTAAGCACAAGCAGGAGAAATTAGTTCGGAATTTTAATACACATAGAGCTTTGACTCCTTCCTGGGATTCTTTATTTAAAGATACCAGCACAAAGCACAATTTACAAAAAACACACTCCACGGCACTGTAATATCTCTCATAGGGCCAAAAAAGAACTGCCCAATCGCTCCGACACTGCATCCATTTGACAGAATCTATTCCCAAATGGCGGCTGCGCGAACAGGTGCGCAGAATTGTCCCGTCATGGGGATTAAACTGCTGGTTGTTTTATGCTGCGCTGGTATAATAGAGGTACCTACCTATTGTAGATTCCCCCGACATATGTCATTTTTTCAGTTCGTCCCAGTTTTCAAATAAAGTAGAACTTAGAATTTTACTAACCAACACTGCTTTTGCTCTCGAAAGATGGCGTCGAATCGTGAATACAAGTAATATGTGATGAATAATGCAGGTTATGAATACATATTGAATCCCTCGAACAAATTCGAACAAGAAGAAGAATTCAATATCAACCGCCCATATAGCAAAATCACATTGGCGGAATATTCTGATAATATTTTTTCAGAGAACATGCATATTGTAGGAATATTCATAAAAACTGTGGAAATATCATCTGAACATTCAGTCAACATTCAGGTGTTCGCCTTTTGAAGGTACTATTTCACGTATTATAAACATTCACAAATCTATTGAATGCACGTTCCACAAATATTCAATGTATGTTCTATGTATATCCATTTAATATTCACGTGTACATTATAAAATAAAAAAAATCGGCCAACACCAGTTTCTGGGTTCGAACCTACGACCATCGATTTACAAGTTGACGCTCTAACCAACTTGAGCCATCGAGGTACTTGGAAATATTATCTAAAAATAGTGTAAGCTAGAATCTCTGTGACGTCACAAGACTAAAGTCTATCCAAGTTACAGCGGCAGTAGATATAAATAAAGTCACATGACCGCCTTGCGATCGATTACCAGGGTCGGACTAATATGGAGATTCCAAGTGGCTTGTAATTCTGAACTAATTCTTTTAGAAGTTCTAAAATTTGTGTTTCTACCGTTCGTCGTTCGTGGATCTTTATAAATCATAGCAAAATAAATTTACAGAATATACGGCTCGCGATCCGATCTAAAATATGCAGGAAACTCGACTGAGGGAAGAGCCGGTCCTGCATTCTGCTCTCCGCGTAAACACTTGACATTTTATGACGGCCAAACCAATAAGAGAATAGAGGTCACGTGGTGGCCAATGTTTTGATCCACTGCCTCTGTAACTTGGATAGACTTTAGAAATAAGTAAGTACCGTTTGTGAACATTCATAAGATATTTGCTGTATGAATATACTATTTAGCATGTTCCAACAATATTCCAAATTGCACGTTCCTAAGGTGAACGTGCCTGTAATGTACTTAAGTTAAATGTTCAATTTGTAAATATTTATAGAACCACTAAGTTAGGAATATGTTACACAAGATATTGTGGAAATATCCCTTCTTATTCAAAACAAACATATACATCATTTGTACATTCATCTAACATATTATACATATTTGTATCTGCGATTAACAAATATCTGGGGTATATGCAGTTACCGAACATATTTCGTAAAATATTGTAACAATGTTTTATAAATATGGGGAATATTTTTTGCACATTAGGAACTTATTTTGCATATTCAAAAAATATTAAATGCTTGGATGTTGGATGTGGATGGTATGTTATCTCTCCCGTCTCCGAGTAACGGACCTCTGGCGTGTACTCGCCAATAAATCCTTTATAAGTAGGTACACCTATCGATGGAGTACTCCAACACGACAACGTTTTGTCTGCTGACTAACCATTAGTACGTTTTTAATATTGATGTCGATCGGGTACTTTCCACAACCACTATAACATGCAAAAACCGTTTGTGACTCTGGATTAAACCATTCGGACACCCCCTGTTAGTTATTTTCATTTACAATAATTGTACCTACTATTCAACTAACCCCCGTACTCATTGGCCGTCGCAACGCAGCAACGTTGCCTACGTTTCAGCTCGTCCCCACGAATGGCCGCAATGCCGCAATGGCAATGCAAATCCATAGAACAATACAAATTCGCCGACTGCAGGCGCGTCCCATGACGTTTAACGTCACCCGCCTATTATTTAAAAACAATACTCTAAAAATCAATTAAACATCATGTAGCGCGGAATATTCTATTTTAGTTTAAATCGGTACACTAAACCGTAAAGAACATGCTCTGAAAATTTTAGATAAAAGATAAAATCATCTCAATCATTCTAAATTTTAAATTTTGTTTGAAAATGGTCAGCATGGTCATCTCGGCAAGGCAAAATGTTAAAACCAAGAATTTATCGGATGATTTGGAGAACTGGATGACCAATCTCCCTATGGAATTGAAGACTGTTTCCGTTATTAACTTAGCAATACCAGGTAAATATTTCAAATGTTTTCATTCAAAACTTTCGATTTTCGTGTTTAGGTTCTCACGATAGTTTTACGGAAAACATAACTAGAAAATCAGACATATCGCCTGACGCTGAGAATATAATTCAAGAACTGAGTTTCTTGGGGCCCTGCATTAAGCCTTTTATGGCAGACTGGTCTATCACACAAGCTTTGTCTGCAACTGATCAATTAAAAAACGGCATTCGATATTTTGATCTACGAATCGCTACCAAAGAAAACGATGATAAATTTTACTTTGTACATAGTTTATATTCTGATGAAGTACAGGCTGTTTTCAATGAAATCGAGGCTTTTTTGGAAACTCATCCACAAGAGGTAAGTAGTTCAAGAACCTGAATTTTCTGTTTTCTTATCTTTTGGCCAAAAAATATATTTCAGATAACATCTAACATATACACTTAATAATTAAGATAGTACATTACTTCAAAAGATCATCTATAAAACCATCTATATCATCGACATTGTTTAGTTGATTCAACAAACTGTTATTCAACTGCACAGTACTTGTATTACAATTTGTTTTGTCATCATTATCTTCACTCGCGTTTGATTCTATTAACATATCTAAATCAAAGAAAAACGAATCGTTTGAATATCCAGAATCACTACTGGCTACACTTGGTGGGTGCATGGGTTGTCTGTCCTTAAACAATTCTTCAAGTGGCTTATGCATATCTTCTAATTTTCGTTCTACTTCTATGCATTGATCCTTCACCGGGTATGGACATTTCAAATCTACACACATGAAAATTGCTAAGGTGTAATTTATTTGTTTGAGTTCTAACTTGGATCTACACAAAGGACAAAACATTTCAAACTGAAAAACGGTATTGTTAGTTTTTAAAAACGTTTTAAAGCCAATTTTCTTTACCTGGGACATTTTGAGGTTAGAAAAATATCGACCGACAACAACTTTCTGTCAAAAGTAACTCACAAAACATAAAAAGCAATGTTGTCATATAGCAACGAGCTCAAAATGAAGATTGTATGCGTGGTTGCTTGCTTTGAGATACAATATACACGGTGTACCAATAAAGTAGGTATGTAATTTTTTTAGATTGTAATTTTGGATTGCCAGCATTTCTACACGTTTACGCAAGAAAATCACGAAAATTTAATGCAAATGTTGTCTAATACGTTTAGTCACAAAATGCTGCCATACACAGATCACATGGATCACATAACATTGGAATACATGACTATTCAGTTTCGTTATCAGGTACAATTTTAAAATAAATTTGTATTTAGAAATATTTAAAATGTTTTTGAAGGTGATTGTGATATATAGATCAGACGCCGCTAGATTTGGACAACCACTTTTATGGCCTTCGGTCAGTTTTCCTACGCCATGGCCAAATACAGCTTCGATACCAGACTTGATAGAAATTTTAGATGCTGGTCTTGCGAACAGAAATCAAGATGCCGGGTACATTTCTCAGCTGGTGATGACGCCGCCGTTTTTGTTTATTTTTTTGAATTTATTTAGTAAGGTCTACTTACCTTGAAAAATTATATGTTTCTATAGGTACGCTTGTTTTTAGGTACCCTTAAACAGAAGTGCGGGATAGAATTCCAGAAAGCTAGAAACCAGTGGATAGGGCAGCAAAGTCCGGGATTAAAGGGAGTAAATATAATCATTGGTGATTTTATAGATTTATCGGATTCACAATTTCCAATAGAAGTAATAAATTTAAACGAGAAATTGCTGAGTAAGGACATAAAGTCGCGCACAGTAATCGATATTACCGATTAAAATACTTATATGCCTAAGAAAGTATTGAATATTGAAATCAAATTCGGAGATTCATATTAAAGTGAAAAGCGGCCTTACACATATCTATATTATGTGATTTTGTCTTTTCGAGGCTGTCAAAATATATAATAATTATTATTCAAATATAATATATGTCTACATCCATAATATTTACAAAATATATTGTCACATATTGCCTCATAATAAATACTTATAGTCGTCTCGCCAAACAACTAAGACATTGACAGTTTGTTTGACATTTGCCAGATTCCCTAGATTGCCTGGAATGTCAGGGAAAATCAGGAACTTATTAGATAAGCTAAATTGTCGCATATTTAGAAAAAGTCAAAATGAAATGAAACCGATTTATATTTGTATTGCTTCTGTCTAGATGCTCAGACAAACATCATTACATTTCGGCAATTTCTGGTGCAATAAAAAAAAAATTATAAATGAAATACTGCCCTGGCATACCTGGTTTGTTGGTTGGTATGAACTAAATTACCAATGTGTCAATTCTGGGTCTGATTATTGGGCAAGATGAGTATACCATGTTTCCTGTTTTTCGAAATAAACTAACGTTGGAACATACAAGGTAGGCTGTGAGGTTGTGTATAAACAGTTGCAGTAATGTTTAATTCCTATTGGCTAAATCTAACTTTGGTCATTGATAGTAAAAGAATATATATAATCCTTATTAAAATATATATTATATATTCTTTTACTCAATGCTTTGGTGTTCTGCTTCTGTGATTGTGTACAGCAGTCATGTAAAATTTGGAATTTTGTTTCTCCAAGATTTTTCTATATCAACTGTCAGGATAGTTAAATTTTGCTACAAATTATAAAAAAACATAATAAATTGTTAACTCATTGTTGTGGATATGGATCCATTTATCATAATATTGTGGGACACCCTATATTTTAGTGATTTGTGCGGCCTACTTGGATTTCATTGTTCATTATTATGAAAAATGGGACCTTATTATATTATTATACCAAAGAAAACATAACTATATCTACAGGGCGCTCCACTTAAAATCTGGGCACTCATCCTATAAAAAAATATGTTTTGTGATTGTTTTCTCCAAAATATTCACTTACATTTTTAATATTTTTGGGAATATTATTTGATTAGGTATACATTTGGGTATACACAATGTATATGTGTTTTGAGGATTTTTTTTATCTATATTTTTAGTTCATGTTGTCCATTTCCTCGAATTTATCTACCCACAACATTAAAATAGTAAACAATTCTCTTGAGACTTGATACATTTTTAATTTTTTTTAAGTAGATTCTCTGGTAGTTTGATTACCTTTTTATCTTTATTTTATTACATAGTTTTATTACTTTCTTGTTTAAACAATAAATATATCAGTCCATAATTGGTTAGAGTACATGCCGAGTATATTATACCTAAATACAGAAAGTATAGTTTTACGAACATTTTCAGTGCTAGTAGTGCTGCCAATAAAAATGCAAAAACAACCAGAACCAGAAAATTGCAGAGTACCATTATTTTTGAAAAAAAAACACAGAATAAGCATTTTTCATATTAAAAAAGTTGTCTTCAAATTTTGTAAAATTATAGAAATCGATTGTTATTAAAAAGATTTAAATCAGGCCAAAAAATGTGGGTGGTTACTGGTTTTAAGTGGGTCACCCTGTAGATATATATTATATCTATATGTACCTTATTACTTTATAGGTATGTGCCTACTGGTGCGTATATTTAAAAGGTAGCATTTTGCAATAGGAAGAAATGTAGGGATTAGGTATGGCAGAACAATTTTTTTGGTTTTATAAAAACTATTTTGATCTTCAAATAACCAAGGGAGTACAATCATTACTTAATGATAGAATGAGCTTTGAATTTAGAATTATAGTACCACAGACCTATATATCTAGCGAAGCCATATAGGTCTGTGTTAGTACATATCTAAAACTGAAAGTCAGGCATTGCATTCAAATGTTACCTAATACAGATGATACTCAATATAAAAATAAAAGTTTAATTGAAACGGGATCTAATGTTACATGAATTTATAAATAAAATATGATATACCACTGAAAATACTGACAGTTTGATTAATTTTAATTTTGTTCCTTAATTTTTGTGCCACCACATAGAAAAATCTAAATAGCGGAGATACATTAAACTACTAAACAAATTGAAATAAAATAGGCACACCAGAGAAATCATCATAGCTTCAAGGTGGTTTCGCAATTGAAATTACTTAATGCAGAAAGCAAACTCATTGCATAACAGCTATTTTTGTTTGTTATTTCCAATTTGAGATTGGGAATGATGAAAACACGAAAATAACCACTCTATTTTCAAATTTCTAAAAATAACCGGTGTGTAAACACAGATTGAAAAAATTGCAGTGAGTAGTGCCTTATTTTAATTTGTTTAAAGTGTAGTGTTAGAGTGTCATGTAAACTTGGAAATAAGGGAAAAATGGAGACTGATTCGAAAATAAAACCTTTAAATAGTGATCTTGAGAATTGGATGGCTAAATTACCACGGGAATTGAGAACGACACCCATTATTCACTTGGCAATACCTGGTAAGTACGTTTGTTCTCTACAAAATTAAGACTTTCATTGTGCTTTTCCGGTTTTGTCAACACTAAAGAACTTAATTCTTTATCGTCGATTCTTCGAAAGTACGAAAATGTTAAAATTTTAAAAACACTGTTTTCAACTTTTTTACAGAAAATTGTGAATCAGTGTATCAGAAAATTGAACATATTCCCTTAGAAAACAATAGCGAGATGAAAAAATATAATAATTATTAGTTGTCTAAGACGTATTAACCTTTTTCAGGTACCCACAACAGTTTCACAGACAATATCTGTACAAAATCAAAGGTAGCTCCCGATGCTGAGAAACCGCTGAAAGCATTTAAATTCTTAGGACCTTGCGTGACGTATTTCGCAGCGAAATGGTCGAGGACCCAATCTCAACACGCCACCGAGCAACTCGAGCACGGCATACGATACTTCGATCTCAGATTCGGCACTAAACCCGACGATGACAAATTATACTTTGTTCACGGTCTATATGCTCAAGAAGTCCAGTCTGTACTTCAGGAAATCAACGGTTTTCTGAACGGACATCCAAAAGAAGTAAGGATTTTCAGATTAGCGTCAATTACATATACGTATCCCACATTTTACCTTTAGTTGTATGTACTTCAAGAATTGTTTAGGTTTTTTTTTATTTTAATTATCGCCCTTTTATTTGAATCATCACTGGATTAAAGATGCAATAAATACAGAGTTTCCCAACGAAAACTTGACCCCCCCAAAAATTAGAAAACAAATTTTTACAGTCAAGCCAACTTGATATGTTCATCCCCCTAATCCCTAGCAACCCCAACTTTAGAATTTCAAATGGAACTACCCCACTTGTGGCGCACCATTTTAAAGCCCTTTTAATTGTTGAGATTTGACAGAATTATTGGCAAAAAACGGAAAGTTGACAATCCACTGTACGCGTATTAATTTCTTACACAAATGCTCGATCAGTTTACAAAAAAGTCACAAATGAAAAAAGCTCATACGAATTCAAACCTTATATCTTTTTAAAATAACAAAAAGTCACTGTCACAAAAAGTTCCTCGTTTTTTTGCTTGTAACTACGAAATCGTTAGTTTCAGCCTGCTATTGAAAGTGTAAACGTGTTTTTGAAATGGTTTATTCTATCGCGGAAAGGTTAGAAATTGTTGCAATTCTTCCTGTAGCTTTAGAGCAATCATGATTTTGATAACAAATTGCAACAATGTTTACCCTTTCCGCGATAGAATAAACCAAATTTAGAAAATACGTTTCCACTTTCAATAGCAGGCTGAAACTAACGATTTCGTGGTTATAAGCAAAAAAACGGGAACTTTTTTTGTGACAGTGACTTTTTGTTACATATTTTAAAAAGATAAAAGATTTGAATTCGTATGAACTTTTTTGTTTTGCTTCAGCTTTTTCATTTGTTACTTTTTTGTAAACTGATCGAGACGTCAATAAAAACTAGGTAATTTGGTCATGTGTAGTAGATAAAAAACTTATTAGTGGCGGGCATTTGTGTAGAAATTACTATGCGTATAGTTGATTGTCAACTTTCCGTTTTTAGCCAATAATTGTGTCAAATCTCAAAAGAATTCTAAAAACTATACATCACTGTATTGGCAATAAAAAGGGCTTTAAAATGATGCGCCATAAGAAGGGTAGTTTCATTTGAAATTTTAAAGTTGGGGTTGCTAGGGATTAGGGTATGAACATATCGGGTTGGCTTGACTCGTCAAAAAAGCTCCCCCCAAGAACAAAAATCGAGGTGTCTCCGCGAATTTTCAAATATTTTTCGGTTTTCTAATTTTTGGGTGGGGTCAAGTTTTCGTTGGGAAACCCTGTATATCATTAAAACAGGTATTTTTTCAACGCCTTTTACACATCATAAGTAGCGTTTTAGTTATGAAATGATCTTTTTAAATTTCAGGTAGTAATATTGGACTGTCAACACTTTTACGACTTCAAGCCCGCAGACCATCAAAAATTAATCAAAGCTATAAAAGAAACCTTCGGCAATAAACTTATGTCCTGGAAACAGCCAGACCAAATAACCTTAGAATACATGGCACAAAATAGTTATCAAGTAATTTTTTTCAAAAAATCCATGTAGCGAATAAAGAAAAAAGTCTTTTTAGGTTATATGTCCTTACAGACACGGAGCTTCTGACCACATGCCGTTTTTGTGGAGTTCGATAGCATCTTCCATGAATTTTCCATCACCTTGGCACAATACGAGATCGGTAGAGAAATTGTTGGACAAAATGAACACGAGTATAGATAAACGATCTCAAAATGCAGCACATATTTCACAGTGTATTCTGACACCTTCGGGGTGGTTTATTTTTAAAAATCTATTTAGTAAGTGTTGGACATTTTAATATTTTAATTCTTTTACTTGATGTTGACGAGTAATTGACCATTTTTTTAAGTAGCTTGAAGTTATAGTCTTTGTTAAAACCTCTTTTTGACAATTAAATATTAAATTATAGAAAAACTGATTTTTTGAAGTTTCAAACAGCGCCAAAGCATTTTCGATGTAGCCTTTTTCTTATTCCATATCAAGAAGAAAAAGTTGTCAAGTAGAAATACATACCCACGTATTGGAGTAAGTATTTTTCATTGTGATATTTTAGGCAATTTAAAGAGAAAGTGCAAAAACAACCTGGATAGAAGCAAGTACATCTGGCTGAAAAACCAAAGGCCGGGGAAGAAAGGAATCAACATAATCATAACCGATTTTGTGGAACATTTTGATTATCAGTTCGCGAAAGATGTCATCGGATTAAATGAAAAATTGATATACGGAGACGACAAGTCTGTGAATTTTGATGGAATTGAATGGATCGATGGGGATTTGGTTTGTGATATTAGCGACTGGAGATACATCTGATTGCATTTTGTAAATGTAATGTTTAGTTTTGTAACACTCAAAAGTATTAATTTAATATGGAGCTATGACCATGTATTTTACAAAAAAAAGCAATTGTAAAAGTGTGCAAATAACACATTTTCTGAATTTAAACCTTTCATATGCACCCAAAATTTATATAGAAAGTAAATTACAGTAAATATAAAATATGTAATTGAAGGACAAGTAAAAGTTTTTATGCTGCAAAATGCAAAATCATGTATAAAGTTGCAAAATACATGGTGGTCAACTTTTTTGTAGCAGGACATTTTTGTCAATAGTAAAAATTATTTGAAAAAAGATTTTATATCAACATAGGTCCGTAAACGCTTGGTTTCAAAGATACAAGGTGTTGAAAGTTTAAAAAAATATCGATTATTAACTATTTGGAAAAAAAGTACATAATTTGATTCAGCTTACACTTTTGCTCAAATACTGGTGGACAGTTGAAACTCTGTGAACACCCTCTTTATATATGTATGTTATTAATTTGTTGTAATCGATTTTATGTACATGTTAAACTTTATTAATAAATTTTATTTTTCTAACGTATAAACTGAAAAAATGTTTTTCTTAAACAATATTTTTTATTAAACTCAAACAAAAACACATTGCATTTACGCCTTATTTACAGACGCTACTTAAAAACTCTTCTCGAAACACGAAATATCCTTTACCAAACATAATGTAACAACACTTTCGAACCTTATAGTGCCTTCACCTTGAGTTGCTTCATTTTCGGCGCTCGTTTCTTGGCTTGCCGTTTCTCTTCTTTTATTTCCCAACGTCTCTGCCTGTCCGGATCTTCTTCGGCCATCACCTTCTCTTTTTCCTGCCGTCTTTTTTCTTCCCTTTTGGCAGCCGCCGCCTCGGCCCTAGCTTGATGTGTCGATTTCAAGAACGCCTCTTCTACCTTGTGGCGATTCTTGTCGGCCTTGAGTTTTCCTGAAAACATTCGATATCATCGGAAGTTCAAGTGGGAAAAGTGTAAAATACCTTCTTTCGACAAGCGGTACCTCTTGGCTTTGTCGATGCAGTAGAAAACCATGTTCATAATGGGTTTTAGTTTGGCAATGGCATCCTCGAGAGGCATGCCTTTTACTGGCACGTTGAAGCCAAAAAGAAGCACCTAGAGTAAAGTTCTTGTTAGATACAGATACAAACAACTTCTTAGTGACATATCACAGGGACCGCGGTGGAGATGTTCGGAGCATGGCTAACTATTTAAACTGCATGTTTTTCTGCCTTCGATCGGCCTTGGTTTAAATCGAGTACATTTATAGAAAACACCGCGGATGGCCAAGAGCGCTGGACAAAAATGTGGATTCACGGTATTGTTTCTTAATAACGTTTATGCGTGATTTACTAATTATTGTTCTACACTCACTGGGATCACTATGGTTTTCTAGGGTTTTCCTAGTACTATCGGGAAAAAATAGAAATAGAAAAAAAAGACAATGGTATATAGTCCCCTCCCCCGCACAAGCATTCAGTGACTTCTGGTGTAAGTAAAATTGTAATCGCAATAGGGTACTTGACGAAATTTTACAAACTTGAAAAAAAATTCCTGGACACTCGCCTAAGGCCCTACGATTATTTAAAAAATATATATTTACGTAATTAGCAAGTTATTAGAATAAGACTTTCTTTGAAATTTGGCGGGAAAGCACTTATGACTTCACAAGTGTTTTATAACGGCAATTTGGCAACATAGCCGGAATTTGGGCTCAGTGGGTACCTACTTCTAAGCACTATGGCGTCTTCATAAACGCGCCTTCAAGATGGTCCCTAGGCCGAGGTTCTCTCTTTATTAATAATAACTCATAATACTGCATTCTTACTACAACGTAGGTACAAACCTTTGCAGTTTTATCCCATGGATTTCGGCAGACGCTAACAGCATCCAATTTCGGCAAATTACGGATTGTCCTTTCATAGGGTCCATGTCCATGATACCTTACCTTACACATCTAACAACACGATAACTAGGTCCGCAAACAATATATAATAGTAAATATCAATAACAAACTATAATAAATGGCACAGATATTATCTACTAATATTTTGATTGGCATGACGGGATGTCATCTTCCGATCAAAAAACCATATGTGTTAGATGACGTGGATATATGAATATGGTTAGATGCCTAGGTGGGCGGGTAACGTTGCCAAATAGGCGAATATTTCCCCCATTATTGGTACCTGAATATCTATAGTATGTTCCGTATACAGATATTTTAAATAAAGTGTTATGTGGCAGAGATGAAGGATATAGTTTCCAGCGTGTGCAGCATAAACAGACACCATTTTGATACAGAGGAGTCAATACCTATAGGGAACATATTCGTAATAAAAAGTCTTTACGTGACAAAATTTGTGTGTGCAATTGCGTTAGTTAAAGCTCAAAGGTTTCAATACATTAAGTAAGAGATATTCATAGGCAAGCTGGAGATACTTGAATAGAAAAATGCAATTTGCCTTTGTTCCACGAACGTTACAGTTTCGTTTCTCCTGAGAGGCACAGAGTTGCCACGTTTGGCGTTCTGGACAATAGAACGACAAAACTGTAGATTTCAGCCTGAACAAAATTGTGCAACTTTGTCTTTAATTATCATAAAAAATAAGGGTCAAAAGCCGTTGTTTCATTTATTACGTGTTATGTTGGTGCATCTACTGTAAACAGAGTACAATTTTAGAGCAATTAAAAATATTGTCAAGTACCCTATTAATACTATTAATGTATATGTAAAATTGTTTCTAGTTTTTTTAACCATCATCAGTAGATCACACTTACCTTTTCGGTATCAGGTAGCTTCAACAGGGCACTCGTCGCTTCCTCAGAAGGTTTGGGTCCCGAGTATTGATCAGAAAAATGAATATAATCGATATATTCCGGATATTTGTTCAATATTGTGGTAATCTTAGAATCTAACATAGCCGAAGTCGCCTCCGCTACCTCAGTCATAACCTAAAATGCACGTGTAAATATCAGAACGAATTTTTGATCGAAAATCGAACCTGAAAACTCGAAGGTATATTGTATCGTTCCCCAGGCTTCTTTTCGGGGCAATATACACTTAAATCTGCCATATCCTTAACTAAATGTGTGGCTGTCTTTTTACTAGCAACCGCAAAAACGAAAGTATCCATATCGTCGTTATTCATTTTGACGGTGATGTGGATTTGATCTAGGACAGGCCGCATCATTCCAGATATTATGGAAACCAAATCTTGTCTTTTTATTAATCGTAGTTCTACTAACATTCCTTCACAGCACGTTCTGCCACTACACCAAAGAGTGTAGACACTTTCGCTTTCTTTTATAAGATTTATGTTGTCGTTTTTGTCTAGGTTGCCATCATCTCCTACTACAGCAAAATTTTCTTCTAAAATCTGCCTGTGAGTTTGAAACCAAACGGAAGCGATTTTGTTATTCTTGTTTCGTCCCAAAATGAAGTTTACAAAGTAGATGAATATGCCGGAAATCATCAATATTTCCATGTAGTAACTGTCCCAGTTTTGCCTGAAGTTCAAAGGAAGGTTTGCTATGGTTATTTTCGGTTCGGGGCCGAGTTTTTCTTCTTTTTCTTCAAAGCCTAGAGGAAGAATGAAGATAGTAGAACACCTACTGATATAATAGAACACCTGAAAGTTCTTATAAAATAAAATTAACGAGTTCTTATATCTTACTCGATAACAAATTAATGTTAAAAAAATTGGGAGACATTGTTTAGACTTTAGACATTTTAAAAGATTTGTATTACACAATTTTCAACATTGCAAATTTGCCTAAAATTGACAGGCATAAGTAGGTCAAGTAGATATAAGTTTTTGCCGTATTTCAGTCATGTTTCCAACAATACAAATATAACTAGCCACCGATTTTTTTTCCTTTTCTGACCTTCAAATTCCTCAATGTCTTGGAAATGCTCGAACTCCGATTCATCGTCCTCAAGTTCGACTTCTCCTTCGTCATCATCATCGCTCACAAAAACATCTTCTTTTTCTATTATAGCTTCCTTTACAGTTTCTTTTTGCGGTTCGTTTATGCTACTAGCGATAACAGGCTCTCTTTCATCCTCGAATTCGTCAAATTCTGCAAATTCACTGTCCACCGAGTCTTCATCAAAAGTGGAAGCAATACTTAGCTGAATTATGAAAACGATACACAAGAGCTTTTGCCAGAGCCTCATTTTGGTTTGGGGCAGACTTTAATTTAGATTTATTAAATTTATAGTAGCATTTGGCCCGAAAAATTGTAATATTGATTGGACAGTGCGATGATATGATGACTGACTCTAATTTCGAGGTTAATTGGTGTAATTTTGACAAGAATCATATGTCACCACAAAATACAAAAAAGAAGGTGTCAGGGGTGCCATCGAAAGCGAATCAAATTATATGACAGTATCACAGGCAGAGAAATGGAGTAGAATCACAGGTCACCGATTTATATAAAACGAATTCGAGCGGATGACCGATTTTAACCAGGTTATAAAAAGTTAGGTTAGATTATAAGAAATTGAACATTAAAATAATAATTTTTGGTGATAATAGAAAAATTTGGTGTGTTCACAGTGCCTTAAAACCATATAATCTGGCCCTTGATCAAATAAATAAATTTGTAAAATTTACTCAAATTTAAATTTTATAACCTGGTTCAACCTGGTCATCCGCTCGAATTCGGCTATAGTTCGGTGATCACAGGTGCAGTTCTGGACGTTTCTGAACTTTGAATATATTGGTAGTAAAATTTTACTGAATTCCACTGAACATTCAGTCAAAATATTATTGCCAGTTATTCAAAGAGAAGTGATCATAGATAATTTTAGAGAGAACAACGACCCTCATAAAATAAACTGGATCGCCATAGGACACAATTATCAGAGCATTTAAAAAAAAAACAGCAAATTCTGCGCACCTGTTCGCGCAGCCGCCATGTGGGCATAGATTCTGTCAAATTGATGCAGTGTCGGGGCGATTGGGCAGTTCTTTTTTGGCTGTATGAGAGATACCTATTACAGTGCCGCGGAGTGTGTTTTTTTTTGTAAATTGTGCTTTTTGCTAGTATCTTTAAATAAAGAATCCCAGGAAGGATTAAAAGCTGCTTGTGCTTACCACACAATCTATTCTTTACTAATACTACTCTGTATTTCTAAATTGATTTTCCCGACTACACCTCTGACTTCTATTCCACCAATATGGCTCAAGGTCATTGAATTTGCGGATGATTTCTCAAGAGTAAGTTATACAGCTGGTTGTTTTATATGCTCTGCTATTATTTCCACCACATTTTTAGTCATCCGGCAGAGGGCGCTGGCGCCCGCCTAGATTAAGAACGGTTGACGCCTCAGACTGTTGACGCACACCGTATTTGCGTCTGGATCTTAGACTAATGAATAAAGGGGACGAATTTGTTTTCAAATTTCAGTGAATTGTTGACATGCATAGTTGTTTATTACTATCCCCATGTTTACAAATATTGGTCTTACTGACCTGCCCCAAACATGTTGCCACATTTAAGAGTAACAATAACTAGGAATATCATAAATAAAACCGGCAATTTCTTTAGTAGATGCATTGAACGTAAAATTGCCCCCACTTATAAAATTCAGGCGGAACAGTAAAGTAAAACAACCTTTTCGTGTTCAAGAAAGATTATGTAGCTGTTTTATTATTGACAAAATGGATATAGTAGAGAACACCCATTATTTTTCGCACTAATCGGCAACGTTGCGGCAGTTTGACAGGGACCAAAGTTAGCGCTTGCTCACCTTGTTTGTTTTCCATTTTGTTTGTTTTGGTGTGTGCTTCGGTATTTGCTTAGTTTTACCAGAGAACAAACGCTAAAATCGAGTTTTTCGTGCGGTTCCAAGTTTAAAATATTAAAAAATGGTAAAAAGGTGCATTAAGTGCAAGTAGTGTCTTTCCTCTAAAGTGAGAGGGTTCAGCTTACTGTTTCCATCTGTATAATGACGCTATAATGCGGTGTCCCCTTTATTCATTATTCTGAGGTCTGGATAGTCGCCAGATTGTGTGCATTCTAAGCGATTTAGAGTGCATTCTAGGGGAAAAACTAAATTTGTGGTGGCACAAAATGACATTTGACAACGGCCAACCACGGCGCTCGTGACATTTGACATAGTAATGGCACATAGTGCAACCGGATATATTTTGGGCCAGAATACAGAATATATCATTACGATTGAGGCTAATATCGTTGACTGACGTATTAATAAAGACTGCTCACGGCTGTCATGTTTGAGAGTTCTCTGGCTCACCATGCGCTTCCCGGAGACAAAATACAATGCAAAATACATTGTTGACCATAGGCGCCATCTGTTTTCCAGGAAATCCCAGATAGCACAAACTGCAGTCAAGTGCAAAAAATGTGAAAAAAGTAATCACCAAATAAGTATTCAAATAAATGCGCAATAAAAATAGCTTTTAATCACCCTAGTACAAGTAGTTGAACCAGAACAGTGCATCGTAAGTGCTTTTTCTGCAATCACATTTTATTATTGAAATATGTGTGCTTTGTAAACGCATAAGAAGCACTATATATTAAATAGAAACATTCATGTGCATCTAGAGCACATAACTAATGCTGCCGAAAATCGTATTAAAACTAAAGCACTTTAGAATTGCAAAATAAGCACATATTTGGCGGTCGGTGCAGTTTCTAATTGTGCGCCTGCGCGCCTGCGCCGTTCACCCTCCGCCATCCACCGACGCCGACCGCTACCCGCCATTTCCCACTCCAGCTCCAACGGGTCTAGTTTTAGACAGCATCTGTTGCCTATTTTTTTCAAGTAGTCGTCTCGTCGTTTGAGTCTACTATGAGCCAGCTCAGCCAGCAAAGGTAAAATCAATTATTATTATAACTACGTGTAGGTATGTATTTCCCCAGAAAAGACACGTGTAGGTATTTCGTACTGTTATTTGCAATAACCTCGGTTCTCCATCATATAGCAGTAGCGTGTAGGTAGGACCTTAAAAACTGGGCCTTGTAATAACTTTTGTGCTTCGCTAATTATCCAATAGGTATATCAACATTTTTCTGTACTTACATGGTTGTGTATTACATATATTACACTTTGTGAATTTCTTCATGTATAAATTATACAACGAAAACTCTCGTGAATTTCCGCAAGTTGGGAAAATCTATAGAGTTTTTCTGAATTCCAGCAGCAATATCAATTTTAATAGTAGGAATAAAAATAAGGTATTTAATACAGTGTGTCCTGGATAATTGCCGGAATAGATCTAAATAACAAAAAAAAAGATACCTACAGTGTGTCTGGTTTTTCGTGTTAACACCCCTGAAAATCTAAGTAGGCTGGGGGAATTGAACGGGGCAATTTTTTTTATAAATATGTCCCTGAAAGGTCATCATTGCGAGGTATTGGTTTGGCATTGCCGCGAAATTCTGGCCTACTGCGATTTTTTAAAGGGGTGCGTTTTTCGAAAAACCCTATTAGGCACATTTTTATTTAAAATCTGACACCACAGCGTTAATCAGGACACCCTAAAACCCCCACATACCAAATTTGAAGAAAAAATATGTAGGGTGTTCCATTCTGTAGGGTGTCAAAGTTGAGCAAAATAGGCATTTTAAAGGCATCTGGCGAGTCAAGTGTGCCATGGAATTACTTCGAAACAGGTGGATTATCAACAGGATCACTCACAATGTTGATATACAAAGATCGAATACAAAAATATACAGAGTGTTCTTATCTGTGCCATCTCAAATTACTGAATTTTTGGAACTTTGTACGGGTAAAAAATCGATCGTGCATAACAAAACCGCTCCACACACTATAAACGAACTAAATCTAAAAAATACAGAAGCCTGCCGGTCACTAAGTCCATATCAGTTAAGGTAGATGGTGTGCCACAACAGGAAACGCACCGAAAATCTATCATCTTAGACAGTGACTTTGTTGAGAAAGGTCCAATAATTTAAATTATTTTTATTTGTCGGTTGGAATTTTGTAAAGAAATAAATTACTTTTGTGTTTATTAATATTTTTTCAATGATTCCAGAGCACTCCTGACCAGTATAAAGTTTAATAAAAATTCAGTAATTTGAGATGGCACAGATAAGAACACTGTATATTTTTTATTGGATCTTTGCATATCAACATTGTGAGTGGTCCTGTTGATAATCCATCTGTTTCGAAGTAATTCCATGACACACTTGACTCGCCAGATGCCTTTAAAATTTCTATTTTGCTCAACTTTGACACCCTGCAGAATGGAACACACCCTACATATTTTTTCTTCAAATTTGGTATGTGGGGGTTTTAGGGTGTCCTGATTAACGCTGTGGTGTCAGATTTTAAATAAAAATATGCCTAATAGGGTTTTTCGAAAAACTCACCCCTTTAAAAAATCGCAGTAGGCCAGGATTTCGCGGCAATGCCAAACCAATACCTCGCAAATTATCAAGGTCTATTGAGGATAGGTTGTCTCACTTTGCCGGGGGGAATGACGCCACGTAGTATGCTGGCGACCCAGGGGCGGCATGTAAACAGTATTCGAAGTGAAATTCGAACCACTTATTAACATTGAACCAGGAATGTTAGAAGTTACACAAATGGTAATATATTTTGCATCAATAAAACGAGGTATTTGTTTAAGGCTCTCATTCTGTTTTCAAATCAGCATACTAGCTGACGTCACTCACCAAAGTGAGGCAACCTATCCTCTATAGACCTTGGCAAATTATGACCTTTCAGGGACATATTTATAAAAAAAATTGCCCCGTTCAATTCCCCCAGCCTACTTAGATTTTCAGGGCTGTTAACACGAAAAACCAGACACACTGTATATGTAGAAGATTTTGATATTCTGGAAATCACTCCTGCATGGTCTGATAATGAGATGTAAGCAAAATAATAAAAAATAATTATCTACAAACAAACCCATTAAATCAAAACATGAAAGATATAGGTATACACCTGTTCATTTATAGTTTACTTTCATATTTTTCAAATTTCTGAGTAATTTTGTTTTGAAATAATTTTTTTATTGCAGTAGCAGTACGCAGAAATCGAGAAATACAACAGAAAAGGAGGTTGAAGATGTAATTAAACTATATTTAAGGAACATTTGTGGAAAGCAAAATGAGTCTTAAATATATTTATATTTTAATGAAGATATTTATTTATTTAGTTTCGTTATGGTGTTTCACTAGAAGACCCCCATCATCAACAACAGAGCATTTATCACAGAAGGTATATTCACTGTCTTATTACTTTTTACTCAAATTTTTACGGGTGTAATATAAAGGTTGGGAGTAAATTAAACGGTGGATTTTTAGGCAAAAAAATGTTTTATTTATATATGGAATCATGCTCTACCAATTTTCATTTACAAGCTACAGGGGCGCTAACAACTTCAAAAAAATTAGCTACAGCTAGAATAATTTTAACATGATCTAATGTTAGAAAGTTATTAGAGAAACTATTTTTTTTTAATTTTTAGCGCCCCTTGTAGCTTGGAAACGAGAACCGGTAGAGTATAATAAGTCCATATATGAATTATAAAAAAAAATACATAAAAATCCACAGTTTATTTTATTTCTAACATTTATGTTACACCCTGTATACTTTCTTAGATATATTTTTCTCGAAAAAAATCAATGTGAAAGGTCAATCAAAATTAATTTGTACTTATTCAATTTAGTAGCATACACAATATATACCTTCAGTGAATGCAAACAAAGTGTCAAAATGAAATGCATATTTATTTAAAGTAAATGTACAGAAAAAGCATTCTGCAAGCACATATAAAAGATTACAGTATGATCCTGTACAATAATAATAAAGTACACGAGAAGTGCCTGATTTGTATATAATATCAACAGTCAGGACGCTTTAACAATGCTTCAAAAGTACTTCACTGCAGTACGATGCGCGCGCATACTACTTGTAGACCACCACTTATTAAGCGCTTTTTGAGCTGGCACTGGAGCACTTGCCAAGTGAATATTACATGTGCTTTATAAGCATTTGACTACTTTTGAGAAGTGCTTTTCTGGCACTTGTGGAGTTAATTTTGCTATCTGGGATACGTCAACGCTAATATGCCTTACCGAAATGTTGTTTGTTTAAGAGAGACAGGTAGTTCATTTTTTGAAATTGAATTATGTATGGCTATGTCTCTCGAAATAATCAAGCTGCTGAACTGATATTTGGCACTGTTATGTCTTTGGGGATGGAGAATAAACTGAAGACGCCAATTGCTACGTATCTTACAGAGGGCGCCACTTTATTTATTATTAAAGCGAGAAAAAACTCCATATGAACAATGTTCCAAAAAATGTTCACTTTCAAAATGGAACGGATTGAAACTCGACAAAATTTGGACACCCTATTTCAAGAAAACAAAGGTTTCGACCAATGTTCATTTGGAATTTTTTTTCTTTATTTTCACTGTGCAGTTAATATCTGTAACATTTGAAAGTAGTAGGATCAACATTTCTATAAGGCATATCAGCCTCAATCGTAATATTTTCGCCCAAAATATATGCGGTTGCACTATGTGCCATTACTAATGACTCACACTGTAGGTATGTATTTAGGTGGGAGTGTCTGTAGGTGGGACAAATGACAAATGATTGTATTTGAAGAGCAGTCCAGTTTATTTTACGAGGACCGTGGATAGAACACAAGGTGTTGCAGATCTTTGAGTTTTATTAAGCGAATTTTCTAGGTAACTTGAAAAAATTGTCTTTCAATTAGTTTTGGTGGTGCAAAACCCAATTAAAAATTAAATGGATCTGTTTGAGCCACAAATAAATTTCTGAAAATATTTACAACAATATCTTTATTCCATATAGCCATTTATTATATATTTTTAATCTGTGTTCCAGAATATTTTTAGTATATCAAAATGTTTGTTCCAAAACTCAAATCCGGCTTCGGCACTTTTGATATTTGATATTTTTCTTTTCGCCACAAATAAAAAAATGGGTAGGTACCTATAATATATATAGGTGTACCTACTACCTATATCCTTATCTTTTGATCTCAAAAGCACATAAAGAAAGGGTTTCAATGTTACACCCCCTATAAATATAAATAAAATAATAATTGGTAGCGTGCACGACCCTGGAGGAAACAATAGCGATAAAACCTCTTTTAGATTAAGGGGCAATCCTCTGTTATTTGTTTAATTTCTCAATAATTTGGGCCAAAGGGCCCTATGATAGTTTTTTCTAAAATGCTTGACGATAGCTACATAATGTAACATACATATAATAAATCATAAATCTTGTTAATTTCCCTATTTTTCTACCGAAATTAATTTACAAAAATATTTTTATTTTCTTAGAATTTTATGTAGGTAGTGACAAAACTACTGCGTGGTATTAGTTTTAATAGTTTTACCAAAATGAATTTTTGTCCAAAATCCAAAATAACCTAAAATAGTTAAAAACACTATTTTTTGTCATACGCTCCCAAAATTTTGTTATACGCTTTTTACAATTCTTCAGAATTTTCAAATTTTCCATAATTTTTGAAATCATGATGTTCGAATAAGTTGGCTTAGAAATTGATATCGTAGCAACAAGTTTCTTTATTTGATGGTTTTGTCATGTCATTTATTCATTTAGGGACTAGGCCGAAAAAGAAGCATTTTACGGACTTAAATGAGTCCGTAAAATAGCTATTTTTGGGAGCATATGACAAAAATGTATTTTAAGTAATTTTTGCCTTTGGAAAACCGAGGTTAAAACTAATTACACTGCACAAAATATTACTCCAAACTAATCCAACAAACAAGAGTTTCGTCTCGTTTCTTTCCTCCACAGGGTCGTGCACATTGCACACGATTAATAGGATATTATGATGATTAGGTTATAAGGATCCGTGGTAGTTTAAGTAAATAAGTTTTAGTAGATGGTATTTAGCAAATCTGTTATAATAAAGTATTCCTTTTATTAATAACGTTTAATTTGGCAGTGCACAGTTTTTTATATTTAAAAATTTATTATAAATTATCTTTATAAATAAAAAATATATAAATATTTGAAATTATTTTGAGCTTTCAATAATATTTAAAAATGCATTTCGTATATATCTATTATCGTACATAAATCATATCTATTATTGTACATAAATCTTCTTGTGATATAAACATTTATTATAGACTATAAAATTAGGGTAGGTCCAATAAATCAACGGATCGACATGGTTACAAAAAAAACATAAATAGACGATGTTTTACTGAATTTTCCACCACCTATCTATCGAGTATTCCAGCGCTGCTAACCATCTGAAACAAAATTATTCCAATTTAAAATATTTTAAAATTATGCTACTGAACCGGTTGCATTGAGTAGTTACGTGGTCTTTTTACAAGAATGAAAATATCAAACAAATCTCAACCATCGAATTGATAAGTACAATGGAAGTCGCACAGGTACCACTTTCATTGTTGTTTGGGGCAGCCAACTCTAGAGAGAGATAGGTTTCAAATGGCAATAAGTAAGACAAGGACGCCTAATGAACGTGTCAGCTGATCCAGGCAAAGGAGGTATATAGAGATGTTGCATATTAATGGTCGAATTTAATGGGAATGTTCCGTAATTCTCTTTATTGTATGATCTGTATTCCGAAATTCGGGGCTTGTTTGTAGGAATGAGAATTTTTCTATATAACCACAATTATGTAAATATTGCACAGAAAAAAGTAGTGAATTGATTAAGAAAATTACCTACATGGCAATTGTATGTACCTGAAAGTAAATTGAGACAAATAAAATACAAATTACAAAATAAAAGTTTATTTTAAAATAAAGGCGACAAAATATCTAGGATAAGGTGTACATTTTCAACTTTAATTACTTATCTTAATTGATCTATTAATTTTAAAATTCAATTGAATAGGAAAAGCAAAGAGTAAGTAAGTAAAACAAAAGCAAAAGTAAGACAGGTAGCTTTTACATATTTTTATATATATTTTATATTGTTTAGGCATCTAACAAAAAGAATTACAAATAATTACCTTATTAAAGGGACCAGAACCTCAAGATTAATTCCATCTTTGACTACGAAGAGCTAGGTTCATTAGCACAATATTTTGCCAGTTGTTCCCTTGATAGGGACTTGGAAAATAAAAAACTGTAGTAATTACATACTTTTTAAGTTTGCGCTGCCCAAAATTCTCTATGAAATAATTGCTCTCAATAAATTGTTGACTACAAATGCAAGTAAATACTTGTAGACTACAAAATTTTTCCTTCTTATTGCTGCAATCCACTTGTGTCTAATATCACCTTATCTCTTGGAAAACTGCAAAGTTATTAGCAACGATTTTTAAGACTTACGAATGAAAAGAAACCCCACCATTCTTATTCTTTCCGCCCCGTTTGGTAGGTACATCCAAATACACAACAGGAGTTTTTTTGTAATTTACAACTTAAACAGAAAGAATATAGCCACATAGCTAAATCAAATTTTCTCTCCGATCTAAAAATATAATATTAAACCAAACACCAACTAAGAAAACTCAACGCCGTTTTATACGAAACTGCCACCACGACACGAACTCAAATCAAATATAAATAATACAATAAAATTACTCCCATTCGTATTGGGACTTGGGACAGAAGGAAAATTAAAATGACGTTTGCCAACGGAACTCGTTTGAAGCACAGGACACAAAATTATAAAGTTAGGACAAACACCTATTTTGTGTTATGTGGTTTTTGCCGGAATCAGCTGATTTATTTACTATTTCACTTACTCAAGTTTGGCTGCCAGTTTCTCTCTCTACACTCCTTCCATCTACTTGTCATTTCAATGATCTCAACACATTATTGTTTTGTTTCAAAAACTCAAAAATACGTAGGTAATTGTAAATCTGTCACATTTTACCTTTTTCTATCTGCATCTGATTCTGTATGGAAGTAATAGTGCTTTTTACTAGGATCCGGCGGTACGATTTCGAACGCGTGTTTCTTGCTTCCCAACGACTGTTGAACCTTGTATCCCTGTAGATATGCAACTCCTAAAACACGGATGCAACATTTGCGCGAATTTAAAAATACGCCCGCCGCTCTCACCAAAAGCGTTTTTCGCGTTCGCATCCTGATAGAAATACAAACAGGCATCCTTCAGCACGCAATACCTCCGGCTCCAAGACTTCCACTGCGTCCCCAATTTTATGACGTAACCAAAACAATCTGGATCCGGTATCGCGCTAGGCGCCAGCGTCAGATTCCTTTTCGTTTCTTCCAGAAATTCGTCCACAACCAGGCTGTCGCTAATCGCCTTACCTATTACTTCTACCTACGATGTAACAAGTTTTTTTTTTAAATAAAAATAACAACGAGTGCTCATCTTTGTAAGAGTTTCCGTTAGTAACATTTATTTATAAAAAATGCTGGCTGGTGGAAACTCGAAGACGGATAATTTTATTACCCATCTACTTCTGGCGTTCGGTGTGTCGGCAGCTAAATGTAGCGGCACCGCATCTTCCCTCTGAATCACAAATCGGTTCGTTTTGAAAAGTCCCCCGTCGTCGTCTGCTAATTTTGAAATTTCGTGGTTGAAGAGCATCACAACGCCAACTGGCTGTTTCTCCTGAAAATGATTGAAATGTCGCTTAAAACCCCCCCAAAAAAAAACATAAGAAATCTTAAACTGGGAAAAATTAACTTTGGGTCGAAGTGGACACTGGTAAAAATTAACCTTGGGTCAAAGTGGACACACTGGGAAAAATTAACTTTGGGTCGAAGTGGACACTGGTAAAAATTAACCTTGGGTCAAAGTGGACACACTGGGAAAAATTAACTTTGGGTCGAAGTGGACACTGGTAAAAATTAACCTTGGGTCAAAGTGGACACACTGGGAAAAATTAACTTTGGGTGGAAGTGGACACGTTGGGAAAAATTTACCTTGGGTTGAAGTGGACACACTGGGAAAAATTAACTTTGGGTCGACGTGGACACATTGGGAAAAATTAACCTTGGGTCGAAGTGGACACACTGGGAAAAATTAACCTTGAGTCGAAGTGGACACACTGGGAAAAATTAATTTTGGATCGAAGTGAATACACTGGTAAAGATTAACTTTGGGTCAAAGTGGACACTTACGGTATCAGTCTTATAATAATAAAGGCAGTTGTTCTGTTTGAGGCAGAACCAGCGGCGGATCCATTTATTCGTCGTAGCTCCGCTAGCGTATCCACTCAGCTTCCATAGGTAGCCGCTGTACAGGGCTGCACTAGCACCAATATTTTCTTCTTGTGCACTGTTTAGGGCATAACAAGTCCTCGCAACCTAGGAAATGGCATTATTAATGTTAATATTGAGTAATATCATGGATACCATATTTTAAGGTGGTAAAACATTTCATTGTTTTTGGATATTTCAGAAAAATTTAAGTTATTACTCTCTATTACTCTGTGCTTATAACAACAACACAGGGGGTTACAAATTTGAGGTTTCACCAATTTATGTTGATTTTTTTTTAACAAGGCGGGCACCTGATTCGTACGTGTATAATAGAGCAGTTTAAAATCACGGGTGGCTGTGACTATGACAACTAAATAATGTTTACCATTTTTGAAAATATTCGTATACACGAAATATACAAAATGTGCATAGAGAATTTATTAGAAGAGTTGAAATTTGTGCAGAAGTTGGAGGTAGGGTTTCACGAGACGAAAAATCTCGTCTCGAAAGGAATTTCTCCTCTTGTCTCGATCATCGAGACGAGAAATTAACATACTCTTGTCTCGATTTCTTTCTCGAAAAATATTCTCGATCTCGATTCGAGACTCTCGAACTTTTCGAGAGTCTTGAAACTGTGTTCGTAATTTTTCCAGTAACTTTTATTTACTTAGGCCCGATTGTACATACGGTTTAAGCTCGAGTTTTATTAAGTTCGTTGACAGCGATTGTCGCAAGAATGGTTGTTAAAAAGTTAGGACCTTACCAACGGTTACTGCAACATCGTTGTCAACAAGCTTAACAAAACTCAAACGCAAACGTAAACCTGATTGTGCCATCAGGCCTTAGAAATAAATTGTAGTAGCTGTGAAATTTAAATAACTACACGTATTTTCAAGAAAAATAGTAGGTAGGTACCTAAAACTGGTAAATACATTCAAGGCCATGCTTGTTATCAGGGGCGAGCTGACCCGGCAGCAGAGGTCTGCATCGCAGACGGGCGGCCAAATCCAGGGGCGGCCACAGGCCGCCCTTCCGTCGCGAAAAAATATTTTTTCAGAAAAAAGTAGTAAGTCTCGTCTCTACATTACTTGCATTCGCCCTCAAAAAGAATATCGTCAACAATGCGCCATTCTTGCTGCCATGTCTATTGTCATTCATTATTTGCCTTCAAAACTTATATGGCACACTTTTCTAAAGTCATAAATTGTTATTTTTGGACTTATTTAATTTTTTTGATTTTGACAAAATTTTGGATTTAAGGTTCTAGAGCGATTCTGAACAACTTTTTTTAGTAAATTTGTTTGAAAAAATATTAGTTTTACTGCTCAATTATAAGTTGTTAGTTGCAGCTTGCAGCATCTACATTTTGACTGGTTTTGTATATCCAAGACTCAAAAATATACCTAATTCTAGAAAACAATATTAAACATTAACAATTGTTTTTTCTTAAATCAGGTTTTTTGAAAGAAATTTCTCTTTAAATAATAGAATATAATTCATACACCAAAATTGGATTTATTTGATAAATAGGTTGGATAAAACCTTTTTTCATTTCAAGATCGAGAAATCTCGAAAAAATTTCTCGACCTCGAAAAGTCCCGAAACCTTTTTCTCGATCTTGTCTCGACAAAAAAAATGCAGTCTTGTCTCGATCTCGTTTCGAAATCGAGACGAGATAAGACGAGAAATCTCGAATTTCGAGAGTCTGGTGAAACCCTAGTTGGAGGCAATAAATTTCAGTGAAATTTATTTTTGTAAATTTTAATAACATTATTCCTTGTTTAAGTAAATTTTCCATATTGTTAGCAATACATTAACGTAATAGCATTGAAGAAATTGATATTGTCAAAAACAATGATCAACGATTGGAAACTAACAAAATTTTCTAAATTTTTCGAATTACTGAACATCCTGTATAAAAAATCAAAATGTTTTAACAGTTTTGGGCGTTTTGGAACAAGCAGGAGTTTTTATAAAGAGTGACTTTTTGTCGTAAACCCACGAAGAAATAATACTTCTTTGAAAACACCTTATTTTCATCTGTTTTAGCAATAATGAAAGATGGGGTTTTTCGGGCTAGCGCACGGAAACAGCGCATGGAAAAACTTTCCGTGCGCTGAATAAAAATACCGAATATATGGCTTTAAAATAGAAATATGCAGCAAAGTAAACTAAATTTAAGAAACTCTATATGCTCTCTGATATTTAACATGTACCTATTTTGTATTTTAATTCGTAAGTGTTTCAATATTTAGATACATTTCTGTAATATTTTTGACGTTTTATTCACCTTATCTGACAATAACTAATTTGCAACAAAGCACCTTTGAAATAATTTGAGAGTAACCATGGAAACGCATCATACATACCAAACACTATATTGTCTGCATTGTTTATTTTCTGTCAATTAAATTTATTAATAATATGCCGATAAAATGTTTTAAGTTTCCGTTTTCAAAGAAGTATAATAAAAAAATATCGTTCATTACACGTCCAGAAATAGATTTTTCCGTGCTTGCATGACTTCCCGTGTGAGGCGCAGCCGAACACGGGAATTTGTCACGCGCGCACGGAAAAATCTTTATTTCCAGACTCGTAATGAAATATACTATTCCCCCTTCCGGACATCGGAGCGGGACACGCTGTATGAATGAAATACTGACCTCCAACCTCAGGGTGTCGCTGCCAGCATGCGCTATGCGGACGACCTCGGAATGTCCGCGGTCGAGCACGGGAACCCCGTTGACGGCGAGCACCACGTCGCCTACTTCGAGACCGGAGGACTCCGCCGGCGTGGCCGGCTCTATGGCGGACACGACGACGGGCTTGCTGCCGTGGATGCGGAAACCGAACTCGCCGCCCGGCTCCCGACGGACCACTATCGTCTTGTCGCATTCTGCGGCGAAGAAAGCGACAATTAGACGCTATTTTGGGTACATAGTTAGATCACCGAATATATAACCATAGAAGGTTCAATAGAAGGAACAATGGTCCAGGCGGTGGGGGACAAAAAATTAATTTGGAGACACAGAAGGAAGCTCAACTAGACCTCGAACTGGACTATAAATGAACTGCGTCTATTCGTGCTTTCGGCAAGTGAACCTTCTATGGTTTTATATTCAGTGGTTAAATTATTAGTTGGCAGCAAATTGTTAGCCAAGAACCAGTTTTTGTGGTTCCTCACCACGGTTAGTTTATAGGAAGGTAACGCCATTCGACGAGTTGGAAGGGAAGGGCGTAGGGGTGAGAGAGAGGCACGGGGACGAAAGGGGAACTTTAAGCAGCGTCCAGAGATATACTAATAAGTCCGCGCACTCGGCCTTGTGTAAACAAACGTTTCCCACTTGCCCTCTCCCGCTCCCCTCCTCATCGAGCCGATCGATATCTTATGATATAAGAAAATAAGCTGTACACAGTGTAGCTGAGAGCGGTTCGTTCGCAAGTTATGTTCTAGAAGTTGCTGCCTCATCATAGAAATTACGCCGTAGAAACTACAAACTCAGCAGAGTCTAGATGGACTCTCGAACACCTTGAAATCTTGCGAATTCTGCTTTCCTTAAATTATATAAACTATCGCGCTCCACATTTTTCGACTTTTGACTATCAGACTCTGTACTAGTTGCCAATAAAAAAAACTTTGCATTTTTTTAAAAAGGTCTTGTTCCGATCCCGTAAGTTAAGTGGCGCAGTCGTGCGGATTGTTTGAGTTGCGTGGCGCCATCGGTTTCGCGCTTCTGGAGTATCGAACTCCCAACAAACAAGAACTTCAAGATCCGATTGAAGCTGCAGAGCCAGGAAGAGACCAAGGTAAGGGCCAATCCGTGTTTCCTTTCCCTTGTCCTTTCTGTGGCAAACAGGTCAGTCTTAGGTCCCTAGAAATCCAGTGTATATGTTTTTCTAGTTGAATCTATTCATAAGATTGCGTCTTGCGAAATATTAGAGCATATAATACTTCAAAAGATATAATTAAGTTAGGTTAAGAAGTTCAATTTCATTTTAAGTTTCAATTTTAAATTTCAAAATTGATTCACTCGAAGATATTTCAAACTCGTTCCGTTCTCTAGATTTAAGTGATAGTGATAGTGATAGTATTGGTACAATTGAAGAAGAAATCATGAATAATCAACCTCAACCTGCACAAATCAATTATAGTCTGCTTAGATTGTATGTCGATACAATTCCAAATTTTAATGGAGACCCACACACTCTCGAAATTTTTATAGAACATTGTGATTTTCTTATTTCCACATATTCCAATGCAAACCCCGCTGATCCCATAAATACCTTCCTAATACGTGCTGTTATTGGAAAATTAACAGGACACGCTTTAGTTATTGCTGGTAGTAGACCTGACGTAAGAAATTGGGCAAATTTAAAAGAATTATTAAGACTAAGTTTCGGTGACCAAAGAAACCTTGATTGCTTAGTGCAAGAAATGCTTGTTTCGCGACCCTTCAAAAATGAATCTTTTCGTAATTTTGGGCAGAGATTACAAAAGTGCCGTAGTTCCATCGCTTCTAAAATAATTTCAATGGAAATGACTAACGAAGAACGTGCTTTTAAAATTAAAAATTATGATGAACTTTCACTAAAAACCTTTATAAGAGGTCTATCTGGACGTATCCAAGATATGGTTCGTTTAAGAAATCCTGACAGTCTAGAACTCGCAATATCGTATGTTATTGAAGAAGAAAACTTTATTTTATTTCAAAAGTCTCAAACAAGTAATTTCCAAAATTCAACATTACCAAATAAAAATCCTCAACACTTTCCAAAAATGAATTCTTATAATAATCAACAAGCTATAACACCACGACAACAATCAATGTTTCCGCCAAATAATAACAATTTTTCGCAAAATCAAAATTATTCCCAAAATCAAAATTTTCCCGAAAGAGCTCAATTCCCATCTCAACCTATAAACATCCAACCTCGACAGAATATGCCTTCCCCTAAATTTTTTACCAATAAACAAGTATTTGGAGCCCCTAACACTTCCAGAAATATTTTTAAACCCACCGGTATAACTCCGCAACATAAACCTGAACCGATGTCTACTACATCACGAATTCCTACTATACAAACTCAATTCAGAAATAATTTTCCAAAAAATTACCAAACTCCACAACTCCACAATATTGAAGAGGCAGATTTTAGCTTCGACGAAAATCTCGAAAACCCGGAAAATCCCGATGAAATTTTTCCCGATTTTTACCATGAAAACTCCGATGAAAATTTCGTACCGAACGAAACTTATGAAAGTTTTGAAAATTTTTCCCAGGCTTCGAATCCACAGAACCCAACGTAATAATTGACTTAAATCATCTACATAAGAGCGATTTAACGTATATAGAAATTCCAGAAATTAATGCCAGATTCCTTATAGATACAGGTAGTTCCCGTAGTATAATTAACCCCGATGTAGCTTATAAGTTTTACAGTAATTGCATTTTTCATGAAGATTTTAGTATTCAGACCTCTCACGATATTACTTTTCACAATGAAATTGCCATAATTCCACTTTTCGACATTTTTAACGTAAATCGATTTTATAAATTTTATATCTATGATTTTTCCCCAAAATATCACGGTCTTATTGGCATGGACTTATTGAAAAGACTACGATCAAATATAGATCTCGACAATAAATTACTAAAGACTCCCAAAGTTCAAATACCTCTACTTTCGGAAAACTCCAATTCAAAACAACAGAAAAATTTCCAAAAATGTTATCACTCTTTAATTATACCACCTCGAACTCAAAAAATAGTTAAAGTTCCAGTATGCTATAAAAATGGCCTCGGTATTTTAGATTACAATAATTTTGATAACAATTTAGAATCCCCTCGTGCTGTAGTTGATATTCAAAATTATTTCGCGACAACAACAATTATAAATCCAAATTTAGAACCAGTCATAATTACTGAACCTTTAGACGTTGAAATTTTAAACCCTAGTGAGATTAACTTTATCGACAAAATCGAAGATAATTCGGAACTCTCAGAAACTGAAGATAATCTACTAAAACAAAATTTAAAAAATATTAGACTTGATCATTGCAATTATGAAGAAAAGTCCGCTTTACGTAAACTTTGTTATTCATACAGGGACATCTTTTACTGTGAAAAAATACCTCTTAGCTTTACAAATAAAGTCAAACATAAAATTAATCTCACAGACGAAAAACCTATTTTTACTAAATCGTATAGGTTTCCCGAAATCCATCGACAAGAAGTAAAATCCCAAATAGATAAAATGTTACAACAAAAAATTATTGAACCATCCACATCCCCGTGGAGCAGTCCAATCTGGATCGTTCCAAAGAAACTCGACGCTAGTAAAAAAAGGAAATGGCGAGTAGTCATCGACTATCGTAAGTTAAATGACAAAACTATTAGTGACAAATATCCCCTTCCAAACATAACGGACATATTAGACAGACTAGGACGTGCGAATTACTTTGCAACACTCGATTTGGCCTCCGGTTATCATCAAATTGAAGTTGACGAAAATGATGTACCCAAAACTGCATTTTCTACTGATTCTGGACATTATCAATTCTTACGAATGCCATTCGGTCTTAAAAATGCACCCAGTACATTTCAGAGATTAATAGATAATATTTTACGTGGTTTAACAAACGAAATTTGTCTCGTATATTTAGATGACATAATAGTTTTCAGTACATCTCTCCAAGAACATATAATTAATCTCAAAAAAGTTTTCGACAGACTACGTGACGCGAATTTTAAAGTACAACTTGACAAATGCGACTTTCTACAAAAAACTGTTGCTTACCTCGGACACATTATTACATCAGAAGGAGTGAAACCCAATCCCGAAAAAATTTCCTGTATTCAAAAATTCCCCATTCCTAAAACTCAAAAAGAAATAAAATCATTCCTTGGATTACTTGGATATTACCGCCGCTTTATTAAAGATTTCGCAAAAATAACTAAACCTTTAACTCTCTGTTTAAAGAAGAACGCTCAAGTTACTCATAGTCAAAAATTCATAGAAGCTTTCAACACATGTAAGAAAATTTTGTGTAATGATCCGATATTACAGTATCCTGACTTTTCCAAAGAATTCATTCTAACTACTGATGCTTCCAACATCGCTATCGGCGCAGTATTATCCCAAGGCACCATTGGACAAGACAAACCTATTGCCTATGCCTCACGCACCCTAAATGACAGTGAACAAAATTACAGTACTATTGAGAAAGAGTTATTGAGCATTGTTTGGGCTTGTAAGTACTTTCGTCCCTACCTCTATGGTCGAAAATTTACAATAGTTACCGATCATCGCCCCCTCACGTGGCTTTTTAATTTAAAAGAACCCAATTCGAAATTGGTTCGTTGGCGTCTCAAATTAGAAGAGTATGATTACAAAATTGTTTATAAAAAGGGAAAGTTAAACTCCAATGCCGACGCACTCTCTCGTATAAATTTGAATATTCATGAAACCCAATCTGTTATCAATAATCCAGGAGATATAAATCAAGAAACTTTCGAATTTTTAAGGAACTATGTAGAAAACCCAGAAAATTTTGAACTACCCAGTACAAGCCAAGAAATTTCTAACAGTAATGTAAACAATACCCAAGCAAGTTCATTAACGCCAGACACTCACACAGCTGACGCCGTCCCGCGAACGAAACCTAAGATAATAATTCACTCCGACATACAAATCCGACCTCCTGATAAACCTAGACCGACAATATTAAATGACGCACCTATTGAAATTAGTGATGACGAAACTGCCCATTCCCTCTCAAAAGAAATATGTAATGAAAGTTTACCTATTTTGGACGAAATTATCAATAATAAAACGAATCAAATACATATTTTCAAAAATAACGTCGATAAACTTTCAGTAGAACAAGAAAACTACTTGCACCAAAAAATTATGACAGTCAAAATTCCTTTAATTTCAAATGAGCAATTAATCCTAGATTTTCTAAAACAATATCTAAGACCAAACACTACGTATCATATTTATTTTAATCATTCGCAATTTATAACACAATTTTCAAATATTTACTCAGAGCATTTCAATCGATTAGGTCCCAAACTGATAATATGTACAAAATTAATTAATACCATAAAAGACAAAGAGGAACAGTTATTACTAATAAAAAATCACCATTTAGGAAAAACGAATCATCGCGGAATACAAGAAACACTAAATTATTTAAAGAGAAACTATTTTTGGATAAATATGAAGTCCGATATTACTGCATATATAAATGCATGCGAAATTTGTCAGAGAACCAAATACGGTAGAAACCCTCCATATGTACCTCAAGTATTAACTGAAACTCCTTGTAAACCATTCCAGTTAGTTCATGTCGATGTGTTCTATTATGACACCAGAAACTATTTAACTTTCGTTGACGCTTTCTCGAAATTCGCGCAAGCTACATTAATTCCCGGAAAATCCGCTACAACCATATGTGATGCTCTTGTAAAATATTTTTGTTCTTTTGGTACTCCTCAACAGATCATTTTAGACAATGGACGTGAATTCAATAATGAAACGGTTAAGGAATTATTAAAATTACATAAAATAGATATTCATTTCACTACACCAGGCCACCACGAGTCAAACAGTATAGTAGAACGTTTCCATTCCACAATAATAGAACACCTGCGAATTTTAAAAGAATCTTTCCCTAACGAAACCGACTTAATAAATTACGCCGTTTTAGGTTATAATTGCTCAATACACAGTTCGACGACATTCACGCCTTTTGAATTAGTATACGGTCATACGGACTTAAGAAACCCCGAAATTTTTACTCCTAAACACTTCTTCTCAAACTATGTCGAAAATCACGCGGAAAAATTAAAACACGTATATGGTGACGTCCAAACGAGGTTAATAAAAGAAAAAGAAAAGATTGTTAATACGAAAAATGCAAAGGGCAATACAAATCCTACTTTTAAAATTAATCAAATTGTATTTAAGAAAAATCCCCTTAACAGAAATAAAAAGAGCAACAAATTTATAGGTCCATACGTAATTATCGAAATTTTAGAACATAATAAATTCAAAATAAAAAACAAAAATAATAATAAAGAAGAAATAATTCATATGAAGGAGCTAAAACAACCTCCTTTGTTACAGGAAAATGAAGCTGAGAATCCTTCTACTTCTGCTGCAAATAATAGTGACATTTCAGAATAAAATAGAAATATCCAAAATCAACTCTCCCGGAATTCTCCCCTTTGAATTAGGCCAAGCTCGCGTTATAAAAAGTAAACATGTTTTCTTATATGATATAAATTTACTAGACATAAAAACTCAAATTGATGGGATAACAAACATTTTTCAAAACATTAATTCCTCACTCGACTTTGGAAGTTGGAATTTTCTGCTTAGAAATTCTCGTAATATTTCAGAACACTTATATCCTTTAATTATCGAACTTAACGAAAAATATGAAAATTTAAATTTTAATCACAAACGGAAACGACGAGGTCTTGTAAATTTAGCAGGCACTGTACAAAAATGGCTTTTTGGCACCCTGGATGCTAATGACGGTCAACGCTATGATAATGCTTTAAAATTACTAAAATCTAATCAACAAAAAATTGTCTCAGAAGTTAATTTACAAATGTCTCTTTCTAAACAGTTAATTCAAAAGCAATCTAAAATTATAGAAGACATTAATTCCAATCAAAGGAAAATCGCAAAGTTAGTTAATGAAATCCAAAACAATATCTCCAATATTACCAATGAATTTTACCGATATACGACCTACATGTCGATAGTTGAACAAATTTTTATAAATACTAATATCATTATTACTTTACTAGATAATTTAGAGAATGCTGTCACCTTTTCAAAATTACATGTAGCACACCCCGACATTTTGACAAGGCGAAATCTTGTGGATATTTTGAACGAACTTTCTAATCAATATAAAAAACAAGAAATTCTTAATATAAAATTAGAATCTTGGTATTCAATAATTAAGACTAATTGCCATTTTTCGGAAAATAATATAATATTTGCCATGGAATTCCCTATAATACATCCTAGTACCTTTCAATATTTTCATTTATTTCCAATCCCTACGGATAAAAACCTAATTATTATACCCCCAAAACCTTACTTGGCCCTAGAAGAAAAGGCTCATCAATACATGGAAGAACCATGCCCGCAACTTGACGAAATATACATCTGTAACCTAGAAAATATTCAAGAAAATAATGACTGCATAACCACCTTAATAAATGGTCATCCAAATCAATGCAACCAAATTCCGATCGTACCACCAAAATTTATCATCAATAAAATTAATAATAAATATTTCATAATAATCAGCGAAGAAGAAATTCAAGCCACTTCTACATGTCCAGAAAAGAAGTTTCATACTCTACAAGGCAACAACTTACTTCAGATACCCTACAACTGTACATTTCAATACAAATCTTATGAAATTGGTAACAAAGAAACAAAAACCATTGGAAATCCTTTATTAATACCTAAAATTCAAAATCCATCAATAATCAAGATCGAAACAAGAAGAAGCCCCCTGAAAATCGAAAATGTAAACCTTCAAGATATTCACCAATTGGAAAAACAAATTCAAGCGTCAAACCCGATCAGCATAGTCGACATCGATACTTCAACTCCGATAGATTGGATATTATGGATCACCGTAGGAAGCATCGTCATCATCCTGATCACCTATACTATTTGGAAAATGAAAAATAAATTCAAAATTTTGAAGAAAGAAGAGAAGACAACGTCGCCTTCCATCCTGTTTACTCCGGAAGTCTCCACTTAAGGCGGGAGGAGTTATGTTCTAGAAGTTGCTGCCTCATCATAGAAATTACGCCGTAGAAACTACAAACTCAGCAGAGTCTAGATGGACTCTCGAACACCTTGAAATCTTGCGAATTCTGCTTTCCTTAAATTATATAAACTATCGCGCTCCACATTTTTCGACTTTTGACTATCAGACTCTGTACTAGTTGCCAATAAAAAAAACTTTGCATTTTTTTAAAAAGGTCTTGTTCCGATCCCGTAAGTTAAGTCGCATTCTACCGGGTGCGCGCAAAATATTACCGACCGACCGTGACTATATTACCTTTTTTTTCATTTCCTAAAGACCCTGAAAGGTAAGATTGAGTTTGAGGTACCTACCTACCTACAAAAATTAAGACATTTTTATGTGACATTTGAATACTTAGGTATTAATTGAAGAATAATATAGATATAATATTAAAATATTTAAAATTTAAAGGTGCCATCAATGGAAGAATGCCTTAGGGTTCATCGGAGAACATAAATTTGCGAATATTCCACCTGAAGAGGCATATCAACCTATAAGAATTTGCAAGGCACATTTTGATGATCAGTCATTCACTTAGTCCGGAAAACGTTTAGTAAAAACTGTTGTCCCCTCGGCTGTCCCATTAAGATTATTGCCAAAAGCTTATGGTAAGACGCATGCTTGTGTATGCGTAATATTTTGTTCTGTATTATTTATGTCAATTTAAATATCAAAATATTTACGACACGATGAAAAAGTAGATAACTATTTGTAGTTAAATATTTATTTGTTATTTATGTTTTTGTCTGCTCTATGTTTTGTTAGGCTTCATTAAAAATGTACGTAGGTAAAACATAAAAAAATGCCGACTTTAGTATTTCTAGACTTTGCTTTAAGTTGGTAGCAACGGAACTTGTTGGAGTTTGTTGGTGCGTCACATTTTTATTTTGTGTTTATGATTTGACTTTGTTTTAATAACTACGTTTTTCCTTTTTGGCACGCCTCTGGCATCGACCTGTGAGAAAAAGAAGAATGAATAGTGGTGGATCTACCTTTGGTCACATTTAAGAAAGGGAGAATGTCCTAAGTTTCCTAACTAACCTTGATTCCTCATCTCACATCTTTTGTGTTCACTGTAAGAAAATAATTCCTCTAGTCACCAAGTTTGTGTGCCTCAAAATTAATAAGGTCCAAAGATAGAGTTCTGATAAGTGTTTATACATTACCGGTTTCATAGATTCAACAACAATAATGTTTGCTTGTGTTTTAAATAAGATTGCATAATTGAATTACCTTTTTTTTATGAAATTATCATGTAGTATCGGAGGCGAAACTCAAAGAATTAGAATTTTCAAATAAAGCGACTAATAATATAATTTACAATGAAATGACAAGCCGAAGAATAAATAATATCCATCTCTGTCGCCCACAAAACAATAACTCTTTATTTAACATTTTTTAAGTATAGTCGAAATAAGAGGTTTTTTCTAATCGTAGATACTAGAACTAGAAGTGCATTAATATAAATGTGTTATTCTAATTTTTTTAGTTAACCGGTTATTCTGTACCTAATAAATATGTACACACTTTTGAAAAATTAAATTTCCACAGAAAACTTCTAGATAGACAGATACCAAAAAAGGTACCTAGGTTTTAATACATTTTTGTATTAGGTACGTATTCCATATTATATCCAAAAATGTATTAAAATCTCGAAAAGGCTTATAATAGAAGATATTAAAAATGTATTCTGTTTCCCATAGGAAATTTGACTCTCTATGTCATTCCGTGTTTTCCGTTTAAACCGGAAGTGAGATTAAAGGCGGATACTCATTTATTTTTAGCCTCTTTCACCACTAACAATCAAATAATCGATAATCCGTCATTTTGTTTTTTGTGATAAATCAGTTTTTCTCTCATAACTTTTTTGCAAAATGTCCATAACTTTTTTTGAAATATAAATTTACCACTAAAATTGCTGAAAAAATCGAGATTGCTTACTCTGGACTGTTAAGTATCTCTCAACAAAAACATCTAAAGATGCCATCAATTAATTAATTTAGACCTTTGGTAAACTTAAGATTTTTTTTGCAATATCTCAACACATTCTAGGGCATTCTCTTTTGTCATCGCATCTTTTTGTACCTATTATTTGTAGAGCAATTATTTTACGATTCTTGATTCTTCCCTGGAATGCGTTTCTGTATTATTATTTTGGGGTCAAGTTTAGAAAACTTAATTCGATGTGGAAATTTTAAAATATCTTATTTATATTTAGAAAGAGGACATTCTCTAGATTATTTGTAAGGAATTTATATTTTTAACAAGAATTTAATGAAAATACAAAGTAATCTATCCAGGCATAATTTTTTTTACTTCTTTTAGTTCAGTATTTTGAATCAAAAAGAAGGTTTATGTAAAGTTAATTGGATTTTAAACTGGATTTTGACATGACATGTAAAAGAACTTCCTGTAGATGATATGGCAGGCCAAAAAAAAAAACATTGGCTGATTTTTAATAAGCACACGTGCGAGAAATATGAAGTGACATTTTATTTGAACATCTGACAACACACTGTAGGCAAACTGTTTACACTTTTTGGACGATTTGGAAAGTATTCTCTACATCGATGCCAAAATGCGAATTATGTTTTCATAAATCAACTAATTTTCACTAGAGACACTGGAATACATTTTTTGTTAATCATTAATAAATTATTTATTAGGAAAAACAACACATTCGTTATTATTAGTAACATTATTTTTACGAACCACTTTTCTTCTGTGAAATAACATCTAGCGCCTTATTTTCTCTACACCATATGACCAACATCAACTTCAAAACCTCTTCTAATTTCTGCCTCAAATCAACCGTGTCTGTCGGTGATTCTTCCGAATCGGAATTAGTCCCATTTGCTAATAAAAAACGGGTGAATATTTTCGTCCATTCAATCATATCATACGATATTAAAATCATGATATTTTTAAACAGAATGCTTTCTAGAATATTAAAAATAGACGAACTATTTCATAATTTTTTAAGAAAAGTGTTACAACATCAAACTCGTTATCATAAAATAGACGGGACACTTCTCTTAAAATTTTTGGCAAGAAAAACCAATAAAATAACTAACGAGTTCAATTAATTGTAAAAACATTCTGAATGTAATCTCAAATGATTCGTATTCTAATAAAAGCAAAATAATATAAAAACAATCCTATTTACCCAGTGCCATTTTGCGCCAACCGACTCTCTGGAAATACTGGAGCAAAGACGCACCGAAGCAATCACGACATAACCTGAGAATGTCCGAATTATTTTAGTTATTCCTGTCGGCATTCTTTCGAGCTTTCAGCGACTTCGTGCTAAAAATATCAGGACCGGTTAGATTTTTAAACGCGTGCCCCACACACGAATGCACTTTCTTTCAGGAAAATTTTACATTGGTGAAATAAATTTCATTCCAAATAAAAAGTAAGAAAACGCCCTACTCGCATCAGAAATATTAATTTATTAATAAAGGTAATGTGTTTACAGACCACTAAAGAAATTAATTCATTCCGATTCGAGAAGTAGGTAACTCATGGAGATGAGGAAAATGGAGACATTGTAATTCTCCATACGACGAAGAGAGCTGCATTTCTGGAGCAAATAGAATTAACCGAAGAAATGCAAACAGCAGCAGGCAGCAGCAAGTAAACCTGTTAACTGGAGATCACCGCCAGCAAAATTATTAAAATTATTGAAGCTTATCAAAGAAGAGCATAATTAGAAATCACTTCTCTTGCATTTTTGCAGCAAAGATAAAAGTGGTAGAAGTTTGAAGTTACAAAGTTTTCTTTTGCTTGTATTTAGAAAAACTAAAAGAAAAAGTTCTAAGGAATAAAAGTAGCCGCCTAAAAATTCAGAAATAGGTATAGATATGTTCCTGGAAAATAGATTATTATTAAAAGTATTCAAAGAAATAATTATCCCAAGTAATATTGTGTGAAAATGTTAGATAATAAAAAATATTTTCATGTTTTTTATAAGTAATTATTTATAATGTAAGTCCATCCGTGTTCACACTGTATAACATACACCTGTGATTTTAGAAACTTATTTTTTCAAATTTGTATTTAGGCGAAAACTGACAAAATTTAAGCTGGATATTTTAAGAAATAATAATAAAATTTTTAATAACGTCTATAGAAAAAATTGATTTAAAATTTGAATCTGATATCTTATTTTGAAATAGGCTGCCTCTACATGAAATAAAATTCAGTTTTTAACTCGTTTTAAATATTCAAAACTTCAGCAAAAACTTAATTAGGTAAGGATTATTATTAAAGTACGCGACAGGTATGCCGGTATTTTTAAGATTTTAGAGTTCATTAATTTAAATTTTGGCAAGTAGTCACAATAAAATCCCGAGTTAAATAATCAAATAAAAATAGCTGGCCGCTTTGAAAAGTAGGTGAATGTCAGGAATTCGCATACAAAAATTTAGAGAAGTTTGAAAATCAATACCAATAAACATAAACAAAAGAAAAACTCCTTATTTAATAGCTTGTTTTCGTAGGACAAAAAATGATAGTTAGGTAATAATATCCAATTATTATTAGTGCAATAGGGTAAAGGATAGACAAAGTAGGAGATTAGAATTTGAACACATTCAAGAAACGACTATTCTTTTTGAAAAAAGAAACATTTTTAATTTTTTACTAAGGAAACTTTTTGCAGTAGGTATATTAAATCTCTGAATTAAATATATCGTTAAATTTGTATCTAATGAGAATAGAACATGTTGCCGCGATTTCTTTTTCTAACTAATCAATATCGGCCATGCGCAGATATATTCTTTTAGGCGGGGAATTCAAAATACAAACCAATAATACTGGCGTTTTCGCCAATATTCTAAATTGTCGGCTCTCAGTTTAAACGTTAAAACCAAATCATAAAGAGGACCTATTGTCTTGAGTAGAATAATGAAACATATAGCATATAAAAAATTACTTACCAAAAGACTTGGCGTTCTGCCTCTTGTACATTTCTAAACACGACTTTCGATGTACCATTCGATGTGTGACTGCTTGATACTTTTTCCTAAACTCCTGTTCTGACTCCGTGCTCGATATTGAGTCTCTCTTAAGGCCTGATTCTTGTTCTGAAACAAGACGAATTACGTCTGACTACATCGAAACGCATCTTGCTTATCTTCTTCGGTCCTGGTGCTTACCTATGGGCGAAGTGACGAAGACCTCGTCCCTTTCGTCCATATAAGCCCATCTGCCGTCGTGGTAAGGGGCGTCGTAGATGCCTACGTCGTCGTCGTCGTCTTCGGCGGCTGGCAAAACGCTCGGACTGCTACCCGCCGCTATCAGTCTACCGCGACTGCCTCCAGCCGATGTCGCCATCGGCCGGAGCCTGCACTTGTGAGATCTGCCCGCATCTCTTTCTTCTGACTGGAAGAAGGAGAATTATTTGTCCACCTTAGAACGGGCCAAGTCTGGTCATATAGATGGTGTCCCACTTAAGATGGTTTTCGTTATTTACGTCCGTTAGCTTTGATTTTAGAGAAAATGGTTTGTGTCTAGTGCGCGTGTGTCCTGGCGGAGGGGAACCGCCCAGGTGTTATTATGGCCTCTGGGTGGGAGCCGTGCCGTACAGGAGTATTGGCGCCGCTCGCCCCGACGCGTGAGCGCTGTAAGGGGAATTCTCCCCCCGGAATGGACAGTGGAGCCTGAGACACAGACGGGTGAACTGCTTACGGGAGATTTGCGAGTTCAGACGGTCCGGCTGGCTGGAAGCCGTTCCCGTTGACCACGTTCGGGTTTATGTATTTTGTATTCACCATTCACCTTGCGCGAAATAAATCAGTGTTGTAACGTACTCGAGGATTTTCGTTGTCGACCCACGCCCTGATACGGTTCCTATTCGGCCTTTCACGCTGCCGATCAACTGGGCCCTGGTCAATATTTACAATATACTGAGGTGAGTTTTCATTTTTATTTCGTAAAAAATAACCTAAATACCAAATATTGGGTCTGTTTATATTATATTACGAATTCCTTATTCAATGATTATATTTATACATTTTACAAAAGCCAGGAAGAAAATGTCACCATAACAACATTTCCTTTGCCTCGTGATGAAAATTTGCGCCAAAAATGGATTCGTCAAATTCCAGCTGAGATTTAATTTCTAAAAAACCGTTAAGTATGTGTGGCTAACACATTTTTAACAAAGTGAAACAATTAAAGTGGACAAATGTGTTGTGGGAGAAAAATACCTATAGAGAATATCACCCAAGCTAAAGGAAGGTGCTGTCCCAACAATTTTTGAGAATGTGCCAAAATATTTGAGTGCAGTGCCGTTTAACTCTGAGCCCAAAACTGCTGAGGCAGGTTGAAAATTTTGAAAATCAATTAGAGAAAGCCTGGATGCACAAAACCAATAATGTAATAGATGAAAGAAAACTCGCCAAATTGTTACGAAATTTGTTTTTCTACTTATCTCTAAAAATGCCTTTTATTATATAGGACTACGTTGGTCACGTGACTACGCGATTATGCGTTAGCTTTAGCTTTATCGTTGGTCTCGCTACGAATTGAAGATTGTTAAATCGGCACATGTCAAAAAAACAACCATGGCATTTTTTTTAAATAGGCACAGAAAGAATGTAAATTTCATCGGTTTAGGTCTCTACGAATGTTATAAAAACAAAAATAGTTTTTTCTCGAAAACAGTTCATTTTATCGATATCAACCAAGAGTGTATATTTTTTAGTTTAAGGTTCAAGCTATCTAAAAATATTATTTTTGTACCTTTATGTAAAAAAATGACATTATTGTGTAACAGATAGTCCGTCCCTGGCAAATCAAATAAGCCAAAATTGTTTTCATGGGCCCTTTTTAAGAAGTTTTATCGATTTTCCATCGTATAAAAAAATAATTAAGTTACACAAAATATTTTAAAAGTTATTAAAAAAAAACGATTTTCGGGGCGTCCTTTAGGGGCTTGTATCTTCGTAGGCCGGAAATTTTTTATAGAAACTTGTCATGTTATTTTAACTTCCCTTGTATAAATCCGAGAAATTGTCCACATATTCTGGGACACCCTGTATATCTTCCACCGAAAAGTCCAATTACAATACGGAATTTTAGAGGGATATTTTAAATTTGAATCATATCAAATGCACAAGGGGCGTGGTTGGCCGTAATCAAATGTCATTTTGTGTTGCCACCACACATTTCGCTTCTCCCCTAGGATGCACACTAAATCCCCTAGAATAGGCCCAATACGGCGGCTATCCAGCGCCCTCTGTCGGATGGCTAAAAATTGATGGAGGGACTAGGGCCCGATGGCCAAGAACGTTAAACCAGACTGGTTTAACTGGTTTAACGTTTAACTGGTTTAACGTTCTTGCCCGATGGCAACGATCAATCGGAAGGGAGAATCTCCAAAATAACATTCTAAAACGGTCCCCTCTCAGAAAAGAACAGAAAGCGTTATTTATTTCGTTTAATTATCAACAAAAATACAGATTTTATTGCCTATTATGGTAAAACAAAATAGTACTCAATAATTTCTGAATTTTGTTTGTTCCCTGAAGGTATTTTCAGGGGTAATATAACAAGTGGTCTGGCCTCTGCTAGCGATAATTGCACTTATGCAAATTATCGCGGTAATTGCACTTGTGCAAATTATCGCAGTAATTGCACTTGTGCAAATTATCACTTCCTTGCTTAGCAACCGCGAATCTGTTGGATACAAACACGTACCTACTTCTTAAAGTTTGGGTGTTTCACACTGTTCTAAATTATGCAGCTTATAAATTATGTTGCGGTACTATTAAGCATTGTATCAATGAATTTATATAGCTTTTACATTGCTAAATTTTTGTTATTGGACCTCCGTCTCCGTTTAAATTTATGACACATTCAGAAAATAAACCAACGCTGACAGGATGTAAGTATAATCGCATTTGCCTTGGATATCCAAGCGTCATGTTTGTTTACTCGAACGCTATAGACCGGGAGATAGTGACAGATTTTTGGACGTGATTTTACTCAGTATGCCTTTCAAAGGGCATTATGTGGCACATATTCTCACAATAATAATGTATGAATCATAGAGTCATCCTGGGTTCTTCATGTGAAAAACTGAGTTTTCAATTATTCAAAAAATATGCGTTTTGATATGATTTTATACAGGCTGCCATGTGTTTTATAATGAACTTCAAAATAAAAAATTCTTCGGAAAAAATAGGCATACCGTTAGGGTGGGTCCAAAGGGCTATTATTGCCACGTGATCTTGTATTTTAATAATTAATTTTTCCACGTTTCTGAACAGGCTGCCAATGAGAAGTATGCAAGTTCTTATTATGAAAATGCTGAAAAAAAGATGGCATACCTTTCGCGCATGTCCAAGTACTGGTTAAATTGAATGTTATTTAATCATTTAAACGAGTTATTCGATGTAAAGTGTACTTGGACATGCGCAAACGGTATGCCATCCTTTTTTCAGCATTTTCATAATAAGAACTTGCATACTTCTCATTGGCAGCCTGTTCAGAAACGTGGAAAAATTAATTATTAAAATACAAGATCACGTGGCAATAATAGCCCTTTGGACCCACCCTAACGGTATGCCTATTTTTTCCGAGGAATTTTTTATTTTGAAGTTCATTATAAAACACATGGCAGCCTGTATAAAATCATATCAAAACGCATATTTTTCGAATAATTGAAAACTCAGTTTTTCACATGAAGAACCCAGGATGACTCTATGATTCATACCTTATTATTGTGAGAATATGTGCCACATAATGACTTTTGAAAGGCATACTGAGTAAAATCACGTCAAAAAATCTGTCACTATCTCCCGGTCCAGTACATTCGAAGCTGTCAATAAACTCGTTCAAAATGAATCGTATAGAAAAATTAATACAGAAATTATTAAATTGTATTCGAGAAATAATCTCGACAAATACCACAATACCACTCGTGCCACTCTCGGGATTTAATCAGAAAATAAAAGACCAAATTATCGATAAAATTTCTGGCACTTGTGATATTACATACGAAAATACCACTAGTGGTATTATCGCTGAAATCATCGCCTGATTGGTTAATATTTAAAAAATCATATCATTTCATTGATTCATATTGACAGGCGTTGAATTCTCAAACTTGGAAGATAATGCGGTGAAAAGTAATGATGTAACGATGTAGGAAGTGTGTTTTACCTTCGCCCTCACATCAGGCCTGTACCGATGCCTCCTGTGCTCCACCTGCGACCTCTCCTCCGATTTCAGCCTTCTCTCCAACTTCTTGAACAGCCTGCCGTGCGGCTTGGCCTTGGGGGAGTCCCCGAACCCCGCCGGGGGCTCGACAATGTCGTGCCGGGTGCTGACGCTCTTGTCCGGATCGTCCGTCGTCACAATATCCACCTGAAACGCATTTCGTAATAGTACGAGAGCCGGCTGCATGATTTCAACTCTCATAAGCTTATAGAATAAGATGTTAAGTAAAATGTAGAGAATATGTTTCTTTACTTGAAGCGAGTAGGTTGCCTCAGTTAATATGGGCCCGATCATTGTTATTTAAAGAAGTTGCGGTCAATTTTTAGGCAAATTTACTCTCATATGATTATAGAACAAAATAGGAAAGAAGGCTCGTGGAGCAACAATAAAAAAAGGTCTAATGGATGTGCCGGTGTTTTCATATTTGAATCGTTCGAGAAGGTAGACTACGGCAGCTGTTTCCCCTTATTAGGTTCATCAAGGCAGCCATAACCTTCCCGAACGACGAACGACTCACACCGAAACGGTAGCACTTATAATAGTGTAACTTGCACTTGGAGGTGAGAAACCAACCAGTGGCGCCATCTAGCATCAAGCTGATAGTACCAGAGCCGAAATTTCACAAAACACAGTAAATAAAAGAAGACTGAGTGGGACTTCTGGGCTACAAATGTTACGAGTCATAGTGAACAAAAAAAATTACCACCAGTTAACAAGAATGTGTTTTGCTTGGAATTTATTTTCCCTAATTTAAACTGTTTGACCTTGAATATTTGAAAAATTTTGGCGGCGCAATTTTGTACCGCAAAGATTCAATTTATTATTATTATTTTTAAATTTATGACTACCACCCAACTAAAAAGTTTAGCTTTTTGGGCAAAAGTAAAAATTGAGAGAAAAGATAAGGCGTTTTTTAAATTTAGCACCCGGCGATAGTCAAGCTAAAACCGGCGCTCAGCGGTCTCTCATCCGGACGAATCAGCTGATATCTCCCTCTCATTTGTTTCCCTTTGGAGGAAATAAGAGACAGATATCCAGCTGATTCATCGGGATGAGAGTCCGCCGAATTTTAAAACGAGGCCTTTCTTATAGAAATACCTTTATTTTATTTCTTTCTATTTACGGTTTGTTTTTTTAATCGTCAGGGTGATAACTGTTCGTTTTTTGTTATGTAGGTACTTTTATTTTATATTTATAAATAAAAAAAATTAAATAACATGTCTGGCTCGTGAATATAAGACCGATATCTGTCGTATAGTCATGAGTAAGACAAGGACGGGAGTTGTGACGTAGGGCCGAACATTCCCGAACAAACTGCTCACCTCCTTCCCGCAGTGCAGGCAGTGCACGTGGTGCTCGCCCGCGTGGCTGCTCGGGTCGCTGTAGAACACGCTGTCGCTGCCCGGACTGACCGACCTCAGCGACTCGGCGCTCAGCGCCTTCAGCTTGGCCGAATCGTCGGGACCGTGGCCGGCCTCGGGCTTGGGCGACGCGCTGCAACCGAAACACGCTGTATCAACCCGCCGACTGGTCGACAGGTCGCAGTCATTACCCATTTCGATTTGCGAATAAAGGTCCGTCGCCCTGGCCGACACACACATCCACGTACGACACCTATAATCTAATCATCTATATTGACACACAACACCGAGGGATATTCGCAAATGAAAATGGGGTGGTTGTCTCCTATATATACCAAGTTTGCACTTTGTACCTCATCGCTGTCTCCGGGTCGAGAGACTTATTCGGCTTTGAGTTTTTCCGCCTGGACAGGCTGCCCGGCAAACTGTTCGGTTTCTCGTGGGTTCTCTGGCCCGTCGGCGACCTCGGCAACGACTTCCTCCTGTTCGCGTCTTTGCTCTTCTTGCTCTTCCTCGGCGATATCTGGTTCGGGACGTACTTCTTGCCCAGGTCGAGGCTACTCTCGTCCGACGTCACCTTATTGTCTTTCTCGTCTTTAAAGGGACTCTGGTCCCTGTACGGCGACGAGGCCTTCCTGGACTGCAGCGCCTTCCTGTGTCCTTGCATGGGACTTCTGGTGCGAGATTTCGACCGCTTGGGCTTGGAACTTTCGCCAACTTTGAGCGTTTCCGATGAAGGCGACAACCTGGTTTCTCGTTTCTTATATTTGCCGTTTTGCGCGTAAGTTTTCGGGGCGACCAAGTCCAGATGGAACTCCCTGCGTTTCTTCGTGGAGTCTTCGTGCTTGGGTGATCTCCAAGTGATGCTAAAAAATAATGGGGTATGAGAGATTAAAGGTGAGGTTTGTATGTTGTGTTAATTACTCATCCTCCATTGGTGATTCGTAATAGCCTGATGATGAATAGTGGACGCTTCGTTCTTCGTCGTCTGATGCTTGACAAACTTTGGTGTTACCAGAAGGCACTGAAAACCTGAAAAATCTATTGTTACGTACCTACTAAAAAATGAGATAACATATTTTCATCATTGGTATTTCAGTTAGTTGAAAATTAACAAATGTTTTTTTTTATCTTGTATTAGATACCTAACAAGATTTATATCTAGCAAAAGAATGTAAGAGCTACAAATAGTTTTGTTTTCAGTGTTATTATTTTATGATCCTGGTTGATATTTCTTACTCTTCCTTCCAAAGTTTATTACTAAAATATATAAGTACGTATTCATCTTATTGACCCCTAATATCACAATTTGATGGGTCACTTAGATATTTTAAAATTTTGATCATTCATAAAGTATATATACAGTGTGTTCCACTTCAAGTCAAGACAATTCATTATTTTTTTACGGGTTAACCGATTTTCAAAAACTTTTTTTTAAATGTAGTGCTCCGAAAGATCTACATTTTGACACTAATTTTTTTCAGATTCGTCTTTTCCATGACCTACTACTACTATCAAAATTATACCCCCAAAAACTGCAAAAGTACATTAGTCATTTTTTTAGGAAAAAATGAATAGCACAGTCGTATTGGCCATACCCAAAAACCCCACATACCAAATTTCATGGTCATAACTTATACAGTGCGTTCCCAAAATAGCTTCAAACATAGCAAAAATACGGTTTATCGGAGTACTCTGTACAAACACCGAGAGATATTTTAAAATTATTTCTATGCAGTTTGATTAGGGCCCACATAAGCCATCAATTCCCACGATTTCGTGGCCCTGCTTTATACAGGGCGTTGGCATTAAGAATACAAAAATCGAAAAAAAAAAACGATTTTTCTCGTGGTGTTTTTTTTTTACATTTTTTCCACATTTTTAACTTATGGCCTGTTAAAAAACATAAATAATATTAAATTTTGGAAAGTATTTTCAATAAAGAGCACCTTGGATACGTGGATACTAATCAATTTTTAAATTTTTTCAAATAAAAATAGGGTGCTTTTATTGAAAATACTTTCTAAAATTTAATATTGTTTATGTTTTTTAATAGGCATAAGTTAAAAATGTGGAAAAAATGTAAAAAAAAACAACACGAGAAAAATAGTTTTTTTTTTCGATTTTTGTATTTTTAATGCCAACGCCCTGTATAAAGCAGGGCCACGAAATCGTGGAATTGATGGCTTATGTGAGCCCTAATCAAACTGCATAGAAATAATTTTAAAATATCTCTCGGTGTTTGTACAGAGCTTAATTATTAAAAAAATAATAATAAACTGTGTACCTTTAGAAATTACTTATAGACCAGGAGATAGTGACAGATTTGTGGACGTGATTTTCTCAGTATGCCTTTCAAAGGGCATTATGTTGCGTTTATTCCCACAATAACAAGGTATGAATCAGAGAGTCATCCTGGGTTCTTCATAATGCAAAATTGTGTTTTCATTTATTCGAAAAATATGCGTTTTGATACGATGTTAATCAGGCTGCCATGTGTTTTATAATGTAGTTCAAAATAGAAAATTCCTCGGAAAACCATAGGCATACCTTAAGCGTGGGTCCAAAGGGCTATATTATTGTAACGTGAACTTGTATTTTAATAATTATTTTTTTCACGTTTCTGAACTGGCTGCCAATGAGAAGTGTGCAAGTTCTTGTTATGAAATTGCTGAAAAAAGGATGGCGTACCGTTTGCGCATGTTCAAGTACAGATTAATTGAATGTTATAATCATTTAAACGATTTATTCGATGTAAAATGTACTTGGACATGCGCAAACGGTATGCCATCTCTTCAGTAGTTTTACGACAAGAACTTACATACTTACCTATTAAAATTAAGTAAGTAAGTAAATTTAAGAATTAAAATACAAGTTCACGTGCCAATAGTAGCCCTTTGGGTCCATGTTAACGGTATGCCTATGGTTTTCCGAGGAATTTTCTATTTTGAAACACATGGCAGCCTGACTAAAATCATATCAAAACTCATATTTTTCAAATAAATGAAAATTCATTTTTCCATATGTTGAACCCAGGATGACTCTGATTAATACCTTATTATTGTGAGAATATACGCAACATAATGCCCTTTGAAAGTCATCCTGAGTAAAATCAAGTCCAAAAATCACTATCTTCCGGTCTATTATTTTTGAATAATTAATATAAAAAGTGCATACAACAATAATTTCCGTTTTTTAAGAAGTTAATAACGCAAAACAGTGCATTTATCTCTTAATTTGTTGCATTCACGTATCCACTTGTTCTTGTCGTATTTACATATTTTTACAGGGTGGACCCAGATCGACTATACGATAGGTGTAAAAGACAAAAAAAATTCGAGTTGAAACTTGACCTTTGGGGGATCAGCCTTGCTTGATTAGAAACTAATTTGCACCATATTATTATATTTTAAAAATCAAGCAGGCCTTGACAGGGGCAATTTATTCGTTTTCAGTTCAGGTAAACTACATTTTCCTTAAGAGATATCGAAAAATTTTATTAGAAAAAGTTGTTCAGAATGCAAAAATCCAAGTGCCCGTACCAAATTTTAAAACGATCGGCAGACTTTGATTTTTTTTTATTCAACTTAATTTTTGGAAAAAATCGATTGTTGCCGATTGTTTTGAAATTTAGTACAGGGTCTTATATTTGCATTCTGAACAACTTTTCCAAATAAAATTTTTCGATAAATGTACTTGATTTGCGCTAAAACCGCAAAAATTGAAAAAATAAAAAAAATCAAAATGTGCCTATTGTTTTATAATTTGGTACGGTGATTTCGAATTGCATTCTGAACAACTTTTTCTAATAAAATTTTTCGATATCTTTTCAGGAAAAGGTAGTTTACCTGAACTGAAAATGAATACATTGCCCCTGTCAAGGCCTGCTTGATTTTTAACATATAATAATATGGTGCAAATTAGTGTCTAATCAAGCAAGGCTGATCCCCCAAAGCTCAAGTTTCAACTCGAAATTTGTTTGTCTTTTACACCTATCGTACAGTCCATCTGTGTATCTGTATCCAATCGTGCAAATGTTTATGCGCCACTTGCATTTTGATTGAATAGAGTGTAGTTTTGATTTTGTTTTTTATTGTAAGTAGAGTAGAACCAGAGAACAAGGAAGGGGAGAATTTAAACTCAAGGGGGCGGAGCTAGCCTGCGCATCTGGGTGGCGCAGCCTATATCAGCCATGTTTTTAGTTTAGACAGAGGCGTCACTTTCAGTTTATTGTTTCGAGCGAACAGATCTTCAGTGGCGGCGTTAATTTGAAGTTTTCTTTATTGCGAGTGTGTTGTTTTGTTCAGTGTTTTGTCTTATGATCATGAGTAAGACAAAAGCGGGGGCGTTGTGAGCGCAGCGAAAGGCTGCGTGCGTGAACAAAAGTTACAACTGCAGGTTATCGTTCTTCGCCTTTCCAAAAGAGCATTGGTAGATACCTAATTAATTGTGAAATCTATGGGAATTATATAGTTGCTATTCAAGGGCAATTTACTGTATTATCATAACCTTCCACCTATAAGTATCTAAAGGCAGACTTAATTTAAGGATTTAATTTAAAAATCGTAAGTTAAAACACTGAAAATACATGGTGTAGTTCACGCGATTTCACTTAAGAATAAGTTAATATCTTAAGTCATTCGTAAATAAAATTATCGAACTTACATGTAATTTAAGATAAAAAGGCATAAAAACAACAAAAAATCTTTCAAATCAAAAATATGTTTTTGGGCTAAATTTTACATGAAGCAAATGTGGATAAATAGAATACATAATAAGGGTTAAATTAAATCATAAATCCTGTCCTTAAATTAAGTCTGCATAAACAGGAACGAAGCCATACGTTATTGTTACCAGTGTGGGTTTACTCCGTTTACCTGTGTTCATACCTATGTACCTATGAATACTAATTGCGCTTAGTTTTTTTTATCGAGAAGTTAGGCACCCTTCTAAAGTACATAATAACCACAAACACGCCTGTAATATAGTACGTAGTACGTAATAGCATTAAAAATTATAGACAGAAATTGAAAATGTACAAACAAAAATAAGCTTATTATATGGAAACATCAATAAAGTTTATTTTATGGAAAAAATACATTTTTTTACTAAGTATATCTATTCGCATACAAATGTTCAAGTTTTTTGGCATAGTCGTAGGTACCTACTGATTTTAATGAAGGAGACAAAAACGAAACTGTTTTAGAACTGGGTAGGTATATTTAATTAATCCGATCAAGACAATATTCTAATACATACAATACCTATGTTTTGTTTTTCATTTGTATTCTACAAAATGATTGCTTAAAAAATATTGCTCGGGCAGTCATCAGATTTTAAGATCAATAAAATATAAAATTTTTGGGATAAGATAAGAAAAATCGCCTTTCCATACCTACTAAATATTTCAGTTATCTAACTACCTTAAATTAAAAATATTCCTTCAAAATCCAATTAACATTTTTGCCTGTTCCAATCATCATTTCAGTATGTATGACTTGTTTTGTGTTTATAAATGAATGATTTAAAATATCTGAGTGCAGACCTACACTATCCCTTCACTAAATTCTAAATACGGCCCTGTTTTCTAATGGCGACCACCGGCTTCCAAAGATCAAAGGCGCCGCCGTCGAGTTTATATTCTCCCCTTCCTTGTTCTCTGGTAGAACACTACGCGAGTAATAACACGCGAGGAACCGCTTGGGACCAGAGGCCGAACCGCGCGGGAACAAGCAGACGCGGCGCGGAACTAAAAACGCTTCGGTCCGGCACCGTTGCCAAATGTATCGGAATCGTCTTTATTCACGTGTATGGTAGGAATTTAAATGAGAGGTGTCGTATAACTGACAACCTTGTCGTCAATAGCGATCGAAGTGGGGATAGATAGAAGACAGCTAATAGCCCACAAAGATGCGTTCCAAAGATGATATACTGGTTGTATCGCCATCGTGATTCCGAGCATTCCTGAGAAGTGTCTAATTAAATTGCCCCCAAATCGAACAGTACGTTATGGGTTATGTTTGCGGGCGTACTTTCTACTGCGGGGGGGCCTATGAACGAGCCGCCACTCTGATCCTCACCTATCCAGCAGGTCGGGCGTGCTCCCGCCGACGCTGTAGCTGCCGCAGGAGCTGCTGTCGTCCGACGGCGTCGTCCTGCCGCCGGACGAGGTGGGCCGCGTCCTCGCCGAGGGCACCGGGGTCCTGCAGGGGCTGGCGGTGGGGGAGGGCGCCCCGCCGCCCCTCGGCCGCCGCCCCGGCGGCGAGAACGACGGCACCACCATGTCGTCGACGAGGAGCTCGGCGGCGGCGGCGGTTGGTAGGTGGGGCGGTGGCGGGAGGTGGGGTATAGACAGGGGGTCGAGGCTCTGAAAAGAGTCGGTACCGTAAGACGGAGATTTCTGTAACATTTTTTTTTGTAGTTTTATTCATAACATTTTAATAATGCAAAAACTTTCCGTGCGCTGAATAAAAATACCGAATATATGGCTTTAAAATATAAATATAAGTACAGCAAAGTAAACTAAATTTAAGAAATTCTATATGCTCTCTGATATTTAACATATACCTATTTTGTATTTTAATTCGTAAGTGTTTCAATATTTAGATACATTTCTGTAATATTTTTGACGTTTTATTCACCTTATCTGACAATAACTAATTTACAACAAAGCACCTTTGAAATAATTTGAGAGTAACCATGGAAACGCATCATACATACCAAACACTATATTGTCTGCATTGTTTATTTTTTGTCAATTAAATTTATTATAATATGCCGATAAAATGTGTTAAGTTTCCGTTTTCAAAGAAGTATAATAAAAAATATCGTTCATTACACGTCCAGAAATAGATTTTTCCGTGCTTGCATGACTTCCCGTGTTCGGCTGCGCCTTACACGGAAATTTGTCACGCGCGCACGGAAAAATCTTTATTTCCAGACTCGTAATGAAATATACTATTACGATTTTTTTAAGTAACTTTTTGAGGCCTTTGGCGTTATTCACCAAGTATACCTTTTTATTACAAGAAAATTTGATAATGGGCAAACACTCAAAGTTAACAAAAAGAAAAACTAGTAACCGCATCCACGTGTTTCATGCTATTTGGCAATCATCAGTACGGTGTAACATTAACCTTTGCATGAAACACGTGTATGCGGTTACTAGTTTTTCTTTTTGTTAACTTTGAGTGTTTGCCCATTATAACCTTTTCTTGTAGTTGTTACATTTACACTCGCTAATCTTACATCCTTATACCTTTTTATCTTAGAAAACGTGTGGGAAGAGGATACATTCATAAAATGTTGTAAAAGTTTACTGTCAAAAAAGTTAGGACAAATTAAATTAAATAATGATAGCATACGCAGCGCCCTCTACGGATTGCACCAAAAATAATACAAAATTATGACTTCTCTTCCCAAAAAAAAACCGGCTACTAAATTTTGCAAGAAAGTTTTGTCGCCTCAAAAAGTTACTTAAAAAATCGAAAATAAATTTTAATTTCAACACCCTGCATCTCGGAAATCAAACATCTGCGGACCAATGGTAATATATGAACTTTTCGTCATATTTTCCATTTTCTTTTAATTTTTCAAGATGGTGCATTTATTTTCGGACACCCTGTATTTATTTATTTTAGAAAATATGTTTTTGTTCTGTTTTTATCCATTAAAATTATCGACAGAGTTTTGTTATTTATAAATGATTGCCCCCCTAGACGTTAATCCTCGATACGCCACTGGTCGGATGCAAATACATAATATGATGAACTGAAATTTAAATCAACCTTCCTTTTTTGGTGACAGTTTGACCTTCAAATTATTATAAATGAACCTCTTAATTTTTTGTCTACCTAATATTTTGCACGCACGTCTGAATTCGATGTTACGACCAAAACTAAACACCTCACCTTCATGGACCCGCTCTTCCTGGAACTGTTTGTCCCGGAATTCGCGGTTACGTAGTCGTCGGTCGTCGTACTCTTTTTGCAAAAAATCGATTGTTGCCGATTGTTTTGAAATTTAGTACAGGGTCTTATATTTGCATTCTGAACAACTTTTTCTAATAAAATTTTTCGATAAATGTACTTGATTTGCGCTAAAACCGCAAAAATTGAAAAAATAAAAAAAATCAAAATGTGCCTATTGTTTTATAATTTGGAACGGTGATTTCGAATTGCATTCTGAACAACTTTTTCTAATAAAATTTTTCGATATCTTTTCAGGAAAAGGTAGTTTACCTGAACTGAAAACGAATATATTGCCCCTGTCAAGGCCTGCTTGATTTTTAACATATAATAATATGGTGCAAATTAGTGTCTAATCAAGCAAGGCTGATCCCCCAAAGCTCAAGTTTCAACTCGAAATTTGTTTGTCTTTTACACCTATCGTACAGTCCATCTGGGTCCACCCTGTATAAAAGTGTGGCGTAAAATTGCAACTTGCAACTTTATCGCGCGGATTGAGATACCTAATTGCAAATCTGGCGTTGGTCTCCCAAGAATTTTTATTTCAACTTTTTCGGTCAATGAAAGACTTAAAAAGTTACCTTTCAAAATGTCTTGCACACTAAACTCTATTCAAACTAAACGCAAGTGAAACATAAACAAAAGTTGTTCCATGGCTAGAGCGTGATATGCACGTGATCGGCTTGCTGTTGGCTAGTCGACAATAAAATCTTTCCCGGCGGGCGAGTTCAGCGAGTCGTTATTTATTACAGAGGTGTATTGAGTTGCAAGTGGACTTTTAATTTTTTCCGATATAATTCTTTCGCTGTTTATTAATTGTTGGAGCTACGATTTGTATTAATAGTAGAAATTTGCAGGTAAGCGAACGACTAGGTGTGCCATAAAAGTTTGTTTTTAAAGTTGTTAATACTGGGGCATATTATTTTAATATTTTATATTATAAAATTCGTAGAGATCGTTTTTAATGCGGCCCTGCCTCGTATTAGCCCTCAGAATTGTTCACGTGCGTCAATCGTGTAAATGTTTATGCGCCACTTGCATTTTGATTGAATAGAGTGTAGTTTTGATTTTGTTTTTTATTGTAAGTAGAGTAGAGCCAGAGAACAAGGAAGGGGAGAATTTAAACTCAAGGGGGCGGAGCTAGCCTGCGCATCTGGGCGCCGCAGCCTATATCAGCCATGTTTTTAGTTTAGACAGAGGCGTCACTTTCAGTTTATTGTTTCGAGCGAACAGATCTTCAGTGGCGGCGTTAATTTGAAGTTTTCTTTATTGCGAGTGTGTTGTTTTGTTCAGTGTTTTGTCTTATGATCATGAGTAAGACAAAAGGGGGGCGTTGTGTGCGCAGCGAAAGGCTGCGTGCGTGAACAAAAGTTACAACTGCAGGTTATCGTTCTTCTGCTTTCCAAAAGAGCATTGGTAGATACCTAATTAATTGTGAAATCGCTGGGAATTAGTTGCTGTTCAGGGGCAATTTACTGTATTATCATAACCTTCCACCTAAGTATCTAAAGGCAGACTTAATTTAATAATCGTAAGTTAAAACACTGAAAATGCATGGTGTAGTTCACGCGATTTCACTTAAGAATAAGTTAATATCTTAAGTCATTCATAAATAAAATTATCGAACTTACATGTAATTTAAGACAAAAAGGCATAAAAACAACAAAAAATCTTTCAAATCAAAAATATGTTTTTTTGGCTAAATTTTACATGAAGCAAATGTGAATAAATAGAATACATAATAAGGGTTCAATTAAATCATAAATCCTGTCCTTAAATTAAGTCTGCATAAACAGGAAAATGGCCATACGTTATTGTTACCACATATGAATTCGATGTTACGACCAAAACTAAACACCCCACCTTCATGGACCCGCTCTTCCTGGAACTGTCCGTCCCGGAATTCGCGGTTACGTAGTCGTCGGTCGTCGTGCTCTCGGACACGTCCGTGTTGGTCTTGCACGAATCGGTGCGCGCCAGTAGAAGATCGGGCACCACTGCGGGCAGCGGCGACTCCGCCCCACCACTCGATCTCACCGGCGCTTCGGTGCGGCGCTGTTGCCAGAGCGGCGAGGCCGACCGCGCGGACAGGTACTGTTGCTTGGGTTGCGGCTCCAGCTGGTTGAACAGAATACGATATCATATTCCAATTTGAATCCTGAGTTTCTTTATACTCGTTAATATCGGGTAAGACATGCAATACCTAGGTAGGTACCAGGGACTCTTTAAAGTAAGGGGACCCAGCACGGGCGTAGCCAAGGGGGGGGTATCGGGGGTTCAAACCCCCCCCCCCCGAAATAAGCAAAATATTACCTAATATTATACCGAAAAAATACGAGGAGTGAAGAGTTAAATTATTATTACGTTTGAATATATTATGTAGTAATAGTAGCGCCTAGCGCCATCTTTTGACGAGAGGCAGACGCAGTTGCAGCCGAACTATTTTGTATTGTAGGGACACTTTGCGTTGTTTCTCGATTATTCGCCACGCCCCTAGGTCGAAATGAGCGGAACTTTGTGGAAGTTCGTGGAAGTTTCTGGACGGCTACTGGGCTGCTATACAGGGTGAGTCGAAGTTAAACCGCGATACTAAAAATTTGAGTAGTATTTTTAAAAATAAATGGGGTTCTTCATATAACATTTTGTCCAAAAACGCTTCGTTTTCGACATACAGGGCGTCAAAGTTTTCTTTTAAAAACAGAAAAAAATTAGCATTTTCGGTTTCATTTATGCTATCGAGTTGAAAATTGGTACTTTTATGTTTTCTGGGACGGCGATTATGAATTTTCTATCAACTTTCTTCTAGCCGCTAGAGGGCGTTGGCTACGTCGTTACTTTCGAACAAAAGTGTTTTAAACTTTTTTGTCCTTGAAAAATCTGCATTTTAGACAGCGCAATATTAAATTACATTCGATTTTGAACAAAAAATGTCTCTTGTAAAAATACGAAAACCTTAACCGTTTTCATGAAAAACGCAATTTTGTGTCGCGGTGCGCGTGAATTCGAAAAAATTAAAATTTCGTAGTAGGCTGAGAAATGGGATTTATTCATTTGGAATTCTTTATTTACAGTAGGTATTGTCCTAAATTAACAATTTTTGTGAAATTAGTAACCCACAATTGTTTTCAAAGCCTACTAAACGTTGAAGCGCTTTTTCTCTGTTTTTGCTAATAAAGTTGTCTTGGTTAAAGTTCTTTTTATTACTAATGTCACAAAAATTTTTAATTTAGGACAATACCTACTGTAAATAAAGAATTCCAAATGAATAAATCCCATTTCTCGCCCTACTACGAAATTTTAATTTTTTCGAATTCACGCGCACCACGACACAAAATTGCGTTTTTCATGAAAACGGTTAAGGTTTTCGTATTTTTACAAGAGACATTTTTTGTTCTAAATCGAATGCAATTTAATATTCCGCTGTCTAAAATGCAGATTTTTCGACGACAAAAAAGTTTAAAACACTTTTGTTCGAAAGTAACGACGTAGCCAACGCCCTCTAGCGGCTAGAAGAAAGTTGATAGAAAATTCATAATCGCCGTCCCAGAAAACATAAAAGTACCAATTTTCAACTCGATAGCATAAATGAAACCGAAAATGCTAATTTTTTTCTGTTTTTAAAAGAAAACTTTGACGCCCTGTATGTCGAAAACGAAGCGTTTTTGGACAAAATGTTATATGAAGAACCCCATTTATTTTTAAAAATACTACTCAAATTTTGAGTATGGCGGTTTAACCTCGACTCACCCTATATAAGCGGCGCCGCGGCGCGTGACCGCGCTTACGGCAGTATTGTTCCATGCGAACTCGAAGCGAATAAAAGTGAAAAGTGGTGAACGAATAGTGAAGAGAATTAAGTGTACCGTGTAAGTGAGTAATTTTAGTGCACTGTTATTCGATGACCTTGTTAAGGATAGATACGTGAATCATTATTACTGTCGAAAAATGGAGGGGAAAAAAGGAAGGGTGATAAACCTAAAGGTATGGACTACTGGAAAAAGTGGTGTAGTCAAGGTCAAGGGGTTTCTAATAAAGAAACAAATTTGGATTTAGCTATCAAAGCTTCAGCTACCTTGCATGCTGATAAGAAGACTGCCTACCCCGAAATCTAGTTTGGAATGCCTAGATATGTGCGATAAAAACCTTTATCCTAATATTTACACATTACTACAATTCTTGGCTACCATTCCTGTATCCACTGCTACCCCAGAAAGGTCTTTCTCGAGCCTAAGGAGACTGAAAAAGTATTTACGAAACACTACAAGTGAAAACAGACTTAATGGTTAATGAACATTCACTATGGAACAGAAATTCATGCAGATGAAGTAGTGGATATATTTAAAAGAAAAAGCCGAAGATTTCTTCTTTAATGGTTTTAGATTTAGCGCAGAGGAACGAAATTAATTTATCCATTTCATTTAAAGTTAAGAACTTTATAAATATGTCGTCGTTTTTTGGATGAATATATAGATATTAAATTTCATGTAAGTATATTTTTGTTGTTTTATTTACTTCTCAAACTAAACCCCCCCCCCAAAACTAAATCCTGGCTACGCCCGTGGGACCCAGCATTATACTTTCCAAAGTGAGGCCTATTCTTTCCTCATTCAATGGTATCAGTGATGCCAAGTATGCCATTTTATTGGGGAATCTATGAATATAACAGGTACTTTATGATTGTTAGTAAAAATTAATAATGATTTCCATGATTTCTAAAAATTAGACTTGACAATGTTGTGTATACAAGTGCAGAATATAGCAACTATCAAATGAAAGAAACTTATTTTATAGTTAGTTGAAATTTTTATTTCCAGCAATTATTTCCACGTATGGTAAGTCAGTAGTGCCGATTTTGCTTAGTTAAGAATTTGTCGCTATTGTACCTTGTTACCAGGTTCCTCAATCCATTTGTAATATGTATACTTGAACTTTCTTCCCTTATTGAATGTATCTCCACAAAGAACTTTCACAGATTTCGGGATAAACTAATAAGATTAGGTCTAGTAGTTCTAATGATGTAGTTTTTCTCGGTGTTCATTATAAAATGTTTGTAATTTTATTTCTCTCCCAAGGTACCTCACAAACTTAAAATAAACTTGTAGTCGTAGATAAAAACTCTTTAAAAAAAGACCTGACTGAAGCTACCTGCTTAATAATTTAAAATTTTCGAAATATGATTTTTGTTTTGAACTACCTATTTATACGTAATGCCCACCTAATGGGAATTGTAGGATTACTAAAGGTGATACAGGAAAAATCTGGTTGAAAATATTGGGATTACTACAGGCGGCCGCATTACCTTTAATTGACACATCTGAGTATCTGGAAGTTAGAAAACTTAAAAATTGTGAATTATGATGGGAAATATTTTGCCTCTTTTAGAATCTATGGCAATGGCATGGCACATAAAACCTGATGGCAGTTGAACACTGACATATAACACAACCTTGTATCAGCCCCCTTGTGGTCTCCTTGGAGTCGACAGAAAACAAACTTCCCCTCAAGGCTTCACTTTTCCTATGTGATAGACTGTGACATGCTGGGTCCCTGGGCAATACCTATGTAGGAACCTATTATTTCCTCCGCGTGCTCGTTCTTACCTTGGATGTTGGTTTGTCGACCACAATCCTAGGACACGTTTCTTGGTCCCCGAGTTCCTCGTCCAATGCCTCGGTGTCCATGGAAGATCTTTGTTGGTGTTGCAGCATGAGCAGGTGTTTTCTCCTCGACGATGGGGTCAACAAGTTGGCGGAACCTTGAACAGAAATTATCATTATCCAGCTATTTGAAGTGGAGATCGGTGTACCTAGATACGGTATGGGTATACCTGGCGATGTAACAGACGTCATTTCCGAACTACTAAGGGCAGTTCCGTTCTCCGTTCCGGAGTCTACCTGTAGCACCGTCACTTGGGACTCGTTCCATATACCGTCGGATTGATCTCTGGAAAGGTCAAGATGAAATTATGAACGAATAGAAGATTGGTGTCCGTAGAATATTAAATACAAATATGTGTAGAGGAAGAGACCCCAATTTGAGATAGGTGCCTAATTTGAGATAGCTCCTTATATTAACGGATATGTAAATGTAAAGCCATCTGATAGAAATAGCCTAGACTAATTAAAATAAAGTGCGGTGTAGTATTAAAGTGGTAGCTGAGCGCTTCAGTTCGTTTGTTTCTGTACAAAAGCACATTTGGTGTGATTTGACTGAAAAAACTTTTTTGGTAGGTAGTTTAAATAAACCGGCATTTACAGTCAAGGTAAGGTGTAATAGTATATTACATAGCGAGAGTTGTAAACAGCTTATTACGTATGAGTGGAAAAGTTGCGCACGAGCCGCGCAGCGGCGAGTGCTGTAATTCCACGAGTACGTAATAAGCTTACAACTCAAATTTTGTACTATAATTTTTCTTCGACGAAAGAAAAACTATTATAATAGATAAACTATACTTCTGATTATCTGACAGGCAACAATTAGTATGTCGGTTGGTTGCTATGGTGGCGCGGATGCCGCGCTAACAAGGCACCCGTGATAATTGTGTTTTAATTAAGAACAGATATGTAATTTTATTACGTGTCAGTCACTACGTGTCAGTCAGTTCGTAACAATGGACTTACTTATAACCTAAACCGTTACTTAATAGATATGTTACTGGTATAGGAGTAGAAAAAAAATTATGTGTCGGAGTAGTTAGTAGAGGAGGTATTGCTTAATGATGTCTCATTTAAATCTGGCACTATTTTTTTCAAAACTAACCTAATGAAGTCGAGAACAGCCCCAAAAATATTTGGTCTCCTAAAACGAGAAATCAATGTAGCACATAACTGATACTACCATTATTCGTAGAGTTATTTTGTCGTTCAAAACTAAAAAGTACTTAGTTTTTGGACAGTCTTGAAAAAACTGCTAAAATATCTTCATTTTTTTTTCTTTTTTTATTAATTTTATTAAAGGAATATTATTATTTCAAAGTATGTACAAATCTCTTCGCACTGTGTCGATTTCGAACAATCCTACTTGGCTGACCCACTTCCACCTTCCACCAACATATATTTTATGCAGTTATGTACCTATTATGCGCATCCGCATTTCGTGTTGCTGCGGCATATGTGCCCGATTCCGCTGTTTATTGCCTCCTTTACCTGAAGTTCTCCCGTAAAGTCGGCTAACAAATCGCCGCGATATCGCTCGCCATCTATTAGAAAGTCCCGATGGTCCAACTTGCGCTATTACTCATGTATGAATGCCGCTGGTCCTTGATGGCCCTCCCGAGTTTCTCCGGACAAGATGTATGCGTCGTCGAAAAAAAAGTTATTGATGGAGTGCCAAAATCGATCGGTTGTCTTGACGGATGGTTGGGAATGTTTTCGAAGAACTTGCGCATGGACATTAAAATTAGGTAATATGGAAATTAGGTCCCAGAGCGATTGAGTTAATATACAAATTAGGGAGTCGAGGGAAACGGATGGGCACCTTTTATATGAATATATTTTCAGGTAAATTTAGTAGAGCCTAAATTAGTTGATCAACATTTTTCACTAAATTAGGATTTATATTTATTTCACTTTTCATAATAATTTTATTCGTAAACAATAACCTGTACATTAACGAGTGCACAAACATTGGATTCATCATTATTTCTTGCATGAAATCGTTTTTTAATCATCAAAATCCATCAACATATTTTCAAAATATCTAAACAAAAAGTTGCAGCATTAAAAAAAATCACTACATTTTAAGAGCCGCAGGTCACTTGCTTCGAACAAAATCCACGTTGCCAAATCTAATAGACAGGGAGATAGAGACGTGATTTTACTCAGTATGCCTTTCAAAGGGCATTATGTTGCGTATATATTCTCACAATAATAAGATATGAATTAGAGAGTCATCCCGGGTTCTTCATATGGAAAACTGAGTTTTCATTTATTCGAAAAATATGCGTTTTTATATGATTTCAGTCAGGCTGTCATGTGTTTTATAATGAATTTCAAAATAGAAAATTCCTCGGAAAACCATAGGTATACCGTTAGCGTGGGCCCAAAGGGCTATTATTCTCACGTGAACTTGTATTTTAACTATTAATTTTTCTACCTTTCTGAACAGGCTGCCAATGAGAAGTGTGCAAGTTCTTGTTATAAAACTGCTGAAAAAAGAATAACATATCGTTTTCGCATGTCCAAGTACAGTTAAAATTGAATGTTATTTAATCATTTAATCGATTCATTCCATAATATGAAGAACCCGGGATGACTCTCTGATTCGTAATTTATTATTGTGAGAATATACGCAACATAATGTCCTTTGAAAGGCATACTACGAAAGCGTAGAGCGGCCACATGAGATTTTTTTTATCCTTGACACTTTTTTCTGTCAATTATACATAATTGACACTTTTTCTGTCAATTATGTATAGGGTAAGTTGGCCCACTTTTTCTAAAATCGTTGTAACAGTGAAATACATTCAGACAGTTGAGTAAGAAAATTTATTTAAAAAGTAAATACAGTGTGATAGCAGAGGTACGATTTTGACAAAAACAAAATATGATTTCTCGATAAAAAATAAAATAACTTTAGGCATAGTGAGCCATCTCACCCGTAGTATATGGGTGAGTTGGCCCAGCTAGGCGGGTGAGATGGTTCGACAAAAGTATTTTTATTTATTGTCTCTTTTTGCATAAAACTTTGCCACAGAGATCTCATAAATTCAGGTATTTTGAAAAACTCTCATAGAACCATTTCTAAGTGATGAGAGAGGAATGTTATTGAATGTGCGACAGGCTTCTCTGACTCCTATTGTATACCATTTCTAACTGCTTGTGCAGCCATTTCAATATCTTTGACGCACAATTGTCCTCTTACTGTTGCTTTTCATTTGTAATCAGTTGAAAAAACAAATAAATAATTTACCGTATATTTTCTTCATGAGGGAGAGATGGCCATCTATCCCATGACGTCAGTGGGCCATCTATCCCAACAATGCGGGAGAGATGGTCCACCCATTTGTCAGTTTACTCGTCATAATCATTTCAATAACGGCCCATCCACATAATCTCAGTAACCTATGAAGCTATTTAGACACCGGTATTTTTATTAAAAATAAAGTATACGATAAAAAGACAACCCATTTCCATAAGCGTAAAATAATTTCAAGCCATCCAAATAATATTATTAAACAAAACTTGCCAGTATTTTGCTTTAACACCACTAAACACGAAATAGGTTGTCAGAGGCACATTAGACTCGCAGTGACTAATTGAGCGGGTGTGTAAATGTAATGCTGGCGAAAATATTTGAATGCGCCGTCTCACCCGGTGAGCCATCTCTCCCGGACTTACCCTAATTGACACTTTTTTCTGTCAATTATGTATAATTGACACTTTTTTCTGTCAATTATAAATAATTGACACTTTTTTCTGTCAATTATACATAATTGACACTTTTTTCTGTCAATTATACATAATTGACACTTTTTCTGTCAATTATACAAAATTTACACTTTTTTCTGTCAATTTTACATAATTGACATTTTTTCTGTCAATTATACATAATTGACACTTTTTTTTTCTGTCAATTATAAAACTGTCAATTGGGTATAATTGACAGAAAAAGTGTCAATTATGTATAATTGATAGAAAAAAGTGTCAATTATACATAATTGACAGAAAAAGTGTCAAATATATATAATTGACAGAAAAAAGTGTCAATTATGTATAATTGACAGAAAAAAGTGTCAATTAGGTATAATTGACAGAAAAAAGTGTCAATTATGTATAATGGACAGAAAAAAGTGCCAATTAGGTATAATTGACAGAAAAAAGTGTCAATTATGTATAGTTGACAGAAAAAAGTGTCAATTATGTATAATTGACAGAAAAAAATGTCAATTATTATAATTGACCGAAAAAAGTGTCAATTATACATAATTGACAGAAAATAGTGTCAATTATGTATAATTGACAGAAAAAGTGTCAATTATGTAGAATTGACAGAAAAAAGTGTCAATTATGTATAATTGACAGAAAAAAGTGTCATGGATAAAAAAATCTCATGTGGCCGCTCTACGCTATCTCCCGCGGTCTTTAAGTATTGATCTCAACTTCCACATTCATAATCAAACGGAAGAAGCAACTTTTACAAGTTCTATTCAACAGCAATCATGAGCTCCTTGTCCCACACAAAAGCAGAAAGTAGTCTGGGCCAATCACAATGCGAGAAGCATTAGAAGAAGCCGGCAAATTTGAACCGATCCAAAGAAATATTCAGATGCGCTACTTGCCGTGATAATATATAAAAAAATTCCATTGGTTTCGATCAATAATTGTGTCGTGTATGTGAACTGATATTTTAAAGAAATAAATCACAATAAATCTTTTGGAACTAATGAGATGGAGTCACCAGCAGAAGAAATTGTTTTTAGGGATATTTATTGGTTTTCCAGCCTTTTTAATCTTAACCTAGGTCCTCCACCCCTGGCCTTTTGCTCGTAATATTATTACCCTCTCGAAATGAAATAGATTATTTGTCGAATCAGAACATATCGGATTATAGTCTGGGTTTGAACTATAGTTACGGCAATAATACGTATTTTATCACTTTGATAATGCGCAGTGTGGTAACATTTATAATTTCGTACATACCTTATATCGTTGGTAAGCGAATCATTGGAGGCAAAAGGCGACAGCTTGGTATCTGGCATCAAATGCACGGATGGCACCACACTTTCGTCATTCGGAGACTTGCCTTCATAAATCACATGAACGTTGTTCTCTTGGGACTCCTCCCTCATGTAAATCTTGTTGTAGATCAAGTTCTCGTGGAACTCGTCGTCTATCGAATCTTGACCATAAGCGTTGCCGTCAAGCGACGAATAGATGTTCTCGTCGAGCTTCTTGCAGATGCCTTCGTACCGGATCGGTGATTTTTGGAAGTAAGGTGTAAAGGTCCTTTGTTCTTCCACTTGGGGTATGTTCTCGTGGCTTATGGAGGTCAGGGGCTTGTCAGGAACCTATGAAATGGACAAGATATAGAATTATAGATACAGATACACCCCCGACCAAATAATATGACTATGCACGCAAAGTAAACAATAAACATTATTGAAAACAAATTATCACGGTGTTTGGTACACATACTACACTATCGTCCAGCTTGTGCGTCTTCCTTTGCTCGGCCAAGATGGCCCCATCCGAGGCGGTTTTAACTAACGGTCGCCTGGGGACGGTCCTACTGCCTCCCGTGCCCGAAGGTGGCACTTGGGGTTCAAAATCTATGAAGATCTCCTTCTTGGACTCGGCGGAATCGGATTCGTGTTCGTCGGACCGAGATACCGACGAAGAGTCGCTTGGTAAGACTTCGGGGGGCGGCAGGAGAGGTCCGGGCAGAGAGGGCGGTTCCGGGGGTGGGATCAGCTGAAAGCAGATAGTGGGAGGATCATTGGCGAGTTGTGTTTGACTGAAAACACCGCTACGCGTTACAAAAAAGCGAGAAATAAAGCGCGAAGAAGAGGCGTGGTCTTGAAACAGTGGGAGTGTCTAACTAAGCGATGGGCGTGGCTTACACCGAAACTGAAATCTAAGGACTAGACGATCTACAAGCGACTACGTCCTACCGGGGGTGGGGTGGTGACCATGAACGGCGACCTCGGCGGCTCGTCGGACTGCGTCCTCGCCAGCGGCTCGTGGTCGAGGATGGCGTCGAACTGGGGGTAGTCCTTGGACGGGGCCACCCCGAACTTGGACCCAGCCTCCGAGAAGGACTTGGTCAGCTTGCGCCCGTTGAGCACCAGCCCGTTGGTCTGCGCACCCTGCGACACCATCTTCACCTGCAAGGAGGCGCACCACGGGGGGGATTTAGAGGAGGGGGGGGGGTAAAGGCGACAAGGGTAGCAACAGAGGCAACAAATGGAAATCGCGTCAATTCTGAAAAACTACAGGGTGAAATAATAACAATAAATCTCACCCTTACAATACTCCAAACAAGGAGTAAGTACCCCAGAAGAAACAGAATGCATGTGCGGGGGGAGGAGGGCAATTGTTATTATTTTGTCTTCGTTGCCATTTGCGGCTAGGGCCTACTTTTCCCGATAGAACTAATAAATAATAAACACGCATAAACACATAAAGCAGAAAACGAAAACTTCTCACCCCCCCGAGAATACATATCCAAACTTTCTTAACTCACAGCTAATGAAAATCTCTCCCCTCTTGGGATGCAAAATATGTTTTGGGGATTTTGAATAAACCCACCAGAATTTCAAAAACACCATACTGAATTTTAAACAAAATCTGAAACGGGGTATACAGGGTGAATCAGTTCTTTGTAGCAGGACTTTAACAGGTGATAGATCTTCAAAAAATAACCGCATTTTTCGTGTAAACTAGATCTTTTTAAGACCTTAAAAAAAGTTACAGGGTGTTAAAATATGTGGACTTTATTGAATATTTACCAAACTAGTTGAGATATTTAAGTCATATTTTTTGGTATACGGGGTTATAATGGCATGGGTTAGCATAAAACCTGTTAATATCGAACATCCTGCACAACCAGTGGCGTAGAAGTGGATAATTGATAAAATTATTTTTAGAAAAAAAAATTAATCATCTTGTAAGGTATTGAATTTTTGATGTAGATTTTAATTGCAGACAAAAATGTCCTCTTGGTATTTGTTTGCATGTGTTATTGTTTAATGGCAAATTTCATTTTTTTGTATTATTTCGGGGTATTTCCAAAAAATTATCTAAAAAATTTGGTCCATAAGTAAGACTCCAAAAAGGAAAAACGTGTTTCTTACTTTAAATAAAGTAACTTTTTCCAATAAACTAACCCATTCAAGGTTTTACTTTTCAAGATACAGAGCGAAATATTAATTGTATCTTCCTTAAATGTTTTAGACCCTGTAACTTCAAAAGTTTAGTCTTAAATAGGTAAGTTTATTGGAAAAAGTTACTTTATTCAAAGTAGCAAACACATTATATCTACTTCAAGTGTTACTTATGGAGCAAATTTTTTAGATAATAAATGATATAATATAATTTTTTTAGATAATAAATAATATAAAAAAATGAAATTTGCCATTAAACTATAACACATGCGAACAAATACCAAGAGGACATTTTTGTCTGCAATTAAAATCTACATAAAAAATTCAATACCTTTTATTACCATACAAGGTGTTTCATTTTTTTCTAAATAAATTTTACCAGTTACCCGCTTCTCCGCCACTGGTTGTGCAAGATGTTCGATATTAACAGGTTTTATGCCAACCGATGCCGTTATAACGTATACCAAATATGACTTAAATATCTCAACTAGTTTGGTAAATATTCGATAAAGTCCACATAATTTTTTTAACTTTAACACCCTGTAACTTTTTTCTAAGGCCTTAAAACGATATAGTTTATACGAAAAAGTGCGGTTATTTTTTGAAGATCTATTACCTCTTTAAGTTCCGCTACAAAAAACTGGTTCACCCCGTATAATAAGTGACTGTTTACTAGATAAGCAATGGAAGGAAGCCTACAAAGTGCAGGAAAAAAGAACACCTATTTAAGTCTAAGGGAAACCAACGATTAGATTTGTTCTACATCTAGGAGATCAAAAATATATTTGAAGAAACCGTTTCAAATTTAACAGCAACGCTTTTGCTATCTTTACCTACTTTCTCAGACTGAAGCAACTACCCCTACGTTATTACCCTGTGTATTGTCCTGGGGCTCAAATTGATATGACCAGGAGGAACTGGCTTCCTTCCGAGTCCCGCCTCGGTCTGTGTGGCCTGCGTCTTCATGGGTGCCCTTTTAATTTTATCTAAAATCAGTTTAGAAAATAATTTTCCCGATTCTTCGGCTACCAGATCCGTTACCTAACATGAGAATATTGTCTGAGGGTTCTGGCTGTCTGGTGATGGGGGCGTTCTCGGCTTTTCTAACGTCCAGAAGCCTCTCCTGGCTTCGCGTCATTCTGTTGAGGTGGCTAGACGAAGAAGACAACGAAGACATCGCGTCGTCGAAGGAGGTTAGTGTGTGAGATCTTGCGAAACTGACGTGCTTCTTTCTGGAAATGAAGATGTCGCCATTGATTAATAGTTATTTACATTGCAAGATGAGTAAGTCCACTTTTTTGGCCGAGGAGGTTGTTTAAGGACCGAGGCCAAAAAAAGCTTACGCATCGTGCAGTGTATTATATTTTTCCTGCTCCCTCCCCCGTAAGTTGACTTTACATGCTCGCCAACAGGTCCAAAAGCGAAAGTGAAATGTTCGAGGTGCCCTGTTGCTAGGTACAAAAAGTGGCTAGTTTCAAAAAGTATTGCCTAGCAACAATGCAACGATTATATAAAATATATTATGTAGCAACTTGAAACTGGCGTCAAATTTATTATGTTTCATATCGATTGTTTTATAAACTGGTTTTGATCAAAAAGAATACGAATTATGCCAAATAAAAATTAAGAATATGGATATATTTTTCAGTGTAAAATAATGTCGCTAATAGCAAAGTCAAGCAGCAGTGGACGTAGCGCTGGGTCAAAAGCGTCCGGATAGTAAACCGTAGGACACGGGTTCGTGTCCCACACAAAACTGAATTTATTTTTTTTTTATTTTTTTTTATTATCGCCGCATTCTAGTTCTTATACTTATTACTGATTTTAATTTTTAGTAATTTAGCACTGGTTATTTTGAATATTATTACTCACAATCTACTCCATAGCGTTTAAGTAAAATTACCTATACCTAATAGGAACTTGTCGGAAGCAGAAAAAGGATATTTTAATTTATATTCTAGAATATATCTTTTACTCGATGATATTACATTACTTTTATATGGCCACGTGAGTGGAAGTATTGTCTTTGTAATAAGAGGTGCCCAGAAATTTTATCCAATTTTGCATATAGAATATCGCTACGTTGTGATCTATTTTATTTATAAATATTAAAAAAACAATATCGGTTACGCGAACTAATGTTTCTATATATTATTGTCTTCATATACAATAGATAGTTATTTGTGTATTAATTTATCCGAAAAAAATTACCTAACAACATGGGTATAAAACATAGTCACATAACAAGAGTGTTATTGTTGTTGTCAAATCCATCTTCTAGTTTTGGCAAATATCAAGAAACCCATTAAGTAACTAATTAATTAAATACACGCCCCAAAATATTGGAAACAAACAGAATTGATGGCCAGAAATATATATGAAGACTGACAGCCTCCATCGAAAATTTTAGTTGTAGGAAACAATCTCAATTAACTGGCGAAGTTCTAATCGCATCCGTACTGATTAAGTTAAGTGTATTGCCAATTTGTCGCCTCCTTCGCAGTTTGCACAGATTGGACATTGAGTTTCAGGGAATATGGTGAATCTATGAAAATATGGATATAATAAATTTTGCAACGCTATAATTAGGAAACGTGCTTAGATATTGCTGCGGACTAATTCGTAGTTTATCTTTGTTTTCAGAATGTTCATTCGAATGTAAAATGTATTCACCGCATTTGCCCTAAAAATCCCAAAAGGGCGAACTTATCTCGTGTAAAGCCTCTCTCGAATTACGACATTTCACAAGGCATGCCCCTATTTTAAATTTATAAGTTTTATCTAAACGGCCAAATAGCTCTTGTTGGATAAAAGAAAACTGAGATACCATTAGACTTCTCTGGAGCTAAAATACTGCAGCTAGTGTATTTTTAAATACGGGAAAATTCCAGCAATTTTCAAAGTCTAGGAAAATAATAAAAGGTTTTATAATTTTATGCCCACAATTTAAACCATTAAATTATTAATAATAATACCCTTGACATAACTGGAAGTTTGCAATCCGCCACTATCTAACTTATAAATTATGCAGTGGAACCCCTGTTGTAAACATAACCTCAACAAATACTATTCCGAAATTCCGGGCGGAAATAAGAATGTTTTCGAGTAAGTTTAATACTTATGAAGCCCGGGTGAGAGTTTTAGTTGGCAAAGTTCTAATCGGACACTTGTCTGATAAAGGAGGCAATTTGTGTGGTTTGTGGCTCCAGCTAGTCGTTTGTTTGAAAGTTCCTGCAATTTACACACCCAAGCGACACGTTTTCCACCTTTAGAAAATTATAAATAAGGAGGTTTGCGATAGACATAATATAAAAAAGTCAGTCAAGAGCACCCAGCTCACTATTGCTATCATTTTACATATTTTTATATACCAATGACATAAAGTTGCTTATGAATGCGATTGTTATGCAAGCTGAAAGTATTGTGTTTTTAAAACACTAGGGAACTTTTACATGACATGGATTTATGGCATTTATGAGTGCTCTGAATGTGTTGGAAAAATTCAAAAGTATGAAATGCAATTTTCCTGCAATGGCAAATGGGCCATAAAATGTTTATTGTATATGAGTGTATGAGGTGGCGCAAAATGAAGTCTCCAATTTGTTTGGTGAATAAAGGTGAGGTTAATTAAAAATCATTCATCTACTTTATTACTAAGCTTTATTTTGTCACCAACGTGAAACAAAGAGGACAACAATGAAATAATTACTGCGGATTAAACTTTTTTGTGAGGCCTGTATCCAATAAGGTAGCACCTTTCTTAAAAACCAATAATATTCCTTTGCTAACGAGAAATGCCCTTGGACAATACAATTTTGTTGATGAAAAATAAGTTGAGAGAGATTCCATGGGCGTAACAGAAAACTATTATTTTCATTTATTCTGATCAGTGATCACCTACATGAGATAAAACGGGTAACATATACCCGCATACATACCTTCTTGTACAGACGTAAAAAGTGAGTCAAAAAATTGTATAAATAAATATCTCTTTCATTTAAATAATATTGAAAATTTACAAATTTGGAAAGAAAACAGAAAAACCAAATACGAGGGGTATAATATATATTTAAAAATTGTAAACCTTGGGGGGAAAATATCAATTTTTTGGAATATGCATTAGAAGAACCGAAGCTTCAAATTGCCAGATCACCAAGAAACTGAAAGAAGTTTTTAATGAAAATTAAATTCAATATCTAGATATTGTTAAATAAAATAGTTATTTATGTACCAAGACACTGAAGTTCAACTATTAATGACTCATGAGTCATAAAAAAAAACTTCAGTGCTGATGTCTTTTTTTTTTAAATCGGAAAAAAGTGTTTTATTAGGCGAAAAATATATAATCATAATAAGGAATACTATGCTCGGCGTTGCTTGACTTTGACGATTGCTCTACCTAGGTCAAGTATGACGAGACACGGCACTTTCTGACAGAAAATCCAAATCTACTAAAATATGTATACTGTAAGATAGGTAGGTAACAATTTAATAGATAACAATTAAATGGGCCTTTTGTGGCCGGGTTTTGAATATTTGGTCACTTTTGACAGGCGATGGCTCCGCGTCTGACGTTTAATGTTTACATCTCGCCAAGGCCTAATTATTGAAAAAAATCCTACAATAATGGGCTACTTCAGTGCCGATTTCTGAGCTTTTAATGACGATTTTGAGACACTTCACTGCCGATTTCAAGAAGAATATAAAAAACGAGGCCAATAATTTGCAAATTTACTATATGTTCGAAAGTAAAACTAACTTATAAGTAGTGTTAAAATGAACAAAAAATATATAACAGTTATTTTTATTCCTTGTTAATCTGACTATCAACAAATTCAAAATAACATAAGAAATATTCAAATAGTACAATTTGGTAAACAACATCTATTTGGTATCCGGATATGTTAAATATTGACATGCAATAATAGTTTAAAATATATTTTTCTTGAAATCGGCATTAAAATGTGTCAAAATCGTCATTAAAAGCACAGAAATCGTACAATAATGTAGCCCATTATTGTACGATTTTTTCAATAAGTAGGCCTTGGCGAGATGTAAACATCAAACGTCAGACGCGGAGAAATCGCCCGTCAAAAGTGACCAAATATTCAAAACCCGGCCGATAAAGGCTCATTTAACTTTTCGTACACATTGCGAAATTGTTTCCTATAGAAGCGCAATCCTTCAGTATACATATTTTAGTAAATTTGAAAATCAATAGATTTCTTGTGTCGGCTGCACAAGAAGCAGCAGTTTGGTTTTTCTGTCAGAAGGTGCCGTACATCATTATACTTGTCCTAGGTAGAGCGATCGGTAAAGTCAAGCAACGCCGCGCGTAGTCGGTTCGTGGACGGGTGATCCCTTATTATTATTTTCTTGCCTAATAAAACATTTTTTTTCCGATTTCAAGAAAAATATAATATGTACCTCGGCACTGAAGTTCTTTTTATGACTCATGTGGTTTATTTGCCTCGGCCAGAGGCCTCAGCAACTAAACTCCACATGAGTCATAAAAAGTTGAACTTCAGTGCCTTGGTACATAAATAACTATTATATTTACACATTTTTCTTTAGTAACATGAACATATTACAAAAGGTTAAATTTGACACAAAATAATTATCCTCATTTTGCATATTTTTGTATGTGGACCAAATGAAACACCCAAAAAATGTCAAATTTAACATATTTTTATCTGTGAAGATGTATCTATGTACAGGTCAAACTTTCGAAAAGGGCACTAAATATGCAGCTATCAGGGCATACAATAAATAATCTGCCTCATAGCATTAGATCTCTGTTTTTTTATATTTTAGACATAAGTTACCGTTATTGTGGTTTTGCCAATGTTAATGTCCTCTGGATCTTATAACAATAACCATACTCCATCTACTAGTATTAGTTCCCTCGTGCTTTGGTTTCTACCATTCCAATTTATCCCCATTAAAATTTCCTTACCTCTATAACTTCTCGAGATGGTAAAGGCGTCGCTAAGGCACCCAAACTGCGAAAATTTGCAAGCAAACGACGAGGGGAGGCGACAAACCATCAAAACTTGTCCATTATCAGCAAGAATGCCATTAGAACTTTGCCAGTTAACGGCGAGAAACTAAAATTCTCACCAGAGCATTAAATAATGAAAACTTTTTTATTTTTAGCCTGATTTCTGTAATAATTGCAATTTTCGAGGTTGTGTTTACAAAGGAGTTCCACCGCCTGATCAGAAGTAGAATTTGAAAGTTTGTGATTACAAGTTTACATTGTTAATGTTATTATCTAGTCTGCTTGCTATATGTTTTTTTTCATCCTGGATTAGCAGTAATGTAACGTCTCCAAAGCTTGATCTACCTACTAAGGTACTAAAATGGTTAGTGACTACACCGACAAACCGGCAAGCGTATTTACGCTGTTCATCTGTGTCCTACTCTCCACAATCCCAATTTCTTTCCACTTCCAATCTGCTCATCTATATCCAAGTTTCCACTGTTCAAATTTTCTGTCCTCAATATCTCAATTTTCGCTTAAACAACCAAGAGAGGGACAAACCGCCAAAACTTGCCCCCTTAATAAGCATGGATGCGATTAAAACTTCGCTAATTAATTAGAGTTGTTTCTGGGGATGAACTGAAACTTTCGCTAAGACGTCGATCTTGATATGAAACGAGGAATAAATGTTGTGTATCGTGGTAGAATTATAGGGGTAGAATTTTGGAATTGCTGTTTACTTACATCCCTAATCGCAAAGGAAACAAGTTCTGATGCTTTGTCGGTTTCTTGTTTGCAAATTTTCGCATATAATTAAAGAAAACTTGAACAGTGTAAGCTTCGGATATTTATCGAAATTGGAATAATTGCCAAAAATTGGACATTGAACAAAAAATAATAATTGTAGTTCTTAATTCTTAAATATTTTATTCGAGATAGCGCAAATTTACTGCAGTCCAGGATTGCCCAAAATGATGCACTCTAGCGAGTTTTAAAGACTGCGAAAATATTTCGAATTTATAACGACGTTATCTAAAACCTGCATGTAACTTTTGTTGACTGTATAAACCTGGATTATTTTTAGAGTTATAGCACTACTAAATTCTGCAGCCATGTTTTTTAATGCAGGAAATGTCAACGGATTTTTAGATTTCGAGATTGAGAAAAATATTCCATGATGTGAACAAAACGTTTACATTATTTTGCAAATATTTGAATATAGAAATTTTGTTTTAAGAATTTTGTTATATGTTTATATGGAAAATTAGCATACTTTTCACAAGTTTTTGAAAATAAAGTGGCGTCTCGTGATCATTTCGACTTCGATTGAATGTGATAATCCATAATTTAATTTCCCACATACCTACCTAATGTTACAAATCTATTATTAAATATCCAGTAGGGGTTCTAGGGCTTTGGATTTTGAAATTTCATTGTTTTCAGTCTCAAATGCCCGAGCAGCGCACTATAGGGCGGACAAAATAAATTTATAAAAAAGCTGTCGCCAGCACTTCGGGCAGTCTGTTTCCACCCAGAGACACACTGCCTCGTCGTAGCAATCTGGCTACGTTAGCACTACGCAAATTAATTCTGGTAAATTTCTTGTTGAATCAACTGTCAGGGAGTGACAGGCCACGCCGCGCAGACCCGCAAGCCATGTTGCCAGCTTTCTCAACATCAGGGCTTTTCCTAGAGTCGGCTGAGACATTGCAAATTATATTTCTAGAACTTTCATACAAAGGAGGCATTGCCTTTCCACTGAATCTAATCATAAATAAAATCAATGTAAAGTATATATTACAATGCAACCTACCCAAATATATCATGGAGTAAGTATAAGCTCTCCTTGCTGACATAACCTTTACAATTACTACTTGCAACTCTAAAATCTCGGCTATAACTAAGAAAGTTTTAACGGAATTATTTCAGTTTGTCCCAGAAAAGAACTCGAATTAAATTGTGTAATTATTAGTAAAGTCCTAAAGCAAAGGAAAACGGTTTGTATTTTAACGGCACGTTTATTTTGTGTTGAACTTACTAATGTAAGAAAATTTCAAGAAAACTTTTGGAAAGTTAGTTCATTAGGGGAAAATTTAATGATAAAAACAAGTGTATAGATAGCGACCGGCAGAAAGTTTGCTACAAAAATTGTATTATTTCGTTTATATTTTGCAGGACCCATAACTACTGTTCAAACAAATTAATTTTTATGGCACCCACGTTTATAAATGACAAAACCTCTCTGAAACGGAACTGATATATTAAATAAAGTTGTTTTATTTTCTATACTGTGTAAATCATAATAAAGGTCGAAAAGGTATTTTATGGAACAGAAAATTGAAACTTTATTGTTGGGCTTATCTTTTAATTTTAAACAACTTTTCATAATACACGTTTTCTCTAAAGTTAAAAATAAGGGTACCTACTTTACTTTTGGGAGCCATTTTGAATTTAAAAAAGTTATAGGTATGCCTAGGTATATTGACGCTAAACTAGATTTTTGTAAAGCATTTGTTAGTGGAAATATTAGTAGTACCTAGAAGTATTCAAAGTAGAAGTAATCAAGGAGTTAGAGGCAACAAAAAACCACTACGCAGGTTTAAGCTCTCTAACCTATCAAATTTTGAATTTGATCAAATCAAACAAACAGCCTACCCCTGACTGCTATATAACATTCCTAAGTTTGAAATCCATAATTTGCAAACTTTATCCTAATAAATCCAGGGATATAACCAACAACCAAACCCTCTTCAAGATGTAATCCAACTAAAACGATAATGTTACTTTGACCGGAAATAACTTTTATTTATTAGTTGGCCAAATCCTAAACGTGTCGGTGTCAAGAATTTTGCTCTTCAAGCAGATCTTTGTAACTTTTTATCGAAGCAGACAGACTCTAGGGGAGAAACTGTTTAGATGGAAATAATTCGTAGGGATGTATTGTTACGAAACTGCCATAATATGTGTGCGCCATAATTTAAATTTCTTAGCTAATGGTGTATTATAATTACAGTATCTGTATACATGCAGGTGGGTATAAAATGCCATAGTTACTGTACCATTTTAAAGTTTTTAAGTCTTACTAAAACATCGAAATAATTCATATTTGCTATAAAACTCGCAATACCTAAACTTTGAAGCTAAAATGTTGCCGGCACAGCTTATTTAGTAAGAATGAAAAGTGGAGGTAACTTTAAGAAGATACTTACCCAGGAGGTACAGGAGGTGGAGTAACTCTATCTACAGGGTGATGTGAATTTTCCAATATCGACCTAGGCTTCTCCATTCTTATAGATTCATCATCGGACGGCATCCATGTATATCTGAATAAAAAATTCGTTTTGGGAATATTTAAGGATGAAACATTATAAGATGTGTACCTGCTAGGATCTGTAATGGGTTTCCTTCGAAAGTACGAACTTTTCAGATCCCTGTCGTACCTACACATTTCTGGCGTTAATGGAGCCCATGGATTTCTGAAACAAAAACTATAATTTAGTTAGGAATACGAATTCTTTTATTTTTGAGTTTATCTTTATGTCTCCTTCGAATGCACGATAAGTTGTTTGTATACCAAGGCACTGAAGTTCACATTTTTATAGCGAATGTGGAATTTTATATTTTTTTGTAGTTTTTGAAATACCGATTATATAATGTGATTCTATTAGGTAAAACCATATTTTTTAATGTTGGTTAATAAAGCAAATCTTTCTAATGTCATAAAACAAAAAAAATGCACAGGCCCTTCGAAAAAATACTAATTAAAGAGTGCGGTCACCCATCCATGACCCGACCACGCCCGTCGTTGCTGCACTTTCCATAACTTTATTTTTGAAAACATCGTACAATAATTATTTACGGCGATTGAAAAACATTATTAATTTGATTTGATTGCTACACAAACTAACTTAACGAACAAATAACAATAAAAGTCTTAAAAGGTGATTTTAAATTTTAGAATTTGTAAACTCCATTAGAGAGAGCTGGGGGCGGATAACCCTGTATACAATTTCATGTTTGTTGGGTTGCATAATTAGTAAACCCAAATTTATTTTAATTTCGTGGGATAAGCCAATTAACTCCGACTTCGTTACATTATAATTTTTCATCCATTTCAATTCCAAAATTAATATCTCAACACTAAGCGAACGCTAATTGGTGCGTTGCAAGATAAACTACCTACCGTCCGCCTAGCGCTGCGTTCTCCACTTTGTTAAGATTTAACTAATTTATCAAGTTCTTAAATTCAATACGGGACACGGGATAAACTGCAACATGATGCCGGGGCTTTTCCAGACATCTCAAACATTAATCAGCAGTCCGACTTTGCCAGTGCATAAATCCTTTAAAGTTAAGCTGAAATAATTTTTTCTGATATACCTACGGGCCGATTTCTGGTCGATTGTTCGGAAAGAAAGTAATATTGTATCCTCTCCCCCAAATGGTTTAATTTTATACACGATTTAACAAATTAGAATGCAGTATTTGTACGAGCCCTGTCTCAGTAAGTTGGCCTAAACATTCAAAATATAAAATTTATGAATTTATAGCATGTCGGAGCAGACGTTTTTGAAAATGTGCTTTACAAATTTTAGAGAATGTTTAAAAACATTTTTAGATATATTTAGCGTTCAGTTGGTTGTTTTGTATAATGATTTGATTGCAACAAAATACACGACGAAAACAGCTTAAGTTAGATAGTCTGTTTCTAGAAGTTTAGTACGGGGGCTCTGAAATAAATCACAATATTTGTTGTTTCAATAAGTTTAAACAAGGCGTTTCACAACATATCTATTTGTGCATTTATTCTTGTTGACAAATAAAAATGTCTCGTTGTAAGGCTGTTTCTGAAGTAATAAGGAATGTTATAATTCACACTGTTGCGCAAATCGCAGACATTGTTAATTTATCACGATATACAGTGCGAAATATTTTTAAACTTTATAAAACCACTGGACCCGTTGCTCATAAGCAGAGAAATGGAAGCAGGCCACATTATTCTGATACAAATTTAAGGGCTCTGAAAAGGATTATCGTGCAAAATCGTCGGAATAATAATTGTGGAGAATTGAGAGTTTTATGGAATCAGGCAACAGTTAAATGTTTTTCAAGGGCAACTTGTCACAGGGCTGCCCGAAAACTAGGGTTTAAAACTTACAAGGTAAGCCCAAACTGTTTCGACTTTTTTCCCGTTTTCAATTTTACGATTTGTAGGCAAAGGAAAAGCCTTTAGGTACTAACAAAGAGGCAGAAGAAAAATAGACTTTTGTGAGCAAAAGGCACAGAGCTTGGTCTCAATTATATGGAGTGATGAGGCTAGATTTGAAGTTTGTGTTGGTGATAGTCGAAGCCGAGTCATTAGAACTAAAGGAGAAGTGTATCACACGGACTGCCTTAAGAAGAATGTTAAGTTTCCGTCCTCCGTGATAATTTGGGGATCCATGTCAGCTAGAGGGGTCGGAAAATTACAGTTTATTGATGGCATCATGAACGCCGATAAATACATTAACATCCTTCAAAATAATTTGAAAGTAAAAATTAAAGAACTACGTTTGCAAAATATTGAATGTATCTTCCAACAAGATGGCGCCTCTTGTCGTACGGCTAAAAAAGTGAAATATTGGATGTTAGAAAACAACATTTCGCTTTTAAAATGGACGGCTAGCAGTCCAGATCTTTCGCCGATTGAAATATTATGGCATATAATGAAGAAGAAGTTGCGATCACAACCCGTAAGTACCGTTCCAGAGTTGAATGCTCGTCTCCAATAAATTTGGACTAGCTTCACTCCAGACGATTGCTATACATCAGTTACCACTATGTTGAGACGTATCGAGGCAGTAGTAAGTTGAAAAGGCGATCTAACGCAGTGGTATATTTTCTATTTAATTTTTGTATATTTTCTGTTTATTGGCAAAAAATGTCTTTAGTTAAAATATAGTTTAATGTGAATAAACGTTTCCTATTTAATTAGAAAATGTGTTGAGCCAACTTCACCGAGAAAGGGCTCGTATCTCTCATTGTATTCATATGTGGCCGTTTTATAAATTTTTAATATAAATTAATGGTTCAAAAACTAAATTTGTCTAGAATGTTCTAAGAATTTGAATATGAAACTTTATATTTTGGGTTTCTCATGCTTAACGCATTTTTGGACATTACATTGAGATTTACAAAAGAAGAAAAGGATTGGCATTGGAAAATCAAAAAGCCAGTCAAAAGGGTAATAAATTTACTTAGACCGTGATGTTTTTATCGCCACATCAGAAAAGTTTTCGATAGAAGCACAAAACCAAAAATTCACAATTAAATCGAACCGACCTCAACGTTGTTATTTTATCAATCCGTTCAAACTGAGCGAAAATATTTGCGCGGGCCCTTCGGATCCAGAAACTTTCACGAGTACATAATGCAGCAAAAAGAACAGGCAGACGCTTCGAAAGGGGACGGTCCCGACCGAATCCCCAGGGGCCGAGATTCCTTTTGAGGCGAATCGATCTGGAGACTTATCCACATCCGGACGGTTATTTTAATTCTGCGGGGGCCCCGGCCTGACTGACCGACCCCATTCGGCCCCACAACAGATACTTGAGAAGGGAAAATACAGTGAAGTGGCCGTGGGTTTATTTTTATCGGGTCGGTATTCCCGACTCGGGAAGAAAGTAAATGCCTTTACGCCTTTTAGGTAAGTGTGTGACATTGTATAGTGTCTAGTTTGTCCAAGAGCCGGCCGCATGATTTCAACTCTCATAAGATTATATATTATAATAAGATGTAATGTAAAATGTGGAGAGTATATTCAGTGGCGTGCCCAGAAATTGTGTCTGGGGGGGGGGGATCGGGGGTTAAGCGAATGGAGGTTTAGGGGAGGGAGAATGGGAGGGGGGGACAAAAATTTAAGACTGGTAGTTAAAAGATATACTAAAAATTAAAAAAAAAAAACTATTCTTAAAAAGGGATCAAAACTGATTTTAATAAACCTACAATCCAAAATCAAGTTTTCGTTTTTTGGACTAAGAGTTCCGACTACTATCCGACGTGAAAACATCCCATATAGCATCTGATATTTTTTGAATATTCAAAATAAGTTCCTAATGTGCAAAAAATATTCCCGGATATTTATAAAATATTGTTAAAATATTTTACGAAACATGTTCAGTAAGTGCATGATATAACCAAGATATTTGTTAAGCGCAGATACAAATATATTAGATGAATGTCCAAATGATGTGTATTTCCACAATATCTTGTGTAACATATACCTAACTTAGTGGTTCTTATAAATATTTACAAATTGAACATTTAACTTAAATACATTACAGGCATGTTCACCTTAGGAATGTGCAATTTTGGAATATTGCTGGAACATGTTAAATAGTATATTCATAGAGCAAATATCTTATGAATATTCACAAATGGTTGTATATAAGACATTCACGATATACTTATCTTATCAATGTTCACGAGTGGCGATAACTGGAATATCATGACGTCACCGAGACTCTAGCTTACACTATTTTTAGCTAATATTTCCAAGTACGTCGATGGCTCAGTTGGTCAGAGCGTTGAACTTGTAAATCGATGGTCGTAGGTTCGAACCCTGCACCCGGCGTTAGCGTTTTTCTTTATTTTATAATTTACACGTGAATATTAAATGGATATACATAGAACATACAAAAATACTTCTGAAGTTTCAGATAATGTTTCTACAGTTCTTATGTATATTCCTACAATATGCATGTTCTCTGAAAAAATATTATCAGAATATTCCGCCAATGTAATTTTGCTATATGGCATTAGCCTCGCGACACCGCGGCGAGTTATTTTCCCGAAAACCTGTTTGCCCCGAGTCCCGATTGACCCCAGCGAAGCGTCCCGATTCGTCCCATTTGACGGTACAGATGTATTTGATCATGTGTATTCTGTACCCCTACTCCTGTAGCTACGCCGCAGAAGGAGAACTGTACAGTGCAATTATTATCATTATCCGAATATCCGTTTTTAGACTACAAAGTGTGCATTTGTTTTGACTCATAAAAGAAAACATTTTTGTTTAATAGAGTAATTTAGTAGAGTAGTTTTTCGAATTTTTTTGTTTTCCATTTTTTCTTCACTTTTCGTTTGAAAATTTAACTTGCTTGGGGGGGGGGGGGGGGGGTTGAACCCCCGAAACCCCCCCCATGGGCACGCCACTGAGTATATTTCTTTACTTGAAGCGAGTAGGTTGCCTCGGATAATACGGGCCCGAACATTGTTATTTAAAGAAGTTGTGGTTAATTTTTAATTTTTTAATAAGTAGGTACTTACAACCCAAGGTTGTTCTAAACTCCAACAACCTTGCTTACAACCCGTCCCACGAACATATTTACCACTTTTTCGCAAAAGTCTTTTGCCGTTCTAAAAATCGAAGGAGTTGGTAAATTTCTTAATTGGGTCTTGTACCATCAGTACCGAAAACCTTGATTTTTCGGGGGCACCGGAAGCATCTGTACCTCACCTGAACACTTGAGGCACAGACCTATCTATACATATAGGTCTGTGCTTGAGGGAAGCTTTAAAAATCCCGACCCCAGAGCCCCGAGCCGAAATAACTTAGCTGTAGCTCGGCGAAAAAGGGCAATTTCTGACAGTTTTCGGACTTTGGCTTTTAGGTGACGGGAAATGCCGACCAACCACGTAAAAAAGATGCGTCCCTCCTGCGTTGGTCGTTTTTTTCGCCGAAAATCCTTAATAACTCGAAAACGGGAAATAATTTACCTGAAAAAGTTTCGTTAAATATGTTGACCCGTTCTCCGGCCATCTCAGCTTACCGTCAGATCTCAGGAAAAACACGTTTGAAAAAAAATTTTCTTGTTTAACAGCGGAGGATTTTCGGGGCCCTGAAAATACGCCTATCGGATTTCTAAAGGACCAAGGGACCCTCTTTTTATTGTTGCCCCATGGGCCTTTTTTCCTATTTTGTTTTATAATCATATGAGAGTAGATTTGCCTAAAAATCAACCACAACTTCTTTAAATAACAATGATCGGGCCCATATTAATTGAGGCAACCTACTCGCTTCAAGTAAAGAAATATACCGTCTACATTTTAAATACCATCTTATTCTATAATCTTATGAGAGTTGAAATGATGCGGCCGGCTCTCATACTATTAAGTAGTTTATATTTAGATCACATTTCTTTGTTAAATTATGTGAATTAAAAATACTTTGCATTATGCACTAAAACATTATTTGGAATCTTCAATATTTATCTAAAAAATAGTTATTTATGTTATAGTTTGTTTGTAGTTATTTAGAAGTTTTATTAGGTAAACAAAAAGTTAATGCAGTCAATCCCTGACAGATGGATGATCTGTGTTCATGACGGAGGGAAATTGTCCGTTATTAATTGAATATCGAGGGGCACGGGCGTAGCCAGGATTTAGTTTTGGGGGGGGGGTTTAGTTTGAGAAGTAAATAAAACAACAAAAATATACTTACATGAAATTTAATATCTATATATTTATCCGAAAAACTACGACATATTTATAAAGTTCTTAACTTTAAATGAAATGGATAAATTAATTTCGTTCCTCTGCGCTAAATCTAAAACCATTAAAGAAGAAATCTTCGGCTTTTTCTTTTAAATATATCCACTACTTCATCTGCATGAATTTCTGTTCAATAGTGAATGTTCATTAGAGCCAAACCATTAAGTCGGTTTTCACTTGTAGTGTTTCGTAAATAGTTTTTCAGTCTCCTTAGGCTCGAGAAAGACCTTTCTGGGGTAGCAGTGGATACAGAAATGGTAGCCAAGATTTGTAGTAATGTGTAAATATTAGGATAAAGGTTTTTATCGCACATATCTAGGCATTCCAAACTAGATTTCGGGGTAGGCAGTCTTCTTATCAGCATGCAAGGTAGCTGAAGCTTTGATAGCTAAATCCAAATTTGTTTCTTTATTAGAAACCCCTTGACCTTGACTACACCACTTTTTCCAGTAGTCCATACCTTTAGGTTTATCACCCTTCCTTTTTTTCCCCTCCATTTTTCGACAGTAATAATAGTTCACGTATCTATCCTTAACAAGGTCATCGAATAACAGTGCACTAAAATTACTCACTTACACGGTACACTTAATTCTCTTCACTATTCGTTCACCACTTTTCACTTTTATTCGCTTCGAGTTCGCATGGAACAATACTGCCGTATTGCCGCTTATATAGCAGCCCAGTAGCCGTCCAGAAACTTCCACGAACTTCCACAAAGTTCCGCTCATTTCGATCTAGGGGCGTGGCGAATAATCGAGAAACAACGCAAAGTGTCCCTACAATACAAAATAGTTCGGCTGCAACTGCGTCTGCCTCTCGTCAAAAGATGGCGCTAGGCGCTACTATTACTACATAATATATTCAAACGTAATAATAATTTAACTCTTCACTCCTCGTATTTTTTCGGTATAATATTAGGTAATATTTTGCTTATTTCGGGGGGGGGGGGGGGTTGAACCCCCGAAACCCCCCCTTGGCTACGCCCGTGTCGAGGGGGGTATAAAACTAAACTAAACACTATTTTTATTTAAAATGTCGGGTTTGAAACATATTATTATTATGATCAACAATTGCTGCTTTTTTTTATAGCGGCACAACTTTTAATGTGGCATACTACACCACCATATTATATCCACATCAACGCTCTTAAATATTTATAAAAACGAGCAAGTTTGAAAAACAAAGAGCGGCCTCAACAACTTTTTTAATTAACCAAAGCACGCCGAAGTTTTCCGCCGCTTCGACTTCTAGCATTTTTCATGCTAATTCATGCGCATAGTTAACAGTCGCCTGGCAAATAAAGGACCCAGATATGACGATTTAGACTGGCTGTTTGACTTGGGAAGTTTCCAAGTGACTTGCTCCCGTTACGATTTACTTTGCCTGTCCCAGCCGAGTCGAAGTCGAGCGTTCGCGAGATTTTTACGTGAAGAAGTTCATAAGGAGAGTAGTGGTGGACTATACAGAAGCTACGTCTGGACCGCCTCGAGCTCTATTTGGTCAATGTGGTTTTTATCCATACCATAAAAAATCGCCTCAAGCCTAGCATCGTTCCACCCAGGGACTCTTTAAAATAAGGGGGCCCAGCATGTCACAGTCTATCACATAGGAAAAGTGAAGCCTTGAGGGGAAGTTTGTTTTCTGTTGACTCCAAGGAGACCGGGGCTGATACAAGGTTATGTTATACCTATGTCAGTGTCCAACTGCCATCAGGTTTTATGTGACATGACAGTGCCATAGATTCTAAAGGAGGCAAAATATTTCCCATCATAATTCACAATTTTTAACTTTTCTAACTTGCAGATGCTCAGATGAGTCAATTAAAGGTAATGCGCCCGCTGTAGTAGTCCCAATAATTGAAGACCTCGGTGCAAAAACCGGACAAGTCCATAGTTTACAAGTTTTGGGAAAATGAAAAAAAAAAAAACTCCCGGACTTGTCTGGTTCTTGCACCCAAGAATGCGAGCGGCCAAGTCCTTAAGCTGTATATCAACGTTATCATGCTTTGCATGGACTTGGCTGATTCTTGCTCCAATCGATCGGTGATATTTTAATACATAAATGTAGTGGAAAAAGTCAATTTTACCCAAAAGTGGACTTGCCGGTTTTTGCACCGAGGTCTTAGGGCATTACGTATAAGTAAGTAGTTCAAAGCAAAAATCGTATTTCGAAAATTTTAAATTATTAAGCAGGTAGCTTCAGTCAGGTCGTTTTTTAAAGAGTTTTTATCTACGACTACAAGTTTATTTTAAGTTTGTGAGGTACCTTGGGAGAGAAATAAAATTACAAAATTTTTATAATGAACACCGAGAAAAACTACATCATTAGAACTACTAAGTAGACCTAATCTTATTAGTCCATCCCGAAATCTATGAAAGTTCTTTGGGTAGATACTTTCAACAAGGGAAGAAAGTTCAAATATTCATATTAGAAATGGATTGAGGAACCTGGTAACAAGGTGCAATAGCGACAAATTCTTAAATAAGCAAAATCGGCACTACTGACTTACCATACTTATTACCTACTTAAATTCGTGGAAATAATTGCTGGAAATCAATTTCAACTATAAAATAAATTTATTTCATTTGACAGTTGCCACATTCTGCACTTGTAGACACAACATTGTCAAGTCTAATTTTTAGAAATCATGGAAACCATTATTAATTTTTACTAACAATCAAAGTACCTCTTATATTCATAGATTCTCCAATAAAATGGCATACCTACTTGGCATCACTGATACCATTAGAATGAGGAAAGAATAGGCCTTACTTTGGAAAGTATAATGCTGGGTCCCCTTACTTTAAAGAGTCCCTGGTCCCACCTAATCCTAGCGAATAATACTGCGAGGGGAATACTTTTTTCTCTACACTTATTATACATATTAGATATATACTTTCAACACTTAATTCTCACAACGCAACCTAGAACACCTTATTTTACAGGTTTAAATCCCATCACCCCATTTCCCTTTAGGGAACAGAGGACATCAAAATTATCGTCGAATTCGACGTAAAAGTATCCAGAAGTTGAGTTCAGTTCGACCCGCAGCGCAAGAAATAACTTTTAACAAGTTCTCAAAGTTCACGCAACAAGAAAGCTGAATAAAGGAAGTTTTAGCTTTTATATTTCAATTATTTTTTAAGGCGTTTCCATTCACCTTTCGCTCGCTTCGAAACTGCGTTCGCGTCGGAAATGTATTGGATTGATTTGGTGTTAAAGGTGTCACCAAGTGGAAATGCTTGAATGTAAAAGGGTAAAAACTCAAATGGTTCCTAAGGCGGTATAGTCTTAGTTTGGAGTATTGTGGCGTTATGGATTATCATTATGATTATTATTGTTAAATAACTATGGATACAATGGCGGCTCGAGGCCATTTCAGCAAGGAAGCAAATTTGTCATATACAGGGTGTTTCATCTTAAGTGCGAACACCCCCGTAAAATTTGTATTCTCCATTCGATTTTAGCCGCGTCTTTTTCTAAAAATAGGCCACAAAAAACTATACGTTGGTGCAAAATTCCAGGTCTTAATGTCAATTTTCAAGGCCTACTATAAATTTTTTTCTAGTAAAAAATGACGAAAACCATTTAGCGATTTTTTTATTTAAAATCTGACACCACAGCGTTAATCAGAACAACATAAAACCCCCGTATACCAAATTTGAACAAAAAATATACAGGGAGTTCCATTCTGCAGGATGTCAAAATTGAGCAAAATAGGAATTTTAAAGGCATCTGGAGAGTCAAGTGTGCCATGGAATTACTTCGAAACAGTCGGATGATGAACAGGACCACTCACAGTGTCGATGTGCCTTTCATTAAGAAATTGTGGAAATTAATTGACGAAAAATTTTTTTTTCTTAGGAGGTTATGTTTTGGTATTTAGACATATATTTTAATTATAAACAACTTTTATTATTAACCTTTTGCTGAATTTTTTGAAATAAAAGTACCTATACTTTTACTCTTGTACAATTTTTATATTTTTTTACCTACACTTTTTAACTTGCAAGCATTCTAAGTGCACCTAATATGATTATTGAACATGCATCAACTTTCGGCAATATCTGTATTTTGGTTTTGCAATTAATAAAAAAAAGTCCCATATGTTGGTCACTTAAATGACCACACTGTACACCTATATATTAATTATGCAAAAATGCGTAATTTCTACTAAAAATAAAAAGCCCATTCCGAAAGTAGGTACCCACCTCGGTACCCACCTATATTTCCCTCATTAACCCACTAGCCGCCACTGTTGGGAAATAAAGCAATGTTTTTCCACCAGGTTCAAACTAATTAGAAATCATCTTGCTCCATATGCCACCCCAAAACCACACCCTCTGAATCATCCCGCTTGTCGCAGTAAATACCAATATGCCACAGGCATAATCCAAATAAATATCCATAAAGAGTTGCCCGATTTTCCAGAACGTCGCAATTGATACATTGTAGTCGCCCCGAGGGCAAGTGCCTCGAATATTTACAGCCCGGGGGCACAGCTCCATAAAAGGCGAACGTAAAGTCACACGAACGCGACGTCTCCAAATGTTTTACTAAACCAAATTCGGTTTGGTGGACTGAGCAAATCAATCGGAGCCAGGTGTTTTCGCTAGGCTTTTATTCCATTACGACCGGGGAGTCTGGATAATGGAATAACCTGGAAAACGACGTCGATAAATACATGAAGTTGAACCCCCTTCGTCTCCAAAACGATCGCTTGTCTGAACGTGCAGATTTCAAGAATACAAAAATTATAGGGGGTCAAAAACTTATAAGTTTGGTTTGCTATACGGATTTGCAAAACACCCTGTACCTATACAATTTCTTACTATCCCAGAAAAATGCATAAATTTCCCTACAACACGGAATAATGATAAAGAGTATATGGGGAGTAACAAAAAATTGTCGGTTTGTTTATATATTATCTTTTATAAAAAAATATCTTTCATTATTAATAAAGATGAGGGTAAGTCGAACTTATTAGGAATCTTGTACTATACATACAAGTGCAGATTTAAGCCATATGGGCAAAATGTGAACTTCATCAGGTTGCATGTATGAAATAGTTTTATTTTGCCAGAACAAGCTATTTAACTTTAATTCAATATGCCAATAGTCTGTATAAAAGATGGGTAGGTACCTAACATTGATACATCTGCCTAAAATTATTTGGTGTCGCGCTGTTACGCCTTGTATTGATTTCTTCCTTTTTTTCCGGCTTGCCTTGAGCGATTCAATTTCGTTTCTCATGATATGTTTAGTAAACAAGAAAATAAGAGTTTATTTCAGAAGGCCAACGATGAAATTTCATTAGTGCCGCTTGTTTTGATCTAATTTTAACTGACGTCAAGTAAATAAATGTCTGACAAATTCTCTCGCAAACATACTTGTCATGAAATCTGAGCCGCGAAGTGCCCCAACCAATTGAAACAAAGTTATCCCCGACTTTAGTTCTTCCACTTTTTTCAGTATCTCAATCGTGTGATAGACCAAATTATTCACAAACACTCCCGCTACTTTACATACATTCACCGTTGGATAATTTTAGGTGGGCATTTTAATAGTTTCGGTTTTGGTTCTAGGCACCAGTACTATCCTTTGGCTCACCTGTGTCTCCTTGGGTACGGCGCGTACTCGGAGGGGTGTTTCTTGTAGAGTTCGTAGAGGTTCTCGTCGGATGGCGCCTTCTGCCTGACGCAGGCGGTCAAAAAGGACGCCCTCGTCGAGCACGGCGACCCCTGGTGGGAAGACAAGCACCCGAAGAAGCTCTGCTTCTCGTTTTCTAAGGCACCTAAACCCCTGGAACCAAACGGACTTCCTCATTACCATAACGGCCAATTTGCAGTTAGTCAACGATGGAAATTGAAGAGACACCTCTACGAACATGACTTGCCATGAAGATAGTATCAAAGTCAAGAGAATACTATAAGTCCGATCACTCATTTGAAGTCGTCGAAAATCCGCCGATTTTTTGCGACCGGTCGTAAGTCAATGTCAGCTCGCTACTCCGTTATTTTCGAGGGTGGACAAATCACCGTAAAGCTGGTTGCACCAAGTTATACGGGGCACCTCTATATTGACTTTCCATTATGCACCTTAAAGCATTAGTGTATATCGTTAGTTTTTGGTACAATGTTAAAAATTAAAATATGAGTAATAGGTATAGCAGAAAAATAAAGGAGCATAATAATATGTATAATAAAAATACAGGTATTTTACTTTTTACGTTTAAATAAAGCAAGATATACCTAACTAAACATAGGGTAAGTAAACATATACATAAGTGTCTACCTAGAAGAAAACAAAATTATTTACATAGTTTACAAGTTTTGCAAAATTGTAACTTTTAGATTTGCTTTATTTTGTCTCTGGGTTGTTAATTCCCTATTCACAAATTTAAGTGAGTAGTAAATACGAACTCGCCTATACAGGGTGGCCCACCACGAACTGCATCGATCTATATATGGAAAACTAAAAGTGGGAAAATTCTGAAAATTTGGCACCTCACCAATGCCGATGGGTGATGCTCAACTAAAATATTTTGGTGAATGTGGCACTTCCGGTTAAACCGGAAGTCGATATCAACTTTCTTATTTCAAATGGAAAACCATGTTAAAATAAACTCGCAAAAATCTACCCGTTTCATGAAATCATTATCTTTCAGTTCTTGAACCAGAGAAAAGGAGTATGGGTGAAATTTGTATTTATGTAGTATTCTTTGTATTGAGGTTCTTGATATACCAGATTCCAGTGAACATTGTCTGACAGAATTTTCGGGAAAAAGCGGCAAAATATCCCAAAACAACCACTTCAAAATTACCGTCGTCCACGATAGGCTTATTTTTAAGTGATATTTCTCTGACACATCCATACTGTTTACAATTTTGTATTGTTTTTTTAACTGTGCTTGGCAATGGTATTGTTTTTTGTGGATAGCCCCAAATGTATTATCGCACGTTCTTCATATTACTTTGTTGCATTCTCCGTAGATAATAAACAAATTTAAATAATCTTCGTTCGTGTAATTTAAGCGCGCCGGCAATATTGTTGACAATAATTTATAAACCAAGTGACATTTCCTCATCCGCGATTGTCTTTTCAACGTCCACGGCTAATATGATTTATTATTGCGGGGTTATTACCCCGCATTTTATGGGCGAAAAGTAGGTTTTTCGTAAATTAATCGAAAATTACTGCATTTAGGTATAGGAAACCTTACACAAAGTTGTCATCATTTTTAGTGGTGAATAAGATCGCATTCAAAAAATTTGGGGTTTCCATTTGAAAATTTCGAGATTTAAGCACATTTTGAATGTAATTTTTATTCATATTTTGTGAACACCCTGTATAAGAACGGATTTATTTCTCAGCAGAGATCACTAGGTCAGGGCTTCTGTTACACGATGCCAAAAATTCGGTTAGAAATTTTGCGGTTTCCTCGTATAAATTGCTAATTGACTTTAGGTCTGCACCTGTAATTTTTTTCGGAAAAATGCAAATATCTTAAAAACGGTTGGATTTAGACATAGGACATGTTGCATGTTTTTGTTCCAAAATGATGCCAAGAATTCAAAAATGCAATAATATACAGGGTGTTCTATTTGAAATAAGAAAGTTTATATCGACTTCCGGTATAGCCGGAAGTGCCAGATTCACCAAAATATTTTAGATGAGCAGGGCCCATCGGCATTGGTGAGGTGCCAAATTTTCAGAATTTTTCTACTTTCAGTTTTCCATATATAGATCGATGCAGTTCGTCGTGGGCCACCCTGTATAATGAAACCAAATAGTCATATGGAAAATTTGCACACGGATGTATGTATTTCACTGATCTTAATTCCTTTAGTGAGCTAAATTGATTCTCGCTGAGGTAATGTCAAACTACCAAATGATCCTGAACTGCCTTCATAGGCTTCTAGTTCACAAAATATCGTTGACTTGTCTCTGCCTGTCAGATTATACGCATACGAATATGCCTCTAACCGTAAGCTTCTGGTAATAATCTTAATGGAACAGCAGTTGTTAATAAACTTTTTCCGGACGAATTGAATGATTGGTCATCGAAATGTTCATTACAAATTTATATCCGTTTATGTGCCTCTTCAGGTGCAATATTCGCAAATTTATGGTCTTTGACGAACCCTAAACTAAAGCCTTCTTTCATTGCTGACATCTGCAATTATCAATATTTTTATTTGCAACAAAGAAAAAACACACCTGTGACATGTTGGCTTTATATTATTCAACATAATATATAATATTATGCATAAAACGAGTATTATGTAATAATATAATAATGTTTCGATGACTCTAGAAACAATTGATTAAGACAGTTTTAGGAATGCGAAAAAAGGACATACAGTCTTTAGAATTGCTTTTACAGCCATCCGCACTGCAATAAGAACCGTGATAAGCCATCACTACTCAAAATTGGCAACGGTATTGGATATAATTTACGCGCACCCGGTCCAATACGAAGCGCACCGTTCCGAGCGACACTGTGTACCTTGTTAGGTGACGCTCGGAATCGCCCGCTCAGCGGGATATCGATCGAGGGCTAAGACGAAGGGAGCGGGATCAGGCATGAGGGAAATATTTGTTTACGCAGGCCAAGAGTGAGCGGACTTATAGTATTCAAAAATGCAATAATATACAGGGTGTTCTATTTGAAATAAGAAAGTTTATATCGACTTCCGGTATAGCCGGAAGTGCCAGATTCACCAAAATATTTTAGATGAGCAGGGCCCATCGGCATTGGTGAGGTGCCAAATTTTCAGAATTTTTCTACTTTCAGTTTTCCATATATAGATCGATGCAGTTCGTGGTGGGCCACCCTGTATAATGAAACCAAATAGTCATATGGAAAATTTGCACACGGATGTATGTATTTCACTGATCTTAATTCCTTTAGTGAGCTAAATTGATTCTCGCTGAGGTAATGTCAAACTACCAAATGATTCTGAACTGCCTTCATAGGCTTCTAGTTCACAAAATATCGTTGACTTGTCTCTGCCTGTCAGATTATACGCATACGAATATGCCTCTAACCGTAAGCTTCTGGTAATAATCTTAATGGAACAGCAGTTGTTAATAAACTTTTTCCGGACGAATTGAATGATTAGTCATCAAAATGTTCATTACAAATTTATATCCGTTTATGTGCCTCTTAAGGTGCAATATTCGCAAATTTATGGTCTTTGACGAACCCTAAACTAAAGCCTTCTTTCATTGCTGACATCTGCAATTATCAATATTTTTATTTGCAACAAAGAAAAAACACACCTGTGACATGTTGGCTTTATATTATTCAACATAATATATAATATTATGCATAAAACGAGTATTATGTAATAATAATGTTTCGATGACTCTAGAAACAATTGATTAAGACAGTTTTAGGAATGCGAAAAAAGGACATACAATCTTTAGAATTGCTTTTACAGCCATCCGCACTGCAATAAGAACCGTGATAAGCCATCACTACTCAAAATTGGCAACGGTATTGGATATAATTTACGCGCACCCGGTACAATACGAAGCGCACCGTTCCGAGCGACACTGTGTACCTTGTTAGGTGACGCTCGGAATCGCCCGCTCAGCGGGATATCGATCGAGGGCTAAGACGAAGGGAGCGGGATCAGGCATGAGGGAAATATTTGTTTACGCAGGCCAAGAGTGAGCGGACTTATAGTATTCTCTAGACTTTGATAGTATGTTTTCAATGATTGTGTCAAGCATTATCTTCAATTAGTGCCCAATTTTGGATAAACTATGTTTTAAAATTTCTTATACGAAGGAAATAAATCTCAGATTACCAAAAGCCAATGTTTAACTGACCTGTCCGAGATGCAGTACTGCTCCCTGATATCCTGTTTGCTGTAGTGCGCATGCGCAGTGCCACGCTTGTCTTTCTGAAGGCGACCCATTATCTCATCTTCAGATTCGTAGCTTAAGGCAGTGTGCTGGATATCAGCCTGGAATAAAGAGAAACAGTTTTTACAATTCTACTATCCTATAGGTAAACAAGATGGTTCAACAATATTGTAACATTAATTCTTTAATAAAATAGGCGCTTATCTTTTTTTGAAAAATAGTAACAATTTTGTTTCAACAAAGGCCATCAAATGACCATCAAATAATATTTCATGAAATGCATTTTAAGTATAGATTAAAGGAGCCGTAGGTACTCAGAAGCATTATATTGAAACCGTCTGCAAAAAAAAACACTTTCTAACTTTAATTTTGGAGCGAAAATAAATTAAAACTGATAAATTGTAATGTCTTACAATTCTTAGGACTCGATACTAAGGTGAGGTATAGGTATTTTAACTTAGTTATTAGTTTTGATATAAAATGTTATGCAAAATATTTGGTGTAGCGTGCGGAAATTTCGACAACGGTTCTGATAGTCTATGCGATGCGTAGCTTTGTCCGTAATTTTAAATAACAACTGAAAAAAAGCAATAAAACGAATGACTGTCAATTTTGATGTCATATTAGGACCTTTATGTAAGGAGCATCAACCATGTACCAAATCGAGTTAAATTAAAATTTATGAAAGTAGGTTCCGTGCGCTTTCGTAAGTGGCCAAATTATCAAAGTCCTGGAAGACAGACTATTCAAGAGGAATTTAATTTTGAATTTAAGTTTCTCCGAGGAAATTAAATAGGTAAACGTAGTCCTCGTTTTGTCAGGAAAGGCATTGGCCTGTTAATATGAGAAGGGCATTCCGCGTTAGCTCAGTCTCTTTTTTTGAGCTTTTTTTGTTGCTAATTGATTTTTTCGATTTACGCCATCTTTTGCCCAACTTAATTGTTTAAATGCCAGTGGCTCTACATAGTGTCTACAAAATTGCCACCTTTTATATATTTCACGTTTTTGCATTTCACTGAAGCTTTTACCTATACAAGAAAAGAATAATAATTTTATTTAAAGGATTCAGTAAAATTTAACATAAATCGAAAGTGAAGCCTTGAAGGGAAGTTTGTTTTCTGTCGAGTCTAAGGAGACCGCAAGGGAGCTTATGTCACAGATATCTCTGGTTATGTTATTGTCAGTGTCCAACCATGATACAATTATTATTATATCATGGTGTCCAACTGCCATCAGGTTTTATGTGAGATGTCATTTCACATCATAATTCACAACAACTTTCAAATTTGAATTGCCTTAAATTACAGAGCAAAAGGGACTTGGAATATTTACCTATGGTTATCTCGTTATGAAATAATGAATTGAGTTATAAATATCTAAAAATATTACAAAGTTAAGTACCCTTATTATAGTATTGATTTACCTTATTCTTGTGGACTCAGCAACATATGCAGTGGAATCATTTTTAAGTCTTCTAATTTCTAGATACTCAGATATGTCAGTTAAATGCCTTTAAATGCCTTTGGCCTGAAGGTTTATTAAATCGCTGGCATGAAAATGATAGGAGCAAATTAATGTCCTCTTGGATAAAGAGACCTCCAGAAGTCCCAATAATTCCAACAAGATTTTTCCTGTATCACCATTAGGAATTCTACAATTCCCATTGGCATTCCATATAGGTAGTTCAAAACAAAAGTCGTATTTCGTAACTTCTAAAATATTAAGCAGGTAGCTAAAGTAAGGTATTCAGTTTATTAACTACAGTAGTTATTACACAGTTCTCTTAAAGAGTTTATCTATGAGTCTAATTTAGGTTTGTGAGATACCCTTGAGAGAGAAATAAAATTACACAAATTTTATGAACACCGAGAAAAACTACATGATTAAAACTACTAGACCTAATCTTATTAGTCCATCCCGAAATCTGTGAAAGTTCTTTGGGTAGATACATTCAAGAAGAAAGTTCAAGTATACATATTACAAATGGATTGAGGAACCTGGTAACAAGGTGCAATAGCGACAAATTATAAATAAGTCTTTAAAGTATATTTTACGGCCTTATTAAACGTACTTTCCTGGCTGGAAACACGCCACTGAAAATTGTTGTAACCGATATTCTACAACTACATCGGTTCTTACTTGTAGAAAGGTAAGTAGGGGTGCTTATAATTCAGATTTTTGCAAAATCGGTATAAACCTACCTTACTACAAGATATTAATATCATTTAGGTAGCCAATAACTTTGCTAGCCACATGGGGACAAGCGTTGTCCTGCGTGAATAAAAAATTAGGTCCAACAAACGGAGCAAAAGGCATTACATGTTCGACAATAATGTTGTCTAAGTAATATTGGGCATTCATAGACCAACTTCGTACGAGCATCGAAGCAAATTCCCCTCCAAAACATTTTAGAGCCTCCAGCAAAAGTTACGTTAGGAGAGATATTGCAGCTGGCAAACCTTTCTCTTCGCCTTCGCCAGACACGCTCACGCCCATCTGGAGCTTTAAGGCTAACTCTAGTTTCATCGGAGAACAGAACTTCTTTCCAATCATTGATGATCTAATTCTGATGTATAGTCCTGCAAAATCCAATCTTCGAACTTTGTGTTCTCTGGTAAGCAATGATTTTTTGGCGGGTCTTCTGTTGCTCAATCCTGCTTCAAGTACACGTGTTCTCACCGTTAGAGACGATATAGCGATATTTCGAACATCTGCTAATTCATTTTTTAACAGATTGCTGGTGACTCTTCTGTCTCTGAGGGCATGTTGTCTCAAAAAGTGATCATCAATTTGATTAGTGCAACGTGTTCGCCCTTGCCTTGGTCTTTATGTCGTCTCACATGCGGCAGATTCTGGAATAATGTCTTCCTAACCAACCAGCAACATATCACATTGAACATCCCTCATCCAGCACTACATCCTCAATTGACAAATTTCTTTGGCGGTTCATTTTCCTTACTTGATTTACTCGCAAATGAACTGCCCAACATGCATGTGATAAAAACAATCACAATCTATTGCTTGCTTTTCACACACAATTTGCTTTAATCAGCACTTTTTAAGAAAATTTTAACACAGTTTTAGTCTAAATTAGAGGCCCTGTATGACACGAAAAGTGACAGTTATTCGTTTTAACAGAGGTTGGACAACGATCGGATCTCTCTCTCTCTGGCGAGGGTCTTATTTTCCCTATGAAATTCATTTTGTGCAACAGACATATATTTTTTCGCTCTTTCTATCATTCCCGTAGCAGTAGGATGTGTCAAAATGAGATTTTAAGGTTAAGCTAACGACATTTAACTGCCATAAACGTAGGTAGATGAGGGCACAGTTTAAAATGTATAAAAATATAGATAAAACCAATAAATTGGGTAGGTAGTAAGTATGTTATTTGCAAAGCTTCACTAATAATAATTATTGAAGTTTGAATGGAAAAGTGAAGAAACATATAATTTGTTCCAAGCAAACAGCAATTTTAGGATATCAGGATAAAAACATTTATTAAATTTTTGTAGGAATGTGGTATACTTATGTAGATACATAAAATTAAACAAGGCTCTAGCATACCAACTAACTAAACTTTCGAATATTTCTTCAATAGGAATCGTAGCTGCAATAATAATTATTATTCCTTTCATTTAAAAATAAAAATCAAAAAGGTCTTTTAAATGGTTTAAACTGTATGGTTTCGTTTCTTCAAACTCTCTTCTTATACCTACCGTCAAAATTTTAAGACAATTAATACTGAAATTTGTACGGAATAAAAAGTTGGAAAGTTTGTTTTGGTAATATGAATCAACCACTATTGAAAAACATGGTTAATAGAATTAGGCTGAATAAAAAAATGAGTACCTAGGTATTTAATATCGATATTAGTCTTTCTTTCATTTTTTGTAAATAAAAGTTAATAACTTTTCAATGCAAGATAGATCATCTATATTTCAAAAAAGAAGACAACAGTGTTTTTGTTTTCAAAGATATATTGTAAGTAAATAGGAAAAATCAAACTAATACAAGTTCTCAGAAATTTATACATATTTAATGGTTCTTTCTTGCTAAAGTCACGTTCATCAAACGTTGCAGGAGAGGATCGTTTCTTCAGCACAGCCTGACACTCAAAATCCATGTCGAAGAAGTGAACCTGTGAAAGTTAAAGAACTAAATTTAAGCTACCTAAACATAATAAAACGCTGCCATCAAATGCTATTTTTTTATCAGCAAGAAATTTGTAATGAAATATTAATACAAAATAAGCTCTGACTACACAACCACGTGAGCCTCTTGTAAGTCCGAACCAATTTGTCATACTTCTCTACCGTGCGGAAAACCACTTAAATGCCCAACCTGCTGACGTAACTTCCGATTTTTGCATCCGACGAATCTCAAGTATTCATTAAACTTTCTATAAATTAATAAATTTAATTACGTAATTTTTTTAATAGCTATGTAAACCCCGATTGATCGATCAAAGGAGTGGTATTCCATTAATTACCTGTAAATGTGATTTTCTGTGATATTATTTAAATTATAAAAAAAAGTTATAAAGGAGCCAAGGCTCGAGGTTTTGTAGTACGTGAGTACGGGGACTGTTCTAAAATTATCAAATGTCTTTTACCGCCATATGTGGCGAATCAGTATGTAACTTTACCAGGATTTTCTTCTAATAAATTAGGTGATTTTAAATTGTGTTAATCACTTTAATTGTTTTGTGCGCGTCTTCTACTCCCCTCCTTCCAATACTTTTGTATTGGTGGCGCCCACTAACTTCAACTTCTAATTACATCAAAGGCAAAAAATAGAAAAATATATAAACCAAGTTTCACTTTAAATTGTTACAATAATAATTTAATCTTTAAACTAAAAAAAATAATAATAAAGACTCCACGACCAGCCTCCGACTGTAGAGCTGCCGCGCTGTGTGACATAATATAATTTCCATTTCAATCTAGGAACGTCACAAATTATTAACCAATTCAACGTGACTGGGAAGTTTCACCTGGGGAAGTATAAACGATTTTCTATAAAGAGTCTACCCAAGTAGCAAAATCAGTTTTATAAGGGTTCTAAGAAATGCTATACAACATATCTAATAGAACAATGAAAATCCTATAGTGCCCTTTACAGGTCTAATACAATACGTATACAACCAAAAAAGGCCCAAGTTATAAAATCTTTCGGTTCTTTTAACATATTGTTATACCTGGTTATATCATCTCAATAGAATATCTTTATGTAATAGTTAAAAAACTATGTTATAAGTGTGTATGAAACTATTATTACAACCTGTCCAAATATGCGCTTTACAACCATTATAAATATATTTTTTAGCGCTCCTATACCTATTTTATAAGAGTGATAAAATGTGTCTGTTCAGCGCCCTCTACATATACAAGTACAAAATTTTATACGATATTTTATTTCTTTTGTGACGCAACTCACAACAAAAATATCGGGTAAAGTTCATATAAGGTAGAGAAATAAGAATTCTAAGGACTCGTTGGTACTGATTCGAAAAGCTGAACTTATAAACAGACCATCGCCATCATAAGGAAATTTATGTTAGCAAAAATATATAATAAATCTTACGATTTGTTGGGCACTAGCACTAGGAATTGTCCTGATCTATAAATCAAATATAATACCTTATATATTTATAAAAAGTATATTTATTATTGTGTTAATTGCAATTAACACCGAAAATATTTTTCGTGGACAATGGCGGCCACTGGAAAATGCTTAACCCTGCAAATAAACATGGCGTTCAGTAATACGACAATTAGTTGTCAATAAAAACGTTATAAAATGATTTAAATTTATAAGAAACTCTATAGAACTTTATTGTTTAATAGAGTTGTTTTTAGTTGCACTATAAAACTATTTTTCAAACAAACAGCAGCCCGAGATTTTATTCATTTCAGAGGTTGCCAAATTTAGTATTTAGTGTTTTTTTTTTACCTTTTTTTACTTGTAATAATCATGTAAGATTTTTAATTTGGCATTTAAGTCGATTTTAGGCGAATGACATTAGTAACCAGTAAACAGTAAATATACCAAACACGTTTAGGCAATTCGGTTATTATTGGTTATCATCGCCCGCTGAAGTCAAAAAAACCCTATTTGGCAACCGCGTAGATATATATCGGCTTTCTGTATGGTGAGTATCGTGTAGGGAAGCAGCAAGCATCTTTAAGAAACAGAACGGTCGCATAGTTTCTCGAAGCTGCACTTTACAATTAATCACTTATTTTGTGCTGCATTTGTATGCTGTATGAGACATAACCTCTAAATTGTATTCAAATTCTAAAGGTGCTTAGTCTTGGGTGAGATTTTTAGTTTCGTCAAATGAATGATTTATATTATAAGTCGTGGCCTATATCTTTAATTGTTTTTTTTTTATTTTAGTTTTCCTATTACTTCGGAATCAAAATTTATGATGATAGATATACCTTCTTCGGCCATATCTACTATCAACATCTTCATCTCTGTCTGATAAAGGATCAGAGCCGTGTCTTTTCTTGGTCAGAACTTCTGTCCTGATGAGTAATTTTAGTATCTGGTACTATTATTGTCATAAGAATCAATCTGACTTTCATCAACTACAGCTATTTCATCTCGAATTTCATTATCAAGACCACTATTGTCCTCTTCTATGTTTATTTCTGGCCAGCTAAATAATATTTAGATAAATCTTAATAGCATACCTTCACCAAAAGTACAATTTTCTAAAATTTACAGATATTTCTTTTTACATTTCTTTTGAAATGCCCACTCATTTTTGTTCTTTTCCAGGGTGATAAAGCCATATTTATTCATGACTTAGGATATTATAATAAAATGCATTACCTACTTATTATGAGATTAAGAAAAATTTTGTAATGCTGAAATTTGTGACAATTTAGTTCTTTAAGCTTTCTATAATAGTGCAAACGTAGGCATTTATACACCAGTTATAAAAATATTTTATTTCGTATTTATAGCGCACAAACTGTAATGAGTTTCTCCAAAATACTACTAATTTGTTCTATAATGTATTTATAACAAAGTAATCGAAGCCTTTATAGGTAGACAATAAAACAGTTTTATACTTATTTTATAAAGCTTTTATCTTTGTCTTAAAAAGGTGTTTTTTAAATCATCATACAAAGCCTTTATACAGCTTGTATATAACTTTTACAAAATTGTTTTTTAACGCAGAAATTGAATGTGTTATACAGAAACAATATAAACACTATAAAGCACATAAAACACTTTTTTTAAATGATTTTGAAGAGGACATATAATGCGCTTTAAAACTGTTAAGCAATATTTTAAGCCAAAACCAAGTTTTATTTTCATAATGTGAGTTGTGTAAACGATTATACGACATTATTATAAAAACGTTTTTCTACAAACACAAAAATGTCGCAGAAAAACGCATTAAATGATAAAATACTCCTTAATTCAGCATTAGAAAATACTTATAAAATCGTTCAGTCTCATAAGGCAATTATTTTGCTACTTGGGTATACTCGGAATTTTTGTAGGAAAAACAATGGTTGGCAAGAGGTTAGACGTTAGAGGCAAGGAACTTGTAAGGGGGGGGGGGCTCGCCATTGTATGTTTGGTTGCCTGTATCAATGTATTTTTATTTCCAACTAGCTGGAAAAAGTAGAGAATTTCAAAGGATTACAAAAAACACGGGTATTTTTAAAATATCCATAGATACTAATGACACTAGTTTAAAAGTTATGGGCGAGATTTTTTTTGAATTTCAAACTTTAGGCCGGCATAAATTCGTCTATTTTGTCACTTGAGCCGGAATTTTACCTTCGTTAAGATTGGCATAGGTTTCGGAATATGCTCTGAACGAAAACACGGTAATAAACATTGTAATTATCCAGTCTTGTTGTAAATAAAAAACATAGGCAAAATACCCCTTAAATTATGCAGCGGGAACGCAAAAGTGTGGCTATTATTTATCAGATGGCGCGAAAAACAGACGATCGATGAACGGTTGACGCTGTTGTTACAGGTCCAGTTTAATAATTACACATATTATGTTCATATGATCATTTTTACGTTTTGGCGATATAATATTTAATCAACTAAGCTGTCTGATTACTTTTTTATGTTTTTGTATTACTTCCATATTATTATATACTATGAATTGCGAATTTTTATTATTAAAATAATATAAAACTTCAAAAGGTATATTCGGGAGACCCTCGTAGCTCAACGACTCCCATCTGTGATTTTAACCCCTCTCTTTTTAGCAATGGCTCATTGATTTTTAGCTTGAAAGGTACACGGCGGCACTAAAAACTGCTTTAGTTGACTTTGCATTATTTATACGTGTGGGTTGGGTACTGTTATGTTATTCTTAGAGTTATGTCGCCGTTATATATTTTTCGTGAGGAAAACACAATCGTTAGCATATAAACTGACATTAGGGGAGGATTCATGTCTATGTCTCTATATGTATAGGTATGTCGAAAATTATCTATACCGGGTATTCCATTTTAATAAATGCAGCTATTATAAATATCTCAAAAACGAAAATCACAAAAAAATCACATAAAAGTTGAAGCATATTATGAGGCGCAATGTAAGACGCACGTTTTCACTTGTAGGCAGACGACGTTTTCAAGGTCACTTGAATGTCTACTGTGTTTTTTACTGTTAAAGGCATATCTTTAGTTAAAGAATGTGATTCGGCACGTTTTCCGTAGGTATAGTATTGCTGGCTTAAAAGTTCTACAAAATTATGTTTAGTTTTTTCAATGAAATGAAACATGGTCTTTTATGTGTACATAAGGTGTTTCTTCGTTTGCATTAACACTACATTCAAACACACATTTTAAGTAACGCAATAATTAAGATAAATACATGTCTCGAAAATAAAAAATGAAAAAAGAAAACGATATATTGATGGGAAAGAACATCTTCTGTACATATAAATAACTATGAAAAAATATAGAAAAATAAAGGAGCGTAAATATTCATATTATTATTTTGTGTTTAACAATTCACAGTTTCAATCCCAAAATACGCCAGGATGGGAGCGATGTGCTGTTATTTGTATAAAAAAGGGGGTCGGTCTGCCTGCCTCCCCCTAGACCCCTGGTTCCGACCAATGACCTTGCCGGGCAACAAAACAACTTATAAGGAACGGAAACTTATTTTAGCAAGGCGAAACATTACTTTTTATTCTCGCTCTGTACCAATGGCCGCTCTCCAACTCCAGCGCCATCTTAGAGACACTTGCGCAATTTTTGCGCCCCAGTACCCAATTTCTGTTTTAGCAACATTTATCCTAGTTAGGAACACGGTCAAATGAAGGTCGTCGCGAGGTGATGACGTTTTATTTCCGTCCGTAAGGGAGTTGTTGCAGTATTTTACGGGAAAAAGAAAACATGGGGCCTTTGTTGCAAGTATTTTAATTATAATTAGATACCTTTGTGAACTTTGTTTCAATAATTGGGTACCTAAGTAAGTAGGTACGTTTGTTTAAAAGACAATAAAAGCAGTAACAAGTAACAAAATATACACAAAAGTATAAGTATTTATAATAAATACGATTTCTGGTGTGGATAAGTACATTTTCGACGAATAATATGGTAAATTTGGGCAAATAGAGGGGACTACATTTTGTTGTAAGTCAAATTTTTGTGAGATTTTTGCCATCAGGCAAATGATGATTACCTATCTTCCTTTATGGTTAAATTTTCATAAAAATACAAACAACAAGCAAACAGAGAACAGCATGTTGTGAAAGAGAGTGATCTCTTCTGATTGAAATGGCAGTTATTTCATCAATTTAATAATACATTCAACTAAATTATCCTTTGACTTTAACATTAGGTAAAGAAACTTTTGCAACAATACTAAACAATGGTTGGATTATAAAGCTTCTTAAATTTTAAAGGGTAACTTTAGTTTTTCTATGCAATTGGCCCTTAATCATTTTATTCTTAAATTTTCGTCCTTTGGAAAACCCAAAACGAATACAAGTTGACCGCTTGCCATCAAGCAAAGAAAACCTAGCTATTTCAAGTTATTATTTCGATTTGACTTACAGCCAGGTATATAACTAAGTTCTAGCTTCCCTCGACGTTTCTAGGAATCTTGAGGCTTGAAATTGTAAAGGAACGATTCTTCACTTCGAACTTTTAGAGAAATGTTTCATTTTTTCACAAACAAAACAAATTTATAAAAAAGCTGTCGCCAGCATTTCGCGCTGTCTGTTTCCACCCAGAGACACACTGTCTCGTCGTAGCAGTCTGGCGACGATAGCACTACCCGCCCTACACAAATTAATTCTAGTAAATTTCGTGTAATGTCAACTGACAGGGAGTGACACGCCACGCCGCACAGACCCGCAAGCGATGTTGCCAGTTTTTTCAACTTCAGGGCTTTCCTAGAGTCGGCTGTGAAATTGCCCTTGTGATGGAGACTTATTAATTATCACATTGCATGTAGGTGACTGCCAACCCAATAAAACAAAAATTTCCTGCCGAGGGTTAACATCAATTGAAACGACTTTTATACGATCCAAAATTACCGTTCCCTAAATTCCGGACTCAGATTTAAAATGGCGGCATCGGTGGAAATTAATAGAGGCCACGAGACTTTCCGGATAATTGAAACTAATAGATCCGCCCAAGCCGGGCCGGACCCCAATTATAGCAAACTAAATAATGGCCAGAAAAGCAGACCCACAAGTTTACTGAACAGTGTTTTTGTTTTTGTCAAAAAATATCAACTAGCATAATATTTATTTATTTATTTATTTATTTATTTATTTATTTATTTATTTATTTATTTATTTATTTATTTATTTATTTATTTATTTATTTATTTATTTATTTATTTATTTATTTATTTATTTATTTATTTATTTATTTATTTATTTATTTATTTATTTATTTATTTATTTATTTATTTATTTATTTATTTATTTATTTATTTATTTATTTATTTATTTATTTATTTATTTATTTATTTATTTATTTATTTATTTATTTATTTATTTATTTATTTATTTATTTATTTATTTATTTATTTATTTATTTATTTATTTATTTATTTATTTATTTATTTATTTATTTATTGCCCAACAGAAAAATCCATTTACAGGACAACATACAAAGATAAATATAAAGGGAACATAGCACCACAGAAAAAATAAAGAAAACTGATTATAAAGTAAGCACAGCTCAATCAATATAATCAACATAGTATAGGGAGCCCCACGCAGGGGCCTGTACAGTACAATTATCAGCGGACTAATACTAATACTACCCAACACATAACGTTAAATTATGAAAAGCACTCAATGGCACACCTCAAAAAGGAAGGCTTGGAGCAATCAAACAGATCAAATTCATCAGGCAACATATTATGGAGACTGGATGTAAAATAAATTGGCGACTTAAACATTATATTAGTACGAGCATAGGGAACGTAAAATGTATAGCCGTGAATTAGGTATTGGTACTCGTATGTTTAGTCTAGAAAGAAAAAAAGGAGAATCTATATTGTTTCGGATACAGTTATATAAAAAGGAAACACCAGAAACGGATCGGCGAACTATCAATGAACACATATTAAATTCATTAAGAAGTGCCTGATGGTCATATCCACGAGGAGGGTACATGCCGTGAGTTTTATATTAGCAAATTATGCTAAAAGTGCAATATTGGAAAGTATCCCACGGTTTTTTGGAACATCCTATAGCTACTAAGGTAGAATTTTTTTTTACAGAAGTGTGAATGCGACACTTTTTTCTCATTAGAAAGTTCAAGTTCAAATTCGAAAGTAATACTAATAATAATTAACTACTTATAATTTTGATTTTTATTTGAACTATTTGATAGTTATATAGGGCATATAGCATAATTTCAAAATTTTTGGAATAATATAACTCGATAATAGGTGTGTTCACTAATGTCCAATTGTAACCATGTAACTGCATGTTTTTCTGCCTTCGATCGACCTTGGTTCGAATCGAGATTGAGGCAGACTGCACTCACATGTCTTTATAGAAAAACACCTCTGGTGACTAACAGCGTTGGACAAATTGTGGATTCGCGGTGTATTGCTCCTTATAATAGCTTTATCTGTGTCATTTACTAAGTGTGCTACACTCACTGGGATCACTAAGGTTTTCTAGAATTTTCCGTAGTACTTGAGCTAATGCTACCCTAGTTCTATCGGTAAAAGTCGGCCTAGCCGCAAATGGCAAGGTACATACCTACGGTCTCCATTTCAAATTTGTTGATAGTTCTTCAATGAAATATTTTCTTTGGGTCAAATAAGAATGTCCCTCATTTTACTCGGTCCAGTGAGTGCCTTATGTTAGTGTACGAAGGTCAGCCTGACGAGGAATAGGGTCTGAAACGAAGCTTAAGTGGCCCCCAAAAATGTCAAGTTAAAATTCGTGGACAAAAGTTTATATTTTCTAGCCTAAGGCAGTTTTACTCGTATAATATATCAATCATATAGTTACATTAGATGCTACCTATAAGATAGTAATGAGTCTCTAGGGTGTATAGAGGGTTTGTAAAACCTGTTCATACGTTTCCTACCAGTGTATAGGTAAGTACATACTTCAAACACAAATATAACCTGTATTTTTGTATAAGGAATGCAAAAATGACCCTCCTAGATTTGTACATTTGTACTAGCTCTGGCAACACTGTTGAAAAGACGACAACTGCAGCTATAACTTCACAGCCCGTGATTAAAAATTATTTTCTTATTGCAGCCATTAGATATTTTTCACGTACTGATCACAAAATTTAAATAAAAAATAGGTGGTCCTATTTGAAAAGTTGGCCATCATAGCAACGTCACCATGATGGATGAAAAGAATTCAAGCTTACCAAAAAGTGCCAAAAAATTAACAGAAACTTTTGTATAGGACTTTTTAAGATCAAAAATAAAAAGATACATCTACATAATATACAGGGTGTCCATTTAGTGCGATAACGGACGATATCTCCTTACAGGGTGATGCTAGTAAAAAAAAAATAAATACAAAGTTGTATGATGCTCTAAGGCGCATCACCCGAAAATATTTTCGAATATACAGGGTGCTCCATAAATGCGGTACGAGACGCAACTTTGTTATTTTAAATGGAACGCCCTATATTTTATTACATTTCTGGATTGTCCTAAGAATTCTACACACTTTTTGTTAAGCATTACCTATAGCAAAATTCTACCGTTTTTGAGATATTTAATGTTTTTTCAAAAAATCGCCGTTTGCACATGTCGATAAAATCAAGCATATTTCATTTACTCGAAATCTTAAAAGCCAAATCTTTTGCAGGTTATTAGTGCATGGATTCACTTACTTGATGCCCCTATGAAAATCTGATAATATTCTACAGGGTGTTCGCAATACTGTACAAAAAACCAGAAACTTCAAACAGCCATATCTTATTTTTTTCAAATGGAATGCCCCATATTTTTTTATCTTAAAATATTCACAAGACGATAAGCTTTCTTTTTTATTAAGCACGTCCTATACCGTACTGTAATAGTTATCGAGTTCTTTTCACTTTTTCCTAATTTCTCCCTTAAAATCCACAATACTCGCGTTTCGATTAGAAAAATGTTTGCTTAGTTGGCCATGGAAACAATAATTGCACAAAAATCAAGAAACTGCTTTGACAGAGGCTTTGACGCTGTCAGTCTATCACTCAAACGAAACATTTTTACATTGAAAATGAATTTTTCGAAAGAAGAATTGGTAAGAATGATTTACTGTTTGGGCGCAAGTGATGAGAGTTGTTTATTGGCAAGTAGAGTTTACGCGCAAAGATTTCCGTATGCCGAACGTCATCCAAATCGCTTGGCATTTGAAAGACTCAAGGAAAGATTTGAAAGAACTGGTAATGTGAGTTATGAAGCTTCAGAAAGAGAAAAAACAGTGGCAGATGCGCAAAATGAAATGCTTGTCATGCAAGCTGTAGTGGAAAATGCGCATGTCTCTTGTAGACAAATTGAAAGACAGTTAGATATAAAAAAATCCACTGTTAACAAGATCATCCGAAAACATAAATTTCATCCGTATCATGTGCAACTAGTGCAAGAATTAACTGATGAAGATTTTGTTAATCGACGTAATTTTTGCCGTTGGGCATTGAATAAAATTCAACTACAACACGATTTTTTTGATTATATGTTGTTCACAGACGAAGGAACGTTCCATAAAAATGGATTTGTGAACCGCCATAATTTTCATTATTACAATGATGCCAATCCCAGGTATCTGATACCACTGAACCATCAGCATAGATGGTCACTATGGGGCGGTATTATGGGGACAAGGCTTTTTGGGCTATATTTTTTTTATGGGACAGTAAATGGCCAGAACTTTTTGCATTTTTTACAAAACGAACTAGAAGATGAGCTCGATGATTTGTCACTTCAAACAGTTAGGCGAATGTGGCTACAATTAGATGGAGCGCCTCCTCATTTTAGCCTTGTTGTAAGGGCCTATTTAAATTTACATTTTCAAAATAAATGGATTAGCAGGAGAGGACCAGTTTCTTGGCCGGCCAGATCCCCAGACCTTACAAAACTTGATTTTTTCTTGTGGGGGTTTGTGAAAGATCGGGTCTATCAAACACCTGTTACCACTATAAACGACATGAAGGAAAGAATAAGGAATGCTTTTCAAGAAGTAAGCAGGGAAATGCTCCAGAAAGTGGGCAATTCTTTTGTCCAAAGAATTCGCTTGTGTGATCAACACCAAGGTGGACACGTAGAGCAATATTTATAGTACTTATTTCCTTTTTTATTTAGTCAATTCTTTGATTAGGTTTAGTAGTTTACCATTTGTTGAATTTATTAAAATGTTTGTTTCTAGTTTCGCTTGCTACCTATTTGTTGTGTTTAATAAAATGTTTGTTTTTCGGTTCGTTACATTATTTGTCATGTTGTGTTATTTTTGTGCAATTATTGTTTCCATGGCCAACTAAGCAAACATTTGTCTAATCGAAACGCGAATATTGTGGATTTTAAGAGAGAAATTAGGAAAAAGTGTAAAAAACTCGATAACTATTACAGTAAGGTATAGGACGTGCTTAATAAAAAAGAAAGCTTATCGTCTTGTGAATATTTTAAGATAAAAAAATATGGGGCATTCCATTTGAAAAAAATAAGATATGGCTGTTTGAAGTTTCTGTTTTTTTGTACAGTATTGCGAACACCCTGTAGAATATTATCAGATTTTCATGGGGGCATCAAGTAAGTGAATCCATGCACTAATAACCTGCAAAAGATTTGGCTTTTAAGATTTCGAGTAAATGAAATATGCTTGATTTTATCGACATGTGCAAACGGCGATTTTTTGAAAAAACATTAAATATCTCAAAAACGGTAGAATTTTGCTATAGGTAATGCTTAACAAAAAGTGTGTAGAATTCTTAGGACAATCCAGAAATGTAATAAAATATAGGGCGTTCCATTTAAAATAACAAAGTTGCGTCTCGTACCGCATTTATGGAGCACCCTGTATATTCGAAAATATTTTCGGGTGATGCGCCTTAGAGCATCATACAACTTTGTATTTAAATTTTTTTTACTAGCATCACCCTGTAAGGAGATATCGTCCGTTATCGCACTAAATGGACACCCTGTATATTATTACATACATTTGACGGACCCTGTGTATGTGCTATCCACAATACTGTGTCACCTGGAAATATTCTCGACTAGCATTTCCGGGAGAAAATCTGTAATATTTATTTCTCCGTGCGGTGTATCGATCGAATTTTGTAAAATCATGTGCGAAACGTCTTGAGGAATTTATGGTGCTCTCCAATTTTACACATAGATGGCACATATTCCATATTCCCATATCGGGTTCGAGGAGACAGGGCAGCCGAGTACGTATTGAATAAAATAACGGAGAGGACGCTTGTATATCACAAGAGTTGAAGTGCTGCTTGCTGGACCGTATCACAATTTACAGTATACGACCGTAACACGATATATTTTCCCCTTCCACAATCCTGGATCTTTCATATAGGTAATAGTGGTATTAGGCGATAAATTAGTTGTTTTTTGACATATTCCCAAACAGAACCTAAAAAACCAAAAATAACCTACAAGTTAATAAATCTAAGGTACTGAAAGCACTTTTTTATTATACTTCTTTGAAAACACCTTATTTTCATCTGTTTTAGAAATAATGAAAGATGGGGTTTTTCAGGCTAGCGCACGGAAACAGCGCATGGAAAAACTTTCCGTGCGCTGAATAAAAATACCGAATACCTATATGGCTTTAAAATAGAAATATACAGCAAAGTAAACTAAATTTAAGAAACTCTATATGCCCTCTGATATTTAACATATCTATACCTATTTTGTATTTTAATTCGTAAGTGTTTCAATATTTAGATACATTTCTGTAATATTTTTGACGTTTTATTCACCTTATCTGACAATAACTAATTTACAACAAAGCACCTTTGAAATAATTTGAGAGTAACCATGGAAACGCATCATACATACGAAACACTATATTGTCTGCATTGTTTATTTTTTGTCAATTTAATTTATTATAATATGCCGATAACATGATTTAAGTTTCCGTTTTCAAAGACGTATAATAAAAAATATCGTTCATTACACGTCCAGAAATAGATTTTTCCGTGCTTACATGACTTCCCGTGTTCGGCTGCGCCTCACAATTTGTCACGCGCGCACGGAAAAATCTTTATTTCCAGACTCGTAATGAAATATACTATTTTAGTACTTGTTGGTATTTATTTTGAGATTTCAATGTTTAGTACTCTATTTGTTCTTCATAACAAATAATTGAAATTATGCCTCACTTGCTTTATTATTGTTATATTGTTCATATTTACTAATAGCATAGTACGACAGTAGCTACTACCTACATTGATTAAGGTATTCCTTATTCAATGCTACCTACCTAGCTAGGTTATTTATTTATTTTACTTACATACAAACAAACGAATAAGTAAACCTTTTCGAAAATATCCCTTGGAACTTTCAAGGATACCTTTAGAGAGAAGAAGGAGAACTTGGGCGTTTAATTAAATTCAGACGTAGACAATGCGGATTAAGTGAAAATTCCAGTGTGAGATCAATTGCCTCCCCCACTCCGTTATAGCTACCTTTATGTGCTCCGTTAAATTTCTAATCGCCGCCTCGTTGTTCTATGGAATCACAGGCGGTAGGCGTTGTTTAGGTTAAATACTCCCACGTGTTCAAGGAGGCTGGAGAACGAAATTATATTATGCTCGTGGGCACTCAGCGAACTCATCCACTTTCGTCAGTAAATAACACTTTACTTGAATAAGTTATGCCCCCCTTATAGCGTTTTTTACTTTTTTAAACGAAATTTGTCTTACTTCTTTAGTGGGCAACAATCATGCGTATTACCCTTATTTATACAGAGAAGGGTATTACACATTCTTTATGCAGGTACATATGATTCAGTAATAACATACCTTGTCTTTTTAACTTGGCATAATAATTATTTATTTGGCATGGATAATATTATCCATTATGGATTATAAAGGGAATCGATGTTAACAGTACATAACACAATGTTATTTTTTTAAATTTGGTTTCTTTATTGAATCGTGTTGTTTGGTACAAAGCCAAGACAGACTTGGGCACACCTCCATTCTGCATAATAATAGCTCCTCGATCTCTCCAATATTATGCCCTATTATCTCGCCTTTTATCTTGTCCTTCAGCTATTTAATTGTTGTTGGCACAAACCTTACGTTTGAGATAACCCCAAAGCCCAAAGGAAGAAGTCCAAAGTCGTCAAATTGCAGGATCTTGGTGGTTTTGATTTTGACGGTACCCGCTAGATGGCATTGGATGGTATTATGCTCACCGACACCGAGCTATACTATTTATTATTCCACATAGAGGAAAGTACCCTAATACGAGAACACATTACATTTTGTTCTGTATTTTGTCCTATAATATATTATAATGCGCAAACTTACTTAAAATACGTTTAATATAGTCTCTATTTTCACTGCAGTTTATGTAGGATTGCCAAATGTTAACAGTTGTTGCGTAAATGAGAATTATGAAAAAAAAGTCAAATCTTCGATTTTTAAAATTGGGTGCCTACCAATGACGTCAGAACCTATAGACAGGTTTGTTTTGATAAACGCTTGACGCCCAGAACTAATCACAATCTAAGCGCCCCATTAAATTATTTCTAAAATGTCGCGAGATTGTCAGAAATTGCCCCTTTTTGTCGAGCCGTAGCGAACTTGTTTCGACTCTGGGTTCGGAGGCGGGCGTCTTTAGACCATCCCCGAGTCTTCAGGTGAGGTTCCGATGCTTCCGGCGCCCCCAAACAAGAAAAAACATGCGATATCTAAGTGTGATTCTGGAGGAACTATAACCGGGAATCACCGGGTGTATAGTTGGTTGATGGTTGACTTTCTGTCTTTGTTTGTGGCATGTTTTTAGAGTAGTATGGATATATTTAATCTTGGAGTCAAAATAAAGGGCATTTAACAATGGGGCACCACGTCTATAGGTTTTGACGTCATTGGTGCCTACTATGAGAGTCTCATATCCAGGTTTAACAGAAACACTACCTACTTGCCACGAAATAATTTTTATTTCAAAAACTTTAAAAGAATATTAAATTAACCTAGTGTACAACAATTTAGTTACATAACACTTGACACAGACACACTCAACAGGTTCCTAATATGATACAGTATCATATTAAGGTTTAACAAGAATACTACTTACCACAAAATAATTTGTTTTTCAAAAACATTAAATGAATATCAACTTAACACAGTATACAACTCTTTAATTATATAACACTTAACATTCAATTCAAAATACTAGTAATCTAAAATGGATGAAGCGAGTCTCCTTATATGAGATATCTCATATTACGAACACTGGGGCGTCTCATATTAGGAATCCAATGTATTATTAAGGACGGAAATAAAACGTCATCACCTCGCGACGACCTTCATTTGACCGTGTTCCTAAAGGATAAATGTTGCTAAAACAGAAATTGTTTACTGGAGTGCAAAAATTCCGCTGTCTGTAAGATGGCGCTGGAGTTGGAGAGCGGCCATTGCTACAGAGCGAGAATAAAAAGTAATGTTTCGCGCTAAAATAAGTTTGCCTTCCTTATAAGTTGTTTTGTTGCCCGGCAAGCAAGGTCGTTGGTCGGAACCAGGGGTCTAGGGGGAGGCAGGCGGACCGACCCCCTTTTTTATACAAATAACAGCACATCGCTCCCATCCTGGCGTATTTTGGCATTGAAACTGTGAATTGTTAAACACAAAATAATAATATGAATATTTACGCTCCTTTATTTTTCTATATTTTGTCATAGTATATTAAGAATATTGTTGAGTAAAATATTAAGTAAGAGGACTACCTACCGGCTGTCAAATCTACTGTCATGACAATCATGACATAATAATTCTCCCTCAAAACCGCATGAATGATCACAATACTTACCCTAACTGACATTTAGAATTTATGTCACTATAGTTTTATCTTTTATCATTCTATTAACTTTTCATTAAGTACTTAATATTGATAAACCGAAAGAAATTAAAATTCTGTTGTATTTGATCCAAAGTTGACGTAAAGTTGTGAATTTTGTTAGATACGTGAAATACCTACTATTTGCTGATATCTTAATATATGTATTATTTTGGCATACATTTAGAGTAATGGAAAATGTAATGTAAATAAATTTTTTCTACAAGCGTGCGGAAAAGTACACTTTTCCGTACGCATTTTAGTTTAGAAAGTGTCACTTTTCCGCACTACTTTTCCGCACTAGTGCGGAACAGTTACACTTTCTAAACTAAAATGCGTGCGGAAAAGTAAATGCGTGCGGAAAAGTGTCTTACTTTTCCGCACGCTTGTAGAAAAAATAGTGTTCCTAACTCTTGCGGAAAGTGTCTTTTCCACACTCGATTTCTTGGCTGAACTCCGCTACGCGTCGTTCAGCCAACTGCAATCGCGTGCGGAAAAGTGGCACTTTCCGCACTTGTTAGGAAATATACTATATAGGGTCTACCATAGAAGAATTTACGTAGTAGATTCTTTTATGGTACTACCTAAATGCTTGCCGGTACATCAACTTTGTGTCAAACATAATAGAATTTTAAAGCGTTAATATAATTTTCTTTTGAAAAAGACATTCTTATCAATATTTTTTAGTAATAATAAAAAGTTAAAATTATAGAATGAATATGAATATATTATGTTGTATAGCTAGTGATATAAAATAGTTTTTACGAAGTAATGACTTTTTAAAATTTTAAGAAATTTTATAAATAGGAAATAGGCGCTTATGTAACATTAAAATAGAAACGACTTTTTGAAGTTAAACGTTTTGAAATTGTAACAAATAAGCCAATTTTTAGGGATTGTATTTTTTAAATATAATTTTTGACAGATAGCGAAAGTTTGAGTCGGTTATTTTTCCTTGTTTTTAATCGAAAGGTAACCCCAAAGTTAACTGCATATGTGTTCTATTATTATCCGTTAATAAAAAAATATGTTTAAATTAATAAAAAGATACATTTTGCACCATCTTCATTTTTTCCAAAAAGGTTTTTTTGGTTATAACTTTTGTTTGACGTTCGATTGTTTTTTCCAAACGACATTACATTGTTTGGAAAAAACTGCAACAAACTGGTTTTTAAATCATTCATTTGCCTCAAAAAATACAGAAGATGTTCTTTCGCATCAATATATCGTTTTCTTTTTTCATTTTTTATTTTCGAGATATGTATTTATCTTAATTATTGCGTTACCTAAAATGTGTGTTTGAATGTAGCGTTAATGCAAACGAAGAAACACCTTATGTACACATAAAAGACCATGTTTCATTTCATTGAAAAAACTAAACATAATTTTGCAGAACTTTTAAGCCCGCAATACACTATACCTACAGAAAACGTGCCGAATCACATTCTTTAACTAAAGATGTGCCTTTAACAGTAAAAAACACAGTAGACATTCAAGTGACCTTGAAAACGTCGTCTGCCTACAAGTGAAAACGTGCGTCTTACATTACACCTCATAATATGCTTAAACTTTTATGTGATTTTCGTTTTTGAGATATTTATAATAGCTGCATTTATTAAAATGGAACACCCGGTATAGAGAATTTTCGACATACCTATACATATAGAGACATAGACATGAATCCTCCCCTAATGTCAGTTTATATGCTAACGATTGTGTTTTCCTCACGAAAAATATATAACGGCGACATAACTCTAAGAATAACATAACAGTACCCAACCCACACGTATAAATAATGCAAAGTCAACTAAAGCAGTTTTTAGTGCCGCCGTGTACCTTTCAAGCTAAAAATCAATGAACCATTGCTAAAAAGAGAGGGGTTAAAATCACAGATCGGAGTCTTTGAGCTATGAGGGTCTCCCGAATATACCTCTTGAAGTTTTATATTATTTTAATATTAAAAATTCGCAATTCATAGTATATAATAATATGGAAGTAATACAAAAACATAAAAAAGTAATCAGAAAGCTTAGTTGATTAAATATTATATCGCCAAAACGTAAAATTGATCATATGAACATAATATATGTAATTATTAAACTGGACCTGTAACAACAGCGTCAACCGTTCATCGATCGTCTGTTTTTCGCGCCATCTGATAAATAATAGCCACACTTTTGCATTCCCGCTGCATAATTTAAGGGGTATTTTGCCTATGTTTTTTATTTACAACAAGACTGGGTAATTACAATGTTTATTACCGTGTTTTCGTTCCGAGCATATTCCGAAACCTATGCCAATCTTAACGAAGGTAAAATTCCGGCTCAAGAGACAAAATAGACGAATTTATGCCGGCATAAAGTTTGAAATTCAAAAAAAAAATCTCGCCCATAACTTTTAAACTAGTGTCATTAGTATCTATGGATATATAAAAAATACCCGTGTTTTTTGTAATCCTTTGAAATTCGCTACTTTTTCCAGCTAGTTGGAAATAAAAATACATTGATACAGGCAACCAAACATACAATGGCGAGCCCCCCCCCTTAAATGCGTTATATAACTACTCTAATTATAAAATAACTTTTATTCAATACAACGGGCTACAAAAATATATTAAACACTTACCACGTTATTCAGAATTACACGGCAAACGAAGCTCTTTAAAAGTTTGTGCACGTAAACAATGCTGTTCTTAACCTAAAAATTTAGATGAGCTAGACACTGTACTACATGTGGCTTCTTACACCATTAGTGATTATTTGAGACATTGCCAGCTAGATTGAGACTCTTATACTTTAGGAGTTAGTCTGGGAGTCTCATATTGGGAACTGTCTCATATTAGGGTACTTTTATCCAGCGAATGTTTCAGCCGTTCGGTGAGGTGCGCGCTGCGTCTGCCGAAGGACTCATACTAAATTTCAATTAGATGTTGGAAGCTATAGTTTGGTGTTGCCAGGTATTAGGTCAAACTATTTCACACGTGGTTAATGTACCTAATTAAAAAACTCAAGAAACTTAATTCCCCTTCTCCAAAACAATTTCAGCATTCACGTCTCAAGAATCGCAGGAATTTAAGTTTAGAGTCCCATTAAAATCGTCCCTTCGTCGTCCTCAGACCAAGAATTCTATTATGGCATTGTTCTTGTCTTGCTCTCGAAACTCGTCTGTATTAAAAGGTCAAAATAAAATACAAATATATGGTCCCCAGCAATTTCCACATTCTCAATTAATTAGTTTTAATAATGAGTTATTCAAATGAGAATTTTGGCTTCTGATTTGGATAGCTAATAGCTAATCTAGTCGAAGCCACAAAATGTGTCCTTCCAGAGGACGCGAGAATACGACGGGATAGCATCATTGTTTCGTGGTAATTTTTCTGAAAAGTTGTCAAACTGGTGCAGGTATCTGAACCTGTTTTTGAGTTCACAAGTAAGAAATTTTCGGGCCACGAAAACTTTTCCCCCATCAAGACTTTCCAATTGGTTTTGATGAGCCGAATGATAATAAAACAAATATCTGATACATTTCCAGAATGCCAACACTCACTTCTGCAAAGTTTATGGCCCTCCGGGGCATTTCTCCAACTTTATTCGGACTTATCGCAAAACTCAATCTGGAGGGAAAAAACGGGACCGACCTGACGAGTCAGAAAATTAATGACACAATAAAACCGGGCAGTAAACCTGACCGGGGCCATAAAAACTCGCGAAATAAAGTGGCATCGACGTATCTTTAGGAGGGCTCTTCAGGAAAAATCTTTATTTAATTTGGAAGATTGTGATTTGTAGTTTATATCTAACGCCTTCGATTCAGCGCCGGTATTTTATTTGATGCGATCGGGGAAGTGGTTGGATATTGTGCCCTTGCCCTGAACGTTTTATTTTTCTTTTTTAGATATTTGGAACGTACCTATCTTATCTTGAAATACTTTTGAAATGATCAAAGTAGAAATTGCCAGGTAATTGACCATCGCTTTCGAATGGACAAGTTATTCAACTGCAGCTATATATGTTTTTTTATGTAGGTTGTTCATAGGAATTTTTTTCTCACTTTAAATGGTACAGTTGATCTGTAACATTTGAAAGTGATAGGCAAACATTTTATTTTTTTATTGTTGAAGTCAACTGGTGTTTCGGGGCACATTTTGCCAATTACAACGCAAACGATTGATTTTATCGTTATGAAATAAAAATACCTTTTTGTTACAGAATGAACAGATACACTAAAATGATGGACCTGCAAAGCCAAAAAGATAACCTTCAAAAAGTTACGAGTGAGATACGTAGAAAATGATCTTCAGCTTATTCTTCGTACCCAAAAACACAGCGATGCCAAATTTCAGTTCAGCAGCTTGATTACTTTGGCAGATGTAGCAATAATTCAATTTCAAAAAATGAGCTTCAACGCCCCGTATCTCTTAAACTGTTTGTTTAAGAGACATTTCTATAAGGCAAATTGGCCTCAGTGGTCATATTTTGGAACAAAATATATGCAGATGCTATAAGGACCATTATGAATGGAACATTTTATTATTTAAGTGCGTAAAATGGCAAATTAAACTTTAGGTAATTATTTATTTAAAGACTGTTGAAACTAGCAAGAAGATTTTTGTTTTTAGTGAAAAGGTCCTTCATTTATCTACATTAATTATGCGATTTGACTTATAGGAGCAAAATTTTAATAAATCAAATTAGCCATTTCTTCAGAAAAATCCGGGGATTAAGCGCTGCTTAAAACGAAATTTTACCAAAAAAATTAAAATAGGTAAAGATTATTTTGTAAAAAATTAAAAATTAGGTACTACTTGTTTTTATATTCAAAAATTCATAGTTAGCCATGAAAAAAAACAAATAAAATTAAACTCTAACAACTTGGTATGATATTAATATTGGTCTTATGCTTGTACAAAAGAAAAGGAAAAAAATGAAATTTACATTGTTATAAATTCGTTTTTAATTTTAATTTTTTTTATTTCGTAGGTACATGCCCGTTTTGATTTATTAAAATTTTGCTCTTAAAACTTGGCATCCTTGGATTTTGTATGATTTTTGTAAATGCAATGAAAATGTAGTTTATCAAGCTCTACAATTAAAAAAAAAGCACAATTAATAAACTTGTACAGGGTGACTCAAAAACAAATGGGTGACACTGTAGATATATTGTGCATCCCTTTTCTGTTGAATTATAGAGTTTTAAGTAACTTTTAACACTTTCTCCATGATAATTTTGTCATAAAATGGTTTTTAATCATTAGATATACAATTTTTATTACAAATAATTTAAAAATATGGAAATTATCCTCTGCAAAGAATTAGGTCGGCCAGGGCCGTATAAAAAATATTTTTCATTTCGGGATGGACATTTAATATCCGCTCGCAATATTGGTCTGGCAAACGCGGTAATAACTTCGAATTTGCGAGGACGGGTATAACGAAATCGTATTAGGAAATGTGACTGGGAGATAACGAAATTTCATTTGACCAGTGCCAGCCGGCATTAGTTGTTTTTTATAATCAGAAAATTGACCTGCCTGCATATGAAATAAAACTGCGTTTCACAATATTTGTTCTATAGTAGTGTGAGCCTTTCTCAAATATTTTTCCTGGTAGCAAATTTTGACAGAGTCCTCAGGCCGACTGACTTTTCATTTGATGACAAAGGTAGTCCCTTTGCACCGGCAACATCGCGCGACGATGCCGCTCTCACCAGCTGGCCTTCAGCTTGATACCAGTGGCGTATCAAAAAGGACAACACAGGTATTGAAAACCGAAAACAAGTAAGTAGGTAAAGCTGAGCCGTAATAAGGTGATACTTGGCAGGAATGCGAAGAATGCAGTCCCCCTTCCTCTCTGAAAGTCTATTGGATATTAACGAACTCCTATATTTGCTGCGATGCCAGATGAGGGGTTTATTTTATAGCGCTCTTAAAAATATGTGGTGTAACCGGCGTTGCATCTGAGTGCGTGGCAACGCTGCATGCCCAGGATCCGCCCCGATGCCTGCCATCGAACTCCTCCCACAGGCCCCCTTTGCCCCTCAGACCGCAAGTATCTTTTAAATGCGTCCCCGCTTTAGGTATTGCCATAATAAAATATACATTTTTTGTTTACTTAACAATTTCTTATAAATCAGCTTAATCAGCTGTTATTCTGTCTCTTTTTTTATTATTTTCCTGAGTTGTTTTTGAGCAGCGGTCTCTACAGAAGGAAATGTTATCAGATTAAGTTAAGAAATAGCGTCCATCTTCAGCATTCATTTTTTCTACATCTTTCGTAATCTTCTTCTGAAAGTTCCGAATCCCACCCAGAGCTACACAACACACCTTATTAAAAATTATGTGTTTCGATCTTAGAGTCCGCAGAAACCGACTTCCTTAGACACTTTTTCCAGATTCAATTTAAATTTCTCAGGCAAATGTCTCGGCGCGTTCCCATTTCAAATAAACTCGCGGAATATATTGTTGTTCGAAGTGCAGCGGCCCCATACCCCAAGAAAACGTAGTACCCCATAAATTTCCAGAGTTATTTTAAATTACGTTTCACGTGAGCTCTAAGCTAAGGGGAACTCCGGCATGATGCTTCGGCGAAATGAATCTGTTATTTTGCCGGTCCGGAGTCAGTCGGCAACATCTGGCGTACGAATGGCAGTTTAACTTAATAGAGGCGCTTTTGGCTGTCCGCGTTAACGAAGACGACTCCCCCGGAGTTTATTTAAATTAGTTCATTCTGTTCCTGGGTCGACGTGATTTTTTGTTTTATTAAAACGAGTGTGGAATTCTGCCAAATCGCCAAGTCCTCGGCTTGCAATTAGGGTACCGAATATAGTTTATTGTACACTGTGTCACAACCTTCTCAAACTTACAAGACCTGTGCAAATATGTGGCAACGCCGCAGCGGGACGGTTCAACGGGTCTATGCAGTATAGAGACGCTAATAGCGATGGGTCTTTTTAACAAACTCTTCGTCACTTTGGCTTTAGTTCATCTTTTCTAATGAGTTTTTATTTGAATTATAATTCGATTATTACATACATTCGTGCATTTCGCTTCAATAATTTTGTAAGTAAAATACGTTTGTTTAACAGACAATAATAAAAGTAGTACCTAATGAAATATACACAGAAGTGTACAAGTATTTTTAAACAACAGTCGTGGAATTAAGTAAAAAAATCACTATGAGCCTTACACTGACATGACGGAATAAAAGTCAAACTCACCTGTGTAGAAACATCAAAGTGATTCAGCACCACTCTAGATGTTCCAAGGTAACCTTCAACAGACCCAAATAGAATAAATTAGTAAGTAATTTCAAAATGTAAGATAAATACAGAACATCATAGTGCAAATAACGGTAAAATATATATTATAAGCAAATTCGTTACTTGAGGTCGATGTCATTTTATTTCGAATCTTTCATTTACTATTTTGGTTAGCTATAATTTTAATTTAATTTTAATTATTAACGAATTTGTTTGAAACACATTTCCCGCTACACTGAACGTCAACAAATACAGGGTGTTTCATCTTAAGTGCGAACACCCCGTAAAATTTGTATTCTTCATCCGATTTTTGCCGCGTTTTTTTTTTTTCTAAAAATAGACCACAAAAACTCTTTTTTTACGTTCGTGCAAAATTTCAGGTCTAAATATCAATTTTCAAGGCCTACTATAATTTTTTTTTTAGTAAAAAATGACGAAAACCATTTAGCGATTTTTCTATTTAAAATCTGAAACCACATCGTTAATGAGAACAACCTAAAACCCCCATATACCGAATTTGAACAAAAATCATAGAGGGAGTTCCATTCTGAAGGGTGTCAAATTTGAGCAAAATAGGAATTTTAAAGGCATCTGGAGAGTCAAGTGTGCCATGAAATCCCGTCAAAACAGATGAATGATTAACAGTACTACTCAAAGTGTTGGTGTGCAAAGATTCAATACAAAAATGTACAGGGTCTTTTTCTCTGGGCGCTGTCAAAATGCTGAATTTTTATTAAACTTTATACTGGTCAGGAGTGCCCTGGAATCATTGAAAAAATATTAATAAACACAAAAGCAATTTATTTCTTTACATCATCCAACCAACAAATAAAAACAATTCAAATTGTTGGACCTTTATCAATAAAATCACTGTCTAAGATGATACATTTTCTGTGCGTTTCCTGTTGTGGCACACCAGCCACCTTAACTTATATGGACTTACTGACTGGCAGGCTTCTGTATTTTTTAGACTTAGTTCGTTTGTAATGTCTGGGGTGGTTTTGAAATACTCGACTTTTGACCTGTATAAAGTTTAAAAAATTCAGCATTTCGATTTGGTACAGAGAAGAACACCTTGTATATTTTTTACTAGATCTTTGCACATCGACAGTGTGAGTCGTCCTGTTCATCATCCAACTGTTTTGAAGTAATTCCATGGCACACTTGAGACTTGACTCGCCAGATGAGTTTAAAATTCCTATTTTGCTCAACTTTCACCTTGCAGAATGAAACTCCCTGTATACTTTTTGTTCAAATTTGGTATGTAGGGGTTTTGGTGTGTCCTAATTAACGCTTTGTTGTCAGATTCTAAATAAAAAAATTGCTAAATGATTTTCTTATTTTTTTACTAGAAAAAAAATTCGTAGTAGGCCTTGAAAATTGAGTTTAAAAACTGAAATTTTGAACCAACGTAGAGTTTTTTGTGGTCTATTTTTAGAAAAAAAAAACGGCTAAAATCGGGTGAAGAATACAAATTTTACGGGGTGTTCGCACTTAAGATGAAACACCCTGTATATATATATAATCTTAAAATGTTTAGATTACAAAATTGAATGGTAGTAAGTTCTTTAATAAAAATTATTTCCTTATCAATTTGTGTTTCTGTTTATTTTTTAAATAAGGATGAGAAATTAGTCTTTAAATATTGCATTTTATTTGCAGTTAAACTCTAGGTACTCTACTTTAAAGCTTGTTGTTACTTTGAGAGCTTGAACAAGGTGAATATAAAACATTGTTAAAAAGGAAAACATAGGTAGTTGGTAAGTACATAGAAACAGGAACTAGAAATCTAATAATACAACAATTCTATAGACATCTGCAAATCTAATATCAACACAGTGTAGACAAAACGTTAACATCTTAAGAAAGACAACTACAGTGTGCTGGTGAAAGTAATACTACTTTTTGATGTACAAAACTACATGAAGGTTATATTACTCTAAATAAGAACTTACTAAAACTACAAAACTACATGAAACTACGTAGGGTTGAATAAGTAACAATTTTTTCTTTGCGAGTAATTTCTCATAAAAGTAGTATTACTTTAAACGGAAAACAACATCGTATAAAAAATTGCTGCGTGAGAGGAACATTGTTGCATAAAGCCAGTGTGCTACAGTTTGTGTAATATACCTGTGTGTTGGTCCATGTTGTAATCCTTGCGTAATAGACTTTTCATTCTAAATAGTTTATTTCCCTGAAACCAATTAAAAGAACAATTGTTTGAATCTTTTTCGTGTAAAATTTCGAGCTATACAGACTATAACGTCTAGCTAAAAGCTTGCAAAACTTGCTTTTGTTTCATTAAGTTGAAGTGAGTTTTTAGAAATGGAGCACCAAACAGTGACAACTTCTTATTAAGATAACCAGGTCGTCCAAAGTATTTTCTTCATTCAATAAAGTTTTTTAAAGAAAACGCATGAATAAAAACAAATTGTATAACTCGCCACTGAAAAACAGTGAAATCCCAATTTAGTTTTTATTAAATAAAGAATTGAATAAAATTGCCTTAATGCAAACATGTATCAGCTAACTTGATTTCCATGGCCTGGTGTCTCGTTTTGGAGATTTCACGATCATCTTTTGAATTAATAAAAATTAATCTAGGATGCCATTTAAAAAAAGTTTATGTCACTTCCTGTTCAAGCGGAAGTAGTTTTGAAGGTGTATGGTATTAGTATTAGTATAATCCCAATCAATTGAGAATAGTCAAAAATGTAGGAATAACTTGCAATAATCGAAAAACTCGATGTTTTAAATACTCTCTAAATAAGTTACTGAGGTTGTCAAACTTGCTCACCACTTCTGAAAACGAAAACTCTCATAATCAATCTCGAATTTCTGTGAAAGGTAAAGTAAGTATTCCGTTCGAAAAATGGTGTTTTCTTAGGGAACAAAACAGTTCTGCAATTAATATCGACAATGATAAATGATACCACAACAAAGAACATGTCTCGGGAGCAAGCTATATCAATTTTACCGCAAAAAATCAATCAAGATGGAGCACAGTATAGCGTGTTGACTTAAAAAGGGAATATTGGAGCCATACAGGAAATATTAATCGCAGGGGAAATGAAGTAAATTGGGGCATTCTTATAGAGAAATGCAATGAGAGTCGTTCAAAAAGTTCGTACCCGTATAATGAGGGGATTTTTTTTATTAATGATTTACTTTGAATTTAAACGTCCCGTCAACTATTGATATTGACTTATTCAAACACGGTCACGTGTCTTTCGCTATCTGTCAAAATGACATTTTAAAAGAGTCGCTGAATTCAGTTTTACTAAGTCTACCGCAAATTTGAACGTTCTAGGTATTAAAATATACTTTTTTTTCATTTTTACTTAATAGTAGATATTTATGACATTTCTGAAAAATTTTAAAAATTTTAATTTCATTCTACTAACCTATTTTTATTAAATATCGAAACACAGCTGTATATTTACGCGTTAAAATTCTGTTATGTTCGATGGAAAGTGTATGTAATACCATTTAGCATGTAAATTAATTGATGTCTATTAAATTTTTCACTACAATATTATTTCAAAAAAATAATAAATTTAAATATCATCAATCTAATAATAATAACAGTAGATAGTTATATATATTTTTTTCTTTTTTCAGCATTCAATACCTAATTAAGATTAAAGTAATTTGTTACGGAAAAAGTCCTGAACTTTTGTGTGAAAAATTTAATAAATAAATATATTTATAATATCTTTCATTTTTTATTTAATAAATAAATAGGTATATAATATCTTAATCCAACATAACAGAATTATTGTTTAATATAATTTTTTGAAAAAAAATATTTTTATCGAAATTTAATTTAATAAAAGTTAGTTCAATGATAACAATGACAACAGTTTTTAGGTATTTCATAAAAAATATTAAAAAATGGCAAAAATTATATATTTTAAAAGCGTGCTCAAGCTCGGTAGAAGTATGTGAAATTGAAAACGAAACAACTTTTTTGTAAAATTTGTGAAAATTCTATAATCCCGTTTCAACCGTTTTTTTAAATGTCATTTTTGACAGATAGCATTTTTTTTAAAACAGAGAAAGTGACGTTAGATTTCGTATTTTTTTAAGTTGTATAGCATGAAATCTAATAACATTTTACCTGGCAAAAATTTAGTACAAACATCTCTGTCTTCATTTTAATCATAAGATCTTAAAAGCATATGCACTAGAATTATTATTTTTCCCAAGGTTTTCATAACCTATAAAACAAAACACTGCTTGTAAGATCCTATAATTAAAATGAAGACGGAGATGTTTGTACTAAACTAAATGTAAAAGTAAAGGTAAAATGTTATTAGATTTTATGCTATACAACTTAAAAAAATACGAAATCTAACGTCACTTTTGCTGTCGGCAACCCCCTCTTAACGTGAAAGTTAAATTTAAAAATAAATTAAAAGTAAAAAAATATTTTTAAAAAAAGCTTTTATTTAAATGCGCTAAAAAGAATAAAATAATCTTTTCTTTTAAAACTTTTACTATCATTTTATAACGTCATTCCACAATTTATATGATATAAAAGCTTGTCGCGAGATTTAAGTAGTGGATGACAATGCATGATTATATGTGTGACGTCATTCTAAATCCAACATGGCGGAACACTCAAGATGGCGGACTAGTTAAATTTCAACCGATCGAGCTGAAATTTTGTACACACGTTTAATTTGGATGACAATGCATGATTATATGTGTGACGTCATTCTAAATCCAACATGGCGGAACACCCAAGATGGTCATTAGAAGGTCTCCTCATTGAAGAGCTAGACTGTTCTAAACTAACCGGCAAACGACCTTGCAACAATGATGCGTTAACTGAGATGAATAGACTCAGACACCTGGCCAAACTAAAAATTACAAAATAAATTAAAAGTAAAAAAATATTTTTAAAAAAAGCTTTTATTTAAGTGCGCTAAAAAGAATAAAATAATCTTTTCTTTTAAAACTTTTACTATCAACTTATAACGTCATTCCACAATTTATATGATATAAAAGCTTGTCGCGAGATTTAAGTTTTCAAACTAAGTAAATACCACTACTTAAATCTCGCGACAAGCTTTTATATCATATAAATTGTGGAATGACGTTATAAAATGATAGTAAAAGTTTTAAAAGAAAAGATTATTTTATTCTTTTTAGCGCATTTAAATAAAAGCTTTTTTTAAAAATATTTTTTTACATTTAATTTATTTTGTAATTTTTAGTTTGGCCAGGTGTCTGAGTCTATTCATCTCAGTTAACGCATCATTGTTGCAAGGTCGTTTGCCGGTTAGTTTAGAACAGTCTAGCTCTTCAATGAGGAGACCTTCTAATGACCATCTTGGGTGTTCCGCCATGTTGGATTTAGAATGACGTCACACATATAATCATGCATTGTCATCCAAATTAAACGTGTGTACAAAATTTCAGCTCGATCGGTTGAAATTTAACTAGTCCGCCATCTTGGGTGATCCGCCATGTTGGATTTAGAATGACGTCACACATATAATCATGCATTGTCATCCAAATTAAACGTGTGTACAAAATTTCAGCTCGATCGGTTGAAGATATCTGCTTCAAAATTGAGTTGCAAGATTTCACCCGAACAAATTACATACATACATACATACATACATTGCAAGTTAAATAAAAGCTTTTAATAACTCATAATAAAAAAATCTCTCCATGGTGCAAACTTTTCGAAGGACACTGTATAATCTAATAAGTATATATGTAATATAATAGATCTACAAGCTACAACTAACAGTAATGATTGAAGTAAATATACATATATTGTCTAAGTACCACTAAAATGTTTAGATATTAATACTAAAAATACTGTTAGATAGAATTTGGTAGAAGTTGTGCAACTTTTCAGAATTAAACCATAACATTAGATGACCCAGTCGAATTTTCTCCGTGATTTTCCCTTGCCAGAATTTTTACGAGAGGTCCATTTTAACGAGCATCCCATAAAAAGTTATGTTGCTATCTTTATGGTTATCCCGCAAAACGTGCTTAATATATCCTATATTATGTGAAAATGTAAATTTAATTATAAAATGTGCTTTTCAAGGTTAAATCAAAATTTACCAAAATGTACATTTTACTTAACTACTTCTTTCTACTAATATATTGCGGATTCATTTTTAAAAAAGCAAACAACCGTTTAGGGATTTCAATATTAACCTTTCGCATTTTATTCAAAGAGTCGCCTCTTTGATTTTGAACCCCTAAGGGGAGGTTCAGCGAAATTAGGTACGCGTATCCTTACAATAAAAAGGTATCCGGTTTTCCCTCCTCAAACGAAGTCGTCGCCCACACTTTCCCAGAAAAGTTTGCCGGACGAGAATTATGAAGGGCGAAACAAAAATACGCAACATTAAAAAACGGCTTCTCCTTCCAAAAGCGTTTAGAATTTTAAATTGGGAGAAGTTGGCTATGGCTGGGCACACGATTCACGTGGGGTGGGAAGTTGATATAAATCTATATAAACTGTGCAACTTTTATACATATATGTATATAAATATACCCAAGCAGGTATATAGGGGGACCGTATAAAATTCGTAAAGGAGTGACGCAAAACGAGAATACAAAACTAATGTATTTTGTCTAACGAAGCAGAGCCAGTTTCAGTGCTCTATTGTAGAGCTCCTGCGATCAATCAAAAACGTCTCTGGCATCTCTGGCGGGAGCTCTGGGGGGAAGCGGAGCATTTCGGCATAACCAAATAATAGTTTAATTGGGCCCAGATCGGAATCTATCGGCTGCGCGCCCGATAATTGAATCGTTGTATCGCCTTTTGATGCCTGCACCTGGCAATATCAAACATCATTAAAAAGTATCCTCGGGTTAAACATGCTGGTAAGGGCCTTATTATTATTATTTATATATATATATATATATATTTATATATATATATTTATATATATATATTTATATATATATATATATATATATATATATATATATATATATATATTATATTATATTATTTGCAAAAAAAATATGTATTTTTTAATAATATGTATAATCGATTTTTCATAATATAATTTTATATTTAGAATACCTAGTTACTTTTGTGACATGAAAGTAAAATGATTTAGGACTGGTAAAACTAAAATAAACATAAAGCATCTTTCTAATGTGATAGCCCGATTAAATCTGACAACTGAGGAAATAAAGGCTTGACGTTCGACAGTCCATACCACTGTGGACGTGGACACAATAGTAACATAATATTTTACTATTTCGACGACGAAGAATACTGACCGTGCCCACTGCGCCAGATAAAAAGAAACTGTGGTTTATTTATTTTACTAACACAACGTAGACACAGTGCAAGAATACGTATAATACTGATAAACTTGTACCTGTAAATGATAAATATAATATGCCTAAGCTGTAAACCAAATAAATTAATTACATTAAAGGATAATTCAATCTGGGATTTCCTACCTACCTTTCCCCACAGTAAATAGAAAAATTAATCCTTTATACTCATGCCTTCCTCTTTATTATTGTTTAGACTAGAAGATATTAATAAATAATATGTTTCTACGACAAAAGCTATCATCAAAAACAAAACTGTCCAAAGTTTGCGTTTGCTGGTTATGTTGTCCCCTGTCAGCTGAAGGATATTTCACAATGTCCAATTATTTTTATTTCTTCTTCTTCTGATCTTCATTTTATTTTCAAATTATTAATTAATGCAACACTTTTGAGGAAAGTTATATGTGCTAATAATGTAATTTGCTGATACTTCATCCGCTGATTAGCATTTTATCGTTGACTGACGTATTTATAAATACTTCTCACGGCTATAGCTTTATGTCCTGAAAAACAGAGGGCTCTGATGGATAACTTACAATGTATTCTGTATTGTATTTTATCTCCGGAAGGCGCATGGTGAGCCAAAAATGTGTCAGACGTGACAGCCGTGAGCAGTCTTTAATAATATATCAGTCAACGATTTTATGTCGAAATTCGATTAGAGGAAACTTCCCTCCGGTCGACGTCTACATGACGTTTACCTGCGTCTCTTTGAAGTTTCGGCGATATTTTCGTGTATTTGTGTATTTTGGTGAGTTTTAATGCTATTTTGCAATTAACTGAACGCCAGGCTTTTTTGCTAGAGCACTAGGACCACAACATTACAGATTAGAAGAGCTAAAATTAATTCAGTTTTGAAATGTGAAACAGTGAAACCCCCGTGAAGTGATAATACGCAGAAACAAACGTAATAAGCTCAATGAAAATAAAAAAAACACTATTACACGCAAATTGCTTTAGCGATTAAGTACATAGAAATAAATATAATACAATGAATGGAAATAAGAAATATCACTTACTCGCTAATTTCTTTAGTTTTCTCTCATCCTTTTGCGCCATTATTCTATCATTTTGAATCTTTAGATAATTATCGAGATATATTATGTTTGCCAGTGTAGCCAAACATTTTAAAATTAACTGATGATAGGATACATCCCAAGAACAATTATCTCCTTCTGTTAACAACGACATATTTTGCAGAATTTTGAGACAAATTTCCAGCAGTTTAATAAATCTGTAATTACGTATTTCCCCTGTTTTTTTTTTCAATTAAATGATGATATATTATGGCCTGGATAACTGAAGTGCGCTAAACACTATATAAGAAAGGATAACTGAATATGAGGATTTGTAGCTGTACCTATATGCACGAACACCGTGCCGTAAAGCCGCGTGCCTCGGTGCGCCTCGACTGAGAACTGAGAACGTGAACGAGGCGTCTGGCATGGCCTGACAGTGTGACGTTACAGCGGAGGGGAGGGGATGGCTGCAGGCCTTCTATCTAAGCTGTACTCCACGATGGAGCACTAAGCCAGCGTCCAGAGATATACTAAACTAAGCTATGGAAAAGTTGTTTTGTACATTTTTCGTACACGCCTCGAGTTAATTCCCAATCCATTAACAGGGGGCAAATGACAGCAACATCTTGCGTCGGGAATTATTTGTCAGTCGTATATTGCCATTGGTGAGGAATCTTATACAATATTATAATCACTGATTAAACTTTAGAAAACAGCGAACACAAGTTTCGGTAACACTTTGAAACTATCACATATTAGAGATGATTGATCTGCTGACATGTGCTTCGGCATTTTGACGTTTAATCTCTATAATAATGGATGAGAGTCGCAAAAGCGATGTTTATTGAATTAGAGAACATAATGGATAGCGCGTCGGGTGTCACAGACAGGCCGACTGCAGTTTATGAAATACGCTGCAAAATGGCGAATCGCTATTGTAATAACATATCGCCTTGTCTCTGCATGCCCCATATTGCCAACCGCATTTAATAATATATTATGGGTGAGAGACATAACGGATTTATACATATTATTAATTTAGAGACACAGACAAAACATTTATAACGTTGAAAATTGAATATCTGATTATTTTAAATACCTAGCTATTTGCCTTACTAGGATTGAGTAACTAATTTAAATTTCAAGTAGCACGTTTATTAATTACCTATTTATTTAAAAAAATACTAACAAAAATTGGCATTCTATCAAGAATATCAAAAGATCTTACAAAATATTGAAAAAAATTGTATTTAAGTTTATATTCAGATATTCAGAATTAACAAAAATTAATCGATAAAACTTTTAGAATTTATTTAATTTTAATTTAATTACGAGTGTAATTTATATGCATCAAAATCAAAGAATATTAAGTGTTAATAAAAATATACTGATAAATACGTTTATTTTTATTTATAAATTGAAAAAATGTTATCAATTTTTTTCTGTGAAAAATTAAAATATACTCATCATGTTAGTTATATAATAATAATAATAATAATAATTGTCACCCTCACAATACTCCAACCTAGGAGTACCCCAGAAGCAACCACATGCTTGTGCGGGGGAGGGGGGCAATTACTATTATTTTGCCTTCGTTGCCATTTGCCACTATTTCCCGATAGAACTAGGATAGCATTCGCTCAAGTACTACGGAAAACCCTAGAAAACCGTAGTAATCCCAGTGAGTGTAGGACAATTAGTAAATCACACGGATAAAGCCTATTTAGGAGCAATACCGTGAACCCACATTTGTCCAGCGCTCTTGGCCATAGCGGTGTTTTTCTTTAAAGACATAGGTATGCATGCGCCTGCCTCGAACCAAGGTCGATCGAAGGCAGAAAAACATGCAGTCTAAAAAGTCAGCGCCGGTACGAGCGACGCCACCGCGGCCCCGAAAAATATGAAACCAGTAAGTAGGTGAAAATTTTATTTTTCGAATATTGAAGTCAACTGGAATTTTGGGGTACGTTTCGGCAATTTATACGCAAACGGTTGATTTGGTCGTTATGAAACAAGAGTACCTATTTGTTACAGAACGAAAAGATGCACTAAAATGATGGACCTGCAGGACCAAAAAGATAACCTCAAAAAAGTTACGAGTAAAAGCACCATCCAAAAAGAGACCAAGTGGCGCCCTCTGTAAGACACGTAGAAATTGGCATTTTCAGCTTATTCTCCATCCCCAAAAACATAGCAGTGCCAAATTTCAGTTCAGCAGCTTGATTATTTCGGGAGATGTAGCCATAATTCTATTTCAAAAAATGAACTTTAACCTGTATCTCTTAAACAAAGAACATTTCTATAAGGCATATTAGCCTGAATCGTATTATTTTGTCCCAAAATATATGCGGTTGCACTATGTGCATTACTAATGACTCATCCTGTATATGTATAATTTTTTTCATTTTTTTTAACACCCCGTACAAGAAATGTTAAATTTTTCTATCTCAATCTTACTATAAAAACAAACAAAACTTTTTATCAAGAGTAACTTTTTCGATAAAATTAAAAATAGGAAAGTTTTTCCTATTCAACACCTTTTCTGTGGACATACTGTATAATATGCTTAGTCTAATAATAATACTTATCTAGTATAATTAAAAATTGTAAATTTAAAATAGGTAATGTTGTATAATTAGTAGCCACTGTGCTAAATAAATAATTGTATTATTATACCCAATAGTTCTTATGAAAGTTAGCCATGGAAAGCCTAAAAATTCTCCGTGAAACAGCAACCTTAAAATCATTACGCCACCTTAACCATAATTTACCGCCATCCGCCGGTGGAAACCCCAGAAAACTATTTAGCCTTAATAGATGACCTTTAGCCTTTGCCAGCCGGGCAACCGTTTAAAATTAAGAGGAATATGAGCGCCGGCACAAAAGTGGGGCCTACTCCACAGGTGGATTTTATAGATTAGTTTCGTTCCAGGGCACTAATTGAGTTGGCGTTGCCGTTGGGCCCTTTCTAGCTCTATTAACGGCTCCCGTTTTGCATTCGACGCCGTCTGGCTGGAAACGCGCGCGTTAACAAACACAAAGCGGTGCTCGGGACGAGCCGACTATCAGACATCTGCCAGATATCACTTTGTTATTTCGGGCGAAGTAATTATTAGTCTGGAATCACTATTTCCACATCGCAGGGTATAAAATTTGCAATACAATAGTATACTCCGACAATAAATGCGTCTGATTGCCCCCTTCATTATGTTACAAGGCTTTTATCTGAATTTTCTTTTTGCGTTTTTAATTTTTTATATATTTAGCTGCATTTCTTAAAATGACACACCCGGTATAGAAAATTTTCGACACAAATATAGACACATGAATCCTCCCCTAATATCAGTTTTTATCAGGGACTTTTTAAAATCAGGGGACCCAGCATGTCACAGTCCTATCACATAGGAAAAGTGAAGCCTTGAGGGGAAGTTTGTTTCTGTTGACTCCAAGGAGACCACAAGGGGGCTGATACAAGGTTATGTTATATGTCAGTGTCCAACTGCCATCAGGTTTTATGTGACATGCCAGTGCCATAGATCCTAAAGGAGATTCAGGTGAGAAGGTTTTATCAAGCAAGCCATAACTATTTTTCCAGACAGTGGCAGAAATAATATATCAAATTTTAATTTTTGCACATGCACTATAGGACCTAATGTGCGTCTACACAACATACCACACCAGACGTGCATAGATTTGTGCCCTTGTTTTTTTTATTTATTTTATGGCTTTAAACTTATCATTTGGTTACGAGATATACTATCTGCATTACCGTCGAGGGAAGGCATATTGAAAACTTATTGTAAATATAATTTTTTGTTTCTGTTTTATCGATTAAAAAAATATAAATATTAATTCCTGTTGCCCGTGAAAGCTTCTTTTTATTTCATATCCTAATCACTAATGTAAAGAAAGCTACCTTTATAGTGTGACAAGCTGTATACGGGTATAGGAATTTTATTTCCCGTATTATCTAAAATGACAATTATTTCTGTCACTGTCTGGAAAAATAGTTATGGCGTGCTTGATAAAACCTGAATGAAAAATGCAAGGAAATTTCCTTAAATACTAAATATCTCGAAAACGGGTAGTTTTTGGTATAGAATGTTATTTACATAAAATGTGGGGCTTGGACGCCGGCATCCAACAAACTATAGAAATATGGGTCATTCTATTTGAAAAAAATAAGTTATTGCTGTTTGAAATTATCTGATTTTGAGAGCTTGTTATGAACACCCTGTATATGCAAAAATCAATTTCGACACACCACACCACACACGGTTGTGCTGTCATACTTAGGCTAAAATATATCTTTGATATCTATTAAAATAAAGATACAGCATTCAGTTTCCATAACCTCCACGAAGTCCCTAAATTCCAAGAAAAATTCGATATCTTGGCAACGCTGCATCCAAAATACAAAACGAAAAAACGGTTCTGTAGCAAATTTCATGGAGAATGCAAATATTCCAAAGGATTAATGTAATTGTCAAAATATAAATATTTTATTTTTGTCCTGCAAATACGAATCTTCCTGTATATGTGAAAATAAAAGAGAGGTTACGTGCACTGATAAACCTACAACTTTTGTATTCAAGTTTCTTTCATATCTCTTACGGTTCCTGGGATCCAGGGGGTAGGACAAATTATTTGGGACACGCTGTACCACGGGACTAAAGTGACTCCTAATCCCTCGAATGATTGTTGCTCTCGCTTACCCTCGGGCAACAATCTTCACACTCGGGATTAAAACACGCACTTTAGTCCATAATATACTATTGTAATCGTCTGTTCCCTATCCATAGGTATATAAAAAATAAAACTAAAATCTCTGCACTATATGGTCCAAATTCCGAGATTCTTTGTATTGTGCAAAACAGAAACAATTTTTCTGTTCGGAGCCGCACAAAGCGTCTGGCATACATTATGCATGTATGCCCGGGCGTAAGATAGATCAAAAGCTAGCGAATTGCAACTTTAACCATTGGAGCCAGCTGCCTGGAGGCTTGTAAATTGGCACAGTAAGCTCCATACACTTCGCAGTTTGCGTCGTTGTGATGCAGTTTTTAGTATATAAAATATTCTCCGAATACGACGGAAGATAAGCAAGAAAATGCGGCAAATATTCACAGAAAAGAATCTATTTTGAACATAGGAGGAGAGATAGAGGGGGCCTGGCCTAAGTTTACATTGTTTCTAATACCTATGTTTTGGAAAATTGACATTTATTTACAGAAAACTGCTTCGGAACTGAAAGCTAAATGTGTATAGAAAAGAAGCATTTTGGCAGAAATTCTTCGGAAAGTATGGCTAGTAATTTAACAAAACATGCGAAATATGAAACGATGGGTTTCAATAGAAGGTGGTGTGACGTAGCATTTTTGAAATAAAAGCAAAGATACGTAGGTACCCTAAGGCGTTAGGGTAGGGGAGTAGAGAAGTCGTTGATAAATGAATGCGGAAAGCCACTAAGTGATTCTTTGTATGGAGGAGCATTAACTAAATAAAATACTGGAGAATATATAGATTATAGATACCTATACACGCAGAGCTGTAGGCTGCAGGAAATCAATGTATTTAAATAATTTTTTGATTTAAATCTATTTTTCGATTTAAATCATATTATCTAAATCTTTTTTAAGTGGTAATTTCTGAGTTATGATTTAAATACTTTTGTGTGTTTTTATCTTATAGGTAGGTAAGCATGTACATTTTTGATGTATATCTTTTCAAAAGATCTAAATCATTTATAACAGATTTAAACCATTCAAAATGATCTTAAATCAATTTGGGAGACTTAAATCCTTTGTCTGTATGTGATTTACCAAAGTCGTGTAGAATTATGGTATAAACCATTTAGAAGGATTTGATCATAATGAAATCATTCTGATTGATTTAAAAATCATTTATAAGTTCATACATCTCCCGGAGAATGATTTATTGTACGATAAATAATTTGATTTAAATCATTACACATACCATAAATGATCTTCTATTTAAATCTTTTGGAATTATAGAAATGACCTTTGATTTTTGATATAAATACTTTTCAAAATGGTTTGTCACATCTTTCTCGAAATATACATAAAACTATGCTCCGCTGAACTTACTAATTGCATCGATGTTAATGGTTTGTACATACATATAGCAAACATGGAAAACAAATTTAATGCATTTTCAATTATTCCAACCACAGTGCATTTCAATATCGTATCGACTTTCGGGTTTATTTGATGTGTCAAAACTTGAGTTTTGATTTATTTTTGGCGCTAGCAATTTTTATACTATAGAAAGGGAGTCAAAGTATTTAAGTGGGTATATGCAGGTACATACATGTATTGGCGAGATAAGAAGAAACTTTTCTGGTTTCTTGAGTCACCCACCTATGTATGAATAAACCAAATTTGTTTTCCATCGGTATTGTATCAATTATAGGAAAATTTTGCTATATGTTTGCTTCTTTGCAACTTCTTTCCAATCAGTAGTAGGAATCAAAACTTCAAATAATGAAATACCTGAGATGGCAAAACCATCAATTAATTATTTAAAGAAGGAAATCATTAGTCAATGTTTTCTCTTTGATTTCAAACATCTTACAGTATAGCGCAATCAAGCCACCATCCTCCATTGAGGCTCTCCGCGTGGCTTGTTTACATCACCATGGATACATCGGCTTTCATGTATTATGTAAATGTTTTCACGCTCTCTTGTCCCTCTTAAAGGAAACGGAAGGAAATATATTAGACCCGACTTGCCGGCTCTGGAAAGTAAAACTTTACGGCTGTTTCGGATTTTAGCGTGATAAAACATTCGTGTCTTAGAAGAAGTTGTGTGGTAGGTGTCGGTTATCGACGTTATCTTGTAGACTTTGGTATATTTTAACAAAAAACGGCTAAATGGAAATAGGAATGTTCTATGGTACATATTGAAATTTGCAACGAATAAGTAGGTATGTTGAAGATTATGTCAATATTATTAAAAATTGAATTCGTGTAATTTTCAGTATTTAGGACATACAGCATGCCAAAATATCCCACGAAACTTCCTTTCATCGCCATTTGATATGGCCCATTGCCTTCCATCAATCGTTAAAGACCATTCACCGAAACTAAACCACAACCAAACACCCGACCGGAGCATCTTTAGAGGCCGGATATCGGGAAATCTGAGCGTTCGATTAATCACAGGAGTATACCGATCAAATTGCAGAGGGGGGGAGGCGTTGTGTCCAAATCTAACTTGGCTATATACACTGAAACTGAAACCATAATATTACCTTAAATAATTTAACTTAGCTTAGTAATCTAATGTCTAGTTTGAGGATCTATTGTTTTTGAAAATCACCTAAGCAAATCGTCATTCTCCTGCAGATGCCGCAACATAGCAAGTGAGACATTCTCTGACGTCACTCTATAGAACAACGAGGCCAACGATAAAGACAGGCCATGGCGCTAACGCATAATCGCGTAGTCAAGTGACCAACTTAGTCCTATATAATAAAAGGCATTTTTGGAGGTAAGTAGAAAAACAAATTTCGTAACAATTTGGCGAGTTTTCTTTCATCTATTACATTATTGGTTTTGTGCATCCAGGCTTTCTCTAATTGTTTTTTCAAAATTTTCAACCCGCCTCAGCTGTTTTGGGCTGAGAGTTAAACGGCACTGCACTCAAATATTTTGGCACATTCTCAAAAATTGTTGGGACAGCACCTTCCTTTAGCTTAGGTGATATTCTCTATAGGTATTTTCCTCCCACAACACATTTGTCCACTTTAATTGTTTCGCTTTCTTGAAAATGTGTAGCCACATATGCTTAAGGGTTTTTTAGAAATTTAATCTCAGGTGGAATTTGACGAATCCATTTTTGGCGCAAATTTTCATCCTGAGGCAAAGCAAATGTTGTTATGGTGACATTTTCTTCCTGGCTTTTGTAATATGTATAAATATAATATAAACAGACCCAATATTTGGTATTTAGGTCATATTTACGAAATAAAAATCAAAACTCACCTCAGTATACTGTAAATATTGACGAGGTTCCAGATGATCGGCAGCGTGAAAGGCCGAATAGGAACCGTATCAGGGCGTGGGTCGACAGCGAAAATCCTCGAGTACGTTACAACACTGATTTATTTCGCACAAGGTGAATGGTGAATACAAAATACACAAACGCGAACGTGGTCAACGGGAATGGCTTCCAGCCACCCGGACCGTCTGAACTCGCGGATCTCCCGTAAGCATCACCCGTCTGTGTCTCAGACTTCACTGTCCATTGAGTCCATTCCGGGGGGAGAATTCCCCTTACAGCGCTCGCGCGTCGGCGCGAGCGGCACCAATACTCCTGGAGGCACGGCTCCTACCCAGAGGCCATAATAACACCTGGGCGGTTCCCCTCCGCCAGGACACACGCGCACTGGACCCAAACTTGTTTCTAAAATATAAACTAAGCCGTTTAAAAACACTTTAAACATTTAAAACTTCTCAAAACTCAAGCTGCCGCTTTCAGTTATGTGACAAATGACATGTAACGTCGGACTAAGATGGTCACGGGATTTTTGTGCGCCATGGCCTGTCTTTATGGTAGGCCTCGATAGACCAACGCAGAGCGGCTTGTTTACGTTCATTTTATTTTGATTATAAATTGACTGTGCTTCATCCACTTTTGTCAAGGATCAGGCAGTACAGAAGAGACATTTTTATAGAAAAATCAATACCCCGTAAACGTATATCGTCGAGCACATAAACCAATATCATGATAGTTACCTAAATCCAGCGGTATCACGTGGCCCAGCGTGACGTCAGTGGCTGCCTTTATAATAACTGCGTTGGCGTTACCGCTCGCGCCATATTTGTGCAATAAATATATCCAGTAGGTGTGTCATCGTGAAAGGCTCTAAAATTAGCCCCTTCGCACGCTTCTGAAAAGGCATCCGCACATTTCTGTTGAACTCACTTACTTACACTGATAGAATTATCTACTTTGCTTTTGCTGCGGTTAGTAAGAGCTCAATTGCCGCAGCAAAATATCTGCATTATAAAGCACGCTTGGCTAAAGACAACTCAATTGCAGTAAGTAAGCAGATTTGCTGAAAATCAGTATGCTGTTATAATTCGACTCTTGTATTAAGAGATAGTTAATAAATAGCCACAACAGGTATTATGTAGATTTTCAACTAATTCAATATTATGTTAATAATAGAACCAAAATTATTTGCGAAGGATAATTATTATTATCTCTACTTGTGCATTATTGACAAAATACAGTCCGTTATTATGTTATTCTATTTGCTATATGAATGCGTCAATATAAATATAAAATACTGAAATGTTTATCTTCGACAGACCATATGAAAATCTGGGATATTCTATATTTTAGTGGCAAATTTTATATTTTGGTTTGTCTACCCATACCCATACGTTCCCTACTTATAGGTACCGTTACAGTGGCAACGTTACCTTCATATCTATCTCACTTTTATACTTATTTAATATTATATTGTGGCTATTCCTGGATTACCTACATCTGTACGTATATCTACATCCGAATCTCACAGAATAATTGCCTGTTTTCGTATAGCGTCTCCTAAAAAATATAAATTGATAATAATTCAATAATACCTTGTTTACCAATCAGATCACAACGGCTTCAAGTCAATTATACCTTGTTTACCATATATAACGGCTTTGTATGTACTGGAATCTAACGAATATTCTTAGGCTCGGGAATTTATAGAGGAAAATTCCTATTAAAGCCCCCCACTATTCCCTCCGCTATTGTACAACGAAGAGCAATATCAGGCGACGCAAAATACCCCAGATATTTCACCCCGACGGCTAAACAAAAGGGAGAAGGTTCCCGTCTGAAAGTCGCGAGAACCGTAGCTTTTCGTTAGATTTCTTTTCAAGGCTGACGCCCTTCCTTATTTAAAACTTTTCATTACTCGGGCTGCTTGTGGGACGACCGTTAAGGCTGGGGAGAATGGCCCTTAAATGAGGAAACTGGCTTCAAAAAGGGTTGTCTACTTTGGAACGTCTAGGGTTATAGCTAAGCACCACAGATAACTCATCTTACGAGCTTAGATTTACTTAGGTATATTATTCTCCTTTGCTCTCGGCCAGTGTCAGTATATAGTCACATTATAAAATACTGATATAACAGGTTATGGGGCCTTTTCAAAAAATATATCTAAATTTATTAGATACCTAGGTATGGTTTAAATGAAGTCACTTGGAACAGCATAAAAACCTTTGAATTTTATACGGGTAATTTTTGCTGATAAGTCTGCGGTATTTTTACCAGTAGCAGAGCGTGGTAAATGCTATGAACTAGATGGCGCCCCGTATATCACTGTGTTCCAAGTCAGTTATATTTTGCCATCAGGGTAGCTCGGGAACAGGCGCCTCGGCAATAAAATACGAGACAAAACACTTTTTTAACCACATTAAACCGCAGCTGGTATTGGCAGTACAAAGAGATGAAGGAGACAGAGAAGATAGACATCGTAGTAAAAACAAATGACTACATGCTCGCCTAATATAATATCACCAATACTTGCATGGGTTACACTGTTCGACGGCTGGCCACTTGTGCAGCGAAATGCGGTGAATAGGCGTGCCATAATTTCACAGATCTTAAGTCTATCCAAGTTACAGAGGCAGTCAAAACATTGGTCACCACGTGACTTATTCTCTTATTGGTCTGGATGGGTGATTGGTTTTGTCCAGTATTTAGGGAACACGCGAGCCAACAACTATGTAAAAATAAACCCTGATCACGGTTCATATTGTTAGGGTGTCTAAGGACTTTAATGGAGTCAGGGATTTTTCTTTGGGTGGGATGGGCCGATTTTGATAGGATCTTAGTATCGCGAAGTAAGACTTGGGGCCCCGTATCCAAATAATATTCCAGTTTCTCCAATATACACTTGCAAGTTTCCATTCAATACCTAAAATTAGTGATAAATTCAAATAACCTAACTAGAATTTGTTTGTTTATCTAAAGTCAACAAAACAATAGGTATTTCGCTTAAGATAGCGACCGCGTATATGTTTAGCTTGTATGCAAATTTCCTATTGATTCCCTAGAATCGGCTGTTATTTTACGTTGGTAGGTACATCCCAAATGATTTGAATGCAAAACATAATTACATAGACCAAAGCGTGTGTTTCCACCAAATTAACACCAAATAAATCAGGCTTTACAATAAACTGATTAAACTTGAATTCATTTGGGTAAAAAAAAAATAGCCCATAGAAGCAATTACAAGCTTGTTCGGGGAAAGGGGTGGCAATCACTCTTATTATCTCGACCAGTGATTTATAGTATTTATTAGATTCCTTGCCAATTGGTATAGCTCCAGTAAGTGTAAGTATCAAAACAATTTTTTCTCAAATGTAACAAAAAAAGTGATAATTTTCAAAATCTATTTCTTCGTACGCCCATGTACAGAGTGAGAGAAAACTCTCAACATTTACAAGATACTAGACCCCAAACAAGAGGGGCTCCTGCTTCCAGCGTAATGGGCCAAAGAGCTATGGAAAATTTAAAATACGCCCTTTCGCCCTATTTTCGGCGGCCTGCCACCGATAAAAGAATGAAATGTGAATTTTCCCCCGCCCGCCTAGGGGTCGATTTTCCATGCATGGGATGGGCATCTCCGCAATCTTGTGTTCTTCTACAGGTTGGCTAGGTATACTTTTGTAGATTGCAGAGTCTCAATTTATAGAGACGATATTTCTGACACATTTTACATATATTTACTTCTTCAAACAATTATTATTTTCGATATATTTTATAGGACCATCAACATTCAGGTCTCACATGAAAATTAACATTTAAAGGCGAGATTTATAATGAATATTAAAATGCAGAACTATACCTTATATTATAGTACTTGTAAAATACTCACATACAAATCATAATGTCTCAAACTCAAGTTTTCATAATGGTTCTCATGGAACATGGAAGTTGCATACGTGTAAGAACACAAACTATAAGTACCTTCTTATCTAATTTTCAACCATACAGGGTGATTCAAGCAAGTGGTTCATTAGAAGTTTACGGGGAAGGAGTGCGAATTTTGATTTGAAATTTTGGTTACTTATATAACAAAAATATAACACACTATATGTCTAAACGAAGCGGTTGCTTCGTTATTACGCAAAATACGTATTTTTGCTGCTCCATATCAAGAAACAACGGACCTTTTCTAATAGGCGGCGATGGATTTCATTTGTGATTGTCATTTATTGTGTTCCAAACAATAAAATATTAACTGTTGACAAGAATGGCTCAAATTAACTATTCTAACGAAGATATGTTGAATATGTGAATGAATATGTTTTACACTCATGGAGAGTGTAAAAGAATTTTAGAAAGAACAATTATTAGAGTTTTTAATGAAAGGCATTTACATTTACCACCTTTGACGAAAAGAAAATTCAGAAAGTTCGAACGAAATTTCATAGTCCATGGCAAGGTCCAAACAAAGAGAAACATATGTAGTTTCTTGTTTTTTCTTATTTAATTTGTATTGTTGCTTCTCAGGGGAAAATATTATTAAATAGCCCTTAACCTTGTCATATTATAATTGCGTTATTTCATTTTCCATAGCCCCCTATAATGTGACGCTCCTTGAGAAATGGCATCTTTGTTGATACAGAGCAGAAAAAATACGTATTTTCCATAATAACGAAGCAACCGCTTCATTTAGACATATAGTGTGTTATATCTTTTTGAACTGTCTTTTCACAAGAATTTCAATGGTGCAATAGAAAAATATGGGTTCCCTTTTGAAAAAATGAAATTTTTCGACGTTGATATTGGAAATTTTTTCCCGAACACCCTGTACAATATTTTGAAATGGCATACAGACCATTTAATAAAGTTGACTTTCGCCTACGACAGTCCAAAATTTCAGTTTTCCAGATTCATAAATTTCAAAGTTATCATCACTATGGTCGATGGCTGCAAAACTCAAAAAAATCAAAAATTTGCAAATATCTCGAAAAGGGTTAGGAATAGGGTACACATTATATTCAGAAAAAAGATTTGGAATTTAATAGGGAAGCAAACGGTGTAATAATATATAGGGTGTTCTATTTGAAATAACAAAGTTGCTATCGACTTCCGGTATAACCGGAAGTGATCGGAAGTGGAAAATATTTTAGAAAGAAAGTTTACAACCTGTTATATAAATAACCAAAAATTTCAAATCAAAATTCGCACTCCTTCCCCGTAAACTTCTAATGAACCACTTACGTGAATCACCCTATATAGTGGAAGTGGAAGGCTAATTTTCGCTATGTGTGAAAACGAGAAATTACCTACATATCCAACCGGCTAAACGGTGAAACTCATTAAAACTTGCGCTGATCAACCTACGATAGCTCCAACTGCTGCTTATACTCACAACGTTAATAATTGCCAGGGCTGGCACTATTTTGGAAATGCTTCGCAGTTCTGTTTATCTACCAGATTCGCTGTAACGTGAACGCTGGAGGAAACATCAGAAAATCTGTGGTCCGTGTGTACCTACTGAATACGGATACTTTTTAGCGCTCTATACTTTCGAAGTTACCGCCGAAAGGAACTTCACCCTTTATTTGGTTACCGCCTCGGCCTCGGGCAATCAGTGTCCTTCAAGAAACTTATCGTCCGACACTTCCTATCACTTCAACTTTGGAAGTTTTAGTTTCCACGAACTTTGTACTTTAGTTGCGGCGGGCAAAGAAAGGGTTTTTGACGACCGGGGTTTGTCCGAAAAGAAAATATTAAAATTTAAACATTTTAGTTATTATCGGATAAAACATACGGCAACGCTGCTCGTATTCCCGTCGCAGTTAGAAGGAGCATTTTGTGGGCACGCGCATTTGCTGCCTCGACGGTGTCTAACCGCAAAGATCGTAGAGTGCTGGAGCATCCAGACTCTATGGGTGATAGTATACAGGGTGTAACTAAACTGATGGTCAAAAATGAAACCACGTATTCTTGGAGTCAAAATAAGGGCACTTCTTCATATATTTTTTTCTCCTACGGGCCATAGTTTTTTTTATACAGAGCGTAGAAGTTTGGAGAAAAATACATATATTTCTTAGTATTTCTAGAAGTATACGAGATATTTTCTTCAAACTTGGCGTGTCACATGAGGAGATGAGCCGTCAAACTTAAGGTTTACATGAAGCTTCTGAGGCTCCCAGTTGCGGAGATACAGGGTGTTAGTAAAATTAATTAGTTCAGAATAATATGGATACCCTGTATAATCGCATTTTTTAAAGTTGTTTTGAGTGGTGAATAGAATGGTTAACAAAAAGTATCTCTTAGTATTTTTTCATATTCGCAGCCGTTTCTTAATTATTTTTAAAGAACGGCAACGCTGCAATGAACAATAGTCACTTTAAGAATAAATCTAGCAATCTATGGATGTCAATTAAACTTTACTTAACAAAATACAAAAGCAAAAACGATAATAAAAGAAACGTATTGCTGTTAGAAAATTAAATTATTAAATGTTCGAAATGACCGCCGTCTCTTTCAATACACGCAACTATACGTTTCCGCATGTTTATTATTGCCATTGGCAAGTCCATAGCAAAAGTGCATATCAGTCAATTCTTCAAATGAAAATATAATTTTTCAAAATATTGATACTAAAGTGCAAAGTTGGCAGCCAAATGATTCAAATAATGCCAAGTTTAATTGACATCCACAGATTGTTAGATTTATTCTTAAAATGACTTGTTTATTGCTGCATTGCCGTTCTTTGAACATAATTAAAAAACGGCTGAGAATATGAAAAAACACTAAGAGATACTTTTTGTTAACCATTGAATTTAACATTCAAAACAAATTTAAAAAATGCGATTATACAGGGTATTCATATTTTTCTGAACTAATTAATTTTAATAACACCCTGTATCTCCGCAACTGGGGGCCTCACAATCTTCATATTAACCTTAAATTTGACAACTCATCCACTCATGTGACACGCCAAGTTTGAAGAAAATATCTCGTATACTTCTAGAGATACTAAGAAATATGTGTATTTTTCTCTAAATTTCTACGCTTTGTATAAAAAAAAACTATGGCCCGTAGGAGAAAAAAATATATGAAGAAGTGCCCTTATTTTGACTCCAAGAATACGTGGTTTCATTTTTGACCATCAGTTCATAGTTTATTAGTTATGGTATGTTGTGCGGTGAAAGACTGTAAAAATAATAGAAAATTTCCATTCATAACAACAGGTAAGAAAAGAACGGAAATAAGGACTTCAGATTTAAGAAGTTGGAAGATATTAAAAATAGACAAGGCAATTAATATCAATTAACATAACATAATTAGGTATGCCCAAGCACAACCTTCTCAAGCTTACAAGCCTTGTGCAAACATGTGGCAACGTCGCAGCGGGATGGTTCAACGGGTCTATGCAGTATAGAGCAGTCTGAACTTTGGCTTAGTTTATCTTTTCTAATAAATGTTCAACACTCTTTTTAATTATAATTAGATACATTTGTGAACTTTGTTTCAATAATTGGGTACCTAAGTAGTAGGTAATACGTTTGTTTAACAGACAATAAAAGCAGTAACAAGTAACAAAATATACGCAGAAGTATATAAGTATTCATAATAAGTACGATTCCATTGTAGTTAAATTTTCAGAAAAATACAAACAACAAGCGAATAGAGAACAGCATGTTGTGAAGGAGAGTAATCTCTTCTGATTGAAATGGCAGTTAGGGTCAATTTCATAATATATTCAACTAAATTATTTTTTGACTTTAACAGCAGGTAAAGAAACACCGGTTGGATTGTTAGAAAGCTCCTTTAATTTTAAAGGGTACATTAGTTTTTCTTTGTAATTGGCCCTTAATCATTTTATTCTTAAATTTTCGTCCTTTGGAAAGCCCAAGACGAATACAAGTTGACCGCTTGCTGTCAGGCAAAGAAAACCTAGCTACTTCAAGTTATTATTAAAATTTGACTTATAGCCAGGTATATAACTAAGTTCTAGCTTCCCTCGACGGTTCTAGGCATCTTGAGGCTTAAAATTGTAAAGGAACTATTCTTCATTTCGAACTTTTAGAGAAATATTTAATTTTTTCAGAAACAAAACAAATTTATAAAAAGCTGTCGCTTCGGGATGTCTGTTTCCACCCAGAGACACACTGCCTCGTCGTAGCAATCTGGCGACGATAGCACTACCCGCACGACACAAATTAATTCTGGTAAATTTCTTGTAAAATCAATAAAGAGCTCGTTACGAAATTTAATATCCAAGAGGATTCATATTACCGGTAGGTGCTATTTAGGGCCTCCAAATGTTTGGGAACATTGAATGATCGGGAAACAAACAATACATTTAGGTAAACAGTGAGGTAATAACATGATCAAGATACCTTTATATAATAGTGCCTTACTAATTTAAACAAACCAAACAGCACCTCAGCCTTGGGAAGGCGGTGATGTACCTAACACATTTTATTTATTTCCATTTCATTTGCTTTCAAACTTCCATGACCGTGGTTAATATGAAATTGGGGTTATTCTGGGATATTCTGCTGTGGTCGATGTCGATTGTTACTAAACATTTCGCTGGTCATCGCACCCATCATCTTCGGTGGTTTCTTGCTATGTGCTTGATCGCAACTGATGACAATATAAATTTTTACTTATTTTATACCGTCAAGTCAAAAACTAGGGAATTCTAGTTTGCCACTACCCCTAAGCATCTTCTTATATTCATTATTACATCCCTTTCTCAAGGGAAGTGGTAGTGATATCCGAATTTTGATTATTAGGAATCCAGTCAGTTATCTTGATCTGCTAAATCTGCTGGTGTCCCATATAATGCGGGCTATATGTGTGACACTGTATGTGCCATTTTCGCGTGTTGAAACGTTGATCGAAAACTGCATAAACCAAATCCAAAACCGCCCGACAACACGAATCCTTCTCCAATTTAAAACCGAGCTGAAACCCGGGAATAACCGCGTGTAAATGTTTCAGATGCCGGAGGCGAATTTTCCAATTTGGGTCTCATAAATATTGTAGCGGGCAGTCTGTTTTACTGTCATGGCCAGCCATACGTCCCGTTTGTAAACTTTCAAATATTCCCCGCGAGGCCCGCAGAGCCAATCTTGACGGGAAGATGGTGGAAAATATGACGCCTGGTAAATATTTGAAGATGCGATAAGGGGCATCATTTATAACCAAAAAAGGGTCCATATATTGCTCCTGTCATATTGATATAGTAATTTATACGAGGCCAGCGATAAAGACAGGCCATGGCGCTAACGCATAATCGCGTAGTCACGTGACCAACTTAGTCCTATATAATAAACGGCATTTTTGGAGATAAGTAGAAAAAGAAATTTCGTAACAATTTGGCGAGTTCTCTTTCATCTACTACATTATTGGTTTTGTGCATCCAGGCTTTCTCTAATTGTTTTTCAAAATTTTCAACCTGCCTAAGCTGTTTTGGGCTGAGAGTTAAACGGCACTGCACTCAAATATTTTGGCACATTCTCAAAAATTGTTGGGACATCACCTTCCTTTAGCTTAGGTGATATTCTCTATAGGTATTTTCCTCCCACAACACATTTTTGTCCACTTTAATTGTTTCACTTTCTTGAAAATGTGTTAGCCACACATACTTAAGGGTTTTTTAGAAATTAAATCTTAGTTGGAATTTGACGAATCCATTTTTGGCGCAAATTTTCAACCCGAGGCAAAGCAAATGTTTTTATGGTGACATTTTCTTCCTGGGTTTTGTAATATGTATAAATATAATATAAACAGATCCAATATTTTCTATTTAGGTTATTTTTTACAAAATAAAAATGAAAACTCACCTCAGTATACCTACTGTAAATATTGACGAGGTCCCAGTTGATCGGCAGTGTGAAAGGCCGAATAGGAACCATATCAGGGCATGGGTCGACGACGAAAATCCTCGAGTACGTTACAACACTGATTTATTTCGCACAAGGTGAATGGTGAATACAAAATACAAAAACCCGAACGTGGTCAACGGGAACGGCTTCCAGCCACCTGAACTCGCGGATCTCCCGTAAGCAGTTCACCCGTCTGTGTCTCAGGCTCCACTGTCCATTGTCCATTCCGGGGGGAGAATTCGCCTTACAACGCTCACGCGTCGGCGCGAGCGGCACCAACACTTCTGGACGGCACGGCTCCCACCCAGAGGCCATAATAACACCTGGGCGGTTCCCCTCCGCCAGGACTCACGCGCACTAGACACAAACTTGTTTCTAAAATATAAACTAAGACGTTTAAAAATACTTTAAACATTGAAAACTTCTCAAAACCCAAGCTGCCGCTTTCAGTTATCTGACAAATGACATGTAACGTCGGACTAAGATGGTCACGTGATTTTTGTGCGCCATGGCCTGGCACCAGGACTATGAGGTTTCTTCTTTTTCTGCTCGTAAACCACCCGAAATCGCAGTGGGTACGTACCAATTTTGCGTACCTACCTACTGTTACCTAAGATGGTTTTCAAAGAATACCTACAGTGTTTACGTTTCGGCTATGCTACCAGTATTCCAACGCACATAAAATAAATCCCCAATGATCCTAATTGCCGTGGCAATTATGATGAAAATAAGCCCCAACTTTCTGTATTTCCGTTCCTCAAAGAGGTATTTTAAAAAACGAGAACAAGCTATTTATAGAAACTCACTGCCGTTTACCAAATATTTAATTTGATGGGGAACTAAATAAAATAAACGAAAATAATAACGAAATTCTTCATTTATTTTTCGTAAATAACAAGCGGTGGAACCTTTAAGACTTATGTGTAGGAATTTGAAACTATTTAATCCTTTATTTAGAAAGCGCCAAATACACTTTTTGTGACCTATGACTTAAAAAGTGGAAGATATTTTATCTTTTGAGCATCATATGCTCCAATTCCAATTTCATATACAGGATACAGGGAGTTGCAATTTTGTGGAAAATAGAAACAAATTCTCTATCCAAACTCCTTGAGATATTTTAACCAAATTTTACTACAGGGTTTTACTACTATAGGCTACACCCATACTACTTTAGTGCTTCATACTTTCAATATCCACGAGTGACCACTGGTCAAGGTGTAAGACATCAGTAGTGCGTATTGTAATAAAAAAAAACAAATAGAAAAAATATAGTATCTACTCACTGCCCACGGACACGTATATTTTGCTTGTTTTATTACACAAATTTCATTCATCTGAAATGCCACCTTTCCACTCGGTTGGATCCAAACTCGCTGCCTTGGCACTAAAGTTTCGGGTCCAGGAGTCTAAAGAATTTTGCTGAGATGCGCAGGGAAAGAATTCAGTCGGCTTTTATCGGCCAATCGTAACAGTTCGATGGTCTATTCAGGTTGCGGGTAATCCCGTTTCGAATAGTGGTTTCTCTCGAACGCCTACCTATCATCTTTTATTTAGACTTATACAGGGTGTTCACTTTCAAAATGCCCACCATTGGTATTTTTGAAACGGCAAGAGCTACAAGGTTGGTTAAATTAGCAAAAAAGTTGCGCATTTTGATGTGTTTCAAGAATCTATAAAGAAATTTGACATAGCTCACGTGGTTACTAAAATAACCTGAAAAAAAACTGATTATTTTGTCCGTAACGAAATGTTAAAGGACCAGAAATGAACTTGATGCCTATGCACCATGTAATGTAATACCACGGAATAGAATACTAACCGGTTTATTTTCTATTTCGTATTATTGCCAGAATTTTCGGGGTAAAATTACGAGACGAAGTTACATGGCAGCACAAGCTCATCAAGCTCATTTGTAGATACTTACATACAGAGTAGCTGCATTCGCCTTATCTAAACCATAAAAATCACTGAAGCGTGGTATTGGTGAAAAAAATTTTAACTTAGAATTTAAAAAAAATTCTGACGTTATTATTATTTTAAAAAATTAGGAAGAAATATAAGGTATAATATACATTAAAAAGGGTGTATAATACAGATTGGACGTTTTCCAAATTTAGTAGAAAGGTCCATTGTTGCAGTGAGTATACCAGTTAACTATCTCACCCAGGCGCCTTAATATTTTCAAGCAATTCTCTGAGATTTTAACTTGGAATCTTTGTATGCTCGAACGCCCTAATGTTGCGAAGGTAAAACACATGGCCTGCTCTACCTTATTTATGGCAGCCAAATTGGAAAATTCGCCGCAGGCAACTGAAACATTTACAAGTATAATGCCGGGGCCGTTTGAGCTAGTTTTTACCGTGCTAAGAAAAATAGCTCCACCGCCTCTGTGAAAATTTTTAACGCAAGTTCATGCCTTACAGTTTTCCAATGGCTTACTCCTTTGAAATAACCATCCGCATGATGATATTTCACACCCGAAAAATGAAATGGAAAACGAGGCGTATTTGGAGCCTGTGAGCATATTTTCTGTTCTTTGAGATTTAATAAACTAGTAGCCCAGTGTTTGTTTTCGGCAAGCAAAATATCTATCTCCCCTATCGAAGCAGTTCTTAATAAATCGATGCCAGGAAAAAGGCACAGAAAAATAAACTTCAAAATGGCAAGGCTGTGTGTACAATTAACTGAATTGTTTATACACCCTTGGCCGCACGGGCGTAGCCAGGATTTAGTTTTGGGGGGGTTTAGTTTGAGAAGTAAATAAAACAACAAAAATATACTTACATGAAATTTAATATCTATATATATTCATCCGAAAAACTACGACATATTTATAAAGTTCTTAACTTTAAATGAAATGGATAAATTAATATCGTTCCTCTGCGCTAAATCTAAAACCATTAAAGAAGAAATTTCGGCTTTTTCTTTTAAATATATCCACTACTTCATCTGCATGAATTTCTGTTCCATAGTGAATGTTCATTAACCATTAAGTCTGTTTTCACTTGTAGTGTTTCGTAAATAGTTTTTCAGTCTCCTTAGGCTCGAGAAAGACCTTTCTGGGGTAGCAGTGGATACAGGAATGGTAGCCAAGATTTGTAGTAATGTGTAAATATTAGGATAAAGGTTTTTATCGCACATATCTAGGCATTCCAAACTAGATTTCGGGGTAGGCAGTCTTCTTATCAGCATGCAAGGTAGCTGAAGCTTTGATAGCTAAATCCAAATTTGTTTCTTTATTAGAAACCCCTTGACCTTGACTACACCACTTTTTCCAGTAGTCCATATCTTTAGGTTTATCACCCTTCCTTTTTTTCCCCTCCATTTTTCGACAGTAATAATGATTCACGTATCTATCCTTAACAAGGTCATCGAATAACAGTGCACTAAAATTACTCACTTACACGGTACACTTAATTCTCTTCACTATTCGTTCACCACTTTTCACTTTTATTCGCTTCGAGTTCGCATGGAACAATACTGCCGTAAGCGCGGTTACGCGCCGCGGCGCCGCTTATATAGCAGCCTAGTAGCCGTCCAGAAACTTCCACGAACTTCCACAAAGTTCCGTTCATTTCGACCTAGGGGTGTGGTGAATAATCGAGAAACAACGCAAAGTGTCCCTACAATACAAAATAGTTCGGCTGCAACTGCGTCTGCCTCTCGTCAAAAGATGGCGCTAGGCGCTACTATTACTACATAATATATTCAAACGTAATAATAATTTAACTCTTCACTCCTCGTATTTTTTCGGTATAATATTAGGTAATATTTTGCTTATTTCGGGGGGGGTTGAACCCCCGAAACCCCCCCTTGGCTACGCCCGTGCTTGGCCGCACAACGTCTTTTATTATTCACGTTGCATCTACATATGTACGCTATACGAAAATGCGGACAATCGCGAGCTGAAAATAAGTTGAGTCTTCTAATATATCCCCAGCATGAAACTATATCTATCTACTTTGTACAAAGAACATCGTCAACGCGGCAGCTAATACCAGAGACTCTGCGAGGCAGTCGCAGCTAATATCTGCTGCTCAGTTAAAGTTTTAATGAGTTTTACTGTTTAGCAAATAGGAACTACATCGCGATGCTGTGATGAATTGCCGACGCGAGAGGACTGGCACACCCAGTGGATAACTACAGCCAACCTACAATATCTAGCGTAAATTGATTCGAATAATTTCCTCAATGTTCAACTTTTCAATCTCTGAATGAGCGACTAGTTATTTGGGGTTGCTGTGTACGAGCAACAACTCAACTCTGAAATACCGAAGGTTCCTTGAGTATACGTTTTCCTTACACTTACATTCAAAATTCGTTTGAGCTATTTGAATCGACCACAGCACAGTAAGTTTTCCAATCATTTAAGCAAAATCGACGTTTTTGCGAATTACCCCTGCTCGCCACAAGATGGCGCTGTACTACTACTGTAGCTTTGCCATGTCCCGCACTTAACTTATCTACTGTCCGCAAGATGTCACTACTCTGCATTTGGACGTAAATAGTCACATAAAAGAACCTAAGTAGATTCTTCTAGATACCTCACTTGAACGATAGTCATATCATATTAGACATCACATCACATCTAGCAGACAAAACATGGATCACCATGTATACGTATACACTGAATATTATATTGTATATCGTATATATAATGAGAGTTCTGCAAATAAACAGGTTACATGTTTGTTCAAATATGCCCCAAGGCTTATATTTTGAAGCGAGTAATTTAGTTGAAATTCATAATTAATTAAATTTATGTCAACATCAAAACGCTTTTTGCTAGAAACCAAAATGAAAATGTACGTGTGATGCTCGCTTCAGCAGGTTTAATAAATAATGTAAACCTGTCTCGTGCATTATGGAACTAAACCTAACCTAGGCAGTACTCAATGTTATGGATTAAAAAAACATTGTTTTAAAAATGTTGTTAGTATTCCAAATCGGCGTTAACTTTGCTTTTAATGAACATTATGGTAATGAATTACTCTAGAAGATTGGTTTTGGACTGACATAAATCCTTCACCATGAAAAAGCTATAAAGTTACTTCGGGCGTGGTTAATAATGAGGAGTGCATTTTCATTTAAATTGCGACTGCGGTTTATACTAGAAAAGTTTATCCCGGAAATAGCCAGAAGGTATCCGGAATTTAACACAGGCATCCCTGATCTCTTGCATCAAATTCCCTTAACTTTCTTATCTAGTAGTTATGCTAAATAAGTGTAGGTTAGTTTTAATGAGTTTTAGCTCTCAAGGAGCATAAGAGAATCTTGCCTTCTAAATAAAATGCGAAAAATAGACGTTAAGTATGATTTGGTTTGGTTTAAATGGTTAAACAACGTGTTTTGTCTGGTCTTTTATTGCCTAGGCGCCTGTTCTTAAGCTACCCTGACAAAATAACTTCCGACTGAAATCTATCAATTGAAATTAGATAGACGGAAAAATATACAGGGTGTCCCGAAATTAGCCTGCCATAATTTAAAAGCGTGTTCTACGACCTAAAAAAATGAAAAAAGTTCCTATAAACATATCCTCAAAAATGCCCCCTAATGGGGCTATAGCCCCCGAAAGGGCAGTTTCACAAACGGGTTTCTATAAATATTTCTAGAACGAACAAAGATAAAATTCTGAAATGTGGTATGTGATGTACAGGGTGTTCACGAAATATTGGAGACCCTCCTTAACTTTCTTATTTTTGACCCGAGTAAAAAATGTTTTATATGAAAGTTTTAGAAAATTTTCTCAACTTTTCAACGCCGTTTTCAGAAAAAAAATCGAACGTCGCGTTTTCAAGATACAGACCTAACTTTTGATTTTTTAATGGAACACCCTGTATGTTATTAAATTTTTAGATTCTACGCTTCATTCCGATTACAACGATATATATATTTAATATGTTTTATATAACTCTTGTGGTAGAAAATAGCATTTTAAAACAGGATAACACAAAAACTAAGGTGGCCATGAAACTAGAACTAACACATTTAAGAATTTTTTTTTATTTGTTCCAAGAGGAAAAATCATAAAAACAACAGAAAAGCATATAAATTTTACACAAACAAAATATATAACAAAGTAGGTATAACTGTTATATAGAACTGTTCGAATTGTAATCCGTTCACTTGGAGGCATGAGATATAGATCTCTTTTTCAAATTATTAATACTTGTTAATATTATATCTTGATTGTTATTTAAAAAATGTGTCCGTTCGACAATTTTCGTTTGCAGTTCTTCTATATTTTCATTCGGATCTTTGTAACAACGGAAACATTTTTTAAATAACAATCAAGATATAATATTAAGAAGTATTAATAATGTGAAAAAGAGATATCGCTCATGCCTCCAAGTGAACGGATTACAATTCGAACAGTTCTTATGAAAAATATTATGTTATTGTTATACCTACTTTGTTATATATTTTGTTTGTGTAGTAAAATTTATATGCTTTTCTGTTGTGTTTTTATGATTTTTTCTTTTGGAACAAATCAAAAATATTCTTAAATGTGTTAGTTCTAGTTTCATGGCCACCTTAGTTTTTGTGTAATCCTGTTTTAAAATGCAATTTTCTACCACAAAATTTATATAAAACATATTAAACATATATATCGTTGTAATCGGAATGAAGCGTAGAATCTAAAAATTCAATAACATACAGGGTGTTCCATTTGAAAAAACAAAACTTAGGTCTCTGTCTTGAAAACACGACTTTCGATTTTCTTTCTGAGAACAGCGTTGGAAATTTGAGAAAATTTTCTACAACTTTCATATAAAACACTTTTTCCTGTGGTCAAAAATAAGAAAGTTAAGGGGGGTCTCCAATATCTCGTGAACACCCTGTACCTGTGAGGTTTGACATTTACCAAGGTAGCGATAGTTAGACATTCTTAATCATAGGCGCCCCAAATGGGGGGGGGGGGTTAAGAGGTTAAAAATACTCCAAATTTTTTTCTATACTTTTTTCCAGATTTCTTGAGAAATTATGACATTTGAAGGTATTCTACGAAGAAAAGGTATTCTCGTTGAACTTCAAATTTAGCAGCACGTTTTTTGATACAAAAAAAAGAAAAAAGTTCTTATAAACATGGCCTCAAAAATGTCCCCTAAGGGGGCTATAGCCTCCGAAATGGACACTTCGGCAAACAGTTTTTTCTAAATATTTCCAGAACGAACAAAGATAACATTCTGAAATTTGGTATGTGATAGACCTGTGAGATTTGACGTTTATCGAGGTAGAGATAGTTTGACATTCTTCATCATAGGCGTCCCAAATCAGGGGGGCCAAGGGGTTAAAAATTGACGTTAAACTGACGGCACTGTGCTAACTGGGATAATATAGCGAAATAACGGAGTTATGACACTTTCAGTAGTTATTAGCACATACTTTCAGTGCCATACAACTGATGGAAAGGGCCAAAAACGCGTTTTCCATGGAAACGTGGAGATTTTTCGGAATCTTGGAATTCGTCCACTCGCTTTCCGAACTTGTTACGCAAATAACTATTGTAGTGAAATGTTCGAATCCTACATCGCAGTCCCTTTAATGCACGATAACTTTGTACTCGACACACCGCTATATCAATCGGAATCCACTTAGCGATCGAAATATCGACCGTATATGTTTTCAAACTGCGATACCGTTTGCCCGCACAAAAAACAATATACAGAGTGAGTTTTTTTCGATGCCCACTATGGGGATCTTGGATACTAGCAGAGCTAGAACAAAGGTTCAATGGGGCAAGAATTGCGGTTTTGAATGCTCAATCTAATGCCCCTTTTGGATTTTTAAAAAAGTTCATGGCTCACTAGATATTTTGAAAAAAGTAATTTTTTGCTATTTCATCAGATCTCTGTAGCTCCGTTATTTCCGATTATACAGAAAAACTGTACAGACAAAAATTGTAGATAATTTTGGGCTTAATAAAATAATCTTATCCAATTTTTTGGATTGGATTGTTTGTGATTTTTGAGATGACATAAACTTGTGTTTTTTTAATGTAAATCATAGTTGGTTGTGGCCTTATCAAATCGGCCATTTTTTTAGCTTTCCAAAGATATAATACTCTGCATAGTTATTATAAAAAAATAAAAGAGCTATGGCTAATTTTCTGATTTTTTTAAAATTTTCACATAGTCAGCCATGCAATATTTTCATAATTACGTTCTATTTTATAATAAGACATATTTCAAACTTTCAAATATTTTATTTTTAGCTGGTAACAAAATGTAACAAAATAAAACAAAAATTATCAAGATGGAGCTCCACCACATAATTATCTGCCCGTAAAAAATTACCTAGATCAGCTCTATCCAAATAGTTGGATATGGAGAAATAGACCTATTTCCTGGCAGCCCCGATCCCCCGATTTGTCTGTTTTGGATTTCTTTTTGTGGGGAACAGTACAAAATAAATTATGAGACAATTGTTAAATTAAGAGCAGCTGTTTTAGAAGCAATTGCCAGTATTGAAAGGGGACAAATTCAGTTTTAAAAAGATACAATATTTGCATAAATAATAATGGTGGATTGTTTGAACACCTTTTTTATTTTAAAAGGTGAGCTGTTAAAATAATAATAATTTGAATTTGATTTTTTAATTTTTGTTTTATTTTGTTACATTTTGCTACCAGCTAAAAACAAAATATTAGAAAGTTTAAAGTATGTCTAATTATAAAATAGAACGTAATTATGAAAATATTCCATGGCTGACTATGTAAAAATAAAAAAAAATCAGAAAATTAGCCATAGTTATTTTATTTTTTATAATAACTATGTCGAGTATTATATCTTTGGAAATCTCAAAAAATGGCCGATTTTATAAGGCCACAGCCAACTATGATTTACATTAAAAAAACACAAGTTTATGTCATATCTCAAAAATCACAAACAACATAAAAAGTTGGATTAGATTATCTTCTTAAACCCAAAATTATCTACAATTTTTGTCTCCACAGATTTTCTGTTTAATCAGAAATAACGGAGCTACAGAGATCTGATGAAATAGCAAAAAATCACTCTTTTCAAAATATCTAGTGAGCCATGAACTTTTTGAAAAATCCAAAAGGAGAATTATATGGAGCATTTAAAACCGCAATTCTTTCCCTATTTAACCTTTGTTCTAGCTCTGCTAGTTTCCGAGATCCCCATAGTGGGCATCGAAAAAAAACTCACCCTGTATGAACGAATAACGCCCATTGGCCGGAAACTCTTAATTTTCAGGTTATGAGCCCCCCTTCCGAGGGCCGAGCAGAATTAACGGCGGACTGCTGCAGTTTCGGGCTTTTGTTTGCCGGAATGGCTGCGGACTTGGGGGTTTAATTGCGTTTTGTTTGATACTAATTGGTTTTTCTAAACGATCGATATCACTGGATGTGGTGAGCGGCCAACGTAATTATCTGAAGGTTAGTGACACAAAGTTTAATTTTGTAGAATTGTGTGATTTAGAGTTTTAGGGAGAGTCCCAGTATAACTAGAAGGGCCGACCCGAGAAACTTCAAAATGCGCCCCTTAACATTAGGTTGACGCTTTGAACAAAGAAGGAAGGAAGGAGTCATGGCTCTATGTGCATTATAAAATACGTGAGACGGAAATCGCCCTGAATAGTAAACAAGTTTTGACGCAATATTTTTATATCTGACACGATGATAGGTACTTGGATACTTTTTCGAGTTATTATAATTAGCTGTGCGGCTTGTGGCACTTCCCTGCCCGCCAAAACTAAAATGTTTGAGGATAATAATCCATCGGTATGTAATTTTGTAATATAAATTAACTTTTTAGGCCATGCACCAAAGTGGCATAGGCGTTTGTGTAGGTACCTACCTCTTCATAATTGGAAATTTAAAATTAGAACACTGCTGTATTATCAATGATATCTAAACTTAAAGACATAAACGTGCCTTATAATTTTTTGCCTGCATTGTAGGTACTGATTTCAGGAAAAATGAGGATTGTTAACATCAAGTTAACTGACACTAGCTGTGTAACTGTGTCTATTGTTATACTAAACGTACTTTATTACTTAATTTTCTGTGTACTTAAGTACTTAGTATGTTAACTTGTATTATTTCCAAGCGCCATTAGAACTTACTAAGTACCTAGGTACTTAAGTACACAGAAAATTTAGTAAAAAAGTACGTTTGCTGTAACAATGCACACAATTACAAGCAACTGACAGCTAGTGATAGTTTCGCGTTTCGCATTGTTCTGATTTTGGCATGGCTAACTTGATGTTAATAATTATTTTGTTAAACATTGTCAATAACATAATAGAAAACTTAATTTTTTTGTATGTTTTTCTTATGCGACATCATTAAAATTGAATTGAATTTTCACCAAAAAACGTATATGGTGCCATTTAAAAAAATTAAGTCGGTTACCATTGCAACCACATTTTTGTGCTACGAAAGATTGCTTGATATCACTAAACGGGAAATAATTTCCCCTAACACTTTTATTAAAACACGTTTTTGATATGAGGAATATTTTAAGAAATATAAGCAATATTCCACAATTTATATCCACACTGTATTCATGAGCGTTAAACGAGAAATTATTTAAAGAATTATGTCGATGAATAATCCGCAACCAGCGTTTCATAATATTTGACGTCAGCCAGTATGCCCGTTTTAATTTATAGTAAATGAAACTTGGAAAGCGCGAAATATTCCTGTTCTGTTTATCAGTTTTTTTACACCTCAGATGCTTCAAATATATAAAATTGTCAAGTAAGTTTATTTTCCCACAGTAAAGTTTTTATAGCTAATAGTCAGATAAAAATGAGGTGAATCATAAACAGTATCTTAAACAGTATTTGTTATTATCTCATTTTTTGTAGTCTAGGGCAACTAAATATAGCACATTTTACATTACTTATATGCTATTGTGTAAGAAAATTTCTTCAATTTTCTAAATCCCTGTAAAATTTACCCCTAAATTGCCTTCTTATGGAATTTTTAATTTAAAATTTTTCGTATAAAGCGTTATTAAGCTTGTAAAATTCCGTCCCATCGGAATATTTGTGTGACCTGAATTTTAGAAATTACTAGCTGTATCAGATCAGACTTGACAACGTTTTCTCTTAATAATAATTATAATTTATAATTTAATTTTTAATACGAGGTTTTAATAGGGTTCTTAAAATCATCTATGACGTTACTGATTCCTAAACACCGTCATTGGTGAATGAATTTTGCATAGGTACTGCAGCATATATACCTTTAATAAATAGGTACATAGCTAGCTAATCCAATTCAATGGTTCAGGTATTGAATCTGAATGTACCCATGGAATCCTAATGGAATCGCTTGCAAATTAATAAATTCATGTGGGGCTATTAAGGTATTTGTACCCAAAATTCATAGAACACTATTTAATTTATTGTGGTCGATTTGTGCTAGGTGGCTAATGAATTAATTTTGAATAATACATTTAATATAGGGATATAAAACATACCAATTATTCTTGAACCTAGGTACTTTTCTTATTTGATATATATTTGGTCTTATATGTATTAAATATTGTTTTCTTTTCTGTATGGTGTAAATGAGAATATTATTTAAGTAACGACATAAATATATGCTTATATAAAAAATGTTTAAACATTAAAATATCAATATTCCTGATTATCCCTATTTGTTTCTCAATTTATGAATCTACCAAAATCACAAATTCATTTCAAAATACGACCCCCATCATTCATTTAAATGACTGCAATCCGATACTATACGTGATCGCAGAATCCGAATCCCCATTTCCTGCAATCATCCCGTGTACGTGTAGAATTTTTTTTTATATTTTAAATTAGGAAAAATATGTTTCCGCATTTTGTTATGCATTAGCGGTGATATAAATATACCGAATCATAATTTGCTCATATACTCACAATTATTGATGTAAAAAACAAAATTTCTTGTCTTGCTCGGCAACTTCTTGTCTTGTCTTGCTAAGCAAGGCAATATGTAAAACTACTTCTTGTCTTGCAAATTTCTTGCACAGTTATTTCTTGTCTGGCTAGCAAGACTCTTGCTTACTTCTTGTTCTTGTTTTTTAGGGGATTCCCCAACTCTTTTTCGGGGATTCCCTTTATTTTACGCCTTCTGCTCGCTCGCCGGCGCCGAGCGAGCCACCCTATTTTATCTAAAATGGTCAGGGATATTCTAAGTACTATGGCAACGTCAGTTCCTGCCGAAAGACTTTTTTAGAAGGCATAATTGGTTATAAGAAAACACCGAAATAGGCTAAATTCTGAATCATGCCTTCTGTGTCTAAATTCATGGGGCAGTGTAAGAAATACAGATAGGTAACTAGTTACTAGTAATGTCAGTAATGTCATGTTCACGTTTAAGATTTAAGAAGGTACCTACCTTGGTACCTATAGCGTTGACTAAATCTTCACCCAACGCCTATAGTTTGTTCAGCGAATGTTCGGCAATACGTCACAACTCTCGTCCTTGTCTAACTCGTGAATATACGACCGATATCCATCGTATATTCAGGAGTAAGACAAGGACGGGAGTTGTGACGTAGGGCCGAACAATCGCTGAACAAACTGTAGTTTCAGTTTTTTTTTGTATAAAAGAATTACCTACTTTGTTTCTTATTAATATGATTTAAATAAATCACGTTTCCCTTGTTTATTTGTCTCATTTACTTGCCATCGGCAGAAAGCAAGAAATCTTGTTTCTTGCAAATTTCTTGGCAGAAATATTGTCTTCTTGCTGGAGCTACTCTTGTCTTGTCTTGCTTCTTGCTCCACTACTTCTTGTCTTGTTCTTGCAGCAAGAACAAGACAAGAACAAGAAAGAGCAAGACAAGAACAAGAAATGTTTACATCACTACTCACAATACATTATTTTAAAATATAATGACAGAAAATTGTACCTATATCGTGAGTATAGTAGAGTAAATTATTATCACAAGTCACTGTTAATATTTTGCCTTCTTTGAGATACCTATTTATTACAAAATTTGCCTCTACAAAAATTGTTTGCTCTAGCTCCTATGAAATATTAAAATTCCAAATTGTTAGAAGCCTTTTGAGAATATTAGTAATGTTCCATTAAATCCTAACAATTTTGAATTATAATAATACCTACATTTGACGTTCTTATTTCAGAGGAAGCAGAACAATCACAGAACACAACTACTTACTCTAGGAGCGTCTTGGTGTAGTAAAAAGGATTATCAGTGAACTAGTGAGCGGAAATATTAGTGCCCCAAGCGAAAGTGAGTGAAGTTCGTTTTATCGAGAAAAAATCGTCTTCAGTGGTGTCGAGGTCCACGAAATCATGTAAGCCCCCTAGTTGAATAGGTACCTACTTAATAAAGCATCCAAAAATCAAAAGGTCACGTAAGCAGTCGTTTCATTTATTTTTCTCGTTGGCATTTATCCCTTAAGGCTCGCCTTAAGGTGTCTCAGGGCAAAACTAACCGTTACAAGAGGTAAGCGTTAACATTTGTCCATAATTTCCGCAAGCATTTGGCGGAACATTCGCCTACAATACAAATAATTATGTACTGAAAACATTCCTTTAAATTTACGAAAGTTACGTACATCTGGCAACAATGTTGACGCGCGCAACGGCAAGCGTCGTCCGATGCCTCATGCGCCCTGAAAGCAATCCAGTGGCAGCTGTAAATAGAGGGCCAAATAGGTAAAAATGCGGTTTAGAAAAAAAATAATTCCGGCTTTAAAAAAAAGTTGGAATTTTTTTAATTGCGATTTCGCATTCATAGCATTTTTCCCTACCCACTGTTAAAATTAATGTAGTTATGAATAAATCACCCTGTATATTTAGGGCGAGTTTTTAAAGTCAACACAAATAATATGTGATGGAATCCATCAAGCCAATCACAAGTTCAGAAATTTTTTAATGGTCCAATCATATTGCATTATTGGTGCATTCCATCACATATTTGTGTTGAGTTTAAAAACTCGCCCTTTTCTAATAGAGCTTCTATGCCCTTATTTCAATGTATTTTTTGGCTATCTGTTTGTCAAAAATTTTTAGTCGGCACATGTATTGGCAATAATTAAGTTTATATGAAATATGAATTTTAAAAAGTACCTATTTTTTATACTTAACTGAAAGAAGCAATTTTTTTATCCAATTTATATCAAAGTTCACACAATTTATTCTTTGTGATCTTGCTATTTTTACGACCGTTGAAAACACACTTTAATACTTAGACAAGGAAAGAGAGGGGGCACCGCTCTTGCCTACCCTGCCGTGTATAGATTTTGTCACGTCGTTTTGAAGGGCGGCCATTTTATATGTGGCAGACAAAGCGAGTACGTTGTGAGTTAATTTCGTGAATTTGTGAGCTAAAAGTAACAGAGATTAAGGGGATGGTGAATTGTTCAGCGTTTGGTTGCAAAAGCAGAATTGAAAAGCAAGAGCCCGGGATTTCGTTTCACGCAGTTAAATATTTAACAGGCTACTTTTGTAATATGCCCCAAAACTTCATTTTTTCTGAATATAACTTCTTCAACTTTCTTCTATCTTTTGTTATGATAACGTGCATTGTTTTGTTTGTAAATAGGACCAATATAATTATTTTTGTAACATCGTTTTTATTGAAAATTTCTTAATTTATTATGATAGTTTCATAAAATATGGGCTGGTTTCCATGGGTGTGCATTATTTATTTTATTTTGATTGATTTGAAATCTCCACAAATAAATTTATTTTAGCACTTGACACTAGCTTTACATTTGGGAAATTATCTGCAAATAAATACCAAGATTTCAAATTACATGTAAGTCAAAATTAACTACCTTTTCATTTTTAACATTTTTGTGATATTGGCTAAGAACGCGTTTCATGCTACGCCACTGGCCTGTCGTGCCATGTGGCTGTCGGTAACACGGCCGCGAGCGCTGTTAGGCGTCCTCTCTCTTTCCTTGTCTATGCTTTAATATCAAAAGTAAACGTTGTTTCAATCATTCTCTCTCCTGCTAAGCCAATTAGGTCTTATAAAGTTACAACTCTATGACGTCTGTTTTGCCAATTTAACAAAAAAAAATACTCTCCAGCCAATATAAATAAAGTTAATGGCTTTGGTACTTCATCAACAGAAATAAATGTTTTAAACGTTGAGTATTTGATCGGCTTTGCGCAAATGTTTACCAAACCGGGGCCGCTGGAAAAAAACCCAAACCGAATTGTACGTAATTCCCAGGGGTGCAAATTTATGATAATCCGCCCAGAGCCACAATTGGGGATTTCTTGTCGCATCCGGTCTGGCTACATAGAAATTCGTCAGGAATCAGGATGGCCATGATGTTTCATACGGCGATATGGATATATTTGTTCTGGATCAGCCGCTAACAGGGGCTTTGATGTCGAACGAGAAAATTCTATATAACAGATTATTTTTTAAGCTGGTAAAAATGGTTTAAAGGGCCTATACCATATTTTTGGCTGATTAGCTCATTTGAGGGCCTTGGGTAAAAAATGTACTCGTGTCTTTTTTACATTTTTTTGAAACTCGGTTTGTCTAAAAAAAAATGAAACGTCTACGGAAAGAGAATCAGGACTTTTCGCAAGATCTGGCAACATCTTGAAGGGATTCGCTCAAAGTGTCTGATAATACTCAAGATGCTGTAAGCTCTAATTAAGATAGAAAAACATTCAAATTAGTTAACATATTTTGTTTAACCATGTTTTATACATATTATTTTATAAATTATTCTTAAAATTTTATATTTCCGTAAAATGTGGCTTGACTTTCCGTGTATTCGTTCTAGCATAGAAGAATCGTAGTAAATTCTTCTATGGTTCTAGATCGATATAATTTCAAATAAGAACACGAGAACAGCTCGGGTGGAGCAGTAAATTTTTATCTAGTATAAATTTAGACATCTCCCCTCTGGTTGAACTTTCACATAAACAGGTCACTGAATTTTAAGGTAAAATAAAATTGTTTGACATGCTTTGAACTTTCACAACGATCTAAGAATATAATATGATAGATATCGTCCGTGTACAATGTTTGGGAGGAAATCAATAACGAAGTAGGTGTGCTGCAAATTGCAGAGTGGATCGTGTGGAGCAGCGGGGCAAGTACAAAAAATAATCAAGCAAAATTGCAAGGATTATTTCCCTCATACTGCTTGCATCCAATACGGTAGCTCCTTCCATAAAAATCCAACCAATCATAGGTGCATACCAAAGCGGTAATACCACTTGTGCAATTATCACTTCGTTGCTTAGCAACCGCGAATCTGTTCGATACAAACACGTACTTCTTAAAACTGGTGTGTTTCACAATGTTCTAAATTATTGAGCTTATAAATTATGTTGCGGTATTATTAAGCATTGTATCAATGAATTTGTATAACTTTTACATTGCTAAATTGTTGTTATTAGACCTCCGTCTCCGTTTAAATTTATGACACACATTCAGAAAATAAACCAACGCCGACAGGGGGTAGGTATAATCGCCTTTGCCTTGGATACCCAAGCGTCATGTTTGTTTACTCGAACCCTACAATCGAAGCTGTCAATAAACTCGTTCAAAATGAGTCGTTTTGGAAATGTAAACATAGAAAAAATTAATACAGAAATTATTAAATCGTATTCGTGAAATAATCTCGACAAATACCACTCGTGCCGGAAATTTTTCTAAATAATTTTATTCTCAAGCGCTATTATACTCGTGATCTTTCTAGGCAAAATAGCGCTTTCGAAAAAATTATCGATAAAATTTCCGGCACTTGTGATATTACATACGATTATTTTTCAATAAGGTGTGTATTTCCCACGAGCTTATGACTGTCGTTTTCCGCCTTCTCAAACTTCTAATGACGTTATTGATCATTTCTTAAATTCTTAGATACCTATTTGTAAAATAAGCGCCAAATGGAGTGACAAACACAATGGCTGTCTAGACCTAGATAGCGCATAAAACATAAAAAATATATTTAATTTTAAACAATTTCTCTCCTTTCCTTTAAATTTGCCCGTGTGTGTATTATACAGTGTGGATAGAAATTGTGGAATATTGCTTATATTTCTTAAAATATTCCTCATATCAAAAACATGTTTTAAAAAAAGTGTTAGGGGAAACTATTTCCCGTTTAGTGATATCAAGCAATCTTTCGTAGCACAAAAAATGTGGTTGCCATGGTAACCGATTTAATTTTTTTAAATGGCACCATATACGTTTTTTGGTGAAAATTTATACATTGGAACTTTCTGAATACGATACAATACAATTTTATAATAAAATACATAAAATGCATGCATAAAAAAAAATACAAAAAAAATAAGTTTTCTATTATGCTATTGGCAATGTTTATCAAAATAATTATTAACATCAAGTTAGTCATGCCAAAATCAGAACAATGCGAAACTTTCACTAGCTGTGCAACTGTACATTGTTACACTAAACATACTTTTTTACTCAATTTTCTGTGTACTTAAGTACTTAGTATGTTAACCTGTATTCTTTTCGTTTCACTTAATTCAAGCGCCATTATAACTTACTAAGTACTTAAGTACATAGAAAATTGAGTAAAAAAGTACGTTTACTGTAACAATGCACACAATTACAAGCAACTGACAGCTAGTGACAGTTTCCCATTGTTCTGATTTTGGCAGGGCTAACTTGATCTTAATAATATTTTTTTCTTATGCGACCTCATTAAAATTGTATTGTATCGTATTCAGAAAATTCCAATGTATAAATTTTCACCAAAAAAAGTATATGGTGCCATTTAAAAAAATTAAATCGGTTACCATGGCAACCACATTTTTTGTACTACGAAAGATTGCATGTTATCACTAAACGGGAAATAATTTCCCCTAACACTTTTATTAAAACAAGTTTTTCATATGAGGAATATTTTAAGAAATATAAGCAATATTCCACAATTTCTGTCCACACTGTATAGTCCTATAATCGAACTTGCATCCACGACACTTTCAATTATTCTTGACTAGGCCTGAGACAAAATATCGATAAAATCGAAAGTATCGATAATATCGATTTTATCGATACTCGATATTCAATTTCGATAAATCGAAATATCGATATTATCGATTTTATCGATCTTTTAGATTTTATCGATCTTTTCGATTTTCCGATATTTTCGATTTTATCGATATTTTTGATTTTATCGATCTTTTGAAATGGTTTGCAAAAATAAAGGAAATTGCTGCACCTATTGCGTCCAGACTGCGCCCGCAGCAAGCCGATCGGCCTTTTTTTGTCTAGCTTCTTAAATAAAATTGATTATATCGATTTTATCAATAAGATCAATTATATCGATAAGATCGATTTTATCGATAAGTTCGATTTTATCGATAAGATCGATTTTATCAATATGATCGATAAGATCGATTATATCGATAAGATCGATTGTATCGATAAGATCGATTATATCGATAAGATCGATTTTATCGATTTTATCGATTTATAGATTTTATCGATATTTTTTCAGTATCGATTTCCGATACTGAAATTCGGAGATCGAACAGCCCTATTCTTGACTCATACTTTTCAAGTACCTAATAAATCGCCTTCGTCCGCTGTAATGGCGGCAAATTCTCCCGTACACAGTTTTTCTCCATAAATTATGAGTGGGGGCGACATGGTGCATAACAAATGCCGGGCTTAATGAGCACGATTTAGCCGTGCCAGGCAAAGGCGCCACGTGTGGCTCGAATCTCGAGCGAAACAACAACGAATTCTGGGGATTTCTTTGGTATTTGCATTTAGATTGAAGGGGAAAATATACCTACGGGAAAAGGATTTTTTTTGTAGAACATACAATGTATACACTGTGTCCCGGATGAGAATGAACAGCATGGGGATATTGCAAACGGTGAGAGATACGGCAACGGTTAAATGGGGAAAAAGTTGCGCAATTTCGAGGTCAATAAAATGGCACAAACATATTTATAATATCTTTTTTCGTTTTTGAGTTATTTTGAAAAAAGTAAAATTTTGCGTTTTCGATTTTATTTTTTTCTGACGTTGTTATGACAGATAGAAAAAAAAGAAAAGCACTTTCTGACGGCACATTTTAACGGGCCTTAAGATGGCGTTTTTAGATTTGTTCTACAACGTTTCGTTTTTGAGAAACAATCTTCAACTTTATTTTTTTAAATACGGACCTCGATTTTTTTTGCAGATTTTGAAAGCACTTTTCATTGCAAATACCATGATGTATGACACGAAATATTTTTAAATTGTTTTGAGACAATTATTCTGAAAATTCCCTTTTTTCCATTCATTTTTCTCTAATGCGGCCCTGTATTTAATAATAAGAAGTCTAAATATTAATCAGTATTGTCAACAATTTAACTTACAACTTATCTTTCGATTATTGGAGAACCAAAAAAAGGACGGCAAAGACTAATAACAGTCACATGCGATAATAAAAAATAAATAAAAAACCCCACCTAGAAGGCTATGAAACAACGAAACCAACCCCTTGTCATTTGTCATACTGTATCATTTAGTTAACAATTTGTATCATTAGAAATGGAGGGTGCTTTTTCAAATGGGGACAAATTTACCATGTCAGCATGTTATATCTTGCGTCACAGAAATAGTGTAGAGGCCGAACGAATGTATTGCTGCAATTAATAAATAGCAAAAGTTATTGATTTCGTTGGCTTAAAGCTTTCTTCTGACAATTAGAAAAAGAAGAATTTACTCCAAAACACAATGCGACACTGTTCGCTGTACAACAACAGAGGAAAACACTTACCAGACAGGGCCGTATTTAAAAATATTAAGTTTTCGAAGTAAAAATAAACTGTAAATAAATTGTTGTCAATACTGATTAATAATTAGACTTCTTATTATTAAATACAGGGCCGCAATAGAAAAAAATTAATGGAAAAAAAAAGGAATAATCAGTATAATTGTCTCAAAACAATTTAAAAATATTTCGTGTCATACATCATGGTATTTGCAATGAAAAGTGCTTTCAAAATCTGCAAAAAAAAATCCAGGTCCGTATTTAAAAAAATAAAGTTGAAGATGGTTTCACAAAAAGCGAAACGTTGTAGAACAAATATAAAAAAGCCATCTTAAAGCCCGTTAAAAAGTGCCATAAGAAAGTGTTTTTCTTTTTTTTCTATCTGTCATAACAACTTCAGAAAAAAATAAAATCGAAAACGCAAAGTTTTACTTTTTTCAAAATAACTCAAAAACGAAAAAAGATATTAGAAATCTGTTTGTGCCATTTTATTGACCTCGAAATTGCGCAACTTTTTCCCCATTTAACCGTTGCTCTATCTGTCACCGTTTGCAATATCCCCATGCTGTTCATTCTTATCCGGGACACAGTGTATAGTGACAATCGGTTTACTTAAAGTAGGTAGCACGATACAGAGAAAATGTATCGTGGTAGGTACCTACTTGAATGCTTAAAAAATGTGAGTTAGCTATATACCTAGGATTTCTGGGGAGGGAGAGTTGGGACAATAAAGTTATTAGTGTCATATTATTCGCCGATTTTGGGCATTATAGAAATAGCGATTATTTTCTATCTTTTGCCCCCGTAAAATTTTTAGATATCCATAATAATAACAGTATGTCAAATTAGAGGTTTTTTATATATTTGGGTTATGATGTATGTCAAATTAAAGAAAAATGATCACGGGCGGAATGTTAACTGAAACAGTGTATGTCTGGTTGCCTTCGATAAAAAACTTATTGGGCGTAAATATGAATAAAATTATCATATAGTTTAAGTTTTGAGTTAACAGAAATAGCAGCATGAAAATATGACACTAAAAGGATGATAGTGTCATTTCAATTTTAAAATAATTCGAAAGAAAAATGTAAAATATTGCACAATAATTTTGAAGAATCAGTTGCAGCTGCCCGATTATTACAATTAACCAAATACTGGTATGGCAAAAATAATATGGTTTAGCCAGTTTAGCGCGCATGCTAGCAAGAAGTGTAAAAGCTCTGTGAATTATTTCAAATGACTCCAGTATCACAAAATGTTTTGCAGAATTATTATTACAGAAAACACTAGAGAAAACAGCAAAGAAGATGTCCTATAGAATAAATGGATAATAATAACGATAACTAAGTATCTGCATAATGTAATAAGATGCATTTTATCTCGTATTTTAGATTAAAAATTAACTTAGTAGATAAAATAACGAGTTTTGCAAAACTCTATAAAGTAACGAGTTTTGCAAAACTCGTTATTTTATCTACTAAGTAAAACTACACAGCCGTAAACTAGCTATTTATTAAAAATTAACTCCAAATCCTAGTGCACAACCAGAACCGCCAATAAACTATCTATTTTGGATCGTATCCAAAAAGTAGTAGTAATTTATGCAGACCATGCAATCTTCAATAGCTAATAAAATTATTGGAACTGGACAGAAACTAGAGCAGAGGTTACCTACATTGTTCGGATGTGTCCTATATTTTAACAAATTTGCATTTTAATCTTCAATTTTATTACTAAGTGTATTTGTTGGCAAAACTTATAGATTAATTGTGATTTTCATTACACTTTTCACTTTTTACTTTAATGCATAATAATGCAGAAGTTTGTTACGCCCATGGAATCTAAACACAATTATTTTTCATCCACAAGATTGATGTGACTTTTGAAAAATTATTTTTCTGTTAAAAAGTGACATTATTGTCCTAACTCTCCCAATCCAGGAATTCCAGATATACCCACATTACCCACCTCGGTATCCACCAGTTTTTTTTATTGGCCACGAATCTGTTCTTTTCAAAACTCAGCCCCCCCCTGCGCATGAGATTAATCCACTATACCCCGATTACTGTAAGAAGTCCCGATTTTGTCAGATGACATTCTCCACAAAATCCCTAGGAATTTTTTGTTAACCATGGGTATAACATTGGTATATGTGTCTCAACCAGTTAATGACGTCACTCGTTGATTTATGATGTGAAAAGTTACCTAAGTGATACGAAAAAAAGAGCATAATAAAATAAAAACCCTATTGCAATCACGATTATGCCGCTACAAATAAAAATAACTATGACTACAACTCATTTTAATAATAATTTCAAACGTCATGGAAACACACAATCAGCTGCTTTTGGCAGCGTCTAGGGGCGGACTCAGGCAAATTTAGCTTCGGTGTGTCAAAGTGACAGTGAAGGTTTTCAAGATCGTTCAAACTGGTTCGAACATTCGGTAATGAAAATATTCGCGGGTTTTCTACGTTTTGTGAGTTTTACCGTCATCTGAGTTGTTCTTGTTCTTGTTACTTTTCGTATTATTAGTGCAAATGCGGGCTCGTTACTGACCTCAACTTATGACCCGGTTGCATTTTTGCTGCATTGATGCCAACTTAGGATAACGAAATTACCAATTGACAGTCCCAGTAAGGACTTCTTAAAATAATTTGAGTATAGCCGTCACTGAACGGAAAGGAATTTTATCCGTATGGTATAATTTCCAGGGATCGATTCTCTTTATACAGAATTTAAGCACAAAGTGAATCTCGCAAACTCGTATAAACAAGCCAAGAAAACGTGCGGTCGTTAACATCGTCAGCGAACTTGCGACATAAAATGTCAATACAAATTTACAATGTACCGAACCGAATGTGAAATTTACAATGTTCTGATGTGGGAATGTGTCTGGCCATTTTCCAGTTTTAAAGAACGTTTGTGGTTTTGGACTGTGTTTTTTAGTAATATAGAACGTGGAGTTCAACAGTGATCCAGAATAAACTGATTAAAATTCAATTTTAGTTTATAGGTTTTAGGTTGTGTTTATAGTTTCTGACTTATTTAAATCATGCCGTGAACGTGTTCCATTCCCAACTGCAAGGGAAACTACAAAGGCTGTCCTAAGTCCTAAAGTGTCCGCTTTTTCCTTCCTCAAAGACCCCATTTTAAGGAAAAAGTGGGTTATTCCATCAAAAGAGATTTTGTTCCTACCCAGGCTTCCAGGGTAAAAGTGGTTTTGATTTGGACTGTTTGGAAAGTTTTATACCTAACAATTTTACATGATTAAACGTAACCACCTTAAAATCGGGAAGTTTTATGGTTTTATTCATTCGAATTTAGTTGTATCTAGGCACGCAAATAAGAAATAATTGGCATTTTTTATTGTACGAAAATTTTACCGGTAGATATCAAAATGGACCAAAAGCCCTTGAAAATGTGACTTTCACTCTCGTAGATTATTGTCCGTGTTGTAAAACCACGAGTTATATATGTAAACAATCATTTTAAAGTGTTTTTTTTTTACCAAATTTACCAAGTTGACATCTTGAAATTTGAATTTGGGGCCTTAGGTCCACTCTCATTGATCCAAAATGTGGCGAGATATTTAAATGTTGATGCTGATACGACTTTTTTACCACAATAATTAAACTGTTTTGAAAAATCGGGCTTTGCATGAGAGTTTTGGATATTTATATCCTATAGAGCGTAAGAAACAAAAATGTTGCAATTTTGGACAGCTAAGTGGTGCTGCAATAGAAATCGGCATCCATGGCAAACTTGTCGCGCAATATTAAAAGACCTCAAATTGAGCAAAACTATTAATACCTAGCCGTGGAATGTTTATTTTAAGGGACACAGGAAAACTTTTACATTGAAAATTGATGGCACTGAGAAGCTTTATCCATCCACGTAGTCAGATAGTTTCAGCAAATTACACAGGGTCTTCGGCTCTCTTGAGGCTATGAAATTTTTTTTTGTTTATTTCTTATATTATGCGATTTTCTCGCTTATTTTAGGCCGCACAGAAAATACGTAAGAAAACAAAATATGGCAATTTTGGTCAGCGAAACGACTTTAAAGAAGGAATGGGCCTCCATGCCCAACTTTTCGCTCTGTACTAAGAAAACTTAGAATCGACAAAAATTTGCATGGTCTCAACAAGAGAGCCGAAGAGAATTTGCTGAAACTATCTGGCTGGATGGATGAAGCTTCTCAGTGCCATCAATTTTCAAACTAAAAGTTTTCCTCTGTCTCTTAAAATAAACATTCCACGGCTATTAATAGTTTTGCTCAATTTTAGGTTATTTTAATATTGCGAGACAAGGTGGCCATGGATGCCGATTTCTTTTGCAGCACCACTTAGCTGTCCAAAATTGCAACATTTTTGTTTCTTACGCTTTTTTTGTAGGGCGCAAAATAAGCGAGAAAATCGCGGTGGTAGACCTAAAAAAAATCATCCTGTATATATTTTCTAAAATTTATTTGTGGCGTAAACAGATCCATTGAATTTTAATTGGGTTTTTCGCCACCAAACTGGTTAAAAAACAACTTTTTTAAGTTGCCTGGAAAATTAATAAATTCTTTACAGTAAACGAACTAAACTTTGAACTTGTAACTCAAAAAATATCTTCAACAAATTTGTTTCCTGAGCTTTCGGAGAATATATCTTCCTCCTTTCTCAAAGATCATGTCACGTCAAAGTGAAATGACAGATTAATAAATTTCAGGTTAAAATGTCATGACAACAGAAACAATAGCCTAGCCACCTGTCTGATATTGTACTCTGTGTTCTACTATAATTATTTTTACTAACTTATCTTTGAATAAGTGGCAATAATATTTTACTGAATTCCACTGAAAATTCACAGTTGTCTGTATTTCCTAGAATAAATGCTGATTCTTTAATTTTTCGTCTATTTCCTACTTCTTCTTTGAGACTTGGTTTGGAACTATCCCACAAAATCCTATGATTGTTATTACAAGAGTGTTCACATATTTTCGACTTCGAAATTTGATTTTGCGTGATATAATTTTTATGTTCTTTTAAACGAACGTTAAATGGCCTACATTAAATGGTTTCGTTTTAACTAGTATCGATATTAATGTATTTTTGGTTTTAAATACTGTTCTGACATTAAAACAATTGCCTATATGCGTTTTACAGGGGCGTACGGTCCATGAAAGCAAGGGAAGCAGTGCTTCCCCGAAACCAAAACAATGTAAAATGATAAAATGTAATTTTTGCATTTTTAAACAGGAAGCAATTAGTTTAGTTACCTAGGTATATAAAAAACGCTAAAACCTACAATATGTTATGCCTCTAGCAAATGCGGCGTTGACTCAGACTGCTCCCAGGTTCTTTATTTAGTTTAGTTGGTTTTGATATCTGCGTTTGTGCGTCGCGCGCGTCGTATCTCGGGCGATATGGAAGACAATACAATACGGACATGAACATGCAAATACCGTCAACATTGGCTGTCGGGAATGACGTTGAAAATGTTAAAGTTGAACAATTAAGTAAGAGTGTGTGTGGATGTGTAGTGTGTGCCTTAATAATAAAGGGATTTTCAACATTAAACTTTGCGGATAAGCTTCAATTAATTACAAACGGAAGAGCAAAACCCCCTATGAAAAATTTAACCACAAAAATGAATGAACGACTTTTACAGATATCGCTGTTGTTTATTGAGAATATACTTCTCCCGAACATGTTAGAGCATCGATGTTTTTATGATGACGTCATTGACGAATTCGCAAAAAGTGATCGAAGAATCGAATTACATTACAAATAGGTAAGTTTTTAAACATTGCTTCCCTTACTTAAAATGTCACCGCACGCCCCTGGCGTTTTAGCTTATCTGATAGTACAGGAATATAAGGAATAATTAAATTTACTGGTCGGTCCATCAGATTTATTTATCTAATTCTATTAGTATTGTTATTTTGTTGGCAATCCTGAAAAACTTGCTCAATAAATTCAATAGGATAACTATTCTTCTCAAGAACATGTTTTATATGTTTAATTTCCTCCTCAAATTTTGTGTTATTAGAACAAATCTCTTTAGCCCTGTCATACAAACTTTTAATTACTCCTTTTTTTACACTAATATGATGATTGGAATTAAAATGGAGATATCTATTAGTATGTGTTGGTTTTCTATGAACACTTCTATACTGATCTGATTTCAGTATAGAAACATCTAAGGTAATTGATTATTATTTTCAATTTCTAAGGTAAACTTAATAGAAGGTTCTTGCGAGTTTATAAAATTTAATAATGAATTTAAATCATCTACTCCATGTTCCCATATAACAAATATGTCATCTACATATCTCCATCAAACATTAGGTTGGTGAACATATCTAGTCAACTCATTTTGCTCAAAATCTTCCATAAATAAATTGCTTATGAATGGTGATAAAGGAGACCCCATAGTATATATTTTTATTTTTTCAAATGAAAATTTTCAAAATTATCTATTGCCCGGCGAATATAAATCACAATTCCCCAGTCCAGCTGTTGCGAGGCCCACAATACCAGCGTTAACCGGATATTAGCCAGACAGAAACCAGAATTAATTCACCCATTGTTGAACAAATGGAGTGTAACCGTATGGGCCATTAAAGGAAATGCGCCGTCTCATGCGTAGTTTATCATTATCGATCGCCATAACCCGCTTAACAATCGGCCAGTATTTCGTTTCGCGAATTATCGCTGGTAATTCAGCAGGTGTCGCCATAGCCTGCGAAATCGCGCTCAAATGGAATTTTCGGTCCGACAAGTCCTTACACGAAGGGTGCGGTACACGGGGTAAGGGTAGATGTATATAACTGGTGGAATTCTGGGACCAGATGAGCTGCTAACAAAGGCAAGAGCGAAATCTGGCAACTGAGAATATGCGGGAAATTGAAAGGGGACATCATCGAATTGTCAGCAGTGCGAAAACGGAATCGTCGTCGCAACGCGAATTTGAGGAAGGATCCTTTGGGAAATGTGATATTCTTGTTGAGAATAGTTATTTATGTACCAAGGCACTGAAGTTCAACTTTTTATGACTCATGTGGAGTTTAGTTGCTGAGGCCTCTGGCCGAGGCAAATAAACCACATGAGTCATAAAAAGAACTTCAGTGCCGAGGTACATATAATATTTTTCTTGAAATCGAAAAAAAAATGTTTTATTAGGCAAGAAAATAATAATAAGGGATCACCCGTCCACGAACCGACTACGCGCGGCGTTGCTTGACTTTACCGATCGCTCTACCTAGGAGTATAATGATGTACGGCACCTTCTGACAGAAAAACCAAACTGCTGCTTCTTGTGCAGCTTACACAACAAATCTATTGTTTTTCAAATTTACTAAAATATGTATACTGAAGGATTGCGCTTCTATAGGAAACAATTTCGCAATGTGTACGAAAAGTTAAATGAGCCTTTATCGGCCGGGTTTTGAATATTTGGTCACTTTTGACGGGCGATTTCTCCGCGTCTGACGTTTGATGTTTACATCTCGCCAAGGCCTACTTATTGGAAAAATCGTACAATAATGGGCTACATTATTGTACGATTTCTGTGCTTTTAATGACGATTTTGGGACATTTTAATGACGATTTCAAGAAAATATATTTGTTATTATACTTCTTTGAAAACACCTTATTTTCATCTGTTTTAGCAATAATGAAAGATGGGGTTTTTCGGGCTAGCGCACGGAAACAGCGCATGGAAAAACTTTCCGTACGCTAAATAAAAATACCGAATATATGGCTTTAAAATAGCAATATACAGCAAAGTAAACTAAATTTAAGGAACTATATATGCTCTCTGATATTTAACATATACCTATTTTGTATTTTAATTCGTAAGTGCTTCAATATTTAGATACATTTCTGTAATATTTTTGACGTTTTATTCACCTTATCTGACAATAACTAATTTACAACAAAGCACCTTTGAAATAATTTGAGATTAACCATGGAAACGCATCATACATACCAAACACTATATTGTCTGCATTGTTTATTTTTTGTAAATTAAATTTATTATAATATGCCGATAAAATGTTTTAAGTTTCCGTTTTCAAAGAAGTATAATAGAAAATATCGTTCATTACACGTCCAGAAATAGATTTTTCCGTGCTTGCATGACTTCCCGTGTTCGGCTGCGCCTCACACGGGAATTTGTCACGCGCGCGGAAAAATCTTTATTTCCAGACTCATAATGAAATATACTATTAATCACAACCGTACCTACCTGTTATATTCAGATTACTTAAAAAAACGATCGGAAAGTTGAACATTTCCACTCTAGACTGGAAAGTAACTAGGCGCGGCACATTCACAATAATTAACACACATGATGTGTGGTCATTTAAGTGTGCAACATATGGGATTTTTTTTATTAATTGCACAACGAAAATACAAATATTCCCGAAAGTTGGTGCATGTTCGATAATCACATTAAAAAAATTGTACAAGAGTAAAGTACCCTTATTTCAGAAAATTCAGCAAAACGTAATAAAGAAAAGTTGTCTAGAATTAAAGGTTATGCCCAAATACCAAAACATGGCCTCCTAAGAAAAAAAATATTTTTGAAACACATTAATAATTTCCTATAAAAATTGTGTTTTAATATTCACGCTAAACAATTTCATAAATCAATCAAAATTAAATCAGTTTCGCATAACTTTCTTCAAATTCAAGCATATTTGTTAAGTTAACTTAGATTTTCAATTTTTTAGGGAATCTCAAACTTCATGTTTGTTGCAACGATATTAAACAAAACTTTAAAATTTCGCAAAAATTCTTCTAAACCAGCTAAAACATTAGTGATGATAATGTGTATATTAAAAAACTCTCATTTAACGTGAAATTTTTTTATTTTAAATGTGTATTAAGAAACTGTGGAAATTAATTGACGAAAAAGTTATTTTTTCTTAGAGAGCTATGTTTTTGTATTTAGGCATAGGTAATAATTATAAACAACTTTTCTGCTGAATTTTTTGAAATAAGGGTACTTTACGTTTGTGCAATTTTTATATTGTTTGACCTACCCTGTATGCTGTTTAACTTGCAACCATGCTAAGTGCACCTAATATGATTATTGAACATGCATCAACTTTCGGCAATGTCTGTATTTTGGTTGTGCAATTAATAAAAAAAAGTGCTGCCATATGTAGCACACTTACAGGGTGTTTCATCTTAAGTGCGAACACCCCCGTAAAATTTGTATTCTCCATCCGATTTTAGCCGCGTTTCTTTCTAAAAATAGGCCACAAAAAACTCTACGTTGGTGCAAAATTTCAGGTCTTAATGTCAATTTTCAAGGCCTACTACAATTTTTTTTCTAGTAAGAAATGACGAAAACATTTAGCGATTTTTTTATTTAAAATCTGACTCCACAGGGAGTTCCATTCTACAGGGTGTCAAAATTGAGCAAAATAGGAATTTTAAAGGCATCTGGAGAGTCAAGTGTGCCATGGAATCCCGTCAAAACAGATGAATGATCAACAGGACTACTCAAAGTGTTCAAAGATTCAATACAAAAATTTACAGGGTCTTTTTCTCTGGGCGATATGAAAATGTTGAATTTTTATTAAACTTTATATTGGTCAGGAGTGCTCTGGAATCATTGAATAAATATTAATAAATACAAAGCAATTTATTTCTTTACATCATCCAACCAACAAATAAGAACAATTCAAATTGTTGGACCTTTATCAATAAAGTCACTGTCTAGATGATACATTTTCTGTGCGTTTCCTGTTGTGGCACACCAGCCACCTTAACTTATATGGACTTACTGACTGGCAGGCTTCTGTATTTTTTAGACTTAGTTCGTTTGTAATGTCTGGGGTGGTTTTGATATACTCGACTTTTGACCTGTATAAAGTTTAAAAAATTCACATTTCGAGTTGCTACAGAGAAGAACACCTTATATATTTTTTATTGGATCTTTGCACATCGACACTGTGAGTAGTCATAATCAACTGTTTCGAAGTAATTCCATGGCACACTTGACTCGCCAGATGAGTTTAAAATTCCTATTTTGCTCAACTTTCACAGTCTGCAGAATGGAACTCCCTGTATATTTTTTGTTCAAATTTGGAATAAATGGGTTTTTAGGTTGTTCTGATTAACGCTGTGGTGCCAGATTTTAAATAAAAAAATCGCTAAATGGTTTTCGTCATTTTTTTACTAGAAAAAAAAATTGTAGTAGGCCTTGAAAATTTACATTAAGACCTGAAATTTTGCACCAACGTAGAGTTTTTTGTGGCCTATTTTTAGAAAAAAAACGCGGCTAAAATCGGATGGAGAATACAAATTTTACGGGGGTGTTCGCACTTAAGATGAAACACCCTGTAAATGACACACTATATACATATATATATTCTTCCTCCCAGCGTTTAAATTTGGCGGGATATGTCAGATACAAAAGCAGTGTTGCCCAATGTGATTCTCACATTCGCATTGTTATTATTCTAAACTAAAACGAAAGGTTCTCAATTACGATGAAATTTCTAATAAGGTGAAATAATCAATATTAATAAATGTTTGATGCGCTTGGGACCTGCATCGACTGCTCCATAAATAAATGATAAAAAAAACGCGCGAAAATCCCCTAATGGTGATTGATTATACCGGGCGATTAATTGCACGATCGGCTTGGTATTTAATTAGGTATTCTACCCGGTTTGATTAAATTTCCCATTATGTCGCCGAATTTCAATGGGATCGAAGGCTTTTGTGACGCGCGGGCTCATTAAAGGCAGAGAGTCCGGTTTTTCCAAGCCGGATAGCTTTTGGGTTCAGACGCAATGGAGAACGGTTTGACCCAACTCAAATGCAGCAGATGATTTATTTCATGGAAACAGCTAGGTTGCAGTTGTAAACAACATCGATAGATGATCTAGGTATAAGTCTAATTATCTGGGAACATGTGCCTCGGCCATAAAACCGCTTAAAAGAAAATTCATACCGAAATATATGCAAAATGGAAACAGGTGCTATCATTCGCAGTTTTACGGCGGCTATTGTGAGAACAAAATAAAATCTATCTATCTGCGATAGTTAAGTTTAGCAAATTTGTATATTAGTAACTTGGGTTCTAAATCATTTAAAATTCCAAGCTTTCGCTATTAATGTCACGATCTTCTTGAAGGATTTAAAATTATACATCCACTTTGAACTTAGAAACTTTTTTTAGTGTCACCGCTACTGTTACAACTTATATATACAGGGTGTTTCTAAATTATGGTGCCAACGTATTGTGACAGGTAGAAAAGGTCATTTTGAACAAAAAGTTTCCTATAAAAGTTACAGGGTAATAAATGTATAGTTTGAAAAACATCTTTATCACAATAACTTTTACAGAAGTTATGCAATTTAAATAAAGCTTGGTGCAGTTATTTAGTAACTGAAGTGCAACAATTCTGTGTAAAAAATAGCACAATGGGTTTTACACTCATAATTTTTTTGAGGTTATCTTTTTGGTCTCGCAGGTTCATCATTTCAGTGCATCTTTTTATTTTGCAACAAAAGGGTATTCTTGCCTCATAACGATAAAATCAACCGTTTGCGTTGAAATCGGCAAAATGTGCCCCAAAACATTTGTCAACTCCAAAATTCGAAAAATAAAATTTTCAACTACCGCTTTCAAATTTCACAAAATAATTGTACCATTTAAAGTGACAAAAAATTCCCTATGAACTATGTACCAACAATTTTCCGCTTTCAAAATGGAACGGATCTAATAATTCCATAAATCCATATTTCAGGAACACCAGTGATGTTTTACTCAATATCCATTGGACATTTTTTTTTCTAATTTAGAACGTACAATCCAAAACCCATTGTACAACCCCGTCCCCCCGCCTCTGGTCGATGGGAATAAATTGTTTTTACACAAAATTATTGCCCGTCAGTTACTAAAGGACTGCACCAAGTTTCATTCCAATTGTATCTACAACTTCTGTAGAAGTTATTGCCAAAAATATGTTCTTTAAACTGTACTTTTATCACCCTGTAACTTTCTTATTATGCATTTGGACAAAATTCTTTTAGTAGTGTTCCCCGAAACACCAGTTTTGAAATTAAATTATTTAAACGAATAACGAACTTTTAAGATACACTGGCAATTTGGAAAATTTTCGGAAAAATTAGTAAATAGAAAATTGGATAAAGTGCAGCAACGGTGGGCACAGTCGACTCATGGATGGGTGACTGCGATTTTTAAATAATTGTATTTAAAAAACAATACGAATTAAACTAGCTATGCCACTTTTTGCATAATAAAATTAATGAGACCATGTTTCATTTAAATCGCATTCAACTTCTATAAGTTTTTGTGAAAAATATGTTTTTAAACTGTAACTTTATCACCCTTTTCTTATTCGTTTTCAAACCCATGTTTATAAGAAACTTTTTGTTCAAAATTACATTTTCTACCTGTCATGTTACGTTGGCACCATAATTTAGAAACACCCTGTATAAGTACCTACCTAATATAAAATTAAGTTCAACATTTGCCTCGAAAATATTAGGTACCTACTTAATTTAAAATTCAAAAGAAGAATAAAATGAGTAGATCAGCCCATTAAAAACTAAGGTCCATAAAGGTCAAAAAAAAGTTGACAGAAAACTAATTAGATTCTGTTTTCGCTCATGCTTTTGGAACAAATATTTGGCTTAATTTTTCATAGAAACGGTGAAATAAACTACAAAATTAAATTTCCGCATAAAAACACCCCATATCTTTTTATACTGCTTATATTCTAAGATTAACATTTTAACTAAGATTAGTTTTCTTAAATCACCAATAAGTAAATTTAATAATAATAATAATACTCCAAACTAGGAGCGTTAACTGACTTATTAATAAGACTTCTCACGGCTATAGTTTCATCTATTGGAAAGTAGATGGCGCCTATGGTCAACAATGTATTTTGCATTGTATTTTGTCTCCAGGAAGCGCATGGTGACCCAGAGAACTGTCAAAGATGACAGCCGTGAGCAGTCTTTATTAGTACGTCAGTCAACGCTAGGAGTACCAAAAAAGCAACTAAATGCTTGTGCGGGGGAGGGGGGCAATAACTATTATTTAGTCTTCACAATTTGTCCATCGCTCTTGGCCATCAGCGGTGTTTCTTGTGTGCTTGCACAGTTTGCCTCTACCTCGATTCGAACCAAGGTCGATCGAAGGCAGAAAAACATGCAGTCTAAATAGTTAGCAATGCTACGAACATCGCCAGCGCGACGATATGATATATTCCCACTGTTGGATACGGACTCTTTTGCATTTGTATCAAAAATTCAATAACTAGAATATACCGCTCATGGCGCTCCTCCTGTTTGATATGAAAATAATCATATATGAAAGCATATTTTACATTAAAGGGTTTTTGAACATGCATTCCGTACATAAAATTTTGTTATTACAAATTGTACAATAAAACAGTAATTCGGGCCTGATCAAACAGTGGATTATGGTAATGGAGAACGAATAATAGCTGTATATTATTTTTAACCTGGACAAATACATACGGGAGGGACAATTCGGCATTAAATAGACAAAAAAGTCAGAAAATTGTCTTGTCTTTTAAGATACAGATGGTCATTTTTTTTAATTTCTGCTTTTTAGCCTTGTGGGTGTGTGAAATTTTGCAATCGATTATAGACATCTTGTAGGAATTATATTTCTCAGTTTCTCTTCATTTGATCATAATCTGAAATAAATTCCTTTACTAGCGGAAGTCCAGAACCAGATAAGCAACTGTATTAATACTCTTATTTATAAAGTTTGCACGAAATACAAAAATAGTTATTTATGTACCAAGGCACTGAAGTTCGACTTTTTATGACTCATGTGGAATTTAGTTGCCGAGGCCTCTGGCCGAGGCAAATAAACCGCATGAGTCAAAAAAACTTCAGTTCCGAGGTACATATAATTTTTTCTTTGAAATCGGAAAAAAAAATATGTTGTTAGCCAAAAAAGTAATCATAAGGGATAACCCGTCCATGACCAGACTGCGCGTGGCATTGCTTGACTTTGACGATCGCTCTACATAGGTCAAGTATGACGAGGCACGGCGCTTCCCAACAGAAACTCCAAACTGCTGTCTGTTATGCAGCCTCCATGAAAAATAGATTAATATTCAAACCTACTAAAATATTTATATTGAAAGATTGCGCTGCTAAAGGTAACAATTTCACAATGTGTACGAAAAGTTAAATGGGAGAGTAGTGACGTCTCAGCTCATCTGTCAAATATGACATTCCAAATTCAAAATTGGAAATATCGGATTTGCTTTGTAAACAGCCAAAAATGTTATTATGGAAATGTGTTCGTATTGTATTATAGTGCCTTTATGCCAGTTTTTAAAAAGATATAATATTCGTTTTTTCTTACATGATATTCCTTTTAATTGAAATAGTAACCATAAAATTCGGTACAAACTGTATCTTATCATTTTGTTTCGAAATATGAATGGCGCTAATGTAAAAATATTACAACATTGGCACTGGAGTGAACTTACCTTAACATTAAAGGGTCTTTACACCAATATTACGTTATAGATATACAATATTTATTTTAAAAAGTCTTATTTTTATCTTTAATTTTCCGTTGAAATTTATATGTATTGTTATGATTTAGTATAATATATTTTAGGTTATTTGCGGAAAAAATATCGAGTACCGATATGAAGACAAATATTTATAGATAATTAAGAAAAAAAAACGAACATCCTGATCTATTTCTGAAAATTGGCATATTGGCGATTTTTCCCAGTTTTTTAGGTTAAATATCAAATTTAACAGGCATGGGCTGTGAAGTTACGACCTTCTTTAGGCGCAATACTAACTGTACCCAAGATATTCACCAACATAGCCCAAAATCAGATATTGACAAAATAAGCACTGTATATAATATAACGAGTCAATATTGCATTGTTATCCAGTTCTGAGATCTCTTCAAATTTGCAAGTCTATAGCTCTTCGGGAAGTTAGTTTAATTAAATCGATTGCAAAATTTATACCGACCAGACAAACAAACAGAAAAAAAACTGTATGTGTTTATTTAAAACCAATTTTAATATTTCGAAAAATTATTGTTTATTCACAATCATGATGTAATCTGTGTGTGTCTAAAAAAGTTAGAAAACAGGTAATTTTCTTCTACATGTAAGAAAAACACATCAGTCTACCGTTTTTCGGCTAGATTTTAATAGTTTTATTCGTCAATAGCTGCATATGCAACTCGTTTCTGATAAAAAAATGCAACTACTTCGTCGAACGAAAGGAGTACAAAAAATTTATATAAATTGACTTTCAGTTTATAATATCCAATTCCAATTTTTGGTAATAATAGCACGATAATACTGTGGTTGTAATGAAAAGTTTTCCGCCTCGGTACCTACGTAATATTATACTATTTTTTTCTGCATTTTAAATTACAAAATACAAATATATGAATACAGAAAGATGGATTATTTGCACCTGTAATAAATAAAAAAGGTTATTTTTGTGGCATAGCAGGAGTTGAAAAAAATGCGCTCCAGCCAGGATTCGAACCCGGAACTCCTACTGTGGCCGTAACTAAGCTACCGGAGTATACCGATCCGTCTCTAAAAATTTATGGATGTAGTAAAATCCGAAATTCATTTTCAAATACGACGCCCCCATAATTCACTTAAATGACTGCGTTCGGCTGCTGAATACGTGACTGCAGAACTTGTGTCCCCACCTGGGCTTTATACTCAGTCTCTTTATATCCAGTGTAGAATGTTCAAATTATTTTGGTCGTCCACTATAAATAATTATAAATGCGTTGATATTGAAGTTCTTCAGTAAACAACAATGTTTAGGTATTAAAATGTTATGCAAAATATTTGGTTTGCCTCGTGCAAATTTCAACAATAGCTGCGGAAGTCTAGCCTAGATATCTTTGAGTGCAAAACATCTTTAGAAGTAGAACATTTTCAGTTTTCATTTTTTATACAGGCATTGGAAAAGAGTTGGTCCAGGTCATGATCTACAAGTATTAGTCTTCTGTTTTGAAACTGTATTTTTTGGTGAAAGCACACATTATGCTTCTTCTGTATGATCCATGCAATATGTTGAAAGCCGAGCTTGAGGGGGAAATCCTCTACGGAGTGCCGTGGGAAACAACAGAGTGGCGTGCCACCACAGAAAGGCCAAATAAAAAGGGAAATTGGATAATAGCGCCCCAGATAATCGGAAGCGCGGAATCCGATATTAGGCCCGTTTGAATAGAAAAAAGAGGTAGGGGATAATGAGCTTTAACTGGGCGTTGTATGAGATTGTGGACATAAGCTGTGGGCAGTTTGGTTGTGTGTATAATAACTGTTGCCTTAGCGACTCGTAGGTATACAAATTAAAAAAAATAACACTGAAAAGTGGCGATTTCCCAAAATATCCCTTCTTTTGTAGTAACTTAATTTTTTTCCCAAACTTGTATCTACTGCTTTTGTTGTTTTTTCATCTCATTATTTTTTTAAAGGAAATATGTTGAACCCAGAATAAGTTATTAGTGTCTGAATCTTTATGGCTCTTGGATCGTATTTTTTCTCTATCCAGAAATTTATACTCACTTTTTATGGCGGAACTTCTCGAGGAAAAACATAAAACTTTCCTTTCGTTTATATTTCCTATAAAGTTCGAAATTGATGTTTGAGAAGATTCCTTCCATTTCACTGCTAAAATTTGGCCATAAGCATCGATTCTAGTGCCAAATAAAAAGAAAATTATACGATAAACATTAAATAAGAAGTAGGTAGGCACGTTTTTCTTTAATATTATATATATATATATATATATATATATATATATATACTTATATATATATATATACTTATATATATATATATATATCCTTTATCCGCTACAAAAGCTCTAAAACTTACGTAATCTATCGAACGTGGTGCGGCAGACCATTTTCTCAGATCGTTTTCGTGAGTCTCGTTGGTTTGTTAAATGTTCAACGAGTGCGTGTGTAGAAAACAAAAGGTAATTTTTAATGAAGATTCCATCGTACCTTTTGACCATTTCAGTAAGTTAGCAAATAACGGTGCTTGAACATGGCAAGTTTAAATATAATATATAAAATATAACCGAGATACCCTACAAAAGTATCGAAAATGGGACATCCTGTACTGAACACAAACAAACATATGTTCAACAATTTGAACAAATTCGGAGAATACTATCATTATTATATTCGAGATTACTTCACGGGTACTATGGTATTGATATTGCATTATTCATTGTTGACGTAAGTTTTTAATAAAAAAAAAATTTAACAAAAAAGTTAAAACTGACTTCAAAAATTTGCTCGTATGCACACTCCACTAAAAATAAAAAAAAATAAAAAATAACACAGACCTCACATATTTGCCCGTATGCACATTTCAACTAAAATTTTAGAATTATTTTTCTCTTTCTAAATTGAGTTATCTTTGGATTTGGAGACAGTCATGGCATAAGGAATTTAAATCTATTTAGATATGAGTACATCATATCCTACATACATCCTAACTTACTGTCACCTACTCCAAAGATAACTCAATTTAGAAAGAGAAAAATATTTTTAAAATTTTAGTTGAAATGTGCATACAAGCAAATTTGTGAAGTCGGTGTTATTTTTTGTTATATATTTTTTTAATTTTTAGTGGAGTGTGCATACGGGCAAATTTCTGAAGTACGTTTTAATTTTTTTGTTAAAATTTTTTATTTCTTATTTTTTAGTGAATTATCAAGAATTATCGAAATCGGTCCAATATTAAATTCCATCCTCTATTATTTGTCCACCCTTAGGATTGATATTTTTCTCTTCGAATTTAATTTCTCTTCAAATTTAAATGTGACCACCCCTAAGGTAACCCCTTTCTAATAAAATAAGAATCATCCAAATCGGTCCAATATGAACTTTCATCCCCTATTTATCTACCCTTAGGGTTGGATTTTTTTTTAATTTAAATGGGACTACACCTAAGGTACCCCCTTTCCAATAAAGAAAGAATCATCGAAATCGGTCCAATATTAAATTTCATCCTCTATTTTCTACCCTTACTGGTGGAATTTTTTCTTTAAATTTAAATGGGGCCACTCCTAAAGTAATCCATTTCTAATAAAAAGAGAATCATTGAAATCGGTCCAATATGAAATTGCATCCTCTATTTTTCCACATTTAGGGGTGGAATTTTTTCTTCAAATTTAAATGGGTTCATTCTGTAGGTATACCCTTTCAATTAAAAAAAGAATTGTCCAAATCGGTTTATAAATGAAGGAGTTCTGAGGTAACACACATAAAAAAAACATACAACCGAATTAATATAACCTCCTCCTTTTTTGAAGTCGGTTAAAAATGGTTGAAAAACCGTATGCAGGGTCAACCTTAAGTTTGACGGCTCATCTGCTCATGTGACACGCCAAGTTTGAAGAAAATATCTCGTATACTTCTAGAAATACTAAGAAATATGTGTATTTTTCTCCAAACTTCTACGCTTTGTATAAAAAAAACTACGGCCCGTAGGAGAAAAAAATATATGAAGAAGTGCCCTCATTTTGACTCCAAGAATACGTGGTTTCATTTTTGACCATCAGTTTAGTTACACCCTGTACATTACGTTAAAATCTAAATAAAAAGAAGGTATGTTACATGTGGAAGAGAACTGTCAGTAAAACAAACACTAAACGCTCTTAAAATCTATACCAAGCATATGGCCGACTCAAGATACTTACCGGTTAGAGCAATGTTGCCAGTTATTGTACACGATTTTTAAACGTTTACGGTTCTACCCTACTTTAGAATACGTCGTTATAGCTACTGTTTGGCCCCGGAATCCGTTACGTCTCCAGAAAAACCCGCTTGAATCCGCCACGAGAGCCGTAAAACTTACGCAATCTGTCGAACGTGGCGCGGTTCCGCCGTTTTCGCGGGTCGCTAAGGTTAAAAACGTCGTGGCAGCGGGTGTGCGTGTGTGTGGAGGGGGGGTCCGCGCTGCACCGAGATCTGCTCCGGCGGCGGGCAGAGGGATGCTGCCTCCGGGGGGGCGGCGCACGCGCGCTCGGGCCCGCCTCGCCGGCCGTGCAGGGCAGCTGGCGAGGGGCAGACGGGCGGGGGCGGCGCGCGGGGGCGGCGGGAGAGATGGGGGACGGGCGGGGACGGTGCCCACGCTCGCAACGGAGGCGGCTCTGTTTTGATTTTTTTTTTGAAAAAGGAATGTGAGGTGCCCCGTAGATACCAACCAATTTTCTTATTTTATTTTATCAAATAATTCGATGCAATAATATCTTGTTTCAAATTCATCGGGTTAGGGACCAAGCCGCCGAATATCGGGTAATAAATTTAATCGAAAAACCATGTTGTCTATATTAAGCAAGTACCGAAACCCCAGGAGGAATCTGCCAGGGTTATTACGGTTCCCCGAAAAACATGCTCCAAACCCACGTTTGTTTATAATATTCTATCCGCCGACAAACACGCGAGCGTCTAACGAACACCTGCAGACTCCCGAATCACGGCGAAAACAATGTCCCCATCTGATATAAAAGAGGCTTACTCCCAAGACAATGCAGTCGTCGCCGACCACCACTTGTAGGGCGAAGTTCTGCCCGAGAAATCGGCGAGCGGCCGATGCGTCAGCCATGAGAAGAAGCCGTAGAAGATCCCGAGTTGCAGAGAGAAGTTAGTTAGGCAATTAAAGCGGACCAGTCATAAATAAGGATATTGTTACAAGGATATTGTTAACCACAAGATTTTTTCTGGTAACTACTCTTAGAAGATACGGTGAATAAATAAATGTGCTTATATGTTTCTTATTCGCGTATAATGTAATGCTGAAAATAATATTAGATTATACGTATCTACACTCAAAAATTAAATTAACCAGGTGGTGTGACGAAGTACTGCCCGAGACATCATCCAGTGTCTGCCGCCTAGCCTGCTATAGAATCAACACCAGAACCGGCCTTAGTACAGTTGCTGCCCGTTAAACTGACCAAAAAGTAAGCGATTGAATTTTGTTTTGTTGGGTTTTGTCGACTGAGTTGCCTTTCTCTTTCTAGTTAATTCATTTATTTGATTTTATTTTATTTAGAAAGCTAGTAGTGTTTATTTGAGGTATCGAAAATGATGGTTATATTTTTTATATTTTAAAACAGTGTCGTTACAGTTCTGAATATTTTACGCTAAATTTTGGGTATTTTGAAATGCTATTTTGTGCCAATTTCGAATCATTTTTAAGAACTTACAGATGTTTATTATCGTTAGTTGATCAGGCTAACTAACTTGTGTGCCAATAATTTGGATATTATTCTTGGAATATTTTGAGCTATATTCACGTACTATTTCTGCAGGTTTTGTTATCAGTTTATTCTATAAGCTAGTATTGTTCGCCACCTAGGTTTGAAACCAGTTACTAAAATTTATAGATAATTATTTTGCCCTTAACCTTTTATTTTCGATTCTTTTCTGCTATATTTACTTAGGAATATTTTAATAATTCAATTGTACACATTTGTGCATTCTCAAGTCATTTTGCTGTAGTTCGTAACTGTAATAGTTATACGCCATAGGCGTACCATTTACTTTTTCAATATATGTATTAAAATTCCCCGTTGTTTCCGTTCATCCTTAGACTCACACCAAAAATAAATTAACTTATGAGCCACCTTATACATACCGCTCGACCAACTAACATCTAATATAAAGGTGGGCACCATAAATGGTCAAAAAATAACTTTTAAAAACAGCCGGCCTGCATAGGTCCGTATTTAAGAAATATGTAGTCGACCAAATGACAAAAGAACGTGGCACGATTGGGCGGCGACTGCCGCCATACCTTTGTGAGCTTATCCCCATAGAGCTTATACAGGGTTTCCCAACGGAAATTTGACCCCCCCCCCCCCAAAATTAGAAAACCGAAAAATATTTGAAAATTCGCCGAGACCCGTCGATTTTTGTTGTTGGGGGGAGCTTTACTGACAGTCAAGCCAATCCTATATATTCATCCCCCTAATCCCTACCAACCCCAACTTTAAAATTTCAAATGGAACTACCCCCATTGTGGGGCATTATTTTAAAGCCCTTTTAATTGCGAATGCAGTGATGCGTCGTTTTTAGAAATCTGTTGAGATTTGACAGAATTATTGGCTAATAACGGAGAGTTGACAATCCACTGTACCCGTTTAGTAATTTCTTACACAAATGCTCGCCACTAATAAGTTTTTTTATCTACTACAGACGACCAAATTACCTAGTTTTTATTGACGTGTCGATCAGTTTACAAAAAAGTCACAAATGAAAAAGCTGAAGCAAAACAAAAAGGTTCGTACGAATTCAAACCTTATATCTATCTTTTTAAAATAACAAAAAATCACTCTCATAAAAAAAGTCCCGTTTTTTTCTTGTAACCACGAAACCGTTAATTTCAGCCTGCTATTGAAAGTGTAAACGTGTTTTTGAAATGGTTTATTCTATCGCGGAAAGGTTAGAAATATTTGCAATTCGTGCTACAGCGCAATCGCATTATTTCGATGACAAATTGCAACAATGTTTACCCTTTCCGCGATAGGATAAACCATTTCTAAAATACGTTTCCACTTTCAATAGCAGGCTGAAACTAACGATTTCGTGGTTAGCAGCAAAAAACGGGACCTTTTTTTGTGACAGTGGCTTTTTGTTAAATATTTTAAAAATATACAATATAAGCGTTGAGTTGACTGACGTATTTATAAAGACTTCTCACGGCTATAGCATCATGTTCTGGAAAACAGATTGCTCTGATGGCTAACAATGTGTTTTGCATTGTATTTTGTCTCCGGAAAGCGCATGGTGAGCCAAAAATGTGTCAGACGTGACAGCCGTGAGCAGTCTTTAATAATATATTAGTCAACGATATAATCTTTGAATTCGTATGAACTTTTTTGTTTTTCTTCAGCTTTTTCATTTGTGACTTTTTTGTAAACTGATCGACACGTCAATAAAAACTGGTCGTGTGTAGTAGATAAAAAACTTATTAGTGGCGGGCATTTGTGTAGAAATTACTACGCGTACAGTGGATTGTCAACTTTCCGTTTTTAGCCAATAATTCTGTCAAATCCCAACTGAATTCTAAAAACGATACAACACTGTATTCGGAATAACAATGGGGCTAGTTCCATTTGAAATTTTAAAGTTGGAGTTGGTAGGGATTAAGGGAATGAACATACCGGGTTGGCATGACTGTCAAAAAAACTCCCCCCAACAACAAAAATCGACGGGTCTCGGCGAATTTTCAAATATTTTTCGATTTTCTAATTTTTTGGGGGGGTTAAATTTTCGTTGGGAAACCCTGTATAATATGGGCCCAAATGAAAGGACATGTTTCGAGACATAACACTACTTATAAGGTTAAGGGTGTATCTACGGCAGCTGATGATCAATTTACTGGGCATTATTACTGCAGAAAGTTGGCGAAATGCGATAGAACATGTTATTGCGGAAGAAAATAAAATGGGGAATCTTGATGAATTGATTGACGGACACTCTGGAAATTGATCCTCTTTTTATTGCCTTAGAACACGTCGACTCTTCCGAATTTCCGAAGACGATTTTTTATATTTTGAATTGTAATATTATTTTAATAAATAAAATTATCTATTTGAAATTGTAGTGCCAACATTATTATAAATATCACATACTTTGTTTTATTAATGTTTCAAAATTTAATATGTTTGCAAAATTGTTCGGTTGGTTTTAGGAACAAGTAATAACGATAATAAATGAATAAACTTTTTATTTTTTACCTGACTCCAAACCATTTTGCATGTGACTAACAATGTCCTGATTTTACTTGCAACAAATTAACTATACCCGACCCTCCGCCTAGGGCCTACAATTTCCTTTATATCATTTCATATTTTTAGCATTTGATTTCCTAACATGATTTGGAGATTATAATCTCCAAATCACGTTAGGAAATAAGGGGTGATGGGAACAACGCAGACACATACATTAAACACACAGACAATTATAATTATATAAATTATATTTTTCCTTATTTTCATTTTCAATCTGCACAAATAACTATAAAAAAATAATCCGTCTTTAGCACCACGTGACATGAAGTAAGTTTCAAATCGGTACGTCAAATGGGATTATATCTTTTTACATTATAGCACAGACTTACTGTAGATCTGTGGTGATAGCACAATAATTATATTATAACAATATAACAATTAGGATCGCCAACCTTTGATGAAGTCCAGGCAAAATATCATCCGACGTCCATTACAGTCTTTTACTCGTAGTCATTCTACGTCAGGTACCTAGTATAAAACCACACAGGATGGTATGTAATAAAGCGATTCCTGAATAACGCTAAAGAAAAATAAACTTTAAAATTATCTGTTATCATAACAATCGGCTACAACAGAGCCCTCGCGGGCTGAAAATAAGCTGAGTCGAAGTTACTCGAAGCGCAGGAGTCTGACCTTTTTTCAGAGAGTCAGGCTACTGTAGATACTGTGGTTATAGTATCATGACCTAGCATCATACGGTAGCCACTGTCAGTATCAGAAGATTCACCTTTTAACAATACAGTGTCGCAACGTTTAATATTTTTTGTCTGAGTTTATTGACGAGTTCCTATATTGAAGAACTCGTTGATTACGTTTGAAGCTCTCCCCTTTTCTGTTAAAAATTTAGTTTCCAAATTTACCAAGCACCTAGCTCTGGCTGTCGAAATCAAATAAAAACGAATGCCCTGAAATTTCCGAGACCAATTTCGAGGAAATATTATCATATTCCGGACACAATTTCCTACTTTCGAGCAACCATAATTGATTTAACGAATTTCCCGGGCATGTCAGCTTATTAAACTATACGGAGCAACGAGAAGTTTGCCCTCTACGTAGCGCGAGGCTTTAGGGGTTTATCTAGGGTTGAGTGGGTTTTTACATATTGAAAAATAAAATTGAACATTAAAATGCAAATTTGTTGAAATTAATGCATTAAATTTAGATGTACAACTTTAAAACTGTACAAATCCGTAAAATCTTCATTTTTGGAGCTAATCGCCTAAACTTTTTTTTGTTTGAAAGGCCTTCAAAAACCGCTTCTTTTTACCTTCCCGCCATTTTCAAAATGCAAATACAGGGCTGGCTGCGATTTTTTTATACTCCCGATTTTCACGAAAACTATTTAGCGATTTTTTTATTTAAAATCTGACCCCACAACGTTAATCAGAACACCCCAAAACTCCTATATACCAAATTTTAACAAAAAATATACAGGGAGTTCCATTCTGCAGGGTTTCAAAGTTGAGCAAAATAGGAATTTTAAAGACATCTGGCGAGTCAAGTGTGCCATAGAATCCCTTCAAAATAGTTGAATGGTCAATAGGACCACTCAAGGTGTTGGTGTGCAAAGGTCAGATAGGAAATATACAGAGTGTTCTTATCTGTGCCATCTCAAATTACCGAATTTTTGGAACTTTATACGGGTCAAAAATCGAGTATATCAAAACCGCTCCATACACTATAAACGAACTAAATCTAAAAATACAGAAGCCTGCCAGTCAGTAAGTCCATATCAGTTAAGGTGGCTGGTGTGCCCCAACAGGAAAGGCACAGAAAATTTATCATCTTAGACAGTGACTTTGTTGACAAAGGTCCAATAATTTAAGTTGTTTTTATTTGCTGATTGGCATTTTATAAAGAACTAAATTACTTTTGTGTTTATTAATATTTTTCAATGATTCCAAAGCACTTCTGACCAGTATAAAGTTTTATAAAAATTCAGAATTTTGAGATGGCTCAGAGAAAAATACCCTGTATATTTTTGTAATAAATCTTTTTCACACCAACATTTTGAGTGGTCCTCTTGACCATTTAACTGTTTTGAAGGGATTCTATGGCACACTTGACTCGCCAGATGTCTCTAAAATTCCTATTTTGCTCAACTTTGACACCCTGCAGAATGGAACTCCCTGTATAGTTTTTGTTAAAATTTGGTATATAGGGGTTTTGGGGTGATCTGATAAACGTTGTAGAGTCAGATTTTAAATAAAAAAAATCGCTAAATGGTTTTTGTGAAAATCGGGTGTATAAAAAAATGACAGCCGGCCCTGGATTTGCATTTTGAAAATGGCAGGAAGGTTAGAAGAAGCGGCTTTTGAAGTTTTTTCAAACAAAAAAAGTTTATGCGATTATCTCCAAAAATGAAGATTTTACGGATTTGTACAGTTTTAAAGTTGGACACCCTGTATATAAGATAGTCTAGAACACATCCGAACAATGTCTTCTAATGTAGGTACCCTCTGCTCTAGTTTCTGTTCATTTCCAATAATTTTATCAGCTATTAAATATTTCATGGTCTGCATAAATTACTACTACTTTTTACATATAATCCAAAATACATAATTTTTAATCTAAAATACGAGATAACCATTTATTCGATAGGACATCTTCATTGATCTTTTCTCTAGTGTTTTGTGTAATAACAATTCTACAGAACATTTTGTGATACTGGAGTCATTTGAAATAATTCACAGAACTTTTACACTTCTTGCTAGAATGCATGCGAGGTAAACGTGCTAAACGTGCTAAACCATAATCTACCTATTAGATTCGTCATACCAATTAAGTATTTGGTTATTTCTAATAACTAATGCTTGAAAACTAATGTGCAATATTTTACATTTTCTTTTGAATTGTTACTTTAAAGTTGAAATGAACAGTGTTATTCTGTTAGTGTCATATTTTCATGCTGCTATGTTTGACAACTCAAAACTTCATTCGAACTGTCATTCATATTTACCATATCCATATTATCTATATAACCAGACATACACTGTTTCAGTTTTCTATTTAAAACAAGCTCCGCCTCTGATTTCCCATCATTTCTCTTCAATTTGACATAGATCATAACTTAAATACAAAAAACCTGTAATATTACATACAGTTTCTATGAAAATCTAAAATTTTTGCGGGGGCAAACGATAGAAAATAATCGAGCTATCTCTAGAATGCCCAAAATCGGCGAATAATGACACTAATGACTTTAATGTCCCAACTCTCCATATCCAGGAATCCTAACTATCACAATATTGGTGATACCATTAGGGGTAATATCGTATGTAATAACACAAGTGCCGGAAATTGTATCGATAATTTTTTCGAAAGAGCTATTTTGCCTAGAAAGATCACGAGTATAAATTATAGGTATATACGTTTACATTTCCAAAACGACTCATTTTGAACGAGTTTATTAACAGCTTCGACTGTATAGCGTTTGAGTAAACAAACATGACGCTGTTAGCGTTGGTTTATTTTCTGAATGTGTATCACAAATTTAAACGGAGGCGGAGGTCTAATAACAACAATTTAGCAATGTAAAAGTTATATAAATTCATTGATGCAATGCTTAATTGCTCAAAATAATTTATAAACTGCACTATTTAGAACAGTGTAAGACACACCAATTTTAAGAAGTAGGTAGATACGTGTTTGTATCGAACAGATTCGCGGTTGCTAAGCAACGAAGTGATAATTCCACAAGTGGTATTACCGCTTTGGTTTTGCACAAGTGCAATTATGGCTAGCAAATTCATATGATTGGTTGAATTTTTAATATTTTTGGAAAGAGCTACCTTATTGGATGCAAGCAGTATGAGGGAAATAATCGTAAATAAAATCTCTAGTGACGGAAATTTTATCGATAAATTTTTCGAATGCTCTATTTTGCCTAGAAAGATCACGAGTATAAATTGGTGTCTCTATTTAAAAAAATAAAAGGCGAATATTTACGAGTGTGTGCGTGCTTAAAGCAAAATAACGCTTGACAAAAATTTATAGAAAGATATCGAAAAATGTCATCACGAAAAGTTGTTCGAAATAACCTTCTAACTTCCGATTTCAAGTTGACTTTGAAAACGAACCCATGGTATCTACAACATATTATGTTGAAATCAGGCCGGAAATTACCCGGAAATTCATTCCTTCGAATCCCCAAGAATTCACACTTTTCGTTAAATGTACCTAGTCCACTCGACTGCGCTGAGGAATTTAATCAAACTAGAAGTCACCTTACCCAGTCTCTCCAGAAATAAATTCTTTCCATGTCCTCCAGACGTGTGTGTTAAAAAACATAGACAACTATAGTTTGTCTAGCAAGTTATCTAAGTGACATATCCTCGAGTTAGATAAGAAAAGGCTTATTCGGCGTTTTGATCTTCCCCAAAACAATTTTTTTTGCCCACGGATTCATGTTTAATTCAGAGGCGCTACAGACCACGCTCATTCCGAATTTCCTCCGTGAATGTCCGGGCAAATATGAAGGCCCCCGGATACGTGTTTACCTTGTAAATTATCGCGAGAGTGTTTTTGGAAGATAGAGTCGCACGGCGAATTTTAGAGGCATCGATTCTCCATTGCATTTCCCTGATGTACGTGATCTCCTATAATGGGTCACAGGATGTAACAGTCGTTTGGCTTATTTGCTTTTGAGATTGGTGGGGCGTTCGATTTGAACATTAATTATGTTGACATACATCATCAGTTCCTTAAGAGGGGGTTGCCGACAGCGAAAGTGACGTTAGATTTCGTATTTTTGTAAGTTGTATAGCATAAAATCTAATAACATTTTACCTGGCAACAATTTGGTACAAACATATCTGTCTTCATTTTAATCATAAGGTCTTAAAAGCATAAGTATGCACTGGAATTATTATTTTTCCCAAGGTTTTCATAACCTATAAATAAAACACTGCTTGTAAGACCTTATGATTAAAATGAAGACAGATATGTTTGTACCAAATTATTGCCAGGTAAAATGTTATTAGATTTTATGCTATATAACTTAAAAAAATACGAAATCTAACGTCAGTTTTATTTATAGGTTATGAAAACCTTGGGAAAAATAATAATTCCAGTGCATACTTATGCTTTTAAGATCTTATGATTAAAATGAAGACAGAGATGTTTGTAGTAAATTTTTGCCAGGTAAAATGTTATTAGATTTTATAACGGGCGTAGCCAAGGGGGGGGGGGTTTCGGGGGTTCAAACCCCCCCCCCCCCCCCCCCCCGAAATAAGCAAAATATTACCTAATATTATACCGAAAAAATACGAGGAGTGAAGAGTTAAATTATTATTACGTTTGAATATATTATGTAGTAATAGTAGCGCCTAGCGCCATCTTTTGGCGAGAGGCAGACGCAGTTGCAGCCGAACTATTTTGTATTGTAGGGACACTTTGCGTTGTTTCTCGATTATTCGCCACGCCCCTAGGTCGAAATGAGCGGAACTTTGTGGAAGTTCGTGGAAGTTTCTGGACGGCTACTGGGCTGCTATATAAGCGGCGCCGCGGCGCGTGACCGCGCTTACGGCAGTATTGTTCCATGCGAACTCGAAGCGAATAAAAGTGAAAAGTGGTGAACGAATAGTGAAGAGAATTAAGTGTACCGTGTAAGTGAGTAATTTTAGTGCACTGTTATTCGATGACCTTGTTAAGGATAGATACGTGAATCATTGGAGGGGAAAAAATGAAGGGTGATAAACCTAAAGGTATGGACTACTGGAAAAAGTGGTGTAGTCAAGGTCAAGGGGTTTCTAATAAAGAAACAAATTTGGATTTAGCTATCAAAGCTTCAGCTACCTTGCATGCTGATAAGAAGACTGCCTACCCCGAAATCTAGTTTGGAATGCCTAGATATGTGCGATAAAAACCTTTATCCTAATATTTACACATTACTACAAATCTTGGCTACCATTCCTGTATCCACTGCTACCCCAGAAAGGTCTTTCTCGAGCCTAAGGAGACTGAAAAACTATTTACGAAACACTACAAGTGAAAACAGACTTAATGGTTTGGCTCTAATGAACATTCACTATGGAACAGAAATTCATGCAGATGAAGTAGTGGATATATTTAAAAGAAAAAGCCGAAGATTTCTTCTTTAATGGTTTTAGATTTAGCGCAGAGGAACGAAATTAATTTATCCATTTCATTTAAAGTTAAGAACTTTATAAATATGTCGTAGTTTTTCGGGTGAATATATAGATATTAAATTTCATGTAAGTATATTTTTGTTGTTTTATTTACTTCTCAAACTAAACCCCCCCCCCAAACTAAATCCTGGCTACGCCCGTGGATTTTATGCTATAGGTACAACTTAAAAAAATACGAAATCTAACGTCACTTCGCTGTCGGCAACCCCCTCTTAAATAAACACCCGTCACTGCTCGGTTTCTGTAGACCTACATAGTAAAAAACAATCGTATTATTTCCTTACTTGTGTTGAAAAATTATTGTATAGTTCTTGAGATGTTTAATGACAATTAACGATTTTTTTATGTCATATTTGGTATGTTATGTTATGTTTCTAATTATGGTATGTTATGTTATGTCTAATTATTTATCATACATCTGTGAATATGCTCTATACTGTCCCCTACAAGTGCATAAGACCATTTTCTAAACACACACAAAATATCATCAAAATCGTGCAGCGCATCCATAATTAGTAATATCTATATTTCCCCAGTGTCCCCAAAGTGGTCTGATAAGACAAAATGGATAATAAATAATGTCAATAACTATTACCAAAGAAAATACTTGCTGAGTACTAGTATTTTCTTTGCTCTTACCAAAAAACCTGTACAAACACACAGTGTCAATTTTTGAGGTTTCATTTACTTTTATGAAAATAGATTTAACATGGAAATTAACTGGCATATTGTGGATATTCAATTTAGTGGTGTTTATTTACTCTCAAACAAATAGAAATTTAAAGTTTTTGCGGACGGTTAAAACGGAAATCCATCAATGTTTTAATTTATTGCAACAGTGATTAATATTATTTGTTAATCTATTAAAAAAGAATTTAAAAACCGCTGATGGAATTACTACCTACTTCCACATAGCTTTTTTTAAATCCATTACATATTAAATATTTCACAAATTTTAAAACAATATTTTTAATTAAGGACAGTAGGTACGTCTCTCTACAATCGTAGAGAATGTCATAGGAATGCTGTCAGATGATGTACTTAGTTGGTTAGTTAGTTATATATTAATTAATTTTTAATTTTTTTAGATCCGACACCACTATTCCATATTACCCCCCGCTTTTGATTTACTTGAACAATGTGTCATTTCTTAAGTTACCTATTTTACCTATTTCACGACATTAGGTACTGATCAAAACTACTTATTGCAATATATAAGCAATAGACATGAGCGTAATATACACAAAAATGAATAAATGATTTGGATCATAAATAAGTATTTTCTAAAGAAATAAAATGGTATTCGATATTCCCCGATTTTACTCTAAACTCTATTCAAACTAAACGCAAGTGAAACATAAACAAAAATTGTTGCATGGCTAGCACGAGATCGGCTTGCTATTGGCCGGCAGGCGAGTTCAGCGCGTCGTTATTTATTACAGAGGTGTATTGAGTTGCAAGTGGACTTTTAATTTTTTCCGATATAATTCTTTCGCTGTTTATTAATTGTTGGACCTACGATTTGTGTTAATAGTAGAAATTTGCAGGTAAGTGAATGACTAGGTGTGTCATAAAAGTTTGTTTTTAAAGTTAGAGATCGTCCTTAATGCGGGCAATGCGGCCCTGCCCCGTATTAGTCCTCAGAATTGTTCACGTGTTTCCATCGTGTAAATGTTTACGCCCAACTTGCATTTTGATTGAATAGAGTTTAGTATTTGGCAGTGAGCGCAGATAAGCAATAATCTGAGTCATCTTTCATCTTCTAATCACATCAAAACTTACTGAATTCAACTTTCCAACAAGGTGTTTTCGGTTTCCCAATTGAACGAAATTATTTGATAAGAATTTCTAGAAACTTGTTCCTAACTTCACACAACGCAATTCCGCGCGTTCATCAAATATATTGCACAACTAAGATGTATCTCTCCAAAAGCGCTACACATTTTCGAATTCGGAGAATAAAATAAATAAGCTACTTTTAACCTGGTTATTTTGCATTTAATAGTTATTATTTTTAGCAAATGTTGACAAGGACAAGGATGATACGTTAGGATTTCCAAATAAATAGTTTTCACTTTACTGCTTGCAAAATGTTTATTTTCCTTACCAAGGAAATAAATTGAGATCTATAAAGTAGGTATGACCCAATCCTAACTGTTCACAGGAGTTAGATCTTACGATTTAAAAATAAATACTATACCTAAATACATTAGCAAATTGCAAAATCAAGTAGATTTGTAAAGTTTTATACTAAGAAATGTTCCAATCATTGAATATGATTCATAGTTGAATATGTGTAGAAGAATATTTTTATTAATGGGTACAACAAAACTAATGTCAAACGTAAATTCTAAAAAATAAAAAGTAACAACGGTTTAAAAATGTTAAATTTCTAAGTTGTTTTGAAGTTGTTTTTTATCCACATTTAGAGGGACCAGACCCGGGAGGGGACAACGTTTTCTCTCGCAGGTGCTCCCCTATATCGATTTTAACTTTTCATATCCCCCACAAAATATATGCCCATCGACGACCCAATAAGGAGATGCCGACAAGTCGAAAAATGTTTTGCCGCCTCCAATGCGGACCTAGACGCAAAAAATTCAGATGTTAAATCGAATAAACTTTGCGAGGGGAGAGGGTTCACTCTGGCCCGTCACTATCAATATATGTTATCTTGCGGGGTATAGGTAGTTCAAGCGTGTATTAAGACTGGAAATAAAACGTCATCAAAAGTATGTTCGATTTCGATTGCCTGTATCAAGAGAATTAGAATGGAAAGTAGCTGCAAAAATTAGTGAATTTGAAAGGTATACAAATGTATTCGTGGCTTGAATAGTAATAAATTTAATAGGTTGTTTTATTGGGAATGAAGCCAATTATTTTACTAGTGAAGAAGACTGCGAAAGCTATCACAAATAAAAAGTATATAAGTATTATTTTCCCTAGGTAGTGACTTGGGGTCCAAATACTCCCAATATTTTCTTTTCTTATCACCACAAAATATCCATCAGTGGTTATAGGCCAGGGAAAATAGAATTTGACCTAGAAAAAAATATTAACTGCAATTTTGTTTTACCATATCAAAGGTATAAGTAAATACGTTGGTAGAAACCAAAAATTAAACATATTGAAAAAACGGAACTTTGAGTTACCTCAAAAAAACACCTATTTTATTAGCAATTTCGAGCAAAAATGTTAACTGGATTTTTTTAGACTCTTTAGGTCAAAAACTTTCCTTGCTAACATATATTAAGAAATTAAACATTTTAAGAATATGTAAGTAACTTAGATCGACAAAGAGGGATAAAAATCGGATTATTTTCTATTTCGGCAAAAGCAAAAATATTAACTACGTTTTTATTGCAGATGATCATTCCCTTTTACAAATAGAATGTAACTTATACAAAATTAAACATTTATCTTTCGAAAATATTAACTGTTTTTTTTTGTTTACCTTTTTACAATATAACTATAATGAATCATATGCAGCGAAATTAAACATTTATTTACGGCGCATATAGGTCAACTGTCACTTGTAATTTCTTTAGGAAAGCAAAAATATTAACTGTTTTTTTTTGTTTAACTTTTTACAATATAACTATATTAAATCACATATAGCGAAATTAAACATTTATTTACGGCGCATGTAGGTCAACTGTTATTTGTCATTTCAAAATACTTCCGTTACCAATACCAATACCAATACCAAGACTTAGTATCCACTTACAAAGTTTAAGTTTAAAATATTAACTGTTTTTTTTTGTTTACCTTTTTACAATATAACTATAATGAATCATATGCAGCGAAATTAAACATTTATTTACGGCGCATATAGGTCAACTGTCACTTGTAATTTCTTTAGGAAAGCAAAAATATTAACTGTTTTTTTTTTGTTTAACTTTTTACAATATAACTATATTAAATCACATATAGCGAAATTAAACATTTATTTACGGCGCATGTAGGTCAACTGTTATTTGTCATTTCAAAATACTTCCGTTACCAATACCAATACCAATACCAAGACTTAGTATCCACTTACAAAGTTTAACAAAAATTAGCCAGTTAATAATTTTGCTCTCAAAGACAGCTTCAAATTTCTTTAAAATGCGATTTCCGGCGAAACAATATGTTTAATTTCAGAACAAACTGTTAATACTTGATTTTTAAGGTAATTATAAATAACAAAAACGCAGTTAATATTTTTGCCCAACAAAATATTACGCAAAATGTCATTTTTACATTATTCGGATACTTGCGCAAACGTAATCTGTTTAATTTATCAATCTCAACTTTATATACCTTACGTACTAATAATATTTATGCCGTTTTTATTACCACAAGAAAATGTATTTTTCCAAAAAACGCCCACACGCGTATATTTATTTTGTATAAAAAACAATTCTGGCGTTCATTTATTACCAATATTTTGTGATGGCATTATAAAAATGCGGTTATGAATTTTGTCTAGATTTCGTTATTTTTTACCGTAATTTCCCTGGCCTATTAGTGTTTCTAGAGATACAATGTTTCTCTGAATCTGAAATCTTACATTTTTGAAATGTAGGTATGTCCTCTAAAAGCCCCATTCTCACACTATCAACTCCCAACTGCTGTACACAGTTTAATACTGTAAGTTATTGACATATAATCGGAACCAATTCATCAATTCTGAAATCCCCATCCCCATACTAACTAGGCAATTTATAACAGTCTGTGTATCATGTATGCGAATTCAGATATAAACTAGATAACTTCCGTGATTTGCGACTGTTTGGGATTAGATTTGAGAGAGTCAATCACGACTGCTCTAGGCACAGATGCAGATTTGATGAGAACTCTAAATCGATGAACTTAATAGAGTAACGCTCAAACCAAGGTTATGATTCTATGACACCAAATTTATTTTTAAAATTCGAGATAGTATCTAAAATAGAGCTGCAAAAGCATTATGAATTTTGGTATTAAATTTTGCAGAGTTGGCATCGGAAAACTATTCAGGTCACGTAGAGCTACGACCTTCTGGCTGCATGGAGGAAAGAACCGGTTATGGGGATATTGAAACCTACAGTGGAATAAGAAGTAGAAAGAGAACCCTTTATAAAATTTAATTTTTTCAACTGACGAAAAACGCGAATAGAATGAATTTAGTTAGTTTCAAAGTACGTATATGGGTTCATGTGAAAATTGAGCTAATTCCAAAATATTACCTGCAGTCTTATTGATATACGGGGTGTTACAAAAGAGCAAGTCAATCTGAGTAGAGAAATACCGCTGATGGCCAAAGCCGGGCAAAGTGTAGATTCACGGTTGGTTTTATCTGTGCGGTTTACTAATAATTATTATCTTACACTTACTGGGATTACTACGGTTTTTTAGAGTTTTCCGTGCTGTAACAACAAACACACAAAAAGTATATAACGAAAAGAAGAAGGGTAAAACTTACAGTCTCTGCTCTAATTTAACTGTACATATTATTCAACCCACCTAGGGGGTCATCTTCAGAAGTATAACATTATAACATCAAAGCTAGAAAAATTATATGAATTAGGTAGGTAACCTTTTAGTGAATTCAAAAATTATATACTTAACAATATGGGGCTTACCTTTCTAGACGAAGTCAACTTTTTAGTATGCGAATGTGGAAAAATTAAATTTTAAGTGATTTGGTCAAAAATTCCTCAGTTTACACAAAAGGCAGCTCCGGCTAGCAGTTTTATTTGAGTAACCTTTTTCCAAGAAATAACACAGATAAAGATTTTAACAAATTTCGAAACGTAATAAATATTGTTAAAAAGAGCACGTAATAATCTCAGGTTAATCATAGAATTTTAAATTCGTGGCATTTTCGGTTATTTTTACAAAAAAAATGTTACTCCTTTGAGGCTTTGGTTGTACGAGTGGCTAGCAGGCTTAACAGGATCTTCTTTGCTTCGTTTCCTTCAAGTTTTCTTGATGTTGGGATCTCCCTTGACCAATACCAATGTGCCTTCTAGTTTTTTTTAGCCAAAACTCGTTCTTGTTGGAATGTTGACAGCTCGTGAGGTGGAGTATGTAAGAAACAAGAGAGAAAATATATCATCAAAAATGTATAATAAAAATCCAGACAAAATTTTGATATTTGAAAACTATATTGTTTCTATGGAAATTTTGAACAAAATTTGCTAATATTGTTAACAGATGAAACTAAATTACTATTTCTTCAAATATCAAAAAGCAAATAATGATATAATAGCAATAATATTTAAATATTCTAAAATATTTAAGAAATAATGAACTGAATTTTTAGATAAATATTGACAAGAAAATATGAAAATAGAAAATTCTGAATTACTCCCAGACAAGTAATAAACATAGACTAATAATTCAATACAATACAGACCCTGCCAAGACAAAAAATGTTTAGTAACATTATTTGTCTGAGTTAGTAATAGAAATCTAAAACCAAACAATGCAATGATTGCACCATTGTCAAACTTGCTTATAAATTTATCTTGTACTTACGAAATAAATGTATAACCAACGTTAAAAAACATCAATTTGGAACAATTAGTTGATATCTACAATCTACATATAGTAAACATTTGGATAGTTACTGATTTTGTGAATTCATTGATCCTACTTGGTCTATAAATAATATCCTTAATAAATTTCTTATTCTGGCTAACGTGGCAATGTTGCACGAGCTCTTTGTGATCGATGAGCATTTGCTTTATTATGATCCAACAGCTGATCCAAAGTTCTTTGAGATTTCGCCGGTTTGTGTTAATGTGTTTAGAGTGTTTACTTTTGCGTTATTCTTGTCTTTTTGAGGAGATTTTGGGGTTATTGGATAAAAGACATAGTTAAGTTAGTAATTAGTGTAGTTTTAAGAACGACTAGAAGAGTAAAGTGGCAAAAACTTGAAATTTTTCGAGAGAGATAAAGAAAATAAACTAATAAAAAAAATGTCCCGTGGTACTTTATGTCCCCCCCCCCCGTCTTACACACAACGGGTAAGGTTCGAATTTGATAAAAAAATGTTAAACAAAGTTTAACAAATGCTCAGTACAATTCCGAAAGAATAAAGAAAATCTAAGTACTTGCGATTACTGTTTTTCTGTAGAAAAATAAGTACAAATTTGTGCAAGAGGTACTTTATCTTCAAATGATAAAGTTATTTCTTATTTTGTCTATTTATTTTTCCTGGTAATTTTCTCCGCTGTTAAACAAACAACAATACTCCAGTCCAAATTTTATACTAAGCACAAGGCTCGCAAGCAAACACGACCAAAATATAATAATTTAATTTTCAGAGAAATTCGACAGGCAAATAATATTTATAGATTGCAAAAACTAACAAACTACTACTCCAAAAAAAATATATATATAAACAATTTCTGACTGAGTTGGTATGGTTTAAATGAAGTTACTTGGAACAGCATAAAAACCTTTGAATTTTAGACGGGTGATTTCGGCTAATAAATCTGGGTACCAGGGTAGCTCGAGAACAGGCGCCTCGGCAATAAAATACGAGACAAAACACTTTTTTACCCATATTAAACCGCACCTGGTATTAGTAGTAAAAAGAGATGAAGGTGACAGTGAAAATAGATACTGTAGTAAAAACAAGTGACTGCAGTCTCGCCTAATATAATATCACCAATACTTACATGGGTTACACTGTTCGACGGCTGGCCATTTGTGCAGCGAAATGCGGTGGAAAGGCCTGCCATAATTTCACAGATCTTAGGATTTTTTATGCTGTTTCAAGTGACTTTAGAAATATTATACCTATTACTGACAATAATAAATTTTAACACATGGAAATTAATTCAATTAAACAAATATAAAAAAATTGATTAAAATTCTTACCCGTAGATTAGGTGGCATAAATCCTTGGAGGCTAAAATCGCTGCCTTATCTTAGGAAGTTGGTACATAAAAAAAACAGAATACCTATCGATCATCTACGCTGCCACGTAAAAAGTAAGAACGAAAAGAAAAAGTTCGCTTCGAATCCGAAATATACTTACAGAAACTGATTTTATTTAACTTAAAAATATTCTATTTTAGAATAACCACGCAGTCATTACATACCTTGATTATCTATTTTTCATTGATGGAAGATAGATTTCTGGTGTTAAAATCAACTAAAGTCAATTCACTTAGAAAAACAACAATTCAGTGTTAGAAAATACTAGAATACGGTTTTTAAGATTATTTCAATGCTCATTTCTGCTAATTAATTAAAGAAAAATATTTTTTGGTGATTATAGAGAGGGGTTATTCAACAAGTTAAACATAAAATCAAAAGTAAAAAGTATGAATCGGAAAATTGTGACAATTTTCGTTACAGTACATACCTACTTGTGCAAATGCTATCCTAGTTCTATTGGAAACAAATATGCCAATCGAGGCAACTCCTTGTGCTGGAACTAAGTCACACCATCTATCGAGGAAAATATCTTGTTCTCGAGTTAAATCATTATCTTGTATTTTCGGGGAGTCTACTCCTTTGTTACGGAAACATTTAATGCGGAGAAAAATCCCGCTTCCAAGTGCGATTCGCCCACCTCAGGCGCCAGCGCCTTTCCCAGTTTTTAAATCATCCGACGCCCCATTGTTTGCGACGGCCTACAATAGAACAGTTCTCGGCCAGCCCAGCTGCGAGGCAATTTTTGGGGAAAATCCATTTCAATATAAAACGGGCCAGGATATTCTTGCGGGAACAATTAATTTTCCGTTCCGGTCGTTTTCCGAATGGCATGGGGAGTCCCCTAACGCGTCGGGGGATGTGGAACTTTTCAATTTGGGGGTACTCAACGGGAAAATATAGCAACAGGGCGCATCTCCAAATCAGACATTATAGGCATTATTTTATCCAAACAATCTAACTTGCGATGTTGACAAATTTTGCACACCCTTTTGTTCCTGGTGACAATACACTCTAGTATAGGTAATATTGTAATTTGTTCAAAATGACCGCCACTCCGAGATCGCTGATTACCTTTTTTCTTTACAGCCCCATTGATATGGATATCAAATGAGAGTGTTTGGCCGAGGCGCACGGGATAGAAGGCCTGCAGCCATCCCCTCCCCTCCGCTGCAACGTCACACTGTCAGGTCATGCCAAACGCCTCGTTCAAGCTCTTATTAGTTCTCAGTCGAGGTGCACCGAGGCACGCGGCTTTACCGCACGGTGTTCGTGCATATACAGCTAAAAATCCTGACATTCAGTTATCCTCTCTTATATAGTGTTTAGCGCAATTCAGGTATTCAGACCCTATATTATCATTCAATTGAAAAAATAAACAGGGGCAATACGTAATTACAGATTTCTTAAACTACTGGAAATTTGTCCCAAAATTCTGCGAAATATATCGTTGTTAACAGAAGGAAATAATTGTTCTTGCGATGTATCCTATCATCAGTTAATTGTAAAATATTTGGCTACACTGGTAAACTTATATCTCGATAATTATCGAAAGATTCAAAATGATAGGATAATGGCGCAAAAGACTGAGGGAAAACAAAGAAATCAGCGAGTAAGTGATATTTCTTATATTCATTCATTATATTTTATTTATTACTTCGTAGGTATATACTAAATCGCTAAAGCAATTTGCATGTAAGTGTTTTTTTTATTTTAATTGAGCTTATTACGTGTGTTTCTACACTGAGGAAAATGGACCAAATAAAGTTTTTGCTAAGAAAAATCTATTTGTTGTTAAAATATTTCTGTTTACTACAGAAAGTCGAACTTGCTGTGCCAGCAAAAATTATCTTGCTAAGATCATTTTGTTGTCACAATCAGATATCTAATTGAGGCAAATAAAAAAATAAATGAACCTATTTACTATTGCAAAATTTAGGTATATTTATTAAAAAAAGGTAAGCTTTGCTAAGATATTCTACTTGCCGCAAATAGGGAAACTATTTGTAACAAGACAAGCCCTATTAACCACAAATATGAACTTTCCCGGTACAAATAGGTAGTTTATTTACTTTTTGGTTTTGCACATGCGTTTTGTGGTTTTGGGCATTTCTTATGCATTGGCTCCGTGCGTTACCATTCAGTTTTCAGTTGCGAGTCAACCTGTGATAGGCCAGAAAAAGGTAAAAAACGTTCCCGATCCCTGTTATTCTCTTCTCCTGTCCCGATTTATGGTATAGCTCTGCTTTCTCGTTGCTATGGAAACAAACTTGTGTTGATTGTTGGGAAAAGTGTCAAACAAAGAGTGTCGGCTGTTAAAAAAATATTGTACGTTAGGTACATAAGGTAGATAAATCTATTAGGTAACTATTTATAAAAAGTTCCTCCAGCAGCGACAGCAAATTTAATATATTTTCCTATTCTCCGCAACAAGTTTAATAAACGTTGCTATGTGTTGTCAGTGGCGTGTGTCTGGGGGGGGGGGGGCAATCAGTTATTAATAACAAAACTCTGTCGATAATTTTAATGAACAAAAACAGAACAATAACATATTTTCTGCAATAAATACAGGGTGTCCGGAAATAAATACACCAACTTGAAAAATTAAAAAGAAAAATATATCCGTAGAGGGCGCTGCGTACGCTATCATTATTTAATTTAATTTGCCCTAACTTTTTTGTGAATTCCCACACGTTTTCTAAGCAAAAAAGGTATACTTGGTGAATTACGCCAAAGGTGACCGTTTTCCAGAAATTTTCAAATTTTTGCATCGATTCAGGTGCATATCGACACTCGTATATGCAATTAAATTCAAAATAAAATTTAAGTAAACAAGCACATTTATTTTTTGACAGTTTAATTAACTTGCTGTTGTTGTTGTTTTTTGCAAGAAAATTTTGTCTTGTCAAAAAGTTACTTAAAAAAATCGAAAATAAAATTTCAATTTGAACACCCTGAATCTCGAAAACCAAACATCTGCGGACCTATATATGTTCATATGAAGTTTTCGTCATATATTTTCCATTTTCTTTTTAATTTTGTAAGTTATTACCATAACAGTATAGCATAAAAATAATTCTTCTTCGAACCAGTAAAATCTACCTATATCACAAAATGAAGTATTCTTTTTTTGGTCTTAAGCTCGTCAAATATCTCCTCTGGAGGTATGGGTATTTCAGGGAACACATAAAGGAGTGTTAACCCATTCAGTCGGTTTTCGCTAATATTGTTTCTAATATAAATTTTTAAAATTTTCAGTTTTGAAAATGTTCTTTCTGGCGTGGCGGTGCACACTGACTGTAATCATGCAAAATATGTTTAGTAGGTTGTTTTGCCTAATTTACGGTTACGCGCTGCGACCGACGGGGTGTGTGCATAATATACGGCGGCGCTTTCTCAAATCTACTGCACAGGTTTTAATTTCGAGAAGACAAGATGTAACAAATACTAACAAATTGTAGATGTTAGATGTTCACTGCACTTTCAGATTAGGCCAGGAGTATACAGGGTGATTCAGTTTTATTCTGGGACACTTCAACAGGTGATAGAAAACCAAAAAATAACCGCACTTTCTTTTATAAACTATATCATTTTAAGGCCTTGTTAAAAAGTTACAGGGTGTTAAAGTTTTGAGAAATATATGGACATTATTGAATATTTTCCAAACTAGTTGAGATATTTAAATCATATTTGGTACACGTTATAACGGCATAGGTTAGCATAAAACCTGTTAATATCACACACCTTGAACAACCAGTGGCGTAGAAGTAGGTAATTAGTATAATTGTTTTTAGAAAAAATAGAACCACCTTGTATAGCAATAAAATGTATACAATTTCTTATGTAGATTGTAATTTTAAACAAAAATGCCCTCTTGGTAATTTTTCGTATGTGTCATGGTTTCGTGGCAAATTTGATTTTTTGTATTATTTCGGGGTATTTCTGAAAAATTATCTAAAAAATTTGCTCCATAAGTATCACTCAAAGTGGAAATAATGTGTTTGCTACTTGAAATAAAGTAACTTTTTCCAATAAACTTACCTATTTAAGGCTATACTTTTGAAGATACAGGGTCTAAAACATTTGAGAAAGATACAATTAATGTTACGCTCTGTATCTTGAAAAGTAAAGCCTTCAATGGGTAAGTTTATTGGGAAAAGTTACTGTATTTAAAGTAAAAAACACATTTTTTCTACTTTGAGTGTTACTTATGGAGAAAAGTTTTAAGTTAATTTTTCAGAAGTACCCCGAAATAATACGAAAAACTCAAATTTGCTATGAAACCATGACACATATGAAAAAATGCTAAGAGAAGGTTTTTGTTTACAATTAAAATTTACATAAGAAATTGAATACATTTTATTGCTATACAAGGTGGTTCCTTTTTTTTTCTAAAAATATTATACTACTTACCCACTTCTACGCCACTGATTGTTCAAGGTGTTTGATATTAACAGGTTTTATGCTAACCCATTCCGTTATAACGTGTACCAAATATGACTTAAATATCTCAACTACTTTGTAACATATTCAATAAATTCCACATATTTCTTGCACATTAAAACTGTATAATTTTTTTGTATTAGTAATTTTGATATTGCAAATCTCGTTTATCTCGACAGCTCTGGGGGGGGGGGGCAAATTGCCCCCTTTGCCCCCCCCCCCTGAATACACCAACCCTGACACTGGTGCACCACTGGCCGCGGTCCAGCCCAGCCGCGTATAATCAAAGTCGGCCGTTTCCATGGCGACGGCCGTTGTTTCGCCGCGGCCGGCTGCGATAAGCGCGCGGGTGCGGAGCACGTGGCCGTCCGGTCCGTCGGTCGCGTCCGAAAACGTCTTGCGGCCCCCGGCGGCGGCGTGAAAATCGATATGGACGCGGGGCGCGTCGCCCCCGGCCGCTATTAGGTCGGCGGCGCGATTTTTGGGGGACGAGGTCGAAATTTTCGAATTAAATTTTAAGGGGGTCGCAAGCGGGACGATTTTTTCAGGGTTGCTTCGCGACTGCCAGCAGAGTGTGCCGCCAAAATATCGCACACGAACTCCTGTCACGAATGGCGCTATAGAGGTTGTTTCCTAAACTTTTTTGTAGAGCAAACTGACCCTAATAAAAGCTATAGGGGATCAAATTCTGAACAACTTTTCTTCGTTGTTTCCCAAACTTTTTTGTAGAGCAAAATGACCTTAATAAAAGTTATAGGGGATCAAATTCTGAACAACTTTTCTTCGTTGTTTCCTAAACTTTTTTGTAGAGCAAAATGGCCTTAATAAAAGTTATAAGGGATCAAATTCTGAACAACTTTTCTTCGTAAAATTTGTACATAAAATACTAAACGCGATTAAGCCTATAGGGAACATCACGTTAAACGAAAGCGCCAAAAACTCTACGTCTTGGTTGGTGTGGAAATGAGTTTCATGAACAATTTAATTCACTAACAACCCATTGGAAACTGAAAATGGCATCCAACGTGTTTCTAATTAGTCGGTAGGAATTGGACAAAACTGCATAATTTTTGTATAAATGCATTGTAACTTGTTGAGTAGTCAAGATAATAATAAAATAAAAAATACAACTTTTTAAAATCAAGCTTTTATTTAAGCCATGACCTAAAAGGAAAAAAATAAGTTTAGGATTTCGTTAAAATAATTCAATGCCAAATTGTAAATCAATAAGCTTATCGCGCGAATTGTAAAGAAAATACCTACTTTGCCAATAGTAGGTACCTACTTGCTTATCAACCAATCACTGTCCAAATAAAATTAATTGGTACCTACTTTTTTATGAAAATTTCGCGCCACGCTTTTTGATTTACAAAAACTTGTCGCAATTTAACATTGAATTATCTCAACGAAAACCTAAACCTATTCTGTCCGTTTTAGTACATGCGGCTTAAATAAAAGCTTGTTCTTAAAAACTGTTTTATTTTAATTTGTGCTTTTTAATACCTATTTGATTCCCATGTCAAGAGGGTGGTAAAGAAAGTTAGTCTGCCATCTTGGGGCATCCGTCATATTGGATTTAGTATGACGTCACTTACCTTATCATTTTGTACTCGTAAAGTCTTTTCATTTGACACCCATGTCAAGTAGTTGGTGAAGAACTAGGCAATCCGCCATCTTAGAGTGGTCATTTTGAAAAAATCACAATACTGGAGTAGGGGAGAGTTGGGGAATATCGACCACATAACGAAAATTGCCTAATTCAGGTGATTGCTTCAGTAGGTATATGTTTTAATTTTCTTGTGCGGGGGTTGCCGACAGCGAAAGTGACGTTACATTTCGTATTTTTTTAAGTTGTATAGCATACAATTTAATAACATTTTACCTGGCAAAAATTTAGTACAAACATCTCTGTCTTCATTTTAATCATAAGATCTCAAAAGCATAAGCACATCTATAAAACAAAACAGTGCTTGTAAGATCTTATGATTAAAATGAAGACATAGATGTTTGTACTAAATTTTTGCCAGGTAAAATGTTATTAGATTTTATGCTATACAACTTAAAAAAATACGAAATCTAACGTCACTTTCGCTGTCGGCAACCCCCTCACGTTATTCTACAAGTATCAAATAAAAAAAATATTTATGTAAATATTTTAAAAATGTATTAGGAGTTACAACAAAGACTGCATCGGTCGATATTTCCAGACCTAGTAGGATAATATCGATCAATTTAACAAATCAATAATTTTAGTGCAAAAGAGTTTTCCACAGTTTCCACAAAAATCGCAAATACCTATAACCGTCTTTTCTGTCGCATCCTGCGCATTCCAAGTGCGCCCATTTATGACAAACACCACAACTAACCCAACATTCCCCATTTTTCCCAAATTCTTGGCACAAAAGACTTAATTCGTTGCCACAGTCTTGACTGTCGGCGATTTTTTTGGAAGGAGAAAGTTCGGATGTTTTTTTAGAGTCGTCACAATTTGTCAGTTTTCTTTTTAATATCAACCATAGGTCGGATAATGTGAACCAACCGTCGGGTAAAATCACAAATAGTCTGTATTTAATATTGTATAATTTATATTGAAAAAAATAAGATATTGTAGGGACACTTAAGATTTTTTTTGAGCCCACACACTTATAACAAATGATAGAAAAACACAAAAGCCCACGAGAACGAAGCGTTATATCAAACTTCTTAAAAATCACGTGTTCACTAAGAAGGTCAACTACTGTAGCATAGATGGCGCCAGAGAGAATATGGATAAAAGGTCGTTTTATAATGAAAACTAAGAGGTCGATTTTACCCGACCTAGGTATACTAGAATGCATTGTCACCAAAACCAAAAGTAGTATAGTATTATAAGTATTATACATAGACCCTATATTTGAAATGGTGTGATTTTTATCATCTTTCGCCCATCGTATATATAAAACTTCTTTTATATCTTACAAATAATAAAGAGGTTTTTTAATTTCCTTGAATTATTTAACAGTTGACTGAAATATTTAAATATTTCAGTCAACGATTTAACGTGTTGTGTTCTCCATATTCCACTCTTATTAATAATCGTCTTTAATAAAGTTATTTTTGACCTCCACAATATGATTGCCTAGGTAAGATTTTTTTCCTGTCTTCTATGTTATTTCTGTATTAATGTTTTATTCATTCATACATTTTGTTGTGATGTAATAATTTGCTCATTTTTCTTTTAGCCCTGAAGATGACTTAAAATTAAATCGACACGTCATCTTTGTGTAAAAAAACACCAGTGCTGTTATTTGAGCCCTATTAACCGACTAACTGCACTCATCAAAATTAACCCAGGACACGAAATTTCTCTTTGAAGCAACATTGTAGAGCATTTGCCATCTCCAACTTTTATTGAGATCACCCTTGTGGTAAATAAATGTTTTGTCATATAATGCACTGAAACTCGTTAAGTATTGGAGATACAAAAAAATATAGAAAAAAAAATGTTTAGAATTTGAACAACTTCTATTAAGGTCATTTTGCTCTAAAAAATGTTTAAGAAACCACCCCTATATAGCGCAATTCGTACCAGGAGTTCGAGTGTGATCTTTTGGTTGGACACTCGGGAGGTAGTCGCCAAGCAACCCCGAAAAAATCGTCTTGTTTGTATTTTTTTTATAAAACTGACATCTTTATTGAATAAAAAAAGCATTAAGATGATTGGTTGTATTTTGATCCATTTTATTTTCTCGACAGTCTTGATTGACGATGAGCAAAAAAACTAATATTTAAAGTTTGTTAAGGTTTTCTCGAAATGGGGGCAGGAAACGTTAAAAAGCAATGAATGAATGAATCACGAGTTTTCGCCAGATATACACAAACTTTTGTCTCTACCTTCTACTCTCTATCATTTTAATTACGCTGTCCACAATGTCAAAAAATTCTCTCCGGAACTTGTGGTTACTATGCCAGCCGGGATTAAAATATTTTTCTCCTTAGGAGGGAGGAAAGTACATTTTCCGATAAGATGGAGGCCACAAACGCTATTTTCAAAATGTGGTCGTAGAAAAAAAAAATTCTGTAAGATTGCACATATTTTTAAAAGTTTTTTTGGCAGAAAAACGTTGCTTTCGTATTTTTCAAGGATTTATTCAAAATTTAGCCGGACCTGCAAAGAGGATTTCCCAGTGGAAATCGATTCGTAGAATCGGGATGTGCCACATAAATTCGTTTTGACCGCGGTTAAATTTACAGCCATAAATTTTTGAAAATCCGAATTTTTTTGTGAAAGATTCATTCACCTCGAATATTGATGGATTTTCCGACGTAAATCCTACAGCCGGAAAACTTTGTATATATGAGAAACACGAGGAATTCACTCTGGAAAGAAATGATCGAAGTTTTCGGAAAGTTTCATAAGTGAGTGGTCATCTCGAGAAATTCTGTTAGTCCAATCTTTAACAATAAAAATAAAATAATATCATTTTGTATCTGGTCTGGTCGTCTGAAAACTTTATCCAACTATATTTAAACTTCTCGATAAAATGCGTTATTGAGCCAAAATCCCTGAATTTGTCTAGAGTAACCTGAGGATTAACTTGAGTTTCCCAAGTAATGGATTTTGTCTTATATGTTATGCGCAAGTTCTGTAATTTTCCCGGTGCCTAAAGCAAATTTATTATATCTCTGTATGATTTCACATTGATTATTCTTGTCGAAGAGAATGATTGTGTTTTCTATCATCGAGTGGCTATCCGCTCATTCCCAAATCGCTTATAATACCAATGTTTAGATACCTACTTCTTTAGCATTATTCATTCCAATGAATAAAGAACCCCGGGAAGGAGCATGTTTGGGATTAAAGCACGAATGGGATGTTTTCTGCATATACAGTGACCGGCAGAAAGTTGGACACAAATGGAAAACTTTTTTATTATTAATTTCTCAAAAAATTTTATTCTTGATAAAAGTTGGTGCATCATTTCAAACTCAAAACGCACATATCAAAATTTAAATATCTCTTTTTGGACACGAGGTAGATTCAAAAATGTCAAAATAACTCAAGAGTAAAATACCCTTATTTTTTAAAATACGGTAAAAAGTTACTTGCACAAGTTGTTTGGAATGAAAGGTGGATGTCAGATTTAAAGTCACAGCCACCTAGTAAAAAAAAAAGAAATTTAACTTTTTTTGTATTTTTTTCGACCACCCTGTGTATTACAAAAAACAAAATACCGCAAGCGCAGCTTATCATCGGATGACACATGAATTTGCTACTAAACTTTAATTTTGTTCGATTAGCTGCTAGAAATTTAAATTATTCTAAATCAGAGTTTAAAAATATTAAATTTTTGTGTCCAACTTTCTGCCGGTCACCGTTTCCGGTTTCAGAGTGGCGTGCACCTTTGAGTGGTTTCAACAAACTAATCTAGGCAGAAATCCTCATTTTTTTGTAAAATCAGTACCTACAATTCAGGCCAAAACTTGTAAGGCACGTTTATGTCTTTAAGTTTAGCAATCCTTGATAATAATAGCAAATCTAACTTTCAATTTCCAAGTAATTATGAAGAAGTAACAAACGCCTATGCCACTTTGGTGCATGGCCTCAAAAGTTAATTTAAATTACCAAACTACTTACCGATGGATTATTATCCTCAAACATTTAGTTTTGCAAGCCAGGAAAGAGCCACAAGCCATAAAAGTATCGCAGTACCAAGTACCACATACTGGCACCTATCTCAGATATCAAAATATTGTGTCAAAACTTGGTTCCTACACAGGGCGATTTCCGTCTCACGTATTTTATAATATCCATAGAACCACTAAATCTTGGACTTTTCAGTAAGATTTACTTTATTTTCTACGAAAATAGTGGTAATCACGTTAATTTCACCGTTAGTAGTCACTACATAGTTTAATAACTTTTTATTGGTGCTTAAGGTGTTTGGAACGGTGTCGTGGTTACTACCGAAAATCACCGTAAAGTTCTTATACCTTCAAAGAAAAAGGAAAATGGAAGTGGCGGCGACCAAACTGTCTCACTATAATATATCTTGGAAGTGGCGACAACTTTAGCGTGCGCGTGATAGTGACGGCTACGTTTTGGCACAGAATAGCCACGGTGGCTATTCTGTGGTTTTGGTCACCTCTACTAAACCTTGAAAGTGTCGAAACTAGTTGGTGATAACTAGTGGTCGCCGTCAAGTTTTTGCAACTTGTAGAAGAGATTTTCACGTTCGCATATATCAAAGCCACTACAGTGATATCGTGACCATCAAAATTCACTATGTAGTGAACGTCACTATCAAGTGCGGCCTCCTTGCTTGTTTGCTGAACGTGCGTGTCTATGTCTGCTAACGCGGTGTCAATGTGGTGATTGTAGTGCAGTGAGATTTAAGTAGTGTTCGTTCATTGAATTAATTATTCGATGTGTGATTTAAATACGAACATATATAGTGTTTAAGTCTAGTCGTCAATATGAACGACGTCATGATGATGCATATTACACTCTGGGGAAGCAGGACCTGCTTCCAGAATATTGTCGCTTGAAGAGGTATCAGAGCGGTGTAAGCTTCTTAGGGATAAGGATTTTTAACAAGCTACAACCTCTAGTACCTATAGTCTGAGCTACCACTTCCAAAATTTAAAAACTATTAAGTAATTTTTGGTACTCAATGCTTTTTACTCGGTGGACGAATTCTTGAATAAAACCTTCCCCTAAATAAGTGTTTGTTATTGTGGATTTAATATTGTAAATTTATTTCGAGATTTTAACTAAATTTAAAATATGTAGGTACCATATATATAAGTGCCTGTTTGTCTTATTATGCTTAATGTAAGTATCTTAACACTTCCCAACAAAATTAATTTATCATCAATTCTTTCATAAGACATAGTACCTATATTAGTACGTAATTATTATTGGTTTTACGTAACCAAGAATAAAATAAAGAGGCAAGTAGCCAAGTTTCACGTGGCCCCATAGGTGGCTGCCACTAAGCTCCCAAGTTTTTGCCACGTAAGCGCCACGTGGCTGGAACGTGACGGTTATAAGTTGCAAAAACGTGGTGGCAACGTGGCAGCCACCCGAAAAGTGTTCTCCATTTTGGTGACAGCCAAGTTATAGATGACTAGTGATAAACACTATAAAGTTTCTACTGCAATGGTCGTTTCGTGGCGCCCACTAAAAATGCTACTATTGGGTTACCTAATCCTGGCCTGGCTTGCTGGAGTGCATTTCATTTTTTATTGTTAACCGAGTTAAAAACCCAAAACGTGAAATTTTCTTGGAAACTGTCCTCAAGAAAGAATGAACCGTAAAGAGTTCTATATAAATTCATTCCGGGCTTTCAATAAGTTTGCTTCACAATGCCGCGTCTCCCTCACCACCATGATTTATTTTTATCCAAGGAAATAGCGCCTTCCGAAGCTGCCAGCAGGGGATATTGAATATATTCATCATTTCAAGCAGGACGCCGATTCCGATCAATTACAGGGTGTAACTAAACTGATGGTCAAAATAAGGGCAATTCTTCATATATTTTTTTTCCTACGGGCCATAGTTTTTTTTATACAGAGCGTAGAAATTTAGAGAAAAATACACATATTTCTTAGTATCTCTAGAAGTATACGAGATATTTTCTTCACACTTGGCGTGTCACATGAGCGGATGAGTTGTCAAATTTAAGGTTAATATGAAGCTTGTGAGGCCCCCCAGTTGCGGAGATACAGGGTGTTATTAAAATTAATGAGTTCAGAAAAATATGAATACCCTGTATAATCGCATTTTTTAAATTTGTTTTGAATGGTAAATTCAATGGTTAACAAAAAGTATCTCTTAGTATTTTTTTCATATTCTCAGCCGTTTTTTTAATTATTTTCAAAGAACGGCAATGCTGCAATAAAAAAAGTCATTTTAAGAATAAATCTAACAATCTGTGGATGTCAATTAAACTTGGCATTATTTGAATCATTTGGCTGCCAACTTTGCACATTAGTATCAATATTTTGAAAAATTATATTTTCATTTGAAGAATTGACTGATATGCATTTTTGCTATGGACTTGCGAATGGCAATAATAACCATGCGGAAACGCATAGTTGCGTGTATTGAAAGAGACGGCGGTCATTTCGAACATTTAATAATTTAATTTTCTAATAGCAATACGTTTCTTTTATTATTGTTTTTGCTTTTGTAGTTTGTTAAAGAAAGTTTAATTGACATCGACAGATTGCTAGATTTATTCTTAAAGTGTAATATGAAAAAATACTAAGAGATACTTTTTGTTAACCATTGGATAAACCACTCAAAACAAATTAAAAAAATGCGATTATATTCATATTTTTCTGTACCCTGTATCTCCGCAACTGGGAGCCTCAGAAGCTTCATGTCAACCTTAACTTTGACGGCTCATCTGCTCATGTGACACGCCAAGTTTGAAGAAAATATCTCGTATACTTCTAGAAATACTAAGAAATACGTGTATTTTTCTCCAAACTTCTACGCTCTGTATAAAAAAACTATGGCCCGTAGAAGAAAAAATATATGAAGAAGTGCCCTTATTTTGACTCCAAGAATACGTGGTTTCATTTTTGACCATCGGTTTAGTTACACGCTGTATATTATTTTTTTATCGATTCTGTTGATTGACGCAAATCGGAGTATTTTGCTGGCATAATAAAGTCGAGATTGAAGGGAAAATCAAACTGGCAATAATTGTTGTTGAATTATCATGACTTTATTTGTGGGTTTTTGGATAGGTACTGAAATAAAACTATAGAAATCTGTCAAACATAACTATATTTATGTAGAAAAGTACACAAACAACTCAAGTAAGAATGGTAACACAAGCTTAGGTATCGATTTCACACTTCACAAACTTATAGTTTGGCTTTCATATTTACCAAATTATTGGTAGCGAAAATATTCTTGGGGTCAAGCTCATTCTTGGTGGCAAGGAACAGGTTTACTCCAACATTGGAAACGGTGTCGGAGTACCACTTTCTTCTCAGTTTTCCGACACCGTGGTGGTGAGAAATACTTCCACCGCAAGCTACGATTTCATCCCTAGCCTTTTCTTCGATTCCGTGATGCACCGCTAATGGATCCTTTATGTTTGAATAGTTGAACCCCAGGTAAAAATATATGACACAGCCAGCGTCGTATGTCTGAGTAACCCTTGCGTTTATTATAAAGTGAGTAATTCCAAGATTTTTGCACTCTGACGCGACAATTCGTTTAACGTTTTGTACCAAGGTTAGGGCTCTGTCCCAAGGTACCGATGTCTCGAAGGATTCTGCGACCACGTTGAATTCGAGGGCCAAATCCTGGAACAGAACACGCAAAATTATTGGAATGCCGGAAAAGCGGTATAAGTTTCGAGGGGATTCCATTGTGAAGCAACGAGCAAATAATTCATGACATAAATATTTAAATTGGATATTAAAATTGAATAACGCGTACCTGGAAAATATGAGAAAGGAGGCTTTGACCAATAAATCGGTAGGTGGTGTTTCCTGGGTGGAGTTTACACAAAAAATATTTACCGAAGCACGGCAAATATACAGGGCGAAATAAAATTTATCTAGGTAGGTACGTAACTTCATTGCCTTTTTGTGAAGTCGATACCAACCAACAAGCTAGCAGTGGAAATCAAGTTAATCATTTCAAATTACAGTGAAGTTGAACTGGAATAAAAATATTTTCAACAATTAATTACCACGAATTTGTTTCATCTGTTCTCGGCCCACTACGATTTAGGAAAAATTAAAAAAAAATTGCTCATTGCATACTCTGGCATAGACAAAGCTACACATAGACTGTCAGAACCATTGTTGATATTTCCGCACGCTACACCAAATATTTTGCATAAAATTTTATATACAAAGTAATAACTAAATTAAAATACCTATACCTCAAAATAGTATCGAGTAGTCCTAATAGGCCAAGAGCCGGCCGCATGATTTCAACTCTCATAAGCTTACAGAATAAGATGTTATGTAAAATGTAGAGAGTATATTTCTTTACTTGAAGCGAGTAGGTTGCCTCAGAAAATATGGGCCCGATCATTGTTATTTAAAGAAGTTGTGAATAATTTTTAATTTTTTAATAGGTACAACCCGTCCCACGAACATATTTATATAATTTTTCGCAAAAGTCTTTTGATAAATTCGAAAAGTACCGTTCTAAAAATCGAAGGTGGTAAATTTCTTAATTGGGTCTTATACTTTCCTCTAGTACCGAAGGAAACCTCGAAAATCCGATATTTAACCAAACTTCCAGACTCCCAATTTTCAAGTTTCGAGAAACGGGACAGCTGTAGAATTAGCGAAATTGACGGGAAATCCTGAGGAACCGCTCTTATAAATTGCGTGTTTTTTCTCATTTTTTGATTTTTCGGGGACACCGGCGTAAGCATCTGCACCTCACCTGAAGACTTGAGGGAAGCTTTAAAAATTCCGACCCCAGAGCACCGAGCCGAAATAACTTAGCTGTAGCTCGGCGAAAAGGGACAATTTCTGACAGTGTACGGACTTTGGCTTTCAGGTGGCGGGAAATGCCGGCCAATGACCTAAAAAACATGCGTCCCACCTGTGTTGGTCGTTTTTTCGCCGGAAAACCTTAATAACTCGAAAACGAGAAACAATTTACCTAAAAAAGTTTCTTTAAATATGTTGACCCGTTCTCCGGCCATCTCGCCGTACCGTCAGATCTCCCGAAAAACGCGTTTGAAAAAAATTTTTCCTGTGCATCAAGCGGTATATATGACGGCTGTATAGCGGGACTTCGCACACAACTCGCGTCCCCTAGGTCCAGACTTGCCCCCGTCTTTCGTGCCGTATTTAACTGCGGAGGATTTTCGGGACTCCGAAAATACGCCTATCGGATTTCTAGAGGACCAAGGGACCCTTTTTGATTGTTGCTCCATGGGCCTTCTTTCCTATTTTGTACTATAATCATATGAGAGTAGATTTGATTAAAAATTGACCGCAAGTTCTTTAAATAACAATGATCGGGCCCATATTAATTGAGGAAACCTACTCGCTTCAAGTAAATAACTATACTCTCTACATTTTACACAACATCTTAGTCTATAAGCTTATGAGACTTGAAATCATGCAGCCGGCTCTCGTAATATAAGAATTGTAAGATATTACAATTTATCTTTATTTAATTATTTGTATTCGCTCCAAAATTAAAGTTTGAAATTTGGTGTAGCGGGATTTTTTGCGGGCGGTTTCAACAAATGCTTTTGACTATCTATGGCTCCTTTAATCTATGTCTTTGGCAAAAATCAAGATTTTCATAAAAGGTCCATCTCCAGCCGATCCTGAGTTTTCGGCTTCATTCTAAAATTTAAAAGTAATTTTATGAAAAATAATATTTTGTGACTGCGTTTTGTTATATACTAAAATTTCAAAAAAAATCAAGGGCGTAAAATCCAATAGGATTTACAATAAAGCTGAAAAATTATTTCTGGAAATTAAAAAAGAAATTAAATCATATTAAAATATACAGATAATAATATGTACAGGGTTATTGGCAATTCGATACATTCCTTTGGAGATGTGATAGGGAAGGAGGTAAGGAGTAAATTTAAACCTAATATGCATTATGCAAAACTCAATAGTTTTTGAAATATTTCAATTTTTCTTTTTTCTCAAAAACGTATACTTTAATGTCTTAAAAGTTAGTTACCAAAAAATCTACAGAACTTTTTTTAAACTTTTCAACTGGATTACTTGCCCTACACTATGGTCTCCACGCCCAACACATACGGAATACCCTGACAATCAGAATAACGAAGACGGAAATAAGAAGACGCAGCCGAGCATGTATACGAAATAGGGGTTCTCATTTTGAACAAGATTTGTAATAATTAAGTACTAATATAAAAATAAAAAAAATAAACGCCATTTTTCAAGTACGTTTTTTACTGTTCATCTAAAAATAATAAAACCGTGTCAAGGGTTTTTGGTGTCATTTGTACCTTGTTGGATAGCTATTGCAATAATGAAGTTTTGAAGAAATTTGTACATATGTTGCTTGATGATTTTTGCAAAAATAACCGATAAGAAATTGTGATACCTTATTCTTTTAAATATGTTTTACAACTTTTTATTTAAAATTTTAATATGATCTAAATGTTTCCGAACTTTCTTCATTCCAAACATAAGACCATAGTGTTGGGCAAGTAATACAGTTGAAAAGTTTTAAAAAAGTTCTGTAGATTTTTTGGTAACTAACTTTTAAGACATTATGGTCTACGTTTTTGAGAAAAAAAGGAAAATTTAAATATTTCAAAAACTATTGAGTATAGCATAAAGCATATTAGGATTAAATTTACTCCTTACCTCCTCCCCTATCAAATCTCCAAAGGAATGTATCGAATCACCAATAACCCTGTATACTTTTGCAGTAAACTTGCATTTGAATTTGTAATTAAGTAATTAGTTATAATTCCCTGTAATATTCTCTTTTGTTTGGAATTTAAATAAATAAGTAAATAAATAAATACAAACTTTATGGGGGGTGTCCCGGTTTGAAATGAGTCACATTTCACACTGTATAAAGTAAAAGCAACTGATCTTTGTTTTCTATTTGTACGCTTCTTCCGTTGCTTCGCTATTTACGGCAATCCCCCAGGCAGGAATGTTTTAAAAATATATCCACAATCTTTTCGCCAGGGTAAATAAATTAGTCGCGCGGCGCGTAAAGGAACCTTGTCGTTCCAGCCATCAGCCATTCAAAAACTAAAACGGAAACATTCAGAGCGCACCTTTTAATCCCTCCTCTCGCCCATTAACTATAAATAAAGCCGAAGGAAGCACCCGGAAAAACTGAATTTAATCCGAGACTGCACGGTGGTCGTTGTACAGATTCTCGAGAGCGCTCTTTCAGCCAGACCGGGTTTACTAATTAAATTGTGTACTTGCGGTGGATATATTTCGAAAATTTGAGAGGAATAAGCTTGTAATAGTTGTAATAAATTATTTCCCAACCATTGATATGTCTTCTTTGCTAAGCAACCACCTATCTATTCAATACACACACCCACTTGTCATGATTGGTCCGTTTTGCATTGTTCTAAATTATGTTGCGGTAATATCAGGCATCGTATAAATAAATTTTTCTACTCCTATGCTAGTAACATACCTATTAAGTAAGGTTTAGGTTACAAGTAAGTTCATTGTTACGAACACTGACACGTAATGACTGACATGTAATGACTGACACGTAATAATAGTATATTTCATTACGAGTCTGGTAATAAAGATTTTTCCGTGCGCGTGTGACAAATTCCCGGTGAGGCGCAGCCGAACACGGGAAGTCATGCAAGCACGGAAAAATCTATTTCTGGACGTGTAATGAACGATATTTTCTATTATAGTTCTTTGAAAACGGAAACTTAAAACATTTTATCGGCATATTATAATAAATTTAATTGACAAAAAATAAACAATGCAGACAATATAGTTTTAGGTATGTATGATGCGTTTCCATGGTTACTCTCAAATTATTTCAAAGGTGCTTTGTTGTAAATTAGTTATTGTCAGATAAGGTGAATAAAACGTCAAAAATATTACAGAAATGTATCTAAATATTGAAACACTTACGAATTAAAATACAAAATAGGTATATGTTAAATATCAGAGAGCATATAGAGTTTCTTAAATTTAGTTTACTCTCCTGTATATTTCTATTTTAAAGCCATATATTCGGTATTTTTATTCAGCGCACGGAAAGTTTTTCCATGCGCTGTTTCCGTGCGCTAGCCCGAAAAACCCCATCTTTCATTATTGATGCAACAGATGAAAATAAGGTGTTTTCAAAGAAGTATAATAACAAAAAATTACGTATCTGTTCTTAATTAAAACGCAATTATCACGGGTGCCTTATTAGCGCGGCATCCGCGTCACCATAGCAACTAACCAACATACTAATTGTTGCCTGTCAGATAATCAGAAGTATAGTTTATCTATTATAATAGTTTTTCTTTCGTCGAAGAAAAATTATAATACAAAACTCGAGTTGTAAGCTTATTACATACTCGTGGAATTTCAGCACTCGCCGCTGCGCGGCTCGTGCGCAACTTTTCCACTCATACATAATAAGCTGTTTACAACACTCGCTATGTAATATACTATTACGTAACTTTTACATTGCTGAACTGTTTATCTTAAACCCACGTTTAAATTTATGACACACAGTCAGAAAGTACGAATGTTTTTTTGATAAATTTATTCTACAGCTCTATTTCGCCTGACCCGTACAAATTGGCCTTTTATTTTCTGACAAAATACCTCGAGCAAACCCAGAAAATAAAATAACAAAGATACCAATTTATACTTCGTGCTAGAGCTTTCGAAAAAGGTATCGATGAAATTTCCGTCACTACTAGTTTTACAAACGATATAACTTTATTATTTTCCTGGTGATACTAAGCGCCACTAAACCAATGCATGAATGCATGTGTGAAGTTACTATAATGTAATTGCAATGCAGGAAAATTTCCCCATGAAACCTATTTGAAACCGACCGGCGAAGGTAGAGAGGCAGAGGAGGCGAGGCAGCTTCGAGCCTCAAAGTCAATATATCGGCGATGGCAGAGCCAAGGAGGTCGGCAGCCGAGGCAGTCACTAAAGTTAATTGTGCCGGCAAGACGGGCGTTCGGCAGACGGAGACGGAGAACAAATAATAGCAAATATCATCGCACGTATGGTTATACCTTAGACAAGGGAGGGGAGAGAGGACGCATAATCCGGCCAAATTGAGTGTGCCCAGTTAGGCACCACCAGTGGCGTATCGCGTGGGACTGGTAAAGAATGAAAAATGCCTATAAAGCATTACTGTTGGTTTGTACCTAAAGGGACCAAATTTCGACAAAGCAGCAAAATTTTAGTTGTTTGAGGCGGTATACAAATAATACAATGTCTTTTTTCCTTGAAGCTATTTCTCTAACTATAAAATATTTACCCATGAATGGTTAGTAGGTAAGGCCTTACTTGGGGCGCCTCCCACCACTTTCCTCTTAGGCCCCGCCCACTTCAAACGTGCGTCAAAACGTCAATTCGTGCATCAAAGCGTACGTCAAAACGTCAATCCGTGCGTAAAAACGTCAATCCGTACGTCAAAGTGTGCGAGGCGGGGCCTAGAAGGAAAGTGGTGGGAGGCGCCCCAAGTAAGGCACCTACTAAGGTTATTCCTGATGCTTTCTGTTCACCTCGACTTTTGCAACCAAAAGCTGAACAAAACACCATTATGATGCCACAAAAATAACAGTGTCGTCAGTCCGTATGAGCACAAAATCACAAAAACTAAACCTGCTGTCACACACGACGTTTGGCACCAAAGTACCCGTGGCATTGTTGTATTTGGTAACACTCTCTGCTATGGTCCGTATATACACGTTACGCGTCCTCTCCACTCCCTTGTCTAAGGGACCAACGCCTAAAGTCTATCCAAGTTACAGTGGCAGTAGATATAAACAATGTCACATGACCGCATTGCGATTGATTACCAGGGTCTGACTAATATGAGATTCCCAGTGGCTTGTAATTCTGAACTAATTCTTTTAGAAGTTCTAAAAATTGTGTTTTTACCATTCGTGGATCTTTATGAATTTCCTTAAATTAAGTAGCAAAATAAATTTACAGAATATACTTCCCGCGATCCGATCTAAAATATGCAGGAAACTCGACTGAGGGAAGAGCCGGCCCTGCATTCTGCTCGCCGCGTAAACACTTGACATGTTATGACGGCCAGATCAATAAGAGAATAGGTCACGTGGTGGCCAATGTTTTGATCCACAGCCTCTGTAACTTGGATAGACTTTAGAGAATACTAGGGCTGGACCGACACTATTATATTAAAGACCCGGGAGGCCAACGATAAAGACAGGCCACGGCGCTAACGCATAATCGCGTAGTCACGTGACCAACTTAGTTCTATATAATGAAAGGCATTTTTGGAGATGAGTAGAAAAAACAAATTTCGTAACAATTTGGCAAGTTTTCTTTCATCTATTACATTATTGGTTTTGTGCATCCAAGCTTTCTCTAATTGTTTTTTCAAAATTTTCAACCTGCCTCAGCTGTTTTAGGCTGAGAGTTAAACGGCACTGCACTCACAATATTTGAATAGGTGATATTCTCTGTGGGTATTTTCCTCCCACAACACATTTGTCCACTTTAATTATTGTTTCACTTTCTTGAAAATGTGTTAGCCACACATACATAAGGGTTTTTTTAGAAATTAAATCTCAGTTGGGATTTGACGAATCCATTTTTGGCGGAAATTTTCATCCCGAGGCAAAACAAATGTTTGTTATGGCGACACTTTGTTCCTGGCTTTTGTAATACGTATAAATATAATATAAACAGACCCAATATTTGGTATTTAGGTTATCTTTTACGAAATAAAAATGAAAACTAACCTCAGTAGGTATACTGTATTACGAGACGAGATCTCAGTTGATCGGCAGCGTGAAAGACCGAATAAAACCATACCAGGGCGTGGGTCGACAACGAAAATCCTTGAGTACGTTACAACACTGATTTATTTCGCACAAGGTGAATGGTGAATACAATAAATACACAAACCCGAACGTGGTCAACGGGAACGGCTTCCAGCCACCCGGACGACCGTCTGAACTCGCGGATCTCCCGTAAACAGTTCACCCCTCTGTGTCTCAGGCTCCACGCTCCACTGTCCAATACTGTCCCATGTCCATAATAGTCCATTCCGGGTTCCCTATTCTGTGGTTCGGGGGAGAATTCCCTTTACAGCGCTCACGCGTCGCGTCGCGTCGGTGCGAGCGGCACCAATATACTCTTGGACGGCACGACTCCCACCCAGACACCCAGAGGCCATAATAACACCTGGGCGGTTCCCCTCCGCCAGGACACACGCGCACTAGACACAAACCTGTTTCTAAAATATAAACTAAGACGTTTAAAAACACTTTAAACATTGAAAACTTCTCAAAACCCAAGCTGCCGCTTTCAGTTATGTGACAAATGACATGTAACGTCTGACTAAGATGGTCACGTGATTTTTGTGCGCCAGGGCCTGTCTTTATAGTAGGCCTTGAAAGACCCGAGCATGACGTCATATTTCATTGTTGTTTACGGACTGGGGTAGCGCTACTAGACGAAAAAAATGGCGACATATTATAGGTTATAGGGAGGTATTCTGTGGTTACTGGTATGTCAGTTTCTAACGTTTAAAATGTCCCAAATTTTAAATATATTATTACTATTTTTCCTTCTTTTTACGGTAACGAATTGTCTTTGCGTCCAGTATTTGGCAGTTTTATCCTATTAACACAGCTTTTATAGATAGATTTGTTTGTGATACTGTGATACCATGAAATTTCCATGCACATGAAGAAAACAGTATGCACAGACCACAGACCATTAGGGGAATTGTAGAAGAATAAACACTATTTTGAATTTATGGGATGATCTGATCAACCATCTGAAGAAGCGAAAATTCTAGATATTATTTGGGAAGAGTATAACGTATGCATGAATGAAAATCGAAAATTTTTTTATAGCTTCAAAGCGAACCAAAAGTCCTCAATATAAAGAAGAAACTGAAAAATTTAATGCGTTTTATGCTTACACTACAACTAGCCATGGACTTCATTTAAAACCAAAAGATGCCAAATACTCTTGCTTGCTTTTTAGGCTCGCTTTTCTTTAGAAATTGTATGGAAATATGTCATGTGAACTTGTCAAATTAGAGGGACATAACAAACAAATATTTTACTTCATTTTGAATATTAAATTCATTGTAACAGACATATTTGCATGTTTTTATTTTATAAAAGATTCTGCAAGAATGGTGTTTTAACATTAATCCAAGGCCCAAAATCGGCGAATAATGACACTAATGACTTTATTGTCCCAACTCTCCCTATCCAGGAACCCTAGTATTCTCTAGACTTTGGTATAACCTGGACCAACACTATATTAAAGACCTGTGCATAGCGCTGGTTTCAAGCGATCGCCACTGGCGCCACACGACGAAACAAATTTGGCATTATAGAGATAGCTGGATTATTTTCTGTCCTTTGCCCCCGTAAAAACTTTAGATATCCATAGAAACTGTATGTCAAATTAGAGCTTTTTTGTATTTAAGTTATGATTTAAGGAAAATGATGAGAACTCATGGGCGGAGTGTTTTTTTTTAAATAGGAAACTGAAACAGTGTATGTCTGGTTGCCCTCGATAAGAAAACTTATTAGGCGTAAATTGTGATGTCACTAACTTTAACGTTTTCTACTCTTCAAGCCCGGGCGAAAACTAGGCACCATCACCGATCATGTAAATAATTAATAGACTGCTGTGAATTATTTCCTTTTTACCTTAGGTCACACAAAATATACGATACGCGTATATTTTCTGTGCCTTAGATAGTACCTATTATAAAATTCCCACCTAAAAAAATCTGGAGGAGGGGGCGTGCCCCCCAGGCCCCCCGACGCGACGCCACTGATTCCGTGGGATAAGTTGCCAACGTGGCTACCTTCAGAAGACGGTCGTCACGCGCTGTGGATTTGTTATGGCGGTGTAACGCTTTTCCGTTTTGTGCGGTTTTGCCGGTTTTTAATGTTTTCCGTTTCATGCACCCAAAGTACAAAAATGGGGACGCCCGCATTTCTTCCCCCTTGCGACAACTTCCAAGGCTTGGAAAGGCGAATGTGACAGTTAAATTAAATTTTAACCGCGCCGCGAGTCTCAACGAAGCAGCCCAACGGCCGCACTGGCTTTTGATGTGCCGTTTTTCATTATTTAGTGCGGCAAAGCCGGAACACAAAATGCAAGCGGAGATGCATATTTCAGTAGGGGTGGGGGGAGGCGAATTAGTTACTTTACGTCAACTTTAATGACTTGGTGGGGCTTTAATCCGCGTCGCCGCTCTGATTAGGCTATTCATACAGGAATGAGCGCCATTTGGAGAAGCCGGACGGCTCGCATGTTCAAAAATGTCAGTTAACGAACGAGAACCGCGAATAGCGGTAGCGAATATTAGCAAAATAAAATCGCAAAAGCCGCACTTAAGTATTTCATATATTCGCGATTTTTTTTAAGAAATCTAGGGATTTTTTTAGTATAGGTACCAAATATAATATAGTATTCATAACATAAAAAAATAAGCAAACTTTCATAACAACTTAAAAATTAATCGGAGGGAAATCGGAGTTTTCGCGCATCAATTTCGCACCTTAATAGTTGCGCAATTTATACCAAGGTCAATTTTCCCGCCACCCAGATTTCTAATTTTGCGAATTCGCGAGAAATTGAAGTTTTTCTAGCCTGGATTATTGCCAGTTCAAATTAACCAATCAAAATAGTTTTCGCGATTCAAAGTTTCTAAGTGCCCGGCCAGCGCACTTTTTTGAATTTCCAAAAATATATCAACCTGCCCCGAAAATAGGTTTTTCCGACGTAGTTTGACCAGTAGATGACGGAAATAATGGTTAAATTCAATTTCGTCCAGTCGTTTCCAAAATTTCGTATTTAATGTTCAAAATTGTCCAACACCTCCAAAATCGAGGGGTCGAATTCCGAAAAAATTATTTGCTCGAAACTGGTGAGCCCTACGCCTTCGGGACCATGCTAAATCGATTCGGCTGGTCGATTTACCTAGGAAAAGTTCCATTTCACGGTAGAATTACGCTTAATCCGGACGCAGCAACAAAGTTGTAGAAAAAAACGAACTTTGAGTTCTCACTTTAGATTTGACTTTGAAGACCATTTGCGCAGAAATGGTTAGAGCTACGACATTCTGCGTGGCGCCAATCGACGCAGCGCCTCGAGATGTATAAGATACTGTGAAATCAGACCCCTGGACAATTCTCTGCGCGCGTGGCGAATATTTCCCCGAGATTTTCGGGGGGTCAACCGGCACCGTCGCAATAACAAGGCCCGCCAGCTGAAAGCGATGAGTCATCCAAGGTCAGCCTAAGGCGCCAAATTCAAATTTCGAGGTGTCCACTTGGTAAATTTGGTAAAAAAACACTTTAAAATGATTGTTTACATATATAGCTCATGGTTTTACAACACGGATAATAATCTACGAGAGTGAAAGTCACATTTTCAAGGGGTTTTGGTGCATTTAGATATCTACCGGTAAAATTTTCGTAAATGCCAATTATTTCTTATTTGCCTGCCTAGATGCCACTAAATTCGAATAAATAAAACCATAAAACTTACTGATTTCAAGGTGGTTACGTTTAATCACGTAAAATTCTTAGGTAGTTTCCCTTGTAGTTGGGAACGGAACACGTCCACTGCATGATTTAAATTAGTCCGAAACTATAGACACAACCTAAAACCTATAAACTAAAATTGAACTTTAATCACTTTATTCTGAACCACTGCTGTTTTACCACCTTATTAATAAAACTCCTATATTACTAAAAAACACAGTCCAACACACAACAAACGTTCTTTAAAACAGGAAAATCGCCAGACAAGTACACGTAAACAACTTCAAAAAGCAACTTCCCGACCTCCCTGTGATGACGTAGTGACGTTTCGCGTCGCCAGCTGGCAGGCCTTTATCATTGCGACGGTGCCGGGTCAACCCCTTTGGAAACTGAAATTTGACGATTTCGCTAAAAAAATAAAATTAGCCGGAAACAGGCTTATCCGACGCAGTTTGGCCCGCAGAAACCGAACATCTGGTCAAAATTGAACTTGGAAGTTTCTAAATGCCCGGCCAGCGCACTTTTTCGAAAAACACCTAAAATTTCCAAAATGGCAATTTTTTAAACGAACTCAGACTGAGTCCAAAACCAGCCTACCCGACGTAAATTGACCCGTAGAACACGGATCCGGCCTCCAAATTCCTCTAAAAAATTTCTAAGTGCCCGGCCAGCGCACTTTTTTGAATTTCCAAAAATATTAACCTGCGCCCCGAAAATAGGTTTTTCCGACGTAGTTCGACAAGTAGATGATGGAAATAATGGTTAAATTCAATTTCGTCCAGTCGTTTCCGAGATTTCGTATTTAATGTTCAAAATTGTCCAACACCTCCAAAATCGAGGGGTCGAATTTTCGAAAAAATTATTTGCTCGAAACTGGTGAGCCCTACGCCTTCGGGACCATGCTAAATCGATTCGGCTGGTCGATTTACCTAGGAAAAGTTCCATTTCACGGTAGAATTACGCTTAATCCGGACGCAGCAACAAAGTTGTAGAAAAAAAACGAACGCTAAGAACATGATTCTCGCTTTGCGTGCGAGACGTCCTGGGTTCGAATCGCGGTTGTGGCTGCTTTTTTTAAAAGCTTTTATTTAACTTGCAATGTATGTATGTATGTATGTATGTATGTAATTTGTTCGGGTGGAATCTTGCAACTCAATTTTGAAGCAGATATCTTCAACCGATCGAGCTGAAATTTTGTACACACGTTTAATTTGGATGACAATGCATGATTATATGTGTGACGTCATTCTAAATCCAACATGGCGGAACACTCAAGATGGCGGACTAGTTAAATTTCAACCGATCGAGCTGAAATTTTGTACACACGTTTAATTTGGATGACAATGCATGATTATATGTGTGACGTCATTCTAAATCCAACATGGCGGAACACTCAAGATGGCGGACTAGTTAAATTTCAACCGATCGAGCTGAAATTTTGTACACACGTTTAATTTGGATGGCAATGCATGATTATATGTGTGACGTCATTCTAAATCCAACATGGCGGAACACCCAAGATGGCGGACTAGTTAACTTTGACTTGTGTAGTTTGGTGAGATAGGCGTCAACAGCATTGGTCTGCAACCTGTCTCGTTGTATATTTAGGCTCCAAGCTCTTCGCGCCTGGTCAAGCATACGTGGCCTTAAGTAGGGTTAGATCATTAGAAGGTCTCCTCATTGAAGAGCTAGACTGTTCTAAACTAACCGGCAAACGACCTTGCAACAATGATGCGTTAACTGAGATGAATAGACTCAGACACCTGGCCAAACTAAAAATTACAAAATAAATTAAAAGTAAAAAAATATTTTTTAAAAAAGCTTTTATTTAAATGCGCTAAAAAGAATAAAATAATCTTTTCTTTTAAAACTTTTACTATCAACTTATAACGTCATTCCACAATTTATATGATATAAAAGCTTGTCGCGAGATTTAAGTTTTCAAACTAAGTAAATACCACTACTTAAATCTCGCGACAAGCTTTTATATCATATAAATTGTGGAATGACGTTATAAGTTGATAGTAAAAGTTTTAAAAGAAAAGATTATTTTATTCTTTTTAGCGCATTTAAATAAAAGCTTTTTTTAAAAATATTTTTTTACTTTTAATTTATTTATTTTTTAAATTACATGTTCGAAGAGCGTAAATATTTATAATTCTTGTAGTTAACTTATTCCTAAGAAGTTGGGTTGATAAATTATGGCTACATACACATTGAATAAACAATTTACCACTTCTGCTGTGCACTCGTGGTATTTTTATTAGCTTTGAGATTTATTACCGATAATAGGCACACCATTTGTTATATTACCCCTGACAAAATATGCATCATAATGCCCTCTGAAAGGAATAGGTACTGAGTAAAGTATGTGACTGTTTCGTCTGAGTATTAAACACCAAGAAGGTATGCGACAACAATAATTGACAACTCACCCTGATGTAGGCTATGACGAAGGTCAACATGTATCCCCTCTCTCCGTTGTCCCTCCCTGCCGGGTATCCGCCAAAGCCGGCGGCAACGCCGTACACCCTTTGCTCCTGTGCTTGCACGTCTTTCTCATCTCCCTCGAACAGCAACGTCATGACGCACATCGAGTCCGGGTCGAACCCCTTCACTTTCGTGATGTAGAACTTCTTCAGTCCGTCCATCATGCCGGTGAGGACGGACGGCGCCTCGGGCTTCAGTATCAGGCCCAACTTGAACTGGTCGTTGTCCATAAGGCGGATGGACGACGGCTGGCAACGCTGCCTCGCCACCTCGCGCATACATCCCACGCCCGAGGCGAAGTCCGCAAATATTATCGAGCCATATCTGGAAAGAAGCAAAGCAATGGGGATTTTTGGGCCAAGGTCAGCGTCCAGAGATATACTAATAAGTCCGGGCACTCGGCCTTGTGTAAACAAACGTCTCCGTCTTGCCCTCTCCCGCTCCCCTCATCATCGAGCCGATCGAAATCTTATAATATAAGAAAATAAGCTGAGAGCGGTTCGTTCGCATTCTACCGGGTGCGCGCAAAATATTACCGACTGTGTTGTAGTGATGCCTAGTAACGCTTTTTACTGCAGTGCGGATGGCTGTAAAACCAGTTCAAAAGACTATATTACCCTGAGAGGTAAGATTGAGTTTGAGGTACCTACCTACAAAAATTAAGACATTTTTATGTGACATTTGAATGCTTAGGTATTAATTGAAGAATATTATAGATATAATATTAAAATATAGAAAATTTGAAGGTGCCTGCAATGGAAGAATGCCTTAGGGTTCATCGGAGAACATAAATTTGCGAATATTCCACCTGAAGAGGCATATAAATCTATAAGAATTCGCAAGGCACATTTTGATGATCACTCATTCACTTCGTCCGGAAAACGTTTAGTAAAAACTGTTGTCCCCTCGGCTGTCCCATTAAGATTATTGCCAGAAGCTTATGGTAAGACGCATGCTTATGTAGGTACGTATGAGTAGTATTTTGTTCTGTATTGTTTATGTCAATTTAAATATCAAAATATTTACTACAGGATGAAAAATTAGATATGATTAGTTTAACTCTTTGGCGTTAAATATTTATTTGTTATTTATGTTTTTGTCTGCTCTATGTTTTGTTAGGCTTTATTAAAATTGAACGTAAAACATAAAAAATTACATTTTTATTCATGTTCCAACCAAAGTCTACAGATATACCTATACTAATTATGTAGATTCTGGTAATAGCTACCGTATATTTTAATTTAATTGTACCTACCAAAAACTAACGGTAGACTTACCTACACAAATAATGTTGTACCAAAGTCTACAACTAGCTATACTAATATTTGTAGACTTTGGTAAATAATGGAAAGTCAATATGAACCTGCCCCCGTATAACTAGCTTGACGGCGATTTCGTTTAGTCGCCCTCGTAAATGCGAAGAGTGCGAGGTGACGCTGATTTACGACCGGTCGCAAAAATTGTCGGCTTTTCCGAGAGATCAAAGATGTGAGCGGACTTTAGTATTTCTAGACTTTGCCAAGAGATTACTAAAACTCTTACCGTTTACACTTGGGCAGCGGTCTAACTTTAATTATAACCTCGGTGATGACACCGAGCGACCCTTCGGAACCCATGACGATGTGGTTGAAATCTGGACCGCAGCTCATCCGCGGAACCTGGCAATTTTTTTCTAGTGTTCCCTTGGGCGTGACCATTTTCACGTGCACCAAAAGGTCCTCTATGTTGCCGTACGTGTTTTTCCTCATTCCTGCGGCAAATTGAGACAGTTTAATAGGCGTGTTCACGAATTTCCAATTACGGCGCATATTGTGGGAACACAGAAAATACAGCCCATTTATGCTGGGATAGTGAAGTTCCTGCTACAGTGGCGTATTCAAAGGGGGCAATTGCCCACCCCCCCAGAGCTGTCGAGATAAACGAGATTTGTAATATCAAAATTAATAATACCAAAAATTATATACTACTGGCCTAATCTGAAAATGCACATCAATCTTATTTGTTTCATCTTGTCTTCTCGAAATTAAAACCTGTGCAGTAGATTTGAGAACGCGCCGCCGTATATTATGCACACACTCCGTCGGTCGCAGCGCGTAACCGTAAAATGGGCAAAACAACCTACTAAACATATTTTGCACATTATTACAGTGTGCACCGCCACGCCAGAAAGAACATTTTCAAAACTGAAAATTTTAAAAATTTATATTAGAAACAATATTAGCGAAAATCGACTGAATGTACAGGGTGTTCCCGTATATTTTGACCCACCCCTAGAGCCTTTATTTTTCGAGTTAGAAAAAAATTACTTAAATGAAAGTTGTAGGGTACCAAGGTGTATTGTCCCAAAAATAATGGATTGACAGGTATGCTCTTGCCTAAGTTGAAATGTTTTTCCGTGGCAACCTTGATTAAATATAAAGATCGTATTTATATGCAATTTGGAATACCATGCGAGTGCTTAGAGCAAACATAAAACATATTTATATTGTTGGAATCGGAAAAATGCGTGCAATTCAAAAATCCGCAAATATACAGGGTGTTTCGTTAAAAAAAGTAAGTTTATATTTTTTTATAAAATGGCAACGCTCATTTGTTTTATCTAGTAACAGATCCTAGCGGTTCAGAAAAAATCCTACAATTTTCATTTAAGCATTTTTTTCCAACTCAAAAAATAAAGGCTCTAGGGGTGGGTCAAAATATACGGGAATACCCTGTACACTTTATGTATACCCTGAAATACCCATATCTCCAGAGGAGGTATTTGACGAGCTCAAGACCAAAAAAAGAATACTTGATTTTGTGATATACAGGGTGAGTCGAAGTTAAACCGCCATACTCAAAATTTGAGTAGTATTTTTAAAAATAAATGGGGTTCTTCATATAACATTTTGTCCAAAAACGCTTCGTTTTCGACATACAGGGCGTCAAAGTTTTCTTTTAAAAACAGAAAAAAAATTAGTATTTTCGGTTCCATTTATGCTATCGAGTTGAAAATTTGTACTTTTATGTTTTCTGGGACGACGATTATGAATTTTCTATCAACTTTCTTCTAGCCGCTAGAGAGCGTTGGCTACCTCGTTACTTTCGAACAAAAGTGTTTTAAACTTTTTTGTCGTTGAAAAATCTGCAGTTTAGACAGCGGAATATTAAATTACGTTCTATTTTGAACAAAAAATGTCTCTTGTAAAAATACGAAAACCTTAACCGTTTTCATGAAAAACGCAATTTTGTGTCGCGGTGCGCGTGAATTCCAAAAAAATTAAAATTTCGTAGTAGGCTAAGAAATGGGATTTATTCATTTGGAATTATTTATTTGCACTAGGTATTGTCCTAAATTAACAATTTTTGTGAAATTAGTAATAAAAAGAACTTTAACCAAGACAACTTTATTAGCAAAAACAGAGAAAAAGCGCTTCAACGTTTAGTAGGCTTTGAAAACAATTGTGGGTTACTAATTTCACAAAAATTGTTAATTTAGGACAATACCTACTGTAAATAAAGAATTCCAAATGAATAAATCCCATTTCTCAGCTTACTATGAAATTTTAAAAAATTCGAAAATAAAATTTCAATTTCAACACCCTGCATCTCGAAAACCAAACATCTGCGGACCCAGGTTCATATGAACTTTTCGTCATATTTTCCATTTTTCTTTTTAATTTTTCAAGTTGGTGCATTTATTTCCGGACACCCTGTATTTATTTATTTTAGAAAATATGTTTGTGTTCTGTTTTTATTCATTAAAATTATCGACAGAATTTTGCTATTTATAACTGTCCTGCTATGGTAATATACACAAAGGACAGCAGCTTGAGGAGCGTGCGCGCGCTTGTCAACTGGGGCGGTGGCGTCAATGATCAATCAATCAAAGGATTTTACAGAAAATATTGTTTGATTTTCTTGTAAACAGACGAAAAAGAAAATCTTGCAAAATAGGCACCGGCCCGAAATTTGTTCATTTTAAAAATGAACCGCCCAAAAGGTACAGCTTATTTCACATTCACCTCTCATTCTATCCTGCACTAAAAGTGTCACACGGTAATTTGAAATAGGTGGTAGCTGCCGGGAAAATGCATCCATGCTGGCTGACCTAGTTCCACGAAAATTCGTAGAGCGCTCAATTTATTTACTGTAAATATTTAATAACTGCATACCTATGCCCAACTGGGCGTAAATTTAAAATTTTTCCTGGAGGGCGACACTGTATATGTCAAGTTCATTTTTATTTTTTATATAAATGTTTTTTTTAATAACTTCTTAACTACATTATATAATTATTAATTTTTATAAAGCTTGGTAGGTGTAAAGTAAGTGTAGACCGGTGGCACCCCTCTGACCCTGAATATAGTCAAATTATTTTCAGAAGTCATTTGGTAATTTCGCCATCCTAAGTTGGCATCAATGCGGCAAAAAATGCAACCGGGTCATAAGTCCAGGTCAGTAACGAGCCCATTTGCACAATGGATAAGTACTAATGACACAAACAAGAACAACACAGTTAACGATAAAACTCACGAAACGTACAAAATCCGCGAATATTTTCACTGCCCAAAGTTTGAACCCTTTTGAACGATCCGGAAAACCTTCACTGTCGCTTTCACAATACCGAAATAAAATTTGCCTGAGTATGCACCATAGATGCAGCCGCAAGTAGCTGATTATACCAAAATACCAAAATGAAAGTGTTTCCATGACGTTTGAAATTATTATTAAAATGAGTTGTAGTCATAGTTATTTTTATTTGTAGCGGTATATAATAATTGTGATTGCAATAGGGTTTTTATTTTATTATGTTCTTTTTTTCCTATCAGTTGGGTAACTTTTCACATCATAAATCAATGAGTGACGTCATTAACTGGCTGAGACAAAATATACCAATGGTATACCAATGGTTAACAGAAAGTTCCTAGGAATTTTGTGAAAAATGTCATCTGACAAAATCGGGACTTCTTACAGTAATCGGGGTATATTTCGGGTTGAAAAAATGATACACTGCTTTTTCCAAAAACAAAATAATTCTATTAATGGTGTTTTATTTTATAATAAAAAGATCTCTTGATTTTTTATCGTATCTTGAACTGTTCTTGAGTACCGCTACTATTTTTACACTTTTAATCGAGATACGATAATAGTTATTTATGTACCAAGGCACTGAAGTTCAACCTTTTATGACTTATGTGGAATTTAGTTTTCGAGACCTCTCTCTGGCCGAGGCAAATAAACCACATGAGTCATAAAAAGAACTTCAGTGCCGAGATACATATTATATTTTTTTTAAATCGAAAAAAAAAAGTTTTATTAGGCATGAAAATAATCATAAAGGGTCACCCATCCACGAACCGACTGCGCGCGGCGTTGCTTGACTTTGACGATCGCTCGATCTAGGTCAAGTATGACAAGGCACGGCGCCTTCGAACAGAAAAGCCAAACTGCTGCTTGTTGTGCAGCCTCCATAACAAATCTATTCTAAATCTACTCTGCTATATACGTAACAATTTTGCAATGTGTACGAAAAATTAAATGGGCCTTTATTTACCGGGTTTTAAATATTTGGTCAGTTCTTTTGACGGGTCTGACGTTTGATGTTTACATCTCGCCAAGGCCTACTTATTGAAAAAATCGTACAATAATGGGCTACATCGGTGCCGATTTTTGAGCTTTTGATGACGATTTTGAGGCACTTCACTGCCGATTTGAAGACAAATTCTTTAAAATTATTAATTATAAAACATCGTTCTTTAATCAAGAATAGTAGTTATTAGTTAGATAGTTGTTATTTCGTTGTATTTCCATAAAAAGTATAAAAATACTTTATTTTCATAGTAAGGGATCTGTGGTCTGTGGTAAGGGTATAGGAATTTACAGGGTGGTCCAACTGTAATGGATAAAACTTCAGGAATCTATGCAAAACGTCAATAAGTAGACTTTTTCGTATAAACATGTATCCAAATCCTAAGGGTTTTCGCATTAACCATGGAATCATATTTCAATTTTTTAAAACATTTCTTTAATTTTTCTAAAGGAAGGCAGTTAAGCAAACATTTTTGGTACAGTTCAGATACACACTACTCTATAAATTAAAATTAATTCGGCCTGTTTACTTCCACCAGTGCCGGAGACGCGGGGGTTAATCATCATATTTTTTATTAAAAAAATGGTACGCCACTGGAAAAATAACCTTTATTCTTGACTTTTTTCGAAAATGTACCGTTTTTGACAAATTCGTTTTCGTGCGTTTTAAATTTTTTAGCAGAAGAAAATCAAAGTAGGTCTAGGTTAAAATTTTGCGCACTTATTCAGGTTTTAATTCTGAGCAACTTTCCTTAATAACATTTTGCCGTAAGCCGTAAAACTTACATAAAGGCCACTTTACAGGTGCGAAAAATTAGTTTTTTTTTTAATTCCCAAGACACATGATTTTTCGAATCAGAAACCCTTTTTGTAGGTTTTAGGACAAAATGTTAATAATCAAAGTTGTTCAAAATTAAAAATTGAGCAGGTGTGCAAAATTTCAAAAGCCTAGATCTACTTTGATTAAAAATGAATTTTGATTAAAAATGAATTTTTAATAAACGGTACATTTTTGGAAAAAAAGTCAAGTGGCGTACTATTTCTTTATTAAAAAATGTGAGGGTTGACCCCTGTGTCTCTGGAACTAGGGGAAGTAGACAGGCCAAATTATTTTTAATTTATATAGCACTTAAGGTGTTTCTACACTGTACCAAATATGTTTGCTTTAGTAGAAATGAAAGAAAACATGAAAAAAATTGAACTTTGGCCCTGTGTAACGAAAACCGTTAGGACTTTTTCTATAGATTCCTGAAGTTTATCTATAGCAGTTGGACCACCCTGTATAATTGGTCTTTATTTTTTACTAAAGATGCGATAAACAAATCAAGAGATCTTTTTTATTACGAAATGAAGAAAATATTTTTTTGTTTTTGAAAAAAGCATGCAGTGACGTATCATTTTTCTTATTCAAAATATTTGGGGTCAAAGTGGGGTGCCACTGATTCAAAGTGAAAATTCATTTTTTCCCAGAAAATATGTGTCCCTACACTCAGTTTACACTTGCGAAGTTTTATAAAAATATCTAATGAAATTTTGAAGTAATTTACAAAAATTCATTTATATAAAAAATAAAGCGAACAGGGACCTACGTATATATGCAATTTTTTAACCTGTCACGGAGATATTTTCAAATGTACAAAATAGCCACCAACGACTTTTTATTTATCCACCACAGAAACTGCCAATATAGGGTTAAAAATAGCGGTGAATTGCATCCATCTCATTTTATTCCATGCGTCTTGCCGTACTCAGTAGGACTAAAAGCGATTGTGACCTTTATAGATCACAGAGACACAATTTAAAGTCTCCGACAAAAACTTACCTATAAGTTATAAAAGTCGAATTTTAACTTCGCAGGTTTTTTTAAAAGATACGAAGAACCTCTTGGGCCGTGGTTCCACTCGTATAATAAACTATTTTTGCAGAATTTATGGCACCACAGGCTACCATTTAAACATCCCAGGAATTCTTCCAACGACGCCCAACTGTTAGGTCTGCGGGTCTGCAGGTACGGATTAACCTCCTTCAATATTGACATTCACTTATGAAACACCCTGAGAATAACAAAAATAATTCGAAATTACCTGACCCCACATTTCGTCGCCTTTTAATAAAATGTGAAATCCTTTTTCCACGCAAGGGAAATCTCTGCCTAGGCAGGAAAGAAGTCAAGAACGACGGCAAAACGTTTCTGAAATAAAAAATGCTCCCTTGGAGCGGTTTGGGACGTTCCTTTTGAAAGTAAAGGGAGCTATTACGTATTTTCCTTTTGGGCAATAAAAGGGGATGAGCCTAACCAATATAAAAATATATCAGAATGTTGTATTGTGTGACGAATTCTTTGAGAGAATGTCGGTGACCCAAACTGGACGCACCACCGAATTTTTGTGAAATCTAAAGGAATTTTTGAAAAGTGGCAGGGTGGAAAATAACAAGTTTTTCTACTCTCACATAAACAAAAAAATATCTGGCCCCAGACACTTAAGAAATTTATTCTATTACGGCGGTCAACGTGTTGAAAGAATATATCGCCAAAAATGGGTTTATTTGTTAAAATATCAAAAAGTTTTACTTGAAAAAGTTGTTTCTTTTTCAATTCTACTTAAGTGTACCAAATTTTAATAATAAAAGATTTAGTTTTTGCAAATTTTTAATATTTATGAAATTTCTTAACATTTTAAAAACTTGTACCTTCGTAAAAACTTTTTTATATCACTAGCTTTATTATTCCATTACCTTTTTATTACTAATTAACGATAAGAATAATACGTATTTTTCAAAAGAAAATTATATTAACGCTTTTAAATTCTGTCATCTTTGCTGCAAAGGTGATGTACCGTCTAGCATTTAGGATATAAATTCAGTTACATTACGTTTTCCAGTTCTAAATTGATGCCAAAATAATAATAAATTAAATTATCATCAAACTATTTTACGTATCTAAGCAAAATTCTTGACTTTTATGGAACAAATAATTTATTATTACCTTTAAGTTTAATTTCACATTAATCGATATTTATGAGTAAGCCATGAAGAGAATTGAAGCAATTGGTTTTACCATTCTCCGTTTCAAGAGTATTCATTAAACTGTGAAATAAAACAATTATTGCTTCAATTCTCTCCATGGCCTGGAGTAATGCGAAATTAAACTTAAAGGTAATAATAAATTATTTGTTCCATAAAAGTCAAGAATTTTGCTTAGATAGTTTGATGCTAATTTAATTTATTATTATTTTGGCATCAATTTAGAACTGGAAAACTATACCCTAAATGCTAGACATCAACTTTGCAGCAAACATAACAGAATTTTAAAGCGTTAATATCATTTTCTTTTGAAAAATACCTATTCTTATTGGTAATTAGTAATAAAAAGTTAATATAATGATGAATGAATGAAAAAGTTTTTACGAAGTTACAAGTTTTTAAAATTTTCATAAAAAAAACTAAATCTCTTATTAGAGATTAATTTGGTACACTTACGTAAAATTGAAAAAGAAACAACTTTTTCAAGTAAAACTTTTTGATATTTTGAGAAATAAACCCATTTTTGGCGATATATTTTTTTAAATGTAATTTTTGACAGATAACTAAAATCACATGACCACGTTTGAGTGGGTCATTTTTCATATTTTTTCAAGTAAAAGGTAACCCCAAAATTAAATTTCAAAATAAAACATTAATTAAAAATTTCCCCCTATGGTGCCAACTTTTTGGAGGACACTGTATACATACTAATAGGCATTGGAAATATCTAAAAATCCAATAGTTATTGGCAATATCTGAAAATTTACTTGAAAACCAAGTATCAATCGGCAGAATTTATTTTTTGACAAGTTGGTTAAAAATTGAAGAATTACTTACATACAGCCTTGTTTCAAATTGCTATTTAACACTCACCTGAAGCTCTAGTGGCCACCCATCCTCCAAGACTGCTAAACTCGTAACTATCGGGTTCGTGTCCCGTCGTATACCCCATTTTACCCAACTCCCTCTCCAAGTCTTGACCAATTATGCCACTTTCGCAACACGCCACCAAATTATTTTTGTCCAACCACAATATCCTGTTCATTTGCGAGGTATCCAACACCAAAATCGTCCTTTCTTCTTTCGACGGGCATTCCACCGCCCCTGAAACCGCTGTGCCACCGCCGAATGGTATCACCACCATGTTCTCGTCGTCGGCCATTTTCACGATTTTTTCCACGTCTTCGTGGCATTTTGGCCACAGGACCACGTCCGGTATGCGCTCGAATTGCGAGAATCTGAAGCAAACATCATTTTTAGAACCACGACACAACTGAAAAATACGAGGCCTACGATAAAGACAGGCCATGGCGCACAAAAATCACGTGACCATCTTAGTCCGACGTTACATGCCATTTGTCACATAACTGAAAGCGGCAGCTTGGGTTTTGAGAAGTTTTATTAAAGTGTTTTTAAACGTCTTAATTTATATTTTAGAAACGAGTTTGTGTCTAGTGCGCGTGTGTCCTGGCGGAGGGGAACCGCCCAGGTGTTGTTATGGCCTCTGGGTGGGAGTCGAGGCGTCCAGGAGTTTTGGTGCCGCTCGCACCGACGCTGGAGCACTGTAATGCGAATTCTCCCCCCTGGACCCGGAATGGACAGGGACAGTGGAGATTGAGACAGTTGATTGAGTCCATCGACGCTGAGACACAGGCGGGTGAACTGCTTACGGGAGATCCGCGAGTTCAGACCGTCCGGGTGGCTGGAATCCGTTCCCGTTGACCACGTTCGGGTTTGTGTATTTTGTATTCACTATTCACCTTGTGCGAAATAAATCAGTGTAGTAACGTACTGGAGGATTTTCGTTGTCGACCCACGCCCTGATAAGGTTCCTATTCGACCTTCCACACTGCCGATCAATTGGGACCTCGTCAATATTTACAGTATACTCAGGTGAGTTTTTTATTTCGCAAAAAAGAACCTAAATATCAAATATTGGGTCTGTTTATATTATATTTATACATATTACAAAAGCCAGGAAGAAAATGTCACCATAACAACATTTGCTTTGCCTCGGGATGAAAATTTGCGCCAAAAATTGATTCGTCAAATTCCAACTGAGATTTAATTTCTAAAAAACCCTTAAGTATGTGTGGCTAACACATTTTCAAGAAAGTGAAACAATCAAAGTGGACAAATGTGTTGTGGGAGGAAAATACCTATAGAGAATATCACCTAAGCTAAAGGAAGGTGCTGTCCCAACAATGTTTGAGAATGTGCCAAAATATTTGAGTGCAGTGCCGTTTAGCTCTAAGCCCAAAACAGCTGAGGCAGGTTGAAAATTTTGAAAAATCAATTAGAGAAAGCCTGGATGCACAAAACCAACAATGTAATAGATGAAAGAAAACTCGCCAAATTGTTACGAAATTTGTTTTTTCTACTTATCTCCAAAAATGCCTGTTATTATATAGGACTAAGTTGGTCACGTGACTACGCGATTATGCGTTAGCTCCACGTTGGCCTCGTGAAAAATACGCAAGGCGTCTAAAAAATTGTCTGAGAATTCCATTTAACTTGGGCCGCCTTACCTTAAAGTGTAAATGTCGTGAAGTGTTTGTCCGTGTGCTCTAATGACTCTGTCCAATTCTTTGGTTGACAAACTAACATTCAAACTCGTCAGTTTTTGTAGATTTTCTATTGTGATGTTTGGTTTGGGATAGTGGTCCTGTTTGGAGATAGCTTTTGCATGATTTGGCTTGCTTATGTCTACGTTTAGGGTGTTTGTCACCCAGCTCACTAGATGTGGTAACTTCAGTTCTCCTATGGCATATCTGAAGAAGAAAAAACGTGTTTTATGTAAAATCACAAGTGCCGGAAATTTTATTTATATCTACAAAACTATTTATTTTGAAAGAGTTTCCTGTTTTGAATAATTGCGAAAGTGGCGGCTTCAGCTGGTGCGTCAGAGTAAACAAACAATACGACGTTGGATCTCCAAGGCAGGCGCGATTTTTTCAACTTTTTAAAACTGTTTTATTTATTATCTGTTTCTTTAAATAAGGAGCTACCTATCTTATTGGATACTCACTCACAGTATGAGGGAAAATAACAACTGAAAAATGTTTCTGCCAAGCGATTTCTTTTTTTTTTTTAGTATAACACATGTAGGTACTAGAAAGTTTATTTAGATATTTAGTGTTAAAAAATAGCATGGAGATAAATCGGTTTTTCTACTCAAAAGTGTATTTTCGCCCTGTACAAACGTATTGGGTTACACAAGCCATAGTTATCAGAGAACCACATGCCGAGCAACCTCCAAGTCCTACTAATTACACAAAAGCCACCCCCCCCCCCTAGTACAACAAAGGACTCGTGAAGCCTCTAACTTCGCGTTGTAATCATCTGAAGCTATTTGGCAGTAGGGCTAGCGGGCCCGTGAGGTCTAGCTGTATGGGACCCTGGCAGCATCAGCACCGGGATCATTATTTGTATCAATGGCAGTATAGAATGCAACGCTGGCAGGCTGATCACAGACGAACACCTACAAAGGGGGCAATAGAAGATCCTGCATTTTCCGAAGATTTTTTACTCTCATTTTTTAGTTTTAACTTTTTTGTACAAGGTCATGCCAACTCGACGTCCCAGGCCAATAATTAAGGGTGAAAAAAAAATCGGCTTCCGCAGAGTTAAATTGCACCAAAAAATATTAGATCGCAACTAAATTTTAAGTTTTTGACAAAACGAATGACAATCGCATGTCAAGTCAATTAATTTCTTTAATTTTCCGAAGAGGGTGTTTCATAATAATTGAATCCTAATCTGAAAAGATGATAATCCTTAAATGATTTTAAGAAAAAAATATATGAACATGAGTCCGCAACCGTTTTGATTTCTTAGATGCAGGTTGTTAAAATTTGACAACAAAGTCCGTTTTCCCCAATATCTCTTTGTATCTTTTTTCAATTTTGGTATGTACAGGGTGATCCAAACTCGACGCCCCAGGCCTACAGCGGGAACACGAAAACTCAAAATAAAATTTCGAAAATGGGACATACTAAGGTCCAATTTTGACCGAAAATTAGCTTTTTTGATGTTTGGGAAAATGGCCGCTGTGACGTGATCGATATTATTTTCCTAGAAACATACCAGTTTTTCTCTATATATTCAAAGTCCTTATCATTCTCAACAACTTTTGTAGGGAAAGATTTTCTCTATCTTTTATCGTTCAAAATATACAGGGTCAAATATGTAAAAAACCATGGAATTTTTTTTCTAATCATTTTTCGAAATCTAGATAGCTATGGAAACAATTGATAGTCAGAAATTATTTAAGAGTATGTTAGGGTGCCTTGCGCACCTTTGAATTTATTCAACTGAAATATTTTTTAAATTTCTGAATTGTCCTTGTTACTGTTTGTTATTATTGTTTGTTACAAAAAAAAATTAAAAATATTCCAGTTGAATAAATGTAAGGGTATGCAAGGCACCCTAACATACTCTTAAATAATTTCTGACTATCAATAATTGTTTCCATAGGCACCTAGATTTCGAAAAATGATTAGAAAAAATTCCATGTTTTTTTATATATTTGATCCTGTATATTTTGAAAAATAAAAGATACAGAAATTCTTTCCCTACAAAAATTGTTGAGAATGATAATGACTTTCAATATGTAGAGAAAAAATTGTATGTTTCTGGGAAAATAATATTATCGATGACGTCACAGCGGCTATTTTTCCAAACATCAAAAAAGCTAATTTTCGGTCAAAATTGGACCTTAGTATGGGCATTAATTGATTATACTTATTCCACAGTAGGTTGGTGCACATTCTGGCCAACTTCTGTTTGGAAATGGCGGCTTGACTTGAAATTTTAAATATGATCGAATTTCAATCTGTAGGGTTTACGCCGTCTATTTGAGTCCGCTCCAGTGAATTCAAACCTCTCTCAATCGGATCGAACGCGTCGAGATAAACGTAGTCTATGTCCATATAATGTCCTGTACCGTATACAGGGTGATTACATTTTTGTATTTAAGACCTTAAGGCTTACATAAGATTGTATAAAATAAAAATACACTTTTATACAAAGCCTTCGTTTAATTAGATTTTGTTTCTTTATTTTTCAAGTATATCAACCGGTTTAAAACGAAATAAATAATATAACCTAATATATGTGGCGTCCTGTGTCTTCAAAACGAAGGCTATGTATATAAAAAAATTCTGCCAAACAGGTCTACTTTATAGGCATCTCACCGCTGTTAAACTGTAATTGCGTATTTTCATTTGTTTACATTAGCAAATTTTCCGTCATTTCCTTAGTCTCTTTAAATTAAACATTTTCCGTGAGATTCTTTTCACCCTTCGTGCGAACACCCCTCGGAGCTCCTTCTGGGGCCTCTTTTAAACTTTCCCCTTTGCTCCTGTTTTTACGGGTGCGCAGGGACCGGCCGTAATTTTTTTCGTCGGGCGGGAAATAGAGATAATCATCGGGACCCCGGGATTTACGGGGGCGTGCGAAGGGTTTTTTAATGGGTTTCTACGGTAGGTGGTCTCGCATGGGGTTCTTAGAGCGAGAGCTACAACAGGAAGATATAATAACCCCATTTCATACTTCCCCGAAAAAGAAATTGGCGAAATTACATTTTGGTACTACTTGTCGGTCGTTAATTATTGATTACTCTCTGTATTTTTATGTACGCATGTATATTCTTGTTTGATTTCTTGGTATCATTAAAGAAGCTAAAACCATAAAAAATCTACTAGGACGTATAGGTTATTCTAATAGACCGGAAGATAGTGACAGATTTTTGGACGTGATTTTACTCATTAGGCTTTTCAAAGGCCAATATGTTGTGTATATTCTCAAAATAATAAGGTATAAATCAGAGAGTCAGAGTAAATAAAGTAAACTTTGAACTTGTAACTCAAAAAATAACTTCAACAAATCTCTTTCTGAGCTTTCGGAGAATAAATCTTCCTCCTTTCTCAAAGATCATGTCACGTCAAAGTGAAATGACAGATTAATAAATTTCAGGTTAAAATGCCATGACAACAGAAACAATAGCCTTATTTTATTCGTTTTAGTACATAGCTTAAAGAAAAGCTTGTTTGTAAAAAGGCTCTTTTTTATTTTATTTTGTGCTTTTTAGTACCTATTTGATTCTCATGCCAGGAGGGTGGTAAAGAAAGTTAGTCCGCCATCTTGGGGCATCCGTCTTATTGGATCTGACGCAAACTGTACATGGCTTAAATAAAAGCTTGTTTTTAAAAAGTTTTTATCTTTTTTCAATGTACTTGACATTTTACAAATCCTGTTACTATTTGCAATCTTTTGTTTATATCTGAAAATAGGGTGTATGTTTTAAACCCCGAAATCGGTAATACACTATCTAACATTCAAAATTAATAAAGATTTGGTTATATAGTGCTTTTAGAAGATCACCTACCTGTTACCTGTAAAGTAAACTTCGTCGCTTCTAAGAATAAACTGGGAATCTTTGTAGCCCCATCCATTCCATTTTAGTAGTTCTTCTCTGTAACAAATATGTAGGTGTGAATGGATAAATTAATTAAAACAAAAAAAATTTAAAGTATAGTAGTTGTTGCCAAAGCCTAAGAAAATATGTATAGAAATCACGTGGGTAAAGGGTGGTTCAGTTAGGGTTTCCACATAAAACACGGAAAATTTTCAAACAACTGTATTTTTGTATTCGGTACTTTAGGTTCATTCATTACAATTATTACACATAGACAGATTTGGTTGGTTCTTATAGAAACTTTCAATCAACTCAAAAGAAGTGATAACCTAGTACTAGTTTTCAAAAAGATAATATAAATTTACCTAGTACTAGTTTTCAAGAAGATAATGCTACAACTAATAAAACAAATAATCCAGTAGTAATCCATTTGAGGTCTTTATTCGGTCAAGGTCAACTAAGTCGCAGGGACAAGGAATATAGGCAATTATAATTTTCTTCGAATTGCCAAAGGTCTATATATCAGGAAAAAAATAATTAGGAAGTAATAAAAATAAAGAAAAAAGGATTAAACAGAATAAGTTTAAATATCTCGACGGATAAATCAGGGGCTGTAATATTTAGAAAAGGACTTTCAAGAAAACAGTGTAAACCGATAATTATTAACAATCAAAATGTTCCTTGGAAGGAAGAAATCAAATATTTAGGTGAAACGATTAAAAATACTATGAAATGGAACAAACAAATTCAAAAGGTCAGTACAAAGTATAAAAGCTCAAAAAGCCATTAATATTACGAGGTCATTATCAGGGATGTGGTGGGGTGCAGACTCTGCAGTCATGCTAACCTTTTATAAAAAGTTGGTAAGATCACAATTAGACTATATGCATCAACTCTCTATAAACCAAATAGTAAACATAATTTCAATAAATTAGATAAAATACAATTTCAAGGACTTAGAATTGTAACGGGAACTATGAAATCTACCCCAATATTGGCATTATTAGGTGAAGACGCAGAAGTTTCCCTAGAATCCAGAAGACAATGGTTAGCTGTCAAATTTGTCAATAAAAGATGGGCGGAAAAAAATAATCTCACCTTAAATCATATTTATACTAGAAATAAAATAAAAGAACAATAATTGAGAGCAAGTAAAATTGGGAGAAAAAAGATAAACCATATTTAATACAGTCCATTAAAGTTGTTAGTAAATAATATAATAAAAATATAGGAAGATCGGATATGCTATCGGCTTTTGAAATAGAAATTAGACATCAAGTAAAACCTATACCCTCAATAAATTGGATTAAGGATAAAACTCAGGTTGTAAATAATGATTTATTTAGTAGATATTTCAACTCTATAATTATAAAAAACATACCTTAATTTTTACGGATGGATCAGTTGATTTAAGTACAGTAGGTACAGGGGTGTAGGTATATCCTAATAGTGGATTTGAAATTTTCTAGTAAATTACGCATAATCATACTCAAATTTGTAACACGGAAATTATCGCTATTAATAAAGCACTCTTAGTCTTTGTATACAAAATCAGCTAAGAAAAGTGGTAATCTGCACAGACTCAAAAAGTGCCATTTTAAAGATATCAAATTACTAATAGTTTTTCTACTAATTATACAGCTGCAAGACGCAGCTAATAGAGGGTAATGAGTGAAATTGCACATAAATTGGCCAATATATAGGGAAAAGATGGTATGTTTCTGGGAAAATAATATCGATGACGACACAGCGGCCATTTTCAAAACATCAATAAAGCTAATTTTCGCTCATAATTGGACCTTCAGTATGTCCATTTAAGAACTCCATTTTATTTTGAGTTTTCGTGTTCCCGCTGTAGGCCTGGGATGTCGAGTTTCACATTGTGTTTCGATATTTCAATCAACGGTTTCGACCAATTTTCAAATCGAATCAAGAAGTTTATAATGTACCCTTCTGAATAATTTCTTGAAATTATAGCGTGTACCTAACCTACCTATAAAAACCTAATATACTTACCGAATTATCAGTTTTAAAAATAATTGACCTTAGACTTATTATTGGAAATTGAAATATTTTTAACATTGTCCCCTGTTATCTTGTATATCGGAATGTATCTCTATAATATCTACCTTATTTAATTAATAATTAGGGCAACAATCCCAGCTATAAAAAAAAAAAACAGATCCCAGCTATAAAAAAACAGGTCCCGAATACTTATAAACCTATACTTAACACCTTGTTGCTGGAAGGAAAAATTCACAGATCTCGCAAGGTAAAATCAATCTCGCGTACAAAATGTACTTTTAAAGTATTGTAGGTAACTATTACATCAACGAAATATCGACATTTTGTACCCAAACACCAACACTGGAATCTCCAATTTACGCAATTTACGCATTATTTCATACCTACAATACTTTATTCTTAACCTACCAGAGGCTCGTTGTTTGTTTCATTGTCGCAATGGCAACTCAAAAAATTTCCGGAAACATTCTCACTTGCTCTATAGGCAGCAGGAGGTAATTCAGCGGAAATTTTTTTGACACTTGCATAAAGAAGAGTTTCTTTTAGGTTAAAAAGGGTACCTAGGTATGAAATTTTCATACCAAATCCCCCACGTTCTTAAATTAATATTCGGAAATTTTTCTTGAACACGTAAGTATTTTTTTAAGAAACTACCAAAATTTGTACCTAGACGGCAACAAAACACTTAACGTAGCCACCGTATCATGTCAGACCATCCGTTACTGCAATCTAATAACGATTGAAGTCCTCGAACTAGGCTCCCTATAAGTGATTTCAACAGTATAAGTGTTTTCAACACTAAAAATAATTATTGGATAGACAACCATTTTAAAAGCTTTTATTTAACTTGCAATGTATGTATGTATGTATGTATGTATGTAATTTGTTCGGGTGGAATCTTGCAACTCAATTTTGAAGCAGATATCTTCAACCGATCGAGCTGAAATTTTGTACACACGTTTAATTTGGATGACAATGCATGATTATATGTGTGACGTCATTCTAAATCCAACATGGCGGATCACCCAAGATGGCGGACTAGTTAAATTTCAACCGATCGAGCTGAAATTTTGTACACACGTTTAATTTGGATGCCAATGCATGATTATATGTGTGACGTCATTCTAAATCCAACATGGCGGAACACTCAAGATGGCGGACTAGTTAAATTTCAACCGATCGAGCTGAAATTTTGTACACACGTTTAATTTGGATGACAATGCATGATTATATGTGTGACGTCATTCTAAATCCAACATGGCGGAACACTCAAGATGGCGGACTAGTTAAATTTCAACCGATCGAGCTGAAATTTTGTACACACGTTTAATTTGGATGACAATGCATGATTATATGTGTGACGTCATTCTAAATCCAACATGGCGGAACACCCAAGATGGTCATTAGAAGGTCTCCTCATTGAAGAGCTAGACTGTTCTAAACTAACCGGCAAACGACCTTGCAACAATGATGCGTTAACTGAGATGAATAGACTCAGACACCTGGCCAAACTAAAAATTACAAAATAAATTAAATGAAAAAAAATATTTAAAAAAAGCTTTTATTTAAATGCGCTAAAAAGAATAAAATAATCTTTTCTTTTAAAACTTTTACTATCAACTTATAACGTCATTCCACAATTTATATGATATAAAAGCTTGTCGCGAGATTTAAGTTTTCAAACTAAGTAAATACCACTACTTAAATCTCGCGACAAGCTTTTATATCATATAAATTGTGGAATGACGTTATAAGTTGATAGTAAAAGTTTTAAAAGAAAAGATTATTTTATTCTTTTTAGCGCATTTAAATAAAAGCTTTTTTTAAAAATATTTTTTTACTTTTAATTTATTACCTTTATACTCAGAACTCAGACTATACTTAAACCGGTATATAATTCAGGCTTTACATATTAGAGATAGATACTTCAATTTATACCATCGAGTAAAGGATAATATCACAGACCTATATAGCTTCGCTAGCTATATAGGTCTGTGATAATATACCGTACTTTCACCGTTTTAGTAGACATAGCCATGGCTGGGCGGCGCGCCGCCGTGTATTCGGCTAGGTTCGTCAGTCGTTGGCGGGGGGCGGGGCGTGTTTTTTGCTCGCAAAACTCGACTGATAAGCGGTGCGGGACTACTGTGTACTCCCCCCGCCAACGACCGACAAACCTAGCTGGACGCACGGCGACGCGCGGCCTATTCCCCTATGTCTACCAAAACGGTGAAAGTACGGTATAATTATTCCTTTACTCAATACCTCGCTCAATACTATATGTTTATAGGTATTTTCATGAACATTTCGCGCCACTAAACTTTTTGATTTCAAAAAGCTTGTCGCAACTTGGCATTGGGCATTGAATTACCTTAACGAAAACCTGAACTTATTTTATTCGTTTTAGTAGGTACATAATATATGGCTCAACTAAAAGCTTGTTTCCTGTTTTATTTATTTATTCAATGCATTTCACCACCTTACAAATTTTCTGGTATGTACCCAATACCAATGATCTATATAGATCATTGCCCAATACCCACTAAAGTCTTTTTTATCTAGTCACTAAATTTATGTTGAATGTCCTTGTTAGTCCTTAGAATTTATCAAGGCCCCTGGAATGACAGGTGATGGCAGAGCCGTATTCAGAAAATTTGACGTTTTTGTTGTAATATTGACCTTATTTTAATTTTTTCCCCTTTGTTCGCTTTATAATAATAATGTTAGTTCAAGTATACAACAGTACAACAGAGAAAACCAGAATACAGAGAGTCCATCTGCTTGTCAAATATGGAGCCCAACTTTTACGTAATTTTTCACACACCCAATAAGATCGTTCAGTTAAACTATGAAGTAGACTGCATTCTTCATTTAGTATAGATTAATTTAAAACTGGGAAAGAAGATCCACAGTGACCTACAATGGATTAATTATACCGTTTAAAGTTGGGCTCCATTTGACATTTGATAAGATGAACTCTCTGTATTCTGGTACCCTCTGTGAGTACCTATACTCAGACTATACTGAAATCTCATGACAGAGTTTGTGCTAGGACCTGAGCAGCAGGTTTATATATTTAACTTAAGACGTGAAATGTCGGAATTTAAAATAGGTATTTTTTCGAATATTTTATTAAAGTTGCCTATAAATTGTTAATTTTCAAACCAAAATAAGAAAATTAAAATTACTTAGATTTTTTGTGATTCCAAATTTTAATTATAATTAATTTTATTTAAATTTTAGTTTAATTTATTAATTTTAACGACTGCCTGACAATACATAAAAATCGGTAGGCAAAAATATTTGTTTTGCAAATTTTTCGCAATATTGCAGATATATTTCGCCTCCCGACCTGTCTATTTTATTCGAAAAGTAGGTAGGTACCTACCTAATGCGTATTTTCTTAGCGCATCCAGTGGATTTGTATATACCATTAACCCACTTTAAATTAGAGTTGAGTAATATATTTACCAACTAAATAGGTACTATTTACACTTCCTAATTAGGTATATTTTTTATGGGTAGAATATGCAGAAAATTAAACAAAAACAAAACTATATATGTTATAGTAAAATTATTCAAAACTTTTTCAAACTACCCCGCCAAATTTAATAGATGCAGTGTTGTAGACAAGCGCCAATTTTACATTTTGAAATGTAGCAAGGCAAAGCATAAAGAGAAATTCTTAATAAATCAGAATCGGAGCTGAATGAACATCACGTACCTACCTACCTCGAATTAGGTGTCTCTGTCCAAAGAAATCAATAAAAGCTCAAAGCAGTGGGGTAGCTAATAAATAGGATAAAATAAAGCACGCATTTTAACAACAATGCTCCATAGTTTAAATTAAAGTTTAAATAACTCTGTTTCACTTACCTATGTTTAGGAATGGCACTTTTTACAACAATTGGGCCAATATCTAATTTTTCTTGGTTACGTGCCGGCATCGTATTTTTAAAACTCCCACTATTTTTAACTTACGTCTACTATTTTAAAATTCTCAGTAAACTGAAAAATGGCTTTACAAATTAATTTCGGTACTGTTTTTGACTAGAAAAATATAAACTCCCCGCAAGGGCGAACGTACTCCAACTACCAGAATGAGAGCGTGCGCCGTGTCCCAGTTTTGTTAGCAGGACGCTAGAATCATCCCAAATGTTCAATTCTGGCAGGAGCTCGATAATTTTGTCTGGCGGAAATTCCATTCAAAGATGACTCCACTGTCAAAGTGGGACCGTGAATTTATACAACTTATATGCAACCCAACATACACCAATCCAGACATAGGCGTAGTTTCAGGGCGAAGAGACTTATAGCATTGACTGACAGAAAAAATAGTTCCACAACAGAAAGCTCCTTAACAATACTTGTCAAGAAATGGACTCCAACTTCTACTCCACAAACAAGCAGATTGCATTTCTTAATGAAGTGATATTTTTCTAAAATATTTGTAGATTAGCCAACATCTAACAGTGAGACCTCAATGTCAATGCATTTGGAAAATATGACAGCTCTCATTAAGAAGCCTTCGGTTCTGAATGTATTTTCTGTGGTACAAATAAAGACTGTGTATTAGTCATTTCATATTTTCGTGTAGATCCATACATTTATAAAAACAGGAGCCAAATTATCTCTTATGTTTAAACACACATTATCTTTGGTTATTAGGCTCATTTACTCGAGTTTCAATGATGACATTTGCTAGTTATTGGAGGACTGAAACCAAGGACAGCCAAAAAGATAACGGCGGCTATAACCCAGAGTTATGGAGGAAGAGAATGCGCTTTGACCTACTGCGCATCCGATTTTTGGGCTACGCCATAGAAGAATTAGATTCTTCTATGGCTACACAGAGGACGCTTAGATCGCCGCCGTTTTAGCCCAGTCTTGTCTTGTAGTTTGTTTACGTTTTGACGTGCTTACTTCTTGAGAATGCGCTTTGACCTACTGCGCATCCGATTTTTGGGCTACGCCATAGAAGAATTAGATTCTTCTATGGCTACACAGAGGACGCTTAGATCGCCGCCGTTTTAGCCCAGTCTTGTCTTGTAGTTTGTTTACGTTTTGACGTGCTTACTTCTTAATTGCCTTTTTAAGGTCTTTTTCGTGTGTTTAGCGTTTTTGCTGGCGCTGGCGTGTTTTTGAAATAGTGTGTTGTGTTCATTAACATGTCTTGCTCTGTAAGAACATGCACAAATTGCAAAAGATTTAGACCTGAAGGTAAGTATATCCTTCAATTGATATGTTGCATTACTTAGGATAAAATGTATTGGTGGTGCTTATTCTAGAAATTCTAGGTTTCTCCAAGACCGGGACCTTTATTTGGAATTGTTAAAAGCTTTAAATTTGTCCAGCAATGTATGTACACTATGTACTGTGGTCGAAGAACAAATTCGTTTGTTCAACACATTTTAAATCTGATGATTTTTTGTTGGTGGGCAATAAGAAATGCCTCCAATCAACTTCTATACCGTCGGAAAATGAATCTGACCCTTGTTTAAAACAAGGATTATCTGACCAACAACAAAGTGGTCCGAGCCCACCACCACAAGCTTCAACTTCAACAGATTCAATGATTTCTCCTAGAGGCACTAAGGCAGATTCGCCGAAAACGGTCCAGGTAAAAATAAACTTTTTGACTAAAGTTGCTTCCACATTAATATAAAATTATACCTAAACGTAAATAAATGCAACAAAAGTTTGAAAAAGCAAATTATTTTGAATTTGTCGCACTTTCGTGGGTTAAAATGGCGGTGGAAAAATCAGCAGTCTTGCGCACGTTGACAAGCATTCTCCCCTCCTCTATATGTCTGTTTTAACCAGACGATCTATAATCGGCTAATATAATAAAATCAAAATCGGGAATGAAGGGAAATATTACTTAATGTGCTCATGTGCTGCCACTGGTTGGAATCGGCGCACGCGCAGAACCATGCACAAAACACATACTTTGGAGATTTCAAAATGGCTGTTGTTGACAACCTGTCAACGTCAATTTGTTTTGTGTACTTTTTATTTGTTGAACAACCCCTTTAAAATGCGTTTCCCCCCTTGTTGTGCGGTGCTATTTTTTTAAAAATTGTCCTAAATTGCCATGGGAACAACCGGCCACAGCTTGGACACCAACATCATCGGTGAGCGCTTATCGTGATCTCAATTTTTATCCCCTTATCTTGTAGTACTCGTAATTCCGAGATAAATCATGGTTTTGGGTAGTCTTGTGCAGATTCTTCCATAAAATGGGCCGTAAAGGGAGATACGGTACGCATAAGTTTTATTGTAATACCTAACTGCTACTACTTTGTATTTCGTTGTACTGTTATGAGGACCATTTTTGGAAGTCGCTACCTACCTACTTAACTGGGATTTTATTAACAGTAATTTACTGTGTTCACTAATAAGGGGGTTTAAATTAGTCGTGTTGTGAGCGAGATAGTGGCAGCGTCCAATAATGTTTGCCCTGTTTGCAGATCTCACTCCAGAGCAACAGAAAATACTTATTGACATCAGGCGCAGAAAGACTGATCTTCTGTTGCAGATACAGGTAGGTCGCTTAGGTATCATTAGGTATAGTTATAAAGCCTAAAGACGCCGTTTGCTGTTTCTTTGCCGTTGCGTCGTCGCTGAGGTCTCAGCAAAAACACACATTAACAAAATCCATAAGTAACTTATTTCTGATAATAATTAATTGTCTTGCATGATCCCTGCTACCATGTGTCAAAACCACTGAACATATATAGTTCAGTGGTCAAAACCAGGCAATGTTAAGTTCAAAACGAATTTCAAAACGTTATGTAGCTGTTATGTCATGTGTATGTGTCAAAAATAAGTTCCTATCCACATATGTAAGGTGATGAGCACTAGGTGTACCCTAACCTATTTTTTTCTGAGGCATGTACTGTGTACTTTTGTAACCAAACCTAACCTCATTTTTATTTGAGGCGAGTACTTGTTTGGCCTACATAACATTTGAGTGGGATCCATATTCTTTACATCCTATGATGATATGAAACAATTTGCCGTTTTGTAGTTTTGTTACTATGAATATTGATATGTATTATATTAAAACTCTAAACTTGATAAGGATTGTGTGATTCATAGTATTGTATTACACCAAGGTCGGGATTTCCCTTAACATTTCAATTTTTATACATTTCTATTTAGCATACGTACCTACTTAAGTACTTTCAAATGGATTAGTGATGACCTATAGAAATTTGTGTTAATCTTTAAATAATCAGTGGCAAGGCAGGGTTGCACACAACCAACCAACTTTATTGACAGACCAGCATATCAGTCCAATGAGCTGTGGCAAATTTAATTCATCCAACATATTCAGTACTTTTATGTACCTAGTAAAGTATTTGCTAGGAAAATTTGTAACACAATATAAATATTCCCCCTTATTTTGAATCATTGGAAGTACGTACTGATTGGCCCTATTGTCAATAATTCGATGATCAATATATCCTCGAATATATCCAACATTTTAAATTTAAATTGTTTGTCATTCATTCGAGATTCAAAATATTGGATTTTCAGGACATCTCAAAACCCCACGCACAACACGAGAAGCAGTTAATAGATAATACAAAAACATTGACAACCATGCTAAAATCTATGTCTTAGGACCATGTCCAATTTCTTAAATATTTTAGTGTCATATTTTACTTTATTTTCTAAACATCGGGTAGTAATATTTGGAGATTTATCATTTAACCTTAGCTATATACAAATGTGCCAATGTGAATTCCCTAATTACATAAACATTTTTTGGCAAATATTATGTTCACATTGTTCCTCGTGTTGTTCTTTCTCCATAAAATCCCTAAATTAAAATTATTTTTTAATACTTCTTATAATGTCGCTCGTCTACTATAAAACAGGAAGTGGCAGTATCTGTACAAATTAGCCTACATGTAATGAAATGCGGATTTGTTTTGTTTTATTTATTAATTATTTCTATGACATAAATGATAAATGCCTCGAAATTTGAATACTGATAGTATTGTCTCTTCAATATTTTTTCGTATCAAATGTTTAAGAAAATCAAAATAATATATACGAATATTTTTCGCGATATTTTTTAATGATGTTAGGTGGTAGGTAGGCAAGGTAGGTATTTAATAATTTATTGATTATATGGTAATAACCGAGGTAATAACACCGAAAAAATTCAGTCTTAATATCTGGAGGCATGGATCAGAGCAAAAAAATGATACTCAGACAAAAGTTATACGATTTTATCTGGGGGTAAGAAATGAATAGTAATTATTATTATTATTATAGTATTAGTTCAATATTTTGCATTTAATTCCAATATGTTTTCTTATAAAATAGGTACTAAGTATCGAGGCTATAAAAAATGAAATATAATATCAGTGACTATTATAGAAAGACGATAATACTATATTACTCGGTATAACTAATTATGTACCAAGAGACTAAAGTGCCGCCTTACTCTCTTTAATGAGGCACTGAAGTGCATGTTTTAGTCCCTATGCAAAAATAATAAGAAATTTAAATAAATTTGAGTCTAACGTCGAGTATAGTAGGTATATGTATGGTATTTTGGCTAAAGATGTCTAATGAATAGAAATGAAATTGGCATTCCCAGAAAAAAGTTGCAATGTACACTGAATCATCAAAACTTTCGTCAAAGACGATCCCATCTAAAATACCTGGACGTAGCAACAATGAATAAAACATCGGTAGAATCATATCCGAACGTGTAAACGTAAAACACTGGTAGAATATTAACACAGACATATATAGGCGAGCTATATATGTCTGTGATATTAATAATATATCTACTTAAAAATATGGTGAATGCGTCGGTGAAGTTAGCATTGGGGCATTTGGTATTGGGGTTTTTTCGACCATTGGGTTTTTAAAATAAAATCAAACTACATGAAAATGAGCAAATGAAAAGGGTAAGTAGGTAATAGGTAGAATAAAATAGAGAAAATAATGTCTAAATTACAATTACAGTCTCTTATGCCAGTAGGTAGTTCGGTTCGGTAAAATTCCCTTTTTATACAGTGAAAATCTGCTTGGAAATGGATGTCACAGAGAAAATATTTTTTTGTAATGTCTTTGTTGTAGATTGCTGGTGCTTGTGTGTTTCGTGGTTTTTTTGTAGCATTGTTATTTTTGTTAGTTTGCTGTAAAATATCTGTATAAAGGACATGGCACTGAAACAAGAGTAATCCTGGCTTTCAGTAGATTTTGCTGATTTTTTGTGCTAGGGGCCTTAAGAGAAATGTAAAGGTGCGAGGAATTTTGTGTGGATATACTGAGTGATCCACAAATGAGGTCCAAAGTTGTCGAAAACGGTGCACCAAATCGGTCACTTTTAAACGCATTTGTTGCCTGGTGGAAAACAAGTCGTCCAAAAAAGTGTCTTTCATCGTTTTTTTTTTCAATACATACAGGGCCCGATAGTGTCCTATTCGTATTTGAAATATTTGGGATCTATAATATTGAAGTCGTATTGTTTAACAGCCACTGTCTTACACATCTACATAATATTTAATTTATTTCTGCCATCCCTTTGGGGTGTTTCAACAATAATTAACAAGCATTTTCACGTATCGGCATACCTAATTCAATAAGAGTATACTTAAGTAATGTCCTTGTCTTAAAAAATAATGTAGGTATATTTACTTTGTTGAGTGATAATCTCCAAGCGCTATTGCAAAACATTGTCTTGTTCCCAGTTTGCTGCATCATAAATTGCCTCCAGAAGTTGGTTAGACGGGTATTTTATATTTTCCTCATGTCTGGAGTAGCCCAAATACCATAAGAAAGCACCTATGTGGGCGCAAACTCCAATTGTTCTTGCTCCCATTTTACATGTGCAATACGTTCCCGTTATTGGATCGACATTTTCTTCAGCATTTTCTAATTATTCGATAAATATATGATGACTTACAGACTGTGTAAACCTAGACATTATCCTTGCTCTAACAAGGCCTGGTTCAAAACGTTGTGTTTGAAATATAAATTCATTGTTTAAGTTTTGCGCAGATGTATCTCTTATGTATCCAGGAGCTAAAGCAATTTGATAGGTGCCTAATGTTTTGCTTTGCAGATATTCGAAACTTAATGTAGGGAAATCTATTTAGCAACCCGAATGCAATCTTTATTAAATCAGAAAGTTCTAAACAATGCTGCTTGGGGATTATGTCTCTAAAAAACTTATACACTGATTTTAAATGACCATTTCTCGATTCCACTATTCATCTTGTTTTTGTTATAGTTCTCGATAAGTTTGCTTCTGCTGTAGTGACAAAAAAGGCGGGATTTCAGTTTAAATTAAGTTGTTCTAGAAACTGCACAGCATCTCTGTAATCCTCTACCTACAACAAATATGTCAGACTCCTGTAACCATCCATAATCCATTTTGATTTTCTGTCATATCGTGATTGCTGCATCGTTGTTTCTACAATCTGAGAAATATGGTCCATGCACATCTACAATATATCCATCGGGTGCGACAATAAGACCTGCTTTTAATAGAGTGTGTTTTTTGTGATAAGAATACGACTGTCGCGACTGTCTTAAAATACGTACAGTCTTGGTACAAAATAGTGCTTGGTGTTTCAGGTTCAGGATTATAAAGAATGTTTGCAAATCTCTTAATATGAGACGCTAAAAAATTATTCCCATTTTGTACTTCAGGGCATTGTACAGGGTGTCCACGAGATATTTGACCCCCCCCCCCCACTAACTTTTTTATTTTTTGAGCTAGAAACACGAAGAAAAAAGCATTTTGTAGAGAATTTTATTAATTTTTTGCGGTTTTATTGCATTTTATATAGGGTGCTTAGAAAAAGAGTGGCAAACTAAACTTATGTTTTTTTAAATGGAACACCCTACATATTTTTGCATTTTTGAAATCTGCTCATCAAGGCAATTAAAATGATGTTAAACTTTGTGGCATTATCTTTTTCCGTTTTTGAAAAATTCCGTTTTCAAATTTTATACTAAATTTATTTAACTCGAATTTGTGGATCTCTTGATAAATATAGATGATCAATGAAGTAACAAAAAATATTGGTTTTAAACAAGAGAGTAACATAGTGAAACTCCAAAATACTTAGGAGCTTTTACGATTTTCCTGAAATTTTTTATTTCGAGAATATAATCAGTAAAATTTGAAAAGTCTCCTAAACATTTTGGAGTTTCACTATATTACTCTCTTGTTTGAAACAAACATTTTTTGTTATTACATCGATCATCTATCTTTATCACGAGATCCACAAATTCGAGTTAAATAAATTTAGTATAAAAGTGGAAAACGGAATTTTTCAAAAACGGAAAAAGATAATGCCACAAAGTTTAATATCATTTTAATTGCCTTGATGAGCAGATTTCAAAAATGCAAAAATATATAGGGTGTTTCATTTACAAAAACATAAGTTTAGTTTGCCACTCTTTTTCTAAACACCCTATATAAAATGCAATAAAACCGCAAAAAAATTAATCAAATTCTCTACAAAATGCTTTTTTATTCGTGTTTCTAGCTCAAAAAATAAAAAAGTTAGTGGGGGGGTCAAATATTTCGTGGACACCCTGTACACCTAAATTCTGTGGTACAAACGAAGCCATTATGCTCTGTCTAACAATAGTTATGGCTATGCTAACATTTTGTTTAAATGAATAATTTAATACAGTTTTCAAGAAATTGTCCGACAGTCAGAGCATAATGACTACAACATCTTCTACCTAGATCTCAAATATTTCAAATACGTATATGACACTATCGCGCCCTGTATAATATTACAAAAAAAACAATTAAAGACACTTTTTCACACAACTTAGTTTCGTTTTTGGTGGTCAGAGCCAATAAATGCATTTAAAAGTGGTGCACCGTTTTCGACAACTTTGGACCTCATTTGTGGATCACTCAGTATACCCACACAAAATTCCTCGCATATTTACGTTTCTCTTAAGGCCCCTAGCAACATATAAAAAAATCAGCAAAATCTACTGAAAGCCAGGATTACTCTTGTTTCAGTGCCATGCTCGGTGCCATGTCCTTTGTATCAAACAGTTCGGTTGTCTCTGATCAGATTACCATTGCACCACATGTTAGGTAAGCTCAGATTGTCACATTTTCTGGCGTCTGATAGTATTGTTGTCAGTCGGGTAATTTTTAAAAGCAGATACCTAAATAAAAAAATCGGTCAATATCTGCGGTAATCTGACATTTTGCCAATTTCACGAATAGAGGAATTATTGGAGGCATTTCAATTTTCAGACGAAACTGCCTACCAAATACCAAATGAATAAATAAGACTATAAACAAAATTCCCCAAATTCGAAAATTCTTTATGGTCCGGAGTCTGCCACTGTTGCCGCCCGCAATCTCGAAGTCATAATTCACCCGGGAAGAATTTGGCACGGGCTCCATCACGAAAAAACCGTGGCACTTATCAAATCGCTGTTTGCCATGTTCTGCTCAGATTACGAGGCCCGTTTCCGGCTTTCTGTGATTTATTTCGTTCGTTATCAGGGAGTCACGCTGTACGGCATCCGCTTGATTGATTACGGATGCTGACAAACAAGCTGCGTGGAAGCAGTAACAGAAACTGGGGTAGGTTAAGACCCTCTGATCGGGCACTGGGGAACGTTCAGAGCATTATATATATATATAAATATATATAGTTGAATTGTAGTCTTGACGGATAGTTGGATAATAAGCTTCTTCTTTTGGGGTGACCGTCTCAAATAGGGCTATAAGATTAAAACTCTTGTTTACTGCACCAAGCTTTCGGAAATATTTATTCCCTTTATCAAGGCTATATCAATTAGAAACTCTTATTATGATGGTATACAATGAATAGTATTACTTACTTTGTATATATATATACATGTATATACCTTTTCCTGAATCTTTGGGTCCATTATCTGACATTAGTCGGAAGATTGAGTCCACGTTTGGATCATTGAGTCCAAATTGGATCATTGAGTGCAGTGGGAAGGTATAATGGCAGAACATTGAGTCCGCAGGAGGCGGGGCTTAGTAGAAAGTGGGCGGGGCTCAGAGGTTTGTTTCCAGGCTAATGGTGTGTTGAGTACAGTGGGAAGGTATAATGGTATAACATTCAGTCCGCAGGAGGCGGAGCTTAGAGGTTTGTTTCCAGGCTAATAATGTTTTTTACCCTGGCCGGCAGAGGGCGGTAATTATACGTTTAATATCTAAATGGGATTCATCTAGGATGACTGACTATTAGTGAGTAGCGGTGAGATGTTTTCTGATGATTTCTACGACTTTTACGGCAAAGGGTAACCATTCATTATTGTTGGTTATGTGAACGTCGAACCCCGGCTGGAGTGCATTTTATTTATCCCTTACCTGCTATGCTGCAAAAACATCTGTCTATGTTAGCTATAACTATTCATTATCTGAAAGCCATTTGTATATTATTTAGTTATTTTTGTTCCCAACAAAATGAGTGATATTTTGTAACTTTTAAAAGGTGGGTCTAAAAGAGACTTAATGTACTTTACCACCAGAGTCATGTTCCATGAATTTAAAGTAGATACATTCGGTATAACGATTCAAAGGTCTAGTTGGAAGAAGCCTTTATATCCAAATCATAAGCCTAGTAATTTTCAAAATGGAAATGGCAATTATGTCATTAATTTCAGGATTTGTTCTATTACATATGTAACAATTCAATTTGAATGAATGAATATAACTTATTTTCTTTCTATTTGATACCTTATACCTAGTATCCATCTATAACAAACGAATCGATTAAATCATTGTTGATCTTAAATTGGAAAATATCTTGCCACATCCTGTCGCAGCTAATTAATTTTTATTATTAATTTTACTCAATGATATTACGTCTGTCTGTCTAAAAACAGTAAACAGCATAGGTATTTGCTGCAACAGTTCATAAATTTTAGTGCCATATTGGTTTTCTTTGCATAGGTACTTATTCAAAACGCAACTATAACTTTGTATACCTACATGATACAGTATGATATGATACAGTATAAACAAAAATAAATATATAGGAACCTTTACGTTTGCAAACTGTGGAAAAAGACTATGTTTGTACACTAAATGACAGGGCCTTAAGCAAAAAGTCTCCTAATAAATTAATTTCATAACAATAAATTTATAAAGTGGTCCCAATATTCTGAGAAGTTTCATAAAATGGACCCAATGATACTGAAAAAGATATTATAATAGGTAACTTTTACTCATTAAATATTTACTATACTTCTATAAGCGTCATAAGTAATAAAACAAAAACATTATTTTATAATGCTTTTATTTGATATAAAAAACTTACTAGTAAAAACATGTATGTATGCAAACCTTTGAATTTGAAGCAAACATGAATGCACTCATTACTCTATAGGTACAATATATACTGATATACTGATATCAGCTGATTAGGGCATTGACCCGGACTGGTTATGACCTTGGCCTAGATACACACTATTTGATTTACCAGTAGCGTAGCCCGTAGCTATAGTTTGGTGAGTTTGGTCTTGGGAGAGGATATTTAATTCTCCCTGGAAGCATGGAGATAATCGTTTATCTTAAGAATTAAGAGTCGGTAGTTGCGAATATAGGTACTACCTACCTATGACTATTGACGGATTGCTACCTACTTGGAAATATCTTGACAAAAGAATATGCATTTTTCGGAGAAATTTAGTTGAAAAAAGACAAAGTTGCCGTTTTAATGGGCTATCTTTGTGTATTAACACATTCGAGATCCATGACCTACTTTCTGAGATATTTTTGAAAAATCCGAAAATTGCGGAAACTTCTTCTGCTTGTATCTACTCACCTTTTTATTTTGAGAGTTACCGAAAAAGTTTCTTAATAAAATTTGTGGAAAAAACTGATTGCTTTAAGCCTACTCTCTCAGAATTTGGAAAAATGCCGCGGTTTGATGGGTGCTCTTTTAGCAGCTAAAAAAATATTCAATTATGGCAGGCCATGACGTCAACAAATTACACATTATATTTTATGCACTCTCAATCGATGTATTACAAGCGCTACATAATATCCCTTGCGCTAGCAAGAACAAAAATGAAACTTTAGAAGGCCTGGCAAAATGCTTTAAAAGTTCGTTTAAATAAACTACAATTGTAGATTTAGTCAATTTCACAACGTACTACAGTGCAAACCTTTGAAATTTGCCGCGAGGTATCTGCATCTCGCACATATTTAATATTTTTTGGTAGGTATTAGATACTTAAAAACTAAACGAGCAGCTTCTGTCAGTTAATGAAATCAGGCTAGCGCAAGGGACATAGCGCTTGTGATATGTCGATTGAAAGTACATAAAATATGTAATTTTTGACGCCGGAAACTTTTTCAGTGACTCTTTAAATAAAAAAGTTACAAGACACAGAAATTTCCGCTATTTTCGGGTTTTTCAAAAATATCTCAGAGAGTAGGCCATGAATCTCTAATATGTTTTAGTCAATCAAAAAGGCAATTTTTTTCTTTCAAATAAAATTCTCCGAAAAATGCATATTCGTCAAGATATTTCCAAGTGGCGCTAAGAAAAAAATTATCATTTTATTTTTTATTTTGAAGGAAAATCAGAAAGGTTGCGCTATCGACTTTTTGTGTACCTATTTATATACCGGGTGTCCACGCTAAGTGCCCTACTACGTCTATAACTTTTTAGATTGTTGTGATGTGCGGCAAATTAAACTTTGTTTTTTAAATTGGAACACCCTATACATTTTTGGATTTTTGAAATCTGTTCACCAGTAATCAGAATGATCTAAAACTTTGAATCATTGGTTTCTCCCTTTTTGAAATATTCCGTTTTCAAATTTAATACTAAATTTATATATTTAATATGAATTTGAGGATTTTGTGATAAAGATAGACGGTCAGTGCAATGAAAATTTTTTTGTTTTAACCGAGAGAGTACCACTATAAAATCCCAAAATGTTTAGGAGCTTTTCAGATTTTCCTGAAATTACTAAGTATTTTATTTCGAAAATCAGTAAACCCTGAAAAAGCACCTAAACATTTTGGAATTTTACTTATATGCTATTCTCACGGTTAAAACAAATATTTTTTGTTAGTGAATTGATCGTCTATCTTTATCACGAGATCGACAAATTCAAGTGTAATAAATTTAGCATAACATTTGAAAACGGAATAATGCAAAAACGGGAAAAGAGAATGCTACAAAGTTTTATACAATTTTGATTTCCTTTGCAATCGGGGATTTAAAAAATGCAAAATTATATGATGAAGAATATTTTAACAATCGATAGCACCAAAGATCATAATATTCAAGTGATCTTTGATAGCACTCTGCAAAATAATGATATATTTTGTAGTATACACTTTTTCTCGCTTGCACTTTGTTTTCGAAATACAGGGCGTTGTAATTCTCTTTTTGAAATTGAATTACGGCAATATCTCCCAAAATAATCACGCTGCGGAACTAAAATTTGGCACTGCTATGTTTTTGGGGATGGAGATGAAGCTGAAAATTTCAATTTCTACGTATCTCACAGAGGACGCCACTTGTACTATTTTTGGATCGTACTTTTTTCGTAACTTTTTTGAGGTTACCTTTTTGGTATTGCAGGTATATGGTTTTAGTGCATCTTTTCATTTGTTCATAACGATAAAATCAATGGTGTGCGTTGAAAATGCCAAAACTTGTCCAAAAACACCTGTTAACTCCAATTATGCGAAACCTAAAATTTTCACCTACCGCCTTCAAATGTTACAGATCAACTAACTGTACCATCTAAAGTGAGAAACAAATCCCCATGAACAATGAACCAAAAATTAATCGCTTTCAAAATGGAAAAGATTGAATTTGACGAAATTTTGACACCCTATTTCAAGAAAACGAATGGTGTTTTGACCAATGTCCATTTGGCATTTTTTGAAACATTTGAAAGTGGTAGGTGAAAATTTTATATTTCCAATGTTTGAGTTAGCAGGTATTTTGAACCATGCACCTGCCAGACGAAAAATGTAACCTCAAAATCTAGTAAAATCACCATCCAAAAAGAGCACAAATTGATGACAGCAGCGTGATAGTTTTGGGAGATATTGCCATAATTCAATATCAAAAAGAGAACTACAATGCCCTGTACTTCGAAAACAAAGTCCAAATGAGAAAAGTGTATACTACAAAATATGATTATTTTGACGAATGCTTTTGATTGTTAAAATTTTCGGCAATAAAAGTGAAACACACGTAGATACCTTGTGTATGGGGTGTCCCAAGGAACAATCCCACCTCCCTTAACTCTTTAATTCTTTGAGATACAAAAAACTTTTTAGCTTATTATAAACAGTTTTTAGGGCCCATCCTATGAATATACAGGGGTTTCTTAAAAGCGGGCAAACCAAACATACGTTTTTTTTTAATGGGTACCTATATATTTGTAGTTTCTTGAAATGTACTCGTCATGATGGTTAAAACGGCATTAAACTTTGTACCATTATCTTTTACTGTTTGTGAAGTATTTAATTTTCAAATTATATACTAAATCTGTTTATTTTCGATTTGTGGATCGAGTGATAAATATAGACAATCGTTGCAATAACAAGAAATGTTTGTTTTAACCAAAGGAAAGTCGTTTTAAAATGCTAAAACGTTGGAACTTATTAGAGATTTTACTGAAATTCTCAAAAATATTTTATTATATTTTATAAATTTTTATGTTTCATAACAAATTCGTATGTCAATCCATTTTAATTTACAATGAAAAAATGTTAGGACCGCCCCTCTGCGGACTCAATAATGTTATACCGTCATACCTTCCCACCGCACTCAACGAACCTTTTTGGACTCAATGATCTAAAAGTGGACCCATTGTTCTGACTAGTTTCAGTATACAGGGTGCCCAATTTAGATGGAATAATGGATATAACTTTTTAAATACACCTTGTATAAAAAATGTTTCAGACAAGAATTTTTCAGTTGAACATGTAAAATTTCATTGGGGTTGCATAAGGAAATTTTTGAGAAAAAGTAGAATTTCTGCAAATACGCTAAAATTTTAATTCGAGAGCATTGCCTAAAAAGTAGGAAATGCCTAATGAAAATTTTGACATTTTTACATGTAATGATAACTTACCGACGACAGGTAAATCATGTTAAGCTTGCAAAATGTGTTTATTAATAAATAAATAGGAACAATAAACATAAAAATCAATTAATCTGATGTTCGAAAGCAGGGCCGTATATAAGGGGGGGTTTAGGGGGTTCAACCCCCCCCCCATGATGGTGTAATATAAATATTATTATATAAATGGTGTAGTATAAAATTAATTAACACGCCCGCCGCCCGACAAAATGGAAAAATAAAGAATCGTGTTGGCCGATTGTACTGCTTGGATGATTGTAATAACATGTAACATGCCAATAAAGGTTAAGCGTTTGCGTTTGGCAATATACAGGGTGAGTTTTTTTCGATGACCACTAAGAGGATCTCGGAAACTAGTAAAGCTAGAACAAAGGTTAAATGGGGAAAGAATTGCGATTTTGAATGCTCAATGTAATGCCCCTTTTGGATTTTTAAAAAAGTTCATGGCTCACTAGGTATTTTGAAAAGAGTGATTTTTTGCTATTTCATCAGATCTCTGTAGCTCCGTTATTTCTGATTATACAGAAAAACTGTTGTGTATATATTTAATAATTTTAACTTTATGTTATATACAGGGTTAATTTTTTTCGATGACCACTATGGGGATCTGGGAAACCAGCAGAGCTAGAACAAAGGTTAAATGGGGAAAGAAATGCAGTTTTGAATGCTCAATCTAATGCCCCTTTTGGATTTTTAATCAGATCTCTGTAGCTCGGGCATGTTTGATTATACAGAAAAACTGTAGAGACAAAAATTGTAGATAATTTTGAGCTTAATAAGATAGTCTAATCTAATTTTTTATGTTGTTTGTGATTTTTGAGATATGACATAAACTTTTGTTTTTTTAAATGTAAATCATAGTTGGCTGTGACCTTATCAAATCGGCCATTTTTTGAGTTTTCCAAAGATATAATACTCGGCAGTTATTATAAAAAATAAAAGAGCTATGGCTAATTTTCCGATTTTTTTAATTTTCACATAGTAAGCCATGGAATATTTTCATAATTAGGTTCTATTTTATAATTAGACATACTTCAAACTTTCAAATATTTTATTTGAAATAAACAAAAATTATCATGATGGAGGTCCACCACATAATTATTTGCATGTAAGAAATTACCTAGATCAGCTCTATCAAAATTTTGATAGGGAGAAATATACCTATTTCCTGGCCGCCCCAATCCCCCGATTTGTCTGAAGTATGAGACAATTTTTGAATTAAGAGCAGCTGTTTTAGAAGCAATTGCCAGTATTGACAGTCGCTCTCTAAGAAAGGCGACAAATTCAGTTTTAAAAACATGCAATATTTGCATAAATAAATAATAATGGTGGATTGTTTGAACACATTTTTTATTTTAAAAGGCGACCTTTTAAAATAATATCTAATAATTTGAATTTGAGTTTTTTAATTTTTGTTTTATTTTGTTATCAAATAGAACGTAATTACGAAAATATTCCATGGGTGACTATGTGAAAATTTTTAAATAATCAGAAAATTAGCCATTGCTCTTTTATTTTTTATAATAACTATGCCAAGTATTATATCTTTGGGAAGCTAAAAAAAATGGCCGATTTGATAAGGCCACAGCCAACTATGATTTACGTTTAAAAAACACAAGTTTATGTCATATATCTCAAAAATCACAAACAACATAAAAAATTGGATCAGATTATCTTATTAAGCCCAAAATTATCTACAATTTTTGTTTCCACAGTTTTTCTGTATAATCAGAAATAACGGAGCTGCAGAGATCTGATGAAATAGCAAAAAAATCACTCTTTTCAAAATATCTAGTGAGCCCATGAACTTTTTTAAAAATCCAAAAGGGGCATTACATTGAGCATTCAAAACCCCAACTCTTTCTCCATTTAACCTTTGTTCTAGCTCTGCTAGTTTTCGAGATCCCCATAGTGGCCATCGAAAAAAACTCACCCTGTATGTTTGAGGATAATGCTCAAAAAGTTAACCTTAAGCCAACACCCCCCATGGAAAACCCCTAGTTACGGCCCTGCTCGAAAGGTTCTCCATTCACCTCGAGACAATGGCCCAATCTGTCGTAAAAACTACTCTATTCTTAATCCATTCATAAGAAATATCGTTTCTTATGCGCTGTTCTAATTCGACTATATTTTGGGGACGATTTTTATACACCCAGGATTTTAGGTGTCCCCACAAGAAAAAAATCACACGGGTAAGATCGGGAAACCTTTGAGGCCATTCTATGGCCCCTCTTCTGCCAATCCAAGATTGTGGTAAGAGTTGGTTTAAATAGCGGCGCACATCACGGTGCTTCATCTTGCTGGAACCAGATATCCTGGATTGACATACCAAGGTCAGGAATCACCTTATTTTGCAAAAGATCCAAATACCTTCCACCGGTCAAATTACCATTTATAATAAATGGACCAATAATGCGGTTGCTATAGATACCATTAGTTATCATCATTTTCATTAGGCATAGCCTACTTTTTAGGCATTGATCTCGAATTTAAATTTTGGCTTACTTGATTATGACATTACTTAGTTTGTGATTGTTTTGAGATGAAAAATTAAGAAAGTGATCAAAAGTGAAATTTCTTAAAAAAATAACCTTTTTTGCAAAAATTTCAAATTTTTATTTCAATATGGTGACTTTCATTGTTTATCAAGTTTTTTTACAAGTATTTATGTGCCAACAATATAAGCAAACGAATATAAATATTTTCATTATTTTGAAGAAGTGTAGATTTATATAAATCTTGGTTGAAACTTTCGATTTTTGCCATTGCGTTGCACTTAACGAGTCAGGTAGTTACTGTCCCTTCCATACCTACTTCCATGCATGTATTGAAAATACCTACTTAACTGCCCAGCCCAAAGCATCCTAGTTGAAAGATCTTACCTTATATATATATATATATATATATATATATATATATATATATATATATATATATATATATATATATATATATATACACACCGCAGAAACCCTGCTTATAAGTTCCTTGTTGCCGAATTGTGCATCTTTACCCCATCGATACAAATCAAATTCTCGGTAACACAATATAAAATGATCCTACCTAAATAAAAAAATTTAAGATTCCAAAATATTGCACGCACCTATTATATCATTATGTATTCTCATATTGCGTGATCACTCTATTGTTCTCATGTCTATAATATTTTGCGTGCTCACTAAAAGTATTGAGCCGATCACCATGAAAACTTAATAGGTATCCCTGAAATCGGAAAACTTCCCCCATGGGGAGACTTCCGGTTGGCAACAATAGGCACATTATGTGCTGAAAACACTCCGAAGAACATGTGTGTATTTCGTGATATTGCCGTGCTGTTACAAAAACGATCATTGGCAATAAATACACTAACAAATTGTGTGTTCAGGAACAACGCAGAAAATTATTTTTAGTTCGACCGGATTTTACGTATCCATTTTTTGCTATAGAATATGTTATGTTATGCTGTAAAAAGCTTTTGCTCAAATCTCTTTTTACCATGGTGACTTTTCTCTACTATTTTCAAGGCTAATACATGTATCTAGTGATGTTCCTATTATCGATAATACCTTTCGTTAATTTTACGAATTATAATCCCAAAGCTGAAAATACCACGACCGCTCAGCAGGAGTATAATAATAATAAGTTAATAATAAGTTAATAAATTAACCAAAAATGTTATTTATTATTATGCTTGCCACGAATTGTATTTAGGAAGAGAATATAATAACTACAAATAATTTAATTATTTATGATTTCAGCGAAAATACCACTATACTAAAATCAAGTAACTCTTACGCCTGGAGTAAATAAAAGCATAAATAGGCCATAAAATATCAGCGCGTCTGGCAACGGGGATGTACTCGATCGCAAAAGCGTATTTATGTGGTTTTATCTTGTTGTTTTCAGCTATTTAGACACTGCCACAAACAATTTTATCAATGTTTTGTTTGACTCATCTCATTTTAATTAAGCCAATAAATTTTTTCCGAAATATTTTGACGTAAACAATTGTAAAAGAAAAATTAAATAAAGGACGGGCCTCAGTGCGGCTCTGGTGAAAATCTCAACGCACACGTTCTTGTTTATATCAGGCGTAATAAGAGTTATTTGATTTTAGTGCAGTAGTCTTATCGTATGTAATATCACAAGTGCCGGAAATTTTATCGATAATTTTTTCGAAAGCGCTATTTTACCTATAGAAAGATCACGAGCATAAATTGGTTTTTTATTTTCTGATAAAATCCCGAGAGCGAAGCTCCAGGGATTTTATCTCTGAAAATAAAAGCCAAATTTGTACGAGTGGTTTTGCTAATGGGCAAAATAGGGCTTGAGAATAAAATTGTCTAGAAAAATTTCCGGCACGAGTGGTATTTGTCGAGATTATTTCACGAATACGATTTAATAATTTCTGTATTACTTTTTTCTATGTTTACATTTCCAAAACGACTCATTTTGAACGAATTTATTGACAGCTTCGACTGCAGCGTTCGAGTAAACAAACATGACGCTTGGATATCCAAGGCAAATGCGATTAGGTCACCCTGTCTGCGTTGGTTTATTTTCTAAATGTGTGTCATAAACTAAAACGGAGACGGAGGTCTAATAACAACAATTTAGCAATGTAAAAGTTATATAAATTCATTGATACAATGCTTAATAATGCCGCAACATAATTTATAAGCTGCAAAATTTAGAATAGTGTAAAACACCAATTTTAGGAAGTATCGAACAGATTCGCGGTTGCTAAGCAAGGAAGTGATAATTGCACAAGTAGTATTACCAGCGTCCAGAGATATTAGTATTCTTTAGACTTTGGTATTACTGCTTTGCTTTTGCACAAGTGCAATTATCGCTAGCAGAGGCATATGATTGGTTGGATTTTTATGGAAGGAGCTACCTTATTGGATGCAAGCAGTATGAGGGAAATAATCGCTGAAATTATTACTTGACTGGTAATACTTTGAAAATTATGACATTTCATTGGTTCACATCGGCAGGCGTTGAATTATTTTTATGCACGTGCATTATGTGTTTTTTAGTTATGCATAACATTAGCGAGATAGTAGATTTCATGCTTTATTAAACAAACACATTTCGCAACTTCGGCTTTACCTCAGCTCACTCAACTACGAAATAACACCCAGGACAAGGATATTGTTAAACTATTAGAAGGAATGCGTCGACGTACGAGTATATCGCGTTTATTTTTGGTCAAAGATAGAGTGATTGTTTGCATTAAATAGAAAGATAAATTATTCCAGGAAGGGAGATGCTCCAGTAGTAAACAATTCAGAAAATAATAGTGATGCCTCTGTCAATTTCTGCTAAATGATAAACAGAAGTCTATATGTATAATATGCTCGATAATACGAGTAGGTATGTATTTTGTAATTTACTTGCCAATTATTTTAATTGACCGATAATTTAGCCCGAAAGCACGATACGCACAGATAACGGTATGCCAGCTAGGAGAACGAAAATTAAACTCTTCTGCGCATATACGTCACTTCGACAAAAGCGCGGCCAACTTATAAAAAATAGTCCTGAAATTAGTCTCACTGACACGTCAGTTGTCAATTTCGCGTCAAGTTAAATCCAAAGATAGAATGAGACACTTTGGTGTATATGTGGTTGCCTAGCTCACTAAAACGAGTCAAATTTCCGCTTAAAAATAAAAGTAAGCCATGATTTTGTCGAATAAGCGTCACCGTTGATGTCACAGCACCTGCGCGCGGACATACCGTTTTCTGTTTATCGTGCCCGAAAGTTGATTTAGATCCATCAATGACATTTGTCTTGCCAAATTGCTTTGCTGGTGTAAGAACGTCAACCAATTTGTTCATATTAATCATTGTACAGGGTGTGCCAAATTGGACACTTTTGAGGGGTTCCTCGTATTTCTCGAAGACATAGACAAAAAGTAAGTAGCTGAAGTGTCCAGATCTCTCAATTCGTTTAGGATATATACAAGGCATTTTGTGTTTTGTTGCGTTTCCTAAACGTGCCATAACTTTTTTATTTGTGGATATTTTCGATTCCAGTAAAAACAGTTTTTGTTTATTTTTTCATTGGTGTATAGATATTTTCACTAGTTAGTGGTTTTACAGAAAAAATCCCCAGTCAAATTTTAACTACAGGTTTTTGTTAAACCGCTACCCAAAAAAAAATCTCTCTACGCCGAAGAATCCTACGTAAAAAAATAAACAAGAAATGTTTTTATCGAAATCGAAAATATTCACAAACAAAAAAGTTTTCTAATGTGGACACCTTACATTAATTTAGGTACATTTTGTCGACCTATTGGCCACCTATATTGTGGGTACTTAAAAATGTATCCCGGATCCCGGCACGACAAAGTTCCCAATCGATTAGTGGAAGATTTACGACAAAACGCAGGGGAAGTTTTCCATGGGATTCTCCTCGCTCGCGGCTTACACAAATTCGCCAATTTGCGTGACACCCAATTTCCTGGACTTCCATTGCGCATGTACAAGGGCGGGGGCGGGAACGTCAGAACTGTTATTTTTACTGTCGCGTTAAAGGCTTCGGCGTGTCTTCAGGTCTATTTTTAGCCCGAATAAATAGGGACATCGCCTCGTTACGGGAAGAGGGAAAGTAATTTTCAGGCACTTCCTCCCTGCTAATGTAACCATGTATATTTTCATGTATTCATAAACGAGTACGTTTCGTTTTGTTTCACTTTATCAATTCTCCATTTATACAGTGCGAAGATATAAATACATTAATCCTTTTAATGTATGTACCAGACTCTTTAAAGTAAGGGGACCCAGCATTATACTTTCCAAAGTGATACCCATTCTTTCCTCATTCTAATGGTATCAGTGATGCCAAGTATGCCACTTTATTGGAGAACCTATGAATATAACAGGTACTTTGATTGTTGGTAAAAATTTATGATGGTTTCCATCATTTCTAAAAATCAGACTTGACAATTTTGTTTCTACAAGTGCAGAATGTGGCAGCTGACAAATTTATTTTATAGTTGAAATTTAAGTAATAAGTATGGTAAGTCAGTGCCGATTTTGCTTATTTAAAAATTTGTTCCTATTGCACATTCTTACCAGGTTCCTCAATCCATTGGTAATATGTATACTGTATACTTGAACTTTCTTCCCTTGTTGAATGTATCTACCCAAAGAACTTTCACAGATTTCGGGATGGACTAATATGATTAAGTATTAGGTCTAGCAGTTCTAATCATGTAGTTTTTCTCGGTGTTCATTGTAAAATATTTGTAATTTTATTTCTCTCCCAAGGTACCTCACAAACTTAAAATAAACTTGTAGTCGCAGATAAAAACTCTTTAAAAAAAGACCTGCTACCTGCTTCATAATTTAAAATTTACGAAATACGATTTTGGTTTTAAACTATACGTAATGCCCACGTAATGGGAATTGTAGGATTACTAAAGGTGATACCGGAAAAATTTGGTTGCAATTATTGGGACTAATACAGTACTACGGCCGCGGCCGCATATTACCTTTAATTGACACATCTGAGTATCTGGAAGTTAGAAAAGTTAAAAATTGTGAATTATGATGGGAATATTCTCACATAAAACCTGATGGGAGTTGGACACTGACATATAACATAACCTTGTATCAGCCCCATTGTGGTCTCCTTGGCTTCCCCTCAAGGCTTCATTTTTCCTATGTGACTGTGACTTGCTGGGTCCCCTTATTTTAAAGAGTCCCCGCTATGTACCTATTTGCCCTTTAAATAAAAACTAAATGTAAACAAAAACTAAATGTTTTAAAAAGGTAGACCTTTTCACACTGACCAACTCAATATTCAGTCAAATGTCCAAATATGGACATTGCCGCCTATCTAGTGCTTACAATAAGCTGTTATACGAAGCAACAAAAAGCCTTACTTAAATAATTGAGCGAAATATTGAAATAAGTGTTTCAGGCCAAGGCTAAAATGCATTCAAATATTTGGATTTCTGTTAGTGGAAATGTGGAGCACTAAAAATCGAAGACAACATTGTGTCGCTGGAAATATAAGAGTGTCCTGAAGAAAATTATTTACAATGGTCTCGAAAAAAATTAGCAGATCAAACATTCTCAGCCACCATCAGATGTGTGGATTTAATAATTAATGGAGAGACGGGAAGAATTTAACGAAATATATTAAAATACTTAGTGTGCCAGTCGTCTTTCAATTTTGAAAGTTTTCCTATAAGCAGTGCACAAAAATAAAACAAAATGTGTAACAATTGATTCAACTGTAATAAAATATTTTGAACATTATGTGAGGCGCGTCAAATTGGAAAGAATTGCAGTTTTGTGGACCCAATTTAACGCTCATTGTGGATTTTTGAAAAAAGTCATGGCTTATACTAGATATTTTGGAAAAACGAAATTTTGGTGATTTATCCTAATCCATCTGCTTCGTTGTTTCCGATTTCTGATAAAAAGTGTAAATATCAAAGTGAGATGGAATTATGTCTCTAATGCGGATATCATGCCCTACTTTCCGTGACAGCTGTCATTTTCCAGATATGACACAAACTTTTATTTTTTTTAATGGAAACCATAATTATTTCCGTTATTTTTCCAAATAACTAAGCTCTGATTTTTTGAGACCATAGTCAACCATGGTTTCCATTAAAAAAAAAACTAGTTTGTGTCATATCTCGAAACTGGCAGCTGCCACGGAAATTAGGACACAAGTCATATTTTTTTATTTACACTTTTTACCTAAAATCAGGAACAACGAAGCTAGATAGATTAGAATAAATCGCCAAAATTTCGTTCTTTTCAAAATATATAATAAGCCATGACTTTCTTCAAAAAGCCACAAGTCGCGTTAAATTGGGCCCACAAAACTGCAATTCTTTCCCCATTTAACCTTCCTCCGCTATATAGTTTCCGAAATCCACATACTGATCATAAAAAAACTCACCCTGTATAAAAAATATTTTACACGTTTAAACGGTTCAAGTTTATTCTCATTGCTCCGTAATTTGATTTCCATGGCGGAAAAAATAAATCAGTTTTAAAAAATGCAAATGCCTACAAATCGAATCTCGATTGATTTACTTTGATAAGTTTCAAATTACATATTTATCTATTGTAATCTAAAAATAATATAAATTCAATTGCTTATTGATGAACAGGAAATCGATAAAACTAATGTGCCAAATTGAAACGTGCAAGGAATAGGTAGTACAAATGTTTTAAATTTAAATTTCTAACTACCAGTATTATAAACAAACTAATATTTGTTTAAACAAAAGGTTTTCTCGTCTGATAACAGTATATTGTGTAATGACGCTTCCGGTTGGATCAAAGAACTTTTAATTACTGTTAATTTTACGAAAGAAATCTGTCGAGCTAATACAATAATTTTAAAAATAAATGGTCTGGAATCAGTAAACGCCAGTATTTTGCCAACGAGAACGCAATACTGGCTCGTCCCAGACTTTTTTGAACGGTCTATTTTTAATTGGCGCGCCTTTCTTTTTAGAAAATTTCTACTTGAATCATACTTCTCTATTAATAATTAAGTAGGTATCCTAAAAGATACATGCCCACATTTGGTAGTGTGGAGATTCTCTCTGGTAATGTGGAGGCTTCTGTTGTGACCGTTCTCTCCTGGACTCCTTGATGGGAGGAGTCCAGGAGTCCAGTGCCGCATAGAACGGTCGTTTCTTTGCATGTTAACAGTCGTTTATTGCCGATTATTGAACATCTGGTCGGTTCTAAAGCTAGATCGATGGGTGTAATTATCAAAAAACCCTTTTCGCTATCAACATCAGTAAGTTTTTTTGGCGTGAAATTCAAAATACACCCTTTGCTGAGTCCTGGAACTTGTAACAATAATTCAATGAGGCACTTCCTACCCTGACGAGTCGCCACTGCTGGTAGTGTTTTATCGTTTCCTTTATATATCTAAACTAAGTGGCAGGTTACCTACTCCTCAACTCTTCACATACAAGCCATGCGCCTTCTTGAGAATAACATAAGTGCTAATAAGAATAAATGTTAGTGGCTTGTAAAATCTATTTGGAAACGTGAACTCTATCATCGTTCTTTCTTGAATAATAAGTTCGTTTTATTTGTGCAGAATGCGTGCGTGCACTCTTCCATCGTCGATGCGATCTTCCAAAGCCAACTCGGTATGCCCGCATCGCATACGCCTCTCGTTATATCCCCGGCATCCTGCTGGCTAGATGGGTGCTCGGTTTTTTTCCTGCGATCGCGAAACGGGAGCACCTGCTCGCAACTCGACCCATTCCTCACCGGCAAATTGGCGCGAAAAAACGCTCTCGCATCATTGAAACTGGAGAGCCGGGAATCTGCTTTTCCCTCGAAACTAACGACGACAGGTGCTAGCCGAGTCGAGGCTTTGAAACGGCAAGAATGCGCTGGAATCTTTGATGAATGAGGGGAAAGACGAGACTGCTGCTGGGTATGCGCAGATGAATGCAAAAAGGTTTGCGGAATGGTGTGGTTTCGCTCTGGTACTGGTAACGACTTCGAGCTTGAAGGTCGAGCGTTTCAGAAATGTTGAGGGACTATAGAGATCTGGCAGTTTTAAAGGTGTCGTCTGGCGAACAGTGTGTAAGACTATTATATCCATAATGAGAAATCAAATAAGTAGAAAAGTGATAGGTATAAATGCGACGTTGCTACTATTTTGAGAGCAATAAAATATTACAACCAGGGTAGGGAGAGGCACGAGCGAATAGCAAATGGGATGTGATTGTAATGAAATATTATAGTCAGAGAATGAAGTAGTGAGAGGTGGTGGGGTGAAGCACGGCAAATTGAATAGTGAGGCTGCGCCACGCCTCCCCTGAGGGATTCCCCACCTAATCGATTAGTAGGAGTAGGGAGAACTTACTTGCGGTTAGTGCCTGTCCACCCCTTATTCGATTTCTTATTATGGATATATTCTTACACACTGTTCCCCAGACGACACCTTTAGCATTGCCAGATCAATGCAGGATGAGCTATCATGAGTCTCTTTTTGTGTTCTCATCAAGTCCAGGATATAGGAAATAACTACGCGATAACAATGCCCAAAATGTGAAAATTTGTAGTCAACAAACAATCTTTTTTTTCAACTGCAATACTTTAATCGATTTATTAGATAAGGTACAATCAGACAGTATAATCATAAATTTTCATTACGATTTACTTAGTAAATTCCTAAAGTGTATGCTTTATCAAAGAAAATTTGTTAAAAATGTGCGAAAGAAAAAGTAATTTAATTAAAAGAAAAATTAATTAATATTCATTACGGCACTTGCCTACGGCTCGTGTCGTAATCCTCATACTCGTCTCTTAATACCTATCATTAAATTATCGTGGTATAAATGAACTCACTTGGAACAGCATAAAAACGCTTGGGCAGCGTTTGCTTTATAAAACAAGACCTAGTGTTGGCGCGCAGCCCTTAATATTATATTAATATTATTATAAAAATTTTATTTAAATGTTCTAAAATAGGATAAATTAAACTTTGTTTTCGTGCACGGCACTGGTTACCTATACTGGCCTAACAGGCCTACCTCGACACCTGCTCCGTGGATCTCCGAAACGCCGACCAATCAAATCGCTACGCTCGCTTTCTTATTGGCTGTCTCCTTGACTAAAAAAGTCCACGTCGCCCGCATAAAAACCTTTGAATTTTATACGGGTGATTTCTGCTGATAAGTCTGGTATTTTTACCAGTAGCAGAGCGTGGTAAATGCTACATGAAATAGATCGCGTCCCGTATATCACTGTGTTCCAAGTGCGTTCATTTTTTTTTACCTGGGTAAACTGGGTATTGCCCCTCGGCAATAAAATACCAGACAAAACACTTTTTTAACCATATTAAACCGAACCTGGTATTAGTAGTAAAAAGAGATAAAGGAGACAGAGAACATATATATTGTAGTAAAAACAAGTGACTGGATTACACTGTTCGACGGCTGGCCACTTGTGCAGCGAAATGCGGTGGATAGCCGTGCCATAATTTCACAGATCTTAGGATATACTTGCGTATAAATAATTATAATCGATATGGCTTTTTAGAGACCTTTTGATAATATTATATGGTGCATTAAAGACGTTAAAAGTGAAATATTATATTGCTTGTAGAATATGTATATTTTTGAAAACTGCCTGACGCTTATGTCCTATATTCTTTTTATGCTGCTTCAAGTGACTTTATCAATACTATACTAAATTTAGTCAACAAAAATAAAGATAACAACGATAAGAAAAATGTTAGTTGATCTCTCCGTTTGTCATCCTAAAAACTGATTGCCATCAGAATTATATGGCATGGATTACAATAATTAATATATGAAAATTATAGCTTGAATATCTTGGTTTTAAAATAAAGCTCTTTTATAAATCTCAAACGCAGTTTGCAAATTTGTAAAATCACAATACGAGCGAACTTAACCTACAAGTAAGATTGGGGATAATTAAAAACTACATTCTGCGAGATCAATAAAATCGTAAAGTTACGGACCCGATAAAGAGTTTTAACTAGCAGACCCCTGCGTACCTATGTTATTGAAAACATTTCAAGGAATAAATAATATACTGACTTAAATAATTTGGTGAGTTTGGTTTTTTTGAAATGCTATATGTATGGAACCGAGCAATGTTGATAAATTGGGAAATACCGCCTATACTAAAGATCAAAGATAGAACTCTCCCCCATCCACCAAGGGCACATTAACTTAATAAATTGGCTGGGTCCCGCACATTTGTTTTACGTAAACACGGTTCACGTAAACAGAAAGATTAGGGAAACAATTCAGTTCCCAGAATCGAACGTGAGGATATTGGATGTATTTGTATTATCTACAGATCGTATAATTTCAATGTTATGTTTACATACATTGAATTATCTCAGCGTAATGGTAAGTATGTATGTTTGACAACTGAAATGAAAAAATCAGAAAATAAGTTACTTTTTAAATTACATATTCGTTTCGGGTGAGTTTCTTTTAAAGAAATTAGTTTTTTTTTCAAAACCATTTCGATAAAAAAAATCTTGGCGTCCTCTACGCGAGTGTGTCTGGTCACTTTGAGCGAACCATGTGTCCGTTAGGACAACGCAATACATAAACAAACAAATATAGGCCTAAACCAACTGTTGTAAAGTTTATCTTGGATTGGGATTATATACACAAATACAAATACAACTATACCACGCAAAAACGGTTGGCATTCAGTGTCTTCTGTAAATCATAACAGCTTATATGTTCGTTACAGACTCGGTTACAAAACAAATAATAGTTGTTGAGATACGTCAAAAAAACGATTTTACTCGAAGCGCGTTTTTAAACTAAATAGATAAAATTAATTTTGTTCTGTCAGTGGCCGTCAGGATTTTTTAAAAAATTCTCTGTACTCTCTTCTTTTAGAACTATACACTGTGTCCCGGAGAAGAATGAACAGCATGGGGATATTGCAAACGGTGAGAGATAGGGCAACGGTTAAATGGGGAAAAAGTTGCGCAAATTCGAGGTCAATAAAATGGCACAAACAGATTTCTAATATCTTTTTTCGTTTTTGAGTTATTTTGAAAAAAGTAAAATTTTGCGTTTTCGATTTTATTTTTTTCTGAAGTTGCTATCACAGGTAGAAAAAAAGAAAAGCACTTTCTTATGGCACTTTTTAACGGGCCTTAAGATGGCGTTTTTAGATTTGTTCTACAACGTTTCGTTCCCATCTTCAACTTAATTTTTTTAAATACGGACCTGAATTTTTTTTTTTCAGATTTTGAAAGCACTTTTCATTGCAAATACCATGATGTATGACAAGAAATATTTTTAAAATGTTTTGAGACAATTATACTGAAAATTCCCTTTTTCCATTATTTTTTTTTTCTAATGCGGCCCTGTATTTAATAATAAGAAGTCTAAATATTAATCAGTATTGTCCTTACCTACAACTTATCTTTCAATTGGAGAACTAAAAAAAGGACGGCACATACGATAATAAAAAATAAATAAAAATCCTCCACCTAGAAGGCTTTGAAACAACGAAACCAATCCCTTGTCATTTGTCATAACTCCCACTGTATCATTTTTTTTTCAAATGACGAAAAATTTAATTTGTCAGCATGTTATATCTTGTGTCACAGAAATAGTGTAGAGGCCGAACGAATGTATTTTTGCAATTAATAAATGGCAAAAGTTATTGGTTACGTTGGCTTAAAGCTTTCTTCTCGCAATTAGGAAAAGCGAAGAATTTACTCCAAAACACAATGCGACACTGTTTGCTGTACAACAACAGAGGAAATCACTTTACCAGACGCAGGGCCGTACAATTTAAAAATATTAAGTTTTCGAAGTAAAAATAAACTGTAAGTTAAATTGTTGTCAATACTGATTAATATTTAGACTCCTTATTATTAAATGCAGGGCCGCATTAGACAAAAATGAATGGAAAAAAGGAATTTTCAGTATAATTGTCTCAAAACATTTTAAAAATATTTCGTGTCATACATCATGGTATTTGCAATGGAAAGTGCTTTCAAAATCTACAAAAAAAATCCAGGTCCGTATTTAAAAAAATTAAGTTGAAGATTGTTTCTCAAAAACGAAACGTTGTAGAACAAATCTAAAAACGCCATCTTAAGGCCCGTTAAAAAGTGCCATAAGAAAGTGTTTTTCTTTTTTCTCTATCTGTGATAACAACTTCAGAAAAAGATAAAATCGAAAACGCAAAATTTTACTTTTTTCAAAATAACTCAAAAACGAAAAAAGATATTAGAAATCTGTTTGTGCCATATTATTGACCTCAAAATTGCGCAATTTTTTCCCCATTTAACCGTTGCCCTATCTCTCACCGTTTGCAATATCCCCATGCTGTTCATTCTTATCCGGGACACAGTGTATAATGTCATAAAAATTTTGCTGGAATAAATGAAAAAAAAAACTATTTTGCCCTAAGTTGTACCAAAGACTAGAAGGAATTATCACTGGTTGCACTCAAAACTTCTAGATAAGAGGTTTGCCAAGGAAGTTGCTTAGTTCTTGGACCACAGCCAAGGCCATTAGTTTGTCGTATTTCGAGCCCTGGGAGTTTGCTACTAATTAGAATAATTCGCCAAACAAGTTTGCCCCCGGGTTTTACCTTGAGACTTTCACCCGCAACTTCCCGCAGCTGCCAAATTAAAAACCTAAGTTGGGAATTGGCAAACTACGTAACTGTCAACAACTAAGTAGCTAACTTAGGGTGTTTGCTTTTGAGATATGGGATTAACTTTGTTATTAGTTACCCGCGTAGTGTGGGTTCGGAAAACAAAATTTGGTTTTATAATTTCATTATGCGAGTATTCGACAGAAAAAAACTTTGAAACCGAATAAGGAGATTTAATGAACACGTTGTGGAATAAAGGAAGTTCGTCTTTGCGAAGTCTGCGTATGAAAGAAAGTTGGTGGAAACTTCAAAATAGCCGATGGCAGGGGTAGAGAAAATGCTGAAAATTCAGTTCGGTTGAAACTTTATTAGAAAATATGGAAGTAAAGTGAGAGCCTTCTTTAAAAATACGGGGTGTCCCAATCTTATGAGCAGTATAAATAAGCTATATTTCCTGTGTTCCCGCATAGCTGTCTTATGATTGATACATGTTTCTATGTGCTTGGATCTATCGATTATGGTTTCACTTGGAAATTAGTGAACATATCGGGTTTTTGCTATGGAGAATTCCTTCGACGTGCATTTAAATTTCGCAGCCATTTTCAAGGAACATCTCTGAATTTCTTATATTGATCTCTGGCAGTGCTAAAGGTGTCGTCTGGCCAACAGTGTGTACGAATATATCCATAATAACAAATCGAATAAGCGGTGGACAGGCACTAACCGCAAGTAAGTTCTCCCTACTCCTACTAATCGATTAGGTGGGGAATCCCTCAGGGGAGACGTGGCGCTGCCTCACTATTCAATTTGCCGTGCTTCACCCCACCACCTCTCACTACTTCATTCTCTGACTATAATATTTCATTACAATCACATCCCATTTGCTATTCGCTCGTGCCTCTCCCTACCCTGGTTGTAATATTTTATTGCTCTCAAAATAGTAGCAACGTCGCATTTATACCTATCACTTTTCTACTTATTTGATTTCTCATTATGGATATAATAGTCTTACACACTGTTCGCCAGACGACACCTTTAAAACTGCCAGATCTCCTCAACATTTCTAAAACGCTCAACCTTCAAGCTCGAAGTCGTTACCAGTACCAGAGCGAAACCGCACCATTCCGCAAACCTTTTTGCATTCATCTGCGCATACCCAGCAGCAGTCTCGTCTTTCCCCTCATTCATCAAAGATTCCAGCGCATTCTTGCCGTTTGAAAGCCTCGGCTCGGCTAGCACCTGTCGTCGTCAGTTTCGAGGGAAAAGCAGATTCCCGGCTCTCCAGTTTCAATGGTGCGAGAGCGTTTTTTCGCGCCAATTTGCCGGTGAGGAATGGGTCGAGTTGCGAGCAGGTGCTCCCGTTTCGCGATCGCAGGAAAAAACCGAGCACCCATCTAGCCAGCAGGATGCCGGGGATATAACGAGAGGCGTATGCGATGCGGGCATATCGAGTTGGCTTTGGAAGATCGCATCGACGATGGAAGAGCGCACGCACGCATTATGCACGAATAAAACGAGCCTATTATTCAAGAAAGAACAATGATAGAGTCCACGTTTCCAAATAGATTTTACAAGCCACTAACATTTATTCTTATTAGCACTTATATTATTCTTAAGAAGGCGCATGGTTTGTATATGTGAAGAGTTGAGAAGTGCCACTTAGTTTAGATATAAAGGAAACGATAAAACACTACCAGCAGTGGCGCAATCTGCCCGTGATTCACCCCACCACATCCCACTACTTTATTCTCTGATTATAATATTTTATTATAAACGCGGAAAAACGATCGGTATCAGGTCTGTTAACAGACTCCCAAAGATGGTCTTTATTGCATGAGATTCCGTCGAAAAATTCGCCAAGATCCGGCAATATTGAAATTTAAGCCGGCTGGCAGTCTGGGCAGGACGATTACGCGATATTAAAACCGAGGTTAAAAACCTCACTTAAATGTAAAGGGGTACGGGATTGTGCTTTTTTTAATAGCGACGGCTCTTAAGGCGCCGTCTTAAGTTATCTCGAAGAGTATTTTTAACTTTAGAATATAATTTATTATAAGTTTAAATATAGCCATATTTTACTGCATGGGATGCTGTATAGCACACGGAAATCTCAGTATATTATTTAAACTATTATTACGAAAACAAAAATCACATTCACATTGTTATCATCAAAGATTATTTGCTATAATATTATTTCGCTTGATGTTCTAATAATACAATTATTATCTAGTTGTTGTAACAATTTATTCTACGTAAAAGTTATTCATGCAAACATTACGTTGAATGTCGACCAGTTGGTTTCATTAAGAACAATTTAGATGTGATTTATATTATTTAAAGCATGATTCAAAAACAGCGTAAGTGGCGCACTCTGTGAAATACGTAGAAATTGACATCTTCAGCCAAGGTTGCCATGATAAAGGGTGACCAGCAGGTAGTACGCACCATATGAGATTTTTTTATTTTTCATTTATCAAAAAATTGTATTCTTGATAAAAGTTTGTGTTTGTGCATTCCTACAATCTCAAAACGCAGTTTTTAAAATTTAAGTATCTTATTTCGTATACGCGGGAGGCTCAAGAGATAAAGCACCCTTATTTTTAATTTTAGAGAAAACATGTATTATGAAAAGTTGTTTAGAATTAAAAGATAAGTCCAACAATGAAGTTTCAAGTTTCTATTCCATAAAATACCTTTTTGCCTTTTTATGACTTACCCCGTGTAAAAATAAAACCACTTTATTTAATATGCCGGTACCGTTTCAGAGAATATTTATCACTATTTATAAACGTAAGTGCGGCAAAAATTAATTTGTTTGAACAGTAGTTACGGCTCCTTCAAAATAAAGGCGAAAATATACCTACTAATTTTTTGGTGCAAACATTCTGCCGGTCTCTATGAAAGTTACATATCACGATATATCTTGATATTTATCAAGATATTATGTATCATACCTAATATATAAAATTCATATAATTCGTGGACTGAGAATTATTTTGAGCCAAGTCCCAAAATACTAAATTCGCCCTAATATAATTTGATTTAAAGGTTATCGTATTGTTCGTTATTTCGTAGATGAGACTAGAGTTGCTTACAACTAAAATTAGAATATTATTATATTACGCGGATAAACCAAGCTACAAAATTTATTTCTACCAAAATAAACTAAACCATGTCCATGTCCATGTGAATAGTATGTTGATACAAAATATTTATTAGACTTTTATTATGTAGTTGGACTTACAGAATGTATAAAATTTTCTGTCAATCAGTGGCATGTATTTTAACATTGATTTATTATCAACTTTGTTTTTTGGCTCCAACGATGGCTTTTCTGTGATTTCTTTCACTTTACTAAAGTACCTAATCAAATGTATTATTGTTATTACCATTAGGGTTGGTACGCCGATTTCGTATATTACCATCGATAAGTAATGTCCTATCTCTCCACAGAAGAATGGTTTGTTATGAAGAATAACAAAAAACCTAACCTCAATTTCTTATCGATAAACAGAATTTTCTGAATAAGTCTCCAAGGCTATGGGCTTGTGCATTTTGTGTGGCTAAAAATTAAAATAAAATAATGCAAAACAATACTTTATAATATAGATGGCAAATGTCCGAGCAGTTATGATTTTGAGCAGGACACTTTTAAAAATGTCCGCCGAGACCTCGAGCATTTATGGACATTTTTGAAAATGGTGTCATTCGATTGCTTGTGAAAAGACTTTTAAAACAAGACCCCATATGTATGACTTTTGATTAAAAAAGTATAAGGGAAAACAAAAATAAAAAGAATAAAATATGTAAAATTAAAAAAAAGTTTCTAGTTACAAACTGAAGACAGATTTAGGTAGGTTAGTTAGGTTAGCAATCAATAAAATATTCCAGTATTGCTAAAATTTAAAATTATTAAAATAGTATAAAAATTAAAATAATTCTTCGTAGACATTTTGTTTTTATTTTGTCCATTATTATAAAAAAACATAGGTGAGTAGTACCTATCAAGGATAACAAAAGTTGATTAGTTTAAGAACATAAAAAAATATATAATATTCAGATACAAAACAAAACAAAATAAAATATTAAAATAAAACATAAAACTTCATCTCACTAGCATTATCAGTTATCACAATAATGAGAATACTGAATGGACCACTTTATGCACTTTGTGCATCGATTATTTCCTCGGCGATAGAAATATGGACTGCTTCCTCAGGGATAGAAACATTCATTGTTTTCTGAGAGATAGAAACATTCATTGTTTTCTCAGGGATAGAAACATTCATCGGTTGCTCGTGAATAGAAACAGTATTATTTCTATTAGAAAGGCTAAAATATTCTTCTAATGTTACAATTTTTCCTTTACAAAATTCACAAATAGCATATTTTAATTTTTGGTCACTTCTTTTCTTGAAGTAATTCCAGACTATTGAATTTTGTTTGCCCATTTTGGAAAGTAGGTACACAGTTCGCATTATTCTAGGTTAGAATTAGAAACGGTTTTGTAGTTTTATAGGTTAGAAATGGAGGGATTTTTTTTGTAAATGACCATAAATGCTCCAAAACTGCCGGACAGTGACCAAAAATGGCAAGACACTTTTAAAAATGTCCTGCTCATAAATGCTCAAAATGCTTCTGCTCATAAATGCTCCAGCCATCTATACTTTATATATAATATATTATTATATATTTACAATACATTTTTGCTTGTTCCTTGATATAAACAATGCCACTTGGTTTTATAAACACATCGTTTATTGCCAGATGATCTGAACATATTTCTTTTTTCTCTATAGCTGGTAGGATCAACTATCAACTATGTTAGTTTCCTAAAGTACCGATCCATTTTTTGCTTGAAATTTGGATTTACAGGAAACCTAAAAATAATGGTAAAATGAGTAATAATTGTCAAATTAAAATTTGCTAAAAAATATCCCCAAAAATATTTATTGGTCGGTTTAAAATTTTAAAATGTCATTTTTTTCGGCTGAAGCGCTTGAGTACTCCCAAATAAAACAAAGGATCAGTGTTTTCAAGAATAATGTTGGGAAACACTTGCGGCATTATTTACTTTATCTATGGGTTTTTGGTCGGAGAGTTTGCTCTATATTTCCCGCTCTGCCTTCTATCTCGAATTGTTTTGAACGGCAGTCCGTCGGACCTATCGGATTGACTCATCTCGCATTTTTCCGCGCGGCCGCTCACTTGATGGAATCTGCGGCGGCCCGCACCAAAGACAACGGCAAATTAGAGGGCAGTTACAGGCCCGATAACGTTCCGTTTGCGGTACGCCTGTTATGCGATTTTTTACCGCGGCGAAATAATGGCCGCTTGAATTCCTGGCGGGACCGGCAAAGGTCGTTTGGTTGTCTTGCATCGGCCTGGAGCCGACGAGGGAGAGGAGGGCCCTGTAGGTGCATGGAACGCGTTCACTTTTTCACTTTCACTGCGGAAGGCAAGTCGAGCGCATTACCTATACCAGAATTTCAAATTGCGGCCAATGCTAAGGCATTCAAGCAGTGGCGGATCTAGGCTGGAGTCAAGGGAGGGGCTTCTATTTCCGAAATTTTGTAATAAAATAGGAAACACATTTTTTATTCAATTTATTCATTATAATACAATACTATTAATACATTAATATTCTTAGTTTCGTTCAGTTCCGTTCCGCTGTTCCAGTTCCGCTCTACTCGTAGTAATATAATAGAGCAACTGTGAACGTGAACTGTCGATCGGTGAAGGCGGTGACTGGACCCGTGTTCTGTGCCTGGCCCTGTCCCAATCCCATTGCGTTCACCAAATTTTTAAATTTGTACTATAAAAACTATTTAGCGTACCCTCTTTAGGAACGGAAGCAATATATTTATCAATGATTCAATATTCGATAATAATAGTTACTTTGCGACCTTCACGTCCACATAACCTCAAAATGGCATGTTCCTTTCAGCGCATTTACAACCGGTCCGAAACGAGTTGTCAGCGAGTGAATCAAATCGTACCTGTTGTAAACGATCTGAGCGCTGTAAGCACTGACAGCGCGATTCGGACCACGGCCTTAGAAGACTAGAAGTTAATAATATTGGAACTGGAACAGGTTTTTTAAGAACAGGTATTGCCTGGAACCGGAACAGGTTGTACCTGTTCCAAGAAAACGCAGTTCCACACCATCTCTAATTGCCAGACATATTTTTAAGTGCCTACCTTACGGTATTAAGCCAAGGGGGGGGGCTATAGCCCCTGTATTTATATTTACCAAACTAGTTGAGATATTTATCTCAACTAGTTTGGTAAATATTTAATAAAGTCCACATATTTCTTAAAACTTTAACACCCTGTAAGGCCTTAAAGTGATATAGTTTAAAAAAGAAAGTGCGGTTATTTTTTGGATTTATATCACCTGTTGAAGTGTCGCAGAATAAAACTGAATCACCCTGTATTTGCCTATCTATAGAAAGAGCACATACCAAATATCAGCCCTCAAATCGTAATATTTAATTTGCAATAAATAATTAAGGTTGTGACCGCAAGCTATTCATTTAAAACGACACGAAAAGTGCGGGAACGATTGTGACGTCACAGCGCTCGATCGATCAGAAGGCAGTGACAGGAGTGACAGCTACACACAATTAGGGAAGGAAGAATGGAAATTTAACGTTAAAATGAACAGTTCGGCGACCATTTCCAGAGGGATCTGATGTAGGTCAAAAATAAGAACCGCCTAAAAGTTTAAATTTAACAGGCACTTCTTTAACTGAATGGTGAGGCCACGCGACTAGTAATTCGTAGGTCCCTGGTTCAATCGCAGAAGAATTTTTTTATAATTATCACTGCATTCTACCTCTTATATTTATCACTGATTATCATTTTTAGTAATAATTGGATAATGGTTATTATGAAGATTATTACTTACAATCTACTCCATAGTGTATTTAAATTCAAACTTACCTACCTAACATGAAATTGTCAGTAATATCAAGACTGAAATAGACTATAATAAGACGGATAGACAAGGATGGGACGTTCTCGTTGATCTTCGTAAACAAAGCTTGCGTAGTGCTGTAGTTTTAACAGAGAACACCCTTCCTTGTTCTCTGGCTTTAATACATGTGCCGCCAATATAAGTTTATACATGGTGCCGCCGCCCACCAGAGGCGCCACCACCAACGAGCCACTTGACGTCACAACTAAGGAGGGCGCGTTACAAGAATGATTTGAATTATGCAGTTTTTAATTGCTTATATTTATTACATAAAAATAAAAATAAATGAGAATGAGTTTTTTGTGAACTGTGATTCATTAATGGCAATAAAAAGTAGATACTATTTTTCAAATTTAATTTTTGTGCAAGTTCCCCATTGTCCTAGGGAAATGGTGCATGATCCGTGATCCTATACGTTTAATGGGTAAGAACAATACAGCACCGCAAGGGTGCTTAAATTGATATAACCGGGAACCTCTTCCCAACGGCCCTTTGAGGAATACATTAGCGACGTTACGTGGCCGAATTCCAAATCAGACATCGTGTAAAAATCGAAGTAAATTATTGACTGGTTTTGACAAGTGGCGGATATCAGTTTTCATTCTCAGCATGTTAAACGTTAAACAACACTTTTGTTTTTGTTTTGTGCCCAGTGGTGAATTTTTGTAAAGTGAGCAAGGAAAGTTGGATTACAGATTTTATTGGGATCTCGATTTTTGAATAGTCTACTTCGTATTATTTGGGAATAAAATAAATTTAATGGTTGCTTGATTCCAGTTTGGGTTTGGTAATACATGTGAAAATGGAAAAAAGTTTTCCTTTTCAGACGAATTGTACGGATCACACAGTTTGTTCCTATTTCTTAGTATACAGGGTGCTTATATAAGTGGCTCACTCAAAATATCTCGGCTATTTTTTGACAGAAAAAATCGGTGGCAGGTGCGATCGATAGCTCTTCCGAGCGGCCTTCTTTTGTCATGATCAAAGTAGGAAAACTATGGCCAAAAATTAAAAAAAATAAAAAAAATTAAATCGCTGTAACTTTTTATTTCTAGAGGTACAAAAAAAGGTTAGTATGAAAATTGTTTGCAACAACTATGGGAATACAACTATTGTATCAATTTTGAAATATTAGATATGACTAACTTGGGCTCTCTTGGAATCAAAAATTAAATTATCTGGAAAAAAATTATGGACGCATTTTTTATAAAGCAAAATATCCCATTTAATTTGATATGTTACATTTGCCAGTTTGTTCTGTAGTTACTATAAGAAATTAAGAAAAATTATTTGTAATATTTGTGATTGGGCCGAAGGTCTAGTTACTCATGAAAATTAATAATCGAATATGACGCTAAATTACAGTAGGCATAGTAGGCTTTCAACATTTGAAAATAAGGCTGTTTTATGCACTTCATCGAATGTCGAATAGCTGATCTAGAATTGTTATTTTAAATAATACAAAAATGCGAAACTCCTATACATTATTGTCTGTTATCATTGAGTAAATGTATTGCTTTACTCAATGCTGTTATATCAAAATAAAATAAGAATACTTAATATTTTCAATTTAATGTAACTCTTAACAGGTAAGGTAATGCCACTCTAGGAGAAGCCCTGTGCAAACATGTGGCAACGCCGCAGCGGGACGGTTCAACGGGTCTATGCCGTATAGAGCAGTCTGCACTTTGGCTTAGTTTATCTTTTCTAATAGATGTTCAACCCTCCTTTTAATTATAATTATATACATGTGTGAACTTTGTTGCAATAATTGGGTACCTAAGTAAGTAGGTAAATTTGTTTTACAGACAATAAAAGCAGTAACATAACAAGTAACAAAATATACACAGAAGTATAAGTATTTATAATAAGTACGATTCCTGGTGTGGACAGGTACATTTTCGACAAATAATATGGTAAATTTGGGCAAATAGAGAGGACTACATTTTGTTGTAAGTCAAATTTTTGTGAGAATTTTTCGCAAAGTGCGCCATCAGGCAAATGATCTATGTTCCCTTATGGTTAAATTTTCATCAAAATACAAACAAACGAACAGAGAACAGCATGTTGTGAAGGAGAGTAATCTCTTCTGACTGAAATGGCAGTTAGGGTCAATTTCATAATACATTCAACTAAATTATCTTTTGACTTTAACATTAGGTAAAGAAAGTTTTGCAACAATATTGAACAATGGTTGGATTGTTAGAAAACTCCTTTAATTTTAAAGGTTACTTTAGTTTGCCTATGCAATTGGCCCTTAATCATTTTATTCTTAAATTTCCGTCCTTTAGAAAGTCCAAAACGAATACAAGCGAATAAAACGAATATAAGCAAAGAAAACCTAGCTACTTTAAATTACTATTACGATTTGACTTACAGCCAGCTATATTGCTCTAGCTTCCCTCGACGGTTCTAGGCATCTTGAGGCTTGAAATTGTAAAGGAACGATTCTTCACTTCGAACTTTTATAAACATTTGCAGAAACAAAACAAATTTATAAAAAAGCTGTCGCCAGCACTTCGGGCTGTCTGTTTCCACCCAGGTCACACTGCCGCGTCGTAGCAATCTGGCGACGATAGCACTACCCGCACTACACAAATTTAATTCTGGTAAATTTCTTGTAAAATCAACTGACAGGCAGTGTCAGGCACGCGACGTGGACCCGCATCCCTTGTTGCCAGTTTTCTCTACTTCAGGGCTTCTACTAGAGTTGGCTGTGGTAATGCCATAGCAATTATCCTAAAAATGAAATAATAAAATGTCGTATCTACGAAAGCGTAGAAGGGCCACATACTACTTTTTTTAGAATTCACACTTTTTTTACGAAATTTCGTAAAAAGTTTATGAATTCACACTTTTTTACGAAATTTCGTAAAAAGTTTGTGAATTTCAACTTTTCACACTTTTTTTTACCAGAAAAAAAGGGTGAATTCACACTTTTCACGAATTTTATGAAAATGGTATCTAGCGTTATTTTATTGTCCTGTTAGATTTAACACTTTGGATGTTAATACAGAGACAGAATGTATTTGTAAGCCCATAGAAGAACGGCGCTTAGGCGTTAATAAGCCCGACAGGGCTTAAGGTTTAGTGTGCTTTGACCTTTGACTCCCCCTGGGTCCCCCAAAAATCCACCGGCCCCCCGTTCAGTGTCGTATGAGCCCCGCAAAGGTCATTCAGCCCCGCCACCGCCGCCGCCGCCGTCGTCGGATCTCGGATCGTAGTCAGCTGTGACTTTCCGACCGCGCTCGGTCGGCCCCGCAAGGCGCAAGTTCGCTCCACCGCCGGCGCGCGCCACACGCACCGCGCGACCGTCGATTGTTTTTTTTTTAGTTCGCCCGCCGAGGGTTGCTGGGATCTTGACAGTTCGCGCGTGGCGGTGGCTAGATCATAGTGCCCGGATATATATATTTTTTTGTTTTTCTCGTTGGGCGTGAAGATAGGGTGAGTTTTTGAGAGTTTTTTATTGGCGTGCCACGAGGTTTTTGAAAGATAATAAAATTGTAATGGAGTTGAAATGCCGGTAAAAGCAACAATGGTTATACTAAAGATTTGGAAAAAAAATGGATTTTTGTTTTTTAAATTTAAAATTATGAAAAACAATCTAGCGTTATCGGACGGTGTTTAGCTTAGCCATAATACAATACCTATCAGGTTACTAGTTAATTATACCTTCAAATATGATAAGGGAAATTCAGCTGCTAGATGTCATTTAGACTATAGATATTTGTCGAGTTGTTTGCATATTTATTTATTCTCTGTCACAAAATATACCTACAACTTTAACAATAGGTATCTGAAATGTTCTACAGAGCAACAAAAAAAAACATCAAGTTATAGAATATCTGTATGTGTTTTTAGTGATTTAGTAAAACAAAAGAAATCGAAAAAGAGATTACCTAAACTCTATTCAAACTAAACGCAAGTGACACAAACACAAGTTGTTGCATGGCTAGAGCGTGATACGCACGGGATCGGCTTGCTATTGGCTAGCCGGCAATAAAGTCTGACCCGGCGGGCGAGTGCAGCCAGTCGGTGTTTCTTAAGAGGTATAATTCTTTTGCTGTTTATTAATTGTTGGAGCTACGATTTGTGTTAGTTACAACATCAACTTACATTTTCAAGAAGTCCAGGTGTGCCATAAAAGTTGGTTTTTAAAGTTCTTAATACCGGGGCATATTATTTTAATATTTTATACAGTGTGGCCCGTTTGAAATGGAGACACCTCTGTAAAATTGTTATTTTTGCTCCGATTTTAAAAAACTTTTTTTTGTTAGATAGGTCTCTGAAAATACACCTTCCAATTGTTTTGAAAACCAAACACCTGGCTAACTGCGACATTTTTTATACCACCAAAATTCAAGAAATCATATTAGGCATTTTTTTATCAAAACAATTTACTAAAAAAAGTTGTTTAGGACGAACCAAAAATCACATTTTAATCAATTTTTACGGTTAGCAAAGTTAATTTTTTAACTTCACATTTCCATGGCACACTTTGCTATCCGTAGAATCATTAAAATGTGAGTTTTGGACCTTCAATTTATTTTTTTCGGAAATTTTATATTTTTTGATTTTGATAAAACTTTGGATTTGGGATTTTTGGTTCATTCTAAACAACCTTTTTTAGTAAATTTTTTGATAAAAAAATGCCTAATATGGTTTCTTGAATTTTGGGGGTATAAGAAATGTCGCAGTTAGCCAGGTGTTTGGTTTTCAAAACAATTGGAAGATGTGTCGAATGGTATTTTCAGAGACCTATCTAACAAAAAAAAGTTTTTCAAAATCGGAGCAAAAATAATAATTTTACAGAGGTGTCTCCATTCCAAACGGGACACTGTATTATAATAAATTAAAAGTAAAAAAATATTTTTAAAAAAAGCTTTTATTTAAATGCGCTAAAAAGAATAAAATAATCTTTTCTTTTAAAACTTTTACTATCAACTTATAACGTCATTCCACAATTTATATGATATAAAAGCTTGTCGCGAGATTTAAGTAGTGGTATTTACTTAGTTTGAAAACTTAAATCTCGCGACAAGCTTTTATATCATATAAATTGTGGAATGACGTTATAAGTTGATAGTAAAAGTTTTAAAAGAAAATATTATTTTATTCTTTTTAGCGCATTTAAATAAAAGCTTTTTTTAAAAATATTTTTTTACTTTTAATTTATTTTGTAATTTTTAGTTTGGCCAGGTGTCTGAGTCTATTCATCTCAGTTAACGCATCATTGTTGCAAGGTCGTTTGCCGGTTAGTTTAGAACAGTCTAGCTCTTCAATGAGGAGACCTTCTAATGATCTAACCCTACTTAAGGCCACGTATGCTTGACCAGGCGCGAAGAGCTTGGAGCCTAAATATACAACGAGACAGGTTGCAGACCAATGCTGTTGACGCCTATCTCACCAAACTACACAAGTCAAAGTTAACTAGTCCGCCATCTTGGGTGTTCCGCCATGTTGGATTTAGAATGACGTCACACATATAATCATGCATTGTCATCCAAATTAAACGTGTGTACAAAATTTCAGCTCGATCGGTTGAAATTTAACTAGTCCGCCATCTTGAGTGTTCCGCCATGTTGGATTTAGAATGACGTCACACATATAATCATGCATTGTCATCCAAATTAAACGTGTGTACAAAATTTCAGCTCGATCGGTTGAAATTTAACTAGTCCGCCATCTTGAGTGTTCCGTCATGTTGGATTTAGAATGACGTCACACATATAATCATGCATTGTCATCCAAATTAAACGTGTGTACAAAATTTCAGCTCGATCGGTTGAAATTTAACTAGTCCGCCATCTTGAGTGTTCCGCCATGTTGGATTTAGAATGACGTCACACATATAATCATGCATTGTCATCCAAATTAAACGTGTGTACAAAATTTCAGCTCGATCGGTTGAAATTTAACTAGTCCGCCATCTTGGGTGATCCGCCATGTTGGATTTAGAATGACCTCACACATATAATCATGCATTGTCATCCAAATTAAACGTGTGTACAAAATTTCAGCTCGATCGGTTGAAGATATCTGCTTCAAAATTGAGTTGCAAGATTCCACCCGAACAAATTACATACATACATACATACATTGCAAGTTAAATAAAAGCTTTTAAAATTCATAGAGATCGTCCTTAATGCGGCCCTGCCTCGTATTAGCCCTCAGAATTGTTCACGTGCTTCCATCGTGTAAATGTTTACGCGCTACTTGCATTTAGTTTGAATAGAGTGTAGTTCTTAAAAATCACTAAAATACCTAGTGTTTCAATAATGAAGTATACAACATTTTTCCAAAATTCTGAAAAGATCAAACTAATATAATGTCACTTCCAATTGTGATTTTGTCGTAGTTTACTTGTTGTTTTGAATCACCCTGTTTTCTGAGATTTTTTTAAAATAAAACTACTTAATTCTAGGTCTAAATCTTTTTGATTTTATTTTTATCCTGTTTATTACATTGATTTAATAATGATACTTATATCCCATGAATATGTTTTCTCCGTTCCATTGTTTTTTTTTGTGGAAACCAAAAACAATTTACATACACAAACAATGTCAATTTTTCTCTACCTATTTCTTCAAAAACAGCTATTATTGTTGAATGTGATATTATACTAAATACGGAGTACCTATGTTTTCAGTGTATTCACAAATGCTCAAAAAAATGTGGAAGGTCCACGTTTTTTTGCGCCGATATTTAACAAAATGCAAATAAGGTGCAAATTAGATCCGCACATCTATTTACCATACATAATGCTCGCGACAACTTTACATACTTGAATTTTACCTGACGTCTGAGGTAGCTAGGATGTGAATATTTCAGTGAAAAATCAACTGTTCTAATGAGATTTTTATTAGTCACTTAAAATTATTACTCATTATTGTTTATGTGGTATTGGTGCGGTGATGGCCAGAGAGATATTTTTTGCATTAGTAATGGCTACTTTTACTGCTACCTGGTCTTGAAAATACCGTCGAAAATTAATATATTAACTAATATTTATAATTAATTATTGTAACTGTAAATAAAATAATAAGTCATAAGTAAGGCTTTTGTTAAGGTTATTTCGAGGGCGCAGTTTCATATTGTGATTTTCATAGATCTCTCTATGGAGAGGTATTTTTAACAAAATGTAGAATTTGTATTTTTTTATCCTGTGCTGAATTTCTGACAAAACTGATTTAATGGAAGAACCTAGGGAACAACAAATTCAATAAAATTTTATAACCAGATTTTCTCAGTGAAAACGCGCTGAAAATTTCAAGATTTGATGGGTTTAAAACTGTAACAAAAATTTCACTTGGAAGCAGGGCAAATTTAGTGGTAGGTTTGGTATTAGACGTCAAAAAATAGAAGATTAAGAAGCAGATATTAATGAAAGATATTACGAGTATCGGAAAAGGTAGAAATTATTAGATGGTGAAAACAGGCGTACCTATATAGCCTCGTATATAGCTATAGAGATATTGCGCAAATATTTAATTTAAGCCATGCAGATCGTCAAAACAGAATGATGAAAATAGGTACGTTTTCATTTATTTTGTCCATATTTCAAGGCACAGTTGACATTTTATGCGATAAATTGCTTACCTTGGGTGGCAGTTGCTATGTTGTAATGAAACCGAGAATGAAACCTTTATGAAAAGAAAACCGATCGGTTTTTTTCCGTGAAATTTTGTATACAGAGGTCAGAGCTGGGAAAGATCGCGCCAAAATAGATCTGGATCATAGATCAGATCGTTTTACAAAAAAAGATCTAAGATCGTTTAAAAATAGATCTTTCTTGAAATCGGAAAAAAAAATGTTTTATTAGGCAAGAAAATAATAATAATAAGGGATCACCCATCCACGAACCGACTACGCGCGGCGTTGCTTGACTTTACAGATCGCTCTACCAAGGATGTACGGTAATGATGTACGGCACCTTCTGACAGAAAAACCAAACTGCTGCTTCTTGTGCAGCCTACACAACAAATCTATTGATTTTCAAATTTACTAAAATATGTATACTGAAGGATTGCGCTTCTATAGGAAACAATTTCGCAATGTGTACGAAAAGTTAAATGAGTCTTTATCGCCGGTCTGACGTTTGATGTTTACATCTCGCCAAGGCCTACTTATTGAAAAAATCGTACAATAATGGGCTGCATTATTGTACGATTTCTGTGCTTTTTATGACGATTTTGGGACATTTTAATGCCGATTTCAAGAAAAATTATAAATTGCATAAATAATCGGTGAACACGTTTTTACAAGAAAAGTCTAATTCTCCATAGGTACCTATATCAACTGATTGATTACGTAACCAGTTCAGTTAGAGTAGTAATATTTACGTGACTAATTACGTAAAATTTTACTTTATACAACTAGTTACGTAAAACTGGACCTATATCATCACTTGCTCAGGTTTTGAAAGATGCCACTTTATACTATGTCAAAATTAGGAAAAGTATTTATAGACATCTATATCTATTAACTATATAATATCATGAATTTTGTTCAAAGATCTTAGATCATTTAAAGGATCTTAGATCGTTTAAAAGATCTTAGATCGTTTAGAAGATTTTATAGATCGTCTAGAAGATCTTAGATTGTTTAGAAGATCTTAGATCGTTTAGAAGATCTGAGATCGTTCAAAAGATCTTAGATAGATTGATCTTTTTTAAACAGGCCTCAGCAACTAAACTCCACATGAGTCATAAAAAGTTGTACTTAAGTGCCTTGGTACATAAATAACTATTATAACTTAAGTTATAAAATTCGGAATTTTGAGAAATAGATAATTGAAAATAAAATACAAATTAACATAAAGCATTCAGCATTCATTTAAATAGGTTCTTGTAGTTGTAGGCAAAATGTATGTACGTCAGTTTGTTTATATCATTTCTCATTTTTCGCGAATTCTGACAATTTGCACTTTTGCTGAGACATAAAGATCTTCTGAGGTAAACTGCTTTAAATTAACGCTCGTTAGTAATGTAAGTAACTGAATTCGTAATATATATATTTTAGAAATAATATGTAGATTATTATGTATAAAAAGAAAAATCCTTGTTCGTACAAAACTATTCATTCTTCTAAAAATATATACCTACCTTTCTACCTACATTATTTTGTATAAAAAAATCACAGAAACGTTTCAAAGACGAACTACTTACAATAATTGAGGTTAAAATGAGAACATATTTTACAAATATGTAGATATAAAAACAAAAACTCTTATTTCTACAACAACCTAGAGCACTATTTATTCTTCAGAAATAAAACATTATTTTATATAAAAAAAAATCACAGAAACATTTCAAAAATGGAGGAAAACAAATGAGGAACAGATCTTAGATCGTTATAACGATCTAGATCTAAGATCAAGATCGCGATCTTAGATCTTTAAAACGATCTTTTTTAAATAGATCTGCTCAGCTCTGACAGAGGTTTGAAGTAACGCCAAATGACGCCATGAGGTCAGATTTTTAATGAAAAAATCCCTAATACGGTAGTATTCCGAAAATGGACCATTTAAAAAATCCTAGCTAGCCATGGAATATCACCCAATCGAAATAGTAGGTAGTGTCTGTGAGATATAATCTAAAAAAATACCTAATAAAGCCGAATTTTTCTTGGCTCTTCATAGATTCTGGAGTGTTCAGAAGCAAACGCGCACACGCTGTATAATATAACACCCGTATTAGCATCTACGCCACTGGTTATATAAATAAGCTTGATAGAGGGGCTATCCTCTTAATTAAAAGCAGGGTCCGAGCGTACCTATTGACCACCAGGCCTTTCATTTGCATCGCCCCGGGGAGACATTGAGATTATCGGGGTAGAATATTTATGTATATGGGGGTTGGTGGTTGAAAAAACGGTTCGATATTTCCAACGTTATAAATAAAACTACCCGCAGGGTGTGTTATTAAAGGGAGATAAATTTAAAGGGTTTTATTAGCGTGCCACGTACCTATATGTATAATATAAATTAAAATTAAATTGATTGTGTTAACAGTACACAATGCACGTTGCAGAATTATTATGAAAATGGCGTGCGAATATGCATTAAAAATATTAAAAAGCAAAATACTGCGTTTGGAATATTTTACTTATTACACGAACTGGACACTGGTGTACGTATTTATATTTATTATTTTGATGGATTAGTTTCTAGGGACGAGTTTAGGCAAATAATACCTACATAGGTATTTTAACAGTTTTAGTAAATTAACTAGTCTTTGTTTTGTTATCCTTAGAAAAAATGAGGCTAATTAATTTCCCTTTGAATTTTAAGTTTCTGTTTGTTACCAAGCAGGGTTTATTTACAGAATATCAACACTCAACTTGAAATTTTTTTGTCACAAATTACACCAGGTATGCGTTAATCTGTGAACACGACCAACATTTTGTTTTTGAAATACAATACTCGCACGGCTTCAGAACAAAAACAACTTAATTTAAAAATGACACAAGAAATACTGTTCCCAGCTGCCTCTGAATACCAAAGGTTCCTTGCCCTGGATACATCCACGCCGGTACCTACGGAAAAAAATTACTGGTTTAAAAAAATTGCCGCTTATTTTGCGACGTTATCTGTTAAGCTTGAGGACTAAATTAAGTACCTACTCGAATGGTCAGCACATGCTGGTTATAATTGCAGGGCAGCTGCCACGCAACATGTTTTTTTGCAAGGATGTGCAGAGCGGAAAGAGTAACGAGATCTTATTTTTTCTCGGCATATTTTTATTCCGACAACTGTCAGCAACACACTGTATATCTTTGGTTTTTTTTCTGGTGGAGCACCCTGTATAAAACCATCGCGTGTCCCGGTATTGCGTCAAGGCATATTTTCGCTTTTTAATTTTCATCTTCGCCAGCAAAAACAATGTAAGTAACTAATTAACCAAGCGTGGCCGAGACTGCACCGATGATTGTCGATGAAAATAACCACTGTCATGTTTTTTTATTAGAGTATTAGAAGCAATTTATGATGACATCACGACATCTCTAATAACTATCAAACCATTTCAGTAGCAATAGACTGTAACGATTTATTTTTCACATAATTACTATGATTGAAATTGTTCGATATAGATCGTATATCATGCGTTTCGTATTTCGTAGCGTGGTGTCGGCTTTCCACTATGTAAAAAATAAAATATGGAGTCTCTAATGGCCGTACGGACACTGGTATTTTTTTAATAAATGAAGAGAGGTGTCAAACGCAACATGATTGATGCGAAAACGCATCGGGTGCTTTTTCAACGAAATGGGGTGGTTCCTGTCGTATTATTACCCTTTATTTCTGTTTCTGTTTGATAATGGTATAGTGCTATATGTATTATCACCCTTTGATTTTCGTTTCCGATATCAGGATATTTCTGAGTCATCTCTGAAAGAATATATATATGAACTATCTTCTTGTACTAACCTTTACCAAAAGTGTTGGGCCAGCTCCCAGCATAGTTTTAAGATCCGTTACTAATATTTAAAAATATAAATATAAGTAGGTATACTTCTTATTTTACATAGCGATTATTATGAAAATTGTTATTAATCAAATGTTATCTTAATTTTATGCGCAGTTCTCCAGAAATAATACTTATTATTAGTAGTATCGGGCAGTTTCAATGCAATTTTTTATTCAAAATTGATATGTTCAACCATCTGCTTATAATAATAGTAATCGGTCATATCCTGTCAATTTTAATAATAAATTAAAAGTAAAAAAATATTTTTAAAAAAAGCTTTTATTTAAATGCGCTAAAAAGAATAAAATAATCTTTTCTTTTAAAACTTTTACTATCAACTTATAACGTCATTCCACAATTTATATGCTATAAAAGCTTGTCGCGAGATTTAAGTTTTCAAACTAAGTAAATACCACTACTTAAATCTCGCGACAAGCTTTTATATCATATAAATTGTGGAATGACGTTATAAGTTGATAGTAAAAGTTTTAAAAGAAAAGATTATTTTATTCTTTTTAGCGCATTTAAATAAAAGCTTTTTTTAAAAATATTTTTTTACTTTTAATTTATTTTGTAATTTTTAGTTTGGCCAGGTGTCTGAGTCTATTCATCTCAGTTAACGCATCATTGTTGCAAGGTCGTTTGCCGGTTAGTTTAGAACAGTCTAGCTCTTCAATGAGGAGACCTTCTAATGACCATCTTGGGTGTTCCGCCATGTTGGATTTAGAATGACGTCACACATATAATCATGCATTGTCATCCAAATTAAACGTGTGTACAAAATTTCAGCTCGATCGGTTGAAATTTAACTAGTCCGCCATCTTGAGTGTTCCGCCATGTTGGATTTAGAATGACGTCACACATATAATCATGCATTGTCATCCAAATTAAACGTGTGTACAAAATTTCAGCTCGATCGGTTGAAATTTAACTAGTCCGCCATCTTGAGTGTTCCGCCATGTTGGATTTAGAATGACGTCACACATATAATCATGCATTGTCATCCAAATTAAACGTGTGTACAAAATTTCAGCTCGATCGGTTGAAATTTAACTAGTCCGCCATCTTGGGTGATCCGCCATGTTGGATTTAGAATGACGTCACACATATAATCATGCATTGTCATCCAAATTAAACGTGTGTACAAAATTTCAGCTCGATCGGTTGAAGATATCTGCTTCAAAATTGAGTTGCAAGATTCCACCCGAACAAATTACATACATACATACATACATACATACATACATACATACATTGCAAGTTAAATAAAAGCTTTTAAAAAGGCAAGATACGTTTACAAAAATAGAACATAATAATGCCCCGATGTGAATTATTTTGCTTCCGAGTTGTTTCAAAATTTGTAGGGTCAATTAATTGCATAAATATTATCAAGTTCCCAAGTTTTATATCAGGGACTGTTTATTTTCGTCAAATTATGCATAAACAAAACATGACATCACCGGCGAACCTGTCCCTAGTAAACTTGTGTCTAAATTTACTATTGACGTACCTGGATTTACTTTAAACAAATATGGATAATATTTGCATAAACATTTGCTCGCCAAGGCAAACCAACAAATAAAACAGAATGCGCGGCAAATCGTAAACAATGTAATTGCTTTCTTTTCATGATCACGGTGTAAAATAGGGATGTGTAAACGAGTATGGAAACGACATCGGGCGCGATTTCGATTCAAATTTATTCAAGAAAGAACGAGCATCCTGTATTTTTAAGGAAGGTAAATGTTGGGCCCAATTTTTTAGTATTTTGCTACAATGTAAATTCCAGGCACGGAATTTTTCTTTTAAGCTTCGCTGATTTCAAACAGAGCGCCGGAAACGATGGGTTCGTTTACTTTTTGTGGTGTAAATTGTTCAAAAACAAAACAATGGAGTCAAAAGTCGTTCTCCCATATTTAACGTTTCACCTAGACTTTTACGGTACCTGCAAAAAGTCCTATATCACTACATATTTTATTATCAAAAACTATGCCACAATACAGTGAAAAGCATTGTTAAAAAGGTCTAAAAAATAAGGCAGGCAATAAACCCGTTGCAACAATACTTTTGCTTATCTATATACGTCTGTTAAATGTATCTTAAACAAATTTAGTCTATGATTTGACACTGACAAATCCATGGTGTCGGAACCAGATACCTAGAATCTATGGACTACTAAATTTGCTTGAATACAATGGCCCTCCCAACCATACTGCAATTAACTTTTGATAAAAAAAGAAGACCGTTCGGTTTTGTCGGAAAAAGGTTGTAACCACATTATAAAGCTTGCAAGAATGGTCCTTTGAAATGTTTCAATAGCTCTATGGGAATGGGAACTATTCGTGTTTTATTGGGTAACATTTCATGGAGTTCCGAAATTCGGGATTTTATGTGTTGTGGTTGTGGTTTTTCCTTAACGTGACCGGAAAATTTCTAGCGTCTTGAAACATGACGTAATGCCATAGAATTTTTTACATTATAATTTCCATAGTGGCTAGTTCAAGGGTTTGCCGAAATGATGGCTATTATTTTTTTGAAAATAACAGTTTGGATTTTTTTCTTTTTTAAACAAACACAAAACACTGGAAAATCAGGGCAACATTACATCCGATATTACATGTCATTTTAATGCACTAAATTTCCAGAATGGAAATATAAGAAATAAAAGTATTTTTGTTTCAAGGTTTTTTTATTTCTCGGCGTAGTTTATGTTTATATTTAATGATATTACATATATTTGGTCTAAATCGCAATACAGTTTCGCATAAAACGAAACCACATATAAATATAAATAAGGTCGTTACTGTATTATCAGTTTTCCAAAATCTGCATAAAATATACAGAGTGACCGTAAAATCGTGTTTAAGCTATTCCGTGGGTTATATACAGGGACGCTCATAAAACAATAATGTAAAAAATCCACCTTCACCATTTTTATTTTATTTTTTTAATTTTTATAAACTTTTTTATTTTTTATTAATTACTGAAAATTTCAATATGTTCCCGAAGAGTTGCCAGTATCCTTTATCACTACCGAATAAAATAAATCTCAAGTATGGCTCATTACCCCTTCGTTTTATTAAATTCAAAAGTTGCAATTTTATAAAAATTAAAAATAAACTTTTTAAAAACAAGCTTTTATTATTTAAGCCACCTACTAAAACGAATAAAATAAGTTTTGGTTTTCGTTAAGATAATTCAATGCCAAATTGCGACCACTTTTTGTAAATCAAAAAGCTTGTCTCGTGTTAGTACATTGCTTAAATAAAAGCTTGTTTTTTAAAAATATATATATTTTAATTATTTTGTGCTTTTTATTACCTATTTAATTCCCGTGTTGGGGCATCCGTCATATTGGATTTAGTATGACATTTGATACCCATGTCAAGTATGGGTTGTGAAGTGTAATCCGCCATCTTGGCGCTGCCGCCATATTGTATTTAGTATGACGCCACTTAGATTATCGTTTTCCACTCGTCAAACCCTTTCAGTCGATGCCTATGCAGGTTGTCAAGAATTAGGTAATCCGCCATCTTGAAGTGGAGGCCATTTTGAAAAATCACATTACTAAGTATGCTAGATTGCATTGTCACCAGAAAAAGTAGATTAAAATTCAGTTGCAAGATTTCAGTAAATACATACACAAACACACAGAACAAGTTAAAAGCTTGTAAAAAAGGAAGGTTAGTGCCGGGGGCCACCTTAGGTATATATTTTTCAGGTATCAGGAAATCAAAAAGTATAAGCTGCGCGATTTCTTTTAGGTTATGTTGTGAAGTGTGGCGTCTACATCCGACCAAGCTTACGACCGGGATTGAGCGTCCGCGAATATTCTAGTAGGGTTAGGCATATGGTATATGGTATATCCGCCGTGAGCAAACTTTATATATTCTACTAGGCTGCAGTGGGGCATATCTTACAGCATTTTCTCACGGGTAGAAAGACACTACACCAAGCACGCCGTGTCCCGTTTCTGCGTTTTTGCCTCTTTGGCGGAGTCGGGTTGCCGAGTTGTGAGACATGAAATAATTATCCGTAATGGACCGAGGTCATAGGACGCCCTTCGTGTGAACGCGGCATTTTTTCACGTTCCATGTCTCACAGGAAATTAACCAGTAAGCCGGCAAACAGGAAAGACGTAGGTAAACAGAAAGAAGCTGATAACGGAAGAATAACAACACACGATATGTCTAGCCGGGGTGGAATACATTTTGTACGACATCAAAAAAGGATCCTTCGGTTTCGGGTTCTCAGTTTTATCACGTTTTCCTCTTTCGTGGGGCAATACTATCAATCTTCTTGCACCGTCACCATTAAAATTTTGTAAACGCCATGAGGACACATGCCCCTATATCGAGTTTCATTTCGGGTTGGTTCATTGGTTGAAGCTAATTACTACCCATCCCATACCCATTTTTAGAGGGATGAAGATCTCAAGTGTTAGACCAAGTCCTGTCCCAAGTATAATGAGTGTTCCCTTTTGTTTGCCGTTACATATTTTTAATGTATTGTGGAATTTGTTGTGCTAATATTTTTTGTAAGTTATCAAAAATGTGTGTGTGGTCGTACATTGTTGTTTTTCATAATGATATCTAATATCTACTGTTTGTAGCCTACTTAGTATCGAAAGAAAGACATACAGCATGAGTACATTAGCATTGTTGTGTGCACCGGCGAAGAAATAATATTGGTAATACATCTAAGTATGTAGACAAGTCTCAAATTTGTATAAGCAATAATAATATTTTTTTATCTAAATGATTTTGGTATGATCTAAAGGTAATATAGTCTCAAGAGGGATCCCAACTTTTGGTGTTTTCGCATATTAGAAGCCCGCCAGTTAATACAATGCAAATTGGAGGTAAATAGGGTTTTACTTGAATAAAAATGAATAATGAATTTATGTTTCGATGCCTAAAACCCAAAAGATAAGACCCTAGTGAGGTAAGTAGGTAAGGGTCCCACTACCACTATAGTTTTTTAATTTCTAAAATAATTTCCGAAAATTTTCTCTCAATAGCGGTTCAAAAAAAATGCTTCTTATTGGTTGTAAAAATCTGAAAATTAATTAAAATGTTCTATAGTAATATAGAAGCTAACTGTGACACTATACAGTTCTTGCTTTTATCTAAATGATTTTGCATCTAAAGGTAATAGAGTCTCAAGAAGGAACCCAACTTTTGGTGTTTTCGCATATTAGAAGCCCGCCATTTAATACAATGTAAATTGAAGGTAAATAGGGTTTTACTTGAATACAAATAAATAATCCATTTATGTTTCGATGCGTAAAGGCCAAAATATAAGACCCTAGTGAGGTAAGTAGGTGAGGGTCCCACTACCACTATAGTTTTTTATGTCTAAAATAATTTCCGAAAATTTTCTCTCAATAGCGGTTCAAAAAAAATGCTTCTTATTGGTTGTAAAAATCTGAAAATTAATTAAAATGTTCTATAGTAATATAGAAGCTAACTGTGACACTATACAGTTCTTGCTTTTATCTAAATGATTTTGCATCTAAAGGTAATAGAGTCTCAAGAAGGAACCCAACTTTTGGTGTTTTCGCATATTAGAAGCCCGCCATTTAATACAATGTAAATTGAAGGTAAATAGGGTTTTACTTGAATACAAATAAATAATCCATTTATGTTTCGATGCGTAAAGGCCAAAATATAAGACCCTAGTGAGGTAAGTAGGTGAGGGTCCCACTACCACTATAGTTTTTTATGTCTAAAATAATTTCCGAAAATTTTCTCTCGATAGCGGTTAAAAAAAATGCTTCTTATATTGGTTGTAAAAATCTGAAAAGTAATTAAACTGTTCTATACTAATGTAGAAGCTAACTCTGATACTACAGTTCTAGCTTTTATCTGAATGATTTTGCATCTAAAGGTAATATAGTCTCAAGAGGGATCCCAACTTTTGGTGTTTCCGCATATTAGAAGTTCGCCAGTTAATACAATGCAAATTGAAGGTAAATAGGGTTTTACTTGAATAAAAATGAATAATGCTTTTATGTTTCCATGCGTAAAACTCAAAAGATAAGACCCTAGTGAGGTAAGTAGGTAAGGGTCCTACTACCACTATAGTTTTTATTTCTAAAATAATTTCCGAAAATTTTCTCTCAATAGCGGTTAAAAAAATGCTTCTTATTGGTTGTAAAAATCTGAAAATTAATTAAAATGTTCTATAGTAATATAGAAGCTAACTGTGACACTATACAGTTCTTGCTTTTATCTAAATGATTTTGCATCTAAAGGTAATAGAGTCTCAAGAAGGAACCCAACTTTTGGTGTTTTCGCATATTAGAAGCCCGCCATTTAATACAATGTAAATTGAAGGTAAATAGGGTTTTACTTGAATACAAATAAATAATCCATTTATGTTTCGATGCGTAAAGGCCAAAATATAAGACCCTAGTGAGGTAAGTAGGTGAGGGTCCCACTACCACTATAGTTTTTTATGTCTAAAATAATTTCCGAAAATTTTCTCTCGATAGCGGTTAAAAAAAATGCTTCTTATATTGGTTGTAAAAATCTGAAAAGTAATTAAACTGTTCTATACTAATATAGAAGCTAACTCTGATACTACAGTTCTAGCTTTTATCTGAATGATTTTGCATCTAAAGGTATAATAGTCTCAAGAGGGATCCCAACTTTTGGTGTTTCCGCATATTAGAAGTTCGCCAGTTAATACAATGCAAATTGAAGGTAAATAGGGTTTTACTTGAATAAAAATGAATAATGCTTTTATGTTTCCATGCGTAAAACTCAAAAGATAAGACCCTAGTGAGGTAAGTAGGTAAGGGTCCTACTACCACTATAGTTTTTATTTCTAAAATAATTTCCGAAAATTTTCTCTCAATAGCGGTTAAAAAAAATGCTTCTTATTGGTTGTAAAAATCTGAAAATTAATTAAACTGTTCTATAGTAATATAGAACTGTAACACTACAGTTCTAGCTTCATAAAAGAATAAATCATTGATGTGCATATGTCAGCCAGTTGAAAAATAGTGTCGTAAAATACCAATTTCGCAAACGCTACTTTTATGGTTTTAAGCGAAGTTTAAACCTTTGAAAATGCAATTAGGGTGAAAGCTTTTTCTACAGTTTAAATCTGCATAAACCCAAATGTCGACACAGGCAAACCCCATTACAATCCACCCATTAAGTTTAAAGCTTCATAAAATTTTGTTATGCATTTTAGTTAGCAATTTAAGTCTAAACGACTTAGACCTATCTTATTTAGGTATTATTTTCCATGATTTTCCTAATAAAATCGTGGATGTTGCTGGACCAAATTCCGAACTTCAGAAAGGATGCATTAAATTCGGAAAACTCATTCTAATTTATGGGCGATGCCTTGCACGAGACAACAGGGGTTGTAGAATTTATGGGGTTTGAAGGTTTTTGTTGAAATAGGGGAATATATTGCGGCACGCTACGGCCTGCTGAAGTCTGGAAATAAAATAGACCCAGCTTGTCCCATAACATAAATAATTCATTGATATGTTCACAATTTGTTTTAGTTAGATTTTTTATATCTGAGCGGGATACAGTGTCAAATGCCACTCGATTTCTTGATCTTGAAAAAAAAACCTTTTGCCAGATTAATATGAACTTGTACCTTAATTTCAAAATACCACAATAAATTAACATATCAAAATTAGCATGTGGTACCTACTGCTTGAGCCTTACACAGGTCTTGGCTACGTTTCAAGCGAAAATTATAAAATCAATATAATATCAATTACAATTTACGAATAATCGATTATCATTAAAATGATTGAAGGGGAGGTCAAATTTAATAACGTCGAAAGTTCAATTTCTCTTAACGAATTCATCTGAGCGACTGACGTCACTCCGTTCCTATTGCATACTGCCGCGCCTATGCTACATGAAAAAATACAGGGACTTATTGACTCAGTTTGTCACGGTTCATTTCACCCGTATGTAAAATGGCCCTTATGTGCATTTGGGGTCACGGGCTGGTCACCAGTGGCGTCCATACAAACTGGCTACATATACAACATAACTACTTTCTGTCTTTACAGGTAGCTATACCTACCCGTGTTTTTTTCTTTCTGCGCACGGGACAGTATATTGGGTAAATGGGCTCCTCAAGATGGATCTAAATTTCACGTAGTGTTGTCGAAATAGTATTCATTATCTTATATAACTAGAGGCACTGCACTGTCCAAACATATCGAGTTACAAATGCGATAAAAGAAGACGTATGCATACAATGGATGTCCCAATAATACTCCAATTATCTTTGTGAGGATATGCTACCGGTTGGTTTTGATCGAAAAAGCTGTAACCGCATCAAAGCTTGTATAGAATGGCTCTTTCAGACGTTTGAAATGGGAAATGGGAAAGAAAACCTCACGTTGCTTTGTTTGGTGTCATTGTTTCATGCGGTTTTGATATTTTTAACAACGATAAAAGAAGAACAAAATAACAAACAAAACATGATTCAAGAAGTTATTAGTTTATGAAATGACATCAATAATAATTTTATTAGCACCAGATATGGATATAATGTTCGTCAATGTCAGAATCACAGCGATAAGAATTTCCTTTAGATCACCAGAGAACAAATAATATTAACTTTCATAAAGGTCGCGCATGTCAATTTGTATATAAATTAAAACCATCGTCATCTTGCAATATATTTTGGTCTATTGTAGACACGTGTTAGTCTTGAAACATACATCACTTTTGTTGCACAACATATTGTTTGGTGTCGTATTTCAAGTTCTAGGTCGTATTTTTGACCTGTGGCAACAGAGAAAAATTCTTGGTGACTATTGCAGTGACGAAATTTTCTGAGAAAGCCTGAGAAGGATGCTTTTGTACACTTTCACGGTAATAATCCAAACATTGTTTCCGCATTTAAAAAAAATATTTCAGCAACAAACTTCTCTGCTTAAGCAGCCGTAACGGAGCCAACGTTTACGGCATTCGGGTAATTAAGTAGTAGACTTCATTAAATTCGCCTTTTCTAGTCGTTTACGGGGTTCTTAACCTTATTTTAATTATTGTCTGTTAACAAGACAGTGAAACAGAGGAAGTCCCTAACTTTACGAAAAACATTTTACTATATTATTTGTTCAATCATGAGCATTGTTTGAATCAAGAAATGATAAACAATAATGTTGAAATAAATTATGGCGCTATTGGTAATTAGTTTGAAACGTAGGAATTTTTATTTTGATGTATACAGGGTTGTCAAACTTAAGTCGGTACTATTGCTAACTTCGTTGTTATTGGAGCTAGTTATCTCAAAAAGTTCCTTTTTTCAAATGGGACACCCAGTATTCAATATTCTCAATCGATAGAAAATTGAATTCTGAACAAAAATTGTCCCATTTGAAAAAAGGAACTTTTTCCAATAACAACGAAGTTAGCAATAGTACCCACTTAAGTTTGACATCCCTGTATGCATCAAAATAAAAATTCCTACGTTTCAAACTAATTGCCAATAGCAGAACAAACAAGAGATTACATAAGCTGCACAAAAACAACAATATGCATGCAATTATCTAACTACCTATTATTGTTGACTGCTCCTATCTCAAAATATGATGCTATCATAATTAATTTGTTATTTGTCTTTATATCGTGTTGCTCGTGTGACTGGACGACTTTGAAAACCATTTCAAAAATATGCAGGTGCACTGTTATATTTGTAACAAGCTACACGCCGGTTTGATTTCAATAATTAGAAATGTGAACAGGAACCTGACTTTGTCCAACCAAATGAATGTTTCGCAGAAAATACGAGTAGTGAATTAGCTTTCCCAAGGACCTAAATTAATGTGATTTAAATTACAACATTATAACGTGAGTCAGTGTCACTTTACTAGAACTGCAATTATTTTACACCTTTATAACAATTCACACGAATCGCCAATTCTTCACCACAAAGAAGAGTTGAGACAGTGAATGTTAATCCACATTTCTGCGTGCTCCCTAGTACGACCCTGTACAATTTTGTTTACACTTAATGACTTTAAAATAAGTAGGCTATAGAGGCAAAGCGTAGGGAATAGTATTTGTAGACTTTGATAGAGTGAGAAGCGTTCCATTCCCACAAAAAAGTAAAGTAACTACACCCTGTAAGAAATATTATAAATATCAAACCGAAAAACATTTCATTCATCTCGAACGAAGTCTCCAAAAATCCCACGTGTGGCGCAAATTTTTACGGAAAACGGCCAATTATTAGAACAATAAACATCTGGTAGGCATGTTTGCACAATGTGTTCAAAGATGAGTCGCAGACGTAACAGTCAACAACGGTTTAGCACTTGTGACAGCGTCTCGAGGGTGCTAACTTCTGCCACAGGATACGACCACTTAAGTATTATTATTAGGAATCGAAACAAAAATAGTCCAGTGTCTAGGGTGTGGTGTAAATTCTTGACAGTTTAAAGAGGTCCGGGGCATAATATCATCTAACGTACCAGGATTGCTCCCAGTTTGCATTTTGTAGTATTTTATATGCCTACTTTTACTTAAGACCTCTGTTCACATTGTGTTGATGATCTAATCAGTCAACCTTCTAAAAAAAGAGTTCTACACAAATAACAGCGACAAGAATGCGCTGGGGTGTCACTCCAAAAGGTCATTTAAAAGTATAATTTCTACGGTAGGTACGTTCAAGAACCTCAACCGCTTGCGAACGTGCGCCGCGTATCTAATCTTGGACAAAATTCTTTCAGTGGTGTTCCCGGAAACACCAGAGTTTTGAAATTGAATTATTTAAATGAATAACGAACTTTTAAGATACAATGGGAATTTTGAAAATTTTCGAAAAAATTGGTTAATGGAAAATTGGATATCTATAAAGTGCACCAACGGCGGGCACGGTCGACTCATGGATGGGTGACGGCGATCTTTAAATAATTGTATTTAAAAAACAACACAAATTAAACTAAACTCTATTCAAACTAAACGCAAGTGAAACATAAACAAAAGTTGTTTCATGGCTAGAGCGTGATATGCACGTGATCGGCTTGCTATTGGCTAGTCGGCAATAAAATATTTCCCTGCGGCGAGTTCAGCGAGTCGTTATTTATTACAGAGGTGTAAGTGGACTTTTAATTTTTTCCGATATAATTCTTTCGCTGTTTATTAATTGTTGGAGCTACGATTTGTGTTAATAGTAGAAATTTGCAGGTAAGTGAATGACTAGGTGTGTCATAAAAGTTCTTAATACTGGGGCATATTATTTTAATATTTTATATTATAAAATTCATAGAGATCGTCCTTAATGCGGCCCTGCCTCGTATTAGCCCTCAGAATTCTTCATGTGCGTCAATCGTGTAAATGTTTACGCGCCACTTGCATTTTGTTTGAATAGAGTGTAGCTATGCCACTTTTTGCATAATAAAATGAATGAAACCATGTTTCATTTAAATTGCATTCAACTTCAATAAGTTTTTGCGAAAAATTTGTTTTTGAACTGTACCTTTTTCACCCTGTAACTTTTCTTATTCGTTTTCAAACCCATGTTTATAGGAAACTTTTTGTTCAAAATTACATTCTCTACCTATCACATTATAAACTACTATCATTGATTAAGGTATCCTTATTCAATGCTACTATAGAATATAGTTGGGTGGTTGGCACCCTAGTTTGGAAACACCCTGTATAAGGTAACCCTCGACACTGAAGTTGAACTTGAGTGCTTTGAGACGCAAATAACTAATGTATCGTTTGTTACATTGTTAGTATTCTAACGTGACCATTATTGGCAATTTTGGACAATTTCAAGAAATATAATGTGTATGTTAAATGTAGAAACCGTGGCACCAAACAATATGGAATCCATGCGAACCATCTCTAAAAACCGCGTCAATGCCTCGTTAAGTTTCTATAAGCTGATTTCCACGTTTCGAAAAAAGAAACAAATGGCGATTGTTTCGCCCAAACGCATAAAACTGCTGGATTTCTCGCCGTTGGTAATAAGTTTTTAGTTGGCTCATTTAAAAAGCTCGTTTGAAAAGTGGATCGGACGGACTTTTACTTCGGAAAAGGACGTTCGTCACGCTTTGTTTTGGTTCGGGCAAGTTGGAGAACCTCGTACTCGTAAATATTTCACGCCACATTTGAACCGAAGCATTTCGCAGAATTTATGGAATCTGTGCCAACGATTTTTGGCTGCATTTCCTAGCTACCGCAGGACCTTAGGTTTGGGGTAGGTGTGGTACATAATATAAACGAAATATAAATAAAATTCAAAATAAAAAAACCTTTTTTAAAAACAAGCTTTTATTTAAGCCATATACTAAAACGAATAAATAGAAATAGTTTCGTGTCCTGTTTTGATTTGCAATGGGTACACTTAGTCGGTAGATAGGACAAAATAACAACACTGGTGTTTTTACACAAAGCCGACGTTTCGATTTATATCTAAATCATCTTAAGGGCTACAAGAAGATTAAGAAAATAATATCACAACAATTATTTTCTTAATCTTCGCGACAAGCTTTTCAATTTGCAAAAACTTGTCACAATTTGGAATTGAATTATCTTAACGAAAACCTAAACTTATTTTATTCGTTTTAGTACATGTCTTAAATAAAAGCTTGCTTTTAAAAAGGTTTTTATTTTATTTTGTGCTTTTTAGTACCTATTTGACTCCCATGTCAGGAGGGTGGTAAATAAATTTAGTCCGCCATCTTGGCGCGGCCGCCATATTGGATTTCGTATGAAGTCATTCACCTTATTGTTTTCTACCCGTCGAGCCCTTTCATTTGATACCCATGTTGGGTATCAAATAGGTAATCCGCCATCTTGGAGCAGCGGCCATATTGAATTTAGTGTGATATCACTAACTTTCTCGTTTTCTATTCTTCAAGCCCTTTCATTTGAGACCCATATTAAGGGGATTGACAAAAAATACATCATCCTCCATCTTGGAGCGGGGGCCATATTGAATTTAGTGTGATGTCACTAACTTTATCATTTTCTACTCTTCAAGCCCTTTTATTTTATACCCATATTAAGGGGGTTGACAAAAAATACATCATCCGCCATCTTGGAGCTGCGGCCATTTTCAAAGTATTACAATATTGAGTATTGCATATTGTATTGTCATCGGAACTAAAGGTGTATGCAAAATTTCAGCTCAATCGGATGTCAGGAAGTGGTTCTAATATTTTTCTTACACACTTTGCATTTCTGCACTTTCCTAAATGACTCACGAATCTAACCGCACAAATCGCAGTTTCCCAGACTTACAAATTCCCACTTTGTCGCCCAAACTTTCCCGTTGCGCATTTCACCATAAAAACCTCGTGCGGCAAAGACCGGGTCGCACACCCCGGCATTCTATAAATACCACTCGATTTATTAATGAAAGTCCGAATACGTCCAAGTCGGATTTGGACAACGTCCAACGAGAGTTTTAAGCCAAGAAAACGCTTAGCGAATCGATCTGGACCGCGATAGGGCGGCGCGCCAAGGACCCACGAAAATACGTTAGCGCAAAGTCAAAAGGCCGAGATTTATAGTTTGGGAAGTGGGGCAGTGGGAAATGGCGAGAAATTTTGCAAAGCGGGGTAGGGGGGAGATTTTGATAAATGCGCGCTCGGTCTCTGACTATCATGGTGATAATACCGCGATATTTCCTGAGGAGGGTGGTTTTCCCGTCGTAGATATAAAGTAAGAAAAATATAGGTTATCAAGGGCAGAGAAAACATAATATTATGCGAGGACCTAATCGAGTAATCGAGGTAGAAAAGGTTTGAGAGAACCGTGCTTTTTCGCAAATTTTGAATAGTAGGATATAGGATACAGGAATTCCAAACAACTTATCGTTGTGCCATTCTGCTGTAGTTGTAAAAATAAGGGTACTTTACTCTTGAGGAATTTTCATATTTTTCAACCTTCCCTGTATACGAATAGAAATTTCAATTTTTACGGGTGGGTTTTGAGATTAAGCACAAGCACCAACTTTTATCAAGAATAATTTTTTTGAGAAACTTCAAATAAGGAAAATTCCCATTTGTGTCCAACTTTCTGGCGACACTGTATAATATTCGTGCAGAAAATTTACATAATGCCCTTACAATATGTTTCTGAAACTAGTTTTGTAAACGTTGCAAAGGAATCTTTTTCTACAACAAAAACATGCCATTTCAATTTTTTTTTCAGTTTTGCTCCATAGCCGCCTTTATTTTTCTCCTCTTATAAATTACAAGCCGAGAAATGTCGGCGCATTGTACGCGATGCATGAGCTATTTAGCTGACGTCATGGTATCCATAAATACCCCTCAAAGGCACTGAAAATATGGCGGGAAATAAATGCGAACTACCGCTAGGAAATTGGGGGCTTTGTTGTTGGAGCCCACACGTGCGGGCGTGACAGATTTTGAATCTCCAGTGCCGTACCAGATATAGATATTTTAAAATTTGACCACCATCGTAGTTAAAATGCGAAAAGGGATAGCGCCCAGAAAAAAAAATACAAAAAATTCTTAAATCAGTTTTTTAGGCATTCCACAAATAACGAGGTTCAAAAATATGGCAGTGATTATTCAAGAGTAAACTACCCACCCCTTGTTTCAAAATGTAAAAAAAGTATTAAGAATAGTTGTTAAGAATTCAGAGTAAGTGTCAAATCCAAAATCACAGCCGGCCACATGCTACTAACGAACAAAATTTTCTGGTGTTTTTAATTTTTTTACAACACTGTATAACGAACATGAACATAATAATTCGAGAGAACGGGCTCAGTCTGTATATCATTCACATTCTATATTACAGTAGTTCGGAAACAATGAAGAGACAAATAAATAAGTCAAAACTTTTGTAACTACACCACTGCATTTCTCATAGCTCTTTTCACAGTACGTCTATTGTTCGGTATGAAATTCAGTGCGGACCGATGTACAACTTTTATTGGCACTGAATACTGCATCACAAATAACAATACATCTGATGAGTCTTGGGTTTTATTGTTGTAAGGCTGTTCAGGATAATAATAAATGAAGTCGACCAAGAACATCACAGATTCTACTGTTTGATTTTAGGCATTAATATATTATTATTAATATTAATAGAGGAATAGACTTAATGGACCCCTACATTTAACAAAAAAGAATGAAAATGCCCATATTTCCACAGAGAAGACCAGAATACAGAGAATCCATCTTGTCGAATATGTCAAATCCTTTTACGTAATTTTTCACACACCTGACAAGTTTGTTCAGATAAATTATGTAGTAGCGTTCTTCCACAACCTTCTCAAGCTTACAAGCCCTGTGCAAACATGTGGCAACGCCGCAGCGGGACGGTTCAACGGGTCTATGCAGTATAGAGCAGTCTGCACTTTGGCTTAGTTTATCATTTCTAATAATGTTCAACCCTCTTCTTAATTATAATAATTAGATACATTTGTGAACTTTGTTTCAATAATTGGATACCTAAGTAAGTAAGTACGTTTGTTTAACAGACAATAAGAGCAGTAACAAGTAACAAAATATACACAGAAGTATGAGTATTTATAATAAGTACGAATCCTGGTGTGGATAGGTACATTCATTTTCGACAAATAATATATGGTAAATTTGAGCAAATAGAGGGGACTACATTTTGTTGTAAGTCGAATGTTTGTGAGAATTTTTCGCCCTTATGGTTAAATTTTCATAAAAATACAAACAACAAGCGAACAGAGAACAGCATATTGTGAAGGAAAGTAATATCTTCTGATTGAAACGACAATTAGGGTCCATTTCATAATACATGCAACTAAATTATCTTTTGACTTTAACATTAGGTAAAGAAACTTTTGCAACAATACTAAACAATGGCTGGAATGTTAGAAAGCTAGTTTAATTTTAAAGGGTACTTTAGTTTTTCTTTGCAATTGTCCCTTAATCATTTTATTCTTAAATTTTCGTCCTTTGGAAAGCCCAAGACGAATACAAGTTGACCGCTTGCCGTCAAGCAAAGAAAACCTACCTTCTTTAAGTTATTATTACGATTTGACTTACAGTCAGGTCAGTGGCGCACCCAGGGGGGGGGGGCAAGGGGCTTCGCCCCCCCCCAGACCTTTCATATTTGAAAAATTCTCGAGGGCCGTATCGTAGATGTACTGTTCGCTGTGCGACCATCGGCAATTTTTGCGCACTGACTGGCTAATATCTGATTTTTTTTGGTATTTTCTAATATACCTGCCTTTATAAAAAAACAGTTTGGAAATTTGTTTGAATCTGCCTAGCAGAATGTTTGCCCTGTCTGAGCCACAAGTTCATCGGTCACCTCACCAGAGCGTCAGAGCCGTAGATAAAGGAACTCCTCCATTGAGAAAAAAAAAACGAAGAAAAAAGACATCATGATTTTTTATTTATTATACTTCATTTAAACTGAATTTGCCATTAATTTTTTCTTTTAAATTTTTGCTTGAGGAAAATTTTTAATGTGCAGAGACCTCCTAAGTACACGTTTTATTGCCCGCTTAAAAACCAATAATCTCTATCGCCCGACCTTCAAACAAATTTCAATTTACTACACCTACTACACTGGCCAGAAAATATTATAACATGTTGCAAAAATTATAGACATAATATGGCCCTTTGAAACGATATGATAATTTATAGGGAACTATGAGCACTAACTTTTATTTTTTCTTCCACCTACAATGGATTATTACCGTTTAAAGTTGGGCTCCATTTGACATATTTGACGAGATGAACTCTCTGCATTCCAGTCTTCTCTATGTGCTACTTATTACCCATAATGTTATCATCTGTACTATAATAATACATTACTTCCTAATAGTACCTAGAACTTGCAAAGTCATTCAAATAGCGACCAACTCGGGTTTATAAATACCAATCAGCACTACAGTAGTGTGTTTTATGTCTTTGTTATCATGCAACATCGGATCGTTAACCTAATACAGTAGCTTTTGCAGAAACAAGGCGAATGCCAAGCATATTAATCAGTTGGGTATAAACACAATAATTACGTAGTTCCATAGAAGTAAGCGCATTGCTTATGTAAAGCCGTGTTTTACGATTTTAAAACTGACTTTGGAACACATGTTTAGGTGTCGCCGAAACAATAAAAGTCCGTTCCTTTGCTACCTACCAACCTACCCGAATGTTTTTATCTTATTTCGTCCCAAGCCGTTTGAACAGCACCTAGTCGGTATTCGGGCAGTGCAACTTATTTTTAGCTCCCTATTTTCGTCTCTACTTTCGACGTAAGGTCGCTGGGAACCAATTCGATCAACGACAAGTGGTTTCTGTTCGGTAGGAATGTCAGATGAATGTTTTAGAGGTCGAGGATTATGTTTGGGGAGAGACGAAAGCGAGTGAGTGATTTTAAAAATAGGCGTATAGTAATGATACAAGGACTTTTCTTAATAAAGGTACAGCGTGTCCCAAATAGTTTGTCCTACCCCCTGGATCTCAGGAACCATAAGAGTGGACAGTGGACGTAACCTCTCTTTTATTTTCACATGTACAGGGCGATTCGTATTTGCGGGACAAAAATAAAGTATTTAGATTTTGACAATTGCATTAATCCTTTGAAATATTTGCATTCTCCATGAAATTTGCTACAGAATCGTTTTTTTTTTGCTTTGTGTTTTGGATGCAGCGTTGCCAAGATATCTAATTTTTCTTGTAATTTAGGGACTTCGTGGAGGTTATGCAAACTGAATGCTGTATCTTTATTTTAATAGATATCAAAGATATATTTTAGCCGAACTATGACAGCATAACCGTGTGTGGTGTGGTATGTCGAAATTGGTTTTTGCATATACAGTGTGTTCATAACAGGCTCTCAAAATCGGATAATTTCAAACAGCAATAACTTATTTTTCAAATAGAATGACCCATATTTATATAGTTTGTTGGATGCCGGCGTCCAAGCCCCACATTTTATGTAAATAACATTCTAACTAAAAACTACCCGTTTTCGAGATATTTAGTATTTAAGAAAATTTCTTTGCATTTTTCATTCAGGTGAGAAGGTTTTATCAAGCAAGCCATAACTATTTTCCCAGACACTGGCAGAAATAATTGTCATTTTAGATAATGCGGGAAATAAAATTCCTATACCCGTATACAGTATGTCAACGGATAGACATCCCAAGAGGACAAATGGACCAAAAATTTCATTTTTCCTCAAAAACTCATTCTTGATAAAAGTTTCTGCTTCTTGAAAAAATATGGTCCACGAAGAGAATTTTCGATTTTTTTATACAGGTTTATACAGGGTGTCCTAAAAATACAAAAACATGAAATGCGATCAAGAATAAACTGCCATTATTTTTAAAAATATCTAAAACTTTTACTTAGAAAAGTTGTTTAGAATTAAAAGATGTGTCCGATTGTCACTTTTCAAACAAATCAGCCAACTCCGTTTTTTTATTTTATTTATTATTTATTATTATTTTTTTATTACACGGTGATTCGTATACCTTTGTTATTCCTTCAATGGTATTATATATGAACATTTACACATGATCTTTGCCATCTTACAGGACTTAACCTACTTTTTTTGAATACCACTTTTCTGTGTTTTTCTTTTCATTCCTTTCGAAAACCGTTATATTTTTTTCAGAGTTTTATTTTGGTTCATAAAATGTTTGAAACGTGTTTTTGTTAGAACAATAATACATAACTTAATATTAGCGCATTGAACTTTTGAACTTGTTTGATTTTCTTCTCTTTAGAATTTGTATACTTTGTAAGTCCTAAATGTTATTCGTACCTTGAAAGTATTGAATTCTATGAAGCAGGAAGCCTTATTAGAATACTGGAAGGACATTACAGTAATTATTTTCACCCCATTTCCAGAGCTAAAGAAAATTACTATGTAAAATAGACTATAAAATAATGTATGTGACTACAGAAAATATACGCTACCGTATATTTTCTATGTATTATGTGACAATTTTCTATTTTTTTAGTTGTTGAAGGTAGAGTCCCAAAGTAGTACAATTACAATAGGGATGTTCATAAAAAATAAATTTCTATTTATACATATTTACCTCAATTTGGCCCGTATATACAGTGTGGTCATTTAAGTGTGCAACATATGGGAATTTTTTTTATTAATGGTTGAAAGTCAAACAGAATACCGGGTAGGTCAAAAAATATAAAAATTGTACAAGAGTAAAGTACCCTTATTTCAGAAAATTCAGCAAAATGTCATTAAGAACAGTTGTCTAGAATTAATAGTTATGCCTTAATACCAAAACATGGCCTCCTAAGAAAAAGAAATATATTTTTTTAATACTAAAATTTGACCTCCTAAGAAAAAGAAATATATTTTTTGAAAAACATTAATAATTTCCTAAAAAAATTTTGTTTTAATATTCACCCTAAACAATTTCATAAATCGATCAAAATTATATCAATTTCGCATAACTTTGTTTAAATTCAAGCATATTTGTAAAACTAACTTAGATTTTTATTTTTTTTAGGGAATCACAAACTTCATGTTTGTTGCAACGATATTAAACAAAACTTTAAAATTTCGCAAAAATTCTTCTGAACAAGGTAAAACATTAGTAATGATAATGGGTACATTAAAAAACTCTCATTTAAGGTGCAAAATTTTTATTTTAAATGTTTATTAAGAAACTGTGGAAATTAATTGACGAAATTTTTTTTCTTAGGATGCTATGTTTTTGTATTTAGGCATAGCTTTTAATTCTAAACACCTTTTCTTAATAACGTTTTCCTGAATTGTTTGAAATAAGGGTACTCTCTCTACTCTTGCACAATTTTTATATTTTTTGACCTACCCTATATGCTGTTTAACTTGCAACTATTCTAAGTGCACCTAATATGATTCATGCATCAACTTTCGGCAATGTCTGTATTTTGGTTGTGCAATTAATGAAAAAAGTCCCATATGTTGCACACTTAAATGACCACACTGTATAGGGCTCACGTTTTATAACAATAAATAAGAGCGTATCTTATCTTTGCCTTGCGACATTATTTTAAACTCTTGCTAATCTTATTTAGCAATTTCACTCTACTTTGCGCCCAAAAACGAGGTCGCCGCAAAGGCCTATTTACAGTATAATAAATTATACCTCTGTATAAATAAGGATTATACCTATGCCGCAACTCGCGACCTAAATCCTAAAAAAAACTGCGCTCTATGGCGAAGTCGCCGGTTTAGAACTATGCACCGAAAATACGGAAAACTCGCTATATAGATTGCATTTCCGGCATTCAACTCCACATTATAGGCCAGGGAAAATAGAATTTGACCTAGACAAAAATATTAACTGCAATTTTGTTTTACCATATCAAAGTTATAAGTAAATACGTTGGTAGAAACCAAAAATTAAACATTTTGAAAAAACGGGACCTTGAGTTACCTCATAAAACACCTATTTTTCGTTAGAAATTTCGAGGAAAAATGTTAACTGGATTTTTTTAGACTCTTTAGGTAAAAAACTTCCCTTGCTGACATATATTAAGCAATTAAACATTTTAAGAATATGGAAGTAACTTAGATCGACAAAGAGAGATAAAAATCGGATAATTTTCTATTTCGGCAAAAGCAAAAATATTAACTGTTTTTTGTTTGTTTAACTTTTTACAATATAACTATATTGAATCATATATAGCGAAATTAAACCTTTATTTACGGCGCATAAAGGTCAACTGTCACTTGTCATTTCTTTAGGAAAAGCAAAAATATTAACTGTTTTTTTTTTACTTTTTACAATAAAACTATATTAAATCACGTGTAGCGAAATTAAACATTTATTTAGGGCGCATGTAGGTCAACTGTCATTTGCCATTTGTATTTGCAAAAATTCTTCCGTTACAAATTTTTGTTTAATTTCAAAAAATTTAACAAGACTTAGTATCCACTTACAAAGTTTAACAAAAATCAGCCAGTTAATAATTTTGCTCTCAAAGACAGCTTCAAATTTCTTTAAAATGCGATTTCCGGCGAAACAATATGTTTTAATTTTTGCCCAACAAAATATTACGCAAAATGTCATTTTTACATCATTCGGATACTTGCGCAAACGTAATCTGTTTAACTTATCAATCTCAACCTTATATACCTTACTTACTAATAAATGCAGCTTAAAATTCGCAATATGCCGTCTTTATTACAACAAGAAAATGTATTTTTCTAAAATTTTTATCTAAATTATTATTTTTATTTTGTATAAAAAAACGATTCCGGCGTTCATTTATTACCAATATTTTGTGATGGCATTATAAAAATGCGGTTATGAATTTTGTCTAGGTTTCTTTATTTTTTACCGTAATTTCCCTGGGCTATTATACTATTTCGGTTTACTTTCAGGAGCATTCGTGGTGAAATTGTTAAGCGAGAATGAAATTGTTGGGTAATTTGCTCACTTTGTTTTTTTTTTCTGTGCATATTATGAAGGCGATCCTTTACAAATATAAAAAAAGTTGTGCACCCAACAATTTCTACGCTCAGAACGCTCCGTTTTCTAAAAACCCATTTTCTCTCCCCCTGTAGCTCGCAGGCGGCAAGAAAGGAGGCTGTGATACCCGCGTCTGTGATACTAGTTACAAAACTAAACTCCCCCAGGCTGTTGTCAACCTTTCGGCGCGCCCGTCAGCGCCAACAATCTCCGCCACCCGGCAAAAATATCGTGCGACGTCGATGACGCTGCGAGGTGCCCGGATCCCGTGAACATTGTGCCGCACGAGAGTCGGGCACTGCCCGATCGCCAGCGATGCAGTACGGCACGATGGGGCGCGACCGCAAGGGCTCGATCAGCTCGATGAACGTGACGAACTGGTTCTCGTCGCTGAAGAGGAACAAGAAGCCGAAGCACAGGCCGGAGCCGACGTCGAGGAGCGCCTGGGACCTGTCGACGCTGAGCGCTGGAGTTAAGAGAGCGGTATGGCGGATCTTCGCCGGTCATTTTGGTAGACTTTAAAGAGTAATGTAAAGGGGGCGACGTGCGGAGCGTCGCGAACTATTCGGACTGCATGTTTTTCCGCCTTCGATCGACCCTGGTTCGAATCGAGGTCGAGGCAGACTGCGTTCACATGTCTTTATAGAAAAACACCGCTGATGGCCAAGAGCGATGGGCAAACATGTGGATTCACGGTATTGCTCCTTAATAGGTTTATCTGTGCGAGTTAAAATTGTCCTACACTCACTGGAATTACTACGGTTTTCTAGGGTTTACCTTAGTTCTTTAGCGAGTGCTATCCTAGTTCTATCGGAAAAAATCGCCCCCCTCTAAACAAATGGCAACGAAGACAAAATAATAGTAATTGCCACCCCTCCCCCGTTGGGATACTCTTAGTTTGGAGTATTGTGAGGGTGAGAATTAATAATGAAAAAGGAAATACAGTATGTCCACGGATAGACATCCTAAGAGGACAAATGGACCAAAAATTTCATTTGTCGACAAAAGGTCATTCTTGATAAAAGTTTCTGCTTCTCGAAAAAATATGGTCCACGAAATATGGTCCAAAAAATACAAAAACATGTAACACCATCAAGAATAAACTACCTTTATTTTTAAAAATATCAAAAACATTTATTTAGAAAAGTTGTTTAGAATTAAAAGACGTGTCTGATTATAACTTTTTAAGCACATCGGACTACTTTGATTTAAATAGGTAAAAAAATTAAAAAATCAAAGTCTGCGGAAACTTTTATCAAGGATGACTTTTTGTCGAAAAATAAAATTTTTGGTCCATTTGTCCTCTTGGGATGTCTATCCGTGAACATACTGTATATTTTTCCGGCTAACTTTTGCGAAAGATTTTAAATTTGGTGTCGGCATTTGCATGGAAAATCAAAAGCAAATATAGATAGTGACGGATTTAAGTGCCCCATCTTAGCATATACCCCGATTACTGTAAGAAGTCCCGATTTTGTCAGATGACATTCTCCACAAAATCCCTAGGAATTTTCTGTTAACCATGGGTATAACATTGGTATATGTGTCCCAACCAGTTAATGACGTCACTCATTGATATATGATGTGAAAAGTTACCCAAGTGATACGAAAAAAAGAGCATAATAAAATAAAAACCCTATTGCAATCACGATTATGCCGCTACAAATAAAAATAACTATGACTACAACTCATTTTAATAATAATTTCAAACGTCATGGAAACACTTTCGTTTTGGTATTTTGTAATAATCAGCTGCTTCTTGGCAGCGTCTATGGGCGGACTCAGGCAAATTTAGCTTCGGTGTGTCAAAGTGACAGTGAACTTTTTCCAGATCGTTCAAACTGGTTCAAACATTCGATAGTGAAAAATATTCGCGGGTTTTCTACGTTTTCTTGAGTTTTACCGTCATCCGTGTTGTTCTTGTTCGTGTTACTTTTCGTGTTATTAGTGCAAATGGGCTCGTTACTGACCTGAACTTATGACCCGGTTGCATTTTTTGCTGCATTGATGCCAACTTAGGATATCGAAATTACCAATTGACAGTCCCAGTAAGGACTTCTTAAAATAATTTGAGTATACAATCCTCGAAGATGGTTAAAATGTACAACGATGTTGAGTAGAATGAAGGGAAATTTAGGAGTGGCCCCTGGAAGTAACATATTATCACAGACCTATATAGCTAGCGAAGCTATATAGGTCTGTGATATTATGAAACATTCGATTTTCCTATTATATGTTAATTATGTATATTAAGTTTTTTTTATGTTTTTGGGGCTAGTGGCGATGCACATTTTCATACTTTCGAAGGGCTTGCGTGCAAAAATCGGACAAAATCTCAATTTTTCCTTACAAGATTACGCCCTTATTTTAACCCTTTAGCCACCTGCAACACTGCAGCTTTTGGTTTTCCGAAGCCAGGTTCTATTAATTAATCATTTAGTGAACAGGGCTTGTGTGAACATATGGGCAACAGACATCTTTTATTTCTTTTGAGGAAAATCGAATTTTCTATATGTTATCCCCAGGGGCCACTCGTAAATTTCCTTTCATTCTACTCAACATCGATGTACTTTTCAACCCTCTTCGAGGCTTGTATGCGAAAATGGGGCACCTAAATCTGTCACTATCTGACAGGACATAGCCTGCAGAATGTTTACGGTTAGGGTAGATGCACAAAAGAGGAAAAGTTAAATATTTCATATAGAGGGTGTTACAAAATCTGAAAATTATGTTAGATAAACTAGACACGTTAATTTTTAAGGGCACTAAAAATGTTTAACTTTCAAAGATATATCAGAACGCAAATTATTGGACTAATTAACATGCTACTTTGCGAGGCACTCGGGGTAGGCATATAGCTGTCCGAAAATCGTTAGGCACATCTATCGAATAAAAACAATTTTTTAAAAAAAAACTTTTACGAACTTTCCAGTATAAGGACCATATCGGGAAAAAAATAAAAAATCAAAGTTGGTTTGAAAATTGAGAATCTAGAGTACCTTTTAAATTGTAATTACTTAGCCTAGCTCACTCACAGCATTTTCTGCGCCATCTCTACAGGGTGTTCCTTAATGACATGTCAATATTTAAGGGGGTGATTCTTGGACCCATTTTAAGAAAAAAACTTCATATGAACGTATGCGTAAACGTCCTACCTTTTGAGATACAGGGTGGTAAAGTGGTATTTTTTAGGTATTTATTGGGTATTTAAAAGTTTTTTATTTTTTTCTGAAGTAAAATAAGTTGCTTATTTCTGAACAAATTAACAATTAATATTAAACGAACTCAATAGCATGAAAAAAGAGAGAAAAAACGATTTCCTCACAACAGTCACCGCATCAGACTTTTAGCGACTTGACCCTGAAGTAAAAAGATTTTTATTTTTTTTTAAGTGAAAACTATGCGTCGGACGAAAGAAAATCAAAAGATCAAATTTGCTGAAAAATGAATGGGAAATCCAAAAATAATTTGTATTTTAAAAGAAATCATTGGAGTACCATTTTTTTCTTCACTGGAAAAAATAATAAAATTGTTTGTATGTACATCAGAAAATGCATCTTGATGCATAGAAGACGTGTTCCAAATTTCATAAACATATCTACAATAGTGTCACAGATTTTTTTCTGAAAACTGTACCACCCTGTATCTCAAAAGTTAGGACGTTTACGACATACGTTCATATGAAGTTTTTTTCTTAAAATGGGTTCAAGAATCACCCCCTTAAATATTGACATGTCATTAAGGAACACCCTGTATATGAATAACCGAACTACGTATCCCTAACCTGGACCAATAACTAGTGTGTCAGTAAAGCCTGCTAGTAATGTCAGGTGATGCCAGTGTAAGCAAAACCGGAAATGATATTCACGAATACTGTGAAGATTTTTTTATACAGTTTACTAGTTTACTAATCTAAGAAAAATGGAAAAAAATCGCCATCCTCATTTATTCAAAAAAGTCGGCTATTCGACGATATCTTTTTTGTTTGAAACGCAACTGCGTTTTTCTTGTTGACATTCAATTCCTTGGAATAAACTACACAAGCTTTGTGGTTCAACCATCAATTTATCTTAAAAAAGTGTGTGGTGCAGAATGTTATCAACTTTAACAGTACAAAAAGCAACAAAACCGCCATCTTGATTTTAAACGGTTATTTTGGTATAACTTTTTTGTTTTACATTCAATTGTTTTTTGCAGCATTCAATTCCTTGGAAAAAACTACAAAAGATTAGTTTTTGAACCACGGATTTATCTCAAAAATTACGGAGATAATCGCTCGTAACGTCTTAACTGGGATACCCTGTACACAAAGGAAGATATTTTGTTAAGATGAAACAGTAATAGAATCGATTTGATTTTATTAACTGCCCATATTATTCTCGTCGGTGGCAAGCACAAAAGAGCTTTGGCTATAAAAAGCTCTATCTAACTTATAAATAGATATAACGAAATTACCTAATAAAAGCCATTATTTAGATTTGGAAATTGCACTTAAAGTCTGTTTATGTCGTTGACGTAAACTGAGTGTGTGTGTGTGTGGGGGGGCGGCATTGACTGACGCAATAATTCCGAGGCATTTGAGCGCAGTTTAGAAGAGAATTTTTGAAGTTTGCAACAGGTGGCAGACCATCTAATTATCAAACAATATTTACGCAGGACCAGTTGTTAAATCCCGCTTTATGACCAAGTTGAACAGCAAATCAACGAGCGATAAACTACATTATTAATGCCGGCTATTTTAAACAACTGAGAAAACCTCGGGGAAGACAAAATAACAACGTTTTAAAAATTACTTTTTATTTTTTATTGAACAAGTACCTAATAGAAAAAAGAATCAAATCCTATTTAGTAGAAAAAAATTCTAAGCCCGTTGGCAAAATCACTATTTTCAAAAAGCAGTTTTTCAGCACCGACGCGTTTTTACGAGCAGATTACAAAAACATATACTTGTACTGTGCTTTTAGGGACTCATCTACAGCCAGTCAGAAGATGTATTGCAAAAAAAACAGAACTTTGAGTTTTGGCCGTTTGCGTAAAAACCTTGCGACAAAATTGCAGCGCGTCAAGATGTACAAGATCCGATGAAATCAGGCGTTTGGAAAATTACTGGCGTGCGTGGCTTTTATTTTCCGAAGATTTTCGGAGGACCCATTCCTTCGAATTTGACGATTCCGCAAAAATATTAAAGAAGGGTCGGAAACGGGCCTATTACTTAACTCAGTTTGACCGAAACCGAAAATCCGGCCAAAATTGAATTTGCAAATTTTTAGCAGCTAAAATGGCTACTTCGTGAATTGACCTGTAGAACCAGGAACCAGCCTCCAAACCCTTCCCGCCCTCAAAATTAAGTTTTCGGCTTATATTGTGTCCTAAGTGCAAAGTCCACCCTTCAGTGAAGCAATCTAGCGTGGACTGACGTATTAATAAAGACTGCTCACGGCTGTCATGTTTGACAGTTCTCCGGCTCACCATGCGCTTCCCGGAGACAAAATACAATGCAAAATACATTGTTGACCATAGGCGCCATCTACTTTTCAGAATATGAAGCTATAGCCGTGAGAAGTCTTATTAATACGTCAGTCAACGAATCTAGATTGTCTTTGGGTTAACTCTTAATGCACGTATACCAATAATTATTGTAAAAAGACCGTAGGCTATACATAATATTTTATAGGTACATATGTATATGGTAAAGTAAATTGTTAATTATGTTTTTAGAAATTTCTTACTGCCTCCCCTGATGAACTGTCACTGCCCTTGATACATTACAGTTATTTAAATGACTAGGTTCCAAGAGTTGCATGTTAGCTCTTAGACTTAAGAGGGGGTTGCCGACAGCGAAAGTGACGTTAGATTTCGTATTTTTTTAAGTTGTATAGCATAAAATCTAATAACATTTTACCTGGCAAAAATTTAGTACAAACATCTCTGTCTTCACTTTAATCATAAGATCTTAAAAGCAGTGTTTTGTTTTATAGGTTATGAAAACCTTGGGAAAAATAATAATTCCAGTGCATATGCTTTTAAGATCTTATGATTAAAATGAAGACAGAGATGTTTGTACTAAATTTTTGCCAGGTAAAATTTTATTAGATTTTATGCTGTACAACTTAAAAAAATACGAAATCTAACGTCACTTTCGCTGTCGGCAACCCCCCCTTAACCGATTTGCATGATTTTTGCTCCAAAAGAATGAGTAGTTCTTTCAGTACATGTAATATATTCATAGATGACACCAGCATTAACAAAACTTCATTTTCAGTGTCATGTTTGATAGTCGATTCTATGCTGTGATATACATAGAAGGAAAGCTCTCTTTAACAAGCCCAAATTCGACCAATTCGGTTAAGCCAAACCGGAGTTAGCAGCATTTTGTCAAGTCAAGGTTTATCCGCCCGTTTCACCTCTATTTGAAGAGCTAGGGCAAAAAATCCTTAATGAAAATTGTTCAGAATTTGCTGAAGAGTGCAATAAAATTATTTTTGATATACATTTATTAGTGTTTTTTTTTTAGAAAAATCATTTTTCAAATTTACTGTTTCGAATACGCCCCCTAGCGGCCGACCATGAACTTAAAAATAATTTCCAGCTATTTTGCGTGATCACATTACTCAAGAAGATTTTTTTCCAAAGCTCCAGAACTATTAATTCCTGAGATATGGCACCTCTTCACCCTTAATGAAACACCCTGTATAAGTGTATTTTATCAGTAGCTCATTCTTCTTTATTTGCGAATTTGGGAAAATCACGTGGCACAATGCCAACTTTATACTTTATCGTGCGTTGTCGGAAAATTTACAGCGCTTTGTTTAATAAATGGAATCATTCAAGTGCCTGGTATACATACATATTTACATTGCTCAAGCCGCTGCTGACAACAAAACACCATTAGGTGTGCTACTGCGCAGTCTAAAAATTATGGAACCAAACAAGTGAACAAATATCGATACACGGATTTAAATGAAAAATGAAATAAGACCCCAAATTTTTTTCCCTGCTCCCTCCCCCGTAAGTTCACTTTACATGCCCGCCAACAGGTCCGAAAGCGAAAGTGAAATGTTCGAGGTGCCCTGTTGCTAGGTACAAAAAGTACTGCCTAGCAACGATGCAACGATTAAAGCTTAAAATCATTAATAAAATATATGTAGCAACTTGAATGGCGCCAAATTCAAAAAGAATATACGAATTATGCCAAAGAAAAATTAAGAATATGGATATATTTTTTAAATAATGTGGCTAAATAGGGAAGTCAAGCAGCAGTGTGGACTTACGCATCTTGCAATGTAAATAACTATAATATAGTTTTATCACTAATAACTATAATATAGTTTTTGTTTTTAATAATAAACGTCCTGTATATTTTTGGATTTTTAAGGAGCTAATTTTTCTGATTGCAACGATATAACATGTTGATATTTGCGTTTCCGTTTAGCAAGTTATGTGGACCTAAATTTACAAAAAAAAATCATTTAGGAGATCGCAGTTAGCCATGAAATTAAGTCGGATTTTTGATGGTTATGCTAGATTTTCTCTTACTTACTTCAGTAAATCAAAATAACAATTTTTTTTAAGTATTAGACCGTCAGATAGTGACAGATTTAGGTGCCCCATTTTCACATACAAGCCTCAATGAGGGTTGAAAAGTACATCGATGTTGAGTAGAATGAAGGGAAATTTACGAGTGGTTCCTGGGGATGACATATGAAAAATTAGAAGACCCTGTACCTAGCAACCACTTTCGCAGCTATATACAGGGTGTTTCTAAATTATGGTGCCAAGGGAATATGACAGATATAATATGTCATTTTGAACAAAAAATTTCCTATAAACATGGGTCCTAAAATGCATAACAAGAAAGTTACAGGGTGATAAAAGTATAATTTGAAAAACATCTTTATCGCAATAACTTCTACAGAAGTTATGCAATTTAAATTAAACTTGGTGCAATTCTTCATTAACTGAAGTGCAAAAATTTTGTATAAAAACGATTTATTCCCATCGACCAGAGGCGGAGGGGCGGGGTAGCACAATGGGTTTTCTACTCTTAACTTTTTTGAGGTTATCTCCTTGGTCTCGCAGGTTCATCATTTTAGTGCATCTTTTTATTTTGCAACAAAAATGTACTGTTGTTTTATAACGATAAAATCAACGGTTTGCGTTGAAATCGGCAAAATGTGCCCCAAATCACCTGTTAACTCCAAAATTCGAAAAATAAAATTATCGCCTACCGCATTTAAACGTTTTACAGATGAATTGTACGTTCAAAATTAAGAAAAATGCCTAATGGATTTCAAAATTTTATAGACTTCAATCCGAGCTTCAATCAGTTCCATTTTGAAAGCGAAAAATTTTTGATCATAGTTCATAGGAAATTTTTTATCACTTTAAATGGTACAATTATTTTGTAAAATTTGAAAGTGGTGGTCGAACATTTTATTTGTCGAATTTTGGAGTTAACAGGTGTTTTGGAGCTCGTTTTGCCGATTTTAACCCAAACGGTTGATTTTATAGTTACGAAACAAGAGTATATTTTTGTTGCAAAATAAAAAAATGCACTAAAATGATTAACCTGCGAGGCCAAAAAGATAACTTTCTTATTATGCATTTTAGGACCCATGTTTATAGGAAACTTTTTGTTCAAAATGACATTTTCTATTTGTCATATTACGTTGGCACCATAATTTAGAAACACCCTGTATAGCAACCAAAATAACAGGGCACCTCGAAAATTGTGTTAAGCTTTCTGGGCACTGAAGTTCATGACTCATGTGGAATTTAGGCTTCTGGCCGAGGAAAATGAACCACAGGAGTCCTAAAAAGAACTTCTGTGCCGAGGTACCTACATATTATATTTTTTGAAATCGGAAAAAAATTTTTATTAGGCAAAAAAAATAATCACACGTCACCCGTCCATGTACCGACTGCGCGCGGCGTTGCTTGACTTTGACGATCGCTCTACCTAGGTCAAGTATGACGAGGCACGGCGCTTCCCAACAGAAACTCCAAACTGCTGCCTGTTGTGCAGCCTCCATGAAAAATAGATTGATATTCAAACCTACTAAAATATTTACACTGAAAGATTGCGCTGCTATAGGTAACAATTTCGCAATCTGTACGAAATGGGCCTTTATTGGCCGTGTTTTGAATAGTTGGACACGGGCGATGGCTCCACGTCTGACGTTTGATGTTTACATCTCGCCAAGGCCTACTCATTGAGAAAAATCGTACAATATGGGCTACTTCAGCGCCGATTTCTGAGCTTTTAATGACGATTTTGAGACACTTCACTGCCGATTTCAAGAAAAATACATTTCTTGGATTACGTTTCTTTTTTTCATGGAATTGCCGGAAATAAAAGCACACATTTTAAAAGAAAACAAAGCACCCCACATTCTCAAGTAATTTCCATGCGAATGCGTTTTTGTAACTCGCGCGTTCGCGCGCTCCCCCAACTTTTGCGCGTCCCCATACCTCGAACCACGCGAGTTTTTTGCCCATCGTCGTGCATCATCGCAACCCGCGCCGTCGGTCGTTAGATAACGACGGCTAATCGTATTATTCAAATCGGCGGCGGCCGCGCATTCTACCGTCGTCTTCGAATGTAGAAAAAAAAGACGTTGTCCTCTCTGCAGTTGTTGCGGTGGTTCCCCATGTGTTCTTGCGCGCGCCTGTGCGCGTCCTACGTCATCCACGGCCTACTGGGCGGCTGCTGCTGCTGCTGCGGCCGAGCTGCGGAGGTGGTAAGCTGCTGCGCGAGCTGCTGTTTTGGTTTTTGGCGGATGCGGAGAATCACGTTTGATTTGTTCGCGGTCGGTCGAAGCGTCCTTTGTTACAAGTCGCTTTGGTAGTTGTTTAAAATGTTGACAGTTCTTGTAGCCACTATAAGATGGCTGTAGAGTCCAATGACGTTAGAACCTATAGACAGGCTTGACGCCCAGAACTAATCACAATCTAAGCGCTCCATAAAATGTCGCGAGATTGTCAGAAATTGCCCCTTTTTGTCGAGCCGTAGCGAACTTATTTCGACTCTGGGCTCGGAGGCTGGCGTCGTTAGACCATCCCCCGAGTCTTCAGGTGAGGTTCCGATGCTTCCGGCGCCCCCAAACAAGAAAAAACATGCGCTATCTAAGTGTGATTCTGGAGGAACTATAACCGGGAATCACCGGGTGTATAGTTGGTTGATGGTTGACTTTCTGTCTTTGTTTGTAGCATGTTTTTAGAGTAGTATATTTAATCTTGGAGTCGAAATAAAGGGCATTTTAACAATGGGGCACCACGTCTATAGGTTTTGACGTCATTGGTAGAGTCCAATGTAATAATGTAGTTCATATTTATTGCTTTTCGTGTGGAAAATAATAATAATGAATAATATGTTTATCAATGATCATGAATCATAAAAATAAAATATCGCCATTCAGAGCAAGCGTAATAGGCCGAAGCTACCTGTAGTTTCAATGTTGGCATATTTAAAACAACGTCGGCTTGTAACTAGAGGCGTTTTTTTTATCGTATACCGAAGAAACAGAGAAAACTTTATTTGTTTTAAGCGGCCTTTTGTTTTTTAAGTTAGATTGGTTTTTTTTCGCGGGGGGTCCGGCAAGAGTGAAAAGTTTCGACTGGAATTTTATTGCATTAGATCGTTGACTGAAATATTTAAATGATTTAATTTCTGAGTACCTGGGTATTAAAGGAACCACTAGCTGATATGAACTTCTAGTACAAAAAAATGACATCCTCTAAATTCTCAATACCTACACAGCTTTCCAGAAATCTAGTTTTTCAAATGTCTAATATTATGTGTAGTTTTAAATTTTAAAGCCTAAATATTGTCATATAGTACGAGATCACACTGCAAGATTTCTACGTTCATCTGTTTTTTAATCAAAATACAATTTGTATCAATAATTATGAATAGAGGAATATGTTTCGGCAGGGTTACCTATCAAAATATGGCCGCAAGTATTTTTAATTAAAATAAAATTAATTAATTTTTTCGGACAATTTCGTTCACTTGTTTTTAAGAAAAACATAATTCATTTCAAAGAGAAATATGTAAAGATCTATAAAAGTTTGGGTTGTCATTGCTCACTTGGCCGCAACCTCTTGGCAGCCAGGTCTAAGAAGGTATATTTTTGTCAAATTTATACGTTCATAATCATAACGTATCGGAATGAATCATATATCAAATTAAAGCTTTTTTTTCTAAACTCGATGCAATACGGTTGCCTATGTAAAAGTGGCCGCAAATAGGGGTTGCCAACTGTTAAAGGTAGGTAATTCCCTTTCGCTATTGTGTACCTTTAACAGTTGGCAACCCCTATTTGCGGCCACTTTTACATAGGGAACCGTATTTCATCGAGTTTAGAAAAAAAAAGCTTTAATTTGATATATGATTCATTAAGATACGTTTATGAACGTATAAATTCGACAAAAATATAGGTAGGTATAGGTACCTTTTTGAGGTTGCAGCCAAGTGAGCAATGGCAACCCAAACTTTTAAAGATCTTTACATATTTCTCTTTGAAATGAATTATGTTTTTTCTTAAAAACAAGTGAACGAAATATGTAGTTCGAAAAAAATTAATTAAAAATACTTGCGGCCATATTTTGATAGGCAACCCTGCCGAAACATATTCCTCTATTCATAATTATTGATAAAAACTGTATTTTGATTAAAAAACAGATGAACGTAGAAATCTTGCAGTGGGATCTTGGACTAATACGAAAAATATCAGACAAAGCCAAAATTGCATCTACAGAAAAAGTGACAAAAGTCAAACTTATGAAATGTGGACATTTGCCTTTTTGAATTGTTCCCATACAAAATCATCATGGCAGAATATCTTTATCAGCAATTTTTCTAATTTAAATTATGAATATAATAGCCATAAGCTGGGTTAAATAATTCACATCAGACAAATTGTGCTATAAATCATTACTCCGGTCATTATCGTTAGTTTGGTTGTTTATTTTTTAATTAATGAAAAATTATGGGACCTTGAAATCGCTGTAGAAACCGCTTTTGGAAGTGTTCTCTAGAAGTTGGATATTTTTTATATAATCATATTATAACATCGTTACTAATTTTTGAATCGTCTTATGTAATCTACGGGGTTTGAAGTTAAACTACAATCAAACAGTATGATTAACTCCCAGAAAGAATGTCATCAAGTCCCACTTTATGTAGGTATATTATTTTATAGAGAAAATAAAAAAACTTTTATGAGTAAAATTATTTTCTAAAAGGGGTTGCCTTTGAAAGAAATAAACAGTAATTGGTTATTCCAACTATTGTTTTTTTAAGCCGAAAATAAGAAAATCCATCTGAAACCTTAATTATTAAAGCATCGAACATCGTAAAATTTTAATTAGTCATATCCAAAACCTGCAACTTTCTTTGATAAAACGCGACCAGAGCTAATTTATGAAAGTGTGTTTAATTTGTGGAATTTATTTTAAGAAATCTGCGGTTTTTATTAATGGGTATTTCTTTTGTCCTCCAATTTACCCACTAACTTTTTAGTTGCCTTGTATTGACGCTGTAGATGTTGTGTCATTATTGTTAGCAATTACACATAAAACTGTAATACCCACTACTACATTTTTATTTTATGTGTATTCCGTTTTATCGCACATTGAGTGCAGAATATAATCTTACTTTATTTTTATTTAAGTAGCTTTATTTTCAATGTACAAAAATTCTGCATTTTCTGCTTAAATTTCTCTGTCTAAAAAACTATTGTTGGTATATCTACTTCCAATCTTTAATAAACTTCTCTTGCTCTGTCGGACCTCGTATGTAGGGTGTTCCAAAAAAAAACTAAAACATCTTTTTTTTCGTCATCCTCTATAATTTCTTCCTTTACAATTTCCTTTTAAATTCGCAACCACTCCTGTATGCCGCATTTTGTAAATACTCAAAAGCTTCAGCTTCAGCAATTTTTGTTTGATGTTATGGAAATCTCGGCAGTTAGATTTAGTCGTGTATTTTTGGCCGATTTTGTGGAATGAAGGTTTAAGATTCCTTTGCTTTTGTTTGACATGACGGTTTCGCCTCTCTTTTGTGTTTTCCCTTGCTTTGAAGCTATTGTTGTGTGTTTTACAAGCAGCTTTTAGTGCCCTTTGTACTAGCAAAATGTTTGTAGTGTCCCAGTTTTAAAAAATAACGGGATATTTTTCTGAATATACAATGCCAGTCTCGGCAGTTTTTGTTTCTGTATACAAGGGTCATTTACCTACTTTCATTTTTTGCATAATATTACACAAATCCCTATGGAAATTAGTAATTTTGAGTACAGAAGTGGAACTATTAACTGCTAAGACTAGCCCTATGTACTTGAAGTAGTAGCAGTTTTTAAAGTTTTTTTACACTTAACTCATTTGACTTATGGAAGTTGTTGTAAGAATATCCCTTAAACACAGTTTTTAAAGTTTTTTTACACTTAACTCATTTGACTTATGGAAGTTGTTGTAAGAATATCCCTTAAACACATTTTTGTTTGATTTGTTTTGTGAAATAGTTTTTGCAAGAATCTTAACTTTCTTCCATGAAATGACATGTTGTTTTTGTTGCAGCAACTGAAAGATGACCTGTCCGAGGTGGTGTCAGAAATGGAGTCTTTGGACTCTAGCGAAGACGGTAAAAACAGCAACAAGACCAAAATGATGTCCATAGGCAGGAAGAAGTTCAATATGGATCCAAAGAAGGGCATAGAATATCTTATAGGTAAAGAAACTCAAAACCGATACATCAAGTAAATTATCGTTTTTTTTTTTTTCACTTTTTTGCAGAAAAAAGCTTATTACAACATACAGCTGAGAGTGTGGCTCAATTCCTTCACAAGGGCGAAGGTTTAAATAAGACTGCGATAGGTGATTACTTGGGAGAGAAGAATGAATTCAACGAGAAGGTCCTACAAGCTTTTGTGGATCTACATGATTTTACCGACCTAATTCTTGTTCAAGCGCTCAGGTATGTCGAGACTAGTATTTATTCCTCAGTTTGTTTCTTGCAGAGCTGGGCAGATCGTTTTAAAGATCCAAGATCGAGATCTTGATCTTAGATCTAGATCTTTTTTGTTTCACTAAAGAACGATCTTTTTTAAAAAGATCGTTTCAAAAAGATCTGATCTTTGATCTTAATTTGACGATCTTAGATCATTTTAAAGATCTAAGATCGTTTAAAAGATCTAAGATTGTTTAAAAGATCTAAGATCGTTTTAAAGATCTAAGCTTGTTTTAAAGTCTAAGATCTTTAAAAGGATCTAAGATCGTAATACCGATCTAAGATCTTTTCCTCATTTGTTTTCGTTCATTTTTGAAATGTTTCTGTGATTTTTTCTATATATAAAATGTTTTATTTTTAAAGAGTAAAAAATAGTGCTCTATAGGTTATTGTAGGAATAAGAGTTTTTGTTTTTATATCTACATATTTGCAAAATATGTTCTCATTTTGACCTCAATTGTTGCAATTAGTTCGTTTTTGAAACGTTTCTGCAATTTTTTTGTACAAAATAATGTAGGTAGAAAGGTAGGTATATATTTTTTAGAAGAATGAATAGTTTTGTACGAACAAGCATTTTTTCTTTTTATACATATAATTACATATTATTTCTAAAATATATGTATTACGAATTCAGTTACTTACGTTACTAACGAGTGTTCATTTAAAGCAGTTTACCTCAGGAGATCTCTAGGTCTCAGCTAAAGTGTAAATTGTCAGAATTCGCAAAAAATGACAAATAATATAAACAATCTGACATACATTTTACCTACAACTACAAGAACCTATTTTGAGGTCAAATTTAATTGAATGCTTTATGTTAATTTGTAATTTATTTTCAGTTATCTATTTCTCAAAATTTCGAATTTTATAACTTAAGTTATAAAATAATTGTAAATTGCATAAATAATCGGTGACCACGTTTTTACAAGAAAAGTCTAATTCTCCATAGATATATCAACTGATTGATTACATAACCAGTTCGGTTAGAGTAGTAACATTACGTAACTAGTTACGTAAAATTTTACTTTATGCAACTAGTTATGTAAAACTGGACGTATCATCACATTCATCACTTACTCAGGTTTTGGAAGATGTCACTTTATACTATGTCAAACCAAAGATCATAATATTCAATCATGATCTTTGGTCAAACTTATTAAAAGTATTTATAGACATCTATATAACTATATAATATCATGAATTTTGTTCAAAGATCTTAGATCGTTAAAAAGATCTTAGATCGATTGATCCTTTTTAGATAGATCATTTTTAGACAATCTTTGATCTAAGATCGTGTTTGCATGAAAAAATCTATTTTTAAACGATCTTAGATCTTTTTTTGAAAAACGATCTGATCTATGATCTAGATCTTTTTTGGCGTGATCTTTCCCAGCTCAGGTTTCTTGTGAAAATAATCAATTTTTCTTCACCATTCACAACTTGTCATGAAAACAAGGATCTATAGAATACAATGTTGTTAGTGTAAAATTTTCGTTCCAGGCAATTCTTGTGGAGCTTCAGATTGCCGGGCGAGGCTCAGAAGATTGACAGGATGATGGAGTGCTTCGCGAAGCGCTACTGCGACTGTCAGGGTGACAACAACATCTTCGAAAACTCCGACACGTGCTACGTGTTGTCATTCGCGATAATAATGCTGAACACGAGCCTCCACAATCCGAGCGTTAAGGAGAAACCCACGATCGAACACTTTGTCAACATGAACAGGGGAATCAATCAAGGACAGGATCTTCCGAGAGAGCTACTGGTGGTAAGTAGGGGACTACGTCATATACCAACTAGCAAAGTAGCTGTATTAATTTTTTCTTACCGAACGGAAAAGTTGTATTAAAGTTTTATAAGGGTTTAAAAATAGTTAATTTGCTGTGTTATCGTCTCGAGTATTACCATTTTGCTGTGTGCAACTAATTTGTTCTGTAATATAGTTCTTAGAACGTTCTTTCAGCTAAATTATAGAACGTTTATAAAATTGTTTTTTAATTTTTCTATAAACGTTTGTAGTACTACGTATACGACTGCTAGATGTCTGTTTAGTGCGTACCTTAAAGATGCTTTTAAAAAACTATTTTATAGAAGTAATTACCAAGTATTTAAATTAACATCATTTAAGCAAGCATAAATACCAAAAAGCGTGCATTACAATCAATACAGAACGGTTTAGGTGTGCTCTCAACACCTAACCTACGATGTCGTTTTCAAGAGAAAATAAAAGAATGGGTGCATTTCGCAGAAAATTAAAGATGAACTATCATTTAATTCAGAAAAATATTTATTCGGATAATAAATATAATAGCATTGCCAGTAATGCTAAAGAAGATTTAAAATCAAATACTGAAAACTTTTTCAGCTGTGTTGCATATGCTGCTGATGATTTTAATTTTCACCAAAAGTTTTCAACGTTCAATGAAACAGAAAATAGAGTTACATGAACATCCGAACTATCTTAAACATCCTAAAATAACATAAAAATATGTTGTCTATAATAGCATAGATAAATTATAGGTACATACGTAAAAAATGAAATTTTACACACTAAGATAATTTCTTGTTTTATAAGCATCGCAAGCCCAATTGAAAGATCATATTATATGTGCTGTGTGTGTGACTAAAATGTTTTATAAGAATTTACGCCATGTTTGGTGTGGTTAGCTTACGTTGGATCAGTGTCTCATTTTCATAAAATATAAAAAAATGCATTTTATAACAAAAAATAATACTGCATTAGTTGACGATGTTTATTTTGTATTTAAAATTCCATCCGAAACAATAATAACAGATATTTTTAGTTAAAAGAAAAACATTTATTTTAATTTTTAATAAAAAAATCATCGAAATCAATATTTAGAAGATCTGCTTAAAAATTTCACCATGTAAATGGTATACATTTCACAATAAATCTTAATTTGCACTAAAAATTATGTCACTCCACTATGTCATAAGTGAAATTAATTATTTGATGTACTTTGGCACAATACTCCGCCATTCTTATTGCGTCGTCCTTATTTCATCAAAATTACAAGAAGTAGCTTAAGTGGTGCATGTATGGTATTGAATAGTCTAAAGAATTGTTTTATAGTCTTTTTAATGTAGTAAAGCACAGCAAAACCGTTTTTTCAAAAACGCTTAAAGAGTCAAAGAGCTTTCATGAAAATTTGCACAGGTTGCGTACAACATTTATTTCTGCTGTGCAAAGCTTCTGTAAACGTCTGTAAAATAGTTATATAAATGTGTTTGCAGCTTTTGTGGAACTGGTTATAGAGCGAAAAAGTTGTATAAATTTGTGCCCATTTTAGCTCTATAAGGTCTCTAAGAACGCTGTAGAAACGTTTATCGGACTTCAGATGTTTTATAAGGTTCCTCAGAAAAATAAAAAACATAGAAATGGCATCTGTAGATTGAAATGTTTGTAAGGGGTAGCACTTTTTATACTCTATTATTTATTTACTAGTTAAAGTTTAACAGCGTTGCCAATAATTCATAATGAAAAACTTATTTCTCTGGTAATAATAATTAAAATAATCTTCAGGATCAAATTGCAAATAATATTTTTTCAACAGTGGTTTCCATTGTATGTAGGGACTAGGGACATACCCAATCAGTTGCAAATACGTTTGCTTTGAAGTAAATAATGGTAGATAATAGGTACCTATATGTTATTTATGTATTGATGAGATGAAGCCTGCCTGACTAATAGATTAATCTAGTATTTGTAATTATCTAGACACTTATTAGGCAGTATTTCTATACTACGTGTAGTACTTTAATCTGTGATACAACTAAGGAAACAATAATATAGGTACTAGGTACCTACAATTACCAATACTAATCGCACAATCTGACAAACGCGCAAATCGGCCAAGCGTGTGTCTCAACTTGTGTTTGACACAACTGGTGCTGTGTCTTTTAGAAGCAATTTTTCGCTGTTTTTAAGTGTTTCTTAAGTATTCGTCGGTTTAAAATGCTTATATATACAATTAAGTTATACGTTATGGGCAAAAAAGTGTATTGTTTGCAAATCAAGCAACTCGCCAAAGGAGGTTACATATCATGCGTAAGTACATAGGCGTACCTAGTTCGGGGCACGGTAAAAGATACCTTTACCACCAGAGGGAAAATAATTCTCAACATGGGTATCAAACGAAAGGGCTCGATGGGTAGAAAACAATAAGGTGAATGATGTCATAATAAATCTAATATGGCAGCCTCCCCAAGACGGCGGATTGCCTAATTCTTCACAACATCCTCGACATGGGTATCAAATGAAAGGATTTGAAGAGTACCAAATCCAATAGGGCGGATGCCCGATGCCCCAAGATGGCGGATTACATTTCTTTACCACCCTTTTTGACCTTTTTAAAAACAAGCTTTTATTTAAGTAAGCCATTTACTAAAACTGATAAAACAAGTTTAGGTTTTCGTTAAGATAATTCAATGCCAAACTGCGACAAGCTTTTTTAAATCAAAAAGCTTGTCACGCAAACTGTAAAGAAAATATATTCTTTGGCATGTACTTGTTTATCAACTAATCACTCTGCGATAAAATTAATTGGTACCTACTTTTATGAACATCTCGCGCGACGAGCTTTTTGAAGTGTGGCATTGAATTATCTTAACGAAAAACTAAACTTATTTTAACCATTTTATTTCATGGCTTAAATAAAAGCTTGTTTTTAAAAAGTGTTTATTTTTTATTTTTTTATATTGTGTTCGCCGAACAATCCCCAACTAGTAACTGTAACAATAACATTGATAAGTTTGAATTTTAGAATTGACGCGTACTAGTTGTACCTGGGGTTTTATAACTATTTTAAAAAAATAAGAGGTACGCCACTGCCTTGTAATCGTTAGCACCAGATCTGTCACCCGAACTGTAAACATTATTTTTTTTACTATGGGAACAAACTTGCCAATACAAAGCCAGTTCTACGTTTTTTATTTTTCTGAGTAAGGTTCTTACAGCTTTTATAAAACAGAAAATTGTCAGTTGGGATCGTACTCGACCCGTCAGTCCTTACCTTATTTTCAGAGTTTGTACGACAGCATCAAAGCCGAGCCATTCAAAATACCCGAAGATGACGGCAACGACCTGATGCACACGTTCTTCAACCCCGACAAGGAGGGCTGGCTGTGGAAGCAGGGCGGTCGCTACAAGAGCTGGAAGCGACGGTGGTTCATCCTCAACGACAACTGTCTGTATTACTTCGAATACACGACGGACAAGGAGCCGCGCGGGATCATCCCGCTCGAGAATATCTCGATACGCGAGTGCGCCGACCGGCAGAAGCAGTTCTGCTTCGAGTTGTACGCGAGCGGCGGCGCCGACTTCATCAAGGCGTGCAAGACGGACTCGGAGGGGAAGGTGGTGGAGGGGAAGCACACCGTATATAGGATGTCGGCGAGCAGCGACGAGGAGAGGAAGGAGTGGATGTCGAGATTGACGCAGAGCACCAGCCACAATCCCTTCTACGACATGTTGGCGAATAGAAAAAGGAAGGCGCAATTGTACGCGAAGAACAGTTAGGAGAACAACGAACGTGAGCCACTTTTCTTTGTAAATGTTTGCGTCGCGTTTTGGCGGAATTTATGTTTGCGCACGGAAATAGTTTGCCGCAAGTGTAAATTTGCTTTGTATAAAACTTGAGTTGTACCTGCTAGGATACGTCATTTTCTTTCGGGTTTGTTTGCATCGGTACTAAAAAAAACCTAAAACATAACCTCAAATGTCCCTTCAGTGTCCATGGCCGGACATCGAGGAATACTTTTCAATCTCTATGATATTGTGTTTGCTTAGGACGAGGCCATCGTAATTCAATTATTTTACTTGGGTTTTAAATTGTATTATCGTTGTGATTGTTATCATCACAAACTACTTACTTACAAAATGGAAATTATATCAACGAAATGGTATGGTGTTGTGAAAAAAGTGAAAACGGAGTTAGTCCAATAATTTTTAATGTTGGAATTTTGTTTCACATATCTTTAATTTCATGTTCTGTAACTTTTCGTATATTTTAAAGGAACTTGTTTCATTAATGAACTTCTGAAGCTCGTTCTGAACCTTCGATAATAAGTTTATGAATATTATTTATAGCGAGTTGTAAAAAATGTTAAAATATTCTCAGTAGTTAATCTTTAATTTTTTTGTACAGTTGCATTTTTTAAATTTCTCGTTTGCTAGTCCTCATAGAATATTAGTTCCAATGTTTTCAAATGTATTTATTTATAGTTGTTTTAGATGTGTGGAGTGGCAAAAAAGTTTAGTATTTACATAAAAGAGAACATTTGGAGTCCTTCCAGTATATTAGAAATTATATATATTTAATATATTAATTTTTACCGTTTACCGTATTGTGTAATGTTTAAAATGTTGCTGATTTTTTGTATATATTTGTATATTTATTGCAACATCACTGTATATACTGAAGTTGTATACAAGTTTTGTTTTTGTAAAATAAAGTTTTCAAATTCTTGATGTGACATTACTTATCGATTTTGAAAATTAATTTTCTCGGAAACTACGTTAGAGCCCAAAAAACTGAGGTCAGATTCGTGTTCAGGGACCTCTATAAATAGGGGGTAGCCAAAATTTCAAGAAAATCGGGCGGTGCATACAGTATGTTCTATAATTACTCCAACTTTAAACGGTTATTAATGTGGATCTTTCTTGGTTTTAGTCTAAATACCCTGTACATTTTTGTATTAAATCTTTGCACACCAAAACTTTGAGTAGTCCTGTTGACCACTCAACTGTTTTGAGTGGATTATATGGCACACCTGACTCCCCAGATGCCTTTAAATTTCTTATTTTGCTCAATTTTGACACACTGCAGAATCGAACACTCTGTATATTTTTGTTCGAATTTGGTATATGGCGGTTTTGGGGTGTCCTGACATTAACACTATGGTGTCAGATTTGAAATGAAAAAATCGCTAAATGGTTTTCCTGAAAATCAAGGGTATAAAAAAATCGTAGCCGTGCATTTAGGCAGTGTTTGACGGCCTTTTACACAAAAATAGTTCAGGCCATTATCTTCATAATAAAGATTTATGGATTTGCATATGTTTAAAAGTAGACACCCTGTATAATAGTCATTTTATTTGTAAATAATTTAAAAAAGGGTTTTATAGGGTAAAAACTTCTTAGCATCGTCCCGCATTTCGTTACGTTATCTGTGATTCGTCTTTTAGGACTCCGCATTTTGCTTTCTACCTTCTGCCCCTTCTTTTTCTGTGGTGTGGAGATCCACGGAGAATAAACAAATTTTAACACTATTCGGCGTTATGTTGATTTGTTCCTCCGTGGTGTATTGTGAGTTGTGAATTAACTCTTTTGTCTATGGTTGAGTTTTTAGGTTATATTTACTTGTTTTTTTTTATAAACATTTTAAAACTACAATGTACCAATAAACAAACACCGGAATTCCTTTCCAAACTAAATACAATTCGATCGGTATGGCCGCCAGTTCCTCATCAGACTTGATGCTTCTTGTGAAAAACCAGAGCTTCCATGACATCGACAACTTCTCCGAAACCTCCGAAGAAAACGTCAGGACCGATTCCAGAGAGTGCGTCATATGCGAAGTCAAGTTCGTAGACATAGACCAGGCGAGAATCCACTCGATGATACATTCCGAACACCACAACTGTTTCGTTTGTAAGCAGTACGTGAAGAACAGGTTTCAGTTTGTCGGACACGTCCGAAAGCACATGTCGGCTAAGCCTTTCCTGTGCCCCGAAGATGGTTGTGATAAGATATTTGCAAACTCGAGGGAGACAAAGTTACATCAGAGGGTGCACAGCGAGGACCGACCATATATGTGCACTGAATGTGGTAAGGCTTTTAAGCAGATTAGTACGTTAAAAGACCACGAGGTGGTGCATACCGGTGAGAAGAGGTATAAGTGTAAGGTATGGATTGAAATAATGAGAAATATCGCATCTCACAAAATAATTTATGTTAACTTTATTTTTTAGATATGTGAAGGGGCATTTGCAACAGCAACGAGCCTCCGTAGGCATGTGCGTGTAATGCACGAAACAGTTCGTACTTTTTTGTGTCATTTTTGTGAAACCGCGTTTCCGAGTAAGCAAAATCTCACCAAACACCTTGTAGAACACAGAGATGTAGATCCTCTACGATGTCAGTTGTGCAAGGAAAAGTTATCAAATGAAATGGAATTTAGTGCACATAGAAACAAGCATGTGGAACTAAAAGAATCAGGTAGGTATTTAAAAGATTTATTTCTTAAATTTGATAGTAATAATAGTACAGAGATAATAAGCCACATCTGCAAGCACTTGACTTATGATTTGCAAGTTACCTAAAACACAGACCGAAATTTAATTGCTGCATTTGGTTCAGATTGCTGTTGGGGTGGATACAGTAGTTTTTAGCAAAAGAAATTGAAAATCTTACAACTACACAAACAATATTTAAACAAGAAACCAACGTAGCTATTTGCTGTTATATGATTTTAAAAATATATAGCCATAAGTATTTGGTCTTTTTCTTGCCCACATCTTGCTATCTCAATTTCTAAATCCCGCTTTTCGAATAAAGTACTGATACAAAAATATGTTTCTTCTGTTTGCAGGTAACTGTGAATATTGTGCAAACAAAACTTTCTATTTTGCCTTAAAAGACCACATTGAAAAAAAACATCAGCCTCAGAAATGTGAGCTCTGCAGTTTAATATTCTTTGACGATAAATCAATAGAAAACCACAGGAAAAGTCACATTGAATCGCCAGTCAGAGAAGAATTATTATGCCGTATTTGCAACAAAACCTTTGAATTTCCACGGTATTTAAAAGCACACTTAAAAAGGCACGAAGACGACTATAAAAAGTTTAAATGTGATTTGTGCACAAAGGCTTTTTCGTCGAAAAGAGACCTTAACGATCATCTTATGGTGCATGCTAATGTAAAAAATTACCATTGTGAAATCTGCAATAAAGCTTTCCGAACAAAACAAAGTGTAAGCAAGCATATGCCTATACATTCGGAAAAGAGGCCATACAAGTGTAAAATGTGTCCAAAAGAGTTCAAGAAGCAGAGCATTCTACGAAAACACCTGATAACACATTCGAGATCGCGGCCATATTGCTGTGAACTTTGCGGAAAGTCTTACAAATCAAGAGAATCGTTGCGAGTGCACAAATTATCACACCAAAAAGATAAGTTTCATTGCAAAGCTTGTACACGATCTTTTAAATATATAGCACAGTTTAAAAAGCACAGCTGCCTCAGGAGATTCAACGTGTTACATTTGAGAAAGTTTTGTTACGTCTGTGGACAGCCAGTGAAAAGTATTCTAGGGTTTTCGAGGCATATTTGGTGTCATTCGAACAGTAGGTTTAAGTGTAAAATTTGTAAATGGGAGTTTAAGTACAAATATCGGTTGACTGTACACCAGTTTAGGCATAGAGGTGAAGTGGAAGAGATCAAAGGCTGAAGATACATTCTTGTTTCGTTTTTTAATCATAGTTTTATTGTTTTTTTATTTATGATATTACACTATACCTACTTCGAAGGTTTGTTTTCTTTATAAAACCCGAGATAACTATCAATTGCCTATAAGTTGATTTAAGATCATGATCATAGGCGAGATTAATATTTATATATGATCAATAATGATCATGATAATCTGAATGACAGTATATCATATATGAAAATAGCTCCGGGCAACAATTTAGCCAATCTAGTAAAATATTTTGAGAGCCACTGGTAATAGGTGAACTCTGCGACATAACTCAGAAATAAAGTTGAACTTTTTGAGCTAATGGGAATGACTGCTGCACCAGTACAGTTCGCGGTATCCAAAGTGCAAATTATTCTCTATGAAATCTTTTAGTACGGTTTGATTGGTTTGATCACAGTAAAAGGATAGCGGTTTGATACATAAGATCGAATATAAAAGGTCTGTTTGGGTAGAATAAATAAATAAACTTTAAGGAAACAAAGACAACCATTTGAAACTGTTAGGAGCATGCGCGGTTTAATTTTTGGAACGTCTAAAGGAAGGCTTGAGTTCCACAGATATAAATAGAGGTCTATAGCTCAGAAAAATGTTTTTTATTTTTCTGTGGTCTATAGTCTTTTATTTGTGCTATAGAGCACAAAATATATAGGTTAGTTATAGAGGATAGAGGGATGCGATTCGGTGTACAAAAGTTAACTGTCGATGCAAAGGGTAGGTGACATGCGCGTTTTATTATTCCATTGTGAGAAGTGGGGAGTGCCTGTTGTCATTTCTACCCGTTGCTTTGGCAGATAACTTTGGGCATGCTGAATTATCCATGTTTCCTCTCTCTCTCCTCTCTATTATTAGCAAATAGCAAAGTCTAGAGAATTATTCTGGACACTGCTATTAGTCATTAGCACAGACCTATATAGAGCGAAGCTATATAGGTCTGTGTCATTAGTCTCTATTTCTATGGGTGAATAAGACTCAAAATATTAAGACAAGACATTTTTTCATATAATCAATGTTCAATTATTAGTTAAAAATATATATTGCTTCAATGGTATAACAATCAACAACGTGTAAAAATATAAATCCATGTATAAACAACTCATTTTTCATACTCCTTGATAATCATATCGCCGATCAACAACTTCTGCACGTCATTTACGCCGGCATATATTTCCGTTATCCTCGCGTCCCTGTAGTGCCTTTCCGCCGGCATGTCAGTCACGTACCCCATGCCGCCCAATATTTGAATCGCGCTGTGAGACACAAAAGTCGCCGCCTCACTCGCCGCCAGTTTCGCCATCGACGATTGTTTCGTCGACCTTTCCGCCCCGTCACACATCACCGCCGCCCTCCACACGAGCAGTCTCGCCGCTTCCAGTTTGATCGCCATGTCGCCTAACCTCAACTAAAAAAAAAAAGATTTTCAAAATGAAGGAGCTTTGAGACGAAGCATACTTTAACAGCTTGCAAAGCATTTATGGGCTTTCCAAAAGCTTTTCTTTGCGCCGCGTAATCGACGGCGACTTCTAGAGCGGCCTGGCCAATGCCGAGAGCCTGGGCGGCGATGCCGACTCTGCCTTTGTCTAATTGCTGCATGGCCATTTTGAAGCCGCCTCCAACCTGGCAGATTGATATTAGCAGTTAGCATATTATAAAAAGAACAATAATGAGCAATGAAACAGATTATTTACAACACAATTATTTTCTTTCCTTATTTTTCATTTATATGCCTGCTCTATAGTCGTCGCGCCGAATAACTCTGACTTTGACAACTCGTTTGACGTTTACAAAAAGTCGAATCGAAACGAAACCGATTTATTTTTGTGTTGTTTCTCTCTAGACTCCCAGAGAAAAACTTTGTAAGAAGCAGCAATACATTTCTTGGTGTAAAAAAAATTGCGACAAAAATTGCGACAAAAATGAAATACGGCAACTGTCAATTTGTATGAAGTAGTGTTCAGTCAGGTTAATGGGGAACTTGGAAATTTTTTTTATTTCTTTAATATATTTGCCTTTCTATAGAAAGAGCACATACCAAATATCAGCCCTCAAATTTGCAATAAATAATTAAAGTTGTGACCGCAAGCTATTCATTTGAAACGACACGAAAAGCACGCGAATGGTTGTGACGTCACACTGCTCGATCGATCGGAAGGCAGTGACAGGAGTGACAGCTAAACAGAATTAGAGAAGGAAGAATGGAAATTGAACGTTAAAATAAACAGTTCGGCGACCCATTCCCAGAGGAATCTAATGTAGGTCAAAAATAAGAACCGCCTAAAAGTTTAAATTTAACAAGCACTTCTTTAACTGAATGGTGAGGCCACGGGACTAGTAATTCGTAGCTCCCGGGTTCAATCGCACAATAAGTTTTTTTTAATTATCACTGCATTCTACCTCTTATAATTATCACTGATTATCATTTTAAAAGCTTTTATTTAACTTGCAATGTATGTATGTATGTATGTATGTATGTAATTTGTTCGGGTGGAATCTTGCAACTCAATTTTGAAGCAGATATCTTCAACCGATCGAGCTGAAATTTTGTACACACGTTTAATTTGGATGACAATGCATGATTATATGTGTGACGTCATTCTAAATCCAACATGGCGGATCACCCAAGATGGCGGACTAGTTAAATTTCAACCGATCGAGCTGAAATTTTGTACACACGTTTAATTTGGATGACAATGCATGATTATATGTGTGACGTCATTCTAAATCCAACATGGCGGAACACTCAAGATGGCGGACTAGTTAAATTTCAACCGATCGAGCTGAAATTTTGTACACACGTTTAATTTGGATGACAATGCATGATTATATGTGTGACGTCATTCTAAATCCAACATGGCGGAACACTCAAGATGGCGGACTAGTTAAATTTCAACCGATCGAGCTGAAATTTTGTACACACGTTTAATTTGGATGACAATGCATGATTATATGTGTGACGTCATTCTAAATCCAACATGGCGGAACACCCAAGATGGTCATTAGAAGGTCTCCTCATTGAAGAGCTAGACTGTTCTAAACTAACCGGCAAACGACCTTGCAACAATGATGCGTTAACTGAGATGAATAGACTCAGACACCTGGCCAAACTAAAAATTACAAAATAAATTAAAAGTAAAAAAATATTTTTAAAAAAAGCTTTTATTTAAATGCGCTAAAAAGAATAAAATAATCTTTTCTTTTAAAACTTTTACTATCAACTTATAACGTCATTCCACAATTTATATGATATAAAAGCTTGTCGCGAGATTTAAGTTTTCAAACTAAGTAAATACCACTACTTAAATCTCGCGACAAGCTTTTATATCATATAAATTGTGGAATGACGTTATAAGTTGATAGTAAAAGTTTTAAAAGAAAAGATTATTTTATTCTTTTTAGCGCATTTAAATAAAAGCTTTTTTTAAAAATATTTTTTTACTTTTAATTTTTAGTAATAATTGGACAATGGATATTATGAAGATTATTACTCACAATCTACTCCACAGTGTATTTAAATTCAAAGTAATTACCTACCTAACATAAAATTGTCAGTAGCAGGAAAAATGTAATACATTGCTCGATGCGTAAGCTGTTTTTTGCCTCGGAGAGAGTTGTTTTAAGACCCGAGGCAACACGGCCGTTAAACAACCTCCTCGGTCAAAAAAGTGCACTTACGCATCTCGCAATGTAAATAACTATTTAATACAGCACACTCTTTTCAAACCTTATCAACAATATCAAGTCTGAGATAGACTATATAATTAAGACGGATAGACAAGGATAGGACGTTCTCGTCGATCTTTCTAAACAAAGCTTGCGTGGTGCTGTAGTTTTTATACATGTGCGGCCCTTATTAGTTTATACATGGTGCCGCCGCCCATCAGAGGCGCCACCACCAACGAGCTACTTGACGTCACAAACAAGGAGGGCGCGTTACAAGAATGATTTGAGTTATGCAGTTTTTAATTGCTTATATTTATTACATAAAAATAAAAAATGAGTTTTTTTTAACTGTGGTTCATTTAATGGCAATAAATTACGTTTGAAGTATTCTTTTTTAAATATAATTTTTGTGCAAGTTCCCTATTAGCATTCTTAACCGAAATTAAGCACCGGTTAAAAAAGTTCAAATAAACCGGTTAAAATAAAAGCGAGGTTATGTTACAAATTTCAAATTTTGAATGTTATTTCATTTGTTACTTCTCATTTCATAGTATACAATACACGTTATTTGATGCTTGAAAGAATGAATTGCAAAATAAGACGAAATGGTATTAATTTTCTGATCCCGAACCAGTTTCAAACTAGTAATCCTCAATATGATTGGTGAGTTAGAATTGTAGAATTTCTTTGGGCTAATCACATTGAACGTTACTATAGTCGTTTCGCCAAATAGCGAAGACGTTGACAGTTCACTACTTATTTTTGCTACCACATAGTTCGTCTTTGCAATATCAATCCATAATATATTCAATAAAACCTTATTTATAACCAGTGGTTAAAATTTTTAATTAATTAACCGGCTAATGGACAATTATATAATTAACCGGTTAAGATTCGATATAGTTTTTGGTACTAAATTGTTCGTCTTTACAAGAGAAATCTATTCATTCAATAAAACCTTATTTAAGGTTAAATTTGTAAGTTAATTAACCAGTTCATGGACAACCGGTTAAGACCCAATACTAGTATGAATTAAACTAATAATATATGTCAATTCTGGGGTCGGGCTATTCGGCAAAACGAGTATACTTAAAGATCCAAGTTGCTAAAGTTAATTTTTTTGTTTTTTTTTTTAGATATTTAATTGAAATTTCGAAATTTGGTAGGATAAACTTCTTTCTGATACAAACACATTTTTTGTGTAGGTAATTTTAGTCAAAAATTTCCAAGAATAAATAGCATAAAGGAGGAGGGGGTGTTTATTTTTTTACTACTTATAAAATTGTGATTTAGGATTTGGTTTACGAGATATTGCAACTTATTTGGCTATTATTTATTAGGATATTTTTTGTGTATTTTATGCTTGGTATGAATAAAATAAAACAATGAAACGTGACATGGCATTTTGTTAAACACACAAAATAGACCTTTACATATTAACACTCTAACCTGTCCCAAAACGTTCTCCTTCGGTATCCTCACATCGTCCAGAATCAAATTGCACGTGGGTGAAGCTCTAATACCCAGCTTGTCCTCTAGCTTTCCGAAACTGAGCCCTGCGGCAGGTATCGGCACCAAAAACCCGGTAATACCTCTGTGCTTTAGACTTTTATCTACGGTTGCGAAAATTACAGCCGCTTTGCCCTGGGTGCCACTCGTCACCCACGATTTAGTGCCGTTCAAGACGTAACTGTCACCGTCTAATACTGCCGTTGTCGAGATGGCAGCTACGTCACTACCGGCATCTGCAAATTTCACAACGCACTTTGTTTCCAACCTGATTTTCGGAGACACTAATATCAAAGATAGCATAAACCAACAATTTACAAATTTTCATCTAGCACTGGAGAAATCACAAAAGTCTCAGTGACAATTTCCTGTCTTTTGAATCAAATTTCATTATCAGTTTTGAACCAAAAAAAGGCAACTGCTCAGGACAAATTATTTTGCTTATTCACTACTACAATGTTTTGAAGTCGTCATCATTATTTAGGCGTTGAGTAAAGGAATAACAAGAGGCGAATCTCATGCGGAGATCGGAGATTTCGAGCCAGATTTCTACGTCTCGGCCAATTGCTTTAGGACGACTTTATCAACGAGACACATCAAGTCGTCCTAAAGCAGTTGACCGGACAATGCCTTAAAAATACATAATCGATGAGAAACCGCTTCAATTCATCCTAAAACAATTGACCGGGATCTATCGGCACTGAGATTGTGGATTCACTATTATACGTGAAGGTAGTGCCTCTTATTATTCTTCACTCAACGATTTAGGTTTCCAAAAGACCTATTGAGTAGGTACATTATCTAGAAGCAGTAACCACAATCTGCCAAAAACAATTTGAGGATACTGGATATAGAAATTTAGAAGGGAGGTTTGTAGTATAAAGAGATAATGGAAGAATCAATAGAACATGAAAAATTTACTTTAGGACGAATTTTCTTTGTTTGGTTAAGTTTAATGTTATCTATGATTGGTAATGACACAGACCTATACTTATAGATCTGTGCTGGACCGACACTATATTAAAGACCCGAGCATGACGTCATATTTCATTGTTGTTTACGGACTGGGGTGGCGCCACTCGACGAAAAAAATTGCGACTTATTATAGGTTATAGGGGGGGTATTCTGTGGTTATTGGTATGTCAGTTACTGACGTTTAAAATGTCCCAAATTTTAAATATCCAGCTTTATTACGAGTTGCCTTCTTTTTACGGTAACGAATTGTCTTTGCGTCCAGTATTTAGCAGTTTTATCCTATTATCACAGCTTTTATAGGTAGATTTGTTTGTGATAACATGAAATTTGAAGAAAATGGTATGCACACTGCACAGACCATTAGGTGAATTGCAGAAGAATAAACACTATTTTTGAATTATGAGATGATCTGATCAACCAGCTGAAGAAGCGAAAATTCTAGATATTATTTTAGAAGAGTATTTTCAGTATTTTGTAACGTATGAAAGAATGAAAATAGAACATTTTGTTTGTAGCTCCAAAGTGAACCTATAGTCCTCCATATAAAGAAGAAACTGAAAAATCTAATGCGTTTTATGCTTACTTACACTACAACTAGCCATGGACTTAATTTCAAGCCAAAAGGTACCAAATACTCTTGCTTGCTTTTTAGACTCGCTTTTCTTAAGAAAATGTATGGAAACATGCCATGTGAACTTGTCAAATTAGAGGGACATAACAAACAAATATTTTATTTTGGATATTAAATTCGTTGTAACAGACATTTGCATGTTTTTATTTTATAAAAGATTCTGCAACAATGGTGTTTTAACATTAAACCTCCGTGTAAATTTGTTTCGTCGTGTGGCGCCAGTGGCGATTGCTTGAAACAGGGCTATGCACAGGTCTTTAATATAGTGTTGGTCCAGATCTGTGGTAATGATGATTGTGACTGATGGAGAGTGAACTCTATTTAGTAAATGTATTTACTTATGTGTGCAATAAAAGCATAGAGATAAAATAGACAACTTTGATTTACCATGAGATATTTTTACAGATAAGAAATTTTTACAGATAAAATCTTACAATCAATACTCATTCTTACAATCAGTACTCATTAGGTATAAAAAATTCAGCTTACCTGGTTCACTTAGAGCAAAACAACCCAATGTGCCCTTCGTAAAAGGCTTCAAAAATGTCTCTTTTTGCTCTTCAGTCCCGCACCTATCTAATAAATTGACGTACAGGCAATTGTGAACCGAAACTATCGTCCCTGTACCACCACAAACCCTCGCTATCTCCTCTACTGCTACTGCTAATGCTAACGTGTCTTGACCCGAACCCCCATATTTTTCCGACACATTAATCGATAATAGGCCCAGTTCTCCCATTTTCTTGATCTAGGATTTAAATTTTTAAAGGATAAAATTATAGTTCAACAACGGGTTTACCTGTTCCGTTGGAAACTTATGTTCCTTATCTAACTGCGCCGCAACAGGCTTTAATTCTTGTTCCGCAAAATCTCTGCATGTTTTCTGCAACATTACGTGTTCTTCGGGAAGTTTGTGCAAACTGAAACATCGTACAGTTTGCTGGCAGTTTGTTACTAAAATAAAAACGATTGATTTTCCTGCATTAATCGTTAACGATTCTACCTTTAACAAGTATTCTGGAGAAAGTCCTTAGCGACATTCTGTAATACTAAATGAATACTGTTGTCAGGCGTTTACAAAATCCAGTTTTGAAAATGTTGAAAGCAGTATAGTTTCACAATGGGCACCCTTGACCTCAAGAAGCATCTAACAATATACACATCTAGATTGCCAAATTATTATTTGTACTATTTGTAGTTTACTTCATCTTATCTCTTTGTATATTTTAATAGTAATCACAGTTGCACTTAAATCTAGATTATATCGTTTGCTCTATATCAACACTATAAGATAATGTACTTCAGTACTTCAAATTCTAATTTTGTAAAAGTTTGTACGGACGACTTAATATCAATTTGACTACAAAAATAGTAGTTGTTAATCTGTTTCAAGGATGTCTGCTTTTCAACAATAATTGATACCTCACATTTTTTTTATTAGGCCAGCACCAGTTTTGTATTTTCTATTTTCAAATTATAAATTTCTTGTTTCTTTTTTAACTTGTATGAAACTGACAATATTTATACCTATTATTTCACTGATTATCTAGTCCATATTACAACGTTCTTATTTAGTTTTTAATTCCCTACCTATTTAAAAACAAGTATATTTAACAAAATAAATAACAAAAACGCCGATATTTTAGAAAACAAGTCAAAGAAAACACCATATACATAAATCATGTATATATGAAACACACGAAATCAAGGTTATGTCAGCTGTCTGTCACGTCAGACAGAGTTGCCAGTTAAACCGGTAGGAGTCACTCCCATTAGTTCAAACATTGATCAAAAATACTTGGACACCTTTTCTGAGCTACGTCGTAAGACTACAAAAGTTATAAAATTTTAATTCCATTCTATTTAAATAAATGCCAACACCGAACTAGCAATTTAGTTTTAACAATTAACTGCATATCAGTTTTGCTCTACATTATCAAAATTCCAAAAGTTGGCAATTCAGTAGCTTCGGACGTAACCTAACCTATGTGTTATGTGAAACAAACTGTACTCCAAAATCAACCACAAAATAACTAAAATAATTTATTTAAAATATCCTTACCAACTAAACAATACAAAAGACAACTTTCTCACTCTTTTTTTTATTAAAGATTGTACTTATATACAAAGTCAAGACGTAAAATCTTAAAGCTAGTGCGCCGACACGCTGACCTGCCACACCCGTATCGTGTTGTCAGAGTAACCGGCAAACAGGGTCTGGCCGTCGGTCGACCACGCCAACGACAGGCACTGGGGCGGCTCGGCCTTGCTAACGACCTCCGGCTTCAGTTCCTCCACCATCTCCTTGCTCTCCAGGTCCCAGATCTTGATCGACGGCCCAAAGGCGGCGCAGAGCCAGTACCTGGAAGGGGAACGACGGAACATCAGCGTTTTGGTGATTTTTCTACGTGTTTTTAGGGGGTTTCGGCGGTGAATCAGTCCCATATCCGCTAACATCTCATGGATTATCAAGGGGTTAAAGTGTTCTGCATCATGTGGAATTAAATGGGTTTTTACAAGGGTATGAATAAAAAGAAATGTCATATTCAGTACTTCGTCATCAGTGCAATTTTCATATGTAATATCACAAGTGCCGTACATTTTATCGCTAATTTTTTCGAAAGCGCTATTTTGCCTATAAAGATCACGAGTATAAATTGGTCTTTTATTTTATCTCTGAAAATAAAAGCCCAATTTGTACAAGTGGTTTTGCAAATGGGCAAAATAGCGCTTGAGAATAAAATTATTTAGAAAAATTTCCAACACGAGTGGCATTTGTCTAGATCATTTCACGAATACGATTTAATAATTTCTGTATTGATTTTTTCTGTTTACATTTCCAAAACGACGCTTTTTGAACGAGTTTATTGACAGCTTCGACTGTAGCGTTCGAGTAAACAAACATGATCCTTGGATATCCAAGGCAAATGCGATTGTACCTTGGCGTTGGCTTATTTTCTGAATGTGTCATAAATTTAAACCTAGACGGAGGTCTAATAAACAGAATTTAGCAACGTAATTTATAAACTGCATAATTTAAACAGTGTAAAATACACCAATTTTAAGAAGTACATGTTTGTATTGAACAGATTCGCGGTTGCTAAGCAACGAAGTGGTAATTGCACAAGTGGTATTACCGTTTTGCTTTTGCACAAGTCCAATTATCGCTAGCAGAGGCATATGATTGGTTGGATTTTTATGGAAGGAGCTACCTTATTGCATGCAAGCAGTATGAGGGAAATAATCTATTGAAAGGCAGCACAACACAATTTATGATTGGGCAAAATTTTTTTTAAATATCCCACCACAAATAGTAGTTCATTTTGTACTTATAAACACAGAGTAACGAGTAACAAACAATTAGTTTGTCTTGGTAAAAGTTTTAAAGTTTGTCATACCTTTTTGCTAGTATCTTCTATTCTACTTAATGAAGTAACTTCCATTACTTAAGAGGCTACGATACTTATGAAATCCGACCGAAGTGCCCGACTCAATTCAGGACAAACGTCCCTCGATTAGATATGCCTATCCTTTTCCTTCCTCTAGTCCCCACGACTCCCCACTCCAGCCTGCCCCTTCACAGTGCTACAACTGAGGCGGCTGGTCGTGGGCACTACACTGAGAAAAATCTGTTTCTTTGTAAAAAAAAAACTGTTTAATTCAATATGAGATATTATTCCTCAAACTCAAGCAGAAGCTTTTTTGTAACTAATAATAATCAATTCAATTACAATTGATATTGAATTCGAGTGAATAATTTAAATGTAATATTTCATTTCAATCAATGCCATGTCATGTTCTGGAATTGATTCTATAATACTTCTTTTCTAAGCACATTCTTTTTTCAGAACAACATAACGTTTAATTTGAGGCCTCATGTTCATTATTATACTGAAATTACAACTACTGTCATTGAATTTTTGCTGGATTTGTAATAATTGTGGGTACTAATATCAGTTATAATTATTAGTAATATATCATGTTATTGCCTGAATAATAAGCAAATGATGTGTAAAATGCAAATCAAGTTGCTAGTGCAGCAACTTGTAATTGACAAAAACAGAAATGTTGCAGATGAGATCAATAAATTAATAACATTTAATTTTAATGGATACAATAGTTCTAGTAACCCCCAGTTTATTAACAGCTCTTCTATTGCCATTCACTTGCACAGTGTTCATTATGACTACGAACGATATAGAGTGTAGATCACCTACGAACGATATAGTGTAGGGTTGATTCAAAACCTTAACTGAGAAATTTGCCATCATTCGTTTTGGTAAATTGCTCAGTCAAGGTCACAGTTTTTTTTACTAACGTGTTTGTAATAGGAGATTTGGTTCAGTCGAGTTCAATCTAACTTGTATTTGACATGAATTCTAATATGTAATTCTAATAATTTCTTGAATACCATAAAAATTGAAAAACATGATTTACTGATTATATTGATGAATATAAAAGTTGCAATTAAGTTGCTTTGTTCATACAATGAATTATAATGTTTTTTCAGTTGCTTCTGGGGTACTCTTATATAGTTTGGAGTAGTCCGAGGGTGAGAATTATTATTTAAATAAAATAAATTTAATTGTTTAAATAAAACATGAGACATTTTAAAACCGAGGTTATGCTTTCATTGTAGTATGCCAATTTTAGTATCGAAGTGGCAATACGTCTTCTTAACGGAAATTAAACTATTTTAAACTTATTGGTTCATCTGCAATTACGACGAAAGTATAGATTATATTGTTGGGACCACATGGATTTGCTTGTATATTTAAAGTAATGTAAAAATGACTATATACATGAACTCACTAAAATCACAACAGTCTTTTTTTTCTGTGTAGATAATATGAAATAATAAGTCGGGAGCCGGCCGCTGCCGACGGAACACACGAGTCTCGCCGATGCCGACGAAGAAGCGCGAATATATATTTAAAAAACGGCGGTGGCCTGTTTGCTTTATTGCAAAAATGATATTTTTTGGGAGTTATTCCGGGCGTTCACTTTTCGTTGGCAACACACTGCATAGCTTTTTGGCGTCGAGGCAATTTTACTATTATTTCACAGGTGTTAAATCATTTTGATATCAGCAAAGGTGCATACTATGAAGGGTTCGTGTATAAAAAACTTCTGTAATTGCTCAATTATAAAATCTAAATTAACGATTCGATTACCCAATTCTTCTTGAACCACATTAGGGTCAGTTGAACATCTATCAATGCTTGATTGGATAATTGTTCTGCATAATAGTGTTGCTACGACTAGACATGTGTCTAAAGTCTACTTCTATAAAATGTTTTATATCTATCTATCTAATCTAATTGAAAACTTTCTACCCTGTAAGAGTTCATTTCAGAGGGATTGGAAGTGAATAGGCCCTATTAGGATATCACAACTATTATTTGTTTATTTAAAAACAGTAAGCGGTTTCGTTAATCTATAAAATTACATCTTCAAGGACTACAATATAAGATTTAAAAAAGTAAATATAGTCTAAGAGCTTGCAGAAAATTTGGAGGAGATACTTAAAACAAGATAATAATGATGTAAATGTTTTTAATTGTTTCAACTTTGACTTGTGGCTGAATGTATATATTTCAAATATATAATGGCTAGGTAAGTAAAGGTTCTTTATTTATTTATACATATACCTACTACCTGCCCTGAGGATGTAGGTAAATTTATAGAGTTACGAAACCGGTCTCCTTTTTTAAATAAAGTAATAGTTGCGAGATAATAGGAACTATTAATTTCTAATCCCTTGTAAATGTTCCATTCAAAGCCCTATTATTCCCAGAAAGTTTGTTTCTCAAACCCTATGCACCTGCCACTACTACTTATACCTACCGTTGACTAGTCAACGTACCTACCTAGGTATAGGTAGGTACCTGAATCCGAATAATAAGTGTGCAAAATATGTGTTAGTACCCCAGTAGCCCTCTCTCAAATTCTGGGAATCCTATTAGGTACGGGAATAAAAGCACACAAGCCCACAAATTACTCCTATTGGTTTCACTGTGACTGTTGTGATATCATTATCAAACATTATCCTGACTGCCGTTCAGGTTCAGAACCTTCTGACAAATCTGAATTATCGAACCTCCTAGAAAATGTATTAAAATGTCGTAAATTTGACAGACTGGAACAATAAAATGTACTATTTTTATTTTGCCAGATTTTCAACTCCAATGACTTTCGAACAATCTTCTAACGAACAAGTTTCTAAAACTGACTGGATGTCAGATTTATAATCGTGCTCTCTGGAAAGTATATAAATTAGCTTTTATCATGCAGCGATTTGACACAATAATCGTATTACATAGGATATTATTCGTTTTCAAAAAAGCTTCACATGGCCCATTTATTTGACAAAAATATTGCTTTTACCTATCACATTTTTAAGTAAACATCAAGCGCACAATATGGTCTAGAATTTAAATTTACTCTTTTTGCACGACCAGGCCATTTTATGCCCTAGGGATTAAACCATTTTTACACAAAAGCAAACAGTACTTTGTGAATAATAATTATTTATTTATTATTCCTGAAGGAATAATAATAATGGGTATTATATTATGTCAGTCGACATACATAATGTCGCGGTAGAAAATATTTTCTTCACCTTCGGGTACTCGGAAATATAAATATCTGCTAATATTCAAAACAAGCGAAACACAAATAACTCCCTAATAAAATGAAAAATGAACCATCTGATATCGATTGAAAGTTCCCCTGACGTGGTTTCCGAGCCCGGTGAGGTACGCCGAAGTAGGGGGAAGTAGGGGAACCACGAGTTCCAGCAAACGCCCGCCCGCCCGCCTATCTCCGTACGTCTAATTCCTGCTCGAATGGCCAATTCACGGATCATTTTATTGCCGGGCAATGGGTTCGTAGTTTTCAAATCATAGCCAAACGAACAAACGTATCGACTTGAAAGTAGTCTTAAAATAATGTTATCGAATGCCTCAATCGTCGTTGTGTCTTTCGAATTATTTTTGAGTGGCGGAAATACTCGAAATTCTTAAGCGAATATAGTCGAATTTCGGGTATGTTTGGCATTTTTTTTCACAGTGTCGCATTAGTCCTGCACAGTTCGTGATACACAACGACGATTCTTCATAGTTTTATCTAAGCCACAAAAAAAAATCAAGTGAAAATATTAAGAAATGCAAGTAGGAGATGTAAACTACGAAACCCTTGCAAATGGGGGGTATCGTAGCGCCTTAAGATTTACTCTACCAATATCAAAAATACTCGGAAATCAACCACTCACCTATTGGGCGAGAAGCACAGCGCCGTAATGATGTCATTATGGTCCAACGTGTGCAAATGTTTTCCGTCGTTCAAGTCCCACAGCATCGCCTTGCAATCCTTGCCACCGCTGGCGCACAGACTACCGTCGGGCGAGACGGTAACCGTGTTGAGGTACCCGGTGTGGCCAGAGTGGTTGATCTTTAGGCGGCAGTTGGTCAGGTTCCACACCTTGACGGTGCGGTCCCAGCCTGCCGACACTATGATAGGGTTGGCGTGGTTCGGCGAGAAACGCACGCAAGACACCTAGGAAAAAAGGGCAGTTTAAAGAATGTTTTAATAGAAGTATTTTGCAGTCATACATCAATACAAAAGCAAATTCATCAAAACAAAATGAAACCGGACATGCCCCAGACAAAAAACGTTTTCTGTTTTCTGGAAGAACTAAATTCTACAGCATTCTAACAAAAGTAATTAATCAAAAATCCAAATTCACAAGTCATTCTAGTAGGTATAAGTAATTACATTGTGGACTCTCAATATAATTTATCTATTTGATTTCTCTAAAAAGTTACATTGTCATATCACGGCAGTGAAATATAATTTTAATTAATTTTCTCAAAAAACAACCATTTTGAGCAGATATGAATCAGTGAAAAAAACATGGTAAGGAAAGACTCTGTTCAATGTAGTGTATAAAATATTAACAATTTAAAGGAATATGTGGCAATTGTCATCAATATTAGTTTTTATTTTTTAGTTAAGATTGTCTGAATCCCGATTGAGGAACAAAAATTGGCATACATTTTGTCCGCACCCAGGGACTAAAGTCGCTCTCCTTCCTGGCAACAACCAATCAGACTTGGAATTTAGCTTAACTGGTGCTTTTTAGGAAGGTAAACAAAATACCAAAAACATCAAACATTTCCAAATTTCTTCAACTTACCCAATCGGAATGTCCATCTTCCTGGATTGTGTATTTACATTCTGCTAATGTATTCCACAGCTTGATTGTCTTGTCTCGTGATCCAGAAACGATTTGACGGTTATCAACGGAGAACGCAACGCTCAGTACATCCTACAGAAAAAAAATCATTAAGACACCTGCCAAAACATGAACGATAAACTTAAAATTATAAACATGTTCCTTAAAAAATAGAAACAATAATCTTATTCCTCAAGACCAGTACAGCTAGGGAGAATATTCAAAGTAAAGTTCTAAGTAGACTTTTACTTTTCAAAATGCGACTGGTCCTCAACTTTGCTAGACTTTAGTCTATTCCTGATTAATGAACCACTAATTTGATGTCATAGTTGCAACTTTCATTTGCCCCTAGCTGTACACCATTGTCACAAGTATTTAACCAAGTAAGAGAAAATTGTTAGAATGGACTAATACAGCAATTTTTTTAGTGGTAGGTGAGATCAGCCTATTTTTGAAAAAATATAATATGCTTGGTTTGGCAAAAAAAAGAGCTAGAATCCATCCTTTAACTTTTCATTGGATTTTAATATTATTCTGGAGAAGAACTAGTCTCTAATAATATGCACATGCACTAAGTTTTATCTCATTATTGACTATGTTTATCTCGATGCGTTCGATCCGATTGAGAGAGGTTTGAATTCACTGGAGCGGACTCAAATAGACGGCGTAGACACTACTGATTGAAATTCAATCATATTTAAAATTTCAAGTCAAGCCGCTATTTGCAAACAGAAGTTGGCCAGAATGTGGCTCAACCTACTGTGGAATAAGTATAATAAGTTAATGTCCCTAGAGAGGATTGAAAACCGTAGGATTTAAATGCTGATGATGTAAACGTAGAATTATAAAAGATTTGACATAACTCAATCGGATCCATTTCAATCCGATCGGGTTGTCACGAGATAAACTTAGTCATTGTTAATATTCATTTGGGTTTAACTAAGAGCATAAAAGACAAGATAGCCCACAAAAATGGGAATTTCTTTAATCTGTGTTAGTCCATTGTCCTGAAAAGTGAACTTTTTAACAATCCAACTAGGTCCATATTTTATAATTTGACATTAGTAAAAATGTTTGAAATCCGATTGAGGAACAAAAATTGGCATACATTTTGCCCACACCCAGGATTTTAATTAATCTCCTTCTATTGACGGCCGAAGAAGCTTATTAACAAAAGCCAAACGGTGCTTTTTTAGAAGGAACAATAATGGTCACACCACATCTACACTATTCTAACCGAATTCCTACGAATCAGCGCCACTGGGAACCCAACGTAAATACTTACTTCATCTATTTATCGACCAGCATCTTCAGTCGTAGCAAGACAATAGAAACAAAAAATCTTCTAGCTGTTTTAAATCGGGGATATTAATGCCTACACACTAAGGCAAAATATATCAATTTAGTCAAACCTTAGTGTGGTCTTCGAAGCGACGGGTGGTCTTTCCTGCGGCCAGGTCCCACAGGCGCAGCGTCTTGTCCCACGACCCGGAAAGGGCGTAGTTTCCATCGCTGGAGAGCACAACATCGGAGATGAAGTGGGAGTGGCCGTAGAGACGCTTTTGGGGTACGCCGTACTGGGTCTCCTCTCGGGTAAGCTTCCACACAATCAAGGTTTTGTCTGGAAAAAGGACGCGGATTAATAAAAATGCAAACGCAACCATGAAGAATGAACCTTATTCTATTAGTACAGCGTTCAAGATGTCCACGATGGCTTAATTTCTAAGAGATACAAGCAGATTTATTATTTTTGGAGGAAACCTAACACCTCATGAAAAGCGGGTATTCTATCAAGTTTCTTACCTCGGGAAGACGACAAAATCATGTCAGGGTATTTGGGGTTAGTGGCGATTTGGGTCACCCACCCATTGTGCCCCAAAAGGGTGCCTTTCAGCTGGAGAGTTTCCGACATATTTTAAAAAATTCGCAGACCGAACCGTATGCTATGACGTCGCGGATGAAAAGGAAGTGACAATTCGCATAACACGCCACGTTTAAAATTGCACACTCTAGCGGTCAATGCGAGAACTATGACAACCGGAAGTACGGTAGCTCCGATTTTTCTTCTTCTTATTGTTTATGGGTTTGGCCAATTCACCATTCCGCAGGGTAGTTCAAATTCATCCACCATACAAAACCTAACTAACCTATTATATTTTGTGGTTTGTGGGTTCTTTATAGGCAACTAACAATTCACTCATTGCGATTCTCAAAATGTAGACACCTCGATGTGGGCAACTCGTAATACAAGAGATGAAAATATTTGGTTGCCCGACCCGCGGTTTGAAATGCGGCTTTTCAATTTGAGAAGTTTATTATTAGTATTAGGGGAATCAATTTTATAATCTTACTTCATTTGGATAATATTTATGAATTTTCTCATTGTTCGTTCTTTTTAGTAATATGAAGGGTTTTGTTCATTATCTGATAATCAAATTGTTGATAGTGTCAAAATCAGGCAAAACGTCTCGAATGTCATGATAGGAAGCAGGAACGTCACAAAAATCAGTCTCAAGTCCGCGAAAGAATCGTGCCGGGAAAATGAAGGCGGCAAGTTTGGCGAAGGCCGGAAAATCCACTACGCCGAAACTCCTAACCGACAGCAAAGAAATGTTCGATAGCACAGGAAAGGTAACAAAAAGTTTTATTGATTAATTTATTGGAATTTGCGTACTTTTAAATATCCCGCTCCCATTGACGTATCGCACACGCGCGCTCCTCGCCCGAGAAAAATTAACAAGAGCACCGCCATTTTGATGTTTTGTGTTGTAGTCATCAAAAAAGTTTTAAGAAAACCACGTATTTATACCTTTAATAAGTAGCCAGAAACCTGACGATATAGATTGTTAACTAGGGAAGTAACTTATTAATTTTGTGTTAAAGACTCAATATTTCACGATGGACGACAAGGCGTCCTGTAAAGAACTGGACCAGTGGATAGAGCAATTGAATGAATGCAAGCAACTCACCGAAAATCAAGTAAAAACACTTTGTGATAAGGTAAGACTTTTCATATTTACTCATTGTTATTTTGGTAGAATTTGGAAATAATTAGGTTGTGTAAAATTAACTCCCCAAGTCGTCTCGTATTACTCATCCCGATTATAAGGGTTGAAGAATAGTCATAGTTCAATTTTCAGTAATAACTGGTTGTGGTTGTGACGTTATGACGAAAAAATGATTGAGGTGCTATAATTAGGAAGATAATAAAATCAACTATGTTTAAGGTCTTCTAGAAATTCTAGACTAGTCTATTTTTTGATGTTTTCACTATATTTTCTGCTTTTCGAAGGATTTCAATTCCGATAACTTGTTTCTCGACCAGCTCCATTCAACGACAATGAATTTTTTAAACTAAACGTGTACGATACTACCAAGCGATCAAAGGCACGAAGATTATTTACTCTTTCTCTTTCCTTATATTTTTTATTATATTGGTTGAATGGAATTTTGTTTGTTGATTCTGGCATGGAAGTTTTTCCTCAAGTTATCCACAGAGGCAATCAAAATCAGGTGTGTGTTTGATCATTTACCTATATGAAATCGTTGGCAAGAAAAAGCTTCAGTAGGAGTAGGAAACGTGGGAGTCAAAGGAAGTTAAAAATCGTATCATTTTTTTTATTATAAAATTCAAAATTCCACACCAGGGAGTGGATTATTAGAAATAAAACAATAAAAAACTTAATTATATAGGTACCTATTGAGAAAGCTAATTCACTTCGAACTTGACAATATTATTGTGACTTACCATTGAGGTAGTCAATGTCAAGTGGCTTGTAATTCTGAACTAATTCTTTTAGAAGTTCTAAAATTTGTGTTTCTACCTTCCGTGGATCTTTATAAATTTCCTTAAATTAAGTAGCAAAATAAATTTACAGAATGTACTGCTCACGATCCGATCTAAAATATGCAGGAAACTCAACTGAGGGAAAAGCCAGCCCTGCATTCTGCTCCCAGCATAAACACCTGACATTTTATGATGGCCAGACCAATAAGAGAATAGGTCACGAGGTGGCCAATGTTTTGATCCACTTTAACTTGGATAGACTTTAGGTACATGACACTCATGGCTTTTTGGCAGAATATGACAGATGAGTTTTTAAAGATGACTCGAAAGATGATTATCATCAGTTTCGATAAACTTTGTTTTTTATTTTATCCTTTGCTTATTAACTTTTTTGTAAAGCTGGCAATGAAAATTTGCTCTAGGGATTAGGTGAGGATATATCCCTGAACATATTTATAATAAGTGGCAACATTGAATTAAGCATCCAATAACAAAAAATGAACTTATTGCCAGGTTATTGTGAGTGGCAGCAGCAGTGACATTCATTTTGTCACATTTTAAAAATAAACTTTAAATTTTGATTGACTTTGTTGGCAACTCTTTCTAGATTTCTAGAGCAATGGAAATATTTCTAGGTACTGCGTCCAAGCTAGCAGTACCCCGATGAACTTTTGATAATTTTCCAAGATTAGGTTGCTAACATTCAGTGAAAGATTTATTCGATGATTGTCAGATCTGACAGAAAATTGTTTCAATTGCAGTTTAAAAGTTAGATTGAATTGTTATTGTATTATTGTTTTGTTCTTAATTGCAAACACAATAAACTTTGAATGAAACAATAGATAGTGATTGCTAAAGCGTTAAATAAGACTATGTACTTCTATTTCTTTTGGAAAACTAGGGATATAATTGTTCAAATATCAAGTTATTTACTGTTCCTTATGTCAGGTTTTGACATACCTATTGGGACAATATAGTACAATAAACCTTATTGACATATTTTAAATCTGCACTAGCCTATATATTGAATTAATTCTTGTTGAAATAAAAACGGTTAGGTAAGTTTTATAAATATGAACATAATGCTATGATTCATCTTATCTCAGCTATCAGTATCGGGATAGACTCTGACAGAAATTAAATCTGATGCAAGCTACCCCCAACGTGAAAGATTATTATTGCGATTTAATATATTTTGTAAATGTAATCTACAGTAGGTATAAGATGTTGTCGATGTTTAAATGAGGCAACTAAAAATGCCCGGTGAATATTCCTTTATCCAAAACAGGAACAAGTGCAAAGGCAATGCGGTATAGCCACAGTATTATTTGTTAGGCTATTTTTAGTGTATTCACATCATAGAAATTTCAGTTAGTCGTTAGTTCTCTTAATAAATCTTGATTTACGATCAAAATACAGTCTGTCCCAGATGTGGTTGTTATGACTTTCATGTAGTGTGTTAGAAATGCTGACAAACAATTATTTTCTCATACCAATACTACACTTCCCCCAAAAATTAACGCACCACCAAAAAATACCCAAAAGTTTAAAGTAAATTTTTTTTTGAATGATAGGTTGTCTCTTCCAGAACGTTGGTGTACTAACTGTATTTGCATAGAAACCTCTCAAACTTTTGGGTATTTTTTGGTGGTGCGTTAATTTTTGGGGGAAGTTTATATTAAAGACCTCTGCACTCCTATAACCACAGAATACCCCCCCCCCCTATAATCTATAATAAGTAGCCATTTTTTTCGTCAAGTAGCGCCACACTAGCTAATACTAGTGAACGATTTAAGATTTTTCCGTGACTTGTTTGATGGAAAAATTTTTTAAAACTATTACTTTTGAGAAATTTTTGTGAAAATTACAATTTATATGTAAATAAATCTGTAATAAATTATTTAAAAATTGTTTAGTTGTGGTGCTAAGCTAAGTAATTAAGCCATGAGCAGGACATTTTTAAAAGTGTCTTGCCATTTTTGGTCACTGTCCGGCAGTTTTGGAGCATTTATGATCATTTAAGTATATAAATGTCGTCAGTTAGAGAATTAATGAGAATTTCTGGTCACTTGTGAGCATTTATGGTCATTTATGAGCATTTATGGCCATTTATGGTCATTTATAAAAAAAATCCCTCCATTTCTAACCTATAAAACTACAAAACCGTTTCTAATTCTGACCTAGAATATTGCGAACTGTGTACCTACTTTGCAAAATGGTCAAACAAAATTCAATACGCGACTGAATTTAAGATGCCAACGCCCCGAAGGGACTATGCGAACTAATATATGGGCCATCGTCACCATGGGAACGGTACTAGCCTTGGGTCTTCACTGGGTTGTTGTTCATTGTTGGCATGGCCCATAGACTAGTTTAGCATTGAGCCTGTAGGGGGCGAATTTCTTATATTCAAAGGCGTATAGTCTGGAATTACTTCAAGAAAAGAAGTGACCAAAAATTAAAATATGCTATTTGTGAATTTTGTAAAGCTGAATATTTTGCCCATGCAGGAAGAATAAGAAAACATTTAATTCAATGTTCAATGGCTCCAGTACAGATAAAGAAGTTATTTAGATTGAGTAACAAAAATGTAAAAAATATTATGTAGATGTAAGTATTGAATATTGAATATAGCTCTCATTGTTAATTAATTTAGGTAATTTTATTGCAATAATTATAATTACTGCGTTGAATTTCAGATCAAAACTTATTTTAATAATTTTAAATTTTAACAATACTGGAATGTTTTATTGATTGCTACTCTAACTAACCTACATCCTACATGTACCTACGCTTTGGGTCTTCTAAATCTGTCTTCAGTTTGTAACTAGAAACATTTTTTTTATATTTACATATTTTAAATTTTTTTACTTTTGTTTTACTTTATACTTTTTTAATCATCATTTTTTAGTTATACATATGGGGTCTTGTTTTAAAGGTCTTTTCACAAGCAATCGAATGGCACCATGTTCAAAAATGTCCATAAATGCTCGAGGCCTCTGCGGACATTTTTAAAAGTGTCCTGCTCAAAATCATATATGCTCGGACATTTGCCATCTATACTTTTAAGTAACTTTCAGTGGTTTTTAAAGTGTTTAATTATTTTTAAAGTACAGTCATGGTGGTACAACCATTAGGCATTCAAACTAAACAAGAATGAAAAAATTGCTGGAAAAAAATTCTGAATATGAGAAAAATAGAAATTGCCCCAGCAATTCCGTTTTCTTTTTCTGGCCCACATACCTGCTGTATTTTGTTGTTTGCTTTGAGGATAATGTAAGTTCATAAATGTCAAGTATTCAAATACAAACCTGAACCAGGGCCGTAATTTGTCACAATTTAACTATGTCACTTCCTTATGTTCTCGCTTTACATTTTCGTAGCCTGGTTGAGGATTTTGTGTACAGGGTGATTCACGTAAGTGGTTCATTAGAAGTTTACGGGGAAGGAGTGCGAATTTTAATTTGAAATTTTGGTCACTATAACGTGTTGTAAACTTTCTTTCTAAAATATTTTCAACCTCCGATCACTTCCGGTTATACCGGAAGTCAATAGCAACTTTGTTATTTCAAATAGAACAACCTATATATTATTACACCATTTGGTTCCCTATTAAATTCCAAATCTTTTTTCTGATTATAATGTGTACCCTATTCCTAACCCTTTTCGAGATATTCGATAATTTTTGATTTTTTTGAGTGTTGCAGCCATTGACCATAGTGATCATAACTTTGAAATTTATGAATTTGGGAAACTGAAATTTTGGACTGTCATAGGCGAAAGTCAACTTTATTAAATGGTCTGTATGCCATTTCAAAATATTGTACAGGGTGTTCGGGAAAAAATTCCCAATATCAACATCGAAAAATTGAAAAATCTCATTTTTTCAAATGGAACCCATATTTTTTTATTGCACCATTGAAATGCTTGTGAAAAGACAGTTCAGTTAGACACTATATGTCTAAATGAAGCGGTTGCTTCGTTATTACGCAAAATACGTATTTTTGCTGCTCCATATCAAGAAACAACGGACCTTTTCTAATAGGCGGCCATGGATTTTTCATTTGTGATTGTCATTTATTGTGTTCCAAACAATAAAATATTAACTGTTGACAAGAATGGCTCAAATTAACTATTCTAACGAAGATATTTTGAATACGTTGTACACTCATGGAGAGTGTAAAAGAATTTTGGAAAGAACAATTAATGAAAGGCATTTACATTTACCACCTTTGACGAAAAGAAAATTCAGAAACTTCGAACGAAATTTCATAGTCCATGGCAAGGTCCAAACAAAGAGAAGCAAATGTAAATACGTAATAGGTAAATAGCATAATATGAATAAAGTGTTTTACTTATATGTAGTTTCTTGTTTTTTCTTCTAGTACCCTATTATTATGTAATTGTTAGTATTATTTAATTTTGTATTGTTGCTTCTCAGGGAAAAAATATTATTAAATAGCCCTTAACCTTGTCATATAATTGCGTTATTTCATTTTCCATGGCCCCCTATAATGTGACGCTCCTTGAGAAATGGCATCTTTGTTGATACAGAGCAGAAAAAATAGGTATTTTGCGTAATAACGAAGCAACCGCTTCATTTAGAAATATAGTGTCTAACTGAACTGTCTTTTCACAAGTATTTCAATGGTGCAATAAAAAATATGGGTTCCATTTGAAAAAAATGAGTTTTTTCAATTTTTCGATGTTGATATTGGGAATTTTTTCCCGAACACCCTGTACAATATTTTGAAATGGCATACAAACCATTTAATAAAGCTGACTTTCGCCTACGACAGTCCAACATTTCCGTTTTCCAGCTTCATAAATTTCAAAGTTATGATCACTATGGTTGATGGCTGCAACACTAAAAAAATTTGCGAATATCTCGAAAAGGGTTAGGAATAGGGTACACATTTGCTACGACTTCCAACAAATTAATTTTTATAGGGAACAAACAAAAAAAGTATAACAACGGTCTGACCAGGTTGCGTAGCAAAACTCCCTTTCTAGCTCAGTCGAATTGGGGAGTGGGTTTCCAATTAAAAAGAAAATTAAATAGAAATAAAAGTTATCTACTTTATAGCGTCACTGACTTAGGCAGTTTAAGCCAGAAAACTTACATAATCAAATGTAAACCTGGGCAGACCCCAAATACCTTCATTAATTAGAGGATAAAATATTTATATCAAAACGTACTTTTTAGGAGAAATAATAGGTCTGATTGATTTGGAAAAAAAAGGTATAAATTTATTACCTGTTGGGAGTATCACAGGATGATTATTGTAGTAGTAGGTTTCTATGTGTTTTTAATCCCATTATGTAACTTAAGAACAATAATAATAATTATGTTACTATGGTCCTCGTGTGATCACACTCAGCGCACAAGGTAAAATTACTGGATTTACCCACTAAATTGCGAAAACCCCAAACAGAGTTCCTTTATGTAATAAATATGACTGCAATATTAGCTAAACCGAACACACTTTAAAATAAAAGTTTTAAAATACAATTAATAATAAAAAAAAGGGTTTACGCCACTTCAGCACGTTATCACAAAAGGTTAGTAAAGCTAATAGGTAGGTATCTTATCTGGTTCGATGCAGGTACAGGGTTCTCCTCTCTGTCTTTCGCCGGGGCTGTTGGTTCTCGCACTTTGGACCAGATTGACCTGGGGCACAGCTTCCACACCGCCGTTAGGTAACCCGCAGATCCAAGGAAAATATTGACGAAAATTCGGAAGAAGATTTCCTGACTTGTAAAGAAAAGCCCTAAAAACTCGTTCTAAAGGTTACGTAATTTTAACTTACAATGATGGTAGGTGGCTTCTGTGTATTCCCAAAGTACATAGGTCGTGGTTTACTTCAAGAAAAACGATATCGAACAGGAATTTAACTTCCAATGCAGGAGGTTTTGCTAAAAATCCAGCAAAAAGCTGATAACTGGGTTCCACTCCAACTCAAAACAACTATCGGATGAACACCAATCTTCTGGGCCAAATATTTCCAAAATATCCCAAAATTTGGAAGCAAAAAAAATGCCAAAACGGAAATATGGTCGAGCAAACACACTCCATGCACGGTCTGGTGGTACTGGCGGGATCTCAAAAGCGAACCAACGGCCGGGTGCCTCCCCACCTGGGTACTTACTACGTTTCACCGAAAAACTGGCGTACACAATTCAAATTCAAACCCCAAAGTCTCCCAAACAACTCTCCCCAAGTAAGATTATGGCAATTTGGACACTATAACACGACTACAACCTAATAAAGACATGGATACCTTGATAAACTATTTAATAATTTGAAATAGGAGAAATAAAAATTAAGGTTAATTTGAAATTCGAAATTAACGGGCGGTAGCACCTATCGGAAACATTTGCGCGCAGGCGCAAAGAAGCCGCGGAATAAAATTTGAAATGAAAGTTCACTAGAAAGATTAAACCAATTTAAAAGATAGAATTTTAGAATTTATTATTTTCTTTTAACCGTTACACATTATATTCAGAAAAAAGATTTGGAATTTAATAGGGAACCAAATGGTGTATTGGTGTTCTATTTGAAATAACAGTTGCTATCGACTTCCGGTATAACCGGAAGTGATCGGAAGTTGAAAATATTTTAGAAAGAAAGTTTGCAACCTGTTATACAGGGTGTCCGGAAATTACGTGCACATACGGAAGGGGGTAATTCTTTGGCCCATTGTAAGAAAAAAACTTTATATGAACGTGTGTCGTAAACGTCCTAACTTTTGAGATACAGGGCGTTGAAGTTCATTTTTTTAAATAGAATTTTGGCTACATCTCCCGAAATAATCAAGCTGCTGAACTGAAATTTGGCACTGCCATGTTTTTGGGGATGGAGAATAAGCTGAAAATGTCAGTTTCTACGTGTCTCACAGATGGCGCCACTCGCGCTGTTTTGGATCGTGCTTTTACTCGTAACTTTTTTGAGGTTATCTTTTTGGTCTTGCAGATTTATCATTTTGGTGCACCTTTTTATTCTACAACAAAAAGGTACTCTTGCTTCATACGGATAAAATCAACCGTTTGCGTTGAAATTGGCAAAATGTGCCCCAAAACACCTGTTGACTCCAATGTTCGAAACCTACAATTTTCACCGACCGCTTTCAAATGCTACAGATCAACTGTACCTTCAAAATGAAGAAAAAAAATCCCTATGAAGAATGCACCAAAAATTATTCGCTTTCAAAATGGAAAGGATTGAATTTGACAAAATTTGAACACCCTATTTCCAGAAAACCAATGGTGTTTTGACCAATATCCATTTAGCATTTTTTTCTTCATTTTGAATGCACAGTTGATATGTAGCATTTGAAAGCGGTCGTTGAAAATTTTATGTTTCGAATATTGGAGTCAACAGGTGTTTTGAGGCACATTTTGCCAATTTAAACGTAAACGGTTGATTTAATCGTTATGAAACAGGAGTACATTTTTCTTGCAGAATGAAAAGATGCACTAAAATGATGGACCTGCAGGACCAAAAAGATAACCTCAAAAAAGTTACGCGTAAAAGCGTGATCAAAAAACAGCGCAAGTGGCGCCCTCTATGAGATACGGTGAAATTGACATTTCCAGCTTATTCTCCATCCCCAAAAACATAGCAGTGCCAAATTTCAGTTCAGCAGCTTGATTATTTCGGGAGATGTAGCCAAAATTCAATTTAAAAAAATGAACTTCAACGCCCTATATCTCAAAAGTTAGGACGTTTACGACATACGTTCATATGAAGTTTTTTTCTTAAAATGGGCCAAAGAATTACCCCCTTCCGTATGTGCACGTAATTTCCGGACACCCTGTATAATTTCAAATTAAAATTCGCACTCCTTCCCCGTAAACTTCTAATGAACCACTTACGTGAATCACCCTGTATATTGTCAAACTTTATCTAAAACATCCCAAATGCAAAACGAATTTGCCTTGCAGGCGAAGGAGATCCTGTCGAAGGAGTCGAACGTCCAGGAGGTGAAGTGCCCGGTGACAGTGTGCGGCGACGTCCACGGCCAGTTCCACGACCTGATGGAGCTGTTTCGGATAGGGGGGCGCAGCCCCGACACCAACTACCTGTTCATGGGCGACTACGTCGATCGCGGCTACTACTCGGTCGAGACCGTGACGCTGCTGGTCGCGCTCAAGGTGCGCTACAAGGAGCGCATCACCATCCTGAGAGGTCGGTCGTCTCCCGGTGCACGTTTCGACACGGTTTGGGCTCGACCGACACCGTATTAAAGACCTGTGCATAGCGCCGTTTCAAGCAATCGCCACTGGCGCCACACGACGAAACAAATTTACACGCTGGTTTAATGCCAAGACACCATTGTTGCAGAACCTTTTATCGTTGACTGATGTATTAAGAAAGACTGCTCACGGCTGTCTTGTTTGACAGTTCTCTGGCTCACCATGCGCTTCCCGGAGACAAAATACAATGCAAAATACATTGTTGGCCATAGGCGCCATCTGCTTTTCATAATATGAAGCTATAGCCGGAGGAGAACCAAGTAAGAGAATAAAAACTTGGGGTGCCGTCATTGTTGTCGCTCAGCCAGCGGCCGCCATTACTTTGGAGGAGAAGTCAGGCCCGTATTTAAATAAAATTGAAATACTATATGGTTCACGTCTGTAACGTAAAAAGTAAACTCAATTTAGGTATTTAGAAAAACATAAAACTGGAAGAAACAAATTAGATTAGAAACGAAAGGTGTGTAAGTTTTGAAAAATAGCAATAATATATCCGCTAATATAAGTGCTTACGTAGGTACAGGGGATTTTGTAGAAAGAAAGCAAAATTATGTTTAAAAAAATTTATTGCTGCTTACAATCATTACATTTTTATTAATACATTTAAAATTTCTATTAATAAGTTTTAACGTATAAAATAGTCATAACCTAAAATATAATTTAATAAGGTGAGATATTGGAAAATTTTCACAAGGGGGGTCAAATTGTATTTGTGTACTCAACATTAAAAGATTTTTTATTATATTAACTTGTGTAGATGATTTTTCAACATTATCGTTGAATAAAATGTCCAATTTTGAAACAAATATAAAATTATTATCAGGCATCATTAAGATGCCAAAACAGTTGACGATACCCTTTTCGTATGCTTTTAAATTAACAATATAAACTACTGTCATCTAGTTCTTTAACTTGATGGGCATATCTTTTCACAAATTGTGCAAGTGTGTACTTGTAAACATTTTTTAATAAGGTAACCACATATATATTTGTGAAAATTTTCTTGCAAAACATCACAAAATGATTGTATGGAAGCACCAATAAATTTGTTTACATAATTTTGCTTTCTTTCTACAAAATCCCCTGTATCTATGTAGGCGCTTATATTAGCGGATATATTGCTATTTTTTCAGAACTTACACACCTTTCGTTTCTAATGTAATATTGTTTCTTCCAGTTTTATGTTTTTTTAAATACATTCCGTTTAATTTATACATTGCAGACCTGAACCATCTATTTCAATTTTATTTAAATTCGGGCCTGACTTCTCCAAAGTAATGGCGGCCGCTGGCTGAGCGACAACAATCACCGCACCCCGAGTTTATATTCTCTTACTTGGTTGTTCTCTGCTATAGCCATGAGAAGTCTTATTAATACGTCAGTCAACGCTTTTATAAAATAAAAACATGCAAATATGTCTGTTACAACGAATTTAATATCCAAAATAAATTAAAATATTTGTTTGTTATGTCCCTCTAATTTGACAAGTTCACATGGCATATTTCCATACATTTTCTTAAGAAAAGCGAATTTAAAAAGCAAGCATATGGTCCCTTTTGGTTTGAAATGAAGTCCATGGCTAGTTGTAGTGTAAGTAAGCATAAAACGCATTAGATTTTTCAGTTTATGGAGGACTATTGGTTCGCTTTGAAGCTATAAACAAAATTTTCTATTTCCATTCTTGCATACGTTACAAAATACTCTTCCAAAATGATATCTAGAATTTTCGCTTCTTCAGCTGGTTGATCAGATCATCCCATAATTCCAAAATAGTGTTTATTCTTTGCAATTAAAGGTCTGTGCAGTGTGCATACCATTTTCTTCATGTGCATGGAAATTTCATATTATCATAAACAAATCTACCTATAAAAGCTGTGTTAATATGGATAAAACTGCTAAATATTGGACGCAAAGACAATTCGTTACTGTAAAAAGAAGGCAAATCGTAATAAACCTGGATATTTAAAATTTGGGATATTTTAAACGTCAGTAACTGACATACCAACAACCACAGAATACCCCCCCAATAACCTATAATAAGTCGTCATTTTTTTCGTCGAGTGTCGCCACCCCAGTTCGTAAACAACAATGAAATATGACGTCATGCTCGGGTCTTTAATATAGTGTTGGTCTAGGTTTGAGTTATTAGGCTTATTCTTTCATACTGATTTAAGTTATTTATCTAAATGGGCTATTCGACTTAAAATTCATTTGCCACTTTTTTTTTGTTCAAATAATTGAAAATCCCATTATATTATCCTGTTAAAACGGGATGCAACTATTATTTTATTGCACTAAAACTGCATAAACAAACCTGAGATATAGCTGTAGTTCATATGTCCCCTCTTAAATTAGTTGGAAAGAATATTATCTGTTCAGTGCATGAGTGACAGGTCCTGGAGTAAAACAAACCGCTTTTTGATTTGTTCAATAGGGTACTCGGCAATTTTTTAAGAGTAGTTTGAAGCTGTAGGTTGGTGTCAGATAAGTACTAAAATAACTTTGAAATATATTTTTTCCGTTTTAATTTTCAATAATTTAGGGTTTTATTGTATGAACACCTCTGACATCACTGATTTGGAAATAGGCTATATTTGGCAATAGGGTCAGTGTAATTTCTATGTCTATGATCGCCAACCCGTTTAAGGTTATGTCACAATAGGGCAATCGAATGAACGTCATGATCAGCTGATATAGTGGCCCCCATAGTAAGTTTTAATTTTTTTTCTAATGCTAAATGTTCCAATTTTATTAAATTAGTTGATATGCCGAATTTTTGTTGTGTTGTTAATTGAGGTAGTGTAAGTCAAGATAAAGTTATTTTTTCCAAATTCCTAATGTTTTGAGCTTTAAATATGGAAAAACGCCGATGCGAACTTGCCTTTATCAGAAGACTTAAATAGATAACTGCTATAAAAAAGAGCAGATTTCATAAACAAAAAGCGAATTAAATTCTGCTCATATTTTCAAAACATTTCATTAACAATTTTTACACATTTTGTTTGATTTTTATAGTTTCGAGTTTCGTACACTGCTTATAGAATTTCTTTTTCTTCGTTAAATACAACCAATAATATCTAATCTAATGGAAATAAAACGTCATCAAAAGTATGTTCGGTTGCCTGTATTAATAGAATTTTATGTACAACTAGGAGGAAAAGCGAGCTTATTTTAAAGATTTATTTAATTGGAAGAGTATATAGGTAGAGCGATATAGAGGCAAAGCAAAAGTTGAACTTCAGAGCCTTGGTACACAAATAACTACTAAAAACCGTGAAAGTAACGAACTATTGCGTACTGCCGGGTTATAAGAACAACAACGTTATTTGCAGGCAACCACGAATCTAGACAAATTACCCAAGTGTACGGATTCTACGATGAATGTTTGAGGAAATACGGAAACGCCAATGTCTGGAAGTTCTTTACCGACTTGTTCGACTACCTGCCACTCACCGCCCTGGTCGAGAACAACATTTTCTGCCTGCACGGGGGGCTCAGCCCCAGCATCGACACCCTGGACCACATTAGAGCTTTAGACCGTTTACAAGAGGTGAGTCCCCTTTTCGAATTGTTGTTCGTTTGTTGATTTGCTGCCGTTTTTTTTAGTCGGCTCGTTTACGGTATTATTGTTCTGTATTTGCATACAACTAATGTGTTTTTGTGGGTGATAAATATTTAAATTCAGCAAACATAATAAATAAGTTAGGTGCTATTTTGCCATGTTTTCTAATACTCTAGTAATCACCCGTAAAATAACAAAATACTCTAAATTTTTCTGCATTTTTTGCTTAAAATAGCTGCATGTTTTCACTGCCTTCATTTATTTAGCTTCTACTGTAGCTTTTTATTGCAGAATAATAAATCGAACGCATTTATAAAAGGAATGGTACGTCATGGCATTATCTTTGAATAAAATTTAGTTCTGTATGCAAAATAGTTGGATACAATTTTATGCAAATAAATTGTCCTGCCTTTTCTATATTTAGGTATAATAAAACTGGAGCAAAGTTGTGTTTAGTGATATTTAGATTGAAAGTTAGATTTAAGATAACTTTAAATTTAGATATATCTACTATATTTGTATTATTCATAGATTGATATCAATTGGCTCGATTTTAACCTTTAGCAGTCAATCAAGTCGCCAAGTGTATACAGGGTGTCCGGTAAGTATGGGGCTATCTCACAGGAGCAAGTAGGGGACGTCAAAATATTACGATTGAGCTCAACAACTACGGATCAGATCTCAATAGTTACTGAAATACAGGGCGTTGTAACTCTTTTTTTCAAATTGAATTATGGCAATATCTCCCAAACTAATCAAGCTGTTGAACTGAAATTTGGCACTGCTGTGTTTTTGGCGATGGAGAATAAGCTGAAAATGTCAATTTCGCCGTATCTCACAGAGGGCGACACTTGCGCTGTTTTTGGATCGTGCTTTTACTCGTAACTTTTTTGAGGTTATCTCTTTGGTCCTGCAGGTCTATTATTTTAGTGCATCTTTTTATTCTGCAAGAAAAAGGTACTCTTGTTTCATAACGATTAAATCAACCGTTTGCGTTGAAATCGGCAAAATGTGCCCCAAAACACCTGTTGAGTTCAATATTCGACACTTAAAATTTTCACCTACCACTTTCAAATATTACAGATCAACTGTACATTCAAAATGATGAAAAAAATGCCAAATGAGCAGTGGTCAAAACACCATTGGTTTTCTTGAAACAGCGTGTCAAAATTTTGTCAAATTCAATCCTTTCCATTTTGAAAGCGAATAATTTTTGGTACTTTGTTCATAGGGATTTTTTTTCACTTCAAATGGTACCGTTGATATGAAACACTTGAAAGCGATAGGTGAAAATTTTATGTTTCGAATATTGAACTCAACAGGTGTTTTGGGGCACGTTTTGGCAATTTCAACGCAAACGGTTGACTTTATCGTTATGAAACAAGAGTACCTTTTTCTTGCAGAGTGAAAAGATGCACTAAAATGATAGACCTGCAGGACCAAAAACATAACCTCAAAAAAGTTACGAGTAAAAGCACGATCCAAAAACAGCGCAAGTGTCGCCCTCTGTGAGATACGGCGAAATTGACATTTTCAGCTTATTCTCCATCGCCAAAAACACAGCAGTGCCAAATTTCAGTTCAACAGCTTGATTAGTTTGGGAGATATTGCCATAATTCAATTTGAAAAAAAGAGTTACAACGCACTGTATCTCAGTAAGTATTGAGATCTGACCCGTAGTGGTAAAGCTCAATCGTAATATTTTGACGTCCCCTACCTGCTCCTGTAAGATTGCCCCATACTTTCCGGACACCCTGTATATTTATATACAGGGTGTTCCTAAATATCATGTACATACGGAAGGGGGTAATTCTTTGGCCCATTTCAAGATAAAAACTTCATATGAACGTATGTCGTAAACGTCCTAAGAGGGGGTTGCCGACAGCGAAAGTGACGTTAGATTTCGTATTTTTTTAAGTTGTATAGCATAAAATCTAATAAAATTTTACCTGGCAAAAATTTAGTACAAACATCTCTGTCTTCATTTTAATCATAAGATCTTAAAAGCATATGCACTGGAATTATTATTTTCCCCAAGGTTTTCATAACCTATAAAACAAAACTCTACTTGTAAGATCTTATGATTAAAATAAAGAGAGAGATGTTTGTAATAAATTTTTGCCAAGTAAAATGTCATTAGATTTTATGTTATACAACTTAAAAAAATACGGAATCTAACGTCACTTTGGCTGTCGGCAACCCCCTCTTAACTTTTGAAGCTCATTTTTTTAAATTGAATTTTGGCTACATCTCCCGAAATAATCAAGCTGCTGAACTGAAATTTGGCACTGCTATGTTTTTGGGGATGGAGAATAAGCTGAAAATGTCAATTTCACCGTATCTCACAGAGGGCGCCACTTGCGCTGTTTTTTGATCACGCTTTTACGCGTAACTTTTTTGAGGTTATCTTTTTGGTCCTGCAGGTCCATCATTTTAGTGCATCTTTTCATTCTGCAAGAAAAAGGTACTCTTGTTTCATAACGATTAAATCAACCGTTTGCTTTGAAATTGCCAAAACGTTCTCCAAAACACCTGTGGATTCCAATATTCGAAACATAAAATTTTCACCTACTGCTTTCAAATGTTACAGATCAACTGTACATTCAAAATGATGAAAAAAATGCCAAATGGGCATTGGTCAAAACACCATTGGTTTTCTTGAAATAGAGTGTCCAAATTTTGTCAAATTCAATCCTTTCCATTTTGAAAGCGAATAATTTTTGGTACATTATTCATAGGGATTTTTTTCTCAGTTTAAATGGCACAGTTGATCTGTAACACTTGAAGGTGGTAGGTGAAAATTTTATGTTTCGAATATTGGAATCAACAGGTGTTTTGGAGAACGTTTTGGCAATTTCAAAGCAAACAGTTTATTTAATCGTTATGAAACAAGAGTACCTTTTTCTTGCAGAATGAAAAGATGCACTAAAATGATGGACCTGCAGGACCAAAAAGACAACCTCAAAAAAGTTACGCGTAAAAGCGTGATAAAAAAACAGCGCAAGTGGCGCCCTCTGTGAGATACGGTGAAATTGACATTTTCAGCTTATTCTCCATCCCCAAAAACATAGCAGTGCCAAATTTCAGTTCAGCAGCTTGATTCTTTCGGGAGATGTAGCCAAAATTCAATTTAAAAAAATAAACTTTAACGCCCTGTATCTCAAAAGTTAGGACGTTTACGAGACACGTTCATATGAAGTTTTTTTCTTACAATGGGCCAAAGAATTACCCCCTTCTGTATGTACATGATATTTAGGAACATCCTGTATATTTGTTTATTTTTAATGCCTATAAAATGTGAAACTATACAAACATAAAATTAATACATGTTCATATTACAGTACTGAGTTAATGGAGTAATACAATAAAAAAATATATCCCTTTTTTTGCGTAGGTAAGGGCTTTAAAGTCCCAAAGAGCTGGCTAGCTTGTTTTTTTCCTCGTTTTAATTAAACCAAAACTTAAAATTGAAATTCAAATTTTGGATTCTTGTCGACGTTGTCAGGAACCTATGCGAGGCGCATAATATTTTAATGTAGAGTTGCCAAAGGTCCGGACATTTATTTTCAGAGAAATCTCCAGCCAATGTGTCCGTAATATGTCCGGACATTTATCAGACATTTATAAAATAAGCTAAAAACATCACCATCCTATTGGATTTAAGTAGAGCTTTAAAACGATATATTATTTATATATATTATTTATATATGTTCTGAAAATTCTAAATAAAACTAATAAAAGAAAACACGTCATGCCTGTAGCATGTTTAAGATAAGTCTTCTTGCAGAATTTGCAAATTCCATATGTTTTATTGTTTTTTTGGACTTTTTGGAAGTAATTCCATATTATACCACTTCTTTTACCCATTAATAAAAGGAAATAAGAAAAAAAAACACACAGCAGATATATTATGGAGGAAAATCCTTCCAAAACGTGTTGTTATAAAAAATTTAAAAAAATTTGAGGTTAAGTTTCGCTTCTTCTATTTAAAATATTTTGAAATTTATTGGACACATTCGAGCATTTTTGAATGTGTCATGTCCATAAATGTCCGTGCTCGGACATTTATGTCCGGTCATAAATAAGTGTCCGGCAACACTATTTTAATGGTAAAAATACCGGGTAAAAAACCGTTGACGTTCCGATCTGTCGGCCCCACAGGTGCCCCACGAGGGCCCGATGTGCGACCTGCTGTGGTCGGACCCGGACGACCGCGGCGGCTGGGGCATCTCGCCGCGCGGCGCCGGCTACACCTTCGGCCAGGACATCTCCGAGACGTTCAACCACTCCAACGGGCTGTCGCTGGTGTCGCGCGCCCACCAGCTCGTCATGGAGGGGTACAACTGGTGCCACGACCGCAACGTTGTCACCATCTTCAGCGCGCCGAACTACTGCTACCGCTGCGGCAACCAGGCGGCCATCATGGAGCTCGACGACGCCCTCAAGTACTCATTGTAAGTGGACGGGCATTTCGGGGATTTTCATTTTCGGGGACAATCGGGGATTGAGGATACAATAAGATGTCAAGTATCCTAAAAAGGCGCGTATTCACTTGCAACAAATTCCTCCGAACGCGCAGAACGCGCCGCGCGCGCTGCGCGAAATTCTCTGGTGAGTACGCCGCGCCAAACGCGCACGGACGCGCAAAACATTTTCGGAGGCTTGTCGGTAAACCGGATTTGCACAAAGGGAATTAGTTGTTCGCTGGTGCGCATTGGGTACGGGTGTTTGTAGCGTTCGTTCTGTTCGCAGCGTTTGCCCTGTTCGCAGCGTTTGTTGTGTCAAAACATACAACTAAACACATCAACTTCTCACAATCTTCTGCAGCCATCCTCGTAGAATTCTGCAAGTGTATATGATATCCATACCCCGGAGCAGTGCCATATTTTTATGTTGTAAAAAAATACGTATTGTCCACGGTTTTCTTTTTTTCTCAGGTTTTTTCTTTTATCTTTTTTTTTATTGCTAGTTAAAGCATCGATAATCAAAAGAGCGCCGGCAGCCACTACTGCGTCCATCTCTCTGAAGAACGCGCGGACCATCACAATTACCACTACAAGGGCTTCCGGGAACGCGGCGAACACAGCGAACACTCCAAACAGCACGAACTTTGCGCTAAAATGTTTGTTGCATTCTGCGCAGCGCGCGCAACGTTTTCTGCGCGTTTGGAGCATTTTGTTGCAAGTGAATACGCGCCTTTAGACCGTCAGACAGTGACAGATTTTCCTTACTGATTTTCTCATTTATGCCTTGGAGAGGGTTGAAAGGTAAATCGATGCTGAGTCGGAAAGTAGTAATTTTAAGTTTGGCCCCCGGGGAAAACATATGGAAAATTCAATTTTTCAAAACAGAAAAAAAAAGGTACTAATTCTAACTTATGTCATGTTCACCGTATGATTTCTTATACTATTCCGACCTCGAAAACCCAAAGGCATAAGTGTAGCGTGTGGAAAAAGGGTTGAATTAAGGGTTTGGCAGATCACACAAAAAACAACTTGGTTTACTGACTCCGTCAGTTATGCTGTCAGTTATGCCGAAATGGTAAAAACTTATATCCTCATTAGCCCAAAAATTGATTGGCAGAAATGACGCATGGGGAAAAATGCACTTTTGGGTCGGAATTTTTTTTTTCCGTCAACTGATTTCTGCACTTATGCCTCTGAAACTATAGAAAGTTTTATTCCAATTCATTTTATCCATGACAAAATCAGTTGACGAAAAAAAAATCCGACCTATTTTCCGACCCAAAAGTGCATTTTTCCCCACGCGTCACTTCTGCCAATCAATTTTTGGGCTAGTGAGGATATAAGTTTTTACCATTTCGAACGGCATAACTGACGGAGTCAGTAAACCCAGTCATTTTTTTGTGTGATCTGCCAAACGCTTAATTCAACCCTTTTTCCACACGCTACACTTATGCCTTTGGGTTTTCGAGATCGGAATAGCATAAGAAATCATACGGTGAACATGGCATAAGTGAGAATTAGTACCTTTTTTTCTGTTTTGAAAATCGAATTTTCCATATGTTTTCCCCAGGGGCCAAACTTAAAATTACTATTTTCCGACTCGGCATCGATTTACCTTTCAACCCTCTCCAAGGCATAAATGAGAAAATCAGTAAAGAAAATCTGTCACTGACGGTCTACATTTTGTGGCCAAGTGTTTCCCCTTTTTCTAAATCAGAAAATGTCTTAACTTTGAAATAGGGTGCAAGCAGTTCATGTTTATTGGTTAAGGCTTAAAAATCATCTACCAACCTGAAGCCTGATATGTTTGATTCTATGACATGAATAATTTTTGAGGAAATCTGCCACAAATTCCTGAGCAAAATCAAAGATAAATTGGACTTAATTTTTGTTCTCAAAAACTATAAGTTGGTTATGACCTGGACCGACACTATATTAAAGACCCGAGCACGACGTCATATTTCATTGTTGTTTACGGACTGGGGTGGCGCCACTCGACGAAAAAAAATGGCGACTTATTATAGGTTATAGGGGGGTATTCTGTGGCTAGTGGTATGTCAGTTTCTGACGTTTAAAATGTCCCAAATTTTAAATATCCAGCTTTATTACGATTTAACTTCTTTTTAAGGTAACGAATTGTCTTTGCTATTAACATAGCTTTTATAGGTAGATTTGTTTGTGATAACTTGAAATTTCCATGTACATAAAGAAAATGGTATGCACACTGCACAGACCATTAGGTGAATTGCAGAAGAATAAACACCATTTTGGAATTATGAGATGATCTGATCAACCAGCTGAAGAAGCGAAAATTCTAGATATTATTTTGGTAGAGTATTTTGTAACATATGCAAGAATGAAAATAGAAAATTTTGTTTATAGCTCCAAAGCGAACCAATAGTCCTCCATATACAGTGTCTGCCAGAAAGTTGGATACAAATGGGAATTTTCTTTATTTGAAGTTTCTCAAAAAAAAATTTTTCTTGATAAAAGTTGGTGCTTGTGCTTAAACTCAAAATCCACCCGCAAAAATTTTGAAATTTCGATTCGTATACAGGGTAGGTTGAAAAATATGAAAATTCCTCAAGAGTAAAGTACCCTTATTTTTGGAACTACATAAGAGTGGCACTAAGAAAAGTTGTTTGTAATCTCAAGACAATGTCAAATATGAATTCACAGCCACCTACTCAAAATAAAAAAATATTCACACTTGCGCATTTTTTACTCATCACGCTGTATAATACATAATGTTAGATATGTATTTTGAGGCACATCTTCAAGGAGGACAGTACGATACCAATGATTTTTGTTTACATTTAACTAGCATCTTAAAAATACTTAATAAGTGAAAGTTCTGCAAAGTTTGTCGTTTTTTTGTATCCAGGTAAGATACTCCTACAATTTCAAACATAACATAGCATCTAATCTGTGGAACATAAAAATATTTTAATAGAGCAAAAATTTAAGAGTTATTTAATAAATGAGAATTCAACAATAAAAATTATACAGCGGGATGAATAAAAAATGCAAAAAGTGTGAATTTTTTTTCTTTTGAGTAGGTGGCTGTGAATTCATATTTGACATTGTCTTGAGATTCCAAACAACTTGTCTTAGTGCCACTCTGATGTAGTTCTAAAAATAGGGGTACTTTACTCTTGAGGAATTTTCTTATTTTTCAACCTACCCTGTATACGAATCGAAATTTCAAAATTTTTGCGGGTGGATTTTGAGTTTAAGCACAAGCACCAACTTTTATCAAGAATAATTTTTTTTGAGAAACTTCAAATAAAGAAAATTCCCCTTTGTATCCAACTTTCTGGCAGACTCTGTATAAACAGGAAACTGAAAAATCGAATGCGTTTTATGCTTACTTACACTACAACTAGCCCTGGACTTCATTTCAAACCAAAAGGTAACAAATACTCTTGCTTGCTTTTTAGACTCGCTTTTCTTAAGAAAATATATGGAAATATGCCATGTGAACTTTTCAAATTAGAGGGACATAACAAGAATATTTTATTTTATTTTGGATATTAAATTCGTTGTAATAGACATATTTGCATGTTTTTATTTTATAAAAGATTCTGCACTGCAACAATGGTGTTCTAACATTAAACCACCGTGTAAATTTGTTTCGTCGTGTGGCGCCAGTGGCGATCGCTTGAAACAACGCTATGCACAGGTCTTTAATATAGTGTTGCTCCAGGTATGACATTGGACCACATTAATGATGTAAACAAACTTAACCTTGTTTGCAGCTTACAATTCGACCCAGCACCCAGAAGAGGAGAGCCCCACGTCACGCGTCGGACTCCCGACTATTTCCTGTAATTTTTACGATTGTACTTGTCAAAAATCGCAATATCATAAAAACCTGCTTAGATTATTATCATATTTGTTAACAAATATATAAAAGAAACATCTTAGCGTCCAAAAGCAAGTGACCCTCCGGATATGTAAAGCATCTATGTCTAGACGGTCACAATGGATGGGTGTCAGTAAAACTTAAATAAATAAAACAAAGTGGATCATCTGCACTGGAGAGGGTTAGCGGTTTGCCAATTTATGCGACCAATACATAATGATAATGGTGTAGTTTATGCATGTACTAGTTATACTATTCAGTGTTTACTCCCCCTTGAAGCATTTTTTTTTCCGTTTGTACATGGATCGAGGGCACACAGCGCAAAGTGTTACTGTTATCTGCTGAAATTAACACGACCTATACCACTTCTGGCATTTACGGGCAACTTCGGAAAATATTTATTTTTACTTGTAGGTGTTTGTTGAATATTGTTATTTTTGTTGCTTTAGATATTTTTCAATACTTTTGTTAGTTTCGATATTTAAGACACTTTCGAAACTTTCCAAACTTTTGATACCAAAGTGGTGGATATTAACGATATTGCAAGTAATGTCCAAAAGTATGGAAACTATCCAAAGTATCGATTATAACGATAATACTGAAAGTATCAAAAGTGTTAATAGAACTATTAATATAACGAAAATAGCAATACTTTAGATAATGTGACTTGCGTGATCAAAGAAATGTTATTCTTTTCTTTGAAAGTATGTAATTTTGTTTGTCCCTCCCACTCATAGGTAAGTCGGCTTATAAATGGGAGTGGTTTACTTTTAAACACTCCTACCTTTGGAAGCTCCGCCCTTAATATATAATGTTGCCTAGTGGTTTAGGTTATATTAATGTATGATATTTGTGTACAAAATATATCGTCTCCAAAAGAATTGTATCGGTGTTGCCATTAACAAGACATTTATGTACAGGGTGTTTCTTTATTAGTGTTATTGTTTTCATAAAAAAAGTTATTGTAAATTATTGTAAAAACGCACCCTTACTTTTTTTTCACTTGAAAATTTCCTGTTTGGTTATTGAATGTATTATGCTTATCGTTCTTTTTATATAGGTATACAACTTGAAGTGAATTTGAAATTCCGCGAAAAAATAATTTGTACGAATTGAGACATGATGCAAGCGCAATCTCAGCTGCAGTTTTAAACATTTTTAAAGACTGTTCATTTTGATTTTCAGTGAATAAATTTATTTCTAACATTGAGTGAGTTTTTTATTATTCCCTACTATTACTATTCCTTACATATTCTTCAAATTTCTCAAAAGATTTCCTAAATCGAAAAATAGAATAATGGAAATGGATTTGGAAAAAAAATCAACAAACTTCGCTCTCGGGACTTTATCTCTGAAAATAAAAACCCAATTTGTACGAGTGGTTTTGCTAATGGGCAAAATAGTGCTTTAGAATAAAATAATTTAGAAAAATTTCCGGCATGAGTGGTATTTGTCGAGATTATTTCACGAACACGTAATAATTTCTGTATTAATTTTTTCTATTATAGGAAATGTATATGACACATTTATATACAGGTATTCCTATAAAAAGCTCAACTTTGCGATGCTCCTTTATTGCTTCTTCTAATAGCAGATTGTGGTGGTTCAAAAAAAACCCCAAACTTTCATATAATAGTTATTTATGTACCAAGGCACTGAAGTTCAACTTTTTATGACTTATGTGGAGTTTAGTTGCTGAGGCCTCTGGCCGAGGCAAATAAACCACGAGTCATAAAAAGAACTTCAGTGCCGAGGTACATATTATACTTTTTTTGAAATTGAAAAAAAAATGTTTTATTAGGGAAAAAAATAATAATAATAAGGGATCACCCGTCCACGAACCGACTACGCGCGGCGTTGCTTGACTTTACCGATCGCTCTACCTAGGACAAGTATAATGACGTACGGCACCTTCTGACAGAAAAACCAAACTGCTGCTTCTTGTGCAGCCTACACAACAAATCTATTGATATTCAGATTTACTAAAATATGTATACTGAAGGATTGCGATTCTATAGGAAACAATTTCGCAATGTGTACGAAAAGTTAAATGAGCCTTTATCGGCCGGGTTTTGAATATTTGGTCACTTTTGACGGGCGATTTCTCCGCGTCTGACGTTTGATGTTTACATCTCACCAAGGCCTACTTATTGAAAAAATCGTACAATAATGGGCTACATTATTGTACGATTTCTGTGCTTTAATGACGATTTTGGGACATTTTAATGCCGATTTCAAGAAAAATGTTTTTTAACTCGAAAAATATTTGCAAACAGGCTGTCCCAAATAAAGTGTTAAGTCCTATTATTTCCTTAGTTTTTGAGATAAAAAGTACAAATAGAAACCAGGATCGTGCAGTTTTTCCGGAGAATCCAAATCTAACAAAATTGACATACAGGGTGTTCTCGAAAAGTTAAGGCCAAAAAACTATTTTTGAAAAAATAAAAAATATTTATTGTTTGCATTTTTGATTTTAATGACCATGACAATATAGATTTGCTCATTTATAATTTGATAAGATTGTTAGATTTTGTAGATGCAAATGTCATGTCGCTTACCGTTTTAAAGATACTCGCCTATCTTTTTTTTGGTCGGCATAGGTATAATCACAGACATATATAGCTTCGCTAAGCTATATAGGTCTGTGGTATAATAAAGCGTCTTTTGCAGCTAATTGGATGAAAACAATTATTGCAGTTAGTGTGTTAAAAAGCAAAAATGAGATTATTTCATATACCGTCCTATACTTCATAGTTATAGCTGTAAAAGATGCTACTACCTTGTTCTGTGCAAATCTTAAGGGTTATCACAGAATAAAATAGCTATACACAGTACAGTGTCACCAATAAATAAGTCTGCACCATATGGGATTTTTTTAAAAATGGCTTTGGTTAAAATTTGATGTCGCGAACAGTTTTTGCTTCAAATTAGAGCAAAAATGACATTAATAACAGTTGTGGCCAAACGATCTTTGTTAGCTGTCAAATTTGACATTTGTTGCATAAGTGGCGGAAAGTGGCATTTCTAAATCGAACTTGAAAAAAAATATATTTGAAAAATATGTTTCCACTGCAATTCTATGTACGTGTGCAAAATTTCAAAAGCCTAGGATGAAGTTGTGGTTTTTAATATTTTTATCAAAAATATTTTTTACAAATCAAATTAAATTATTTGTGTAATACTTACCGTCACATGTCAGTTCCATGATAAATATTTTATTTACTTTCCATATTTCTAAAAACTAAAATTGCAACCATAAAAAATGTTGACAGGACGTCCCTGCTGCTGCAAAGTTCTAATTTTATCATTCTTTTGAAAAGACCCTATAAAATATTAAATGGTTGTATGATATAGGCAGTGTTTAGGTAGGTTTTATACGGAAACTGTCAAAAGAAGACATTGTTTTAATTAGACTTTAGTTTTCGCACCTTTTCTGAAAACATAATTTTTTGTTTTAATTGTTAAAACAGTTAAGTTGGCCATTGTAGACTAATTGCCAGTTTGCACATGTGGGTACATAAAATCGCAGTGCAAATATCTTTTTCAAATATATTTTTTTCAAATTTGATTTAGAAATTCCAGTTTCCGACACTTTTTGCAACAAATGTCAAATTTGACAGCTAACAGAGATCGCTTGGCCATAACTGTTAATGTCATTTTTGCTCTAATTTAAAGCAAAAACTGTTCCCGACATCAAATTTTAACCAAAACTTAAAAAAAAATACCACTAAAATATTTTCTTACTTCCAGTTAAAACGGAAGGGATATTCAAATTATAAATGAGCAGATTTTAATATTTTTGATCCTTAATATTAAAAATGCAATTGGTCTTATCTCAAAAACTAAGACATTATTGAACTTAACACATTATTTAAGACACCCTGTACACAGATAATCCTTTCCAGGAAGACGCCTTGTCAACATTTTGGTGAATTCGCTGGGTTTGTGGGACTATGTAAACTGTAAACAGATCTACATATTATCAGTGACTATAAATAGTCATTGATATATATTATATATATATATTAATTATATATTATTATATTTTTTAATTATATATTATTATATTTTTTAATTATATATTATTATATTATATATATATTAATATATATATATATATTGATATATATATATAGTGACTATAAATAGTCATTGATAATATTGGTATTATTATTATTATATCCTCAGTGAAAACCCTCCGGATAAGTCTAGTGGCTACAACTAGCATGGATATTGAAATGCCGAGAATCTAAAAAATTTGGAATTTTCATAATTTAACTCTAAGCTAAACAAGTCCGTTATTTTGCTAGCCATTTGGCGAAGTATACAGGGTGTTTCTTAATAACATGCTAATATTTAAGGGGGTGATTTTTCGGTCCATTTTGAGAAAAAAACATATGAAAATATTATGTCCGAAAAGTCTTAACTTTTGAACTACAGGGTGCTACAATTTTAAGAAAAAATTCTTTTTTTGATTATACTAGATATTTTTGTGAAATTTGGTACACGCCTTCTATGCATCAAGATGCATTTTATTACTTTTACCAGCGGCGTCTGTACGGGTTTCGAATTGAATAACTTAAAGAATGATATGTTACGGCACTGCTTCTTCTTAAGGTAAAAATTAGTTTTGAATGAGGTCTCTTGATCTTTTTTGTTTGACGTACGGTTTTTGCATAAAAAAATAAAATTCATTCATTTGCACGGCGCTAGACCACTTACGAGAACAATAATTTATTTGAACAATTTATTCAAGAAAATATTTTTTAAACGGTAAAATCATGAAATTGAAGTAATGTACATACATTTTGGAATGGTAACAGAAAATAACCCACAACGAAACAAATTAAATCAGATGTTGTTGTTTAGCACCCTGTGGGACATATATGTTCATATAAAGTTTTTTCTCATAATGGACCCCAAAATCACCTCCATAAATATTAGCATGTTATTATAAGAAATACCCTGTATTTTGATCATAAAAGTTACCGTTCTAGAAAAAATATATTGTGTATAGTCCAAAGCACGAAAGAAAACGTTTCTAAACAATGCGGGCAGCGTTGCGAGATTTCCTATACGAGTAGTCGTTATTTATTGGCGAATACAAGTTTTATCATATTAAAGCCGAATTTCTGAACTCTGTTTATAAAATAAAGCTCGCATACCGGGACCACTTACCCATTTTTGTTTATCATTTATTTTTAACGCGGTGTGATAAAACACCCATTATATTTTTTTCAACATCGTCGCGTCTACCATCGCCTTTGAAATACGGCATCACAGCACTTCTGCGAAGGAGTCGGCTGACAAAAGCAGTTAGCCAATGCGTTTTGTGCCTGTTTCTATAGTACGTAAAGTTAACTGCGTATTTGGTCTACCACACAGACCTCATTTTTTAGGCCGCTGGCAAGTTTTTTCTTTTTTTCCGCCGGCTCAGAGAGCTCAGTGACGTTTCGTATGTTCGGGAGTTAACGCGTGCAAAATGAGTAAACAGGGAAGAACGAAAATTTTGTATGTAAGTTGCGGATTTGTTTTTTTTTTAATGATTTTAGGACACATCGCATAACGAAAGGGACTCGTCCGCTTGCGCGCCGACCGTTAAAAATTAAAAACCGCACGCGCACGCCCCATACCGACGGCGGTTCTCCTGGAGCGCGACGCGAGAACGAGAACGAGACGCGGCGCAACCCGCCAAAAAACCCGCCCGTAAACAAAAGTTAATTAGCGTTCGGCCGGGCTAAAAATAGGGGGGCCGCCAGTGGTCGCGAATGCGCCTCCGCCGACCAGTCACGCCTCGACCGGCGACCGGCAGGTACCGCCGCGCACCTTCCCGCCGTGCCCGTCGCGTTCTTCCGCCACCGCCGCGCAGTGCGCGAATCCGCGCGTCTTCGGGTGCGCGACTATGCGCCGGGGTCGCGCGGTGGACGACGACCCCTCCGCCGCCGGTCGGCGCGGACCAGTGCCAAGCGAAGGATATTGATGTTCGCGGAACGATCGCAGCGATCGGATTACGGACGGTACTGCCGGAGGGATAGCGGCGGCGCATTTTTAAAAGTACGTATGCGACGAGGGGTTCGGGTTTTGGGCTTGGGCCGAGGCGAATAAAGGCGGCGTGCACTAGGTGTAGCGACCCGCGGTACTACCTTGACGCGCCGGAGCGTCGACGTGTTTTCAAAGCGTCCGGTACGTAGGAAGAGCTTTCTAGTGTGAGAAAAATGCGAGATGCCTATATACCTTGACAGGAATAAACAATATAATATAGGTACAGAGTATAACTACTTACCTACCATCTGTGGTAGAAACTTATGCCGAAAATGTTCTCAAAAGGTACATCTATACCTTCCTACCTTCAGTAGGTGTCATTAAAATATAACAAGCGATGAACGTTATTAGAGAACTGGTATTTCTTAGAAATATTTAAAAGATAGTACCGTCCAATGACGTCAAAACCTATAGACGTGGTGCCCCATTGTTGAAATGCCCTTTGTTTTGACTCCAAGATTAAATATATATCCCCATACTACTCTAAAAACATGCTACAAACAAAGCCAGAAAGTCAACCATCAACCAACTATACACCCGGTGATTCCCGGTTATAGTTCCTCCAGAATCACACTTAGATATCGCATGTTTTTTCTTGTTTGGGGGCGCCGGAAGCATCGGAACCTCACCTGAAGACTCGGGGGATGGTCTAACGACGCCAGCCTCAGAGCCCAGAGTCGAAATAAGTTCGCTAAGGCTCGACAAAAAGGGGCAATTTCTGACAATCTCGCGACATTTTCGGAATAATTTAATGGAGCGCTTAGATTGTGATTAGTTCTGGGCGTCAAGCGTTTATCAAAACGAACCTGTCTATAGGTTCTGACGTCAATGGTATCGTCCGTCATAGAAATTTCTACACCGGCCTTAGGTGGTGGATGGTATAGGTACTACGAAAATAATTTGTGAAATCCGAGGTGAAATCTATGGAAAGAATGGTCTTCTTCCTGCAATATTCTCATGGAAGGCACCTTCAGTACGCGTGCCATTGAAATATAAAAAGCGTTGGACGGAAGTAGACAAACTTGTCGCCAATTTCTTAGAAAATTTTAATAAGTACCGCCCGTGTGATAGAAAGGTTGTGGATGGTACCTACTACCTACTCCGAAAATAATTCTGAAAAGTATGAAAATATGTTCTTCTTTTTGCAGTGTTCGCATTGCATTTACGTTCAATTGTTGCCAAAAAAGCGTTGAACGCAAATAAAATATTCGAGAAAATATTAGACAACCATTTCTTAGGAATCCTTAAAAGATAGTACCGTCCGTGGTAGGACACTCTACACGTTATTGGTGATGGATGGTACTACCCCGAAAATAATATTGAAAATTATGAAAAGATAACTTATGTGTCTTTCTTCCTACAGTGCTCTTATCATGGAGGGTACCGTCAGTAGGTGCCATTGATTGAAATATAAAAAGCATTGAGTGAAAATAGAAAACTTGTCCACAGTTTTTCTGAAATCTTTAAAGGCTACTACCAAAGTTTGCAGAATAAAAATATATTCTGCACGGGCGTAGCCAAGGGGGGGGTTTCGGGGGTTCAAACCCCCCCCCCCCCGAAATAAGCAAAATATTACCTAATATTATACCGAAAAAATACGAGGAGTGAAGAGTTAAATTATTATTACGTTTGAATATATGTAGTAATAGTAGCGCCTAGCGCCATCTTTTGACGAGAGGCAGACGCAGTTGCAGCCGAACTATTTTGTATTGTAGGGACACTTTGCGTTGTTTCTCGATTATTCGCCACGCCCCTCGGCCGAAATGAGCGGAACTTTGTGGAAGTTCGTGGAAGTTTCTGGACGGCTACTGGGCTGCTATATAAGCGGCGCGTGACCGCGCTTACGGCAGTATTGTTCCATGCGAACTCGAAGCGAATAAAAGTGAAAAGTGTTGAACGAATAGTGAAGAAAATTAAGTGTACCGTGTAAGTGAGTAATTATTTTAGTGCACTGTTATTCGATGACCTTGTTAAGGATAGATACGTGAATCATTATTACTTTCGAAAAATGGAGAGGAAAAAAGGAAGGGTGATAAACCTAAAGGTATGGACTACTGGAAAAAGTGGTGTAGTCAAGGTCAAGGGGTTTCTAATAAAGAAACTAATTTGGATTTAGCTATCAAAGCTTCAGCTACCTTGCATGCTGATAAGAAGACTGCCTACCCCGAAATCTAGTTTGGAATGCCTAGATATGTGCGATAAAAACCTTTATCCTAATATTTACACATTACTACAAATCTTCGCTACCATTCCTGTATCCACTGCTACTCCAGAAAGGCCTTTCTCGAGCCTAAGGAGACTGAAAAACTATTTACGAAACACTACAAGTGAAAACAGACTTAATGGTTTGGCTCTAATGAACATTCACTATGGAACAGAAATTCATGCAGATGAAGTAGTGGATATATTTAAAAGAAAAAGCCGAAGATTTCTTCTTTAATGGATTTAGATTTAGCGCAGAGGAACGAAGTTAATTTATCCATTTCATTTAAAGTTAAGAACTTTATAAATATGTCGTAGTTTTTCGGATGAATATATAGATATTAAATTTCATGTAAGTATATTTTTGTTGTTTTATTTACTTCTCAAACTAACCCCCCCCCCAAAACTAAATCCTGGCTACGCCCGTGATATTCTGTAAACTTTAGTAGTACCGTCCGTAGTAGAATCTTATACACGTTATAATAACACAAAACCTAACAATAATTTATGATACCTAGTGCTGGGTTTACCTAATCCTAAAAAAATACAGTTTAAAAGGTTAAAAGTAGATTACCTAATTAAAATATACTTAGTACCGGTAGAAACTTCTACGCGTTATAGGTGATGGATGGTGCCTAGAAAAGGATTTTGAAAAGTAAAAGATGGCCTTCTTCCTACAGTGTTCTCCTAAAAGGTACCTTCAGTAGGTGTCATTGAAATATAAAACTTAATGGACGAAAGTAGAAAATTTGACAACAATTATTTCTTAGAAATCTTTAAAAGATAGTACCGTCCGTCACAGACATTTCTACACGTTATAGGTGGAGTATGGTAGGTAATACAAAAATAGTTTTTGAAAAATATGGAAAGGATAGTTTCCTCCTGCAGTATTCTCATGGAAAGCATCTTCAATACGTGTACCATTGAAATATAAAAAGCGTTGAACGAAAGTAAACTTGTCGACTGCCAATTTCTTAGAAAATTTTAAGGTATATAGTACCGCCCGTGTTGTAGAAACTTTTACATATTTTATGTTGTGGATGCTACCTACTCCGAAAATAATTCTGAAAAGTACGTACCCAGTAGATGAAAGTAGACGTAGACGCTACACGTTATTGGTGATGGATGATTCTCGGAAAATAATTTTGAAAAATATAAAAAGATAATATGTGCCTTTCTTCAGTGCTCTCATCGTGGAGGGTAGGTACCTTCAGTAGGTGCCATTGAAATATGAAAAGCGTTGAGTGAAATTAGAAAAATTGTCAACAGTTTCTTTGAAATTTTTAAAGGATATACTGTCCGCAATAGAAACTTATACATGTTATAATAACACAAAAACATAACCATAATTTAGGATACCTACTGCTGCCAATCTTAAAAAAATACAGTTTAAAATATAGTACCATACTTGGTAGAAACTTCTATGCCTCGTTCTATGCGTTATAGGTAATGATGGTACCCCGAAAAGGATTTAAAAAGTGTTCAATGAAAGTAAAAAATTGTACAGCAATTTCTTAAGTAGTAAAAGATGTGTCTTCATTCCTACATTGTTCTCATGCAGCGTACTTACTTGAGCATCAAATAAAAGCAGGAAACTTGACAACAATTTCTTTGAAATCTTTAAAATACAGTACCGTCCGTAGTTGAAGCTCTAACAATTATAGTAGCAGCTTGTAACATAAAAACATATTTTAATGTGAAACTGTGACTTGATTTTTAGTAAAATAATATTCGACACTCGCACTTTATTCTAAATATAGTAGTACAGTTCAGGGTACTATATTCAAGTATCTAATCCCAAGCAGCTTCTAGTTTTAGCGCCTTTCAACTTGAAATAATCGATTAAAAAATATTTTATTATTTAGTAGCACTTTGCTTCTATGCTACCTTTAATTCCAATCGGTTGTATCATGTTTCGTACTGCTCCAAATCAGTACCAGCGCGGAACATCCAAGAAAGAGTACCACCATAGAAGAAGTAGTAGATTCTTCTAAGGTACCACCTCGATTGTGCTGCCACCGTCGAAAATATTACAGTGGACGACGATCATCCCTTCACCGATCTGAGAACTGTACTATAGTGTCTATAGTGAAGAATATCGATGTTCGTGAAACAGGGGGAAATCGCAACGAACGGATTACGATTACAGACAGTACCTTCCAGGAGAATGCAGCGACGCATTTTTAAAACTTCGCATACCGAGCTGAGAAATTCAGGTTTGAGTAGAGGCGAGGGTAGAAGGAGACGTAAATAAAAGCAGGATGTTGAGCTGGTTTGGGTTGCGGCCGGTACTATCGAAAGCTTCTGAACGTCGTAATAAATAGAGATAGACCGAGAAACGTAGAAAGGATTTTATCAATCAAAACAACTAGAAGATTTAATAACTACACTCTATTCAAACTAAATGCAAGTGGCGCGTAAACATTTACACGATTGAAGCACGTGCACAATTCTGAGGGCTAATACGAAGCAGGGCCGCATTAAGAACGATCTCTGTGAATTTTATAATAAAAAATATTAAAATAATATGACCCAGTATTAAGAACTTTAAAAACAAACTTTTATGGCACACCTAGTCATTCACATACCTGCAAATTTCTACTATTAATACAAATCGAAGCTCCAACAATTAATACACAGCGAAAGAATTATATCGGAAAAAATAAAGGCCCACTTGCAACTCGATACACCTCTGTAAGAAACACCGACTCGCTGCACTCGCCCGCCGGCTAGCCAATAGCAAGCCGATCACGTGCGTATCACGCTTTAGCCATGCAACAACTTGTGTTTATGTTTCATTTGCGTTACTTTGAATAGAGTATAGTATTTTTATAGACACAAACCTTAACACCGCACCCACCGCAGTGCAAAACTTCTCTGGGTTCTAGAATTCTCCCGCAATAATATTTGTAACCAATTGCTGGAGATAATTGTTTGGAGCTTTTATAGACGCGTCAAGCAAATACATAAAGTTGAACGCACCTTTCGAATGTCTTCAGACCCGTCGCAGCAAATTTATCGTTACTTCTATATCTTCCCGGCCTAAGTTGGAACGAATTAGAATGTTTCTACTGCCGTTCTTTTCGTTTTCCCGCACACAGCAAGTACCAACAGTAGTTAACAAACCGATTTGAATTTCAAATACCCCCTTTTGATAGGTGCACCAGTGTACACGCTTAGAAGATTACATATTGCATACCTCACTTCAGGAAAAAAAATGATGCTGGCGAACAATAATTTATAGTGGAATTTATAACATCTCTCGAGGAAACTGGTCTGAGGCTGGGACATAAATTGGCCTTCTCCGAGTAACGTAACAGTTAACTTAGATCGTAGATTTATAATATTTGACACTGCTGGTGTATTTTTAAGGAAAAAGTGGCCTTTACATTTAATATATCATTAGCTGGAAGGGGAGAACGCTTTTGAAGCCAATTAAAGTTCGTTAGAACGGGGAACCAATGCGCGGTGGCATGCGGGAAATTTAAAATGCGCCGTCTGTCATCTGTTTTTGCCGGGGTTTAACTAGGTGTGCGCTGGAGATGGACATTCGTCTTCCTTTGATGGTCTTGGATGGCTTATGGCATTTCGAAATGTTTACGCGGTGCCTGTCCAGACGCTACACATCTAGAATAATAAATTCTAATAGCTTCATGTCGGCCGGGCAACGCTTCCTCCGGGGTTTCCTCTTCGGATGATTTCCTTTCGACGCTAAATAATTATTTCCTTATTTATTACTGGACGGGATCACTTCTTCACTAGTTGCACTTCCATATAAACTCGAGAACAAAAAGGACGATAAAAAGAGCATGGTAAATGTGGTTAAAATAAAGAACATACCCACTGGGCCATGCGATAAAGCACTGTTTAGTAGTATAGGCAGTTAGTAGTAATGTAAATTAGTTGGTTGATGGACTGCTCTGGATTTGATATGATATGCTGGTAATAATAATAAAGGTTTCTCCTCCACTCTTCTCAAATTATTAGGTACTTTCAGATGTTTACACTTCTGGTGAAGTCGCCAGTTTGAATTGAATAAAATCGTTTACCATCTTCCCACTTACTGACTCGCCCGTTGCACTATTTGATAGTTTTAAGTTTCAACAATAATTCTGGAAGCACATTTCATAAATTTCTATCCAACAAATATTAATTGCGCAGAATCTTTTTAAATATGGCCGAAACTTTTTGCCATTAATAGGTTAGGGTTCCTAGGTTGGGAGTGTTGGGACAATAAAACCATTAGTATTCGCCGATATTGGGCATTATACACAATTTCCTATCTTTTACTTCCGCAAGAATTTTAGATTTTCAATAAAACAGCTCATCGAGTTCAAGATGGCGGCTGGGGGTCAAATAAAGCTTGGTTGGTAAAGCAGTTTGTATGAATTTTGCATAGTTTTGATCTTTAAATAAACAATACAAGGAAGGAGTCAAAGCTCTATGTGTATTATAAAATAGGTGAGACGGAAATCGCCTTGTGTAGTAACCAAGTTTTTACACAATATTTTGTTATCTGACACGGGATAGGTGTCAGCAGGATACAACAAAAGAGAGATATGATATTTAGCCGCCTCAATTTCGTTCCCTTCTGCGCAATTACGTCACGCGGTAAGTTCCCGCCCACTTATGACATGCAAAGTATTACAGTATGTCCACTGATTGAGTTTACAAAGGGACAAATGGACCAAAGAGTAATTAACAGTAATTTTACAACGCAAACTTCCGCAAATTGGCTGAAAATGCAGAGAACACACTAAATGACACTCCGACGTTTTTGACGTTTCGGTTGTTTATAACCAGATGATACAACTTGTACCATTGTTTATAACCGCGTGACGCGCCAATATGGCGTCCAACCTGCGCAATATCATATCTCTCTTTTGTTGTATCATGGGTGTCAGTATGTGGTACTTAGATTAGATACTTTTTCGAGTTATTATGCTTAGCTGTGCGGCTTGTGGCACTTCCCTGACCGTCAAAACTTATAATAGTCGATCATAAGTAATTTTGTAATTTAAATTAACTTTTGAAGCCATACACCAAAGTGGCATGGGCGTTTGTGTAGCTACCAAGGAATAAAGAACCCCAGGAAGGAACCGTTTCCGTTTTTACAGTGGCGCGCCCCTTTGAGTTGTTTCGACAACGCAGAAACCCTAATTTTTCACGAAATCAGTAACTACAATACATGGGGTATAGGTGGGTACTAGCCCGCTTCAAATCCAAAATAAGTGAGGTTAGATTTTGTATTTTTTTAAGTTGTATAGCATAAAATCTAATAACATTTTACCTGGCAAAAATTTAGTACGAACATTTCTGTCTTAATTTGAATCATAAGATCTTATAAGCAATGTTTTGTTTTATAGGTTATGAAAACCTTGAGGAAAATAATAATTCCAGTGCATATGCTTTTAAGATCTTATGATTCAAATTAAGACAGAAATGTTTGTACTAAATTTTTGCCAGGTAAAATGTTATTAGATTTTATCAGGGCCGTATATAAGGGGGGGGGGGTTATGGAGGGTTCAAACCCCCCCCCCCATGATGGTATATATAAAATTAATTAACACGCCCGGCACCCGCCGAATTGGAAAAATAAATAATCGTGCTGGTCAATTGTACTGCTTGGACGATTGTAACATGTAACATGCCATCAAGGTCAAGCGTTTGCATTTGGCAATATATATTTGAGGATAATGCTCAAAAAGTTACCCTTTTTTAAACCTAAACCCCTCTCATGGAAAACCCCTAGCTACGGCCCTGGATTTTATGCTATACAACTTACAAACATACGAAATCTAACCCCACTTTCTCTGTGGGCAACCTTAATCGAAATTACTACTTTTTAGTGGTGAAGCACTTTGACAGATCTAATGAGATTGTTTATATTTTTCTTTAAATGGCGGGATGGTGCTTAGAGCTATTTATTCTGCGCTATTACTATTTACCTACTAGTTCTTTTATAAACAAAATTGATACGTAAATTAACACAATTTTCAGCTTTCTAGTCTTTCTGCTGATACATATCATATTTAGTTTCGGTCCTTTCTCCTTTTATCTAAACTGGTACTGCTGAAAGACCATGTGGTGCATAATTTCTGAAGAAAGATATAGGTATTGACACCATTCCGTTTCTTCATGATGTAAATGCCTGTCCAAAAAAGGCCAGAGAATAAATTTGAAATTAATTAGAGGGTATATCTTTAGGAATTAGAAAAATAAGATATCTTTGGAATGCGTAAGTATAATGGAACTTAGAGATTGAGTAATGCCTTTTTTTATTAGAATAGAGTATCTGAATTAAATTGTCTACTTACGAAACCGTACAAAATATAGTGCATAGGAACACCATGCTTTTTTGTTTTGTTTTAATTTAATCCTCACTATTTTTAAACCTCCAATGCCAAACAATCATCAATACATCAGTCTTTAATGAGACGGTAATACGGAAGTGCTAACGTAGATACATCGTCAAAGCCCAAGATGTAGGAAGTGTTAATTAGCTAACAGTACACCTGAATCGTCAAGATAAAATCGTTGCGAGTTTAGGTAAAGATCAGATGCTATCACAATGCCTTGGAAATCAAGCGCATCAAGGTTTCATCATAAAAGTCCTGAAGAATTGTTTTATTAGCGTTTTCCACTAAGAGGTAGCATGTTGTTATGCTATGGTAGAGGCACAGTATAATGTAACCACAGTAGCTCCAGTTGGCCGCGGCATTTGGATCTTATATCGCGTCGGTCGTCCAGGTGTTACGGAGCTACCCAGGGACCCCAGAGACAACAATGGTTCCAATCTATCTAATCTCCCATCGAAACTTAACTACGCCATACTTCAAAACTTTTTATATTTTAATTTCCCCGGTCTTTCTCTTCGTTTTTTTGCCGTTTCCACTCGAGAACTCGAACGTAATTACAGGTCCACGGCCTGCCTGGGGCGTCTCGAACGAGATACGGCTTTGGAGGCCGTATCGGCGGGTACTACTCTGACCGCACATGGTACCGTCCTCGATTTGTTTATGGACAGACACCACGGCCCGTTGGTCTTTTTGCGGAGATCCGATTTCTTTCAGGAATTGCCCTCCCATTCAGGATATAGATCGAGATTGATGCGACTTGGCAGGGGAGGAAATTGCTAGATCGATGATGAATATAGAAAGTGATTTGATATCAGATGTACGTGATAATAGACATAAAGTGGTAGGTACTTGCTTCACTTTGAACTGTTTCTGTTTCTGGATCAGAAGACCATTAATGCTGCTTCAGCAGGCTTTGTACAGAGTTAGTATATTGCCTCTGAAGCAACAAGCAACACATATTTGTACTTGATTTCTGTTGTAGATCTACATATATTTAATTAAATTACTTTAACATCAAGTAGCCATTTAAACTTTCCCTTTAACCTTTAAACTTTGATCTAACGAGTATTCTTCTTACTTTGTTGATATTGAGTGTGAAGTAATCCAACAGCGAATAGTAGGTAAGTATAATAAGTATGATGAGATGGCTATTTTTAATAAGTAAATTTTCTTCGCTTACAATAATTAAAATTTCATAATATTTATTTAGTACGCGGTATTGGCGTAGGTACTATTAAAAACTCAGTAGAAAATATCTGTTGGAAATAAATGTTGCCTTTTATTATGTAGGTAGTCCCGGTTGGTTTAAAAAATAGTAGGCAAATAAATTTAAAGTAAAAATTAAGAAATGAGAAAAAAATTTGTTGAAATATATATGCATATATGCTTATGCATTTATGCTTATTGAATATATACATTTTTCTTTTATTTCGTCGTCTAAGAAAGAAGTTTAAAGTATCATTGTATTGTTTTGAATAACTTCTATTACAAATGTATCAAGGGTCTGAACAACCTATACCCATGATACTATATATAATATAATAATTGTAAGGATATGATCACTTGCTGTCGTCACCGCGTGACAAAAATGTATGTGGACAATCAAAGTTCCCATGGCTTTTCTAAACTATTAAAAACTGTGGGTTTTGAGGTTCGAAAATATGAAAAAAAGCTCAAGAGTAAAGTAGGCTTATTTTTAATTTTAGAAAAAACATGTAATATTATGGCAAGTTGTTGAGAATTAAAAGGTAAGCAAAAAAAAAGTTTCAAGTTTATCTTTTATAACACACTTTTTCGGCAAATATTATAATTTACCCCGTATATAAAAAATAATTTGTTTGAACAGTAGATATGGCTCCTGTAAAATAAAAACGAAAAATACTTATTTTTGAAAACTTTCTGCCGGTCGCTGTATACACCTACTTACTTATTTAGATAGAGGTTATGTTTGTAGAATCACATCGCCATCGTCTATTCGTCGTTTGATTGTCTAGTACAGGAGAAACGGCATTGCAATGTTGCCGGTGCTCGTTTGCAATAATTGGTGGAACAAAAGCAAATTTTACTTTTCTATTCAAATGTCTCCAACGTTAACTGATATAATTGCACACAAAAATGTTGTCACATAAGTACTTTATTACGAATGTGTCTCTTCATTGTCTCCTCTATAGCAGTATTGAACACTCCTTGGCTAAATGTGGTTTCATGGGGCATCTTAAGTCGGGGGTTACAATTTTGAAATTTCAACTTTACTTGCAACTTTAACCGCAGAATAAGGTTATGTCTCTCAGAACACTTCAGTGGTATCGCCATGTTGCCAAATTGGCTTTTTAAGACACTTGTGACGTCATAAGTGCTTTGCCGCCAAATTTCGAAGAAAGTCTATACAAACTTGCTAATTGCGTAAATATTATTTTATCGAGTTTGTAAAATTTCGTCAAGTTCGTTATTATTTGTGAACTCATTAGAGCTTGTCCGTAATCTGCATTCACAAGTGACACAAAAGAACTATGATTTGCTACACATTGTTTGTCCCTCGAACTTGGCATTGCCATTGTATGTTAAAACAACAGTAAATTGCAAATCCGGATAAACAAAAACAAATTGTGGGACGCGATGTGTCGAGAATGCGATTGTTGTGATCCTTCCCGGTTCATTATGTATATTATGAGTACAGATGGTGCTTTGGCCTCCAACACATACGAGTGAGTAAGTATCTACCTACACGGGCGTAGCCAAGGGGGGGGTTTCGGGGGTTCAAACCCCCCCCGAAATAAGCAAAATATTACCTAATATTATACCGAAAAAATACGAGGAGTGAAGAGTTAAATTATTATTACGTTTGAATATATGTAGTAATAGTAGCGCCTAGCGCCATCTTTTGACGAGAGGCAGACGCAGTTGCAGCCGAACTATTTTGTATTGTAGGGACACTTTGCGTTGTTTCTCGATTATTCGCCACGCCCCTCGGTCGAAATGAGCGGAACTTTGTGGAAGTTCGTGGAAGTTTCTGGACGGCTACTGGGCTGCTATATAAGCGGCGCCGCGGCGCGTGACCGCGCTTACGGCAGTATTGTTCCATGCGAACTCGAAGCGAATAAAAGTGAAAAGTGGTGAACGAATAGTGAAGAGAATTAAGTGTACCGTGTAAGTGAGTAATTTTAGTGCGCTGTTATTCGATGACCTTGTTAAGGATAGATACGTGAATCATTATTACTGTCGAAAAATGGAGGGGAAAAAAAGGAAGGGTGATAAACTTAAAGGTATGGACTACTGGAAAAAGTGGTGTAGTCAAGGTCAAGGGGTTTCTAATAAAGTAACAAATTTGGATTTAGCTATCAAAGCTTCAGCTTCCTTGCATGCTGATAAGAAGACTGCCTACCCCGAAATCTAGTTTGGAATGCCTAGATATGTGCGATAAAAACCTTTATCCTAATATTTACACATTACTACAAATCTTGGCTACCATTCCTGTATCCACTGCTACCCCAGAAAGGTCTTTCTCGAGCCTAAGGAGACTGAAAAACTATTTACGAAACACTACAAGTGAAAACAGACTTAATGGTTTGGCTCTAATGAACATTCACTATGGAACAGAAATTCATGCAGATGAAGTAGTGGATATATTTAAAAGAAAAAGCCGAAGATTTCTTCTTTAATGGTTTTAGATTTAGCGCAGAGGAACGAAATTAATTTATCCATTTCATTTAAAGTGAAGAACTTTATAAATATGTCGTAGTTTTTCGGATGAATATATAGATATTAAATTTCATGTAAGTATATTTTTGTTGTTTTATTTACTTCTCAAACTAAACCCCCCCAAAACTAAATCCTGGCTACGCCCGTGTCTACCTACACCTACCTACCCTACCTTTATTGGTTTGATGCCACGAGCAAAAACATAATATATAGATATATTTCGTATAACTAAACTGAAAAAAACTATATGATTGGCAGGTTATTGTACAAATATTTTCGGTGCGGCCTCTAGAAATCTTGCGGGCATACGCAGACGTGCACATCTTATTATGGGAAGAATGGTTCCCATTATAAGCCAATTTTACGGTTTACAAATTAACGAATGCTTAGGAGCTTCCATGGTTTAATCTGCTAGTTTCGGGCTATAACAGTAATTTACATAGCCTAAATTGGTCTGTGCGAAAGAGAACAAACTGAAACAAGGTGTGATTTTAATTGAATAGTTTGTCGAGTCTTAATTTGAAAAAGGTACAGGGTGTCCAGATTTGGTTGTATATCTCGGTTATTTTTAGAGATAGGGAGTTGCGGTTTTCGCGAACCGTTGCTACATTTTTGTGAAACGAAAGATGCCGTAAACAGATTTTTCATAGCCACCTTCGTTTTTAAGATACAGGGCGAAATTGAAAATTTGCGCTTTTGGGGCATACTTCGTATCTTAGAAACGGCTAATGATATTGAAATGGCAAAAACTGTATCTTATAGACATTTTCACATAGAATTCAGTGCCTTATTCAGTTTTTTTTACAAAAATATATAACACTCTAAGGCTCTAAAAATAACCGAGATACCCCGCATTTACAACCAAATCTGGACACCCTGTACAGGTGCTAACGGGTGCTAAATGCTGAAATACTGCTGAAGCAAACATCGGTTGCTACTCATGTAAAATTTCAAATAGAATGTGAAAAATCAAAGTGGGCAGTTCAAATTCAGCACTGGAACATAATATTTTAATCTTGAACGGGAAAGGCATTTTTTTCTACAAAAAACAAACTTGGAGTTTTCCATTTGAGTTTAAAGGACATTTGAACTGAAGCGGTTAGAGATACGACCTTCTAACTTGTTTGTACATAAAACCCCAAAACATATTTTAATAATTTTCCTGATTTTCCACTATTAAAAATTCATCGCTCCAACCATGCTAAAGACTCTAGGTATACCGTCACTTCCACTTTCCATTATTCTTTAGTGTCCCCGGTATTCTACTCCATAATAACCCATAATTTGCATTATTTCCCATACAATGGCCCATTGTATGAATAATTATCATGATCGGACAAATTCCTTCACGCCTCTGTGCCTAGTGGTCGCATGGGCTTATACGGGTTCTACAGCCAGGCGCCAAAAAACACCTTCTGTGTCCATTTCCGACGAGGTCTCATAAAATTTTATGGAATTGGCTTTCCGCAAAAAACGGCCGCATTTACATGTATTATGGGGTTGGGCATGCTGAGAGAATTAGCCGCCCAACCAAGCCGAAAGCGGTATGGAAGCAGATTGGCGATTATAAATAAGCCTTTTCCTATACTTAGGGTATTAGATTAGAACCTACTGGCGGTAATGGTGCAGCTTCTATTTATAGGAGTACACTGCTTTTTTGTGTGTTCTTCACTCTGCAATAATTATTATAGTCAGTGACTATAGCTATAGTCACTGTTATAGTTCGAATCTGAAAAGCTGCTATTGACGGACAAGTATATGTGGGAACTGTGAACATAGTTGAGAGAAGAGCTGAAAAGAAGAAAAAAAAGGACTTGGGTATATGTTTCTTCTTACCGAAATAAATGCAAAATAGATAACGACTGATTATGCAGAGGTGCATAGCATATTTGGCTAAGAATTTTTAGATAAGCTGTAAACACCGTGTAAATTTTGGATTCTCGCGGTAAATGACAAAGCTTTTTTCTAGAAATATTTGTGAATGAGAATTGGCTTCTTCCCTATTTACAATAACCAAATATCCCTAGATAACAATCTAGAAAATGTCGCAGACCGAGGTAGTTCCTTGAGGCAATAAAATACGGTTCAATCAGGAAATTAGTGTTTATCTCAGTTATTCCAATTAGGAATTACGGCAGCTGTAAATAAAGGCCATAAATTTGCGCAATCGTATATTTTGTCAGGACTATTGCCAACCTTAAAAATAATGAGATATGCGCAGGTGTTGTTTTTGCCCCGCGCGGCGGATATTTCTCCGCAAAGCCGGCACATTCTTATAATATCTTCATTGCTTTCATTTCACCGACGCATCGTCAAGAATTTAATTGAACTTCTCTGTCTTCTTTCATATCCTCTTCTCTTATTTGCTTTTCGCACTTTTTTCTTGGGTTATTCTTGCTTGTTCTTGCTTTTCCTTGCTTTTCCTTGCTTTTCTTTGCTTTACCTTGCTTTTCTTTGTGTTTCTCTGCTTTTTCGCTTTGCTTCTCCTATCTTGTATATCGTATTTTCTTTTTAGTAGACATTTCCGCTATCCAAAAATCAAGTAAACACTATAGAAAATATTATCCGAATAAATAGAAACATAAAAATAAGAGTTTATCCATTTCATGTCATACGGATATACTCCCAAATGTAGACATAATTTATTACGGTCCGTAACCCCTATAAGGAGAAATCAAACAAATCGACTCCAACAATCGTTTAGTTTAATAGACACACGCACCTTAAATAGTAAATTTGGGACACGAGGTATAATATCACATAAGTTATCATTAAGTATATTCTGTTGGCTTGATTGTGCACGAACGGCTTCAATCATCAAGATGTCAGACTGGAGGCTGAAATACTCGTTTATCATCGGATTTCTCATTTAATAAAGATCAGATAACGAACTATTTTGTCGATCTCTTGATTTGTTGATACGTGAATATAAAAAGAAAAATGTGTTTTAAAGTTTTTACCTCATTTTTCAAGTAGCTAGCTACATAATAATGTACCGTCAAGTCGCCGCTAGACATCGAAAAAATTCCGGGAAAGCCGAATTTTTAGTAAGTTGCTACTGGTGGTTAGACAGGTGAAAACTCAAATTAACGTATCCCCACCCCAATTTTCAGGGGCGTGCGGTGACATTTTAAGTAAGGGAAGCAATGTTTAAAAACTTACCTATTTGTAATGTAATTCGATTCTTCGATCACTTTTTGCGAATTCGTCAATGACGTCATCATAAAAACGTCGATGCTCTAACATGTTAGGGAGAATTATATTCTCAATAGACAACAGCGATATCTGTGAAAGTCATTCATTCATTTTTGTGGTTAAATTTTTCATGGGGGGTTTTGCTCTTCCGTTTGTAATTAATTGAAGCTTATCCGCAAAGTTTAATGTTGAAAATCCCTTTATTATTAAGGGCATACACTACACATTCACACACACTCTTCTTACTTAATAATTGTCCAACTTTAATATTTTCCACGTCATTCCCGACAGCCGAAGTTGACGGTATTTGCATGTCCACGTCCGTATTATTGTCTTACATATCGCCCAAGATACGACGCGTGCGACGCACCGACGCAGATCAAAACCAACTAAACTATAACTACAAAGAACCTACTGCAACGATAGCTTCCACGCCCGCTTAAAACAGGCGTTCTCATTCGCGTCAGCCAGTGCGGTGGAGGTGGAAAGTTCAATAACCTCTCGACTATCGGACGCTACAGAAAAGCTAGCGGTCGGCATAGCTTACATTGTACTGTACTGTCGCTCGGTAGGATGGGCGCAGTCGGAGTCAACGCCGCATTTGCTATAGGCATAACATATTGTAGATTTGATATATTTATGATATATAAGATATTTTTTAGCGTTTTTGATATACCTAGGTAACTAAACTAATTGCTTCCTGTTTAAAAATTCAAAAATTACATTTTATCATTTTACATCGTTTTGGTTTAGGGGAAGCACTGCTTTCCTTGCTTCCATGGACTGCACGCCCCTGCCCTTGCCAAAAATATTGCAGAAAAAACGTTGGTAGATATTGCTGTAAAAAAACACCGGTTCGCTACAATTTTTTTTCTTATACTTTCTTCCCTCTAGCCAATAGGAAACGAGAGAAATCTAATAAGAGGCTACCTTAAAATTCTTGCGGATATGTTGATAATTATTAAAACAGAAAATACCTAATTTTCATTATCCTAAGCTCATGTTTTCTCAATATGTCGTAACCGTTAGAGCAATATATATTCATCCTTCTACCTCATATAACATGCAAGTTGCTAATTGCTTAATTTTTTCCGGAATGTTATTTTATAACGGTAGAAGCTTACTACCGGCGTCTAAAATTCAAAAACAAACGTCTAGAATCACCTGCATACATTATTTGTGTGACTCTTGAACCACGCTTATTATTATTCTTCAAACTTTTGAATAATTAAGAAATATTTTCTGAGACACTGAGATGTTGTAAACGCCCAGGTAACTACAACATGTTTCTGCTATTAATAAACACAAGTTTTCAGGAGCACCAGATTTTGTAACCAGTCAATTAGGTCATTGTCAAAATGTCGGCAGATTTATCGCTCAAACTATTCTTGTGGCCCATCCGACTGAAATTATTTATAATTAAGAACAGAAAGCCGGGTTTTATAGCAATAACCGAATTTATTTTAACATCTGCCGGCCAAAGGAACGGGAGGATGTCACCATTAAAAATAAGGCTCAAGCAGAATCGAATTAGCCCAGTTTAATGGGTATGTGGCGAGCGGGATTGTTTAAAAAAATAACTAACCGCTGGTTCTGTATGCTAAATAACCAGGTTAACTTATCTGGGTTACTTCTTGCTACTCTGTTTTCAGTTAATTTTAGCGTTTGCCTCAACCATGCGGAAAATGCGAGGTAATATCTCCCGTACAGTTAAGGTCAGCGGGAGGGGCAATTTTCTCGGTATGAATCAAATTGTTAGGATTATTTATAAACGACGAGTAGCCTACAGCAGCTTATTTCACCTTTGACATGACCTGGCTGTACCGGCGTGTAATAATAATACACGCAAAAGTCAAATTAACAACGAATGAGATTCGGAATTTATCATAATATAGAGGTTAGATGTAACCAGGGACTCTTTAAAGTAATCGGACCCAGCATTATACTTTCCAAAGTAAGGCCTATTCTTTCCTCGTTCTAATGGTATCAGTGATGCCAAGTATGCCATTTTATTGGAGAATCTATGAATATAACAGGTACTTTGATTGTTAGTAAACATGAATAATGGTTTCCATGATTTCTAAAAATTAGACTTGACAATGTTGTGTCTACAAGTGCAGAATATGGCAACTGTCAAATGAAACAAATTTATTTTATAGTTTAAATTGATTTCCAACAATTATTTCCCCGAATTTAAGTAATAACTATGGTAAGTTAGTAGTGCCGATTTTGCTTATTTAAGAATTTGTCGCTATTGCACCTTGTTACCACGTTCCTCAATCCATTTGTAATATGTATACTTGAACTTTCTTCCCTTGTTATATTCTGGTATCCAAGTTAAATCACAGATTTTCGGGATGGTATGTTAGGTCTAGTAGTTGTAATCATGTATTTTTTTTCGGTGTTCATTATAAAATTTTTGTAATTTTATTTCTCTCCCAAGGTACTTCAAAAACTCTTTAAAAAAGAACTGACTGAAGCTACCTGCTTAATCATTTAAAATTTACGAAATACGATTTTTGTTTTGAACTACCTACGTATACATAATGCCCACCTAATGGGAATTGTAGGATTACTAAAGGTGATACAGGAAAAATCTGGTTACAATTATTGGGACTACTAGAGAGGCGGCTACATTACCTTTATTTGACACATCTGAGTATCTAGAAGTTAGAAAACTTAAAAATTGTGACTTATGATAGGAAATATTTTGCCTCCTTTAGAATCTATGGCACTGGCATGTCACATAAAACCTGATGGCAGTTGGACAATGACATATAACATAACCTTGTACCAGCCCCCTTGTGGTCTCCTTGGAGTCGACAGAAAACAAAGTTCCCCTCAAGGCTTCACTTTTGTGACTGTGACATGCTGGGTCCCCTTATTTTAAAGAGTCCCTGAATGTAACAATGCCTGTATATTTTTCCTTCATCAGTCAAACTTCCACAAATGTTTTTTTCAAACCTCGAAAGCACATTATAAGTTAACAAAGTAAAATGCAGATTTATTCTTTTGTCTAGTACTTATATCAGTTCTCAAATTTGAAATGAAAAAAAAAAGGCATGTAGATATCATTATGCTTGTCAATCTTCATTGTTTGGTTGTTGACGAAAATGATTTGCATCCTCCATTTATATTAGTTATGATTGCTTTATTATTCTAATATATTAAGCAACTACAATAAAATTGCCATGACCCTATGGTTCAACCTATAAACTAAGTACCTATATAAAAAATTTGAAGGTTAAATTCACTCCCTGCATTTTGAGCTAATAAATCGCAGTTCTGCGTAGGTGTTCGTTTTATTATAACATAATTTTAATAAATTATAGGCAATAAAAATAATTCGTATAGGTATACCTTACGTTATAAATTTGTTTTCGTGCCATGATATAAAAATTGCTTCTTAAAATTCATCAATATTTTATAGGTAGGTACTTTGGGAAATGTTATTTATTCTTTGTCATTTTCACAATTGATATCCTCTTTGGATTAATGAAGATGTTGGTCCTTCTTACCTAAAAATCCAAGGAGATAGAGTAATTTGAAAGATAAACACAATATTATTGTGGCCAATACCTACTTAAATGTCTCTAAAACCGCCAATAGATATCTGTTTTGTAAATCGAGTTCTTCTCGTCTTATTTTTTATATATACATATTTGCCCACTTACGTCACAGATTGAACTAGACCGTTCATTGATCAGCTTTATGAATTATAGGAAAAATGTAGATATACAAAGCGATTCCGAAAATTCAAATCGTAAAAAATCCGTAAACAAATCATTTTATGTGTGTAGAACGCGTAGGTATACACAACAGATGCTTGTGTGCAATCAAAAATCTAATCAAAATATTTTCATGGTGAAATCACAGTCGGAACGGACTTGGTTTTGGGAAATGTTTAATGAACTTACCGATATGAATAGAAACAAATAATATTTACTACGAAAAAAGAAGATCGTATATTTCCCGAATAGCGGAAATCCGAAGAAATAACTGTCTTCATTATTGCTTCAGTGAAATGAAAATCACATAATAATGCCTGCTGTGTAAGTAAATAATACATAAATTAATTCTCTTGTGGCTGCCAACAAATTGCTTTTACCCAAAAAAAACCTACAAATTAGAGGTTTTAAAATTGTGTTCAATATTATTATGTTATGTATATTAACCTACTTTAATTCCTGTTAACCACGTCTTTCGAGCAAACTTGCAAGCTTTATGTTCAGCAGAAAAAATATCGAAACGAGAAAACTAATATAAAAAGCAATTTGTCGACAAAAGTCAAAATGAAAATTTCTGTGTTGAGAAGTCACTTACAATTTTTAAAAGTTACCTATGTTTCAAAGTGACAAAAGCAATAATGTTACAAATGCTAATAGAATCGTAGTTGCCAAAATCCGATTTATCCTTGTAAAACTTTCTAGAAAATATATCAGATCGTGGACTTCAAGTAGGTGTATAGGCTCTGGAAAATGTAAAATAAGTAGTATAGACACCACTGCCTTTCATCTGACAAGTTGCCTACTATGAGAAAATTGAAGACGTTTTTTTTGTGGTTTTTATTTTTTTAGTGCCTCGATAGTATGCGAACTTAAAACATAAAATTTATAATTCGAGAAGTTGCAATTATTTTTACGTTACACAAAAGTGTTAAAAACAATGATGGCTGATATATTATTTAGTTTTGAAAACTCCCGGTGATATATTTATTTATAATTCATCAGTGGGTGGACTATTGTTATCCTAAGTAGTTTGAAACGTTTTGGTTTCGTTTGTAATTTATTGTTCTCTTATCCTTGTAACATGTACAGTTTTAGCCAAACATTTCATAAATAAGCATTAGAACAATGATTTATTTAAGCCGCAGAGTTAAAAATCATGTTAACCGATAGGAACAGGAAAATCCTTTCATGACTATTTTCTCTACAATAATTTAAGATATTTGATAAATAGATTTGAACAACAAACATTATTTTTAAATGTGAACGTAATTCTTATAAATGAAATTGATGTAGCATAATCCTGACCTTCTCTTGCTATTTACTGTTGAACTAGTTATAAGATACTACAACAAAAGGAATAGTTATTTCTTATAAATAAACTTAAATATTTTATGCCGTAAAACGTTCATGCATCCGAACAATTTCTTCAAGGTCCTCACCGATGTTGTGTACACAGGTAAACACTCTGAGACCACTTTCAAAATTTAAAACCTGAAATATTTATCGAATGAAATTATAAGTTATGGCCTGAAGCCGCCACGAACGTTGGCCAAGAATAAACGATGCAAATTTCTACCAACAAGAGGACGTTTAAGAGAGTCGTCTCGCTGACCTAGTTCTTGGTTTGATTTTTCTCTTCTTGCATCTGTCATAGTGCCGAGTCGTGCTCGGTCGGCATTTGTTGGCCCACGTTCTATGTACTATAATATGTGGTCGTAAAATGAAATAACAGGATTCATATAGGTCATTTTATGTGTGCACATGGAAAAATATTGAGAATAGGAACTACCGCATCGAAGACATTTGTTATAATGGCCGTTGAAGTGGATTCATATACAAAATGGCATTACACAGTTTCAGATCGATTGTATCCCCCAGGGACTCTTTAAAGTAATGGGGACCCAGCATTATACTTTCCAAAGTGATGCCTATTCTTTCCTCATTCTAATGGTCTCAGTGATGCCAAGTATGCCATTTTCTATGAATATAACAGGTACTTTGATTGTTAGTAAAAATTAATAAAGGTTTCCATGATTTCTAAAAATTAGACTTGACAATTTTGTGTATACAAGTGCAGAATGTTGCAACTGTCAAATAATAGTTATTTATGTATCAAGGCACTGAAGTTCAACTTTTTATTACTCATGTGGATTTAGTTGCCGAGGCCTCTGCCCGAGGCAAATAAACCACATGAGTCATAAAAAGAACTTCAGTGCCGAGGTACATATTATATATTTTTTGAAATCTGAAAAAATGTTTTATTAGGCAAGAAAAGAATAGGGACCACCCGTCCATGAACCGACTACGCGCGGCGTTGCTTGACTTTGACGATCGCTCTACCTACATCAAGTATGACAAAGACACGGCCGCTTCGAACAGAAAACCAAACTGCCGCTTGTTGTGCAGCCTCCATAATAAATCTATTGATATTCAAACCTACTAAAACATTTATACTGATAGATTGGGCTGCTATAGGTAACAATTTCGCAATGTGTACGAATAGTTAAATGGGCCTTTATTGGCCGGGTTTTGAATACCTATTTGGTCACTTTTGACGAGCGATGGCTCCGCGTCTGACGTTTGATGTTTACATCTCGCCAAGGCCTACTTATTGAAAAATCGTACAAGAATGGGTTACTTCAGTGCCGATTTCTGAGCTTTTAATGACGATTTTGGGACACTTTACTGCCGATTTCAAGAAAAAGAAATTTATTTTATAGTTGAAATCGATTTCCAGCAATTATTTCCACGAATTTAAGTAATAAGTATGGTAAGTCAGTAGTGCCGATTTTGATTATTTAAGAATTTGTCGCTATAGCACCTTGTTACCAGGTTCCTCAATCCATTTGTAATATGTATACTTGAACTTTCTTCCCTTGTTGAATGTATCTACCCAAAGAACTTTAACGGATTTCGAGATGGACTAATAAGATTAGGTCTAGTAGTTCTAATGGTGTAGTTTTTCTCGGTGTTCTTTATAAAATTTATTTAATTTAATTTTTCTCCCAAGGTACCTCACAAACTTAAAATAAACCTGTAGTCGTAGATAAAAATTCTTTAAAAAAAGACGTGACTGAAGCTACCTGCTTAATAATATAAAATTTTCGAATTACGATTTGTTTTGATCTACCTACTTATACGTAATGCCCACGTAATGGGAATTGTAGGATTACTACAGGTGCTACAGGAAAAATCTGGTTGCAATTATTGGGACTACTACAGGCGGCCTCATTACCTTTAATTGACACATCTGAGTATCTGGAAGTTAGAAAAGTTAAAAATTGTGAATTATGATGGGAAATATTTTGCCTCCTTTAGAATCTATGGCACTGGCATGTCACATGAAACCTGATGGCAGTTGGACACTGACATATAACATAACCTTGTATCAGCCCCCCTTGTGGTCTCCTTGGAGTCAACAGAAAACAAACTTCCCCTCAAGGCTTCACTTTTCCTATGTGATAGACTGTGACATGCTGGGTCCCCTTATTTTAAAAAGTCCGTGGTATCCCCTCACCGCCAGGTAATACAATAGGTTCTAAGCTTCCATGCATAACTTCTGACATTTTGTATAAACATACCAACCACAATGTTTTAGTTTAGCACAAAAAAGGGCTTGTGATGATTTATTCTTTAAAATAGCACTATACGTTGTCGACAGTTAATTCTCTGACACAAATTCATTAATTAAGCTGCTCTACGTCCAATTTGAATATATAATTTTAGCTTTTATGGAAATCTTTAATTAATTGTTAATGCGTGTTATTAATTGCTGCTTTGACGAGGATGTTGGAATGCTTTGGAGGATAGAAGAAAATAACCGAAATTACCTGGCAACTATATGTATAGATTACATACATGGTTATGACGTTATGACATAATTATTCAAGTGAAATGGCCCCACAACTCATACAGGATGTGGCATAACGTTAAATTTCAAAATAGGAACATGCACTAGTAGGTACAGTTGCGGTAGATAGGTATGATGATATGTTTAATATGTAAATAAACGTTGATATATTATGCTTTTTTATTTTAAATAATCAAATTTGTCAGAAGTATACTTTCTCTAACACTGTTTAATTGATCTGAAAAATCTGCGCTGATAATGAATAGAAAATATAATTAAGTAGGTACAATTTTAATCTCTCTAGCCCTGATGAAGTTCTAAAACGAAGAACGAAAGCTTGGAATTTATAAAGAATGGTAAGCCCGGACCTAGGACCTAGGTGGGGGGCAAAGGCGAAGGTGCAAGTTGTGTAAATTCTGTGGTTCTATGGCATAGTTATTTCATTATTTATGATTGTAAGGACTGATAGTTACAAGGGGTGATTTGTTGTTTTCTGAGGTTGTCATACCAGTTACCAATAACACATTTAATAACACAGAGATGGACCTTAGGAGTTTAGGTATTCATTGTTTGTGCGGGCAATTTGCTGCCTCAAGATGCATAGAACCTGTTTGTAAGTAAAATTATATAATTGTATATACCTACCTTTCTTGAGGTAGGTAGCTATAGGTTTTCTGTGCTTGAAAGCATACGGTGAACTTGTATTATTCCCTTTTGGTTTACCAAATCCAAAGGACGAAAAGTGAACATCTGAGAGGGCTCCAAGCATACGCGCTTCGGGGAATCAAAATTTTAGCCTTAAACGAATATTAATGATCTATTCGATCGACATACCAGAATGATTTATTACCAGGCTCATGTGTAATTATCGTTTCCTAATTAACAACAATCTAATTTCTACTTTTCTTATAGTCGTTGCCTTTTTGATGTGCACGCCTCTTACGGGCCTAGAAAAACGAGTTTCTAATGTAGCCTGTATGGGTATCCTAATTTTTCCTGGAACTTAATTCCTGCATTGTGTTTTACTTTTTACTGAGCACAATACCCTCATCTGCGTCTAGCGGAATTTGCGTCCTTTGCGTCTTGCCTATAGCTACAGGGTGATTCACATTTAAGTGAACAAACTGTAACAGGCGATAGATCTTTAATAGTAAGCTTTAAGTAGGTAAGTTTATTTAAAAAAGTTATTTTATTTAAAGTAGAAAACACATTTTTTTCTACTTGGAGTCTTACTTATGGAGCAAATTTTGTAGTTAATTTCTCAGAAATACCTACCCTGAAATAATACAAAAAAAATTTCCATGAAACCATGTCACTTAAAGAGTCACCCTGTATATGGAAACCCAATGGTCTAAATGAACAGCTATTAAAAAACGCACTACACATTTTCTGTTTGCACAGTGACCTTTTGATAAACAAAGTGGAAACATAATAACGGAAAAGATATCCAGGTAGGTAGGAATTTTTTCTGTTCTTACTTTGTTTATTATCTTTGTCATTTTCAACCAACTTTTTAATTATTATCATTCACACCTGAATCCAAAAGAATTATTTATACAAAGAATAAGCGGGTGTTAAGAGGCAGGTAGAAAATATTGTTAAAGTCAACCTGTGTGACATGGTATTTACTAGCACCACGTGTAAAAATCAAAGTGGGTTCTAAATTCTGAAGGCCCAATATTTACTTTCCGCAACCGTATTTATTGAACTATGTTTTGGCTGCCTATGGAGATTAATTATTTTATATTCAACGTACAACTTTCCCTATAATTTCTCAGAAGAGAGTTTGAAAATATCCGGAGCGTACTGAGAAAAATCAATGTGATTAATTAAAGCCACGGTAATCCCGTACTCTAGAGCGTATACAAGCCGTACGAGTTGTGTTCCGGGTCATATTTCTTAAATAATTATTGCATACGTGATGTTTAATTTCGCCAGGTATGTTCCTCGCGTAATGAAGTCGTGGTGGATAATATAGTCTTCAAATTAAAAGCCATAAAGAGGCCGTGTATATTCCCCAAATTAAATCTGTGAGATATAAAAAAAATCGAACGATATTTTCTGTAGAAAAAAAATGCATGTGCGGCTGTGACGTGTCACTCGCCCTAGCCATTTTATAGCCGCGCCAAATTCGCTGTTTCTAGTTTCCATTGATTTCGGTAGATAAGAGTTTATATGTTTCTATATTTATAGACTTAGACCTATGGATTTTGGTTATAATTGGAAATTAGTGAACGCAACTATTTAGAAACGTGCTAATTTCGGTTTCTTAAGAAAGATAACGGATTGAAAATAATAAATACCTAATTATGTAAAATTTTATATTTCTACTTAAACGGTTTTTTAAAATTTGTTTGGATATTTTTCATTTTTGTGCTGGTAGCTTCAGTTTATTGCATTTTATACCCGAATACTGTGTATCGAATTTAAAGTTTATATCATACTATTCATATGTTTGCGAAAAAAATAAACAAAACAAATTCAACCGTATCAACAGGCTAGAAAACAAAAAATATAAAAAAATAAATTAAGGTTATATTTATGTTTAATATAAAGTTGAATGAGAACTTGGTATGTAAGGTGATACAATTCATCATACGATATCATTTATATTTATTTTCTTGTATAAATTATATCTTATGGTGAATTGTATCACCTTGTATACTAAGAGGAAGTTGAAATATATTTTTAATAATTACTAAAAATTTAACATAATAAAATAAAATTTCCCCTTTGACTATTGTCACATTGTTGACCGAAAGTTTAGTTTATTAAAAAGAAGTTATACCTAATAATAAATATATGATTGGCTGAAGAACCGTTACTTCCGGAAATTTGAATATTTTGTAGCCGTATACCTTAAATAGGAAAAAAATATCACAAGTGATGATGAGTATTCGCTTTTAAAATATGGATGAACTTTTAGAGTGTTTTAAGTTTAATGTAATTTGTTTACTGAATCAACAGGTTTTATACAAATTTGGACTATGGGGAAATGCAACCATATTTTACGGGCGAATACTCATGATCATTTGTGACATTTTTTTCCTATATAAGGTATACCCGCAAAGGTTCCGTATGTTTCTGGGGAAATAATATCGATGACGTCCCAGCGGCCATTTTCCCAAACATCAAAAAGCTCATTTTCTTATTGAGTTGCAAGTTGCAAGTGGACCTTTATTTTTTCCGATATAATTCTTTCGCTGTTTATTAATTGTTGGAGCTACGATATGTGTTAATAGTAGAAATTTGCAGGTAAGTGAATGACTAGGTGTGCCATAAACGTTTGTTTTTAAAATTCTTAATACTGGGGCATATTATTTTAATATTTTAGATTATAAAATTCATAGAGATCGTCCTTAATGTGGTCCTGCCTCCTATTAGCCCTCAGAATTGTTCACGTGCTTCCATCGTGTAAATGTTTACGCGCCACTTGCATTTCGTTTGAATAGAGTGTAGGTATACGTACATATTTATTAATTCTATTTGAATAATAGATCTTTTATATTATTCTTGAAGCTATGGGTATTTCAAAGTGTGATTAGAGAAAATAATGTATTCAAGATAAGTTCAGTTCAGAAAAATGTTATAATTTTTCAATGAGATGTCGTTTTGCTTTAGGTTGATATTATTAATTTTGAAAAGAATATATATATTTTTAAGAAAATTATTTTTTTTTATTTTGAAAATAGATTTTTCTGTGTGCATGTAGTAACGACACGCGTGGAGTCGGTTCAAAATTCGTTCTGCAAATGATCATATTTTTACAGTTACAGTGTCGTACGCATGAATGCATTAAATAATGGTGCCTCCTTTAAAACCACTGTATTCCACAAGAACAAAACAACAAAATCTTTAATATTAAATTAGCGGCACGCAGAGCATAGTGGAGTCCACGTGGAATTTCAATACCCCTCTCCAAACGTATGCACGTAGAACATAAATTGAAATGGCTTACCTAGGCCAGTTGTCCCGTCCTTTATTAAGAAACGTCTCGAATCATCTCCGCTCATGTCACAGTGCCCATTCCGCACAAGAGAGAATGCTGGTCTCAGTGGCGTATTCAGGGGGGGGGGGGCAAAGGGGACAATGCCCCCCCCCCAGAGCTGTCGAGATAAACGAGATTTGTAATATCAAAATTAATAATACCAAAAAGTATATACTCCTGGCCTAATCTCAAAATGCAGTGAACATCAAACATCTACAATTTGTTATTTGTTTCATCTTGTCTTCTCGAAATTAAAACCTGTGCAGTAGATTTGAGAACGCGCCGCCCTATATTATGCACACACTCCGTCGGTCGCAGCGCGTAACCGTAAATTAGGCAAAACAACCTACTAAACATATTTTGCACAATTACAGTGTGCCAGAAAGAACATTTTCAAAACTGAAAATTTTAAAAATTTATATTAGAAACAATATTGGCGAAAACCGAATGAATGGGTTAAAACTCCTTTATGTGTACTCTGAAATACCCATATCTCCAGAGGAGATGTTTGACGAGCTCAAGACCAAAAAAAGAATACTTGATTTTGTGATATAGATTTTACTGGTTCGAAGAAGAATTATTTAATAACTTAAAAATTAAAGAGAAAAATGGAAAATATGACGAAAAGTTCATATGAACATAGGTCCGCAGATGTTTGGTTTTCGAGATGCAGGGTGTTGAAATTGAAATTTTATTTTCGATTTTTTAAGTACCTAACTTTTTGAGACGACAAAATTTTCTTGCAAAAAAAAAAACAACAACAACAAGTTAATTAAACTGTCAAAAAATAAATGTGCTTGTTTATTTAAATTTTATTTTGAAATTAATTGCATACGAGTGTCGATATGCACCTGCATCCATGCAGAAATTTGAAAATTTCTCGAAAACGGTCACCTTTGGCGTTATTCACCAAGTCTACCTTTTTTGCTTAGAAAACGTTTGGGAAGAGGATACATTCACAAAATGTCGTAAAAGTTTACTGTGAAAAAAGTTAGGCAAATTAAATTAAATAATGATAGCGTACGCAGCGCCCTCTACGGATTGCACCAAAAATAATACCAAATTATGACTTCTCTTTCCAAAAAAAACCCCGGCTACCAAATTTTGCAAGAAAATTTTGTCGTCTCAAAAAGTTACTTAAAAAAATCGAAAATAAAATTTCAATTTCAACACCCTGAATCTCGGAAACCAAACATCTGCGGACCCACGTTCATATGAACTTTTCGTCATATTTTCCATTTTTCTTTTTCATTTTTCAAGTTGGTGCATTTATTTCCAGACACCCTGTATTTATCATTTTAGAAAATATGTTTTTGGCCTGTTTTTATTCATTAAAATTATCGACAGAGTTTTGTTATTTGTAACTGATTGCCCCCTCCCCCCCAGACGTTAATCCTGGATACGCCACTGGTGGTCTCTACAGTTTGTCCGCGTTTGGCTCGTGAACACTCGACAATCTATGAAGAGCCGTGAAAAATTCGTCATTATAGGAGTTGATTTTTTTAGATTGACCTAAGGGAAGATATACACCGATTACTGTAAGAAGTCCCGATTTTGTCAGATGACATTCTAGGAATTTTCTGTTTACCGTGGGTAGGTATAACATTGGTATATGTGTCTCAACCAGTTAATGACGTCACTCATTGAATTATGATGTAAAAAGTTACCCAAGTGATACGAAAAAAACAACATAATAAAATAAAAACCCTATTGCAATCACCATTATACTGCTACAAATAAAAATAACTATGACTACAACTCATTTTAATAATAATTTCAAACGTCATGGAAACACTTTAATTTTGTTATTTTGGTATAATCAGCTACTTGCGGCAGCGTCTATGGTGCGTGCTCAGGCAAATTTTATTTCGGTGTTGTGAAAGTGACAGTGAAGATTTTCCGGATCGTTCAAAAGGGTTCAAACTTTGGGCAGTGCAAGTATTCGCGGGTTTTGTACGTTTCGTAAGTTTTACCGTTATCTATGTTGTTCTTGTTCGTGTTATTAGTAATTATTCATTGTGCAAATGGGCTCATTACTGACCTGGACTTATGACCCGGTTGCATTTTTTGCTGCAATGGTGCCAACTTAGGATGGCGAAATTACCAGTTAGGCCAGGGAAAATGGAATTTGACCTAGACAAAATTATTAACTGCAATTTTGTTTTACCATATCAAAGTTATAAGTAAATACGTTGGTAGAAACCAAAAATTAAACATTTTGAAAAAACGGAACCTTGAGTTACCTCAAAAAACACCTATTTTTCGTTAGAAATTTCGAGCAAAAATGTTAACTGGATTTTTTTTAGACTCTTTAGGTAAAAACTTCCCTTGCTAACATATATTAAGAAATTAAACATTTTAAGAATATGGAAGTAAACTTAGATCGACAAAGAGAGATAAAAACTGGATAATTTTCTATTTCGGCAAAAGCAAAAATATTAACTACGTTTTTATTGCAGATGATCATTCCCTTTTACAAATAGAATGTAACTTATACAAAATTAAACATTTATCTGAGCCGCATGTACGTCAGCTGTCACTTCTCATTGGTATAGAATAGGCAAAAATATTAACTGTTTTTTTATTGTATTGAATCATATATAGCGAAATTAAACATTTATTTACGGTGCATATAGGTCAACTGTCACTTGTCATTTCTTTAGGAAAAGCAAAAATATTAACTGTTTTTTTTTGTTTAACTTTTTACAATATAACTATATTAAATCACATATAGCGAAATTAAACATTTATTTAGGGGGCATGTAGGTCATAACTGCCATTTGTCATTTGTATACTTACGTTACCAATTTTTGTTTAATTTCAAAAAATTTAACAAGACTTAGTATCCACTTACAAAGTTTAACAAAAATCAGCCAGTTAATAATTTTGCTCTCAAAGACAGCTTAAAATTTCTTTAAAATGCGATTTCCGGCGAAACAATATGTTTAATTTCAGAACAAACTGTTAATACTTGATTTTTAAGGTAATTATAAAAAATAATAAAAACGCAGTTAATATTTTTGCCCAACAAAATATTACGCAAAATGTCATTTTTACATCATTCGGATACTTGCGCAAACGTAATCTGTTTAATTTATCAATCTCAACTTTATATACCTTACTGCAGCCAAATGCAGCTTAAAATTCGCAGTTAATATTTATGCCGTCTTTATTACAACAAGAAAATGTATTTTTCTAAAAAAACGCCCACACGCGTATGTTTATTTTCTGTAAAAAACAATTCTGGCGTTCATTTATTACCAATATTTTGTGATGGCATTATAAAAATGCGGTTATGAATTTTGTCTAGGTTTCGTTATTTTTTACCGTAATTTCCCTGGCCTAAATTCACAGTCCCAGTAAGGACTTCTTAAAATAATTTTACTATACTATTTTACTATGTATATAATTTTATTATATATTTATCTCACCATTTAATTTCGTCATTTAAAATGTTCACGAGCAAACGCGTACACACTGTATAACGCTCGGGTCACTGGATATGAGGATCTCTAATTGACGGGCAAAAACCGAGCGATTAATTACGAACGCGTAAGGACAATGTTTGTTGGGAGTCTAGCTTAACGACTTCACATACTCGACGTCGTTTTTCAGCGGTTCGGCTCGCTGTAAACGAGATAAGATCGCATGCTGGGAGGAAGGAACGTTTTTCGGCGTTTAGTCGAACAGTGATCGACCGACCTGCTGGAGATGTGCTGATAAGGAGTTCAGCGGTGATGTTTCCATTAGGATTGGTGTCTGTTTTGATTTGATGCAATGACGTACCTGATGAACTCTGGCACTACTGCGCTTTAAAGAGTTCTATGGCCAAGGAAATACGGGGAAAGCAAGCTGCATGTGCCTAAGAGGATGAATTCTCGAACCTGACAAACTTGATTTGCTATTGCAAATACTCAACAAACATAATGCGGTAATGCGGTTTTGTCTTTTTTGGAAACATAATATGCTAGAAAATTGATTGCCAGAAGTTTTTGTCTTCAAGTAAAAAACTACTTAATACCCTCTCTACTCAAAGAAAAACAATTGCTTTTCTTTCTATAGGGAAGCTTTAAGTGCTGACAGACGTATTAAGAAAAACTGCTCACGGCTGTCATGTTTGACAGTTCCTATGCCTCACCATATGATTTCCGGAGACAAAATACAATGGAAAACACATTGTTGCCCCCCCCCCAATCAGCGCAATCTATACTCCAGAATATTAAGCTATAGTTGGGAGAAGTCTTATAAAAAAAACTATAAAATTTTCACTAAAGTCGTAAACACTTCACATTTTATGACGGCCAGACCAATAAGAGAATAGGTGACATGGTGGCCAATGTTTTGATCCACTGCCTCTGTAACTTAGATAGACTTTAATTGTTACAATGTCATTATTATAATGTCATATGTCAAAAAATTTCCGCTGTAATCACCTCCTGCTGCCTAGAGCAAGTGAGAATATTTCGGGAAATTATTTGAGTTGCCATGACAACGAAGCAAAAAACGAGCCTCTGATTGGTAGGAATGGAATTTTCGTAAGTAATATCATAAGGGCATCTAATTTTTCCGAAAAAATCGAAAAAAACACGTTGCTAAGTAATATTTTCACAAGAAACATGAGTGCTGGTGGCAACAAAAATCCGAGTCGAAGACGATGATTTTTGCACCTGCACGAATGAATTTTGTTAAAAAAATATTACTTAGCATTGTGTTTTTTGGATTTTTTCACAGGAAAAATTAGATGCCCGAATGGCATTTGACAAGACTATTTCATGAGTAACAAATTATTCTGCATACACATAGCTTACAAAACATACTACCTATTATACAGCAGCGTCAAGTTTTGCCGCGGGTAAAGTCGAAAAAACTGCTGACAGGTGCTGTCATACAGTTTTTTCATGATTGGTGGAAATTAAGACGAGGGAAATAGTCAAAAATATCTCACCTGCCACAATGTCACACAAAGGTACTTAGCCGTTTTTAATTATATAAGGTGATTATTTTGTTTTGCATTGTCAAATAAAGAAAATCTAGTCTGTGATTACCGGAACAAAGTGCAATTATTTTTCGTTTCTATCCTATCTCACATTATGAGTAACCGAAAATTTGCTTTCGTAATCAGTGTTAAAATTTGCGAGCCAACTAGTTTTCAGCAAGGCCGTTTAATATCGCACGTATTTGTCAACCGCTTGTGGGCAACAAAAGATGTAGCTATCATTATATTCAAAGATCAAAGGGGATGCACGCGAAAAATATCACTTTTCTTAATTCCTTTCTGACAAGCGTTGTTTAAGATTTATCGCCGAAATTTGAAACACACAGGAAGCCATAAGATTAATTTTTTGAATAAGTTATAGGTAGGTGGACAGTGTCGTATTTTGTAATTACATTGCACAACCCGCTGAAAGAAATTAACCGACCATTTATGGATTATTAACGCTGGATATTAATTAATTGTTAAGAATTATAGGGATAAATGAGTGGATATTTATGATAAACTATTCAAATTTATTTATAAATTGCCTTTACTTGCAGAGTAAACAATTTAACCCCAGCTTGTGCCCACGATTTTTATGTAAGGTATTTTGATATATTGGATTTTAACTAGCCTTCAGTTATTATGATAAGCTTTTTGTTTCTATTTTAATTTTCGTCTCAATGAGACGGTTCATTTAAATTTAGAATTCTGGCGATAAATTTAGCGTCAGGTTCTATTTCTCGATACATCTGTATGATATCTCTATTAATACCTTTACAAATAACTTGAATTCGAGGATAGTGTAAATACTAATAGATCGTGATTACTTTTGGTGTTTTTTTAAGTTTGTACAAGACCATACCTAATGCGAAATTTTGTGCATTGAACTGAAGACACGAATAAATAACATTATTTATTGTTATGGTATAGTCAATAGCCCTTTGTATTGTAGCGAGTATTTATCCCAGACAAAGTATAACCAGAGTCTAGGGAATCTAGGGAATAGTATTTTCAAGACTTTAGTCTAGATCAATAATAATATTCAAATATTTTTACTGACTTGTCAATTTGTACTGTATACTGTATAATTACGAGTGATTAGAGTAGTTTTTTCAACTGTCTTAATTTTTGTGGCTTAAACTTCTAAACAAACAAGGTAAGATATAATAATTTAGAACGATTTTAAGTTTTTAAAGATTTTGGTTGGGGTGTCAGCTATTGGCTTATGTTATGTTTATGCTAAGCCAATGCCTGACATAGGTGTCAGTCACTGGGAAAATCACAAGTTATACAAAAATTATCTCTAAAGTCTCTACCAATAAACCTTATAATGGTGTACAAATTTCACATCAATGAGTTAAATATTTCCCCGTCAGCCATTGTCTATATAACGTGTCAGCAATTAGTCACATCTGTCCTTGACTATGGCAGACCTCGGAGTACTGTCTTCAAGAAGATTAGAACATATAGATTTGAATAAAGAGAATAAATTTACGGAGAGAAATATTATCATAGAAAAATAAAGGAAATAATTAAAAGCGAACGTTATTTTTTAATCTTAATAACGATTTTAATTTTAATAACGACTGTGATATAGTCCTCCTTACGGCAGAATGCGTGCGACGTAAGGGGGAAGAATTCGCAAATATTATAAAATTAGTGACAGTTCAGGGGCGTAGCTGAATTTTGTGTAACTCACTGACTTAATTTTCATATAATTGTTATTTAATTTATTGTTAATATTATTCTTAACGGCGATGCCTTAGATTATGGAGGAAGGCAAACCCTTATAACATTGGCAATTATTTCTCGTGCTTGAGAATGCAACGTTCTTCCCTGTTTACTCATTTTGCACACGTTAACTCCCGAACATACGAAACGCCACTGAGCTCTCGAGCCGGCGGAAAAAACTTGCCAGCGGCTTAAAAAATGAGGTCTGTATGGTAGCCCAAATGCGCAGTTAACTTTACGTACTATAGAAACAGGCACAAAACGCGTTGGCTAACTGGTTTTGTCAGCAGACTCCTTCGCAGAAGTGCTGTGTTGCCGTATTTCAAAGGCGATGGTAGACGCGACGATGTTGAAAAAAATATAATAGGTGTTTTATCACACCGCGTTAAAAATAAATGATGAACAAAAATGGGTAAGTGGTCCGGTGATGCGAGTTTTCATTTTTTCGGTATAACAGAGTTCAGAAATTATATATGATAAAACTTGTATTCGCCAATAAATAACGACTACTCGTATAGGAAATCTCGCAACGCTGCCCGCATTCTTTAGAAACGTTTTCTTTCGTGCTTTGGACTATACATGAGCAAATATTTCCCAAGTTGCAAACCCAATGTTTTCTACTAAGGAATAAGTTACTATTAGATATGTTCCCGAAATGAGAATGTTCCACTAAATAAACATTTCTACCTACAATTACCACTTGTGTTCTTCTTTTTAAAAATTGCCGTGGCAATTTTTATAGGGTGTCAGGTTTTGGGCTTACCAGATGCAGGCCAAGGGTCTACTCAAAAATCACTGTCAGTTATTGGATAAAAAAATATAAATTTTAAAATATTGTTTACAAAAAAATATATTGCAGATTTGATTTGGGCTGTTGGTAACTATATATTTCCAGTGAGGTCTCTCCTACTTACTCCATAATAAACGCGCCAAATTGACTTTTATAGATTAAAATTTGATAAATCAATTCTTAAAGGTGTCAAGCACTGGTACGTTTACGTTACATTTATATCAAATTAAAAAAACGACATTTTCAAGTTAAACTTTTTGAAATTTTAACAAATAAGCTCATTTGTAGCGATTTTGTGTTTAAAATGTCATTTTTGACAAGTAGCGGAAGCCAGTGATCACTTTTGAGTGGCCTATTTTTGGTCAACAATGTATGTTGCATTGTATTTTGTCTCCGGGAAGCGCATGGTGAGCCAGAGAACTGTCAACGCCCAAAGTTTTTGAAAATAAACTATTAATTAAAAATTTCCTCCAATGATGCTAACTTTTTGGAGGACAGATTATTGTCAAAATTTCTAAAATTTTGAGAAATATCTTATAAAAATTAATGGCCCCTTTAAAATTATTTAAATATGTTTTATAGCCGTACTTAAGTAACACAACGAATAATTTTCTAATAAATCTCATAGAATGTTCAGAAATAATATTCAAGATTCTTGTATAAAGGAATTATTGAATAATTAAAAAGATAGTTTTGCTTTTTTACATAAAAGCCTTTTCTTGGCAAACAAAAGCAATTGCTACAAGAACCTTTTTAATTGTAACCTTATATCTTTATGTATTCTATTCAAATATTTTCCAACAAAACTCTTAACATCTACATCTCGTTCTGTGAAGCCGAGTTGGACTAGCCCATCTATTTTGTTATTCATCTGCTAATTTCTACGATAAACATCTCAGAGCACCCATTGTCGAGGCCTGAGACCAAGAAGTAAAGCTAAGCGACCACAGCCGTTACATATGCATATGGTTTTTTTATTGGTTGTTATAATGTATGGACTACAATAACGAGACAATAAATGGTTTGGGATTGGCAAGATTATTATGCAGATAAAGGGTAGGTCTAAATTACCAGGCAAAAATTTTTCAGGAATGTATCTGAAGAAGATTTTGTTCTTCTTTGGGGGACCCCACGAAAAATTCTTACTGAGAAACGCAAAGATTGGATGTCTTCACATCCACCTGAGTCTTATATCGAGCTTCGCTATAATACCGAAAAAAGCTTCGATTTTCCGGTGTTCAATGCAGTGTTCCTTAATTATAGCTTGCGCAACGGGCTCGTTTCTTGGCAAATGCGATTTTTTCGCAGCCATTAAAATCCGACCGGTTTGTTTATTTTCGCAATATACAAAGTGTTTAATTTTGTATAGACTCCCGACGAAAACTTTTACTATTGCTTGATTGGCCCAATAATAGCCGGACGGGTTATGTGAGGGAAATGACCTTGGGACGAGACGCAACTTTAACCTTATTTATTGCTTCGAACATTGTCGGGTTGTTTTTTATTTGAATAGATTTAAACTAGGATGGTGCCGAGTAGCGAGTATAGTAATCTTATTCATGGAAATCCTGTTGACACCAAAAGAACCTTGCCTTGTCTCTTTTGAAACTAACTTGTGACATACCTACCTACTTTTTGTTTCGAAAAACCGCACGTATGCTTTGGAGGTTTTGAGAAAAATTAATTTTTTACACCAGTAAAGTTTCTATATTTGTAGGTTTTACCACGAAATGTTATTAATCTGTTAGTATACTAATATTTCACTAAAAATTTTGTACGTCGCCATTCTGGTTAAGTACTGCAACTTCTTCAGTACTGTATTTAGTTGGGCGATAATGACTGAACTTTGTATACTTACTTACCAGTATGCTTTTTGCAACTGGGAGTAAGCGAAAAAGTTTTTTTGCAGAATCTGCAGAGCAAAAGCGTCAACATAAAGCACTAAAATTAATTATTAAATAAATACAATACGATTGCTACTCACAGACTCGTTGTGTCTTATTATTATGGCCTCTCTTGCAGAAATCTTCTTATCTTTTAGACGAATAGTTCGAGGCACTTACTGTATTTATCCTTGATGTGTTGAGAGTGTGTGTAAGTAATAGGCAGTAATTAAACTTCGTTTTAACGTTACGTAAATTACGTCATAACAACGTTATTACACGTAACAATGTTGTAGTCGAAAAGAAGACTATTGAAGAAATTTATAGACTTCCGAACTTAGCTGTTTAGAACCAACAGTAGATGGGAGTCCCAACAAGAGTGAATTTCCACACTTTATGCCACCATCAACAAGAAAATAACAGCTTTTGAACTGAACTTATTGCGAAAATAATATAATAATTATTGTCATCTTCACACACACTCCAAACTATAGAAGTCTAGTAGAAGAATTAGTAAATCAGACAGGATTTTATATCAAGGAAAAAGAACAATCTATATTTTGCCCAGCGCTCTTGCTACCCACGGTGTTTTTTCCAATACAATTTCATCTGAAATGTATGACCTCTGTGTCCACATCACAACTGTAGTCTCCAGGCCTATTTTCTCCAACACGCAGGCTTCTAATAAAGACCTTCCAGTCCCGACCGTGACCACAAACGTTTCCCTCTATCAATAAACAATCTTGGCGTAATTGAAACAACAGTTTGAATGAGAAACGACCGTATGTTATGGTGCCAGGCAACGGGCAAGAGCAAGACCGGCCCAGGTGTTGCAAATATTTTGATCGGGCTCGCCACCTAAACAGAACGCATTGTATAAATCATTTTACCAGTCAGTGTAGAATAAACCATAACCAATTAATGTTTTCAGGCGTGGATTGTGGGATAAATTGAGCGATTTTCAAATTCCTGGGCGAATTTTTGAGATAGTAACATTGAACAGATATTTCTTTCGGAGGTGCAGATACTTTTAAGGCCCTCAAGTGTTCATGACAAGGACAGATTTTTATAGCCATATTTTTAGCAGAAAATATGACTGGAATGCTAAGATCTTATGATATTTAAATTATTAAGGTTCCTTCTTAACAAATGTAAATGCTTTTCGTGATCTCTTGATAACAATTTTTTTTAATTTCGTTTGATACGAATTTAGAGTAAGAAAATTAGTAAGCATAGTAACTATAATTTTTGGCGTCATCTATCTTTGAGAATTCAACACCTGCCAATATGAACCAATGAAATGACATAATTTTTGAAATATTAACCAATCAGGTGATTATCGTATGTAATATCACAAGTGCCGGAAATTTTATCGATAATTTTTTCGAAAGCGCTATTTTGCCTAGAAAGATCAAGAGTATAAATTGGTCTTTTATTCGCTGAAAATAAAAGCCCAATTTGTACGAGTGGTTTTGCTAATGGGCAAAATAGGGCTTGAGAATAAAATTATCTAGAAAAATTTCCGGCACGAGTGGTATTTGTCGAGATTATTTCTCGAATACGATTTAATAATTTCTGCATAATTTTTCTATTTTTACATTTTCAAAACGATTCATTTTGAACGAGTTTATTGACAGCTTCGACTGTAGCGTTCGAGTAAACAAACATGACGCTTGGATATCCAAGGCAAATGCGATACCTACACCCTGTCAGCGTTCGTTTACTTTCTGAATGTGTCATAAATTTAAACGGAGACAGAGGTCTAATAACAAAAATTTAGCAATGTAAAAGTTATATAAATTCATTGATACACAATGCTTAATAGTACCGCAACATAATTTATAAGCTGCATAATTCAGAGCAGTATGAAACACACAAACTTTAAGAAGTACCTACGTGTTTGTATCCAACAGATTCGCGGTTGCTAAGCAACGAAGTGATAATTTGCACAAGTGCAATTATCGCTAGCAGAGGCATATATGATTGGTTGGATTTTTATGGAAGAAAGCTACCTTATTGGATGCAAGCAGTATGAGGGAAATAATCGCTGAAATTCTACACTCTTATTAGTTACATTAGTCAATATTATATTTTGGTAGCTGAAACTGATAAGCCGATAACTTCTTTACACTAGAAGCTCAATGGCCTAGGGGCATGAGTTTCGCTTTGGGTACAAGAGGTCCCGTGTTCAAATCTGGATTGTGGCTAGTTTTTTATTTTTTAAATAACATTTTTGAAAAGGTAAATGTTTATAATTTTTGTAATTAATTTATTTAAGAAGTTTGGTTGTTAAATTATGGCTATACCAAACACTGAATATATCATTTGCAGTGGTTAAATTCTCTTCCTAAATACAACTCGTGGTGTGCCTAATATAATAGATAATACCTTTCGTTAATTTATCACTCATTATAATCCCAATGCTAAGAAAATACCACTCCCGTTGCGCAGTCCTGGTATTTTCAGCTTTGGAATTAAAATTACCGAAAATGTATTATCGATAATAGGCACACCACTGTTATATATTACCCCTGATAATGTATTTGTTTTGGTATTATCATATTTAATGGGTACACGTAGTGTAAATAAATAAATTACAACAACAAATGTTCCACCTTCTAGCATATTTATTACCTATATAGGGTTTTAGTGTAAAAAATAACTTTCTAGATCTAAATCAAGTTTAACTTATGGCCGGCCGGTAGCAAATTGAATTTTATTGCTAAGATAATTTAAGGCGGGAAAGCTAACATGATTTAATTTGCCTCCGGATCTATTAACAACAACTCTACAATATAATGCAATTTATACTGTAAAATGCCTTGTCATAGTGTTATCTTCAATTATTACAGGGTTGGGCATATCAATGGAATGATGTCTATATATATATATATATATTTAAATATTTATACCTACATGTGGCAAACAAAGAATCTTTACTTTTTCTTGCTTATTTGAATGAACTTGAACATGTCTTGAAATTTTCTTACTGATCTCTTCCTGGTATTTATGTAGGTATACCTATATCTAGAGGTAATTATTATTAATATTTATCTTCCTAAGATCCTATTCTTTTTATATTAATTCTTTCCAAATTTCAAATTATTTTTTCTGATAGATAATCTGTTGGCTTAGGTAAAAAATCTGCTGCAGATATAAAATTCACATCGACTGAGAAGGTGCCCTCATATAAATTGTGCCCACCAAATTGAAGAAACTTGTTCTGTTATGAAAATAAATTTTAACAGTTTAATTTAAAATAATTCACAATCTATCTTGATGCAAATGATTCTTGTATGCTTTTAGTGAAAAGGAAGCGAAAATGCAAAAACAAATAAATGTGCAGCCACTGAAAATATACAAAACGCTTTGTTCCATTGAAATCGGTGCATTATTAGAATCGCTAAAATATCACCGAAATAATATTTTCATTGCCACAAAACGAAATTGCAGCCTTCTTCTAAATCGTTTGGTATTCTGTGCAGCGTTCCTTGTGTATTGTTCTAATGAAGCTTACTGCTCACCAATACAAAACATTGATCTATTATGTTTAAAGAAGAAACAACAGCCCAGCCTGGTTTAGTATTAAATTAAATGTCCCATTGTTTAGATTCTGTTTAAAACAATGGTCCTCATCAGAAATATTGATAATCATCAATGACTTCAGAAACTACAGCAATTCACAAAACGCCCTTTGCTTTGTTTTCCAGGGCCAATGAGCCACCCGAAAATATCTTTGGCCTCTTTAATTTAGCCATTGATGTGCTTTATAGTTTTAACACTGAACATTGAAAACGCTTTGAATATTTTAATAGCTGAACGGAATTTTCGTTTAAATATCTTCTTCCGCCTTGCACAACTAAGACAATCCACAATTTCATGGAATATTAAGTGCGTTACGGGAAATTTCTAGCTCCCAGCAATCTTAAAATAACAGTAAAAGTGCCATCTAACAGTTCGAACGACATAATGAATAAATTAAAGGAAAATAAACGCGAAAAAACTTAAAACTCACGCTATCTACATAAAGTTCAACCGCAAAGACGGTGTTCAGGTATTCGCTATGCATTATGATGAGTCTTGCAAATCAGTGTGAAATCAAGGAGCACAACACAGAGAGAAGAAGATTTTTGTAGGAAACTTGGTTTGTCTTGAATACCTAGGTACAGCGTGCGTCCCAAATAGTTTGTCCTACCCCCTGGATGTCAGGAACCGTAATAGATACGAAAAAAACTTGAATACAAAAGTTGTAAGGTTCGCAGTGGATGTAACCTCTCTTTTATTTTCACATATACAGGGCGATTCGTATTTGCAGGACAAAAATAAAATATTTAGATTTTGACAATTGCATTAATCCGGGTAGTTTTTGGTGTAGAATGTTATTTACATAAAATGTGGGGCTTGGACGCCGGCATCCAACAAACTATAGAAATATGGGTCATTCCATTTGAAAAAAATAAGTTATTGCTATTTGAAATTATCTGATTTTGAGAGCCTGTTATGAACACACTGTATATGCAAAAAACAATTACGACATACCACACCACACACGGTTGTGCTGTCATACTTCGGCTAAAATATATCTTTGATATCTATTAAAATAAAGATACAGCATTCAGTTTCCATAACCTCCACGAAGTCCCTAAATTCCAAGAAAAACTCGATATCTTGGCAACGCTGCATCCAAAATACAAAACAAAAAAACGGTTCTGTAGCAAATTTCATGGGGATTAATGCAATTGTCAAAATCTAAATAGTTTATTTTTGTCCTGCAAATACGAATCGCCCTGTATATGTGAAAATAAAAGAGAGGTTACGTCCACTGCCAACCTTACAACTTTTGTATTCAAGTTTTTTTCGTTCGTATCTCTTACGGTTCCTGAGATCCAGGGGGTAGGACAAACTATTTGGGACACGCTACACATGCTTCTTGTGCTTCTAATATCCGGAAGAAATAATCACACTTTTTTCTTACAACTAAAAACAAAAAAAATATACAAGTCTAATCTGTTGCAGAATACTTAATACAGACAAGGGTGTCAGTCAGGTGGCCTTCTAAGGAGATTGGTCTTAATTGGTACAATATTCAAGAACCATAATATGAATGGAATATTGTTTCTACCAAAATTATTAATGCGTTTCTTCGTTCTCAAGCCATCGGTATGAAAACCTTTTAAGACGACCTCGAGAAACCTTGAGTGTATAACGATATTATGCAAATCTTCGTGTTATTAGTGGAATGGCGTTCGTTATGAACCAGTTTAACCGTTTAGTTTGATAGTTTGATCATTCTGGTATGAAATGATACTGCTTTGCATTAACGCATTACAAAAATATTTTCGAAATTATAAAATAGCAAGCAATATATTTTACATAAGTACATAGGCAGGTACCTATTCTAAAAGTCATCAGTCAGCACCTTCATATCACAGAAAATACTACGAGCGTATATTTTCTGTGGTTCATATAATATAAAGATGAGACAGGTAACCAATTTCATCGATATTCTTTATGGATCTGTCCTGAATAAGAAGTGGCATAATTGGACAAAAATCCAAATTAGATTTGCAACAAAAGAATTTCCGTTGAATTCAACTAACCCGCGATAGAGGTCTATTGTTTCTATTCAATTTAGTTGTTACTGAAACCGATTGATTTGATTTCTTAACGGAAGAAACTTAATTTTACTTTACCGCTTTATTAAGAGATAAATACAAAAAAAGTAGGTACCTAATGAGCATAGACGAATACAAAAACAATTTAAAAATTAACAAAACAAAAGAGGCTACACAAAAAAGTACCTTTTTTGAGTTTTTCTTGTAAACAATTTCACAGACGTGCTTCAGGGGTTCTAACCGCTGGTTAAAATTTTTGTACGGGTCAAAAACTCACCTTGTATCGGAAGTAAGTGAGTAATTTTCCTGACTCGTACGCTTCCAGGACTCGGCTGAGGCTCGAGTTGGAATATGCTTTCGTACCTACCCAGTAATTCCAGTAAAGTACTTCTTTTTGACCTTGTTAGTAAATTGCCACCTATTTTCATCCAACCGGAGGTGTAATGGACTTTCTTGGTCTTTAAAATGAGGTGGCAAAAACTACTTTCTATTTTAAGCGGCTATAAAAAAACTTGTTTGGTTTAAAATGCTGTATTTAAATGTAGATAGGGATCCAATCTAGATTCATCTTTTAAAATTATTATCATTCCACGGAAACGTTAGCTATATTAAATTTTTGGTGATATGGTGAAATCAGACCCCTGGAAAATTCCGTGCGCGCGTGGCGAATACTTTAACGAGATTTTTGTGGGTCAACCTCTTTGAAAACTGAAATTTGACGATTTCGCAAAAACTAAAATTGGCAGGATATACGGGCTTATCCAACGCAGTTTGACCCATAGAAAGCGAAAATCCAGTCGAAATTGAACTTGGAAGTTTGGTTTTCGAAAAACCTTTTGACATTTTAAAAATAAACTCAAAAAAACACAGAGCCACTTTTGAATAAGACAGCTTGGGCTTAATCCCTTCATTTTAGCATAAACAATGAATATATTAGATACCTGTAAGTAGTACCACAGCCGACTCTAGGAAAGCCCTGAAGTTGAGAAAGCTGGCAACATGGCTTGCTGGTCTGCGCGGCGTGGCCTGTCACTCCCTGTCAGTTGAGTTTACAAGAAATTTACCAGAATTAATTTGTGTAATGTGGGTAGTGGTATCGTCACCAAATTGCTACGACGAGGCAGTGTGTCTCTGGGTAGAAACATAGAGATATATAAATTTGCTTTGTTTGTGAAAAAATAAAACATTTCTCTAAACGTTCAAAGTGAAGAATCGTTCCTTTACAATTTCAAGCCTCAAGATGCCTAGAACCGTCGAGGGAAGCTAGAACTTAGTTACCTGGCTGTAAGGCACTTCGTAATAATAACTTGAAGTAGCTAGGTTTTATTGGCCTGACGGCAAGCGGTCAACTTGTATTCGTTTTGGGTTTTCCAAAGGACGAAACTTTAAGAATAAAATTATTAAGGGCTAATTGCATAGACAAACTAAAGTACCCTTTAAAATTAAAGGAACTTTCTAACAATCCAACCATTGTTTAGTATTGATGCAAAAGTTTCTTTACCAAATGCTAAAGTCAAAATATAATTTAGTTGAATGCATTATGAAATTGACCCTAACTGCCATTTCAATCAGAAGAGATTACTCTCCTTTAGAACATGCTGTTCTCTGTTCGCTTGTTGTTTGTAGTTTTTAACCATAAGGGAAGATAGGTAATCATCATTTGCCTGATGGCGCACTTTGCGAAAAATTCTCACAAAAATTCGACTTACAACAAAATGAAGTCCCCTCTATTTGCGGTACTTATTATAAATACTTATACTTCTGTGTATATTTTGTTAGTTGTTGCTGCTTTTATTGTCTGTTAAACAAACGTACCTACTTACTTAGGTAGGTACCCAATTATTGAAGCAAAGTTGACAAATGTATCTCATTATAATTAAAAAGAGGGTTGAACATTTTTTATTAGAAAAGATAAACGAAGCCAAAGTGCAGACTGCTCTATACTGCATAGACTCGTTGAACCGTCCCGCTGCGGCGTTGCCATATGTTTGCACAGGGCTTGTAAGCTTGAGAAGGTTGTGGTACTTCATTTGTCCCATGGTAATATCGACTTTGGTATTATAGTATAGCTATGTACTTCAATACAATAATTATTTTATGAAGATTTAAAAAATTCGCGTTTTGTCGTCAAATTATTAATTTATGCAAGACTTGAGAAAAAATATTATACTGGTAGTGTATATAATTTGTGATACTGCATCCACTGATTAGCACTGGAAACTTCCATTATTGAATTTGAGTACTGAAACTACTGTAGAAACCTGCACTGAAAGAATTCCGCCAAGTGAGTTGCTTTGCTAAGATTTTTTTGCTGCGGTAAATAAATATTATGCTGCCATAGCAAAAAAAAAATTGCTGTGGCAAGTAAACCTGTTTTGCTAAAACTTCTTTGCTACCACAGCAAAATTTTTACTTGCGGTTAAAGGATAGGTCACTAGAAATTCCTTTTAGTGAGCCCACTTACTTACATGAAGCCAGTCGTTTTGTTACTACAGGTGAGTGCAGTCTGCTGCAATGCACTCAGCTGTGGTAATTCAACTGCTCATTTGTGGCTAGCGAGCCCTCACTTACAACAAGTGAGTTGCTTTGCTAAAATTAACGGTGAGTTTCACAAATGCGCTTGCGCTAGCCGGCAAGCCTGAGCCCGCCAGGCGGCCCCGCCGCAGTCGTCGCGCAGTTGTTGGTCCGTGATGATCGTACTGATCGTCTACATAGACCTAGACAGCACTGGCATCATTGTTTTTTGGGAACATTGCCGTCTTTGAAGGTACGTAAAAATTAATATTTTCATACTTAATGTCCGCTTGGTAGCACATTATCATTATATTATACACTATCTGGCATCCTGTCACAAGTATAAAACAGAGCGCAGCCAGATTTTTTTGTTTTTCCTGTAGTTTTTCCCATTTCATGTCTTCTTTATAACATGTTGAGTCATTCACTACAAATCCCTAATATATTCTTTATTACGTGGCCGTCTCAATCTCAAAGATATTTTTTGGGGACACGTTAGGATGTGTAGAAGAAACCTGTAGGGTTGCCGCGTGAACAACATGTTATTAAAAAAACATGAAATGGGAAATGGGAATGGGAAAAATGTTTTACACTTTTGACAGGATGCAGATTATGTATAATATAATGATAATGTGCTACCAAGCGGACATTAAGTCTGAAGATATTAATTTTTACGAAACTTTAAAGACGCCGGCAACAAATATTTTTTTTTGCTATGGTAGGTAAGCAACTCACTTGTGGCTAGTGAACAGCTTAATTGTCATTAATGACCTGATTCAATTACAGCAACAAAACCTACAAAACCACAATAAAATTATTTGCTATGGTAGCTAAGCAACTCACTTGTGGTTAGTGAGCTGACTCACTTGCCGTTGAATTATCACAGCATAGTGATTTTCAACAAAACTGCTTACCTACTGCAATTGAGTTGTCTTTAGCAAAGCGTGCTTTGCTGCGGTAGCAAAGTAACTCACTCGGCGCCTATTTAATGCAGATATTTTGCTGTGGTAATTGAGTTCTTACTAACCATAGCAAAGTAATTCTTTCAGTGTGCCAATCCCCAGTAATAGTCCACTATGTGAAAAACAATGTATGCGATGTTGTTAGCCTCTAGAGGTATAGTTATTACAAAAGTAATATTTCGAGCTAGCATCGAGATCTTTGATGCCTCGGCTGCCAAGATACCTCCAGGAACGAGCTCCGGAGATATTTCTATTAAATTAATCGTTTCAGGAATGGAGATTTTAATATTCTGTCCACAGGCTCGTTGAAAAACTGTCATGTGTTCTTGTACGCATCGATCATCGTATGCAAAGATCGGCTGTGCTTACGCCCCAGTTACGTAGATATTATAATTAAAAAGAGGGTTGAACATTTTTTTAGAAAAGATAAACTAAGCCAAAGTGCAGACGCTCTAGACTGCATAGACCCGTTGAACTGTCCCGCTGCGGCGTTGCCACATGTTTGCACAGGGCTTGTAAGCTTGAGAAGGTTGCGGTAGTACTAGTAGTACTTACGTAGTAGCATTTTCTTTGGTCTGAGCTGCCCCGTATTAAGTTATGCTCCATTATTAACCGGCCACTCCACGGGCGTAGCCAGGATTTAGTTTTTGGGGGGGGGGGGGGTTTAGTTTGAGAAGTAAATAAAACAACAAAAATATACTTACATGAAATTTAATATCTATATATTCATCCGAAAAACTACGACATATTTATAAAGTTCTTAACTTTAAATGAGATGGATAAATTAATTTCGTTCCTCTGCGCTAAATCTAAAACCATTAAAGAAGAAATCTTCGGCTTTTTCTTTTAAATATATCCACTACTTCATCTGCATGAATTTCTGTTCCATAGTGAATGTTCATTAGGGCCAAACCATTAAGTCTGTTTTCACTTGTAGTGTTTCGTAAATAGTTTTTCAGTCTCCTTAGGCTCGAGAAAGACCTTTCTGGGGTAGCAGTGGATACAGGAATGGTAGCCAAGATTTGTAGTAATGTGTAAATATTAGGATAAAGGTTTTTATCGCACATATCTAGGCATTCCAAACTTGATTTCGGGGTAGGCAGTCTGCTTATCAGCATGCAAGGTAGCTGAAGCTTTGATAGCTAAATTCAAATTTGTTTCTTTATTAGAAACCCCTTGACCTTGACTACACCACTTTTTCCAGTAGTCCATACCTTTAAGTTTATCACCCTTCCTTTTTTTCCCCTCCATTTTTCGACAGTAATAATGATTCACGTATCTATCCTTAACAAGGTCATCAAATAACAGCTCACTAAAATTACTCACTTACACGGTACACTTAATTCTCTTCACTATTCGTTCACCACTTTTCACTTTTATTCGCTTCGAGTTCGCATGGAACAATACTGCCGTAAGCCCGGTCACGCGCCGCGGCGCCGCTTATATAGCAGCCCAGTAGCCGTCCAGAAATTTCCACGAACTTCCACAAAGTTCCGCTCATTTCGACCTAGGGGCGTGGCGAATAATCGAGAAACAACGCAAAGTGTCCCTACAATACAAAATAGTTCGGCTGCAACTGCGTCTGCCTCTCGTCAAAAGATGGCGCTAGGCGCTACTATTACTACATATATTCAAACGTAATAATAATTTAACTCTTCACTCCTCGTATTTTTTCGGTATAATATTAGGTAATATTTTGCTTATTTCGGGGGGGGGGGGGTTGAACCCCCGAAACCCCCCCTTGGCTACGCCCGTGGGCCACTCTGTCTATTTGTGGGTGTATTGTCAGTTGCTGCGCAGCTTATCATCGACACGAGATACCTGCACGCCCCCCGAACGATGACGTCCACCCGAACTAATGCGTCCAAACGTCCAATTCGCAATAACTCCAGTCGCATTAAACGATTCAGTGGTTCGGATATCCTAGGGAGCGCCTATATCGAGATGCCAATAAAAGCAAATAGGAGTCGGCGATGCGCCGGCTGTTTGAGTTTCGCGAGAAGATTCGCAAAGGTTCGCTGTCGGGGAAGGCATCGCTCGAATACCAGAAGGAGAACGAAGATGATGGTGGACATAGCTGGGTGAGCGGGTTTATTTAGTGTCTCCCTTGAACTTCGAAATGTACGGGGTGTCTAATTTTCGATGGTTTAATTTGGTATCATTAAAGCTAGAGAAGTGGTTTTCGAACTACTTTTCTGAGCCAAATTCGCAGAGCAAAACTTATTTAGTCATCGAGTTATAGCCAAGAATCGCAAAAAACTATCGAACACCCTGTATATGGTGTTCGACTGAGGTTGATCGATTTATTCCGTAATTTTTGAGATAAATCCAGGCAGATAATGTAGGTATTTTTTTAATTAAGAGATGATAATAGAACAAAATGTATAGCTAGTTAATTTTTTAATCTCATACTTCTGGTTTAGCTGCATTATTATACCTTTATTCATCAAAATTACCTTTTCAAATTTTCAGGGTGTTCCTTAAAGATGTGCAAGTAGTTTAAGGGGTGACTCCTGGGTCAATTTTAGGTAAAAAAGTTAATATAAACCTATGTCCTAAAACGCTCTGTTTTCGATATACAGGGTGGCAACGTTTTATTTTTTTTCACAAATCTAGAAAATGCTTTGAGATATTGAGCTGAGTTCTGGGACAAATTAATGTGACACGATTTTTCACTTAATAAGTTGTTTTAACATTTAATCAGTGGCGTAGTTATATACATACATATATACAGTGTGGTCATTGAAGTGTGCAACATATGGGACTTTTTTTTATTAATTGCACAACGAAAATACAGACATTGCCGAAAGCTTATGCATGTTCAATAATCATATTAGGTGCACTTAGAATGGTTGCAAGCAGGGCCGCGCCAAGCCATTTTTTCTTCTGGGGCAAAGATTGATTTCGCCGCCCCTTGCAAGGCAACCAATCTTTCCCCAAGTTGTGCCCCTTAGGTGTTTAGTTAACAACGAGAATAAGTGCAAGCCTGCGGTAATATTTTTTTAATTTTTATTGGAAATAAAAAGAAAAACTCAACAAACGATAAATTGAAAATGAAAATATGTTCTATACAAACAAAATAAAAACACAGGGACAGTTAAATTCTAGAAGAAGGAACATTTTCTTGCCTTAGACTCAGAAAAAGTTTTTTTTATTATACTTCTTTGAAAACACCTTATTTTCATCTGTTTTAGCAATAATAAAAGATGGTTTTTTTTCGGGCTAGCGCACAGAAACAGCGCATGGAAAAATTTTCCGTGCGCTGAATAAAAATACCGAATATATGGCTTTAAAATAGAAAGTAAACTAAATTTAAGAAACTATATGCTCTCTGATATTTAACATATACCTATTTTGTATTTTAAGTCGTAAGTGTTTCAATATTTAGATACATTTCTGTAATATTTTTGACGTTTTTCGGCTGCGCCTCACACGGGAATTTGTCACGCGCGCACGGAAAAATCTTTATTTCCAGACTCGTAATGAAATATACTATTGTTATTTGTTTGACGTCCACCTCATCTACGATTTCATGTTCAATAGAAATAGTCGCCAAATTTACCAACCTTTCCTGACTCATGGTAGATCTTAAAAAGTTTTGTATTAATTCAATTAATTTACATAGGCAATGTCAAATAAATTCCTAAAGCTATTGCTAAATTTGGAAAAACTTTTATTAGGTTATTTATCACCCTATTTGAGTAACTCTTCAAAATTAATTGTTTTTTGTTTTTGTAAAGAAGACAATATGGAATAGAGTAATAGTCCAAGAGCCGGCCGCATTGTTAGATTATAGAATAAGATGCTATGTAAAATGTAGAGAGTATATTTCTTTACTTGAAGCGAGTATGTTGCCTCAGATAATATGGGCCCTATAGAAGTTGTGGTTAATTTTTAATTTTTTAATAGGTACAACCAGTCCCACGAACATATTTACTAGTTTTTCGCAAAAGTCGTTTGATAAATTCGAAAAGTGTCGTTCTAAAAATCGAAGGAGGTGATAAATTTCTTAATTGGGTCTTGTACTTTCCTCCAGTACCGAAAGAAACCTCGAGAATCCGATATTTAACCAAATTTCCCGACTCCCGATTTTCAAGTTTCGAGAAACGGGACGGCTGTAGAATTAGCGAAATTGACAAGAAATCCTGAGGAACCGCTCTTAGAAATTGCGTGTTTTTTCTCATTTTTTGATTTTTCGGGAGCACTGGAAGCATCTGCACCTCACCTGAAGACTTGAGGGAAGGTTTAAAAATTCCGAGCTCAGAGCCCCGAGCCGAAATAACTTAGCTGTAGCTCGGCGAAAAAGGGCAATTTCTGACAGTTTTCGGACTTTGGCTTTTATAGGTGACGGGAAATGCCGACCAATCACGTAAAAAAGATGCGTCCCACCTGCGTTCGTCGTTTTTTTCCCCGAAAATCCTTAATAACTAGAAAACAGGAAATAATGTACCTGAAAAACTTTCGTTAAATATGTTGACCCGTTCTCCGGCCATCTCGCCGTACCGTCAGAACTCCCGAAAAACGCGTTTGAAAAAAAAATCCTGTTCATCAAACGGTATATGGCACTGGCTGTATAGCGGGACTTCTCACACATCTCGCGTCCCCGAGGTCCACACTTGCCCCCGTCTTTCGCGCCGTATTTAACAGCGGAGGATTTTCGGGGCACCGAAAATACGCCTATCGGATTTATAAAGGACCAAGGACCAAGGACCTTTTATTCTGTCCTATTTTGTTCTATAATCATATGAGAGTAGATTTGCCTAAAAATTAACCAGAACTTCTTTAAATAACAATGATCGGGCCCATATTAATTGAGGCAACCAACTCGCTTTAAGTAAATAGAAATATACCAATACCACTGTCTACATTTTACATAACATCTTATTCTATAATCTTATGAGAGTTGAAATCATGCGGCCGGCTCTCATACTATAAAGTTGATTAAGAAATGTAAATATTTTATTTACATTCTTTAACAACTGAAATCTTTCTGAAACTGAGGGCATCCAAACATCAACAACATAAAAATAAATTTATTTTGACGCCCGTTTGGCCGCCCCTATTTTTTGGCCGCCCTGGGGCGGTGCCCCGCTTTGCCGCTGCCTCGGCGCGGCCCTGGTTGCAAGTTAAACAGCATACAGGGTAGGTTAAAAAATATAAAAATTGTACAAGAGTAAAGTTCCCTTATTTAAAAAAATCAACAAAAGGTTATTAAGAAAAGTTGTTTAGGATTAATAGCTATGCCTAAATATCAAAACATAGCCTCCTAAGAAAAAAAAATCGTCAATTATTTTCCACAGTTTCTTAATAAACATTTAAAATAAAAATTTTGCACATTTTGCACCTTGTTCAGAAGAATTTTTGCGAAATTGCGAAGTTTTGTTTAATATCGTTGCAACAAACATGAAGTTTGTGATTCTCTAAAAAATTAAAAATCTAAGTTAATTTTACAAATATGCTTGAATTTGAACAAAGTTATGCGAAGTTGATATAATTTTGATTGATTTATGAAATTGTTTAGGGTGAATATTAAAACATATTTTTTTAGGAAATTATTAATATTTTTCCAAAAAATATATTCTTTTTCTTAGGAGGCCATGTTTTGGTATTTAGGCATAACTTTTAATTCTAGACAACTTTTCTTAATAACATTTTGCTGAATTTTCTGAAATAAGGGTACTTTACTCTTGTAAAATTTTTATAATTTTGACCTACCCTATATGCTGTTTGACTTGCAACCATTCTAAGTGCGCCTAATATGATTGTCAAACATGCACCAACTTTCGGGAATATTTGTATTTTCGTTGTGCAATTAATAAAAAAATCCCATATGTTGCACACTTAAATGACCACACTGTATACAGCAATTTTAACAAAAAGTGGTACCTACGCCATTGAGCTTTTTCGATCTAGACATTTTTTTCTAGATAAACTGGTCAATTCTGTATGACAAAGCATTCTTAAGATTTTGTCGCCAGATGCGCCGTTTTTTTATTGAAGAATACTTACATTATATTATACAATTTTGCAAAAATCTAAATTATCAAAATCAAATTATCAAAATTGCTGTAGTTAGATGTCAAAAGTGTCTACACCTACCTTTCCAGAATTCAGTAACACATAGGTACTTTACCAGAATTCAGTAATATTATGATATTTATTTTGTTTTTACACTGAGAACAGTTCATTCAATTCAATGCGTCTGAGGTGTTTGCAAATCAGGCAACCCTTGAAATTATTTTATCCCAAAAGAATAGTATGGTCTGTTAAATTATTTATTATATTCATTTAGCAGCGTAGAACAATATACATATTGCAAAAATATAAATTGTACAAATGGAGTTAAATGTCCATATCGCCAGTCATAATAGTCCTATCATAGCAAACTATAGTCTATCCAAGTTACACCGGCAGTAGATATAAACAAAGTCACATGACCGCCTTGCGATCCATTAACAGGGTCGGACAATATGAGATTCCAAGTGGCTTGTAATTCTGAAGTAATTCTTTTAGAAGTTCTAAAATTTGTGTTTCTACCTTTCGTGGATCTTTATAAATTTCCTTAAATTAAGTAGCAAAATAAATTTACAGAATATACTGCTCGCGATCCGATCTAAAATATGCAGGAAACTCGACTGAGGGGAGAGCCGGCCCTGCATTCTGCTCGCCGCGTAAACACTTGACATTTTATGACAGCCAGACCAATAAGAGAATAGGTCACGTGGTGGCCAATGTTTTGATCCACTGCCTCTGTAACTTGGATAGACTATAGTAATATTTTCCATATACAGGAAATAACTTAAGAAGCTGCCAGGATCGGACCTACAAAATATACAAATCCGTTGAAAAGGCTGTTCTAGCTAACATTTACTTCATAATATTTACAAGTTATGATTAATGACTTTTCAGTTTATGTGGTCTCCGTAGAACTATTTTTTCCCACGACATTGCATAGTGAGAAACTATTAACTAATCCTCAAAATTATATGGTTTAGATTACTTATATTTTTCTGGAATGGGAAATATTTCTTAGATTCCCATAATGTGAATTGTTGTCGAGTTAACGTTTATTATGTACCTATTCTAAGAACATTTTTTAAAGATTATAGTGGTACTGCTATCGCAATTTTCTAATTAAATATCAATCAAATAACGATAAAAATTAATTAGGTTGTATCATCTACGGTTCATAGTCGCCTCATCTGGATGAGGACACTAAAATCTCAGTTATTTCAAATAGGTGATATTTTTAATTTGATTTATGACCATTCCTCGCCTTCTTGATTCGCTACATGTGTTGATACCGCATAGAGTGTTAAGTGATTTTTTCTTAATGAATGGTTTCACTGGAAGCTTTGGAACAAAATTAAATATAAAGGCAAAATGTAAGGACTCCCAAAAAACTTTCAGGAAGGACAATCTTCAAATATCATGTAGGAAGGTGCCATCTTCTTTCACTCATCTACGTTGAAACATTGCCAGTGAACATCTAGGTTGAAGTTATGCTTCTGTGGTGGCCTCAGTACGCCACCATTTATTAACCCATTATTCGTTGTTCAAAACCGAGACCGTTAGGTCGTCCGACCAAGATAATTACCTGTTTGTTTAGTTCCGTGAAAAATGTACCATGGCTGATTCCTCGAATTTAATTTTTTAACCGTATCATGGAGCAGCACTTAATTTAAGTACCACTTACTAAATTATATCGCTTTTTCTCTTTAAGAAATCTTCACAATGCACATAAAAATGCTTATAAATGTTTTAAAAGTTTTTTGTTTGATACATATATTTATATAAACTTGGAACATATTGACAAAAGAACTAACATATTATTATGATACATCATTCTCTTGTAGGTACACAAAAATGAAATAAAATTGCAATTAATTCATTGAACAAATAATTTGCTTTATCGGTTAGATCAATGAATGCTAGGTAATTTTAATAGGCAATATGAAGCTGAATTACAGACTTCATCTATAAACATTGTGTATCGTGTTAGAATCTGCCATAATTGCAATTCACTCTAATAATAATACAGGACTGTCGTAAGCTGTTAATTTGAATGATATTAGTAATTTATAATTGCAGGAAGCATTATCATAGATACATACAAAGAGAACAGTAGTGTAGAGCATCAGTAGGTACTAGTAGTAGTTATGTAGATGAAAATAATAGGTTCAAGTTTACCATGGCATATCTACATAACACGATAAGTTTCAAGATGTTTACAAAACTACACAGAAGGCGGTACCTACCGGTTATACTATCCGGAAATTTGCAAAGCCGCCAAAGTATAAAAACCTATTTTAATCTGTTTAATTTTGAAGTGACTCGTTTTGTTTTGAAACTACTCGTTAGAAATATATGAACTTCGAGTAGAATAAAACTGAACAAGTTAGCGAATTTGTTGCCCAATATTTCGTCTGAAAATACCCCGAATCTGTTTAAAATTAACAATCTGATTATTTAGAGCCACATCAATCAGCGTGGCGTGGCCAAAATTCAAATGATATTTAAAAAATATGGGAAGTTTGACATTTACTGACATGAAGGCATCCCGTGTTATTTTTAAATGGCATATCTACCTAATTTACTACGGTATAGTCAGTAGTCACAAATTTAACCTCTACGGATTTATTGAGATGTTTGTTCCTGTTTTTCATACTTAATAATGAAAAGAGACTTTTTGTTTAGTGAACGGGAACAAAGATTTTCAGATAATTTGCAGTTCTTGCTATTGGGATAGAACTACAATAGTAGGTAGTATCTCGCGCAACTCGCGGTGTGCATTTGATATTATATTCAGGTCGGTCTAGTTTTCTATGTTGATTTTTTATATCATGATTTACGGTGTCGTATTTTGAAATGGCAATATATTTTTTCAACGCGAATAATCATAAATTCCATAGTTTACACAAGTTTTTAAAAATATTTGCGATGACTGCAGTGTCTTTAAAAAAGATTTTATATTCGCGTTTTTCGAATCTCGTGTTTTATCTTTCTTCGAACTGGAACATATTTTAATGTGCTCCAGAAATACGCTCGTTTTTACGCTCGACGGAGCCTGTCTAATGAGTAATAATGCAACCTTTCTGTCAACGTCCAGTTTTAGATTGTTCCTGGAACTAACAGTAGAAAAAGAAATAAGCTGTGACTAATAGAATTTTTTCTCTATCTATAGTCAATCGCTAACATGATTTTAAGCCCATTTTCTTGATAAAACAAACGTAGTGTATATCTAATATCTCTGCCAATGGCTATTTGGAGAACTTGGAATTACCACATTTTATAACACTTGATCAATGCATGTTGTGTACCAAATTTCGTTTGAATATCTTGAACGGTTGGAAAAATAAAAAATGAAACGTTACAATTTTTGTAAAATTGAACACCCTGTATCTATAAAACGAGACGGCTGTGGACAAAAAGTTATACCACAAAATAGTCATATTTTATGGTTTTATATCACCTATTGAAGTGTCCTAAAATAAAACCGAATTACCCTGTATAAAACATTAAACTGTATATTATGAACTACAGGAATCTTTAGGAATAAATTATTTAATATTAACATGACAAAATGCTAATAGTATGAACTCGAATAATTCAGATTATCTATGATATTGAATCACAAAGTATAAAGTTAGTTTGTGTGGAATAATAGTAATAAATAACTAATAATAGAATATATATCTAGAAAATTAAACTATGAAAAGTATGCTTACTAAATAAAATATGCTGGCCTTCTATTACGTTAATTTGAACACCACGTATAATGGAAACGGCTTTAGTTATATTGATTTATTATTTATTACAAAATTGTTAATTATGTGTTGAGACCTAGCCGTTGAGGTTGTTCATTCTTTCAGACACACCTACCAGACACCTGTCCAAGCTTTCACACGCACATATTATATCAGAACAAGAAAATATGTATAATTTTGAACTTAGTAATAGCTCCAGAGGTTCTATTATAGGTCTATGATAGCTCTAAGGAATTTTTATTATGCTCTGGGATATCGGTAGAAGTAGGACATGGGTTTGAAATAATTCCTATGCCATTAATGGTGGTAATACTGCAATCACGAAATCGACCTAGCACAATGCGAGAAGTAAAGCAAATAAGATCAATATATCATTTAATGTGACAGGCCATCTATAGGCAAAATTTTTCAGCAAGAAGTCAAAGACTCATTAGCTTTTTGATGATGTTATCTAGTCAAACTAGTTTTTACAAGGCAGAAGTTTACGTGAACCTCTGCATAGCGCTGTTTCAAGCGATGCCACTGGCGCAATATGACGCAAAAATCGACAGGGTGGTTTAATGTTAAAACTACCATTGTTGCAGAATCGTTTACAAAACAAAAACATGTAAATGTGTCTATACAACGAATTTAGTCATGCATCAGGGAAAGTTATTTTGTTCATTGTTTTTGAGTTAAAACAATGATAACCGCATTGCCGAATTCGAAATAAATAGTAATAACCAAATCACAACTCGTTATCTCTAAAATTAACGAAAATATTACCAAAAACAAATTTTTGAGATTCAACTGTAACCCCTTCTATCTTCTAAGGGAAGCATTTTGGAATATAGGTAGGGATGCCCTGTATAACTGCAAGGCTAAGCATTCTTAAAAAAAACACCCCCACCACCCAGGCCAAAAATATGGGTTTTCTCTCTTCCATAAAAGAGTTCGATGAACACATGATGTTGGAGAAAAATGTTTGCTTTGGATATTTGTGAAACTACAAAGGCTGATTCCCGCTACAACAAGAGCCATTAAAGTCGGTTACCAACGGCCGAGTCATCTATCAGACGCAAATCGAGACTGAGGTTCACATTAGAGACCATTTAGTGATGCCAACTTACGCTGTGATTTATTTAATTTATAAGGTGCGAGTTAAGGGTTAAAAAAACGATTTAATAGATTTGTTTATAAAGTCACATACATACAGACAAAGTTTTTAAGCGAACACCCTGTATAACAAACACAATATCTTATATCACTAGGCCTATCCAAATTATACCTCTGGTAAAGCCAATAACTGACAGTCGCTCTTGATTTGCAAAAGTTAGGCTAATAAGAATACGAGACCTGCCTATATTAGGGCTTTACGTATACAAACTGCATTCTATGGTGCAGACTGAAATCAGATACCCACCCATTATAGGGAGTGTCGCAAACTTTCCACAAGAATTTATTAAATCGTATGGGAAAAGAGAAATTATCCCCAAATTTACCATATCAGAATTTCGTTTAATACGGACTGAACAACGGCGATGTAGAAAATCATAAAAATCGCCAGAGGCAAATACATTGGCGCAGTGACGATTTTCAGAAATTAGTTTTTAACTCTGGCTTATCTAACTAATTTAGACGAGTTTCGATTTGAATTTGAATTCCATTTGCGCGAAAACGGTTACAGCTACTATATCTTCCTACCTTGTGGCAATCGACGCAGCGCCTCGTGATGTACAGCAGACCTTATGGAAGTTACCTGTGTGCGTGTCGAATATTTTCCCCTATCCGACGCAGTTTGACCCATAATAAACCAAAAATCCTGTCAAAATGGAATTTGGAAATGGCCAAATGACTGATAAGCGCACTTAAAAAAAAAACAACTAGAATGGCTATAGTTTTTAAACGACTCAGAATGACTCGAAAATCGACGTTATCCGACGGAAATTTACCCGTAGAATCCAAAACCAGCCTCCCAGTTCAGCTAAAATTTTTCGAAATGGCCGAATAAGGAAACAAGTTTAGCTGCATGTCCCTACAGTTCCTGGATTGGCAGAATTAGGACAATAATAATGTCACTTAATAATAGAAAAAATAATTTTTCAAAAGTTACATCAAATTTGTGGATGACAAATAATTTGGGATAGATTCCTTGGGCGTAACAAACTTCTGACCAAAAGAATATCTAGATTATGTATTAAAGTTGGTCCGTGATATACTAAACAAATAACGGGTTATTTGAAAAGCTCCTCCTATATTCATTTAAGTACTATTATTACTGTTACTAAATCGTATTTGTTGGCAAAATCCACAGTTTAATTATGAAAAAGTGTACATTCACAAATGTAAGTGTTGCCAACAAATACGGGAATAAAAAAGATTAAAATGCAATTTTTTTTAAATTAATGTATTAAATTTTTATAATCTAGAACACATCCCAACAATGTCTTCTGTCCAGTTCCCATAATTTTATCAGCTATTGAAGATTGCATGGTCTGCATAAATCACTACTACTTTTTGGATACAATTCAAAATACATAGTTTATTGGCGGCTGTGGATTTTGAGTTAATTTTTAATCTAAAATACTAGATACAATACATCTTATTATATTATGCAGATACTTAATTACCATTATCATGTCCATTTATTCTATACATTTTCTTTGCTCTTTTCTCTAGAGTTTTCAGTTTCGATTTGAATTTGAAGGCAATTTTTGCAGAAACGGTTAGAGCTACGACATTCTGCGTGGAGCCAATCGACGCAGCGCCTCGAGATGTATAAGATACTGTGAAATCAGAACCCCGGAAAATTCCCTGCCAAATTCCTCTAACAAATTTCTAAGTGCCCGGCCAGCGCACTTTTTTGAATTTCCAAAAATGTCAACCTGGCCCGAAAATAGGTTTTTCCGACTTAGTTCGACCAGTAGGTGACGGAAATAAAGGTTAAATTCGATTTCGTCAAGTCATTCCCAAGATTTCGTATTTATTGTCCAAAATTGTCCAAAACCTCCGAAATAGAGGGGTCGAATTTTCAAAAAAATTATTTGCTCGAAACCAGTGCGCCCTACGCCTTCGGGATTATGCTAAATCGATTCGGTTGGTCGATTTACTTAGGAAAAGTTCTATTTCTCGATAGAATTACGCTTAATCCGGAGGCAGCAATAAAGTTGAAGAAAAAACCAACCGAACTTCAAATTTTCACTTTCGATTTGGCTTTGAAGGCCATTTACGCGGAAACGGTTAGAACTACGACATTCTGCGTGGCGCCAATCGACGCAGCGCCTCGAGATGTATAAGATACTGTGAAATCAGACGCCTGGAAAATTCCCTGCGCGCGTGGCGAATATTTCCCCGAGATTTTCGGGGGGTCAACCCCTTTGGAAACTGAAATTTGACGATTTCGCTAAAAAAATAAAATTAGCCGGAAACAGGCTTATCCGACGCAGTTTGGCCCGTAGAAACCGAAAATCCGGTCGAAATTGAACTTGGAAGTTTCTAAATGCCCGGCCAGCGCACTTTTTCCAAAAACACCTAAAATTTCCAAATTTTCAACTTTTTAAACGAACTCCGAATGAGTCCAAAACCAGCCTATCTGACGTAAATTGACCCGTAGAACACGGATCCGGCCTCCAAATTCCTCTAACAAATTTCTAAGTGCCCGGCCAGCGCACTTTTTTGAATTTCCAAAAATGTCAACCTGGCCCGAAAATAGGTTTTTCCGACTTAGTTCGACCAGTAGGTGACGGAAATAAAGGTTAAATTCGATTTCGTCAAGTCATTCCCAAGATTTCGTATTTATTGTCCAAAATTGTCCAAAACCTCCGAAATAGAGGGGTCGAATTTTCAAAAAAATTATTTGCTCGAAACCAGTGCGCCCTACGCCTTCGGGATTATGCTAAATCGATTCGGTTGGTCAATTTACTTAGGAAAAGTTCTATTTCTCGATAGAAATGCGCTTAATCCGGAGGCAGCAATAGAGTGGAAGAAAAAACCAACCTAACTTTAAATTTTTACTTTCGATTTGGCTTTGAAGGCAATTTGCGCAGAAACGGTTAGAGCTGCGTGGCGCCTATCGACGCAGCGCCTCGAGATGTATAAGATACTGTAAAATCACACCCCTGGAAAATTCACTGCGCTCGTGGCGAATATTTCCCCGAGATTTTCGGGGGGCCAACCCCTTTGAAAACTGAAATTTGACGATTTCGCGAAAAAATAAAATTTTTGCGAGGACAAAATATAGAAAATAATCTATCTATAATTTCCAAAATCGGCGATTAATGACATTAATGACTTTATTGTCCCAACTGTCCCTATACTCTCCCAACGTCGAAGAAGATAGGTCGAATTACCAAAAAACCCTTTCTGGCCCTCAAAATTAAGTTCTTCTGGACTTATATTACCGTCCTAATCTTAAAATATTCCCTTCGTTGATGTCCTGGGGCATGTGTAAAGTCATTGACCTTAAACAATGTTAAAGTGTAAACAACATTTCAGTCAATTAGTGGAAATAGAAAGCACAACAGCAATATTTTATAGGTACCTACATGGTAACGTAAATTGTAATAATATTTTTTGAACTTTCTTATTACCTACAGAGTAGACACTGCCACTATTGATTGTTATACTCTGAGTGTTGGTGTTTTTTATATTATTATTTCAAGCAGTAGAATCCTTAACACACTAAAATATCAACAAATAATGTATGAAAGCGACCGTAATAGCGTGCAGCATTGTCCCAACTCGAGCCAATTCGATTTTTTCTTGGCCATTGTCACGAGTGCGGTTTTGCAATCGACGCAGCTCATCCCAAATAAATTTTTGGGTGAAAACAGTGGTGATTTTACGAAATACACAAGACAAAATCGTATATCGCTCTATTGCCCAAGTGTTCACATACTTAAAAAGTAAAAGGAGGTTTGTTGTCTAATAATTCTTTAATTTAAAATACTGCGTTATAATTTTAATAGCTCTCCGTGTCTAGTTTCTTCTAGAAATAGATCAGAGTTTATCATGGTTCAGGACCACACACATAGGAGGTATTAGGTAGGTCTTGTTCAAAGGAATGTCTACATTTTAAAAAGTTTCTTCTTTCAAATGATTATTAAAAAAGTTCGTTTAATAATTATTATTCTGCCCTGCTTATTAGAAACGCGGTATCTGCAAAAATATCTGAAATCGTCTTTTCTGTATCATTGGGTTCACATTGGACTTGTCTCTTTCCATGCTACTTATAAAAGCGGTATCTGCAATATTAACAGTGAAATAATAAATGTTTTATATGCCGTATGTGCTAAATGCAAAGGTTTACTTAATGAAAATGCCGTATATTCATTTTGCTTAGCAAAAAAGCGGTACCTGCATATGAGACACTTGCAATTACCGCATTTTGTCTAAGCACACTGCACGTGCCGCTTTTTGTCTTAGCTTTGCCTGTTAATTCCCGCCCTATATTGTACACTCATTAGTCGTAAATGATTCGTTGGGTGAGGTAGAAAAGGAGTTCAACTAAACGGTACGGGGAAGAGCGGGGTGGTGCGAGGGTATGTAGAGGAAGCTGTTGATTTGAGAAGCCGTACCACAGAGTAAAATTTGGGGCAACGTTGCCGCACTTACTCGAAATTCTTGATTTTTTGCTCATTTCTCATGCCTAGTGGACCGATTTGGGCCGCGCATGTACAGGGTGTCCAGATTTGGTTGCAAATGCGGGGTATCTCGGTTATTTATAGAGATAGGGAGTTGCGGTTTTCGCGAATTGTTGCTACTTTTTTGTGAAACCAAAGATACCGTAAACAAATTTTTCATAGGCACCTTCGTTTTTAAGATACAGGGCGAAATTGAAAATTTGCGCTTTTGGGGCATACCTCGTATCTTGGGAACGGTTAATGATATTGAAATGGAAAAAACTGTATCTTATAGACATTTTCGTGTAGAATTCAGTGCCGTCTTCAGTTTTTTACTAAAATTGATAGTGTTCGATATATGGACCAAACTTAGATTTTTTACATATAACACCCTGTATATTTTCTACTAGTTATATTCAGATTGTCGAAAGCTTTACAAAAATAATAACACTATGTAGTTATTATCTATATTAGGCTCTAAAAATAACCGAGATACCCCGCATTTACAACCACACCCTGTACATATACAATGATATAAATGTATCCTACTAAGAACAATAGTAATTATCAAAAATGTAACGCATCTCGTTATGTTCAGCGATAGTAAAAAGAATGAGTACAGAACTTCTTTTCTCGAAGATAAAACAAAAACATTGGATTTTCTTATGAAAAAAGCAATGAAGAAAAGTGACCTACTTAAGAATGCCTCAATAGAAAGAATAAAATGGTGTGCTACCACAAAATCAGCAAATATTTTGGGAAAACCCGCCCCGTACTTTTGATGTATAAATAAAGATTGCAAAGAATACCTTGTTCCTATTATTTGCCTAGATGCCATTCTTGAAAAAATTGATTTAATATAAGATATATTATTGTTATAAATATAGAGGATAAATCACGCCTCTACTACTTGTAATAATGGAAACGTTCGTGACAAGTAGGCCTAAGTATTACGTCATAGTAAATTCTTCTATGGTATTACCTACTCGTATTACACCTACCTTGTGCCTGAAATGCCATGAACGTTTCCATTATTATATATTGTTATGAGTAGGTATGTAGATACTGCATTTTGCTTAAAAAGGGTCGCAACTCAATTGGTATGTTTACGAAGTAAATCCGCGGTATCTGACTTTTTAGCAAAAAAATTAAATATACGTTTTTTACGACGTCTACAGTATAATTCTGATATTAGTTAGTTCACACAAACACAGTTTTTGTTAGCGAAAAAGTATTAGTTTCCAAGATATTAACCAAAAACTTTAACGTCCGATTTCTCATTTTAGCGCGGTACGTAGATACTGCGTTTCTAATAAGCACGGCAGTATTATTGTTTTTCTTTTCGCTGCCTCTCTATTATAAGGAGACAAATTTTAATGGTATGGTGTCTACAACCATAGCCTCTGGTCTAGACTTCTAGGATTGCGCGTTTCAGATTTTATTGCTTCGGAGACCGCTCCTTGCGACCTCAAGCGAATTATTTAAAAGCCATAAATCGGGCGATTTATTTCATTGTTAAATATCTGCCGGAGCAATAAACGTAAACAGGGCGGGCATTTTTGCCCACTTTTACGTCGCTTTTACGTCCGATAATGCCGCGTTGCGTTTAGGTGCAATTACAAACTGCATAATGCGCTCTTTGCTCGCGGTTATTTATGGCGTTGTTAACGCTTTCCGATTGTTATTGGAAGTCTTTCATTAGGCGAGTATCGATGCGCGGTGGGCGCGCGTGCCGAAATGGGCAATGGAAAGAAACGTTGCCTTTTGTTGGTGGCATTGAGTTAGAATAATATTGGGAATTCACGTGTTTTTCAGACCGGGATACCACTACACATAGAAAGCAGATAGAGTCAGTTCAGAGGAGGTTTCTCAAGTTTCTGTATTTCAAGACTCATGGCACTTATCTTTGTCGGGACTATGCCCATGACATTCTTCGACATAATTCGACATGCTATCGTTTGACGTCAGACGTTTGACGTTCAGAATGTGGTTACCTTTTTTGTATAGCATCGTTCAAAATAAAGTAGAGTGGCCAAAGGTTTTATCTACTCTTATGTTTCGAGTTCCAAGACTCAATTCGCACTTAACATTTAATTTTTATATACCGCACGCTCGTACAAATATATAATGTTTATATCTCCAATGCATTTTGCTACTTCTAGTTATAATTCAATTTCAAATGACTGTGACATTTTTTATTGCTCAAGATCTTCGCTCGCCGGGTGTGCCATAGATTATGTTTCACATTTCTCTTTTTTCTCTTCTTTTTAAGTTTTGGCATCAGTACTCTTAGTCCCTGTCATTTGTATTCAGTAGTCATACGAGTAGAAATATTATAGTACAGCATTTTTTGTAACGTAAAACGTAACATATTTAAATTTGTTTTTTATTAAGCACCAGTACCTACATTTGCAACTTTGTCCTGTAATTGGAATTTTCTGTTGGGCAATAAATAAATACATAAATAGGTACTACAATAGCAAATGACAGTTGTTTGGTAAACCTGCGTAAAACATACAACCGACTTATATTAGAAACCAACAAGATTAACTGATTTTTTCCCTTTTTGATGTGCACCACCTCATGTAGGATTCTTTTTTATAATTGGCTCTCGCAGTCTAAGATGGTCACCTCGACATCAAAATTGTGCCGTTTCTATTTTTTGTTCCACGAGTGCAGTTAGATTTTGTTGACTATCTTTTATACCAAGGTGAACCATGTTAAAAAATAGAAAATTGAGGTTATGATGGTGTTCTTGCTTCATTACCTATCCTCTTTTTATACTTATTTATTTTTCTTATTATGGCTATAGTAAGCTATATAGGTCTGTGCTATAGTCCTCTAGATAACTAGATCCATATAGAGAACTACTACTAGATACCAACAGATATATACGGTTTGTTCACCAGTCACTTTTGATTTATCTGTACACCTTACCTTAAATAAATATACATATACAGGGTGATTCAGTTTTATTCTGATGATTGGGTGATTTAGTTTTATTCTGAGACACTTCAACAGGTGATAGAAAACCAAAAAATAACCGCACTTTCTTTTATAAACTATATTTTTTTAAGGCCTTATAAAAAAGTTACAGGGTGTTAAAGTTGTAAAAAATATATGGACTTTATTGAATATTTACCAAACTAGTTGGGATATTTAAGTCATATTATTTGGTACACGTTATACCGGCATGGGTTAGCATAAAACCTGTTAATATCAAACGCCTTGAACAACCAGTGGCGGGAAAGTGGGTAATTGGAACAATTGTTTTTAGAAAAAAAAAATTAATCACTTTGTATAGCAATAAAATGTATTAAATTTCTTATGTAAATTTTAATTGTAAACTAAAACGTTTTTCATATGTGTCAAGGTTTCATAGCAAAGTTTATTTTTTCGTATTATTGCTAGGTATTTCTGAAAAATTAACTTAAAAATTCGCTGCATAAGTAAGACTCAAAGTAGAAAAAATGTGTTTTTTACTTTAAGTGCAGTAACTTTTCCCAATGAACTCACCCATTCAAGGTTTTACTTTTAAAGATACAGAGAGTAGATAACATTAATTTTATCTTCCTTAAATGTTTTAGACCCTGTATCTTCAGAAGTATCGCCTTAAATAGGTAAGTTTATTGGAAAAAGTTACTTTATTTAAAGTAGTAAACACATTATTTCTACCTTAAGTCATACTTATGGAGCAAATTTTTTAGATAATTTTTCACAAATACATAACCCGAAATAATTTAAAAAATCAAATTGTCCATGAAACCATCACACATGAAAAATGTCGAGGACGTTTTTGTTTACAATTAAAATTTACATAAGAAATTGAATAGGTACGTTTTATTGATATATACAAGGTTATTCAGTTTTTTCTAAAAACAATGTTACTATAATTACCCACTTCTCCGCCACTGGTTGTTAAAGGTATTTGATATTAACAGGTTTTATGCTAACCCATGCCGTTATAACGTGTACCTACCAAATATGACTTAAATAAAACTAGTTTGGTAAATATTCAATAAAGTCCACATACTTTTTACAACTTTAACACTCTATAACCTTTTTATAAGGGCTTACAAGAAAGTGCGGTTATTTTTTGGTTTTCTATCGCCTGTTGAAGTGCCCCAGAATAAAACTGAATCACTTTGTATAGTTAAACAAAAGAATTCTTTTTTCTAATATTCCCGTTTACAATTATATGAACCACTAATATGTTATCTCTATGATGGCCTGTATAATAATTATTTCGCAAAGAGTGAATAGAACAAAAGCATTTCTTTCTTCATTCTCACCAAATAAATAAGTACTATTACCTTGAGATGAGATAAAATCAATGAGTCTAGGCCAAAAAGGAATCGTCTGGCATCTGCTACTTATATATACAGTATGTTCGGAACATTATGTTTGTAATATTGAAATAAATTAATAAGTAAATAAATCATTAAAAATGTCTGAATTTCCTCTAAATCTATGTACGAGTATTTTGCATTTTCCAATCGTATTCAGAATATATGTTATATGTTATAATAATGTATGTTATTCAGAACAAGAATAATAATTTATTCTAGTGACAGAAAATATTAGATTCCGATGAAAGCTATACAATGTTGCAAAAGTTATTATTAATGAGCATTTATGACATTGGAGTACCAAAACGTTTTGCCTCTACCTACGTACGACTAATAATAATTGAGCATATGAGATACAGCCAGTTTCGTTATATATTGTGTGGGATTTCGAAATGGCCGATGACATATTTATCGAACACTTCGCAGTTACAACCGCACGCGGAAATCTTAATGTTTTCGTTCCATTAATCAAACATATTAAATTTCTGGTTCTTCGTGACCACAACTGAATCCATAATTCAATTTATTGGTTTACTTTTACTTTGTTATTAGCCATCTGCTTATATACTTATACCTAAAAATTTTCATTTTTTACTGACGTCAGCAAGTATCTGACTTTTAAATTTCAATTCTAATTTTTGGTCTAGTAAGCAGAGAGAAAAAACAACCTTATAGACTGTTTGAGACTTTGATACATGAAATTATAAGCACAAAGAACGAGAAAACAAAATTTAATGGTAAAAGCCAATTTTTTGTCAGTTGTAATACTATACTAAAATCGAGCAACTCTTACGCATGGCGTAAACAAGAGCACGTGCGTTGAGATATTCGCCAGGGCCGCACTCAGGCACGACGTTTATTTAATTTTAGTTTTACAATTGTTTACATCAAAATATTTCGGAAAAGAATTATTGGCTTAATTAAAATGGTTCAAAACGTCGATAAAATTATTTGTGGCAGTGTCTAAATAGCTGAAAACAATAAGATAAAACCGCATAACTACACTTTTGCAATCGAGTACGTCCCTGTTGCCGAGTCGGGTGAAATTTTATAGCCTACCGACCAATCGCCGAACGTCATTGAACACGTGGTTTTATTTACGCCAGGCGTACGGATTGCTCGATTTTAGTATAGGTGCTCCATATATATAATTTGCCGTTCAGCATAATTATTATTATTAATATACTTGCAAGGCATAAAAGTTAAATTCAAACTAACTGTACCGGGCTTCATTATATGCGTTCCTTTACATTTGTAAAGGAACGCAGATAATGAAGCCACCACAATAATTATTATTTTAATGCACGATAAATTCAAGTGCTTAAGAGCAGATGCCGCTGCCATGTCCCTAAAGGCAAAGCATGACAATTAACAACATTTCAGGCCGTTTTTGTAACGCAACATCATTTCTCACAATTAAAAATACACCAAACTGTCTTTGATCTCGATGTAGACGATAGAATCTCACCAGAGGCTTTGGCACCGACGTCGGTGCCGTGTTGGGAATGGTAAAAAATGCGAAATAACCCACTTTTCTTTCAAAGATCGCGGGTTCTGGCAGTTTAAATCACCATTCGAAGTCAGGCGCAGACTACAAATCCGTCAACTTTCTAGGACCGTAACTAACAGAAAAACGATTTGGTTTAGAGGTAAGTGGAGAGACAGATAGGTATCTGGGCTCCGCAGGCAAGGTTTCTATCGTCTAGAATTATTTGTGATATGTGATATCAACAAGTCTTTAAGTACGTAGTTTTACCAATCTCACAATTTCCCTAGAAAGGTATCACAATGCGTTTTAAAAAGACAATTTGACAACATGGCACATGGCGATAACACTGAAGTGTTTTGAGACATAACTTTATTCTGCGATGAAAGTTGCAAGGAAAGTTGAAATTTCAAAATTCTAACCTCAAGCAGGATGCCCCGTGAAACCACGTTTAGTCAAGAAGTGTTTTTCGTAAATAGTCAGTCGCGTGTTTCTGCAAATATTTTTGGCAAGGTTGGGCCCAGGTATACGGAATTCGAACTCAATACTTCTAAGCAGTCATGAAATTTATTAATCTGACATTTCACTTTGACGTGACATGAGCTTTGAGAAAGGAGGAAGATTTTTTTTCTCCGAAAGATCAGCAAACAAATTTGTTGAAGATATTTTTTGAGTTACAAGTTCAAAGTTTAGCTCATTTACTGTTAAGAATTTATTAATTTTGCAGGCAACTTGAAAAAGTTGCCATTTAACCAGTTTGCTGGCGAAAACGAAAAACTCAATTAAAATTCAATGGATCTGTTTACGCCACAAATAAATTTTAAAAAATAATCAGATTATTATATTATGTGAGAGACCTCCTGTATCAGTTCTAAAATTTATACAATTTTGTTGTTTTTTATGTAATGTAATATACAGTGTCATCCAGAAAGTTGGACACAAATGGGAATTTTCTTTATTTGAAGTTTCTCAAAAAAAAATTCTTGATAAAAGTTTGTGCTTGTGCTTAAACTCAAAATCCATTCGTAAAAATTTTGAAATTTCTATTCGTATACAAGGAAGATTGAAAAATATGAAAATTCCTCAGAAGTAAAGTACCCTTATTTTTAGAACTACAGCAGAATGGCACTAAGAAAAGTTGTTTGGAATCCCAAGAAAATGTCAAATATGAATTCACAGCCACATACTCAAAAGAATAAATTAAATCACAATTTCGCATTTTTTATTCATCACGCTGTATAATACATAATGTTAGATATGTATTTTGAGGCACATCTTCGAGCATGACAGTACCATACCAATGATTTTTATTTACGTTCAACTAGCATCTTAAAAACACTTAATAACCGAAAGTTCTTCAGAGTTTGTTTTGTGTCCAGGTAAAATACTTTTACCTTGTTGTTCTTTGTGTTTCCAGTTTGACTCTTTTAGTGTTAATGTGTGCAAATGGCGAATAAATAGCAAGGTCTCAGATCATACTCTTGTCCTCGCGGTAAGTTTATGATTTATTTAATCAATAAATTTAACATTAACTGAATTTTTACTGAACCGTTAAACAATATTCCAAAGCACACTTCGCAACAATGGGTAACTAGGCTTATGTTTCCAAGGCACTCTATGCAAAAACGTCAAATCTTATGGGGCTTACATTTCCAAGGCACTCTATGCAAAAATGATTAATTTGATATTACGGCAAGAAAAACAAAGTAAAGCATAATGTGTGACATATCATTTTAACCAGAAAAAAAAACTCTTTTCAAAAATGCAAAAATCCAATATGACGCCCATAAGAAAAATAAAAGTTGATCGTCATATTTTTGTCCAGGGAGGCGAGAAAAAAAATGTGAGATCATATTTAGATTCCTTGTAAAAAAGCGCCTTAATAATGTTTAACATAGAAATGTCCAGCGCCATTCGTTTTCGTTTAAAAAAATAAAAACGAAAACGACAATTTTCAGTTTTTTCGCATTACATATTTTCAAAACGAGAAGGGCCAGCTAAAAATTTTTTTACCATGTTACTCGGCATCAGATTTCGCAACTTTGCCCCAATTTAACCGACTTCGTATCTCTTAAGATAACCAAGATCTCCATGCAAAGACTCGAAATACGATCACCCCGTATTTCAGAAATCTGTTAAAAAATATAATATAATAAATTAAAAGTAAAAAAATATTTTTAAAAAAAGCTTTTATTTAAATGCGCTAAAAAGAATAAAATAATCTTTTCTTTTAAAACTTTTACTATCAACTTATAACGTCATTCCACAATTTATATGATATAAAAGCTTGTCGCGAGATTTAAGTAGTGGTATTTACTTAGTTTGAAAACTTAAATCTCGCGACAAGCTTTTATATCATATAAATTGTGGAATGACGTTATAAGTTGATAGTAAAAGTTTTAAAAGAAAAGATTATTTTATTCTTTTTAGCGCATTTAAATAAAAGCTTTTTTTAAAAATATTTTTTTACTTTTAATTTATTTTGTAATTTTTAGTTTGGCCAGGTGTCTGAGTCTATTCATCTCAGTTAACGCATCATTGTTGCAAGGTCGTTTGCCGGTTAGTTTAGAACAGTCTAGCTCTTCAATGAGGAGACCTTCTAATGATCTAACCCTACTTAAGGCCACGTATGCTTGACCAGGCGCGAAGAGCTTGGAGCCTAAATATACAACGAGACAGGTTGCAGACCAATGCTGTTGACGCCTATCTCACCAAACTACACAAGTCAAAGTTAACTAGTCCGCCATCTTGGGTGTTCCGCCATGTTGGATTTAGAATGACGTCACACATATAATCATGCATTGTCATCCAAATTAAACGTGTGTACAAAATTTCAGCTCGATCGGTTGAAATTTAACTAGTCCGCCATCTTGAGTGTTCCGCCATGTTGGATTTAGAATGACGTCACACATATAATCATGCATTGTCATCCAAATTAAACGTGTGTACAAAATTTCAGCTCGATCGGTTGAAATTTAACTAGTCCGCCATCTTGAGTGTTCCGCCATGTTGGATTTAGAATGACGTCACACATATAATCATGCATTGTCATCCAAATTAAACGTGTGTACAAAATTTCAGCTCGATCGGTTGAAATTTAACTAGTCCGCCATCTTGGGTGATCCGCCATGTTGGATTTAGAATGACGTCACACATATAATCATGCATTGTCATCCAAATTAAACGTGTGTACAAAATTTCAGCTCGATCGGTTGAAGATATCTGCTTCAAAATTGAGTTGCAAGATTCCACCCGAACAAATTACATACATACATACATACATACATACATTGCAAGTTAAATAAAAGCTTTTAAAAAGTCTATTTTCTTGTCGAAATGAATACACATTGGTAGAAAACCCAGGATATTTTATTTACATGTATACAGGGTGTAACTGAACTGATGGTCAAAAATGTATTCTTGGAGTCAAAATAAGGGCATATATTTTTTTCTCCTACGAGCCATAGTTTTTTTTATACAGAGCATGGAAGTTTGGAGAAAAATACACATATTTCCTATTTAGTATCTCTAGAAGTATATGAGATATTTTCTTCAAACTTGGCGTGTCACATGAGCAGATGAGCCGTCAAACTTAAGGTTGACATGAAGCTTCTGAGGCTCCTAGTTGCGGAGTACAGGGTGTTATTAAAATTAATTATATCAGAAAAATATGAATACCCTGTATAATCGCGTTTGAATTAGTTTTGAATGGTGAATAGAATGGTTAACAAAAAGTATCTCTTACTATTTTTTCATATTCGCATCCATTTCTTAATTATTTTAAAAGAACGGCAACGCTGCAATGAACAATAGTCACTTTAATAATAAATATAACAATCTGTGGATGTCAATTAAACTTTATTTAACAAAATACAAAAGCAAAAACGACAATAAAAGAAACGTAACGCTATTATAAAATTAAATTATTAAATGTTCGAAATGACCGCCGTCTCTTTCAATACACGCAAATATGCGTTTCCGCATGTTTATTATTGCCATTGGCAAGCCCATAGGAAAAGCGCATATCAGTCAATTCTTCGAATGAAAACATCATTTTTCAAAATATTGATACTAAAGTGCAAAGTTGGCAGCCAAATGATTCAAATAATGCCAAGTTATTTTTCTGAACTAATTAATTTTAATAACACCCTGTATCTCTGCAACTGGGAGCCTCAGAAGCTTTATATTAACCTTAAATTTGACAGCTCATCTGCTTGTGTGACACGCCAAGAACAAAATATCTCGTATACTTCTAGCGATACTAAGAAACACGGGTGTAGCCAAGGGGGGGGGGGGGGGTTCGGGGGTTCAAACCCCCCCCCCCCCGAAATAAGCAAAATATTACCTAATATTATACCGAAAAAATACGAGGAGTGAAGAGTTAAATTATTATTACGTTTGAATATATTATGTAGTAATAGTAGCGCCTAGCGCCATCTTTTGACGAGAGGCAGACGCAGTTGCAGCCGAACTATTTTGTATTGTAGGGACACTTTGCGTTGTTTCTCGATTATTCGCCACGCCCCTAGGTCGAAATGAGCGGAACTTTGTGGAAGTTCGTGGAAGTTTCTGGACGGCTACTGGGCTGCTATATAAGAGGCGCCGCGGCGCGTGACCGCGCTTACGGCAGTATTGTTCCATGCGAACTCGAAGCGAATAAAAGTGAAAAGTGGTGAACGAATAGTGAAGAGAATTAAGTGTACCGTGTAAGTGAGTAATTTTAGTGCACTGTTATTCGATGACCTTGTTAAGGATAGATACGTGAATCATTATTACTGTCGAAAAATGGAGGGGAAAAAAAGGAAGGGTGATAAACCTAAAGGTATGGACTACTGGAAAAAGTGGTGTAGTCAAGGTCAAGGGGTTTCTAATAAAGAAACAAATTTGGATTTAGCTATCAAAGCTTCAGCTACCTTGCATGCTGATAAGAAGACTGCCTACCCGAAATCTAGTTTGGAATGCCTAGATATGTGCGATAAAAACTTTTATCCTAATATTTACACATTACTACAAATCTTGGCTACCATTCCTGTATCCACTGCTACCCCAGAAAGGTCTTTCTCGAGCCTAAGGAGACTGAAAAACTATTTACGAAACACTACAAGTGAAAACACACTTAATGGTTAATGAACATTCACTATGGAACAGAAATTCATGCAGATGAAGTAGTGGATATATTTCAAAGAAAAAGCCGAAGATTTCTTCTTTAATGGTTTTAGATTTAGCGCAGAGGAACGAAATTAATTTGTCCATTTCATTTAAAGTTAAGAACTTTATAAATATGTCGTAGTTTTTCGGATGAATATATAGATATTAAATTTCATGTAAGTATATTTTTGTTGTTTTATTTACTTCTCAAACTAACCCCCCCCCAAAACTAAATCCTGGCTACGCCCGTGCTAAGAAGTACGCTCGGAAATATGTGTATTTTTCTCCAAACTTCTACGCTCTGTATAAAAAAAACTATGGCCCGTAGGAGAAAAAATATATGAAGAAGTGCCCTTATTTTGTCTCCAGTTCAGTTACACCCTTTATATCGTTGAAATCAGAAAAATGTGTAGATTTCGAAAATTATTGAAAAACTGAACCAAACTTGAATAACATTGTACCGATATGAAAGTAAACGCCGTGTCGTTCCCCCGCAGGCGGCATGTCGGATGGCCCCGGATGAGCTCGGCGAGCCCGGGCGCCGCCGCCGCCGCCGCCGCACCGGCGCCGGGCGAGCTGCTGCGCGAGGCGTCGGCGCGCGGCGACGCCGCCACCGCCGCCCGCCTCCTCGCCGGGCTGCGCCGCGTGCGCTTCAGCAGGGACGCCGTCGGCCGGTCGGCGCTGCACGTCGCGGCCGCCGGCGGTAGCGCGCCGGTGGCGCGCGTGCTCTGCGGCGCCGCCGCGCCCGCCGAGCTCGACGCGCCCGACGGCGCCGGCTGCGCGCCGCTGCAGCGCGCCGCCGCCGACGGCCACGAGGACGTCGTCAACGTGCTGGTGCAGGCCGGCGCCGACGTCGACAGGAGGGACGGCGCGGTGAGTTGGGGGGGTTCGGCGGTACTCTCAGGAAAAAATATAATCTTAAGGAGGGGTTCCTCAGAGATGTGGACTAGAAGAATGCGCTTTGACCTACTGCGCATCCGATTTTTCGACTATAGAGAGGGCGCTTTGACGGCCGCCATATTAACCCATAGTCTTGTCTTGTAGTTTGTTTACGTTTTGACGTGGTTACTTCTTAATTGCTTTTTTAAGGTCTTAAAATGTTATTAGATTTTATGCTATAGAACTTGACATTTTATTAGTATGCCAATGTCTGTCGGCAACCCCCCCTTAAATTCAGTAGGGGGAAGGTGTACGAAGTGATATACCTACTTGGGTAAAACGACGCAGCCAAAATATCTTGTATGCTAAGTTCCGGTGCTCAACATGGGAATCTCGGAAACACATACAAAGTCGGTCAAATGGAGGCAAAGTTGCACCTCTGGGCGCCTAACAAATGCCGTTAAGAAACTTAAAATAGTTTCATGGGTTGCTGTAAACCAAATTTTTGAAAATCAGATTTTATTTTTTTCTGGCTCCATTTGTGCTAATATTGAAAAATAAATTATACTTTTTTATTGCAACTTTTTCTGAACTACGTCATGTTATTTTTCGAGATAGAAGGATCCTCTTAATTTGTTTAAATACGAACCTGGATTTTTTATTGCATATTTCGAAATGAATAATTGTTGTCCTGAGTACAACGATGTATGACACGTGCATATATTTTTTTTCGTTTTTGGCCGCAAAAATGCACATTTACTAAGAAAAAAATTAATACGATCCTGGACTATGCATTTTCCTTTTTTTTTCAAAGCTATTCCAATTATTATAACAGGTGATCGTTATTTTAACACCTACTGGTTTAATTGAACTCCATGTTTGTCATATTTTGAAATTCGTTTTTGTAAATACTTTAGGTAAATAACAACAATAATAATTATTAACAATGGTAGGATACATTCTATATAAAGTATAAAAAATAACTTCAAAATATGACAAACATTGAGTTTAATTAATCTAGTAGGTATTAAAACAATGATCACATTGGAATAATTAAAAAAAAGAGAAAAATGCATAGTCCAGGCCCGTATTAATTTTTTCATAGTAAATGTGCATTTTAGCAGCCGAAACGAGAAAATTTATGTATGGGTCACACATCGTTGTACTCAGGACAACGATTCATTTCGAAATATCGAACAAAAATCCAGGTCCGTATTTAAAAAAAAAAAGATGATCCCTCTATCAAAAACGAAACGTCGTCGCCCCGAAAATCTAAAAATACCATGACGTAGTACAGAAAAAGTTGCAAAAGTGTAATTTATTTTTCATTATTTTCGCAAATGGCGCCGGAAAAAATAAAATCTAATTTTCAAAAATTCGGTTTTTCTTAAATATCTCAGCAACTCATGAAAATATTTTAACTTTCTCAACGGCATATTGTTAGGTGCCCAAAGGCGCATGTTTGACTCTATTTGGCCGACTTCGTATCTGATACGGTTTCCGAGATCCTCATGTTGAGCACCGGAACTGAATCACCTTGTATACTAAGAGCTCTCTTTAGCTGGATTGTGACAGGTAAATATTTCATCAGTGCCGGTTTAGCCAAACTTCGCACTCTGGGCGCTATAAATTTAGGGCCCCTATTAATACTCTGCCTTCGGCCCCTTTTTTACAAATGAAACAAAATTTGAAGTTTAAATTTGTATTTCAAAATAGAATTTTGTTTCGCAAAACTGATCAAATAAATTGCATTGTTTTTATTTTCGCAGTAGATATTTTTATTTTTATTGACATCATTTTTGATTTATAAATTCTACATATCGATACACGCATGCAAGAACATTGCAAGTGACATTTCTGAGATTTTCACTTTTTCGCATTTCTAGGGTCTAGTTACAGCATATTTTCGGATAAAAATACAAAACTATTCAATTTCGCATTATTTCCCAAAATTTTTTGGGCGTTTTCAGCGGTAAAAATATAGTAAAGTTAGTTACAATTCATTTTTTTTTAAATTTACGCTCTAAAGACAGTTACAACTTTGGGTTTTCATTAGTTTGACTGTAAAAACATTGTAACGCTACTTATAATATTTTTGCCTGGAAAAATCACCAGTTTCTTAATGGCATTTACAATGTTCTTACAAGAAGTTTTATTGAGAGGCGATGCGTTTACAATTATTGGAAAGTGTTTTTACCGGTTTTACAATTAAAAAAATGATAATATCATCGAGATATACAAGACATTCATTTTGAAGGCCACGGAGAACATTATTCATTACTCTTTGGAAGGTGCTGGGTGCATTTTTGAGGCCAAATGGCATGCTTTTAAGTTGATAGTGACCAGTGTCTGTAGAAAAAGCCGTTTTGGCTATATCTTCTGTTGGCATCTCGATTTGGTGGAACCCGTTTGCTAAATCGAAGGTTGTAGAGTAGTGAGCTTTGCCAATTGTGTCAAGTATATTTACAATTGAAAAAAATGATAATATCATCGAGATATACAAGACATTCATTTTGAAGGCCACGGAGAACATTATTCATTAGTCTTTGGAAGGTGCTGGGTGCATTTTTGAGACCAAATGGCATGCTTTTAAGTTTTATTAAAAAAATATTTACGCCCTCAAAATTACCTCAGTTGATGTTTTTTTATAGTTTTTATACAGTGAGTATACTATACCTTTTAAGGACCTTTTTTGAAATCGAATCTTGGTTTGTAAATAACAAGGGTGGTAATATTTTTCTATGTTTTATTCACTATAAATATTCTGGCCTCTATAAAACGATTGAAACTGTTATAAAACATTTAAAAGAGACATCAAGTAAGATCAACAACATCTATCCAATGGTAAAATAAGTAAACTTATGAATTTTACGATGTCCGAACGTACAGCATTTAGACACAGGTAGTAACTGAATACAGAGTGTGGCAGTTAAGTATCAGTTTCCCGATAAATATACGTTAATACGTTAATCTCGTACTAAATGTATGGTAAAATATACCAGAGGACTGGGAACTGTTTATAACCCGATACAAAAGCGTTTCCCAATTATGCTAAACACGAAACTTATATTTTCATACAATCCTGTTTTTGTATAATATTACATGCGGAGTCCACGAGGAACGCGAAAGATAGAGAAAATATTCAAAAATATTTATGTATGTTGGGGACAAAGTCTTTGCAAATACGTGACACTTACAGTTGTAGACAAGGGCTTCTTTGCAATATACAGTTAGGTACTTAAACATTCAGCGGACAAAAAAGTAAATAATAAAAATAATAATAATTCTTCAGAATACTCCAAACTAGGAGTACCCAGGAAGCAACTGAATGCTTGCAATTACTATTATTTTGTCTTCGCTGCCATTTGCGACTATAGCCGACTTTCTCAGTAGAACTAAGATAGCATTCGCTCAAGTACTACAGAAAGCCCTAAAAAACCGTCGTAATCCCAGCGAGTGTAGGCAGTGATTATAAATATATATAGAGTGTAGGAAAATTTGTAAATCACACAGATATACAGCTATTGAAGAGCAATACCGCGAATCCACATTTTTGTCCAGCGCTCTTGGCCATCAGCGGTGTTTGACATGTGCATGCAGTCTGCTTCGACCTTGATTCGAACCGAGGTCGATTGTAGGCAGCAAAAATTTGCAGTCTAAACTTCGCCACCGCGGCCATACCTATACTGTATTTATTTTAAAGTCAGTAAGTACAAAATTTAAAATTTTCAACTTTATAGGTACCTACCTAAGTAGAAACCTAATTTTGGATTTTTTTGCGACGCGGATATCTTTGACAACAAGTACCTACCTACCTTCTTCTTTCAAATAACATGTTAATAATTATTCTTTTGGCAATCCGAAACTAATGAAGATATCGATTTGAACCTTGGGTATTTTTTGTTGTTTAATTTAATTTACTTTTCGATTATAACAGAATAAATATATCATTGCATTTAAAATTTCGGAGAAAATTTTAATAAAAGGGAAATTTTTCAAATTGCGCCCTCTAGAGGTGACCACGAAATTCGAAATGACCTTACTGGACAAGCATTTGATAGAAGAAGGAACGTTCTCTTCAACAAGCCCAAATTCGACCAATTCGGTTAAGCCAAACCGGAGTTAGCAGCATTTTTTCAAGTCAAGGTTTATCCGCCCGTTTCACCTCTATTTGAAGAGCTAGAGTAAAAAATCGTTAACGAAAGTTGTTCAGAATTTGCTGAAGAGTGCAATAAAATTATTTTTGATATACCTTTGTTAGTTTTTTTTAGAAAACTCATTTTTTAAATTTACTGTTTCGAATACGCCCCTAGTGTCCGACCTACGAACTTAAAAATAATTTCCAGTAATTTTTCGTGACTACATTACTTATGAAGATTTTTCCCCAAAGCTCCGGGACTATTAATTCCTGAGATATTATGGTACCTCTTCACCCTTAATGAAACACCCTCGCCAACTTTAATCGAAAAATATTTTTAGTTAAAAAAATCGAGAAAAATGCTGCTATGTGTGTTCACCACAAAGAACAAAACCGTTTCCATAACTAAAAAACTAATTTCTTCACAAGGTAGGTATAATATGTTAGATATCTCGAGTAGAAATGCAAGCCCAATAAAAGATAAGGAAAAGCCGCCTTGTCAACCCACACACCATTTAATCCGGCCTTTATTTAGACAAACCTTAATAATTTTATGCCCCATAAAGTCCGTCCGCAATGAAAACACACGTATAAAATCTGGAACGTTTTCACGCCGTGATTTAAGAGCCATTAAGAAAAACTGAATTAATGCGTTATGTGCAATTTAATATTTTCCGTTTCGTTTTGATTTACGTCCGATTGAAATTGGCGACAACGCTCAAGAAATATGGCATTTCGATTCCCTTTCGATGGCTGCAGATGTAATAAATGCTGCTATAAAATTTAAAATAGTGTTCTTTGTGCGGCAATAAGGATGCTGGTCCGTATAAATATCTAGGTATCTAGGTACTTAGTCTATAATTCTATATTACGGCCGATGATGAATGTCCCAGAAGATAGGATTGACTTGTTTTACTTACTTTCCTTGTAGCGTTCGTATACTGGTAAATTTAGATTGGAAATATTTAAAACCCATTTTTATTTAACAGGAAAACTATTTTTGATACCGTCGTATTTCATAAAAATTTCAAAAAACAGATAAATCTCTTTTGATGTTTAAATAGCCGGACCCATTATAATAAACCGCTTTGCGTGTTTCTGATAAGCTCATTCTCATAATTTATAATCCATTTGACCAGAACTCGTGTACTAACCCATCCTAAACTGACAGTTTGATTTACGCCCGGCCATCTTTGCTAAATCTTCCGTTGAATTGTTAAATTTGGTGTTGGTTGCCAACTTAAAAAGGCGCTTAGATTTATGGGCCATCAACTGCAGGATTTCGGACATTGTCGTTTTTGGCACATCCTCCAAGGGTACAGTCAACGTATTGGTTGTTTAACGATAAAGTGAGAAGTTTCATGACCACAATAAAAGGAATGAATTTAATTTTTTACGTAATTTTAAACTGTTGCCAAACACCTACTTATACAATTTCTTTTTGGTGCTTCTGGCAGTGTCACAAGTTGTGAAAATATAGGATGTTCCATTTAAAAAACACATTTTTTATTCATTTTATTCATTAAAATACAATACTATTAATACATTAATATTCTTAGTTTCGTTCAGTTCCGTTCCGCTGTTCCAGTTCCGCTCTACTCGTAGTAATAGAATAGAGCAACTGTGAACGTGAACTGTCGATCGGTGAAGGCGGTGACTGGACCCGTGTTCTGTGCCGGGCCCTGTCCCAATCCCATTGCGTTCACCAAATTTTTAAATTTGTACTATAAAAACTACTTAGCGTACCCTCTTTAGAAACGGAAGCAATATTTATCAATGATTCAATATTCAATAATATATATAGTTACTTTGCGACCTTCACGCCCACATAACCTCAAAATGGCATGTTCCTGTCAGCGCATTTACAACCGGTCCGAAACGAGTTGTCAGCGAGTGAATCAAATCGTACCTGTTGTAAACGATCTGAGCGCTGTAAGCACTGACAGCGCGATTCGGACCACGGCCTTAGAAGACTAGAAGTTAATAATATTGGAACTGGAACAGGATTTTTAAGAACAGGTATTGCCTGGAACTGGAACAGGTTGTACCTGTTCCAAGAAAACGCAGTTCCACACCATCTCTAATTGCCAGACATATTTTTTAAGTGCCTACCTTACGGTATTAGGGCAAGGGGGGCTATAGCCCCTGTAGCCCCCCCCCCCGTAGATCCGCCTCTGGCCATTACAGTTCTTAAGTGTCGTTATGAGTGTCTGCGGTTAATTGATTATGTACCTACGGCGGGTACCGGTTCAATCACATCGACCGCAGCTACCAAATAATCGGAATCAGTCGATTATGATAAGAAGTCGATTAAATATTCATAGTTGATGTGGAATTCCAATAGAAATTAATTGGCGGACACTTAGATCTATGGGTAAATAGCAACTCGGGTCTACTTCTTAATTAATTAATTATCTATGCGTATCCTGATACTTATAGCTTATATTATTTATAATAGTTAAAAATAAAAATATAAGTAAACAATTTTATTCCTATAGTTTCTTGTTGGGTAGGCATATATTAGTTGATTTCAGTGAAAGATATTTAAGGTTCGTTTGTTTTCGGAATTTTAATTTCTAGAATTACCTAAATTGTTATTTAATTGAAAACACTTTGCAATACTTATATTATTTAGTAGCCTTGTATTTCAATACTGGAAAAAACAGGAGTTGTTCAATGATTGATCTGTTTACAATTCAACACTGAAAATGGAAATAAGAAATAAGCAATATGGTATCGCCAATAAAACCAGTTGAGCTTCTTTGTACATATGGTTAAAATACTGCATTAACTGGTTTTCACGTATAAGTAGCAAGTGTAAAGATATCAATAAATGATGCATATGCCTGCATTTTATTGCCTATTACTGTAAAAAAACTGATATCTAGAATTATCAACAAAAAGCTACTTAAACCATACTTTTTGACAATTATATAAATTAGTGGCACTAATAACTTTTCAAAGCGTTAATTTACGCTTGTCGTTTATGCTAAGATCGATGTTTTTGTAGTAATTACTTGGCTGCGATTAAAAGTCACTGAAACATGAAGATCTTGATTAATTATATTTAATACCGAGCCCGACAGACCTACAAAGTTGAAAAGTCCTGCATCGCTAATAGATGCCAGTGCTGCTAAATATTCAGAGCATCTCTTTACGGTTTAATATTGTCAGTAACGGCATGCATTAGTCGTTGAGATTAATTTATGGATACCGAGTGCATAATTTTCCACATGACTTAATGAACTATTCGTATGAATTTTGCTATTCTATATATACCTACCGGCGCTTATATTTGACAACAGAGATATAATGAGAAAATTTGAACTGACCGGAAACACAGGCAGTAGTATTCGGTTGAAATTGGTAAATTCCGAATTAAAGAAAAAACACTCAACTGCTGAATCGTATGGTTTCGAAGACATTCTAGATCAATTCCGCGTGTCGATTTACATCTGGAAAGTTCCATTTCCAATATTACCCATGCATTGTGGCTAAACCTTCTTTCGTATTATTAACCATACCATCCACCCAAGTAAAGTAACATTTTTTGTTTTATATCTACTTAAGTGTCGTGGAGAAGCAACCGTTACTAATATTATAAAACTTAGAACCACGTTGAGAAGTTCCTAGAACTTTCCCGTTATAATTAAGAAACCCTTATATGCCTTAAATCGACCAATTTATTACTGCATCATAGTTCTTCATAGTTTCTTCTCAAGCGCTTTCGAACACCCTTACTTGTCTCTCTTTATTCCATTACGATGTTAAATAATTTCATCTTTATCTTGAAAAGAATTAGACAATTCATTTTCTCAAAGTTGACATATAATATTTTTGTTTCTCTAAAAGTCTCAGGAGAGCAGTACATTCTCGTGCAACTTGTTCTGCATGGAGTCAAATTGGATTCTACCTCCAAAAAATTGAGAAAAATAACGAAATAATGAAATAGGCGTGCACTTCATTTTCTTTGGTGAATTTAAATCTAACATATAAAAGTAAAAAGATTAAAATGACAGCCATTAATCTTTGGAAATATCTAGATAACATTTTACCATAGGTTTTATCAAAGATCATGATATTGAATATTATGATCTTTGGTTTTATGATGTATCCCGCAAATGCTATAAAAATGTGGTTACTGAAAGTTACAAAGTAATAATTGTAAATAACTCTAATCACGGGATTAAACAAAATTGTTAAAAATTTCAAAGAACAAAATATTAAAGTCGCTTATAAAAATGTGAAATCTTTTGGAAAGTGGTACTCAAAATTAAAAGATTAAACATCTGTAACCTGTATTACATCAGAATCATGTTGTTTACTGTATTCCCTGTAACAACTAACTGTAAAATATATAGGATAACATCACAAAATTTGAAAAATAAAATATCAACACCAAAATTTTGCATAAAGGAAAATATTTATCTAACAGACTTTTTTTGAAAATGGTATTAATTAATAGAGAGAACAATAGTATGAATAAAAGAACGGGTATGAATGATTTGAGTAATATTTTTTCTTATATTTTATTTTTGGACAAAAAATAATTAAAACTAACTGAAACTATTAACCTAATGACAATATTATGTAACCTAAAAATGTTGAACCTATTTATAACTGTCAAAAAATGTCAAATTTTCTTTTCTGTCAACTATAATTTTAATATATATTTTTTTGTCTTTTGACATAGGAAAAGTGAAGCCTTGAGGGGAAGTTTGTTTTCTGTAGACTCCAAGGAGACCAGAAGGGGGTTGGTATAAGGTTATGTTATATGTCAGTGTCCAACTGCCATAAGGTTTTATGTGATAAGATAGTGCCATAGATTCTAAAGGAGGCAAAAAATTTTCCATCATAATCCCCATTTTTTAAGTTTTCTAACTTCCAGATACTCAGATGTGACAATTAAAGAATTTCAAATATACCTACAATAAATTTGTTTCATTTGACAGTTGCCATATTCTGTACTTGTAGACACAACATTGTCAAGTCTAATTTTTAGAAATCATGGAAACCATTATTAATTTTTACTAACAATTAAAGTTCCTGTTTTATTCATAGATTCTCCAATAAAATGGCATACTTGGCATGACTGATACCATTAGAATGAGGAAAGAATAGGCCTCACTTTGGAAAGTATAATGCTGGGTCCTCTTACTTTAAAGAATCCCTGACGTTAATTAATCTCACATTTTGTTGTTTATAATAACCTAAAATAATATCACCAATTTTCTCCCAGATTTTAAATTTTTTACCAAAAATGAAAAACAATATGAAAAAAAGAAAATCGGACATCATTTCAGAAAAATTAAAAAGGATTTTCTGTCAGCGCCGGGGGTCGAACCCGTGACCTCTCGCTTGATAGGCGAACGTTCTACCACTACAACACTACGCTGAACCTTTGAAATTAAGTCGGTCTGTTTGTATTACTATACAAATTCAGCTACTGCTGAACGGAGAAGCCTTCGTTCGCGCCGTACTACAGAAAATACTTTCCAATTTCCTCTTTCTTTCATGTCCATTGGTCTACGTCCTATACGCATGAAAGTTCTTCTCCATTTCCATTTTCATTTTCGAAAAACAATAATATGTTTAACTATTGAAATTTTTATAACAATTTTTTAATATCGTGAAACATGATACTTAATTTTATATTTAAATTTATAATCTTTAAAAAAAAACTATTAAGTATGGTGAGAGAAAATTGGAAATATTTTTCTAATAATTTTTAATTTCAAAAATTTTTTTTTTCTACTAACCTGAGAAATCACCATTATTTACCTCATTTCTCTAATGAGAAGTAATATTTCTCATCCTAGGTAAATGATGATAATAAAAAAATACCTAGATAAATAATGAAAAATTTTCTATATGACATTTAAAGATTGGTGTCATTTTATCAGCTTGACAACTGAACTTCCAGGCTACTTGATATTTCGAAGTATTTGAATAAACTAAAATATGGCAATATTTCAATGTTAGTAGTAAAAAAAAAATTCTATATACACTTGGGTTGAGAATGCCATTATTAACCTCGCATATTATATAAAAAAGTTCTGTATACAGGATGATTTTTTTAGGTCTACCACCGCAATTTTCTCGCTCATTTTGCGGCCTACAAAAAAAACGCAAGAAACAAAACGTAAAAAACAAAAAAAAATTCATAGCCTCAAGAGAGCTGAAGACCCTGTGTAATTTTCTGAAACTATCTGAGTACCCTTTTGTATAAAGCTTCTCAGTGCCATCAATTTTCAATATAAAAGTTTTCCTCTGTCTCTTAAAATAAACATTCCACGGCCATTAAAACTTTTGTTCAATTTGAGGTTTTTTTAATATTGCGCGACAAGTTGGCAATGGATGCCGATTTCTTTTGCAGCACCACTTAGCTGTCCAAAATTGCCACATTTTTGTTCCTTACGTTTTTTCTTGTAGGCCGCAAAATGAGCGAGAAAATCGCGGTGGTAAGTGTATAATATACTAGTGGTTTTTATTACTTTTAAAAAGCCACTAAAGGTGGTCGCAAATAATGTTATCCGGTGGCCGCTTCCGTTGCAGCACGGCAACAGCGCACTGCACGAGGCCGCCTGGAAGGGGTACTCGCGCACGGTGCGCGCGCTGGCCACCGCCGGCGCCGCCCTCGACCGCGCGAACGCGGGCGGCTTCACGCCGCTCCACCTGTGCTGCCAGAACGGCCACAACCAGTGCTGCAGGGAGCTGCTGCTGGCCGGCTGCGACCCGGACGCGAAGAACAACTACGGGGACACGGCGCTGCACACGGCCGCCAGGTACGGCCACGCCGGCGTCACGAGGATACTGATCAGCGCCAGGTGTAAGGTTAGTGCGGATCGCCGAACGTCGAGTCAGGTTGTCAGAGAATTAACCGAGGATAGAGGGGGTAAGAACGGAAAGTAAACGGAGCCAACATCTCTTTGGGTGATGCCACGTACTCCATCGTTTACGGCATTTCATACATTCAAAATAGACGGGTTTAATAATGGGATTAAATCAATGACGTCAGAACCTATAGACAGGTTTGTTTTGATAAACGCTTGACGCCTAGAATTAATCGCAATCTAAGCGGTCCATTAAATTATTCCGAAAATGTAGCGAGACTGTCAGAAATTGCCCCTTTTTGTCGAGCCGTAGCGAACTTATTTCGACTCTGGACTCGGAGGCTGGCGTCGTTAGACCATCCCCCGAGTCTTCAGGTGAGGTTCCAATGCTTCCGGCGCCCCCAAACAAGAAAAAACATGCGATTCTGGAGGAACTATAACCAGGAATCACCGGGTGTATAGTTGGTTGATGGTTGACTTTCTGTCTTTGTTTGTAGCATGTTTTTAGAGTAGTATGGATATATTTAATCTTGGAGTCAAAATAAAGGGCACTTTAACAATAGGGCACCATGTCTATAGGTTTTGACGTCATTGGATTAAATGAAGACTCACCTCCGGTAATATTAAATCAATAAATGTAGCTATTAATTCCTAAATTTAAACTAAAACCAAATCACGATGTAATTATAGTATTCCAATTATCACTTTAATAAAATCGTCAACAGACACTTCAAGTCGCTCAATATGGCAACGCCGCCACCCGCAGCCATATTCAATCCCTCTACATTGTTTGTGTTGTTTTACCCCAGAGTTGTCAACTTCTCTGATTGTTTACGTGTGTATTTTTCGAGTTTTCAAGTTTTTTTTTGTTAATTTACCTATAGGCTATTTATTAGTATTTGACCGATCATAGGTAATGTTTGTTTGCATTGGTTTTCAGTTATATGCTGGTTGACTACAAACGTGTGCATTTTGATGCTTTTGTTCCCTCTACACTTGGTTACATCTCTGAAGTTTGAGTTGTTGTGAGATGAGGTTAATGATTTAAGCTGAAGTGTTTGCAACCCTTGAATTTATTTTATCCCAAAACGTATGTGCAGTGACTATAGACTTTCTATAGTCACTGGTATGTGTGATGTCAAATTATTTTCACCGTTTATGCAGTTATTACACTATTACATTTACTATGCAACTTAAATTGTATGTCTATATCTACTCTTGTGATAAAATCTACTATTTCAGCTTCATTATAAACAAATATGTTAGGGCTAGTTTCAGAAACCGACATAAAACGTACATGGTTTCTTCAAAACAATTTCAAAGTTGAAATAATTGGAATTGCTTATCTGAGCCTGGGAGTCCGCTAGAAATAATGCCAACTAAAAATCAATATAATGGGTGAAAGGTGAAATCAGCGTCCTTCTATAGTCACTGGTGAAATCACCGTTTCCGATACGGGTGCATACGCTTGCCGTCAGTTATTAGTGACGCTGTCTCAATTTTTCTATATATAAAACAAAGACAGATAATATATCAAGCTGCTTGGTGATTGCACCCAATAATGTTCAAATGTTTCTAGCTACCCTATTATTACTAATGTTTAAAAATAAATAAAATTCAGTGGCGTCTCGCTTCGGAAAAATCAATTTAATCAAAAAATGACAATATTTAAGATATTCACATGAAATTTAGAAATCAAATAGAACTCTCTGTTAATTTAACAAATTCCCATAACCTTTTTTTGTATCTCCAAAAAGGGATTTATTTTTTATTTTTGGGCTAAGATAAAACTTCTTTGGGGCGATCGTCTCTGTTTCCAAAAAGATTTGAAATGACACCATTAAACGTCGTGACGTCATTTGACATACTTGTCAAAAATGACATTTAATTAATAAATGGCCAAAATACGCCTTATTTGTTATTTTCTCGAGAAAAGTTATTTGAAAAAGTTACTTGGAATTTTATATTTTCTTTATATGCAAATTTTCAGGCAAAAATTCTGACAATGATAATTTGTTTTTTTTTTAAGCAAAAACTAATAAATTTCATTTTTTCGGTGTGCCATAGATTGACTTTAGAATTACTTGTCTATCATCCTAACGAGATATTTTTTAGTTATGAACCCTTGTTGGGTAGTAATCGGCTAGTTTCAAGGTAAACTTAACCAACAAGGTGCAATTCTGGCAATTTCTGAACAACCTTTGCAATTTTTTTTATGTTAGATGATCTTATTTGCTACAGAATTATTTTTAGTAACTTCACAAGTCAATCTATGGCACAGCGAAAGAAGGGAAATTTATTTGTTAAGAATAATTTTTAATTCTTTCTAATTAACCTTACAAGAAACAAAGTTGAACAACATTCATTGAAACCATAGAAACCAGGGACTCTTTAAAGTAAGGGGACCCAGCATTATACTTTCCAAAGTGATACCCATTCTTTCCTCATTCTAATGGTATCAGTGATGCCAAGTATGCCATTTTATTGGAGAATCTATGAATATAACAGGTACTTTGATTGTTAGTAAAAATTAATAATGGTTTCCATGATTTCTAAAAATTAGACTTGACAATGTTGTGTCTACAAGTGCAAAATATGGCAACTGTCAAATGAAACAAATTTATTTTATAGTTGAAATTCTTTGTCACATCTGAGTATCTATGACTTAAAAATTGTGAATTATGATGGGAAATTGTTTTCCTCCTTTAGAATCTATGGCACTGTCTATCACATAAAACCTGATGGCAGTTGGACACTGACATATAACATAACCTTGTACCAGCCCCCTTGTGATCTCCTTGGAGTCGGCAGAAAACAAACTTCTTCTCAAGGCTTCACTTTTCCCATGTGATAGACTGTGCAATGCTGGGCCTCCTTATTTTAAAGAGTCCGTGATAGGAACCATAAAAATAAATAGTTTCACAGCTCCCTACATGTCACATAACATTTTTTAAAACATTTAATATTTCATTTAATTATGTGTATAAACAGTAGAGAATAAAATTACCTATAAACCACTAGAGCTATTAATGTTAATAACCTCGGGAAACTCACTAAGTAATATAATCCTCTAGAGGCAACATTCAAAATTTTTTAACGCTGACTGAAGGATTATTTTCTTTAATTTCCTAATTTATAATAAAATAATAATAGTGAAGGCAAATGCAATAACTTTGAAATACAACTTTCAGAGTTGAGATCAGAGTTTTCATTGATATAGTCAAATTATTTCAAGAAGTCCTTACTGGGACTGGCAATTGGTAATTTCGCCATCCTAAGTTGGTATTATTGCAGCAAAAAATGCAACCGGGTCATAAGTCCAGGTTAGTAAAGAGCCCATTTGCACAATGAATAACTACTAATAACACGAACAAGAACAACACAGATAACGGTAAAACTCACGAAAAGTACAAAACCCGCGACTATTTTCACTGCGCAAAGTTTGAACCCTTTTGAACGATCTGGAAATCCTTCACTGTCACTTTCACAACACCGAAATAAAATTTGCCTGAGTACGCACCATAGACGCTGTCGCAAGTAGCTGATTATATCAAAATGAAAGTGTTTACATGACGTTTGAAATTATTATTAAAATGAGTCGTAGTCATAGTTCTTTTTATTTGTAGGGGTATAATTGTGATTGCAATAGGGTTTTTATTTTATTATGTTCTTTTTTCGTATCACTTGGGTAACTTTTCACATCATAAATCAATGAGTGACGTCATTAACTGGTTGAGACACAATATACCAATGTTATACCCATGGTTAACAGAAAAATCTTAGGGATTTTGTGGAGAATGTCATCTGACAAAATCGGGACTTCATACAGTAATCTGGGTATACAGGGAGTTTTTTTCGATGCCCACTATGGGGATCTCAGAAACTAGCAGAGCTAGAACAAAGGTTAAATAGGGAAAGAATTGCAGTTTTGAATGCTCAATCTAATGCCCCTTTTGGATTTTTAAAAAAGTTCACGGCTCACTAGATATTTTGAAAAAAGTTATTTCTCTATTTCTTCAGATGTCTGTAGCTCCGTTATTTCTGATTATACAGAAAAACTGTAGAGGAAAAAATTGTAGATAATGTTGGGCTTAATAAGATAATCTGATCAAATTTTTTATGTTGTTTGTGATTTTTGAGATATGACTTAAACTTGTGTTTTTTAAAATGTAAATCATAGTTGGCTGTGGCCTTATCAAATCGGCCATTTTTTGAGCTTTCCAATGATATAATACTCGGCACAGTTATTACAAAACATAAAAGAGCTATGGCTAATTTTCTGTTTTTTTTTTTATTTTCACATAGTCAGCCATGGAATATTTTCATAATTAACGTTCTATTTTATAATTAGACATACTTAAAACTTTCTAATATTTTGTTTTTAGCTGGTAACAAAATGTAAGAAAATAAAACAAAAATAAAAAACTCAAAATTCAAATTATTATTATTTTAAAAGGTCACCTTTTAAAATAAAAAAGGTGTTCAAACAATCCACTATTATTATTTATACAAATATTGCATCTTTTAAAGCTGAATTTGTTGCCTTTCTTAGAGAGCGCCTGTCAATACTGAAAATTGGTTCTAAAACAGCTGCTCTTAATTTAACAATTATTGTCTCTTTATTTTGTACTGTCCCCCACAAAAAGAAATCCAAAACAGACAAATCGGGGGATCGGGACTGCCAGAAAATAGGTCTATTTCTCCCTATCCAACTATTTGGATAGAGCTGATCTAGGTAATTTCTTACGGGCAAATAATTATGTGGTAGAGCTCCATCATTATAATTTTTGTCTTATTTTGTTACATTTTGTCACCAGTTAAAAATAAAATATTTGAAAGATTAAAGTATGTCTTATTATAAAATAGAACGTAATTAGGAAAATATCCCATGGCTGACTATGTAAAAATTAAAAAAAAAAACAGAAAATTAGCCATAGCTCTTTTATTTTTTGTAATAACTATGCCGAGTATTATATCTTTGGAAAGCTCAAAAAATGGCCACAGCCAACTATGATTTACATTTAAAAAACACAAGTTTATGTCATATCTTAAAAATCACAAACAACATAAAAAATTGGATCAGATTATCTTATTAAGCCCAAAATTATCTACAATTTTTGTCTCTACAGTTTTTCTGTATAATCAGAAATAACGGAGCTACAGAGATTTGAAGAAATAGCAAAAAATCAATTTTTCAAAATATCTAGTGAGCTGTGAACTTTTTAAAAAATCCAAGAGGGGCATTAGATTGAGCATTCAAAACTGCAATTCTTTCCCCATTTAACCTTTGTTCTAGCTCTGCTAGTTTCCGAGATCCCCATAGTGGGCATCGAAAAAAACTCACCCTGTATTATAAACATATTGTTCCTATAAGATCTTTACTCTTCTTTCAAAGAACAGGCACTTTATTCTCGACTTCTGATCTTGAATTTTCTTGTTTCCTAGCCACCCCGCACCACTAAAAACAGTTGCATTCTCTTCAGCGCGAGTCGTTCCCCATCATAAGAAAACGTCTCCGATTTAGGCGGGGCTAATTCGAAAATTTTCCTCTCACTCTCCCCCGCCGTCCGTGTTCCAGGTCAGCGAGCAGAACAAGAACGGCGACACGGCGCTGCACATAGCCGCCGCGATGGGCCGGCGCAAGCTGGCGCGCATCCTGCTGGAGGCCGGGTGCTCGCGCGCCCTCCGCAACCAGCAGTCGGAGACGGCGCGCGACATCGCCAGGCGGAAGGACCTCCGCGACGTCGTCGACATCCTGGACGACGTGGCGCGCCCGAGGCGCGACAAGCGCGACAAGAGGCGCGCCAAGGGGCGGGTGCGGTTCGAGGGGAAGGCGCCGCCGGCGGCGGCGGCGGCGGCGGCGGTCGGGGGCAGGGGTGAGTTCATTACGAGCAGAGATAGAGGAAAGTACCCTAATAATGAGACCACATTACATTTTGTTCTGTATTTTGTCCTATAATACAGGGTGGCCCACCACTAACTGCATCGGTCTATACATATATGGAAAACTAAAAGTAGGAAAATTCTGAAAATTTGGCACTTCACCAACGCCGATGGGCGCTGCTCAACTAAGATATTTTGGTGAATCTGGCACTTCCGGTTATACCGGAAGTCGTTATCAACTTTCTTATCTCAAATGGAACACCCTGTATATTATTGCATTTTTGGATTCTAGGCATCATTTTGGAACAAAAACATGCAACATGTCCGATGTCTAAATCTAACCGTTTTTGAGATATTTGCATTTTTCCGAAAAAAATTACAGGTGCAGACCTAAGCAATTAGCAATTTATACGAGGAAACCGCGAAATTTCACAACGAATTTTTGGCATCGTGTAACAGAAGCCCTGACCTAGTGATCTCTGCTGAGAAATAAATCCGTTCTTATACAGGGTGTTCACAAAATATAAATAAAAATTACATTCAAAATGTGCTTAAATCTCGAAATTTTCAAATGGAAACCCCCATTTTTTAATGTGATCTTATTCAACACTCAAAATGATGACATTGTCTAAGGTTTCCTATACCTAAATGCAGTAATTTTCGATTAATTTACCAAAAACCCACTTTTCGCCCATAAAATGCGGGGTTTGTTTAACGCTTGGAAAATCATATTAGCCGTTGGTACTTTGAAAAGACAATCGCGGCTGAGGAAGTGTCACTTGGATTATAAATTATTGTCAACAATAATGCCGGCGCGCTTAAATTACACAAACGAAGATTATTTAAATTTGTTTATTATCTACGGAGAATGCAACAAAGTAATATCAAGAACGTGCGATACATAATCTTCGTTTGTGTAATTTAAGCACGCCGGCATTATTGTTGACAATAATTTATAAACCAAGTTACATTTCCTCAGCCGCGATTGTCTTTTCAACGTCCACGTCTAATACCCGCATTTTATATGGGCGAAAATTAAATTAATCGAAAATTACTGCATTTAGGTATAGGAAACCTGAGACAAAGTTGTCATCATTTTTAGTGCTGAACAAGATCACATTAAAAAAAATGGGGGTTTCCATTTGAAAATTTCGAGATTTAAGCACATTTTGAATGTAATTTTTATTCATATTTTGTGAACACCCTGTATAAGAACGGATTTATTTCTCAGCAGAGATCACTAGGTCAGGGCTTCTGTTACACGATGCCAAAAATTCGTTTTGAAATTTCGCGGTTTCCTCGTATAAATAATTGCTAATTTACCTTAGGTCTGCACCTGTAATTTTTTTCGGAAATATGCAAATATCTCAAAAACGGTTGGAATTAGACATAGGACATGTTGCATGTTTTTGTTCCAAAATGATGCCTAGAATCCAAAAATGCAATAATATACCCCCATTTGAGATAAGAAAGTTGATAACGACTTCCGTTATAACCCGAAGTGCCAGATTCACCAAAATATTTTAGATGAACAGCGCCCATCGGCATTGGTGAGGTGCCAAATTTTCAGAATTTTCCTGCTTTTAGTTTTCCATATATAGATCGATGCAGTTCGTGGTGGGCCACCCTGTATATTATAATACGCAAACTTACGTCGAATACGTTTAATATAGTCTCTATTTTGTTGTTGTTGTTGTTGCGTAAATGAGAATTATGGAAAAAAAGTCAAATCTTCAATTTTTAAAATTGGGTGCCTACTATGAGATAGTCTCATATCCAGGTTTAACAAAAACACTACTTGCCGCAAAATAATTTTTATTTCAAAAACTTTAAAAGAATATCAAATTGACACACTTAACAGGTTCCTAATATGAAACAGTCTCGTATTAAGGTTTAACAAAAATACTACTTACCACACAATAATTTTTATTTCAATAACATTAGATGAATATCAACTTAACATAGTATACAACTCTTTAATTATACAGGGTGAGTCAGAATGTATAGTAAACACTTTAAGGGGGTGTTCGGCAGGTGGTTTTAAGGGGGGTCATTCATATGAAATTTTTCGATTTGGGCCTTCCTTGCCAAGTTATTCGGGTGTACAGGGTGACCCAAAATTATTATTTTTATTTATATCTCAATAACGGGCGCTACTTAAAAATTTGAAATTTGGTATGTGTTATCTTCTTACTGAAAGACGCCTTGGGGTAGTTTATTCATTTACACGGTGCCCTAAAAAAGGGTAAAAACTAACAACCCCCATTAATTTTTTTGCTCAAACTTTTTTGAGGTTATCTTTTTGGTCTTGCAGGACCATCATTTCGGTGTATCTTTTTATTTTGCAACAGAAGTGTACTCTTGTTTCATAACGATAAAATCAACCGTTTGCGTTGAAATTGGCAAAACGTGCCCCAAAACACCTGTTAACTTCAACATTCCAAACATAAAATTTTTACCTACCGCTTTCAAACGTGACACATCGACTGTACCATTTAAACTGAGAAAAAGAATTCCTATGAACAATGTACCAAAACTTATTAGCTTTCAAAATGGAAAGGATTGAATTTAACAAAATATGAACACCCTATTTCAAGAAAACCAACGCTGTTTTGACTATTGTCCAATTGGTACTTTTTTCTTTTCTAGAGCAACTTCACAAAAAAACATTTTCTTTCATTACAATATCAACACGGACAGAACAGTACAAGAACATATGAGAGTTTTTCAACGAGCCTGTGGACAGACTATTAAAAACTCCATTCCTGAAACGATTAATTTAATAGAAATATCTTCGGAGGCGTTTCCGGAGGTATCTTGGCAGCTCCATGCTAGCACCAGCAGTTGAAAAATTACTTTTGTAATAACTATACCGCTAGAGGCCAACAACATTGAATACATTGTTTTTCACATAGTGGACTATTACTGGGGATTGGCAGGTTTCTACACAAATTATATACACTATCAGTATAATATTTTTTCTCAAGTCTTGCATAAATTAATAATTTGACGACAAAACGGGAATTTTTTAAATCATCATTAAATAATTATTGTATTGAAGTACATAGCTATACTATAGTACCAAAGTCGATATTACCATTGGATAAATGAAGTACGTACTACAACCTTCTCAAGTTGACAAGCCCTGTGCAAACATATGGCAACGCCGCAGCGGGACGGTTCAACGGGTCTATGCAGTATAGAGCACTCTGCACTTTGGCTTACTTTATCTTTTCTAATAAAAAATTTTCAACGCTCTTTTTAATTATAATGAGATATATTTGTGAACTTTGTTTCAATAATCATTGATTACCTAAGTAAGTAGGTACGTTTGTTTAACAGACAATAAAAGCAGTAACAAGTAACAAAATATACACAGAAGTATAAGTATTTATAATAAGAACGATTTCTGGTGTGGATAGGTATATTTTCGACAAATAATATGGTAAATTTGGGCAAATAGAGGGGACTACATTTTGTTCTACTTAAGTAATTTTTGTGAGAATTTTTCGCAAAGTGTGCCAACAGGCAAATGATGATTAGGTACCTATCTTCCCTTATGGATATATTTTCATAAAAATACAATCAACAAGCGAACAGAGAACAGCATGTTGTGAAGGAGATTGAAATGGCAGTTAGGGTCTATTTCATAATACATTCAACTAAATTAACTAGGTAAAGAAACTTTTGCAACAATGTTAAACAATGGTTTGATTTTTAGAAAGCTAGTTTAATTTTAAAGGGTACTTTAGTTTTTCTTTAATCATTTTATTCTTACATTTTCGTCCTTTGGAAAGTCCAAGACGAATACAAGTTGACCGCTTGCCGTCAAGCAAAGAAAACCTAGCTACTTCAAGTTATTATTACGATTTGACTTACAGTCAGGTATATTACTAAGTTCTAGCTTCCCTCGACGGTTCTAGGCATCTTGAGGCTTGAAATTTTAAACGAACGATTCCTCACTTCGAACTTTTAGATGTTTCATTTTTTCACAAACAAAACAAATTTATAAAAAAGCTGTCGCCAGCTCTGTTTCCACCCAGAGACACACTGCCTCGTCGTAGCAATCTGGCGACGATAGCCTACCCGCACTACACAAATTAATTCTGGTAAATTTATTGTAAACTCAACTGACAGGGAGTGACAGGCCACGCCGCGCAGACCCGCAAGCCATGTTGCCAGCATTCTCAACTTAAGGGCTTTCCTAGAGTCGGCTGTGAAAGTACTGTACGCACAGTTGGTTATAAATCTGTTATCACCTTTGAATAAAGAATCCAGGAAGGAGTCAAATCTCTATAGGCATTTATATTTATATATATATATATATATATATATATATATATATATATATATATATATTACTGCCATCTTTGGCATTGCAAGCTAACCTTGTACAAAATTTCCAAAACGGGAACATTTTAATCCTGTAACAATCAGAGTCTCTATTTTTACGGTTATTGCGGTTATTATGCCGTCAATTTGGCGATTAATAAACATAACCGCCAATCAAGAATAGTGTCGGGTTTCGATTTATTAGCCTTGGACCGGTCCAAAAATAAAGTAATGTATCCCAAACCGCAATCATAAATCAAAGAGAAACATGTGCTCGCCTTTCCTGATATCTGCACTGGTCTTTAATTGTATTTATATGATAAAGTGCATATGTACATACATTTAAATTTGAATTTATGTTTTGCTATTAATATTTTATTGCCTGTTTCTAAAATAAACCGCGCTAAATAAACAAATAGGTACCGCGGTTTGTGGAAGTAGCAAGTTTTTGTAAGTGCATATAATTTTGTACTTTTTGTAACAACGCATTTTTATAATAAAAGAATTGACAAATACTAAGATATATATTTTATATTATTGTAAGAGTAGAGGTCATTCAGAAATTTGTCACACAGTACAGTGTTCTATACTATTATAGCTCTTATACTTTTTCTAAAAATTCCATCTTGCGAACAGGAGACCAGTATAATTACCTAGGTACCTACCTATTTTATTATTTAATTAAATATATTTATAGACTGGTACATAAATCATAAAATACTACATAAAGCTGGTTTTGATTATAATTAGCACAAATATTTACGTTTGTTTGTCCGTTCTTAAAACAAATAATTAATTATCTTTCTTTTGGTTGTTACAATGTACTTATTTTTAAATATCAGCTAAAGTGTGGAAGCCTTTTGTTACAGTTTCTTTATAATCATAATAATAGAATCAATTTACTTCCGAACCCCAACAACATTGCAACACAAGCAATCTTTTTTGCTAAGAGTGTCTTTTATAAGCCCTTAAAAATCCCCATCAATCCTACCCGGCAACTTGCCCAAATTTCAAAATTGCGGCTAAAATATCAATCAAAAGTCACATTTTGGCCAATATCTTAAGATCGGTTCCTTATATCAAAAAATATTGTCTCAGTAAAAATTTAAAATTAAAATTAAAATTTTAAATTTTAATTTTGTATAGTTTCGATTGTTACACTTTTTCTGTAGAACGCACGGTTCCACTCTAATCTGTTGAGACGTTTTCGGCCGAAACCGCATTTTTACCATAAAGTTGAAATGCCCTACTTTGGATCGCTATATCGTTGAAACTGGTCTAGAATAAAAGTTGTTCGCCATGAAGTTTCAGCGAAATTTCATCAAAATTGTCTTTTGAAGTTCCTAAAGATAAAATTCGTCGTAGCATTGAGTAAATAAAGAATATTGGAAGAGGAACTGCTCCCGTGTTGTGAGTTGCTAACAGGTAAATTTGTAGAAAACATATTAAAATATAGTCTCTTCCCCCGCGCCATCTAGCAGACTGCAAAATTATCAAAAATCGATCGTTTCGTCTTACGCGGCATAATTTGTTGCAGATCCCTCTTCCGCGTATCGCTGGACGTTGCCAGATCGCTGACCCCAAATGTTCGATAAAGATTATTAAGACTTAATCTTCTCCTGATGATGCTAACATGGTTAGCGAATCGCGCGTCGTATGCAAAAGACAAAGTTTTGGTGTGTGAAGTTAAACAAAAGAAGTATCTACTATAACGTAATATTATGTTACTAGCCATCAACAGAACTTTGGAAAGAATAAAGGATGTTTAGTGGCATATCAGGTAAAGGATATCAATTGAAAAAATGCACTCTAGCCGGGACTCGAACCCGGGACTCCTACTGTGGCCGTAGGCACTTAACCAACTAAGCTACCGGAGATACGGGTTCCTTCGGCTAGATGTTATTTATTCCAATTGATATATAGTTAGTAGCGGTGAGATGTAGGAGACTTCGGCGTCTTCTACAGCTACTAGGAGGGGTTAGAGGGTGTAGGGTAACCATTCATGATTGTTGGTTATGTGAACTTCCTATTTGTTCATGTAAGTAATGTAATGTAAGTATCGAACGTGGAAATTCTAACCTACAATGTCAAGCCAAGAAAATGAAACACGGAAAGATTTAGGTACTAAAAATCTTTCCGAACTTTGGAAATATTACATTTTACTTACAGGGTTCAGTAATATAAACTATAAACTCAACTAGCCGAACTAGTAGTTTGTAAAGGACCGATAACTTTGGTATATCCCCTGAGAGTGGCGCACCCAGGAGGGGGGGGGGGGGCAGGAGGCCTCGGCCCCCCAAACTTCTCATATTTTAAAAAAATTTTGAAGGTGGTATCGTAGATGTACTGTCCTCTGTGCGACTCTCGGCAATTATTTTCCCAATCCGAGACCTGGCCTGGAAGTTTCTTTTTAATCGTAAAATATTTTGTATAGGTATGCAACACGTGTCAAACTTTTTAAGTTGCCCCCCCCCCCCCCTTCAATCACATTTTCTGGGTGCGTCACTGTCCCCAGACAAAATGTAATAATAAGGAATAGAGTTGTAATCATTCAAAATGTTAATACCAAATCAAAACTAATACATGACAATCCCATCATATTTACAAACATTAAACAGGTTGATGGGTACTGAGAAAGCTTATAACTCTGATTGATGATTTCGATTTCATATCCGCCCTAGGACCTAGGATGGTACATCATATTCGTTCAGTTAACTGGAATTGCTTACTTACCATTCTAAAGAACGGAAAATGTGTAGAATAAAGCCATTTCTTACCTTATATACCTATGTAGTTGCCAAGAGATCGCGTTGTATATGTTTCTAAATTGTTTATCTCGTTTCTGGTAACAAAATTAAAATTGCCGACACGTTTTCAATAATTCTGTTTAAGTATACATATAGGTAGGCAGGTCTTGGGATGGAAGGTTTTTTAAGATTCTGTGGTTTCTCAAGCTGTAAATCCTTTTAAAATTCTATTGTTCATTAACTGGGTGCTCACGACGAAGAAGAACGGAGCAGGTTTCACTAGCAGCGATGACTTGCTTTCATTTTTCACTACTATTGAATGGTCGACCTCCCGCCGCGTGTTAACGATCGTCACAGTAATTACACCTCCTGTATTTTGGCGCCTAAGAAATATGTTAGCCGCAATTTTAAGTTACGGGATATTATAAATAAATTTTAAACTGCACTAACGGCGTTTTCATGGCTTTTAAACAGAAATTTATTTCATGCTTTAATTAGTCTCCATCTTCAGATGCAGCCGATGGCACCCCTACAGCATCGGGTGCCAACCCAGGGGAAAAGTCCCGACATTGGTCGCCGTACGGCTGCCACTACTACCCGGATCCAGAGGCGTTTCCGTCCCCTAGGTTGGACTCGCTACCGGCGGAACCACTCAGGAGAGGCGAGCAGTACTACCTCGACCTGGCCGGCAACATTTGCAAGGGACCAGTCGGCGTCGGCTACACCTGTTACTGCGCTCCACTGTTCAGGCACCTGGAGGCGAGGATCGAGAGGGACAAGCGGGAACTGCAGAGGGCCCAGGTATGAAACCACTCGGGGAACAAAATATACTGTTATATCCTTGTAGCAACATTGCATCTAATCTGTAATGTGTCTGTAGGTTCGGCTGGGCCAACGAGTGGCTGGCTTGGAGCAGAAACTCAACCGAGGAATGCAAGGCAGAAGGTCCGAACGGGTGATACCGACACTCAAAGACCCCATGGAAATCCAGCTGCCCAGATCCAGAAGTCTAGAAATGCTAGAGAAAATCGACAAGGCGCCTTTGCAAGCAACAAGGTGAAATTTACAGTTAACTTCTTGCTTATCCTGAGATGTTGGGATCAGATATAGGATAGGTAATAGGTACAGGGTGATCCATCCAAGAGGAACACCCCCCTTAACTTCTTTATTTTTCAAGTTAAAGAAAAAATTGTAGAGATAAAAGCTTTAAGGTTTTTTGTGAGCTTATCCATGAACTTACTGAAATTGACACAGGGTGTTCCGTAAAAGCTGGACAAACCAAGCTTATGTTTTTTTAGCAGAACACCCTGTATATTATTGCATTTTTGGAATCTACACTTCGTCCCGATTCCAACTACATATATATGTCATATGATTTCTCCAGCCGTTTTTACAATACAGGGCGTTCGAACTTCATATTATCATGTTTTCACATCCTGTATCTCAGAGACGAAACCTTTGCTGATAAATCGAGTATAAGAAAAAATGATGAAAATGATGCCCCTAAAACGATAATAGTCATTTTGTAATCATCCACACAAAAAAGTTAAGGTTGATATTTTTCTAGTCCAGGGCCAAATATGGAAATATGAACCTTGATTCGGAGTGGGTTCAAAATGACTATGAACATTTTAGAGGCACTATTTTCATCATTTTTTCTTATACTCAAATTCTCCGCAAACTTTTCGTTTCAGAGATACATGTGAAAACATGAAAATATGAAGTTCGAACCCCTGTATTGTAAAAACGGCTGGAGAAATCATATGACATATATATGTCGTTGGAATCAGGACGAAGTGTAGATTCCAAAAATGCAATAATATACAGGGTGTTCTTGTGAAACTCTACAATTTTTTCTTTAACTTGAAAAATAAAGAAGTTAAGGGGGGTGTTCCTCTTGGATGGATCACCCTGTACATGCATAAATCTCAAAATTCTCCCTTCATACGCCAAGGAAGGAAGGAGACTCCACACTTTACAGTTCATATTTATTTATCATTCACCGACTAACTAAATAATTATTGATCCTCCATATTCTTAGTCATGTTCTTTACAACAGAATCTAACATGTCATTTTATTATTTAACTACCCATTTGCGTGACTTGCGTGACGATCCTGCTATCTAGAAATCCGACAATGAAAAGCGTTGCCTACTAATTATTTTACATGCAATTCGCACAATTATAAACCACTCGGTACAATGATATGTGAATCAATTAGCGCGGCCATGTTCTATTGTGGTGTTCCACCTGCCAGGTACAAAACGGAGTGCAGTTTCCACAAATACCGGTTTCCTTCTACTACTTCCTGTATACAGGGTGCGAATAACAATAATTATTATAATTATTGCTTCTTGACACTATTTTGTGTTTGTCATTGTATGCACTAGCGAATTCGGTTTGACAATGAGTTGGGGCTCGGAAATAGAAAAAATAGAAATCAAGAATTAAAAACAAACTAAGGCCCTTTTCCTCAAAACGAAGAATTTATGTGTAGGCAAAAGTTTGGAGGATTTTTTTTAATTCACGTTAGAAACATCGAATTTTGGGCGCATTTTGAAATACCAACCCTTTATAAAGTTCGAAATACTTAAAATTCTAAGGACATCCTGTGCAACTTGCTACCTCGGAAATTTTCGTCGAGGTTATCTTTGGAGATATAAACCATTTCCTGTCTACTTTTAGTACCTGTTGCGCCCGTTTTGTTAGCTATTCCAGCGATGCGGGCTATTTGGATTTCAAAAGGGGGCAGGGTAATTTGTAGGTGCCCGTATTTGCTGTATAACTACATAGTTATGAGGAAGGTACGGTTTTGCTCACATTAACTTATCGGGCACAAGAGATTGTGTTGCAAAGTAAATAGTTTGTGAGCGAAGAGCGGGCGAACTTCCGCCATTAAAATAATTATTTATATACAGTGTGTCCCCAGATGGGGTACCTTACTCTTTTATAGTTTATTATATTTGATTTTTCGAAAAAAAGTCATTCCTGCTTGTTCTTAAAATAAGATTGGTATGAAAAAAGTTAACATTACTTACTAGGTGACCAGAAAATCGGAAAAACGTTAACTAGCATAAGAGTAAACTGCCTCTATTTGTAGAGGTACTGAACAAAGTTATAAAGAAAATTTGTTTAGCGTGGTAAGGTGTACAAAATTTCAAAGCGTTAGGCCTACTTTGATTTTTTCTTGTTTTCCTTCGATTAAATGGTTTTCTGTAAATAGTATGACAAAACTGTATTAACAAAAGTTACTCAGAGTAGGAAACTATGTGAATGATGAAAAAAAATTTGACAATCCAAAAAAATGTTAAAAATGAAAAGGTAGTTAATTTTGACTTACTTACCTGTAATTTGAAATATTGGTTTTATACTTGCAGATAATTTTCCAAATCTCGAAACAATCAAAATGAAATAAATAATGCTCGCCCAAGGAAACCAGCCCATAGTTTAAAAAACTATCATAATCAATTAAGAAATTGTCAATAAAAACGATGCTAATAAATAATTAATATTGGTCCTATTTACAAAGAAAACAATGCACTTTATCATACTAAAAGGTAGAAGGATTTTGAAGATGTTATATTGAGAAAAAATAAAGTTTTAGGGCATCTTTCAAAGGTAGCTTGTTAAATATTTACCTGTGAAACGAACTCCCGGGCTCTTGCGCTTTTCAATTCTTCTTTGGCAACCAAACGCTGAACATTTCACCATCGTAAGAGCATATTTTCCCCTTAATCACCTATACTATCACAAAATTTCTTGTAAATTTTATGTTTTCCGCCATTTTCTCGGAAATTTTAGGTTATGTTGAAAAATGCCTTACCACTTTTGTGTAGGATATTTTCTGCTAGGAGGTCACGTTTCAACTCCTAAACATCATCCTCATTTTTTCTTTTTCCCTTTGTTATGACCTTTCCTGAATTTTCCGGCTGTTCCTTGCCTGTTAATAATTTTATTTTTTTAGCCATTAAAATCCGCTTTGGCACTACCCTATATTTACTACATTTCTTAAAGGGAAACGTATATTAAGTTAGGTATGTCCGGCTAGTTCGGCTCTAGAGAAACAATTTGAAAGCCCATAAAAATCTCCCCGTTTTATGAAGTCGACATCGTCAGCGTTGGCAGCGATCCGCAAACATCTTTCCATGGACCATGGCGGAAATTCATCCTAGAATAGTTATATAAGGGAGAGTTGGAGAATGGTGCGCACTTAGGCGAAAATTGTATTTGTGGTGAGACTAGGATAGATAAATTAATTTCAAGAACGCTATGAGATGCACCACTTATTCTACTTTATATATGTAAAATAATATTTCACGAAAATATTACTATACAGGCGTGACATTTAAAAAAGCAAAGCATTGCATTTGCGCACAATTACCCATCCCGGCGGGCAATGATGCGCGCGGGTTAGGTAATGGTGCGCAATAAACCTTTGTTATAAAAAAATATTTTCTTGAAATGGGCAGTGAAGTGTCCCAAAATCGTCATTAAAAGCTCAGAAATCGGCACTGAAGTAGCCCATTATTGTTGCATCTTGAGACGCGTCAGTTGCGAATCAGAATTTAAATTGCTCCATATGTTTTACATAGCAATAGATACTTTTTTATGGTTTTTGCTTATTTTAAACGTTTTCGTTCAAATAAATGTTGTTAAAAAATACGTAGATTATATTACTAGATAAATGAATGAATATTTTGTTGATAAAAACACATTTAATTTGATAATTATAATTTTACAAATAATTTGTTTTCTTTGTGTTTTAGCTAATCGTATGCATGCAAATAAAATTGATGTATATTTTGTTAAATTAACAGGATTTTTCTTTTAAAAGACCGTATATTGGTAGACAATAAAAAAATATCATATAGGTATCTAAATAATACATTTATTGTAAGTAAGGTGAATTTCACTGATTTCACTGCAAAGATTTATTTATCAATAATAAATTATTAACCCGTCCTTGTTTATTTATTTTTGACTGACAGTTGTTTACACTTTTTCTTGACACATTAAACTGTAAACTATAAAAAATAGTAAAACACAACCGCAGCCGCCCATTATTTTGAATTCGTGATTCGCAACTGACGTAGATGCGCAGATTTGCCTTGTTTTCGGATTCGTTACTGACAAACCGTGGGTAAGTGTATCGTGGGCGAGATGTAATCATCAAACGTCAGACGCGGTGCCAGGGGCGGATTAGAGCTATGTTGGGCCCTAGGCTAAATTTATTGACGGACCCCTTACCCGTCGCAATAAAAAAAATAGGTAAAATTTAGGTAAAATATTAAGTGCCCATAGTTTTTTATCAACAATTTTATTTATTTTATAAAAGGACATATTGAAAAAAATATTTTTATTATACTTCTTTGAAAACACCTTATTTTCATCTGTTTTAGCAATAATGAAAGATGGGGTTTTTCGGGCTAGCGCACGGAAACAGCGCACGGAAAAACTTTCCGTGCGCTGAATAAAATAAATATATGGCTTTAAAATAGAAATATACAGCAAAGTAAACTAAATTTAAGAAACTCTATATGCTCTCTGGTATTTAACATGTACCTATTTTGTATTTTAATTCGTAAGTGTTTCACTATTTCTGTAATATTTTTGACGTTTTATTCACCTTATCTGACAATAACTAATTTACAACAAAGCACCTTTGAAATAATTTGAGAGTAACCATGGAAACGCATCACACATACCAAACACTATATTGTCTGCCTGGTTTATTTTTTGTCAATTAAATTTATTATAATATGCCGATAAAATGTTTTAAGTTTCCATTTTCAAAGAAGTATAATAAAAAATATCGTTCATTACACGTCCAGAAATAGATGTTTCCGTGCTTGCATGACTTCCCGTGTTCGGCTGCGCCTCACACGGGACTTTGTCACGCGCGCACGGAAAAATCTTTATTTCCAGACTCGTAATGAAATATACTATAATTTAACATTTATGTACTAAGAACAGAGTAGATACATATAGATCTTATTATTAAGCTTGCCACAATTTTTTTGTTTCTATATTATTAAGGATTCGGGTTGTTGTTCTCAACAAACACTTCTAAAACAAAGTAAAAAATAATATCAGAAATTATGTATCTACCTATATCGAGACCTAAAGAGCTAAAAAATCCTAAAAAAAGCTAAAAACATTTTGCAAAACTTCGGCTTGCCTTTAATTTTGCAATTTTTCTTTTTTTTTGCTTCACTTGGAACCGAGCTCGTCTGAGGAACACTCATCTTTTTATTATTTTTAATTGCTTTGCAGTTACTGACACCAGTGACTATAGATATAGTCACTGCTGACCCTAGATTAACGTAACCTAACTTATGAAAGCACAGAGAATAGAGTGAACAACAGAACATTAAACACGACTGACCCCATCGTCGGCAGCGGCGGCACTGGCGGCAGCGCCACGCCGTGGGCAGATGCCGATATATGCGATATTTTCGTATCATTCATGCGTCACTGTGGACTAAATAGAGTAGAGAGTCACTGTGGACTAAATAGAGTACCTAACAGCCTAGATGAAAAAATAAGGAGTGATGTTTTCTTTGTCTGAAATTTGCAATTGCCAGATTAACCCTGCCAGCCACTCGAAGGAGGGATAAATAGGTCCTCGGACCTGGGGAATGGCCGAGCAGCCCAACCCAATAAAAAATGCAAAATGTAAAACCTTTTCCAATTTCGAATTCCGATCGAAACATCGAAATAAGAACGGGCCCCCTAAAGCCTTGGGCCCCTAGGCTATAGCCTACTCTGCCTATAGGGTAATCCGCCACTGCGCGGTGCCATCGCCCGTCAAAAGTGATCAAATATTCGTGTTTGTATTTTATAAATTTGTAATATGACAAAAAACTATTTATTTATTTATCATTCAAATGTATCAAAACATTCACAATATACTAGATTTTAAGAAGACATCTCATTTCAAACGATTGGATAAAAATTGTGGACTTATCGCCTTATTTTCTAAACCAGTTATAAATTCGACAAGTTCCTCACCAATGATCGCGCCACCATTTACTCTTCCATCGTGCAGCAGAGAGCAGCACTGGTTGAGCACTACAGATAACGTGCGAAATTTGAAATATCTTGGTGCGCACGATTACCCAACTCTCCCTTACGGTAAAACGCCACGTCTGTCGTCTAATCTCCCGATTCCAGGAGCATGGACGAGCTGGACCCGCCCGACCCCACCGACCCGCGGCCCTCCGTCAAGGAGATGGTGGCGAGGATCCAGCGGCACGCGAACAGCGCGTCCCACCACGGCGGCAACCACTCGGAGAGCAGCGACGACGAGGACGCGCCGCCGATGGGGCCGATGGGCGACTCCAACCTCGCCCAGGTCCAGGTGCACGCGCCCAGCTACGAGAACGTGCGGGCGGACGCGCCGGCGAGGAGCAGGGCCGGCGTGTACAGCCCGACCGTGAACACGGCCCTCATCGACTCGGCGACGAGGTACATAGAGCCGGCGGTGAAGATACAGGAGTCCAGTATCAGGTAAATAGGTACCTGCAGAGCGAGGGGGATGGGGGGGGGGGGGGGCTCAGACTAATGAATAAAGGGGACACCGCATTATAGCGTCTTTATACAGATGTAAACAGTAAGCTGAACCCTCTCACTTTATGAAAGAGATAAATGTATTTACAAATACTAGGTACCTATGGAACGAAATATTCTCTTTTTTCACTTTAGAGGAAAGGCACTTGCACTTTATGCACCTTTTTACTATTTTTTTAATATTTTAAACTTGGAACCGCACGAAAAACTCGAATTTAGCGTTTGTTCTCTGGTAAAACTAAGCAAATACCGAAGCACAAACCAAAACAAACAAAATGGAAAACAAACAATTTGAGCAAGCGCTAACTTTGGTCCCTGTCAAACTGCCGCAACGTTGCCGATTAGTGCGAAGAGTAATGGGTGTTCTCTACTCCATTTTGTCAATAATAAAACAGCTACATAATCTTTCTTGAACACGAAAAGGTTGTTTTACTTTACTGTTCCGCCTGAATTTTATAAGTGGGGTCAATTTTACGTTCAATGCATCTACTAAAGAAATTGCCGGTTTTATTTATGATATTCCTAGTTATTGTTACTCTTAAATGTGACAACATGTTTGGGGCAGGTCAGTAAAGGACCAATATTTGTAAACATGGGGATAGATAAACAACTATGCCTGTCAACAATTCACTTAAATTTGTAAACAAATTCGTCCCCTTTATTCAATCTAACGGTTTGAAAAAAAAAATTTTTTTTTCATGATTTTTTTTTAATGAATATTTGCGTTTTCTAAGAGAAATATGTTGTCTGTTAATAATTTAGGAATTTTTGTCTATAAACATATGCTCTTAATAATTTATTTTCTATATTATAGGGCGTTGAACGTGGACTTTTCAAATATTGTATTACCTATGTATTTCTTAAACTAAACAAAATTTGACAAAACGTCTATCCAAATATCAAATGAAAAATGTAAGTACGTTAAAAAAAAATTCGAAGGGCGCCGCGACGCAGAGCGTCGTTTGTCAAATATTCTCAATTTTATCTTAATTTAGTCTTCGTTTGGTCCCATTTAAGACCCCGGAAGCAGATATATTTTTTCTCTTTTCGTTTGCCCACAATAGGCCAGGGACATTGACTTTGAATAACCCTGTACATATAATACCACGAGTGCTGTGATCAGCTGTGATGGCGTGATGGCTGGCGTGTGGGGACGTTGCGGGAAAAAGAGTGAAAGGGAGAGAGAGGCGCGGAGTGGGGAATACATGCTTCACTGCAGCTAGCTGCACGCGCTAAACTTTATCGACGATTTTTGTTACTTCGGCTTGTGGAAATCGGCAGATTATATTTTTCCCGTTATCCTAGAATTATTTCCTTCAAAATAAAAAAATATTCGACCGCGCTCGAGAAAGTCGAGGTAACGTTTTTTTGCAAGTTTGTGACCTTCCCACCCCCTTACGTCACGCTCAACTCGTCAGATTATTGAAATGCACACTTTTCAGCATGTAATTAACCCATCATATCTTAATCTGACGCGCTCGAGTATATCCACCTATCGATTTTTTTTTACTATTCTGATCGGCTGCCCTACACGCGCGGCCTTGTATAGAGAGCTTAGATATAGTGGAGTTAATCTGTCGCGCTTGAGTAAATCCCAAAATCCCCTCTTGGGCTCCCCTACTATGATCTATATCCAAGTTACAGAGGCAGTGAATCCATAGTTTAGGACATTCGACGACTTGGAAGTGGGGTGAGAGAGGCAAAGGGGGGAAAGGCCGCAATTTAAGTTGGTCGCATTTACACGTGAATTGGCGATTTAGTAACTCCCTAAATAGATAACGCTTCCAGCCATAGGCGCAGACAGACGTTTTTGGCATGTACTTTGGTTATCGTGTATATTTATGTTGTTTTGGCTGTTTTCGGTTATTTCTTCATTTTAATGTTTGTGCAATGAAATAACGGAACGGAACTTTGTGGAGTATGTTGGTGCATCGCATTTTTGTTTTATGTTCGTGTTTTTACTTTGTTTTCGGTTTTCAATACCCATGTTGTCTCTTTTGATACGCCATTGGCATGAAGCTGAAGGCCAGCTGGTGAAAGCGGCACGATCGCGCGATGTTGCCGGTGCAAAGGGACTGCCTTTGGTTTTGTCACAGAAAAACGGCAAGCCGTTTTGTGTAGGTAATTGTGTATAATTTGTGAAAAAATATCTCAAAAACTACCTATTAATATATCAAAAATCGTCCATGTAACAATTTTGTGATGAGCTCAACATTTCAAGGATCGAAATGCTTCTTTAAGCCCTCGGAGAGCCTTCAAATTATATGTTGGAAATCTTTTATAGGCATTCTCTTTGGTATTTATTAAAAAATATTGCACACTTTTTAAAGCGGTTTTCTTTATTACTATTAGTAAGGTAGCACTAGGCTTCATCATTCTGTATTCAACCGCACAATAAATAGCTTTGCAACAGAAGCCTCCTTACGGACATATGTGTCAAAAATAAGCGAGTGTCCATTTCAATTTACAGAAAGACAGAAAGTATTTTAAGCATAAATTTGGCTCTAATACAATCTCTTTGTTATGTAGATATTGTAGATTAACGTAAAATCGAATAAAATGCATATTATTCATGTCTTTAGTAGATATTTCGCTAAAAAGCGAGTCCCCTTTTGACACATGTCGCTAAGGATTCAACCAATTGATCGCGTGCCTCCCCGCCGCAGGTACAACGAGACCTACACCAAGTACGCGCAGCAAGCGTCCGGCCCCACCCCCGGCCCCGGCTACCAGCCGGAGTTGCGCTACGACCCGGCCGGCTACGGCGGCCCGCGCTACGACGCGCCGCGCTACGGCGCCGCGGCCGCCGCCCCGCCGCCGCCGAACGCGCAGCGCTGCGACGGGCTGGGCGCGCGGCTGGCCCAGCTGCGCGTGATCGGGGACGTGCACGAGAAGACGCGCGACCCCATCGAGGGGTCGTCGCGGGTGCTGGACGCGGCGTACGCGCACGCGCCGCACGCCGACACCGCCGACAGGGACACGAACAACGACTCCGGGTACAGCACGAAGGTGTACGGCAGCTCGAAGGGCAACTCGCCGAGCCTGTGCGGCCAGATAGACGGGGAGTGCCTGGGCGCGTCTAGTGTGGTGTAGGACCGGGGGAGTGGGGGGGGGGGTGGGGACTGACTTTTTTCAAGCGGGACCGGGAGGGAGTGATCCTTTGAGGTTAAATGGGTTTCCTCGTTTCGTAGCGTAAAACCATTCGAAGTGGTGCTGATCCGTTGGTAGTAATTTTCCTTATACCAGAGAAGAAGGAAGGGGAGAATTTAAACTCAAGGGGGCGGAGCTAGCCTGCGCACCTGGGCGGCGCAGCCTATATCAGCCATGTTTTCAGTTTAGACAGAGGCGTCACTTTCAGTTTAGCGTTTCGAGCGAACAGATCTCCAGTGGCGGCGTTAATTTGAAGTTTTCTTTATTGCTAGTGTGTTATTTTGTTCGGTGTTTTGTCTTATGATCATGAATAAGACAAAAGCGGACGTTGTGTGCGCAAAACTTTCAAAAAACTGTTATGTGTAAAACTGCTTCATTCCGGTGCAGGTAATTGCGAGGACGATACTGATAAAATGTTGTTAGGGCTAAGAGACATTCAAAATAACTAAAACATGGATGAATAAATTTCATCCTCACAGTCAGAAACCGATTTAACTGAATCTATACATACGGATTATCAAAACAGTGACATTTTACAAACAAATTTTCAAACATATATCTATGCTTATTTAATTAAAAAAACGTTTGCGAATTCATTCCTACCAAATTTGTAGGAGTTATGCTCAACGGGTTGAAGACCTTGATGATACAAAACACAAATTTCTTTTTATATATTTCAAAATTCGAAATTACATTTCAAACCAATTTTGAAACTTGTGTACACACTCAAATATTATATAAAATCTTTTAAGTAAAAGTAAAGATATTGCATACAACCACCCATGTTCTGAATTTCCATACAGATATGTTGTAAATTTGTATTTCAGAGTAAGACTGTTTTACAAATTAAAAATTATAAACAGAAATTTAAAATGTACAAACAAAAATAAAGTTATTTTATAGAAAAATAGATTTTTTACTATATCTATTCCCACACAATAAATGTCCAAGTTTTTTCGCATAGTCGTAGGTAGGTACCTAACTGATTTTAATGAAGGAGACAAGAACGAAACTGTTTTAGAACTGGGTAGGTTGTAAGCATATTTAATTAATCCGATGAAGACAATATTCTAATACACATATCTACCGATATACCTATATTTGGTTTTTCATTTGTATTCTACAAAATGATTGCTTAAAAAATATTGCTCAGTCAGTCATCAAATTTTAAGATCAATAAAATATTAAATTTTTGGAATAAGATAAGAAAAATCGCCTTTCCATACCTACTAAATATTTCAGTTATCTAACTACATAAATATTCCTTCAAAATCCAATTAACATTTTTGGCGGTTCCAATCATCATTTCAGTATGTACTTATGATTCGTTTTGTGTTTATAAATGAATGATTTAAAATATCTGAGTACAGACCTACAATACCCCCTTCACTAAATTCTAAATACGGCCCTGTTTTCTAAACGGAGAACATGGCGACCACCGGCTGCCAAAGATCAAAGACGCCGCCGTCGAGTTTATATTCTCCCCTTCCTTGTTCTCTGCTTATACCCAACAGGATGTCCTAGGTTATATCCGTTCTTATCAAAAATATTATCTTTGGTTCTTTCAAACATGCCCTCTAATCAGAGAAATGGAGTAGGGAGAACGCGCTACAAGCTGCGCGAACTGCCTAATAAAAGTGGCGGCCATATTGAACCAACTTTACTACAACTTTACTAAACTTACCGAAAAAATGGTACTCCCATAGGTCTCCTAGACTTATAATTCCCAAATTTGTCATTTGTCGCGGTACAAAAAACCGACTCCGATCGGGGAACACCGGAAAGCGCGAACGTGAAGCGTGAAGCCGTGAAAACTACGCGAAAGCCGACAACCTCCACACTCACGTTCGCGCCTCTTCGCGGGGTTTCGCGCCGCGAATGTGGAGCGGCCTTTACAGCTTGGTACTGCACACGACATTTTCCAAAAACACTGACCATTTCTCTGCTGAAAATACAACAACTATCGCTGAAAACAAACTGCAAACGTCAAACTGGGGACAATATGCCGGACATAACATTTGCCTGGAAATAGGATGCGCAGTAGGTCAAAGCGCGTTCTCCCTACTCCATTTCTCTGCCTCTAATCCTAAGTACAGTGAAGGTGTATTCTCCGAACCAACAGTGTCTCATTATATGTCACTGTGCTTATAAATTCAAATTTTTACTTTGTATGTTGGATTAATTTTTGTATTAATTATATTGAATTAATTTAAAGAAATAACGTTTCTTTAGCCAATCATAATAATATACATATTTGTTAGTAAAAATTATAACAAAAAGTTTTTAAATGTTAAGTTTTACGTATTTCATTGATTGATGTATATTTTTTTATGTACTTTTGCATTTAGATTAATACATTTTATTTGATTTGATTTGACGTCAAATATATACATCAAAGTACTTTGATTGAGTCATGATGTAAAAAAATATAACCACACAGTGGGGGAGCTCTACTGAAAAGGAAAAGGCGAAAGACATTTTTTTCTCTGATTGTGTGTCATAAAAGGTTCCCCAAATAGCCAGTGACAGAGGTATGGGTATACACAATATAACTGAATCACCTTGTATAAGCATAAGATCAATATTATCACCAAGTTGTTAGATTTTAATTTTATTCGTTTTTCATGGCTAAGTATGAATTTCTGAAAATAAATAAGTGCATTTTAAATTTTTCAACAAAATCGTTATTACCTATTTGAAATCTTTTGTTAAAATCTCTATTTTAAAAATTTCACCTAGGATATCGTCGCGAACGTAGAATAAAATGTTATTTTAAAACGTGTCCCAATTTTATGACAAAATCTCCATACTGAAAGAAATTAATGAAATATTTTTCCTACCACCTGTAAATAATATATCGTTTTCTAATATTTAATTGTTAAATATAGGTTAGTAGTATTTATTTAAGAAGAATGTAAATAATTTTTGTTTTTTTAGAGAATATGTTCCGATTGCTACTCGTAGAATCTGCGGACGCCAATTTTTGTGCCTTATTATTTGTTGTCATTTGAGAAGAGATTTTCTTGGTGTATTATAGTATAGATGAAATAACTTAATATAAATATTTTGTTACAATATTTTCTCGATTTTTTTTAGAAAACACTGAAAATTTCGTATAAAAATTGTTGAGCAATAGGTTTACACATTATAATAATAAAAAGTATATTTTATTAAGATGTAATTTTCTTCACAGTCACTTAGTTTCCTGTAATGGTTTCTCACTACAACACTTGCATGAAATAATTACAACTGAGAATATTAAATAAATAAAATAGTATATTATACACTTAGGTTGAGAAGTGAGCAATTATATACCGAGCTTTTTTATATATATAATATGCAAAGTAAATAGTGGCCTTCTCAACTGAAGTGTATATAGAATTTTTTTTACTACTAACATTGAAATATTGCCATATTATAGTTTATTTTAGTCATTTCTCGCTTTTTTCAAATACTTCGAAATATCAAGTAGCCTGGGAGTTCAGTTGTCAAGCTGATAAAATGACACTAATCTTTAAATGTCATAGAAAATTTTTCATTATTTACCTAGGTATTTTTTTATTATCATTATTTACCTAGGGTGAGAAATATTACTTCTTATTAGAGGAATGAGGTAAATAATGGTGATTTCTCAGGTTAGTAGTAAAAAAATAAACATGTAGGTAGGTATTACCTACTTGTTAATATAATAATATAAATCATAATGTTTACATCACATTTGTTACACAAGTAAGAAGAGGCGGTACTTTGCATTCACAAGTTGCCGTAATATTAGATGCCATGCTGATCTGCTTCTTGAAACCCTGGCCTACTCTTAGAATTTTTTGGCCGAACATGCATTTCTTGTCTAGAAACAACATAAAAAAACAATATTTTTAAGAAAATAGGGGAAAATAGGAATCTTCTTATCCTACCTGACTTTGGTCTGCCAGATATTTTCTCATTTCCTTCACCTGAAAGTAAGGGAAAAGATTAAGTGGTAAATAATACATATAAGTAACAGTAGAAGAATCGATTTTTGCAAAACAATCCTTTAGTAGGTATAGGTTATTTCAAATTTGTCGTTTTGTCTTGGATTTGTTGATTACAAATTTATGACATGTAATGCAGAATTCTTTTTTGGGTCATTTGAAACACTTATCAAATGGTGCAATGGGTAAGTAAGGCGCCGGTAGACGATTTTATTCAATTCAAACTGGCGACTTCACCAGAAGTGTGAAGATTTTAAATTGCCTACTTTGAGAACAACGCAATTATGTTAATAGAGAGAAACATCTTTTATTAGAAAAAGCAACTCACGAAATTTAGATACAATGTTATTGGGCAAGCTGTATTTTTCTAGGAAGAAATTTGGAAGTACAATTATATTGTACTGATGTTTTTAAGTAAATGGGGCACATTCGCCATAAAATATACTTTGGAAATATTGCTTAGATGCACTATCTCTGTGGCAATGTTTAAAATATTCCGTCCATACGATCCTAAACGACTAATAAGAGTTATTTTATTATTTCAGCATAAGCATTTGTACTTAGAATGTTCCCAGTAAAAGTAAAATCAATCGTAAGCAATTATTTCTGCTTCCATTTGGTGTTTAGCCACCCAATCATCAAAAACAGCTGACTTTATTTCGTGTATCGTATAGAGCATTCTAGTTTATTTTCGAAAATTTCTATTTGATGTTCCAACTTTTCATCTTTGTAACTGCATTTAATTTTCATTCGCAATATCTACACGATTTCTGTAGGGAAAACTACCAGAGACATAAACAAATAATGTCCTCCTGACTAGGGTTCCTTTACTGGAAAATAAAGGAACCATACCTACTCGTGACAAGTTCAATAATATTGTCTTTTTGAAATCGGATTTCATATTTCATTTTTGACGATTAGTTGTGGAAGATTCACCATGTTCCGCTTTTACCTTCAAACTGAGATTACATTCTATAAGTTAGTAAAATGATTTTTTATCAAATGAACCCTATTTGTGTGAAGTCTTCATGTTTTCAAGTTTCCAAAAGACTACCTATGTGCTTTGGGAATGGCTTACTACATGGAGATGGAAATATAGAAGGTACCTACTTGGGATAAAGATATAATCAAAGCTGGAAGAAATAATAATGGAACATAGAGAATCCGTCGCATTATCAAGCAAACGCGTGGATAATTTAGAAAAAACTGTACAACAATAAATAAAATATCAAACAATATCATTTCTTTAACGCCTATTTCGCATTTTGTAGAAAACCATAAGCATTTAAATTGATAGAACAATCCTGTATATACAGTGTGTCCGAAATTGGCGATGCATGTATTGGGATCTCGGAAACTGTTAGAGATAGAGAAACGGTTAAATGGGGAAAGTTTTAGACAATTCTGTTTGTAATTGAATGCCGTTTAGTTTGCGACTTTATCTCTTTTGGTTTTGAAGATATTTTGAAAAAACTAAAATGATGCATTTTCGCAAATTCCCTGTAATTTCTTTATTTATGAAAATTTTTAAATTCTGTAAAAACAATCTTAGGGCAACTTTTTACGCCTAAAACGTCTGTGTAGTCAGATTTTATTTGCAACGTTTCGGTTTTTTGGAACCATCATCAACTTTGTTTTTTCATATGGGCGCCATATTGGATTTTTACGGTTTTGAAAAACCTCTTTTTTTTTAGCTTTCTAATGATGTATCACACCTAGTAAAAAAAAGTTCGTTAATGGGTAAAAAAACAAAAATTACGATTTTGTGATAAGTTTGGCAACGTCGCACAATAAAATAACAAAACTCAAGGAGCTCCTAGTGGATTTAATCCCTAACCTACAAATAAATAATAAGAAAATGTCCTGAAAATGTCCTTATAATAGTTTCTCCTATGTGAAAATGTTTTGAAATCATAGAAATAACCCTTTTTCAAATCTTAATGCAATTTAACATGGAATTAAATGTATAAACTGTAAAGATTAAATAATAACTGAAATAAAATTGTCTAAGCTAGTATTCAAAATACCGCCCATTTGCGTCCATACACTTCTGACATTTTTTTACCACGGATCTGGTAAAACCATGAATTGTGTTACGGTTAATATTGGACAGAACATCCCGTCTGCTTTCTGGGGAATACCTTTTGTTAGGTTGTCGTCTATCCGGATAATCTTCCAAATAATTGTCTGCGGCCCTTTTCGCATTTCTTCGATTTTTAATATAAGATACTAACATATCAAGCTTTTCTTCGTTTGAGAAGTTTTGCGCCATTCTACACATTAGGCCAGAGTCGAAACAAAAGCCACGGTTAAATGAAAAACTTTCACATTTGTGACAGATTTAAACTTGACATTAGTTTATAATCCAAAGCCTACTGATATTATAGAAAAATATTTCATGTCCAATTATCTACTGAATTGTTGTTTATTGTACATAACAATGAAATGATTTTTGGATCAAAATCGGGTATTCTGAAAAATAATAATTAGTGCTTTATTGTGCGACTTTGGCAAATTTACAACAAAATCGTAATTTTTGTTTTTTTACCAATATTAACCGTAACACAATTCATCGTGTTGCGAGATAGGTACATACGTGGTAAAAAAATGTCGGAAATGTATGGAAGCAAATGGGCGACATTTGAACACTAGATTAGATAATTTTATGTCTACTATTATTATTCTTCTTTACAGTTTATACATTTAATTCCCTGCTAAATTGCATTAAGATTTCAAAAAGGGTTATTTCTATGATTTCAATTCTATGATTTCAAAACATTTTCATATAGGAGAAACTATTATAAGAATATTTTCTTATTAATTGTAATTTAGAGATTAAATCCACTATGCGCTCCTTATTGTGTGACGTTACCAAATTTATAACAAAATCGTATTTTTGTTTTTTTACCCACAAACGAACTTTTTTTACTAGGTGTAATACATCATTAGAAAGCTAAAAAAAGAGGCTTTTCAAAACTGTAAAAATCCAATATTGCGCCCACATGAAAAAGAAAGTTGATGATGGTTCCAAAAAACCGAAACGTTGCAAATAAAATCTGACTACACAGGCGTTTTAGGCGTAAAAAGTTGCCCCAAAAAAGTTTTTACAGAATCTAAAAATTTTCATAAATAAAGAAATGAAATTTTCGACAATGCATGATTTTAGTTTTTTCAAAATATCTTCAAAACCAAAAAAGATAAAGTGGCAAACTAAACGGCATTCAATTACAAACAGAATTATCTAAAACTTTTCCCATTTAACCGTTTCTCTATCTCTAACGGTTTCCGAGATCGCAATACATGCACACTGTATACCGGCTTCATTTAGAGTTCAAAATGGCCGCCAAATATTCCTCCGGTCGGACGGTACAGGTTGCTATTTTATAGGTGTGTGGTGTATGGCCTACTCACTGCATATCCAGGTGGCGGGACAACACAGCGGATCGGCCTCCCTGTAGGCCACCCTGTAGTAGAGCGGCGCGCAGCGGCGCCGCAGCTCCGCCTGGCGGCCGATCTGGGCGCCGCAGGTCCGGCGCCGGCAGGACGGCGCCTCCAGGCGCCCCCTGAACCCCGCCCCGCACACGCACCTCCAGCAGGTCCCGGCCGGCAGGAAGTTCTCGCCCTCTTTGTAGACGCGGCCGCCGTACTCGCACGTGGTCGAGTTGTCGAACGGAGCTGCAACGTGTACAATCATCATATGAATTAACAGATAGAAAATAGTTCGTAAATGTCTTTATTTTCCTATAAACATTTTCCTCCTTCTTTCTTTGATTACCGGTTTCGCAATATTAATACAATTGCATCATCAGATCAATCTTAAACTACAATAACAGAAAACTTGTATGAGACGTGCAACCTATGTAAAACCTTTTTATATATCAAAATGTTAAAACTTTAAAAACTATAAAAATTACTTACATTTCTTATAAGTTAGAGCACGGGCGTAGCCAGGATTTAGTTTTGGGGGGGGGGTTTAGTTTGAGAAGTAAATAAAACAACAAAAATATACTTACATGAAATTTAATATCTATATATTCATCCGAAAAACTACGACATATTTATAAAGTTCTTAACTTTAAATGAAATGGATAAATTAATTTCGTTCCTCTGCGCTAAATCTAAAACCATTAAAGAAGAAATCTTCGGCTTTTTCTTTTAAATATATCCACTACTTCATCTGCATGAATTTCTGTTCCATAGTGAATGTTCATTAGAGCCAAACAATTAAGTCTGTTTTCACTTGTAGTGTTTCGTAAATAGTTTTTCAGTCTCCTTAGGCTCGAGAAAGACCTTTCTGGGGTAGCAGTGGATGCAGGAATGGTAGCCAAGATTTGTAGTAATGTGTAAATATTAGGATAAAGGTTTTTATCGCACATATCTAGGCATTCCAAACTAAATTTCGGGGTAGGCAATTTTCTTATCAGCATGCAAGGTAGCTGAAGCTTTGATAGCTAAATCCAAATTTGTTTCTTTTTCTTTATTAGAAACCCCTTGACCTTGACTACACCACTTTTTCCAGTAGTCCATACCTTTAGGTTTATCACCCTTCCTTTTTTTCCCCTCCATTTTTCGACAGTAATAATGATTCACGTATCTATCCTTAACAAGGTCATCGAATAACAGTGCACTAAAATTACTACACACGGTACACTTAATTCTCTTCACTATTCGTTCACCACTTTTCACTTTTATTCGCTTCGAGTTCGCATGGAACAATACTGCCGTAAGCGCGGTCACGCGCCGCGGCGCCGCTTATATAGCAGCCCAGTAGCCGTCCAGAAACTTCCACGAACTTCCACAAAGTTCCGCTTATTTCGACCTAGGGGCGTGGCGAATAATCGAGAAACAACGCAAAGTGTCCCTACAATACAAAATAGTTCGGCTGCAACTGCGTCTGCCTCTCGTCAAAAGATGGCGCTAGGCGCTACTATTACTACATAATATATTCAAACGTAATAATAATTTAACTCTTCACTCCTCGTATTTTTTCGGTATAATATTAGGTAATATTTTGCTTATTTCGGGGGGGGGGGGGTTGAACCCCCGAAACCCCCCCTTGGCTACGCCCGTGAGTTAGAGACTTGTCAATCCCAAAGTGGCGTAGAGGACCATCTTCGAGTAAGTCGTTAAATAGTGTGAAACAACCTAGGTCCATCCATAATTGTAAAAACGACAAAAAACAACGGGCTTATTCCCCAAAATCAATTAACAGCCTTGAATTTTAGGGAGAACTGGGAGAACTGGTGAACACTCTTTTAATAACCATCATAGGATTTTGTGGGATAGTTCCAAACCAATTCTCAAAGAAGAAGTAGGAAATAGACGAAAAATTAAAGAATCAGCATTTATTCTACGAAATACAGACAACTGTTTTGCTGAATGTTCAGTGGAATTCAGTAAAATATTATTGCCACTTATTCAAAGAGAAGTTAGTATAAATAATTAGTTAGAACACAGGGTACAATATCAGACAGGTGGCTACTCTATTGTTTCTGTTGTCATGACATTTTAACCTGAAATATATTAATCTGTCATTTTACTTTCACGTGACATGATCTTTGAGAAAGGAGGAAGATATATTCTCCGAAAGCTCAGGAAACAAATTTGTTGAAGATATTTTTGAGTTACAAGTTCAAAGTTTAGTTCGTTTACTGTTAAGAATTTATTAATTTTCCAGGCAACTTGAAAAAGTTTGTTGACGAAAAACCCAATCAAAATTCAATGAATCTATTTACGCCACAAATAAATTTTAGAAAATACCTATTTAGCTACTGTAATTACAGCGCGATTGAGTTTTAGTTTAAAATTGTTATATACAAGGACTTAATTGCTACAAATGTTTATTTAGCGTTATGGGAGGTGTGCCTTCATTTGGTTATTTCTGTGAGGTAGTGCCCAAAATCTAATTTAAAAAAGTGGAAATTTTCAGTTAGATAAGGATTATCGATTACCTTAAATGACAGTGATATAATCTAAAAACCAAGAAATTTGTTAATGCCCGCTCTGTCGCATATTATGGAGGTTCTACAAATCCGTGACGTCAGATGTGTTTTTAAACAGGAGGTTAAAACCTCTTTTTAAAAATGAAATTATATGAAAACTGATAATGCCTTTTAAGTTTCAAATAGTGCAAAGACATTCTGCATGTAAGAAGATGTTGTCAAGTAGGTACCGCGCGAAAAAATAATTCCATTACTTACAACACATTTCTTGCACGGAACAGCAGTCATCTAGGGAGTACTTTCTATAGCACCCTAGTTTTGGTGGTGATCCATTCCATTCTGGGCAATCCAGAGAAGCGCACTTGAATCTTACACTAAAACGAAACAATCTTACAATAGATTCATTAATAATGAGACAGCAATAAATAAACATTAAATAGTGTTTTCTGACATTTTAATAAAATTCAAATCAACCGCATAATACTCGTAGCTGTGGTATTGCACAATCGTGCATTTATTTTTCTATTGTGTATAAAATTGTCGATTATGCTTTGTGTATAACTCAACTTTTATTTTCAATTGGTGGAAAAATCCAATAAGCACAAAGTTATTACGAATTAATTTGCGAAATTATTAGGTAGATAGTTCACATTTTGATGTTTTATTGATGATGATTGATATTATTATTATTGATATAAGTACACGGGTTTTGCGGTTTTGAACTTTATTTTTTAAATACAAAATTTGACAGTTTCCGCAAGTCACGTGACCGATTTTGCATACGTGTTTTTTTTTATGAATAAACAAGAGCAAACTAAGGTCAGAATCATAAATATTAGATGGCACTCTGCTAGTGCAATTCTACATTTGTTCTTGAGCAGTGGTATTTCCTTTGCTGCTATACAGGGTGTCTACTTTTAAATTTAAACCTATACAAATCAATCTTTATTTTTGGAGATAATCGCCTGAACTTTTTTGTTTGAAAGGTGGTCAAAAACCGCTTTTATTGACGTTTTTTATATACCCCCGATTTTCACTAAAACCATTTAGCGACATTTTTATTTAAAATTTGACACCACAACGTTAATAAGGACACCCCAAAACCCTCATATAGCAAATTTGTACAAAAAATACACAGGGCGACTTCCATTCTACAGGGTGTCAAGGATTGGCAAAATAGGAATTTTTGCGGCATCTGGCGAGTCAAGTGTGCTACGGAACCCTCACAAAATAGTTGAATGGTCAACAGGACCACTCAAAACGTTGGTATGAAAAGATTCAATGAAATAATATAGTTACTCTCACAATCACAATGTTGAATTTTTACGAAACTTTATACGGGTCAAGATTGCTCTGGAATTATTGAACAAATAAACACAAAAGTAATTTATTTCTTTACAAACAACAATTTGGACCTTCCTCTAAGATGATACATTTTCTGTGCGTTTTCCGTTGTGTCACACCAGCCAGAGAGAAAAATACCCTGTATATTTTGTGTTGGATCTTTACATGCCAATATTTTGAATGGTCCTGTTGACCACTCAACTGTTCTGACCGGATTCCATGACATACTTGACTTGCCAGATGCCTCTAAAATTACTATTTTGCTCAACTTTGACAGCCTGCTGAACGGAACTCCCTGTATAGAAAAAATCTCTAAATGGTTTTCGTGAAAATCGGGAGTACCTATAAAAAAATCGTAGCCGGTCCTGGACTTGCATTCTGAAAATGGTAGGATGGTCAAAAGAAGCTGTTTTTGAAGGACTTTCAAACAAAAAAAAGTTCAGACGATTATCACCTAAAATAAAGACGTTATGGAATTGTATGTATACATATGCTTAAAAGTAGACATCCTGTATATTTTTAGTTTACAATATCATATAGTTTAATTTTTTTTCCATTGTACTTTTTTCTCACCCAAAATCCTACTCCCCGGAAAATCAAAAATGAAGTGGCAGTCGCGGAAAAGGCGAAATTTATTAAGGAAACAAAAACGTTTTAAGAGCGGAATATTCCTGCCAGAGGCAAGTTTTACCGGACCACATCCGGCAACCGCCTCCGACAGAAGATAAAAGATTTTCATCTTGGAGTCCAGAATCGGATTTACGAGTTTGCGGAAAAAAGTTAGCCAAGTCTCCGAGAGAGGCGAGTCCGAAAAGTATATAGGTACTTAGAACGTTTCTATGTATATCCCAAGATCATGATAGAATATTATGATCCTTGCTATTTCTTTGCCACACGATTCGACAATCCATAGCCGTCAGACTTATTTAGATTTTCTACGCGCATGCTGTTTTTATTATAAATATGTTGTTGATGTTTGAACGTGAGAACAATATATTAGTTTGTATAATTAATGGCTGATAAACAACAGTTTATAATAATTTTAATAACAAAATATCACAAGGGTAACTTAAATTCAATTAATTGTTATGTTTTAATTTCTTATAGTTCACAACTTTTGAATTTATAATTTATAGTTGTAATTAATTTATTTAGAAGCAGAAGTTTGAACGTACAGTGTGTTTCGGAATAGAATATAATTTATAAAACGTGGAAAAATATAGCTCAAATGAATTTTGCCTTTGGAAATTTTAAAGTCAAACATTGATTACCTACACACAGATGAAATTTTAAAAAACTACAAAGCAAAGGAAATTATAGTTTAAGATTTTTTAAGGCCGTTACTAGTACCTACAATGAAAATATAAATAAATTACAGGTTCAAATAAACCTCCGTAATGAGAATATTTTATTCCAATCAATCTTTAAATATATGTTTTACTACTAACCTGACAAATCACTATTATTTACCTCATTCCTCTAATGAGAAGTAATATTTCTCTACCTAGGTAAATAATGATAGTAAAAAAATACCTAGGTAAATAATGAAACATTTTCTATATGAAATATGGCAATATTTCATTGTTAGTAGTAAAAAAAATTCTATATACACTTCCGTTGAGAAGGCCATCATTTACCTCGCATATTATATCCTTCGGCCTACGCGCCTAAAAAGGTATTAATTCATTCACAAGGAGGATTTGGTAAGGAAATTTCTAATCTATTATTGTTAATTCAACAACTAAATAATTGTGCTATCGCATTTCTGAATAGTTTACCCCTACAGCAGTATACGAAAAAATCCCCACAATAAGAAAATAGGTTGGCGATTTCCAAAAATCCATTTAAGTCAGGGTACATGAAAAAATCTTCGTTATAATCAATAACATTTACCTGAAATAAAAATAATCGTATTATTCAACAGAATACTGTTGCAATAATTTTAAAACTCTAATATAATACTCTATAAAACTCTAATATAATACAATAAAATGTTATATAAAAATATATATATTGCAATTTTGTTGTGTTCTACTTGTTGTTTACCTGTGATAAAAGGTATATCCCGTAGACAATTTCATTTGGAACCAAACACAGAGCCATCCCAGAAGAAACCAACAACAATTTAGTTATGCTGTATTGTTCTGATGTGTTTCCGATCACATGTAGAGTGTGTCTTTTATAATTTACCATCATGAACAGGGTTGATAGATTGAAGTATATTATCAGAGGTAATGGTACTAAAAACCTTAGTGTATACCTCACAAAATATAACACGATCCATGTGGTGCTAGACGTCCTCGATATTTCGTTAAGAAGTATAAAAACTACAGATGCGAAGAGGGTAGACATGGTAATTATTAATGATATAATCAATTTAGTCTTCCTTAAAATCCATCTTGATTTGGTGTGTAGTGGATATCTTAAGCTGATGTATCTATTGTAAGTGTATGCCACTACTAACCACACACTACTAATATTGACTACAAAACAGTAAAAATATAATAGTAAATTATATATAAAACTAGCTGACCCGACAGACGTTGTCCTGTCTTAATTATGAATATTCAATTCGAACTGGAATAAATAAAAAAAAAACTAAAGTGTTTGTGGCATCAATCTTGAAAATCCATGTTTTTCACATGGCCAATTGTATGTCGCCTGCTCCCGCGTCGGAAAATCTTCAACACTATTTATTTATGCACCAGAAAACAAAACTAAGAATTTTGTGTATCAAAAAGCATTACAATAAACACTATGTTTTGAATATTCATAGGTAATTTAGAAGTGTTTAAGTAGGTGTCGAAATTTAAATGTGAACAATTATTGTTAATTCAATTATTGCTAATTCAAAAATGGTTTAGCTGCCTTACCGATGTCAATTACAGAATATAAAATACCTCCCGGCAAACCAGGCTCTTTAAATAACTTTGGTGCTAGAATTCCCAAAAAAAAAGTATCGTAAGAATAACACTATCGCTAACAGCCAACACCACCAAATATAAAAATGGTTTCAATTGTCTCATCTTTGTCTTGAAGAACACGGCGATTGCCAAAAAATTTCCCATAAGACTGATACATATTAATGTCAGTGCAATTAGGTTTTCTAAGCTCCACCCCCGAGTCAACATTTTCGACTAATTTTAACCGTTCCGGAAAAGCTTTGATAAGCCAAATTAATCATAAAAGGTTTGAAGCCACTGTTCGCATTCTAGATATGTAGGTGTTATTAGGAGCCAGATACTGCAGTAAAAAATTTTGAAGCAACTCAAACTATAATAGTACCGATATCTAAACTCTATATTATACCCTTCTCTATCTACTAACGGAAGTTATTCAACCACTGGGAAGTTCACGGACAGGTATTCCTTATTTCTTCAGTTTAACCTTCGACAATACAATTGAGTAGGTACGTAATTAAATGGAGCACCAAGTTACTCGGGTGCTAAGGTTAAATTGTCCGGCGCTTCTACAGTGGTTTTGCAAGCTATAATCAGATTTGGCTAATTTGTTGCATTTGGTTTTCCGAATACCTAATAATTTTAAAGATAAACGCAAAAGACACGCTTGTGATGGTAGTATTCAATGTCAATTGTGAAAATGCCACTTTAATTGACATATTTTATTATAGTTTGTTATCTTCAACCACAGAATAAATATCTTTGCCGTTAGTCTGTGCCTCAACTCATAATGTATTGTAATTTATCCAGAATCATAAATTTTCATCAATTTTTTTTTAGGATCCTTCCCTTTTACTAATTTTATTAGCATTATACAACATGGAGAAGTTCAAATATTTATACCTGTGCCACATGGGACCCTATGCTAATTATATGAAATTAAATTAAATATGAAAGTATGAACTTTTGAATATGAATATATTTCAGAAATTTTTCCTACTGCCTCGAGTTACCTAGTCCTGATTACACTGTAAATTTTACTGCTAAGTTTTGACTGGATACTGAGAGACATTTAATATTTTCTGGTTTTTATTTTTATTTAAAAATAATATTTCCCCGATGTTAAATTAATAATTGATTTTTTTCTTGAAAAAAAAATATTTCAGAAGAATTATCCCTTATCTGAATATCCCTTGTCTGTGAATCAGGGTAATTTTCAAAATATTCAGTCATTAGGAAAAATTTAGGTAGGTATAATAATTATCATTAGGGAGATTAGAAGTGAAAATTATTTCTAATAATTGTTTATTTGGCATTTATAGCGGACCCAACATATTTTGTATTAAATTCTTTTTTACATAAAGCAAACTTTCTTAAAATGAAATTTAAAAATAAATAATTCACATAGGACCAGCTTTTCTCTGCCCCAAGTGCACATTCTTTATAACAAATTTGGGTCTGATATTTAGATAGGTGTTTAATGATAATGAATAGGCTGTGTGTGCAGAAAATGAAGAGAAAATATTAGGAAAAGGAAAACTTTTCACACAATTTGATTATCATTTTTAATTCAACAACTACACAATTGTGCTATAGCATTTCTGAATAGTTTACCAGTACAGCAGTATACGAAAAAATCTCCACAATAGGAAAATAGGGTGCTCATTTCCATAACTCCGTTTAAGTAAGGGTTCGTGAAGAAATCATTATTATATTCAATAACATTTACCTAAAATAAAAACCATCATTATTGTTCAACAGAATACACTTCATATATTTTGTCTAAACTATATAGTAAAACAAAAAAAGGTAATATATAAAAATGCTCTTTCAAACTTTCATTAAATGTGAAAGGAAGAAAATTATGAAATTATTTCTCCTATTTTTAGTTGTTTACCTGTGACAGAAGGAATATCCCGTAGACGATTTCGTATGGAACCATACACATAGCCATGCCAGAAGAAACCAACAACAATTTAGTTATACTGTATTGTTCTGCAGTGTTCCTGAGCACGTGCAGATTGTGTCTTTTATAAGTTACCATCATGAAAAGTGTTGCTAGATTGAAGCATATTATCAGAGGTAATGGCAATACAAATCTCAGTGCATACGTCACAAAAGACAACACGGTCCACATGGTTCGGGACGACCTCGATACTTGTGTAAGCAGAAAAACTACACATCCGAAGAGGGTAGATATTGTAATTATTGTTGATATAATCAGTTTTGTCTTCCTTAAAATCCAGGTTGATTTGGTCAGTAGTGGATATTTTAAGCTGATGTACCTATTGTAAGTGAATGCCACCACTAACCACATGCTACTCATATTCACTACAATGTAAATATATGTGAGTTATTGTTATTTCGAATAGGCACCTACAATAAAAACATTGTTCAGCTGCCTTACCAATTTGTCCTACAGACAACGATATATATTCCGGCAAACCAGGCTCTTCAAATAACTTTGGTGCTAGTGCCCTCAATAGAATTAGCATAAGAATAAGACTGTCGCTAACTGCCAACACCACCAAATACAAAAACGGTTTCACTTGTCTCAGTTTTGTCTTGAAGAACACGGCGATTGTCAGAAAATTTCCGATAAGACTTATACATATTAATACTAGTGCAATTCTGCCTAAATTCGAAACGGCGATGTCAAATAAGTTCTCAGTCGACATTCTGGACTAATTACGTTAACTGTTTTGGAAAAAGCACCACTTTGATAAGCCAACTTAATCATAACTGCTTTATAGCCAATTTTAGCACTTCAGATAGGTGATAGGTAGTTTATGATAGGAGCCAGCTAGCTACCAAATCTCAATTTGATAAAAAAATCTAAAATTGACAAAAATGTAGCCAAATTGGGTACCACGAGTCATACATTTTGTTTGATCTATATATGACGTCAGCGACAATTTCAGAAAATGCCCAGACCTATAAAATATAGCGTACCTAATCTGTAGAATAATAGGTTCAAAATGTTTTCAAAATATCTTTAGGAAAAGTTATAATCCTATCAATTTCCCACATTTTCACACTTGTTTTGTCGCGTTTCAAGATTATCACAGGTGATCATTATTAAGGAGTGGATAGGTAATAAACAGATAATCATTGACTTAGGTATTATTTTTAACGTTTACAGAGGCTACATAATTCTGATAGTGCATTTCTGAATAGTTTACCACTGAGACAGTAGACGAAAAAATCTCCACAATAAGAAAATAGGGTGAATAAGGAAAATATTTGATTTAAGTAGATATTATTCAAAAATCTATAGCGTCGGTAGTGAAGAACATTCGCCTAAAATAAAAATCAACATATTATTATCTTATTCAAATAAGCTTTAAGTATAATTTTTCTAAAATAAGTATACGTGAGAACATAAAAATTGCAACAACCAGCAAAAGTTAAAAAATACAATAATAGACAAATACAATACAATAATAGACAAACTGGGCTATTGCAATTTTGTTGTTCTGCTTATAGGTTTTAGGTACTTATTGTTTACTTCTATCAGAATGGTCATCCCATGGGCTATTTCTTGTGGAACCATACACAACGTCATGCCAGAAGAAATCAACAACAACTTTGTTACGCTGTACTGCTCCGATGTTTTCCTTGTTACTTGCGGATTATATTTTCGGTAATTTACCATCATGAAAACGGTTGACAGATTGAAGTATATTATCAGTGGTAATGGTAATAAAAACCTCAGTGCATACATTACAAAATCCGTCACAATCAAGATCAAATTTGGCGTGATGATATCTTGACAAAGCATAATTAGAAGAAATAATACACACCCAAAAAGTGTAAATGTGATAATTATTATAGATATAATTAGTTTTGTCTTCCTTATAATCCATGTGGATTTGGTCAGTAGTGGATATTTCAAGCTGATGTATCTGTTGTAAGTGAATGCCACCACTAACCACATGCTACTCGGATTTACTACAAAATGGCAAAAATTAATAGCATTTGTTTATTGTCAAATAATAAACTGTCACAATAAAAAAGTAGCTAGTAATTGGGTTCACCTGATGTCTTACCAACATGTCTCACACACGCTTGAAGGAAGGCAAGAAAATATAACTCAAAAATTGAGGTTCCTTCTAGAATCATCAAAATAATTGTCATAAGATTAACACTATCGGTAACAGCCAACACCAACAAATACAAAAATGGTTTCACTCGTCTCAATTTTGTCTTGAAGAAAACGAGGATAGTCAACAAATTTCCGAGAAGACCGATACATGATAAGGCTACAGCAATTACAGTATAATACTGAGAAATGTTCCGAGTTGGCATTCTTTACTAAAACTGTTTAGGAAAAAGAGTAAAAGAAATGATAAGAAAAATTAATTATAACAGATGTGTAGCCAATTTAAGTTTTTAGATAGGTGGATTAGGATTTACACCAATTAATTTGCAGTCCATTAAATTTAAATTGGGCACCCAAATATATTTTATGCTAGTAACTTCCATATGGCTTAAAGTCCATTTAGGTTAAAGAGCCAGTGAAGAACAATACTGGCTACAGCGCGATCACCTGGTCACCAACGGCGAACTATGGTTAGGCGATAAGTTAAATTATTATTGGAAGCGTATACAGGGTGTTTCTTAATAACTTGCTAATACTTAAGGAGGTTATTTTAGGGTCCATTTTGAGAAAAAACTCTTAAGAGAAAAAAGTCTTAACTTTTGAACTACAGAGGGCTAAAATTTTAAGAAAAAAATATTTTTTTATTATAACTTTGATTCAGTGACCGGCAGAAAGTTGGACACAAATGGAAAACTTTTTTATTATTAATTTCTCAGAAAATTTTATTCTTGATAAAAATTGGTGCATCATTTCAAACTCAAAACGCATATATCAAAATTTAGATATCTCTTTTTGGATTCGAGGTAGATTAAAAAATGTCAAAATAACTCAAGAGTAAAGTACCCTTCTTTTTTAAAATACGGTACAAAGTTACTTACAAAAGTTGTTTGGAATCAAAGGTGGATGTCAGATTTAAAATCACAGCCACCTAGTAAAAAGAAGAAATTTGACTTTTTTTGTATTTTTTTCGACCACCCTGTGTATTACAAAAAAAAAACAAAATCCCGCAAGCGCAACTTATCATCGGATAATACATGAATTTGCTACTAAACTTTAATTTTGTTCGATTAGCAGCTAGAAATTTAAATTAATGGAAATCAGTGTTGAATAAATTAAAAGTAAAAAAATATTTTTAAAAAAAGCTTTTATTTAAATGCGCTAAAAAGAATAAAATAATCTTTTCTTTTAAAACTTTTACTATCAACTTATAACGTCATTCCACAATTTATATGATATAAAAGCTTGTCGCGAGATTTAAGTAGTGGTATTTACTTAGTTTGAAAACTTAAATCTCGCGACAAGCTTTTATATCATATAAATTGTGGAATGACGTTATAAGTTGATAGTAAAAGTTTTAAAAGAAAATATTATTTTATTCTTTTTAGCGCATTTAAATAAAAGCTTTTTTTAAAAATATTTTTTTACTTTTAATTTATTTTGTAATTTTTAGTTTGGCCAGGTGACTGACTCTATTCATCTCAGTTAACGCATCATTGTTGCAAGGTCGTTTGCCGGTTAGTTTAGAACAGTCTAGCTCTTCAATGAGGAGACCTTCTAATGACCATCTTGGGTGTTCCGCCATGTTGGATTTAGAATGACGTCACACATATAATCATGCATTGTCATCCAAATTAAACGTGTGTACAAAATTTCAGCTCGATCGGTTGAAATTTAACTAGTCCGCCATCTTGAGTGTTCCGCCATGTTGGATTTAGAATGACGTCACACATATAATCATGCATTGTCATCCAAATTAAACGTGTGTACAAAATTTCAGCTCGATCGGTTGAAATTTAACTAGTCCGCCATCTTGAGTGTTCCGCCATGTTGGATTTAGAATGACGTCACACATATAATCATGCATTGTCATCCAAATTAAACGTGTGTACAAAATTTCAGCTCGATCGGTTGAAATTTAACTAGTCCGCCATCTTGGGTGATCCGCCATGTTGGATTTAGAATGACGTCACACATATAATCATGCATTGTCATCCAAATTAAACGTGTGTACAAAATTTCAGCTCGATCGGTTGAAGATATCTGCTTCAAAATTGAGTTGCAAGATTCCACCCGAACAAATTACATACATACATACATACATACATACATTGCAAGTTAAATAAAAGCTTTTAAAAATATTAAATTTTTGTGTCCAACTTTCTGCCGGTCACTGTATTACCATAGATATTTTTGTGAAATTTGATACACGCCTTCTATACATCAAGATGCATTTTCTGATGTACAAACAATTTTATTACTTTTACCAGTGGCGTCTGTACGGGTTTTGAATTGAATATTTTTAAAGAAAAATATGTTACGTCACTGCTTTTTCTTAAAGTAAAAATTATTTTTGAAATCCCCATTCCTTTCTCAGCAAATGAGGTCTCTTTATCTTTTTTGTTTGACGTACGGTTTTCGCATAAAAAAATAAAACTCATTCATTTGCACCTTGGTGTAAAATTAGATATTAACAATTATTATTCAAGACTAATTTTGTTTTGTAAACATAAACAGTTTTGACAGTTGTCTACCTAGTCTAGTTGTCACGTATTTAAGTTATTGACATTAACATTAACATGGTCCAATTTTACCAAAAGCCAATCAGCCAACAACCAACAACACTTACCAATTCAGATCCTGAATAAGCAAAATGAATTATTTGAAAATATATGGTCTCAAATTCATCCTTTGTCACTTTACCACGTAAGTATTCTTTGCCTCAAATTATGCTAAGGTGGGCTTTTATAACGTTTTAATTTCATAATATTATTTTTGAGAACCCGAGAAAAAATTGATTTTATTTTTTTCAATTGGTTGTGTGGAACAATTCACACTTAGTAGTCATTTTAGATTTTATCCAAAGTTTGCATCTATACAATTTTGTACTTTTTTTAGGGCATATGTTCAAATGCATCTCAAAATGGACCCAAGAATAACCCCCTCAAGTATTATCATGTTATTAAAAAACACCCTGTATAGTATACATAATTATAATTCCCTTCGTAAATAATTCATTGGAGGTGGCTTAATATTAGGTATAAAATATCAAGCAAACAGCGGTACCTCCATAGTCTCCCTTTTATCGGTAATCAGCACCTGAACAATCGGTATACCTATTATTTTCTTATGATATAATTTCAAATCACTTACTCGTCATTTTGCCCTTTCTGGCAAAAGCACCCCAACTTGCAGGCTGCTACAGTATCCCTTGTGTTAATCCCTTCGCCCACCCTATATGGGCTCCCTTTGAAGTAACAGTGGGCGTTTGATTTCTTCAGTCCTAAGCAATCGTATCTGGAGAGTTAAACAAAAAAATAATTAAAGTATGTGCCTATATACTATATGAAATCCAAATCTATACAGAATGTTTTTGGTAGGTACCTAAATGAAAACTTCTTTTCAATCAGACAAGCTTTCGACTAATAATATAGTCTTTCTCAACGCTTTTCTTATCGAAGTGAAGTTGACAATTAAATTTATTGTAATATTTTTAAACAAAAATCGTTGAACCATTTAAAAAATTACAATTTCCTTATTAACATAAATTAAAATGTTAACTTCACTAAATGGTCAGTACTTAGGTACGAGACAACTTTTAATAACAATTATCTAGGTACAATTCATGTTTTGCTTTGAAAAAAAAAAAAAACAAAATGTTGTTGCTGATTGGCAGTTGGCAGTGATTTTATCTATAACATCATACCTAAAAGCTAGGTGGGTTAGTTTAATTTTTAATTGGGTTTTTGGCCACCAAATTGATTGAAAGACAACTTTTTCAAGTTGCCTGCGCAGTCGTGGTATTTCAGCTTTGGGATTATCATTCGTAAAATTAACGAAATGCACTATCGATAATATAAGCTTGTTATAAATATTACCTCTGAAGGATTTTCCTCAGGCATCTAGAAGGGCGTCCCAAACTAAAAATGTCCGCTTGGCCCAGAGTTAATGATTACGTAGGAAAAATGTGTCCAGAAAAGGTCATTGAGTAGGTACATCTACACTTTTTATATAATACAATTTGTTTCTTTTAATTTAAATTAAGTTGTTTCCTCATTTTAGGGCATGCATTTCTTACCTCGAAGGGCAAGCTGAGTTTGGTGTATCATAGGTAGGCTTGCAAGACATGTCTTCATACAATAGAATCCCAAGTTGATCGCACTTTGCATTAGTTTCAGATCCTGAATAAGCAAAATGAATTATTTGAAAATATATGGTCTCAAATTCATCCTTTGTCACTTTACCACGTAAGTATTCTTTGCCTCAAATTATGCTAAGGTGGGCTTTTATAACGTTTTAATTTCATAATATTATTTTTGAGATCCCGAGAAAAAATTGATTTTATTTTTTTCAATTGGTTGTGTCGAACAATTCACACTTAGTAGTCATTTTAGATTTTATCGAAAGTTTGCATCTATACAATTTTGTACTTTTGTTTTCTAAATCTTGTAGGTAAGGCTGTCAAACTACAGCACACAGCTTCTTTACCAAAAAGTAAAAATGACTAGAAACTAATACCGCAACGCATAGTTTGAGTCAAACAATCACATATGATAGATCCATGTCAAAACAAAAAATCTTGTAACTAAACCACAAACTTACCCACATATTTAAATATAAGAAAGAGCACCAAAAACACTGCCTCTACCAACGAAGTCTTCATTGTACCTGTCTCAATAATATCTGCTGCACTAACAAGCCAAGCCAACGGGAATCTTCTAACTGCATTTAAATCTGGTCATAACCATGCTCGGTCCTGTTAGAAACACGTGGGAACAGTGAACATAGAGAGATTGGATGCATCTGATACATTTAAAAATTTTGGTCTAGGTACCTTTTTCGAAGTCTATATGATTTGGTAACCTGTGGCTAGAGACAGGAGTACTTATTTAGAATAGTTAGAAAACGGGGATATATAGGGTGTTTTGAATAATAGCAAAACTAGTTCAAAAAATCGTTTCAGAAAATATCCATTAAGTAACAGTTTCCTAATAACTGAGATATTCTAACATACGTAGGTATAATAATTCTTACGTAAAATATTTTATTTTGGGAATTCACTAATTAATTAAAAAAATATGCGGACAGACTGTAGGCACCTTTAATCTTTACAATGAAACAACTTTTAAAGCGATACTTTGCTATAGATACTTACTTTTTTGTTGTTGCTTGAAGCCACTTCTATTATTTGCAAATCTTTAAAAAATTCACTTGCCCACTATGTTTTTTCACTTAATAATCGTGTAATTCTTCCAATGCTGTTACCTACTTATTTACTAAAAGCACCAATACAAGATTCTTAAAATTGTTACCTACTCTGCAGATTCTCTCAGATTATGACGCGATGAGCACTTAACAGGTGAAGGTTATTCAGTGTCATTAACACATGCGAGATAGATACACTTACTTCACAATGTGGTACCGGACATACTAGTGGTAGATATGGCTCATTCTGATCGATATAAATAATATAAATAAAATTATACATCCTTGATTTTTAAATATGGACGGGGATGTGTAAAAAAATCAGTGTTATGTCACAAAGTTATTATGCTGGTATTTGCAAGTACAATTTTGCAGTTCATGCTAATAAAGTTTAATATTATTAGAAATTACTCAGTACCATAGCATTTTGGTAGTTGGTATTTCAGATATTATTTATGTATGAATTGCGAAGAGACCTACGAAGGCATATACAGTGATCGGTAGAATGCTGGCGCCAAAAAATTTGTATTTTTCATTTTTACTTTGCAGGAGCCATAACTAATGTTCAAACAAATTAATTTTTGTGGCACTCACGTTTATAAGAACTTTTCATAATATCTACATGTTTTCTCTAAAATAAATTGAGCCTTTTTCATGTTTTCGAACCTCCCTCGAATACAAAATGAGATATTCAAATTTTTAAAACTGCGTTTTGAGTTTGTAGGAATGTACATGAATAAACTTTTATCAAGAATAAAATTTTCTGATAAATAAAACAAAATTCATACGATGCTCACTTCTGCCGGACACTGTATAAATACCTAGAAAAAAGAAATAACAGTAGTTGATTATTTTAGTTCGTCAACTAACCAGGTAGGTACGTAGTTATATAAAAATGTTTATATTTGTACATATACAGGGTGTAACTGAACTGATGGTCAAAAATGAAACCACGTATTCTTAGGGTCAAAATAAGGGCACATCTTCATATATTTTTTTCTCCTACGAGCCATAGTTTTTTTTATACAGAGCGTGGAAGTTTGGAGAAAAATACACATTTAGTATCTCTAGAAGTATATGAGATATTTTCTTCAAACTTGGCGTTTGACATGAGCAGATGAGCCGTCAAACTTAAGGTTGACATGAAGCTTCTGAGGCTCCCAGTTGAGGAGATACAGGGTGTTGTTAAAATTAATTATATCAGAAAAATGTGAATACCCTGTATAATCGCATTTTTTTAATTAGTTTTGAATGGTGAATAGAATGGTTAACAAAAAGTATCTCTTACTATTTTTTCATATTCGCAGCCGTTTCTTAATTATTTTAAAAGAACGGCAACGGTGCAATGAACAATAGTCACTTTAAGAATAAATCTAGCAATCTGTGGATGTCAATTAATGTTTATTTAACAAAATACAAAAGCAAAAACGATAATAAAAGAAATGTAACGCTATTATAAAACTAAATTATTAAATGTTCGAAATGACCGCCGCCTCTTTCAATACACGCAACTATGCGTTTCCGCATGGTTATTATTGCCATTGGCAAGCCCATAGCAAAAGCGCATCAGTCAATTCTTCGAATGAAAATATCATTTTTCAAAATATTGATACTAAAGTGCAAAGTTGGCAGCCAAATGATTCAAATAATGCTAAGTTTAATTGACATCCACAGATTGTTAGATTTATTCATAAAATGATTTTTTTATTGCAGCATTGCCGTTCTTTGAAAATAATGAAGAAACGGCTGAGAATATGAAAAAATACTAAGAGTTACTTTTTGTTAACCATTGAATTATTTACCATACAAAAAAAAATTTTGTATAAAAAAAAACTATGGCCCGTAGGAGAAAAAAATATATGAAGAAGTGCCCTTATTTTGTCTCCAAGAATACGTGGTTTCATTTTTGACCATCAGTTCAGTTACACCCTGTATAGTATATGTATATGTATATGGCCATAGAAAATCCCATCTAGATTGTCTTTGAAAATCCGTAAATAAACCTCTATGCAATACAGAACCAAAAGAAACAATATTTTTTGTAAACTAATTCAACTAATATTTTAAAATGAATATATTTTTTGTGTTGACAAGTCTATTCATCAGGTAGACTGCATTGGTATACTCGGTGGAATGAAAAAGGAAAAGTGAAATGAGGGTATAGGTATGTTTTCTGTTTGTTTTTGAATATTATAGACCCAAACTTGTTTTTCTTAAAATATAAGGGAGACCTGTGTTTGATTTAAGTATTTTGTATTTCATCCTATTATATTTATTTACAGGTTGTCTCAGAATTATAAGGATCATAATGTGACAAATTTGATCCACAAGATTTTTAATTTAAAACCGCCACCACAGAATATCATGCTATTTATTCTGCGAAGCTACCCAAAGAAAATATACACGAATGAATTCCAGACAACAAAATAAACTTTCCATCGAAATCGAAAGTATTCACAAACAAAAAACTTATTGCACATTTAAGAAATGCGAAAAAATCGAGCCACGGGCGCCTTAGCTACTTTTTATCTATCACTTCGAGACGTAGGAGAAACAGCTCAAAGTGTTAAATTTGGGGTACCCTTTACATATTCCCTATTAATTTAGTAAATATTTGGCTTTCATACTGTATAATTCTCACAAACATGAAGGTAACATCGACCTCTTCTTTAAAATTAAAAAAAAAAACACAGGTTCTAAACTTATACCTGCTGAATCTGAGAACGAGATTACCATTCATTTGACTGCCTCCAGTGAAGATGCAGGCAAAAAACGTTGGTGTATCAGTGCTAGTTCTGTTAGCTTTCTGTGCCTTTAATTCCGAATGTAGGTAAGTAGAAGATGATTTTATCAGCCCTCATTTATTTTCTGTCTAGGTGAAAATTGTGACAGTCTGGGTGTCCTTCTATATGAAGATCTTGGCTGTACCCCCCTTGGATCGAAAGAATGTCCGAACAGATATCGATGTGACTTTATTAAAAACGAAGAAGGCTGCCAGTTTAGAGGAAAATATTACGACCTTGGGGAGTTTATTGAGGAGGATGTAGTGCAACAAGCCTGTGGTTCTTCGTGCAGATGCGTTGATACTGGCAATGGGTTTGTTTTGACGTACAAAAATGTAAATATAAAATAATTAATATATTTTCAGAACATATACATTTAATTGTACCGCAGTGGAATGTCCGACAGACGATATTGTTACCCCTGGATGTTTCAAGAAACACCAAATGAATTCATGTTGTGATTCAGATGAAATAATATGTCGTATGTATTTATTCAGTGCCTATAAAACTTTCTGGCTTTGTTAAAAATTAATTTTTATTTTAGCTGAAAAAACAGTGGTTTCTGAATGTAGAGTTCAAGGAGATACATACCAGGAAGGACAGAAGTTTCACCCAAGAGGAAAATGTCTGAAATGCGTTTGTTCTAAAGATTTTAAAGGCAAATATGAAGACCCTTTTTGCAAGAAACATGTTTGCGCGACTCAGCTACGTTTTTCAGAAGAAATACAAGGAAGTTGTGCTCCATACTATGATGCAAAGAAAGGAGAAGTTTTGTGTTGCCCTCAAGGATTTGTATGTCGTAAGTTTTCTATAGAAAATTGATATAAATAAGTATACATACTTATATTATTTATTGAATTATTTTAATATCCCAGAAGAACCTTTTTGTAAGAAATTTGACATAGTAGTGTACAAATTAATTCGGAAATATTGTTTTCCATATTATGTGTTCAGTGTAATACAAAAATCTAAATCGTCTGTAACAACAACAAAAATATTGTTGAAATTTCATCTACTGGGGTTCAGCACTGCTTAGTTAGTATGCTTAGTACGTATGCCTTGAAGATTTTAAAAAACTTTTTGTTCTGTCAATACTGTAATATGCCAATCAACTTTTACAACAGACCATAATATTTCGTTTATTCTTAGCAACTTTCCTTAATAATATCTTGTGTTTTTTATTCAATTTTAACCATACCTAAATTATATTCTAAACATTTTTTTGCCATAAAAATTATAATTGGAATACATATTCGATATTCAGTTAATAAATCTCTTCTAGCGAATTCCAAGGAAGAAATTAAAGCTGTTACAAAAATATACTCACGTGAGTATCTCCGTTCATTAAATACATATTTTGTACAAAATATATATTTTTAGGTTTAAAATGCAAATTTGGATCGAAGACTCTTAAGAAGGGTGAAGGATTTGAAACAGAATTCACACATTTTGGTAAAACTACAAAGATACAGTGTGAATGCTACCTACCACCGTTAGTCACTTGTTGGAATAAGGAATAATTTAGAAAAATGCCTGGAAGCATTGAGTAAAGGAATATATTCCTTTACTCAATGCTTGAAGCTACCTTAATCCGCAATTTTCTCATGACAACATCTAGGTACTTTTTATAGTGTTTTATTATACATAAATATAATATAGAGTAAACTTGATTATTTTATTCAACAATAAGTTATCAGTTCAACAGGTCTATGTATTCTTCTTTGACGCACGTCAACAATGGAGGAGTCTTACATTTACAAATAACGCGTTTTGGCTTTTGCAGCTCTATCACTTCTCTTTCAATGTGTTGTCCAAGTTTGAGTACTTTATTCCCAAATTTGCATACATCGTCTAGAAAAAATATTATATCAAAATATTATTATAATTAATAGTATTTAAAAAAAATCGAACTTTTACCTGATTTTGGCTTTCCTTTGACTACTTCTGTTCCTTGAGCTATAAAAAAAAGGAAATCGTAGTGCAAAATGAACGGAAACTTAATTTCAAACCTAAAGTCTTCCAAAGAAGCTTAGAAATAATCTGTTTTTTATATCGTATTTAATTTTTCCAGCTCTCTTTGCCGACAACAAAATTAAGCACTGTATATAAGCACAGAGACCTATATAGCTTCGCTTGGGTCCCCAGGCCCCAGGCACTGTTTGTAGCGAAGCTATATAAGTGTGATATAAGGCCAATTAAGGATTTTTTTACTTACGACAGATCCATGTCGTAGGACAGCATAATAGTTTATTCTTCAGATCTTCTTCTCTCGAATACAGTGGGGCGCAGGACTTCTGAATGCTTTGTGGATCTCTCGCCTCTACGTTGCATCTTCTATTAACGCAGTATGGGGCTTCGAATTTTCCTTTAAAGCCCTTCTGGCAGATGCACATGGAACATGACGTTTCTGGGAAAAATCTCTCTCCTTCTTTGTAAGCCTGCCCGTCCACCTTGCATTCGTGAGGGGCAGAGCCTTTAGCTAAAAAAAAGTATAACTACAATAGATCTGGTAGTTTTCTACTTTAAGGTCGACCTACGACAATTCTCTCCAATAGAACAGCAAGATCTAAGGTCATAGGTCCTATAGCAACCTTCTGCGGGTGGAATTCCGAAATATTCCGCACACTCTATGATGGCACAGACAAATTTACCACTGAAAGTAAGATTTGTAGACAAAAGCGTGAAGAAAGGAATATTGTACTGACTTGCTGCTACAGGTACATCCTACGTTACAGAAACTTTCCGTAGAATTTAGCCTCTCCCCTCGGTTATACTGTCTCCCTTTAAAGTAACAGTGTTCAGTGTCGTTTCGTATATTCGGACAATTGAACATTGTGGGACAGTTGTGACGGTCCACAGCAAGGGCTGTGCATTTCATGTCTTTGTAGATGTTGACTCCTTTACTATCGCAGTTGTTTTCAGCTAGAAGAAGATGTTTACAGATAATATACCGAGAGCAATCATGAAAAGATATACCTACTAACAAACTTACCATAAATGCTGGAAAATGCCAAACTAAAAAGCACGAATATGTAAACAAACATGTTGAAGCGTTACGATGTGCGATACTGTTATACCTGCATTGTTGCTTGCAAATTTATAGCCAGATATCATATCATAAAGTATTTATGCAAATATATAGGTTTTGTTTTCCCCTGGGAGATCCCCTTGTACTATTTGAAATCGTTTTCAAGAATTCCATAGTCTAAGGTCAAAACACTACGTCTAAACAAATAAATGTCTGGGTCAACTTTGTTTCTTTGTTCTATCTATAGATGCGGATTTTTATACATTATACTCTGTTTTTATATCTAGTGCACACAGAATTTCTAAAAAGTAAGACACCTACGACCATTTTACAATAGACTCATAATAAATACTAGAAATTAAAAAATTAACGAAACTTTTCAAATTATGTTTAATGCTAGTTGCTAGAGTGCTAATTGCCACCAAGCACGGCACTGGTGAATTTAAATGGGCAGTTCTTGCAGGTGGACCTGTGGACCTTGAAGGCTTACACTACATACCTACCAAGTTTGAAGTCGATATATCTTTATGTTCCACTGATCTTTATGTTCCACTTATACAAAAACTGTTGACTGTTGGTGTAAATGATAAAAAAATAGTCGAAATTTGACGTTTGGGATTCAGTCAAATTTGTTTTTGGATTAAGTAAAGTGCTTTTTCTGTAAAAGGTATCGAAAAATTTTATATTATGTTTTCATCAATTTTATTTCGAAAAATAATCAAGTGGCTTATAGGCAATATAAAAACATGTAAAACAAGAACAACAAATTAACATTAAGTACAATGTGTGTTAAAACTGAGCTTCTTATCGCGGAGCTATTGAATTTTTTTATATTTTATATTTTACTGTAGGTACAGATAAAAATTAATTGTTGTAGCCTTCAGTGCGTTTTAAAATAATTTGTATACAGGGTGAATCAGAATGTATAGTAAATACTTTAAAGGGGTATTCGGCAGGTGGTTTTAAGGGGGGTCTTTCACATAAAATTTTTCGATTTGGGCTTTCCTTGCCAAGTTATTCGGGTCTACAGGGTGACCCAAAAGTATTATTTTTATTTATATCTCAATAACGGCCCTACTTAAAAATTTGAAATTTGGTATGTAGGTATTATCTACTTACTGGAAGACGCCTTAGGGCTAGTTTATTTACACACTGCCGTAAAAAAGGGTAAAAACTAACAACCCTTACTAATTTTTTTGCTCGAACTTTTTGTGGGTCATTTTTACGTATAACAAAAATATGATTTGTGTAGCTCTTTTATTTAAGAAACTTTTTTCCCTTTACATTTTCTCTCGAAAACAATATTTTTCCTACAAAAAATTATTTCATGGCAAATACTTACCATTCCATTACCATTCCCCTGACTGTTCCAGAAAATCAAGTAAAAATTCATAGTAGGCGGGCGTCAAACAGTTTTATTATTTTTATTGAACATTAAAACAACAAAAATATCAGGTAACAACAATTATTCAGCTTCAGGATAAAAATAGTATATTACATAGCGAGATTTGTAAACAGCTTATTAAGTATGAGTGGAAAAGTTGCGCACGAGCCGCGCAGCGGCGAGTGCTGTAATTCCACGAGTATGTAATAAGCTTACAACTCGAGTTTTGTACTATAATTTTTCTTCGACGAAAGAAAAACTATTATAATAATAGATAAACTAAACTTCTGATTATCTGACAGGCAACAATTAGTATGTTGGTTAGTTGCTATTGTGACGCGTATGCCGCGCTAACAAGGCACCCGTGATAATTGTGTTTTTGTAATTTTTTTTATTATGTGTCTGTCATTACGTGTCAGTGTTCGTAACAATGGACTTACTTATAACCTGAACCGTTACTTAATAGGTAAGTTACTAGCCTTGTTTATGGAATCCCTAGTTAGCCAATGTGTGACGGAGTCATAAGGATACAAGAGCAATATTGGATACAAGCAACAGATGGCGCCAAAAATTAAAGTGGCCCAGTCAATGCCTACTAATTTTCTACTATTAAAATCTACCAAAAAAACAGCTGGCCAACTTTATTTTTTGCAAAATCTGTCCCTTGTATCTACTTTATTTCTGTCATGTCCTTATGTCAGTGTCAGACATTGGCTAACTAGAGTATCCATAAACAAGGTTATTAGTATAGGAGTAGAAAAAATATGTTACAGTAGATCGGTCACCCTGTAGACCCGAATAACTTGACAAGGAAAGCCCAAATCGAACAATTTTATATGAAAGACCCCCTTAAAACCACCTGCCGAAGTATTTACTATACATTCTGACTCACTCTGTATTTAATCTATATTCATAATTTTTTAAAAAACCTGTCGTTGGCAATAAACAACAATTTCAATGTTAGTTAATAAAATATGCAGAATTTAATATCATATAGATATCATCAAACATAAAAATATAGCTTTGTGTACTATGGATTTACATCCTTTGATCGCCAAATTAATTAAAGCTAATTGAAATAAACTCGGGGCAAATTAAAAAAATATTTTACATAAGTGGCTTGTAAAACAACTACTGAAAAGGAAGTACAAAGAGTACCGATTGAATACTTACTTTAAATAAAATGTAGGTAAGTAGGTACATTATTTGGACGAAAATGTTTCGGTCAGATCTATCGAAAAGTAAAGTAAGAATGTTTTTTATTTACGTTGATTATTTTCTATTAGGAATTCTGGCGAATGCGTGGGTTTTCCTACGACGAGAATCAAGCTTATGAAAATTGCCTCTTTGGCATATGGTACCTACGTTATCAGTACTCACCTGATATACAAGTTAAAGCATTTAGAATATTGTTTATCTTCATAATTGAGACATAGTTATTGAATTAATAGTGATATTAATATAAGCTAGGGCAGGGGGTGTTTACAATATTTACCCTTCTCTCTTCTCCTTGTTCAAGATCTCCCCAGTGCTAATATGTTTATAATAATCCTAATTTTAATTATTCATTTTTTTAATTTATTCGGAAAAACATCAGCAAGAATTCCAAACCATTAAAATACATAGGTATTGTATAATCTTTCATGTATTGAATGAATCGTTTCCTCGGATACCATCAAACTTTGCCGTGATCCATTTTGCATCCTTTGTAGCTAACTTTTAATGTTTTCTCCCGTACTTGTATTGATTTTTAATCAGCTCCCAGTAATGACTTTCTGTTGTTCTTTGTCGGAGTCTTTTCTTCATCAGCTTATCAAGTTTATTAGGCAAAAGTAGTGAATTAAGATGGCCCGAGACTTTTATTTTTAGTTTTTGATTAATAGACAAGATGGTGATAGGAAAACCGGCACAATTTTTAAATTGTGGTAAAAGTTTTTAATAGATCGAAAAAACAAAGAAGTTATATAGCTCAGGGAATTTAAAGTTTGCTTACCCTTTTAGTAAACATTTACTAGGAGAAAAGAAATATAAAATATTTAATCACTACCTACTTTCAGCTTAATCAATAATAAATTTCTTACTTACTATTTTTCATAAAAAAATTAAACAAATGGATCCGAAATTTATGAAACTGGTTCAAATTAATTATGTTCTTAATGTCCCGAACAAACTATATTATGGCTTTGTGGTTTCAATGCAATAGCAACACGAAAATGAGGGACTAGATAATGTAATCAACCTTGTAATGTTCGTAAATTATAAACAACAAATAGATAGGATATAAATAACTTAGTGACTACAAAACAATGTCATATGTGTTTCGAAACCTTACACAAGAAGAACAAGATGAGTAGAATACTTTACGAGATTTCTTTGATAGTTTTATTTTCTTTTTTCATCACAGAATTAATTGGTAAATACTTTGAACAATTCCTAAAAGTGTTTTGGCCTCTGCAACTGTTACTTTGCAACTGATTGCTGTCTTTTAACTTTCTAAGTATATTATGCAGTTGAGCAACAAGAGAAACTCAATTTTGAATGTAAGCACAATATCATGATACATGATATAGGAATATATTCAAAATTTGGTTTATGTATGGGAATAATTTAGGAATTAATATTATTTTTGCTCAGGTGAGGAGGACTGCAACAAACTTGGAGTGCTGCTCTACGAAGATATAGGATGCAAACCACTGGAAGGTGGAGACTGTCCGAAGAAGTTTGACTGCGACCTTGCAACACCCAGAAGTGGATGTAATTTTGCTGGAAAGCATTATGCCCAAGGACAGTCCATAGATGACTCCCATCTCAACGCTGCTTGCAAAGTAGGGTGTCGCTGCGAACAAAGCCCCACGTAGGTACATATTTATATTTATACAGGGTGTATTTAAATGTCATAGTGCCAACATGAGAACAAATAACTTTAGGCCACTGAGAACGTTTCAAATCCTTGATCATTCTTCTAATCACTGTCCTATAATAGGTCTTAGGTCCCCTTGCTCAAATTTTTTATATACTTGTTAGGTCTCCAAACGGTTCATATACAGGATGATTATTTTAGGTCTACCACCGCGATTTTCTCGCTCATTTTGCGGCCTACAAAAAAAAACGTAAGAAACAAAAATGTAGCAATATTGGACAGCTAAGTGGTGCTGCAAAAGAAATCGGCATCCAAGACCAACTTGTCGCGCATTATTAAAAAAACCTCAAATTGAGCAAAATTATTAATGGCCGTGGAATGTTTATTTTAAGAGACAGAGGAAAACTTTTATATTGAAAATTGATGGCACTGAGATGCTTTACACAAAAGGGTACTCAGATAGTTTCAGCAAATTACACAGGGGCTTCGGCTCTCTTGAGACCATGTCGATTTTAGGTTTTTTTAGTACACCGCCAAAAGTTGGGTATGGAGGCCAATTCCTTTTTTAATGTCGCCTCGTTGACCAAATTTGCCATATTTTGTTTTCTTACATATTTTCTGTGCGGCCCAAAGTAAGCGAGAAAATCGCTTAATAAGAAATAAACAAAAAAAATCATAGCCTCAAGAGAGCCGAATAATTTTCTGAAACTATCTGAGTACCCTTTTGTATAAAGCTTCTCAGTGCCATCAATTTTCAATATAAAAGTTTTCCTCTGTCTCTTAAAATAAACATTCCACGGCCATTAAAAGTTTTGTTCAATTTGAGGTTTTTTTAATATTGCGCGCCAAGTTGGCCATGGATGCCGATTTCTTTTGCAGCACCACTTAGCTGTCCAAAATTGCCACATTTTTGTTTCTTACGTTTTTTTGTAGGCCGCAAAATGAGCGAGAAAATCGCGCTGGTAGACCTAAAAAAAATCATCCTGTATAGGGTGACACTGGATCCATTGGTACAGGGAGTTCACGAAATATTGAAGACCCCCCTTAACTTTCTTATTTTTGACGAGAGGAAAAGTGTTCTATATGAAAGTTGTAGAAAATTTTCTCAAATTTCCAACGCTGTTTTCAGAAAGAAAATCGAACGTCGCGTTTTCAAGATAGAAACCTAAGTTTTGTTTTTTTTAATGGAACATCCTGTATGTTATTGAATTTTTAGATTCTTCGCTTCATTCCGATAACTTTTGTCATAAAAAATTGCATTTTAATACAGGATTACACAAAAACTAAGGTGCCCATGAAACTAGAACTAACACATTTAAGAATATTTTTGATTTGTTCCAAGAGAAAAAATCATAAAAACACAACAGAAAAGCATATAAATTTTACTACACAAACAAAATATATAACCAAGTATAACAATGACAATATTTTTCATAAGAACTGTTCAAATTGTAATCCGTTCACTTGGAGGCATGAGCGATATCTCTTTTTCAGATTATTAATACTTGTTAATATTATAGGTATCTTGATTGTTATTTAAAAAATGTATCCGTTGTTACAAAGATCCGAATGAAAATATAGAAAAACTGCAAGGGAAAATTGTCTAACGGATACATTTTTAAAATAACAATTAAGATATAATATTAACAAGTAGTATTAATATAATTTGAAAAAGAGATATCGCTCATGACTCCAAGTGAACGGATTACAATTCGAACAGTTCTTATAATAAATATTGTTATTGTTATTTGTTATATATTTTGTTTGTGTAGTAAAATTTTTATGTTTTTCTGTTGTGTTTTTATGATTTTTTCTCTTGGAACAAATCAAAAATATTCTTAAATGTGTTAGTTCTAGTTTCATGGCCACCTTAGTTTTTTTGTAATCCTGTTTTAAAATGCAATTTTCTACCACAAAACTTATACAAAACATATTAAATATATATATCGTTGTAATCGGAATGAAGCGTAGAATCTAAAAATTTAATAACATACACATAAACAAAAGTTAGGTTAGTTCTCTATCTTGAAAACTCGACGTTCAATTTTCATTCTGAAAACAGCATTGGAAAGTTGAGAAAATTTTCTAACACTTTCATATAAAACACTTTTTCCTGTGGTCAAAAATGAGAAAGTTAAGGGGAGGTCTCGAATATTTCGTGAACACCCTGTACAGGGTGGGCCAAATTGGACACTTTTAAAGGGAAACTCCTATTTTTAACAGAGATAGACGAAAACTGATATCGGTGTCTGAGGCTCATTTTTAATAACAAACTTAATGGCGAAAACCGCAAATTGATATCTGTCACCGTTCTTGAGTTACAGGGCGTTTTTCGAAAATGTGCGTTTTCGAAAAGTGGCCGTAACTTTTTTTAGGTTGAAAATTTTGTGTTTCTGTAAAAACATTCTTAAAGCACTTTTTTACGTAGAATTCAATGCTGCTACTACCTTTTCTTTCTAGTCAATGGTTTAAGAGTTACCGATTAAAAATATTATTTTTTAAATAGAACACCCTGTATAATGATTTTCTTAAGTAGTTATCAATTACTAATAGCGTATATGATTTCATGTGTATAATTGGAAGCTCGCCCTTTCAACAAGTAGGCTTTGGATGGTGAGACAATGAAACAACTGTGGAAAAATGTTTATTGTTACCTACCTGTCAAATTTTTAGTTAGGCTGTTTAGGCAGGGTAAAGATTTTTCTGTTTTTGTGTAATTTATAAACTTTATTTAAACATGCAATGAAATTTAAAAATTATGAAAATATGATTATACAATCCGGGGAAAAATCAGATGCAACCAGCAATTTATACTAAGAGCAGTATCCAGAGAGAAGACATCCTTTCAAGGACATGTTTGCAAGATTGCGACACAATTTGATTAAAATAGTTAGAGTAATAGATAATAGATTTGACTAATATTAGGCTGAAAATGTCGGTATGAGTTAAACAGTGATAGGCATTTTCCCCGGATTGTATAAAATAAACTATCATATCCCATTTTTCATAACTTTCAAATTTCATTGTAGGTGTGTTATAAAGTTTATAAATTACACAAAAATAGAAAAATCTTTAAACTGCCTAAACAGTAAACATTTTTCCATGGTTGTTTCATTGTCTCATCATCCAAAGCCTATACTTGTTAAAAGGGCGAGCTTCCAATTATACACATGAAATCATAAAAGCTATTAGGAATTGATAAATACTTAAGTAAATCATTAAGTGTTATATATTTTTGGAATGGTAATTTTTCGCTGTATTAAAAAAATGCAAAAATATACAGGGTGTTCCATTTCAAAAATAATATTTTTTATCGGTAACTCCTAAACCATTGACTGGAGAAAAAATGTAGTAGCAGCATTGGATTCTACGTAAAACAGTGCTTTAATAATGTTTTTACAGAAATACAAAATTTTCAACCTGAAAAAAGTTACGGCCACTTTTCGAAAACGCACATTTTCGAAAAACGCCCTGTAACTCAAGAACGGTGACAGATATCGATGAGCCTCAGACACCGATATCAGTTTTCGTCTATCTCCGTCAAAAATAGGAGTTTCCCTTTAAAAGTGTCCAATTTGGCCCACCCTGTACATAATGATTAACAAAATGTGGGTACCTACTTTTGGTTTTGGTTTCAGGGGAAAAAACTTCAACTGTGCAATATTAGATTGCCCAGAATGGCTTGGTGTTTATGCGAATCGTCCTGGGTGCTATCTAAAGTATGACGTTGATGGTTGCTGCAGTATTAAACAAATATGTGGTAAGACTCCTTTCCAAAAATATATGAAGGGGTATCAAAATTCCTCATTATACTAATTTCTAGGTACTCCATATACCTAGATATTAGTCACTTGTCATTACTGGGCTCGCAGACTTCCCTGTGAATCTATTGTTGTTAAGGGAGAGTCGGGTAATATCGGACAGTGGGTAGTATCGGACAACAGCATCTTCTCAATTTCCCTAATAGATGGCGTCCCGAATTTGTCAGAAAATGCTTTATTACAATTGCCCTAGACACATATGTTCAGTATGAGGCCGAGCTTTGAACGGTACACGTCGTGTGCTTTATTTTTTATTTTTTGCCCAAAACAAATTTTCCGGACATAAAATTTACCAGTCTATATTTTATATAAACGGTAAGTTCTTTTAAAATGTTCATATTATATAACATTTGTTGGTTATTTTGGAATATAAAAATTGTTTTATAGAAATTATCGGAGGGTCGTAAAAAATAAGTTGGCCACTTTTTTCCAACGGTGCTGTTCGGGTAGTATCGGACACACATATTTCGGGTGATATCGGACACACTGAAATTTTAACTGAACATTCTTATTTTCATATTAACTTTAAAAAATGCCCAAGAACACAAAAGGAAAAAGAAAAATTGACCAACTAGAGGATTACATTGGAAAAAATAAAAATGTAAAGTAGAAAAAATATAGCAAAGATAATGTGCTCTGAACAGCAACAAGAAGCAACGGAGTGTATCATCTGTGGTGAAGACTTCGTCGCAAATTAGATACAATGATGATAAAATTTCACGTCCCCGTCCCCAATACATTTTTACAGAAAGAAAGTTAGCGGCTTTATGGGACTATAAATTTTGGCAACTGGTAATATCATACCAACATCCAAGTTCTATTGGTGTTTTCATATTTGAATCGTTCGAGAAGGTAGACTACGATAGCTGTTTCCCCTTATTAGGTTCATCAAGGCAGCCATAACCTTCCCGAACGACTCAAACCGAAACGGCAGCACTTATAATAGTGTAACTTGCACGTGCACTTTCACTACAATGCATCTAGTGCCATGGTTGGACCCATAAAAATTGTTCTGGGGCAGAAAAACATCAGGTTTATTATAAATACGGCATTTGTAAGGGAAAGTCGCCGAATTTCGGATACTACTTTAAATTTACTAAGTATTTATTATACAGAAGTGTTTTTTATTTATTTTTTCATATAAGCATATACAACGTGTTATAATGAAACAAAATTTATTGTCAAAAGAATTTTACTACATTTGTTTTTTCCAAGAAAACGAATGTTTATGAATTCGATCCATTTTGGTGCGACTGAAAAAAGGTTCCTAATTTCGGACACTGTATCCGACATTAAGAGACTACTTTCTACAAGTGTAAAAACTATATATTTAAACAAAAGGCGCACACATACGTTTTTTCTAGCTTCTTTATTAGCTTGTTTGATGTAATTTCCAATGTTTCGGGACCGAAACAAAATTGGAGACATTAGGATAGGTAGGTATCCCATTTGTTTTCCTCTGACCTCATTATAATAGCCAGTTTCAATGGATCTGTCACTTTTTCTAAAAATAAACAATTTACTCGCAACCAGCATATTTTAATTTTGGGTTTCTGGTATCCGAAATTAGGAACTTCAGACTATCCGAAATTAGGCACCTTTTCACTTTTTAGGTTAGAGTAATGCAGTACTGTTATTTTTGAAATTTGTTTAATTGTGACTAGAATACCGGCTTAATTAATATATTAACTTACCTAGGACGCAAACACAAAATTCTGGAACGATTATTTCAAAGATAGAAACAGCTCAAAACGCGACTGAACATAAAACTCCGCCATGCAATTTAGACGTTTGGAGCTGCCATCTAATGGAGAGAGATTGTACCACCACAATATTTCATAGTGGGCTTAATTTGACTTTTTGCATTGTATAGGGTGAGGTTTCAATTTAAAACAACAGATGGCTTCTTAGATAAACCACTATCCGAAATTAGGAAACCATCCGAAATTAGGCGACTTTCCTCTAAGGGGAATTAATTCATGTCCGGTACTACCCGACGTTTTCAGAAAATTACAAAACGATTTCCACTTTTGTTTTTAACGAGTGGAGTTTTTGTTTAAGTTTTTTTGTTTCATTTTATTATGTATTCTATTCTGCAAAGAGTATAGTTTATTTTAAGCAAAAATATGTTAATATATAATTTTTTTGATAAAAATTATTTCAATTTTTCGAAATGTGTCCGATATTACCCGACTCTCCCCTAATATATTAATATTATTAGAAACCGATGTGGAAGTATGCGAAGTAGACGGAAAGAAATACAAGGAAGGAGATCGGTTCTTCCCGAAAAACAAATGCCTCAGGTGCGTCTGTCAAAAAGGTTTCCAAGGCAAGTTCGAGGAACCTTTCTGCAAGAAGAAGGTCTGCGCTGCGCAAATCGACAACTCCGACCAACTTTCCAAGAAATGCGCTGTGTACTACGAAGCGAAGAAAGGAGATGTGCTCTGTTGTCCAGATGGATACCTTTGTCGTAAGTTCTCAGTCAGGAATTGTTTAGTAACCAGGGAAATCGATTAGCAGAAATCAACTGGAATAGTTTCCAAATATTTTATGACCTTTTCTTTTGGGGGTCAACCTTTTCGCGATAGTAGGTAATATTGCAATTTTACACTTGCAATTCTTGATAATATTATTATTAAATTTATCAAATTTTGTTATATACAGTGACCGGCAGAAAGTTGGACACAAATGGAAAACTTTTTTATTATTAATTTCTCAGAAAATTTTATTCTTGTTGGTGCATCACTTCAAACTCAAAACGCACATATCAAAATTTAAATATCTCTTTTTGGATACGAAGTAGATTAAAAAATGTCAAAATAACTCAAGAGTAAAGTATCCTTATTTTTTAAAATACGCTAAAAAGTTACTTATAATACATGTTTGGAATCAAAGGTGGATGTCAGATTTACAGCCACCTAGTCAAAAAAAGATATTTTTTTTTTGTATTTTTTTCGACCACCCTGTGTATTACAAAATACCGCAAGCGCAACTTATCATCGGATAACACAGGAATTTGCTACTAAACTTTAATTTTGTTCGATTAGCAGCTAGAAATTTAAATTAATCCAAATCAGAGTTTAAAAATGTTAAATTTTTGTGTCCAACTTTCTGCCGGTCCCTGTATACTGAGAACATAAAATATTTTGTTATGTAATTTTGTCTCGCATACTTTGATTTTAGCAACATCCAATGAAGAAATTAAAGAAGTATCTGAAGTAAATGAGGGTAAGATTTAAATTTTTAAAAAAAATGCTTAAATCTTTATTTAAAAAATTAAAAATCCAGATTTGACTTGTGAATTCGGAACAAAGACGCTAAAGAAAGGGCAAGGATTTGAAACCGAATACAACTATACATACAGGCCCAAGAAAGTTCAGGTACAGTGTGAATGCCAACTACCGCCACTGGTCACTTGTTGGGAAAAATAAAACTATATTTAGGTATTTTATTTTATTTAAAATTTTTGTAAAAAAAATCCAGTTGTATAGATGTAGCAGCAAAGAGAAAGTAACAACAAAATGTAATTAAGGATTTTTGTCAGAAAATGTACTTATCTATAAATGATAATCATAAATAAAATAATTGTATAAAATTTTTAACAAATTAAAAGAACAAAATAAAATAGAAATCAAACTACAATTATTTTACATTTGTAGGTAATCTCTTTGTAATAAATATACATATAATTATGTAGGTAGGTACTGGTATATTTTTGGAGCAAAAAATAAAGGCATGAGAATCATTAGTGTTTCAAAAATATATATACCTATATTAATCCTTTTTATATTCATTTGGAACAACCTCTTCTGCAAAGTCCACAAAGTTTTTGACTTTTGTAAAGACCGTCGTTTTCTTGTTTGGTTTAACGGTCCTACCAAATGACACAAGACCAACTAGTTTATTGTCAACAACTAGGGGACCACCTGAATCACCCTAGAAATGAAGAAAAGTTTTGTTATTTCTGTGGTTGCTTACATATATAAAAAATGATTTGACAGAAACACAAAATTCGTTGCAACACAGACCTATAATATAGCTTCGCCTATATAGGAATGTGGTTGCATATTGACCGCAAACTTGTGGAATACTCGTAACGAATCGTCTCGATTTTTACGTTCTGATTAATGCGGTGTATTACTTAATATCAATATAAATAAAAGATATAAAATTTATCGGCGAATTACTATAACATAATATAGAACATAAATTTAGATTGCTTCAATAATTATTTCCAAAAATATTTTATAACAGGTTGTGCAGCGTTTTGCACAATATCAGCCAGGCTCATGTAGCGTGTCAATAGGTACAGTATAACTCACAAGAAATGTCGTCAATTGGCAATGAAAATTCGAACTTTAAATTATTGAAAAATAAATTTAATTTTGTCAGAGTAAATTTAGTAGATACCTATTATATACATTTTTGAGCCTGACTTGTAATTTTAATATATCTCTATCTATTAAAGTTATACAGACTATAGAGTCGAGTAAAGAATAACTACTCGTTAAGATATCTACCAGCAATTTTTTAAAAGTATAACCCACTTTAGTATGTATAACAATAGATTTCTCGTACTAGATATACAGGGTGCCTCAGAATCTAATCGGGAAAATTCAACAGGCGATATTAGAACTTGGAAAAATAAAAATAAAAAATCAGATAATCTGGAATGCTTTATAGCTTCGTTTTCGAGATACAGGGTGTTACATTTTATTATTTGATTTTAAATTTTGGGATGGTGCGATTGTTTTGATTGTTGAAATTGCTGACCAGGGATAATCAAAATTTTAAAATTATATCTATATAATTGCCCGAATTTAAACTCTTCACCTAATAATATTCAACGAATTTTGTATATTAATAAAAACATACCAAGTTTCATCAAAATCGGCCAAGTAGTTTTTGAGATTTTTGAAAAATTAATTATTTTTATTACAGTCTGTAGGTATCTCGAAAACGAATCCTTATATAAAACATACAAGTTCATATGAATTTTCTTTTTATTTTTGGGACTTCTATCGTCTAGTAAATTCTCTCAATTAAAACCTGAGAGCAAGAGAAAATTTACTTACATAAAATGTAGATCCCTTATGTGGTTTCACACACACCATGTTGTCAGTTATTCTGGGATGGAAAATATGGGGAAAGTGATCTTGACACCTATCAGGGTGCTCAATTTCCAACTCAACAGCTCTCAGTTCCCTATAAGAGTAAAAGAGGTCATTCTTAAGTTGCAAATTTAGGTGCTGAATACCTCATTGAAAATAAATACATATACAGATATAAGTAAGCTTCGAATACGAAATGGTTAAATATAAATTTCTTCTAGATATAATCTACAGCTACACAGCTTTGAATACGAAATGGTTAAATATAATTTTTTTGTAGAAACTGTTAACAGAACTATTAAGGTAATTAAATATGGTTCTTGGACTAACAGGCACTTCATGCTGACTGCACTGAAGAACAGCCGCACTCAGCTGTAACAGCAATTGGATCTTAAAAAACTGGCCTGAGGTTTCTATAACAAGATTTTACAGTTTTTTTTATAGTCTTTTTTCTAAGGCATATTAGAAATAGGTATTGTATGAAGTAGGTACTTTAGGTACTTGAAAAATAAGAAAAAAATAAAATGGTATTAGGTATATGACATAAGCAAGTAATAACAAACAGGTTTTGGTTTTTACCTTGATGGACGTCCATACTCAGTTCTTCCCCACCCAGAAGCCTTTGCTGGTGTCCCGCCGGTATGATCGTCAAAAGAAATTGGGATTGGCTTCACTTTTTCACTCTGTTTTACTGGTTCCTTCAGCAGCAGCACTGAGAAATCGTTGTCGAAGTCGAAGTAAGAAAAATCAGGATGCTTTATCGCCTTCTCTATGTGATGGTAGTGGCCTGTAAGTAGGTAGTAGGTATATCTTCCTACATTTATTCTACAAGTCATTTTTATGTTTTAAAATTGGCAACAGATTTTAAATGAGGGCAGTTGAAATTTTAAGAGACTTAAACTTAGTTAATGATATAATTATTGGGTTATTGGGCATATAAAATAGATTATGACTTCATAAAACAGTCAACAGTCGGAAACATTGGCAAATATAGAATATCTACCAAATAAATGTAAAAACTTCGTTAATTCAGGATCATGCCAATATCGAGGCACCTTTGATACTTAACTTCCCACAAGTCCCTCCACCTAGAGCGAAAGAAAGTTCGGCAACTCGCGGACAAAATTACATTTTTTATTATATTACATTATATACCCACATCGGAAACTTCTAAAAAGTCATTTAAATCGAATTTGGCTTCGATGTAAGAAAATATTGAATTGCGTGGGTATGCCACACAGTTATTTGAAGAGGGCGATATAAGCCACAGTTAGGCAATAAAAACCTTTATGGGAATATTGGAGGGCAATAAAAATAGAGATTGCACGCGAAATTATTCGCCAACGTAAATATTTGTAGAACTAAGAAGATGTAAATACCTTCTGGATCGTCCACGTAGTTTGCTCCGGCTAAAACTTGCAAATTTTTCCTCTTTCCATTTTGCCTGGTGTGTGTACAATGTGCCGCAGTGAATACGACTCTGGGTTTTACCAAGACACCACCGCATATCACTCTTCCAAATTTGGTATTGACTAAAAATTGTTAGCTTAAGTTTTCTTGGTTACATAAATAATATGGTCGTAACTGATGATCATCAGTAGTTAAAGGGAATCAAAATTGAAAATCCTAGAGCCTAGAAGGTATCATCCATGAAACTTATAAAAATTTTCCTTATCGATATAGACCCAGTGAATACAGGTCAGAAAAATCATTTAAAATTTACCTAGAGCCACTTGATGGGGATGTTCACTGATGTCGACTACTTGTCCATGGAGAATTTTTTCATTCTTCTTTTCAGATTCTTCTGAGATATCGTCGTCAGCCTCTTCTGATACGTCATCGCCGAAGAGTTCTTCGTATGTGTCCTCTGTTACAATTCTTGCTAAAAAATAATTATTAGGTAATTGTTAGATTAGATTGTTAATGAGGAAAAGTTACTACAGTTTTAATCATTGAAAATAATCATTTCAGGATAATTATTAAATCACTATTTTCTGATACACAAAATTGACCTGAAAACTACATTACATTGGTAGATATATTACGTATTTCTATTTAATTAAAGAAACATTAAATAATGTTATTGCCAGTAAATGTTTTATTCCTCTCTAGAATAAGTAGGTGAAAAAATAATTTATGGTTATTGTTGTAAGTATATTAGTTTATTGAACCTGAAAAAGCAAAGCAATAATTTTAATTTCCTCGGCTCATTTCATTTCCGTTTGGAATAAATCAACCTATTGACAGCACAAGTATGTGCACAAAATAAAAAATATACTAGACGCATTCAGAATTTTAATAATTCAAGCCCTAAAACAAGTCCATTGTTTTCAGTGGAATAGGAAGAAATATTTAAATGGGTTTGTTCTAATTCTAACATTAAACTACAGAAGTCAAGTGTGGAATGGAAACTTTTTTCATTAAAAACAACTGGTCATTAAAAAATTAATTGTTAAAGGAACTCTCAAAGTCGTCCTCTGTAGAAGAAAACAATTTTTAGTTTGAACAAGGAAATTTACAAAACCTAAATATAATGTATCTGGGGATTAGAAACAAATGTCATTTTATCTTTTTAATTTTTGAGAGTAGAAAAAGTTTTTGACGAGAGTTGTAGATACCTTAAAAGTTTTTTTACGGGTCTATTAAACTTTCTACGGGGTGTTCTAAAAAACCGTGACACATCTAGCAAAAGTAGGATTTTATCAGATAACAAACATCAAGCCTACATATTTCTCGAATTATTATTTTTTATTTTTGATTCAGCCGTTTAGGACAATGTGATCTTAATACTTTCAATTTTGCAATTTTGAAGGCCATGATTTTTAAAAAAGAATTCTTAGTGGGTGTCCAACTTTAAAACTGTACAAATCCGTCAAATCTTCATTTTTGGAGATAATCGCCTAAACTTTTTTTGTTCGAAAGGCCTTCAAAAACCGCTTCTTTTGACCTTCGTGCCATTTTCAAAATGCAAATCCAGGACCGACTGCCCCCGATTTTTACGAAAACCATTTAGCGATTTTTTTATTTAAAATCTGACCCCACAGCGTTAATCAGAACACACCGAAACCCCTATATACCAAATTTGAATAAAAAATATACAGGGAGTACCATTCTGCAGGGTGTCAAAGTTGAACAAAATAGGAATTTTAAAGACATCTGGCGAGTCAAGTGTGCCATGGAACACTTCAAAACAGTTGAATGGTCGACAGGACTACTCAAGGTGTTGGTGTGCAAAGGTCCAATACAAAATATACATAGTGCTTTTATCTGTGCCATCTCAAATTACTGAATTTTTGGAACTTTATACGGGTCAAAAATCGAGTATATCAAAACCGCTCCATATACTATAAACGAACTAAACCTAAAAAATACAGAAGCCTGACAGTCAGTAAGTTTATATCAGTTAAGGTGGCTGGTGTGCCACAACAGGATACGCACAGAAAATGTATTATCTTAGACAGTGACTTTGTTGATAAAGGTCCAATAATTTAAATTGTTTTTATTTGTTGGTTGCCATTTTGTAAAGAAATAAATTACTTTTGTGTTTATTAATATTTTTTCAATGATTCCAGAGCACTCCTGACCAGTATAAAGTTTAAAAACGGTCAGAATTTTGAGATGGCCCCTGTATATTTTTGCAGTAAATCTTTACACGCCAACATTCTGAGTGGTCCTGTTGACCATGCAACTGTTTTGAAGTGTTCCATGGCACACTTGACTCGCCAGATGTCTTTAAAATTCCTATTTTGCTCAACTTTGACACCCTACAGAATGGAACTCCCTGTATACTTTTTGTTTAAATGTGGTATATGGGGGTTTTGGGGTGTTCTGATTAACGCTGTGGGGTTAGATTTTAAATAAAAAAAATCGCTAAATGGTTTTCGTGAAAATCGGGAGTATAAAAAAATCGCAACCGGCCCTGGATTTGCATTTTGAAAATGGCAGGAAGGTCAAAAGAAGCGGTTTTTGAAGGCCTTTCAAACAAAAAAAAGTTTAGGTGATTATCTCCAAAAATGAAGATTTTACGGATTTGTACAGAGGCTTTAACATTATAAAGGCACTTTTATCCAGCTTTTCAACGGAAATATCAGTTCTTTAAAAAAGGTTTTCGTTTTCGATCTTAAATTTGTAAAAATTTTAAATATACTTGAAATTCTCTTTCAGACTAATTACACTAACGATTTTTATACAGTTTTTTGTGACCTAACCTGCTAAAATCGGATGAATCGGTTCGGGAATGCTTCCATTTTAAATGGGAAAACGAGTAGGTACCTATTTAGACACAAAATTTTGCTAATGTTATTTTCCCAAAATATTTTTGACTCACTATGTGTGGTGGCAATCCAAGAGAGCACAAAACAAACGTAGATCACCTTTACTACCATAATGAGTTCGACACCAACTAACCCACTTTTTAACGGACCACTCAATTTTGGCTTAGACTTGTAATCAGGTTCGGCGAATAGCTACTGAGTGGAGTAGCAGAAACACTTATTTCCTCGGCGATTTTTACATAAATAAGAAAATGTGAAAGCGTTGCACTCGGTTGAATAACGAATTATTTAATGGTAAATATTAAAAGAAAAACATAATGGGAGGTATAGGAGGCGGTATGGGTACTGGGATTTCAGACATGCGTTACGTAGAATTATTTTTTCAATCGTACAATGGCGGATTCGTTACGAACACAAAAAGAATGGGATTTTAATATGGAATCGGCCATTTCAAATAAATGCAATAGGAGAAATTGAGACATACTTAATTATTGTTCAATTATATTATTTAAACATTTTGCAGAATATTTTGCATTATCAATAATTTTTTGCAAACAGATACGAGCCCTGTCTTAGTGAAGTTGTACCATACTAATAAAAATATGTTTTTGAAGAAATGTATCTTGTTAACAGAAAATTTATTAAAATCAACATATTATTATATAGGAAACGTTTATTTAGTTTTGGCATATAATTAAAGTATACTTTAACTAACAAAGAATTTTTTTAAAGAAATTCCTAATATTTTCAATAAATAAAAATCAACAAAAATTAAGTAGAAAATTGCCACTGCGTTACATCGCCTTTTCGACTTATATTACTGCCTCAATGTAGTGTTAACTATAATGTTTGGCATTCATAATCTGAAGTGAAACTATTCCAAATTTCCTGGAGACGAGCACGCAACTCTGAAACGGTTCTTGTGGCTTGTGATCGGAACTTCTTCTTTATTACATGCCATAATATTTCAATCGAGGAAAGATCTGGACTGATAGCCGTACATTTTAAAAGCGAAATATTGTTTTTTAACATCCAATCTTTCATTTTTTTAGCCATATGACAAGAGGCGCCATCTTGTTGGAAGATACATTCAATATTTTGCAAACGCAGTTCTTCAATTTTTAGTTTCAAATTATTTTGAAGGATGTTAATGTATTTATCAGCGTTCATGATGCATCTACAAAGTATAATTTTCCGACCCCTCTAGCTGACATGGATCCCCAAATCATCATAGGGAGGACGGAAACTTAACTTTCTTCTTAAGGCAGTCCGTGACTCGGTTTCGACTATCACCAATACACACTTCAAATGCCTCATCACTCGATATAATAATTGAGTTCCATTCATGCTGAGACAAAGCTCTGTGCTCTTTTGTCCCCAAAAGTCTATTTTTCTTCTGCCTCTTTCCTCTTTTTTTAGTAAAGGCTTTTCCTTTGCCTACAAATCGTAAAATTGAAAACTGGAAAAAATCAGAAACAGTTTGGGCAAAGTCAGTTTGATAACTGTCAAATAAAAACAACCGTCAAATAAAAAAAAATGCTTCTATTCTCTCCATGGCCTACTCATCAATATCGAATTAAACTTAAAGGAAATAATTATTTGTTCCATAATAGTCAAGAATTTTGCTTAGATATGTAAAATAGTTTGATGATATTTTAATTTATTATTATTTTGGCATCAATTTAGAACTGGGAAACGTAATGTAACTAAATTTATACCCCAAAGGCTATACGGTACATCAACTTTGCAACAGAATTTTAAAGCGTAAATATCATTTTCTTTTGAAAAATACCTATTCTTATCGGTAATTAGTAATAACAAATTAATAGAATGATAAAGCTAGTGATATAAAATAGTTTATACTAAGTTTCGAGTTTTTAAAATTTTCAGAAATTTCATAAATATTAAAAATTGGCAAAAAACTAAATATTTTAGTAGAGCGTTCAAATTTGGTACACTTACGTAAAATTGAAAAACAAACAACTTTTTCAAGTAAAACTTTTTGATATTTTAACAACTAAACCCATATATATGGCGATATATTTTTTTAAATGTCATTTTTGACAGACAACGAAAGTCACATGATCACGTTTGAGTGGGTCACTTTTCATATTTTTTAAAGCAAGAGGTAACCCCCAAAATTAAATTTAAAAATAAAACGTTAATTAAAAAAATCCCCCATATGGTGCGAACTTTTTGGAGGACACTGTATATAGGAAAAAATCAAATTTGCTATGAAACCATGACACATATGAAAAAATGCTAGGAGAACGTTTTTGTTTACAATTAAAATTTACATAAGAAATTGAATAGGTACATTTTATTGCTATAAAAGGTGATTCTTTTTTTCCTATAAACAATTGTACTATTTACCCACTTCCCCGTCACTGGTTGCTCAAGGTATTTGATATTAACAGGTTTTATGTTAACCCATGTCGTTATAACGTGCACCAAATATGACTTCAATATCTCAACTAGTTTGGTAAATATTCAATAATAACATATTTTTTCCAACTTTAACACCATGTAACTTTTTATAAGACCTTATACAAGAAAGTGCGGTTATCTTTCGGTTTTCTATCACCTGTTAAAGTGTCCCAGAATAAAACTAACCACCCTGTATTAAAAAATAAATTCAAGAAGTAACAAAACCTGTATCACCCCGTGCAACGATTTCTTCGGTCAAACGTTATTAGTAGGTAGTTACTGTGGCGGTTTTTGCACACATGTGCACTTCATTATTTGAATGTTGTACTTGCATGCGATTTTGCTGCGAATAGCGTGCATTTCCTTGCGGGGAAATTATGTAAATTTATTCGTTCTCGCTATTTTTCCCGATACATTGACATTTTCTAGTGTTGTTGCCACACGCGGATTTTTCATGCAAAATCTGAGAAGGCAAGATGGAAAATTGATTCCCAGACAACAGCAAAAAGATTATAGAAGCGTTGAAATATATCCCAATCATCTTATGGTTCCACTATTACACTCTATTCAAACTAAATGCAAGTGGCGCGTAAACATTTACACGATGGAAGCACGTGAACAATTCTGAGGGCTAATACGAGGCAGGACCGCATTAAGGACGATCTCTATGAATTTTATAATATAAAATATTAAAATAATATGCCCCAGTAGTAAGAACTTTAAAAACAAACTTTTATGGCACACCTAGTCATTCACTTACCTGCAAATTTCTACTATTAACACAAATCGTAGCTCCAACAATTAATAAACAGCGGAAAAATTATATCATAAAGGTCTACTTGCAACTCAATACACCTCTGTAAGAAAGACAGACTCGCTGCACTCGCCCGCCGGGCCAGACTTTATTGCCGGCTGGCTAATAGCAAGCCGATCACGTGCGTATCACTCTCTAGCCCATACTTGTGTTTATGTTTCCCTTGCGTTCAGTTTGAATAGAGTGACTTCACCTCGTGTTACTAAATAATATTTGCGAGGTGGGTGGTAAATTTGACCATAGATTAAAGGAGCCATAGATAGGCAAAAGCGTTGTTGAAACCGTCTGCAAAAAATCCTTCTACATCAACTTTCAAACTTTAATTTTGGAGCGAAAACTAATTAAAACAGATAAATTCAAGTCTTTGAACATTTTCTTATTTGGTAGCAGGGTAGGTACTGTTCACTTTGTTTATGGGAACAAATCCAGTTAACGTCACATCCTTGCCTTGAAGGAACAAATTGGTAATCCGGACTTTATGACCTTGGTTGTTAAATGAAGTGTAAAGTGGAAATAACTTTCGCAGCTAAAAAACATCACAAGAAAGTGGTTCACTCTGCATTTTACTTATGATTTTAATTTACAATATACAGGATACAGGATGAATTACAAATAGGTATCTAATAATAAATACCTATAACAAACCAATCATCAGTGTTAAGTGTATATTTTCATTCTTAGATTCAGTTCAAAGGTTTTTCTAAGAGAACAAGCAAACTTGATAACACCCTGTTTATCCTAGAGGGACTACTGCCGTTTTAAAGAATTGCAATTCCATGGTTTTGTACAACTGAGCAAACTCTTGATTTTAAGCCGAATTACGTTTCTCTAGATTTAGCTATTGTCTCTAAGACTATACTAGATAATGTTTAAACGGCAGATTACTCTTTAAATATTTTAACATTTCGATGTAAGAACGTGAAAAGACTTTTTTTTGCTAAGCACACAGAGCTTCATTGGTTGTGAAATAAATTTTACATTGTTTTTATATGTACAGGGTTGTCCAGATATAACACTTACTTGTCGTGACTTTTCCAAGTTTTGTTTTTGACCGTGTATAATAATAAAAGTACTTTTAAAGTACCTATGGTTCCACCACACCGTAAGTACCGTCAGACAGATACTTGCAATTATTGTCAATTGGTAGGTATACCTAGCTTTCGAGAGAATTCCAGATAATCTTAAACAAGCAAACGAGTAGGTATTGCTTACGGTTCGTTAGAAACGCAAATTTATTCAGATTTGAAAGATTCGAGTGTCGGAAATGGAAAATGTGTCCCACGCAAGTTCATTTGTTCCGTAGTTTAGACTCCATAAAATATCACTAAAAAGCAGGAGAATGAGAATCGAAAATGCAGTAGGTTTATTTCAGGCGCCAACGGGAAAGAAAATAAACTCCTGGACAAAATTAACGCAACATCATAAATTTGCCACTTATTTGATGCTATTTTTTTTCTGAATTTATGATCCGATTTGAATGATTTTTTTTTTGCATTGTAGATTGATTCCTTGACAATGTCATAGTTTTCGCTGTTTGTGATAAAAACTTCATTTTCGATTTATACCGGGTGTAATAAAAATGTTATTTTTTTTCCCGAAAATCCGAAAATTCGTATCACCCTGTGGAGTATACTAGCAACCAAAACACATAGCAGTTGGCATTAGACGGTAGGTCCATCTTTCTTCAACATTTTCTTTTTTGGTTTACTTCATTATCTCTGTTATTAAAGGAGATACACTGTTTTATAGCGTAACATGTTTTTATAGACTTTATTATGTTGAATAATAAATTATGTTGAATAATAAAGTCTATAAAAACATGTTACGCTATAAAACAGTGTATCTCCTTTAATAACAGAGTTAATGAAGTAAACCAAAAAAGAAAATGTTGAAGAAAGATGGACCTACCGTCTAATGTCAACTACTATATGTTTCGGTTGCTAGTATACTCCACAGGGTGATACGAATTTTCGGAAAAAAACATAACATTGTTAATACACCCGGTATAAATCGAAAATGAACTTTTTATCATAAACAGCGAAAACTATGACATTGTCAAGGAACCAACCTACAATGCAAAAAAAATCATTCAAATCGGATCATAAATTCTGAAAAAAAAATAGCATCAAATAAGTGGTAAATTATGATGTTGCTTTAATTTTGTCCAGGAGTTTAGTTCAATATGAAATTAAATGTCTATATGTTAAATGTTCCACACTCATTAACTATCTGTTTAAAAACTTTGTTATTACGTTAAAGTACCGTGTCCAACAGGACAGGGATAATGCATTTACAAAACAAAACAAAAAAACATTACAAATCAAAACCACCATAAGCACTATTATAGTTCAACTTAGCGTTTTTATTTATTTCCGGATGGTTAGTATTGAAAACTTCAATATTCTGGAGACTATTATGTCCACATGAAAAATAATGAAAATTTTGGTATAATAATAAAATATTATTGTACCTAGTATAGCTAGTCTAGCTTATACAGGGTGTTCGTAAAAAAATCAAATTTGACGAAAAAATCATGTAGTAGGTACCTATTTAAAAAATATATTTAAAAACAAATTCGGGATTCTACTGCACTATGTCGGCCCCCCTTCAAAAACATATTTCATCTTAAAATTTCCTTTTCAAAAGATCATCAAACTGTGCCCTCTGGTTTATACAGAGTAATTCGGAAAATCCAATTTTTTTGAACTTTGGCGCCACTTTGCGATCAAAAGGTTTCGAGCAGCTATGACTACAACATCCATTTTATTCTTAAATTGAAAATTGGTCATTTAAAAAATCATGGCTATCCATTTAATAATCACAAATACACACCAATAATTTGAGTAGTCCTGCTGACTATTCAACTGTTTTGTAGTGATTCCATGGCACACTTGATTCGCCAGATGCCTTTAAATTTTTTATTTTCCTAACTTTGACACCCTGCAGAATTGAACTCCCTGTATATTTTTTGTTCAAATTTGGTGTGTGGGGATTTTGGGGTGTCCTGATTAATGTTGTGGGGTCATATTTAAAAAAAAATCGATAAATAGTTTTCGTGGAAATTGGGGGTAAAAAATCGCGGCCGGCCATGGATTCCCATTTTAAAAATGGTAAAATGGTCATAAGAAGCGGCTTTTAAACAAAAAAGGTTCAGGTGAGTATTCCCAAAACTCAAAATTCAAGATTTTATGGATTTGTATATGTTTGAAAGTATATAACGCAAAAGTACATTTTCTCTAGAATAAAGTTTTTTAACTTTTATCTGTGGCGTCCTTGTTAACAACCCCTGCTATATACTTTTAGTCAAAAAATGATAACCCACTGTTTTTTTTAATAAATATATATTTTTAATTGCCCTGTATCTTCTTATAAAAATGGTATCTTTTCGATTAAAAATAAAAAGCATACATTTGCTTGTGCATATGCGGCTTTTTTATCTTTTAGTCTCAATTTCACAATTATTTGTGGAACCGAACCATCTAGAAACACAGAAACACAGAAAAGCAAAGTTGTTGATGTTCTCTTTTGAGTTAACGTTTAAAGATTCGTCCCATTAATATTAGACATTTATCGTGGGCATTTATATATTTTCCTGGCAACTTGAAAAAGTTGTCGTGAAATCGGTTTGGTTCATAGTCCAAGAGCCAGCCACATGGTTTCAACTCTCATAAGCTTATAGAATAAGATGTTATGTAAAATGTAGAGAGTATATTTCTTTAATTGAAGTGAGTAGGTTGCCTCAGATAATATGGGACCGATCATTGTTATTTAAAGAAGTTGCGGATAATTTTTAATTTTTTAATAGAGGTACAACCCGTCCCACGAACATATTTACTACTATTACGCAAAAGTCTTTTGACAAATTCGAAAAGTGCCGTTCTAAATATCGAAGAAGATTGTAAATTTCTTAATTGGGTCTTGTACTTTCCTCCAATACTAAAAGAAACCTCGAAAATCCGATATTTAACCAAATTTCCCGCCTCCCGATTTCCAAGTTTCGAGAAACGGGACGGCTGTAGATTTAGCGAAATTGAGGGGAAATCCTGAGGAACCGCTCTTATAAATTGCGTGTTTTTTCTCATTTTTTAATTTTTCGGGGGCACCAGAAGCATCTGCACCTCACCTGAAGACTTGAGGGATGCTTTAAAAATTCCGACCCCAGAGCCCCGCAAAAGGGCAATTTCTGACAGTTTACGGACTTTGGTTTTAGGTGACGTGAAATGCCGGCCAATCACGTAAAAAAAGATGCGTCCCACCTGCGTTGGTCGTTTTTTTCGCCGAAAATCCTTAATAACTCGAAAACTGGAAATAATTTACCTGAAAAAGTTAAGACCCGTTCTCCGGCCATCTCGCCGTATCGTCAGATCTCCCGAAAAACGCGCTTGAAAAATTTTTTTTCTGTGCATCAAGCGGTATATGGCACTGGCTGTATAGCGGGACTTCGTACACAACTCGCGTCCCCGAGGTCCAGACTTGCCCCCGTCTTTCGCGCCGTATTTAACAGCGGAGGACTTTCGGGGCCTCGAAAATACGCCTATCGGAGTTCTAAAGGACCAAGGGACCCTTTTTTATTGTTGCTCCATGGGCCTTCTTTCCGATGGTACCTATTTTGTCCTATAATCATATGAGAGTAGATTTGCCTAAAAATTGACCGCAACTTCTTTAAATAACAATGATCGGGCCATTATAAATTGAGGCAACCTACTCGCTTCAAGTAAAGAAATATACTCTCTACATTTTACACAACATCTTATTCTATAAGCTCAAGTGAGTTGAAATCATATGCTGCCGGCCTCGTACTACAGTTTTCTGTGGAGAAAAACCAATTTAAAATTGTCTATTGAAGACTTTCCAAATAAGCTTCCCGATCTGTTTAAACTGACCCCTGCTGAATGGGCTCGTATACCACATTTTTTTTATTTTTGCAATGGATAGATATCGCTTTTAAACGTCCGGAAATGCTAAAGAAAAAATTTTTTCGCGGTAGTTTAGTTGCAAAATTGAGTTGAATACGCAATGACATGGCTGTGACGTAGTTAGCATTAATTTAAGAACCGGAACGTCGCCTTCTCCCCTCTTCGTCTTCCGTCAAATAAAATGACCTGTCCTGGCCTGTTAACCTTTATAAATACAACCGCTATCAAACTATCAATATAGTTGTCTGAAAACGTTTCTACCTGCGAAAATTATCAGCCCTTTGCCCAATGCGTTAGCAGAAAATAAATAATTTACTAGTTCGCGCGTCGTTATAATAGTCATGGAGGTTGTTCGTTCCCTCTTGTGAAAACTCCAGCAGAAACTCTGGAAAATTGTTTTTATCGACACCGACGAAATTCGCCGAAAACGGTGGTTGGAAACAGTTAAGCCTTCCAATGAAGAAAACGTTTTTGTATTGTTATGCGAAGACCATTTCAACGTAAGTACATATTATCTGTTACTGTTATAGATAGTTTGAAGCACTTTTACTTCTTTTTTAATACTTACTGTCTTGGGGTTATAAGACTACATCTACCTGAATGTAATAAACCTCAAAATAACCCATGTTAATAATTTTTATTACATATAGAGATTAAAAGTTTATAATAATATTTATAGTGTATATTATTGTAAATTATATTTCATATTTAAAATCTTACTTACCTACTCTTTAATCGAGCAACTTTTATTGCAATAATTTTTGTATAAGAATAATAAAAGTTACATCACACTGAAAAAAGTCAGCATAAATATAAATGTATTTGTAAATGCATTTGTTCTAAAGTAGTTACGGCTTCGGATATGGCGTAAGAATTATTAGTTTAATATTAACGCTTCTATACTTTGTGATTTTTGAGGATAGTTGTCTTAGTTTCTATGACACTATAAATTAACTTTAATAAATCATGCGCAGTAAATGTTAAGTAAGGCCGGCTTTCCGAAGAAGACTAGTACCTTTATTATTAAAGTTGTTCAAGTATTATAACCTCTCTTAATATTCATTCAAATCCAGGGTAAGTATATATTTATTTCTAGGTAAGTCATTACTTACATAATGAAGACAAAATTTCTTTGGTGAAAATTCACGATCGCTCGTAATATTTATTATTTATCCCGCCTAACTTAGCAACAAAAGCTATCATTTTATTATTTTAGGTTAAGTACTCGCATTCAAAATTGAAAATGCGTAAAAAAATTATTTTTTGTCTAGTTCAATAATCTGTTTTTAGTATGTTATGACGTGATAATCTCTTAGAAACAGATTTGCTTTCTCAAAATATACAAAAAATAATTTCAACGCCATAGGTTTTCAATTAGGTATTGAATGCGAAAAACCTAATCTAAAATAATAAAATTGCAGCTTTAGTTGCTAAATTAGACAAGACAAATTACATAAGGAGATCGTGAATTTTACCCCATTAAAAAAAATAAATAATAAAAAAGATAAATACCTTACTCAAATAATTTATCTCCTGTATTTTTTAAAATTACAGGTAGCGTCCAGTTTATGGCATAGATGGTATAACTCTAAAATAATTCTGAAATTTTCATGATAACATTATTGAGAACAGTCAGTCATATAGGTATAGTTCTGAGCAAATTTTAATACAATCTTCCAGAATTACATTTTTAGAGATTTGTTGAAAAATGCACTTTTTGTCGAAGATTGTTATTGCTATTTAGAAATGCAATGCAGGCGGAAAAAACAACTATCTAATCGGAAATAAGGCAGTTTATTAAATAAAAAATAAGGCATAAGGCAAAAATAATTCATTTTTTATACTTTTAGTCTTACTGAATTTGCTGGTTAATTTTTTAGAAATACTATGAAATAATACAAAAAATCAAATAAAATAATAATCAGACTATATAACACTAGTAATATCTGCAGTTACCTTCAAATGTTTCTGTCAGGTGTTGGAAGCCTAGATCGGCAAGAAACTCCCCAACTGATATTCTTGCGTATGTCGTATATAGATAACCCTAAAAGTACCTATATACTTATGTACATGTTCCTAAAACCATTTGATGCACAAAACATATATACAGCTCTGCCGATATGCTGGCACAAATTTATTTTTATGCTAACGACTATTATTCCCGTCAATACCGGCATAGCATACCTATAGCCTAATCCACCGGACATCGGACATCAGATGCACTTCGCACACATCTACTACACTCCCACACTGCAAACTAAACTAACATCTGCGTCCTATAATAATAAGGGCTCGTCGCCGCGCGTCTTCGGCTACCGGTCGCGGAGGCGTCACTTCTATTATAGTTCAAGCATCATGGCGGTGCATTCTGTTGGTTTCTTTACGTCGAAATTAAGTCTGGTTTACTTTAAATCTTACCAAATTCTGTCTTACCGCCTGTAACAAAAAACTTTCGTACAGGTCAACCCTCGGGCGTTTAATCCAATGGTATAGTACGTGACAATAACCAAACGAGAACTATAATTAATGATAATTAGGGGAGAGGAGGGTAAGATGACGATTGGGGTAAGATGACGAATTGCTTACTAAATCTCCCTCACTGTAGATGGCACTCTTGTTTGTGTTGTCATAGGGCGCCCACAACACTCGTGACGCTCTGACATAATTCTGACCTTGTTCGCTAGATGCCGCCCAAATCATTACCGAATTTGTCTGGCCGCCGTATTCCATTGTAAAAATTCTGTGAATTTATATAGCGTTTCTATATGAACTGGTAAGTTATTTCATGTCTGTCTTGTTTAATTTTCTAAATATATGTTAAACTAACATAGCTTGTAGAAGTATAATGTTTATTAGATGTTGTTTTAAAATAATTTTCACCCATAACCTATAAAATGACACCTTGGGGTAAGATGACGAATTCACACTGAGGATAAGATGGCGAATTCGTCATCTTACCCGCCATGCAAGTATTTGCCATAGTGTTTTCTATTATTTAACTTTATTATAGTTACATCATGGGTAAATATCAAAGAAAAACAAATAGACAAGGATGGTCCCATGAGTCTATGACACAAGCCGTAAATGAAGTAAAGCAAGGTCATCGGTATTCTAAAAAATATCCCATCGAAGTACTCCGGTCAAAGAAGCATTAGAGGAAAAAGAAGTAGAGAAGCAAGCAAAGGAAAGGAAAAAAGAAGAGAGAAATAAAAAAAGCGAAAAACAAAGAGAAACGGAAAAGGCTTTAGCAGCAAAGCAGAAAAAACAAACGAAACGGAAAAAGAAAGGATGGTGTAAGATTTCTTCATTTTGATTCTTCTTCAGAACCTTCGGTAGGTACCTGTTACATACGCAGAAGAGGTTAATGATGAAGACTCAGAGCCAGAAGAACTATGTGCCATTTGTAACGAGTTCGGAAAAACTGAAACATATGGTATTCCTGTTCAGTGTGCCGAAAGTGGGCTCATGCGGAATGTAGCAGACTGAGTAAAGCGGAGACGAAACAGAAACCCTATGTCTGCGATTTTTGTGTTTAAATTACAAACAAAACCTACTTTACTTGTAATTAGAACTTTTGATTTAATTGTTTGTTATTCGTCATCTTACCCAACTAGCAAAGTCATCTTACCCGCATTTAAGGGTAAGACGACGACAATGACATTCTATTGAAGAAAAAATATTACTTTGAAAATCTTTGAATTTGCAGGAACACCAAAATTAGAAGTTCGAAGGTGGTACTACCTCAGACTGAAGATAATATAGACTCTCCTTTCTTATGGCATTGTAATGAACCAGCATATACAATATGGAAACAAAACATTCCTTGTGATACTGGAGAAGCTGGTTGGACAAAGCCCACCAGTAGCGTATGCAAAAAAATATTTTCATGTTTAAATAAATAAATAGGACAAGGAAAAATTATATCATTCGGGCCTAGGTATTTATGGTTTATTAATTTGAATGAATTTTTAACTCTGGCAATACGGATTCTGAGGTGGAATTCATGAAAAAATCACAAGAAATTACAATAACGCGTAAGGCAGTTTCCTTCCAAGGAGGTGCAACGCCTCTGAACTCATTGTAACTTCACTTACCTGTGAAAGGTTATCTATGCGATTCTGTAAATTGCTCATACCGCACATAAAGCACTTTATTTATTCACTTTTTAATGTCCCTTGTATAGTTCAATTTAATAAACAATCTATCGATCACAGAAAACGACACAAACGGAAGAATTCGCACGAAACTGCATCTGAAACGCCGCGACAACAAACGCATATGACTAAACAAACGCCGGCTACGACGCGTCGGCGCCGATAGCGGCATTGCCAAATTGTGCGATTCAGCGCAATTTACAACTTTTCGTTATGTTTTTTCACAAAATATATAACACAAAGTATAATCTTATCCACTTGTTTTTATTTATATATCCCATTATTATGTAACGTAATCAAAATTGCAACGTAGGGAAGCTAATCGTTCTATTCTTTTCCATTATATTCTAATATATTTTTAAATGTTCCAATGAATTCTATATAGAGTAAGTGGCAATACAACAAAGTTTTGCATTGGTAAACATATAAATGTTGGCCACAAAGTTTTGTATATGAAGTTTCGTCTATATTATCTTTAGTCTGAGGGTACTACTGAGCACCTAAAAATAAATTTTCAAAATATTTCCTTAATTACTATCGCCAAAAAAAATTTTAAACCCTTAGTATCGTCATCTTACCCTCCTCTCCATATGAATTTATTTTTAAAACACTTTGTTTTAAATATGAAGACATATTATTTTTTATCGAAGTCAGTGTCTGAAATGCAGCTTGGATTAGATACTAAGAAATCATTTCTGCGACACTAAGCTTCTTTTCGTAACAGTAAATCATTTTCTTCGTTTCAAAGAAAGTGTTATAAATAGTAAAGAGTACATCTCAAATTCATGTGAAGCTTAAAATTTAATGCTGACTTTTTTCAGTGCAGGTATTTAATAATACCATAATATGCTAACAAACTATATCAGAATTCCAGTAAAATTTATGAAGTACCCCTTGTATAAGGAAGGGCAACTACGTCACAACTTTTGGCGGGAATGTATTATTTATAAAATTATAGCAAATCTAAAGCAAATATGAAAAAAAAAAAAATTAAAGACACGGGTCGATTTTTTTGTCATTTCCTACCGATAGACAAAAAAAATTAATATTTTTGTCCGAAGTATACGAGCCCATTCACAACGGCCGCGTACAGGGCGATCCCTCCCGCCGCCGAAGGACCGCGGGCGCGCGCGTTCGTCGCCCCCGCGCGCGTCGCGGCGCCGGGCGCCGCGGCGTCCCGGCCGCCCGATTGGCCGGCGCCGCGTGTTTTAAGGGAGAGCGCGCGGGCCGCGGGCCCCACTGCAACACCTGTCGCCGCGACCACACACGCGCCAACGCGCCGCCACACGCCGCGCGGCCGACCGCGACTGCCCGACGGGTCGCAGGTGAGTCTCTGTCGTTTTGATTGAGTGCGCCCGGACCGGCCTGGGGAAGTATCTTGCGGGGTAGCCGTTGGTCGATCACCTGTTTTTTTTTTCGTAATTGGAAACCAGGGACTCTTTAAAATAAGGGGACCCAAGGAGACCACAAGGGTGTTCCCGTATATTTTGACCCACCCCTAGACTCTCTATTTGTCGAGTTACTTAAATGAAAGTTGTAAGGTACCAAGGTGTATTGTCCCAAAAATAATGGATTGACAGGAATGCCCTTGCCTAAGTTGAAATGTTTTTCCATAGCAACCTTGATTAAATAAAAAGATCGTATTTATCTGAAATATGGAATATCATGCGAATATTTAGAGCAAACATATAACATATTTATATTGTTGGAATCGGAAAAATGCGTGCAATTAAAAAATCAACATTTGTCGGTCCTTCGGCGGCGGGAGGGATCGCCCTGTACGCGGCCGTTGTGAATGGGCTCGTATACTTCGGACAAAAATATTAATTTTTTTTGTCTATCGGTAGAAACTGACAAAAAAATCGACCACTGTATATTTATACAGGGTGTTCCATTAAAAAAAGTAAGTTAATATTTTTTCATAAATTTGCGACGCTCATTTGTTTTATCTAGTAACAGATCCTAGCGGTTCAGAAAAAACCCTACAACTTTCATTTAAGTAATTTTTTCTAACTCGAAAAATATAGGCTCTAGGGGTGGGTCAAAATATACGGGAACACCCTGTACAAGGTTATGTTATATGACAGTGTCCAACTGCCATCAGGTTTTATGTGACATGTTAAAATTTCCAGATACTCAAATATGTCAGTTAAAGGTAAAGCGCTTTTTTTAAGTGCCTTTGCCCTGAAGGTATATTAATAAAATCGCTGTCATGAAAATAATTATACCTAAGCAAATTAATGCCCTCTTGGATAAAATACCTCCAGTAGTCCCGAAAATTCCTACCAGATTTTTCCTGTATCACCATTAGGAATCCTGCAGGGACTCTTTAAAATAAGGGGACCCAAGAAGACCACAAGAGGCTTGTACAGGGTGGGCCAAATTGGACACTTTATAGATAGACGAAAACCGATATCGATATCTGTCACCGTTCTTGAGTTACAGGGCGTTTTTCGAAAACGTGCGTTTTCGAAACTGTAACTTTTTTCGGGTTGAAAATTTTGTGTTTCTTTAAAAACATTCTTAAAGCACTTTTTTACGTAGAATCCAATGCTGCTACTACATTTTTCTTCTAGTCAATGGTTTAAGAGTTACAGATAAAAAATATGATTTTTTAAATGGAACACCCTGTATATTTTTGCATTTTTTAATAGAGCAAAAAATTACCATTCCAAAAATATATAATAATTAATGATTTACTTAAGTAGTTATCAATTAATAATAGCCTTTATGATTTCATGTGTATAATTGGAAGCACGCCCTTTCAACAAGTAGGCTTTGGACGGTGAGACAATGAAACAATCGTGGAAAACTGTTTACTATTACCTACCTGTCAAATTTTCAGTTAGGCTGTTTAGGCAGGGTAAAGATTTTTCTATTTTTTTGTAATTGGATTGTATAAAACAGACTATCATATCCCATTTTTCATAACTTTCAAATTTCATTGTAGGTATGTTATAAAGTTTATAAATTACACAAAAATAGAAAAATCTTTACCCTGCCTAAACAGCCTAACTGAAAATTTGACAGGTAGCTAACAGTAAACAGTTTTCCACGATTGTTTCATTGTCTCACCGTCCAAAGCCTACTTGTTGAAAGGGCGTGCTTCCAATTATAAAAGCTATTAGTAATTGATAGTAAATCATTAAGTGTTATATATTTTTGGAATGTTAATTTTTTGCTCTATTAAAAAATGCAAAAATATACAGGGTGTTCCATTTAAAAAATAATATTTTTTATCCATAACTCTTAAACCATTGACTAGAAAAAAAAAGTAGTAGCAACATTGGATTCTACGTAAAAAAGTGCTTTAAGAATGTTTTTACAGAAACACAAAATTTTCAAGCCGAAAAAAGTTACGGCCACTTTTTGAAAACGCACATTTTCGAAAAACGCCCTGTAACTCAAGAACGGTGACAGATATCGATTTGCGGTTTTCGCCATTAAGTTTATCATAAAAAATGAGCCTCAGACACCGATATCAGTTTTCGTCTATCTCCGTCAAAAATAGGAGTTTCCCTTTAAAAGTGTCCAATTTGGCCCACCCGTACAAGGTTATGTTATATGACAGTGTCCAACTGCCATCAGGTTTTATGTGACATGCCAGTGCCATGGATTCTAAAAGGGGCAAAATATTTCCCATCATAATTCACATCAACTTTCAAATTTGAATTGCCTTAAATTACAGAGCAAAAATAAATTGAAATATTTACATATGATTATCATATTTTTAAGTTTTATAATTTCCAGATACACAAATATGTCAGTTAAAGGTAAAGCACTTTTTTTAAGTGCCTTTGCGCTGAAGGTTTATTAATAAAATCGCTGTCATGAAAATAATTATACCTAAGCAAATTAATGCCCTCTTGCATAAAATACCTCCAGTAGTCCCGAAAATTCCAACCAGATTTTTCCTGTATCACCATTAGGAATCCTATAGGGACTCTTTAAAATAAAGGCACCCAGCATGTCACAGTCTATCACATAGGAAAAATGAAGCCTTGAGGGGAAGCTTGTTTTCTGCAGACTCCAAGGAGACCACAAGGGGTGATACAAGGTTATGTTATATGTCAGTGTCCAACTGCCATCAGGTTTTATGTGACATGCCAGTGCCATAGATTCCAAAGGAGGCAAAATATTTCTCATCATAATTTACAATTTTTAAGTTTTCTAACTTCCAGATACTAAGATGTGTCAATTAAAGGTAATGCGGCCGCCTTTAGTAGTCCCAATAATTGCAACCAGATTTTTCATGTATCACCATTTAGTAGGTAATCCTACAATTCCCATTAGGTGGGCATTATGTATAAGTAGGTAGTTCAAAACAAAAATCATATTTCGTAAATTTTAAATTATTAAGCAGGTATCTTCAGTCAGAGTTTTTATCTACGACTACAAGTTTATTTTAAGTGTGTGAGGTACCTTTGGGAGAGAAATAAAATTACAAAAATTTTATAATGAACACCGAGAAAAACTACATGATTAGAACTACTAGACCTAATCTTATTAGTCCATCCCGAAAATCTGTGAAAGTTCTTTGGATAGATACATTCAACAAGGGAAGAAAGTTCAAGTATACCTACATATTACAAATGGATTGAGAAACCTGGTAACAAGGTGCAATAGCGACAAATTCTTAAATAAGCAAAATCGGCACTGCTGACTTACCATACTTATATTACTTTAATTCGTGAAAATAATTGCTGGAAATCAATTTAAACTATAAAATAAATTTGTACCATTTGTGCCATATTCTGCACTTGTCAAGTATAATTTTTAGAAATTATGGAAACTCTTATTCATTTTTACAACACATTACAAATTGATTGAGGAAACTTGGTAACGAGCAGGAGCAATAGCGACAAATTATAAATAAGTCCATTGTAAATTTTTGTAACCAATATTCTACAACTACCTTGGTTCTTACCTGTGGAAATCTAAGTGAGGGTGCTTATAATTCAGCTTTCCTCAAAATCGGCACTGACTTACCATACTTATTACTGAAATTCGTGAAAATATTTGCTGGAAATCAATCTCAACTATAAAATAAATTTGTTTCATTTGGCAGTTGCCATATTCTGCACTTGTTGACACAACATTGTCTAGTCTAATTTTTAGAAATCATGGAAACCATTATTATTAATTTTTACTAACAATCAAGGTACCTGGTTATATTCATTCATAGATTCTCTAATAAAATGGCATAATTGACATTGACAATTGTTATGTGGAAAGAATAGACCTCACTTTGGAAAGTATAATGCTGGATCCCCTTAGTTTAAAGAGTCCCTGCTGGAAACAGGAATGTCCACGTCCACGTGTTGCGGTTAAGACAAAAACCGGGGCGATGAGGAATAAGGAATATCTGCGAGAATTATTTTGTTTTGGAGAAGACTTTAAAAGAGACCTATTATAGAAATGTACTTATAGAATTAAAAGCATAATCAACACCGAATTATAACTACAGATTGTCAAATATAAACAAAAGATATCATGAAAAAAGTTATGAGGATAAAACCCATTGAACTAGTCCGCCCCTCGGTCTCTGGGCGATGGGAATAAATTGTTTTTACACGATATTGTTCTGTGAAAGTTTTTGCGAAAAATATGTTTTTCAAACTGTATGTTTATCACCCTGTAACTTTTTTATTATGCATTTCCGGACCCATATTTATAAGACATAATTTTACCTGTGCTGTTACGTTGGCACCATAATTCAAAAACACCCTCTATACATTATGTATTTTGAAAAGAAAATTATATTAATTATATATAAATTAGTACATTAATTATATTAACGCTTCAAAATCTGTTATGTTTAATGCAAAGTTGATGTAACGTCAAGCATTTAGGATAATAATTTATTTACATTCAATTTTCCAGTACCAAATTGATGCCGAAATAATAATGAATCAAGTAAAATCTCATCAAACTATTTTACGTATCTAACTAAAATTCAGAACTTTTTAGGAAATAAATAGTTATTTTCTTAACCAGTAAAATAAAATACTTAGTTTTTACGAAGTGACAAGTTTTTAATAGAATGTTTAAATTTGGTACAATTATGTAAAATTTAAAAAAAATGAAATCTTAGGAAGCAAGTCCATTTCTAGAATTTTTTCTTCAAAATGTCACTTTTGACAGATACATACAATGTCATATTTGACAGATAGATATGTATCGCCTCTCTAAAAATCCAAAATCCAACGTTCTGATGAAAAATGTCTCTACTTTTAATTACCACCTACCTACTACTACTTAGTGTTACTCAGGGTATACAGAGAAAATATTACTGTCGATGAAAAGTTTTGCTTGTCAAAATAATTATATTGCGAAAAGAAAATGTTACTTTAAATGCACTTACAGGGTGTCAGAAATAAACTGATAAGTCCATTTATTTCTTAGTTTGTGAGATAGAAAGGACAACTAATAATTCAACAGCAACAGCTTTAGAAAATAAACTAACTTTTTATACTTACAAAAGTTGTAGATTTTTTTGAATGGTCAGAATTTGTTATATCAAATAAAACAAATGAGTATCCTAACATGTGCAGAAAAAACATAAACTTAGGTTTTTCACAATGGAACACTATATATTTTTGCGTTTTGAAAATCCACTTGTCCTTACTGTACTTTTAAAATTATATAAAACTTTATAGGTATTATTACCAGGGACTCTTTAAAATAAGGGGACTCAGCATTATACTTTCCATATAATGGTTTCCATGATTTCTAAAAATTAGACTTGACAATGCTGTGTCTACAATTATTACAGAAGATGGCAACTGTCAAATGAAACAAATTTATTGTATAGTTGAAATTCTCTAATTGTCACATCTGAGTATCTGAAAGTTAGAAAAATTGTGAATTATGATGGGAAATTTTTTGCCTCCTTTAGAATCTATGGCACTATCTATCACATAAAGCCTGATGGCAGTTTGACACTGACATATAACATAACCTTGTACCAGCCCACTTATGTGGTCTCCTTACTCCTTGGAGTCTACAGAAAACAATCTTCCCCTCAAGGCTTCACTTTTCCTATGTGACTGTGAAATGCTGGGTCCCCTTATTTTAAAGAGTCCCTGCCTCTTACCGGTTCAGAAATATAATTATTATATAAATGGTTTAATAAATAACCTGAAATAACAAACAATTAAAATCGCTTTACTGTTGTTTGTATATAGGCAAAACCTACTCTCTACATAGAAATCGTACTGTTTGTTATATGAAAATTTTAAGGCGCAAATATCTCGAAAATGGTTACTCCTAGAGTCATCTACAAAGTGCACCTTTTCCTTTTTCGCATAACAACTTCAGAAGAAACTACATTTACATCAGGTTCCCCATCCCCCTATAAAATCACATCAAAGCTATGCCAATATTTTTCCATGTTCTTTCAGCCCTAGAAATCTGTACACTATTTTTTAAATACCCTGTATAATATACCACACAAATTTGTAATAGAATAGACACATATCGACTCGGCTAATACTTGAATAATTTCAAACTTCAATGTTAATAATATTATGTAGGCAACGGTAGTAATTTTCTTGAGGTCCCTTGTTGGTGTGCCCTATTCTCCAAAACTAGTTTTCCTTTAACGATGGAGTATACGCAGCTCTGAGATATAATAACTAAATTAGATATAACATAGATTCTCCTTGGAATAACTTTTCCCAGTTCTGTAGGTAAGTGTAGTTGCAGATATAATGTTATACAATATCCAAAGGTGCTGCAGACCAATGTATACTTTGCCATTTATAAGACCCATCTGGTGTGAAGTTAATAAAAGCTCATTAGCTTAAATAAGCTATGGGGCATAATACCACAGTTTAGAAACTTTTTTTAACATTAGGCACTTGTAGACTTCGGCCCAATTTCATATACAAAATAAAGTGCCCCGAGCCCATGCCTACAATTTTTTTATTACCTACCTCACTGTTGAAACTTGTATATAATGTGTTCTTTATGTCCACTTGCACAATTTATGACATATATACAAAATCTCAACAGTGAAACCTTGGTACTTTATACTCCATTAACTACAAAAATTATTCCTAACTTTTTTTCCAACTTTTACTTTTATATATATCTAAATTATCATGACTTTTAAGAGTACAAATATTCCTGTTGGTCCTAAAGGGCAAAAAAAAGAATACCCTCTAATTATGATTTTACTTAATTTTCCCACTGTTATTGCCCCTGCTATGTATGAGATTTTTAATAGAATTTTTAAACACGGTTTACGGCGGGGTCCAGGTCCTTCTTTGACTAAAGCTCACTCAGGGGGGCCATTTAAGAGTTAACTACCTACGTTTGTGACTATTCGAGTCTTTTCTGGCGTATGACGTAAAATTTGAACGGGAAACTAAAAGCAACATGTAGATAGGCATACCTACCTATTTTTTGTATCAATACACCTATCTTTTATTCAAAATAAAAATTATGGTATTTAAAAACGAAGCTATTAGGTTATTTAATCACATGGTTTTAGAAATTATACGGAGACTTATTTGCAAAAAAAAATAAACTAAATTGAAGATCCAGAATTTATATGCTAATATTATTATGTAGATACAGGGAAGCAAAAATGAATATATGTAATACAGGGTGACCCATTTAAAATGGAAGGACCTCCCCCCGTAAAATTTTTTTTCATCATGTTAATTTTTTTGCGGTTTTTTAATTTTTTTTACATGTACATTAATACTATTTGATAGTGTAGTAAACCCCTAAAATATTACAAGATTGTATTCTAACAAAACACAGGGTGTTTCAGTTTTATTCTTGGATACTTCAACAGGTGATAGAAAACCAAAATTAAGCGCGCTTTCTTGAATAAACTATATATTTTTAAGGCCTTATAAAAAAGGTACAGGGTGTTAAAGTTGGAAAAATATGGTGTAGTTTAATAAATATACGTTATAACGGCATGGGTTAGAATAAACCTGTTAATATCAAACACCTTGAACAACCAGTGGCGGGGAAGTGGTTAATTAGTACAATTATTTTTAGAAACAAAAAATGAATCACCTTGTATATAAATAAAATGTATTCCATTTCCTATGTAAAATTTAATTGTATAAACAAAAACGTTCATTTAACATTTTTTCAAATGTGTCATGGTTTCATAGCAAATTTGATTTTTTATATTTTTTATTAGGGGTAAGTATTTCTGAAAAATTAACTTAAAAATTGGCTCCATAAGTAAGACTCAAAGTAGAAAAAGTGTGTTTCTTACTTTAAATATAGTAACTTTTTCCAATAAACTTACCCAATGAAGGTTTTACTTTTCAAGATATCTACAGAGCGTAACATTAATTTTATCTTGCCTACATGTTTTAGACCCTGTATCTTCAAAAGTCTTACCTTAAATAGGTAAGTTTATTGGAAAATCTTACTTTATTTAAAGTATTAAACACATTATTTCTACTTTTCAGATAATTTTTCAGAAATACATACCTACCTACCCCGAAATAATAAAAGAAATCAAATTTTTGCAATGAAGCCATGACACATAAAAAAATGTCGGATGAGGACGTTGTTGTTTACAATTAAAATTTACATAAGAAATTTAATACATTTATTTATTGCTACATACAAGGTGATCCATTTATTTCTAAAAACAATTATACTTACTATAATTTAATTACCCACTTCTTCGCCACTGGTTATTAAAGGTGCTCGATATTAACAGGTTTTATGCTAACCCATGCCGTTATAACGTGCAACAAATATAACTTACATATCTCAACTAGGTTTGGTAAACATCCAAAGTCCACATATTTTTTTACAACTTTAACACCCTGTGACTTTTTTATAAGACCTGAAAAATATATAGTTTATACAAGAAATTGCGGTTGTTTTTTGGTTTTCTATCACCAGTGGAACTGTCCAAGAATAAAAATTAATCACCCTGTATAAGCCTTGCAATAGTTGTGATTACCTTCGAAAATATATAGATCTGAAAAAAAAACGAATTAAACTGAGCTAGACCTATCCGCAGTAACAATATGTCGCTCTCCTCCCGCAACACCCTGTATAAAGCTCAAGGTATTACACCGAATACGTTTACTTATAATCTCTTGGTTACCTTAATTACAAACTAATTTAATCCCCCTAAGAAACACTCACGTGCGAGATTACATTTACAGCTCCTGTTATTATCCCAGATTATGGTTCCACAGTGCACTCTAGTAATATTTACGCAGGTAAAATTTTCTAACGAAAAAGTGGAGTGCAAAAATATCAGTCAACCTTATGTGCTTGCTACGATTAAAATTATTATTTTTACCAATGAAAATTTGCATATTTGCATTCGCAGGCTTCAGAACCTGTTATTCCCGCATCTTTAACATACCTACAACCTGCAAATTTCCTTGTGACATCGCCCAAGGTAGTTCTGACAAATGCACTATAGCAGGAATGAACAATGAACTAGCCCTAAGGCACCTCCAAATATATACTTAACCGGTATTCCGCTTACACTCAAAGCTTTGCCTTCTCTTGTGCAGAGTTACGAATACCTTTATAGCCGGCATAATTCCCAATTCCACAAAAACCGTTGAGCTTCCGAAATGTGGCACGCGAAAAGTGAAGGGGAAACAGGTACTCGAGGGTGAAATGCCTCCAATACTTTTTCCGGCAGCTACTTTAGAAGTTGAAGTTTCGAAATGCCGATGAAACTCCCACAGCCTTCATCACTACCTATAAATATTATATTACTCTGAAAGAGAGTTTTGTTGGCCGAAGTGAAGGTGGAAATTATATAATACGCCCTCCTTTGAGGGGCTCAGTAATTATGTGTGCCTGGGTGACTTAGAATTTTCATTTTGTAATATTTAGATTCCACGGTGTTATACTTATTTAACTTTTCGATTTTAATTTCTTGCTTAATTTGAACGGAAATTTGTATCGAAATTAGTTATCGGCTTTTCATGTTTTCGTTATGCTTCGGCAGAAAACTGTGACAGTCTTAAAATGTTGGATACTTTTAACTGTAGGTATATTTTATTAATAGGTAAATACAAAACGACAAAAGATAAATCTTTGTTTTTTTTTTTAAAATAGAGTAGGTACCTAAGGTATTTTCGTATTTCTGATGCCATTATGGTAAAAATAAAATTAAATAATATTCAGGGAAAGAATTGCAGTTTTAAATGCTCAATCTAATGCCCCGTTTGGATTTTTAAAAAAGTTCATGGCTCACTAGATATTTTGAAAAGAGTGATTTTTTGCTATTTCATCTGTAGCTCGGTTATTTCTTATTATTTATGCTATTATTTATATTATTATATCTTATTATTTATGCTATTTCTTATTATACAGAAAAACTGTAGAGACAAAAATTGTAGATAATTTTGGGCGTAATAAGATAATCTTATCCAATTTTTTATGCTGTTTATGATTTTTGAGATATGACATAAACTTGTGTTTTTTTAAATGTAAATCATAGTTGGCTGTGGCCTTATCAAATCGGCAATTTTTTGAGATATAGTACTCGGCATAATTATTATAAAAAATAAAATAGCTATGGCTAATTTTCTGATATTTTTTTAAATTTAAGACATACTTCAAACTTTCAAATATTTTATTTTTAGCTGGTGACAAAATGTAACAAAATAAAACAAAAATTATCATGATGGAGCTCCACCACATAATTATTTGCCCGTAAGAAATTACCTAGATCAGTTCTATCCAAATAGTTGGAGAGAAAGAAATAGAGATATTTCCTGGCTGCCCCGATCCCCCGATTTGTCTGTTTTGGATTTATTTTTATGGGGAACAGTACAAAATAAAGTATGAGACAATTGTTGAATTTAGAGCAGCTGTTTTAGAAGCAATTGCTAGTATTGACAGGCGCTCTCTAAGAAAGGCGACAAATTCAGCTTTAAAAAGATGCAATATTTGCATAAAAAATAATGGTGGATTGTTTGAACACCTTTTTTATTTTAATAGGTAACGTTTGAAAATAATAATAATTTGAGCTTTTTAATTTTTGTTTTATTTTGTTACATTTTGTTACCAGCTAAAAACAAAATATTAGAAAGTTTGATGTATGTCTAATTATAAAATAGAACGTAATTATGAGAATATTCCATGGCTGACTATGTGAAAATTAAAAAAAAAAAACAGAAAATTAGCCATAGCTCTTTTATTTTTTATAATATCTATGCCGAGTATTATATCTTTGGAAAGCTCAAAAAATCGCCGATTTTATAAGGCAACAGCCAACTATGATTTACATTTAAAAAAAAACACAAGTTTATGTCATATCTCAAAAATCACAAACAACATAAAAAATCGGATTCTCTTATTAAGACCAGAATTATCTACAATTTTTGTCTCTACAGTTTCTCTGTATAATCAGAAATAACGGAGCTACAGAGATCTGATGAAATAGCAAAAAATCACTCTTTTCAAAATATCTAGTGAGCCATGAACTTTTTTAAAAATCCAAAAGGGGCATTAGATTGAGCATTCATAACTGCAATTCTTTCCCCATTTAACCTTTGTTCTAGCTCTGCTAGTTTCCGAGATCCCCATAGTGGGCATCGAAAAAAACTCACCCTGTATACAATAATAATAATGCCTCCCTGCGTAGTTATTTGTGGAAAACCAGAAAAAAAAAAACAACATACTTTTTGCGCAAAATATATTAAGTATATGAACTGAAGTAATTAAACATTTTGTGATTAAGGAAAAATGTTCTTGAAAAAATGTAATTTTCAATTGCATTTTAATTTTTTACATTCTAAACAACTTTTTCAAATATCTTTTTTGCACCGCTGGGACTAAAGTGATCACTTTACTCCCTCTTTTGGGGGACTAAAGTGCGGCATTTACTCCCTTGGGACTAAAATATTTTAGTATTAAGGGAGAAGGGAGTAAAAAATTTTAGTAACTTAGGATTAAAAGTAACAAAAACAATAGAAACTATGACCAGCTATGTACTTTATTCAATAACATTAACAGTAACGAGATGCAGGAGGTAAACAAACTAGGATTCGATTCGAAACGCATCTGAAGAATCTAAAATTAGTAGATTCTGAGCTATGAAGAGTTGAAAATATTTTGATTATTTTGCACCGTTGTAGAAATAAAACTGGTTGAGATAGAACAAAATGAATTTCACATTCCTGTCTTACTGACTCTCAGAAGACGCATTTTAGTCCCTTGATACATAATATACTATTTGTGATACCACGTCATTTAATCTCACTTTTCTTAAATTAATGGTATTTTTTTGAAATTGCTACCATATTAGTGGTGATTTGACTTATATCAAAATCGATTCTTAGGTTATTGGTCATGCAGAAAATTCCCCAGAATACTTTTTAATGACAATAAGGATGTAAGATTAGCGAGTGTAAATGTAACAATTACAAGAAAAGGTGATAATTGGGCAAACACTCAAAGTTAACAAATAGAAAAAAAAACTAGTAACCGCATACACGTGTTTCATGCTATTTGGCAATCATCAGTACGGTGTAACATTAACCAAATCAAAAGATAGGCATGATTTGGGAAGCAACAAATGAAGTCCTGCCTGGACTTGATTTGGGAAGTAACAAATGAAGTCCTGCCTGGACTTGATTTGGGAAGCAACAAATGAAGTCCTGCCTGGACTTCATTTGTTGCTTCCCAAATCATGCCTATCTTTTGATTTGGTTAATGTTACACCGTACTGATGATTGCCAAATAGCATGAAACACGTGTATGCGGTACACTGAATATTATTATATTACTCTTTTCCAAATATTTCGTTTTCAAACTGTATACTCAATTTATTTAAATTAGAATTGATAAAGAAAGACCATCGATGCAATAAAAAAAATGGTTAGGGGACATTATCACTGAATTCCAAAATATTAAGATTTTCTGAAATAGTTTAAATAAAAAAATTAGGCGAAAGTTTCAGATAAAATTTGCTTCTTTTATTTTTGCTAACTTTAACTTTAATTTTTAATTTTGAGCAACTATTCCCAGCGATACTTTCCGAAAGATTAAAAATAAATGTAGTTTAATTTTATGACATTTTCATACTTATTATTTTTCAGGAAAACTCGATCATCAAAAATGTTTCTCCGTAGCAACCTTATTTTAAACCAAATTTCTATCAGATTAGCCTTTTTCCGTAAAATGTAAAATAATAGTATACTTCATTACGAGTCTGGAAATAAAGATTTTTCCGTGCGCGCGTGACAAATTTCCGTGTGAGGCGCAGCCGAACACGGGAAATCATGCAAGCACGGAAAAATCTATTTCTGGACGTGTATATAATGACCGATATTTTTTATTATACTTCTTTGAAAACGGAAACTTAAAACATTTTATCGGCAGATTATAATAAATTTAATTGACAAAAAATAAACAATGCAGACAATAAAATATAGTGTTTGGTATGTATGATGCGTTTCCATGGTTACTCTCAAATTATTTCAAAGGTGCTTTGTTGTAAATTAGTTATTGTCAGATAAGGTGAATAAAACGTCAAAAATATCACAGAAATGTATATAAATATTGAAACACGTACGAATTAAAATACAAAATAGGTATATGTTAAATATCAGAGAGCATATAGAGTTTCTTAAATTTAGTTTACTTTGCTGTTTCCGTGCGCTAGCCCGAAAAACCCCATCTTTCATTATTGCTAAAACAGATGAAAATAAGGTGTTTTCAAAGACCGAGATTCGAATCTGGGACTCCTACTGGGCCGTAGGCAAAAAAAACGAGAAAGAAGTTCGCATAACCCAACAATAATTTTATTGGTTACCAGACCCACTAGTTGTAGATGACGAAGTAGAAGACAATAGTACACCAACCTCGGCTGAAGTTTGGTTACAGCCTCGTTCGGTCTGGCTGTAATGAAAGGTTTATCGCCTGTATGCGTAACATATTATTTATTCTATAATGCTACTATTAATACCTGCTATAATCCCATCCGTGAAATGAATATTTGTTGAGATACTTCCATAAATAATCACCATTACCTACTGATGTAAATTTTGCCAAAACTTACAAGGTATGTTTGTTAGATTTTTGGCCCCACTTGCAAAGGACAACGTTGGCTTGGCCACACAATACTGCGAGCGAATAATACTATTTACTCACTGTCATATTCTCGTTCTTATTGATTTAAGATATCATAGCCAAATATTTATACGGCAGGTTACTGCAATCGAACCTGTTGACTTATGTGTGTTTGCCAGGTCTCGTAGGTGTATAGTAGGTCCACGATTTATGGACCAGAACATGCGCTAATGCATCGTTAAATTCAACAGAATGTCACTGTGCCGTATCCCATTCCCATTCATATAAAATATAACACATAGGTAGGGATTTTATAGAATAATGTCACTTTCAAAGATAAATTGGAAATCCTCATAAAAAGGTTGAACTACTCATTATATAAGTACCTACTACTGTCATTTTGTCGAGAGCGAAGAAATATATTGTCGAACTTTAATGGTATACCTAAGTGGGCAAGCTTTTATTAGAGATATATATATACATTATGTAACTTATACACCTACACAAATTATCTACTCGGTTTCAAAAATAAAAAGAATGGATTAGTTTTTTTTTTGAGAAAAGGTACACCCAGAGAAATATCTATTAACCATTAATAAAAATCTATTAATTTCAGCAAAATATCTGCTTTGAATAGGCTTCAATTAGATTACCTATCTGTGATCAATAAAAACACTTTGCTAAAAAGAGCCTATTTGCAATTAATAGACAAGTTACATTGTGACTACTAATAAGTTACCAATTTGTTGTTAATATATCCTTTATTTTTGGCTAATACATTGACTTATTATTTTATTCAGAGTTAATAGAAAATCATGCTACGGTTAATAGAAACTTTTATTAATATAGAAAAATATATTAAATTTGCTGTTGCTGCTGGAGGAACTTGTTATAGTTAATAGATTTATCTACCTTATTTACCTAACGTACAATATTATTATTATTTTTACAGCCGACACTCTTTAGTTTGACACTTTTCCCAACAATCAAAATTCTCTAGAAAGAGTGTATTTTCTGGCCTGTAGGTTAAAAAAATACAGGGTTATTGGTAATTCGATTCATTCCTTTGGAGATGTGATAGGGGAGGAGGTAAGGAGCAAATTTAATCCTATATGCATTATGCAAAACTCATTTTTTAAAAATATTTTTGACAACTTTTTATTTCAAATTTTCCTGTGATCTAAATGTTTCCGGACTTTTTTCATTCCAAATATAAGACGATAATATTGGGCAAGTAATCCAGTTGAAAAGTTTTAAAAAAGTTCTGTAGATATTTTTGTATCTACTAAGAAAAATTGAAATATCTCAAAAACTATTGACTTTTGCATAATGCATATTAGGATTAAATCTACTCCCTACCTCCTCCCCTATCATATCTCCAAAGGAATGTATGGAATTACCAATAACCCTGTATATTGTAGTACATTACTCGATCGACAACATTAGAGGCGGAACGACAACTATCACAGGTTGACTTGCAACTGAAAACTGAAGGGTAATGCACGGAATAAATGCATAAGAAATACCCAAAACCACAAAACGCACGCGCAAAACCAAGAAGTAAATAATTTGTACCAGGAAGGTTCATATTTGTGGTTAATAGGGCTTGTTACAAATAGTTTCCCTATTTGCGGCAAGTGTACACTGAGGAAAATGGACCAAATAAAGTATTTTGCTAAGAAAAATCTATTTGTTGTTAAAAGATTTCTGTTTACTACAGAAAGTCGAACTTGCTGTGCCACAAAAATTATCTTGCTAAGATCATTTTGTTGTCACAATTAGATATCTATTTGAGGCAAATAAAAAAATAAATGAACCTATTTGCTATTACAAAATATATTACAAAAAGGTAAGCTTTGCTTTATTAAAAATGGCCGAAGAGAATTAGGTGCAGCATTAGCTTTCACCCGCAATTTTTCGGGCTTCATTATGAATCTATTTTTTTTCTGTTATGTCTCTGAAGGCAGGATGATAAAAAAGACAAAATGACAGTTTGTATTTGCTCAAATTAAGCTCAATTATAGCGGATTAGAGCTACATGGTGCCTTAACGAGGTGTATGATAATTAAAACTCTTGCGTTTGTATACAGCACGAAAAGCAAACAGATGTAAATAAGCGAACAAAACGATAAGTATTTCCATTCGGCTACTTCGGTTGGAAACGTTCAATGATCATCACTTTATAAATAATGAAAGTGTACCTATGTGATTATACGCATCGCCTGACTTAAAGAATAGAGGTATCGGGAAAAACATTTTGCTACATTAACTTTGCCCGGGAGAAATTCGAAGTGATTGAATCAGAAACTGGAAATTTTTATTTGATATTAAATTACGCTACCATTTGTTTTGGACTAATGTTTGATCTTTAATCGTTCCCTCTTGCGTTTGAATATAATTTTCACTCTCGACACGCATCCCAATCTTCCAGGGAGTTGTAATCGGACTCTTTGTTTTAATTTCTCTTACTTTCGTTTATTATAATATACGGCCACAATTCCCTAAGTTTACCTACCTTTCAATATGAAGAAAATCAATAAGGGTTTATACGGTACCGCCCAACATTACTTAGGTATTTGTTTTGTTTGATGCGCTGAAAATGTTCTAAAAAACACATGTGTTTTGAGGTCACTACATTATAGAAAAAAACTTAAATCAAAACGAAAATTGTAGCTTATTAGGGGTAATGTAACAAGTGGTGTGGCACAGCTGACTCTAGGAAAGCCCCGAAGTTGAGAAAGTTGTCAACATGCGTTGCGGGTCTGCGCGGCGTAACCTGTCACTCCCTGTCAGTTGATTTTACAAGAAATTTACCAGAATTAATTTGTGAAGTGCGGGCAGTGCTATCGTCGCCAGATTGCTACGACGAGGCAGTGTGTCTCTGGGTGGAAACAGACTGCCCGAAGTGCTGGCGATAGCTTTTTTATAACTTTGTTTTTTTTTTGTGAAAAAAAATGAAACCTTTTCTCTAAAAGTTCGAAGTGAGGAATCGTTCCTTTACAATTTCAAGCCTCAAGATGCCTAGAACCGTCGAGTGAAGCTAGAACTTATATACCTGGCTGTAAAGTCTAATCGTAATAATAACTTGTAGTAGCTTGATTTTCTTTGCTTGACGGCAAGCGGTCAACTTGTATTCGTTTTGTGCTTTCCAAAGGACGACAATTTAAGAATAAACTGATTAAGGGCCAATTGCATAGACAAACTAAAGTATCCTTTAAAATTAAAGGAGCTTTCTAACAATCCAACCATTGTTTAGTATTGTTGCAAAAGTTTCTTTACCTAATGTTAAAGTCAAAAGATAATTTAGTTTAATGTATTATGAAATTGACCCTAACTGCCATTTCAAATCAAATGCTGTTCTCTATTCGTTTGTTTTTTTATGAAAATTTAACCATAAGGGAAGATAGGTAATCATCATTTGCCTGATAGCGCATTTTGCGAAAAATTCTGACAAAAATTCGACTTACCTACAACAAAATGTAATCCCTATAATTTGCCCAAATTTACCATATTATTTGTCGAAAATGTACTTATCCACACCAGGAATCGTACTTATACTTCTGTGTATATTTTGTTACTTGTTACTGCTTTTATTGTCTGTTAAACAAACGTACCTACTTACTTAGGTACCCATAATTATTGAAACAAAGTTCACAAATGTATCTAATTATAATTAAAAAGAGGGTTGAACATTTATTAGAAAATATAAACTAAGCCAAAGTGGAGACTGCTCTATTCTGCATAGACCCCTTGAAACGTCCCGCTGCGGCGTTGCCACATGTTTGCACAGGGCTTGTAAGCTTGAAGGTTGTGCCTAGGGTTCCTGAATTCAGGAACTCTAGGTGTGCCTATTATCGATAATACATTTCGTTCATATTGGCAGGCGTTTATTTCTCAAAACAATTATCCCTTACTACCTAGTAGCTGTAGTATACAATACGGCATTTTTTTAGTTATAAGTTTTAATTATTTGTAAGTTTTATTTATTATTAATGTTTATGAATATAATATACAAAACAAGAATCTTTTTATATTTGTCTCTCACACAAAACTTATGGTCATTGACCGAGGTAATATCCATAAAACATTAAAATTAGCTTGATCAAACGTATGGAAACATAACACATAACGCGATAGATGGAAACAAATATAACCTTGAATCTTTCGACTTGTATGGGGAATGAAAAATGTACTAGATTTGTACATTTTTACAAGCTTTTATTTAACTTGCCCTGTTAGTATGTATGAATGTATGTATGTATGTATGTATGTGTGGGACGAATCTTGCAAGCTGAATTAGAACCATACTTCTTGACATCCGATTGAGCTGAAATTTTGCATACACCGTTGAATGACGCATTAATAAAGACTGCTCGCGGCTGTCATGTTTGACAGTTCTCTGGCTCACCATGCGCTTCCCGGAGACAAAATACAATGCAAAATACATTGTTGACCATAGGCGCCATCTGTTTTCCAGGATATGAAGCTATAGCCGTGAGAAGTCTTATATTAGTACCTACGTCAGTCAACGCATGCACCTTTAGTTCTGGTGACTATAATTTCCCTCGTCTTAATTTCCACCAATCACAAACGCGCATTTTTGAATTACAAATGGTTTCTAGATGGAAAAACTGTATGACAGCACCTGTCATCAGTTTTTCGGGTTTACCCGCGGCAAAACTTGACAGCTGTTGTATAATAGGTAGTACCTATGTTTTGTAAGCTATGTGTATGCAGAATAATCTGTTACTCATGAAATAGTCTTGTCAAATACCATTCGGGCATCTAATTTTTCCCGTGAAAAAATCCAGCATTTAACAGGGGTCCCCTCATGAACTACGTTACTTCTGTTCTAAACTATCAATAACTATAGTATTTCGCATACAGACCCCGTAGGGGATTTGCATTTATAATGAGCCATAAACGGCATCGCCTCGTTCCCAAACAGACTATACACTGTGTCCCGGATAAGAATGAACAGCATGGGGATATTGCAAACGGTGAGAGATAGGGCAACGGTTAAATGGGGAAAAAGTTGCGCAATTTCGAGGTCAATAAAATGGCACAAACAGATTTCTAATATCTTTTTTCGTTTTTGAGTTATTTTGAAAAAAGTAAAACTTTGCGTTTTCGATTTTATTTTTTTCTGAAGTTGCTATCACAGATAGAGAAAAAAGAAAAGCACTTTCTTATGGCACTTTTTAACGGGCCTTAAGATGGCGTTTTTAGATTTATTCTAAAACGTTTCGTTTTTGAGAAACCATCTTCAACTTAATTTTTTTAAATACGGACCTGGATTTTTTTTTCAGATTTTGAAAGCACTTTTCATTGCAAATACCATGATGTATGACAAGAAATAATTTAAAAATGTTTTGAGACAATTATACTAAAAATTCCTTTTTTCCAGTATTTTTTTTCTAATGCGGCCCTGTATTTAATAATAAGAAGTCTAAATATTAATCATTATTGTCAACAATTTAAATTACAACTTATCTTTCAATTGGAGAACTAAAAAAGGACGGCACATACGATAATAAAAAATAAATAAAAATCCTCCACCTAGAAGGCTTTGAAACAACGAAACCAATCCCTTGTCATTTGTCATAACTCTGTATCTGTACTGTATCATTTAGTTAACAATTTATTTCATTACAAATGGAGAGTGCTTTTTCAAATGACGACAAATTTAACATGTCAGCATGTTATATCTTGTGTCACAGATATAGTGTAGAGGCCGAACGAATTTATTTTTGCAATTAATAAATGGCAAAAGTTATTGATGTCGATGGCTTAAAGCTTTCTTCTCGCAATTAGGAAAAGCGAAGAATTTACTCCAAAACACAATGCGACACTGTTTGCTGTACAACAACAGAGGAAAACACTTTACCAGACGCAGGGCCGTACAATTTAAAAATATTAAGTTTTCGAAGTAAAAATAAACTGTAAGTTAAATTGTTGTCAATACTGATTAATATTTAGACTCCTTATTATTAAATACAGGGCCGCATTAGACAAAAATGAATGGAAAAAAGGAATTTTCAGTATAATTGTCTCAAAACATTTTAAAAATATTTCGTGTCTACATCATGGTATTTGCAATGAAAAGTGCTTTCAAAATTTACAAAAAAAAAATCCAGGTCCGTATTTAAAAAACAAAGTTGAAGATGGTTTCTCAAAAACGAGACGTTGTAGAACAAATCTAAAAACGCCATCTTAAGGCCCGTTAAAAAGTGCGATAAGAAAGCGTTTTTCTTTTTCTCTGTCTGTGATAACAACTTAAGCAAAAAATAAAATCGAAAACGCAAAATTTTACTTTTTTCAAAATAACTCAAAAATGAAAAAGGTAGAGGAAAGTCGCCTAATATGGGGTACATTTTTGTAATCCCCCAAAAAGTTGAATGTTTTTAAAAAAAATCAACGTAACTTTTTTTCAAAACTGGACTTCATCCCTTACGCAACCTGATTGTCTACTTGAAACTATAATTAAAATTCTAACTTTTTAGTTTTTTGCTTTTAAACTTTTTTCGGCAACTACCCCATATTAGGAAACTCTATCCCTAATATGGGGTACTTCTATTTCCTAATATGGGGTACCTAAGAAATGATTAAAATTTGTGTTGAAATAAAATACCTATACGAAAGAAACACGGTGGGTTGGATAAGTATACGTCTTTATTTGGTGTTATTTTAGAAACAAAACAAAAATTATCAAAAAATAATTCTTTAAAACAATTATAGAACTATTTAAAGATTCAATCGCACAAAAGTAAATATTTTTTCTCAGTTTCCATAGCATGATTGACGATTGCATTTTCCATGTCAACGGAAAAACACGTTTCCGCCTAAGACTACCATAAACAATATCATCTGCTGCTCCATTCATTTTTACATCTTTCCAACGTTGTCTTGGGTACCCCAAATTAGGACTCCCATAGTACCCCATATTAGGCCTAGGGCAGTAGTAAAAATAAAACAGTAGATTTTAAGAAATAAGCAAATATATACATAAAAGAACCAGTCTAAGCCAAAAATAGTCCATAATACACGTTTTGAACAACATAAAATAATTTAACTTACCTTATTTGTAACCAAATTCACAGGATTTTCTAGAAGCTACAAATGTTCAATACGCTTACTAATTTTGTTGGTCATGTTGTATTGGAACTGTAGCTGTCTGCATCGCGAGATGTTTACTAGTTACATGTCACTTCTAGAAGCTGAGTATAGTCCCCACCAAAAAGATGGCGGCGCCTTAGATCCTGAGAAATTGAGGTACCTACCCCATATTAGGGACTACTAGAAAACTGTTTGTACCATTTTATTGACCTTAAAATTGCGCAACTTTTTCCCCATTTAACCGTTGCCCTATCTCTCACCGTTTGCAATATCCCCATGCTGTTCATTCTTATCCGGGACACAGTGTATAGCCCCTTTAATTACGGAACGGTAGACATTTCCAGTTGACTGACGCCCAGGCGCCACTACAACAGAATACTACTGCTTTAAAAATACAGCCATTCCCTCATAAGAACTCCCGACCTCTGCCCTTTCCGCGTCTTTTTCGTCTCCCAAACCCGGGACACAAGACGAATCGTTCGGCGCGTAACCGCCGCCGGAGGCGTCGCGCTTGGCAATGGAGGGGGCGCCGCGGCCGCCGGTTCCGTCTTGATCCCGCAGATTGAATCGGCCGCATTTTCTCGCCGCCAGCTGAATTAGCCGCGATGATTTGTTTGGATGAGTTATGGGCCGGGCGCGGCGGGACGCGCCGCTCGAACCTGCAGACTGATTTATCGTCCCCCTTCTAATTTTATTCGGGGCGGCTATTAATTCGCCCAGGTGTCGAATGGGGGGTGGGCTTGGGGGGCGGACCTGTTTGTTCCTCTCAGTGAAGATATTGGTTGGTGTTGTGCCATTTTATTGACCTTAAAATTGCGCAACTTTTTCCCCATTTAACCGTTGCCCTATCTCTCACCGTTTGCAATATCCCCATGCTGTTCATTCTTATCCGGGACACAGTGTATAGCCCCTTTAATTACGGAACGGTAGACATTTCCAGTTGACTGACGCCCAGGCGCCACTACAACAGAATACTACTGCTTTAAAAATACAGCCATTCCCTCATAAGAACTCCCGACCTCTGCCCTTTCCGCGTCTTTTTTGTCTCCCAAATCCGGGACACAAGACGAATCGTTCGGCGCGTAACCGCCGCCGGAGGCGTCGCGCTTGGCAATGGAGGGGGCGCCGCGGCCGCGGCCGCCGCGGCCGCCGGTTCCGTCTTGATCCCGCAGATTGAATCGGCCGCATTTTCTCGCCGCCAGCTGAATTAGCCGCGATGATTTGTTTGGATGAGTTATGGGCCGGGCGCGGCGGGACGCGCCGCTCGAACCTGCAGACTGATTTATCGTCCCGCTTCTAATTTTATTCGGGGCGGCTATTAATTCGCCCAGGTGTCGAATGGGGGGTGGGCTTGGGGGGCGGACCTGTTTGTTCCTCTCAGTGAAGATATTGGTTGGTGTTGTACCATTTTTTTTTATCAATATTTACAACACCATTTTAGATTTCTTTAGACGATTTCTATATTTCCGTCGATATACAATGTGTCCCGGATAAGAATGAACAGCATGGGGATCTTGCAAACGGTGAGAATTTTGTTAAGATTTTATGAATTGGCAATGGAGGGGGCGCCGCGGCCGCGGCCGCCGCGGCCGCCGGTTCCGTCTTGATCCCGCAGATTGAATCGGCCGCATTTTCTCGCCGCCAGCTGAATTAGCCGCGATGATTTGTTTGGATGAGTTATGGGCCGGGCGCGGCGGGACGCGCCGCTCGAACCTGCAGACTGATTTATCGTCCCGCTTCTAATTTTATTCGGGGCGGCTATTAATTCGCCCAGGTGTCGAATGGGGGGTGGGCTTGGGGGGCGGACCTGTTTGTTCCTCTCAGTGAAGATATTGGTTGGTGTTGTACCATTTTTTTTTATCAATATTTACAACACCATTTTAGATTTCTTTAGACGATTTCTATATTTCCGTCGATATACAATGTGTCCCGGATAAGAATGAACAGCATGGGGATCTTGCAAACGGTGAGAATTTTGTTAAGATTTTATGAATTGGCAATGGAGGGGGCGCCGCGGCCGCGGCCGCCGCGGCCGCCGGTTCCGTCTTGATCCCGCAGATTGAATCGGCCGCATTTTCTCGCCGCCAGCTGAATTAGCCGCGATGATTTGTTTGGATGAGTTATGGGCCGGGCGCGGCGGGACGCGCCGCTCGAACCTGCAGACTGATTTATCGTCCCGCTTCTAATTTTATTCGGGGCGGCTATTAATTCGCCCAGGTGTCGAATGGGGGGTGGGCTTGGGGGGCGGACCTGTTTGTTCCTCTCAGTGAAGATATTGGTTGGTGTTGTACCATTTTTTTTTATCAATATTTACAACACCATTTTAGATTTCTTTAGACGATTTCTATATTTCCGTCGATATACAATGTGTCCCGGATAAGAATGAACAGCATGGGGATCTTGCAAACGGTGAGAATTTTGTTAAGATTTTATGAATTGGCAATGGAGGGGGCGCCGCGGCCGCGGCCGCCGCGGCCGCCGGTTCCGTCTTGATCCCGCAGATTGAATCGGCCGCATTTTCTCGCCGCCAGCTGAATTAGCCGCGATGATTTGTTTGGATGAGTTATGGGCCGGGCGCGGCGGGACGCGCCGCTCGAACCTGCAGACTGATTTATCGTCCCGCTTCTAATTTTATTCGGGGCGGCTATTAATTCGCCCAGGTGTCGAATGGGGGGTGGGCTTGGGGGGCGGACCTGTTTGTTCCTCTCAGTGAAGATATTGGTTGGTGTTGTACCATTTTTTTTTATCAATATTTACAACACCATTTTAGATTTCTTTAGACGATTTCTATATTTCCGTCGATATACAATGTGTCCCGAATAAGAATGAACAGCATGGGGATCTTGCAAACGGTGAGAATTTTGTTAAGATTTTATGAATTTTCCAGGCAACTTGAAAAAGTTGCCTTTCGATCAGTTTGGTGGCGAAAAACCCAATTAAAAATTAAATGGATCTGTTTGCGCCACAAATAAATTTTAGAAAATATATAGAACAACGGTTAAATTGGGATAAAGTCGCGCAATTTTAAGGTCAATAAAATGGTACAAACAGATTTACAATATCTTTTTTCGTTTTTGAGTTTTTTTGAAAAAAGTGAAATTTTGCATTTTCGATTTTATTTTTTTCTGAAGTTGTTATCACAGATAGAAACCATTATCAACCTATTTTTTTTAATACGGACCTGGATTTTTTGCAGATTTTAAAAGCACTTTTCATTGCAAATACAATGATGTATGACACGAAATATTTTTAAAATGATTTGAGACAATTATACTGAAAATTCATTTTTTCCATTCATTTTTTTTCTAATGCGGCCCTGTATTTAATAATAAGAAGTCTAAATATTAATCAGTATTGTCAGCAACGCCTCCACCTAGAAGGCTTTGAAACAACGAAACCAACCCCTTGTCACTTCTCATAACCCACTGTATCATTTAGTTAATAATTTGTATTATTAAAAATGTAGGGTGCTTCTTATAATGACGACAAATTTAACATGTTAGCATGTTACATTTTGTTTCACAGAAATAGTGTAGAGGTCGAACGAATATATTGTTGCAATTCTTAAATGGCAAAAGTTATTGGTTTTATTGGCTTAAAGTTTTCTTCTCACAATTAGAAAAAGCAAAGAATTTACGCCAAAACACAATGCGACACTGTTTGCTGTACAACAACAGAGGAAAACGCTTACCAGACAGGGCCGTATGCCGTATTTAAAAATATTAAGGTTTCGAAGTAAAAATAAACTGTTAATAATTAATAAAAGTTAAATTGTTGACAATATTGATTAATATTTAGACTTCTTATTATTAAATACCGGGCCACAATAGGAAAAAATGAATGGAGAGAAGGAATTTCAGTATAATAATTGTCGCAAAACATTTTAAAAATATTTCGTATCATACATCATGGTATTTGCAATGAAAAGTGCTTTAAAAATCTGCAAAAAAACCAGGTCCGTATTTAAAAAAAATAAAGTTGAAGACGGTTTCTCAAAAACGAAATTTTGTAGAACAAATCTAAAAACGCCATCTTAAAGCCCGTTAAAAAGTGCCTAAGAAGGTGTTTTTCTTTTTTTTCTACCGGTAATAACAACTCAAGCAAAAAATAAAATCGAAAACGCAAAATTTTACTTTTTCAAAATAACTCAAAAATGAAAAAGGTACTAGAAAACTGTTTGTACCATTTTATTGACCTTAAAATTGCGCAACTTTTTCACCATTTAACCGTTGTTCTATCTCTCACCGTTTGCAAGATCCCCATGCTGTTCATTCTTATCCGGGACACATTTTATAGTGTTCTCCAAAAAGTGTGTACCTACGTTATCATATTAGGAAACTTTTTATTATTAATTAAAAATTTTCTCAGCAATGAAAAAGCATTTTTGGATAAAAATGTAATTTTAAATTTTTTGGGTAATACCTCAAATTTTGCTTTCTAATCAACATTCTAATCAACTTTTTCAAATAACTTGTTGTAATCTAATCTCACTTTTCTTAGCTTAATGGCGCCATATTGGTGGTGATTCGACATGATATGTCAAAATCGATTCTTAGGTTTTTGGAAATGCAGAAAAAATTCCCCAGAATACTTTTTTAGTATCTCAACAATAAAAAATATTAAATTTGTTAATTGTTAGTAAGTAAATTTTGGCATTTTTAGTAAGATATCATAAGTAACTATAAAAAAGAAAAAATACCAATTGGACATTGGTCAAAACAGCATTGGTTTTCTTGAAATAGGGTGTTAAAATTTTGTTAAATTCAATCCTTTCCATTTTGAGAGCTAATAAGTTTTGGTACATTGTTCATAGGATTTTTTTTTCTCAGTTTAAATGGTACAGTCGATGTGTAACGTTTGAAAGCGGTAGGTAAAAATTTTATGTTTCGAATGTTGAAGTTAACAGGTGTTTTGGGGCACGTTTTGTCAATTTAAATGCAAACGGTTGATTTTATCGTTATGAAACAAGAGTAGGTACCTACACTTTTGTTGCAAAATGAAAATGTGCACTAAAATGATGAACCTGCAAGACCATGAATAAACTACCCTAAGGCGTCTTCCAGTAAGTAGATAACACATACCAAATTTCAAATTTTTAAGTAGCGCCGTTATAGAGATATAAATAAAAAAAGTACTTTTGGGTCACCCTGTAGACCCGAATAACTTGGCAAGGAAAGCCCAAATCGAAAAATTTTATATGAACATCTTTTTAAAGTATTTACTATACATTCTGACTCACCCTGTATAATAGGACAACTACTATTGTCTACTCTTTTATGGTCATAAATGACACAGAGGCTGACTCTAATTCTTATACTTACAGTAGAAAGGAGGTTTAAGATATTGTGAAAATACTTCCTGAACATAAGCCAGGAACTCTTGAAATTTTTTGCAAATTTAATCTGCATATTACAATTTTGTTCTGTTATAGCTGAATTACTATAAAAATAAATCGGTTTCTATAATTACTATCAGGGCAATTTACGAAAATTATATAAAACTCCTATAATATACGGAGTTTTGAGACAATTTCATGTGTTATTAGCTAATACAGTTACCTAATTACTAACTCACATTCTAATATCGTTGAATAACCCAATCTCGTTCTCATTTTTTTGTCCAAATTAGACAAGGTGTTCTTATACTTGGTACTTACCTTTTATGAATTTTCGGCTTTGATGAGCACACTAATATGCGTATCAAATTTTAAGCAATTTATACTTACACTTATGTAACCAAATTTTCCGTTTGAATTGCTGCATTTTTTTGTCATATGAAAAGAACATAGGAATACCCACATTAAATAAATAAATGTAAAAATGTTGTTAATGGCAATAAATATACATCTTGCACTCTATTGTTTAAAATTTAAAAAATGCAGGTAAAATATAAATTTAGAAATTCGATTATCAATGTGAAATTTATATAAAGGGGGTCCCACTTAAGAAGGTTTTCGTTATTTGTCTCCTTTACTTACTTTTTATTTTAGAAAAAGTTCTAGGTAAAAGTTGTAGGGAACTTTATTTTTCTTTAGTTTTCTGGGAAACTAAGAAATGTTATACAGGGTAATAAAACAAATTTGTTTAGATTTGGATTATAAAACAAACTTGTTTAAGTTTCGCTTGCCACGCATTTATGCAACACCCTGTATAAAATTTCTTATTATCCCAGAAAACTATAAGTACGTAAAGTCCCCTACAACTTTCGCCGAAAACTGTTTTTTCTAAAATCAAAAATAAAGGAGATAAACAATGAAAACCACCTTAAGTGGGACAAAATCGATTAACTTTTTTTTATCTAGGTACTTAAAAATTTGAAATTTTCTTACTGCGAAAAGTTGGTTTATAATTGTACACGAGTTACTAATCTAGGGAATCTGTAAACCTTTAACTGTTTTGTTATCGTTAAAGTTTTCAAGAAATCCCGATCATTCTTTTTCTGACATAAAATGGATAACATTACCACTCATTAAAGATTTTTATTTGATCCTTTATCTCTTCGGGAAACGTTAGCTTTTCTTAAAAAACGCCATAATTGGGAATGCGGCTTCTGCCGTTACGATTTCGCAATTCCGCATAAAATAATATGGGCACTGAAATATAATGACGAAACATGAAAGCTACCAGATATATTATGACATTTCCAGTGGTATTCCTCTGGCAAATAAAAGATCCTATGATATTTGTATTTCTATTGGTTTCCTTGATTGTTCTTTTATCATCATAGTATGTTTATTAGGCAGCATCAAACTTTTATTTGCGATTCCACATGGCATTTTATATAAGCATTTGACCACTAAGATTGGCCACTTTGCTTTGCCCCATAATATTATTATATGGACAATATTAACATTATTAAAGCAAGTAAATCACTTTTCAGTTTATGCTTTATTATTGTAGTACAGAGCGACAAAATTGCCACATCAGTTGCCAAATTTGAAACTGGTAGAATCGTAGAGATTACGAGAGAAGTTGGCTAATCTTTTGAAGAAATTACAGTAAGACTTTAACTTCAAATTCTCATGGTAATGAGAATTTATTTATAGATGTTTGAATGCTCATCGTGTTTAGTTAACCGAAGACGTACAGCATTCGTCGAGTTGCAACTCGCATAATAATGTATAGAATTCCTGCATTTTCTATTACAGAAGCCCTTAATAATTCGGTACCTAGAAAACTTGACAAGTTTACCTATGTAAACTGTGGATACTTAGGAATTATATGTTTTCTCATTTGCACGAGCAGCCACGTGTTACCTATTGCAACTAGTGTATGCGAGAAAATCTAGAGCAGTCAGGTTTCTTTTACATTTACCCGTTCATTTGTTTTTCAGTTAACTATCGCAGAATAAGAAGGCCATATTTTCTTTGTTTCCACAATAGGCGCTGTAAAACTACGGATGATAGCGGCTGTATGCAGCGTGTCGTGTGCGGCAGTGACGTAGCACACATCTTTCACTAGACTTAGGTCTATGGATTTTAGCTACAATTGGAAATTAATGAATACACCCCTCAGGTATTACTTGAGAAACTAGGTCAAGAATTTAGTAAGTTCAAAAATAATTTTAGAAAAATATTTTAAACCAAAGTCAAATATTTCAAAGGAAGAAAAAATAGCAATTAGATCACTTAAATCAGATAGAATAATTAAGATATTACCAGCAGATAAGGGAAATGCAACTGCATAATAAACAAAGACCCTACAACTTCAACAGAAACTAGATACACAAAACACTCTATAAATACCGTGACAAATGAAACAAAGACAAAGGACACTTTTAACTCCGCGTCATTCAAAACCATCACATTTATATACAGGGCGAGTTTTTTTCGTTGCCCACTATGGGGATCTCGGAAACTAGCAGAGCTAGAACAAAAGTTAAATAGGGAACTAATTGCAGTTTTGAATGCTCAATCTAATATCCCTTTTGGATTTTTAAAAAAGTTTATGGCTCACTAGATATTTTTGAAAAGAGTGATTTTTGCTATTTCATCAGATCTCTGTAGCTTTGTTATTTCTGATTATACAGAAAAACTGTAGAGACAAAAATTCTAGATAATTTTGGGCTTAATAAGATAAAATCCAATTTTTTTATGTTGTTTTTGATTTTTGAGATATCACATAAACTTTTGTTTTTTAAATGTAAATCATAGTTGGCTGTGGCCTTATAAAATCGGCCATTTTTTGAGCTTTCCAAAGATATAATACTCGGAATAGTTATTATAAAAAATAAAATAGCTATGGCTAATTTTCTGATTTTTTTTTTAATTTTCACTGAGTCATCCATGGAATATTTTCATAATTACCTTCTATTTTATAATAAGACATATTTCAAACTTTCAAATATTTCATTTTTAGCTGGTAACAAAATAAAACAATAGCAAAAAATCATTCTTTTCAAAATATCTAGTGAGCCATGAACTTTTATAAAAATCCAAAAGGGGTATTAGATTGAGCATTCAAAACTGCAATTAGTTCCCTATTTAACCTTTGTTCTAGCTCTGCTAGTTTCCGAGATCCCCATAGTGGGCATCGAAAAAAACTCAACCTGTATATGGTTTACCCAAAATACACAAAATACCATTCCTCTTCGCCCTATTGTGAGTTCAATAAATTCAACATGTCATTCATTGGCAAAATATTTATTTAAAATTGTTAATCCCTTAGTAGGAAACTCAAATTCATTTATCAAAAACAATAATCATTTTTTAGGAAAAAATCAATTTCCGATGATGTGGTTAGTTTTTTTACAAACGTACCTGTTGACAACGCAGAAAGTTAGAAAACGACCAGAATTTAGTAGAAAGGACAAATTTGAATATAGTTGCAATATTGGAATTAACAGTACTACGAGTTAAAACCATATATTTTCAACTAGGGAATGCATTTTACCTGCAGGAATTTTGAATGGCTATGGGGTCTCCTTTATAAGCAATTTATTCATGAAAGATTTTGAATGGAATGAGTTGACTAGATCTATTCACCAACCTAATGTTTGGTCGTTTGGTGGAGATATGTAGATGATATATATATTATATGGGTATGGGGACATGGGGTAGATCATTTAAATTCATTATTAAATTTTATACTCATAAGATCCCTCTATTAAGTTTACCCTAGAAATAGCACATAATAATCAAGTACCTTTCTTAGATGTTTCTATACTAATATCAGATTGTGTAGAAACTAGTGTGTATAGAAAATCAACACGTACATGTTCTTAAGAAGAATAGTTATTCTATTGAATTTGTTGAGCAATTTTTTCAGGATTGCCAACAAAATAACAATGGCTATAAAATTAGAGCAATAAATCTGGTAGGCCGACCAATAAGTTTATATTCCTGGACTACCAGATAACTTAAAACGCATAGACAATACTCTAAATGCCAGAAGAGTATTTAAAACCAAAAACACAATAAGATCGATGCTAGTTAAAACGAAACCATTTAATGAGGTACAAAATTAAAAAATGCATTTATTTATAAAATTCCTTGTGAATGTGGAAAGTTCTATGTTGGGGTAACATTAAGCCATTTAACGTTCGTTTAAAAGAAAATAAAAAATATATCAGGCAAAATCAAATTTTAAAGTTAAAAATATGTGAACACTTTCAATAATAATCATAGAATTTTGTGGGATAGGTCCCAACCAATTCTCAAAGAAGAAGTAGGAAATAGGTGAAAAATTAAGGAATCTGCATTTGTTTTAGGAAATACTGACAATAATTGTGTTGCTAAATGTTTAGTGGAATTCAGTAAAATGTTATTACCAGTTATTCAAAGAAAAGTATAGTATAGATAATTAGATACTACATAGGGTACAATATCAGACAGGGGGCTAGGTTATTTGTCCTGCTGTCCCGACATTTCGACTTGAAGTTATTTTTTGCGTTAAGATGCCAAGTTTCGTTCTTTTAATGTTAGGCATTTGTGAATTTTCCTGCATGCCAACTTGAAACAGTTGTCTTTTAATCAGTTTGATTCTCTCTTGATTATTCTCTTTCTGGTAATATCTTAAGTGTTCATTAAATTAAAAAAGTTGTAATGGACTTGGTGTATCCACGGTTTGAGGTACGGGTACACGGTAGAAATTATATGTCAGTAAGTGTGGGTAGCAGCAGCAAACATCGTAGTCAATCAAGTCGACCCATTAACTCCAACATAAATCAGTTTTGCTCGGTTTGATTTGTTGTTTTGCTTTACGAGGACAAATTAAATTCGCCTCCGTAAAACAGGACGAGTTAGTGCATTTAGGTAAACGTGTTGATTTATGGATGCCGAAACAGTTTATAAACAATGGGTGTTTTGTATGTAACAGTACCTGAAGAGGTTCGAACAATGCGATTCACTTAGTAATACCCCTGCATTTAATTGTTGTTGGAGACAATGGGCGATTGAGTGCAAGCATACGTCAATATCGCCACAACATAAATGGTATTGGAAGTGTCAATTTGTTGAATTTTTGCATTACATAAAAATATCCCGAATTAATTGTATTAAATTGCGCTCATAAGAATAATGAACACAGAAATTTGAAATGAAATAACCCCACTCGAAAGTATGATATTATTTCACAAAAATTTGTGGGGTAAAGGCGCGTTCTCACGATTGGTGAAGTTATTGCTGATTTCCAGATTCAGAAACTGAGAAAATTACATTTAAGTGAAGCATTTTCTCTGGATTCTTTCTTATGCATTTTCAAAACTATTCAGTCTATGATTAAAAAGACAGTCATAGCTATAATTATACAGGGTGAGTTTTTTTCGATGCAAACTATGGGGATCTCGGAAACTAGCAGAGCTAGAACAAAGGTTAAATGGGGAAAGAATTGCAGTTTTGAATGCTCAATCTAATGCCCCTTTTGAATTTTCAAAAAAGTTCATGGCTCACTAGATATTTTGAAAAGAGTGATTTTTTGCTATTTCATCAGATCTCTGTAGCTCCGTTATTTCTGATTATACAGAAAAACTGTAGAGACAAAAAGTGTAGATAATTTTGGGCTTAATAAGATCATCTTATCCAATTTTTATGTTGTTTGTGATTTTTGAGATATAACATAAACTTGTGTTCTTTTAAATGTAAATCATAGTTGGCTGTGGCCTTCTCAAATCGGCCATTTTTTGAGCTTTCCAAAAATATAATACTGGGCATAGTTATTATAATAAATAAAATTGCTATGGCTAATTTTCTGATTATTTTTTTTTAATTTTCACATAGTCAGCTATGGAATATTTTCATAATTCATAAAAACTTTCAAATAATAATAATTCTCACCCTCACAATACTCCAAACTAGGAGTATCCCAGAAGCAACCACATGCTTGTGCGGGGGAGGGGGGCAATTACTATTATTTTGTCTTCGTTGCCAAATAGGTATTTTATTTTTAGCTGGTAAAAAAAAGTAACGAAATAAAACAAAAATTATCATGATGGAGTTCCACCACATAATTATTTGCCCTAAGAAATTACCTAGATCAGCTCTATCCAAATAGTTGGATAGGGAGAAATAAACCTATTTCCTGCCCCGATCCCCCGATTTGTCTGTTTTGGATTTCTTTTTGTGGGGAACAGTACAGCATAAAGTATGAGACAATTGTTGAATTAGGAGCAGCTGTTTTAGAAGCAATTGCCAGAATTGACAGGCGCTCTCTAAGAAAGGCGACAAAAATTCAGTTTCAAAAAGATGCAATATTTGCTTAAATAGTAATGGTGGATTGTTTGAACACCTTTTTTGTTTTAAAAGGTGACCTTTTAAAATAATAATAATTTTAATTGGAGTTTTTTAATTTTTGTTTCATTTTGTTACCAGCTAAAAACGAAATATTAGAAAGTTTGAAGTATGTCTAATTACAAAATAGAACGTAATTATGAAAATATTCCATGGGTGACTATGTGAAATTTAAAAAAATCAGAAAATTAGCCATAGCTCTTTTATTTTTTATAATAACTATGCCATGCATTATATCTTTGGAAAGCCCAAAAAATGGCCGATTTTATAAGGCCACAGCCAACTATGATTTACATTTAAAAAAACACTAGTTTATGTCATATCTCAAAAGTCACAAACAACATAAATTATCGGATAAGATTATCTTATTAAGTCCAAAATTATCTATAATTTTTGTCTCTACAGTTTTTCTGTATACTCAGAAATGACAGACCTACAGAGATCTAATGAAATACCAAAAATCACTCTATTCAAAATATCTAGTGAGCCATGAACTTTTTTAAAAATCCAGAAGGGGCATTAGATGGAGCATTCAAAACTGAGATCCCCATAGTGGGCATCGAAAAAAACTCACCCTGTATAATTCTATAAATTTTAACATATTACCACAGAATTAATATCTTTGCAACGTTAGTCTGTGATATTACCCTCTGACCACTTTAAACTTTTTTTTTGCTTCTCCCCTACACTTTTATTATTAAATAATTTAAGCAGACTGAATTGTATCTACCTAGTTACATATTATATGTTCTAATTTTAAAGCTAGAATTTGTAACAATTTATACTAAAAGCTCCTTATAAATTGAATTTTTATGGATTTTCCTAATAATGGTAAAGGGGATCGTTTGTGTTTCATATGAATACAGGTTATAAAATGTAACTAGTGGAAACTCTTGCTAGGATGAGCTTATTTAGAGATCCATCCACGTTTAGTATTCTTATTATGAGCTTATTATGGATTTTTCACCATATCCTTTTATAAGATATTGTTATGGCGGTTGGTAGTTTTCATTTATTGAATAATCGGCGAACTCTATTCTCCTATTGGTAGACGTCACGTGCTGAACACATCTGCCGTTCGTGTGATTTGCTTACACTTACCGAAATAAGAAGGTCGTGTAAGTACAAATTTTGACAGTTTCATTATTTTCCTATACGACGTATACAACATTGTTCTGTAAATAAAATCGCCCATATAACGGTTTGAATTCTGCAAAAAAGTATTGCCTCACTTGCGATAGTGGGTCTGTATACTTTTTAAGCGGCATTTGACTCTGTTATAATTCCATTGTTTTTAAATTTCAACGCAGAATATTATACACTTCGCTGCTTGCTGCAATCCATTGAAACATTGTTTTTAATTTGTGTATATAAATGGGTGGGTTCTCTGTTTTATGTTTAATACACTGAATTTTTTTCCATTTGAACGCAAATTCAATTCCCATTTCAAAGGCAATCAGATTTAGGATATTTTGCTTCTTATGTTTATCACTTATTATCATTTTTAGTAGTTGAACAATGGTTATTGTAAAGATTATTTACTCACAATCTACACCATTCAAAGTACCTACAATATGAAATTGTAGGTAACAGGAAAAATGTAATACATTACTCAATGCTAAGGCTCTTATGTGCACTTGCGCATCTTGCAATGTAAATAAATATTTCTAAATCAGTTATTTCAGAAAATCACCAATTCAAATTTATCTGAACTTGGTAGAATGTATAAAGAAATTGCTGATAAGTCCAGAGACGACAAAGTACATAACGCAACAATCTGCTAGTTTCTATACTCTCTTAGCTAAAATACGTTCATTTTTAAACCGAACTGAATTTTCTTTTCAGCTAGAGAGAACTTCTTTGATTTTAACCCCTTACTAAAATTACAGCGTGAGAATTTCTACCACTCGACCGTTCGTTTAAGTTTCGTCTGCTACGTTTTTTGCTTCTCGCACAGTCAATTTCAGATAAAAAGCACACTGAACGCTTAGGACTCGCTACAAGCACAAGATAATTTAATGTAACCACTTCACGAGACGGTTTGTAAATAAAATATTATTCTTTAGAGCCACAGGTTGCTTTAATAATTTAGGATATCTGGAGTAGGCACGAAAGTTTAAATTCTTAATAACCTTTCAGTTATACAGCGTCTTTCAATGTATGCGAGATATTTATTTATGTACATAAGTTCAGTTAATTTTCATCAGATTACCAACAAAATGTGTTTCTGTCACATTATAGTACTTACTTAACTCAAGTATCTAGTATATTTTGTATATTTTTTATACCATATATATATTTTTAACTTTATTTTTTGTACTTCTTGTTTTTCTTTATTATATTTCATTTTAATGCAAACAAATAAAAATACATAACTTATATATTACCTAATGGTTGTGATATGTACCAACGTAGTAATGTACACGTGTCCCAGTTATATAGGTATATATCTGTAATGCCATAACGGAATACCGATTATGCGGTAAAGGTATGTATCGAATTCGTAATGGCATCTTCAGGATTATCTACCTAACCACCACCTCTCTACGCTATGCAATCCCCGAGCTATAGAAATTCGATAAAGATTCTATTGTTGATATCTACGTAAAGTGAATTGAAATAGAATATGGTTCTATTAAACGAGTTATATTTACAAATGATTATTTATTTCATTACTTCAGTCGTACGCAGTCACAGAAAATATAGCAAACACGCTTAGCAAATGTTATTAATAATTTTATATGCAGTAAAGTAGAAATGAAACTACCTAACAATAATTAATCAATTCCTGAGTCATTAATATTAGGACATAGTTGCAACTGATTGAGGCTAATATGCCTTATAGAAATGTTGTTTGTTTAAATGATACAGGGCGTTGAAGTTTGTTTTTTGAAATTGCATTTTGGCTACATCTTCCAACGTAATCGAGCTGCTGAACTGAAATTTGGCACTGCTATGTTTTTGGGTGTGGAGAATAAGCTGAAAATGTCAACTCCTACGTATCTCACAAAAGGCGCTACCAAAAGTTCATCATTTTAGTGCGTCTTTTCATTCAGCAACAAAGAGGTACTCTTGTTTCATAACGATGAAATCAACCGTTTGCGTTGAAATTGACAAAACGTGCCCCAAAATACCTGTTGACTTCAATATTCGAAAAATAAAATTTTCACTTATTGCTCTCAAACGTTACAGATCAACTGTATATGAACATGAAGAAAAAATGTCAAATGAATATTGGTCGAAACACATTTGTTTTCTTGAAATAACATTTTTTGGGACATTGACGCGTTTTTTCTCACTTTAAAGGGCAAAGTCGTTGTCTAATATTTGAAAGCAATATAGGTGAAAATTTTATTAGAAGAATATACTCAAAATGTCAGGAAAGTGCCTATATACCTACTTAACCTTTTAAAAAGAAATCAGAGCTCTTATCTCGGGAAGTCGGTGAAATATTTTGTCCAAATTTGGTATAAGTGATGATGTCGAATGCGTATCTAAAATCAAAACTTCTATAAAAGAAGTCGCTAATACATTTTTAAAAAATAGAACCCACTTTCAAGTCACAAAAAACTGATTATACTAAACATAATTATTAAAAAATATTGAATTGTCACACTGTATAATATTACAAATAAATTTCAAAATGTGAAGAAGCAAGTTTAATTTTAGTATACCTACTTATATTTATTATGACTTTCACGTAACTTGAAAGTAAGTTAGATTGATGCATTTGCATTCTCAGTAATGATATGTTTTACACCAGAATAATCTTATTTTAGCTTCAGGTATCTTGAAAAGGTAATTAAAAAAATATTGTTTAAAACAAAAATTTCCTATAAAATTATTGTATGTGATCTAATAAAATTTTCAATGAATTGCTGTGGAAGACGTAGATGAGCGATGAGGACAGTAACATTACCTGGGAATTCCGAATATAACAAGCGATTTTTTGAAAGTTAATGAAGGAATATTTACGTCGCGACTTAAAAATGTGGTATAGACTAGAGTTCCTAGAATGGGAGAGTTAGGATAATAATGTCACTTTTTAACAGAAAAAAATAATTTTTCAAAAGTCACATCAATTTTGTGGACGAAAAATAATTTGGGATAGATTCCATGAGCATAACAAACTTCTGACCACAGGACTCTATATGTATTAAAGTTGGTCAGTGATTCACGCGCTCAAATGACAGGTTATTTGAGAAGCTCCTCTTATTCATTTAATTACTATTTTTACTGTAAATAAATTGTACTTGTTGGCAAAATCCACAGTTTACAGTTTAATTATGAACAAGTGAAAATTGCAATGAAGGTCACAATTAAACTGTAAGTTTTGCCAACAAATAACGACTTAATAATAAAATTGAAGATCAAAACGCAAATTTGTTAAAAGTAATGTATTAAATTTATATATAATATAATCTAGAACACATCCAAACGATGTCTTCTAATGTAGATATCCTCTGCTCTAGTTACTGTTGTGTTTCAATAATTTTATTAGCTATTGAAGATTGCATGGTCTGCATAAATTACTAGTACTTTTGGATACAATTTAAAATACATAGTTTATTGGGGGTTGTGGTTGTGCACTAGAATTTGGAGTTTTTGCACTTTTCTCTAGTGTTTTCTGTAATAATAATTCTGCAGGACATTTTGTGATACTGGAGTCATAAGTTTTCTTATCGGGGGCAGCTAGACATACACTGTTTCAGTTTCCTATTAAAAAAAAAAACACTACGCCCATGAGTTCCCATGTTCCCAATTAATTTGACATAAATCATAACTTAAATATCAAAAAAACTATAATTTGACATACAGTTTCTTTGGATATCTAAAATTTTCACTGGGGAAAAAGATAGAAAATAATCTAGCTATATCTATAATAAAATGAATATTTAGTGTCCCCATTATAATTTTCAAAGAAATGGCTTGTGGCATATGGGCCAAATGCTTTGGTAATTGGCAACACCAAACTAGTTTCCAATATCTAATGGAAATTATGTATGGGTCCTTGGGAGGCAATGCGGTATTTACCATCCAACGCCATCTAGCTGGTACTGCCAAAACCAAAGCAATGTGAGTGTGTATATATCGACCGGTCGATCGACATATAAAAAGAACTCGGCAAAGCGGCGCGGCACGGTGGAAAAACCAGAAGAAGCATACACACGGGGGCCAAGAAATTCGTTTGATTAATCACCGAGTATCTTCTAATATATAGAAATCAACAAGGATCGAATCGTGAGTTTCAATCCTCGTGTGCTTACGTCTATAGCCAAACGATGATTAAACAAAATGAATATTTAGTGTCCCCATTATAATTTTAAAAGAAATGGCTTGTGGCATATGGGACAAAATGTTTTGGTAATTGGCAACACCAAACTAGTTTCCAATATCTAATGGAAATTATGTATGGGTCCTTCGGAGGTGTGCAGACCACGACAGGTACCTGTTTCGGGCTTGTTGGCCCTCGTCAGGCAGACGTAGCGCACTTCAACCGAAAGACCCAGATACGTTGGCTAAGTGGAATAGGAAATAGTATAGACCTATTATTTGACATCCTGTCTATGACCCTTGTCGCGAGATAGTATATTACATAGCGAGAGTTGTAAACAGCTTATTACGTATGAGTGGAAAAGTTGCGCACGAGCCGCGCAGCGGCGAGTGCTGTAATTCCACGAGTATGTAATAAGCTTACAACTCGAGTTTTGTATTATAATTTTTCTTCGACGAAAGAAAAACTATTATAATAGATAAACTAAACTTCTGATTATCTGACAGCAACAATTAGTATGTTGGTTAGTTGCTATGGTGACGCGGATGCCGCGCTAACAAGGCACCGTGATAATTGCGTTTTAATTAAGAACAGATACGTAATTTTTTTATTACGTATCAGTCATTACGTGTCAGTCATTACGTGTCAGTGTTCGTAACAATGGGCTTACTTATAACCTAATCCGTCACTTAATAGGTATGTTACTAGCATAGGAGTAGAAAAAGAAAATTTAAAGTTACAAGTTGCATTTTTCATCCTGCACTCATTTTTAAGATTGATACCACTTGATACCCCAGAATTGACGTTCGTGACCTTTTCTCATAAAAACCACGTAAATTCCGGGCAAAATTAAATTCGAACCGATAACATCTCTGGCCGAGTTAATTGTAGGCAAGCCCGCGGCCGACCTATTAGTCTCAATTATACGGCGGTAGTAAACGTTACCCCAACACCAAAACCTGATCAACGGCAAACTCGTAAATCAATTTGGCCCGAACCGAAATGTTTCCCGTAGCCCGAAGAAGAAACAGAAGCCACCGGAAAAACGGAACTATCGGGTATTGGTATTTCGGCGGAGCGGAATGTGGGAGTAAGGTATAGGGCGAAGGATGATTAGTTTTAAGAGGGGGCTTGCGTTGTTTCAACTAACACCCCATCATATTTATTGCGCAGGTTGGAGTTGTTATAACAAGTCAGCAGTTTTGGGATTAGGTTGTATCAATGTGGCTTTCTGGCAACATATTGTAAGTTTTATAATATATATCAGATGTCTTTTATTAGATTTAATAATCCCTGACGTCGTGAAATCTAATCTTATTCTAATACCTACACGAAAATAAATATATAATAAATTAAAAAAATAAATAAACTAGTGTAAATATTAATACTCTATTAGGACGATTACCTGCGATAACAGTAGTTACAATAATTTTACTACATTTTTTTTATAATAGTTCCTTTTTATGACTCATTTGGAATTTAGTTGCCGAGGCCTCTGACCGATTCAAATAAACTACATGAGTCATAAAAAGAACTTGAGTGCGGAGGTACATTATGTATTATATTTTTTTAATCGGAAAAAATGATTTATTATTCAAAAAATAGTCATAAGGGATCATCTGTCCATGAACGGACTGAGCGCGGCGTTGCTTGACTTTGACGATCGCTCTACCCAGGTCAAGTATGACGAGGCACGGCGCTTCCCAACGGAAACTCCAAACTGCTGCCTGTTGTGCGGCTTCCATGAAAAATAGATTAATATTCAAACTTACTAAAATATTTATATTGAAAGATTGCGTTGCTATAAGGTAACAATTTTGCAATGTGTACGAAAAGTTAAATGGGTCTTTATTGTACGGGTTTTGAATATTTGGTTACTTTTGACGGGCGAAGGCCTACCTATCGAAAAAATGGTACAATAATGGGCTACCTCAGTGCCGATTTCTGAGCTTTTAATGACGATTTTTGAGACACTTCACTACCGATTTCAAGAAACATATATTACCTATATTTCGTTTTATATATTAAAGTTTGATATTACACATTTACTTATGTATTTTTCTATACCATTTAATAACGTATATTAATATTTTACTTTAACAGTTATTTAACCAACAAGTGTATTAATAAGACCTATTAATGATCGAGATATTTTAAAGTGTGACGGTACTCGCCCAGACTAATTAGGCCAATTACTTTCTATATACCTCTTCATAGCCAAAAATGTTGTGCTTACAAAATTCTAAGTTATAGTTATTTTCATTTAATTGGGCATTTGATTCAGTTACTAAAACAAGAATATAATTTACTTGTAGCTGTTTGTCTATTGTTACCTGATGTGATTGATGCTGTAGTACTATTGTTCTTAAGCAGATAATAATAATAATAATAATAATAATACTACTACTTGCGACAGCCCGAACCGTCAGGAAATTCATGGGGAATGCAGGATCATCCAACAACATCAATGTCACCTAAGGCCCGATAACATGGCAAGGGTCTCGTCCGAGCCAGATCCTTTTGGTATCCGGGATACCCGGGATCTGAGTGAATGTTCCCCGTAGAGGGAGTGCGAATGCCTTTTGGCTAAGTCGAGATAATAATATACAATGGGAAATGGAGAACGTCCAGACGATTCCAATCATCATGTCAACAACTGGTGTTATACCAAAAAGTTTGCTGAGAAACATCAAGGAGCTGAATCTAACTGATAGTCTTTACAGGTCCATGCAGAAAGCGGTACTACTTGCGACAGCCCGAACCGTCAGGAAATTCATGGGGAATGCAGGATCGTATAACAACATCAATGTCACCTAAGGCCCGATAACATGGCAAGGGTCTCGTCCGAGCCAGATCCTTTTGGTATCCGGGATGCCCGGGATCTGAGTGAATGTTCCCCGTAGAGGGAGTGCGAATGCCTTTTGGCTAAGTCGAGATAATAATATAAATAAAATTGTAGAGGAGTTCTCCAGGGACATCGGAATGCTGTTTGGACTGGACAAGTGCCGCACCCTTAATATCATCCGGGGAAAGCTCGAACAAAGCGCACACGAGATGCAGGACGGCCAGGAGATCGAAGCAATGAGCATGGGAGATACATACAAGTATCTCGGGATGAAACAAGCTCAAAGGATAGACCATCGAACAATGAAGACCGATTTAACGAATGAATTCATCAAGAGAGTAAGACAAGTAGTGCGAACTGATCTTAACAGCAGGAATTTGTTTAAGGCCCTGAACACGTATGCGTGCTCTGTACTCAGCTATTCGTTCGGAATAGTGAATTGGACCAACACGGACATCAACAACCTGCAACGAAAAGTTAGGACACTACTGACAAAAGCTCATAAACATCATCCCCGTAGCGCCGTAGAAAGAACAACTCTGCCACGACAACTAGGAGGAAGAGGATTGACAGATCTCAGCAAGCAATTGGACCAACAAATATTAAATCTGCGTAATTATTTCTACAGGCAGGCCAACAGCTCCACACTACATAGGGCTATATGCGGAGCAGACGTCTCAACACCGCTACGTCTGGCGGAACACGAGCATCAAAATCACCACCGAACCGACAACGATAAACTACAGAGGTGGTTGGGGAAGCCGCTGCACGGGAGGCATCCTAATGAGGTTAACCAGGAACATGTCGACAAATTAGCGTCGAACTATTGGCTGGCCTCGGGACGAATGTTCCCCGAGACGGAAGGCTTCCTACTGGCCATACAAGATCAGGTTATACCAACTCGCAACTACCTAAAATTCATTGTAGGAGATGCATCGGTAGTGGATGACAGATGCAGATACGGGTGCCCAACTTCAGAAACAATCCAGCACATAACAGGAGGATGTCAGATGTTTGCATCAAAGGAATATAAGGAACGACACGATTCGGTTGCCAAGATCTTGCACCAGGAACTGGCGGAAAAACTTCTGCTTGTGCAGGCAGAGAGGATCCCATATTACAGCTACACACCGGAGCCTGTTCTTGAAAACAGCAACTACAAGATGTACTGGGATCGTACAGTTCTGACAGACCAACGAGTTGCCCATAACAGACCGGACCTTATAATAGTTGATAAAATTTCTAGGAAGACAACTCTGATTGATGTGGCCATCCCGAACAACAACAACCTGCGTGTGAAGCAAGTCGAGAAGATCGCGAAGTACAGAGACTTAGAAGAACGAATTAGAAGGCAATGGGAAATGGACGACGTTCAGACGATTCCAATCATCGTGTCAACAACTGGTGTCATACCAAAAAGTTTGCTGAGAAACATCAAAGAGCTGGGTCTAACTGATAATCTTTACAGGTCCATGCAGAAAGCGGTACTACTTGCGACAGCCCGAACCGTCAGGAAATTCATGGGGAGTGCAGGAACGTCTAACAACATTAATGTCACCTAAGGCCCGATAACATGGCAAGGGTCTCGTCCGAGCCAGATCCTTATGGTATCCGGGATACCCGGGATCTGAGTGAATGTTCCCCAGAGAGGGAGTGCGAATGCCTTTTGGCTAAGTCGATATAATAATAATAACAGTGTTTTATTCAACAACAAATATGCAACAAACAAAGTTTTTACAAAATATAGATAGGTATGCACAACATTGTGAATAAAACAAAAACAATCACTGAAGCTTCATAGAAGCTTATACGTGATATAACATAAATCACACATCCTGGCGCAGCAAGCGCGAGTCCACCAGCACAACATTTTTGATTAAAGGTTAATTTTACATTTTTTGTACAGGGTCAGTTTTTCTTGATGATCAGTATGGGGATCTCGGAAACAAGCGCAGATAGAAGGAAGGTTAAAAACGATTTATTCCAATCCATCTAACTTCGTTGTTTCCGATTTTAGATAAAAAGTGTAAATACAAAAGTTGGACGGAATTGTGTCCCCAATGCCTGCGGTTGTCATGTCCTACTTTCCGTGACAGCTGCCATTTTAGTATGACACAAACTTGTGTTTTTTTTTAAATGGAAACCATAGTTGGCCATGGTCTCAAAAAATCAGGCATTTTTAGAGCTTTCCAAAGATATAATACTCGATATGGTTATTCGAAAAAAATTACGGAAATAACCTATTTTTAACGGAGATAGACGAAAACTGATACGGTGCCTGAGGCATATTTTGTATTACAAACTTAATGACGATAACTGCAAATCGATATCTGTCACCGTTCATGAGTTACAGGGCATTTTTCGAAAATGTACATTTTCGAAAAATAATAGGCCATAACTTTTTCCGGTTGAAAATTTTTTGATTCTGTAAAAACACTTCTAAAGCACTTTTTTACATATACAGTGTGTCCACGGATTGAGTGCACGTGGGGTGTAAATGACCAAAAATTTTCGAGTTGAAATTTGACCTTTTGGGGATCAGCTCTGCTTGGTTTGAAACTAATTTGTGACGTAATTTTAGCTTCGAAAAATCACGTATGCCTTGGGAATTTTGAAAAAACTAATTTTCCACATCAGTAAAGTGCCCTTTCTGTAGGTTTTACGATAAAATGTTATTAAGGAAACATGTTCAGAATGAAGAACTGAGTAGGTTTGCGAAATTTCGAAAGTCTATGCCTACTTTGATTTTTTGGCATTTTTTCCCACTTTTCTTTAGAAAAGTGCACTTTGTGTAGCTTTCCCATTAAAATGTTATTAAGGAAACTTGTTCAGAATGAAAAACTGAGTAGGTTTGCGAAACTTCGAAAGTCTAGGCCTACTTTGATTTTTTTCTGCTAAAAAATTAAAATGCACAAAAATCAAAGTAGACTTAGGCTTTTGAATTTTTTCACACCTATCCAGTTTTTCTTTGTGAACAAGTTTTCTCAATAACATTTTAATGTGAAAGCTACACAAAGTGCACTTTTCTAAAGAAAAGTGGGAAAAAATGCCAAAAATTCAAAGTAGGCCTAGACTTTCGAAATTTCGCAAACCTACTCAGTTCTTCATTCTGAACATGTTTCCTTAATAACATTTTATCGTAAAACCTACAGAAAGGGCACTTTACTGATGTGGAAAATTAGTTTTTTCAAAATTCCCAAGGCATACGTGATTTTTCGAAACTAAAATTACGTCACAAATTAGTTTCAAACCAAGCAGAGCTGATCCCCGAAAGGTCAAATTTCACCTCGAAAATTTTTTGTCATTTACACCCCACGTGCACTCAATCCGTGGACACACTGTAGAATCCTATGCTGCTACTAAATTTTTTTCAAGTTAATGGTTTAAGAGTTATCTACTGATGAAAAAAATAGTTTTTAAATGAAACACCCTGTATATTTTTGCATTTTTTTTAAGAGATTCACTTTTAAATACCAAAAATTTAAGAATCGATAGTACATGAAAAAATAATGTGAGTTTCCTATATAAACTTAGTTCGTTTGGGCCTGAGTTTTCAAGATACAGGGTGGTCAAGTTTTGAAAAAAAGACGGATTTAATTTTTTTTTCGACGTAAATATTAGAGATATCAAAACTGAATTTAGTACACTAGATATGCGAATATAGGGCTATAAAAGTACAAAATATCACGTTTTAAAATTTACCAGTGCAAAAAATGTCTCGTGGTATTTTTTCGTAAGTAGATCAGGTCATTTCGGCGTAATTGTAATAATGTTTGTGATTTATTACACTATTGAGGCAAAATGGTAAAAATAATTAATTCAAATAAAATATTTTTAATTAAAGCAAAGCTAGATCTAGATCTACCGCTAAATATTAGGGCGATTTGAATCCTCTTGATTATTTTGTATGGGGATATTTAAAAGAAAAAAAATTAAAGTACGGTATCCGACACCAGGAATGAACTAAGGCTCAAAATTGAAGACAATGTGGAAACTCTTAAAACATACCGAGCTACCATACGTTCTGCGGTAGCTAATCTGTTATATCGATGCCAAAAATGTTTAGAAATGAGGGGAAGGCACTTCGAACACGTATTATAATTATAAAAATTGTTAACTTAATGTAGTTTTGCATTAATTAAAAATGCTTGATTTGAATTAATTACTTTTAGCAGTTTGCTCCTTTGTGTAATAAACAGTACAGTTACGCCGAAACGACCAAATTTACGAACAAATGCCAAGATATATTTATTGCTATATTCATGTATCTTGTGTAGTAAATTTAGTTTTGAATATCTCTAATATTTACGAAGAAAAAAAATTAAAAACATTTTTTTTCAAAATTTGATCACCCTCTATCTTGTAAACTAAGGCCCAAACGAACTAAGTTTATATAGGAAACTCGCATTATTTTTTATTTTCATATTTTATCGATGCTTACATTTTCGGTATTTAAAAGTGAATCACCCTGTATAACACTTAAGTAGTTATCAATTACGCTTTTATGAATTTTACACTGAAAAAAGAGGTCCAAGTGCACATTGTACTTGACACTATTTTAATTACAACAGGTAAGGTTTTATTTACTGCCATATGGTGATGCGTGCTGTTAATAAAAGCTTTTACTTGGAACGTAGTTTCATATGTCAGTAACGGATTGACTTGCTATAAATAAAAATATCCTAAAAAACTATGTAGCATTAATAGCAAATAATAGAAATATTAACTGTTGGTGTCGTTATATTTGTGCAGAACAGTGCGAAAAAAATAGTAACAAGCTAATAAATACAAATATGGCATTAAGTTGTCACTATTAATAAGTCACTTACTCTAAATGCTAGAGTACTTGCGAAGAAATCCGACTTAGGCCGAAGGTTGTCGAAAGGCGCAGACGTACCCGCGCAGGGGACGCGTCGTCACAGTCATACTGTTAATACTGTAACAAACTTTGACAAGTGGTAGAACTACCAATTTTTTTTTTAAGTTTCTATATAAACATACTTCTTAAAATGCTTTCCAAGAAAGATAAAGAGCGTTGAATTGTTCGCAGCAAAAAAACTACACATATGTGACCCTATACTTTCATTATTAGGTATATCAGAAATACTATTTATAATAACTTTATTTTTGCCAATCATTCAACACCCTATCTCTTTCTTGGAAAGCATTTTAGGGGTATGTTTAGGAACTTTTTAAATTTATGGTTAGTTATACCACCATGTCAAAGTTTCTTACAGAATTTCAATACCCTGTTTCAAGTAATGCATTTAATTGTAACAACTAATACTGTGAGAATTGTCACAAGTGGTATAGTTAATCATAGCAGTTAAACCCACCTTTTGTCATAAAAGTTTCCATTGATAGAGGAAAACAAAATTCATATTAATATAAAAAACCTGAACACTTGGTACAAGTTACTATCATTTGTTATGATTAACTGGTTCAATAGACCCAACAACTGTCATCAATAAAATGGCACTTACAGGAATCAGAAGGTAGTGCTTTTGTTAAATACTGGGCACATTTACTATAAATAACTGGTGTACTACTGGAAATTACACTTTGGTATTTGGGCCAACTACCACAATTTAGCAAGAAAATTTACTTATTACAAGTGTTCGGTTCCAAGTTACTCATTTTACTAAGAACAAATACATGGTTCATTTCTCCTCTATTTAGCTTGCCATTTTAATTGTGGCATTTAAAATTGTAATTGCCAGAAGTAAACTTTTTTCTCCGTGTAGGACCCTAAAACATAACTCCCATAAGGATTCCATATATAGTCACGCATAGATGGTAGACAAATTGGAGGATCACGTGACTTATTTTTTTACCTTTACCATCTCGATTTGGCGGGCGTGCGTATATTTTAGCTTCATACATATGTTATACTAAAATAGAAAGCTTATGTCGAAAATGAGTAAGTTAGTTAATACTTATTTATTAACGACACAGAAATAAATAAAAAATCTAGTTTGCTTCAAAAAGTTGACTGATGCAGGATGCATTTAATATTGGCAAAGCCTACTATATTAGAAAACGTGTTTGCATTTGGCAAGGGCTATTTCCGAACATCCTACGTAGAAAATTAGTCTGTTTTCACTTAATTGTACCTGATGTTTGATTTCAAATATCCTTGAACGAGTTGGCCGGCTCAAAGGAAAGTCCATACCTATCTCCCTTCCGCCTGCATTATTGAGATTCCCGGGGGGGAGGGCAGTTGCATCCCTCCCCGGTCGCCCACCACGTTTCGTAATTGTTTTTCGTGTTTGTCTGATCTGGCGGTCCCCCGGGGAGCTCGAGTGGAAGGGCTGCATCCACGCCTCGCCTCGCTGGGAGTTGTTTTGGCCCAAAATTTACTTTAAAAATAAATAGATTTCGTGGGGATTTCTAAACGGTAGGGGGGAAGTGAAGGAAGGTGGATGTAGAGAATACATCGAATTGATAAGTACAATGGAAGTCGCACAGGTACCACTTTCATTGTTGTTTGGGGCAGCCAACTCTAGAGAGAGATAGGATTCAAATGGCAATAAGTAAGACAAGGACGCCTAATGAACGTGTCAGCTGATTCAGGCAAAGGAGGTATATAGGGATGTTGCATATTAATGAGCGAATTTAATGGGCATGTTCCGTAATTCTCTTTATTGTATGATCTGTATTCCGAAATTCGGGGCTTGTTTGTATGAATGAGAATTTTTCTATATAACCACAATTATGTAAATATTGCACAGAAAAAAGTAGTGAATTGATTAAAAAAAATCACCTACATGGCAATTTCATGTACCTTTAAGTAAATTGAGACAAAATACAAATTCCAAAATAAAAGTTTATTTTAAAATAAAGGTGACAAAATATCTAGGATAAGGTATAGATTTTCAACTTTAATTACTTATCTTAATTGATTTATTAATTTTAAAATTCAATTTAATAGGAAAAGCATGTAAGGCAGGTAGCTTTTACATATTTTTTTATATATTTTATATGTTTAGGCATCTAACAAAAAGAATTACAAATAATTACCTTATTAAAGGGACCAGAACCTCAAGATTAATTTCATCTTTGACTTCGAAGAGCTAGGCTCATTAGCACAATATTTGCCAGTTTTTCCCTTGATAGTTTCTATCATGACTTGGAAAATAAAAAAACTGTAGTAATTACATACTTTTTAAGTTTGCGCTGCCCAAAATTCTCTATGAAATTGCTCTCAATAAATTGTTGACTACAAATGCAAGTAAATACTTGTAGACAGTACAAAATTTTTCCTTTTTATTGCTGCAATCCACTTGTCTCTAATATCACCTTATCTCTTGGAAAACTGCAAAGTTATTAGCAAAGATTTTTAAGACTTACGAATGAAAAGAAACCCCACTATTCTTATTCTTTCCGCCCCGTTTGGTACATCCAAATACACAACAGGAGTTGACTCTCTTTTTTGTAATTTACAACTTAAACAGAAAGAATATGGCCACATAGCTAAATTAAATTTTCTCTCCGATCTAAAAATATAATATTAAACCAAACACCAACTAAGAAAACTCAACGCCGTTTCATACGAAACTGCCACCACGACAGGAACTCAAATCAAATATAAATAATACAATAATTACTCCTATTCGTATTGAAACTTGGGACAGAAGGAAAATTAAAATGACGTTTGACAACGGAACTCGTTTGAAGCGAAGCACAGGACAGAAAAATAGAAAGTTAGGACAAACACCTCTTTTGTGTTATGTGGTTTTTGCCGGAATCAGCTGATTTATTTACTATTTCACTTACTCAAGTTTGGCTGCCAGTTTCTCTCTCTACACTCCTTCCATCTACTTGTCATTTCAATGAGAGAATATCGTTGGTACAGGAACAATACGAATGGTAGCGACACACAGACCAGCTTGTGAATGTTAAGAAAGTGTGTCGCACATTTCATCTGAACAACCCTGTAACTAGTGTATTTATACAGGGTGAGTCAGAATGTATAGCAAATACTTAAAAGGGCTGTTCGGCAGGTGGTTTTAAGAGGGGCCTTTCATATAAAATTTTTCGATTTGGGCTTTCCTTGCCCCTTGTCTACAGGGTGACCCAAAAGTATTTTTTTATTTATATCTCAATAACGGCGCTACTTAAAAAATTTGAAATTTAGCATGTGTTATCTACTTACTGAAAGACGCCTTAGGGTAGTTTATTCATTTACACAGTGCCCTAAAAAAGGGTGAAAACTAACAACCCCTCTTAAATTTTTTGCTCACCTTTATTGAGGTTATCTTTTTGGTCTTGCAGGTCCATCATTTCAGTGTATCTTTTCATTTTGCAATAAAAGTGTACTCTTGTTTCATAATGATAAAATCAACCGTTTGCGTTGAAATTGGAAAAACGTGCCCCAAAACACCTGTTAACTTCAACATTCGAAACATAAAATTTTTACCTACCGCTTTCAAACGTTACAGATCGACTGTACATGCAAAATAAGGAAAAAAATACCAATTGAACATTGGTCAAAATAGCATTATTTTTCTTGAAATAGGGTGTTCAAATTTTGTTAAATTCAATCCTTTCCATTTTGAAAGCTAATAAGTTTTGGAATATTGTTCATAAGAATTTTTTCTCAGTTTAAATAGTACAGTCGATGTGTAACGTTTGAAAGCGGTAGCTAAAAATTTTATGTTTCGAATGTTGAAGTTAACAGGTGTTTTAGGGAACATTCTGCCAATTTCAACGCAAACGGTTGATTGTATCGTTATGAAACAAGAGTACACTTTTGTTGCAAAATGAAAAGATTCACCTGCAAGACCAAAAAGATAACTTCAAAAAAGTTTGAGCAAAAAAATTAATAGGGGTTGTTAGTTTTCAACATTTTTAGGGCACTGAGTAACTGAATAAACTACCTTAAGCTAAAAGGTTAAAGTTTTAGGGCATCTTCCAAAGGTAGCTTGTTAAATATTTACCTGTGAAACGAAATCCCGAGCTCTTGCTTTTCACTTCTGCTTTTGCAACCAAACGCCATCGTAAGATTATATTTTCCCCAAATTAACTCACAACGTACTCGCTTTGTTTGACATATATAAAATGGCCGCCCTTCAAAAACGACGTAACAAAATCTATATATAGATACTCGGCAGGGTAGGCCAACGTTTACTCCATAAGTTGGGCTCAAAATACGGGCAGAAAAAAGTTTGCTTTATACTTTAAATAAAGTAAATCTCTCCAATAAACTTATCTATTCAAGGCTATGCTTCTGAAGTCTAAAACATTTAGGGAGGAGAATATTTATGTTATGCTCTGCTAACTTTCGACTTGCACTGAATTCTGAATTCCAAATTATGTATTTCCTTCCAAATTAACCATATTATTATTATTGTGAAAATCATAAGAGATATTATGAGTATTAGGTTGGTACTTTTAAATCCCTTATTAATTTCAACATTAATAATTAACAAAATTAAACGGGCTATGTATAGATTCATGTGCTGTCAGCTGTTATCTCTTTATTAGTGTAATTATTATGAAAGCACGCATAGATATTTTCGAAATAAATAAACAGCAAACAAATCTACCACAGATAAAGTAAAAAATATAATCGTGTTTTCGCCTGCTTAGGGTACTTAAATATAATTTTAGCACGGTTATGCCATTTGGGACATTATAATTACAGAAAAAGATAAGATAAGCAATTATCCAGTTAGAATTCGCTTCAGTTACTACACAAATGCACCGTGGAGAGAATCACACTTATTCTTATTAAAAATGAGCTTACCCAATGCCTGCTGATGTTAGGAATATTCAAAACAACACTGTATTTTAAAGACAATCCAATTTGGGTGAATTAATCTGTAGGGCAAAGGCAACAAATGCCGACCAAACAAATTCACATATTGTAATTTAATGCGTCAACAGAAAAATATTTATCAAAGAGAATCATAATGACACGAAATTACTCTTTATTTGTGTTCATATACTTAGATATGCTGTATAGAGTTAATGAAAATGTGCTATCATTAGCAGGTATTGAAAGGCTATCAGGTATAAAACTAATCAATTCAGAGCATTGCATAATAATTTCAAGATATCTTCTATTTACCTAGCCGGATTTCCATTATATACTTTAAATAAAGCCGAACTAAATAGTATATAGGGGGGTTAAATTTTAAGAGACTAAATTGTAACAGGTAATAACACTAGATATTCAAAAAATAACCGCACTTACTCGTATAAACCGTATCTTTGGAAATCCTTATAAAAAGTTACAGGGTGTTAAAGTTTTAAGAAATATGTGGACTTTATTGAATATTTGCCAAACTATATATATATATATATATATATATATATATATATACAGTGTGTCCACGGATTGATGTCGGAATAGGTGTAAATGACAAAAAAATTTCGAGTTCAAATTTGACCATTTGGGGTTCAGCCCTGCTTGGATAGAAACTAATTTGTGCCATATTAGTAGTTTCGAAAAATCAAGTAGGCCTTGACAGGAACGATTTATTTATTTTCTGTGTAGGTTAAGTGCCTTTTCTGAACAAGATATCGAAAAATGTTATTAGAAAAAGTTGCTTAGAATTCAAAATTATGTCCCTGTGCAGATTTTCAAAATAATTGGCCTACTTTCATTTTAATCCATTTCATTTAGGTAGTTGAACTTTTATATTGCCGAACACACATTTTCAGTCAAGTTGGCATGTTTTTATTATTTTTTTTAAACTGTTCAGTGCAGTTTGGTAGTTATATCCTGTGGGTTTTAGCGTATTAATAAAAAACTGCCAGAAATGGATTAAAATCAAAGTAGGCCAATTATTTTGAAAATCTGCACAGGGACATAATTTATATATATATATATATATATATATATATCTATGTGTCATGGTTTCAAGGCAAATTTTGCTTTTTCCTATTATTTCAGGGTATTTCTAAAAAAATAACTAAAAAAATGGCTCCATAATTCAAACGCAAAGAATTCTTTAAATAAAATAACTTTTTCCAATAATGCCAGTTAACTGCAATATCAGCTCAGAGGTATGACAAATGTCATGTCGGGCCATTCCTTTGATTACTCTAAATGGAATATAGACATTCTCGTATAAAATATAGTTTAAATTGTTAAAAATGCTAACTCAATTTATTGGTTTCAAGACAAACTAACCACAATATGTAGGTCCATGATAATATTAGCCTAACGTAAAGTTTATCTCAAAATATTTCTTGACCTCTATCTGATACACATGAACTTGACATTGATATTGTAGTTTTGTAGTTGTTTATCTAGTATTTACTTGTTTATGAAATTAATTAATTGTAGCATATTTTGCAGGACTGCTCTAAAGAGAAAAACATATTATCTTTGAAAAAATTATGCAATCGATCTCTATCGTTTATTCTAACAATTAATGCCACCTGGCACTTTAGATTCATATTGCCGCTACAGGGTAAACGAACTTTAAAAGCATTATAAATCGAATAATTTGTTTAGGACATTATATTAATTAACCAGTAATTTTATCAGTTTTCAAGGTCAAGACCCATCACAGCCACTAGGGCATGTAATCTTATGTTGAGTTCGTTCGAGATTACGAAAATGGGTACCGTGTTTCAGCATTTTAATTTTTAAGAACATAAAAGTGATGTAACATTTTTATCAATCCAGTGCATATAACCTTGTTTCTAAAATTTTTTTGCTGATAAAAATAACTTTTCTCATAAATTTACAAAGCGGTAGGTACGTACCTTAGTTTTCAGGGTATGTTACACTGTATGTTATATTCGTTTGAATATAAAATAAGACAAATTCAACTTTTCCATAAAGCAGACAAAAGTATATAATAATAGATAAACGCCACGAATACATATTTCTCACAGAAAACTGAGATTTTTAGGGACAAAGACATAAATTAGTTCCGACTGTCTCCGTTCTCTAGTAGTATCATTCAACAGCCTTAATGTTAATTAATGGATATTTTTCCACTATTTCCTTGCAGAATAAATTTTAAACGTGATGTATAGCCATGGATTTCATTTTTGCAGTTTCGCCCTTCAGCGAAATGCTGACACACACATAAAGCGTGAAGGTCCACATTGGCAGAATTGTATTTAATCTAATTTAATTCGCAAAAACGTCTAAAAGGGTTTTGTGCAATTCCAAACAAATTTATCATGGACAAAAAATTCAGTAGGTACCTAAATCACAGTAATATATTTCTATAAATTATTGCGTGAACAACGCTCAAAATGTACATCTAGGTATATAATTTGGAAGAAACAATGTAATTGTGTGAATTAATAAACTTTTTGCCAATATTGCCAAAGGCAACCTAGTCGAGATTTCCATTTTTTTACAAATACAGGTACTTGAATTTGTAAAAAAAAACTTGTTTTTGCAAAAGGCTTTTGTTTTGAGTATACCCAAGTAGGTAGGTACCTAATCAATCAAAGTACGCGTTGCGTTGAGTGAAGGATTATTCTTTCCTTCAACATTATACTTTTAATACAAATATTTTTTTAATGAAAATATCTACAATCTACACCTTTATTCCAATGACGCTAAGCTAGCATAGAAAAACTAAGAGGGAAGGGTAGTGGGTTTAAAACGATATTATGTTTCAAAAAGTAAAGTAGTACAAAATCGTTTCCATTGTTTAGTTTATGGATTGTAAATCTAGCGATATTTTTTCCATTCCTATACACGAGGACCGCTATAAAAATGCAACAATCAAGCACAAATCGCAAAATCCAGTTGACTGGCGTTTCCGCTGAATTCTTTTCGTCTCCGTCCAAAACAATATTCGAAATAGTAAAGTTGTTGTCGTTCCACCTTTACGCCCAACGTAAAATAAATAGGTACGACCCTATAAATGCTATTCCGAGTTTTTACGGGTATAGCCCAATCTGACAAGCTGTTGGGCTTTTAGGTGCAAGTTTAAAATTAAACGCACTTAAAATGTACGGAAGTAACAGTTTTGTGGCCAATCTTGCGTCCATTGGCATTACAGGCAACACAGCTTCGGGGCTTCAAGCAGTTTTAAACCACGGGTTGAAGTTAGTAGCAGTGATAGGCTTTCAACGTGTTTAAATTGCCATATATATGGCGTCATGCATTTGAATACCCTGAATGAAATTTTATAGGCACGCTCCTTTGAAGAACAAAATGTGTTCGACAAACTACTACTATACAGTGTGGTCATTTAAGTGTGCAACGACGTTGACTGATATATTATTAAAGACTGCTCACGGCTGTCACGTCTGACACAGAATTGCAGAATGCATTGTTAGCCATCAGACCCATCTGTTTTCCAGGACACGAAGCTATAGCCGTGAGAAGTCTTTATAAATACGTCAGTCAAGTATGTCAGTCAACGATTATGTATTTATTTCCTTCATATACCTACATATGTATATTATTTCTTTAACAAAATAGCGTCCCGATTTTTATTAAAAGTCCCGATTTTTTAACAGCTTTTTGATTGGTATGCTCGATTTTAGGATTTTCCAATCTGGCAACCCTATGTGCAACATATGGTTTTTTCATTAATGGCACAACGAAAATACAAATATTCCCGAAAGCTGGGGCATGTTCGATAATAGAAAATAGATATTATCTATTAGGCGCACTTAGAATGGTTGCAAATCACACAGCATACAGGGTATGTGAAAAAATATAAAAATTGTACAAGAGTAAAGTACCCTTATTTCAGAAAATTCAGCAAAATATTAATAGGAAAGGGAAATTAAAAGTTATGACTATATACCAAAATATGGCCTCTTAGGAGAAAAAATATATTTTTTCGAAAAACATTAATAATTTCCTAACACAAATTGTATTAATATTCACCCTAAACAATTTCATAAATCAATCATAATTATATAAATTTCGCATAACTTTGTTCAAATTCAAGCATATTTGTAAAATTAACTTAGATTTTTAATTTTTTTAGGGAATCACAATCTTCATGTTTGTTGCAACGATATTAAACAAAACTTTAAAATTTCGCAAAAAATATTCTGAACAATATAAAACATTAGTAATGATAATGTGTATATTAAAAAACTCTCATTTAAGGTGTAAAATTTTTATATTAAATGTTTATTAAGAAACTGTGGAAATTAATTGACGAAAACATTTTTTTCTTAGGAGGCTATGTTTCGGTGTTTAGGCACAGCTTTTATGCTGTATGCTGTTTAACTTGCAACTATTCTAAGTGCACCTAATATAATCATATTAGGTGCACTTAGAATTCAGTAATCACTGAACATGCATCAACTTTCGGCAATGTCTGTAGTTTGATTGTGCAATTAATAAAAAAAGTCCCATATGTTGCACACTTAAATGACCACACTGTATATGTGGAAGGTTATAGTTTTCTTTGACGGTGCAAGTGTAAACTACATGCAGATTAATCAAGCCTTCAGGGCCATTCCCAGGGGTCATTAAGTTTCATAGAGCGACACTGTGCATATGAACCAGGCCTAGAGACTTCCTAAGTGGCGTTGAATAGTTTTGGTTAGTTCCTATTTGCATATATACTCTGGACGAAGGCAAGCCAGAAGCACAGACGTATGAAGGAATACTTATATGTATTGTACTAGTAAGTCAACAATCAGGGATGCGGAAATTAAAATTAGAAGTGTTAAAATTAATTTCATATTTTTACACGTTACTTAGGCTATTCAAAAAACCAAATTCCCTTCGAAAAACCAAATGCACCCCAAATGCTACGTTATACAATGAATGAATGAAGCAGGGATTTCGAAAACCCGAGAATATAGAGGCTGTTCCAGCGATATATTAATAGATGTCTCAGGCTATAATCACAGACCTATACAGGGTGTTCCAGCGGAAACGTAACAGGCTCTGTAACGGCCAGGAAATTTTTTTCTTGGAAAAACGCAAAAATAGGCCAATTTTGTTTGGCAGGGGGACATCTTTTGACATAAAATTGATAGATCTATCTGCAACCCCCTGAGCAGGGGTTGAACCCCTTCAAAAAATTTAAATGGGAAGGGGGTTCATGTCGCACATTATTGCCTGGTATTGTTAAACAATTAAGCCGAAAGTGGTGGTCGGGGGCTGTAAGTTATAGAAAGCATGTTCAGCAATATTATTTTGACGAAAATTTGATAAACGGGAGGAAATTGAAACTTTATTGTAATAAATGCTCAAAATGTTGCCCATTCACTTCCATGCAATAATAAAAATTTTCCCTGCACTTATGCCTCTGAAACTATAGAAAGTTTTATTGCAATTAACTTTATCCCTGACAAAATCAGTTGACGAAAAAAAATGTTTCCGACTTATTTTGCAAAAGTGCTTTTTTCCCCACGCGTCACTTCTGCCAATTAATTTTTGGTCTAGTGAGGATAAAAGGTTTCACCATTTCGAACGGCATAACTGACGCAGTAAACCAAGTGATTTTTTGTGTGATCTGCCAAACCCTTAATTCAACCCTTTTTCCACACGCTACACTTATGCCTTTGGGTTTTCGAGGTCGGAATAGTATAAGAAATCATACGGTGAACATGACATAAGTGAGAATTAGTACCTTTTTTTCTGTTTTGAAAAATCGAATTTTCCATATAGGTATTTTCCCCGGGGGCCAAACTTAAAATTACTATTTTCCGACTCAGCATCGATTTACCTTTCAACCCTCTCCAAGGCACTGTCACTGTCTGACGGTCTATAAAATGATAAAGACAGGGAACATATATATTATTATATTAAAAATCGAATTCTAAAAACTGTTCTCAAATCGATGACAAATCATATCAACTTTTGGAGATAAGTTAGAAAGAATATATTAGGTATTTTCTTTTTGTTAGAATAAAGAAAGCGTATGTGAATTTTACAGATTTGTATTTTTTAATGCAGTAGACTTACCTCTTGGTAGGTATGTTAGTTGCAATAAACTCAATACCATCCTCGATTTATATCATTTGACATCAAGCGAAAACCAACGAAACATCACTGCTTATAATAAGCTCTGGCTCTTTCCCAGTGGTTAATGACTAAATGGAATAGGCACCACAATATCGACAATAAATATTTTTGTTTGCTTCTGATAAAGTTTAATTCATGATTAAGTGGCACAACTTTTTTACGTTAATAGTATTTTTATGTGTTATTTTTGTTGTACCTCATTGTCTGAATTTTTTAAATCTCTAAAGGATTAGGTATTTCTGTGCAATAATTATTGTTTTCGCGGCGCGAAAAATTACTTTACACTAATTTCCAATCAAAACATCGAATTATTGCTGCAACAGCAAGCATTTTTTCTGGATCTAACAAACAAAATAATCTTCCCTATTTTCGTACCCAATTATCATTATTGTTCTATATGAATCACAGCGAGCCCACCAATCAGCATCTTATCAGCGTTACACAACGCGTCGACAAACAACTCAACTTTCCACCGCATGCAGGGGCATGTGTTTTTCTTCCAATCCACCTATCAGCGTTAGAACCACCCGACCTATCACCCCGCAACAGCAAAATATTTTTCTATTCCCCAGAGATAACGAGACGAAATTGTTTTTTTCTGTCGCTGCCCTCTCACCTCACTATCACGGCGCAACGTTTTCAATCCGCCTCATTCTCGTATAAAAAGTGTAGCCGCCCCGGTCTCCCCACATTCGACCTGCGCCAGTCACAATGAAAGTCTTCGTCCTCCTCGCCTTGGCAGCCGCCGCCTGCGCCGCACCGCCTGCCAACCTCGGCGGCGCCGGCATCCCCAAGTCCATCAGCTTCAACCCGGACGGTTCCATCGTCATTTCCGTGGACAACGGCGCCAAGCAGGTGGTCATCCGCAAGAGGGTAGGTCTCGACGGCGAACCCGAAGTGGACGTGTCCGTGTCCGGACCCTTCATCAACCCCCAGTGGTGGCAGCTGTCCGACTCGCCCACCCCCAAGGAGAACAGCGTCTACACCGGGTACGAGGACGTCGACTACCTGAGGGAGAAGAGGGCGCCAGCCAGCAAGACCACCAAGACCAAGTCGCAGACCGACGTCCTGAACGGCATCCTCAAGGATTTCACCGGTCCAGTCGACGAGCCGACCTACCAGAAGTTGCTCGCCAAGCTGAACAAATCTGTGATGAAGGGGGAACTGAGCCCGTCCATCTACCAGATCTTCCAAGGGCTGGACCAACCCGCCGACACCGCCGCCACCGCACAAACGGCCGAACCGTCGCTCTGGTCTCAATACCTGAGCGGGCAGGGACTCAACCTTGCCGGCCAACCGGTTGCTGGACAGACCGCGCCTGGGCAAGGTCTCGCTGCTTCCCCGAACGTCTCTACCATCCCATGGGCCGTGACCAAGAGTGCCTTCGTCGATTTCTTGAGGTGGGTTACTCGCATTGCAATCCTTGCGCCACATAACATTAATCTTTCTTCTAGGCAGCAAATTGCTCAACAGCAACTGCAACAACTAGTTCAGCAGGTTCTCCAGGAAGTGCAGAAGGCCCAGCAGGCGCAACTCGCCGCTCAGCAGGCTTGGTCATACCCGGCGACCGGTCCATACGCTCCATCTGGTGACTACCTCAACAGCTACCCAGTGAACACCGTGAGTCCGGTTCAGAGGCCACCAATATTCCAAGGTGTCGGTGTTGTACCTCAACAGAGACCCGCAGGTAATTTATTGTGATGAAATTATATATATTTTTGTTTCGTTCTGTGAGAGGATAGGAAAAATAGGAATATGTTGTTTGTTTCAGGATTCCCCTACCCAGGAGTCTATGCCCCAAACTACCCAGTTGGACAATACTAAGGAAGATGGATCAAGGCATGTGATCAGTACTGAAAATTGTATTATATAAGTATAAATAATAAATTGATGGTTGTTAACTAGTTAAAACGACTCGTTTAATTTTGTTTGTTCTTGCTACCTAAAGTCTTTAAACAAAAAAATAATCGATATTAAATTACGTGTCAAAACTCAAGAAAACACCACCACCTCCACGATATGAAATGGATAATTTAAAAAATATACAAAAATTATAAAAAAATATGGGAAAATTATTAGGTATTAGTATCCTAAAAAAATGAAAGAATAAAAAAAATTAAATATAAAAAAATAGTATACCACGTTTTAACGTTTTTCAAATCAAATCCCAATTTAAAAAAGCGAGACACCGTTATATTCGCAATGACAAGAGTATTAAAATGATGTATCGCAAGTGAGGTACTTCTTTAGGTACTAAAAAGTTCTCCGTTTAAACTAAAATTGACTGGTCTCGGCAAATTTTGATTTTTTTGCGCTTTCCAAGTTACAAGTTTTCAAATGAACACAGTGTATAGAATTATTGCTAAGTGTTTAAATGAAAAATTCTACGCGGGAGTTCACACTTAAGAAGAAACACACGGTATATAGAAAACGACTAACATTAATTTTTCAAAGGGCTTGAATATTAAATAAGTATCTTAAAAGTAAAATGGCTTTACTCTAATTCCGACATTCATCATACCCCATTCCTTGCCAGAAACAGCGTTATTTGGGAAAAGAATATAAATACCAACTTTTCTGAAAAAAAAAAAAGGAATCACCGGGTAATTCTAATAAAGAACCTGGCGAAGGGTGTTGTAAATTTATTCAGATAGGGGTGGCCAACACAGCAGCCAAGCCACCTACCAAAAAATGAAACAATAGGCACTGAGAAATGCCTGTGTGGTCTCAAAAGCCACGTTATTAATTCAAATGACTTACGTTAAAAATAAGTTGCTTTGATAACGCAAGATGCTGCGTAACCCTGTTGCATTTAAACTTGAAGATTATACCTAGTAATTAGATTACAGATTTGTTTTTATGTTTCTTATGTAATATGACTATATTGCATGATAATACAAAAGTCGCTGTGGTACATACAATGTGTCCCGGATAAGAATGAACAGCATGGGGATCTTGCAAACGGTGAGAGATAGAACAACAGTTAAATGGGGAAAAAGTTGCGGAATTTTAAGGTCAATAAAATGGTACAAACAGATTTCTAATATCTTTTTTCGTTTTTGAGTTATTTTGAAAAAATTAAATTTTGCGTTTTTTTCTCCGAAGTTGTTATCACAGATACTAAAAAAGAAAAGCACTTTCTTATTACACTTTTTAACATTTTTAAATATTTCGTTTTTAACAAACCATCTTCAACTTTATTTTGTTAAATACGGACCTGGATGTTTTTTGCATATTTTGAAATCGCTTTTCATTGCAAATACCATGATGTATGACACGAAATATTTCTAAAATGTTTTGAGACAATTATACTAAAAATTTCTTTTTTTCCAGTATTTTTTTTCTATTGCGGCCCTGTATTTAATAATAAGAAGTCTAAATATTAATCAGTGTTATCAACAATTCAACTTACAACTTATCTACCAATCGGAGAGCCAAAAAAGGACGGCAAAGACTAATAACGGTCACATACGATAATAAAAAAATAAATAAAAATCATCCTCCTAGAAGGCTTTGAAACAACGAAACCAACCCCTTGTCATTTGTCATAACTCCCACCTCCCACTGTATCATTTAGTTAATAATTTTCATTATTAGAAATGAAGGGTGCTTTTTTAAATAACGACAAATTTAACATGTTAACATGTTATATCTTCTGTTACAGAAACAGTGCATAGGGCGAACCAATGTATTGTTGCAATTAATAAATGGCAAAAGTTATTGGTTTCATTGGTTTAAAGCTTTCATCTCAGAATTAGAAAAAGCGAAGAATTTACTCCAAAACACAATGCGACACTGTTTGCTGTATAACAACAGAGGAAAATGATAACCAGACAGGGCCGTATTTAAAAATATTAAGTAAGGTTTCAAGTAAAAATAAACTGTAAGTTAAATTGTTGACAATACTGATTAATATTTAGACTTCTTATTATTAAATACAGGGCCGCAATAGAAAGAACTGAATGGAAAAAAGGAATTTTCAGTATAATTTTCACAAAACATTTAAAAACTATTTCGTGTCATACATCATGGTATTGGCAATGAAAAGTGCTTTCAAAATCTGAAAAAAAATCCAGGTCCGTTTTAAAAAAAATAAAGTTGAAGATGGTTTCTCAAAAACGAAATATTGTAGAACAAATCTAAAAACGCCATCCTAAATCCCGTTAAAAGGTGCCATAAGAAAGTGTTTTTCTTTTTTCCCTATCTGTTATAACAACTTCCGAAAAAAATGAAATCGAAAGAGCAAAATTTAACTTTTTTCAAAATAACTCAAAAAAGAAAAAACATATTAGAAATCTGTTTGTGCCATTTTATTGACCTTCAAATTGCGCAACTTTTTCCCATTTAACCGTTGTTCTATCTCTCACCGTTTGCAAGATCCCCATGCTGTTCATTCTTATCCGGGACGCATTGTATAAGCATAAAACGATACTAGGTATGATAAGTTAAAATTTCCTGTAAAAATAACCCCCCATAAGGTAATATGTCAAAAATATTAGTTTCTGTAACAAAAGTAGATATCCATGTAAATGGAAGGTTTTTCCAAAAAAGCATTTAACAGAAAAAATGCTGTTTCTATTATGTAAAAGATGTAGAACATTATACAAAGAAAATATCAAAGACGACACAGTCTTCTTTCCAGCGCGTTTCTATATTTTATATTTCTCCAGGCAAATGAGGGCTAACATAAATTTGAATTTCTTCGACTTTGTTTCTCCGAATATCTTACGTTTTGAGGCTACGCAACCAATATACGCGGATCCCTTTATCGCGATCGACACATTTAATTTGGTAACTCCGGGGGATTTTTTCCCCAATATTCAAATGAGAAAATTGCTAACCCAAGGCACTGAAAAACCTTCCGACATCGATGTCCTTTGGTTTTTGAGTAAAGGTATAAAACGCAAGGAATACGTTGTTAAAAATAAAACGATGGATCCTGCTTCTACAGAATCATCGATTACAAAGAGTTTTTGTTTATGCATAGAAATTAACTTTTTATTATACTTCTTTGAAACCACCTTATTTTCATCTGTTTTAGCAATAATGAAAGATGGTTTTTTTCGGGCTAGCGCACGGAAACAGTGCATGGAAAAACTTTCCGTGCGCTGAATAAAAATACTGAATATATGGCTTTAAAATAGAAATATACAGCAAAGTAAACTAAATTTAAGAAACTCTATATTATGCCCTCTGATATTTAACATATACCTAGTTTGTATTTTAATTCGTAAGTGTTTCAATATTTAGATACATTTCTGTAATATTTTTTACGTTTTATTCACCTTATCTGACAATAACTAATTTACAACAAAGCACCTTTGAAATAATTTGAGAGTAACCATGGAAACGCATCATACATACCAAACACTATATTGTCTGCATTGTTTATTTTTTGTCAATTAAATTTATTATAATATGCCGATAAAGTGTTTTAAGTTTCCGTTTTCAAAGAAGTACGTCCAGAAATAGATTTTTCCGTGCTTGCATGACTTCCCGTGTTCGGCTGCACCTCACACGGGAACTTGTCACGCGCGCACGGAAAAATCTTTATTTCCAGACTCGTAATGCAATATACTATTTCGGAAATCTAAGTAAAAATCTAAAGGAAACGAGCAAGTTTTTGAACTGAAATGTTTCTATATGCAGAAAGTTCTGACATAACAACTTGTCCCATCCAGATGAACGCTTGTTAGAAATTGGACATAAGCATAAAATATTAAAACCGGCTTTCCCTGTTTTTGTGAAACCGGAAACTTCAGCTGACAAGTAACGGTGTTTGTTTTAAAATCCTTATTCTAATGAAGCGAGATGTCTAGGACAATAGGCTGCCCCAGTCTGAAAACGCGACATTCATTAAGATTTTCACAAAATGCGGGTCGCAGAGTCGCGGAACATTATAATTCTCATAAGTCCATGGCAAACTTAAATCGTGGGAGGAATATAACGTCAAAGAAAATGTGTATGTCTTGGGAAACTGGGAGCAACTTTGGATTGCCGTTTGTTCGGACATTAAGCATAATTTTATGTACTCGCAGAGTTAAGTAAGTTATACAACAGTAAATTAGGCGTTTTTTCCAGATTTGTATAGTCCAAAGCACGAAAGAAAACGTTTTTAAAGAATGCGGGCAGCGTTGCGAGATTTCCTATACGAGTAGTCGTTATTTATTGGCGAATACAAGTTTTATCATATTGAAGCCGAATTTCTGAACTCTGTTATACCGAAAAAATAAAGCTTGCATCACGGGACCACTTACCCATTTTTGTTTATCATTCATTTTTAACGCGGTGTGATAAAACACCTATTATATTTTTTTCAACATCGTCGCGTCTACCATCGCCTTTGAAATACGGCAACACAGCACTTCTGCGAATGAGTCGGCTGACAAAACCAGTTAGCCAACGCGTTTTGTGCCTGTTTCTATAGTACGTAAAGTTAACTGCGTATTTGGGCTACCATACAGACCTCATTTTTAGGCCGCTGGCAAGTTTTTTCCGCCGGCTCAGAGAGCTCAGTGGCGTTTCGTATGTTCGGGAGTTAACGTGTGCAAAATGAGTAAACAGGGAAGAACGTTGCATTCTCAAGCACGAGAAATAATTGCCAATGTTATAAGGGTTTGCCTTCCTCCATAGTCTAAGGCATCACCGTTAAGAATAATATTAACAATAAACTAAATAACAATTATATGAAAATTAAGTCAGTGAGTTATACAAAATTGAGCTACGCCCCTGAACTGTGACTAATTCTATAATATTTGCGAGTTCTCCCCCTTACGTCGCACGCATTCTGCCGTAAGGAGGACTATATAACTGGGTTTTCCAGTTTATTTGTAGAATACAGAGAATATTTCTACAATTTTTAAAAAAATTAACTTTTGTAAAATTTTTATAAACCCACTTTTTTATGAAAAAGAAAAATTCCTTAAAATTCGTTTATGCAAACGTTTTGTAGTTTCCATAGTTCTCTCCAAAACTGGCTTTATTTCAACATTTTGTGAAGTATCTAATAATACCCGCCACAACATTCACAACAAGAAAAATAGTTATTTATGTACCAAGGCACTTTTCATGACTCTGGCCGAGCAAATAAACCACATGAGTAAAAAGAACTGCAGTGCCGAGGTATATATTATATTTTTTTGAAATCCAAAAAAATGTTTTATTAGGCAAAAAAATAGTCATAAGGGATCACCCGTCCATGAACCGACTGCGCGCGGCGTGGCTTGACTTTGACGATCGCTCTACCTAGGTCAAGTATGGCGAGGCACGGCGCTTCCCAACAGAAACTCCAAAATGCTGCCTGTTGAGTAGCCTTCATGAAAAATAGATTGATATTCAAACCTACTAAAATATTTATACTGAAAGATTGCGCTGATATAGGCAACAATTTCCCAATGTATACGAAAAGTTAAATGGGCATTTGGTCACTTTTGACGGGCGATGGCTCCGCGTCTGACGTTTGATGTTGATGTCAAGGCCTACTTATTGAAAAAATCGTACAATAATGAGATATTTCAGTGCCGATTTCTGAGCTTTTAATGACGATTTTGCGACACTTCAATGCCGATTTCAAAAAAATATATTTTTTACCTTCCACTTTTATTTAAATGGACACTGACACTAACACAGAAAAACTAAAATAGAGAAGAGGGACATTTGCAAGTGGATAGTGGTTTAAAACATTTAATAATGAAAATGCATGAATATAAGACAGTAAAAATGCAGTAAAATTGATTTTATGTAAGTTTAATTTGAAGGAATTTGCATAAGATGTATGAAAGGGGAACATTTTCTAAATTTTGAGACGCAAAACCATTTTGCGAAAAAATCATAAATTTTAATATTTGACATATACAGATAATGATGTAATTTTTTAAGCAGAAACAACTAACAAATTTTAATTTAACTGTCTTGCAATTCAAACATTTTGCAATAGGTGCTTGTAACAAAGTAATTTCGTTTTGTCGTAAAAGTATACTTAGGTAATTAAAACTGATATAATAATAATTATAGTATTTGGTTTCTCTAAACTATGCTGACAAAAAATAAAATGGAAAACAGTACCTAAGTACACTCTATTCAATCAAAATGCAAGTTGGGAATAAACATTTACACGATGGAAACACGTGAACAATTTTGAGGACTAATACGGGACAGGGGCGCATTAAGGACGATCTCTATGAATTTTATAATATAAAATAACTTTAAAAACAAACTTTTATGGCACACCTAGTACCTAGTCATTCACTTACCTGCAAATTTCTACTATTGACACAAATCGTAGCTCCAACAATTAATAAACAGCGAAAGAATTATATCGAGTCGCTGAAGTCGCCCGCCGGGAAAAACTTCATTGCCAACTAGCCAATAGCAAGCCGATCACGTGCTAGCCATGCAACAACTTTTGTTTATCTTTCACTTGCGTTTAGTTTGAATAGAGATAGGAATGTTGCAATGCGGTTTTATTTAAATGGCGTTTTTAATTATGCATTCTTTAACCCTTTTTAATAATTTATATCAAAGAACTAAAGGCGTCATGGTGGATTCGTGGAACTCTGAAAAGTAGATAGGTATTACCATATATTACCTATTTTGTTTTATAAATGAGAAACGGACATCTAATTATTGTATTATTTCTGTATTTCTTAAAATATACGGCTAGATATCGGTTGTTGCGTGTCTACAAATTATGAGTAAACAGTTTTATTTTCAAACAACGCAGCTATCTGTTATTTAATATTTAAATAGAAAATGTATTTACGCACTGAAAACATATTTCGTATATTTTTTAAGAAAATTGTTTGTTGGTATACGTTATTGTTCCTTCCAAAAGTTTGTGTGGATATAGATATCTTATCAAGTAAATAAGTTTATATAACATGATAATATTATGTCTCTACCAATTTTTCGTTATCGAAATTGAGTTTTACAGAACGTTTATATTTTTAGTTTTGTTAATATGTTTAATTATAAATAATATTCCCGAGTTTGTTGGAATAAAAGTTGTTATGGAACTTTGCTCTATATGAGCCGGTGCAATTTCTGTAAGAGTTAGTTTCTTTAATAACTTACTTGATCCCCGATGATTTTTCACGGACGGTCGTCGGTCTCCTCTAAATAGCGTGATGTTTTTATTAAAAATCCAAGTGGCTCGTGTGGAAAAGACGATTATCTAGTGATCCATGTAATAGGTGGAAATTGGTTCACTGACACTGACAAGTGCGGCACATTCTCACGACTAGACTCAAAGGACTAAAAGTTAACAGCCCAAACCTTAGAATGGGGTAGTTGCACTTAGTTAAAATCAAAGTGGAAATCTCTTTTTTAGAACAAAAAAAAAACATTTTTATTTCCTATAATTCAAGTTTCAATCGAATATAGTTTGCAACAAAGCCGTTGTTGCATTTTAAAACATAATTTTTCAACATTGAAGATTGACGTCATCATGATGACGGTAACTGGTAACTAGGAATTTTCGTATAGTTGCACCTTCAGGTTGGTAGCGACGCGTCATCAGCGCATGCGTCTGTCCTCTAATAATAATAGCTTTGTTCGCGGACCAGTTCGGAACAGTTCTGAACCAGTAACTATCAATGTGATTGGCTTAAAAAAAAAAATCGAAAATTCGAATTAATCAATCACAGCGACAGTTACTAGCTGGTTCCAAACTGCTCCGCGAACAAAGTTAATATGTGAGTCTGTCAGTGATTTTTGTAGTTGTCAGTTTGTATTTTTCAAGGTGACAACGCAATTTTTTGATGGTGATTTTTATCATTTATTGTGTTTAAAAATTAAAATAGTAGGTGGATATTTAGAGGCAAAATCCGATAATTTACCATTTATAGATGCTTTTATGCATATTACTATACAAAATAAATTCATATTTTCCTGTTACCTCTGAAGAGAAAGATAAATAGGTAATAAAATGCTGGCTTACGTTTTTAAATAGTATAACTGGCTTAACCGCAAATAAATAAGTAAGTATGAAGCCAAAATATTTTCCATGAAGAAAGTTATTCAGGCATAATTTCACAAAAAACTCCATGAAACCCCGAAAATCACATGATAAACGCCGAAACCGATTGACACGAGAAGACAAAATTTATAGTTTAGAACCAGATAACCCAGGGTTGTTGACAATCCCACCAACATTTTGAACTAAAAATCACTAGCTTGCGCGCCACTTTCAAATAGCCGCTTGATGACGTCACGTAAATAGAAAATAGTTATTTATGTACCAAGGCACTGAAGTTCAACTTTTTATGACTCATGTGGAGTTTAGTTGCTGAGGCCTCTGGCCGAGGCAAATAAACCACATGAGTCATAAAAAGAACTTCAGTGCCGAGGTACATATTATATTTTTCTTGAAATCGGAAAAAAAAAATGTTTTATTAGGCAAGAAAATATAATAAGGGATCACCCGTCCACGAACCGACTACGCGCGGCGTTGCTTGACTCTACCGATCTCTCTACCTAGCACAAGCATAATGATGTATGGCACCTTCTGACAGAAAAACCAAACTGCTGCTTCTTGTGCAGCTTACACAACAAATCTATTGTTTTTCAAATTTACTAAAATATGTATACTGAAGGATTGCGCTTCTATAGGAAACAATTTCGCAATGTGTACGAAAAGTTAAATGAGCCTTTATCGGCCGGGTTTTGAATATTTGGTCACTTTTGACGGGCGATTTCTCCGCGTCTGACGTTTGATGTTTACATCTCGCCAAGGCCTACTTATTGAAAAAATCGTACAATAATGGGCTACATTATTGTACGATTTCTGTGCTTTTAATGACGATTTTGGGACATTTTAATGCCGATTTCAAGAAAACATTATTTTTTAGCTTAAATAAACTCGAAATGAAAAAAACAAAAATACGTGTCAAGTATTTTTGTTCCTAGTTTTCATTTTCATTGTCATTAAAAAGAGTGCAACTTCCCCATTTGCAACAATAATAAAGTATGTTTTTTTTGTTTAAATCGGCACCGGACCTAAAAATCGCCATTAAAAGCTCTGAAATCGACACTTAAGTACATATATCATTATTGTACGATTTCTTCTATAACAATAAAGGAACATTTACATTTTTAAACTTCTGCAGAATTGTTAACCTACAACAACGTAATATGTGTAGTTCGGTCTGTTTGATCAACGATAATATTCTGTATGCAATCGAGATTGGCCTCAGCGGAGCCAGTGATTTATTGTCTCGACATAATAAAACTTAAATCAATTTGGACTAAAAATAAAATAATTTAATAATATAAAAAACGGACTCAAAAGTATACAATAATTTTTCCTAGACCCTTAAAAGTTCGAAAAACGTGGGGCGCATGCAGTAGATAATGCTAAGAAGTGTATGGCTGTCATTACCATTATACTTTTATAGTGCTTTCTACGTGGCACATTAAAATATTCTTTTTTTATTTAAATTTCATTATTTTCAGCTCTTTAGTCAAATTTGCAATCGATTCTAAACATCTTGATCAGATTACGACAGAGTTGCAGACATGTTGCAAATTTCAGACTTATTTCAGTTTCTTTTCATCTGATCATATTTGAAATAGAAAATTCTTATACAGGGTGAGTTTTTTAGATGCCCACTATGGGGATCTCGGAAACTAGCAGAGCTAGAACAAAGGATAAATGGGGAAATAATTGCAGTTTTGAATGCTCAATCTAATGCCCCTTTTGAATTTTTAAAAAAGTTCATGGCTCGCACTAGATATTTTGAAAATAGTGATTTTTTTGCTATTTCATCAGATCTCTGTAGCTCCGTTATTTCTGATTATGCATAAAAACTGTAGATAATTTTGGGCTTAATAAGATAATCTAATCCATTTTTTATGTTGTTTGTGATTTTTGAGATATGACATAAACTTGTGTTTTTTTAAATGTAAATCATAGTTGGCTGTGGCCTTATCAAATCGGCCATTTTTTGAGCTTTCCAAAGATATAATACTCGGCATAGGTATTACAAAAAATAAAAGAGCTATGGCTAATTTTCTGTTTTTTTTTTAATTTTTACATAGTCAGCCATGGAATATTTTCATAACTACGTTCTATTTTATAATAAGACATACTACAAACTTTCAAATATTTTATTTTTAGCTGGTAACAAAATGTAACAAAATAAAATAAAAATTATCATGATGGAGCTCCACCACATAATTATTTGCCCGTAAGAAATTACCTAGATCAGCTCTATCCAAATAGTTGGATAGGGAGAAATAGACCTATTTCCTGGCAGCCCCCATCCCCCTGTTTTGGATTTCTTTTTGTGGGGAACAGTATAAAATAAAATATGAGACAATTGTTGAATTAAGAGCAGCTGTTTTAGAAGCAATTGCCCGTACCTATTGACAGGCGCTCTCTAAGAAAGGCGGTAAATTCAGTTTTAAAAAGATGCAATATTTGCATAAATAATAATGGTGGATTGTTTGAACACCTTTTAAAATAATAATAATTTGAATTTGAGTTTTTTAATTTTTGTTTTATTTTGTTACATTTTGTTGTCAGCTAAAAACAAAATATTAGAAAGTGAGAAGTACCTATGTCTAATTATAAAATAGAACGTAATTATGAAAATATTCCATGGATGACTACGTGAAAAATAAAAAAAAAAAACAGAAAATTAGCCATAGGTCTTTTATTTTTTATAATAACTATGCCGAGTATTATATCTTTGGAAAGCTCGATTTTATAAGGCCACAGCCAACTATGATTTACATTGAAAAAAACAAAAGTTTATGTCATATCTCAATCACAAACAACATAAAAAATTGGATTAAATTATCTTATTAAGCCCAAAATTATCTACCATTTTTGTCTCTACAGTTTTTCTGTCTAATCAGAAATAACGGAGATACAGAGATCTGATGAAATCGCAAAAAGTCACGCTTTTCAAAATATCTAGTGAGCATGATTTTTTTAAAAATCCAAAAGGGCATTAGATTGAGCATTCAAAACTGCATCTTTCCCCATTTAACCTCTGTTCTCTGCTAGAAAAAGTGTAATTCTTAGTTTTAAAGTGCCTGAATAAATAGTTTATAATAGACTTCGAACAGCAAACATGCAAATATGCTAAATTCATTACGTCATACTCTACGCCTTTAATTAAATAGAGAACAGCTCTCAAATCATAAACACAACACACAACGCGTAAACACACTACAAACACGAACTATTTTTACTTGTCCTGTTCAGGAATAGATCGCCGTTTCCGCTATATCGTTAACGCGATGTTTTTTACGGTATTGCGAGCATCTTCTGGACTAATTCAATCCCCATTTTAATTGCAAAATCCCCGAAAATATGTCACCGAGATTGAGCGCGAGATTACAACTCTGAACAATGCTCTTGGAAAAAAGTTCGTTAAAATAGACGTCGCGGGACATCGGAAAGCCATAATATGCGCGAAGCACTGCGGTTAATAAGTTAGAGGAGTGGTTCAAAGTTAGAGGCTAGATTATTTCGACATACCCACTTCCCACATAGAGATGGAAAGAATATCATATAATATGGCATTATTTGAATCACTATAAATGCTAGATAGGAAGTATATGTTTTTAAATTTTTTCAAATCATAATTTTGTCAGAAAATATTCTCAAAAAAATCTGATTTTCAAATTTTCACAAATTACAACTACTTGGACTCCGCTATATTTAAAATTTATGTTGGTGGTAATGTTCCACCTACTACTCATATTTTATGTAAATCGTAGGTTCTTATCTATGTTAAAATAGAAGAGAAGGAGAAAAATTTGAAACTGGGAAATTTTTTAATAGATATGTAAGTACCTGAAAGGTCATTTCCCAAAAGTCATCTGGCAGTTTTGGTGAGAAGATATCCATCCGTTATTTTTCTGTGTGGTAACAAAGGAAAAAGTGAATATATAGGTATTATTCTAATTCGTGGTATATGAATCTAGGGTTCGATCTACACTCTATTCAAACTAAATGCAAGTGGCGCGCAAACATTTACACGATGGAAGCACGTGAACAATTCTGAGGGCTAATACGAGGCAGGGCCGCATTAAGGACGATCTCTATGAGTTTTATATTATAAAATATTAAAATAATATGCCCCAGTATTAAGAACTTTAAAAACACTTTTATGGCACACCTAGTCATTCACTTACCTGCAAATTTCTCCTATTAACACAAATCGTAGCTCTAACAATTAATAAACAGCGAAATAATTATATCGGAAAAAATAAAGGTTTACTTGCAACTCAATACACCTCTGTAAGAAACGCAGACTCGCTGCACTCGACCGCCGGGTCAGATTTTATTGCCGGCTAGCCAATAGCAAGCCGATCACGTGAGTATCACGCTCTAGCCACGCAACAACTTGTGTTTATATGTTTCACTTGAGTTAGTTTGAATAGAGTTTAGGGTACTGTGAAGTGAAAAAGAAATGACGCTCAAAGTATAAAGTAATGTCCAGTTAGGCTTGTAAAAGGATTTTATTGCTATGTAAAATACTAACGCCATATTAGGTATTAAAAAAACAAAAAGTAAATAGATTTGTGAAATATAACATTTGATCGTTCTAAATTTAAATTAAATTTTATTTGTTTCAATTAAATACACTTTTTAATAAATATATTTTTTTCGGATGTGTCAAATATTGACGAACCTATGATCGAAAAGAAAGTATTTTATCACTACGTCGTGTTCTTAATCCCGATATTTTAACATTACTTTAAACTAACCAAATATTTGCTGATCTTATCTCCGAAGGTGTGAACCGTACTGCATTCTTCAGGAATCTTCATTTCTGTTCATTTTTGTTGTATTTCTTTTATTAAAACTATATAATTTGGCCTGATGATACAAGCACATTGTGTTCAATAGCAGGCGCACCACCGCATTAGATAATTATTATGAAAAATAATACCTTATATTGAGATAATTCAGAAGATAATTCACTTATCTTTTATGTAGTTACGCGAAATCACAGGTGTTTGGGGTCAACAATGTTGCTAAAAATTTACCTATTTTGGTTGCTTTATAATTATAGTCTTTTACAGATAGTTTTAAAGATAGTTTTATTAAACATTTAAAACATTTTGAAATAAATTAGGTGGGTCATTGACCAAATAATGACCTTATTATGGACAAGCCGTGCCTGTTCAATAGTGTTCTCTGTTTCATGGCAGACTAGAAGTTCATAGGTAACTAAAATTTACTTAATAATCAGTATCATCACAGAATAAATAGCGCTATATCATTCTGTAGTATCATTTCTAATTATAATTTTCTCATTTTTTAAATAAGTAGGTTCATTCGAATACAAATTTTGTGTTTTTTGTAATGTTTGTAATATCGAATTCATAATGACTAATGACCGATTTATTTTTGATATCATAGCATATTTTTAGGGGCGTTCACACGAAAAACCAGACACATTGTAATGTATGTGTGTAAAATGTCAATTGTTTAGTTTAAAGATAATAGCAAGAAAAAAGTGCAACTGCAGTAAAACCCGCATATTAATTCTTTCTGGTACGTCTATTCCTTCCAAGGTCATTGTTCGGGGATGCAATATCTCGCCAACAATTCCTGTGACACACTTATTCCGCAATTGAAACTGTTGCAGATTGAATTAGTTCGGATGAAGCTCGCAACACCGGACGAAAAGGCGCGCGAACGTTGTTAAAACAGGAAGCGGAAGCCGCGCTCCGTTTCTGGGATAACGGGCTATATATAGAGGTGGCAATATTAATTTTCGTTTGTAGTGTGTTTACGGTACAATCGGGAGCTGTTCTTGATTTAATTAATGGTCTAGGGTGTAACCTTGACGTAGAAAATTTACTGTTTGCATGCACACTAATTTAAAACAATATTAAGATACAAGTTAATTTTATTTTGATATACAGGGTGAGTCGTTTTTTTTTGTAGTAGGACTTATAAACTGGCCTCTCAATCTCCACAAGAGTAAGATCGTTTTGGAAAAGTAGGTACAGTAAATAATAAAATAAAGCTTTTGTGTTCACTAAGTAACTTCAGAATGACTAGGAAACCAGCTTATCCGACGTAAATTGACCCATAGAATCTATGGGGTCTCATTTATTAGCCTTCATAAACAATTTATTCATGGAAGATTTTGAACAAAATGAGTTGATTTGTTCGCCAACCTAATAGTGGAGATATGTAGATAACATATTTATTACATGGGAATATAGGGTAGATGATTAAAATTCATTATCAAATTTTATTTTATTTAACTCACAAGAACCTTCTATTACAAAACAATAGTCAATTGATGTTATTTACTAAAATCAGACCAACAAATACTAATAGAAATCGTCATTTTAATTCCAATCATCATATTAGTGCTAAAAATGGAGTAATTAAAAGTTTGTATGACACGATTTGTTCTAATAACACAAAATTTGATGAGGAAATTAAACATATCACTCTTTTAATAACTTTCGGGGGCAGGTCCCAACCAATTCTAAAAGAGGAACTAGGAAATATAAGGGAAAATAAAAGGATCGTCATTTATAAATAAATTTCTATATAAGTTATATACTAATATAGTAATATTTTTCAGTTCGAAAATGCGGAAATTCAATTCATAAAATGTTGATAACTAGGTAATAAAACCAAGGGCCTGATTCCAGTATTGCGCTATGTATTAGATATAGTAAGGGCAGAATGTAAAAGTGAAGTCGGCCATAAAATCAAGAGAGATGGGCTATGATTTTCCTACCTGCTCTCCCTTATGTTTTGGAGCGAGTGGTTCGGCTTAAAGAACTCCAAGACCAAGTTTTTCTTGCTCTGTCCTTGTCTGATACATTATGTTAATAAAGATAATATATTCAAATGGGAGTTCGCCTATAAAACAGGGCTGTAATTAAATATTTGGTTTATTTTGGTGATAGACTTCCTGTAATAACAATGCAGCGTGAAGTATTCAGTGCCCAAAGTAGAAAATGAATACTAAATGTAAATATTTCCAAGAAAAAAAAGAGAACACACGTGAAAATTTATCGGTACTTCAATGTGCATCGGAGGCGTCACAGATTAGTACAAGGACCATTTATCGAATTAGGCAAGAAGGCATTAAACATATTAAAATGGTACACACTAAAAGTAAAGCAGCCCCGAAAACTAAAGATTTGACAGAATCGGATAAAGGAGAAATAAGAAGTTTGATTTATGACATGACAACTAACAAGTAACACTTAACTATGGAAAAAATATGCGAAGAACTGGAAAAAAGGGAGTTTTGAGTTGCAGCAAATCAACGTTAAGTGATTCATATTCGGATGATAGTATTTTATATTCTGACTAAAATTCATAACGAATTAAATGTATATTATTATTATTTATTTATTATGTATTTACTGACTTCTGTCTATGTAAATTTTATTTTATGTTGATATTTAATTTGTAACTAAAAATATAAATATATATTTTTTCCCTAACCATTATAATAATTATTTAAATACCTAAAACCTACTTTGAATTTCAGGATCATTATCTTTTAATTGCCACTCTAAATTACAGAATTAATCTTCAAAAATTACAAATGAAATTACAACAGGTACCTAAGTACAAATTTTTAATCCGTCCGTTCACATCAGGTAGTAAAGCAATAATTTATTCTAGGCCGACCCTGCCTGCCTTAAACGATCAACTAGTAATACAAGACAAGTACTAGGTTTCCTATCTCTCTTCCTTTCATGAAAGGTGCTTAGCGAACTTCAACGACGTACGTCGTATACAAATTGGAGGAGGAGACAATATGAGTGTAATTGTGCGAGTGCAAGTAAAGTAATAGATATAGCGCTCTCTCTTTGATGATTTATTGCCGACTTCGCCTTTACATTCTGCCCCTACTATACTTACTGAATACTTACTGAAAAATTGTAAATTGAAAATTAGTTTCAGTACGTTACAAGTTCTATTTACATATTTTGAGTATCTATCTAGTGAGATAATCCCAGTAAATTGAAAACGCCTCGAAACAGGCTATTCACGTCCAATATCGTGATCTAGTAGTTGAGGCGTATTATGGGCCTTATAGACCACGGAAAGATGAGAAACTCTGACAAGATTTATTAAACGAAAACAACACGGCACACTTTTCAACGGATAAATGGGATAGCTAGCTGATGAAAGGCCCCCCTTGAGGGTTGTGTACCGCGTTTAACTTTTTCGTGGCGAAGGAAAAACTTGTTTTTTTTTGTATCCGGGCAAAGTTAGTAATTAGGATGTTGCAAGAAGCAATTCGAAGTTTGCGAGATGAGCTTGAGCATCATTAGGTATTATCACAAACCTTCAGGATTGCCAACAAAATAACAATGCTAATAGAATTAGAGAAATAAATATGGTGGACCGACCAGTAAGTTTAATTATTCCTTATATTCCTGGACTATCAGATAAGCTAAAACGCATAGGCAATCGTTTTAATGTCAGAACAGTATTTAAAACCAAAAATACATTAAGATCGATGCTAGTTAAAACAAAACCATTTAATGAGTTACAAAGTTCAAAAAATTGCATTTATAAAATTCCTTGTGAATGTGGAAAGTTCTATGTTGGGGAGACTTGTAGGCCATTTAACGTTCGTTTAAAAGAACATAAAAATTATATCAGGCAAAATCAAATTTCGAAGTCAAAAATATGTGAACACTCCTTTAATAACAATCATAGGATATTGTGGGATAGTTCCAAACCAATTCTAAAAGAAGAAGTAGGAAATAGACGAAAAATTAAAGAATCTGCATTTATTCTAGGAAATACAGACAACTGTGTTGCTGAATGTTCAGTGGAATTCAGTAAAATATTATTGCCACTTATTCAAAGATAAGTTAGTATAAATAATTAGGTAGAACACAGGGTACAATATCAGACAGGTGGCTAGGCTATTGTTTCTGTTGTCATGACATTTTAACCTGAAATTTATTAATCTGTCATTTCACTTTGACGTGACCTGATCTTTGAGAAAGCAGGAAGATTTATTCTCCGAAAGCTCAGGAAACAAATTTGTTGAAGATATTTTTTGAGTTACAAGTTCAAATTTTAGTTCATTTACTGTTAAGAATTTATTAAATTTCTTAACTTGAAAAAGTTGTCTTTTAACCAGTTTGGTGGCGAATAACCCAATTAAAATTCAATGGATCTGTTTACGCCACAAATAAATTTCAGAAAATATTTAAACACCCTGTATGTTTCCCGATTTTCAAAATCTAAGGTTTCGACTCCTACCTAATTACACGTATTTCAAATATATTTATAACAAATCGAGAATTACTGGAAGTTTAAAAATAAAGAAAAGAGAAATTTTCATATTGACCTTTTTTCCAAAATTAAAAACAAAAAAGTTAAGGAGTAGAATATTATGTGATGGATAAAAAAGCGGATTATACCAAATTTAGGGAGCGCCAGGCGCCACAGTTGAGTGCGCCTACCCTGTATATGAGCAGGGACGGATGGGACGGTCGGGCAGTCGGGCAAATGCCCGAAGGGCCGGTCGCAATCGGGCCGACTTGGGCCGGCCTGGACAGCTAGCGGGCATACGGCATACGCAAAATATCAAAATAATCATCACCGCGGCCGCAGCGCAGTCAACGATGACGCGACGTCCCTATGCCCAATCCGGCCCTTTCTTCCCTTCCTAATATATTCCAAGGGGCATCTTCTGCTTTGGCTTCTGCATATCAGTACATTTTGGCATTGCCTATTTCTCAAGTTGAATGTGAATAGTCGTTTTCAACATTAAGATATAAAAATAGATTATGGAATACAGTGTGTCACTGTAGAAATCTATGAAGAACCGAGTAAAATTTATCATATATTTTTTTAGATTCACCTAGAGGAAGGTATTTCACAGACACTATACTATTTCGACTGGGTTATTATTCCACGGATAACTATGTTTTTTTTAAACGAACAATTTTCAGAATATCATATTAGGCATTCTTTTAAGAATCAAATGGATGGTGGCCATAGCTCAAAACCTTTTGTACAAAATATCAGTACTCTAAGTTATATAGGGCATTCACAAAGTAGGGCCAGATTTTCCAGAGTACCCTGTATAAACCACAGGGCACAGGTTGGTGATCTTTTTTTGCAAATCGATTAAGCTTTGTCTGAGGTATTATTGTACCTATAGCCAGTCTAGCTCATACAAAGTATTCGTAAAAAAATCAAATTTGATGATATCCTGTATTTAAAAAATATTTAAAGAAAAAATTAGGGATTCTACTGCAATTCAATCGTTTCCATTTTGAAAGCGAATAATTTTTGGTACATTGTTCATAGGGATTTTTTTCTTCATTTTGAATGTACAGTTGATCTGAAGCATTTGAAAGCGGTCGGTGAGAATTTTATGTTTCGAACATTGGGGTCAACAGGTGTTTTGTGGCACATTTTGCCAATTTCAACGCAAACGATGGATTTTATCCTTTTGAAACAAGAGTTTCTCTTTGTCGCAGAATAAAAAGGTGTACTAAAATAATGGATCTGCAAGACCAAAAAGATAAACTCAAAAAGGTTACGAGTAAAAGCCCGATCCAAAACAGCGCAAGTGGTGCCATCTGCGTGAGACACGTATAACTGACATTTTCAGCTTATTTTCCATCCCCAAAAACATAATGGTACCAAATTTCAGTTCAGCAGTTTGATTGTTTTGGGAGATATTGCTATAATTCAATTTCAAAAAAAGAATTACAACGCCATGTATCTCAGTAACTATTAAGATTTCACCCGTAGTTGTTAAACTTAATCGTAATATTTTGACGTCCTATACCTGCTCACGCGAGATTGCCGCATAATACCGGACACCCTGTATGCAGTATATATCCATTAATAATAATTAATATGCATTGTTATCCTGATCTGAGTTATGTTTAAAGTTTCAAGTCTCTAACTCATCGGAAAATTAGTTTATAATCGATTGCAAAGTTTGACGAACAGGAGGAAAAGAAAGCGAGTTAATAAAAACGTGGTAAAAAGCATTAATTTATTAAATCAAATAATAGATCTTATTATTATCTTATTGGGCCGGAACGACTAAACTTCCCGGGCCGGTTGACCCTACCCCATCCGTCCCCGTATATGAGTGTATCCGTTTTTTCGCAAGCGGCAAACCTCATAAATTTTTCAGGGTGCGTATACGCCCACTCAGGTCCTCGACGGCAGTCGGCCCTCGCGAGTCAGGTGAAGTGCCGGACATAAATAAGAGCAAACAGAAGGCCGCCGTAGTAATTTCTCGCTTTGTCCTTAACGGCCCCCGCCTCGGCGGAGTGGCCGAGCGCCCCGCTTGATTCTGGGGGAGCGCCGGCGTTTTCTTCGTCAAGCGCGGCGACCACGGGCGTAGCCAGGATTTAGTTTTGGGGGGGGGGGGGGGGGGGGGTTTAGTTTGAGAAGTAAATAAAACAACAAAAATATACTTACATGAAATTTAATATCTATATATTCATCCGAAAAACTACGACATATTTATAAAGTTCTTAACTTTAAATGAAATGGATAAATTAACTTCGTTCCTCTGCGCTAAATCTAAAACCATTAAAGAAGAAATCTTCGGCTTTTTCTTTTAAATATATCCACTAATTCATCTGCATGAATTTCTGTTTCATAGTGAATGTTCATTAGAGCCAAACCATTAAGTCTGTTTTCACTTGTAGTGTTTCGTAAATAGTTTTTCAGTCTCCTTAGGCTCGAGAAAGACCTTTCTGGGGTAGCAGTGGATACAGGAATGGTAGCCAAGATTTGTAGTAATGTGTAAATATTAGGATAAAGGTTTTTATCTTACATATCTAGGCATTCCAAACTAGATTTCGGGGTAGGCAGTCTTCTTATCAGCATGCAAGGTAGCTGAAGCTTTGATAGCTAAATCCAAATTTGTTTCTTTATTAGAAACCCCTTGACCTTGACTACACCACTTTTTCCAGTAGTCCATACCTTTAAGTTTATCACCCTTCCTTTTTTTCCCCTCCATTTTTCGACAGTAAGAATGATTCACGTATCTATCCTTAACAAGGTCATCGAATAACAGCGCACTAAAATTACTCACTTACACGGTACACTTAATTCTCTTCACTATTCGTTCACCACTTTTCACTTTTATTCGCTTCGAGTTCGCATGGAACAATACTGCCGTAAGCGCGGTCACGCGCCGCGGCGCCGCTTATATAGCAGCCCAGTAGCCGTCCAGAAACTTCCACGAACTTCCACAAAGTTCCGCTCATTTCGACCGAGGGGCGTGGCGAATAATCGAGAAACAACGCAAAGTGTCCCTACAATACAAAATAGTTCGGCTGCAACTGCGTCTGCCTCTCGTCAAAAGATGGCGCTAGGTGCTACTATTACTACATATATTCAAACGTAATAATAATTTAACTCTTCACTCCTCGTATTTTTTCGGTATAATATTAGGTAATATTTTCTTATTTCGGGGGGCTACGCCCGTGGCGGCGACTGAATGTCTATATAGGAATGGTAGATCAAAAGGGGCAAAAAATGACGACACTCGGGGTACCTACTGTATATCGGGTACAGACCTATAGTATGCAAGACATTTCAAACAGCAACGGACAGATTTCTTTTTGAAATTGGCGATCATATGAAAAGGTTGTCATGGGCCTTGTTCACTCAATCGAATTTCGATATTTCTTACTACTAGAATGAAATTAATCACATAACTCCTTAATAAAATCCCCCTCAGCATCTTTCCCGTCAATACCTAATATTGTCATTAACTAAAAAATATATAAAAAATTTAAACTGCGCGCCTTCATTTGGAGCAATGAAATTGCGTTTGCCACGTTGCCGGTTATACTATAGTCCAAAGCACGAAAGAAAACATTTCTAAAGAATGCGGGCAGCGTTGCGAGATTTCCTATACGAGTGTCGTTATTTATTGGCGAATACAAGTTTTATCATATTGAAGCCGAATTTCTGAACTCTCTTATACCGAAAAAATAAAGCTCGCATCACGGGCCCACTTACCCCTTTTTGTTTATCATTTATTTTTAACGCGGTGTGATAAAACACCTATTACATTTTTTTCAACATCGTCGCGTCTACCATCGCCTTTGAAATACGGCACACAGCACTTCTGAGAAGGAGTCGGCTGACAAAATCAGTTAGCCAACGCGTTTTATGCTGATTTCTGTAGTACGTAAAGTTAACTGCGTATTTGGGCTACCATACAGACCTCATTTTGTAGGCCGCTGTCAAGTTTTTTCCGCCGGCTCAGAGAGCTCAGTGGCGCTTCGTATGTTCGGGAGTTAACGTGAGCAAAATAAGTAAACAGGGGAGAATGTTGCATTTTCAAGCACGAGAAATAATTGCCAATGTTATAAGGGTTTGCCTTCCTCCATAATCTAAGGCATCACCGTTAAGAATAATATTAACAATAAATAAAATAACAATTATATGAAAATTAAGTCAGTGACTAATTCTATAATATTTGCGAGTTCTTCCCCCTTACGTTGCACGCATTCTGCCGTAAGGCAGACTATAGTAATCGAAGCCCTAAAAATTCGATTTCCGTTCTAATCTCAGACGTGCACATTGAATCGAAATCGATTCTCTAGAGAGAGAGACAGTTGTATAAACGATTGTTAGGAACTCGACCGTAGAGACCCAGGTAGTTGTTTTGTGGGTCGTGTAAACCGAGCTAATAAAACTAAATGTTTTTCTGAATGCCTGTAAAAAGTTAAAAGTTAAAGTGTATACCGTATACAGATTTGAAATCAAATTGAGTTGGATTTTGTAATAAAGGATGGTGATGGTGCTAGGCACTTATTTAGCATTATCAGTAAATATTGTTACCTCACTGAAGAACTGAAAAAGTGATAGATCCCGTAATTGAGAGAAAGGAATATTTTGGTCATCCGGAAAACCTTTTGATAGGTAGCCATTTTAGGGGATGATAGAAAACACATTCGAGAGTTAACTTTAAGAATAATTGCAAAATGAAAAAGATCAACGGCAAAAACCAACGATGTCAGAATATTTCCAGTTAATAAATTAAATTTTGATTGTCAAGATTATGTCTAGTTGTTATAAACCAGATTTATTTAGGTTTGGACAACTTAATAGTTGGTGATCATTCTACAAGTAACTTTTAACTCAAAAAAAGGAAAAACATTGCGATTTTGGTATATTATTAAATTAATTGATATTGAGGGTATTTTTTTTATTTCTTTTTATGGCCTCTGCTCTTTTCGAGCAATCTAGCCACTATGGGGCGACCATTTTTAAATTATTTTGATTATAGAAAGTTGAAATATACTAACAAAGTACACAAATAACTGTAAAGGTACAGGGTGGATCATTATAAATTGACACCACCCTTAACTTCTTAGTTTTTGAGGTTAGAAAAATTTTTTTTTGACAAAAGTTTTAGATACTAATACAGAGATATTTGTGAAGCTATTGAACCGTGTACAGTGTGTTCTAGAAAGCGGTTGCAGACATAACTTATGTTTTGAAATCTGCTCATCAACGCAATCAAAATTATATTAAACCTTGTGCCATTATCTTTTTTCGTTTTTGAAAAATTCCGTATTCATATTTTATACTAAATTTATTTAACTCGAATTTGTGGATCTCGTGATAAAGATAGACGATCCATGTTAATAACGAAAAATATTTGTTTTAAACAAGAGAGCAACATAGTGAAACTACAAAATGTTTAGGAGCTTTTACGATTTTCCTGAAATTCTTTATTTCGAGAATATAATCAGCAAAATTTGAAAAGGCTCCTAAACATTTTGGAGTTTCACTATATTACTCTCTTGTTTAAACAAATATTTTTTGTTATTACATCGATCATCTATCTTTATCACGAGATCCACAAAATAGAGATAAATAAATTTAGTATAAAATATGAAAACGGAATTTTTCAAAAACGGAAAAAGATAATTCCAAAAAGTTATATCATTTTAATTGCCTTGATGAGCAGATTTCAAAAATGCAAAAATATATAGGGTGTTCCATTTAAAAAAAAACATAAGTTATGTCTGCCGCGGCTTCCTAGAACACACTGTACACGGTCCAATAGCGTCACAAAAAACTTTGTATTAGTATCTAAAACTTTTGTAAAAAACTTTTTTCTAACCTCAAAAACTAGCAAGATAAGGGGGGGTGTCAATTTATAATGAACCACCCTGTACCTTCATATTATTAATTTAGTTTAGTTCAAATTCATCCTGAATAAACAATATCAAAATTGCCACGAAACAGCTTATTACGTCCAGTAGAATATTTTATTCAAACATTAATAGATGATAACGAAGTGATATTTTTTGCTCAATAGCTCGAATTTGAAAATTTGGTATTTCATAGTCGATTCTATTTTTTTTTGTACAATCAACATAGCATACTAAATTTACATTATTACTTTTATCTTCAGTACTTTTATTTCTCAGTCTGTTATATATGTGAATAGAGAGAGTAGGTAGGTAAATGCAAATATATAATTATTAAGCAGGTGTAAGTCGTGACTGACTTAGTTAAAAAGAAAAAAGTGGGTAGTGGGGATGCAGTCAGCAGGGCAAAAAGAAAATACTCTTTCATATATATGGTCAAGCTTTCGGAATAAATTTATTCCTTCATCAGGACAATAGCTACAATAAATGTATATTATAAAAATGTTATAATGTTAATGTTAGGACTACTTGCAATCTTGAGGTTTAGTTTAAAACTCGCAAAAAGAATACTGAGACTACTGAGAAAGTATCCTATACAATAAATGCAGAAATTCAATTATAATCTTCTTTCCATGAGATATATTACATTTTATATAATAAAGACAGCAAATTTTTTTGGCATATTTACTAATAGTGTTAAAAAACCAAAAATTCTTTTAACAACTTGTCACTGTGACATCACACTATACACATGTCCAGTGGATTTTTGGTGTTTTAACCTATAAATATTTTTTATATATGACAAAAGAAATTTGAACAAAACACTATTAGTAAATATATGCCAAAAATTTTTGCTGTCTTTATTATATAAAATGTGGAAAGAAGATTATATATATCATGGAAAGAAGATTATAATTTAATTTCTGCATTTATTGTATAGGATACTTTCTCAGTATTCTTTTTCGAGTTTTAAATTAAACCTCAAGTTTGTAAGTAGTCCTAACATTAACATTATAATATTTTATAATGTACATTTATTGTAGCTATTGTCCTGATGAAGGAATAAATTTATTCCGAAAGCTTGACCATATATAGCAAAGAGTATTTTCTTTTTGCCCTGCTGACTGCATCCCCACTACTCACTTTTTTCTTTTTATATAATTATTGTTACATAAGCTTGTAAAAAAGGCAATATATTTATAATTGAAAATAGCTAGAGCTGAGACATAGCTATGTACCTACATGTTTTATACATACATAGATAGAAACCCTGGAGAAACGTGATGGAACTTCTAAAAAAAGATTATATAGCCAGAAGGAACATTAAAATATATATTTAGATTTTTATTGAATAGCAGATTTCATTTCCTTTACAATTTATTTGAAGAATTTTTTCATTAGCGGTAGAAAGCGCTGGAAACCTCACCTTAGCATTATGCATCTTATAGAAAATATGCAGTCTTAAGAACTTAATGCAAATTTTGCCCCACCCACCTAAAATAATTATTGTAAGACTTTCTCCAGTTATCATCCTGCAAAAATTAAAAAGAAAATAAGCTTCCAGGCTTATACATTCACTTTATTAAATGCGCAGTATGAGCAGTTATTGTTCCGACCATCCCGACTGAGCTCTCATCCGGCAGCAACAATAGGTGCTTTCCAAGAGTTGTACTGTAAATAAACGTGCCCAAGATAAATAAATTCTCGGCGGAAAATAGCAAGAAATCTGCATAATCCACATTTAAAAAACATAGCGGGGGCAATCGCAAGCGGGCTATTACGGTTATTACTGCAATTACTTTTCTCCCATTATGCTACGAGGCGGTATTGCCCTAGCGAGCATTCTGAAAAATTCGTGCGAAAATGGTATCCTGATGCCTTGAATTTCTTTGGGGGGGTCCTGCTGCTGCAATAGTTTTTTGTTACCACGATAAAATGAAAAAATGATATAAGTAGAAGAAAAGATGCAGCATTTGCAACACTTTTTGTATCTGCAGATATAAGTATACAAAAAATTAATAAAGAAATCACGTTCGTGAAATATACTCAACAAAAACCACATTATACTCAAGTGCTATTCTGTAATATAAAATGACCAAAAATATAATAAGATAAACAAGACCAAACATAATAATTTATAAAACCACCATTCTTGCGATTCTTGCTAATTTATCAGCTGGCTGAGATCATTAACAGACAATCGTTTAGATTAATTAAATTTATATTTTTCCCAAATCCCTTTTTACTTCAAGTAGGTAAGTTAAAACCAAATCCAGTTACAATAACCCAAAAAGCTCTGGAAATGCTCTTCCAGACGTTACTAATCTTTGTTGTCGGAGGCAAGCAATTCAAAGTTCTACCCCAACATTTTCCCCAAATGCCGTTATTCGGCTAGTTAATATTTGATCAAAACATCAAACGATTAAAAGGGAAAGCGTCGGTCTGATGTAAAACGAATTTTAATTTCATTACCTGCTGTTCTGCTAAGGGTTACTCATACTCATCGAGCCAACAATTTTCAAGTACAGGTAATTTTTGAATTAATGTTTTGTACCTTCATCTGATTGGTTTATATAAATTATATAATATCTCTCTACGTTGAAGGAACTAATTCAAATGCTATATTTAAAAAGGTATCAAAATTAAACACAAAATCTCTAGAAATATAATTCTAGAAATATGTAGCTTGTTCGACATTTTTTCTCAAAATGTCAGTTGCTGGTAAGACTGGGAGAATTACGCCAGGGTGTGAAAACAGGAAGGGTCGTTTAAATCTACTACACGAATGAAGTTTGGAGTAAATTCTGGCATATATGTTTGGATATTTTTAACTTTCAAGCGAACTTTAACCACATACCTATAGCAACACAGGTATGTGAGTCTAACGCACCTTGTGTCAAAATGCTTTGCAACATAGTTATATATCAAATAGTATACGCAAAGCAGTTGAAATTACCATATTTTTTTCTAATGGTTTCACATTCCTAAAATAACTAGAACTTAACCCATAGGATGATTTAGTATTTTTCTTTATGATTACTAGAAAACTCACTGAATGTTGGAAATATAAATTTGGCGTTACTTGTAGGAACCTCTGCTGCATATCTGTATATCTCGTGGCTGCAATTGATTAGAGGTTTGCCACAATCAAAAAACTAGCACGAATTTAGCGGATCTGTTTCGTTATGTAGATTTTTAATTACCGCCCTTTGTGGCTTTGTGGGTTGGTTGAACAACGTTTACAGGTATACGGTTAATGTAGATGAAACTTAAAAATATGAAAAATATACTAATTAAAATGTGAGTATTCTCTGTACATTGTCTGCCTCAGTCAGCTCTCGAGCGGCTGTCCTTTGCGGGGAAACCGATGATGTACTCGGATTTTGTATACGGGGGTTGGTAAAAAAGTTATCGCGAAAAAACATTTTTCGCAAAACAAAAGAAATAATTTTTTACCTACACAAGCATTAGAGAACCTTCAAGTAGGTAGTATTAGTGAATATTTAGTTTTTTTTTAATAACTTCTGGTTATAACGGAAATGAAAGTGATTTTCTCTATTTTACAACTTATACATTCCATTGTAGGATTCCTTTTTTAATTCTGATTCCAACGATATATAATTTGACTTACTTATCTCCAACCGTTTCCGAGATATTTATCAGAGAAGCTCCATTAAATTGGATACATGGCCTCAAGGTCAGTATGTGATGTTCTATCCGAGTAGGCCAAACAATAAAACTAAATTTATGACAATCAAGTCAGCCATGATAATAAAACTGGACAATCAAGTAGGCTGTATAAGTTCAATATTTCTATTTACCCGTCAGATTAGTCTTAAAATTTAGTTACTGAAGCTGTTACTAGTTACAGTTTTAAAAAATGTTTTTGAAGGAAGAATATGCTGTGATATTTTAAAGGTCTCTATCAAAAATTATAAAAGACACGTAGAAACTTTGAGGGAGTATTCTCGCAAATATCCAAATAGAAATGTTCAGAGTGCTTAATTTATAAGAAAGCTGTATCGAAGATTAAGATCGACAGGAAGTGTGATTAGCAAAAGAAAAATTGGGTTTACAATTAGTGAGGACGAGAAAGAACTAATTTTAAATTATTTCAGAAGAAAAAACGAAAAATCACAGAGAAAACTGAACTAAACTTTAAACTTGTAACTCAAAAAATATCTTAAAAAAAATTGTTTCCCGAGCTTTCGGAGAATAAATCTTCCTCCTTTCTCAAAGATCATGTCACGTCAAAGTGAAATGACAGATTTATTTTTCTAATTCTGTTAGCATTGTTATTTTGTTGGCAATCCTGAAAAACTTGCTCAATAAATTCAGTAACTGAATCCTGAAAAACTTGCTCAATAAATTCAGTAACTGAATTTATTGAGCAAGTTTTTCAGGATTATCTGGTAGACCGACCAGTATATTTAATTATTCCTCACATTCCTGGACTATCAGATAAGCTAAAACGCATAGGCAATCGTTTTAATGTCAGAACAGTATCTAAAACCAAAAATACATTAAGATCGATGCTAGTTAAAACGAAACCATTTAATAAGGTACAAAGTTCAAAAAATTGCATTTATAAAATTCCTTGCGAATGTGGAAAGTTCTATGTTGGGGAGATTTGTAGGCCATTTAACCTTCGTTTAAAAGAACATAAAAATTATATCAGGCAAAATCAAATTTCTAAGTCCAAAATATGTGAACACTCTTTTAATAACAATCATAGGATTTTGTGGGATAGTTCCAAACCAATTCTCAAAGAAGAAGTAGGAAAGAGACGAAAAATTAAAGAATCAGCATTTTTTCTAGGACATACACATACGCATACTGTGTTGCTGAATGTTCGGTGGAATTCACACTTTTTCCACTTGGATGGGCCACCCTGTACCTATACCTATTTGTAATAAAGGAAGTTACAGTTTCGATTATTTTTAATCCAAATGAAACTTGATTTAATCGATTAGGCAGGTAAAGTAAACAGTGAAATCGCAATTTTCGGTATCGGTCAATAGTTTTTAACAAAATTTGGTACAAAAATCTGTATTCCAATCCAGTGGCGTAGTTAGAATTTTTATAAAAATATCTCTAATATGATTTCTCCAATTTAAAACTAAAAATATGTCGTAGTAGGCTTTGGCTTTTTAAAATAAAACGTGCTGTGTGGCCCTAAAGTACAGTTTCCGATGCCCTATTGTTAAAAAAAACTATCAAAATCGGATGGTAAATAAAAAAATTATGGGGGTTGTTCCAGTTTGAAAAAAAAAACTATTATTGTAGCTGAATCTAAAGCTGAAGCTAAATCTAAAGACCTTCACAAAAAAATCATAAAAACAAATACCCTACTTTAAGCCGAGAAGATTCTGTAACCAGCAGAAGGTTAATAAAGCTCTCCCACGTCGTTTCTCCAAATTTTCCAATTATCCATTTACTTTTTATTCTTTTGTTCTTCAAAATCAGGGCATTTTGTGGGAGACACTTTCATTACCCCTGCTTTGAGTATTCGTTTTTAGTCACGCCTGGTCGACCCAAAACAACGAAATACCTATATTTTAAAAAAGGTAAAACGCTAAACTTTCGGCCGGGGCAGGCCGGATCACATTATTTATAATGTTATTTGTGGGTGTTTCGCTTTTGTTACAAGTTGGAGGGGAATAAATTGTTACTCAATGAAACCGCCAGACGGCGGTAATCCGACGCTGAAGGGGTGTAGCACAGTTTTGTTTGTCGTAATCAAGTTGATCCCATACATTATTCATGGGGAATTCAAATTTCAAAAACTGTCTAATATTCTGGGGGATAACATAAAACAAATCTGGTCAAAATATCTTCGGTAGTTTACGAAATATTCACAATTTTCTTTATTTATCGTTAGGTTCCACTAAAAAGAGTTGATAACATAAACTGGCAAATCCTTGCTATTACCAAGCCTTGTATATCTCGCCAGAGTCGGCTCCCTATTAGAATTTTTAGCAAGCCCAAGAAAATAAGGCTCTATTGAAATGCTCTGGATGAAAATGTCATTTTCGACGATGAAAGGCCGCCCGGAGAAGTAAATATGCTGATTCAGCACTATTTCGGCCCCACAAAAACGCCCATCGATATTCCAAGCGGACACGGTTTGCACAGGTATTGCTTACCTGCTGAAGCTGAAGGGTATTTGGCGACAACCTCAGTTTATGTGTAGGCGGTATTTAAAAAAGGGAATTTGCTACACTAAAATTCATATATGGTATCAAACTTTTAAGTCTGCCACTCACGTGGCACCCCTCTTTAACAGTAGAGAATAAATTTGATAAACATACGAAATTCTTTTCGAGATTTTCGTTTTGAGGAAACTGTTATGGAGGTGGCAAAAATTTGCCTAAGTTTTGTTTATCCTAGTTTATCCTTTCATAACTGCAGTACGTAGAAAAGCATTATATAAGCAGGTATTGGAGCACTGTGATAATTTTTTTTATCAAACATAAGATTTTATCTTTGAATAAAGGGTCCCAAAGGAGTCAAAGCTCTATATACGTGAGATGGAAATCCCCTGAGTATACAGTAACCAAGTTTTGACACAGTATTTTGGTATACAGGATGATTTTTTTAGGTCTACCACCGCGATTTTCTCGCTCATTTTGCGCCCTACAAAAAAAAAACGTAAGAAATAAAAATGTGGCAATTTTGGACAGCTAAGTGGTGCTGCAAAAGAAATCGGCATCCATGGCCAACTTGTCGCGCATTATTAAAAAAAACTCAAATTGAGCAAAACTGTTAATGGCCGTGGAATATTTATTTTAAGAGACAGAGGAAAACTTTTATATTGAAAATTGATGGCACTGAGAAGCTTTATCCACCCAGGTGCTCAGATAGTTTCAGCAAATTTCACAGGGTCTTCGGCTCTCTTGAGACCATGAGAATTTTTGTCGATTTTAGGTTTTTTTAGTACACCGCGAAAAGTTGGGTATGGAGGCCCATTCCTTTTTTAATGTCTCCTCGCTGACCAAAATTGCCATATTTTGTTTCCTTACATATTTTCTGTGCGGCCCAAAATAAGCGAGAGAATCGCTTAATAAGAAATAAACAAAAAAAATTCATAGCCTCAAGAGAGCCGAAGACCCTGTGTAATTTTCTGAAACTATCTCAGTACCCTTTTACATAAAGCTTCTTAGTGCCATAAATTTTCAATATAAAAGTTTTTCTCTGTCTCTTAAAATAAGCATTCCACGGCCATTAATAATTTTGCTCAATTTGAGGTTTTTTAATATTGCGCGACAAGTTGGCCATGGATGCCGATTTATTTTGCAGCACCACTTAGCTGTCCAAAATTTCCACTTTTTTGTTTCTTACGTTTTTTTTGTAGGCCGCAAAATGAGCGAGAAAATCGCGCTGGTAGACCTAAAAAAATCATCCTGTATATGACACGGTGATAGATATCAGAATGTGGTATTTAGATATTTTTCGAGTTATTATGCTTAGCTGTGCGGCATGTGACCCTGACCTAAAATGTTTGAGCATTTTTGCAATTTAAATTAACTTTTGATGCCATGCACCAAAGTGGCATAAGCGTTTGTGTAGTTACGTTCTTCTTCATAATTGGACATTTAAAATTGGAATTGCTGTATTATCAAGGATTCCTAAACTTAAAAACATAAACGTGCTTTATAATTTTTTGCCTGTATTGTAGGTACTGATTTCACGAAAAATGAGGATCTCTGCTTTGATTAGTTTGTCGGAACAACTCAAATGTGTACGCCACTGTAAAAACGGAAACGGCATTGCGCCATATGCAGAGACTGCCCTGGTCGAGCGTTAACCCCAAATTTGCTCATTCCTGGAGTTTTTATTCAAGGATTCAAGGATTTTATTTTATAGATAATTTTAAATTATTAGTGGCTATCTGAGCTTGGGGCTCCGCTAGTCAAATTTTATTATTTTGTTAGGGTTTATGCAAAATCAACTAAATAGGTTAGCTAAAGGGATTCGTTTATTCAGAAAAAAATCTATTTAGATGCCAATGACTGCTACAACTAAATATAATTATAGAAATAGAGTTTGTCCCATTAATTTTATACTAAAGTCGATGGGCTAATTTAATTAAAATTAAAATACGATTATCAAAGCTGACATCTACTAAAGGATTTGCCTTTAACTTATCCTTAAACCGTCTTAAACTTTTTACTAAAAATAGTTCTAGATGATGCCACCTGGTAAAGGATATGGTCCAACAATATTTCAATATTTAGTTCTTTAAAAGAATAAATAGTATTTTTTTATTTCAACTTATGACGAATGCTGAGTAATATATTCTGGTTTAATTTTATTGAAAATATTGTATGAAAATAAGTTTTTACAAATAAAAAGTATTGTTGCATTGTGTATCTTTTCATTTCTATTAATCGGGTTTACATACGGGATAATTTGAGCGCATGCAGCATACTTGATTTAAAAAAAAAATGTCTTGCAATTGTAGCGTCCTGGGTGGGTCAACCCTTATAAATGCAACTCGCACCAGATATTCTATCGAATACAGTCCACATCCTATAGAATACCTACATAAAAAGGGACCTATGTTTTCTGTTGCCCGATGCTTTTGTATATCGGACCTTCTGCTGACCTTTATGTTCGTGGATCCTATATTAAACATCCCCAAACATGTCGCGAAACAAAAAGGCACCCTCGTAATTTTGTAGTGGCTAAGGGTTGGTCTGCAAATTCATTTAGGGACACACTTTGTCCCCGGATTATTGTAAACTCTTGGAGTTTTTCGTTTATAATTTTTATTATTAAGATATTTTTATTATTATTAATTAATTAATAATAATTATTAATTAAGATATATTTTTTTATAAAATATATACTTTTATTCCTTATTAAGAATTTGTTTGTAAAAAATATTCTAAAACATGTGGAGTGCAGGTTATTGACATAGCCCTTTTGTCTAGGTGGTGGTGACTTTATGGAGTATTTCGGTAGTGGAATTATTGGAAATAATCTCAGAGAAATCCTTCACATATGTCTTCCATCGGCAAAATGTTATTTGTATGCGAAGATTAAACGAATTCAAATTATCTGACATGCCTGATTGCATGTTCGTTTCAAATATTTTAATTTTATATATATTTCAAAGCGACTTTGCTACTTTACTGACAAAAACTATAGCTTCAAGATACTTTTAAAAAATAGTACCTACCCGATTTACTCTAATCCAGAACTTATAAGTTTTGCTAAAAATAAGTAGCCAACACTAACCAGGTTCGCTATTTATTGTTAGGTATAAACTGAAAAACGTTTCTGTATTTTTGTACTGCTTCGCTTGAAAAATTGTTTGGGACTAAGTAATTTAAGACTGTTACCCGTCTTAGCATAAATTACATTTAATATAATTCCATTCATAGTCTAAAGTCTACATCGGATGGTCCCGATGATATCTATTAGGCAAATGAGTTAACTACCTATTAATTAAACAGGTCAGGTAGGCCTTGGCAATTATCCCTCATCCACAGTTATTAATGTATAAGCAGACCCCGGCCCACACGTAGTGTACGCCGTATTCTACGTTCGAAATTCAGCCTGCGTGTCCTGGATGTCACACATAAATATAAATTACCCTGTGAAATGAGTTGGTTGCGGATATATTTAGTCAGATGGAAACCATACGTTTTTATCTGTTTGTGGACTTACATTTGAATAAAAAGACCTCAGGAAGGAGCAACTCCGTTCCGAGTTCAGACACAAAATATAAAGGTTAGAATAAGAACAAATTTTATGTGTAACCTTAATAACTTTGATGCGTGGCACCCATGCCAAATTCAGTTTAAATTTCCTAGCACTTTTTATTCAAAGGCACAAAGGCACCCATATTCTTATTTTACAAGGTATTGAAAAAAAAGTAGGTCCAGCTTCATGCCTTGGAGCACAAAAAGCAATATAATTTTTTAAGTTAATACAAAACAATGGGTTAGCCTGGTCATATAGAAAACTGAACGCAAGAGGATAATAGTTTAGTTCAGTTTTTATATCAAAATAATCCAATATCGTAAAGGTATTGCTCCTTTTGGCGCTATATATAATCGATGTGCTGAGACTCCCCTGTAGCTAAGTTCACACAATCTTCCTTGTTATTATTTGTGAATGGTCGAGTTTTTACAAATCTAACCTAACTACCTACCCTTATATACTTCAAACAGTTCAAACTGAAATAATTTTTATTTTGAGATTTTAGTTTTAACGTTATAACAAGTCTTTTATTATTATCTATATCTATTAAAACCAAAAATGACCTTATTTATCTGCTTACCAAAATAATAAACCTATGTAATATTTATAATGTAGCTACGAAACGTAGAAAGTCTATTATAGGTAGAAAATCTGGTTGATATATTTAGATACCAAATACTTCCCAGATTCCTCTGCTGAAGATATTAGTGATTCGTGTTCTGTTTTTTGTGCTGTTTGCTGTATCAAGCAAAAATGAATAGTGAATGCGAAATAATTGCCTTTTAATGTAAGTACTTATGTAAGTACCAAGCTATAATTTTATTTCGATGTATTTCTTTAATACCCAATGGGTTAAAGAAGACACAATAAATTGGGGAAAATTCTTACAAGGTCCACGTATTCGCCTTCGATTAAAACCTGACGTTCTTATAATATTAAAAATATATCAATTTACCCACCCTCGTATTTTCGCTGATCATTTTTTAGTGAAGATATATCTAAGTTGTTTATATAATATTAGTCCAACACATCTATTGGCACTATAATAGGAAGGTTGTGGGTATAAGCTTTTTCAATAATACCCCACTCTATTATTTCTGCAGTTTATTATTAAACTTCAATAGGTCACTTTCACAAGCACTAAATGGAAAATATGTTTTCAAATAAAGAAAATATGTATACAGAAATACTGTGGGATACAATTACTTACATTATTTATATATAAAAGGTATTAATGGGTACCTATAAGTACCTACCCTACAGGCCTTGGTATATGTAACAACAGGGACACTTGAAGCAAGCAGTTTTTTCCTTAGAATCCAGCCTCATCCAGCAGATAGCAGGTAACCATACTTTAAGCTGTCATGCTGTCATATACTGTCAGCCCACAAATCACTAACCAGTTAGGTACCCTGAAGTTGCCCCACGCGGTTTTGATACAGACCCATGGATAAATTATGATGTCGGTAAAGAAGATTACTACTACCTTAAATATCTTGGTATTTTAAAATTTCTAAGATTTTGGCTATTTATCTTGGACAAGGGGCTTTTAGGGAACTAGATGATTGTAGTTCACCATTGCAATCATCTAATTAATTTTTAAAATTTGAGTATCTCAGCGCACGTGTCAAGTTAAAACTTGACTAATAAAATTGTGGAACAGCATGGGTAAATAAGAAGGATGAAGGTAATTCGCAACTTACAATAAGGTCTAATAAATGCAAAGAGAATTATATTACACCTGCTACGAAAATTCCTTAGTCCCCTTTGGCTCACATACCGACGAAAACTGAGAAGGAGCATTTGAATGTCTGCAACGAGTCAATTAGCTGGTTTTAATTAAGTCCTAACTTACGACTCCAAAGTAAGTACATTAAGGTCCGGGGATGTCTGTAACTAATCCCTGAAGGTTGCGTTTTAGGACGTCCAGAGTTAGGAAGGGACCTAAAGGTTGGTTTTGGGTTTAATGAGAATTTTAGAATTGAATAATTTCCTGAACAACAAGAGTCACACGTCTTATAGTAACTTCCCGGAAATAAATTGATAAGAATACTAATAATTATCTCTGCCTAATATTTGTTTCCTGTAAAAAATGATATTTTAGATTCCAGGAACGCAAAATAAATTGTGGTCTTAAGCTACAAAAAGTTGATCGTGCCAAGACTCTAACTCTAATTTTTTTCGATGCCACACGTTTTTATTTTTAGGCATCTCTGCAAAACACCCTTCAACATATATTTCATGTAATTTCGTGTCGCACATGCAACAGGGCTTAACTGCTAGCCTAATTCAGTTAAGAGTTGGGCGACGAAATGCAAATGGCAAGCCGCTAATATTTTAACTTCTCGTTAACCACATTGCGTATTCATTTATTCAACTCCGGTCATTAGTTAGACTGAACACTTCCCTTTTGGGAAATTCCCGCCATTTTAATCGCGAGAAAACTATTTGGTACGTATAGGTATCTACTTTTATCAACTACCGTGAAATAAGTACAATAAAACATTAATCCCATTCTCATTTTTTCCTGGCAACTTGGCCACTTTTTCAAAATATCTGCAAAGTGATAAAGTGTTGCATACACTGCTGCTTCTAGTAGATATGGCGTGGTGTCATCATAACCCTCAGACTTATTTCTAAGAAAAAACCGCTGTGTAGACGATTTTGTATAGTGTCTTACCGTTAGCAATATTACCGTGTAATTTAAAAATTGCGGGAAAAATGTGCGAGGAAATTCGAGAGAAAACTCTTCAAGCAAATTCTACAGTTTGTGATGTGAGTACGACAATAATACAATGCTTTGTATAATCAAGACTGACAACATGGATAATATGCAGATAAAAGAGTAGATAGTATTATTTTTCTTATTTATTCATAACCTTCAACAATGTATAAAAGCAATGAAACTTTTACCTCGCGAAAAATGCCAGCTAAATAAAATCTGAAATAAACTAGCTTAATAAGTTCCTTCTAAGCTTGTTTGTCCGGGAATTCAAGGGCCGACAACTTCGCAGTCCAAACTTTGCCATCGGATAAAAGTTCGGCTGCAATTGATTTCCGTCTTAATTAGTTAATTTTGTAAACGTTATTTGATTTAACCCTTTACAAAGCCAATTTACATTTCGGTAAAAATGTCACGTTGGACGGAAGCAAACGTTGGATACACCTGTACTGATTTGCTAAGAGGGGACAGGATAAACAATTTATTAGGGGTGGAACTTTAGGTGCAACCCAATTTAATCGATTGTGGACAGGGACGTGCGGTGACATTTTAAGTAAGGGAAGGAATGTTTAAAAACTTACCTATTTGTAATGTAATTCGATTCTTCGATCACTTTTTGCGAATTCGTCAATGACGTCATCATAAAAACGTCGATGCTCTAACATGTTCTGGAGAAGTATATTCTCAATAGACAACAGCGATATCTGTGAAAGTCATTCATTCATTTTTGTGGTTAAATTTTTCATAGGGGGTTTTGCTCTTCCGTTTGTAATTAATTGAAGCTTATCCGCAAAGTTTAATGTTGAAAATCCCTTTATTGCCCACTACACACTCACACACTCTTCTTACTTAATAATTGTCCAACTTTAACATTTTCAACGTCATTCCCGACAGCCGAAGTTGACGGTATTTGCATGTCCACGTCCGTATTATTGTCTTACATATCGCCCAAGATACGACGCGCGCGACGCACCGACGCAGATCAAAACCAACTAAACTATAACTACAAAGAACCTACTGCAACGATAGCTTCCACGCCCGCTTAAAACAGGCGTAACATATTGTAGATTTAATATATTTATGATAGATAAGACATTTTTTAGCGTTTTTGATATACCTAGGTAACTAAACTAATTGCTTCCTGTTTAAAAATTCAAAAATTACATTTTATCATTTTACATTGTTTTGGTTTAGGGGAAGCACTGCTTCCCTTGATTCCATGGACTGCACGCCCCTGATTGTGGATTTCAGTTAGAATTACTTTGCAACATATTCCATAAAAGTGTATATTTGATTAACTGTGAATATGGATGTGCCCTGTTGATAATATTTTCAAATGCATTACTGTGATAGGCAGATGATTAATATGAGAATTATAAATATTCATTTTTGATGAAAGATTGTTAATTATTTTGTTAGGGATAATATATGTGGGAATATCAATAAGAGTTATTTATATTTTGTTTCATTTAAACCCAGGCCGATATTTGTTCATTCTCAAATTACAAGTGTATTTTTTCTTAGAACCTCATTTTTACAACAATATTTGTACAATATTATATTCATTCAAATTTAGCTACCGCAAATAGGCTATATTTTCTGCGTTCCACAATAGGCGCTGAAAACCTGCCGATGATAAGAGCTGGATCACAGCCGACTCTAGGAGAAGCTCTGAAGTTGAGAAAGCTGGCAACATGGCTTGCGGGTCTGCGCGGCGTGGCCTGTCACTCCCTGTCAGTTGATTTTACAATAAATTTACCAGTATTAACTTATGTAGTGCAGGTAGTGCTCTGTGTAAACAGACTGCCCAAAGTGCTGGCGACAGCTTTTTTATAAATTTGTTTTGTTTGTGCAAAAGTAAAACATTTCTATAACAGTTCTAAGTGAAGAATCGTGCCTTTACAATTTCAAGCCTCAAGATGCCTAGAATCGCCGAGGGATGCGAGAACTTAGTTATTATAACTATATCTGGCTGTAAGTCAAATCGTAATAATAACTCGAAGTCGCTAGGTTTTCGTTGCTTGACGGCAGGCGGTAAGTAGACTTGTCTTCGTTTTGGGCTTTCCAAAGGACGAGACTTTAAGAATGAAATGATTACGGGCCAATTGCATAGACAAACTAAAGTACCCTTTAAAATTAAAGGAGCTTTCTAACAATCCAAAACATTGTTTAATATTGTTGCAAAAGTTTCTTTACCTAATGTTAAAGTCAAAAGATAATTTAGTTTAATATGAAATTGACCCTAACTGCCATTTCAAATCAAATGCCGTTCTCTATTCGTTTTTTTTATGAAAATTTAACCATAAGGGAAGATAGGTAATCTTGGGTGACGGCGCACTTTGCGAAAAATTCTCACAAAAATTCGACTTACAACAAAATGTAGTTCCCTCTATTTGCCCAAATTTACCAAACTATTTGTAGAAAATGTACCTATCCACACCAGGAATCGTACTTAATGTTACTTATATTATATTATGTGTATATTTTGTTACTTGTTGCTGCTTTTATTGTCTGTTAAACAAACCTATCTACTTACTTAGGTACCCAATTATTGAAACAATGGTCACAAATATATCTAGTTATAATTAAAAAGAGTTGAACATTTATTAGAAAAGATAAACTAAGCCAAAGTGCTGACTGCTCTATACTGCATAGACCCGCTGAACCGTCCCGCTGCGGCGTTGCCACATGTTTGCACAGGGCTTGTAAAGCTTGAGAAGCTTGTGGCTGAATGCAAATTCGTTGCTTCCACTTTGTATTTATTTCAGTAAGAATTTTATTTAAAGTGGTTTTATAGTAATTGATACATCTTTCTATAGACTTGAGTAGGTACACCTATTCGAAATATGGCGGGTGAAACGTATATATATGAAAATTTTCTAGTTTTCAGCATTATTTGTAATCTTAGATTTTATCTTGCTATTGCTTTGTAAGTAAATTCTTTAAATTTTTCATGCTTTCAACTTTTTAAATTGCAAAAATCTCGCAGTTCCTAGTTACTTATAGAAAATGAAATTTTAATAGGAATTTTCGGTTTGTCACTTAACTTTCTTTTACTTTTAGGTCGCGCTAGATTTCCGTAAAACACATGTAAATCAGAGTAAACTCTGCTTCTTTATTTTCTTATGAATATTTGGCACTCGGAATTTAAATTTAAATTTAGGTATGTTTGCAATCGGTATTGCAAAATGCTTTTGCGCGTACATTTTCTATAAGTTCTAAAAGCATGCTGTGTGCTTTTTGGGAAACGACATAGATTACACGTATAGTGAGAGCTATGTTACAGTGTATTGTTTCTTATTTGTTATCTATGTAATTTGTTATAAATTAAAATATAACTGATTTTCCAGTCCTAGATGGGAAGAGTTTCATATATCCCGGAAATTTTTGATACGATTAAACCCCAAACAGAAACCGTTCCGGGGCTATAGCTGCTTATGAATTTAACTAGGAAATTGGTAGGTTCCTCTTGCAACTTTGGAGCGAAGGTTGTATTTGTAAATAAAAGTTTTCTGAGTTAATTAATCTGGTAGATACTTCGAGATACAGTTCGACATATTTTCCACTACCTTACTACCTTCATCTCTCTAATATATTTATTTGATTCCTTATTACGGCTATATTATTACACATTGCACTCCAGAATGGCCAGATAAGTAGGTATCTGCAGTTGCTGTATTTTTTAAAATGTCCCCTATAAATCTTCCTCCAACAGATTTGTACGATTGTATACCCCCAGCTTCGAACCATTTAATCCGATATTGCCGCAGTTGCCTTCTAAGATTGGAAAATACCTTGAGAAGAGAAGCTAAAGAGCCGTCTTAGGAAAGGGGAGCTTTGTGAACGGGAACTGTCCCGCGAGACTGCCACAGCAGCCGTCGCCGCTGCCGCCTCGATTGGGCCATCTGGCTATTTTTCGTTTGTTTTTGGCGCCAAGCCGCCTTTGATCGGCCCGAAATTCGGTTTAAAACCGATTCGCGGGAAATTCGAAAGTGTTATGCACTGTCGAGGTTTCTGCAGTTTTGCGGTTATTGATTACTAAAATATGACGTACAATTTTTAGATCTACACTCGATCCATCCAACAAACGGAGTACCTACCAAAGGCGTGCAGTCCATGGAAGCAAGGGAAGCAGTGCTTCCCCTAAACCAAAACAATGTAAAATGATAAAATGTAATTTTTGAATTTTTAAACAGGAAGCAATTAGTTTAGTTACCTAGGTATATCAAAAAAGCTAAAAATTTTCTTATATATCATATACCAAATCTACAATATGTTATGCCTATAGCAAATGCGGCGTTGACTCCAACTGCGCCCATCCTATCTAGCGACAGTACAGTACAATGTAAGCTATGCCGGCCGCTAGCTTTTCTGTAGCGTTCGATAGTCGAGAGGTTATTGAACTTTCCACTTCCACCGCACTGGCTGACGCGAATGAGAACGCCTGTTTTAAACGGGCGTGGAAGCTATCGTTGCAGTAGGTTCTTTGTTTAGTTTAGTTGGTTTTGATATCGGCGTTGGTGCGTCGCGCGAGTCGTATCTCGGGCGATATGGAAGACAATACGGACATGGACATGCAAATACCGTCAACTTTGGCTGTCGGGAATGATGTTGAAAATTGTAAAGTTGGACAATTAAGTAAGAGTGTGTGTGAATGTGTAGTGTATGCCTTAATAATAAAGGGATTTTCAACATTAAACTTTGCGGATAAGCTTCAATTAATTACAAACGGAAGAGCAAAACCCCCTATGAAAAATTTAACCACAAAAATGAATGAATGACTTTCACCTATATCGCTGTTGTCTATTGAGAATATACTTCTCCAGAACATGTTAGAGCATCGACGTTTTTATGATGACGTCATTGACAAATTCGCAAAAAGTGATCGAAGAATCGAATTACATTACAAATAGGTAGGTAAGTTTTTAAACATTGCTTCCCTTACTTAAAATGTCACCGCACGCCCCTGGTACCTACGTCAAAACAGTGATCAATGCGTGATCAATCACGTGCGTATGCGTTGATTGGCCAAAGCAAACACGCCTTTACCTTCTGGCCAATAGCATGGTTATTCAAACCGTACGCGGAATGCTGCTTTCTTGTCACTTTTTTAACAGGGGTCTTGAGAATTTTTGTGTTCTCTTGAGAAAGAAAATATTTGATTGAATGCCTGTACTGGCTATTCTGTGGCAAAATCGCTGGTAGTATAAAGTGATTTTAGTTGTTTGTACAGCTAAAATTCCGTAATAATTATTATATTAAATGACGATTTGTAATATAATTCCAGAATTCATACATTAAAAATTTCAAACCGTAATTATTATAAATTAAATGGTATGAACTAAAAACGGAACAACTATATACGTAGCAATTCATTACTGAAAATAATAAAAGCCATGTAACTTTATTAGGCAGAATATCTATTTTAAATATTTGTTGACCAATTTTATGGTCTATTATTGCTATACAATTGGAGATTAAAGTACTATAACTAATAATATTAAGCTAATAATTTAACTAATATGATTTGCACTGTAACCTTTAGTTCTGATTTGGGTTTTACAGTAGGTATAATAAAATATATTTCTTACCAAATTGAAGTAAAAATAAACTACACAACCGTAGGCTTGTTTTTATAAAAGAAGGATGCTATCATCTTATTAAAGATTTCTCACTGACTCTGACAATAAAGCTATATATAGACTATCCTTAGATATATCAGAGTTAAAAATAAAATATGAAAATAATTATTTTCTTAAACGCTGTGTACTCCGTATAGAGTATTATACTGTTCAAATATTTGCACAAATATTGGAACCACCCCACTACCTTCCCTTCCCTCTTATTTTTCTTCAATCGCGTTGAGATATTAAAACGGATCCGTATAAAAATATTATCCCCGGTTACTTCTTGGAAATGATGCGATGGGGCGCTAAACTGCCTCCACTCCAAACAACGTTTGTCCTCGTACGATGCATTGCCGATGAGGGCGTTTGTCCTGCAAAGCCCCTGTGCTATTTACATTTGCCCACAAGCGCGGCAAATATAAATAGGTACATAAATTATGTGTCAACAGGTTAGACAACGGTCCACAAGGAGTCGGTTCTAGCAACCATAATAGCACGAGATAGGCGTTTGAAATTCGAATGTTGTTGTGGCCCCATGTCTTCAAAAAGTTACTTTGTTTCGACAGGGGAACACTGTTATACTACGGATATTTTCCAGATAGCGGCAGACAACTCAATAAATCTTACAACTGGGCAACTCTTTTCGCAATGCCAATGAAATTTTGGTCGGCACACGCCTATAGATATGGTTTGTGGAGTGAACTGAAACTTTCGCTATCACAAATAGCAATCTTCTAATTACATATTATATGTGAGTTATAAATCATCTAAAGCCATAATTCATTAAAATTTGCCTTTAATATACCTACCGGTGTACCTATAACTTTCCTAACATATGCCTTATGTTCGTGCTCTTGCTGATCCAATTTAAAAATGTTCTATTACCATATATTTTAAAACTCGCGGTGTGGAAAATATAGACGTTTCAACGGAAATGCAAATTACACGATTTACACAACTTGTCCTCTAAGAGATGACATACATTTTTTGTAAATATTAGTCTAATATTTCATTTTCGGTCGTAAAAAGAAACATACCTGTATTATGTGGGCTGTTATTCGAGAAATACATGTTATTATTTATGTTGATGACAAAGATGAACAAACGTAGCGAACTTGTGAAAAACCATAATATATTAAGTAATTTAAGAAAATTAGTAAAGCAGTTTTAAAAATGTATTGCAAAAAATGATACTATTGCAATGGATTAAAAATCAAATTAGGCTCACGAAAAAAATTCACTATGTCCACGGCATACATTTTCAGAAAATAAAAGTAGTGTAATTATGAGGGGATTGTGATGACACTTCCTGGTGGGGGTAATAATATTTGTCCATCTAATTTCGCTTCCCTAGTGTCAGCCCACAAATCCCCACCACTTTAGAATTGACGGTTAAGTTTGATGGCAACTAATGGCGTGACATATCCACGTTTCCAAAATCGATATACATATAATGCAACCACGGACTCTTTAAAATAAGGCAACCCAGCATGTCACAGTCTATCACATAGGAAAAGTGAAGCCTTGAGGGGAAGTTTGTTTTCTGTTGACTCCAAGGAGACCACAAGGGGGCTGATACAAGTTTAATATGTTATATGTCAGTGTCCAACTGCCATCAGGTTTTATGTGACATGCCAGTGCCATAGATTCTAAAGGAGACAAAATATTTCCCATCATAATTCACAATTTTTAACTTTTCCAATTTCCAGATACTCAGATGTGTCAATTAAAGGTAATGCTGCCGCCTGTAGTAGTCCCAATAATTGCAACCAGATTTTTCCTGTATCACCTTTACTAATCCTACAATTCCCATTACGTGGGCATTACGTATAAGTAGATAGTTCAAAACAAATCGTATTTCGAAAATTTTAAATTATTAAGCAGGTAGCTTCAGTCAGGTCTTTAAGTTTTTATCTACGATTACAAATTTATTTTAAGTTTGTGAGGTACCTTGGGAGAGAAATAAAATTACACAAATTTTATAATGAACACCGAGAAAAATACATGAATAGAACTACTAGACCTAATCTTATTGGTCCATCCCGAAATCTGTAATAGTTCTTTGGGTAGATACATTCCACAAATGGATTGAGGAACCTGGTAACAAGGTGCAATAGCGACAAATTCTTAAATAAGCAAAATCGGCACTACTGACTTACCATACTTATTACTTAAATTCGTGGAAATAATTGCTGGAAATCGATTTCAACTATAAAATAAATTTCTTTCATTTGACAGTTGCCACATTCTGCACTGGTATACCATAGACAAACCCAAAGAGGGTTTGTCTATGTTGTATACACAAAATTGTCAAGTCTAATTTTTAGAAATCATGGAAACCATTATTAATTTTTACTGACAATCAAAGTACCTGTTATATTATAGATTCCCCAATAAAATGGCATACTTGGTATCACTGATACCATTAGAATGAGGAAAGTATAGGCCTCACTTTGGAAAGTATATAATGCTGGGTCCCCTTACTTTAAAGAGTCTCTGAACGCAACGAACAAACTTAAAGTTTTCAGGTTTGAGTTTACATAGAAGGTCATTAGTTGCGCGAAAACCGTTCGGGATCTGATATTCTACACTGCGCCAATCGTCGCAGCGCGTCGCGATATACAAGAGGTATCTGAATTACATCCTCAAAAAATTTTCTGCACATGGAGAATATTTCCACGGAATTTTCGTAAACTTCAAGGTGCAAAAATTGCTTCCGGCGCCCGTCTGTGGTAAGCAAACTGATTGTCTGAATTAGGCGGCAATTCCGGGCCAATTAGAAGCCGGAAAACAGCGCCCCAGTCTGGCGGAGGATTAATTTCGCCGCGGCTTCAAAATTTAAGTGCAGGTTCGGGCACCAGGCTATAAGGATTCTGCGGATGGAACAGACTGACGGCCCAGACACCTAATTTACCAACTCGCAGAGCTCGGGGAATTAGTTGTTTTGACGCGGGGGAGTAAATAAGACGGATTTTTTAAATAATCTTCAATGGAAAGTGGATTTGAGTGCTCGCAATGTACTACCATTGAGTAAATCAATCCAGTTGTCACGAGGACATATTGCACATTTAGTTGCGCCATCTGGTGAACAATAGCTCAAATTAACTGTATTCCTTTCCTGCAATTTTTTGACATCCTACGGCAACAGAAGTTGAATCGGCATGGGGTTGGTAAAATGTCTATTTATCTATAGAATTTTGAAATTTATTGAAAATAAAAATAATATCTAATATTACCGTATACGGTAAATGATTTACAATTGGTATTAAATATGGGATTTTCTTCCTTTACAGATTTCATATACTCTCAGCCACATACAGTAAACAGGCCAACAAATTTTCATACAGCTTCATTTGAGGTAAGTTTAATATTAACACCCAAACACATTATTTTATTTTCACATCTTATTTCGAAAGATATTGTATAGATATTATTGATTTGCATTTTACCCAGTTTTTTACACGAGATTTCTGTTTATACGTTCCTATAAATATGTAGGCATATAAATTATTATATAGATTTATCAGTTGTAATATTTGAATAAAAAATTCCAGGAAGGAATCAACGTTTTGACACAATATTTTGGTATCTGACACGGTGATAGATGTCAGTATGTGGTATTTAGTTACTTTTTCGAGTTATTATGCTTAGCTGTGCGGCTTGTGGTACTTCCCTGAGCTCCAATAATTTAAATTAACTTTTGAGGCCATGCACCAAAGTGGCATATCCGTTTGAGCAGGTACCTACGTCTTCATAATTGTAGGTACTGATTTCACGAAAAATGAGTATATCTACCTCGATTAGTTTAAACAACTCAAAGGTACGTGCTACTGTAAAAACGGAAACGGCAACCCCCCAAATGCAGAGACTGTCCCAGTCGAGGGTTAAGCCCAAATTTGCTCCTTCCTGAGGTTCTTTATTCAAAGGTTGCGATCAATGTAAATGTGTACGTTTTGAATCCTTGGGGATTTTTTTTGATAATATAGTAGTGATCGATTTATTCTATCACACTACATTTATTTTATGAGGTATAAAATGAACGAAAAATTACCCCTAGGGCCTGTATCGACACTATAGTATTAGTCCAGATAGGACTTACCATATGCGAAAGATAGTTAATGGCTGGAACTATTCCTTGATCAATGCCACTTCATGTAATTTAAGAGGGGGTTGCCGACAGCGAAAGTGACGTTAGATTTCGCATTTTTTTAAGTTGTATAGCATAAAATCTAATAATATTTTACCTGGCAAACATTTAGTACAAACATCTCTGTCTTCATTTTAATCATAAGATCTTAAAAGCATATGCCAAGGTTTTCATAACCTATAAAACAAAACACTGCTTGTAATATCTTATGATTAAAATGAAGACAGAGATGTTTGCACTAAATTTTTGCCAGGTAAAATGTTATTAGATTTTATGCTATACAACTTAAAAACACGAAATCTGTCGGCAACCCCCTCTAATTAACAGGTAATGACTGTCAAGTGTCAAATTTTAAAATAAACCTTTGATACAAATTTTCTCCATAATATACTGCGAATGTTTTAAAGAGACTCTTGTAGATGTTGTTTTTTACTTTACTTGTCGTTGAGCAAGGAAGAAGCAATATAGAAGTTTAAATACATTACCCTCACTTAGTTGTGTATTTAAAATTTTAATTGAGTCGATGTTCAGTTTTAGATATTTTAGTGTTATGCACGTATTGTTCTTCAAACTTTTGTTCAAAGTTGGTTCTTAAACAAACAATGAAGATAAGAGAAGCTTTATTAGCAGACGCTTCTTTTTCTTATTGGTACAACTACACGGTGTCCGTGCAACACTATTCTACAGAAGTTATCCATTCAGCCCAGTGTTTTCTTCTTAAAACGTTTAATGGTATATTTTTAAATAACTTTTTTAGTAACATTTTGCTGTTGCTAAAAGACACTATGAACAGGACTTGAGAAGAAACGGATCTTTATTTAACTGTCAAAGCATCGTTGTTTTGTAAAACCTGCACTATTTACATATATTGCTCATTTGGAACCTTTCAATAAATAACCTCAGGAAGGAGCAAATTTGGGCTTAACGCTCGACTGAGACAGTCCCGCATATGGCGGGATGCCGTTTCCGTTTTTACAGTGGCGCGCACCTTTGAGTTGTTCCGACAAACTAATAATCGCGGCAGAAATCCTCATTTTTCGTGAAATCAGTACCTACAATACAGGCAAAAAAATATAAGGCACGTTCGTATCTTTAAGTTTAGGAATCCTTGATAATACAGCAATTATAATTTTAAATTTCCAATTATGAAGAAGTAGGTACCTACACAAACGCCTATGTCACTTTGGTGCATGGCCTCAAAAGTTAATTTAAATGACAAAATTACTTACCGATGGATTATTATCCTCAAACATTTTAGTTTTCGCGATCAGGGAAGTGCCACAAGCCGCACAGCTAAGTATAATAACCCGAAAAAGTATCCAATTACCACATACTGACACCTATCACCGTGTCAGATATTTAAATATTATGCCAAAACTGGTTACTAGTCAGGGCGATTTCCGTCTCACGTATACATATACAGAACTTTGACTCCTTTTTGGGATTCTTTATTCAAAGTTTGGAACCCACCAATGACGTCAGAGTCGCAGGTTTGTTTTGATAAATGCCTGACGCCCAGAACTAATCACAGTGTATGAGAGGCGAATCTATTTTCGGGTGGTACAGCGAACCCTGAAAACAGTCTCCACAGTGACCAAGTAGAAAAAAGGAAAATCGCAATGAGAAGCCAGAGGAAGGTCCGCCTATAAGATATTTAACAGTTTTTATAACTGGGGCGGCACATCTATATCGAGGCCAACGATAAAGACAGGCCATGGCGCTAACGCATAATCGCGTAGCACGTGACCAACTTAGCCCTATATAATAAAAGGCATTTTTGGAGATAAGTAGAATAACAAATTTCCTAACAATTTGGCGAGTTTTATTTCATCTATTACATTATTGGTTTTGTGCATCCAGGCTTTCTCTAATTGTTTTTTCAAAATTTTCAACCTGCCTCAGCTGCTTTGGGCTGAGAGTTAAGCGGCACTGCAATCAAATATTTTGACACATTGTTGGTGATAGGTATTTTCTTCCCACGACACATTTGTCCACTTTAATTGTTTCACTTTCTTGAAAATGTGTTAGCCACACATACTTAAGGGTTTTTTAGAAATTAAATCTCAGTTGGAATTTGACGAATCAATTTTTGGCGCAAATTTTCATCCCGACGCAAAGCAAATGTTGTTATTTTGACATTTTCTTCCTGGCTTTTGTAATATGTATAGATATAATATAAACAGACTCAATATTTGGTATTTAGGTTATTTTTTACGAAATAAAAATGAAAACTCACCTCAGTATACTGTAAATATTGACAAGGTCCCAGCTGATCGGCAGCTTGAAAGGCCGAATAGGAACCGTATCAGGGCGTGGGTCGACAACGAAAATCCTCGAGTACGTTACAACACTGATTTATTTCGCACAAGGTGAATGGTGAATACAGAATACACAAACCCGAACGTGGTCAACGGGAACGGCTTCCAGCGCTCATGCGTTGGCGCGAACGGCACCGATACTCCTGGACGGCACGGCTCCCACCCAGAGGCCATAATACCGGGGCGGTTCCCCCCCGCCAGGACACACGCGCACTAGACACAAACTTGTTTCTAAAATATAAACTAAGACGTTTGAAAACACTTTAAACATTTGAAACTTCTCAAAACCCAAGCTGCCGCTTTCAGTTATGTGACAAATGACATGTAACGTCGGACAAAGATGGTCGCACGTTATTTTTGTGCGCCATGGCCTGTCTTTATTGTATTAGGCCTTGATCTATAGGTTCTGACGTCATTCGTACCCGCGAAGCAGAGTATGTAAATCCGAGCACAGGGGACTATTCTGTTACGTACTATATTAGTACACATATTGTCAATTGCACTGTAATAGTTGACAAATACACCTATTGGTACATTTCTCATGAGGCGTGGGCCCCGTTTAATCCAAACAAGCTCCGTCATCCACCCGTGCGCAGCATTTCGCCGATAGCATCCCCCGCACCGAAGAATTCAACGGCGGAAGCCGACCGAGGCGGGAAGCAAATAAACTGCCGTGGGCCGCCCGCCGTGGGAAACGATAATTAGTTCGTTAGTCCGGCGACCGTGGCCGCCGCTGATTCCGGCATTGAGAAGCGGGCGAGCGCATAATGGCGGGTGATTAATAACTCAACACCTTCGGCCCCGGCGGCGCTGGCCCGACCTGTTGAATAGAGAGTGGGGTCGAAAACAGTCGCGTTAGGGGGAGGAGGGTCCCGAAAATAATACGACAAGAAAAATTCGATTAGACGATAAATTCATATATACCTATTTGTTTCAAAATTCGCAAAAATAAGTATGTTCTAAATTTTCGATCATACTCTTATTTATTTATCCAGATTAGCTGCAGATTTTTTATTAAAGTGAATTTATTTAATATAGGGGGAATTGAGATCCGGGCCCCTCTAAGCGTTATACAACGGCGATAATATTGTTAGTATGGTAACTACGCCCAAATTTTAGCAATTTTAAGCAAATGGGAATATCCTTTTTATCTATAAAAACAAATAAGTTTTGAATGAACAAATACTTATACCTACAGGGTGATTCAGTTTTAATCTGCAACACTTCAACAGGTGATAGAAAACCAAAAAACAACTGCACTTTCTTCTATAAACTATATCATTTTAAGACCTTATAAAAAAGTTACAGGGTGTTAAAGTTGCAAGAAATATGTGGAATTTATTGAATATTTACGAAAATAGTTGAGATATTTAAGTTATATTTGGTATACGCTATAACGGCATGGGTTAGCATAAAACCTGTTAATATCAAACACCTTGAACAACCAGTGGCGTAGAAGTGGGTAATTAATATAATTGTTTTTAGAAAAAAAAATGAACCACCTTGTATAGCAATAAAATGTATTCAATTTCTTATGTAGATGGTAATTTTAAACAAAAATGCCCTCTTGGTAATTTTTCGTATGTGTCATGGTTTCATGGCAAATTTGATTTTTTGTATTATTTCGGGGTATTTCTGAAAAATTATCTAAAAAATTTGCTCCATAAGTAACACTTAAAGTAGAAATAATGTGTTTGCTACCTGAAATAAAGTAACTTTTTCCAATAAACTCACCTATTTAAGGATATACTTTTGAAGATACAGGGTCTAAAACATTTAAGGAAGATACAATTAATGTTACGCTCTGTATCTTGAAAAGTAAAACCTTGAATGGGTAAGTTTATTGGGAAAAGTTACTGTATTTAAAGTAAAAAACACATTTTTTCTACTTTGAGTGTTACTTATGGAGAAAAGTTTTAAGTTAATTTTTCAGATGTACCCCGAAATAATACGAAAAAATCAAATTTGCTATGAAACCATAACACATATGAAAAAATGCTAAGAGAACATTTTTGTTTACAATTAAAATTTACATAAGAAATTGAATACATTTTATTGCTATACAAGGTGGTTCTATTTTTTTTCTAAAATAAATTATAATAATTATTTATTTCTACGCCACTGGTTGTTCAAGATGTTTGATATTAACAGGTTTTATGCTAACCCATGCCGTTATAACGTGTAACAAATATGACTTAAATATCTCAAGTAGTTTGTAAAATATTCAATAAATTCCACATATTTCTTGCAAATTTAACACCCTGTAACTTTTTTATGAAGCCTTAAAATGATATAGTTTATAGAAGAAAGTGCGGTTATTTTTTGGTTTTCTATCACCTGTTGAAGTGTTGCAGATTAAAACTGAATCTCCCTGTATTAGTTTCTGTTTAATGCTAATATTTTTTGTACATTTTTGAGGGAATACAATGAAATACACATTTTAAAATTAAAATTAAAAACTTCAAATTTAATTATACCTTTTTTTAACTTTTCCCCAAGAAATCAATAGGTTTTCAAAATCTCTTTTTCATATTTTAATAATAAATAAGGTCATTTAGTCTATTATCGCTCATTTTAACAATTTTTAACTGACTAAATGACCTTTCATTATCCACTTAACCTGGACCAACACTAGCATAGCGCTGTTTCAAGCGATCGCCACTGGCGCCTCACGACGAAACAAATTTACACGTTGGTTTAATGTTAAAACACCATTGTTGCAGAATCTTTTATAAAATAAAAACATGCAAATATGTCTGTTACAACGAATTTAATATCCAAAATAAAATAAAATATTTGTTTGTTATGTCCCTCTAATTTGACAGTTCACATGGCATATTTCCATACATTTTCGGGTCTAAAAAGCAAGTGAGAGTATTTGGTACCTTTTGGTTTGAAATGAAGTTCATGGATAGTTGTAGTGTAAGTAAGCATAAAACGCATTAGATTTTTCAGTTTCTTCTTTATATGGAGGACTATTGGTTCGCTTTGGAGCTGTAAACAAAAATTTCTATTTTCATTCTTGCATACCTAGGTACCTACATAATAGGTACTCTTCCAAAATAATATCTAGAACTTTCGCTTCTTCAGCTGGTTGATCAGATCATCTCATAATTCAAAAATAGTGTTTATTCTTCTTTAATTTACCTAATGGTATGTGCAGTGTGCAGTGTGCATACCACTTTCTTCATGTGCATGGAAATTTCATGTTATCACAAACAAATCTACCTATAAAACCTGTGTTAATAGGATAAAACTGCTAAATACTGGACGCAAAGACAATTCGTTACCGTAGAAAGAAGGCAAATCGTAATAAAGCTGGATATTTAAAGTTTGGGAAATTTTAAACGTCAGTAGTTGACATACCAATAACCACAGAATACCCCCTATAACCTATAATAAGTCGCCATTTTTTTCGTCGAGTGGCGCCACCACAGTCCGTAAACAACAATGAAATATGAATGAATGAATGAATAATATAGTGTCGGTCCAGACTTTACTTATCCACAACTAAACTATTGACGAAATGGCAGTAGCTTTACTTACGAATTGTCCGGCTGTCTTCGTACAAATTGCTGCATAGAGCCTTGCAGTTTACGTTTTTTTAATTTCTTTAACACCTCGTATGAGAAATGACAATTATTTCTATGCGATATTTCAAGAATAAGCAAACCTTTTTATATAGTGTAACGTTTTTGACAAACTGAAAAATAAAGAAGTTTCTCCTATTGGACACCCACCCGGACCGTGGACATACTGTATACCAAGTTCTTAATGTCAGAAATAAATCTGAATGTAGAAGATGTGATTTTAAGCAAAAAGTCTATTTTTAAAATTATACACATCGATGAAATCTTTGTTTTGTGCGATATTCGCCTGAACCTTAGACAAAGAAAGAGAGAGGACACCGCACTGGCCTACCCTGCCGTGCATAGATTTTGTTACGTCGTTTTCAACGGCGGCCATTTTATATGTGGCAGAAAATGCAAGTACGTTGTGAGTTAATTTCGAGAATTTGTGATTAAGGGGAAAATATACTCTTAAGATGGTAATTATTCAGCGTTTGGTTGCAAAAGCAGAAATGAAAAGCAGGAGCCCGGGATTTTGTTTCACAAGTAAATATTTATTAAGGTACTTTTGAAAGATGCCCTAAAACTTTATTTTTTTCTCAATATAACTTCTTCAAATTCCTTCTACTTTTTAGTATGATAAAGTGCATTATTTTGTTTGTAAATAGGACCAATATAATTATTTTTATTGAAAATTTATTAATTGATTATGATAGTTTCAAAAAATATGGGCTGGTTTCCATGGGGGTGCATTAGGTATTTATTTTATTTGTATTCATTCGAAATAGCTACAAATAAATGTATTTCAGCACTTGACACTAGCTTTACATTTTGGAAATTATCTGCAAATAAATAACAATATTTTAAATTACATTTAAGTCAAAATTAACTACATTTTCATTTTTAAAATTTTTGTGATATTGGCTAAGAACGCGTTTCATGCTACGCCACTGGCCTGTCATGCGATATGCCAGTTGGTAACATGGCCGCGGGCGCTGTTAGGCGTCCTTTTTCTCTCCTTGTCCAAGGCCTGAACTATTGTTTGTTTGAAAGGTTTGAAAAAGCTTCTTTTGACCTTCCTACCGCTATCAAAATGCAAATCCAGGGCCGGCTACGATTTTTGTATACCCCCCGCACAAGCATGTGGTTGCTTCTGGTTTGGAGTATTGTGAGTGAGAATTATTATTATTATTATTATTATTATTATTATTATTATTATTACCCACCCACCACCACCTCTATGCCGTATATACCATATTCGAACAAAAAATGTACAGGGAGTTCCATTCCACTGGGTGCCAAAGTTGAGCAAAATGTGAATTCTAAAGGCATCTGGTCAGTCAAATGTGTCTTAGAATTACCTCAAGTGAGTTGAATGAAATTTCAACATGACTACTCGTGTTTTCCTAGAGAAACTCCACCAAACACTGCACCTTACCGCTGCACATTTTTGTAACCCGCCGGGATGCTCCCCAAATAAGAAATGACGCTCTCCCAACAATCCCTTCCACCAGTGTCAATTTCGACGACAAAAGTGAGCGGGAGCAATCGTCAAGAAGAAAGCGCCAACCCCATTGTTGTTTGAAGTGGGCCTTTCTTTAAACCACACTGCGGGAGAGGGCAATCTCCCGCGAACACCACCGCAGAGAATAATGGAGATGTTGCCGCGATAGCCGGCCACATTTCGCCCGAAAAGCAACACACGTGGGAATGGTGTTGATAGATGGAGGTGCATTAGAGTTGTAGAAATGTGTTGGTGGAAATTTGAAAACAAATGTAGGGTAGGTACCTTTTCCAGGTAGAATTTCTCTTAACGACGATGTAGAAAATCCTGAAAAAATAATACTAAAAAAACATAATTTTAAAAAAAAATTCTACACGAACATAACTTGGAGATGAAGGTTTTTGCCTTTTAGTTCCGCGCCGCGTCTGGTCTGTCTGTTCCCGCGTGATTCGTCCTGTGAAGGGTGCCTCGCCTTCTCGCATTTTGAAAGGTAACTTTTTAAGTCTTTCATTGACCGAAAAAGTTGAAATAAAAACTCTTGGGAGACCAACTCGAGATTTACAATTATCTCGACCAGATAAAAATGCAACTTTTCTAGAAATATATACAACAAGAACAACTGGATATGCGGATGCGGCATATTGGATGCACTGTTTTGTTTTCCCCGTTTACTGTTTTATAAAAGAGTTGATAAGAATAGTGTACTGAATCTCAACAATCACTGTCCAAACTCGTTGCCTTGGTTACCACCTTTATTGTTTAGCCTTTAAAAATCACAAATAAACTTGTCAGATTACTGTCACTGTCCAAGAATATTCTTTCAGCTCTAAAATTCGCACAAAATCGCTTTCTCACCTTTTTCCCCCTTCAGGCCCAATTCCCAGGGCTTATATACTCAAAAGGAAGACTGGAGAATACTCTAGAATATTCCTGGCCAATGATAGTTCACAAATCATAAAGTTCTAGCAAACTTTCTAGAAAGTTATGGAAGCTTTACAGGAAAAACAATGAATCTAAAGGAAAATGGGGCCCTCCTGGGGGCCTCAGGCCAACAAAGATATGACGGAAAATGCCTCTAAATTAATTACAAAAAAATATAAAACTGTAAGTAGAATACCCAAACTTAAAATTTATCTGCTAAATCTTTCCTTGAAAGCTGATATAACAATTTTAGAGGCATTTTTCGTTACAATAGGATTTAATGATTTAAATCATATGCGGGGTGATCCAAAGTTTATCAGCAATACTTTAAAAAATGCTAGAAAATGTCAAAAAAGGAGATTTTTTCATATAAACATGTATCGAAATCCTAGCGGTTTTTGGGCGTCAAAAAATTTTTTCAAGTTTTCTTTTATTTTTCTTAAAGGACGACAGCTATGGCAGACATATTTCGTACAGTTTGGACTCGCATTAAATGCTATAAATTAAAAATACTTCGGCTTGTCTACTCTCACCAGTGCCGGAGACGCGTGGGTCAACCATCATATTTTATAATAAAAAAATGGTACGCCACTGGTAAAGTAATATTTTTTGCTTCCACTAAATTTCACAACCAATTCTAAGAAAACAAATATTCCTAACTTTCTATCAAAAAAAGTACCGTTTTTGAAAAATTAATTTTAGAGCGTTTTAATTTTTTTAGCAGAAGAAAATAAAAGTACGTCTAGGTTTTTGAAATTTTGCACACCTACTCAGTTTTTAATTCTGAACAACTTTCTTAAATAACATTTTGTCATAAAACCTACATAAAGGGCACTTTACTGATGCGAAATCTAGAAACCCTTTTGATAAAATGTTATTAAGGAAAGTTGTTCAGAATTAAGTACTGAGTAGGTTTGGAAAATTTTAAAAACCTAGACCTACTTTGATTTTTATCTGTTAAAAAAAATTACGTTTGAAAATTAATTTTTCAAAAATGGTACATTTTTCGATAGAAAGTCAAGAATACTTTTTTCTTAGAATTGGTTGTGAAATTTAGTGGAAGCAAAAAAAGATTACTTTACCAGTGACATACCATTTTTTTTAGTAAGTAGACAGGTCAAATTATTTTTAATCTATAGCACTTAATGTGTGTCTAAACTGTAGGTACCAAATAGGTCTGCCATAGCTGTCGTCCTTTAGGACAAATAAAAGAAACTTGAAAACAAATTTGAACTTTGTATAACGAAAACCGCTAGAATTGCGATACGTCTATATGATAAAATCTCCTTTATTTTAATTGTCTAGCAGTTTTTAAAGTACTGCTGATAAAGTTTGGACCCTGTATTTTTATTTTATATGCATAACATTTTGTGGAAAACTAAAATTAGTGTTACAAGGGCACGACGAAAAATAAGATTCTCAATTCTCAACACCATGGTATTTTTATACAATTAATCGATTTTACATCCGAGCTAAATTCTATTATAAAAGGACATTTAAAAAGTTCTACAGTGTTCAAGGGTACCACATAAAAAAGGCAAAAAAGGTGGAAAATGAAATTTTGAACAGCATGCTGGAAGTTTATCTCCAAGAAATCCGAGAGCAAATAAACATTTCGAATCATTGTCAAATGGAATGATATATAGATATTTACATGATGGAAATGTTTGTGTAATTAACTTCCTAAAAAAAGAAGAAAAAACGGGAAATATTGTTTTCTTGAAATCGGCAGTGAAGTGTCTCAAAATCGTCATTAAAAGCTCAGAAATCGGCACTGAAGTAGCCCATTATTGTAGGATTTTTTTCAATAAGTAGGCCCTGGCGAGATGCAAACATCAAACGTCAGACGCTGAGCCATCGCCCGTCAAAAGTGACCAAATATTCAAAACTCGGCTAATAAATCCCATTTATCTTTTCGTACACATTGCGAAATTGATACCTATAGCAGCGCAATCTTTCAGTGTAAATATTTTAGTAGGTTTGAATATTATTCTATTTTACATGGAGGCAGCAGAATAGGCAGCAGTTTGGATTTTCTGTCAGAAAGTGCCGTGTCTCGTCATACTTGATCTAGGTAGAGCGATCGTCAAAGTCAAGCAATGCCGCGCGTAGTCGGTTCATGGACCGGTGATCCCTTTTGATTATTTTTTCGCCTAATAAAAAATTTTTTCCGATTAAAAAAAAAAAATATGTACCTATAGGCACTGAAGTTCTGTTTATGTTTATAAATAATGTTTATAAATAAAGTTTTCACGTCCTTAGTATCTTTAATAGTTGTACTGGATAACATGCATAGTCCTAACCTTGTTATCCAGTACAACTATTATCAAATTTTTAATTGAACTATTTCGCAAATGGCAACGAAGACAAAATAATAGTAATTGCCCCCCTCCCCCGCACAAGCATGTAATTGCTTCTGGGATACTCCTAGTTTGGAGTATTGTGAGGGTGAGAATTATTATTATTATTATTATTATTATAGTGGGTACCTAACAAAGTTTTGATCTTACTGCGAACGGAAATTACATGAATATGAAACATTCGTATCAAAAGCGTATCTAAATTTACAAGCCCGTCGTCCCTACAACCAACCATTATTCTTCAAGTATAAAAGACCGCCCACGCATTACTATATGCTTCCCCCTCATTAGGCTAGCAAGGCAAGCCCTTCTCTTACCCGCTTGTCTGACGCATATCAAATAAGACACTATCCTCGAAGCACTCCCACTGGCACTTCCCAGGTTTGTGGGCCCGTTAAAATTTCGGCCTCGGCTTGGGAATGAGTTTAGTGTGTAAACCGCAAAGTTCGGCGCTTTGTTCGCGAATTACTGCACACTAAACTTGCCCGATTGGCCCCATATCTAACCTCGGGTTCCACGGTACACGCGTTGCGCCACTTAGGCCCTTTGAGAGCTGCCAGTTACGGAGATAAATTACGAGAAAATTGAAATTTTCGTTTATCAAATCCGGGGAAAATATTAGAAAAAAAGTCAATAAAAGACAAACAAAAATTACTTGTAGGTAAGTACTGCGATCTTATTAGAATTTGTAAATTTCGTGGAAGAGATAATAGTAGAAGAGCTCTGCACAGTGTGTCCTCCGCGTTTGCTTGTGAACACTCTAGAAATATATAAACAGCCGAGGAAAATTCAGCTTTATATATATATTTTTAAAATGGTCAAATTTCAAACTACCATATTAGGGATTTTTTTTATCAAAAATCTGACCCCATGGCGTCATTTGGCGTTAACTACTTCAAACCTCTGTATAACAAATGTCATGAAAAAAAATATCAGTTTTCCTTTTATAAAAGTTTCAACAATACAAGCTAAGCTAAGCCTAGCAGTTGTATCACATTAGATGTCAATATGCCTTGAAACATGGTCAAAACAAATGAAAAAGTGCTAAAAGTGTCAAGATTGAATCGATCCAAGATCGTTTTTAACAAAAATTACAGCGGGAAGCAAAGTCATCAACTATGTTATTGAGCCTGTTTTTGTAAACCCTATTTTTATTACCTTCCAAAAATAGAGGTCCATTGGAGTCTTAGACAAGGAAAGAGAGAAGACGCCTAACAGCGCTCGCGGCCGTGTTACCGACTGCCACATCGCACGATAGGCCAGTGGCGTAGCATGAAACGCATTCTTAGCCAATATCACAAAAATGTTAAAATGAAAAGGTAGTTAATTTTGACTTACATGTAATTTGAAATATTGGTATTTATTTGCAGATAATTTCGCAAATATAAAGCTAGTGTCGAGTGCTGAAATATATTTATTTGTGGTGATTTCGAATCAATTAAGATAACATAAATAATGCAAGCCCATCATAATCATAAAGGAAACATTATTTCTAATATGTTTTTCAATGTTTCGAGAAGTGGCTTTGTTGAAGTTTTTTTGTTTAATGTCAAATACGACAGTTAAATTCACGTGGATGCTTGTACACACGTCATTTCTTTACAAATTGCTAGCAAAGACAAATTTTCTTCAAACACTTTTTTCTTATGATGCCACACTGTAGTTTGGGAGCTCAGGATAGGTGGAGCAAAAGCATCAAAAATGCATACGTTTGTTGTAGTCAACCAACATTACACACGTGTGTACTATTTTTACCTGGGGTAGGATATGTCCTGACAAATATCAATTTGGCCACACACCGCACACACTTCCTGCGTCCCACTGTATACAAAATCAGTCAGTATTGTTCTAAATACTTATAAATAGTTATAAATTAACAAAAAACACTTGAAAACACAAAAAACGCACGTAAACAATCAGAGAAAATGACACACTGGGGTAAAGAACACAAACATGTAGATAGATTGAATGCGGCGGCGGACGGCGGCGTTGCTACGTTGGGCGATTTGAAGAGTCTGTTGACGATTTTATTAAAGTGATTATTTCCCTCATACTGCTTGCATCCAATAAGGTAGCTCCTTCCATAAAAATCCAACCAATCATATGCCTCTGCTATAATAATTGCACTTGTGCAAAACCAAAGCGGTAATACCACTTGTGCAATTATCACTTCGTTGCTTAGTAACCGCGAATTTTTTCGATACAAACACGTACTTCTTAAAATTGGTGTGTTTTACACTGTTCTAAATTATGCCCCTTATAAATTATGTTGCATTATGTTGCGGTATTATTAAGCATTGTATCAATGAATTTATATAACTTTTACATTGCTAAATTGTTGTTATTAGACCTCCGTCTCCGTTTAAATTTATGACACATTCAGAAAATAAACCAACGCTAACCATGGTGTAGAATCGCATTTGCCTTGGATATACAAGCTTCATGTTGTTTGTTTACTCTAACACTACAGTCGAAGCTGTCAATAAACTCGTTCAAAACGAGTCAAAAAATTAATACAGAAATTAGTAAATCGTATTCGTGAAATAATCTCGACAAATACCACTCGTGCCGGAATTTTTTCTAGATAATTTTATTGTCAAGCGTTATTTTGCGCTCGTACAAATTGGGCTTTTATCTTCAGAGATAAAATAAAAGACCAATTTATACTCGTGATCTTTTTAGGCAATATAGCGCTTTCGAAAAAATTATCGATAAAATTTCCGGCACTTGTGATATTACATACGATAATTAACATACTATAATTATAGTCCAATTTATTTCTCTAAGGTCGGGAGTGTAAAAAATTAGGTAACTATATCTAACTCCATTAACTCCATTTGATGTATTTGACAAGCGATTTGCCATGCAACGAGACCACTACAAAAGCAATCTTTTGAAAAATAAAAAAAAACATACGCGCATCTTATGTTACGGAGATTGTTCAAAATACTCTAGGACCCCTGTGTGAAGTGTTTAAGTCGACATGCGGCTGGAAAATACTGTTGATGGGTAGTTATTTTGGGTGTTTCTCAATATGGTTTCCTAATATGTTTTGTTTTTAGATTGCTCGATAATCCGCATGTGCTCTGGGCATATTCACAAAGGCTTATCTGTTCGTGTGTGTTGATACCACCGAGTTGATAAAAAATATAATTCTGCAATGGACAAATTCACGGAGGTCTTTTGTTCACGTTACAGCACGCTATTAGCTAATTACCGAAATCCGCTTTATCTCCCTTTCATTTTGCTTTTTTAATTCACTATTATTAGCTAAAACAATGCGTCAGCCTTGCATCAAGGCGGCCGTCCAAGTTATTGTAGATTTGCAGTTTATAGGCGCGGAGTTTACGCAGGAGCTCTAACATAATTAAGTAATTAATTTAAATAATTACACAAGAATACTCGAGGAGAAGGGGTTCAGGGATTTACATAAAATACCGTAAAATATAAATCGTATTTCGGGCAAAACAATTAAAATTGTAAAACTCAATTTAGTTATCCAATGACGACCCTTTAGAAAGTTGCCAATGAACAGTATTTAAAGGTCCCTAGGAGAAACGGAAGTTTAGGTAAATATATTTATTGTTAGAAATATTTAAGTTCTTCAAAGTGCTATTCATTCATAAAAAAATTGCCGAAGAAAAAGATCATTAAAGAAGATCTTAACTTAAGTTATCGACAACCTGTCAAGCCTGTATGTTTCTGATCTACTGTGATAAATTAAAACCAAATACACGTTTACTTTCAAACATTGTTAAGCCTTAATTATACTTTCTTCTAATAGACCGGGAGATAGTGTCAGATTTTTGGACGTGATTTTACCCAGTATGACTTTCATAGGGCATTATATTGCGTATATTCTTACAATAATAAGGATGAATCAGAGAGTCATCCTGGGTTCTTCATACGGAAAAATGAGTTTTCATTTATTCGAAAAATATGCGTTTTGATATGATTTTAATCAAGCTGCCATGTGTTTTGTAATGAACTTCAAAATAGAAAATTCCTCGGAAAACCATAGGCATACCGTTAGGGTGGGTCCAAAGGACTATTATTGCCACGTGATCTTGTATTTTAATAATTAATTTTTCCACGTTTCTGAACAGGCTGCCAATAACAAGTATTCAAATTCTAGTTATGAAACTGCTGAAGAAAAGATGGCATGCCGTTTGCGCATGTCCAAGTACACTTTACATCGAATAACTCGTTTAAATGATTAAATAACATTCAATTTAAACAGTACTTGGACATGCGCGAAAGGTATGCCATCCTTTTTTCAGCATTTTCATAACAAGAACTTGCATACTTCTCATTGGAAGCCTGTTCAGAAACGTGGAAAAATTAATTATTAAAATACAAGATCACGTGGCAATAATAGTCCTTTGGACTCACCCTAACGGTATGTCTATGGTTTTCCGAGGAATTTTCTATTTTGAAGTTCATTATAAAACACATGGCAGCCTGTCTAAAATCATATCAAAACCATCGAGTAAAGGAATAATAGTTTACTCAATGTTAAAACGCATATTTTTCGAATAATTGAAAACTCAGTGTTTCACATGAAGAACCCAGGATGACTCTCTGATTCATACCTTATTATTGTGAGAATATGTGCCACATAATGCCCTTTGCAAGATACTGAGTAAAATCACGTCCAAAAATCTGTCACTATCTCCCGGTCTATAACTACTCATTGTTATGTGAATTTAATTTAAATTGTTTGGTGACATAAGTAAATTCAAACTTCAAAATGACGGTGTAGTGATAGTTAAAGCACAATCTACACGATTTATATTACTTATATATATGTTTATTGTTAATTTGACCTGTAGGTATATCTATGGGTGAAAATTTTCCACTCCAAAAGGAAAGTCCATCGACATTATAGGGGTCAATATTTTTCATCATTTCTTGAAACCTTTATACAGGGTGAGTCACATCTAAAGTCAGAGCCGAAAACACAAGGTAGAACTCGCTAAAATAAGCACATATACTTAATAAACATTAACCCAAAAAAGCTTGGTTCTCCATATACAGCGTGTTGAAAATTTTCCAAAAATAATATATTTTTTTAATTTCTTTCGATCCCATTTAGGAATTCCAACCAAATTTGGTACACATTATACACTGGACGGTTGCCATTTTGTGGAATAATTTGACCCCGTTCCGATCACCAGCGGCGTAGGTACAAATAGTTACTGTAAATAATTGTAGAAAAAAAGTAGTACGGCCCTGTGCAAAACCAAAAATTTTGCCTTTTTTGGATAGCCCATTTAATTTGGAACAAAAAGTGCCTCTTGGTATTTTTTTTATTTCTGGTATAGTTTCTTCGTAATTTCGGATTTTTTAAACTAGTGTCAAGGTGATTATGCTGGCATTTTAAATAAAATTATTTGTATCTACGCCGCTGCTCATCTGAATAGGGCCAAATTATTGCACAAAATGACAACCCATAATATGTATAAAATAATTCCTAAACGGGCTAGAAAAAAATTAAAAAATATTTGGAAAAGTTTCAACACTCTGTATATGGAGAACCAAGCGTTTTTGAGCTAATGTTTATTAAGCATATGTGGTTATTTTAGCGAATTCTACCTTGTGTTTTCGGCTCTGCCTTTAGATGTGACTCACCCTGTATATAAATTAATTGAAAAGCTCTTTATTGGCAATTTGCTGAGGTGCTAACAAATAACTAAGCCTCACGCCTTGGTTCGGTTTTCCGAACTTTTCTTCTTATTATGCCATTAGTCGCTGCAATTTCGATTACTTGGCGCCGTCCGCAGTGATTGAAACTACTCCTTAATTTTCGCTTGAACCTTCGCATGAAATAAATTGCAGTCTGTAGGAAAAACTTGGACACCAATGGTCAATAATAGGCGATGAATTTTTTTATCATGGGAATTACTTTGTGGTGGTGGTTTTGCCCTGTATGTTATCATAATTATGTTTCATCCTTTCATGTAAAATAATTCTCAGTTTCCGTAGTTGTAACGCACATGACAGGTCTCCAGTTTGGCGGATTACAAGATATTCGTTGCTATTATATTCCCAAAGCACACACCTCCCGGTAATTCCCTTAAACCCGATAAATGATTAACAGTTTCGTACGAGGGCTTTCTTTAGCGGATATCGGGGATTTATAACATTAGCATAACGACTAATGGGCAGTTTTGATATTCAGATAGGATTTTTACTTGAACAGAGAAATGATGGAGTTGGTTTTAATTTTAGTAGTAGTTACAAATTTAATTCTCCAGATTGAATCGGACACGCTAAGCGACCATTCTAGGTATTTCTGTTCCGTGACATTTCAAGAAATGCTGGGGTGGCCAAGAACATGTTAGGAATTTTCGCAAGCACATGTTGCATTTAATCGTTAACAATGTTGACAGCTATACTGAAATCAAATAACTCTTATGCCCGATGTAAACAAGAACGTGTGCGTTGAAATTTTCGCCAGAGCCGCACTGAGGCACGACCTTTATTTAATTTTACTTTAACAAATTGGTTACGTAAAAATATTTCGAAAAAAAATTATTGGCTTAATTAAATTGATTAATCGAGTACTTCTCTGTTGCCAGGCGCGCTGATATTTTATGGCCTACTGACCAATCGCTTATTTCGTGGAACGTCATCGATCACGTGCTTTTATTTACGCCAGGCGTAAGAGTATTGTTCAGGTGCTTAGTAAAGGATTTCGTAGTTTTGATTGCAATCGCTTACTCACTACACCCGAAAGAAAAGTTACAAATTTGCTTTACAATGCATTTTGCAACAAAACTTGCTTTACAATGACCAACAGAAAGATATTTATAAAAAAGTTTGCTTCCCACTTTTACTTTTTTGTCTATCTATGTCTACTTAAAAAAATGGTAGCAGGAAAGTTGGAATATTTTTATTGCCATTTTGTTATTATCTTGATTTCTTCACGACAGTATATCTTAAAAGGTAATCGAGATTAACTATTAAAAATCCGCTTTAATTCGCTAACTGAGATCTTTTAAATATTTTTTTTTTGTAAATTTAAATCCATACATATCTTGGTAAAAGGAAAAGTAAATATCAACATATTATAGGAGCAAAATTTTAAAAAATATCATAAACGATTTTTTTAGAAAAACATCTATGCACGCCACTGGATTCAACGGGCCTGTACCAAATAAATAAAAAAAGTAGTTTTTGTGATGGAATTTTCATCTTTTCTCGATTTTTTTGCTTGATTTAGCCATATTGGTTTTTTGTTTACCGTCGTTTATCAGTTAACTCAGAAAATTGATAATATTCGTGAAATATTGTTTGTGAGATATAAAAGCGAAAAGTGACAAAACTAATCCATTGAATTTTAATTGGGTCTTTCCCCACCAAACTGGTTAAAAGACAACTTTTTCAAGTTGCCTGGAAAATTAATAAATTCTTAACAGTAAATGAACTAAACTTTGAACTTGTAACTCAAAAAATATCTTCAACAAATTTGTTTCCTGAGCTTTCGGAGAATAAATCTTCCTCCTTTCTCAAAGATCATGTCACGTCAAAGTGAAATGACAGATTATTAAATTTCAGGTTAAAATGTCATGACAACAGAAACAATAGCCTAGCCACCTGCCTGATATTGTACCCTGTGTTCTATCTAATTATATATACTAACTTCTCTTTGAATAAGTGGCAATAATATTTTACTGAATTCCACTGAACATTCAGCAACACAGTTGTCTCTATTTCCTAGAATAAATGCTGATTCCTTAATTTTTCGTCTATTTCCTACTTCTCCTTTGAGAATTGGTTTGGACCTATCCCACAAAATCCTATGATTATTATTAAAAAGTGTTCACATATTTTCGAATTCAGTAAAATATTATTGCCACTTATTCAAAGAGAAGTTAGTATAAATAATTAGATAAAACACAGGGTACAATATCAGACAGGTGGCTAGGCTACTGTTTCTGTTGGTTAAAATTTAAAACAGTAGCTAGGCTACTGTTCTGTTGGTTAAAATTTTTTACATCTTATCTTGCCAATCGTAAGCAATTTGTCCAGTTAGATCAGATGTTCTCCCGGCTGCGTCCGATTACATCCGGTGTTCCTCAGGATTCAGTGCTGGGCCCTATTTTGTTCCTGATATATACTGCTGACATTTTTGGGAGCGTCTCGCATTGTAATATGATGACGTATGCTGATGACACGCAATTGTTTCTTCCCTTCCATCCCGATAGTGTTGATGTGGCCACACATCTTATCAACAGCGATCTAAAGGCAATCTCTAAGTATTCCTCAGAAAACAATCTTATACTTAATATTGATAAATGTCAACTTATGCTATTCTGTCAGCAGGGTAAGCGTGATTTAATCTCCGAAAAATTAAATATTTCTCTTGATGATACTTCTCTAGCCATCGTTCACTCGGCAAAGAATCTTGGTGTAATTTTTGACTCGGATATGCGTTTTAAAAATCACGTCAGCCATGTCCTGAAGAAATCCTATTTCATCTTAAAAACCCTGTACTCAAACACACAGATCTTAAACTTTAAAACACGTAAAAAGCTATGCGAGTCACTAATTTTTCCAGTTATAAATTATTGCCTTGTTACATTTTTTAATTGTCTGGACAAGATTACCCATGATCGGTTACAGAAGTTGCAGAATGGTTGTTGCAGGTTTGTATTCAACCTTAGAAAGTATGATCATGTTTCTGCTAAGTTAAGAGAGCTTAAATGGCGCAGAATAGAGGGAACGTGTAATTATCATACTGCGATGGTTACTAAAAAAATTATCTCGTCAAGATCCCCTGCTTACTTGTTTAATAAGTTTACTTTTCGTGGCGATATAGATAGAAACCTCAGATTCCCTCATACACTTGAGTTTCCATTGTACAATTCCTCGATGTTCCGACGTTGCTTTCTCTACAATGCCATAAAGGTGTACAATAACATTAACATGAATTTTAAAGAGTTGTCGGTAAATGGTTTCCGTAATAAGATCAGAAATTTATTTTTATCGTGAAATCGTGAAATCATTGTCTATTTGTGTACGTTTTGCACTGTAAGTTTTGCACTGTTATATTAACTGTAAGACTGTAATAATAATGTTTTAACGGCTGTAAGGGTTGGAAATTATTAGTTGGTATATTTGGATATCTTGATTTCATCCTTTTGTATTTTATTATGTGTATTTGTATTGCATTGTATTATTTGTACCTAGTTTTACTTATTTTATTGCGCTAAAGTCAGTTAAATACTTGAACAGGTTAAGTAGAGTAGCTGTTGGTCTTCTAATGGCCCAAAACCTTTGGGCCACGGTAAAAGATCCGTTGACTGCTTGTAACTTCCTTCGATGCTCTGATTTGTAAATAAAAGGCCGTTGTCTTCCTTTGTGATTTATTGTACGAATTGTTACAATGTTCCCTTCTTTGGTCGGGATATGTGGTGTCGTCCGTCCGATATCTGCCTATCGAAATCTGGAATGACTTCGCGACGCGACTATTGATTTTTACTTGCGGGGCACGACCTCGACTCCGCGACCATTGCCCAACAACGACTGTTCCGTCCGCGCGGCCACCGCGCCTCTCGCTCCCCACTTCGGTTCACGCGACCACACCCCTCATGCAGGTATATGGACTCGTCCTACTCTACTCTTCTATACGTTCTACTCTACTCTGGTATACAGGGACGGACTTACAAACACGCAACAGTAGCGTTGTGCTAGACTTCGCCTGAAGAAGGAACATTGTTCAAATTTTACTTCCTTAATAAAGTCTTATCATTATTATTATTATTATTTTACACATTTTAACCTGAAATTTAATAATTTGTCATTTCACTTTGACGTGACATGATCTTTGAGAAAGGAGGAAGATTTATTCTCCGAAAGCTCAGGAAACAAATTTGTTGAAGATATTTTTTGAGTTACATGTTCAAAGTTTAGTTCATTTACCGTTAAGCAATTTTCCAGGCAACTTGAAAAAGTTGTCTTTTAACGAGTTTGGTGGCGAAAAACGCAATTAAAATTCAATGGATCTGTTTACGCCACAAATAAATTTTAGAAAATATTTAGTGACAAAACTAATAAGTTACAAGGATTTAAATACTTTTCTTGTGTGATTTAAGATCAAAGCACCCAAGAATAGTAGGTGTATATTTTTCATTTTGAGAAACTATATCGTAAGAAAAGAAAAGTATGGGCCCAAAAAATAGTTATGAAACTGGCCTGAAAAGAAAGTGTGTATGCGAATCTTCCAGTTACAATAACTATTTATGAAATATAGTAAGTATAGATTTTTTTTATCATTTTTTAACCAATCATTAAAAAGCGTTGCAAAGTTCATCAATACATTTTGTATTTTTATTTTATCTCGGTTTAAATGCCAGAAAACAAGAATAATCCGTGCAATTATCATTCTGGAACAAGCCCACCCGGAAAATGCAACCGTAGCAAAAAATTGAGGTGGGAGAAATGAAGTAGAACAGATTAAAATCTGAATCTGGAACAACCGCCGCTGAACGAATAAAATGTAAAGCGAAAGGTCAGAGAAGTTTGCGGAAAGCATTTAAATACTTGATGTGGTTTAGGCGTATTTTATTTTTTTAATCTCCTGTCCAACGGTTTTATTGCAGGAAGTGTCGGATTATAAATAAAAAAGTCCTTGGGATTTTTATTATATCGTGAGTTGAAAGCGTTAGAACAATAGCCGGGGTAGGCGCTGGTGTAAATGTATCTCAAGGTCAAAATAATCCCCCAGTTTTAGGAAGCCGAAGGAAGTGTTGTCTGTTCTCCAGGGAACGAAAAGAATTCGAATTTTTGACAGGCAGCTAGGGCAAAGCCGATAAATAAGCAAATAAGCACTTTTCTTGCATGTCCCTAAGGTGTTATGATCATCGTGATTTGATGGAGTTAAACAAGCCTTAACTTTTCGTACTAAAGTTCTAGAAATAGTAGACAAAAAACTCCAGAATTTGTTAAAACATTTGCCAGACTCTATAAATAAAGTTAGGCATGAAGAACAATATTTTCTCAAACATTTAAAGATTCTTGGATTTTGAAGGAGAAAAAATTGGTTTGTACGAATTTTTTTTTGTATTTATAGACATAGCTACACATATTATAGACTATCAGCACCAAATATTTTGTTGAAATTTTATATAAAAACTAATACAGAATACAGTATGTAACTAAATTAAAATACATAATATACTTATAGTATCGAGTCCTAAGAATTGTAACACATTAGGTACAATTTATTTGTTATAGTTTTGTTTTCGTTTCAAAATTAATGTAGCTTTTACAAATTATGTTCCATCTCAGACTTCTGAATAGAAGCACATTAACCTTTCATTGAAACATTAATAAAAATGTTTTCATAAATGGCATTATACAAGGCTTTTAATGGAATGAGCTTTAGGTATTCTTAACAAAAAAGTCAATCTTCTATGGTATATGTATACTTTGAAACATAATAGGTATTGTAATGTAGATACATATCATCACTTTTATAACTTTCTTCAATAATAATTATTGCTAGTTCCCATCTTTACCCATATTATATACAATATATTTTTTGGTCTAAATATCCCGTAAGTTATTGTATTAATAGGACATTTTACATTTAGGTACATCAGTTTTATATAAAGATTTCTTTACCTTAGGAGTTACTTTAGGATGTTATGAAATAATGCACTTAAAAGGTTAGGTATTTGCGTACTAAAAATACCATGGCAATATTATCAACTTTTATATGAATAAAATATTCCATCATGTGATTGGGTTGATTAGGTATATTATGGATCAGTTTGAAATATGTATAGGATTTATTTATTTTTGACGATAATCAAACAAACTGGTAGCAATTTTTAACCGTGAAACATGTAATAGGTCTAGTCGAGTGATAACATCTCTTCTACTATTATTTGATTTATGGCCATTAAATGTTATAATTTTGTAACAATGGTACTGGACCAACACTATATGAAATAAATTAAAGTCGATGCTGAAAAATATATTGTATACCCCATAATTTAAGACATTATTTTCATTAATGAATAAATTTATTAAAGATACAATCACTGTCATTTCGGTTATTTAAAATACCTACCTGTGAGATTTTAATTGTCTTTTCGACAGGCTTATAAGTCCATGATTTTAATACTCTTGTAAAATTAATTTCCATCTATTAAGTCATTCTAATTAAAACGCCTGCAGAACCAGGATACTGAAATGCCAACAGGGTATAGGCTTCAAATTTGGGATATTTATAAAAAAAATCATTTTACAAAATAATCACTAGGACAAAGTATTTCAATAGTTACCAATACCTGAAGAGTTCTTAACCTGTTTAATCGCCATTTAAATAAATTCCGGTGTGATTGTGCATGACAAGACTCAATAATAGCAGTAATTAACAATATGGCGAGGTGAAGTTCAATTGTAGAAGTTTTGAAACTAACGCAATTATTTAGTTTAGAGAATGACTATTAGTTTAGAGTAGCGGCAACTAAGTAAGAAGCGCAAGTCAAACATGGCGAACAGTTTGTGTTTTATAACTAGTTTGGCAAATAGAGGCTTAATTTCAAGACAGTGCATTCTAAAATGTAGGTATATCAATAGGTTTGCAAAAAAATTAGTGTAGTTTTGTAATAAATAGTGTTGTTTTTTAAATCGAGTTAGTAAAGAGAGAACATGGAATGGACAGTTCAGCAGATATTATCATTAATTACGTTTGAAGGAAATTTGTGCAGAAAGAGCAGAAAAATTTTCGAGAATATTCTAGGTGGTTTACTATAACTGTTTAAAATTTTTTTTAGAGGATTATGGGAACAAGTAAATTCTAAAATCCCCAAACTCTAATAAATAATGCAATTAATTTTAATGGTAATGTCTGGAACAATGCGTTCTAATAATAATGGAAAAGATTACATTGTTTGGTCAATAATATATTTAGTGTGAAAACTTGTTTATAATTTAATCGCTCAGTAATAACTAATTTAATTTAATTACAAGAGACAGCGATAATCGTATAGCACTCAAAAGAAAACAATAGTAACCGCACATGTGTTTCATGCTAACAATGATAATATGATTGCCGAATAGCATGAAACACGTGTATGCAGTTATTTTTTTTATTTTGAGTGCTTGTTGACACTAACTTATCTTACATCTTTAAAATTAATTTATTGTATCTTTCAAAAAGTGTGTTTACGGATGGCTTTCCCAAGAGAACAATTTTCATAATTGATTTTACTTTATGTTTAAAGTCATTCTTTATAAAAAATTATGTTTGTCGAGAAAATGATACTAAAAAAGTGAATTTTGGATTCATTACTAAACGAACAATAAAAAGTTAAATAACAATTTGGAAGTAGGTACCTAATAATTGTTCTACATATCCTCCACTCATTTCACCATCCATTTTCAATAATTCAACTTTACAAAAATTAAAACTTAAAATCCAAAATTCAGCTTTCAAATTTTGTTACATTTTGGATTATAAACAGGTTTCTTTTACAAACATTTTGTCTAAAATAATAAATAATGGTACTTCTCCGTTGAAATACATTCATAATTTCTCAACTTGTCAACAAATTTTTATATCGAATCTCATTTTATCGACAAGCAGTTTTTTTGTTATAAATAATAACTTTTCTTTGTAAAATCAATAACAAAGTTTTTCCTTTTGTGAACTCTGTACCTACTCTGTAATAAAATGTTCAGGTTCGAAATTAATTTAGTGAAATGTAAAGAATGCGCTTGTATAGAGGAGAGCTAAAATGGATGACATATAGTTTTTATTTATTTTCAGAACCTACATCCTTAATATAAATTTCGATTTATGAATTTCTACATGTTTCCAACGTTATGTTTAAATTTGGAGCGATATATAAATGGCATTAGTATACAGATATTTTTCAAATATTGTTCCAGAATAGTAATCGGTATACTAATAATGTAGATATCAAAGAATTTATCATAATATTGTAAATGGCAGAAAATTTTAAAATCGATCATTTTCACTATCGATAATATAAACTTCAGAAATAAATGGCTATATCTATGCTAATGATGTGGTACGAGGGAAGCTAGGTAATTTTGATAGTGAAATATGGGTCAGATGTATCATAGTTAGGTGCTATGAAGGATTTTTTTGTTCTTTAATGGCACATGTGCAAAGTCCGTGCTTTGAAATATGCAAAGACTGTTTTTTTACAAAAAATAAATTACACATCTGCATTTGTTTGAATTCGGTGAACGATGTCCCATTGTCTTGACGTCACTGCCTCAATTGGTAGGTGCTGTCCTTTGTGCAAGTGTTTGACCCAACAGAGCGTGGCTAGATCTTTAAGTGTGTCACACAACGTTTGGTGATGGTACCATATGCTACAAATAGTAGTTTTAAGATACTAAAGTCAAAACTTAGGTTAAATACTTTTTTTCGGACATTCTTAGAAACGAGACTATTTGGTTCAATGGTAGTTATGTAGTTATTAACTATACGGGGAGATTCAGTCGTGATGCAAAAAATTGTAATCACACAGTGGGGGTGGGCAACTTAAAAGGAAACGCGATTGTTTAGAAGTCTAAAATATGGGACAAATCAACCTCTGTACTGTGTACCGAAACTGCCGCCATACTCTTCAATAACATACTGGCCATAGGCGAAAGAAGAAAAGGATTGACATTGGAAAATCAAACGCTAATCAAAAAGGTAATAAATTAACATAGACCATGATGTTTTTATAGTCACAGCTGAAAAATATTTCCTTAGAACTTTATAAACCACAAAAAATTATCGATATTTTAGGATTTTCTCAATATTTCTACATTTTTTGAGAATTCTCTGAAGCATAAAAAATTAGTATATTTACGATATGTTGTGCAATTGGCAACTGCGCACCAGCCTTGACGGGCAAACTTTTTACCTAATGCCCATTTGACATTTTTTGCTTATTATTGTTCGTATAATAGTAATTGCCCCCCTCTCCCGCACAAGCATGTGGTTGCTTCTGGGGTACTTTTAGTTTGGTGTATTGTGAGGGTGAGAATTATTATTATATATTATGTAACAATTAAACGGCTTAGGTGAAAATTTTATTTTCCGAACTTTGGGGTTAACATGTGTTTTTTTTCATCGCAAATGGTTGATTTTATCGTTATGAAACAAGTATACCTTTATCTTTCAAAATGAAAAATGCACTAAAATGATGAACCTGCAAGAACAAAAAATTATGAGATGAGTAGAAAACCCATTGAGCTACCCCGCCCCTCCGCCTCTTGCCTATGGAAATAAATTGATTTACATGAAATTGCTTCACTTCAGTGATTAAAGGACTGTACAAAGTTTCATTTAAATTGTATAACTTCTCTGGAAGTTACTGCCAAAAATATGTTTTTCCAAGTTTATTTACGTTGACAGCTCACGGCTGTCACGTCTGACACATTTTTGGATCACCATGCGCTTTCCGGAGATCAAATACAATGCAGAATACATTGTTAGCCATCAGAGCCATCGGTTTTCCAGGACATGAAGCTATAGCCGTGAGAAGTCTTTATAAATACGTCAGTCAACGGTATTTATCTTCCTGTATAACTTTTTTAGAAAACTTTTTGTTCAAAATGACATTTTCTATCTGTCATATTACGTTGGTACCATAATTTAGAAACACCCTGTATATTAACTTTGGTTGGGCCAGATCAGATTTTTCAGACAATTTCCAGTAATGTTATCGTATGTAACATCACAAGTGCCAGAAATTATCTAGAAAAATTTCCGGCACGAGCGGTATTTGTCGAGATTATTTCACGAATACGATTTAATAATTTCTGTATTAATTTTTTCTATGTTTACATTTCCAAAACGACTCATTTTGAACAAGTTTATTGACAGCTTCGACTGTAGCCTTCGAGTAAACAAACATGACGTTGGATATCCAAGGCAAATGGGATTATACCTTACACCCTGTTAGTGTTGGTTTATTTTCTGAATGTGTGTCATAAATTTAAAAGGAGACGGAGGTCTAATAACAACAATTTAGCAATGTAAAAGTTATATAAAGTCATTGATACAATGCTTAATAATACCGCAACATAATTTATAAGCTGCATAATTTAGAATGCAGTGTAAAACACCAATTTTAAGGAGTACGTGTTTGTATCGAACAGATTCGCGGTTGCTAAGCGACGAAGTAATAATTGCACAAGTGGCATTACCGCTTTGCTTTTGCACAAGTGCAATTATTATCGCTAGCAGAGGCATATGATTGATTGAATTTTTAGGAGCTACCTTATTGGATGGATACTTAAATTTTGATATTGTTTTGTAAAGCGACATGAACTCACGCTTTGTTGTAAGTACCTTCTTTTTCTTTTTGGCTGTGTAACTTTTTAAAATTTTATTGTGTATACATTTTATCTGTTTTTTAGCATATATTTTATTCTGATGATGGCTATGAACCGAAACGCGTCAATTAAGTGTATATATATTTTTTTAATAAAGATAAATTATTATGGTCGAATCCCAGGAAATTAATGAAAAGAAAATTAAATTCGACGACCAGGAAAAATTATATTCGACGACCAGGAAAAATTATATTAAAATATTTATATTTTTTTGCAGATATATCGTCAACGGTAGGCGGGGACCGGACAACCGCGGAAGTCGCGCATCGGCGATGGCGTTCGCGTCGCTGGCGTGGCTGACGTTGGTGTGCGCGTGCGCGCTGGCCGTCGAAGACTCGCACCGCAAGAGGGCGCCGCTGGGATTCACCGGCGTGCGAGGCAAGAAGTCGATCCCCGATTCGGCGTATGCCGAGCAAGACGTCGCGCCGGAGGGAGATGGGGAAGTACCGAAGGTGAGCCGGCGCGCTTTGGAAGATTGCGGCAAATTTTTTTCCTGTAGGTTCAAAAAGTATTGCCTAACAACAAGTACGTAGCAAAGGCCTTAAAACCAATAATAAAATGCGGTGTGACCCACTAAAAACCGGAACACAAAATTTGTAAATGTCGTCCGATTATGATCGTTTTTTTTTACGATAGGGCATCAAAAACTGCACTTTAGGGCAAAACGGCACAATTTATTAAAAAAAAAACAATGCCTACTAGGACATAATTTTGTATATCAACTTTAGAGAAATCATATTATTAGCGATTTTTTATATAAAAATTCTGGTACGCCACTGGACTACGCATCCAGTTTGTTAAAAAATATCGAACAATAAAATTTTAGACACCAATGAAAATCGCGATTTAACTACCTATTTTACCTCCCTGCTCGTCAAATCAAGTTGCAAGGGAATTGAAAACAATTGAAACTGCAACTTGCTTTTATTACAAATAGGTAGATATAGGTACCTACCTAAATACAAGAAAAACCTAAAGTAAAAATAATAGCTATTTATGTACCAAGGCACTGAAGTTCAACTTTTTATGACTCATGTGGAATTTAGTTGCCGAGGCCTCTGGCCGAAGCAAATAAACCACATGAGTCATAAAAAGAATTTCAGTGCCGAGGTACATATTATATTTTTTTGAAATCGAAAAAAAAAATTATTAGGCAAGAAAATAATAATAAGGGATCACCCGTCCATGAACCGACTACGCGCGGCGTTTCTTGACTTTGACGATCGCTCTACCTAGGTAGGTCAAGTATGAGGAGACACGGCACCTTCTGACAGAAAAACCAAACTGCTGCTTCTTGTGCAGCCTACACAACAAATCTATTGATATTCAAATTTACTAAAATATGTATACTGAAGGATTGCGCTTCTATAGAAAACAATTTCGCAATGTGTACGAAAAGTAAAATGGGCCTTTATCGGCCAGGTTTTGAATATTTGGTCACTTTTGACGGGCGATTTCTCCGCGTCTGACGTTTGATGTTTACATCTCGCCAAGGCCTACTTATTGAAAAAATCGTACAATAATGGGCTACATTATTGTACGATTTCTGTGCTTTTAATGACGATTTTGGGACACTTTACTGCCGATTTCAAGAAAAATTATATTTTTTTCTACATTACATTTGGGTTTTTGTAATTGTAATTGTAATTATTGATATTACTATTACTTGTAATAAAGGATTCGTGATCTGGATATCCTCGTCCAAAATTGTTGTTAAATTTGTGGCAGCAGCCAGCAGTATTAATAGCATGGTTAGGTTATTTTTGATAATTTAAAGAATATCATCTATTCACACTGTAGTCTGTACGTTGCTGATGCCAGAAAACTCATCAAACTACCCGGAAATGTCTTTTTATTATACTTCTTTGAAAACACCTTATTTTCATCTGTTTTAGCAATAATGAAAGATGGGGTTTTTTGGGCTAGCGCACGGAAACAACGCATGGAAAAACTTTCCGTGCGCTGAACAAAAATATCGAATATATATACAATATATAATGTATATACAGCAAAGTAAACTAAATTTAAGAAACTCTATATGCTCTCTGATATTTGACATATACCTATTTTGTATTTTAATTCGTAAGTGTTTCAATATTTAGATACATTTCTGTAATATTTTTGACGTTTTGTTCACCTTATCTGACAATAACTAATTTACAACAAAGCACCTTTGAAATAATTTGAGAGTAACCATGGAAACGCATCATACATACCAAACACTATATTGTCTGCATTTTTTATTGTTTGTCGATTAAATTTATTATAATATGCCGATAAAATGTTTTAAGTTTCCGTTTTCAAAGAAGTATAATAAAAAATATCGTTCAGTACACGTCCAGAAATAGATTTTTCCGTGCTTGCATGACTTTTGTCACGCGCGCACGGAAAAACCTTTATTTCCAGACTCGTAATGAAATATTCTATTTATCTGGCTATAACCATTGATTAAGGTAATTCCTTATTCAATGCTATAACTTATAGTTGGAGAATGTACGTCCCAACACCTTTCTGTTACTTTACCTTTCTAGCAGCTTCTGTAATTTGAGTTTTTCTATGTAGTATTGCGCGAAAAATTGGCCATGGATGCTTTTTTAATATTGCCTAGATATCCATTTTTTTTTGTTATCTTCCTTTGTGGGGTGCAAAATAAGCGAGAAAATCGCTTTAATAAAAAAATAAATAACAAATTGTCAGCCTCAAGAAAGCCGAAGACCCTGTGTAATCCTCTGAAAATATCTGAGTACCCGGTTGCATAAACCAGTGCCATCAATTTTCAATATAAAAGTTTTCTTCTACCTCTTACAATAAACATGCTACAACTGTATAGTTTCTCTCAATTTGAAGTTTGAGCGACCAGTTGACATGGGTGCCCATTTCCTTTTCGAGCATCACCTAGCTGTCCAAAATTGCCACGTTTTTGTTTCTTTCGTTTTTTTTTTGTGGGGCGCAAGAAATTATCCTGTATACTATTAAAAGCTTGTTCGTAGCTTTAAAAATTCGTTCGGTTTTATTGTCCAAAAGTCTCTATTTTACGTCATCGAAATTCCTTTAATTCTCTTTTGTGTGATTTTTGGTTAAAATTTCAATTTCCATTTTTGTCGAAATTTCTACAAAGAAACTGATTTATTTTCAGAAAATTTTTTAGTAATCTTACCAGATATCTCAGAATTTGTTCTAATCATGAAAACAGCTAAATATATTTTTTAATTCCTTGGAAAAATGTATTAGAAAACTAGTCCTATCTATAAAAAAAGGTGAGAAAATTATTGTTTAGTGATTCAAAAAGAAAGATATAACCACTAAGAATCCCACTAAATTTTAGTATAAATTGGAAATATCAATGTTTGAAAATATAATGCATTGAAAAAAATAAATGCACTCCAGCCGGGACTCGAACCCGGGACTCCTACTGTGGCCGTAGGCACTTAACCAACTAAGCTACCGGAGATACGGGTTCCATCGGGTAGGTGTTATTTATTCCAATTGATATTAGTTAGTAGCGGTGAGATGTAGGAGAATTTGGCGTCTTCTACAACTACTAGAGGGTGGAGAGTAACCAATCATTCTTCATTGTTGGTTATGTGAACTTCCTATTTGTTCTTCTACCAAAAAAATTCGACATATAGCGACTTAATGCAAGTGTCGAACGTGGAAATTAGAAGACCCCGAAGTCTCCTACATCTTACCGCTAATTACTAGTAGTCAATTGGAATAAATAGCACCTAGCCGATGGAACCCGTGTGCCCCGGTACCTTAGTTTTTCAATTGATTACACTTTACCTGATATGCCTCATTAATTACAGCTTCAAACATCCATCTTATTATTGTTATTGCTCATCCGAAGCCGAACTTCCGCTAGTAAAAACTTTTGCGGGAAATCGCCGTTATGGATACAAACTTCCAGGACACGTCTATACACGGGCGTAGCCAGGATTTAGTTTTTTTGGGGGGGGGGGGTTTAGTTTGAGAAGTAAATAAAACAACAAAAATATACTTACATGAAATTTAATATCTATATATTCATCCGAAAAACTACGACATATTTATAAAGTTCTTAACTTTGAATGAAATGGATAAATTAACTTCGTTCCTCTGCGCTAAATCTAAAACCATTAAAGAAGAAATCTTCGGCTTTTTATTTTAAATATATCCACTACTTCATCTGCATGAATTTCTGTTCCATAGTGAATGTTCATTAGAGCCAAACCATTAAGTCTGTTTTCACTTGTAGTGTTTCGTAAATAGTTTTTCAGTCTCCTTAGGCTCGAGAAAGACCTTTCTGGGGTAGCAGTGGATACAGGAATGGTAGCCAAGATTTGTGTAAATATTAGGATAAAGGTTTTTATCGCACATATCTAGGCATTCCAAACTAGATTTCGGGGTAGGCAGTCTTCTTATCAGCATGCAAGGTTGCTGAAGCTTTGATAGCTAAATCCAAATTTGTTTCTTTATTAGAAACCCCTTGACCTTGACTACACCACTTTTTCCAGTAGTCCATACCTTTAAGTTTATCACCCTTCCTTTTTTTCCCCTCCATTTTTCGACAGTAATAATGATTCACGTATCTATCCTTAACAAGGTCATCGAATAACAGCGCACTAAAATTACTCACTTGCACGGTACACTTAATTCTCTTCACTATTCGTTCACCACTTTTCACTTTTATTCGCTTCGAGTTCGCATGGAACAATACTGCCGTAAGCGCGGTCACGCGCCGCGGCGCCGCTTATATAGCAGCCCAGTAGCCGTCCAGAAACTTCCACGAACTTCCACAAAGTTCCGCTCATTTCGACCGAGGGGCGTGGCGAATAATCGAGAAACAACGCAAAGTGTCCCTACAATACAAAATAGTTCGGCTGCAACTGCGTCTGCCTCTCGTCAAAAGATGGCGCTAGGCGCTACTATTACTACATATATTCAAACGTAATAATAATTTAACTCTTCACTCCTCGTATTTTTTCGGTATAATATTAGGTAATATTTTGCTTATTTCGCGGGGGGGGGGGTTGAACCCCCGAAACCCCCCCCTTGGCTACGCCCGTGCGTCTATACCCCAACTTTCTACCTTTTGATCATTTTTTCTATAGAATACTCTTTACTTGGTGTTTTATTTAAAAAAACACACACCATACAATCGCTTAGAGCCCTCGTCGAGTCGCAACTCGTATACCGTACTCCAATTCCCCTCTATTATTTTGGCATCTCACGTTTCACGTTCCGCACATGTACATGTGTCCGTCTGGGCGCCCTCGACTTGGAGGGGAAGCTGTTAGCCGCCATTACGTAATTATTGTGTCCTTGGGAAAAGACGGCGAAAGGAAAGCGTTGGCGGAGTGGAATCGGTCATTTGCGCTTCTGAAACTTCCTAGTTTTATGGTGGTCGGAAGATTAACAGGCGACCTGCATTCGAGGCGTTCGATCCTTTCGGAATTTTGCCAGATTTATGTCGTAAGTTGTATTGCAGAAGTTTATTAATAGCCCTATATTGAGTAGAGTGTATATCCTTAGATTAAGCGGGTATTTTAATAGTACGCCAGGCGCGAAATTTTTCCGTGTTTACGTACGCTATTTTCGCCCATGCGTGACATTCGGCGCGCACCGACATACTCTCTCTACTATACTTTATTACTCTCTACTCTACTTACGCCTCTGGAGGCGGTTTCACATAGCACTCGACTGCGATCGCAGTGGCTGTTTAGTGGGAGCGGTTCAGCCGCCAAGCGAATATCGGAGTACAATGCTATCGCAGATAATGTTATAACTAAAAATATATATAATTTTCAGATGAAAAATGTATCATCTAATCAAATTATATCGATGCAATGAATGTCTATGGGACACTTAAAGTCACCTCAATATATTTTTCGTATGGGAGACGTGTAAAATTTTGGAAATCTCCGTCTACTGTTAATATAATTTACTCAAAACGTGGTCTGCTTAATAAAGGCGTTTTCACCCAATACCTTTCCTTCTTATATTTACGTTTAATATTTAACACAATTTTTTTTTAAATCAAAAGGCACATGATAGCATACACTTTTATTTTATTCGGCGCCATTTTGTAACTACTACTGTCAATATACTTTTGCAAATATTGTGAAATACCACATAACAGTTTTGCTATAGCAGTAATTGTGTACATTGTTACACTAAACGTACTTTTTTACTCAATTTTCTGTGTACTTAAGTACTTAGTATGTTAACATGTATTCTTTCCGTTTCACTTAATTCAAGCGCCATTATAACTTACTATAAGTACTTAAGTACACAGAAAATTGAGTAAAAAAAGTACGTTTACTCTAACAATGCACACAATTACAAGCAACTGACAGCTAGTGACAGTTTCCCATTGTTCTGATTTTGACATGGCTAACCTGATGTAAATAATTATTTTGATAAACATTGTCAATAGCATACCTAATAGAAAACTTAATTTTTTTGTTTTTTTTTCTTATGCGACCCCATTAAAATTGTACTGTATCGTATTCAGAAAGTTCCAATGTATCAATTTTCACCAAAAAACGTATATAGTGCCATTTAAAAAAATGAAGTCGGTTACCATGGCAACCACATTTTTTGTGCTACGAAAGATTGCTTGATATCACTAAACGGGAAATAATTTTCCCTAACACTTTTATTAAAACAGGTTTTTCATATGAGGAATATTTTAAGAAATATAAGCAATATTCCACAATTTCTATCCACACTATATAATTGCCATTTTTTAAATATAGTTTATTATTAAACATTGAAAAAAAAAATTAGGTGGGTCATTGACCAAACGACCTTATGGTAGTACGCTATGCAACAAGTTTTATAAACGTCATTTTAGAAGCGTCTAGAGGAGTTTATAAAACGTAGGTTTGCAAAAGTCGTTTTTAGGTAATTCGTCATACTTGGACTTTTGGTTGAATGGTGGCGTACGTACGTAGGCACATGTACCTACTTAAAACTATTTATTTATGTTTACAAAGTTGCAAAAATCCAACGAAACTTCCATACTATTTACATTTCGCCAAGCCAACATTCTCAGTCCTTCAACTTTATTGCACTTGTTGGTAACGACCTGGATACCGTCCTATGCCGTATAAGCTTGTTTAGAAAAAGTGCGTTCCACAAATCACGTGTAACTGCTTACGTGAGTGGAACGTCGAGATCGCTATCGAGAATCGTCGCTTAGAATTTATGGTCCTTCGTGGTTTCCGCCGCTTTTTTTTAGGAAACTTTACGAGATAATAATTGGAACGATACGATTCCGGACTTTCGACGAACGAAATCTCGAGTGAAAATCTTGGATTAGGCAACAAGGCGACAGTTTTTATGTTTTCGTAGAATGTTTCAGTGTACTTTATTGTTGCTGAGAGTAAGTAAGTGTCTATACGTATTGACTTCACGTTAGAAAATTCTCATTAATGCAACTAGAACCTTTTTACTATTATTTAGGTTTTAAGGCCACAAGAAGCTAGATTGAGACAAATTTTAAAATTTTGATACCTATATTAAATTCGATGTTGCGACTATTCCCATTTTTGTTTTTTAGCAAACATACTTTTTTATTGGAATTTGAACAGCCGCATTTTTTTATACAGTGTGCAACATATGGGACTTTTTTATTAATTGCACAACCAAAATACAGACATTGCTGAAAGTTGATGCATGTTCAATAATCATTAGGTGCACTTAGAATGGTTGCAAATGAAACAGCATACCGGGTATTTCAAAAAATTCAGCAAAAGGTTATTAAGAAAAGTTGTTTAGAATTAAAAGCTATGCTTAAATACCAAAACGTAGCCTCCTAAGAAAATAATTTTTTTTCGTCAATTAATTTGCAGTTTCTTAATAAACATTTAAAATAAAAATGTTGCACCTTAAATGATAGTTTTTTAATATACACATTGTCATTCTTAATATATTTTGCGAAAGTTTAAAGTTTTGTTTAATATCGTTGCAACAAACATGAAGTTTGTGATTCCCTAAAAAATTAAAAATCTAAGTTAATTTTACAAATATGCTTGAATTTGAACAAAGTTATGTGAAATTGATTTAATTTTGATGGATTTATGAAACAGTTTAGGGTGAATATTAAAACAATTTTTTTTAGGGAATTATTAATGTTTTCAAAATATATTTTTTTTCTTAGGAAGCCATGTTTTTGTATTTGGGTTTAACTTTTAATTCTAAACAACTTTTATTAATAACATTTTGCTGAATTTTCTGAAATAAGGGTACTTTACTCTTGTACAATTTTTATATTTTTTTACCTACTCTGTACGCTGTTTGACTTGCAACCATTTTAAGTGCGCCTAATATGATTATCGAGCATGCACCAACTTTCTGGAATGTTTGTATTTTCGTTGTGCAATTAATAAAAAAATCCCATAATACGTAGCACACTTAAATGACTGCACTCTATACCCTTTATTTTCTTTAGTTTAAAATACAGTCTCGTCCAAAAAGTACATATAGGAATCTTTTTAATTATTTATTTTTTCAAAGATTGTTTTCAGCCTCAGTCTCTCAAAAAAAAAAACGAATGGATAGGCAATATTAGTCATATCCTCAACACAGCCAATACCTATTATATGTCATTAGATATTTTTAATTTCCCAAAAAGGCTATTATTATTCAAAACAGAAAAATTGAACGAGAAATAGAAGTTTATAAACGCGCTAGGATGTCAAATGAAAAGTCGAAAATAATCCAAGATTGTCCTGTTATTTTTCAGTGGATATGCTTTTCTTAAAGAAAAAAGCAGTTTGGAAAAAGAAAATTGCAGTATCTTTCTCTGGTGAGACAAAAATGAACTTTATCTGTAAAGTAGAAAGACCACAAAATCTATAAATACAACATGATTATTAAAAAACAATACAGTTTATAGAGAATACTAAAATAGAACGGCAATGTGAAGAGGTCGTGCAGCCTCAGTTCATCCCATAAATAGATCTCTTTTAACACAAATAGGCCATATTTTAACTTTAACCTTTTGATAACATTATCCCTAATTAGCAGAAGCAAGTAAAATAATAAAACTCACAGAATACATGCTTCGGATTTAGCAATAAAGTTATCATTTGAGATAAAAATTTTCAAGGAATTTTTCTAAAAAAATCGCTAATATGATTTATTAAAATTTTGCTCCTAAAATTGACACAGTAGGCCTTGGATTTTGTATGAAAGAGATTTTTTTGCTCAAAATGTAGTTAAACAAGCTCTATACAATAAAAAATTCGAGTCAAATCACACAATTAGCAAACTTATTACAGGGTGATCTGAAAACAAATGGGTCACACTCTAGAATAATAATTATTGACAACATTGTATTGTGTCTTTTCCTAACTAGATATTTTAAACATTCGATAAAGCCACTTTAGCTATCGTATAAATCAAACTTTAAAATCGCCTGATATAAAATTTGCTGTGTTAGAATTATGTATATAATATGATATTTTTTTAAATTTCAGACTTTTGAGCCTGTGATGGACCCAATCTCAGGAGGCCTTGCCGAGAAGAGGGCACCATCTGGGTTCATGGGCATGAGGGGAAAGAAACCAGAAGACTTTGGAGGGTGGACACCCCCAAGTCCCAACGTAGGGTACACCGGTTATGGAGATGTGTGGCTCAAGAGAGCCCCATCGGGTTTCTTTGGAATGAGAGGTAAAAAGGACTATGGTAAGGATATTTTATACGTTGTTTTTTGTACACAATATAAATCGTTCTTTAAAACAAATAGACTATAATAGGTAAAGTTGTTTTCATGAAACAACAAGGACTAAGACACTTTTGTGTCGCAATGTATTATGCCAATCAACTTTAAACTGTACTCAGTAAGATAATAAATTCCTAGATGAGAAAATAATATTGCAATAATAAATTAAATGCATGAATATAATATAGTGGCTTATCCATATTTCCTGTTTATTGCTTACCTAGCCTACCACCTGCAAACAAACAAGCAGATATTACAGCAGGACAAATAATTTTAATTAATTTAAATGGTTGAAGCTATATAAGTTTCATTACCTGACTCCTTGCTTTTTATGTCCTTCTCATTATCTATTTTATTTTCTGTAAACACAAAATGCCTTGAGAAGCTCTAGATGGCGCAATCCTCAATTTATTTATAGAGTCGGCGTTTTCATATATCTAGAGTTGTGTACAGGGTGATTAGCAGTCCATAACTTTTTTATTTTTGGAAAAAAAGGTGTAAATAGGAAAGTTGTAAAACCTTTTTCTTTGAGTCTAACGAGTCTCTAAGGGGCAACATTATACAGGGTGTTGTGAAGGTACCACCCAAACCTCTATTATTGAATTTTTTGAATCTACCTACGTTTCATCCCGATTCTACCGATATATAGATGCCTTGTCTATCCAGAACTAGACAAGGATAGCTGTTCTACAGTGTAGTTATTTAAGTGTGCAACATATGGGATTTTTTTTTTATTAATTGCACAACGAAAATACAAATATTCCTGAAAGTTGGTGCATATTCGATAATCATATTAGGCGCACTTAGAATGGCTGAAAGTCAAACAGTATACAGGGTAGGTCAAAAAATATAAAAATTATACAAGAGTAAAGTACCCTTATTTCAGAAAATTCAACAAAATGTTATTAAGAAAAGTTGTCTAGAATTAAAAGTTACAAAACATGGCCTCCTAAGAAAAATAAATATATTTTTTTGAAATACAATAATAATTTCCCAAAAAAAATTTGTTTTAGGTAATATTCACCCTAAACAATTTCATAAATCAATCAAAATTATATCAATTTCGCTTAACTTTGTTCAAATTCAAGCATATTTGTAAATTAACTTAGATTTTTAATTTTTTAGGGAATCACAAACTTTTTGTTTGTTGCAACGATATTAAACAAAACTTTAAAATTTCGCAAAAATTCTTCTGAACAAGGTAAAACATTAATAATGATAATGTGTATACTAAGGTGCATAGTTTTTATTTTAAATGTTTATTAAGAAACTGGAAATCAATTGACGAAAAAATTTTTTTCTTAGAAGATGTTAGGTATTTAGTCATAGATTTTAATTCTAAACAACTTTTTTAATTACCTTTTGCTGATTTTTTTGAAGTAAGGGTACTTTAGTCTTATGCAATTTTTATATTTTTTGACCTACCCTGTATGCTGTTTAACTTGCAACCATTCTAAGTGCACTTAATATGATTATACTGAACATGCATCAACTTTCGGCAATGTCTGTATTTTGGTTGTGCAATTAATGAAAAAGTCACAAATGTTGCACACTTAAATGATCACACTGTATAATAGGCGTGAAAGGTGAAAAATTGACACTTGACCTTTGGGTGATCAGCTTGCTTGATTAGAAACTAATTTGCGCCATATTTTTATATTTTAAAAATCAACCAGGCCTTGACAGGGGCAATTTATTCTTTGGACTACATGTTCACTACATGTTGTATCCATATTTATTGTAAACAAATCAACTGAAACTTCATTTTTGTACCTATTAATTTACATAATATATGCTTTCTTTGCTTATAACTTATAATGTTTAATTTGTATAGTGTTCCATCAGTGTTTCTAGGCTTCATCAAATATTCATAACCTTTGTTGTTTTGGGAAACAATTCACGCAAATTACAGTGGCCTTATCCTTTTTTATTTTAAGTTCTGATGAGTTTCCTACCTTCAAGTTAGTTTGCAAGTCATTTCCATTTTTCTGTAGTTCGAAGTTTTTATTAAAAAGAAGCAGAGATTTTAGTTTGGATTTTATTAGTTTATAAAACAATGCAGAACATGAGAGTCAAAAACATCGTTGTCGTGTTTGTAAAGTAAAACCCTCATGTCATAATAAAAATTACCTAATTTGATATTTATTTCCAGAAGATTTTCCCAAACGAGCTCCATCAGGATTCTTTGGCATGAGAGGCAAGAAAGAGTCAATACCTCTTGGTTATTTTGGTGCTAAGAGGGCACCGATGGGCTTTGTAGGTATGCGCGGAAAAAAGTCTGGAATTGATGAAGACAAGAGAGCTCCTTCTGGATTCTTTGGGATGAGGGGAAAGAAGCCATCAGGGTTCTTCGGCATGAGGGGGAAGAAATACCCTTTTGAATTCAGGGGAAAATTCGTAGGTAAGACCCTTACTTAACGACTTAAAACCCTTTTGTTTTAATTTTTCGACGAGATATTTTTTGAAACTTTTTTCTTTGACTTTCAGGAGTTAGGGGTAAAAAGACATCGAACGCAGTAACAAGACCGGGCTACGACTTAGATTTGGATAGGTTGGGAAATGAACTGGACATTAATCAGCTAATGCTTCTGTTGACAGAACAAAAGGAATCTGATCTTGATAACGAATGGAACAGTATCGACGATGGTCTGATTAGTCAGTAAAGACAAATAAATTTGTTTTTGTAAGAGAAAAACAAAGCTTCAACCTAAAAAAATTAGATTCTAAGTTTTTTTTTTGTTTCAGGTTGAAAATTTCGACTTTCTTCAAACATCCGAAAACAACGTTGTGAAACTCTTGTCAATACCTAGTTGAAAACCATGTAGTAGGCCACAAAATGTAAAATAAAGTATATAAATCGACCTCTATCTTGTTGAATTTAACCGCTCTATATAATAACTATTGATTAATTATAGTCGAATACGTTACTTGTAAGTTTTAGTGTTTTTATTTTTGTAAAGCAGCAGTGTGGCATATAGATCCTTCCATGGCTGGATGAAGGATCATATGCCAAGCTTGAAAAAGATATCTTGAAGAAAAGGGAAAAATACGCTGAATCCTTTTAATCTTAATTTAGTAGATGGTTAGTGGATTATCTTAAGACCCCAAATAACATTGTTTCTGTCAATAATTTTCGTAAAAATATGTTTGGAAACTACCAATTTTGTTAGTTGTTTCTATTTTGTCCCTTTAAGATGTGACATATCAAGAGTGAATCTGGAATTTCTTCATCGATTTTACTGTACCATATTAAAATATATATCTAAAGTCTAACTAATATTATAAAATTGAAAATTGTAATCAAACTGTCGATGTATAAAAAAAAAGTCTATAGATGAATAATTTTGTCTTTTATTGTAGATAGGTTTAAAAATTGTACTTAAGTATTATAATTGATAAATATAAATATATTCTGTTACAAGTATTGTAAAAGGTAAATAAATGATTATTAGTGTTTCAAGTGCACTTTTTTGTTTTAAAGTATACTCATAGCTAACCATTTATTTTACCATCCTCCACTGAGACACATTTTAGGTAAATTTGTGGTTTTATGATCGATGCAGAGACTCAGAGATCTACTTAGATCTATCGATTTTGATTACAATTGGAAATTAGTTAAGAATAAAATGAAGAAAATGAAATTCTATTATTCTTATCATTGGTCTAACTGCGGCGAGAATACGAATAGCGTTGCCATATGTTTTACCTGACAGTAACGGAAATTTTTGAATTTTAGTATATTTTTTTCGGGTAAATCTTTTAAATTTTTTTAAATACTATGATGTTTTCTTACCCGGTACAATGGAATAAACAATTAGAAAAAGAAGATGGTTCCATTCAAAAATCGTTGAAAGCGCTTAAAATTGGGAGAAATATAAATTTATTTTCTGTGTAGACATAGTGTCCCATTTTAAATATTTTTAAAAAGCAGACCTTAAATTATTTCTAAGCTCCGATACTGAGAGTTTTCCTTTCGATAAAGAATTTCAAGAATTTGCGTTAAGGGCGGTAAAGGAAACTCCGTTTTATTAAATTACTGTATTCTATATATTTTACAATAAACTTATTAACAATAAACAACAAAATAAATACAGTTGCATTAAAGAATGAGTCTCGTCTGGAAGGAAAAAAGAAAAAATAAATACACTCATAAATCAAAGATACTTCAACGATATAACTTTTGTTTATTGGTGCCTTATATCATACAACATGTCCACACATACAATAAGTTTTAAATTAAACAGTTTTTTACAAAAAAAGTGTTGGATTTTTCTTTTCATCGGACAATGGAAATGAAAGGGACTGCTCTTGATGGTAAATACGTGTCTCTTAAAGCCCTTCGCTCTCCTAGCCCATAAGCATAATTGAACAACGGATTCATACACTAAACGAAAAAGAAAAACAGAAAATAAAAAAGAAGTAAAATTAAAAATTCGCGGCCCGGTGGCCTAACCGCGTTAGAATGTTCGTTTAAACACAGCGCAGGCGGTTGGTTCAATAGTCGTTTTCAGGTGCCAAGTCGAATCTTGGGGGGAATAGACCACCATCTACTTGTGGGCGCTGCCTTGGCTGCAAAACGAAAAATTCACTTCAATCACAGTCTTCGACCTTTTAAAGCTCATCAAACAAATTTTAAAATTCAAGCCTTCCAAAAAGCCATCGTGCTTCTCTAGATAAGACCTCCGGTGCTTGAACATTTTTACATTAGCACGTTAGGCTCTTTTATTGTTGGTCCTTTCTATCCTTTAAATATGGAGCTTGAATTTTAAATATTGGACAGCATGGGATATGATTTTTAGTATGGGTCGGCTAACATGAAAAGAAAATCTTTAAAGTACCATTCTTTTTCTGTCGCAAATTCTAAATTATCTGTAGTGCCTTTCTTAGAAAACAATCTCCTGTTTTGTGACAGATAAAGAATAGGTACATCCAATCAACATATTCTAACAAGAACTGGTATCACGCACACACTAGAATTAAAGTGGCTTTTTATTTTTCTTGAAAATTGCACAAAAAACAAATTTTTGAAAATATATTTTTTATTTCGTAATGAATGCCTTAAGGTTGGCAATTTTTCTGAAAAATTTAGCTTTAAACTTTATTTTTTAATTATTAGCAAACTGGGTTAAATGTACAAAAAATCTAAGTTTATCTACAGGAGTAAAATTTTACCTGGAAACTTAGCTACCTATTTCTTATTGAAGTTAAGGCATTCCCAGTTGTTGGACCTAAAAAAATTCAAATTTCCGTAACGGCGGAAAATTGTATAACAACCTTAAGGCTATGAGTGCACAGAGAGATAACACAAACATTGCCATCTATGACAGTTTTATTTATTATCTTTCTGCAGCTCGCAAAAGGATGACATGCTCAAGCTACAAAAATTGTCGAACAAGAATCACATTAAATAATGTATGGGGCTGTCTCTTTTGCCCACAGAGGATATATTAGACGGTACGACGACAGGGAAAAACATAAGTCGGCATAACTTTAACAGTTACACCTCACTTACTGAACGCTGGTTTTCGAAAGGAAGTTACTCTGTTGCAATGGTAGGTAAACGCGGTTTATTCTGCTGTTTTAAGAGAGAAAAAAATATATGTGAAAAGTCTGAGTTGTTTTAAAGTGAGAATGAAAAGGCGTGTAATGGGGATTGAGATGGGGGAGATGCTTACCGCGGGGCTGGCTCCTCTTGCGGCGGACCCGGCGCGTCCCTTCGCGCGGAATTTGGCGATGGCCTGCTCGGCGAGGTCTGCGCGTTCTTCGGCCTCCTCCAGTTCTTGTTGCGCCTTGCGGAACTTGGCCAAGTTGAGGGCGGCGATCTCTTCCGCCTCCTCGATCTGCCTCTTGTACGTCTTGATCTTCTGTTGCAGCTTGTCGACCAGGTCCTGCATGCGTTCGTGGTTCTTGCGGTCCTCTTCGGCCTGGAAGCTCAGCTCCTTGATGCGGCGCTCGGACTTCCTCAGGTTCTTCTGCGCGTCGGCGTGCCTCCTCTGTTCGCCATCGAGCTCGTTCTCGAGCTCCCTCACGCGCTGCTCCAGCTTGGCGATAGCCTTCTTGCCTCCCTTGAGGGCGTTGGCCTCGGCCTCGTCGAGGCGCACCTGCAAGTCCTTGATTTGGGACTCGAGGGCCTTGCGGAGCTTCTCCTGGGTTTGGGCGTGGTCCTGTTCGGCCCTGAGCTCGTCGGCGAGACGGGCGGCGTCCACCATGGCCTTCTTGGCCTTCTCCTCGGAGTTCTTGGCCTCGTTGAGGAGCTCGTCGAGGTCGGAGTGCAGGGTCTGCAGCTCGGTCTCGAGCTTCCTCTTCGCGGCGGAGAGGGAGGCGTTCTGGGCTCCCAGGTCGTTGAGCTGTTCGTGGGCGTCGCCGAGCTCTTGTTCGGCTTGGCGGCGGGCCCTGTCGGCCTGTTCGAGGAGGGTGCGGGACTCTTCCAGTTCGTTCTGGAGGGCGTTGGCGCGGCGCTCGGAGATGCCCAACTGTTCGCGGGCCTCGTCGCGGGCGCGCTGTTCTTCTTCCAGGGCGGTCTGGGTGTCCTTGAGTTGTTGTTGGTAGCGCTTGATGGTCTTCTGGGCCTCGGCGTTAGCCTGCAAGCAACCCGAATATTAGAAGGACCTGAGTGCGAAAAATGTCGCGGAATGTCTTACCTTGTTGGCGTGGTCCAGAGCGATCTCTAACTCGTTGATGTCGGCTTCCAACTTCTTCTTCATGCGAAGAGCCTCAGCCTTGCCCTTAGCCTCGGCCTCGAGGGAGGCTTGCATGGAGTCGAGGGCGCGCTGGTGGTTCTTCCTTGTGTTCTCGAATTCCTCTTCCTTCTCCTGGATGCGCCTGTCGATTTCCTGCCTGACCTGGGACAGCTCCAACTGGGAGCGGAGCACCTTGTTCTCTTCCTGTTCGAGGGCAGCCTCGGCTTCTTCCAGAGCGGCCTGAAGCTCGTCCTTCTCGGCTTCCAGGCGCTTCCTGGCCTTCTCGATTTCGTGGATGTTGCGGCCACCTTCGCCGATCTGGTCGAGGAGGTCCTTGACCTCGTCGGCGAGGTTCTTGTTCTCGCGGCGGACGGCCTCGAGTTGTTCCTGGCCCTCTTCGTAAGCTCCCTTGAGCCTGAACAGTTCGGTGGAGTAGTTCCTGCATTCCTTCTGGCTGGCGTCGAGCTCGGCGGCCAAGTCGTCGACCTTGAGCTTCCATTCGCCGATGATCTTGTCGAACGCCTTCTGCTTCTTCTCGGCGGCGTTGGCGATGGCGTTGGCGCGGTCGACTTCGAGCTGCAAGTCCTCGACTTCGGTGGACAGGCGCTGCTTGGTCTTCTCGAGGGCGACGACCTTCTGGTTGAGGGATTCGATGGTCTCCTCGGCTTCTGCGAGACGGGCCTGGAGCTTCCTCTTGGCCTCCTCGAGTTCCTCGGAGCGGGCGACACCCTCTGATTCGTACTTCTGCCTCCAGAGCTGGGCGTCGGCGTTGGCCTTGCTGAGCTGGCGCTGGATGTCGGCCTTGGCCTCGGCCTCTTCTTCGACCTGTTCGCGGATGTTGTCCAGGTCGTGTTCCAGGTTGCGGAACTTGCCGAGCAGGGTGGCGCGTTCGCGGGCCTCCTCGTCGGCTAACCTCTTGGTGTCCTCCAACTGGGTGGTGAGGGATACCTTGATCTTGCTGAGCTGGGACACCTGAGACTCGGCCTCTTCCAGTTGTCTGAGGAGGTCGGAGTTCTCGATGGACAGCTTCTTCTTGGCGGCGTCGAAGTCGTTGAGGGTGCGGTTGGTCTCGTCGAGTTTGCCTTGAACGTCGTTGAGCTGTTGCTGGAGCTGCTTGGACACCTTTTCGATGGCGGCCTACAGCAGGAAAGTTTATTTAGATATTATTTGTTTGTTTCAGGGGCGGCACACTTAAAGCAACACGGGCACGTTCAACTATGTCGGTTATGATTGATAAGATATTAGCTGGCAAGAAAACAATATTATTTGGGGTAATCCATATGAGTAGGTAACTGTAAGCTCGGCTGCAGGTCTGCGGTAGTCCTGGATATTATCAATAGCGCTACGCCAACCACGAGTATCTAGAAAAACGAAGCAATTCCTTGTTTGAGCAGCAACGGCTTGTAAGTACCTTTTCGTTAGCCAAGTGGTCGACGGAGGCGCGGAGGTCGTTAAGTTCGCCGAAGTATTGAGCCTTTTCTTTTTCAGCCCTAGGAGACAAGACAAGAAAAATACACGTTTAAACACTAGGGGAACAAACAAGGTGCAGTGCAGGACTAAACGGGGACAATCATCACTGACAGTACAAGGTGCCGAGAAAACTTTTTACAAAAGTACCTTTTCTCGTCCAACTTGTTCTACGGCAGCCCTAGTTTGCTGGAGCTCAGTGTATATCTGAGCTCTGTCTCTTTCAGCCCTAAATTCAATTTATAAATTTTTATTTTGTTAAATAAAATTTCGTGTCATACTGTCAGTGTAGAGTTTTCAATTTTTCCTGTCTGTGTGTTCTGCATGGAAGGTGATAATGTTTTAAGTTGTACTTGCTGGAAAGTGTTGAACTACATGTTGCATATATGTTCTAAATATTGAACAATTTTGAATTGGGGCCTTTAGATCTGCGATTGTCGCTGCAGGTTCACTGTTTTTTAGATTCGGTATCTTTTTAACAAAACCTTAAATAAATGATATGGTCGTGGTCAATATGCCGACATGAGCATCACTTACAATATTTTGTGAAAGATAGGCCGAATTGTCGATGAAGACCAGAAAGAGTACTTACTTGGCCTTCAGCTTGTTGAGCTGGTCGATCTGTTCGCCCATCTCAGAGACGGCGTCGTTGTGCTTCTTCCTGAGGTTAGCCAGAGTGCTCTCGTGCTGGATGTTGGCCTCTTCCAGGTCTCTCCTGAGCTTGGCCAATTCGGCTTCCCTCTTCTTGTTGAGCTCGATCTGGGCAGAGGTGGCACCACCGGCCTCCTCTAACCTCTCGCCGAGTTCCTCGAGTTCTCTGGCCAAGTCGGCGCGCTGCTTCTCTGCCTTGGCTCTTGCCTGGCGTTCGGCTTCGACTTCTTCTTCGAGTTCTTCGATTCTCGCCTGGAGTTCCTTAACCTGTTTCTGTTGCTTGCTGACGACGGACTGTTCGTCTTCCAGTTTGGCGGTGAGGGAGGAGATTTCCTTGTCCTTGCGTTGGATGGTCTGTTCGAGCTCCTTCTTGTTGCGTTCCAAGTCGGCGACGGCTTCCTGGGTGAGTTTCAAGTCACCTAGAACGAGAAAGTCAATTCAGAAGTCCCGTCGAGAACAACCGGATGAAATGGTACACGAAGGAGGTTGTGCTTACCTTCGACCTTCCTCTTGGACTTCTCAACATCGCCGCGGAGCTTCTTCTCGCGCTCAAGGGAGTCCTCGAGCTCGTCGAGCGTCTGTTCGAGCTTGGCCTTAACCTTGTTGAGGTGGTTGACCTTGTCTTCGGCGGCCTGGAGCTCCTCGGATACCTTCTGGCTGTTCTCGCCGGACATTTTCTTCTCCTTGTTCAGCTTGTTGATGAGCTCGTCCTGGTGGGCGATCTCGTCGTTCAAGTTCCTGATCTGGTGGTCCTTGGTGGCCTTGTCCTGCTCGGATTTCTGGAGGTTAAGTTCCAGGTCTTCGACGTCCTTCTTGTAGCCGGAGATTTCTTGTTCCAGTTTCTTCTTCTGCTGGGTGAGTTGGTTGCGGGCATCTTCCTCCTGGCTGAGGCGGTCTTGAGTTTCCTATATGAGTTAACCAAGGAGAAATATTAGTGTTGACTAACATTGATATCATCGACGAAGTGGCTCTCTATAACTAGGATATTTTTAGGTTATCAAATTTTGAGAGCTGCCGATCCAATATTTTCCTATTCCAGATTTAGAAAGTGTGAGTCGAATTTTTAATGATATATCAACACTGCTGTTGTAGATGGGAACTGGTAGCTACGCTTTTGAAGTGGAATAACGTTGAGTGCCAGATTTCTTCGCACCAATATGACTGCATGTTTTTGAGTATGTGTGTCAGCATCTGCCAGAGGTACTTAAACCTGATTTGATTTATTAGTCATATACCGAATTCCAAAATTAAATCTGGATGTTTTGATGGAAAGGTGACACCAACTCAAAATCTGCACCTTACCTTGCTTGGCTCGGATCCAATAAAATATTTTCCCCTCGATTTTTCTAATCTTCTATCAAATTCCTATCACCTACATGCGAGTTTTGAAACTCCGCCAAAAACTATTAAAAATAATAACGCAAATTAGAACTGCGTAATGAAACCATGCATTGACAAGAGTCCAAGAGATACGATCGCGACCAGCACCCAATTTGGTGAGGTAGGGCGTTCAAACTATTTTTGGACCGAGTAGGTAAGTGATTTAGATTTTAACACTTTTACTTTGGTTGATTGCAGACTTTATGGTTTCTGGTTTTCGGTTTACGGCTATATAATTAGAATTTTATGTTACCTAGGCTCATGCCAATCGAATTAAAAATCCCACACCTTGGGGCCGACGAATAACTTCACTTCCAATAAACCCGAACAAGATTTAAGTGTATTTTAACTGTTTTCTATAAATAAAGCTCAACTGCCGCTAAGCAAAACACTGAGCAACTGTGAAAATATTGAAAATAGTGTGTACTTTTCGTCCAAAAATAAATTCTTATATCGGTTGAAATGAAGTGTTTATAAGTTTATGATTTAACGGTGCTTTCCGAAAACTGGAAATAGCAAACGTTTAGGAGTAATGTGAATGCCTGGAAAATATATTTCGTGGGAACGTGTTGGTTAAATAAATAAACTGACCACCTTCTAAAATTCTGGATCCTTGAGTAAATAGACAGGTTTTCGCTTCTAGATTTTTTCCGAGATTATAAATTCCTTTGAATGTTAACTCAACCATTATAATTATTTGGTTTTACAATCAATTATATACCTGGATCAATAAAAAAAAGATAAATTTAGCCTTTAAAATGCCTTGGTAACCGATATTCGTATTTCTATATATTTTTTTATTTAGGACAAAGTGGAAAAAAAGTGTTGCTGATATTCTTATCTTCTGTAACATATGACACATTTTTAGTTCTTCCTCATTTTTGTTTACAGTCTAAATCACAAGAAGTAAGAGAATTATGTCATCATCTACTGTTTGAAAACGAAGCCCAGTAACTATATTAGTCGCAAAATTTGACCAAGCTATCCGTATTAGTTGAAAAGTAAACTGTAGGTATGGTGTAAAGATCACGTTTCATTGCACGTTTACCTATAAACCAGAATAATTCTTCCTCTTGACTTTCTCAGTAGGTGTTTCCAAGATTAGATATAAAACTCATAGAATATGTATCCAGATTATTTTCTGACTAGAAAGAAATTCAGCAATATAAAAATTAATTATGGTTAACAATTTATAGAAAAAAGGATCTTCCCAATTCCTAGTCTTGGACACACACACTAAGTAATTCTCTAGGTCCAGAGTATTCAATATCTTAAAGCTGTCTTTGCAAACATACCTACTAAAATACTTAGCTGATCAAAAACCTAGAACCTCAATTCTTAGACCCCTAATACATTAATTCTGAAACCTAGAGCACCTTATCATTAACAGCCAAAGGCTTCCAGTTCCCATTCGCTCACTGTCCCAAGAAGCTCACCTGCAATTGAGACTCGAGGTCGGTCTTCTGCGCCTGCAGCTTGTTGGCCCTCTCCTGCACCTCGGACAGGCTCCCCTTCTCGCCCTCCAATTGTCCCAACAGCTCGGTCTTCTCCGAGAGCAGCTTGCCGTAGAGGCCCTCCAGCTCCTTCTTGGCCTTCGCCTCGCGTTCGTACGCCTCCTGGGCCTTGGCCGCCTTCTCCTCCAGTTTCTGGAAGAGTTCCTCCTGGTTAGGAGCTGCCTCTAGTTCGACCATCGTGACCGCCGCCGACAGCCTCTCGCGACTGCTGGAGTGGCTCGGCCAGGCCGGTAGGTGAGGAAAGGAGAGAGGCGGCTATTTTTGGAGCGGGGACAGGTGAGATTTATGGAAAAATGGTAAACAGGAGGGGCAGCTTGGTGGGGGCGGTGGTGATCGCGGCTTACTATTTTCGGAGAGTGGAGGGGACCAAGAGGCGATCCACTTTCGCGCGTTATATTCGGTGGACAAGGTGAGGAGTATTAGGTGGGTTGGAGGACGTGGGGGAAATGTGGGTCAGCGGAAGTCAGGAAGGTTCATCGCTTCTCTCAAGTTTTATTTTGAAATATTTGCCACATTATAGCTATTGCCAGTATTATCTTCATAGATTAAAGGAAACATAGCTAGTCAGAAGCATTGTTGAAACCATCCGTAAAAATCCCGGCATACCACTTTCAAACTTTAGATTTGGAACAAAAACAATTGAAAACAGATAAACTGTAATGTCTTGCAATTATTAGAGATCGATATTATAAGTTGAGGTATAGATATTTCCATTTAGTAACATGTTTTTATATAAAATTTTATGCAAAATATTCGGTTTTTGTTCTACATTTTTCGAAAATTTGAATCAAGGTACCTTTTTGCATTACCTTCAACTAAGTGGAGTAAATCTTTCGCAATTCTAAAATTATTTTATTTAATTTTTATAATTTATATGGAGCAATCCAAAACACAAGTACTTGAAAACAATTCTTAAATCGATACCAAAATAAAAAAAACTAGAAAATTGATAGCTGATCCATTCTAAAAATAATTATGAAATAATTAAAAGTTAAGCAAGTAAACTCTAGTTCGCCAAAAATATATAACTTTATATTATAACGGCAAATGAGAGAGCACTCGTTAAATTAAAATAATTTAATAGGAATTAGGTAAAAGTTGAATTTTATCAAGAAATTTAAAATAGTAGAATATTGTTGAATGCTCATAATCACTGATTGATCATTAAATTTACTAGCATAATTTCCAACAATTGCAAAGAAATTAGAACTAAATGATTTTTAATACTAAATTAAAACGGACAAGTTATGAGTTAAAAATAGACTGGTATAGCCTTTTATAATATTCGAAGCGTGGTATGTCATAAAATATTTCATGTTCAAAATCCGAGTCAGCTTTTTATGTGACTCACTTAAGCTAATTTATGATTCGACTGTGACGCACTAGATACTAAAAAAATATGCATTTTTCTATTATTAAGAATTTTCGAGGTAGCAGAACTATAAACAACTGGATTTAAAACAAGATTTCATGATTCAGTGAAGTATACGCATTACTTTTAGATAGACATGCTACATGGATAAAAGAAATAAGATCTAGAGCAGGATTATATATAAATATCCTGGATGCATTCTAGGTTCTTTACGCAAATATTTTTAGTAGACATTCTTGGGCACCAGGATGTATGTCATCACTGAGTCAGAGGAACCTCATAAATTTTGATATATTTGACTAATGAGACGAAATCTTAAAAAAACTTGAAAGTGAGATATTTTTGGAGAGTCCTATCTAATTTGATGAAAAACACATGGCTAAAAACGTTAAAAAAGACTTTGAGTCGAATAGTTGTTTTTTCTTAAGGAATTACAAATTCGTTTTCTATAATAAATTTTAGGAAATACACATAAAAAGCTTTTATTTAATTACTTATTTATATTAAGCATTGACGTCAATAATAATAAAAATAAAAGAGTACGAAATATTCCCAATGATCAAAAATATATTAGGTTTCTTAAAAAAAAAAATTGATATCGTTTGCGTTTTTAGAAAGCTAAGTCATAATCTTCAGAAACTTCCAAGTGCAGCTTGGTGCCTCACAAATGATATAAAATGGCACTGAGATTGAATATATATGTTAAAGTTACTCTTAAACATGGTTGAAGGAGATAGTCAGAAGTATTGTTGAATCCATGGAACCAAAAATATCGGCACACCTTCAAATTTCAAACTTTAATTCTTGCACAAATGGAAACAGATAAATCGTAAGGTCTTACAATTATTCTTAGGACTCAATACTAAGTTGAGGTACCTACATTTCAACAATGTTTCTAACTGCCTATGTGTGGCTTTGTCTGATGTTATGAATCACCTTGCCTTGTATAAATATATCAAGTATGGTCACCTCTCTGGCGAGGCCAACTCCAAACTACCAACTTACCGCGATCTCATCCTCGATACGCGTGACGTTGAGGAGTGGCCTGACCTTCTGCCACAGTTTGTACCACGGCCAGGTCCTGAGCTTGAGATACTTCCTCAAGTTCCTCTGGCACACCTGGAGAGCCAGGCGCTGTTCCTGGAGCTTCTTGAACTCCTTCCTGGACAGGTAACCCCTGGCCCAGGACTGCATCCAGGTGACGATCTTGCCAAGACGTTCGTCACGAAGTTCCTCCATCTGACCCAGGACACCGGCACGGAAGAATACCTACAGGTGGGCGGTTCGGTTATGATGGGTCCCCGGGGGCAAGGGAGCGTGTTAGAAGAATGAAGAATAGTTGGATGGCCTTAATGAGAAAATCAGAAGAAGTGAGAAGAAAGGGGAAGATAGGAGATCCAGAATTTGTGGAGATGAGGAGAAGCATCTCATTATTTGTGAAACCATACCTTTACTTGCTCGTCTTGAAAGACATAAGGTAGCACTACCTTTTTACCTTCAAGACAGCAGTGTAAATATTATATTGGCAAGAACTATTTTTCATTCTTGATCTTCTGAGTTAAGCAGCCAAGCTTTAGGTATTGTGCAAATTAAGCTTATTTATTGTATGAAGCATACGAGTCTATTCTGAACTAGCTCGTTTTCTAAAAAAGCAAAAATCTCTTTCGGTAGTCAAGCACCGAAATATAAAAAGAGCAAAACTGAACAATCTTGTTCAAAGTTCTCCGTTAAAATCTTTAAGAAGCCAATTTTTGTAGCCAATTGCCGTTTCTCGTTGCAATTTTGTAATTTGGACAAACCTTAGTATGACCCAATCGGTATGACTCCTTGTCAAGATTGACAGTGTCCAAAATAATAGAGGCTGCCTTCTCTGAAGTAGTGTTGTCCTTGATCTGACTTGCGGCCAGAATTTTGTATCTGTGCACGCAAGAACAAGCTCGTGGTGAGGTCAAAAAACATGCAAGTGGTTTTGCGAACGCACTGTTTTGTGAGTGGTCCGCAAAGGTGCAAAGTTTGGTTACGATAATGTAGTTCTGTCTTAAATACTACATGACTAAATAGGTATAGTAAAAGGTAAACAGTAAGTTGGAAAGCATTGTTGTTCAAATGTTTCCTTCCAGGTTTTGGGGGTTTTTCCTTAAAGTTTGGCGAACAAAAGAAACAGGTGGTGCTAGAAAAAGATGTAAAGGTTTGAACAAACAAGAACGTGTACGAAACGTGCCTTAGTGTGACCAAGACGGTACATTTCGGGATCAAGACTGGTGTTCGACAGGATCAGGTCAGCGCATTTTTTGGGATCGCTCTCCTTGGATACTGCAGCTGGATTCAGGATCTTGTAACTAATGACAACAAATTCTACGTTAGACACACACTCTCATTACGACACTGGCTTGCTGGCATACTTCTTTCTACGTGGACCTAGATATACTTGTACTGCAACATGCTACTTCAAAATATAAGATACATCCCTGGATTGTGTTGATCTTTTACAATCAAAAGTAGTATCGGACGAGACAAAATACAACAGATAATAATATATAAAATGACGTGAACTACAATATGTGAGTCAAGACGATAGACAGAGACAAGCACTCTATCCCCTTGCCTTGGTGTGTCCAACTCGGTAGCTGTCCTCATCAAGGCCAATTTCCATCAAACATTTCCTTGCGGCTTCCTTGGGATTTTTCTCTTTTGCCATTGTGGCAGGTGCTAAGATCATGTAACTACCACGGAAAATGGCTGTTACAATCTATATTTAATGCTAATTGCTGTAACCTTTTTCGTGCAGTTAACCAACAGAAAACTAAGTAAACTTTTTTCAATGTATTTTGTAAAGTATGAATCTGTATCTAATAAAGTTTAAAACCGTTGCTATCTACACGAAAAACATTGTGTTTGACAAATGAATAAATACCAACATAAGGGAAAAAGTTAACTTATTCATTATAGCCTTATGCCTTAACAAGTTGTTGATTACCCTGGATAAGCCAAAAGGAGAAAAGTTTTTGTATCAGTTTCAGTGAGTTCTTACCGGAGTTTGAAGTCGGGGTAGACCATCCTGTTGGGGAAACCTTTCCTACAGATACGGATACCTTCAAGTACACCGTTACAGGTCAGCTGGTGCATGACCAAGTGGGAGTCGATGACACCGGGCTGCTTGCATTCGTTGGGGATGATACAACGGACGAAGTGAGGTTGGGTAGCCTTCAAGGTGGTCATCAGGTTGTTCAGTTGTTCCTAAAGCGAGAGGAATAGTGAGAACGAGCCTAGAGCTAGTTGTCCGGTTAAATTGTTAACTTTTTAGTTTTGGCACCAAGCCTGGAAAAGCACTCAAGCCGGATTAGATCTAAGTGGTTAGTTGTGGAGGACGCCATTTTTAAATGGTGTTTCGTTTTTGTGATGGTTATTAAGCACGAAGTCCTTGACAGTGTTTTACAAATAATAGTAATTAATAACATAATCAGCCCTAACAAAACATTTAAAAGCCGACCTAGAAGTGGCCAAGTATATTGGCTTTATTTTAGGTGTAAGAAGAAAAAAAGAGGTGATTAGATACAGAAAATACCATACTATCGAGTTTCTCTTTTTCAGTATGGTACACATAAATCGAAGAGTGTGGTGCTAGACGTAGTATCTACATCTTGTGAAGTATTCGACACTATTCTATAAAACAAAACTGTGGTAATTGACAAAAAAGAAACATTTTATCCCGTCCACGGTAAAATGTTTCGACATAATAATTCAAACTTTTTCTATTTCGATCCCAACGTACCCTGTAGGAAGAGGAGACGGTGGCGAAACCACCACCCTTCTTGCCACGCCCTCCTATTTTCATGCAAAAAATATAGGTTTAATAATTCGGCATAGCAAAGAGATGATTATAATGAATGAAGGGAATTTAGGAAAGTTCTAAAAGCACGAACGACTCTCGTCATTCGCATTTTAGAAAAATGATGTTGTATAGGTCTCAGCCCAGCGTCATATCTGCTAACGAGCGAGAACTATTTACCCTGTACATCGCGGATACGGTCTGGAAGGCTGAACCTTTGGTTCTCTTTCCACCTAAATATCAAAATCAATTAGACGCTGATGGAGAGGTTTGGAAGTGGGGTATGGGGCGACGATGAGGCTAAATGTTGGAAACCGTTCATCATCGAACCAAGCTATCGCCAATAGCGAAAGCTTGGCTCAACTCTGCAAAATCTATAAAATCAAATCTTCTTATTTCGGTCCCAACATTTAACAATGATGAAGTCCAAGCATTACCCTTGGCCTCAGGACCACCAGATTGCCCAGGATGGTCGGCGAAGATTTCGACCAAGAGGGCGTTGCTACCCTTCTTGAACAAGTCGACGACGGTGTCGTTGAGGGGGTCCTTGTTCTTTTCCAACCAACCAGTGATGTTGTATGGTACCTGAATCAAACGGCCAACTCATAATCGCGTTCCGACAATCGGGCTGGTGACACTTACGTTACCGGCGTAGTGACCCAGGGTGAAGTGGGCGGCTTGCTGGCCGGGCTTTGGCGGTTTGGGCTTCTGGAAGTTGGGAGACTTGCCCAAGTGGTTGGTGTTCAGTTTCTCCTCAAAGGTCTTATCGGTAGCCTTGGGGAACATAGACTCTTCTTCAAGGATGGACAGGATACCCATAGGCTAGATTGTGGGAAACCAGACGATCAGATTTGTGGAGACACATTTAAATTCAGTTTCATTCCTTGCAGGGCTTGTAAATGCATTTTTAGGAAGAACTAACTGTAATGAATGAAACCAGATATTCCATTTTATACAGTACCTTTCTAGCTTAAGCTTGTGCCGATATTCAGAACTACTGTGCATATACTATAATACGTGGAAATATGAAAATGGTGCTTGTTGGATGGAAGTAAGTACCTTTTCTATTAAATCAATACATGGTTGCAAATCCATGCCAAAATCTATGAATGTCCAAGGAACACCCTCCCTTTCGTATTCCTCTTGTTCCAAAATGAACATGTGGTGATTGTAAAATTGTTGGAGTTTTTCGTTAGAATAGTTTATGCACAGTTGGTTGAAGCCGTTGAACTGCAATAGCATTTAGTCACAGTAAGTATTCAGTCTCGACGTTTATATTTTTTTGTCGGGAAAAATAAAACATAAACAAAAGCAAGGCGGTTAGGGGAAAATGTAGAGGTTTCAGCTGTAGCACTCGGTCTCTGCTAGAGTGCTTTACCTTCTCAATAAGTTCGATACAGGCTGCCAAGTCCATACCGAAATCGATGAAGGCCCATTCGATACCTTCACGTTGGTATTCTTCTTGTTCGAGTACGAACATGTGATGGTTAAAGAACTGTTGCAACTTCTCGTTGGTGAAGTTGATGCAAAGCTGTTCAAAGCTGTTGAACTGGTCGAAACAAACGATAACAATAAAACTACAGGTGCACAACGTGATTCTCTAACCCTGTTGCTTAGGTGGAATCAACTACACTACACTACTACAATAAATCAGAAACTTTGACAGCGTCCTTAGCGTCACTGATACCAAAACATACATCTACTTCACATAATAAACATAGATATTTCATCGAGGGGTATCTTGGTGTCCCAAATTACCTTCTCGATCAGTTCGATACATGCAGCCAAATCCATGCCGAAATCGATAAACGCCCAGTCGATACCCTCGATTTTGTACTCTTCTTGTTCGAGTACGAACATGTGGTGGTTAAAGAATTGTTGCAATTTTTCGTTGGTGAAGTTGATACAGAGCTGTTCAAAGCCGTTGAACTGTTTCGGGACAAAACACATTACAAAAATATCCTTTGAGAATATCGCGCCTGTTACATAGGTGGACTCTCAAGGTTGATAGACACTAAATTGGACGGGACAGGGACGTTACGGTTAATAAAACTCAAGGGCAGCATCCCGCTTCGAAAAGTTACCTTTTCGAGTAATTCAATACAAGCCGCCAAGTCCATTCCAAAATCAATGAAAGTCCACTGGATACCCTCGGTCTTGTATTCCTCTTGTTCCAAGACGAACATGTGGTGGTTGAAAAATTGTTGGAGTTTTTCGTTGGTAAAGTTAATACAGAGTTGCTCAAAACCATTGTACTATAACCACATAAACTCTTATGCATACTCATTCTTACGACTCGCTCTTTGTTAGTAGTAAGTACATAGCGCTTACCTTTGAAGCAGCTGAGCGTTAGGTAAAATAAAGCAAAGCACACCTTTTCGAGAAGCTCAATACAAGCGGCCAAGTCCATGCCGAAATCAATGAACGCCCACGTAATACCCTCCCTGGTATACTCTTCTTGTTCTAGCACAAACATGTGATGGTTGAAGAATTGCTGCAGCTTCTCGTTTGTGAAGTTAATGCAAAGCTGCTCAAAGCCGTTATACTGTGTGCAAAAGCAAAATAAAAAACAAACAATAAAAATATAATAATAATAAAGCTGACACAAAAACCTAACGACGTTCATACTCCTGATGAAAACTTAAGTGTGAGGTAGTGTTTTATGTTCAAGTTCCACCAAGAACAGGATATAATTATTATAAAAACAAAAACATAGAATAGTTTGTACAAATTCAGAGTCACCAATGGAGAGTGTAGAATATCGACTCTATTGGGGAAGTTTGCTATTGTTTCAAAACTAGCGATGAGCTAATCTCTACTGGTGACTTCAAATTTTTCCATGTCCCCAAGAACTTACGTCGAAAATTTCGAAACCGGCAATATCCAGTACACCGATGAAGTGCTGCCTCTTCTGTTTGGTGTCCAGAGTTTCGTTACATTTTTTGACGAGGAACTTGAAGACCCTGTCGAACATGGCCTTAGACATGGCACCGACGGAGTAGGTGACCTGGCTGACGTTTCTACCTTGGGTGACGAATTCGTTACCGACCTTGATCCTGGGCTTGGTGAGAGCCTGGTACAGAGCGGCAGTTTCAACGCCCAGCAGTTTGCTGACGCGATCTCCTTCCTGCAAATACAAGTCGGTCAATTACTTTCTTCTTGGTGCTTAGAAATCATCATACCTCAGTACCGTCGGCTTCAGCCTGTTCTTCGCGACCCCTCTGTTTGAACTTCATGCAACCCATGTGCATCACGGCGGCGGTGATCTTGTAGATGTTGTTCTTTTCCTCTTGGGTGAAACCAAGAATGTCGAACGCTTGCTACAGGGGGAAACAGAAATTGAGTGAAGGTTTACCCGGGCGTCATGCTGGTATGTACAGCACGTCGACTTACCCACACTGGTTAATAATTGTCGAACAAAGCTACAGAATAGAGAAGCGTTAAGACGGTAGGGTCTTGGGTCATTTGAGGTTACGTCACTAGGTCTTACGTATACGAGACACAAAATAAAGAACATATTATTTAATATGAATTCGGTAATTCGAGAATGAGAGTTTTAAGGTCTGCTTTCGAATAGAATAAATTGGGATGACTCAAACTATGGCTATAGGTGACCAAAGTTTGACTAGGAACGCAATTTATCAAGTCTTAACTTTCATATTAAATTGAACATTTCACATATATTAATTTTTTAACTTACGTCCGTCAAACTCATTTCCTCGTTATCATCTACATTGGGAATTGTGATTTTACCCTGAGACACATTGTTATAGTCGTAGATATTGTTTGATAGAAAGCACATTTCTGTTTAAAGAAAGCAAAAGTCAATATATGGGATGAAAATGCTAAATGTTGGATCCCCGAATAAATTCGTATGGCAAATCAATAAAATATAGGTAGGTACTGCAAATATAGTAAAGTCTACAGAAGCTTAAATGTATGGTTTTAATAAGACGAATTTGCTGGGGTATCCAGTGATACAAAATAAAAATAAATAGTATTTACAATAAAAAAACAACAGCGTTTGATTTATTGTATAGTGTGAATGATATGGTTGCGATCTGTCATTCAAAAGTTCTGTCTGTTGTCAATATTGGCGCAAGAAGTTCAGGGAGCGAACTTTGCCCAGCCAATTCAGAGTCTGTTATATCAGTTTGGAGCATCACGCTCATTGATATATAACTGCTTACGTCTGTAACCACCCTTGACAAACGTATGGATAATCTGATATCCGGTTGCTCAAGAAACACAATTCTAAAATAAACAAGTCAAATTCTGAAAGAGCTTTAGGCATAGTTGGCTCTTCTGTACAAAGCGGGAAAGATGCTGGCAGCGGAAAAACACTCAACGGTAATGTGTTTTGTTAGTAAGGACCACTTACATCTGTAATGGTCATTTCCTCGTCATCATCTACTGTGGGGATTTTAGTTTTACCCTGGGATACGAAGTAGTAGTCGGTGATGTTGTTAGAGAGGAGAAGTAAGTCTGGAGGTAAAGAAACCACACGATAAGTCTCGTCGCTTTGACTTATTTGGAGGAAGGTAGTTAAACAAAAGGAATGTTTCAAATTCTACTAAATCGCAAAGAGTCAACATGTTGATTCGACTCAAAAAAATTACAAAGGGTTCAACCGTATACAAATAAAAACATCACAATGGTAACGCCTTTACGAAAGCGGCGTACAGAGTTTGTCTTACGCGCTTTCATATTTTATACAGACACAAATTATGTCTCATTTAAATTTGTATCGATATTATTTTTGCCAGTTACGTAGTTGACGTTGGTGGGCAACAAAAGCATAGTCAGGAAAGGGAAGGGGATCACAAATTTGTCCTATAGACTTTTATAATGTGGAGGAGGTATGTTATCTTCATTAGGATAGTGGGAATTGCAGCAAAGCCTCGAGAACAGTACGTGGTCTCATTTTCTCTTCCTACCAATAAATAGCAGTAGTAAGTTTTTGTTGTTCTCGAGGTCGGGTCCAACTGTACATACACACCATTTAGTGAGACATTTATGGAGACAAAAACAAGAGGGAAAACAATAACACTGGTATAGGCGAGATCCGTATGTGGACTTTTCGCCTGCTTACATCTGTCAAATTACACTCTTCACCATCATCTACGTTGGGAATTGTGGTTTTGCCCTGTGCCACAAAGTGGTAGTCCGAAATATTGTTAGACAATAATGCCATATCTAAACAGGGAACGGTACCAAATAAGCATCATCTTCATCTCACTGAGATTTATTTCTGATATGAACCGATCAGAATTGTGGAAGTTAATTGGGAAATAGGTGTGTTTTTGTAACCTTAACTGACATGCAGTGGATGTAGATATTTCTCTATTTACATAACATCCTTCTCAGCGTATAGTTGAGATTAAAATTTTGTCTCATTTATAGGTTGGTCCAAAACTACTTATAAGAATAAAAATTGCTGGACCTTGAGACCAGACTTACGTCAGTTAGATTATTTTCTTCGGCATCGTCTACACCTGCTATTGTCAGTTTGCCTTGGGATACATAGTAGTAGTCTTTGATATCGTTCGATAACAAGCACATATCTGTACCAGCGAAAAAGTTAACGTCAAGTACAGGTTTTCATATTGATCACGATCAGTGTCAGTGGTTACCTCCAACTCAACTAAATAAGTAACTATTAACAATTTTTTTTTGTAGAGGTAAGCACCTGGTGTAAGTAATTCTTTGGATGTGATAGCGACAATTGGGTTGATGTAGAGTTTCTTTGTATGTTTGTTGGTGATGTGTAACGTGAAATTTACCTTTAAGGCCGGGAACGGCACCAGACATGATCTGGTAGAAGATGTGGTAAGAACGTTCCAGCGACTGTTGGGAGATGACACGGGCCTTCTCGAGCAGGTAGGTCTCAATGTCGGCACCGGCCAGTTTACCAGTGGGGCCGAAGTGGATACGGATGAATTTACCCTAAACAAGAACGAAATCGATAAGTCGATTCCGTAGAAAGAATGACCAAGTGTGGCACTTACGAAACGAGACGAGTTGTCGTTACGGACGGTCTTGGCGTTACCGAAGGCTTCAAGTACGGGGTTAGTTTGTACGACCTGGTCCTCGAGTGTCTGCTTCTTCTCGGCGGAGGCGTCCTTCTTGGTGGAGGCGCCGACGGTGGCGAAGTACGCGATTACTTTCTTCGTGTTTTCAGTCTTTCCGGCACCAGACTCACCGCTGGGGAAGAAAATGACCAACTTTTAATAACGGGACAAACAGATCCACACTGGAAGGACTGTAGAAACGGAGAAACGGAGTAGAATGCGTTAGGGAACTTGGGAACACCTTAGAAATGTTTTACAAAAGAATGTACAGGAAGAAACAGGTAGCGCGTGTGTCAGGAGGAATAGTAATTCGGAATGGGGATACTTACGTAATAAGCATAGACTGGTTCTCGCTGTTGGTGAGCATGTTGACGTAGGCACCATCAGAAATGGCGAAAATGTGGGGCGGCACTTCATTTCGTCTCTTGCCTCGGTAGAGCTTGGCGCAACGGTTGGTGTACACTGGGAAGCGCTTGTAGGGATTGATAGCAACGCAGAAAAGGCCAGAGTAGGTCTGTAATGCCCAAATATAGATTAGAACGGCGACAACATTGGCGATGAAAAAAAAAAAAAACACAGGGCCTCTGTTGTCTGTACAGAGGTTAAAAAAATGTGAAGCGAGTGTTCTGTAAAAGAACAAAAAGCAGTATGAAAAAAATAACATAAAAAGAATTTGTAGAACACGATCCCAATTAGAAAAAAAAATCGGTTCTAAAGTTCTTTCCGAATTTAGCGGTTGTCTGGAAGAACCTTAGGCAGCGGGTAGTTCTATAAATCCTCTGATGAAGAAAACACATGAAGGGGTTAGCGACAGGACTTGGTCGGTGTTGTGCCGTGTTCCAAGTACAAAATACAACAAAAAAAAATCCAATCGAAAATTCCAGGTGGTTATCACTTGAACTTGGCCGGGTGTATCCGTTTTCCCAAGTTTCTCCTTCGACACCAGCAGACTCACGCACTTACGTAGATAAGTTTAGCATAGTAACGTTGTTTCAAGTTATGCAATACAGATGCGTCATTAAGATATGTCAAGTTGGACATATCCTCGGCTTTTTCGTATTTGGGGGGGTTCACTTGGGTGACTTGATCCTTCTTGAAGTTCTTTTCCTGTGGAGAGGAAGGAGGGGGTTTAGTGTTGCCTGTAGGTACTTACATAGATGAGTTTAGCGTAGTATCGCTGCTTGAGGTTGTGCAGGACTGCGGCGTCGTTGAGGAAAGTCAGATCGGCCATATCCTCTACTTTTTCGTATTTCGGAGGGTTTACTTGGTTAACTGTGTCTTTTTTAAAGTCCTTTGTCTGCATACAGAAAAGCACAAATATGTTTAATGTGGGAACATTGGAAATAAATAGTTCTCGGTTAACGACATTATCGAAAGGATATGAGAACGATAGTGTTTAGATATTACAAAATTTCCTGTTTGTTTATTTTATAGCAAATTATGAACCCTTGTGAACAGTGCAATTTATATTTCTCTATGACACGTCGACTAAAACGTCATACAAAGTATGTTCCGTTGCCTGTATCAATGGCATTTTGTTTACAGCTAGCTGGAAAAGCTAGTGCATTTGAATGTTTTATCGATTTTAATGGGTATTTCTAAAACATGTATAGATATTAATGACACTATTTTAAAAGTCATAGCTGCAAAATTAGTTATACTTATACATTTTTTAATTTCTAGCAGCTATAACTTTTAAAATAGTGTTATTAGTATTTATGAGTATTTTAAAAATACCCGCATTTTTGTAAACGTTTCAAATTCACTAGTATTTCCAGCTAGTTGTAAATAAAACTCTATTGTACAGACAACCAAACATACTTTTGATGACGTTTTATTTCCAGCCTCAAATAATATCAAACTTGTATGTAGGAAGAAAAATATTTCTTTTACTTTCAATGTTCTTAGGATTTTAAAATAATAGTAAAAATTAAGTATTGCAAGCTTAGATAAAAGATATAAAAATCTACAAGCCATGTAAGATTTATTATTGGCCCTAAGAGTTCTAAGTAATATGTATAGGGTGTTCGTTTATATTTTTACACCCCTTATTTTCTTTATTTTTGAAGTAAGAAAAAACTTTAGATAAGCTATAATGAGCATTTATTAGTGTTTGCAAAATGCATTGACGTTTCAAATTTGAAGCATTATTAATAATCCCCAGTGGATTATAAGAACGATTGACCTAGAAGCTATCAACATTGCATTTATATATATGGAGACCATTTTGAATACCTTCTCTGAAAACCGTTAACTGTTTATGTATTATTTGTTTCTAAGGTATGTATCAAAGTTCGCTTATATGTACTAATTATACCCCTATACAATTCAAATGCTTGAAACAAACATACTATATAAATATATGAAACTAAATAAACGCTTTAAAAAGCTTGCTTTTGCTTGTGCAGTTTTTATTCTAAACTTTTTTCTAACTTCAAAAATATGGAAAATAAAAGGGGGTGTAAAAATATACGTGAATAATTTTAAAAATAACACGATTTTCTTAAAATTTCAAAAAGAATCGAAAAATCAGAAATATTCTACAGTCTCCATCAAAATATCTGTACCATATTGGAAACTTTATTATTATCATTTCAAAAATGGTTTTCGGCTGCAGTTTTTCATAATTTGTAACCAAAATAGATTAAAAATGTCACAATTAGTAGTTTTTTTATAATTGCCAGATGTATAAAAATTTCTAAATAAATATTGTTACCTATTGTTATTTTTTAAACATCGCTTATCAAATTGTGGTACTAAGTAAAGTTCTACATTTCTAGTAAGACATCAATGAGTTTGTTATGAAAATTAAATAAATTGTAAATTTATCTATTAGTAGCAGTAGGTAATTTGATTTCCCTTTCTCGCGCAAGAATTCAGTAACTCCTGTGGTACTGAAGTATTGTGAGGGTGAGAATTATTATTATTATTATTATTATTATTCCCCTAAGTATGTGCCTTATTTGCTTATTTGTAAATAAGAAAAACTATCAAAAATATCAATAAGTAATAGTAAAAAAACTAAAGAAAGACAAACAGTATAAATATTCACTTACAACTTTGTATTTGACATCCTGATGTGATTATAAATAACTATTTCTTGTAGCTTTTTTTTAATAATACAAGTAAGTAGTAGCGTTTTTGGTAATCCAAAAAATTAAATACAAAAATAATTATATACTATTATACATTTTGGCGGACACTGTAGATTATTTTTATTTATAAAACGAATTCTAATTTTGTTCTAAGAGTTATTTGATATGGACAAAATTGTGGCATGTTTTCGAATTTTATCATAATTTTTCGCAGAAAACAAATTGAACTAACATTGTTGAAATTTTTTTCGATTCAAACAAAAGTATATTTTTACTTAGCAATTTTCTACCAATTAATTTTACGAAAACAACAATAAAAGAACAATTTAAAATATGAGAAAATTTTGTTTATTAATATCAAGTTGTGGAATTGTCTCCCTTATCAGGTTATCGTCAGGCAGCCATAACCTTTCTCGGACAAATTAAGGCTAGCTAGACAGAACAGTAGCAAGCCATTGACAGTCAGGGGAGTCTAGTATTCATAAAAGATTAAACTGACCGGGGCCCACGGAAACTTACGGGCTCATTTCGCTCTGCGTCGGTAGACGTCCGAACTTGGCGTGTACACGCTTGAGATTTTTCCGATTTAGAACTATTTTAGTTATAGTTATATCTGAAAATATTAATAAACAAAAGGTTTTTGTGTGCTTTTGACATATATTTAATAAAATATAAATATATATACAGCCAAGCCAACCCGATATGTTCACCCCCCTAATCTCTAGCAACCCCAACTTTAAAATTTCAAATGGAACTACCCCCCCTTTTGGCGCATCATTTTAAAGCCCTTTTTATTGCGAATACAGTGATGCGTCGTTTTTAGAAATCTGTTGAGATTTGACAGAATTATTGTCTAAAAACGGAAAGTTGACAATCCACTATACGCATGGTAATTTCTACACAAATGCCCGTCACTAATAAGTTTTTTATCTACTACACACGACCAAATTACATTGTTTTTTTTATTGACGTGCTCGATAAGTTTACAAAAAAGTCACAAATGAAAAGGCTGAAGCAAAACAAAAAAAGTTCATATACGAACTCAAACCTGATATCTTTTTAAAATGTGTAACAAAAAGTCACTGTCACAAAAAAGTTCCTATTTTTTGCCTATAACCACGAAATCGTTAGTTTTAGCCTGCTATTGAAAGTGGAAACGTATTTTCAAAATGGTTTATTCTAGCGCGGAAAGGGTAGAAATTGTTGCAATTTGTTATCGGAATCATGACTGCGCTAAAGCTACAGCACGAATTGCAATAATTTCTAACCTTTCCGCGATAGAGTAACCATTTCAAAAACACGTTTACACTTTCAATAGCAGGCTGAAACTAGCGATTTCGTAGTTACAAGCAAAAATACGAGGACTTTTTTTGTGACAGTGACTTTTTGTTATTTTAAAAATATAATATAAGGTTTGAATTCGTATGAACTTCTTTTGTTTGGCTTCAGCACTGATCGACACGTCAATAAAAACTAGGTAATTTGGTCGTGTGTAGTAGATAAAAAGCTTATTAGTGTTGAGCATTTGTGTAAGAAATTACTACGCGTACAGTGGATTGTTAACTATCCGAATTTTGAAATATATTTCGGTTTTCTAATTTGGGGGGGGGGTCTAGTTTTCGTTGGGAAACCCTGTATACTTCTCCGGTATAGTTTGATTCGCATCCCGGCACACAGCACTGATCTGGCATTTTTTAAATAGAACCAAAACGCGCTGCGGCCGGCACATGGACGTCTACGGTGACGTCACAGCGGCAAAGGCTCGCTGCGCGGTGGCCCGTAAGTTTCCGTGGGCCCCGAACTGACCAAGCAACTTCCGATATTAAAGCCATTTGCTATTCGGTGGTGAAGCCCGAGCTAAACGGAAGTAACCCACCGATTTCCGCGTCCCTTAAGGGCCCTACCTCTCCGCCGGGAATGCCGACGGTGACGAGGTCACCCTTGGTACCCCTGATCTCCCCGAGGACGAACCCCTCCTTGTCGTCAGGCACCCAGCACGACTTCTTGGCATCGTAGGGCTTGGTCTGGTCGATACGTTTCTGCTCGAGCGAGACGAACAGGTAGGGGGTGGGATCTTCGTCCTCCTGGTTCGCGGGCGCCTTCGGCATCTTGAGCGGACGACCGTGGGGCTATCGAGACACGTATATAGAGCCCTAGAGCCTTCCTAGAATGGGACATAACCCTATTAGATCGGTCGAAGGTCTAACAATCGGCGTTAGTTAAAAACACGGCATGTTCTTCAATGTTCACTTGCCATATACAAGAAAATATATGGTCACCAATAGGTGTAATGAATACAGCGTGGACCCATAATTGATAAAGCATGATAGAAATATGAGAAATAATGCAAGCTTAAACAATGTAGGTACTTTTTAATTTAAAATAAATGTGTTTATGGTTCTTCCATAATTCTCAATGTGTGAATGTGTATTTTTGATTTCTCTAAAAACGTTTTCTGTTTCTTTTTTCACGTAGAATTCATTCATATTTTCTCTGGTTAGCGGTTTTAAAGACAAAGATCCCAAATAATACCTACGGGGTGTTAAAAGTGATCTTTTCGTGTATTTTATTACCTATATTTTTTTAAAACTAAACAAAATCGGACAAAACTCCAACAATACAAGTTATATACAGAGGGTGATCCAGTTTTACTCCATTACAGTTCAACAGGTGATAACTTTTTATCCACAGCCACCTCGTTTTCGAGATACAGGGTACCTATCTAAATTCCCAAAAATGTTTACGTTTAGTTTTTTTTCCAACCATTAAAGGCAAAAGATGTGATAAAGCCAAGTTTCCCAAATAGCCAAGTAGCGGAGATATGGGTATGCAATACATTGGTTTCATCAAGAAAAATCTAATAAGGCCCTTTATAGATTTTTTACGCACTTGGATTAACTATTTTTATTCTAAGCAAAAACTGTCTTTTGGCATTTTTGTATGTACAACAGTTTTACCGGAAAATCAATATTTATTGTTTATTGCCTTTTACTACTTACAAGAACTGACTAAAATACCATATATACAGTAGTTCAAAAAAACAATAATGTCATCCATGGCCAACTAATTTTGGTACCTTTTTTTTTAAGTCGAAAGTCAAATCGTCGATAAAATTACATATTTTTAATCTCGAATAAAAGTGGTGCTTGACAGGCAAGTTTTGATTTTTTCAACCATATTGTTTAATATAATATCTAAAGGTGTCATTTCTTCAATTTAAATAATTTTCCTTTTCGAATTTCAAAAAGGAGTTATATCCAATTATCCAATTTTCCGTGAAACTGCCGCAGATACAAAAAATTTCAAGGCAGGATTCGCTTAAAATAAAAAATATATTCAAGTGTATATAAGACAATGTTGTACAGGACCGTATTAGTATTTTTCTTGATAAAACAAATGTAGTGTATACCCATATTTCCGTCATTGGCTATTTAGGGAACTTGGTATTATCACATTTTGTGACACTTTATCAATGTATGCTGTGTACCAACTTTCGTTTAAATATGTTTAACGGTTGGAAAATAAAAAAATTAAACGTTAAAAATTTTAAGAATTTAAACACCCTGTATCAAATAGTAATATATTATGCTTTTCATCTGTTGAAGTGTTCTAGAATAAAACTGAATTGCCCTGTATATAAAATACGGCTATCCAAATATTTAATAAAAAAATATAACTTGACTACAAAAATAAATGAGGAAACTATTAAGGAATGTCTAGGATTCATTTCAGATTATTGTCCATTTATAAAAGATATACGAGTAGGTAAGTATAGGTACGTAATAATTCTATATTATGTACACAAATTTTAAAATGGCATACATATTATATAACTTTATAATTATTGTTACACTAAATAAAATATTGCCACCAAGAATTTTTTGAATTTAAACTTAGTATTAGCGTTAAGTGATTATTCCTCTCTCAACGGTATTAGTTCTTTTCTTTCACAACTTTTGTTTGTTGAGTGAGAATTTTGTTTAACATGAATAACTTTTTAACAAAACGTTTAATTTTTAATAAAATTTGGAATATAATTTTGGAATATGTTTTATTTAGAATATTTTGTATATTGAATATTTTCTTTCGCAATAGAGATATAGGTACTACTGTAAATATTAGTTAGTTTCTTTTGTTATAAATTGACCAAAAAACATTTTCATACCAAACAAAATTTTTACTTTCACTATGTTGATTAAAAAAGTTGGCATCATTTTTTAAGTTCTATATCTTTTAGAAAAAAAGATAGTAAATGATCTTATGCATGTAGGCTGGAGGCATATGTTTATAAAATAAATATATGCCTATTATATCCCAAACGATGTTGAAAAAATTTAACTTTGTTTTTCAAAAGCTAAAACAAATTTAAACAACCAAAGTCATCTAAAATTAGCAAATGAATGAAAGTATCAAAATATATGGCAAGTAGTGCGGGTTATATTATTCGCAGCATGAAGACAAAATAATATAAACTAGAATTGCAAAACGTTACTATAATTAAAAAAATATTTCAAATATTAATTATTGATTGTGACATCTTCCAAAAGAAATAATGTAGGCAGAAAACCAAAGATTTAATTTTAGCTCCGACTTATTTTTAAATCTGGGTTTCCAGACCTTGCATCACACCTACACTGAAAATGTTACGATGTTACACATCTGGGTAATTTTGAATATAGGTATGTTTTATTTACAAAAATTAATTAAATAATGATATTGTTAAATACTATTATTCTCAAGGACATATCGATATTAGCAAAATATGTCTAACACCCTCAAGGTGTGTAAATCACATTTTCCATTTGGATTTTAATTGAGTTTTTCAATTCTAGTTTAATCATTTAAGGTTATTTTAGTTTAAAAAATCTTAACTATTTAGGTTAGAATCTATACTAAACCCAAGTCCTATGAAGTGCAAACGACTACTAGTGCATCTCTTAGATATCTACGTTATATTCAGTTGCGCAACAGTTGTACATAATATCATGCTTACCCTACCAAAAAAATAGTAAAACTATTCGGTAATGTTTTCCCAACGAGATTTTTCCGCGTATTTTCGCGGGAAACCGCCCGAGAAACTAAGCGAATAGCTGGCATCCAAATATAAAGGTTTTGAAAATAGACTGGGATATGTAGGCTATGCGCGGCTATTTTTAGTTCAGGTCCAATTCGTCGAAACAGACGCTCCAGCCAAATGTTTCGGGAATATTTGGCAACCGAACCGCTCGTTTTGATAACAATTTAAAATAATTGATTCGAAAATAGAAGACAATCTCGTTCGACAGCTACCCACGGCTGTTCTCGGAAAATAGACATTTGAAACTCTATACCCTCGGACCAATTTCTCAACTAAAACTGGATAATTATGTTGCTAGAGTTCTTAGAATACCTACAACGTTCTTCGTAATTACCGTTGACTGAATTAGATTTGATCTTCAGTTATATTAGTCCTATAGGAAATATTCCTCAAAGTTTCATTTAGATTCCCATAGAGTTACTTATAGGTATGAAATTGATTTTAAATTAAAATTGTTTTATTTTGTTCCAGAACCATTTAAAAAAAAATCTATTTTGGCATCAAGTTTCAAGTTTTGTTGTACCTAAACAACAATCAAGTTAATAATTTTTAAAGTTTTAAATTTCAAAATATCCAAATATTTCTCAACTCAAGATGACTGACCACAAGTTATTCAAGGCCATTTATAATTATTGTTAAAGTTTTTATTCAAAATTTGTTCTATTGTTTATTTATTTCGATTATCATTCATTGCCCCAATTATTAGATATTATCGTATTATAACGCCCCAATAAAATCCAAGATGGCCGACGCAGCCATTCTTACGAAACTACTATTATCTAACTTTCTACATTGTGCTTCTATATTTAGTCACACTTGGGTCGGTATGACGGCAACACGACTGGACACAACTCATTTCAGTTTGGTTATTCAGGTATATGTTTTCATTTTTTTAAGTTAGAGATCAAAAATTACAAAAGCAAGTCTAGTGTTTATTTGGTGGTGGTGATGATGTTGGTGATTCAGGTGTAAGCAGAAAACTACACTGAAACGTGAGCATCTGTTGTCATTTTATTGACATTGTTAACTGTGCAAGATAATGTTCAATAAGAAATGATCGAGGAGTTGTCCTGTGGTTGTCAAACCGTGTTGTTATGTCATACCGACCGGTCGTGGTTCCACTAAATCCATTGACACTCTAAAAGTGTCATACTAGCGTGTTTCTACGGTGCTCCGGGCAAAAGGCAAAGGCATTAACCGCACAGATCACTCTTCACATCACGCTCCCCAGCTAGTATGACACTTTTTCATTTGGTAGCACTTCACAGGTCACGGTTTGCACTTCACGTAGTCCTGGGTCGAGAAGCACGTGCTGCCGGGACGACAGCCACACCTCACACACTTACGTTCGAAAAGGCAGTCTGGCCGAGGAAAATGCCGCTCCAACACTTATAAATGTCCGACATCAGATCCTGAAACATAAAACCGCCTGCGATTGGCGGACGGGCCCGGCGAATGGGGGCCGCCGTCTCATCGCGGTCTGTCTCCCTTTTTGGGAGGAAGGTAGCGCCAGAAATACGTCCCTGCCGTACATTTCGAGAGGAGGGTACCGGCGAGCTGAATTAGGAGGTGAGTCTGGTGGGAGTTCGGCAGGTTTTTGAACTCGGGCGCGCTCACTCGACCGCCGACCGACGGGGACGAGCGTTGTCCGGGTCAGTTGGAGGCGGGAGCCGGCCGGCAAGGTGGTCGGAGCCGAAGAAGCGGAAGAAGTGCCTTCAGGGGTGGTCGTCTGGAGGATGAAAATGTTGCCCCGATGGGGAAATGACGTGGGCGCCAGAAATGGCAGTAAAACATCGTTGCTGGTGGTTAACGGAAAAAAGATGGAAAATCAAAAGGTCGAATCACAATCGGCCGAATCACAAAATGTCGAAAACAAAATATAGAAACTACAAAAGATCGAATCACAAAAGGTCGAATCAAAAAAGATCGAAAGACACAAGGTCGAAACTACAAAAGGTCGAAACACAAAAGGTCGAATCACAAAAGGTCGAATTACAAAAGGTCGAATCACAAAAGGTCGAATCACAAGAGGTCGAATTACAAAAGGTCGAATCATAAAATGTCGAATCACAAAAGGTCGAATTAATAAAAAATAGTTCTAATTTTTAGATTCCCTCACTCAACGTTTTTAGCGAATAATTGAAAATGATGATAGGCGGGAAAAAGGTCGAAAATGCAAAGGTCGAAAATCAAATGTATAAACACAAAAGCGGGAAAAGCTTCGTATATGTAAACGAAAATTATTGTCAGTCGGTAGCCATTACTGACTTCAGCTTAGACCAGAAGTGAGCGTCCCAGTTTTTTGAGACACCCTGTATATTTTGCGGCAAAATATACAGGGCGTCTCAAAAAACTGGGACGCTCACTTCTGGTCTAAGCTGATGTCAGTAATGCCTATCTACTGACAATAATTTTCGTTTAAACATAAGAAGCCTCCTGCATCGGCGTATACCTGCAGTTTGCCTTTTTGGGCTCAAAATGTATATACCTTCAATGGAAGACGACCTATTATTACATACTGAGTTTTAAGTCTGTCTATATCTCTTTTCGCTCCAGATATTAAAAAATATATGAAAAAACTAACGAAAACTAAGTAACTATATCAGTATAAGCATGTTTGTGGGATTTTTTTTGTCTCAAAATGGCCCTTTCTACCAAATGTCAGTTTGTCTACAAAAACGGGGATACCTTGTATAATTAGTTTCGACTGTTTGTTTTTTGACCCTTTGTTTTCAAACCATTTGATTTTCGAACTTTTTTAGCCAACATTTATTTTCAATTATTCGGTCATTTGATTAAGTATACTCAAACTTTTCTGTTTCCGCCTTTTTTTTAATTTCGACCTTTTGTGATTCGACTTTTTGTGATTCGGCCTTTTGTGGTTCGACCTTTTGTGATTCGACCTATTGTGATTCGACCTTTTGTGGTTCGACCTTTTGTGATTCGACCTTTTGTGATTCGACCTTTTGTGGTTCGACCTTTTGTGATTCGACCTTTTGTGGTTCGACCTTTTATAGTTTCGACCTTTTGTGCTTCTATCTTTTGTTTTTCGATCTTTTGATTATTCGACCTTTTCTGTTTTCGAGATTTTTAAAAATTTCGACCTTTTGTGTTTCGTCCTTCTTTCCGCCAATCGTTGCTGGTTATGTTTTTCTATGATGAATTGGAGGCGAGAGTTGAAGCAATAAAGTATTTGAGTTCTTTTGTAGCCTTTTGCGGAAAAACATTTTATTTCAAATGGCCAAATGAAACAAGAGAAAATGTGGTAGAGGCAGTCCAGACAAAAAAAAAATAAATATGGAAAAAAAAACAAATACGTGGGAAATCAATCCCAGCCACCCCTTAAACATTAACCAACCTTTTTTTACACTTCCTCTATTTACACTCATTTTGGATAATGGAATAATATGATTTAGGTACAGGGTGATCCATCCAAGAGGAACACCCACCTTAACTTCTTTATTTTTCAAGTTAAAGAAAAAATTTTAGAGATAAAAGCTTTAAGGTTTTTTGTGAGCTTTTCCATGAACTTACTGAAATTGACACAGGGTGTTCCGTAAAAGCTGGACAAACCAAGCTGATGTTTTTTCACAAGAACACCCTGTATATTATTGCATTTTTGGAATCTACACTTCGTCCCGATTCCAACGACATATATATGTCATATGATTGCTCCAGCCGTTTTTACAATACGTTCGAACTTCATATTTTCATGTTTTCACATCCTGTATCTCAGAGACGAAACGTTTGCTGATAAATTAAGTATAAGAAAAAATGATGAAAATGATGCCCCTAAAACGATAATAGTCATTTTGTAATCATCCACACAAAAAAATTAAGGGGGTGTTCCTCTTGGATGGATCACCCTGTACCATTATTTTCCTATTTAGTTATTATCTGAAATTACACAATCCAGGGACACAAAAGCAAGATAATCTTCTATTTAAATATCCATATTTCCCAAAATTCCGGAAATGATCTTATTTTAAATTTTCTTTAGTCTGTTTGTATGTATGTACAACATTAAAATCTACCTATCGTTTTAATTATTCAGTTTCTAACTTCGATTAAACCTGATATTATACATTATTTGAGTTATTATAGGTAAATTTGATTTATACTCTTTGGACCTTGTCAGAATTCGTATCCTAGAAGCTAAAAGCAAATAATAATATTCGTAACACAAAATTATTATTATTATCTCGACTTAGCCAAAAGGCATTCGCACTCCCTCTACGGGGAACATTCACTCAGATCCCGGGTATCCCGGATACCAAAAGGATCTGGCTCGGACGAGACCCTTGCCATGTTATCGGGCTTTAGGTGACATTGATGTTGTTGGATGATCCTGCATTCCCCATGAATTTCCTGACGGTTCGGGCTGTCGCAAGTAGTACCGCTTTCTGCATGGACCTGTAAAGACTATCAGTTAGACCCAGCTCCTTGATGTTTCTCAGCAAACTTTTTGGTATAACACCAGTTGTTGACATGATGATTGGAATCGTCTGGACGTTCTCCATTTCCCATTGCCTTCTAATTCGTTCTTCTAAGTCTCTGTACTTCGCGATCTTCTCGACTTGCTTCACACGCAGGTTGTTGTTGTTCGGGATGGCCACATCAATCAGAGTTGTCTGCCTAGAAATTTTATCAACTATTATAAGGTCCGGTCTGTTATTATTATTATTATTATTATCAGGAACTGTGTACAGGGAGATTCAGTTTTATTTTATGACACTTCAACGAGTGATAAAAAATCACCAAAAAGTTATTCAAGCGCATAAAAGAAAATTCTGTACAGGGCCGTATTAGTATTTTTCTTAATAAAACAAATGTAGTTAGTGTATAACCATATCTCCTCCATTGGCCATTTGAGGAACTTGGTATTATCACATTTTGTGGCACTTATTTAATGCATGCTGCGTACCAAATTTCGTTTGAATATCTCTTATGATTGGAGAAATAAAAAATTAAACATTAAACATTTTTGGAAATTTGGCTGTGGATAAAAAGTTAAACCACAAAATTGAATTTTGTTGTTCTTTTGTTTCTTAAACAACAATAATGGCGTCACGTAACTGATATAAAAGATAATGTTCAAAAAAAGCTGTAAAAAAATTGGACTGGACAAAAATTTTCAAATTTATATTATTCCTTCAGGCGTTGACTGACGTATCTACTAATAACGACTGCTCACATGGCTGTCATGTTTGACAGTTATATGCCTCACCATATGATTTCCGGAGGCAACATACACTGGAAAACACATTGTTGGCTATTGGCGCCATATATATTGCAGAATATAGTCATGGTCATGAGAAGTCATAAATACCTACATCAGTCAACGCTTCAGGGTTAAATCGAAAAACTCATCCCACGATTCATTATCAGAGACTATTTCCCTCGTCTTAATTTCCACCAATCACAAACGCGCAATTTTGATTACAAATGGTTTCTAGATGGAAAAACTGTATGGCAGCCCCTGTCAGCAGTTTTTTCAAGTTTGCGGCAAAACTTGACAGCTGTTGAATAATAGGTAGTATGTTTTGTAAGCTATGTGTATGCAGAATAATCTGTTACTCATGAAATAGTCTTGTCAAATACCATTCGGGCATCTAATTTTTCCTGTGAAAAGAATTCAAAAAACATAATGCTAAGTAATATTTTTTTAGCAACATGTATTCGTGCAGGTGCAAAAATTCTCGTCTTCGACTCGGATTTTTGTAGCCACCAGCACTCATGATTCTTGTTAAAATATTACTTAGCAACGTATTTTTTCGATTTTTTTCGGCAAAATTTGGTGCGCTTATGATATTACTTACGAAAATAACATTGCTGATCTTCCCTGTCCATACCCTCAAAGTAGTTTATAACACAAGGAAAACTACTTTTCATCCGTAGAGTGTCACATATACAAAGTCCATATCAATATATAGGTTTTTTTTATTAGATTTAAGAAAATTTTGATGTAGCCAATTGTTTTTGCTTAAAAAATGATGTCAAATGACGTTTTTTTTATTACAACAAGTCTTAGTCACCTATGAACTTTATAAAAGTTTGTATTTCCTACTCGGCCATGGAACAAAAACTATTGAATTGTCAATGTGCTTGTGTCAACCTATAAGTAGTTTTAGTAAGAGAAATACCATTCCATACCATCATAGATTCTACTTTTTTACCCGTCGGATTTCAAATTGCAAATTTAGGGTGATCCATTTAACTCAGAAGATTATAATCAATCTTCAGAAAATCTTGACATGGATGTTGTTGTAAATATTCAACAATCACTATGGTGGGTATATTACAGTGGAAAGCTCTATAAAATAATTTATTGCCCATAAAAGTTATGGGCAGCTTTAAAATCCCGAATAATGCAGCTAATTAGATACACATAGAGTTAATTCTTTGCGAAATATTTACTAGAAATCCTTGGAATAAAATTAGCAGCCACTGCTTACAGTAACGATTTTTTACCAACCTGTGTTTGAAGCGAAACGTTGCGCTTTTGATCTCCACTTTAGTTATTTATTTTTGTTTTATTTAAATGACAAGCTGCATTTTGCAATAATCAAAGGAGTATGGTGGATTTGGCTCAATTTCCTCCAATCGAGCTATTTCTGCTTAGAGTTCGATTTTTGGACCTCGACGCAAAATAAAATGTGTAAAAATACTTCTGGAATGTCGATTTTGTGACAGGCAATTAATATTCATGTTAAAAAAAGGCGCTTTAAATTATAAGTTAGATATAAATCACACACGAAACCATTTTTCTGGGTATTAATTGGTACTAATGCCATACTTTTATTCATCCTAGTACCTATTATTATTGTTGATCTCGAGTTGTTCGCTTGCCTAGGTGTTCTGTAGTGTTTTGCTTTAGATAAAATATAGTTTCTCAGTTATTTAGCATACTTTTGCTGATATTTATCTCAAACACTGAAGATATGTCAGACAAATAAAGTAGAGTTACCTTAAATAAATATAATATATTGGTTTGAAATAGCGCCCTGTTCATTAAGTGTTGTCTCTGGCTCAGCATCCAAGCTCGGCACGCTTCCAATCTAATTGAGGTAATTAAATTAAACTCAAATAACATTATCAGATGTTGAAATCGATCCGAAACGAGATGGAAAATTCACTACCTACCACCCACGTGCCACAATGTAACTAATAGCCAGACAAGTATATACCTAACCTAATTAAACAGAATTAATTCCTGAATAATTTTCGCACTCAATCTATTTTATGGGTGAGTTAAAAATATGGTGTCACATTTTTCTATTAAAAGAAAATGTAGTAGGTACCTACTTTATAAAACGAGAGTGGATATGTTGCCTCTACAGCATTGCGTGCTTCAGCCCTCGACCCCATGAAATATGAACTGGAGTTGTACAATAAATTTTCTGGGTGTAATAGTTGCTATCACAGGCACTGATGTTCAACTTTTTATACCTTATGTGGAATTTAGTTGCCGAGGCCTCTGGCCAAGGCGAATAAACCACATGAGTCATATAAAGAACTTCAGTGCAGAGGTACATACGTACATATTATATATTTAATTTTTTATTAAAAAATAACCCTAAAGGACCACCCGTCCATGAACCGACTGCGCGCGGCGTTGCTTGACTTTGACGATCGCTGTCGCTGTACCTAGGTCAAGTATGGCGAGGCACGGCGCTTCCCAACAGAAACTCCAAACTGCTGCCTGTTGTGCAGCCTACACAACAAATCTATTGATATTCGAATTTACTAAAATATGTATACTGAAGGATTGCGCTTCTATAGGAAACAATTTCGCAATGTGTACGAAAAGTTAAATGAGCCTTTATCGGGCGGGTTTTGAATATTTGGTCACCTTTGGGGGTGATAGCCCCGCGTCTAATGTTTGATGTTTACATCTACTACTTACTGAAAAAATCGTACCATAATGGGCTACTTCAGTGCCGATTTCTGAGCTTTTAATGACGATCTCGAGACACTTCACTGCCGATTTCAAGAAAAGATAAATTAGAAATATCTGCATTAACTTTTCACTACAATCATAAAAAGATTCTGTAATAATTAACAGAAGAGGTGTTGGTTGTGGTTGTATGAAGTGGAGAGGTTTAACGAGCCATGTTTATAATTATTTCAAATTAGAGTCTAAAGTAGACGGTTTAATTTTGGAATCTTTATGTAGGTTACCAGTGTATTTGAAACAAAAACAAGAATGCTTACTAAAGCAGTTCGTTGCCAGCATTTCAGTTTGCTTTTTGGGCTTATTTTCATTTTAGTGAGCTAAGTCATAACGTTGTGTGAAAGGAAACGCAATTAATATGTAGTATAAATCAAACCCGTTTACATTTATTTTGAATAATTAGCTAAATGAATAGAGGTACTTAATTTTCCAGATAGCTTTGGACAGTGAAGATTGCAGCCATACAGGGTGGCCCACCATGAACTGCATCGATCTATATATGGAAAACTAAAAGTATGAAAATTCTGAAAATTTGGCACCTCACCAATTCCGATGGGCGCTGCTCAACTAAAATATTATGGTGAATCTGGCACTTCCGGTTATACCGGAAGTCGATATCAACTTTCTTATCTCAAATGGAATACCCTGTATATTATTGCATTTTTGGATTCTAGGAATCATTTTGGAACAAAAACACGCAACATGTCCTATGTCTAAATCAAACCGTTTTTGAGATATTTGCATTTTTCCTAAAAAAATTACAGGTGCAGACCTAAAGTCAATTAGGAATTTATACGAGAAAACCGCGAAATTTCAAAACGAATTTATATAAATAAATCCGTTTTTATACAGGGTGTTCACAAAATATGAATAAAAATTATATTCAAAATGTGCTTAAATCTCGAAATTTTCAAATGGAAACCCCCATTTTTTAATGCGATCTTATTCACCACTAAAAATGATGACAACTTTGTGTAAGGTTTCCTATACCTAAATGCAGTAATTTTCGATTAATTTACGAAAAACCCACTTTACGCCCATAAAATGCGGGGTTTGCTTAACGCTTGGAAAATCATATTAGCCGTGGACGTTGAAAAGACAATCGCGGCTGAGGAAATGTTACTTGGTTTATAAATTATTGTCAACAATAATGCCGGCGCGCTTAAATTACACAAACGAAGATTATTTAAATTTGTTTATTATCTACGGAGAATGCAACAAAGTAATATCAAGAACGTGCGATACATAATCTTCGTTTGTGTAATTTAAGCGCGCCGGCATTATTGTGGACAATAATTTATAAACCAAGTGACATTTCCTCAGCCGCGATTGTCTTTTCAACGTCCACGGCTAATATGATTTTCCAAGCGCCCCGCATTTTATGGGCGAAAAGTGGGTTTTTCGTAAATTAACCGAAAATTACTGCATTTAGGTATAGGAAACCTTACACAAAGTTATCATCTTTTTTAGTGGTGAATAAGATCGCATTGAAAAAATGGGGGTTTCCATTTGAAAATTTCGAGATTTAAGCACATCTTGAATGTAATTTTTATTAATATTTTGTATAAGAAAGGATTTATTTCTCAGCAGAGACCACTAGGTCAGGGCTTCTGTTACACGATGATAAAAATTCGTTTTGAAATTTCGCGGTTTCCTCGTATAAATTGCTAATTGACTTTAGGTCTGCACCTGTAATTTTTTTCGGAAAATTGCAAATATCTCAAAAACGGTTGGATTTAGTTATAGGACGTGTTTCATGTTTTTGTTCCAAAATGATGCCTAGAATCCAAAAATGCAATAATATATAGGGTATTCCATTTGAGATAAGAAAGTTGATATCGACTTCCGGTATAACCGGAAGTGCCAGATTCACCAAAATATTTTAGTTGAGCAGCGCCCATCGGCATTGGTGAGGTGCCAAATTTTCAGAATTTTCCTACTTTTAGTTTTCCATATATAGATCGATGCAGTTCGTGGTGGGCCACCCTGTACATTAATGTCATATTAATAAATCATACAGTGACCGGCAGCGATAAAAAACTGACTATGGGGCTGCATTAGTCCTGAACCTAAAATTGGGCCCTAAAAACTTCATGCAGATATTGTGGTATCATTGTCAGCTCATTCTATCAGAACTAAAATTCAGTATAACAGCTTGATTATTTCGGGAGGTATTGCCTTAATTTCATTTCAAAAAAGAACAACAACGCCCCGTCTAGCAACCATTGAGACTTGACTGATTGTTGTTAAGTTCAAACGTATTAATTATAGGGATCATAATTTAAATAATACTGTTGCGTCATTTAGAAATTCTTATATGTATGATAAATACCTTAGACTAATTTCGTTAAAATTTCTCTCTAATTGCAGATAAGCGGATTTACGGGAACTGACTTTTCCCATTTCTTGCCTACCAATGGCGTCTGCCAACTAAAACTCATTTGGACAGATGTTACTGTGATTAATGCAGATTATTTTGAACATGCAAAAATGACGTGTTTGATTTAAGTGCCGAAAATGTAACGGAATATTTCACCCAGACACGCATTAACCCGATGACAAATTATATCTCGTCTCCTGGTTGGTGTCGATGAAGATTTGTCATTCAGGATGTTGATGAATATGGGCCATTTGCTATAGAAAGTAAATATTTTGGTTTTTTGAGAGGAGTGCGGTATTAAACATAGAGGTTCACTGTTCAGTGTCCAGTCGCTTGATGACAAGTAAATAAACAAAGTTGTGAATAACAGGAACTAAGGTACCCTCAAAGATCGACGAATGTTCTAAAATAAATTAAAAACTTTGAATGAAGAACCCCAGGAAGGAGCAAATTTGGAATTAACGCTCGATCGAGACAATGGCGGGATGCCGTTGCTACAAACTAATCGGGGCAAAAATCCTCATTTTTCGTGAAGTCAGTACCTACAATACAGGCAAAAAAATATAAGGCACGTTTGTGTCATTAAGTTTAGGAATCCTTGATAATACAACAATTCTAATTTTAAATTTCCAATTATGAAGAAGTAGTAGTTAAGTAGATAGTAGTTAATTTAAATTACAAAATTACTTACCGATGGATTATTATCCTTTGGCGGTCAGGGAAGTGCCACAAGGCATAATAATTTTAAAAAGTATCCAAATACCACATACTGACACCTACCACAATGTCAGATAGGTACTGAAATATTGGGTCAAAATTTGGTTACTACTCAGGACGATTTCCGTCTCACGCTAGCTCTCACGTATTTTTAACTGACTTTAAAAAAGGAGGAGGTTATCAATTCAGTTGTATTTTTTTTATTTTTTTTTGTTTGTTACTTCAGAACTCCGTCATTTATAAACCGATTTGGACAATTCTTTTTTTATTTGAAAGGGTATACCTACAGAATGACCCCATTTAAATTTGAAGAAAAAATTTCACCCCTAAGGGTGGACAAATAGGGGATGAAATTTCATATTGGACCGATTTCCATGATTGTTTTTTTAGAAAGGGAGTACCTTAGAGGTGGCCTCATTTAAATTTGAAGAAAAACTAGGGGACGCAATTTCATATTGGACCGCTTTCGATGATTCCCTTTTTATTAGAAATGGATTACTTTAGGAGTGGCCTCATTTAGATTTGAAAAAAATATACCACCCGTAAGGGTGGAAAATAGGGGATGAAATTTCATATTGGGCCGATTTCGATGATTCTTTCTTTATTGGAAAGGAGGTACCTTAGGTGTGGTCCCAATTAAATTTAAAGAAAAAATCCACCCCTAAGCATAGAAGAATCTCGTAGTAGATTCTTCTATGTCCTAAGGCAAAGTTTACAGAATAGTAAACTTTGCCTAAGGGTAAATAAATAGGGGATGAAAGTTCATATTGGACAGATTTGGATGATTCTTATTTTATTAGAAAGGGGTTACCTTGGGGTGGTCACATTTAAGTTAGAACCGAAATTAAATTTGAAAAGAAAAATTTCAATCCTAAGGGTGGACAAATAGGGGATGGAGTTTAATATTGGACCGATTTCGATAATTCTTAAGAATTCACTAAAAAATAAGAAATAAAAAAATTTTAACAAAAAAATTAAAACCGACTTCAAAAATTTGCCCGTATGCACACACCACTAAAAATTTCCTCCACACTCCACTCAAAAAATTAAAAAAAAAATTAACAAAAAATAACACCGACTTCACAAATTTGCCCGTATGCACATTTCAGCTAAAATTTTAGAAATATTTTTCTGTTTCTAAATTTATTTATCTTTGGAGTCGGTGACAGTGAGTTATGATGTATGTAGGATAATATGATGTATTATTTGTATTCATCTAAATAGATTTAAATTCCTTGCCTTGACTGTCACCAAATCCAAAGATAACCCAATTTCGAAAGAGAAAAATATTTCTAAAATTTTAGTTGAAATGTGCATACGTGCAGTCGGTGTTATTTTTTGTTATTTTTTTTTTTAATTTTTAGTGGAGTGTGCATACGGGCAAATTTTCGAAGTAGTTTTTAATTTTTTTGTTAGAATTGCTATTAAAGCTGCGAAATTGCTGAATATAGTGCTAACCAAGAGGGGCAATTCAAATGGGCATTACACTTAGAGTTTTGGCTCGTTCCTGTTATTCTTTATTCAAAGATCAAAACTATGCAAAATTAATACAAACTGCTTTACTCACCAAGCTTTATTTGACGTCCAGGCGCCATCTTGGACCCGATCAGCTGTTTTTCTGGACTGCCCTATGAAAATCAAAAATTCTTGCGGGGGCAAAAGATAGGAAATTGTGTTTAATGCCCAAAATGGGCGAATAATGATTTTGTTGTCCCAACACTCCAACGTAGGAACTCTAACCTATTACTGGCAAAAAGTTTCGGCCATATCTAAAGAGACTGCGCAAGTAATATCTGTTGGATAGAAATTTATAAAATGTGTTTCCGGAATTGTTTTTAAGTTAGAAATCCGTCAGTAAGTGACAAGATGGTAAACGACTTTATTAAATTTAAACTGCGGCAACTTCACCAGAAGTGTAAAGATCTGAAACAGTACCTAATAATTTGAGAACAGTGGAGGAGAAACCTTTTTTTATTATTACCAGCATGTCACAAAGTATACAATACAATACTGGGTGTTTGCCGCTTATGAATCTATCGTATTTTAAATTTTCGTCACATCATGAAGGATGCCTTTTATTCAAACTATATTCGATGGTATTCTGAAGTTTCTAGAGTCGACTCTTTCTTATAAATAGTTATACAGGGTTTTGACACCATTGATGTGGACAATTATTGCCTCCTTGTAGTAAATAACTTTTTTACCAAGTATGTATAAAATTGCTGGCAGAATTCAGAAACATGTTTTCATCGTATTTCTTTCTGTGTTTTATTTTAATAAGTGATTTACCTAATATCCACAGCAGGTATGAATAAGTCGCTGTTGAGTGGCCATATGTCGACAACTTTCTTTGCAAAATCCATGTTCGAACATTCATAGTCGTCAGATTGATATTTGGCAACGGCACGAATAAATAATGGGTTAGAGTTTTTATTGTATAACTGGTGACGTGGGTGCATAGCCTCCCGTAAAAATAAATTCCGCTGTTGTTATCCAAAAAGTTTCGCAAAAATATCTACTTCGAGCTCCGTTTCAATGTGTTATTTAGATGGTGTAGTACAAACAACGGCGCGGATATTGATCACATGAATTTCTGTATTTTTTTTTGAAACTGTTCTATTTTTAATGCAAGCCATTATTATGTTATAGGTAAGTTCATAATAAAAATAAATATATGTTTAAACTAAAACTATATTAAAGTTAAAATCAAATCTGTTATATTTTCAATGTTCCCACAAATAGGCACCGTAAAAGTGCGGAAGATAGCGGCCATCTGCAGCGTGTCACTCTCCTTAGACGTTTTAAAGCGGCACCCAATTCGTTGTTTCTGTTCAGCATTTATTTCGGTAATAATGTGATTTAAAGTGGCGAAGTGAAGTAAAACGATGATCACACAAAAAGGCTAAATTTACAGGATGTGAGATGGGTTGGAGTTTACATTTATACAAAATTATACGTAATATGGTGTCTAAGATTAGAATGAATGAAAAATAATATTATGTAAGTTATGTAGGGGCTTCATTGGCCGTTTTTTATTTTTATTTTAATAGAGCCCGTCTGAAACAATTATGTTATTTTATCAAAAATTCTCAAACAAATAGGGCACATTGCCAGAATTCGATCGAAACATAATGGATCGCAATACATTTTATTGCTAGAAAAATAAATTGGAACTTCTACAAAAATAGGCGTCCAAGTTAAACACACATTTCCAGTTTTATGTTCTGCTAAGAGTAGATTTTGCAAACACTTTCAGGATTTGGAATGTCAACGTAAAGATTACTTCGTAAATTATGATAGGCTGATATATATTTTACCTACGTTTGAAACGTGACTTATGACCTGTTCCATGCCAAATTTTTCAGTGGCTCCGCGAAATTGTTGCACCTTCATAACAGTTGCAAGGTTAAGAAACGATTTAGAGATAGAAAATTCCATATAAAACCAGTAATATTTTTTTCTACTTCCAGTCTCCACATGTATTGTATATTTTTTGCCATTTTCTTTACAACTGAATGGACAAGTATCTATGCATTTCCAGTTAATATAATTTTTGATTTGTTTCCTGGTAGATTTTTTTCAAATTAATAACGAATTTCCTGGGGTTTTTCTACCAAATATATATATTTTTTTATCAATACATCTTCGTAACTACGTACGTTTCAGCTTAGTTAGCCATCATCAGGTTACAATATTACAAGTTAAAAACAATTTAAAATATCTAAAAGAGAAACGACACATTTAGATTTTTTTTTCTTTTACACAATTTTCTTTTCTTATATTAAGTACAGATCCATATATATTTTTTTTAAATTTGTTAAAATTTGTTAAACGCATCTATACAAAAATTATAAAACATATATAAAGTTTTTACTGTTATGATACTTACAGATCCTCAATTTACATTTGTCAAAGAGTTGGAACAGTTGCAATGTAGATTTTTACGAATTAGATTACATCTTTGTCAGATCTAAGTTTATAAAATCTTTAAACATTTTTGTGTTATTTTGTCGAAGATATATTTGGAAATGAGGCAGGCAGTTCCACATTTCATACAAAAAACGGCTGGTTGAGTATTTTTTTATAAGTATAGTAGGAGAAACGTAATTTCAGAATATGGTAAAAATCTTTTATACAATGTAAGCAAAAAGGTATATATACATAAAAGAGGCAACTAGTATGTAGAATATTGTATAAAAGAAAAAAAAAATTGAAATGTTTCGTTTCTCTTTTAGATATTTTAAATTGTTTTTAACTTGTAATATTGTAACCTGATGATGGCTAACTAAGCTGAAACGTACGTAGTTACGAAGATGTATTGATAAAAAAATATATATATTTGGTAGAAAAACCCCAGGAAATTCGTTATTAAGTTAATATAATATCAACTATCACCCCTATTACAGGGAGGATAATAATATATGAAATCAATGAACAAATCGGAGCGTTGACGTGTTTCGAAATCAAGCAACCCTTGAATTTATTTAACCCGATCTGTCAAATTATTTTCACCGTATTCGCTTAGCAGCTACTACAAACATATCCACAAATTGCTAGTACACCGCAGGGGCTTTCTATTATTGAAAATGTCTAATTAAATTTTTGGTACACGAGCGCGTAGAAACCATTAGCTTAAAATGCAAATCAATCGTCAGCTGCTCTGCTTCCTACTAATATAGTTTTCTGGCTGTTATATTTATGGTCCTATTTTGCTTTTCAGCAGTGCATTAAAATTTTCCGTGCACGAGCTGCGTCTAATAGAATCAACTTTTAAATAGACACCAGAAATTTTCTCAGGAGGTACCTAGATTACCGCTGAGTTGACCAAAAGTAAAATTACACACACGATTCATGCCTGCGTTCTAAATTAAGGATAAAGCTTGCTTAAATAGGAAAATCTTGAAAGTGCCGAAAATAACAGAGGTGATTCTATTTTGGCAATGGATTTGTCGATTGACTCAGTCTTTAACTGTTTGCCGGTCTATTTTGGTATTTTCTTTTCGATGGTAGTAAACAAAGTATGGTTTAGGTCATAATATAACAGTCAGACATTTGTCATTTTGATGAATATATCAATCTGGCCACAAGGACGCTTGTAGCAGGTTATGTTAGATGCCAGTGTTCAACTACCATACATACGAAATATTTCCCAACGTAATAAATAGGATACTTGACGAAATTTTACAAACTTTATAAAACAACTCCTGGACACTTCCATAAGACCCTACGATTTCGACGCACTGATTTCGAAAACCTAAGCCACAACCTTCTCAAGCTTACAAGCCCTGTGCAAACATGTGGCAACGCCGCAGCGGGACGGTTTAACGGGTCTATACAGAGCAGTCTCCACTTCGACTTAGTTTATCTTTTCTAATAAAAATTCAACCCTTTTTAATTACAATTAGATACATTTGTGAACTTTGTTTCAATAATTGGGTACCTAAGTAAGTAGGTACGTTTGTTTAACAGACAATAAAAGCAGTAACAAGTTACAGAATATACACAGAATTATAAGTATTCATAATAAGTACGATTCCTGGTGTGGATAGGTACATTTTCGACAAATAATATGGTACATTTGGGCAATTCGAGGGGACTACATTTTGTTGTAAGTCGAATTTTTGTGAGATTTTTTCGCAAAGTTCGTCATCAGGCAAATGATGATTACCTATCTTCCTTTATGGTTAAATTTTCATCAAAATACAAACATAACAAGCGAACACTAAATTATCTTTCGACTTTAACATTAGGTTAAGAAACTTTTGCAACAATACTAAACAATGGTTGGATTGCATAGATCAAAGTTTTCTCCTTCACCAACGTAACGTCAAAGATATTGGTTGGATTGTTAGAAAGCTCCTTTAATTTTAAAGGGTACTTTAGTTTATCTATGTACTCGTAATTGGCCCTTAATCATTTTATTCTTAAATTTTTTCCTTTGGAAAGCCCAAAACGAATACAAGCTGCCGCCAGCACTTCGGGCTGTCTGTTTCCACCCAGAGACACACTGCCTCGTCGTAGCAATCTGGCGACGATAGCACTACCCGCATTGCACAAATTACTTCTGGTAAATTTCTTGTAAAATCAACTGACACGGAGTGACAGGCCACGCCGCGCAGAACCGCAAGCCATGTTGCCAGTTTTCTCAACTTCAGGGCATTCCTAGAATCGGCTGTGCCTAAGCATTTAAGTGTCTATCTTCAGCTGATCCGGAAATACAATGGAAAAAACTAACTTCAAGTTTTCCGTATCGATTTGTCTGTGAAGGCCACTTGAGCAAAAGCGGCTACGGCTATATGGGCTTTTGCCTTGCGCGAATCGTCGCAGCGCTCCGAGGAATGTGTGCGGCGAATATACTGTCCCGAGATTTTCGGGGAGATTGCCTTTGCTTACCAAAATTTGACGATTTCGCAAAAAAAATATCAAACTAAGTCTATCCGACGGAGTTTGATCCGTAGAAACCGAAAATCCGTTTACCGTTTAAAATTTAATTTGGAAATTTATAAATGCCCGACCAGCGCAAGAGCGAAAAAAAAAGAGTCTAGGATTTATTTTACAGGTTTATATTTTTCCAATGCGTTTAGACGAATCGTTTGCTTTTGGTTTGACACTTAGAGGAAAGTCGCCTAATTACGGATGGTTTCCTAATTTCGGATAGTGGTTTATCTAAGAAGCCATCTGTTGTTTTAAATTGAAACCTCACCCTATACAATGCAAAAAGTCAAATTAAGCCCACTATGCAATATTGTGGTGGTACAATCTCTCTCCATTTGATGGCAGCTCCAAACGTCTAAATTGCATGGCGGAGTTTTATGTTCAGTCGCGATTTGAGCTGTGTCGATCTTTGAAGTAATCATTCCAGAATTTTGTGTTTGCGTCCTAGGTAAGTTAATATATTAATTAAGTCGGTATTCTAGTCACAATTAAACAGATTGCAAAAATAACAGTACTGCATTACTCTAACCTAAAACGTGAAAAGGTGCCTAATTTCGGAGAGTCTGAAGTTCCTAATTTCGGATACCAGAAACCCAAAATTCTGGCTTAATATAATATGGTGGTTGCGAGTAAATGGTTTATTTTCAGAAAAAGTGACAGATCCATTGAAACTGGCTATTATAATGAGGTCAGAGGAAAACAAATGGGATACCTACCTATCCTAATATCTCAAATTTTGTTTCGGTCCCGAAACATTAGAAAGTACATCAAACAAGCTAATAAAGAAGCTAGAAAAAACGTATGTGTGCACCTTTTGTTTAAATATATAGTTTTTACACTTGTAGAAAGTAGTCTCTTAATTTCGGATAGAGTGTCCGAAATTAGGAACCTTTTTTCAGTCGCACCAAAATGGATCGAATTCATATACATTCGTTTTCTTGGAAAAAACAAATGTAGTAAAATTCTTTTGACAATAAATTTTGTTTCATTATAACACGTTGCATTATGCTTATATGAAAAAAGAAATAAAAAACACTTCTGTATAATAAATACTTATTAAATTTGAAGTAGTATCCGAAATTCGGCGACTTTCCCTTAGACAAGAAAAGAGAGGACACCGCGCTTGCCTACCCTGCCGTGTATAGATTTTGTTACGTCTTTTGAAAGGCGCCCATTTTATATCTGGCAGACAAAGCGAGTACGTTGTAAGTTAATTTCGTGAATTTGTGAATTAAAAGTAACAATGATTAAGGGGAAAATATACTCTTACGATGGTGAATTTATTGTTCAGCGTTGAAAAAGCAGAAGTGAAAAGCAAAAGCCCGGGATTTCGTTTCACAGGTAAATATTTAACAATGCTACATTTGAAAGTTGCCCTAAAACTTTATACTCAATATAACTTCTTCAAATTCTTTCTACTTTTTCCACGGGCGTAGCCAAGGGGGGGGGTTTCGGGGGTTCAAACCCCCCCCCCCCCGAAATAAGCAAAATATTACCTAATATTATACCGAAAAAATACGAGGAGTGAAGAGTTAAATTATTATTACGTTTGAATACATTATGTAGTAATAGTAGCGCCTAGCGCCATCTTTTGACGAGAGGCAGACGCAGTTGCAGCCAAACTATTTTGTATTGTAGGGACACTTTGCGTTGTTTCTCGATTATTCGCCACGCCCCTAGGTCGAAATGAGCGGAACTTTGTGGAAGTTCGTGGAAGTTTCTGGACGGCTACTGGGCTGCTATATAAGCGGCGCCTCGGCGCGTGACCGCGCTTACGGCAGTATTGTTCCATGCGAACTCGAAGCGAATAAAAGTGAAAAGTGGTGAACGAATAGTGAAGAAAATTAAGTGTACCGTGTAAGTGAGTAATTTTAGTGCACTGTTATTCGATGACCTTGTTAAGGATAGATACGTGAATCATTATTACTGTCGAAAAATGGAGGGGAAAAAAGGAAGGGTGATAAACCTAAAGGTATGGACTACTGGAAAAAGTGGTGTAGTCAAGGTCAAGGGGTTTCTAATAAAGAAACACATTTGGATTTAGCTATCAAAGCTTCAGCTACCTTGCATGCTGATAAGAAGACTGCCTACCCCGAAATCTAGTTTGGAATGCCTAGATATGTGCGATAAAAACCTTTATCCTAATATTTACACACTACTACAAATCTTGGCTACCATGCCTGTATCCACTGCTACCCCAGAAAGGTCTTTCTCGAGCCTAAGGAGACTGAAAAACTATTTACGAAACACTACAAGTGAAAACAGACTTAATGGTTTGGCTCTAATGAACATTCACTATGGAACAGAAATTCATGCAGATGAAGTAGTGGATATATTTAAAAGAAAAAGCCGAAGATTTCTTCTTTAATGGTTTGAGATTTAGCGCAGAGGAACGAAGTTAATTTATCCATTTCATTTAGAGTTAAGAACTATTAAATTTCATGTAAGTATATTTTTGTTGTTTTATTTACTTCTCTAACTAACCCCCCCCCCAAAACTAAATCCTGGCTACGCCCGTGACTTTTTCATATGATAAGGTGCCTTGTTTTGTTTGTAAATAGGACCAATATAATTATTTTTTAACATCGTTTTTACAGAAAATGTTTTAATTAATTATGATAGTTTCATAAAATATGGGCTGATTTCCATGGACGTGCATTATTTATTTTATTTGGATTGATTCGAAATCGCCGCAAATAAATATATTTCAGCACTTGACACTAGCTTTACATTTGCGAAATTATCTACAAATAAATACCAATATTTTAAATTACATGCAAGTCAAAATTAACTACCTTTTCATTTTTAACATTTTTGTGATATTGGCTAAGAACGCGTTTCATGCTACGCCACTGGCCTGTCGTGCGATGTGGCAATCGGTAACACGTGCGCGAGCGCTGTTAGGCGTCCTCTCTCTTTCCCTGTCTAAGGTTTGACATGAATAATAAAAGGAAATTGCATTTTGCATGCTTCATTCACTACTTAGATTCTACTGTTCTTCTTCGTCAAAGTAGTTGAGATCAAAGGTGATATTCATTCCCTTTCAAAAGCTATGGTGGGATTATTTGATCTTTATCTGTAGGACCTACACTTTTTAGACTAGTTCATGAAATAACTGTATAGGTAACATTAGTATTAAGTGGCAAATTTCGTAGTTAAAAGGCATTTTTTAAGAACCAAAAAATATTTATTTTCAAATGATAAAATTTATCTAATATTTTTCTCCTAAGATCACGCTCTGGCAGGGATAATTAAAATAAACAAAAAACTATTTTCACGTATGTTTTGAATAACTTTATTGAAATTTTTACGACCATCCTACTCGAACAATGTCGGAATAAGTAAGCATTCTGTCGAATACATCGGTTACGTATTTTACGGTGTTATTTTTAGAATAACTATAGCTAACATCAAGACCGGATTCTTGAATGGGTTTGCAGTTAAAATCGCTAAAATATGGAGTGAGAAAAAAAAACAATCGGTTGAACTTTCTACATTACCCATATCGTAAAGGAATATTCCTTTACTCAATGTCTCAAGTCAAATTTTTCCAGTAGTTATAATTTTAAAAGAATAATTGTAGATTCGGTCGTTTTGCCAAAAGAAGTCCACTTGCAAGCCAAGTATGTATTTCAGTATCATTTTCTATTAAAATTGAGGTGGTTAGAAAACGCCAGACGTATAAAAGAAGGCATATTATATCGCCGACTTTGAAATTTTCCAGTTGGGTGGGTACCTACCTACTTATTCATTATGTGGAACAGAAAGGTTTTCTAGAAAATTCCCTGGCAAGCAATTTGGAATAAATACCTCGTGGTCGCTAACGCCAATAAGAAATAAAAATGTAATTACATAATTTTGACCGTGCTAAATTATCTCTACATTTGCCAAGTGAAATTCTTTCAAATTTGTCCCAACAACAACTCTAATTTTTCGTTTGCTTCATATTCATATATAATAATTACATGATCAAGAGTTATTTCAACAGCCAACAGGTTGGGAATAAAAAATATGTTCATAAATTTTGTTTTTGTTTAGATTGTTATGCCAGTCCATACCTACGTCTGCTAGAGATTGAGATATCGTTCCGTTTTAGTCAAAAATAAAATATTTTTAAATCGGAAGATGGCAGTGATCGCTTTTAAAATGCACAAACAGTAGTAGTACCTACTTATTCGGTCAAGTGGGGTAAAAAGTAAAAGTGAGACACTTTTTAAACCTTCTAATCCTAATTCATGTTGTCCATGAAACAAAGCAATGTGCCACAGCCGACTCTAGGAAAGCCCTGAAGTTGAGAAAGCTGGCAACATGGCTTGGGGGTCTGCGCGGCGTGGCCTGTCACTCCCTGTCAGTTGATTTTACAAGAAATTTACCAGAAATAATTTGTGTAGTGCGGGTAGTGCTATCGTCGCCAGATTGCTACGACGAGGCAGTGTGACTACGGGTGGAAACAGACAGCCCGAAGTGCTGGCGACAGCTTTTTTATAAATTCGTTTTGTTTATGAAAAAATGAAACATTTCTCTAAATGTTCGAAGTGAAGAATCGTTTCCTTACAATTCCAAGCCTCAAGATGCCTAGAACCGTCGAGGGAAGCTAGAACTTAGTTATATACCTGCCTGTAAGTCAAATCGTAATAATAACTTGAAGTAGCTATAGGTTTTCTTTGCTTGACGGCAGTCGGTCTATTTGTATTCGTTTTGGGCTTTCTAAAGGAGGAAAATTATAAATAAAATGATTAAGGGCCAATTGCATATTAGAGAAACTAAAGTACTATTTAAAATTGAAGGAGCTTTCTAACAATCCAACCATTGTTTAGTATTGCTGCAAAAGTTTCTTTATCCAAGTCAAAAGATAATTTAGTTGAATGTATTATAAAATTGACCCTAACTGCCATTTCAATCAGAAGAGATTACTGTCCTTCACGACGTGCTGTTCTCTGTTCGCTTGTTGTTTGTATTTTTATGAAAATTTAACCATAAGGGAAGATAGGTAATCATCATTTGCCTGATGGCCCACTTTGTGAAAAATTCTCACAAAAATTTGACTTACAACAAAATGTAGTCCCCTCTATTTGCCCATATTTACCATATTATTTGTCGAAAATGTACCTATCCACACCAGGTATCGTACTTATTATAAATACTTATAATTCGGTGCATATTTTGTTACTTGTTACTGATTTTATTGTCTGTTAAACAAACGTACCTACTTACTTATTAGGTACACAATTATGGAAACAATGTTCACAAATGAATCTAATTATAATTATTAAAAAGAGGGTTGAACATTTATTAGAAAATATAAACTAAGTCAAAGTGCAGACTGCTCTATACTGCATAGGCCCGTTGAACCGACCCGCTGCGGCGTTGCCACATGTTTGCACAGTGCTTGTAAGCTTGAGAAGGTTGTGAATGTGCCCTTAACTGTCAGATAGCGCTTCTTGTTGTCTGTTTTGTAGTTTTTGGCGTCTGTATCATAGAATTGAACCAAATTTTAATTAAATAATAAATTATTATTGTTTTAAATTGAACATGATTTCTTTACTAAATCAAGAGATTGTATATCAAATTTGGAATATTGGGAAATACAACCATATTTTAAGGGCGAATGCTCATCGTCATTTGTGATATTTTCTTCTTGTATATCATAAAGTATACATAAGTATAAAGGATTTATTTTCTACAATGGACATCAAAAGTGAAAAATTGAAGGTTTGCAGGTCGAATATCTTCCAAACAGCTTGACTAAACATATAACAAGTAGATATGATATATCATTGGATTCGCATAGATACGTAGGTAAATTACAAAAAATAGAAAAATTTACAGGATATTCTATTAAAAAAGACATAGTTCATTTATGCCTATCTCTGTTATTCGTAATTGTTGTGAAAATTCTATTTAATGTTTTTTTTCTAGGTCAAAAATAAAAAAGTTAAAGTGGGTAAAAAATAACTATGAACTGCAAAATAATGAGCAGGTAGATAAGTACGCCATTTCGCTTTACATATGAAATTCGTGTAGAACATCCAGTTACAACATCTAAATAGCGTTACAAAAATAAATTTGCCGGCTAGAAAACTGTTCAAGATCATCAAAGGTAAATTCTCTAGTGATTGGTGGCCGGGATGATTGGGTGTTTTGTTTGTACAAAAACCATGAATAAATGTGGGCAAATTGGAAAATAGCACGAAAATACACGTACGTGAGTCAGTCTGGGTGTTAGCACAGTGGCGGGTTACGGCAAATAATATGTATTTTGGCAGCCGGTTGTGTTCCAATAACCTGAAAGATATGCGGGCAGACGCCAGGGCCGGCCTGGGCAGATCCAGATCGAAATAGATGCATTTCTCGATGATGCAATCGCCCGTTACTGAATTAGATACTTCGGAAGCAAGCTGCAGGCCTTTCTATTGTAAAGGTGTCGTGCTTTCTTCCCTTGAAGGAAGGAAATACAGTTTTCACTTATAGGGGAACGCGGGGTAATAGCGATTGCGGGGTAATACCGACATCAGTCATTTCTCAGAAACAGTTACAGATACCTGTAATGAAAGCGTACCTTATTAGCCTCAGTATAAACGTGAATACGCCGCAAACCGAAATTTTTCCCTACACCGCTAGATGGCGTAATTTAATGGAGTCGATCACATGTGGCCTGTTTGGTTATAAGATTGTGCCGTAAGAACATCAAACGATCAGACGGTTTTTGCGATTAAATTCGTGATCTGGTGATAGTTAGTAAACATTTGGGGTGCAGACAACAAGTTCCTGGGCTTTGAAGGTATCATAAAAAGCTTTACATAAAAACTAATGTTGGTTTTGTTTATAACGGATATGTGGGGTAATGCCGATACAAACTATCGGCATTACCCTACCAGATATTAAGTAGGTAAATCGGTAATGATATTTTTTTAGTATGCCACGTAGATATCAAAGAAACAAGCACAAAAATACTATAAAGCGTGCTTCAGAACAATTTAATGTACCATATAGCACTTTATGGGGCAAGTTAAAGCAAGGAACTGCCGATTCAAGGATGGGAAAGAAAACTGTTTTTACCTTGGAAGATGAAAAAGCTAGGTATTGCGGAACATGTGAAAGTGTTAGCTAACACATTTTATGGGATAACGATAAACTGGTTTCGGATAACAAAAACTGTGAAGAAGAAAGGAAACGAGGAAAGGTTAACACCAAACCTTTCACAACTCAAAATTGTAATGAAATCGAACACTTGTGTTTGTTTTGCCAAGAATTTGGACAAGACAACGAACTTTGGTTCCTTTTTGCAATGTGCCGCCAGTGGGCACATGCTGCTTGCACTGATTCTGAAAGTCCAGAGGGCTATATATGCGACAACTGTCGGTAAATACCAAACCGCAATTACCCCACAAGACTACCGGAATTACCCGCAGGGTTGGGGTATTACCGATGTTTGAACTTTCTTTAAATTTGTGTTTTTTGTTTTTCTTATGAAAGTAGATTTTTTGTTTACTTGTTTTTATAATAGATGAAGGTTCAAAGCTTCACTTAGTTTTTTTAATTTTCAATTCTTATTTTATTTTCGGAAAATAGACGCATCTTTTCTTAAGGTGTCGCAATTACCCCACCTTCCCCTAACATCAAGGTTTTATTACGAGGTAGAACGTACTTAGATATTATGGAAAGACTAGAGAATTTCCTGATTTGGAAGAAGAGGAAATACGAAGACATAAATGTGAAACTATTCGAAAATCAACCAACTAAACTCGCGAAAGTCACATACCTACAAATTTTCGAGAACGTTTAATTTCTTTTTTAATTTAGCTGGAGTTCTTGGAGTGCGGCCCTGCACTATTACTTAGCAGCGCTGATTTTTTGGAACCGGCTTCAGGGTATTTTAGTCTGCCGGTCCGGAAAACGAAATAGAGAGTCTAAAAATACGCCATTCTATTCAAGCTATAAAAGCGCCATTATTGTGGATTAAGCCAGCAGATACCTGCGATGTATTTTTCTTAAACGAGATAAGTCCAGAATCTGGAACACCCCGAAAATTGTTACAGTACAGCCTCTGCAATTTATGCCATTCGACAAGAATTAGTGTTATCGAATTCAAATTATTCTTTAAACGTTTGGATGACCCCTGTTTTTTTTTCAGTCCGAATCTTACCAAATATCTCACTCAATTGTGTTATGCATTTAGCGCCACCAAAACATATTAATTTGGCGTTAGAAATACCTATTGTCGGAAAAAAAAATTCGTTTGTGCCAAGGATACATTATATCCTGGCAGAAATCCCCAAAAATTCGTCATGTAAATACTTGTGCCTTAGAGATGATTCATGTCAATCATGTTGTTTTTCATGAAACATATATTCAGGCAAACTGACTGTTATGTTGTCAAAATTATTATTGTTTTTTCCCAGATTAGATTCCTTTATTCTGTATTAATTATCATGATCCAATGGCGACTTATTATAGGTTATAGGGGAGTGTTCTGTGATAATAGGTATGTCAGATTCTGACGTTTAAAATGTAATAATAAATTTGTTGTAACAGACACATTTGCTCATTTTTATTTTATAAAAGGTTCTGCAGAAATTTTGTTTTTGACATTAAACCACCCGGTCGATTATTTTCCTCATGTGGCGTCTGTGGCGATAACTTGAGACAGCGCTATGCACAGGTCTTTATAATCTAGTGTTGGTCCAGGCCAAGCACATCGCATCACAAGAGATTGGTCCCTTTATAAAACAACAAGAATCAAAACAGCTTGTATAGTCTTTAGATTTATATTTATGTAGGTAAATATAGTTTTTGAATTCGGTGTGTTTTATTCTTAGACAAGGGAAGATAGAGGACGCCTAATAACAGCGCTCGCGGCCATGTTACCGACTGCCACATCGCACGACAGGCCAGTGGCGTAGCATGAAACCCGTTCTTAGCCAATATCACAAAAATGTAAAAAATGAAAAGGTAGTTAATTTTGACTTACATGTAATTTGAAATATTGGTATTTATTTGCAGATAATTTCCCAAGAGTAAAGCTAGTGTCAAGTGCTGAAATATATTTATTTGCGGCGATTTCGAATGAATCAAAATAAAATAAATAATGCACGCCCATGGAAACCAGCCCATATTTTATGAAACTATCATAATCAATTTCAAAAATTTCAATAAAAACGTTGTTAAAAAGTAATTATATTGGTCCTATTTACAAAAAAAAAACAAGGCACTTTATCATACTAAAAGGTAGAAGGAATTTGAAGAAGTTATATTGAGAAAAAATAAAGTTTTAGGGCATCTTTCAAAGTTAGGTTGTTAAATATTTACCTGTGCAACCAAACGCTGAACAATTCACCATTGTAAGAGTAGTTTTATATTACTTTTAATTCACAAATTCACGAAATTAACTCACAACGTACTCGCTTTGTCTGCCACATATAAAATGGCCGCCTAAGGTTTTATTAAACATTTCATTGACAATAATTATATATAGACCGGGAGATAGTGACAGATTTTTGGACGTGATTTTACTCAGTATGCCTTGCAAAGGGCATTATGTGGCACATACCTATTCTAATAATAAGGTATGAATCAGAGAGTCATCCTGGGTTCTTCATGTGAAAAACTGAGTTTTCAATTATTCCAAAAATATGCGTTTTGATATGATTTTATACAGGCTGCCATGTTTTTTTATAATGAAGTTCAAATAGAAAATTCCTGGGAAAACCATAGGCATACCGTTAGGGTGGGTCCAAAGGGCTATTATTGTCACGTGATTTTAATAATTATTTTTTTCCACGTTTCTGAACAGGCTGCCAATGATAAGTATGCAAGTTCTTATTATGAAAATGCTGAAAAAAGGATGGCATACCTTTCGCGCATGTCCAAGTACTGTTTAAATTGAATGTTATTTGATCATTTAAACGAGTTTTTCGATGTAAAGTGTACTTGGACATGCGCGAAAGGTATGCCATCCTTTTTTCAGCATTTTCATAATAAGAACTTGCATACTTCTCATTGGCAGACTGTTCAGAAACGTGGAAAAATTAATTATTAAAATACAAGATCACGTGACAATAATAGCCCTTTGGACCCACCCTAACGGTATGCCTATGGTTTTCCGAGGAATTTTCTATTTGAACTTCATTATAAAAAACATGGCAGCCTGTATAAAATCATATCAAAACGCATATTTTTCGAATAAATGAAAAAAAAATATGTGCCACATAATGCCCTTTGCAAGGCATACTGAGTAAAATCACGTCCAAAAATCTGTCACTATCTCCCGGTCCAATACTGTGTTTGTCTAGACAGATGTACAATAGAAAACTTTTATGTTATATTACTATATCATATTTGTCATTGTAAGATATAACCTTGTATAAAATGTCTCAGCTGGAAACAGGTTGGAGAAAACCTGACAAAAAAACTATATCTATAGTTTCAACCTACTTTTAAAAAATGGCCAAGTAGATACCCTATTATATAATATTAAAGATGCATAATTTAGTACTTATTAAGTTGTTTGGTAGTTTCATTGTGAATGAAATTTTCTTCACCGCAATCAACATTTTTGTGATTATAGTTCAGTTCTTCCTGAATTTTTTCGTTCAACATGTTGTTCTTCAAATTTCCCGGACTATCTTTCTCCTCGTTCTTCTTTTTGAACCATATTTTGAAGATCGTTTGGCTTATCTCCTCCACAAGTGCAATGAAGCCAATTACGGACAGACCTGCAATGGAAATCATTCTCTTCTCTTCACATTAAAAGGTATGTATTAGGAGAGTACCCAAAAGAAATCCAAGTGAACCGCCAATATCGGCCAAAAATTCGTTCCAGTCGTAGCTGATCACTTCACTCATTTTTGTCACTAAATTTGAGGTGTAGTAGATGGCAATTTGGCTGAAGTTTTCCAATTCCATTTCTCGCCTGTTGATCACGTGAGTGCTATATACTGTGATGTTGCAGGTCTTGTAGCAAGTGCAGTTTTCGACGTAGGTATTGCGGTTGCTAAAATTGTTTTAATAAATATTATCATAGGCGAACTGAAGCTGATATTACATTCTACGTAACATATTCACCATTATTAGCTAACCTGTGTTCATTTTCTATATCTTAGTAATTGGTTCAATTTGAATCATTTTTTCTTCAATAATTTCATGCATAAGGCAAAGTAAAAAGAAAGCATGGATATTTCAGCTAAGGTACTAATAATAATGAATAACTCTAATGAGTTTAATGAGTATAGAGGGATATACTTACATATCCAAGAAACCAGTAAGCATCTCCTGAGCTGTGCTAGGATCTGAACATTGTGGATAACGGTGACCTTCTTCCAACTGTAGCCATGGCAACGTACAGCCTATGTCTGCTGCTAGGTTCTGGTGCAAACAACGTTCCTCACACTAAAATAATAATGGGTAGGTATTTAAAATTACAATAGAAATTGGAGAATGCTTGGTTCTTTGTTTCTTCCTCTCTTTTTCTGGATAATGTATTAATTTACATGACCTTTAGATTTACCTCTTATCATTAAAGGACTGGTTTTCTAAGGAGTCTTTATAATTTTATGGACATTTGAACAGAATGGGCAATATTTTATTCGCAGTCAGTTACACAATATTAAAATAACCATTATCATCCATCATCATTTTAAGTCCAGCATTATTCTCTGATCTTCTAGAGACCCTCGAAGTTTGTGGAAATAAAACTGATTCTCCCTTTATAAGGCCCACCCAGTATTCGAAGCAAATTATTTAATTTTCATTAAGTGCAGATTGGGATCACAAGTTCCAAATTCAACTGACAAATCACGTGTCATATTATTGTCCAAATAAATGCCGCAAAGAAATAGTTTCAAAATGATTAACACAAACATGATTTAGTAGCACAGACACGTAAAATTAAAAATATAGAACGCGGCAAAATTATTAATGATATGGTAGTTGATACCTTGCCAACATTTTACTATAGCCTCCACAAAATATCACCTAAAATTTTCCCGTCTATAACGTGTTCAAAATGTCTGTCGATATGATTCGTCGCTTGTTCACTTCGTTGCTTTTAAATCTAGTGTCTTTGGCATTAGATGCAGCAGTTTATAGACTTTACCTTTGATTTGCTGTAATCAGGATCATCAAACACACAGGGAGCATCCGCTGACGGTATCTGACTGAATTCTTGCACACTCAAAGTAACCCTCATATCTTCACCAGTCTCCAAGTAGAGGTATTCCAGAAAACTGTCGTCTTGCTCTTTCGCAGCTAAATAACACAAAAAGTACCTTCACATCCTGAAACTTGTTGGATGTTGTTTTGCGTTAACTTACATGTGAGTATCTCGTTGCTATCATGCAAGAAGATCCTGAAGCCGCTTTCAGATATACCGAAAGCGTCTTTCTTCTTTGATGTGACGTCGTGTTGGAAGTACAGAAAGTAGCCGCCGCTAACTGAGAATGTATCTGACAGAATTTCGGCTGTCAAGGTGTAGCAACGTCCATTGGAAATTGAATAAAATGACGATGTTGCAATTGCTACAAAAATGTACGATAAATTTTGAAAAAAAAGAACCTTCTTAAATCGGGAATATGGACTTACGCGCTGGCCTTACTGGTATAGAATTGCCAGTGCCTGCGTAAGCAAATGACTTAAACACCTCTTCAAACGTGTAAGTGACCTCTTCCAAGAACTCCTTAATGGTGTATCTTTCAAACTTAAAATTTTGGAAAGCTCTAATTGACTCCAAGTCAGTGCCTGGTCTCAATCCATATTTCTTGAAGAGTAAACCGTCAATTATGCATACTCTAGAGGATGTTTCCTCTTAAAACGTCCAACTTTAAGCATAGATATGGGTTATGTTCGTATGATTTTCAGAATCATGTCTTTTTCGATGCTTGACAGTTGTCAGTTTAAAGAAGCATACTGTATATAAGTGTTGCTAGTTATGGTCAAAATTTGATTTGTGAAAGAATGTTTCTATAATTAACTTACAGAGTATAGTGCAGTTTTGTAACCTGGTCTCCTGCATATTGTCAGAGAAGGGTATTTCATTGTCTTGTTTAAATAAAATCTTGAATGGGTGGACATTGGTGGATGAAGTAACTTGTTGACGCATTCCATGAACTAAAAGAATTCACACAATATTTCTGATTAGGTGCCTGTTTTACGTACCTGGTACAGCGAAAAGCAAACGCATAAAATCAAAATAACAAGCTTAAGCATCTGCTTAGGTTCTGTCCAGCATTTTTTCCACTCCAAGAACGACATTTTCACCAAAAATGTTACGCTTAGTTCGGGAGAAAATAAGACTAGCGAAAATATTATTCAGTTCAGATATGCTTGCAATAAATTATAAAGCGAAGATACGTCGGATTTATTAGCTAGTTTATGAGGAATGTAATATTATTGCTTTCCAATCCCAATAAACGTATATGTAAGGAATATAATGAGGTTGTAAATAATGAGTATATTAGAAAAAAAATGTTTATTGGCTCTTTGTTCTGGTACTAGGTACTATCACAGAATATTTAAGGTCGTTAAAAAACTAATCAAATTTCGACACTAGTACTGACCTAATTTATTTACCCAAAATCCCAAAATTAAGTCCAAATATCTTTAACCAGTCTTGTGAAATTTGTAGGTACTTCTAAAGGTCAAGCACATGCGGGATCGATGGGGACTTTTGACATTTCTTTTATTTTGATGATGAAAACAATCAAACCAAGATTCAGCTCTATGCGAATTAATGTAACCTTTGAGCTATAAATGGGATATTTTTTGTCCTGCAATAAGCGTAACCTATAACAATTTAAATTATAGATATGAATAACTAAAATAAGAATATCTGTCCGGTAGGAGCGACTAAACATATTTTAAATTCGTTTTTTCTTAACTTTTTACTTGCTTCCTTAAAAAATAACTTTAGATATCTTCTGGGATTTGTACTTGTGAAGATCAGGAGGGGATGGGTTCGGCTTGGTCCTGTTCAACTGTTGGAAACTTCCATCAAATTGTTCGCAAATTTTGTCGAACGTCGGATAAAAACAAATCCAAGGTGCCATGATCCAAAGTTGGAAACAAATGATGAAGGGCGTGATCACCAAAATTTGTCAGCACCAAAAAATGAGAACCAGTAATTTCTTTGCGATCCATCACAGCGTCTAAAGTCTATCCAAGTTACAGCGGCAGTAGATATAAACAAAGTCACATGACCGCATTGCGATCGATTACCAGGGTCTGACTAATATGAGATTCCCAGTGGGTTGTAATTCTGAACTAATTCTTTTAGAAGTTCTAAAAATTGTGTTTTTACCTTTCGTGGATCTTTATAAATTTCCTTAAATTAAGTAGCAAAATAAATTTACAGATTATACTGCTCGCGATCCGATCTAAAATATGCAGGAAACTCGACTGAGGGAAGAGCCGGCCCTGCATTCTGCTCACCGCGTAAACACTTGACATTTTATGACGGCCAGACCAATAAGAGAATAGGTCACGTGGTGATCCACTGCCTCTGTAACTTGGATAGACTATAGTTGGCTGAGGCCCCAGTCGTAATCTTCCTTAGTCCTGAAATGGGAAAGTATTCAGTGGTAGCAAACTTTGACGTAATTTTTTCACCTTGGCGTGTCTCCATCATGGAAAACATCAGCGAAATGAAATGAACGCTACCACAAACTACTACGTATATCCAGAACAGAAATGTGTTTAGCAGAGACTGTCCACCAAAAGCGCACATGAACAATGGTAAAAGATATGGTATAAAATCCTGTTTTGTCGCCTTGTTTGGGTTCTTACAAATATATATAAATCTGAAAGAAAAGCACAACACAGCCTGCGTTGGATTGTTCCAACTACAACATCAAACATAAGTACCTACCTGTCAAGAATTGACTTTGGGAAATGTCTTATCCACAAAAGCGGAGAAATCAACCATTGAGTGATCTTTTGTGTTGTCGTTTTCTTGATTGGCATGTACTAAAGAAGCGGTTCAAACAAAGAAATTTCCAAATCATTTATGGTGTTTGTATGTAAGTGCAGTGGCTTAGAACGTGACTAATCCTCCAGTCCCTATGTAAAGCGTTAGCGATTAAGTATTATTTTAGTGTATCAAAAAAATAATGGGTGAAAAATTATTAACAGATCAAATTGTTAGTACCTACAAGTTTGAGTTAACTGAATAAGTTTAATTTTTACCTTACTAGCATTCCAGAAAATTGAAAATAATACATTCTGAAGTTGTCCTTCATATGAATATAGTTGTGCGCCGCAACTGACAAGAAACCAAGGAAGATTCCAGCGAGCAACCCAATAAAAAAGTTCCAATAGCTAACTCCAACAGTTGCAATAAAAAACATGCACACCAGAATGGCGTCAATGAGAAAATTTGTAGTTCTAGCTGGTTGCCTTGGAATTCCTTCATTATTGTTCGAACATCTCTTTTCAACGTTCTGTAGAAGCCGTCCTCTTTCTAGGTTCTCTTGCTCTTCTGATAAAGAGTGCTTGCTCTTCTGATAAAGAGCTTGATGAACTTCGAAGGCTTCTGTAATGTCTGTTCCCTGCGATAAGACAACCAATAATTTAGCAAGTTCTGTAGCCGATCTAGTCTTTGTGGTTAAGTTCCTACTTTCGTAATTTCCAACCATACCGATCCACCTGGATGTTTTTCAATAAAATCGGTAAAATCGTACAAAGAGTGGTGAATCCTCCAAAGACCTTCGGCACCGTCTGTCTCTTGCTTGTCTTCTAACGCACATGCCAAGAGATACCAGGTCATTTCGTCTTGGTGGTGGTTTAATGCCAAGAGAGGAAGGGACATTTTTGGTTTCTTTTGGTGCCATGTCCAAAACACTTTCCATGAATCAGGGAAAGGTAAATTGTTCCACCTTAACAGGAATAAAGTAGATCTAATATAGGTATTTAATTAATACTCGGTTGTACTAGTGTCTTGTCGTACTAGGAATAGGAAACACGACATTTTTAACACCGAGAGTTCTCCATAACATTGTTATTGAAAAATGACGGACCTACCTGCCAAAATGGTCATAAGTACACATCAATAAAAAATAATAACTGGGATTTTTTCGTATGTAATATCACAAGTGCCGGAAATTTTATCCATAATTTTTTCGAAAGCGCTATTTTGCCTAGAAAGATCACGAGTATAAATTGGTCTTTTATTTTATCTCTGAAAATAAAAGCCCAATTTGTACGAGTGGTTTTGCTAATGGGCAAAATAGGGCTTGAGAATAAAATTATCTTGAAAAATTTCCGGCACGAGTGGTAAGTATTTGTCGAGATTATTTCTCGAATACGATTTAATAATTTCTGTATTAATTTTTTCTATGTTTACATTTCCAAAACGATTCCTTTTGAACTAGCTTATTGATAGCTTCGACTGTAGCGTTCGAGTAAACAAACATGACGCTTGGATATCCAAGGAAAATGCGATTATACCTACGTTGGTTTATTTTCTGAATGTGTCATAAATTTAAACGGAGACGGAGGTCCAATAACAAAAATGTAGCAATGTAAGAGTTATATAAATTCGTTGATACAATCCTTAATAGTACCGCAACATAATTTATAAGCTGCATAATTTAGAACAGTGTGAAACACACAAACTTTAAGAAGTAGGTAGGTACGTGTTTGTATCCAACAGATTCGCGGTTGCTAAGCAACGAAGTGATAATTTGCACAAGTGCAATTACCGCGATAATTTGCACAAATGCAATTATCGCTAGCAGAGGCATATGATTGGTTGGATTTTTATGGAAGGAGCTACCTTATTGAATGCAAGCAGTATGAGGGAAATAATAACTATAAAATAACACCACAACAACAGAACTTATCATCAATTGGGCAAATACCATAATTTATTCTAAAAATTGGCGTTTTATATAATGTCTATTTTTAATTTGTTGTTCTTGTCTGGTCTAATTAATATTAAAACTGATGACCTAACTCTTAATGTGTACAAAATTATTATCTTATCTTTACCATAGATTAAGGGAGACGTGGATAGCCAGAAGCATTGCTGAAAGCGTCAATAAAAATCCAGATAAACCAACTTCCCAAATTTTAATTTTTGAACGAAAACAAGGAGTACCTAATATCTGGCAATTATTAAGCTGTGGTATAGGTAGTTTGGTGAGTTTTTATATAATTTATGCCGAAATTCTAACAATGGTTTTGACAGCCCATGTGTAGCTTTGTCTACGTCGCTACCTATTTCAAGTTCTCCAAAGTGTATTGTTCCATTTGGAAGTATTTTTAAATGCAAATAATATTTTGTAATAATATACTTCTTTGGGGAGATTTTTCCAAATGCTTTGTATTGTTTATGTTGTGCAGAACCCCGTATCTACATATACAGGTAGGTACAGAATATCTATTTACCTATACCTAAAAAATCTAGCTCCCTAGAAAATTATCTGATGTTGCACTTGTTTGCTCCTTATATACCTACTTATACAAAAACAAAACTAATTATGATAAAAAAACTACCCATGAATATCTTTTAGGTAGATATTAAAAAGTTCAACATATTGGTAAGTTTAGTCTCGTTATATTTATTTGTAGATATAATTTTCATTAGTTTCGTGTCGTGTATTGAGTATAGGTAGTTATTTACATCCATAAACATTGAGCTTTAGATATCTTTAAGTTCCTTCTGGAATTTGTACTTGTGAAGATCAGGAGGGGATGGGTTCGGCTTGGTCCTGTTCAACTGCTGAAAACCGCCAAGGATGGTGTCAATCTGTGACACAATCCTTAAATTTGCATTGAATTGGTCCAGAACCTTCTTGAACGTTGGATACAACAACTCTAGTGTGCCATGATCTAGAGTTGGAAACATGTGATGAAGGGCGTGATCACCAAAATTTGTTAGGACCAAGAAATGAGATCCGGTGATCTCCTTGCGATCCATAACAGCGTCAAGTTGGCCGAGGCCCCAGTCATAGTCTTTGTTGGCTCTGAAATCGGTAAATATTCAATAATTTGGCTAAGTATAATATAGTAGATTCTATGGTTAGTGCATTTTTTACCTTGGCTTGTCTCCATCATGGAAAATATCAGGGTGATGGTGTGCAGCATGCAACCCAACGAAAAAGAAGTGGGTGCTGCCACAAAACACTATATAATTCCAGAATAGAATCGTGTTTAGAAGAGACTGACCACCAAAAGCATACATAAACAACGGCAGAATAAATGGTATCAAGTCGTATTGGTCCATATGATTTTGGCCTTTAATAAGGTCCAAAATTCTGAAACAAAACAATACCTATTAGTTAAAAGGTATGTCAGCACAGAAGCAACATGTTGTTGCTATGGAAACAAATGGATATTTTTGCTTCGAAACATTTTGCTATAAGAAAAGCTTGTAAAAAGATAATAAAATTTCACATCCACAATAGATTTTTACAACAAGAAAGTTAGTGGCTTCATGAGACTCTAAATTTCGGCAACGGGTAATATCATACCAACATCCAAGTTCCAATGGATGTGCCGGAGTTTTCATATTTCAATCGTTCGAGAAGGTAGACCTAACTTGTTCCTGTTGGTGTTTACTATGTTTTGTGAAATTTCGGCTCTGGTACTATCGGCTTGATACTAGATGGCACCACTGGTTGGTTTTCTCACCTCCAAGTGCAAGTTACACTATTATAACTGCTACCTTTTCAGTTTGAGTCGTTCGGGAAGGTTAACGTCCGCCTTGATGAACCTAGTAAGGGAAAACAACTGTCGTAGTCTATTTTCTTGAACGATTCAAATATGAAAACACCAGCACATCCATTAATTAGAACTTGGATGTTGGTATGATAGTACCAGTTGCCGAAATTTGTAGACCCATGAAGCCGCTAACTTTCTTGTTGTAAAAAGCTTCTAAATTTTTTGTGTGAACATAGCTAAATACATCTTAATCTTACCTCAAAACATAGGATTTATGGAAAGTTGTTATCCACAGAAGCGGAGCAACGAACCACTGAGTGATCTTTTGGGATGTCTTCTTTTCAGTTGGCATGTAATGCAGAAAAGGTTCCCATGAAGAAATTTCCAAATCGTCTACTGTGTTTGTATGCAAGTGATGACTTAGAACATGGCTAACCCTCCATTCTCTGTAATATAAAAGTTATTGAAATAGCTACATAATATTTTAGTTGCAAAATTGAACTTGCATATTGTATTAGTTTGAAGAAATGTGTATTCCTGTTACCGTTATGTTACTGCCCTGCACAGGTTGCTCAATTACCTTACTTGCATTCCAGAAAAGTGAAAATAGTACATCCTAAAGTTGTCCCTCATATGAAAATAGTTGTGTGCCGCAATTGTCAAGAAGGCCAGGAAGTTTCCGGCAAGCAATCCGATAAAAAAGTTCCAATAAGCGACGCCAACAGTTGCCAGGAAAAACATGCAAACCAAAATAGCGTCAATGAGGAAACCGGTAGCTTTGGCCGGTTGCTTCGGAATATTTTTCACCACTTCTCGGACCTCCCTTTTCAGGGTTCTGTAGAAGCCATCCTCCTTGAAAGTAAATGGCGCGTTTCGAGGTTCTCTGGCTTTTCTGACGAAGAAGTTCTGGAGCATTTGTTCCGGAACCGCGGAAATGTGGTGGACTTCGAAAGCTTCCGTAATATCTGTTCCCTGTGATTACAAAATACTTATTTCAACAAGTGCTTGTGCTTCATTCTGGGTACCTACCTTCGTCAGTTCTAACCATATAGAGCCACCCGGGTGGCTGTTTATAAAGTCGGTAACATCGTACAAAGAATCGTGAACTCTCCAGAGACCTTCGGCTCCATCTGTTGCATGTTTGTCCTCCAGCCACATGTCAGCGGAAAGTTGACCATTTCGTCTGGGTGGTGGTTTGATGCCCAGAGAGGATGGAGGAAGATATGCGTCTTTGGGTGCCATATTCAAAGCACATTAGTCGCAGTGCGAGATAAATGTGCGAGATTATTCTGAAGTGATGATAAAAGTTTTATATAATACATAACTTCGAGAATTATTATACAGTGTGTCCCCAGATGGGGGTAGGCACCGCACTCTTGTAGATTATAAAAAAAAATGAGTTCAAATTTGACCTTTTTGGGGATCAGGCCTGCTTGGTTTGAAACTAATTTGTGATGTTTGCAAAATTTCAAAAGCCAAGGCGCTATTTTAATTTTTTTTTTGCGTTGGAAGCTATGTGGACTTTTTCCGCAATACCAATAAAGGTACAAACAATCTCTATGATAATAATAATAAACATATACTTACTAAATCGCAAGCGAATCACTTAAGATATTTTTCTGATGCGAGTAAAATTCATTCCACGAGCTTTGAACAACTAATAAATTGATTATTATTGCGTGTTTTGAAGTGAGAACACCCATTCTTTATTTAATTTTGTTGTCGGCGCCAAGGCATAAATATGGTGATGACCTTTTGCCATTCTTATCTATATTTTGCAAATTAATTAAATAACTAAAAATGTTGTTATTTCTTGATGAATATGCATAATTTACTCTACAGAGGGTGTTTCCTAAACATGCGGCACAACTAAATTTAAGGGGATAGATATTCCTTGGGTGAAAATATGAAAAAGGTTCCTATAACCATACAGGTGTGTCTACTTTTATACATACCTAAAGAAATAAATAAAATCTTTATATTTTGAGATATTCGCCTGAACTTTTTATTCTGAAAATGCCAATCCAGGGACGGCTTGGCACGATTTTTTTTATACTCTCGATTTTCACTAAAGCTATTTGGCGATTTTTTTATTTAAAATCTAGCAACACAGCGTTAATCAGGACACCCAAAACCTCTACACATGCAAAATTTTATCAAAAAATATACAGGGAGTTCCATTCTGCAGGAGGCCGCAGGGTTGAGCAAAATTTCAATTTTCCAACAAAGTCGCTGTCTAAAGATGATATACATTTTCTGGACATACTATATACCTACTTCGTGAAAATCGAGAGCATAAAAAACTCGTGGCCGGCCCTGGATTTGTATTCTGAAAATAACCAAAGGCTCTGAAAACAACCAAAAAGTCCAGGCGCGATTATCTACAAAAATAAAGATTTTATGGATAATGTTTAAAAGTATAGACACCTTGTATATTTTCAATTCATAATATCATCCAGTTTATTTTTTTTTCTACAAGCGTGCGGAAAAGTTAATGCAGAAAAGTAAATGTAGAAAAAATAGAGTGTTCCTAACTCTTGCGGAAAAGTGACACTTTCCGCACTTGTTAGGAAATATACTATTTCCCTATAAAACTGTATGCCTAGATGAATCCCTTCATTTCCGAAATTCAGGGTGTTAAAGTTTTGTAAAAAAAACCTTTTTTATTACTATTAAGAATTGGTTTTGGATAAAGCAGATAAAAATTTGTATTTTTAGGTGCTTATTCATCAAAACAATGATGAAAATTGCAAAAATCCGCTAGGCGTTTAAAATTCCAAGCAACCTCTATGCCCCATGGACATATACCACTGGAATTTTTTTATTAACTCTAATATAATGTGTAAAAGCACCTCATAAATTATTAAGAAAACATTAACACCCTGTATTTCGGAAATGAAGTTTTTTTTCTAATTTATTTGACCAATGGAATCGCCCGGGGCCCCCGGAAACTTACGGGCCACCGCGCAGCGAGCCGTCGCCGCTGTGACGTCACCGTAGACGTCCATGTGCCGGCCGCAGCGCGTCTGTGAGGGATCAGCCCAATCATTTTACTAGTATGTATTAGGTAACTTAATGTGTATATATTTTAGATGCAGGACAGAGAGCTACTAGAGTATTGGATCTATTTAAAAAAATGCCAGATTGGTGCTGTGTGCCGGGATGCAAATCAAAGTATACCGGAGAAGTATACGCAGGGTTTCCCAACGAAAACTCGACCCCCCCAAATTAGAAAACCGAAATATATTTCAAAATTCGCCGAGACCAGTCGATTTTTGTTCTTGGGGGAAGCTTTTTTTACAGTCAAGCCAACTCGATATGTTCATCCCCCTAATCCCTAGCAACCCCAACTTTAAAATTTCAAATGGAACTACCCCACTTGTGGCGCATCATTTTAAAGCCCTTTTAATTGCGAATACAGTGATGCGTCATTTTTAGAAATTTGTTGAGATTTGACAGAATTATTGGCTAAAAACGGAAAGGTGTGAATTCGTATATGAACTTTTTTGTTTTGCTTCAGATTTTTCATTTGTGACTTTTTTTGTAAACTGATCGACACGTCAATAAAAACTAGGTAATTTGGTCGTGTCCCAGAAAAGATTCGTCCTTTTCTGGGGTCGTGTGTAGTAGATAAAAACTTATTAGTGGCGGGCATTTGTGTAGAAATTACTATGCGTATATAGTGGATTGTTAACTTTCCGTTTTTAGACAATAATTCTGTCAAATCTCAACAGATTTCTAAAAACGATGCATCACTGTATTCGCAATAAAAAGGGCTTTAAAATGATGCGCCACAAGGGGGTAGTTCCATTTGAAATTTTAAAGTTGGGGTTGCTAGAAATTAGGGGGATAAACATATCGGGTTGGCTTGGCTGTATATATATTTATATTTTATTAAATATATATGTCAAAAGCACATAAAAGCCTTTTGTTTATTATTATTTTTAGATATAACTATAACTAAAATAGTTCTAAATCGGAAAAATCTCAAACGCGTACACGCCAAGACCGCCAAGTTCGGACGTCTACCGTCTCTACCGACGCAGAGCGAAACGAGCGCGGTGGCCCGTAAGTTTCCGTGGGCCCCGAATCGCCCCCTAAATATGTGCCGCATGTTTAATTAGGACACACCCTGTATAAGATACTGGTATCAATGTACTTTAAAACAGACGGACCAACTAAAATATAAAATTGTTCGGCAATAAAAGAAATAATAATATGTTATCATTGAAATGATAAGCAAAACCGACGTCCGCGAAAAGACGGGAATGACCAACTAGAGCGCGGTAGCAACCGGTACACAACCGGACTGACATGATATCGATTGCCCACACCTGCCCACAGAATTTCTAACCTAACATTCTGCTGTCAATTTGCCCCTTTTAACTATGTTAAAACGGGCCCTTTTAAGATGTTTTCAAGTCCAAAGACACGCGTGTAAGAAGCTAATAGAATATTCCAAGTCGATACTTGTTCGTTACAAGCCATTATTTCTCCGTTATGATCAGTGAGATGCCGTCGAAGTCCGTTATTTGGTTATCAGTTTCGGTGTTTGTGCTCAATTTTTCGCAAGCAATCTGCTCCGATTGTATTAAAATTGATGTTTCCATTTCACAAAAGGTCGAGCATGATGGATTTCATAGGTCAGTTGATAAAATTTGTTCTTGGAATTGTGCCTCTTATCGTAGATTTGTTTGAAAATGGACTCCCATGTTTTGTTTATATGTTTATAAATTATATAATTATTCTTATTATAGAGAAGTAAAATGGTTACTTGAGACAAACAAGCAATCAAACAAAGTATTGTTGGAATTAGAATGCCAGTTAGGGTTAAGGCAACTGATTCCGTCAGGACTCTACGTAGACCCCGACCAAGCCGCAGAATTGAATCGCACAGGCAAAGTAAGCTATTGGCAATGCATTTGTGAAGGTATATTGCAATAATTATTAATGTCTCTTGTAGTTGCCTCTGTATGTAGATGGTAACGTAGATATTGAGAAACCAGCTCACGAGGCCACCCCACATTTGCTGTATGTTTTTCTGAATGACTTGGGCGGTGAAAGAGTTACTATTGATGTCCCTATGCATCTGAGGTATCACAGAGGGCAGCTGACAGGAGGGTGAGTGATACCATAGAACATAATTGCTTGCACAATACTTAGTGACGTGTTAAAAAAAGATCAATTTACAGAAAAGTGCCATACTTACTTGCGATTAATCTCAATTTTAAAAATAAATCTGATTGTAAGTAGGTATTGAAATCTATTTCAATATATTGAATGTAGATTAATGTAAAACCAAGTAAAATGCTCTACGTGTAGGTAGAAGATATTTTAACTAAACTATATTTTAACTAAGATCTGGCTATACCTAGGTTTTCACATCTCTCGAAGCACTATACAAATTTTACCAAGTAAAGGTTTGGTGACATACCATCAAGATGCAGTCTGGAAACATCTACAGTATGTCCTCAGATTGACTTAACAAAACGAGAACTTTTTGTAAAGAAAAAACTAAGTATATAAATACTTTTTTTAGGGTGTTTTTTTAATAAGTGTCCGATATTTCAGAGGAAGATATACCTATCTACCTCAAATCTGAAATTTACCTAATGAATTTTTTTTAATATTTAAATTTTATGACTAGTTGAAATTTCAAATTTGAGGTCTTTATTTAATTCGAAACAACCTTTTTATTAGATATTTCTCTCTAAAATCAAAATGCGGTTGTTTCAATTTTCAGACGTTTGCATTTCTGGCCACATTGTATATTTGAAAAGAAACAACTAAGTAGGTATAGTTTTTATGACAAATTTTTTTTGCAAAAAGGCAAAAATAATCTTAATCTGAGAACATAACTACTTTGAACTACATACTTACTTCTAATCAAACCTTTACTCGGTAAAAAAAGTAAAGTAGAGTCATGTGAAATCCTATGGAGCCAGATCTTGGTACATAACCTTAAACGCAACCATTGTCACAGTTTTGAATAATAAAGCAAGAAATCTGATATGATGATTTAAACCATAACATAAACTGAATGGAAATATGTTCATGCCACAGTTTGATGACTACCTATATCTTTTAAAGCCCGTTTAGACATACAGTTTGTTCAGCGAATGTTCGGCCCTACGTCACAACTCCCGTCCTTGTCTTACTCGTGAATATACGATGGATATCGGTCATGTATTCCCGAGTCAGATATGGACGGGAGTTGTGACGTAGGGCCGAACATTCTCTGAACAAACTGTACCATGACAACCCATTCTAACCCTTGGTTTTCGAGACATGTAGATTTTGCGGTTTTTAAATTACTTTTGTTCTCCCATTCCAATGATACCACTACTGCATAGTTATCGTTAATAGTATTTTTTTGGCTTTCCATAAAAATTTCATATATTATGACGAAATTATCAAAAAAAAATAATTTTGTTAATTTTTTTATATCGTTGAAATAATAGAAACCTAAAAATCGCTAAATATATAGGATGTTTCAAAAAACTGACCAAGTAATACTCCTACAATAAATGGCTCAAGGTAAAAAGCATATTCTCAATCTAATTTTAAAAAACAGTTACGAGATGCATACATTCGTATCTTCTAAATAAGTCCCATTAGTCTCTTTTCAAGACAGATCATTAAAAAATCTATATTACTGTTTAATCTGTGGCATGAACACAGAATAAATAGCTTTATAGTTTGAAATCTTGCAGATTTACCAAAGTTGTTCTTGAACCTCCATCATTATTACTAAGTTGCTCAAATTCTGGTGGTAAACTATGTGGAAGAGGCTCAAGTTTGACAGCACCTTGTGACAACACTGTCAGAGCAATGTGTCCATGGAAAAATGTCACTTATGAACGTGTAAGTACAACTTACTTAATACTTAAATATTAGATAACACGGGGAAAATTCTCACATTTTTAGCTTTTTGAGCCAGCTGAGATGTTCGTGCCTATTGGCGATTTAGACCATTACCCTTTTGTTGCTGTGACTACTTTACTTTTAGGCTGTGCGGGTTGTATCTATGTTTTGTCAATATTAGCCAATAGTGCTTTGTAAGAATTTAGCGTTATTACACATTTTTTATTTATAGTTCAATTATGTTGAAACTTTAAACAACAACAAACGAAATGTTTCTATTTGACTGATTTTCTTTGTGATATTATGCTAATTATTTCATTCCATACACATAGTATTTTACGTGTGACGTTACAAACTGATAACAATAATTATTATTAACTACTGCCAGCTGATGAGGGCAGAAACTTAGTCATTAATTTTTTTAGTTTATCTGCATTAAATTTCTTAATTTATATTGTTTGTTTTATTTGGACAAAATGAAACAATACTTGTCATTGGCGGCTTTTTTCATTTTAACCACAATTTAAAATACCTAATACATCAATAGTATAAATAAAATTTAATAAAGATAAGTCATACAATATATTTACAATTCTTATATTAAAATAAATAGGTACTAAAGTTGTGACATCAATATCTGTCACGTGACACAATAGTGACCTGGCTGTCTGTCCTTCCACTTTCACTAAACGTATCACTAGTTTGACTATTTTCCGACTCCGATACATTATCGGAACTTTCATTCCATGGTTGCACTTCTCCGGATGCAAAGAGAATGAAAATTATATTTGTTGAGGCGTAGACTGCTGCCGTTATAATGAAGATGACCCTCCACATCGACTGGTTGGTCTGGGAAATGGGAAACATGAATTTTATTTAATTGTGTATTTTCGATTAACAGCTAGCAAAGCACAAATTATGTCATTTTTTTTTGCAAATTGTCACATCTGTGAGAAATATTTCTCGAGGCTAGAAAATTTCAAATGTTGACAATCTCTTGAGATTGTCAGTGACAAAATTCATTCAGTTGCTCTTTTGCACTTTCTGCCGCACACTTATAGGCAGAAACCTTGTTGAAACCGTCTGCAAAAAATCTTTCAAACTTTAATTTTGGAACGAAATCAAATTAAAACAGATAAATTGTAATTTCTTACAATTTTTAGGACTCAATACTACGTTCAGCTATGGATATTTTAATTTAGTTATTAGTTTTTATTTACATAAAATTGTATGCAAAATATTTATTGGTCTCATGGAAATTTCAACAATGGTTCTTACGGTCTATGTGTATAGCTTTGAACATGAAGCAAATGATGATTAGTTGACAAAATAACTTGCTTAAATTTCTTAAATTATTATATGCAAATGGCCTTGCTATTTATTAACTTATTTACCTGATCAGTCACAATATACTGCACTATAAGTGGAGAGATGACTGAGAAAACACTGGTTGAGCCATTCGTAAGACCCATGAGTATTCCTGAGTGATTTGGTGACAGATCCATGTGATTCACCTAAAAGAAAAAACTTACTGTGTCTTCTGAATTTTCAATATACTTATATGATATCACAGAGAAAGTAAGAGTAAGGAAACATAATTTTTTTAGAATTTAGTGAATAACAACATTCTCTTTAGAGAATAACAACCTTCTCTAAAACTCACTGCTGCCACCTGTCGACAGACACAAAACTATAGTTATTTTCCAAAAATATGTGAGGTAATTTCTAGTAATTTCTAGTAAACTAAATTACATTTTTTGGCAAATAGCTTAGTTCTTAACCAGGATAAGGTGGTGGCGGCTAATATCATGGATATTTAGTAACAGATTATGGTTTTAAAGCAATGTTCAGTGTTCCCCCAGATAGGCGAAACAAAATTATTGACCCACAATTTATGAGTTCTGCCCTGCTTGGTTAGAAATTAATATGTGTCATAATATTTGTTCAAAAAATCACCTGACATGAAAATTTAATAAATATATTGTCTACCTGCCCTGCATGTAGGTACCTATACCTATTTGCTTTACCTTCGACTCATTTGCAATGCCCTGTACCTTTATTATTAAGCATTTTATAAGCTAAGTTCATATGAACTTTTTTGTTTAATTTTAGATTTTCTTCCATCAGTTTCATTTATGACATTTACAACTAGGCACCCTGTATAATGAAAGTTGTTCACAACTAGACTAGGGTTGCCAACCGTCCTGTATTTCACAAGCCATCCTGTATTTGAGGTATGGTGTTCTGTGAAGACCTTTCACCAAAGCCAAAAGCAACATAATATTTTACCTGAAATCCACAAAACCCTGCGCCTGTTGTACCGCCAACTAATATCAGCATGACCACAGACAATGTTGCTTGGCTCTTTGGCATGAATCCAACTAATATTAAACCTATAGCTGGGAAAAATGTACCTAGAAGAAAAAACAATTATTAAAACTTTCGAAACATTGTAGCCGTTAGTACTTACCTATGCTATTCAATATTTTTCTGGCAGTTCCCCTGGATGTGTACCTTCTGTTTACTAACAAATCACAGGCAAAGCTAAACGCAAATGAGAATATCCACATGGCCAAGTACGGGGCCGCAGAGAGCAGCGAATTCTGCAAGAAATGGATAATTAGATTAATAATTACAACCAGAAAGGGTGGAGGATTTCCAGTTGTGACATTTTAAACTCATAGGCAACTAGTCAGCGCTATAGAGTTTAACCATTTTCCCCCAGCTCTCAGCATTTTGTTTATTTATGCAGGTATATGTTTTTTAAATAATGTACTGAAAAATTTGAATATCACATTTTCGAAGATAAAAATAGAGCGATAGACTCAAACTTTTGAAATTTAAACTCAAAACATTTCACAGTGATGTACTGTTTTTCATTTATACCTTTCAGAGTCAAATTCCCAGATTATCCTCTATATGCTCTTCAGAAGAAAAATAATACCTAAGATATAAAAATAAATAGAGCGATAGACTCAAACTTTTGAAATTTAAACTCAAAAAATTTCACAGTGATGTACTGTTTTTCCTTTATACCTTTCAGAGTCAAATTCTCAGATTATCTTCTATATGGTCTTCAGAAGAAAAATAATAAGAGACACTACAGAACTATTTTTAATGTGATTTGAATAAGTACTTCAGAAAATTGCCAAAAACAATAAATAACAATCTACTAGTGGTTTTTAAGTGCTTATTATCTTTATTTTCGAGGACATATCTACTTCTCAAATGTACTTACGTAAGTAGTTAAGACTCAATGTACAGCACGTACGTGGTGATTCAACATTTTGACCCATAAAATGGCTTTTTTTTATCTGTAGCGAGCAACACACATACATAATTTTAAACTTTTGGTTAATACAAATTTTAATCTACGTAATTAACCATATTTTGAAACAAAAATTCTTTAAGAACATTTATCACAATGGGGGTTATTAGGCTTTTTGCGCTAATGCTAATAACGGCCATTGTGATAAACATTTTTAAATAATTTTTGTCTTAAAATATGAATAATTCCTTAGATTAAAATTTATATTGACCAAAAGTTTAAAATTATGCATGTTGCTCGCTACAGATCGAAAAAAGCCATTTTATGGGTCAAAATGTTGAATCACCACGCACGTGCTGTACATTGAGTCTTAACTAGTGCTAGTAACGGCTAAATTTTCAATTTATTTTGTCAAGATTTTGATTTTGCTTTCAGATATACCTAAGTGAAAACTGATGCAGTAAAAATCTTCAGATTGATCACAACAGATCGTTAATGTATATTAATGCCCAACTTTTGAAAAAGAAAAAGAAATTGGAGGAACTAATTATAATGAAAACATTTATGCAACAATTTTGTTTATATGATATTAATTAATTTTCTCCAATCTTATCTTGTTTTGTACCATTAGTTTAGATATCACAGAAATGATACAGGGAACATACCATATTGAGTGTTTTTGCGTTGATCTAAATCAGAAGATTCCGAAATGCGTAACTTATTTTTATCTTAGCTTTTATGCATTAAGGAAGCATTTAAGTTGAAGGCTGTTTATTGAATGGTTTCTATAGAACAAGGAAATTAATTTTTGTTTATTATCTTTCATCACAAAGAAATAGCGATATGTTTGCCCTGTACTCACCGATTTTATGTCGTATTCTAAGATTTTGTCCAAATAAGTCGGGGTCTGTGTTAAGAGCACCGAACTACCAAAATTCACTCCTATGTTGGCTGAAATTAAGGCCCAAAATGGTAGAGAAGTCATTATTTTCTTCCAAGGAATAAGGTGACACTAAAATATGACCAACTACAATAAATTACCACACCGAACGCACAACAGCATAAACTTACCTGCTCAGTTTCTTGTCCTAAACTAGACTCTATGTAACGTTTTTCTTCAAATGTTATGCCTCGATGGCATCGAGGCCGGTCAGCACCAAAGTATACCCATAGTATGACCCACTTGAGACCGAAAGCACCCCATAGGTAAAAGGAAACAGGCCACCCTAGTTTACTGGAACATATCAATCCTGTCACTGGCATCGCCACGATGTTGCCGAATACTGAACCTGTAAAATGTTTTAGGTTAGGTTAGGTGCCTAGATGTAACCGTACCCCCCACAAGAGGTTACTGCAGTTAGTACTTTGGTAAATTCGCTTAAACCGATAAAATGAGTAAAAACTCTTATCGATAGTGCCCTTTTGCCATTTTGTCATCCCATAAAATCCAATACCATGGACATAGGGACCTACTCTGTCTTTAAAACGACTTACATTATTTTATTCTAAAGAAAATTCGATTTAAACTTCCAAAATATAATAAACATTTCCTGGCAGAAGAAAGGTTCCAGAAAAAAACTTTCTACACATATTTATAATATCTAATTGTTATAAAGCGAATTTCTTATTAAAGTCATAGACATTATTTTTCTTATATTTATGGAAAGTAGGTAATTATACTAACAGCAAAAATAGTTGAGTGTCAAATGAGAATGAAGCTTCTGGCTAAAAATACTGTAAGCTATTGTTGTCGATAGTTTGTAATGAGAACAAGAGCATTAAAATTAAACACTCAAGCTAAAAAAGTATAATGTGGCAGATGTTGAAAGTTGAAACTGAAAAAACCTATTTACTTAGTTCACTTTTAATGTAGAAAATGAACTTTCCATCATTATCTTTATTGCCAATACAGTTCAGTTAATGAAATGCAACAAGGTATATAGGTATAACATATTATGTACCTACGCCTTAGCCTTAGGATGCATCTGTACCAGATGAGCTAAATTATACCTGTAGGTACTGAATTAAATAGGAAAAAATTGATCTTGTCATGTCAAAGTGAAATGACAGATCTTTGAGAAAGGACGATTTATTCTCCGAAAGCTCAGGAAACAAATTTGTTGAAGATATTTTTTGAGTTATAAGTTCAAAGTTTAGTTCATTTACTGTTAAGAATTTATTAATTTTCCAGGCAACTTGAAAAAGTTGTCTTCTAACCAGTTTGGTGGCGAAAAACCCAATTAAAATTCAATGGATCTGTTTACGCCACAAATTTTAGAACATTTTCTTGATAGCCTTTTGCTGAATTTTTTGAAATAAGGCTACAATTTACTTTTGAACAATTTTTAAATTTTTTGGCCTACCCTGTTTGCTGTTTAACTTGCAACCATTCTGTGCACCTAATATGATTATTGAACATGCATCTACTTTCGGCAATATCTGTATTTGGGTTGTGCAATTAATAAAAAAAAGTTTCATAATGTTGCACACTTAAATGAGCACTGGAAGAGAATAGAGAATTTAACAACTGCAATAATTTAATTATTTAGTGTTTAGGCGTAATTTGACAAACAAACTTATTGAATAAAAATTATAAATATGTTGCCTTTTGGCAAATGTCACTTAAAAATAAAAATAAGTAGCCACAACCGGGATTTGAACCAGGGACCTCTTGCACCCAAAGCGAAAATCATGCCACTAGATCATTGTGCTTCCGTATAAAATTTTCTTAACTACCCCCATTTCAATTTGATTACCATCTATAAAAGATGTCAATTAGGATGAAATGTATCTTATAGTCTTATATTAAATTTGGTATTGTGAAGAAGTTATCGGGTTACTGATCAGTTTTAGTTACCACAACATTGCTTTAGCATAACTAGGGCATAACTAAGAAAGTAGTATTTCAGCGAAAATACCACACTCATACAAATTATCATTGAATTAGCCACCTGATTGGTTAATATTTCAAAAATCATGTTATTTTATTGGTTCACATTGGCTGGCATTCAATTCCCAATTAAAAATTGTAAAGAGTAATTTAAAATCTTGGTTTAGTTATCTTGCAAGCAAAAATGACACTATTGACGAAACATTAAGCAAGAAGCAAGACAGCTATTGGGAATTTTAGATAAACCTAAGTTAGTCCTATATAGCCCTGTCACAATAGAATGAAAAATTGTGCAAGATACACAAATTCCCTTCTTAAACAGAAAGAGGTTACATTTCCGCACTTTTTGGAATAGCACCCTGCCTTGTTATTTCGTGTCATCCTGGTTTGTGTGAAAATATGGAAATTTGAAGGTATACCTGCATATGCGAAGGTCCCTATCCTAGACCTTTCGCTTGGTGGTGCCCAGGAACCCAAAAGAGTGTGTACCAGCGGTAGCACAAATCCCTGTGCTAATCCTTGGGTAAATCTGCACACCATCACGCCTACAGATCCAAAATGAACAGCCACTGTTGGGACTAGTATACATGACAGTGAGTCCACTGTCGTGCTACCTAGAGGAATAGTTTTTTTTTCAATATTCTCCACAAAGGGTTGAAACCTAAGTGCATTATTTGAGGAAGTGGATATTATGTTTTACCTACAAGCAGCCACTTTGCTCCGTGCTTCTTTCCAAGATAGGCTGCAGGCAGTTGGAACACCATGTAGCCCCAGAAAAAGGCCGAAAGAACCACACTTCTGTCTTGCCAATTAAATGTCTATAAAGAAGTTGCCCATAAACAAAAACGAAACATTTTATCTACTATTGAAATGAAGTAACAATTACTTCTCAATGTTTGTATAAAAAAGTACTTACGGGTACGTCAGTATTAGTCGTGGTACTGTTGTCATTCATTGCCACTATCGCTACCGACAGTACCGATCTCATACAGTATGTATATGACATTAGTAAGAAATACAGCAACGTTTGGAGATGTCTCACGCCAAGCAGTGGTCCTGTAATACAAAAGAGCACTTCTTACTTGCTGTTTTCTATCTTGGGCATTTCTCAAGTACACTATAATCTAAGGTATAACCTATGCAGTTGTTGTCGGAGTTGTCCATTTGAAAACCTTAGCTAGACTGAACTGATCCTACGAATGTTATCTCATCGATTGACTTCTTAGTGTTGCTTTATAGTTTCGTAAAACTGATACGTTGAGGAAGAGCCTTATTCATTAATATTTTATAAACAAAGCCGTAAAGATTAGAAAAGGAATGTGCGTTTTCAGTATGGGAACGCGATTTCTTATAAGTGTTTGAAAACTTTCGTTGCAGTTTTATTTAAATGTTATCAGGAGCAGAAAGTAATCTATGCTATTATTATTTGAAGTGACCTAATTATAGAGTGAACAGTAATAGATTTTTTGAAATTTGTGTTTTAAGACTTTTATGTTTATGTGAATCAATATCGGGGAGTAGTGAGTCTACTAACAAAGGTATTATGACATAAGACGAAAATGTTTATATTTGGAAACTTATATCAATGCATATCTTCAGACGATGCGATGGTATCATCATTTTTTTGCAGTTCCAGACATTGATACACGCACTTTCAAAAAGATTAATTATTTGATAATTCTTGGGTAAGAGTAGGCACTTATTAATATTTATAATATTTTTTATTTTCACAGTGCCTTCAAAAGCTCATATCTGTAAAAAGTGCCTACTTTCCTAGCCTGAAATATAGGATGAGTTTTAACGATTTCCTTGGTTACTTTGCTCCTTATAATAAACATAATGTGTGAATTTCGCTAACTAGTAATGATAAACGAAACTGACATCCATGGCTAAATTATTGAGTAATAACTAGAAAATTGGGTGGGTACTCTTAATCGTGTATATGATTTTTCCACGTTTTTATTAACTCGCTTTCATGTCTTCCTTTTTGTCTGTTCGTCAAATTTTGCAATCAGTTTTAAACTAATTTCCCGACGAGCTAGAGACTTGAAACTTTAAATATAGCTCAGAACTGGGTGACAATAATATAAACTACTTACATATTATTATGTTATGTGTTATTAGTTATTATAAAAAATATGTAGGTATATTAAATAAAAATCTTTGACTAGTGGCAATTTATGAATGGATAAGCAAATGTCATAAGCTGGCAATAAATAAAAATATCGCGTTAAGAAGAAAGGATGACAAACAACAAACAGGCAGATAAGAGTTATGCAAGAATATTGGTAGGTAGGTAGGACAATTTTCTATTTCAAAAAATGTTATGACACAGAATAAATAGCTTGTGAAGCTATGTGAAGCCTGTGGTTATGATCAGGCGAACACAAACTGAAATAAATCTGAAATTTCACACGTCTCTGTCTTAATATGATCAAGATGTTTAAAATCGATTGCATAATTTCGAACAAAAGACTAAAAAGCAGAAAATAATTAAATTTAATTTTTTTAAATACACCTCGTTTATATAAACGACTGAAAGTAAAATAAAATAATATAATAGGTAATATAAAAAAAGTAAAAAACAATTTTTTCTGGTCCATTTTTCCGGGCGTCTAAAAATAAGTACAGGGGGTCCATAAATTAAAAAAACATATTTACTAAACAATGTTATTTAATATCAAAACCCCAATACAAAATTTGAATTTCTTCTTATTGAACAAGCAATAATAACAGAATAATGATTTGTACGATTGTGTAAAAATTAATTTACATGAGTTGTCCAACCTCCACCCATTATCAGACTTTCTGAATGAATTTTCATAAATTCAACTTAAAAAAATATATGATTAAAAATTTTATATTAATTTTATATTTGTCACTCTGGTTGTATTTTTCACTGTAAACAACTTTTTTTTATAAACATATCTACAATAAAAAGCGTTTTCATGTTTTCTTAATTTAATAACACCCTGTACATGTGACAGGAATATTAAAATTTTTATGCAAAAGTAGGTAAACAGGACGGTACCTACCTATCAATAATTTAAGTAATTTTGTGTTTTGGCAACAGTAGAAGTATGCGGAAATTTTTTTCTTAAAATATTTGCCTGTACTTGAACAACCGAGTGTTTTTTATTTTCATCTTCTCAGAAATATAGGTTATATAGGAGAGTACAATTATTTACATGTTTAAAAAATATAAGGTAAGTACTTTTCCCTCTGAGTAGATGTAGATACTTTTGGATCTTAAAATTTGAAGTAAATTGCATCAGTAGATGATCAAGATATTGATACCTACCACTCAAAAATCAAATCTTTCAAGTATAATGTTCATTTATGCAATATCTAGTTGCCTTGCTTCGAAAATAAGAGTGACAAATTTCACCATTAATACAGGGTGAGTCACATCTAAAGGCAGAGCTGAAAAAAACAAGGTAGAATTCGCTAAAATAAGCACATATGCTTAATAAACATTAGCTCAAAAACGCTTGGTTCTTCATATACAGCGTGTTGAAACTTTTTCAAAAATAACATATATATTTTTTAATTTCTTTCGAGCCTGTTTAGGAATTCCAACCAAATTTGGTACATTGTCATGTTTGCAATAATTTGGCCCTGTTCAAATGACCAGCGGCGTAGATACAAATAATTTTATTTTAAATGCCAGCATAATCCCCTTCACACTAGTTTAAAAAATCCGAAACTAGGAATAAGCTGTACCAGATATCAAAAAATACCAAGAGGCGCTTTCTGTTCCAAATTGAATGGGATACCCAAAAAATTTTGGTTTTTTACAGAAACGTACTATTTTTTTTACAATTATTTTCAGTAACTATTTGTATCTACGCCGCTGGTCATCTGAACAGGGTCAAATTATTGCACAAAATGGAAACCCTCCAATGCATAATGTGTATCAAACTTGGTTGGAATTCCTCGAAAGAAATTAAAACAATATGTTATTTTTGAAAATTGGAATTCCTCGATAGAAATTAAAACAATATGTTATTTTTGAAAATTGGAATTCCTCGAAAGAAATTAAAACAATATGTTATTTTTGAAAAAATGTCAACACGCTGTATATGGAGAACCAAGCGTTTTTGAGCTAATGTTTATTAAGCATATGTGCATCCCAATAGACCGGGAGATAGTAACAGATTTTTGGACGTGATTTTACTCAGTATGCCTTTCAAAGTGCATTATTTTGCGTATATTCTCACAAGAATAAGGTACGAATCAGAGAGGCATCCTGGGTTCTTCATAAGAAAAACTGAGTTTTAATTTATTCCAAAAATATGCGTTTTGATATGATTTTAGTCAGGCTGCCGTGTGTTTTATAATGAAGTTCAAAATAGAAGATTCTTCGGAAAACCATACCGTTATCGTAGTCACAAAGAATTATTATTGTCACGTGAACTTGTATTTTAGGCTGCCAATGATAAGTATGTAAGTTCTTGTCATAAAACTGCTGAAGAAAAGATGGCATACCGTTTGCGCGTGTCCAAGTACACTTTACATCGAATAAATCATTTAAATGATGAAATAACATAATAACATTCATATTAAACTGTACCTGGACATGCGCAAATGGTATGCCATCCTTTTTTCAGCAGTTTCATAACAAGAACTTGCATACTTCTCACTGGGCAGCCTGTTCGGAAACTTGGAAAAATTAATTATTAAAATACAAGTTCACGTCACAATAATAGTTCTTAGTGTCCACGTTAGGGGTATGCCTATGGTTATCCGAGGAATTTCCTATTTTGAACTTCATTATAAAACACATGGCAGCCTAACTAACACATGAAAACGCATATTTTTCGAATAAATTAAAACTCACTTTTCCATCATATGAAGAACCCAGGAAGACTCTCTGATTCATACCTTATTATTGTGAGAATATACGCAACATATTATATGCCCTTTGAAATTCATACTGGGTAAAATCACGTCCAAAAATCTGTAATTTATAGATTTTTTCGTTATTGTCCCTTTCTTTTTCAAAAAAGTAGTTCACAAGAAAGTTTTTTTGAGATCATTGGGCAATCATTAATTATACAAAATTAGTTCTTTAATGGATAGTTTTAAAAAAAAAATCTGAAAACGATATTCAAATACAAACTCTGTTTTATTCATTTTTTCGAAAACTATGAATTACCGAACTAATTTCTTATAACGACTAAACTTTCTTGCAAATCACTTTTTTCAAATAAAGGAACCATTGACTTAAAATACACAAATAATATGTCCCCTGAGGTTTCCTCTTAACAATGAGCTAAGCAGAAGGAAACATGCTCTTCCGTTTATTTTATCAGGAGAATTTAACATGCATTGTTTTCCTTAAAGTAGGTCTGTTTTTTTTATTATTTTTATATTATTATAAAAACGTTAACGTTACCTACCTCCTATTACTGTTAAAGTTAAGGAAGACTTAAAAAATGGCGAAAAAAATAATGTAGGTACCTAACTGCAACCTGCAACAACCAGCAGTAATGATATTTTTATTATACTTCTTTAAAAACACCTTATTTTCATCTGTTTTAGCAATAATGAAAGATGGGGTTTTTCGGGCTAGCGCACGGAAACAGCGCATGGAAAAACTTTTCGTGCGCTGTATAAAAATACCGAATATGGCTTAGCAAAGTAAACTAAATTTAAGAAACTCTATATGCTCTCTGATATTTAACATGTACCTATTTTGTGTTTTAATTCGTAAGTGTTTCAATTTTTAGATACGTTTTTGTAATATTTTTGACGTTTTATTCACCTTATCTGACAATAACTAATTTACAACAAAGCACCTTTGAAATAATTTGAGAGTAACCATGGAAACGCATCATACATACCAAACACTATATCGACTGCATTGTTTATTTTTGGTCAATTAAATTTATTATAATATGCCGATAAAATGTTTTAAGTTTCCGTTTTCAAAGAAGTATAATAAAAAATATCGTTCATTACACGTCCAGAAATAGATTTTTCCGTGCTTGCATGACTTCCCGTGTTCGGCTGCGCCTCACACGGGAATTTGTCACGCGCGCACGGAAAAATCTTTATTTCCAGACTCGTAATGAAATATACTATTCCTTGTTAGTGTTCCACTAAATTTCAAGGCATGTCAAAAATGTCAGCACAGGATTAAAAAAATAATTTATAGACACTTATTTTCTCGACCCTTTTCAAATATGAAACTTTGTATAGCCTATCCTTACCTTTTTCCAAAATCTTCTTGATTGTCGGCTTGTTGCTCTCCACACTGCACACATTGCCGATGTTGCTGATCTTCATCTTAGTTCATAAGCTTCCCAAAGAGTTGGTTTGACCTATGGGAAAAATCCAGAAAATTTCAACACTGGCTCCACATAATGTCCGTTCTGCTCAGTTCGCATCGACTGAATGCCTTATTATATCGACGATTTAGGAAAACGTTAGACTTTATATCCTGCCAATCGATTTCTAAGAAAAAAATATCCCTCTCAGGACCAGATATATTTTTAGATCTGATTTTTGAATCGCGGTTGCGTAGGAGCGAGGCACGGGATAAGTGTCTGTCAGGTGTTTACGGCAAAGATTTTAAAACAAAAAACTGACCGATAAGGAAACCGATGAATGGATGATGTTCGAGCGGCGCGTGTGACGGCGTAACGGTTTGATGACAATATTAACATTGTTAACTTTCTTGAGATCATCCTGGCAACGCATCTACTGCTACATCTCTATAAGTAGGTAACTATAAAATTAAGTTTTCCTTATGCGTGCTTCTTAGTTTTAATGTTTTGAATTATTATGCTTGAATGTATTGATTTATTTAACGAAACATCTTTACTTTACATATGTAGGTCCTACCTACCTATTTTATGGGCAAATATATAAATATTTTTTACTAGTGTGGAAATAAGGATTTTCCGTGCATGTGTGACAAATTCGGAAAGTCATGCAAGCACGGAAAAATCTATTCTATCTGGACGTGTAATGAACGATAATTTTTATTATACCTACTTATTATTAAACTTGGAACATTTTTATTTTCGAAAATGCAGAGTTTGGTATATGCATCATGTGTTTCCCGTTACTCTCAAATTATTTAAAAGCTGATATAGTAGGTATATTTCATTACGAGTCTGGAAATAAAGATTTTTCCATGCGCGCCTCACACGAGATGTCATGCAAGCACGGAAAAATCTATTTCTGGACGTGTAATGAACGATATTTTTTATTATACTTCTTTGAAAACGGAAACTTCAAACATTTTATCGGCATATTATAATAAATTTAATTGACAAAAAATAAACAATGCAGACAATATAGTGTTTGGTATGTATGATGCGTTTCCATGGTTACTCTCAAATTATTTCAAAGGTGCTTTGTTGTAAATTAGTTATTGTCAGATAAGGTGAATAAAACGTAAAAAATATTACAGAAATGTATCTAAATATTGAAACACTTACGAATTAAAATACAAAAAAGGTATATGTTAAATATCAGAGAGCATATAGAGTTTCTTAAGTTTACTTTGCTGTATATTTCTATTTTAAAGCCATATATAAGCACGGAAAGTTTTTCCATGCGCTGTTTCCGTGCGCTAGCCCGAAAAACCCCATCTTTCATTATTGCTAAAACAGATAAAAATAAGGCGTTTTCAAAGAAGTATAATAAAAAATATGTTTTAAATTAGTCAATATAATATGTCAGATAAGGTGGATAAAACGTCAAAAAAATATTACAGAAATGTATATAAATATGCAAACATGAATTAAAATACGAAATAGGTACATTATGTTAAATACACCTGTTAAATATCAATCAATTTATAGCATATAGACTTTCCTTAGATTTAGTTTACTTTGTTGTATATATATTTTATTTTAAAGCCATATATTCGGTATTTTTATTCAATGCACGAAGACCGAGAAAACATTTCCCGTACTCTAGCCTGAAAAAGCCTATTTTATATTATTACTAATAAGATGATAATTATAGGGGTTTTCAAAGAACTACAATAAAAAAAATTGCTTATATTTAAAATGAGGTTACCATGGAGAAACTTAACATTTTATGTATGGGGTGTCCAGAAAAATAAAAAATATAAAAATGTCACCAGAGTAAAAGTCTGACTAAAATCATATCAAAACACATATTTTTCGATGAAATGAATGAAATGAAAACTCAGTTTTCCATAATATGAAGAACCCAGGACGACTCTCTGATTCATAGCTTATTACTGTGAGAATTCAACGCCTGATTTTTGAAATATTAACCAATAAGGTGATGATTTCAGCGATTATTTCCCTCATACTGCTTGCATCCAATAAAGTAGCTCCTTCCATAAAAACCCAACAAATCATATGCCTCTGCTAGCGATAATTGCACTAGTGCAAATTATCGCTAGTAATCGCCTTAGTGCCTGAATTATTGCCGGAAATTTTTCGAGTACATGAATTTTCTTAAAAAAAATTCTTAAAAAATTCGTGTTAGAGAAAAATTTCCGGATATTAATTCAAGAACGTGGGGGATTCGGTAAGAAAATTCCATACCTACACGTAAATTAAACGAAATTATTATCAAAATGTTTGTCGGGTATCTAATTGTTACAATGTCACATTATAACAATGACATTTGTCAAAAAAATTTCCGCTGTAATCACCTCCTGCTGCCTAGAGCAAGTGAGAATATTTCCGGAAATTTTTTGAATTGCCATGGCTACGAAATAAAAAACGAGCCTCTGATTGGTCAAAAAAGGTAGGTATGGAATTTTTGCGGTAATACCACTAGTGCAATTACCACTTCGTTGCTTAGCAACCGCGAATCTGTTCGATACAAACACGTACTTATTAAAATTGTTGTTTTACACTGTTCTAAATTATGCAGCTTATAAATTTTGTTGCGATATTATTAAACATTGTATCAATGAATTTATATAACTTTTACACTGCTAAATTGTTCTTATTAGACCTCGGTCTTCGTAAATTTATGACACACATTCAGAAAATAAACCAACTCTGACAGGGTGTAGGTATAATAGCATTTACCTTGGATATTCAAGCGTCATGTTTGTTTACTCGAATGCTACAGTCGAAGCTGTCAATAAACTCGTTCAAAATGAGTCGTTTTGGAAATTTTTACATAGAAAAAATAATACAGAAATTATTAAATCGTATTCGTGAAATAATCTCTACAAATACTACTCGTGCCGGAAATTTTTCTAAATAATTTTATTTTCAAGCCCTATTTTGCCCATTAGCAAAACCACTCGTACAAATTGGGTTTTTATTTTCAGAGATAAAATCCCTCGAGCTTCGCTCTCGGGATTTTGTGGCAGCTAAAACTGATAACCCGATAATTTCTTCACAGTACCAAATTTCATATAGGACTAGAAGATATGTTTTTAGTTAACACATTGAAGAGGGGGAATATTTATAATTCTTGTAGTTAATTTATTCCTAAGAAGTTGGCTTGTTAAATTATGGCTATAAGGTGCCTTCGGGTAATATCGCCCAGTCTGAGATATCGCCCACTGCCCACTTTTAAATTTGGCGCCTTGTGGAAGTTTTTCTACTAACCAATGAGGTTAGTCCTTTTTAATAGCGTGTTTTGAACAGCCAATAGCAACAACGCATTTAAATCTATATAACCAACCGCCACACTCTGAAATAAACTGAGTGAGAGAGCACGACGTACAGTCTGACAAACGAAAGAAGTCCAATGAAAAACTCAGTCTAAGCGCCATTCGTATGTTATTAATGTGGGCATGGGCGGTTAGACTGAGTTTTTTATTGGACTTCTCTCGTTTGTCGGACTGTACATTTCTTATAAGATTAATAGGTACCTATCATATAATAACGTTTCCAGCAAAGTACCGTCATTTAAAAGGTACCTACAAATAAGATGGTCGATATTTCATCCTTTTATTTTAATACGTAAAATATGATATGAGACAATGTGTGAAATGCAAGAATTGGGTGCATGAAAATTGTGTCGGACTCTCAGAAGAAGATTTAGAGGCCTTTGAGTGTCCAGAATGTTCGCCATAATGGTATTTATATTAAGGGCGATATTTCAAACCAAGTGGGCGAAATTTCAGCAACGGGCAAAAATATCGTCCATTTACGGCGTTTTTAAAAATCGTTATTTTTTTTGCTAAAAATTGATGTATTTTATTTTTGTCAAATAGTTAATAAAGAATATGGCTTTACTGGTCCAAAATGTTTATTGTTGTTATTTTTAATATAAACCTAAGGATTTTAGGAAATGGAATGCTAAGAAAATACCACTCCTGCTACGCAGTCGTGGTATTTTCAGCTTTGTGATTATAATTCGTAAAATTAACGAAAGGTATTATCGATAATAGGCACACCACTTGTTATATTACCCCTGAGAATATACGCAACATAACGCCCTTTGAAAGGCATACTGAGTAAAATAACGTCCAAAAATCTGTCACTATATCCCGGTCTGGGTATAGATGCCTTCGTTTTTAATCTATCGAAAAAGTGTCACTATAGGAATATTTGTTCGGAATTAGAAGTTAGGACATAATTCCCACTTGTGGCATCGCTATATTGTGTCCTATTCTAATTATTGAAAACGGAGGGAACATTTCTCTCCAAAAAGAGTGGTTTTTCCTGACGATTTGAAAAAGTTTGAAAAAGTAATTTAAAAATGAAACTAAAACACTGTACTACGGTTTTACTCAAAATACCATCACAAAAATAACTATGTGTGAAGTTTCCTGTCTGAATATTAATGTTATTAGGCATTTCCCGTGAAGGTTAATATATACAGTGTGTCCCAAAAAGTTGGACATACGGAAAACTTTTTTATTTTTTATTTGTTAGAAAATTTCATTCTTGAAAAATGTTGGTACTTGTCCTTGAATGAAAAAGCGTAAACTACCTCAATATTTAAAGATACAAAAAAAGTTATAAGGAAAAGTTGTTTCAAATTAATAACTATGTGCAAATGTTCGAAACGGATAGCTTTGAGTTAAAAACGGTATTTCAAATAACTTTTCCTTATAACTTTTTCGTTTCTTTAAAAATTAAGGTAAATTACTCTTGAGGAAATTAAAAAAAAATACATTGACAGCTAAAATATCTATTCATCTATCATTCAAGGACAACCACCAACTTTTGACAAGAATAAAATTTTCTAACAAATAAAAAATACAAAACTATCCCACATGTTCCCAACTTTTTGGGACACACTGTATATAAAGGTATTTTTAAAATAGGTGGTGTATTAAGTTCTTACATTGACATCCTTAATACCTATATATTTATTTACTTTATAAATTTTTTGTCAAGAAGTGTTTTTACTAAAATAGATAAGGTATATTTGTAAGATAAAGACATAACTGGAACGTTTCTAGTTTGTTTTCAAATTTTTCAATTTGAATATCTTTACAAAGGCTTTGGGTATTTCTGGACTCCACAGGCATAATTCATTTTTGTTTTCGTTGACAAGAATTTGGAACAATAAGATCCTTTGTAGGTATTTAGATTAGCGTTTCCTATCAGGGTGTCAATGTTACGTATGTGGTTTTGAGATACCTGTTGAAAAAAGTGGGTTTTAGCGTTGACTGATAATTATTATTAAAGTCTGCTCACGGCTGTCACGTCTGACACATTTTTGACGCACCAGGCGCTTTCCGGAGATAAAATACAATACAGAATACATTGTACGTTAGCCATCAGAGCCATCTGTTTTCCAGGACATAAAGCTATAGCCGTGAGAAGCCTTTATAAATACGTCGGTCAACGGTTTTAGCGTTGAGTGAAATATTTTTTTATTATACTTCTTTGAAAACACCTTATTTTCATCTATTTTAGCAATAATGAAAGATGGGGTTTTTCGGGCTAGCGCACGGAAACAGCGCATGGAAGAACTTTCCGTGCGCTGTATAAAAATACCGAATATATGGCTTTAAAATAGAAATATACAGCAAAGTAAACTAAATTTAAGAAACTCTATATGCTCTCTGATATTTAACATGTACCTATTTTGTATTTTAATTCGTAAGTGTTTCAATATTTAGATACATTTCTGTAATATTTTTGACGTTTTATTCACATTGTCTGACAATAACTAATTTACAACAAAGCACCTTTGAAATAATTTGAGAGGAACCATGGAAACGCATCATACATACCAAACACTATATTGTTTGCATTGTTTATTTTTTAATATGCCGATAAAATGTTTTTCTTGAAATCGGCATTAAAATGTCCCAAAATCGTCATTAAAAGCACAGAAATCGTACAATAATGTAGCCCATTATTGTACGATTTTTTCAATAAGTAGGCCTTGGCGAGATGTAAACATCAAACGTCAGACGCGGAGAAAACGCCCGTCAAAAGTGACCAAATATTCAAAACCCGGCCGATAAAGGCTCATTTAACTTTTCGTACACATTGCGAAATTGTTTCCTATAGAAGCGCAATCCTTCAGTATACATATTTTAGTAAATTTGAAAAACAATAGATTTGTTGTGTAAGCTGCACAAGAAGCAGCAGTTTGGTTTTTCTGTCAGAAGGTGCCGTACATCATTAAGCTTGTCCTAGGTAGAGCGATCGGTAAAGTCAAGCAACGCCGCGCGTAGTCGGTTCGTGGACGGGTGATCCCTTATTATTATTTTCTTGCCTAATAAAACATTTTTTTTCCGATTTCAAGAAAAATATAATATGTACCTCGGCACTGAAGTTCTTTTTATGACTCATGTGGTTCATTTGCCTCGGCCAGAGGCCTCAGCAACTAAACTCCACATGAGTCATAAAAAGTTGAACTTCAGTGCCTTGGTACATAAATAACTATTAATTTTCCGTTTTCAAAGAAGTATAATAAAAAATATTCGTCACGCGCGCACGGAAAAATCTTTATTTCCAGACTCGTAATGAAATATACTATTCTAGGACTATTGGCTATTTATACATTGGGACAGTGACAGTTGGACCTATTACCGGCAGGAACCAGAGGTGTGTAGTTATAAATTACATCACACAAACTACATTTTTAAAAATTTATGTTTTAAATTAAATTTGTTTTTAAAATTTAGTGCAGGCCCGTTTTGAGGGGTGCCGAATCTAGTGGCGTGTACAGATTATTTTTAATTTATAACATTTAATGTTTGTCTAAATTGTAACAAATATGTTTGCCTTAACTGTCTTATTTTAGGGAAAATAAAAGAAAACTGGAAAAAAGAAGAACTTTGTATATGGAAAACCTTTAGGATTTCGATGCAAGTTTATATGAAAAAATCTACTTATTTTGACATTTTCGATAGATTCTTGAAGTTTTACCTATAAAAGTTGGACCACCCTGTATCTCTAATAGTCGTGCAAAAAGCATAGTTTTCAATTTGCTAGTTCTCACCAATAATGACTATCATAACGCGCGTGTTGATAAGAACAACGGCTGTTAGATTTGACAGATAATTTTCCTGAAAAACCATCCTCGAAAAATATAATAACTGACAAAATCATTTAGGTTTAGGTATTGTAGATTTGAGTTTTTTTGCGTCACCTACCTACCTTTTTGGCGATTTGCTAATCTTCCCATATCATGCACACAGTGGTTTAGGCACTGTAAATTTTCTAATTAGGTATACTAAGCGTTTGTAATTTTGAAAATTACGAAGAACAATCCGAACAACAATGTTTTTTAGGGATACATATTTGAATATTTTTTGAATTTTCGCCGAAGCAATTTGTTATAGGTAGTAACATGCCATGAAATCGTGCGATACACAAACATTAATAATTCGATTAGGTACCAAGATAGTGCAATGAATAAAATACTGGAATCATACTCTTTTTCTTTCTTTTTATTTACTTTTTACTTTAAGGTCTGTGAAAACTTGCATTCCCTATAAGTAGATACTACCAAAATGAAAAATACTTACATATGTACTGTAATCTTTCTACATCATGGATTATTGTAGAAGTCAGACCAATATCAGGTCAAGTATCTCGCTCATAATCAAGTAAGAAATCACCGCTAATATATTATTTATATTTCATGTTCTCAAGTAACTTTTTTATTTCTAGAGATGCAAAAAATGTTTTTATTATACTTCTTTGAAAACACCTTATTTTCATCTGTTTTAGCAATAATGAAAGATGGGGTTTTTCGGGAAAAACTTTCCGTGCGCTGAATAAAAATACGGAATATATGGCTTTAAAATAGAAATATACAGCAAAGTAAACTAAATTTAAGAAGCTCTATATGTTCTCTGATATTTAACATGTACCTATTTTGTATTTTAATTCGTAAGTGTTTCAATATTTAGATTTGGATACATTTCTGTAATATTTTTGACGTTTTATTCACCTTATCTGACAATAACTAATTTACAACAAAGCACCTTTGAAATAATTTATATTGTCTGCATTGTTTAATTTTTGTCAATTAAATTTATTATAATATGCCGATAAAATGTTTTAAGTTTCCGTTTTCAAAGAAGTATAATAAAAAATATCGTTCATTACACGTCCAGAAATAGATTTTTCCGTGCTTGCATGACTTCCCGTGTTCGGCTGCGCCTCACACGGGAATTTGTCACGCGCGCACGGAAGAATCTTTATTTCCAGACTCGTAATGAAATATACTATTTGTAATTTTCTTACAACTATATCTGAATCGAAATATAATGTCAATTTGGATATCATTAAGGTTTCGACAAGTTTTAAAAAATAAAAATAAAATTCTTATTGACCATGCGCCTATCGTTTTTAGTTTCTTAGATACAGGGTGTCTAATTTTAATTGAATATTGACCGTATCTTCTATTTTGTATTGTTGTGTTTTTGGGGATGCAAGTCCATCATTTTAAAGCATCTTTTCATTCTGCAACAAAAAGGTGCTCTTGTTTCATAACAAAAAAAACCGTTTGCGTTAAAATCGACAAAACGTGCTCCAACACATCTCAAATAGACATTGATCAAAGCACTATTGGTTTTCTTGAAATATATAGGGTGTCCGATTTTGTCAAATTCAATCCTTTCTATTTCGAAAACGAATCATTTTTGGTACATCGTTCATAGGGAATTTTCTCACTTTAAATGGTATCTACAGTCGATTTGGAAGCGGTAGGTGAAAATCTTATGTTTCGAATGTTGGAGTTGACAGGTATTTCGGAGCACGTTTTGCCAATTTCAACGAATTTTTATCGTTACGAAACAAGAGTAGACCTTTTTGTTGCAGAATAAAATAATGGACTTGCCATACGAAAAAGGGAACTTCAAAAATGTTACGAGTATAAACAAGACCCAAAAATAGTGGAAAGTAGAGAGAAGGAGTATAAGATAGGCTAATATTCTATTTTAAAAAGTGTACTTGGGCGCCCTGTATCTAAGAAACTAAAGACGATAGACAGATGGTCAACAAGAATTTTATTTTTGTTTTTTGAAGTTCTGCATGGTCGAGAAGTTAAGCCAGGTTGTTCTGAAACATGCTGTAGACGTAGGTAGATGCTTACGTTCGTTGTAATGATTTTATATGAATTTGTTAATTCTTATTATTATTTACTAATTCTAAGCTGCATTATTAAAGTCATGTTAAATTGTTTGTAGGTTACGTACCAACCACAAAAATTTGAAAAATGTAATAAATAAACAAGTTCGAGGGACCGTTTATGCCTTCTAGAATACTACAAAATGTTTGTTTATATCCATCTAAGTACTATTATACTATATACTTAAATTGGTAGGAAATTTGAAAATTCTAATCCTTACGTCAATTATTCTTTAGATAGCTTTAATTTGCAAGTGTGTCTCCTATACAATATTGACAGCCTTCTTTTAAAAACAAAATTTCAAAAAATAATCCTGATAAATTCTGGGTGCGCATGTGCAATGTGCATAGTTGTGTCGTTAGTAGGCAGTTAAAAAAAAAACAAATGAGAGAGATAAGAGTCCTGTCTACCTGAATCACTGTGACATATATCCAATATCCAACTATCGCCACTGCCTGTCGCAAAAGTCCTACTCCGTACTTCCACCAAACGCCAAAAACCCGGTGCAGCACATCGCCCGACCGGAAGTCGCAGAACTTTGAACATTTCCCCGATATGTCGGCAATTATACCAGAGCAGGCCGCTGCGAGCTGCATGCGAGGTGCCCAATCTTCGCAGAATGTCCCAGTTAGTCACGGGCGATGAGTAAATGGCAATTACTCTTCGCGATAACACAAGGTGCGTACTGCGACGGCGATTTCTTGGGATATATGGGAAACCGCGGCGGTGGTTTCGGGGACATTGCAAAATGCGCCACCGCGGAAGACCCGACAGTGAATCAGTGTTGAATCGGCTAATCAAATATTCAACCGATGCACCGAATCGCCGAATTTTGTATTCATATTTTTATTGTGACACATATTGAAATTATTACAAATGTGGGTGGAAAATTTGGAGGAACAAACGATTTGTCAGAGGAAAATGGTAATGAGTTCTATTAAACGGATACCAAAATATGTGCTACCGATCTGATGTAAGTAGGTAGCTTAATTTTCTCAAATTTTAACATTTAAAATCGGTTAAAACATGAAAACTATTTCTAATCTTGGGATATATAACTTCTTGTAGTCCAAGAGCCGGCCGCATGATTTCAACTCTCATAAGATTATAGAATAAGATGTTATGTAGACAGTCTATTTCTTTACTTGAAGCGAGTAGGTTGCCTTAGATAATATGGGCCCGATCATTATTATTTAAAGAAGTTGTGCTTAATTTTTAATTTTTTAATAGGTACAACCCGTCCCACGAACATATTTACTACTTTTTCGCAAAAGTCTTTTGATAAATTCGAAAAGTGCCGTTCTAAAAATCAAAGGAGGTGGTAAATTTCTTAATTGGGCCTTGTACTTGATCTTCAAGTTTCGAGAAACGGGACGGCTGTAGAATTAGCGAAATTGACGGGAAATCCTGAGGAACCGCTCTTAGAAATTGTGTGTTTTGTCTCATTTTTTGATTTTTCGGGGGCACCGGAAGCATCGGCACCTCACCTGAAGACTTGAAGGAAGCTTAAAAAATTCCGACCCCAGAGCCCCGAGCCGAAATAACTTAGCTGTAGCTCGGCGAAAAAGGGCAATTTCTGACAGTTTACGGACTTTGGCTTTTAGGTGACGGGAAATTCCGACCAACCACGTAAAAAAGATGCGTCCCTCCTGCGTTGGTCGTTTTTTTCGCCGAAAATCCTTAATAACTCGAAAACTGGAAATAATTTACCTGAAAAAGTTTCGTTAAATAATATGTTGACCCGTTCTCCGGTCATCTCGCCTTACCGTCAGATCTCCGGAAAAACGCGTTTGAAAAAATGTTTTATTGGGCATCAAACGGTATATAGCACTGGCTGTATAGCGGGACTTCGCACACAGCTCGCGTCCCCGAAGTCCAGACTTGCCCCCGTCTTTCGCGCCGTATTTAACAGCGGAGGATTTTCGGGGCCCTGAAAATACGCCTATCGGATTTCTAAGGGACCAAAGGACCCTTTTTTTATTGTTGCTCCATGGGCCATCTTTCCTATTTTGTTCTATAATCATATGAGAGTAGATTTGCCTAAAAATTAACCACAAATAACAATGATCGGGCCCATATTAATTGAGGCAACCTACTCGCTTCAAGTAAAGAAATATACTGTCTACATCTTACAGAACATTTTATTCTATAATCTTATGAGAGTTGAAATCATGCGGCCGGCTCTCATATCTACTATTGGTAGAACCTGACAACTAAAAAGTAATAGGTAGGTAAGTTTAATGCCTTGTTCAGAAGTTTTTATTTTTTAGAGTCGAATTTTTGAAAATGGATGGATAAACATGTAGAGGCTGGAAGAGGATATATATATGTAGAATAATTTTTTGGGCATGTATGTACAAATTGTTTCCCTTTTATTTTTCGTTTAATAACAAAACCGATTTACATTTTGGATTTTCGTAAATTCGATAATTTAAAAAGAATCTTGTATTAAGGCTTTATCTTGGGTTATAAAGAACTTATATTTTATAAACGATTTGTTAAAAAAATGTATTTTCCTATTAAAACATTTTCATGTTTTCTTAATTTACATCATCTGATCTCAGATTTTTATATGGTGATCTTATTTTCTAGATAAAGAATGACTTCGTCGAAAAATCAATATTAATTTTTTTCTCCTCTTGACACACTGTATAAGACTTGACGAATTAATGAAAAACTGTAGATTTAAAGACACATTCAAAACGTATTGATTTAGAACCACTAGAAATATCTCTTCAAAAATGCATTTTTCCTAGTACTTTATTTGAAAGAAAAAGTTGCTTTTCTATGTGTTAGCTTTGTGTAAAAACACATTCCAGGCCTACTTTCCGAGATATTTTTGAAAAACCCGAATATTTCCAAAACTTCTTCGGCTTGTAACTTTTTTTTTCAAGAGTTACCGAAAAAATCTTACCAATAAAGTTGTTTGTGGGCATAACTGATTGCAAAATAAAACGTTATCAAAAGTATTGTTTGGTGGCCTGTATTAATATAATTTTATATACAACTAGCTGGAAAAACTAGCGAATTCAAATGGTTTTTTTATTACAAGCTTTTATTTAACTTGCCCTTATAGTATGTATGTATGTATGTATGTATGTATGTATGTATGTATGTATGTATGTATGTATGTATGTATGTGTGGGTCGAATCTTGCAAGCTGAATTAGAACCACTTCTTGACATCCGATTGAGCTGAAACTTTGCATACACCTTTAGTTCTGGTGACAATAGTAATAATACTTTCAAAATGGCCGCCGCTCCAAGATGGCGGATTACCTTTTCTTTTCAACCGCCTTAATATGGGTATCAAATGAAAGGGCTTGAAGAGTAGAAAACGATAAAGTTAGTGACATCACACTAAATTCAATATGGCCGCCGCTCCAAGATGACGGATCACCTAATTGATACCCAACATAGGTATCAAATGAAAGGACTCGACGGGTAGAAAACAATAAGGTGAATGACTTCATACTAAATCCAATATGGCGGCCGCCTCAAAATAGCAGAATAAATTTCTTTACCACCCTCCTGACATGGGAATCAAATAGGTACTAAAAAGCACAAAATAAAATTGAAAATAAAAAAAGCTTTTTAAAAACAAGTTTTTATTTAAGCCATGTACTAAAACGAATGAAATAAGTTTAGGTTTTCGTTAAGATAATTCAATTATTCTAAATTGCGACAAGTTTTTGCAAATTGAAAAGCTTGTCGCGCGAATTGTAAAGAAAAAAAATGCATACTTTGGCAAATAGGTACTTGCTTATCAACCAGCCACTGTCCATTAAAATTAATTGGTACCTACTTTCATCAACATTTCGCCCGACAAGCTTTTCGATTTGCAAAAAGTTGTCGCAATTTGGAATCGAATTATCTCAACGCAAACCTATACTTATTTTATTCGTCTTAGTAATAAAAGCTTGTTTTTAAAAAGGTTCTTTTTTATTTTCATTTTTTTTTAAATATGCTTAGATACTATAACGACACTATTTTAAGTCATACTTATAGCTGTTACATATTAACTATTTTATTTTTATTTCTAGCTCCTATAACTTTTAAAATAGTGTCATTAGTATCTATGAGTATTTTAAAAATACCCCTATTTTTTGTAAACCTTTCAAATCCACTAGTTTTGTTGATGCAGGCAACTAAACATACTTTTTCTGTCCTTAAGCCTACTTAATTAGAATTTGAAAAAATGCTACAGTTTAGTGGATCTTCTCTCACTTACTCAATTTATAGCAAGCCATGGCCTCGAATTATGTACCTCCCCACTTTCATTTTTTCAGTATTTTTTCACAACATACCTACCACACTGTAATCTAAAATTTAAAAATACCATGCCATTTTTATACACAGTGCAAAATATTAATTTCTTGAATCAATTATTTCAAGTTTTGTTATACAATAAGAATGTAAGAAGTGTCAAATGGTTTTGTAATTGAGTCAAATGTTCTTATATATTTATTTATATACTACTTTTTTTACCATGTATAGGTACCTATTCTTATTGACTATAAGATATTTAAATTCTTGACAGAAATAGTAATTGTTTCTCAACCTCAATTGCGTAGGTTTATCTTTACTTTCAGATCATTGATATTCTTGTTGTTATTTTTTTTGTTTATCTACTACTGTTATTTTCTTTGTTACTTTGCGTTGAGCGAGTTGTTGCGAGACATTGTTTAGACGAGGAGCCGTTTTTCATAATGTTTATGCCCGATATTTTGAAAAAGTTAGAAAATAATTTCCGATAATGTTTTTAATCTGTTTCTATAAAATTGTCGCATTTCATTAAAAATACGAATTCGTGTGAAGTTGGGAAAAACAAATAAATAAATAATGCAACACCTCAGTGCTACAGTTGAATTGATTAAGGATTCAATATTATGAATCCTACACTCACACATTTTGAAGTTTTTTGTATAGTTTTATTTGGTTGGGAATTTTGATACTCCCACTCCCTCAATGAATTCTTGGAATGGTATAGTTTTAACTGTGCGTAATTTAAAATTATTGTTTATAAATAACACGAAAAATTAATTTCTTGCCTTGTCAAAGCATTATACCTACTTTTCAAGCTTTGGTAGTAAAGTAATACTATTTATATAGTCGTTTAAAGTACAAATAATCAGCTCTTGTATTTTTTATTTATATATAACAAGGGGATATATTCCTCTTTTAGCATGTGTAATAGATATATTTTTTTAAATAATATTGTTGGAAGGTTCATTATGATAACGTTTACATTATTTTTGTGCAAAAGAATTGATCCATAATATAGATAAGCGAACTCGGCATAAACATCTGATCTTTGATTGATCAATTATGATCATATTAGATTTGATTTTATCATTTATTTGTTTTTACAGATTTGTCTTAAGTGTCATATGATTTATACAAAATAGGTTGGGATGTAAAGCAAACTATTAGTTTCAAACTGCCAGAAACTCCTGTACAGGGTGTTCCCGTATATTTTGACCCACCCCTAGAGCCTCTATTTGTCGAGTTAGAAAAAAATTACTTAAATGAAGGTTGTAGGATACCAAGGAGTATTTGTCCCAAAAATAATGGATTGACATGAATGCCCTTGCCTAAGTTGAAATGTTTTTCCGTGGCAACCTTGATTAAATATAAAGATCGTATTTATCTGCAATTTGGAATATCATGCGAATGCTTAGAGCAAACATATAACATATTTATATTGTTGAAAGCGGAAAAATGCGTGCAATTCAAAAATCCACAAATATACAGGGTGTTCCATTAAAAAAAGGTAAGTTTTTATTTTTTCATAAATTTGCGACGCTCATTTGTTTTATCTAGTAACAGATCCTAGCGGTTCAGAAAAAACCCTACAACTTTCATTTAAGCAATTTTTTTCTAACTCGAAAAATATAGGCTCTAGGGGTGGGTCAAAATATACGGGAACACCCTGTACAAAGAATTAGAATTCTGACTAGTTGTTGCTGTTTCGACAACAAACCTATTATCTATTTCGCTGTGCTCTGTGCTCTAGCACAGAAAATTTACGGTAGCGTATATTTTCTGTAAGCTCTAGTACACAGTTCAATGTTATTGATGGTTCAAGGTGCAAAACGACTCTGGTTCAAAATTATTGGCCAAAATAGGCTTTCCTGCAAAGCCATTCTAAGCACAAGCTTACGTTTGATCATGCGACCATCCAATAGTCTGCCTAAACAAGTTTTATAATTTTGTAATCTGTATTACCTATCCGTCGATAAGAAACATTACTGAACACCAATGACATCTAGTGTACCGCTAACGAAGTTGTTCTAATTAGAAGTAGGTAGGTAATTTTGTCCGACATCAGGTTAGGAAAGACACTGCACAACTTGTACAGAAAATGATTGCAATGATTGCATTTCGAAACTTAATGTGCGATAGGTATGTTAGATATTAGGTATATACGTATTATTTGAAGATTGCTCAGCACTAAATTTTTAAAATTTTGGGCATAGAAAAAAAAAGTTGTATATACAGGATGTTCCGTAATGATGTACAAATATTTGGGGAAAATGTTCTACAGGTGGTTTTAAGGGGGTTTTCATGTAAGATTTTTCGATTTAAGCCTCCCCTGCAAAGTTATTCCAGCCTTAAGAGGGACAAAAATTTTGGTTTTGATTTTTTTGCACCCTATGCATCCTAACAGTAGAAACCCAAAACACCTATTCATATTTTTACAGAACTTTTTTGTTAGTATTCTGTAGACCAATTAAACTTTTCTGTTCCATATTTAAATACATAGTTATCGATACTCAACATAGGCGGTTGTCATTTTTATATTTTATTGTTAACGAGCACGGTATGGCACTCTTTCTTCTATATTCAGAATAATTTAAATACAAAAAATTGAACCCTTGACTACCATATTCATTTTCTGAATTTGTCCGAAATATTTTTTTATTATACTTCTTTGAAAACACCTTATTTTCATCTATTTTAGCAATAATGAAAGATGGGTTTTTTCGGGCTAGCGCACGCAAACAGCGCATGGAAGAAGTTTCCGTGCGCTGAATAAAAATACCGAATATATGGCTTTAAAATAGAAATATACAGCAAAGTAAACTAAATTTAAGAAACTCTATATGCTCTCTGATATTTAACATACACCTATTTTGTATTTTAGTTCGTAAGTGTTTCAATATTTAGATACATTTCTGTAATATTTTTGACGTTTTATTCACCTTATCTGACAATAACTAATTTACAACAAAGCACCTCTGAAATAATTTGAGAGTAACCATGGAAACGCATCATACATACCAAACACTATAATATTGTCTGCATTGTTTATTTTTGTCAATTAAATTTATTATAATATGCCGATAAAATGTTTTAAGTTTCCATTTTCAAAGAAGTATAATAAAAAATATTGTTCATTACACGTCAGAAATAGATTTTTTCCATGCTTGCATGACTTCCCGTGTTCGGCTGCGCCTCACACGGGAATTTGTCACGCGCGCACGGAAAAATCGTTGACTGACGTATTAATAAAGACTGCTCACGGCTGTCATGTTTGACGGTTCTCTGGCTCACCATGCGCTTCCCGGAGACAAAATACAATGCAAAATACATTGTTGGCCATAAGCGCCATCTACTTTCCAGGACATGAAACTATAGCCGCGAGAAGTCTTATTAAAACGTCAGTCAACGGAAAAAATCTTTATTTCCAGACTCGTCATGAAATATACTATTTTATTTAAATGTCACTAAATGTACGAAAAAGTATTCCCTACCGCGCTCGTAACCAAGAAAATATGAAAGGGGAAAAAATGGCAGCCGCCTATTATGCTTTTACGTAATCGTGAGTGTCAACTGTATTCAAATACGGAACAGAAAAATAATTTTATTTTTCCATACAAACTATTTAGTTAATGAAAAAATAACAAGGGTAAAAAAGTATCTGAATTAAATAAACTAACTTACAAAAAAGTTCTGTAAAAAAGATAGTTGTTTCGGGTTTCTACCACAGTAGGACGCATAGGGTGCAAAAAGTAATTTTACCGTAAAGTCTCTTCCAACTTACTGGTAACGTGTGTTCCAAAATTCAAGTTTCTAGATTCAACCTGTTTTGAGAAAAAAAAAATTAAAACTAAAATTTTTGACCCTCTTAAGGTTGGAATAACTTTGCAGGATTTTACATGAAAGACTCCTCTTAAAACCACCTGTAGAACATTTTCTCCAAATACTTGCACATCATTACATTACACATATTATTGTGTAATATTCCTACAGAGGGGGACAATTGACATAAAGAAGGAGATTTAACGAAGTAGCAATCTTAAAAAAAATATATTGGTTATAATTACAAAATATATCTATACAATAATATATCTACCCTACAAATCACACATTATGAGATGAGACTAGAAAATAAGATCTCAATATTTATCACTTGTACTGTTGCCTTCTACATCTTCAAGTTTGTTCTGTGGCTTCTGCTCAGTTTCATCATCGTCCTTGTCCCACCATTGCCTTTCTCCAGAAGCAAATACTACGTAGAAGATATCGGATGCGACGTATATGGCGGAAGCCGTTATGAAGATTATCCTCCAAAGCGACTTGTTACCCTGAAAATATACACGACCTCACAATCTCTTCTTGAACTGAGCGAAACCTCCAGTAAATCAAACATTGGGGTTACCAAGATTGACATCCAAAGGCACTTTATACCTCTTAGTATCCTACACTGAAAGAATTCCGCCAAGTGAGTTGTTTTGCTAAGATTTTTTTGCTGCGGTAAGTAGATATTTTGCTGTCATAGCAAAAAAAATGCTGTGGCAAGTAAACATGTTTTGCTAAAACTTCTTCGCTGCCACAGCAAAATTTTTACTTGCGGTTATGTGGGTGGATGGGTCACTAGAAATGTCTTTTGGTTAGCCCACTTACTTATCTGAAGCCAGTCCTTTAGTTACCAGAGGTGAGTGCAGCCTGATGAAATGCACTCAGCTGTGGTAATTCAACTACTCATTTGCGGCTAGCGAGCCCTCACTTACAACAAGTGAATTGCTTTGCTGAACATAACGGTAAGTTGTAAGTGCGCTTGCGCTAGCCGTCAAGCCAGTGCTTGCTAGGTGGCCCCGCCGCAGTCATCGCACAGTCGTTGGTCCGTGTTAATCCTACTGATCGTCTAGACCTAGAAGGCCGTGGCTTCGTTGTTTTTCGTTTTGTGAGTGACGGAAAATGGCCCAATTTAAATTACTATTAATATAATTATGTGGGTTGGGACATTACATTAATTGGGGCAGCTAGAAAACGGGATCTTTGTATTGTAGCACAGATTGTAGTGATGAATGTAAAATTTAAAATTGATGTATATAATATTATCTACACTTGTACATAAATAGGAGACAGCTCGTTTTATTTTATTTTATTGTGTCGTCTTTACAATTGTATTTTAGTTATTTGGGTTAATATTTTTTCCACAACTTCTTTTGCTTAACTCCACACACTAAAACTTTGTTTTTTTTTTGCACTCGACGCGCGTTTCGCTAACCATCTTAGCATCATCAGGAGATGATTAAGTCATAATACTCTTAATCATGATTAAGTAATGGTAATTTACTTGCTTTGCTGGAGTTAAGCAAAAGAAGCATCATTATTATTATAGAACTCATTAGCAATAGCTAATATATTTGCTCGAGTAGTTAAGCAATTAAATTACCATTACTGACTGGACTCATTTACAGCAACAAAAATTAATACAACCATAAATAAATTATTTGCTATGGTAGGTAAGCAACTCACTTGTGGTTAGTGAGCAGCTTAATTATCATTAATGAGCTGCTTCAATTACAGCAACAAAACCTACATAACCAGAATCAAATTATTTGCTATGGTAGTTAAGCAACTCACTTGTGGTTAGTTAGCTGACTCGCTTGCCTTAATACAAGAGTCGAATTATAACATCATGGTGATTTTCAACAAATCTGCTTACTTACTGCAATTGAGTTGTCTTTAGCAAAGCGTGCTTTGCTGCGGTACCAAAGTAACTCACTCGGCGCCTATTTAATGCAGATATTTTGCTGCGCTAATTGAGTTCTTACTAGCCGTAGCAAAGTAATTCGTTCAGTGTAAGATCACTTACGTCATCGTTACCCACTACCGCCTGCACCACCAAAGGCGAAATTATGGAAAATATGTTGGAGGAACCATTACTGATGCCCATGAGAATGCCTGCGTATTTCGTCGATAGATCCACGTGGTTCACTTGGAACCCACAGAAGACTGCGGCGTTGATACCTACAGCCGCCACCAGCAGCGCCACCGATAATGAGCGCATGCTGTCCGGTACGAATCCCAAGGATGTCAATGCAATTGCCGGCATCACAGTGCCTATGGGGATATTAAGAAATATAATTTACCCCCTTTTTATAACCACTGTTGATTTTTTTTATATAAATACAGCTGGCAAACTGGCAGCCACACTTGAGCGAAAGAAACAACAAATAAATGAGCATAACGACATAAACCTCGACAAGAAAAGAGAGAGGACACCTCTGCCTACCCTGCAGATTTTGTTACGTGGTTTTGAACGGCGGCCATTTTATATGTGGCAGACAAAGCTAGTACGTTCTGACTTAAAAGTAGGGGAAAGTAGCCCAAAATGATCCCTGCGGGTAAGATGATCCCCCATGTTATTAGTAAAACTAGTGCTGCTATCTAGGTTCTAACATCGTTAATATTGTCTTAGGTGGCGCTGCTTTCAGTAGTAGGTATAACAATTACCGAGCTGGTGACATCGTTATTCGCTTATAACTTAAAAAAGTTATTTTCTGTGATTCTAATCTAAAGTAAGTTATACAAAACAATTAGTATAACGCGTATAACGGATATCTCTCACAATTTTGCTGTAACAAACACAAGTATTTGACTATAATTTAGAAGGTTTAATACTTATGCCGGCGTCAGGCGTAGCCATTTTTTTGTAGAATGCCGTTGTTGATCTTGGGCAAAATGATGATCTCGGGATCGTTTTACCCGAACTTTGGAATAATGAAAACAAATAATAATTATTTTTTTACAGATTCATTGCATGTGTAAAAATGGTGCATAAATACAAGCGCAAGACTGAAAGGCAGAGCTGGATTGTTTCATTTAATTTTTAAACATATTGTTTCGGTAATAGAATGGCGGGATCGTTTTGCCCTACCCTAAGGGATCATTTTACCCAACCCGTTAGGGTAAAATGATCCTTTTACACAGTTTTACATTTTTTGGAAAAATAAACGGTACACATTAGTTTTGAAACAAAAAACTGATATTAATTTACTGGCAAAAGCACTAAAAATGCAAGAGATAATTTTATATTTCGTCACCACGCTTATCGTGAACGCTATTTGAGTTTTTGCCTTAGGGGGATCATTTTGGGCCACTTTCCCCTAACACTGATAAAGGGAAAAATATATTCTTACGATGGTGAATTGTTCAGCGTTTGGTTGCAAAAGCAGAAGTGAAAAAAAAGATCCGGGATTTCGTTTCACAGGTAAATATTTAACAAGCTACCTTTGAAATATGCCCTAAAACTTTATTTTTTTTCTCAATATAACTTCTTCAAATTCCTTCTACCTTTTATTATGATCAAATGCATTGTTTTGTTTGTAAATAGGACCAATATATATATTTTTAACATCGTTTTTATTGAAAATTTTTTAATTGATTATGATAGCTTCATAAAATATATGCTGGTTTCCTTGGGCGTGCATTATACATTGTGTCCCGGATAAGAATGAACAGCATGGGGATATTGAAAACGGTGAGAGATAGGGCAACGGTTAAATGGGGAAAAAGTTGCGCAATTTCGAGGTTAATAAAATAGCACAAACAGATATCTAATATCTTTTTTCGTTTTTGAGTTATTTTGAAAAAAGTAAAATTTTGCGTTTTCGATTTTATTTTTTTCTTAAGTTGCTATCACAGATAGAGAAAAAAGAAAAGCACTTTCTGATGGCACATTTTAACGTTTCGTTTTTGAGAAACCATCTTCAACTTATTTTTTTTAAATACGGACCTTTTTTTTCAGATTTTGAAAGCACTTTTCATTGCAAATACCATGATGTGTGACAAGAATTTTTAAAATGTTTTGAGACAATTATACTGAAAATTCTTTTTTCCATTATTATTTTTTTCTAATGCGGCCCTGTATTTAATAATAAGAAGTCTAACTATTAATCAGTATTGTCAACAATTTAACTTACAACTTATCTTTCAATTGGAGAACTAAAAAAAGGACGGCACATATGATAATAAAAAATAAATAAAAATCCTCCACCTAGAAGGCTTTGAAACAACGAAACCAATCCCTTGTCATTTCTCATAACTCCCACTGTATCATTTAGTTAACAATTTATTTCATTACAAATGGAGGGTGCTTTTTCAAATGATGACAAATTTAACATGTCATCATGTCTTGTGTCACAGAAATAGTGTAGAGGCCGAACGAATTTATTTTTGCAATTAATAAATGGCAAAAGTTATTGATTACGTGGGTGAAAAACCTTCAGTCAACGCTTAAAGCTTTCTTCTCGCAATTAGGAAAAGCGAATAATTTACTTCTAAACGCAATGCGACACTGTTTGCTGTACAACAACAGAGGAAAACACTTTACCAGACGCAGGGCCGTAAAATTTAAAAATTATAAGTTTTCGAAGTAAAAATAAACTGTAAGTTAAATTGTTGTCAATACTGATTATTATTTAGACTCCTTATTATTGAATACAGGGCCGCATTAGACAAAAATGAATGGAGAAAAAGGAATTTTCAGTATAATTGTCTCAAAACACTTTAAAAATATTTCGTGTCATACATCATGGTATTTGCAATGAAAAGTGCTTTCAAAATCTACAAAAAAAATCCAGGTCAGTATTTAAAAAAATAAAGTTGAAGATGTTTTCTCAAAAACGAAACGTTGTAGAACAAATCTAAAAACGCCATCTTAAGGCCTGTTAAAAAGTGCCGTTTTTCTTTTTTCTCTATCTATGATAACAACTTCAGAAAAAAATAAAATCGAAAACGCAAAATTTTACTTTTTTCAAAATAACTCAAAAAGATATTAAAAATCTGTTTATGCCATTTTATTGACCTCAAAATTGCGCAACTTTTTTCCCATTTAACCGTTGCCCTATCTCTCACCGTTTGCAATATTCTCATGCTGTTCATTCTTATCCGGGACACAGTGTATACTTTATTTTGATTGATTCGAAATCGCCACAAATAAATATATTTCAGCACTTGACACTAGCTTTACATTTGGGAAATTTTCTGCAAATAAATACCAATATTATACATGTAAGTCAAAATTAACTACCTTTTTATTTTGAATATTTTTGTGATATTGGCTAGGAACGCGTTTTGTGCTACGCCACTGGCCTGTCATGCGATGTGGCAGTCGGTAACACGGCCGCGGGCGCTGTTAGGCGTCCTCTCTCTTTCCTTGTCTAAGGACATACCGCAGAAATAGAGAGGCAATGTATTATTACATTAAAATACAATATAGTTTTTTGCATGTATTTTTTTCATGCCAATGTTTAGTTTAAATATTGAACCGAAAAAAACCGTTATTTCTATTTGCATAAACATCTTTAGATATTTAAATAATTGGTTTTCTTTACCTATTGTGTTGAACACCTTTCTAGTTGTTCCTCTTCCCAGATAGTTCTTCGTTATTAAGTAGTCTGCTAGTGGTCCAAAGAGGAGGCTTAATATGAAATTTGTTAAATATGGAGCTGCTGAAATCCATCCGCTCTACACAAAGAACAGGTAATAGTAGTTAAAAACCAACACGAAAATCCCACTATACCTTTGCCATGTCATATTCCATTACCCCACTCAAGTAATTTGGAATCTCTGTCAACAAGGTGGCAAAACCCCAATTTTGACCAAACTGACCGATAACTATTGCCCACACTGGCATCGACGTTAATATCGCTTTCCATGGCGTTTTTGGTGTCTAAAATGAAGACATTATGGCATTATAGAAATGAGAAGAATATAAACTTTTTACCTTAGCCTTTTCTATAGTAGCCAAACTGGTTTCAATGTAAAGTTTCTCTTCTGGTGAGATTCTTGAGTGCTCTTCGGGACTGTTAGATCCCCATATCGCCCATGCTAAGCACCATACTAGACCTACAGCTCCAAATGCGTAGAAAGACACAGGCCATCCAACCCAGGAAGCAGAAATCATTCCGGTGATGGGCATCGCTACTATTGTTCCAAAAGCAGAGCCTGTGGTGATGACAGAAAAATAAAATGTGAATGCCCGCACAATCTGTAAGATGTAAAATCACATGCTCCCTTATTGGATACAAGCAGTATGATAGAAATAACTTATGGTAAGTCGCAAGTTTCTTACCGGAAAACACAAAGGCTGCCATCATGGATCTCTCATCCGCCGGTGCCCATTTGCCCATCAGGTTGTGAACGTTGGGGTAGAAGAAGCCTTGGGAGAGACCTTGGATTATCCTGCAACCCATAACCCCATAAGAACCCAACGTGTCGGCAACTACTGGAATCACCAACAGCGCCACTGTGTTGAGCAGCATGGTGCCTACCAGAAACCATTTTGCTCCGTACCTGAATGAAAGTTTAGACAAGATGATAACACCACTTTCATAAGCTTATGTATTCAGTGCCACCTTGAATATTCCATACAGTTCCAACCCCATATGGCACCAGTTAATTTCAAACACAGATTTGAAGGCTAGGTCCGTAAAAGATATAGACGAAGGAATTTTTTTCAAATTTGTAATATTTATGAGTGGTAGGTACCTAGATTCTGGGATCTTAAAACGTTTTTAAAATGGGTTCAAATAGAAAATATAAGTTTATTCAAGGCGCAGTTTTCTGGGCATATACAGAGTGTCTCACTTAAGAGTGAAACAACCTTATAACTTCTTTAACTTTTAACCGACCAGAACGAAATTTTTATCAAAGGTAGATGGCGTTGTTGCCTACTTATTTCCAAAAAATTAGTTGCCTACTCCAAAGTCAAAGCCACCTGCGATGCCACAAACGAGGCTAAAAATCCGAAAGTCATATTAGGCATTTTTTTTTTTAAATTTACTAGAAAAAGTTGTTCAGAATCCATTCAAAACCCTAAATCCAAAATTTTGTCAGAATAAAAAAATATTAAATAAATAAAATTTAAGTAAAAATTTAAAATTTGAATTTTTAAAATTTGTTTTGTAGCTTTTATTTTAAACCTAATTACTTTATGAAAACAACTTGCCTTCAAAACTTCCATCGCACACTTTTCTAAACACAGAAAATTATTAAATTGCTGTTTTTGGAATTTAATTTTTTTAAATTAATATTTTTTGATTTTGACAAAATTTTGGATTTAGGGTTTTGAATGGATTCTGAACAACTTTTTCTAGTAATTTTTTTTGAAAAAAAAAAATGCCTAATATGACTCGGATTTTTAGCCTCGTTCGTGGCATCGCAGGTGGCTTTGACTTTGGAGTAGGCAACTAATTTTTTGGAAATAAGTAGGCAACGATGCCATCTACCTTTGGTAAAAATTTCGTTCTGGTCGGTTAAAAATTAAAGAAGTTATAGGGTTGTTTCACTCTTAAGTGAGACACTCTGTAGTGTATCATCTAATTTAAAATATTTACTTTTTACCAATTTCTCCAGCCAGAACTTGTAGAACAATGTATCCCCAGTAGAATGAAGACAGAATAACGGATTTGTTCGTCCAGTCGTAAGTCTGGAAATGTAAAACATCAAGTACCAAATTACTGGATAGTAAATACCATTACCTAACCTAAACATAGTCATGTTGCGTAAATTATAAGTATATAATATTCATCCTAAAATGAGGATTAGTTAACTTCAAGTAAATAGAAGCTAGCGATTAACATATATAGTCCTCCTTACGGCAGAATGCGTGTGACGTAAGGGGGAAGAACTCGCAAATATTATAGAATTAGTCACAGTTCAGGGGCGTAGCTCAATATTGTGTAACTCACTGACTTAATTTTCATATAATTGTTATTTAATTTATTGTTAATATTATTCTTAACGGTGATGCCTTAGATTATGGAGGAAGGCAAACCCTTATAACAATTATTTGTTTACTCATTTTGCACACGTTAACTCCCGAACATACGAAACGCCACTGAGCTCTCTGAGCCGGCGGAAAAAACTTGCCAGCGGCCTAAAAAATGAGGTCTGTATGGTAGCCCAAATACGCAGTTAACTTTACGTACTATAGAAACAGGCACAAAACGCGTTTGCTAACTGATTCTGTCAGCCGACTCCTTCGCAGAAGTGCTGTGTTGCCGTACTTCAAAGGCGATGGTAGACGCGGCGATGTTGAAAAAATATAATACGTGTTTTATCACACCGCGTTAAAAATAAATGATAAACAAAAATGGGTAAGTGGTCCCGTGATGCGAGCTTTATTTTTTCGGTATAATAGAGTTCAGAAATTCGGCTTCAATATGATAAAACTTGTATTCGCCATTAAATAACGGCTACTCGGATAGTAAATCTCGCAACGCTGCCCGCATTCTTTAGAAACGTTTTCTTTCGTGCTTTGGACTATAATAGAGATTAAAAAGGGTCTATCAGAGAAGTTTTAAGGTGGAAATGAAAATATTACCTTTACATCAGGATTTTTACTCGCAGTATCGTCTAACATAGCGACAATGCTAACAGAGAGACATACCCTCATGGCATATGCTACGGTGACCAATAGAAATAAAAGTATTATTTGTAGATGCCTAGTTCCGAAGCGGGGACCTGAAAATCAAATAGAAAATATTATACCGTACAAAAATATAAAGTTAATTTTCTTATGTTATACGATTATAGGGTGACATTCTACTCATAAAATTATGGAAATTGTTTTTTTCGTATTCAGCGAGATAAGGGCCTTAAATGTTGGTCTAAATTTCAGCTTTTGGGCTATAATAATAATTATTATCCTTTTTGCTTTTAAAAGAAATGGCTTGTGGCATATGGGACAAAATGCTTTGGTAATTGGCAACACCAAACTAGTTTCCAATATCTAATAGTAATTATGTGTGGGTCTTTCGGAGGTGTGCAGACCACGACAGGTACCTGTTTCGGGCTTGTTGGCCCTCATCAGGCAGACGTAGCGCACCTCACCGAAAAACCCAGATTACGTTGGCTAAGTGGAATAGGAAATAGTATAATGCGGTGAGCATTTACCATCCAACGCCATTTAGCTGGTACTGCCAAAATCAAAGCAATGTGAGTGTGTATATATCGACCGGTCGATCGACATATAAAAAGAACTCGGCAAAGCGGCGCGGCGCGGTGGAAAAACCAGAAGAAGCATACATACGGGGAGCCAAAAAAACTCGTTTGATTCATCACCGAGTATCTTCTAATATATAGAAATCAACAAGGATCGAATCGTGGGTTTCAATCCTCGTGTGCTTACGTCTATAGCCAAACGATGATTTTTACAAAATAAATATTTAGGGTCCCCATTATAATTTTAAAAGAAATGGCTCGTGGCATATGGGACAACAGGTTTTTCGGTGAGGTGCGCTACGTCTGCCTGATAAGGGCCAACAAGCCCGAAACAGGTACCTGTCGTGGTCTACACACCTCCGAAAGACCCATACATAATTTCCATTAGATATTGGAAACTAGTTTGGTGTTGCCAATTACCAAAGCATTTTGTCCCATATGCTACGAGCCATTTCTTTTAAAATTATAATGGGGACACTAAATATTCATTTTATTCTTTTTACTGTTTAGGTTTGGTGCAAAATTTGAGGTCCTTATCTCAATTTTCAAGGTCTACTACGAATTTTTTTCTAGTAAAAAAATGACGAAAAACATTTAGTGATTTTTTTATTTAAAATCTGACACCACAGCGTTAATCAGGAAACCCTAAAACCCCTGTATACCAAATTTAAACAAAAAATCCATTCTGCAAGGTGTCAAAATTGAGCACAATAGGAATTTCAAAGGCATCTGGAGAGTCAAGGGTTCCATGGAATCCCGTCAAAACAGATGAATGATCAACAAGACTACTCGGAGTATTGGTGTGCAAAGATTCAATGCAAAAATGTACAGGGTTTTTTCTCTGGGCCATCTCAAAATGCTGAATTTTTACTAAACTTTATACTGGCCAGAAATGCTATGGAGTCATTGAAAAAAGATTAATAAACACAAAAGTAATTTGTTTCTTTACAAAATGCCAACAACAAATAAAAACAATTTAAATTGTTGTATCTTTATCAATAAAGTCACTATCTAAGATGATACATTTTCTGTGCGTTTCCTGTTGTGACACACCAACCACCTTAACTCATATGGACTTAGTGACTCTCAGGCTTAGTTCGTTTATAGTGTCTGAGGCGGTTTTGATATACTCGATTTTTGACCCCAAAAAATTCATTATTTTGAGATGGCACAGAGAAAGACACCATTTATATTTAATATTTGGTGTTTTGTTTCTCTAAAACTTAAGGAGTTAAGGGGGTGGGCTTGTTCCTTGGGACATGTACAAAAAATTAAAATGCAGCCCCTTATAAAAGATAAGCTTTCGTTGTAAGTAGGTACATCATTAGTAGGTAGATAGGTACATTGTAAGTAGGTAAATAGTTGATGTTTATCATTTGAGCCTTACTTTTACCTATCGCACAATAGCACCTAGGTAGTATTGTTAGAGGATTTTTTTAAATATGTTTTATAACAGTTGCCTATTGCTGATGATTGATACGACTGATATGATATCACCACAAATACTTGATATAAGTCCTCAATATAAAAATCATATTTTTTATTTCCAGAGATACTCTTATCACAAGATTTGAAGCTGAAGTGCCTTTATAGTTGATAGATGAATCCTCGTAAATCTCTCAGCATTTGTAAAATTGTATTCGATAATACTTACTCTGGGCATTTAAATAAATGGGAAGAAATTAATTCCTTATTTTCCAGTTCATCGCTTCTGTGTTTAGGTTATTAATAAAATTTAAGTAATTAAAGTATTAGCTTTGTTCCAATAACAGTTCTAAACCAGTTCTAGCAGTCATAATGCAGAAAAGTAATTCCAGAACTGTTTTCAACCAATTAGATCGCTGAGCTGGAGCTGAGAACCAGTTCAGAGCTGCTGTTGGAACAAGCTTGTATATTGTTTGTTGCTGGAGCAAGGTTAAATGTTCATCCGACAATGACCATAAACCGTTACCAAAATTAGGCAAGCTATTAAGCAGCGATGTTGGGAATCCTCACACTATATTTTGTTCGTACCTACGTTTTAATTTGAAGCGTTTTGACGCAATGTCTATATAATTATTGTCGTTTATTTTGTATCTTAATATATTTTTGCAAATATTTCCATCGCACTTTAGATAAAATGTAATCAATTTTTTTGGTTGAAAACTTGACACTTATACATATTTTATATTATTCGGAGTTATTTTAAAAATATAATATTAATAATAATAATTCTCACCTTCTCAATACTCCAAACTAGGAGTACCCCAGAAGAAACCACATGCTTGTGCGGGGGAGGGGGGCAATTACTATTATTTTGTCTTCGTTGCCTTTTGCGGCTAGGGCCGACTTTTTTCCCGATAGAACTAGGATAGCATTCGCTCAAGTACTACGGAAAACCCTAGAAAACCGTAGTAATCCCAGTGAGTGTAGGACAATTAGTGAATCACACTGGTAAAGCTATTTAGATATGCTGGACCCTATGTCTAAACTTAGGAATTTAAAATTCTAAATCATCTGAAAAATTAATTTCGAGATTCAACTTTGAAATTGTTTCCTCTAAGATGATTGAAAAGTTCATGCTTCCGTAGAAAGTTAGACAACATTTGAGCATTTAATATTACACTACGTTAGTTTTTTAAAACACTAAACCTAGGAAAAATGAACGCAGACGATCTAAAAATAAGATACCTTTAGAAAAATCTGTGATTTAACTTGTGATTTTCACTTTCGTAATATTTTTTCTCTACGCAAAAGTTCCTTATCTTGGTATGAAAATTTACAAGGAAAACTTACCGGTGTTAATGGGCACCATTTCGTTTTCCATTTTCTCAACTTTAGACGACATAAGTAATATTAGTGAGAGGATGGACCAGATCTTACTCACCCAATACACATTGTTTCTGTAACTTTTTTCCAAGGGACAGCAAAAAGTGCTTGAAATGTCCCGATAAGATTACATAGGACAGAGTGTTTTTGCTTGCAATTGTTCCGAATATCGTTTGATCATAAGTACTACCAGTGGCAACCAGATCAGTCGTAAAAAATACATTAACAGTGAAAAACGGCGTTAAGTTATAAAAATATACTTCCACTCACGAACACAACGTGATTTCGCGGATCTGGGTGTCTGTCTGATAAGAAGAGGTACCTACTTCCCGAAAATTTCGGATTTGTCATAGTATTGTTGCCAAGGATATTTGTGTGGTTTACTAATTATTAATTATTATTGTAAGCACAAACTGATGGAACGTTGTGGGAGATCAATAATTATTATTAGCCCTGGTCAAAAATTACCTAATCAATTTTTAAGTCCACACTTAATTAAACTTTTAACATCCTTCGATTTATGTATATCTTCGATATTTTGGACACCTAGGTATTAATTTAAAAGTCATAGTTTTTAAATTTATACATATTAACTTTTGGTCGTGCGTTTATTGCCAAATATCACAATAATGGAAAAAATGAGTGGTTTTAAATGTTTTTTATTTCATTTTAAGAATTTTCTTAAAGTTTAAAAATTATGAGATTTACATAAATTCAACATTGCTTTCTATTCATCATATTTTATTCCTTCAGACATTCTTATAGTCCTGGATTGTAGCCAACAAAATATCAAATGAGTACATATTGGTCTTCCTCTACGCAATACTCGTGGGTTACATAACATTCATAATTGTTTTTAAATAAATAAGTAGGTAAAGATGTGTTTAATCATTTTTAAATTTTTGCCTGTAAAGCTCTTCTCCAAAAAGAGTGGATTAGTATTTCACTTTTTCTTCATTTCTCTTTGGTCCTTTATCCCACCATTGCCTTTCGCCAGAAACGAATATCACAAAGAACAGACTCGTAGCTATCGTGATTCCTGCCGAGATAAGAAACACTATTCTCCATTGTGTTTCATCACTCTAAAATCCCAAATTTTTATTATTCGTCATAGATATCTACAGAATGATGAGTTCCTACCTGGTCTGGAACTAAGAATTGCACGAGAAGGGGGGCAAAAATGGACACAGCTTGAGCAGCCATATTGGCCATGCCCATGAGAACCCCAGAAAACCTTGGAGAGAGGTCCATATGGTTCACGGTTACTGAGTTTGCTGTTACCGATTGGAAAATCAGAATGAGCGCAAGGAGAACCACACAGAATGTGGTCTGATCAGCTGGCAGGTAACCCAAGATGACCAGGAAGGCTGCCGGTAAAATGTTGCCTGGAAAAATAGGAACATTGAGAAAACGTCCCTAACACAAATTTTGGAAACAATAACAGAAGATACTGAAATGGAAAATCTTACCAATAAGATGAAAAATTCTTCGAGCTGCAACAATAGTGAGTATCTTTCTATCTATGAAAGCGTCAGCGATAACTGCTGATATGTAACTCACTACAAGAGTCATAGCATTGTTGACTGTGGTGACAACGCTAAGCTGAAATCAAAATCGGGGTAATTTTCTAAACGCTGACAGTTTGATAACTGGACCCTTACAGTCCGAACATCTAGGTTTAGTACTTTGCTCATGTAAGTTGGAGCTTCCATGACGAATGTGGTTATTATCCATACGTTTCCTATACTCGCTGCTACCAGTGCCCAAAAAGCTATAGATGAGAGTATGCCTTTCCAGGGCGTTTGGATCTCCTAAAAGTAGATAAATGGTTTAAAGTTATTTCTAGAATTGGACACAATAATTAAAAAAGACGCTTGCTTACTTCGCTGTTCTCAGACTGCCCAAGTGAAGACAGGATGTACGTTTTTTCTTTGTAGGAAACCTTTGGGTGCTCTTCAGGAGAATTTGATCCAAATATTACCCAGAGAAAACACCAAAGAAAACAAACCCCACAGAGGAGGTAGCAAGTTGATGGCCAACCCCACCATGAAGATGCTAGGTAGCCTGTGACCATGGTTCCAAACATTGTACCAAGGTTCGTTCCTGTAGAAAAATATTGTAAGTTGGTACCCGTGATTGGTGACTGGTAAATCAGTTTGTCTACACTTCCTTTATTTGTTTTTTAACCCTAAAGATGCAGTACCTGCATATGTTATGGTTGCAAGTCTGGACCTCTCCTGCAGTGGCGACCAGTTGCTCAAAACAGAGTGCGTACAAGGTATGACGAATCCTAGGGCAAGCCCTTGGACCACCCTGCAAAGCATGACGCCTACGGATCCAAATTTCTCAGCGCCTATCGGTATAACGGCACTGCCCAGTCCAGCGATGAAGATTGATGCAAAGAGGACCCACTTGGGTCCGTAAGTCTTGGACACATGACCTGCGTACCCTTGGAAGACTACGAAGCCCCAGAGGAGCGCTGAGAGGACGACGCTCGTGTTGTCCCAATCGTAAGTCTAAAGATGCGATATTGAGAATCATATTACCTGGATGCGGAGAATTTGTTGAGCACTTACTGGTATATTTGGATTTGGTGAAGCCTCTGGATCAGTCATGGCCACTATGGCTACAGATAGTGATGATTTAATTGAGAATAGAATTACCATGAGGAAAAATAACAACGTTATTTGGACATGCCTGTATCCCAGAAGTGGACCTAAAATTACAAAAATATTAGCGAAAAAAGCTACAAAGGATACACCTATTTACATATCTGCGAGATTAACTGCGCTTTAGATGCTGCTACCATAGGTTGAAAGAAGTGACAATTTAAGAAGAACGTTATTGTGTGGTTGGAGTGCACCACAGAACATTTTTAAATGAAATACTTCAAGGTTATGTTGATTGATTGGAAAATATGCACAAATAATGTCATATCGGAATAATTAAAACGTGCTGATAGGTATTTAAGTAGCTAATGAAAACCTAGTACAATATTACTGCAACAATATGGCCGTAAATAACTTCCAAATTAAATCCGCGAAATACAACAAAAACAATATTTTCGGTAGAAAAAAGTAAGTACCTACAAATTTAACTATTACTTTAAGCCTTCGGCCGAGCAAATATTCCATCCCACATGTCTTATTGAAGATAACTTATGGAGAGTATTTATCGGTAGCACAAAAAATTCTCTATAGTAATAATTTACAAGTAGGTAACATACCTTCAACTACTGATTTTTGTTGGTCGTGTTTAATACCCGCAGTAACCATTTTGACACGTAGATATTTGAGTAAAACGGTTGGCTATGTTTAATAGTTGTTTAATAGTAATTGAAGTAAATCACTGCAGGGAAACTGGTTAGGTTTGTTCCATATCAGTACTTAAGTTACCAACCTATCTGATTAGTAGTTTATGCAAATTTTGCCATTACTTATTCTAATTAATATTTTAATTTAAGTCATTGAAATTCCCCTGCAAAATTATAATATCTGTCTTCACGTGAACCCTAAATAAAATAAAAAATAAAAAACCTTTTTAAAAACAAGTCATGTTATTGCATTCGTTTTAGTGAATCAATAAAATAAGTTTAGGTTTCCGTTAAAGTAATTCAATGCCAAATTGCGACAAGCTTTTTGAAATCATTTTGTACTCTTTAGTATTTGATTCCCTTGTTACGAGGGTGGTAAAGAAATTTAGTCCACCAGCTTGGGGTGTAGTATGACGTCACACGCCTTATCGTTTTCTACTCATCAAGGAGGTTGTGAAGAAATAGGTAATACGCCATTTTGGGACGGCCGCCATTTTGGATTTAGTATGACATACCTACTACTACTAACTAACTAAAAGGTGAATGTTAAATAAAAACTTGCACGAATATTTAATTTCGAATGGAAATAAAACAATAGAATAGTAAACAAAATAATTCTTAAAATTGCAGTGGCATCAAAAAGGTGACAATAATTATTCTACTGTGATTTTACCTCTTTTACCCAAATGATGATTTCGGATAACTTCAATCAAATCAGTTGTGAGATCGCAATGTACAAGATTAAATTAAGGCAAGCAAAAATTGTGTCGCAAAAATTTTCGATATGAAAACTGTGTTTAGGAATTTATTTTCATAAATTTTGAACCGTCAAACTACTTATACGTGTTAACTAGAGGTTTAAAATTTCCGGAAAAATTGATCGTCGGAAAAAACCGTTTTTTTTCCCGGAAAATTTGGAAAAAAACGGAAAAAAACAATTTTTTTTAATAATACATAATAAAAAAGAAATAAAATAAATATTTTTAAATAAAATAATTTATATAATATATAATGAAAAGTTAAAAAGAATATATGTTTTCAATTTTTTATTGTCGATTAATAAGTGTTTTGTTTATTTAGTTTGTTTTAAATAAAGCATTACTATCAAAATATGTTATTTTTATACTCCTTGAGGTTTTTTCGAGCAAAATACGTAGGTATACAAAAAATATAACAGAGTGTTTCTTCAACTTTCTTTTATCTGAAATTTTCCAATTTTTCCATATTTTGGGCTTCGGAAAAAAACGGAAAAAAACCTTGTTTTTTTTCCAATTTTTCCTGTTTTCTTTTCCGTGACGTTAAACTTCTAGTGTTAACACCCCTAAAAATCTACAGGGTGTCCAACTTTAAAACTGTACAAATCCATAAAATCTTCATTTTTGGATATAATCGCCTAAACTTTTTTTTGTTTGAAAGTCCTTCAAAAACCGCTTCTTTTGACCTTCCTGACATTTTCAAAATGCAAATCCAGGGCCGACTGCGATTTTTTTTTATACCCCCGATTTTCACAAAAACCATTTACCTAGCGATTTTTTTTATTTAAAATCTGACCCCATAGAGTTAATCAGAACACCCCAAAACCCCCATATACCAAATTTGAACAAAAAATATACAGGAAGTTCCATTCTGCAGGGTGTCAAAGTTGAGCAAAATAGGAATTTTAAAGGCATCTGCAAAGTCCAGTGTGCCATGGAATCCCCTAAAAACAGTTGAATAGTCAATAGGACCACTCAAGGTGTTGGTGTGCAAAGGTCCAATACAAAATATACAGAGTGTTCTTATCCGTGCCATCTCAAATTACTGAATTTTTGGAACTTTATACGGGTTAAAAATCGAGTATTATCAAAACCCTCTCCATACACTATAAATGCACTAAATCTAAAAACTACAGAAGCCTGCCAGTCGGTAGGTCCATATCAGTTAAGGTTGGCTGGTGTGCCACAACAGGAAACGCACAGAAAACGTATCATCTTAGACAGTGACTTTGTTGAGAAAGGTCCAATAATTTAAAATGTTTTTATTTGTTACTTGGCATTTTGTAAAGAAATAGATTACTTTTGTGTTTATCAATATTTTTTCCATGATTCCAGAGCACTGTTGATCCGTATAGGTTTCATAAAATTCCAGAATTTTGAGATGGCTCAGAGAAAAATACCCTGTATATTTTTGTAGTAAATATTTTTACACCAACATTTTGAGTGGTCCTGTTGACCATTCGACTGTTTTGAAGAGATTCCATGGCACACTTGACTCGCCAGATGCCTTCAAAATTCCTATTTTGCTCAAATTTGATACCCGGCAGAATGGAACTCCCTGTATATTTTTTTACTCAAATTTGGTATATGGGGGTTTTTGGCTGTTCTGATTAACTCTGTGGGGTCAGATTTTAAATAAAAAATTGCTAAATGGTTTTCGTAAAAATCGGGGGTATAAAAAAATCGCAGCCGGCTCTGGATTTGCATTTTGAAAATGGCAGGAAAGTCAAAAGAAGCGGTTTTTGAAGGCCTTTCAAACAAAAAAAAGTTTAGGCGATTATCTCCAAAACTGAAGATTTTACGGATTTGTACAGTTTTAAAGTTGGACACCCTGTATGTAGGCTGCGGGAATTGAACGGGGTCATTTTTTTATAGATATGACCCTGAAAGGTCATCGTTTGCGAAGTATTGGTTTGGCATTGCCGCGAAAGCCTGGCCTACTGCGATTTTTTAAAGGGGTGCGTTTTTCGAAAAACTATATTAGCCCTTTTCGTTTATTAAAATCGGACACTGCAGCGTTTATCGCGAAACGCCGAAACTCCCACATACCAGATTTGAACAAAGAATCAGCTGGCGAACGATCTCCGATGCTAGTCCCTGAGATACCCTGAATGTTTTCATTGAGAGATGCTGAAGGCTTATCTGCCATTGCAACTATGGCAACAGATAAAAAAGCTTTAATGGCATACCTGACAAATGTTAAGAAGAAACTTAATAGGATTTACCTAAACATGACGTACGCCCAATGTTTATACTAAAATGCAGTAAAAAGGAGTAAGAACAACATACTCAAAGTTTTCTCCTTTACCAACGTAACGTCAAAGATACTGCTATCTTTGCTGGGACATGTCCTGACATGCTGCAGGCACAATGATCCCAGCCAGCCCATTACCGGTTTCATCCTCTTTGGGAATCATCAGATGGACGTAGGCAAAATCCGGAGTGCAGATGGATTCAAAAGATAGAACCAACAGAAACTACTACTCCGAGGGCTAATACCCCTACCGGCATTGAACTACAACATTGATTCTCGATTTTCGTTGGGAATAAACAATGCATAGATCAAAGTTTTCTCCTTTACCAACGTAACGTCAAAGATACTGCTATCTTTGTTGGGACATGTCCTGACATGCTGCAGGCACAATGATCCCAGCCAGCCCATTACCGGTTTCATCCTCTTTGGGAATCGTCAGATGGACGTAGGCAAAATCCGGAGTGCAGATGGATTCAAAAGATAGAACCAACAGAAACTACTACTCCGAGGGCTAATACCCCTACCGGCATTGAACTACAACATTGATTCTCGATTTTCGTTGGGAATAAACAATGCAAAGATCAAAGTTTTCTCCTTTACCAACGTAACGTCAAAGATACTGCTATCTTTGTTGGGACATGTCCTGACATGCTGCAGGCACAATGATCCCAGCCAGCCCATTACCGGTTTCATCCTCTTTGGGAATCGTCAGATGGACCTAGGCAAAATCCGGAGTGCAGATGGATTCAAAAGATAGAACCAACAGAAACTACTACTCCGAGGGCTAATACCCCTACCGGCATTGAACTACAACATTGATTTTCGATTTTCGTTGGGAATAAACAATGCAAAGATCAAAGTTTTCTCCTTTACCAACGTAACGTCAAAGATACTGCTATCTTTGTTGGGACATGTCCTGACATGCTGCAGGCACAATGATCCCAGCCAGCATTCATTTTGGCGCCAAGGAAATTATTCAACCGCTAGAACTTTCTTGTAAAAATAATGTTTATGGATGTAGAATACAATAGAATTATTTTTAAAACTTCGTGTTGCATGTAGTAACAAAACGCGCCGATTTATTTTTCCATATTTCCCTATTTATTATGAACACTCTGTATATGATATGCGGATGATATTATGTGAATTGATACAAGGGGTTACTCTTAATCCATCGACAATCTAATATTTGCAAGAAACTCATCCAGTAGCGTTTACATAGGGCACTCTCAAAAAGATTTGTTGCACTGAAGTTGTGAACTCTCGTAAAGTTACGATATTGAAACTTGGGATTTGTGGGTTCCAGATGTGCCTGAATCATTTCGTAAAAAAATGCCTAATATGTTTTCGTCATTTTTGGGGTGTTATTTGTTATAGTAATAGGCTATGGAAATGGCGAACCACGATGTAAAGGTTTCGCAGTACTAATAGGTATATTTTTAAAAAAAGTTTTCCAAAATTGTCCGAATCGTAATAAAATAATGAATTGTCGCCACTTAAAGTGAAACACATTGTATAATTTATTAATGTATGCTAAATTCATTTCTTGTTTGCCTAAACAAGCAACGCCAAGACGAAATAATTTCCTTTCAGATTATAACTTTGGTCATTTGTCTTTTATCTATTTACTTTTAAAGAAACTTGCAGTGCTTTTCCAAATTTGACTGCCCGCCTTTTTGAATTTTGTGAAAATGAAATATAAAATACTTATAGAGAAATATAGAAGCCATGAATTTTTAATAATTAATAATACCCACTAATAAGAATAATAATACCACTAATTTTCTTAGAACAAATACGTTTTTTTTATTTAATATATTATATAGTGCACAGTACATAGTACTTAAAAATATTACGGTTGTCGTTATAACAAATATATCAATGTAGGAAATAGTTGTTAATTATGAAATATTTTAAACAATCGTATATCTTTCTAGGTTACATGTGCTTTTAAATTTAATAAAAAATTAAAAAATATATATATTAAGGTTTTGTCTTTTTCTGATTAAATTCCTTAGAAATTTAAGAATAATTTCTAATTATCACAGCCTAATCTATATACATTTATAAATCACTTTTCTTCATTTTTGTCTTTGCTGTGTTTTCCTTCGTTCCACCATTGCTTTTCACCAGAAACGAAAGTAACAAAGAATGCACTTGTCCCAGCCACGATTGCAGCTGTGGTAATGAAAATGGTTCTCCATTGCGAAACGTCAGTCTAAAAATCATCGATATGTAAAAACCTACAATCTCAAGACTTGCTCAATTGAACTACCTCGTCAGTAACCATAAATTGTACCAAGAGAGGCGCAAAAATGGAAATTCCATAGGAGGTTGCATCTACCATTCCCAATAGGATACCTGCAAATTTTGGTGACAGGTCTATGTAGTTAACTATAGTTGAATTGATAATCAAACCATTCATGACTAACGTTATTGCAATTATTGTAACGTTTAGAGCTGTTTGTTCTTTTGAAATGAATCCAAGTGACAGGCATAGTACTGCTGGAACGAAAGTTCCTAGAATAGCCAAATTATTATCTGAAGACTAAACTAAATACGTTTAGCGACTTACCGAGTATATGAAACAGTCTTCTAACCGACGTAACAGACATAATACTTGTCGTGATCAGTTTGTCACCAATTATGCCGCTTCCAAACGTGACTATTGGTGCCACAGAGCTATATATGGCAATAAATAAGCTGGTCTAAAAAGCATACGTTTAATATGGTGCCACACGATTCTGACAAATATTATCGAGGCTTACAGTTCCAATATCTAGGCCTAATACGTTGGTCATATATGTTGGATTTTCTGCTATGAACATGTTGCTGATCCATACGGTTCCGACACCGGCTACCATGAGTGCCCAGAAAGGCATAGAGGTCAGAATAGCCTTCCAAGGTGTTTCCAGGACCTAAAAGATCTTATTTAGTTTCATCCAGGGAGAAAGATCAAGAACCTTACCTCGGAGTTTTCGTGGTGGCCCAATGAGTTCATGATGTATTTTTTCTCGGCTTCAGAAATATTCGGGTGCACATCTGGAGAATTTGCCCCAAAGAAACCCCAGAGAATGCACCACAAGAAGCAGATACCGCCTAGTAGGTAGAACGCTGCAGGCCAGCCCAGGCGAGATTCAGAAATATAGCCAGTTGTTAACGAGCCGAAAACTGAACCAAAGCTAGTGCCTAGAAAATATAAGCAAAAGGTTTGCACTCGATTTTTACGAACCGCGCGGTATTAAAATTGTCAGTATACCTGCATAAATGAACGATCCAAGCCTGGTCCTTTCCTCAGCTGGTATCCAGTAGCTCATAACACAATGGACAGACGGAAAAACAAATCCAAGTGCCATTCCCTGGATTACTGTACAAACTATTAGTCCGGCAGAACCAAAATATTGAGCAGACAGGGGTACTAAGGTCGAAACTACTCCGGCGAGTAAGATAGCCCCAAAGATGAACCACTTGGGGCCGTAATTTTTTGCAAGTTGTCCGGAAAACACGAGAGTGGCCACATAACCCCACAAAAAGGACGAGAGGATGACACTGTTGTTGTCCCAATCGTAAGTCTGAAAATATAAATTAAAGAAAGGTTAGGCAATGGCCAACATTTAAAGGTTGTAATTTTTAACTAGAAATAACTTAGAATATACGCCATCTTAATTATCTTAGCTTTGTACAAAAAAAATGAGTTGGTTGATTGCTGGGAAAATACTCCAATAGTTTTTTGTCTACGGAAATAATCGATTTAATATAGAAACATAATCTAGATTGAGTTTTTAGATTGACGGTTTTAAAGCATATTTTATTACTACTTACTGGTACGTCAGGATTAGAAGAAGTAGTTGAATTAGTCATAGCTACTACGGCCATAGGTGTACACGTCTTCACAGCAAACGCGTTAAATGCTACGAAGAAGAGTAGAGCTACTTGAATGTGCCTTATCCCAAAACGAAATCCTGAAAGGATAGCAGCTTTAGCTGTATACCTACGTATATTATTACTTCTTAGCGAATACCTATCTTGCCACAGTCACAAACTACTATCTATAGTTGATGCAAGTTGGCAAGTTTTGCAAATTTTCTTATGTCAGAATACTTAGGTATTATCAGTGACTAAATTATTATGTAGTCCCTATATGTTTATTCTTAAAAATCGTATCAACAAATTTGAAACATCCATCTCGAAAATTGGACTGCTTTTGATGATTGTTGAAATGCACCGTAAGAACAAGTTTTAGCATTCGAATGTTTCAAAACGATGAGTATATAATTTATTTCATTATTGCATTTTAATTCCGTAAACGTCACATTTGTGAAGCTTAATCATCGCATGCTGTGTACCAATTTTCGTCTGAATATGTAATTTTTAATGGTTGGAAAAATAAAAAATAAAACGTTAAAATTACTATAAATACCTGCCTATTTGCAAATTTTGTTGTACCTTTTACTTTGAGAGATTCTTCAAATTCAATATCACCATTTTCCATATTAGTAGTTGTAGGATTCATTTTGCTTAACTAAATATTTCGCTATAACGTACAGGCACTGTTTAATTTTTGAAGTTCATTTTATATGTTTACCTGACTACACCGGAACCATGACATAACAAATTTAAAGGTAAATGGTATTTGGCGAATCATATTTTTTAATTATTATATATACACGTTGCTTCTGAAGTGGTCATATCTCTTTATTGATTACTTCTTAATTACCCTTGTTTTAAATTCTACAGATGATATTAATCTTGCTACAAAACGATAATTCTAAATATAAAGAAATAAAACTGCAAACTAACAACTGATTTTGAACATAACAAGGCACTTTTAGTGTCATATCATCCTGTAGGACGGGGGCTACGCAAACAACTTTGTATAGCATATATATATATACAGGGTGATTCATTGGGAATGGGAAATCCCGAAACTGGAGGTAGGGGAGACCAAAATATGGCGATTGAGCCCAACATTGCTTAGGCAAATGTTGTTTGTGTGAGAGATACAGTGCGTTCAAGTTCTTATTTTTAAATTGAATTATTGCTATATCTACCAAAATAGTCAAGCTACTGAACTGAAATTTGGCACCGCAATGTTTTTGGGGATGGAGAATAAGCTGAAAATGTCAATTTCAGCGTATCTCACAGAGGGCGCCACTTGTGCTGCTTTTTGATCACGCTTTTACGCGTAACTTTTTTGAGGTTATCTTTTTGGTCCTGCAGGTCCATCATTTTAGTGCATCTTTTCATTCTGCAACAAAAAGGTATCCTTGTTTCATAACGCTCAAATCAACCGTTTGCGTTGAAATTGCCAAAACGTGCCCCGAAACACCTGTTGACTTCAAGATTCGAAAAATAAAATATTCACCTACTGCTTTCAAATATGGCCCAACGACTGTACCATATAAAGCGAGAAAAAAACCCGTATGAACAATGTCCCAAAAAATGTTCACTTTCAAAATGGAACAGATTGAAACTCGACAAACTTTGAACACCCTATTTCAAGAAAACAAATGTGTTTCGACCAATGTTCATTTGGCATTTTTTTCTTCATTTTCAATGTACAGTTGATCTGTAACATTTGAAAGTAGTAGGTGGAAATTTTATTTTTCGAATATTGAAGTCAACAGGTGTTTTGGGGCACGTTTTGGCAATTAAAACGCAAACGGTTGATTTGGGCGTTATGAAACAAGAATACCTTTTTGTTGCAGAATGAAAAGATGCACTAAAATGATGGACCTGCAGGACCAAAAAGATAACCTCAAAAAAGTTACGCGTAAAAGCGTGATCAAAAAACAGCGCAAGTGGCGCCCT